>OY997264.1:573690715-576326965 GCA_963921465.1 Triticum timopheevii | reverse complement strand
TATAGAACTAGTTTATTTTTAGTAAATGCTTAGTTGAACTAGTTGAATTAATATAAGTAGTTTATTTTTAGTAAATGCTTAGTTGAACTAGTTGAATTAATATATAGAACTAGTTTATTTTTAGTAAATGCTTACTTTGAACTAGTTGAATTAATATAACTAGTTTATTTTTAGTAAATGTTTAGTTGAACTAGTTGAATTAATATATAGAACTAGTTTATTTTTAGTAAATGCTTACTTTGAACTAGTTGAATTAATATAACTAGTTTATTTTTAGTAAATTTTTAGTTGAACTAGTTGAATTAATATATAGAACTAGTTTATTTTTAGTAAATGCTTAGTTGAACTAATTGAATTAATATAACTAGTTTATTTTTAGTAAATGCTTAGTCGAATTAATAGAAGTAGTTGAATTAATTGAATTAGTGTTTAATGTTTCGCCTAATATGAACATAGGAAATGTCGTCTGACGACGGAAAAAATTTCATTATGTGCCAATACTGTGAAGACCAGCGTGGCCAGTGCGACAGAAATTTCCTTGTTGATGGTAGGCGATTCAGCATCAAGCTGGATGAGACTTTCGAATTTGATACAGTAAGTCACAATGACAAGTCTGTTTTCGTAATTAAGCATGACTTATATATGCTTCATTTGCCTGACTTATAATTTTTAATTTTCACTATTCTACTAGCGCATCCCCTGCCATGCAAGAATTTTTGTCTTGGATAAGATAGGTTTCAAAGATATGGAAACTATGGAGGTAAAGAGAGCTTACCTGAAAACTGAGCATGATGGTTATACTTTCAACGACAAAGTATACAATACACACACGTACACCTATTTTGAATGCAAAACTTGGCAAGCACTATGCAAGGCTTATGCATTTGAGCCTGGTATGGTTATCACCTTTGATATCCGTCCGGAAGATGATATTGAAGGTAATAGAGACATATGGGTCGATGTGCAGACGCCTCCAGTTCTACCATTATGTGAGTTCCTCTCAATTATATTTTTGTCTTTGATATTGCTTATTTCAAAAATAACTGACAACTAATTTCTATTGACAGCTTATCTCCATTTAACCAAACATGTCCGGCGCTTGGTAGACATGACCTACTACTGTCCCGGAGCTGAACTAAACTGCGAGGAGATAAGTCATTATGTTTCATGGCTTGAGGATCTTCATACTGTCAAGCCAAATTTTCTTCCTGCACTTAGAAATGTTATTACTCAAAACGTGCGACCAATAGTGATGGTATTGAACTATGGTCACATCTATTTAGGAATGATGGTAAGATATTTACTATTTGTCCTCAGTGCATATTTTGCATACATATTTTTTTGCTAAACTTTCATTGCTAAGTATATTAATTAAGTACTATACGATGTTCTTCAACAGGGACTCCCGATGACAGTTGTGCCTCAGGGGATCGAGACTAAAGGTCAGATGTCAATTGTTAGATTACGGCCAAGATATCCTGCATTGCACATGAATGCATTCAGGATTTCTAGAAGCGATGAATGCTTAATAGTGAAAGATTGGAGGAAAATTGTTAATGATCGCAGAGAAGTACTAGGGGGCAGCAATGAGAAGCGCAGCCCACGATTAGGAGACAGGTTCATCGGCATGCTCCAGTATGATCAATCAGGAGAGCTATACATGTTCTATGCTATTTTACCAGAGAGAGAGTAGCTAGCAGGAGTGATTCAGCTAGTTCTTCATGCTGCTCTTAATTAGTACTTGTCCTTTCATGTCCGTGTTCTTCGTTCTGAACTTAAGTGATTTGCTTTTGTGGTGTTATATATGAACGCTTATAATATCATGACAATCATGTTGAACTCGATGATTGGTTCTACTAGAAATTCTATTTATATATATATGCATAACGTGTACAATGTGTAGTATCGTAAAATACCAGCAAACGAAAAAGAATTAAAATGGAAACACAAAATTAAATGAAAAAGAAATCATAAAACTAAAAACCCACCAAACCTTATAGTACTGGTTGGTGTTACCAACCGGTACTAAAGGGCTCCAGGCCCCCGGAGCTGGCTCGTGCCACGTGGTTGCCCTTTAGCACCGGTTCGTGCTGAACCGGTACTAAAGGGGGGGGGGGCCTTTAGTGACCACAATTTAGTGCCTGTTATGTAACCGGCACTAAAGGGCCTTACGAACCGATGCTATTGTCCGGTTGTGCACTAGTGGGGGTTAAGAGTTCCAATTTTAAATGGCACGTTATAAGTAGTAAGTAGTTTTTAGAACGATTGGTATGGAGCGAAAATGGAATTCATAGTACTACGTACCTCCTTGGTGTATAGTTGTATGGGTTTATGTTACGAGATGTTGAACCTAGTAGTTCTAGGGCAAATACTATGGTTTAGATTTAGATGCTGGTTTTCAGTAATCGGAAGGGGAAACCCTTCTTTGATTAAAAAAACTACTACCTCCATTCTGGTTTACTAGTCCCCATCGTACTTTGGGTCAAAGTTTGTCCACGAATTTTACTTGTAAAATGTGAATGGAAAATGAGATTTTGTTATACCCAAACAAAAAAGGACTGGAGGGAGTGATTGCTCTGACACAGACATGACCTCTCATAGCACAGGCATTGAATCGGCGTGCCGGCCAAGAGGGCCGCACTCGCTGCAGGCCGGTTGAGCACGCCTCCTCGCCGCGTGCAACCAGCCTTCATTGAATCCGCGCGTGTGCCGACAACACGTCCTTCCGCGAGCCGGCAGGCATTTTAGAACACAAAAAATGACTAAAATATAATTAATTTGCGCATGGTCTTGACTTGTTGTGCTCACACTGGTAGCAGGAACTAGTAGAGGTTTTTCTTTATTTATAACTCTCCTCACATTTTTTTTGGCTTTGAAGTGAATCATGGTTGTGGACATTATCTATGAATGTGCAGATATCTGTGAACATGAGTTTGATGTGGAAGTTGAACTTGGAATGTCGGGCTTGCGCGTGAACTATACCATGTCCAATGCTTCATCTGTTATTGTTTGGAAAGTAATTGTTGTTATTACATGACCCGAAAAAAAAACATTTTGTTCCACATCAGTAGATGCACAGACATCACAACAGGTATGCTGACTGGATAAACATTTGAACCTAGCTATTATGAAGGAAATTTTGTATTGACAACAGTTTTACATAGCAGGAGACGCCTAGCCCGCTCTGCCTCCGCTATCTTATTTCTGGCTTCTTCCATCTCTTCTTTGGCTTGGGTGAAGAGAGCATCTGATTGCTCTTTTCGCTTCTTCAGGAACTTAGCTACATTCTCAAGGGCTGCTGCACGCTTTCTTTCAGCCTTTACTAATGCCACGAGGACACGAACAGCTGACGACTCCACCTGGCTTGTGTGTAATCCAGCATCATCTGGGAATTTGCACCTTGTGTCTAATCCAGCATCATTAGGGAACTGGCACCTTGTGTGTAATCCAGCCTCATTTTGGAAACATGACCTCGAGGTTGACCATACTTCCCTCCTCGCAGGAACTGCATCCTGACATGAAGTTACTTCTTTTTTGGATCAATACTCAGAGAAACCTAGATCCATTTGGTAGAAGCCAGATAAACAGAACTCGGAGAAGTGAATTCAAAAGGAAAAGAAATATAAAAACAGACTACACGGTGAGAACACCCACTTCCTACATCAAGTTAAAAACGAAAGCATTAGGACAATTAAGACTCTTCTTATTACACATCAAAGAACACAACGCTTAAGAGAAACAGAAACTACAACATATACACATCGAAGAACACGAGGCTAAACGAAAGTAATTGAAAGGGTGTTTTACAGGTTCAAAGCAGATACATGTTCGGTGCAGCTCCTCTTTAACTTGCCATGCTCCTTGAAGATGTCCCGAATATCCCGTGTTTGGTCTTCATTGCTCCTCTACATGTTCACACTCGTGGTTTTAAAATCTCAACATGGCAAGAAAAATACTACTAGTAATACTCGCGCATTTTGTGGGCAACATTAAAGCACTCGTCTGCCATGTTAGAGCATCTCCAACAGAATTGCAACGCGCGGCGCTTTAAAAAAGCGTTTACAATGCTGAGATCGAGAAGTAGATACTAGAGAGTAGAGGATAGTTCTCAGCATATATCGATAAAAAAAAGATAATTCAACTACTCCTCGTCGTCCGACTGCTCCTCGGTGATGTCCTCCTCCAACGTCTGACTGTAGGCGTGAAGATACCGATCGTCGTCGGATTCCCAGGGCGACGCTGCTCCTAGCCTCATGTTGAATTGAGCGTCTGCTTTTCGCCTACGCTTGTCCTCGCGATAGGCGGCTCGCTCCGCCCTCCTCTTATCCCTCTCCGCCCTCCTTTGCGTGTAGAACTTGTGCTCGTTCATGATGTCCTGCGGGAAGTGTTGGCGCCACAGCGCAATGGCTTCCTCGTCCATCTCGGCGATGCCGAGACGGTGCTCCCGCCTCCGGTTGTCGCGGCAGAGGTGAGAGCTCCTGCGCCCGCTCTCGCGTCGGCACGTTGGGGAAGTTCAATGTTCTATGAGGCCGCCGGAGGCGCCACGCCGCCGCATCATCGCGCGGGCGGCCTCGGTGATGATGTCGAAATTGCCGAGGCCGAGGCGCATCCCGTGGAACCGGATCTCGGCGGTATCCCCAAGTTTCCCGGCGACGCGGCGGCATGGTGGCGCGGCGGCGGCGAGGCGAAAAAGAGCGGGGAGAGAGCAGTGGCGAGGCACAGAGCGGTGGCAAGGCACAAAGCGGTGGGAGGGCGTTGGATTTTATAAAGCGCGCCGGACGCCGCGCGCCAAAACTAGCGACGCCCGGCCGCTTTTTCCCACGCGCGCGCGATACTTTCCCGATGTCCCTGCTATCTCTACTCTCTTCTCTACGGTTATATTTATTTTATATTTAATATTTAATATTTATCTCTACTTCCTTTACTGTCTACTTTTTTTTCTCTATACTTTTTTTCTTGCAATATAGGCCGTCTGATTTATATCTGACAGATAGGAAGGAAACAGATGAGAATTTTGCAAAAAGATACCCATACCCCTCTCCAGATTTACAAATAAGGCCTTCCCTCGTTCATCCTTTTCTCCCACAAGATAAACTACTCGTACAAATGCATCTTGATGCATGCAACACATGGGCATCTTGCTAGTTCTAAAAACCTTTCCATCATTTGCCACACTGCTGGTTGCAGATGAAAAACCTACCCAAGCACAGCGCGATACAGGAGCGACGCACAATTACAAGCTGATATTCTGTTGGACAATGGAGGCTATAACCAATTACTTTTACGGGAACAATAGCACCCAGGAAAATTGAAGGGTAGGTATGAACAAAATTGGAACTGCACATGTACTGCTAAGTGATTCAATACACACATTACAATCAAGGAGGAGAACGATGGTCGTGGCGGCCTCTGTGAGTCATGGTCGGCAACGAGAGTTAGTTCATTGTCCACGACGGTGGTATTTCTACACTTGGCGTCGGCTTCCGGGAAGCAGTTCCAAGACCGTGGAAGACGATGCTGGGGAAGAGGCTCCGTCTATGACGACAACGGTGGACCGGCTCCAGTGCGGCGTATGAGGTCATCAATGAGGCAGATGCGCTGCGGTGGATGAGTGCACCGATGTAAGGGGAGGAGCACGAAGGCTGCGGTGCCGTGGAGAAGTCTATTTTGCGGTGGGGATAGAAAATGGGGAGTATTGAGGTGTACTACTCTGGGTGCTGGGGTGGGGCTGGCTGGGTAGGGTGGACCTGAAGTTACGAAAACAGCCCCCTACCAAGCGTCGTCCGTAGGCATGTTCCGAAGGCTGTGATGGTAAACTCCCACTGCTCGAATCAGGGTCGCGGGAGATTTTCCCGCCGACCTCAAAATTTTGTGACACTGGACTCCCCGTGTGGCGTGTTGAGTGATTCGGCTAAGCAACTAGCGAGTAGTAGTAGTAAACTCTGCATATTAGGTTTGACCGAAGTCAAACTTCCTAAAGTTTGACCAAGTTTATATAAAAATATAAACATTTACCATAACAAATATGTATGATGTTGAAGTACATTCAATAATGAATCTAATGGTATTTATTTGTTGTTGTATATGTTAATATTTTTTGTTATAAGCTTTCTGAGAGTTTACAAAACTTGACTTTGACCAATGCTAATGTGCAGACTTAAATAAAAACGGAGGGAGTACACATTTTTTCTTAGTTTGTAGTGAACTAATCATTGGTTGAAATTGTGAAATAAATATATTAGGCTATTGATTTCGAATGTAATGGTCTATACAATTCAATAGTTACAATCATTGTCGAATCCCAAGATGTATACAAGGTCTATAGTACTTCACAACATGCTCAAACTCACATAATCCCAGTCAAATGAGAATCTAAATGCATTTCATAGTTATTAGTTTGTAGGATGCAACAAAAACAACCAAAACTCTACATCAGCCATTAGAGAAGCAACATTTTGACATATCCCATTGTGTGAATGAAACGTGCAGAGAGAGCTTTTGAAGATGGAGCAGATAGGGCGGGAAAGATTGTATGTATGTGGATGAGAGAGTAAGAGACAAACCTAACGAGACAGAGAGAGAGAAATAGAAAGAGAGGAAGAAGTTAGGTCTGTGAGAAAGATGGAGACATGTAATATACGTGATTCTGTATACGTGGAAGGAGAAGAGACAACATGTTTGATGAGAGAGCTGGAAAAACATGGACGAGAGGGGAAGGATCTCATGGGTTGAGGGATTGACAATTTTGTGCGGGGGAGAGAGGGATTGGTAATTTTGTGCAAGAGAGAGAGGGTGGGGGGAGGAGTCAGTCAGCTGTCGTCACATCACCCTGCTTCCAAATGACCTCACATTCTCTAGCACGGTGTGGTCGCCGTCTTCGATCTGCTCGATGCCCTCTTTGAAGATTGAGGTGTTGTGCATGTTGGGGTGCAAAGAAGCACAAGCGAGAGTGGTCATCGTATAACCTTGGATGGGGATGAATTGTGTGCTCGAGGGAGTGTGTGTGTGTGTGTGTTGTGCTGCGTGTGTGTGTGTGTGTGTGTGTGTGTGTGTGTGTGTGTGTCAGATATTGAGCGAAAACAAACCTAAGGAGAGAAATGGGTATGCACGAAGAGATTGTGCGGGCCTTGAGGTGGGCAGGGGCCGAGTGAGGGTGTCAAAATGTGCGCGTTGATGCATATGTTGCATGCGATCGTGCGAGGGATGGACGAATCGAGAGAGATGGTTGTTGTGTTACGGATGCTCCTCTCTCTCTCTATCTCTCTCTCTGTCTCTCTCTCTCTCTCTCTCTCACACACACACACACACAAGTAAACTAGAAGACCGTTCTCTCATGTATACACAACGTATCAGCATCTGTCTATGTCTCACTCATGCATGATCATTTGCACATTCACACCTCTCTATGTCTGTATCACACGCACACCGTCTCATTGCCCTTCCGCAACAACACACATATGGAGACATACACACGTTCTCTCTCAGTCACACACACAAAATAAGTATTAAAAAAACTAGGGCGCACCTAAAACGTCCAAATCCAAATAAACACAAACTGAAGCTAAATTCAAATATATGGAAATATTGCAGCATCAAGAACTTTCTCAGGAAAAAAAAGTTGAGTAATATTCGAGGATTGTTTTCACACACACAAAAAGGTTCGGTGGATGTCCTTCGAGCGCGACACGGTGACGCACCATTCGATCAACCGCGCGGCCGCGGTTCACACGCTTGCATAGGATTTCGTATCGTGGCTGTGGTACTAACTTCAATTTTTTTTAATAAAAGCGTTGCCTAAGTCTAATCTTTACGTGTACTAGTACAGTTTTCTTTTAAGTTTGACCAACCTCATATAAAACTAAAGTAAGCTCCCATACGCGCACTCATCAATATGCCGGCGCCGCCGTTGCGCATGCCGGCGCCGCCTGCTCTGGCCAACAATTTCTCGGCCATCACCGCCGTGTCGCCGCCATCCCTGTGCCATGAAGCCGAAGGCTCGCCCGCTCACGTCGCCTGCAGTCCCTCCTCGCCATGCCGCCGCGCTGCCAAGCACGTGATCAGCTGGTGGAGCCGCGTCTATGCACGCAGCATACAAAGAGGAGGACGAGCGCGTGCTCCAGCACGCCAGCGAGGAGGAACTACCGTGTCATTGTCGTCTCCGCCTGCGCGGAGGAGGCGCACATGGTGGCTGTCGCGGCGGAAGCCGGTCGCGCGCGCGTCGAGCCCACAAACCGGGTGCGGACGCGGAATCTACCTTCGAGACCTTGAATGCCACGTGGATCCTGCAATCTGAAGGAGAAATTTGGATCAGTCGACTCATGTGAGCCGTTTGATGCAACATGGATGGATAGAAGGGCTTCTTCCACCTCTTCTGCCGTCTTCTTCCTTCGCTCCGTCGAACTTCTTTCACAAATCGACTGACCCAAATTATACTACTAGTACGGACGTACTAAGTACAGTAGGAACACGAAGGTACGAGCAGTAGTACCAACTGCAAGAAGAACAGTAGTAACACATAGTACTAGTACTACTCTACGTACTAAACAGTTCAAATAATGAGAAAGAACATGAACATAGTTCTGCTGGGGCCTCAGCACAACACACCCTTGAAAATAAACTAAGCAACTAGTCAACTTGACACTGCAGTAGAACCAGCATGAGCGACGGCACTACCACCTACTCGGAGTCCGAGTCCACGTCCTCGACTTCGTCCTCGTCCCTCTTCCTCTTCCTCTTCGTTGACGCTTCTTTGCTTGAACCGGACACTGGGCTCTGCTTCTTCATCCAACCCATGTAGATATTTAAACAAAGGTAGGCATCCATTGCTGCGTACAGGATGTGATCTTCATCTAATGTCTTCGACTCCCATGCATGATGAAACTCGCGATGAGGTTTCTTTAGTTTAGCGTACGAAGCATCAATCATGGCTGCTGCCAGGGTCAACATTGAAGGTTGAGAGGAGGACACCAAGCTTGCCTTCTGGAGATCGAAGGGCTAGCCTACAACGAGACCTATCCGACGCAGGACATCCCTATCGTTCTTAAAGCCTACAGTAACGAATTTCACTCTTTTGTCCTTGAGGAAGTTCTTAAAATCCTGGCACTCAACGTCGGCATGGCATATGTGGTAGACCAAGCAAACGTTATGTATGCAAACCTGGATCACGGCGGGCTTCTTCCTATCTTCGTCCTTTAGATCCTTCTCTCGTCCCAGGACTGTGGTGTACTCAACATCTAGCCCAGCGACCCACTCATCCGTTGAACTGTTGATCATGCGTAGGAAGCGAGCAAGCCATGCTTTCACCGTCGCGGAACCACATGTGTAGATGACGATGAACTGATCGCCGGTGATGGCTCTAACCTAGTACTCAGTGGCGACCATGGAGATTTGGGAGGCCATGGATTTTGGAGGAGGGTTAGGAGAAGTTGAACTGTTGTACCCCGCAAAAACTAGGAGCGAACTAATGTGAAAGGACGGGACGACTGGGAGCGAACTGTTGTGAGGTAGAAGATGGGGACGAGTAGGGCGTGCGAACGACATGGAGTTGCTGGCTTGCCCGGTGGATAAACGGCTGCAAGCCCCCAAAGAGTTCTCGAGAACTATGCGGGACCCACTAGATGTCATGTCTACTAGACCCATATCGTAGGCCTGACGGTATAGGTTCTGCCTGTTTGCACGCCATGCCGGCGCGTGGATGTAACTTCACTTAATGCCGTAAACCATCGCGCCTCCCACAACCTTCGCCTCCCTCGCGCGGTCGCGCCCTTTGAGACTTCGACCGGCTATAAATGAGAATTTTTTTTGCCTACTCCGCATGCATGATACTCCCTCTGGTCCTTTTTACTCCCGTCAATCATTTCCAAAGTGTTTGACCAAATATATACTTGTTTTTTGAACACCACCTTATATTAATTAACCAGCCACACCAGTATTCACCACACAGGGCGGTATGTTATTTACAAGAATACCATCTAATCTATTGTCAAAGCTATACTTAGCAATTAAGTGTGCTACCTTAGTGGTCGAACGGCTAATCTTTGACAATTGAAGATTGTTGATCAACTTCGAGATGCTCAACGCTTTCATCTTCAGGTCACGCATAGCAGACCTGTCATAGTCCCCCGATGCAAGAGACGCTACCACAAAAGCGCAACCAGTCTCTAAAATTACAGGATTATGAAGAGAAATACCTATGTAGAGACCGGCAATGCAAGCCCTAAGCTCCGCTTCCTCCACGCTTTTACACGCATCAATGAAATCCCACGACCAAATTTATACTAAAAATATCAATATCTACAATACTGATTATAATGAGTATAAGAACTACATTTTATAATGAGTGTAAAAATATTGATTTGACATTGTGAATGTTGATACTCCCTCCGTCTAGGTGAGTAAGTCATCTTAGGCTGTGCACCGTGACCAAGGAGGAGGGGAAAACGAGAGACATTAATGTTTATTTGCTAATTAAATAGTATTGCATGCAATGAACTAACCACTGCATGTCATGTTTGATAGTCTCAGGTCATTAAAAGCATGTACACCCTCATCTCTTATTGGTTGATATGTCAAGAAACAAGAAATGATGTAGAAGTTAATGCACCGCGCCTACGTGTTTTGGGATTATTTGGTTTTCGTAAGATGACTTACACACCTAGCTATTAGAGTACCACTACCTCCCTTCTAGTTTAAAGGGCTCGACTAAAAAATTTCACCTACTCTTAGCAAGATAGTAGAGGCGGTGGAATAGTTTTTGAAGTCTGCAAAAGTACTCAACTAATGCTATCGTTCTTCACAAAAAAATGTGTTTACCAATGCATGCATGAACACTAGTTACTCTAACCCCCCTCTCTTCTTTAATTCTTTACCACATCAGCATGTTTGCTATTCCCGTGTGCATGATACCAGCTAAGATACCACCATGATGGCCAGCCTTAATCATCGCATGCAATAATTTAGTGCACCTTGAAATATGAACATGTGTGGGGCGTGTATGTTTTTAATGACTTGAAACTATACCTAGCCCGGCATGCAAGATGACTTATTATTCACCGTTCCCCATACCTGCAGGAAGCCCGTTCGTCTCCAAATCTTTTCCTCTCCATGTGTGGAAACAATATGCCTGCCAAACTCTCCTTCTCCCTCCGGCGGTCCCACCACTCCACCCCGTGTGAAAAAATCTGAATGCATGACTCTCCTCCCCACCGCTTGTCCAATCCGTTGTGACCAGCAATATTTCCACCCCTTCGCTCCCCCGTAATTTACTCCAACAAATATGCCCACGTAGCTTTTACTTAACTTCAGGTGCATTGGGTCACTGACATACGGGACCAGCAGTGTACTGGTCCACATGTCAGTGACGCAACTGGACCTGCTGTTAAGTCAGTGCAGCTCAGTCCATATCTTACATAGGTGTGCTATTGCTCACTATAAATATTGCGCCTCCCACGACATCGCTATCTCCTCCCCCTCACGTTCACGTTCATCGCTATCTCCTCCCCCTCCCTCTCACGTCGACCACCATGGCATCGCCCCTCCCAAGCCATAGGAGCCCCTCGCTGCACTGCGCGGACGGTCACGCGTCGCCGTTCCATTCCTCGCTGCCACTAGTCGAGGAGGACGCTTCGGCGTTCCGCTCCTCGCCGCTACGCGACGCGTTGCCGTTCCATTCCTCTCCGCCACTAGTCGAGGAGGACGCATCGGTGTTCCACTCCTCGCCGCGACACGACGCGTCGCTGTTCCGTTCCTCGCCGCCACTAGTCGAGGAGGACGCGTCGGTGTTCCACTCCTTGTCGCGACGCGTCGAGGTGGACGCGTCGGCGTTCCCAATCTCGCCAGCACGTGCGTCGGAGGACGCGTCGGCTCCCCCTATGAGGAGAACGCCGCGCCGCCCGCCGAGCCCCCCAGCCTTGAGGAGCTTTGGAAAGAAATGGATGTCGCCTTGTGGGAGGCTTTGCCTCCTGCAGAGCGCGCCAAAATAGAGGCGGAGAAGAAGGCCGAGGAAGAGAAGCGCACCGCGCAACAAGCTTTCTGGGAGATCTATGTCGCGTCCGAGAGAGTCAAGCAATTGGTTCTTTGGTAGAAGGCTCGTGTGAGGGCCGTGAGGGTGGCGGAGGACGCCTGTGCCGAGGCCCTGAGTGCAGTCGGGCCCAAGCGCCTCATCTACGCTTGGAAATACGTGGACCGGGTGCACGCTTCCAGCCAGGAGGAGTACCTGCTAGTGCCGGATCACCACACCG
Source organism: Triticum timopheevii (assembly GCA_963921465.1). Classification (NCBI taxonomy): domain Eukaryota; kingdom Viridiplantae; phylum Streptophyta; class Magnoliopsida; order Poales; family Poaceae; genus Triticum; species Triticum timopheevii. The sequence goes on along the minus strand of OY997264.1, from coordinate 576,314,726 downwards.
GTGAGATCGCGCTCGCCCGCCGGGAAGCCGCCAATCAGCATCTCGCGAGTTGCGAGGTTGAGGAAGAGGCGTTGTGTCGGCGCGCTGGGAAATGGCCGCGCACCAGGGCACTCGTGGCGCGCTGCAAGCGCTCCTGCGAGCGTCGTGGCTTTTAGGAGGAGTATAATTTTTGTTTCGTAAGGCGATCACATTAGTTTTGGGACGCAAATGATAAATCCTGAACGTTCAAATTTTTTTAGCGTCCTTAATTAAGTATGTAAAAGGGAAAGTTTGGAAACGTTGTGTATTATTACGCATTTTGCAAGTACGTGCATATAGCACAAACTTTACTATATACTATTGGACTACACGTCTCTCTCGATATATGCTTGCAGACTGTGCTACTCCCTCCGTCCAGGTCAATAAGTCATCTTTGGTTGTGCACGGTGACCAAGAAGGAGGGAAGACTTGTACACCTAGACGGAGGGAGTACTACTATTACTTATGTACGTGCAAATGCACGTTTTAACATTACGATGCGGTTTTTGTAAAAGTAGAAAAACAGCACTAGTCAAGCTTGTGAAACGATTCAATGCAAAACAAATGCAAAAATGCTCGTTTGATTGTTTACTTTTAGCTTCCTTCTCTGTGGTTATTCCTCTTTCGTACTTTGTACGGAGTATCTCACTGGTTGGAAAGGCATGCAAATTCCCAAACCGCTTCCTACACCCTGTATCGAATTTTTTGCCTAACAAGTTGTGCAGTGCAATTGGAATTCCAACTTGAGTACTACTACTAGTAGGAGTACCAGGGGCCAGTTCTTTTAGGCTTCTAGATTAGTAATCCCATAACTACTACCTCCGTCCTGGTTTATTGGTCCCCATTGTAATCTATGTCAAATTTTGATTATAAATTTAACTAATGAAATGTTAGTGCATGTCACATGCACTACTCCACCCGTCTAGGTGAGTAAGTCATCATAGGCTGTGCACCGTGACCAAGGAGGAGGAGAAAATGAGAAACATTAATGTTTATTTGCTAATTAATAGTATTGCATGCAATGAACTAACCACTGCATGTCGTGTTTGATATCTCAAGTCATTAAAAGCATGCACACTCTTTATCTCTTATTGGTTGATATGTCAAGAAACAAGAAACGAGGTAGAAGTTAATGCACCGCGCCTAAGTGTTTTGGGATCATTTGGTTTTCGTATGATGACTTACACACCTAGATGCATCGCGCCTAAGTGTTTTGAGTAACATTTTATCAGTTAAATCTTTGGTCAAAATTTAGCACAAATTACAATGGTGACGAATAAACCAGGACAGAGTAGTAGTTTAGAAGCCCAAATAAATCAGTGAGGCGCCTTATTGTTACTCTCCACTATGACTAGTCTTGTGGGAAAAGCTGGGGAAGCCGCCAAAACAACTGGCCCTAGGAGTAGTAGCTAGGGATCGAGTGTGGGAGATGAACAGGAGAAAGTAAATGCAGAGAGATGAAATGCAAAAAAGACGGAGGGATGTGATGGTTGCTTGTCCGTTTATTTTACCAGGCCATTTATTACTGGGAGTGGTTGGGTTTTGTGATATGACGGCTTTACTGCCGCGCCACGAGCGGGGTGAGAGGTGAGACTCCCGTGCAGCGCCGCCCTCTACACTTGTACTACATCGGTCGTGGTTTATTAGTCCCCCATTGAATTTGACTGAAGATTTAACTGACAAAATGTTAGTGCATGTCAACAAAAACTATATCGTTGGATTCGTATTTGAACATAGTTTTGGTTATAGCTCAATACTTGTGGTCATGGACCGCTAAAAATAGAAGAAGCCCTATGATTTTGAATGATATAATTTTAGGTGACATGCATCAGTATTTATCATACTATATATAATGTTAGTTTGATTTTTGGTCGTACTAATCTATAGTAGTAAGGTGCCCGTGCGTTGCACCGAAGAGTGAAATGCATTGATCGGGGAGTTGTTTATTTTGACAAAGGATGTGGGGGTCATCTCATGTGTAACGGGTATCGATAGGTTTCTTCGGATATTATCACATCTCTAGAGCTCACAAACATCCGGGTGAAATAGATAAAAAGGTATCTTTTGCAAACAAAAGCGTTCAACTGTTCAACCTGCATCCAAAACTTGTGAAGAAATAACACTTATTGTGCTTTGCAAGAAATGATATTTAAGAATTAGTTTTTGAGTATCGATTGTTATACATGTTGGCTACAAATGACATGGCACTTTCTTATAGTCAACAGTTGGCTATACTATTAAGTAATATTAACTATGCCCTTATACACCTAGACAGAGGGATTAAATCAGGATGACTTGCAAGGGGGCAGAGGAGATGTAAGAAATGGTTCATCGTAAGTCTTTCACCAGTACTGTAGTAAAAATTCATACATGGAAGATTCTAGACTAAACCATAAACGGATACACTTTTATTCATGCACGATACTCCAATAGAGCAAGATCATGCATGGAAGTCTCCACATGCTTAGACAGCGGATTACATTGAGCGAAGACTAATGATCAACATTTAACTTGATAATGCGTTTTTTAGAAGAACAGGGAGGCTGCTCCCCTGTTCCATTATCAAATGAAACCCAAAGTGTCTTACATCAGCTCACTGAGAGGAGCAGTTCAAAGGAAGGACTGCGGCGAAAGCCACTCAAGTTTAACGACAAGCTTACAGAATCAAAAGCGGCAAAGACACGGGCCATAAGCGCCCACACACACACTATATGTTTTCTAAGTGCACTTGATAATGCGTACGTCTAGGTGAACCTCCTTGGAGTCTCCGTGCACCGAGTCGGCGGTAAAGGATGGAACGGATGCCATGGGTTTTCCAAGTCCACATTGGCGGGATAGTCCCAGCTCAGCAGAGTCCAAGTCTGTCCGATGAGGCCGGTTTCGCCGCACGCACCCGGGGGGGTAGTAACATTGACCACTCACCCGTACATCTGCCTCATGTCAGTGTCAGCGTCAGCGGCGACGCCCCTGACGCACATTACAGAGACGGGGCGGCGGCCTGTGCGGGCCTCGCCGGTGCCCACGATCAAGAGGAAGACGCTATCGTCCTCCTCCGAGACTAGCAGGCGGCGGTGATCCTCCAGCGACTCCGGCATGGTGAACCGGTAGCACGTGTCGTACTTGATGTTCTCCGGCAAGGGCCAGCAGTGACCGCTGCACGCATCTGTGAGGTGATGCACCATGTCCGCCGGCGAGCCACAAAACGGCATCGGGCACTCATAGGAGTGGACGAAGGGCTCCTTGGAGGCATCGACCAGGACGTCCATGAAATGGGAGTGGCTGTAGGGGACCTTGCGCCAGTTGAATATGTGAGCAAGTTACTACGAGATTTAATCCAAATAAGCACAAAATAAATCATGACGGCTATAACAGAGATGAAACTAATCATGTGGACTAGCATAGTAGTAGGATACAGAGTAGAAACATGAATTCTACCACGATTTCGAGCAGGAAGGACAGAAACACATACGGTGCAACGGGAGCAGCACCGTTGGCGTTGAGGTTGTCGCCCATGTCGTTGAGCAAGAGGTTGCCGAGGTCAGGGAAGAAGTCATTGTCGGTGAAGTCGTGGCTGCCAGCAGTCACGAGAGTGCGCTCCCCACATTTCAACAGCGCCCGCCGAATGAAGCGCAGGAGGGAGTGGCTGTAGGGGACGTTGCGGCCGCCGAATGGAGCGCGGGAGTAGCACACGAAGCAGTAGATGGTGTCCTTACTAGTACTTCCTAATCTCTATCTATCTTTATCTATATATATCTACTCTTATAGAAAACTGAGTTGGTGATGATGGTATGCCTGCAATCTTGTAATATAGACCGTTCGATCTATATCTGACGGATAGAAAGCCAACTATGACAATTTTACAAAAGATGCCCGCACCTCTCTCCATATTTACAGATAAGGCCTTACCTCGTGCTTCTCCCTATGTATCTATCTCTACAAGTACTTTTTTTTAACAAATCGAATAGTGATGCGCCGTTCGCTGCACACCCGGCTGAACATGCCTCCTCGCCTCCATCATCACTAACTGAGTCTTTTTATAGGAGTAGGAGTAGAGAAAAAACCGAGTTGGTGATGATGGTGTGCCATGCAATGCACGGGCATCTTGCTATTTTTTTGCATATAAGTCCAAACACCACGTAGACATGGTCTTTGAGCACGGTTCGTAGTCGTTCCATGATCGGGCATCGAAGTTTGTAACTATTTTAGTTTAGAATATACTACTCCTCCGGTGCTAGTAGTAGAGCAGAGTCCTACTCTACTACTCTAGTCTAGCAAGCTAGGACATAGTACTGTAGTAGGTACTGTATGGAGTACCAATACTGTGATCACTCAAGCAAGTTGTCTGGCATCGATATGACCCTACACTGCTGGTATGTGTCTCGTAAGTCAAGCGGCATGCTGTAGTCATCATCACTTGTCCACTTCCCGCAGCACATATTCGCTTCTCCATCTTTGTCCGCACATAATCTCGTCCAAGCTTCCATCCCCGCTAAGGCGCCTCCCCCCTCGTCCGAAACCCAAGCACTAACAATGGAAGAACCGAGCAGCGTCCACCGAAAGAGTGGCTGGAATTCTCTCCCCACAGAGGTAATCAAGCTCATTGTTTCGCGTGTGGACAATCTCAGTACCATGCCGCTCGCCGCGTGCTCGTCGGGGCTGTACCATTTACTCAAAGCCCTTAGGCCGGAGCTTTTTAAGCCAGATCCTTGCTTGCTAATGCCGCCTGATCTTCCGAACTGGCGTGTCACGCAGCATAACGATCATAGGGTGGCGAGCATCAACCCCCTTCATTGCGATCCGATCCCCGTCAGCCTCAGCTACATTAACAGTATGTACTAGGTCGGCATGAACACGTCTTGGATGGTGCTCATCGATGGTCGCGGCAGCTGGATGCTCATGGAGGTCTACACCCGGCGATTGATCCCCTTTCCTTCGATTAACACTGCACTGCTTTGGCACCGCGGCCCAGAATACTCGGAATCTTACAGTAGCCAACATGATACGAAGTTTGATTTGCTCAAGATTGTAATCTGCCAAGTGCCCACAAGATCTGGGAATTATAAAGATTTCAGGCTAATTGCGTTCTTCAACCGTGGTCTCGCCTATCTGACAGGTCACTGTGGTAAGTGGATAAATCTGCACGTCCATCGCAGGATCATACATCCTCCATGGTTCTCTGATGCCATTGAACACAAGGGCTTCATTTACGCTATCGACTCCTTCTATGGCTGGACGTATTGCTGGCCTACTCCAGTCATCGCTACAAACGGCTGTTATAGCAGTATGTTACTTTCCTATGATATCATGATGGCTTGCTTATATTACTGTCAACATTTACTGAAAAAATATTCATGCTCATAACATGCTGTTCTTAAGATTGACTAAATCAAGAGCCTTTATTTATTTGACTCCAACTTGATATGATGTTGTAGGCCGCCTGGAGTCCCTACCCTTCCTAATCCCAGAACCTTTCAAAGAAAAGTGGCATGGCAGTTGCAGGTGGTTCCTGGATCGATCATACGATGGTGAAAGATTGATGATCATTCGCACGTAGCGGACGTGTTGTTTCGTGGAATACAATCACAGTCACTGCAAGGTCTTTGAGCAGGATCCCAGCTTCTCTAGGCCTTTAGGAATTTTTGACTGGAGGCTGGTAAGTAACCAGGAGATAACCGACGGCAAGGATCATGATGGCAGCGCGGTTTCGTTCATCAGGCAAAACTGTGTGTACACATCATACCATGCGTCTCTGCATGCACCATACCCTGATATGTGCCGCCACGCTCTGCAGCCCAAAGTAGGAGAGAGGGTCGCAAGTATCAGACTTCGACCTGCTGGCTGGAGTTTCCCCCGTCAGGCACCCATCTGGTTCAAGCCGCCAGCCAATCTCCACAGCTTAATAAATAGTAACGTCTAACTGAGCCAGTTGTTAGATGCGTACACTTGGTGTAGTAGGATCTTTATTTAGTTTGATGCATACACTTGTTTTTTTGGTAGCCCTTTTGTAATGATGGCTGATGTTTGGTTTGGAAGAGAGAGCTTCTTCACTCTTCTGGCCAGGCCTGGTTGCTGCTGCTGCTGTTTTCAATGTACAATCAGTAGTATATCTCGTCTGTTGGTTGAATATAAATGTGTTGTTAGAACGACAAACACAATGTTTTGGAAGTCGTTGCACGGTTCGTTCCTTTAGTGCCCCGTACCGTACGTAGTTCATACTATTTTTCGTACGGAACACATTTTCCACTGGTTGATAACATGCAGCCCACTGATGAAGGCCCAATAGAGAAGCCCATAATTAACTGGAAGGGAGGCTCTCACATGAATCCGGCCCAGGTACATGCTCATGGTCCCCTAAACATAAATAAGAAAATAAATAAATAAAGCTAAATGCTCATGCACCAGTTCTTTGAGAAAATAGGTAGCCTAGTATTTCTTTTTGAAGAAAACCCAAGCTAGGCCTATTTGTTTTCTCCGAATTACTGGGCTGCAAATCTTTCAAGACGAGCAAATGGGATATTAGTTTTTTTTGAATTTTGTTCTTCACTGATATCTTACACGCATTTCATTGGATCTAACATGACATAGTACTAATTTATTTTTAAATTTGTTTTAGTATGGCTATTAACTTTTGGATTAAGAATATTTCATTCCCCAGAAAAAATTTCCCACATATTTAGTTAATTTTTTGACCCTGGTACTGACCAGAAAATGGCCGGCAATTCTAAAAATGGAAAACGGGCTGCAATAAATTCCATATGAATTAGAAAATGAGTAAAAATTATAAAAATAATAGAAAATGGGCTGTACACGCCACAGATTTCGAGGCTGACTTGTTTACGCAAGGCTTTGTCAGTGAACACACGATTCTAGCCGCCGTGCTTCTTCAATCTCTGATCTTCCTGCTCCAGCCGCCTAAACTAGCGCCGGCGGGACTGCCTGCTCCCTCCTCTTGTGGCCCGCTGTGATGCCGCGCAGGCTTCCCCGGCCCACCCTACTCCCTCCGCTGGCCTGGCCGCAGGCAATCAACTGCCTCCTTATTACGCGAAAAAAATGATTCCTCCCACTGACATCTGGAACGCACCGGTTGGGAGGCTGACCTGTGCGCCTACTATGTTGACGCGTACACAGGGCTTGTCAACTTAGTAAACAAACGATTCTAGCAGCAGTAACCGTTGGATTTGAATCGAACGGTCCTGTTGCTTCTTCAATCGCTGCTCTTCTTGCACCAGCCGCCCAAACCAGCGCCGGGGAGACCGCCTGCTCCTGCCTCTAGTGGCCGGTTGTGCTACCGTTGAGGCCTCATCGCCCCCTACTACTCCCACCGCTAGCCAGGCCCTGCGGCGACGGCAGCCTCACACCGCAGCCGAACCAGTGAACCCTCGTACTCCTCTCCGCGTGGGTATCCACTGCCACGTCTTCCCCGGCTCTGCGTCGTCCCCTTCCTAGGCCTCGCCGTCGTCCACCGCCTTGGTGCTCTTGGCGCGGCGTGGTCAATGTGGTCAACGACATTCCATCGGGAGAGTACTGTACGTGTAGAGGCTGACAGCTGGGTCCACGGCCACAGCCCAGTTTTTTTGTGATTTGCCAAGTAAGTCGCTTTGTCAGGCCTGTTGGACTGCAAATCTTTCAAGAGAGGAGAGCTTTCATTCGGCTGGCCGAGAAAATGGCCCATCAGTAATGAGAAATGGGTTGTACATTTTTAAAACACATCAAACCGGCAATTAGTTTCAAATATCTTTTTTTTTTCATTTCGAGATTTTAAATTAATTAATTTTTATGCGTGGAGAATTTGTTGGATTTTATGTTAATATACATTTAGTTTTAAAATCAGTTTGAATGTGAGTCAAAATTTCGGGATTAAAAACAGTTCGGACCGCACCGAAATATGCAAAATTTTGTATAAGTTTTTAACTATGGCCACAATATGGGCTGTAATGCTAATAAAAAGAATATGGGCTCCAAAAAAACCTTAAGAAATAGCAAATGAGCTGTAAATTATTAGAAATAATGGCAGATGGGTTGTATGCTGTTTTCCACAGATTTGGGACTTTCCTAAAAAAAGGTTGACACACAAGCAGTGACGATTGGATGTCCATCCAACGGCTGCCGTGCTTCTTCAATCTCCGCTCTTCCTGCTCCAGCCGCTCAAATAAGCGCCGGCAGGACTACCTGCTCCCTCCTCCCCGCGGCTGGCTGTGCTGCCGCGCAGGCCTCACCGCCCCACCGTACTCCCATCACTGGCCTAGCCATCCCTCTACTCACCCACACCTGCTGTTATTCTCCGGCAACGGCAGACGAACCAGTAAACCCTCGTTCAGTCGTACTCCCCTCCGCGTGGGAAACAACTGCCGAGTCTTCCCTGCCTCCGTGTCGTTCCTTTCCTAGGCCTCGCCGTCGTCCACCGCCGTGGTGCTCTCGGCGCGGCGTGGTCAATGTGGTCAACGACTGACTTCCATCGGAAGAGTACTGTGCGTGGAGAGGCTGACAGCTGGGTCCACGGCCGCAACAAGGAAGTGCCTCCTTATTACGCGCAAAATAATTATTCCTCCACCTGACAGCGGGGACCCACCGGACGGGCCACCGTATTTCACGAAAAAAACGTTTCCCCCCTGACTGCTGGGACCCACCAGCTACACCTTCGCACGCAAGGAAGTGCGTCCGGGCAAAAAAAAACGATTCGCCCCCCTGACTGCTGGGACCCACCAGCTACATCTTCGCACGCAAGGAAGTGCGTCCGGGCAAAAAAAAAACGACTCGCCCCCTGACTGCTGGGACCCACCAGCTACATCTTCGCAGGCAAGGAAGTGCCTGACAGTCGGGACCCACCTGGTCGAAGCATACGTAGCATTATTATTCTGGTCGCGAACGTGTACGTATATATATACTGGTGGATGTAGAGGCACGTACGTGTCGTAGTAGAGGCGCGCACGTGTCGTAGTAGAGGCACGCACGTAGCATGTACACGTACGTACAACGGCAAGGGTGCAAGAAAGAAAATACGGCCACGTACGTACATACGGGCAGGGTCTCTAACGCCTATCGCGCATATGTACATGGCTGGGTACGGAGAAACAGCGTCGTCGTTGTGTTCATGGGGAGCCAACCGTTTGGGTCGAAACGGAATGCGTGGTCGTGTTCATCGGGAGGGCTTGGACGGAACAGGCGATGGAAACAAGGCCTGGCGTACCGCAAAATGGAGGAAACAGACCTCCTACGTTCAGAACGGGGTCCTGTTGATCGGGAGGGGTGTGGCGTACCGCAAAACGGAGAAAACGGACCTCCTACGGTCGAAACGGGGGTCCTGTTGATCGGGAGGGGTGTGGCGTACCGCAAAACGGAGGAAACAGACCTCCTATGGTCGAAACGGGGGTCCTGTTGATCGGGAGGGGTGCGGCGTACCGCAAAACGGACGAAACGAATTTGTGTTGGAGTGCTACGGTCGAAATGGGGGTCATGTTCATCGGGAGGGGTGTGGCGTACCACAAAACGGGACTCCACGGGATACTGTTCATCTCCACCATCGACCTCCTCCAGCCTCCACGGGCTACCGTCGACCTCCTCCAGCCTCCACGGGCTCCTGTTCATCCAGCCCCCACCGCGCATTACTCCACCAACTACGGTTCAACCACCCCTCCACGGGTACCCCTCCACCATCTACTGTTCATCCAGCCCTCCACAGCACGGGGTCCTGTTCAACCACCCCTCCACGGGCACCCCTCCACCATCTACTGTTCATCCAGCCCTCCACACCACGGGGTCCTGTTCAACCACCCCTCCACGGCCACCCCTCCATGTCTACTGTTCATCCAGCCCTCAACACCACGAGTTCCTGTTCATCCAGAGGCAACGCCACCGCTCACTGTTCATCCAACACCCCCCCCCCCCCCGCGCAACGCTCACTGTTCATCCCAGAGGCAGCATCGATCGGCTTCAATTAGCAGCAGTAGCGAAGAAATCGCTCCATCGGGTTCAGTTAACAGCCGTCGATCGATCGCTCGGGTTCAGTAATGTGTAGCCTGCATTGCAAGTGCTTGGGTTCAGTTAGAGCCCAACGCCTCGCTCGGGTTCAGTTAGAGCCAACGCCTCGCACGTGTACGAGAGAAACGCGCATCGCTCGGCCCCCGACCTCCCACCGTAACCGGCAACTCCCAAAAAATTTCCTCCCCCTCGCTTCTACCATGGTTTTTCCATCATGGACGGCCCAAAGAATGTCATGCAGCTGTGTCTCCGGCCCGCCCAGGACAAAAAGCCCATTTTCTGTCATGATTTTTTGTCATAGAAGTAGGAGCCCACCACATCTATGATGATACCGGGTTTTGTCACAATTATCGTCACAGAAGTGTCATATGTATGACAGAAAAAAAATTTGTTCGGCCCAAAATGTCACGGATGTCTTTTTTTTGTAGTGCTCGCCTCTATCATAGACCACCTAACACGCCTACAAGCACTGAAGCGGGCATCAAGCGCGCCACCGTCATCACCCCTTCCTCTCCGGAGCTGAGAAAAAATTATTATAATAGACAGTCGGGAAATCATCGTGGGACCCTATAGGACTAGGAAGCAAAATAGCAGCCCTCGCTGATGAAGAGTAGCGTATATCGAAAGAATACAACCTGAAGACACACGAATGTAGACAAACTGCGACAAGATCAGAGCAAATCCACTAAGGACAGATCCGCTAGAGAAACACCTCCACACGCCCACCGACGATGCTAGACACACCATCGTGATGGGGGCTAGGTGGGGAGAACCTTATTCCATCTTTAGGGAGTCGACGTCGTCTAGTCTTTCTGAGCTGGACACAAATCTTAACAAAACTCGAAGAAACATATGATAACAGAGCCCTCCCACCGGCAAGGGCTGGGATCTACCACGCCACCATGGCCCTAAGGCCACCAGAGACGAGATAGACCGGCCGTGGCACCGGCAGGAGGCAAAAGGACCCTAGGTTTTTCCCTTATTAGAAGAGGAGGCGGCTGCATTAAAGACCTAGATCCCATTCGACCCCTCTCATTAGGGCATTTCTAATCAATCCCCTATCTAGCGTTAGAGAAGTAAAAAGTTGTTTTTACACCTCTAACGTGCACCTAACCGATCCCCAATCTGTCGTAGAAGAGGAAAAATTATCCTCCAACGCTTCTCCTTTCCCTAAATACTCAGCTGCTATGGCTCCAAGTAAAAGTCGTGCCTCTCCCTCGCGTCGCCCCCCGACGCTGCATCTTCGCCGGCGCGCCTCCGACGATCGCCTAACAGCCCAGCCACTACCTTGCTGCCTTCCTTGACCCCCGCCGCCCTTCTGCCCAACGTCGAGCCCGTTCGGCCCCCGTCGCCAGAATCAAGGTGAAACGCCGCCGCCGTTTCCATAGCCGATTCGTTAGATTGCTTTGAAACTTCTTCATTTTTTGTCAGCCACAGCATCTCACCTTGCTTGCACACCGTTGCATGTCATTCGCACGCGTCGCCGCCCACCGGTTTTGGTCTAAACGACACCGGCCGGCCTGTGCACCATCACAACACCGCAAGTGTTCAACAGATTGCCTAGGTGAGCTCTTTCTGTTAGTTTCCTTTTGAACAGAGCCGTCTGGATTGAACGTAGCCGTTTGAATTGTCGATGAAAGGGTTGAGGGAGATGGTCTTCGAGGACTTGTCTTCATCCGAAGAGGAAGAAGAGAGGATGACTTTGACACTATTTTAGGCATGATTTTCAATGATGATGTTCAGTGGCCTAGGAGAGAATCATAGTTTGGCCGCATACACATCAACTGTAGTTGCAATGTATACGAGAATTACAAAATTTAGAAAAAAAACTCCGTTATATATAGGGGATCGGCTAGGTCCGGCCGAAACTTAGTGGAGTAATTATACTTCACTAAGGGTTTACTCGGCCGGATCCTCCTCTATTTATTGGGGATCAGTTATAAATGCCCTTAGCCCATTTGTGTTTGCAATAGGCTCTGGCCCAAGTGGAGATGTACGGTGCTAGTACTAATCTTTTATATTTTCATAATATATGTTGAAATTTCAAATATAATTAAAATTTAGAAAAATTAACTTCTTTAATAAAAGTTATGTAAAAGATCTGTAGAAAAGTATTTCTTGTGATATGTTCTACGATTCATAGAAAAAAATTCGTTTATGTCAGTCAAATTGATTTTTGAAGACTGACAGAATGTTCTCATAACATCTGAAATTGCTTCAATAAATAAAAATGTTTTGAGAAATATATATACCCCCAACAGTCTATAAAAGCTACTAGATCGGGATCGCGCCAATGGCGCGGAGTGCCGGTTCCAACGTTTTGATCAAGCATGTAATGCTAAGTCAGTAGTAACCCAAATTTAGCATATGCATACATACAAAATAACAATAAAATGAAGAAGAAACATTCAACTATTATAGAAGCAAGACATGGGCTCATTATCGGCTTGAGATTATAAGGTAGAATTGGTTTCAGTGCGTTCATAAGACCACAAAAGATAACCACCTGACATGAAAATCGACACCAAAAATGCAGCCACTCGACATGGAAGTTCGACACCACAAGCGTAACAAAGGAGAGACAACTACAAAGCCAGAACTACTAAGCATACTAATAAGTGGCTTCACTCAACTGCCTTGTCGATCAACTTCATAGGTGCCACTTCATACTAATAAGTGACTCCACTCAACTGCCTTGTTAATGATCTTCATAAGCACCACTTCACATGAACCTGTGCATGTCCCAACGATGTGGTCAAGAAGGTAATGGTCAAATGATATGATGCGTTAGTAGGAAACATGGTTTAGCATACATATTCAATAAGACAATGATTTTTTCTGGTTTAAGAGAAAGAAGAAACATCAAATTGGTCCAACGTGTAAGATTTCACTATACTGTAAATCATTTGGTACATCGGAAATTACAGTACTTGTTCGGAACTAATGAGTGTACTAGTATCTATAGAATAATTGATCTGCAAGCTCATGAAAAATAAGATACATTTAATTTGTTCCAAAAGCAAGGCAGGACAATTAATCTGGGTCCAGTTCAACCAAAAGAGTTTAGTTATACGACACTGAAAGCAGGCCAGTGGCAATGCCAAATAGAAAAAACTGGATCACATCAAGTTAATAACAAAGCATAAGAATTCAAGATACCAAAAGCTTCAATGTTAATCTCCATGTTCCGGAACCACGCATCATCGACAACATAATATAACTAAACATAAATACTTTACACATAGACCATTTCACCATTTGTAGGAGATAAACAGAACATACGGGTATATGTTAGGACATTTAGTACCATGACTACATAGAAGATTTATGTACAAAACAAAACTGAAATACTTCCAGCCCCATGTCAAACATTCAGTCATAAAATATATTCTTTATCAGGTTTTCAGTATCACAATGGGTTAAAAATCACATTGTCAATGTAAAGATACTATGTGCCTTTCTTTTGCTTCATTTGATCTGAATATCTCTATGAATACTCACAGTTCATAACAATCTCCAGCCTTAAAAGTGAAAGATTTCAGTTCTCATCCAAACCACTTCATTAATAACTCGATGCATCAATTTTCTCTTTACTTTGACACGTTAACAAAATGATGACATGCATGAGCTGAAGTACTGAAACCTTTATAGCTAGGGGGCTAATTTGGCAACAGACTGGACTGGAAGCTAGGTGTCAAGCTGGCCCGAGACCCCGTTCGGCTCTATCACAGTGGCAACCTGCATGCCAAGATGATGGGAGGAGCTGCAGTCCAGGAAACAGCTTTTCTCTCTCTCTCTACTTGCGCCGCTGCTCTAAGCCAAGAAATAATTGAACCTAGCTAGATACCTGTCGCAGGATAAGAGAAGCTAATGATGCATGTGAGGCTGCAGATTGTCACACTCACCTACAATAAACTCCATTCAAATCCTTTGAAGCATCCAATTTCTGCATAAACCAAAGAGGAAAATTGCCAAATTAGCTCACCCTCCCACCAAAAAGGATATAATGTAATCTCTTTGTTGCTGAAATTTCAAGCAGAACAAAAAAAACTAAGAGATGCTATTATTACTTTAAGAGATAACAACATTTTTCATTATTATTTGAAGAGGGCATGCCCTGTTCTAGTAAAAACAGAACTTCAATATATTAAGATTCATTTACATGCGATGCTATTGGAGGAACAACTAAATAACTAATCATGATTCTGATTTATCATGACATCTCAATGGCCACTTCTTTCCTATTTTGTTCTCTGTACAGTGTTTTTATTCATCTTTAGTTAGTCTTGGTCCTTGATTTCTATAGGTGTATCACCCAAAACACACAATCTTATTTAAAACAATCTTATTTATGGCCATCATGACTTAGAAATTAGCAGAAAAAAGTATAGAACTACATACAGACAAAATATAGATAACTCGGTGTGCTTTTCTTTTTAGAGAAAGAAACGGACCTATTAGGTCCACCAACACTGTCGATACCCAACCAAGCTACTTGGACTCGTGACAACGACGGTCGTGGAGGAGAGAATGACGGCACCGACGAAAGGGCACACTCCAACTTTGGATCACAGCTCCACCATCAACCTAGATGAGCAGCAGAGCATCACAAACCGATTCACAGTAATAGAAAGGCAACCAAGGAAAAAAGCTCATCATTTCCCATTACACCTGAAAAATTGTAAAGCAAACAGAAATTAATGCTTTGTGACTGACCAGCAAGAATTAGAAAACAAATTCTTATACCCGAAGGTGCTCTGAACCCAATTCTTATACCAAGCAAAGCAACCAAGATGTACTCTTTGAAATTAACTCGATAAGATCCATGAAAATATATGTCGACCATTTGTGACTCGTCAGTACAAAACTATCTAACTCTAAGCAACCCCAAGTTCTTAGGTTTGAAATAATTTTAGACAAACGACCAACTGATTTCTTTTAAAGTTCATTTAACATATTGATGGAGAACACACTGTTAACGTCTCCATGACGTGAACCTAACCAGCAACCATTGCAAATTCTCAATCGAAGGATTCCTCAAACATAAATATGAGAACCAGCTAGGGTTCTGAACCAATCGGGCACCCTCCTCACCCATACGTGAAACCCAACCATCCCATATTTAATTTCATATGAATAACTATATGAGTAAGAGCCAAACCCCCCAGTGACTTCCATGGCCTACATTAAAAGCAAATGAAATAGGTCATATAATCACTTCTGGACCATGCCAAACATAAATGGATAATTTCATATGAATAACTATATGAGTAAGAGCCAAAATTGACTGTTTTCAGCAGATGCCCGATTGACCAGCCTTTGTCAGACATAGCAAATCATTGCATTAATTTTGTTAAAAGGAACATGGTGAGATTTTAAGACAAACTGAATTTAAACTTTTAAAGGGCATGAATATTCAACGGAAACACTATACAATTTTGAAAACACTACAAAATGTTAGTTTAGCTATGCAAATATAAGAACCATTAAATTCCTCCTATGCATTTGCCTAGAATTAGATAGATATAGTTAACATAGTAGACATAATGGGTTTGGTTTGTTTCTAAAATGAGAGTTACCCAATAAACAAGAAGGATGAAATGAACAATGAAAATAGCATTTGCTTTAACTCGTTGGTAGGCTATGCTTTTAGAAGACAAATGTTCATCTGTAAAACAAATCCAACTATCATTGCACACATAATTGAACGAGGTAAATGTATCAGCTCTCCCATGGGCCAGCCTAATGAACAATTGACCATGGAGGAAGGGGTAGGGAGAACAGTAGAAGCAACAGGTATACCTGGAGGTGGTACAGAGATGACTCGTGAGCGACATCTTCTCGATGCCGAGGAGCGCAGCGACGCGCCCACACCACTGGTGCTGCTTCAACATGCCCTCCTTTTCGTAGCCGCGGTTGTCTCCTGCAAGGCACACTGAGTTATCAATTCCTATTTTCACAACATTACCAGATAAAAGAAAGAGAGCACCAAGATTTGATCAACAATTTTATACAACATATGAGAATCTAGTTAAACCCTAAATACTCCCATGAATCCTAAGAAACAACACATACATTCTACCATGACATATAATTTTTATTTCAAAGAGGCAAGACATCAAACAACTCGCGCCAAGAGAGATTTAGTAGAAAATTTACCGCCTAAACCAGTAGACAAATAACAAGCTAGTGTGCAAGTGTACAAATAATAATGCATGACAGAACTGTAGAAACATAAAAATTTGAGACTAAAAAACGATGGCAAAAACAAAACAAAGATTGTTGCATTATCTCATTAATCATTATTGAAGGAAATAGTAGACATAATAATATGTATTGGTATTTAGAGCATAACAAATTGTAGTTGTGATCGGACCTATTATTAGTATTTATCAGAAAAGACTACCCAATATGCCATGTCTAATTTATCTGAGGTCTGGGATAATACATCTGAATACTAACTAATCAGGGCAATTATTCTCCATAGCAATCCACAACTACAAAACCAAGAATAACCTTAGTGATCATGTCATGGATGAACTAACAAAAAGGGGACTGGGACGAGAAAAGATACATGCATATAGAGTGAGGGAGACATTGCCTCACATTAGCACAACCAACCGTTGGATGCGACACCAAAGTTCTCACTGCATTGACGACGTCGTTTTTTTGCTCTATGCAAAAACAGAAAAGGGGGATCAGTACTGTGTGCATATGAGTGCATGCGAGATAGAGGAACCTGGATTTAGTACATGGTGAACTATATTAGATAAAACATATATATATATATATGTATATATATATATATATATATTGTATGTGTATTTGGATTTAGTACAATATGTAAATATGCATGAGAATCATCTCATAGTAAATCACATGCGTTGGTCAATGGACCATGAGTATGAGTATGTAAATATGCATGATAATGTCACATCCCTAGCTTCTGGTGCTGCCTAGTGTTTGCATCTTGCTTGCATCATGTCTAAATTTCTGAAACCTGAATTGAGGAAATTTGGAAGCCTCAAGATTTAATTCAAGAAGGGCAAAGAACCCTGGAAAATTGCATTCAATGTTTCTCAAAATGTTCTTATTAACTGTTTAATATTTTTGGCAAGGCTCTTGCACCAGACCAAAAATAATGAACATTTGTAAGGAATATTTTGGGTCTTTGAATTTAAATCATTAGCTATTTGAATTTGGATTATATTCATATATTAGAATATAATTTCAAATACCCCTGAATTATTTTATGAGCTTTTGGAAAAGTCCATCTAGCAAAATAAAAATATTCAAAGGAGTTTTTGGCATTGTTTGAATTTGTTTGAATTCAAAACAGTGGCAAAATATTAACTAAAAACAGAAACAGATAATAAAAAAAAAGAACGGAAACCTACCTAACTCACCTGCAGCCCATCTGGTGCCCCAGCTGGCCCAGCACTGTGCGGCCCACTGGCCCACAGTGCCAGTCATCACCTACCTCCCGCCAGGAGGACAGCACGCGCGTGGCCGCCGCACGCGAGCACGCGCCCCGGCCACCTCCACCCTGCTTGCCTGTCTCCCCGTCGCCCTGAGGATGCCACGACACCCCCGGAACCCCCTCGACCTCTCCCATCGCCTCTCCCCTCCTCTGTCCCTCTCGCACGCAACCGGCCGAGCGCCACCGTCGCTGCCCCTCGCTGCCCTCGCGGCCACCGCCACCCCCTCTCCTCTCCGACGCGCTCCCGAGCTCCGCAGTACCTCCCTCGTCCTCTCCGTCGGCTCACGCGACCGGAAGAGCTCCGACGCGTCGTCCTCGACCTCATCTTCTTCCTCGGCCACAGGAGATCGCTGCCGCGATTCCGACGCCGTCAAGCCTTCTCTGAGGCCGCTTCAACGACCCCTGCAACCGCTGTGAGGCCACGGTCCTTTCCCCCCCTAACCCGTGCTCGTTTGCCTTCCCTAACCACTGTAACCACCTTGCCGAGCGCTCCTCGCCGCCGGCCATGGCGCCGCTGCGACCACAGCTGCTGTCGCTCGCATCCGAGCCCATCAGCGCGCTCAGAATCCTCCCAGGAGCACCTATCACTCTTCGGCTTCTCCTCTAGTGCACGGTAGCGTCGACACCGTCCGCGCCCGAACTCTGGCCGCCGTGCAAGTTGCCGCCGCCGTCGATTTAGGTCACCTGAGCTGCTATTACGTGCACCACAAGACGCGGACGAGCTCTAGCATCGCGTAGAACCTCTCAGCCATCGATTTGGTCGTCGGAGGAGCGTTTCCGACGCCCTCCGCCGTCTCTGGCATCGCCGGCGATGAGCCGTGGGTAAACACCGGTGAGTTTGACCCGGGGTTGACCATAGTTTGACCCCCTCTGGGTCACTGACGTCTGGGCCCCAGGCCACTAACTAAACTAGGTTAGTGTTAGTTTAACGCTAACTAATTAGATTAGTTAGGTTAGTCACTGACAGACGGGACCCACTGGCCAGGTTTGACCTGGACCGGCCTCGTTGACTGCTGACGTCATAGTGACGCAATGCTGACGCAATAAATATTTTCTGGATTTCTTTTTATACAAGAAATTCCAAAAAATAGCTAAAACTTCTAAAAATCATATAAATTCAACCGTAGCTCAGAATGAGATAAATTATATATGAAAAATGATCAGAAAAATCCAATCTATCCATCTGTACCATTTTCATGCATGTTAGAACAACTTTTGTTCACTGTTTAGTTCAAATCATTCAAATGGCATTTGAATATCCACATATGGAGTTTGAATTTGAATCTAGGGTTCAAACCAACTTCATTTAATCTGTTGCTAGCTGCATTAGCTCAAACCACAGCATATTGCCATGTCATGATCATGCATCATATTGTGCACTGCATTGATTGTGTTTCTTCTTTGTTGCCGGTATTTGTCCCCTCTCGAAAGACGTGTACCAACGATGTGATCGATGACACCGATGAAGAACTATACTATCTTCAGAAGTGCCAGGCAAGCAAAACCCCCTTGTTCATTCCGATACAATCCCACTCTCTCGCTCCTACTCTCTTTTACTGCATTAGGACAACAACGATTCATCTGTTACTTGCTGCGGTAGTTGAACCCCTTATCCTCTGCATGACCTGTCATTGCCACAGTAAATAGATGAAACCCACTAGCATGAGTAGGAGTTGTTTGAGCCCTGATGTGCCTACTCATTCATGCTTGTTTGTCATGCCTGCTATTGCTTAGAGTTGAGTCAGGTCTGATTCATCGGGGATGAATCAGAGGTGTGTGAACATGTCCTACTGTTGAGAGCTAAGTGTGTGAACATGATTTGGTAAAGGGAGCGGTGAGAGGCCATGTAGGAGTACATGGTGGGTTGTCTCATTGCAGCCGTCCTCAGGAACTGAGTTCTGTGTTTGTGATCCATGAACAGCTACTACCACACATTGGGATCCTTAATTGACTGTCTCGACTTATTAATCAACCTGATCTCTGTCCAGGAGTTGCAACTAGTTTCTGGTGTTGGTAGGTAGTGTTAGTAGTCTACCAAGTGGCACCCGGTACAGGTGGGCTTGGGACAGACTAGGCACCATGGCACGGTGTACCAAGCGTAGATCCACCCGTCGAGGTGGGCTTGGGAACCCTGCTCACATCGTTTGGGGCCGTGAGCGACACCCCGGCCGGATCTCCTTGCGGATGGAACCCGAATAGGCAATAAACCTGGACGAGAGACTTGTGTGGTTAGTCAGGTCGTGGCCGACTCCCTCGCCCGGCTTCCGCTTGAAGGTTGCCGAGGTACATGACGTGTACAGGGCGATAAGTGGCGAGAGCGTGTGTGAAGAAGTACACCCCTGCAGGGTTGTCATTATCTATTCGAATAGCCAGATTCCTTGGATATGGAAACTTGGACCCCTTGCATAGTTCATAGACAAGTGAAAGTGGATACTCTAAAATGCGCAAGATAAGTGTGAGTGCTATGGATGGCGTTCTCGTAGGGAGACGAGAGCGGTTCCATAGTATATTGATATGGTGAATATGTGGACTCGTGTGCGCCACCTCAAAAGAGTTACTTGCAGTCGTAGTTCAGGTTAGCCACTGAGTCAAAGCTGGCTTGCTGCAGTTAAACCCCACCATCCCCTTTGTTGATAATGATGCATATGTAGTTAGTTCTGATGTAAGTCTTGCTGGGTACATTTGTACTCACGTTTGCCTATTTTATGTTTTTGCAGAGAGACTTTAGTCTCACTAATAGTTCTGCGTGGACTTCGACGTTTAGCTTGTTACCTCAGCTACGATCTTGTGCCCTCGGCAGGATCTAATAGATAGTCAGGCTTCGCAGTCTTTTCCATTTATAGTTGTCTGTACTCAGACATGTTGAGCTTCCGCTTGTGCTTTGACTTGTGTGCTTTGAATGTTGGGTCATGAGACCCATGTTTGTAATATCTCGCTCCTTGGAGCCTATTGAATAAAATACTTGAGTCGTAGAGTCATGTTGTGATGCCATGTTGTATTTGCACATATCGAGCATATTGTGTGTATGTTATTGAAATGCTTGGTATGTGTGGGATCTGACTATCTAGTTGTTTATCCTTAGTAGCCTCTCTTACCGGGAAATGTCTCCTAGTGCTTCCACTGAGCCATGGTAGCTTGCTACTGCTCTGGGACACTTAGGCTGGCCGGCATGTGCCTTCTTCGTTCCTGTGTCTGTCCCTTCGGGGAAATGTCACGCGATGAATACTGGAGTCCTGTTAGCCCGCTACAGCCCGGTTCACCGGAGTCCTGCTAGCCCAGTGCTACAGCCTGGATTCACTCGCTGATGACCGACACGTTCGATGCTGGGTCATGGATGCCTGTCCCTGTAAGTTTGTGCCACTTTGGGTTTACGACTAGCCATGTCAGCCCGGGCTCCTTATCATATGGATGCTAGCGACTCTATCATATACGTGTGCCAAAAGGCGCAAACGGTCCCGGGCAAAGGTAAGGCGACACCCGTGGGAATATCGTGCATGAGGCCGCAAAGTGATATGAGGTGTTACATGCTAGATCGATGTGGCATTGAGTCGGGGTCCTGACAGTTTTGGTATCAGAGCTTGACTGCCTGTAGGATTACCAAGCCAAACTGGTCGAAGTTGAGTCTAGAAATGCTTTAGTTATATGTAGGGGAATTGATTGTGGGATGGAACGTAAGGCTCTTTTTACTCCTTATACCTTATGCCTTCTGATCTGAGTCATCTTATCTTTCCTACGGGGTTAAGGAACTAGGCCTTCTCTTCTTTCTTTTAGGATCACGTGTTACTAATCCGTAGACTTATAGGATTGATGGATTTAAGCCTCAGTTCAGCTCCTACTATCTTCTGTATGTTCATAGTTGATCTCAAAACCTTGATGAATATGGAAATGCTCAAGTTCTTGAGGGCATGCTCAGGCACTAGGTTATATCCTCGGTATCGATTGGAATGTGCCTTCCGTTTGTCGAGTTGTCTTATAACTCTAGTTTCCTTTCCAAACTGAGTATGCCATTCTTTCAAACTTCTCCAAATGATCGATTGTAATTTGCCTTAAGCTGGTATAAAGAGTTTCAATGATCTTTGAATCAAAGGTAATTCTTTTTGCCACTTAAGGGATGATTCTACGAGTCACCTCCTCTAAGATGTCTCGTTATGGTATCATGGCAATTCAACTCCTCGCTACGTTGTCAACTGTTCACCACCTTTTTAAGTGTGAAATTGTTGTCTACCTAATGAACCTTCCTCATCTGTTTCACCCCATCCCTTTGGATGTTTGCTTCGTGTCTCAGCCCGCGAGATGTATTAATGTCTCACTCCGTGAGTTGATCCTGAGTTGTTCGGTCTTCTAGAAGATCGATCCTGCTAAAGTTTCCCTTTCCTTTCATTTTTATGTTAGATGGAGTTCTCAAAGCAAGACGTCGAGACAAAGATGGTGATCGAATCAACGCCCCTATGAAGTGCAACCTGGATCGTGAAGATTGTGTTAGTTTGTGTCCCCCCTTCATCTTACCCTACGCTTGAATCTCGGGACGAGATTTTTGCTAGTGGGGGTGAGTTGTCACATCCCTAGCTTCTGGTGCTGCCTAGTGTTTGCATCTTGCTTGCATCATGTTTAAATTTCTGAAACCTGAATTGAGGAAATTTGGAAGCCTCAAGATTTAATTCAAGAAGGGCAAAGAACCCTGGAAAATTGCATTCAATGTTTCTCAAAATGTTCTTATTAACTGTTTAATATTTTTGGCAAGGCTCTTGCACCAAACCAAAAATAATGAACATTTGTAAGGAATATTTTGGGTCTTTGAATTTAAATCATTAGCTATTTGAATTTGGATTATATTCATATATTAGAATATAATTTCAAATAC
Source organism: Triticum timopheevii (assembly GCA_963921465.1). NCBI lineage: Eukaryota > Viridiplantae > Streptophyta > Magnoliopsida > Poales > Poaceae > Triticum > Triticum timopheevii. Next base: position 576,292,389 of record OY997264.1, on the reverse strand, counting down.
CCCTGAATTATTTTATGAGCTTTTGGAAAAGTCCATCTAGCAAAATAAAAATATTCAGAGGAGTTTTTGGCATTGTTTGAATTTGTTTGAATTCAAAACAGTGGCAAAATATTAACTAAAAACAGAAACAGATAATAAAAAAAGAACGGAAACCTATCTAACTCACCTGCAGCCCATCTGGCGCCCCAGCTGGCCCAGCACTGTGCGGCCCACTGGCCCACAGTGCCAGTCATCACCTACCTCCCGCCAGGAGGACAGCACGCGCGTGGCCGCCGCACGCGAGCATGTGCCCCGGCCACCTCCACCCTGCTTGCCTGTCTCCCCGTCGCCCTGAGGATGCCACGACACCCCCGGAACCCCCTCGACCTCTCCCATCGCCTCTCCCCTCCTCTGTCCCTCTCGCACGCAACCGGCCGAGCACCACCGTCGCTGCCCCTCGCTGCCCTCGCGGCCACCGCCACCCCCTCTCCTCTCCGACGCGCTCCCGAGGTCCGCAGTACCTCCCTCGTCCTCTCCGTCGGCTCACGCGACCGGAAGAGCCCCGACGCGTCGTCCTCGACCTCATCTTCTTCCTCGGCCACAGGAGATCGCCGCCGCGATTCCGACGCCGTCAAGCCTTCTCCGAGGCCGCTTCAACGACCCCTGCAACCGCTGTGAGGCCACGGTCCTCCCCCCCTAACCCGTGCTCGTTTGCCTTCCCTAACCGCTCTAACCACCTTGCCGAGCGCTCCTCGCCGCCGGCCATGGCGCCGCCGCGACCACAGCTGCTGTCGCTCGCATCCGAGCCCATCAGCGCGCTCAGAATCCTCCCAGGAGCACCTATCACTCTTCGGCTTCTCCTCTAGTGCACCGTAGCATCGACACCGTCCGCGCCCGAACTCCGGCCGCCGTGCAAGTTGCCGCCGCCGTCGAGTTAGGTCACCTGAGCTGCTATTACGTGCACCACAAGACGCGGACGAGCTCCAGCATCGCGTAGAACCTCTCAGCCATCGATTTGGTCGTCGGAGGAGCGTTTCCGACGCCCTCCGCCGTCTCTGGCATCGCCGACAACGAGCCGCGGGTCAACTCCGGTGAGTTTGATCCGGGGTTGACCACAGTTTGACCCCTCTAGGTCACTGACGTCTGGGCCCCAGGCCACTAACTAAACTAGGTTAGTGTTAGTTTAACGCTAACTAATTAGATTAGTTAGGTTAGTCACTGACAGACGGGATCCACTGGCCAGGTTTGACCTGGACCGGCCTCGTTGACTGCTGACGTCATAGTGACGCAATGCTGACGCAATAAATATTTTCTGGATTTATTTTTATATAGGAAATTCCAGAAAATAGCTAAAACTTCTAAAAATCATATAAATTCAACCGTAGCTCAGAATGAGATAAATTATATATGAAAAATGATCAGAAAAATCCAATCTATCCATTTTTACTGTTTTCATGCATGTTAGAACAACTTGTAGTTGCTGAATTGGGCAAAACAAATAATGGCATTTGAATATCCACATATGGAGTTTGAATTTGAACCTAGGGTTGAAACCAGCTTCATTTAACCTGTTGCTAGCTGCATTAGCTCAAACCACAGCATATTGCCATGTCACATTCATGCATCATATTGTTGCATTGCATTGATTGTGTTTTCTCTGTGTTGCCGGTATTTGTCCCCTCTCGATAGGCTTGGTTCCGACGATGAATTCGATGACACCGATGAAGAACTATACTATCTTCAGAAGTGCCAGGCAAGCAAAACCCCCTTGTTCATTCCGATACAATCCCACTCTCTCGCTCCTGCTCTATTTTACTGCATTGGGACAACAACGATTCAACTGTTACATGCTGCAGTAGTTGAACCCCTTATCCTCTGCATGACCTGTCATTGCCACAGTAAATAGATGCAACCCACTAGCATGAGTAGGAGTTGTTTGAGCCCTGATGTGCCTACTCATTCATGCTTGTTTGTCATGCCTGCTACTACTTAGAGTTGAGTCAGGTCTGATTCATCGGTAATGAATCAGAGGTGTGTGAACATGTCCTACTGTTGAGAGCTAAGTGTGTGAACACGATTTGGTAAAGGTAGCGGTGAGAGGCCATGTAGGAGTACATGGTGGGTTGTCTCATTGCAGCCGTCCTTAGGAACTGAGTTCTGTGTTTGTGATCCATGAACAGCTACTACCACACATTGGGATCCTTAATTGACTCTCTCGACTTATTAATCAACCTGATCTCTGTCCAGGAGTTGCAACTAGTTTCTGGTGTTTGTAGGTAGTGTTAGTAGTCTACCAAGTGGCACCCGGTACAGGTGGGCTTGGGACAGACTAGGCACCGTGGCACGGTGTACCAAGCGTAGATCCACCCGTCGAGGTGGGCTTGGGAACCCTGCTCACATCGTTTGGGGCCGTGAGCGACACCCCTGCCGGATCTCCTTGCGGATGGAACCCGAATAGGCGATAAGCCTGGACGAGAGACTTGTGTGGTTAGTCAGGTCGTGGCCGACTCCCTCGCTCGGCTTCCGCTTGAAGGTTGCCGAGGTACATGACGTGTACAGGGCGATAAGTGGCGAGAGCGTGTGTGAAGAAGTACACCCCTGCAGGGTTGTCATTATCTATTCGAATAGCCAGATTCCTTGGATATGGAAACTTGGACCCCTTGCATAGTTCATAGACAAGTGAAAGTGGATACTCTAAAATGCGCAAGATAAGTGTGAGTGCTATGGATGGCGTTCTCGTAGGGAGACGGGAGCGGATCCATAGTGGTGAATTGATATGGTGAATATGTGGACTCGTGTGCGCCACCTCAAAAGAGTTACTTGCAGTCGTAGTTCAGGTTAGCCACTGAGTCAAAGCTGGCTTGCTGCAGTTAAACCCCACCATCCCCTTTGTTGATAATGATGCATATGTAGTTAGTTCTGATGTAAGTCTTGCTGGGTACATTTGTACTCACGTTTGCCTATTTTTATGTTTTTGCAGAGAGACTTTAGTCTCACTAATAGTTCCGCGTGGACTTCGACGTTTAGCTTGTTACCTCAGCTACGATCTTGTGCCCTCGGCAGGATCTAGTAGATAGTCAGGCTTCTCAGCCTTTTCCATTTATAGTTGTATGTACTCAGACATGTTGAGCTTCCGCTTGTGCTTTGACTTGTGTGCTCTGAATGTTGGGTCATGAGACCCATGTTTGTAATATCTCGCTCCTTGGAGCCTATTGAATAAAATACTTGAGTCGTAGAGTCATGTTGTGATGCCATGTTGTATTTGCACATATCGAGCATATTGTGTGTATGTTATTGAAATGCTTGGTATGTGTGGGATCTGACTATCTAGTTGTTTATCCTTAGTAGCCTCTCTTACCAGGAAATGTCTCCTAGTGCTTCCACTGAGCCATGGTAGCTTGCTACTGCTCCGGGACACTTAGGCTGGCTGGCATGTGTCCTTCTTCGTTCCTGTGTCTGTCCCTTCGGGGAAATGTCACGCGATGAATACTGGAGTCCTGTTAGCCCGCTACAGCCCGGTTCACCGGAGTCCTACTAGCCCAGTGCTACAGCCTGGATTCACTCGCTGATGACCGACACATTCGATGCTGGGTCATGGATGCCTGTCCCTGTAAGTTTGTGCCACTTTGGGTTTACGACTAGCCATGTCAGCCCGGGCTCCTTATCATATGGATGCTAGCGACACTATCATATACGTGTGCCAAAAGGCGCAAACGGTCCCGGGTAAAGGTAAGGCGACACCCGTGGGAATACCGTGCGTGAGGCCGCAAAATGATATGAGGTGTTACATGCTAGATCGATGTGGAATTGAGTCGGGGTCCTGACAGATAATCAAAGTACACGGCACAGAATCTTGTTTCCAAGCTGTGGTCAGCAAAAACTATATAACCATTAAAACTGAACATGAGAACAAGTGAGGCATGCCAAATGGAAACAAGATTCTATTTATTTGATGACAAAAGCTTAGAAAAACAACAATCGGCCCTGGAGCTGATGTACAGGCCCGGACACTCACCTAAGAGTGGCGCCGCATGTGCGTTGGTGAGCATGGCCGCGAAGCCGGAGAAGTCATGCCTGTAGCTGTAGAGGATGCCCTCCTCGGCCAACTGTATACTGCGAAATCACACGGCCAACACACGTACACAACTCTTGAGTGTGTGAGGCGTTCACCAAAGTAATAAGCGACCATGGATGGACTAAGAAGAAGAGGAAGAAGACTCATGGCTCACCTGCCGAGGACGGCGGCAAGCATGCTGTGGTGCGAGTTCTTGCTTGCTTGCCTTCTAGAGTCTTCTTCTCCTAAATGAGGTTGGTCTGACATAGCTTCTGGCCAAGTAGGCATGGTCTAGGATCAGAACCTCGGGCTGGTGACAACAGCAGAATCCAAATAATTCCAATGGCACAATGGATCTGAATCGATGAACGACATCATGTAAAAGATTGCAAAGACTCTATTTATTCCCTACAAAATATAAACAACTGGAATTTGATACATGAGCACTTCCTGCAAAATTGAAGAACAGCACACATGAGAAAACAAAAGTAAAGCCAGATCTGCCTCTCCATGAACACCAAAACAAATCCATCGGGTTTTCTATTCCACGCCCAAGCGACCTGAAATCTCTAGCTTAAGGGAGGAGAATGGGGAGAGGGACCTGTAGGTCTAGTAGGCGCGGTAGGAGGGTGATGCAGTGCAGGAGGGCCCGGATGGTGTCGTGGAGGACCAACCGGCAGCGCAGGTGCAGCGCCGGCGTCCATGGCGACCATGACGCTAGGTTTATCCCGGGCTCGAGCTCGCCACGGCCGCTGGCGCGCTCACCAACGCGTCCACATGCCCGAGCTAGCTCGAGATCCATCGCGCTCACCATCGAGCCGCCTCGCTTGGACACGGCGCGCCCCTCGACTCTGAGCTTGGACGGGCAGGGCGAGGGGGGCGCGGGAGGGGAGAGGAGGCGGCGGCGAGGTGGGAGAAGGGGGGCGCGGGGGAGGAGAGGAGGCCGCGGCAAGCGGGACGGCCGGGCGAGGCGGCGGGGCGCGGGGGAGGAGAGGTGGCGGCGGCGAGCGGGACGGCCGGGCGGGGCGGGCGAGCCAGCGGGACGAGTGGCTGGGAAGGGGGGAGGAGAGGAGGCGGCTAGGTCCGCCGTCGCGTGCCCTCCTTCTGCTGCTCCCCGGAGGCGCTCCTCCTCGACGACGGGGACGGGGCAGGGAGATGATCTAGGGTTTGGAAGGAGAGAGAGAGAGGGAGGCGCGGGTGGGGAGGAGGCCGGGCGGCGGCGGGGCGACTGGGCGCCCGGTGCGAGGCGGCCGGGCGGCGGCGGGGAGAAGACGTGGTGCGGGGTCGCGGGAAGGAGAGGAGGCAGGCGGCGACGCGCGAGAAAGGGAGCGAGGCGGCTAGGGTTTCACCACGGGCGTGGCTGCCTTTTATACCCTGTGTGGGTGAAATTACGAAAATGCCCCCGGCGGGGCAGGCTATTTACGCGCGGTGGCACGAAACAGGAGTAACTATTCATTCCAGCAGTAACTTTTTTTTATCTGACGGACGAGGTCGTTCCAGGGGTCGATTGAACGGCCCAAGATCCATCAAGCCACCAGATCCGACGGCCAGGAATCCCAAATCGCTAAGGAGCCGGGTAGAGAGCTTCTATTCTTGTTTCTGGATTCATGTTTTTCCCAAGAAGTTCATTTGTTTGGGTAACTTTACAGAGTTGTGTTGCCGAATACCTGGATAAATTTAATCAAGTAGAAAATATCTGAATAAGCTGAAGAGTGGAACAATGCACAGTCTGCAGAGTATTAGTATGCTCTTCAAGAAAGGAAGAACCGAGACAACTTCGCTTGTCTAGAGAGCATAGAAGTAGTACTAAAATTGATATGACGAAAATAGCATCAAAATGCATACACGAATTCATAATATCAGGGTAAAACATAGATAGAAATTGAAATGCATAGGACTGTTTATCCTCTGCACGACTGCAGCGGACTAATCACTAGAGGAAACTTTGTCCAGTATTTCCTTCATGAGCAGAGGACAGCTTGCAACCAGATGCTTGAATCCATCAGTCGCCATAACAGCCGATAGCACATTCCGTGGAGCCATGAACTCAACACAAGTTTCCTGGAGATGCTTGCAATGGTGTTGCTCTGCTAAAACCAGTGTTGTTGCAACAGTCTCCACGTCAATGCTCTCACAAAGCTTGCTTTCACAAAGCACCCTTAACCTGTCTAATCCGAATCGGTCCGCAGCAACTAGCAAGTGCTGAAGCTTTGCTGTTTTCCCATCTTTGGAGTGTTCGTCGTCAGGCACGGAATCTGTGTATACAAAGTGAAGAAGCGCCTCAAAGATTTGGGGCTCGACGCCGTCGACCTTGATGCTGGATGTTGCCTTCTCCTTCATTGGACCAAATAGTTCTGCATTGAAAACAGGAGATCTTGCAGCTAGCAAACACCTGTGAGCATGGAATAGTTGGCCGCACACGCTGAATGTCACATCTGCTCCTTGTCCATCTTTCCACATGCTCTTGAGATGGTCTTGCAGATTTGGCTGCGGAACAACAACAAGGTTCCTCTTAGCCACAGTTCGAGGCTCTTTTGTAACGGTGAGAACGCATTGTATCATCACTTTTGACCATAGAAGATTTCAGCTCTGATTTCTCAACGAATCTGGACAGGCCCCAATCGTTCTGTTGCGGTGAAAAGACATGCTTAAACGAAGCAAATTTAGTTACTTTGCCCTCTTTTTCCAGCACGCTCAAGGTGAACTTGGTTTTCACATCCTTCGCCCGGCTCACACAATTCAGAAAGACTGACGCATAGCCGTCAGAATCCTCCCTACATCCGCCCGGGTAGAAGTCGATCTTCCAATCGTAGCCAGCGACGCTGAATGTGATTGAGCTGACGCACTTGCCTACGCCCATGCGGCGGAGCTGAAGGTAATTAGTTACCTCGAAATCGTGAGTCGCCGTGAAGCTCTCCGTGATGCATCTTGACGACGTCTTGGGTAGGCTATGGACATGGTTAACTACAGAGGTGGGGTTGCCGGCCATGGCTAAAGCAAAAGAGAAATGAGACGGGGCGTCACAGGCTTGCAGAATGCAGATAACTTCCTGCACATATGCAACTACTTATACAGCTCTTCGTAGCGAGGGAAGTGAGATCGCGGACGCATGCACGCATCGGGACTTGGGAGGTCGTTTAGTCTCCCGGTGAGGGCATTACCTCGGAATGCTTACCGTCGTTCGTTTTAACTCGTCGCTATGGGAACAGAAACGAAGTTTAACTGAATTCACCCCATGTTCACATGTACTCGTTCATGAATCATGATTCATCAGTAAACGGAACAGAAAACACGCTGTCTTGTAGCTCCGGGCCTCCGGCTCGCATTTGGCGCGATGCTACTGGGCAAGCCAGTACTATAGCTCCCGCGCAGGATTTTTTTCCGTGGTTTTCTTATCGGTTTTCGCTGTTTGCATCAATTTTTCTCATATTTCGTTGGTCTTTTTTTTACCCATTCTATTTTTCCTCGTTTTCTTTGCGTTTTTATTTTATTTTATTTTCCCTTTTTTCAACACATGTCTAAAATTTTCATACACGTGTACACTTCTTAGGTACACGATAAACATTTTTTCAAATATATGTTTTGATGTTTATTTTTTGTCACACACATTGTACATTTTTATATATGTTTAACATTTTTAAAATACTTGATTGACATTTTTCAAATATATGTTTATGAACATTTTTCAAATTCGTGTGAAACATTTTTCAAGTACAAGTTAAAAGATTTTTTTTGAATGGTAGAGATCAATTTTTTAACTAGGCTAACATTGTTTATTGTATAATCATTTTTAAAACGTCACAAACATATTTTTAAACTCGTGAATGTTTCTTTAAATGTAATATACTTCCTCCGATCCAAAGTAAGTTTCATGGTTTATATTAGTTCAAAACTGCAACATTTATTATTCAGCGGAGGGAGTGCATCTTTTTGAATTAGAAAATCATTTTATTTTACATTGTATAATAATTTTTCTGGAAGTGTCACATACATTGTTTTAAAATGAGTGAACGGGATCTAAATGTCACCATCAGCATTTTTTTTTTCTAAAATACGTTAACAAACTTTTTACACCGTGTTAACATTTTTCAAATTCGCAATGAACATTTATTTAATATTTAAAAGTAAATTAACTAAATTATTTTTAAAATATATGTATTTAGAATGTCTCGAAATAAAAATAAAAGGAAAACCCGCAGACTAATGCTAATAGGCTGGCCCACATAGCGCGCTCCATAAGGCAAGGTGTACCCCTGTATCGTTAGAGCATCTCCAGCGCGCCCCCAACAAGGCCCCCCAGGCCATTTTTTGGCCGTCGGCGCCAAAAAATCGGCCCAGTCGCGCCCTCAAGGGCCCAGTTTTCGCCGGCTCGGGCCGAAATTGGCGCCGACGGACCCAACCCGAACCCGGCGCGCTGGGGGGCGCTCGGGGGCGCCGGGCGAATCGTTTTTGGCGCGAAAGAGCCGCGGGCCCTCCTTGCCAGCGACTCGCCTCTCTTCTCGCCGCTTCGTCGTCCTCATCGCCTCGTTTCCCGCGGCGAATCAATCCCAAAGCTACGCGTGCTGCCGCGCCGGTCAGTCTCCATTGATGCCTCACGAGCGGCGCAGTGAAGGTCGGGCGACGCGCGTCCCCTCGCCCGCCACGCGTAGCGCGGCGGCCACGCGTACTACGCGGCGCCTCCACCTATATAAGCCGACCCCAGCGCGCCGGAGACACGCACAGAGCCTCCACCACCGACGCGCCATTTCTCCCTCCCCTCCTCTCGCCGTCTCCAGTTCAAAAGAATGGCCGAGCGCTTCCCAGGCGACGGCGAACGGCTTCGGCCGCCGCCATCTTCACAAGGACAAGGCTTGCCTCCTTTTCGAGGCCGAGTACCCAGTCCCGCCGGACATGCGGGTGCCTGGGGCATGGAGGATCAGCGTCGGCGGCGTGCTGGTGCCACCACCACCCACCGGGGCCGCGCGGCGTGCGGAGATCGCACGTATCCGCGCTTCCCTGCCGCGGGCGGCGAGGGAAGGCCCGCGGTACACCCCCGACAGCCCGCTCTGGGAGCCCTACTTCCGCCGCCGCCACGCCGAACAGCTCGAGGCGACGAACGGCGCCGTGCCCTCCGACAGGCTCAACTACGAGGGGCGGCGCCGGTGGTGGGGCGTGCCCGGCCACACGCTGGAGGCCGTCCTCGAGTACATCGAGGGAGGCAACACGCCGCGCCTCGAGTACCCCGCTTCCCCGTCCTTCTCTCGCCGACGTGGGAGCTCGTGGACGCCGAGGCGCATGGAGCGGCCCGGGGCGTCCTCCTCCTCGTCCGGCCGCTCGTCCGGCTCTCCCTGCCTCCGCCCCGTCAAGCCGGAACCCCAGGACACGCCTGTCAGCGGGCGCACCCGCAGCTCCGGCTTCCGCATCGGCGACTCCACCCCCCCTCCCCCTTTGGCCGCTTCGTCCTCGTCGAGCCCAAGCCGGAGCCCGGCCTTCCCGCGGAGTACGAGGAAATAGCCCAGCGCGGGTTCTCCGACGAGGACGCCCTACAGTGGGCGCGGGACGACTACCTCCGCGACGAGATGGTCCGGCAGCGCCGGGCCCTGGAGGACATAGAAGCCCGCAAACGTGGGCGCGAGGACGAGAACTGGATCGTGATCCTTGACAGCGACGACGACGAGGACGCCCCCGGACCGTCCAACACGCCGCGCCAACCGGGGGAGGGATGCAGCAGGGACGGCGGCGGCGGAGGCGGCGGCGACGACGACGACGACGACGATCACGACGGCAACTACACGCGGTTCTACAGCCTCCTCGGCATGTAGAACTGCAAGGGTGGGCGGCGGGCGGCGAGGAGCAGCGAGGAAGACGGCGAGGAGCAGCCTAGTATTTTTTTTTCCTTTTTTGTAAAATATGTTTAAATTTGAACGAACTCACCGAAGTTTTCGTCGAATTCGCGTCATGTTTGTGCCGTGTTTAAAATTTTCAAAAATACATGGGCGCCGCGACTGTGGGCATCACGCCCCCAGCGCGCGGTTTAGCGCCGGTGCGCCCCTAGGGGGCGATTTTTAGCGCCTCCTGGGGGGCCAACGGCTGGAGATGCTCTTATAAGCGGCACATGGAGATGCTCTTATATATAGACGGTCTATTATGCTAATATTAGCAGAATAACTATTCTGCACACCACTTCCGCACTGCATGCTGAATGCAAGTGCACGTCATTCTTTGAACCAAGTGTGCTACAGTACTCACACGAGTGAATTTCTCGTCGGAAAAAATTGCACGCGTTATTTTTTTGGTACTGTTTTCGCTCTAATTTGTTAACCATTTATCGGAAAGAGGCGTGCAATATACCGTTGAAAAGCTATGGATTATGCGCAACTTCGACATGTTGAACACTTTTCGAGGTTCGACACGGTTTAAGAGCAGTTTTGAAAATGGTGCGGCGGATGACGAGTGGCAGCGAGCGTTTTTTCGCGTTTTTTTCTAAACCGTTTGTCAGAATGAAGCAAATGATACGCCGTTGGATAGATATCGTTGAGGCGCATCTTTTCGATATATAAATCTTTCTCTAATTCGTTACGGTTTAACAGCAGTTTCAAATTTACTAAATCGCGGAATTCTGTTTTTCAAGTTTTTTAAATTTTCGGTACTGTTTTCGCTCCAGTTTTTGAACCGTTTATCGAAACGAGGCGTGTGATACGCCGTTGGAAAGCTATGAATGAGGCACAACTTTCATATGTTGAAATATTTTGGAGATTCCTTATGGTGTTAGTTAATTTTGAAAATCGTACGGCTGACGACGAGAGGCAGCGGTCGTTTTTTGTGAAATTTTCACAAACCGCTGGTCGAAATGATTCAAATTATACGCCGTTGGAAAGATATCAATGAGGCGCAACTTTTTTATGTAGAACACTTCTGCTAATTCCTTATGGTTTAAGAGCAGTTTCATTTTTACAAAAATGCGGACACTATTTTTTGCGACATCCAAATCGTCGTGTGCACTGCATCAGACAGATAGTGCACTTTTTCAGACTGAAAACTGCACTGCATCTGATAGATGAAAATTGTCATGCGTACGCGACGAACGAAGTGCAATGCTTCAGACAGATGAGTGCACTGCTTCATAACGAAACCGCACTGCATCAAAACGGAGCGAAAATCATCGTGTGTGTACGCGACAACGAAGTTCGATGCATCAGATAGATCAGTGCACTGCTTCAGACCGAAACCGCACTGCACCAAACAGAATGAAAATCATCGTGTGTACGCAACAACGAAGTGCACTGCAACTCCCAATGCAATTTTACTTTCGTGTGCACTCCAATAAGGGAACCACAACTTTTTTAACAATGAACTACAGTAATTTTGAAAAATGTACTTCTTCGGTTCACCGAGCGCACTGCTTTTTACAAAGATACAAAGAAACGATTTTACAAACTGAGTAATCCACACAAATAGTCCCTTTTTATGTCTCCACATTACAATCACACACAAAGTACAACCCAACTTCATTTTTTTGTTTCGCATCACCAAGTGCACCCCAAAGTAGTTTTATGGCGAACTTCATGAGAGAACAAAGTGAGCTTCAAACCAGACATAGACATTGCTTTTTTTACGCAGCTACATAGTAAAATTACCATCCATTCTTACAACAAAATGCACTAGGCAGTGCCCTTTTTCTGTCCTCGTTTCTCATAAACAACAAAATGAACTTCAAATGAACGTCGATGTTCTCTTCTTTTTCTTACTGGACGCACTTCTTTCTTAAGTATAAACTAAACTGCACATTGACGCAAACAAAACACCAACGAACCACAAAGCGAACCTCTTCTTTTGAGTAAACTGCATAAGATGCAAACTAAATCCAACACAAAACACGTGTGTCCTGCACCGCGGCAGTCGGTCGCTCTGGCCACAAAAATTGCCAAGGGAGATACCCGTGCTCTCATCGCCGGCGTGGGGAAGGAGGAGCTCGGGTGCTGCTCCACTACCACGGCGATGTCCGTGCAGGTTGACAGGGCAAAAATCGCCAAGGATCTGCTGCTCGTCGCCAGGGAGGTGTTTTTGCCCGGAATCTAGTGATGGTTACCCTGCCGCCGAACCGCACTGCACACACGGCCGTCAGAGGACAGTGGCACCCACCCAAACCGAACTGCAGTGCATCAGCGGGGTGGAATCTCACTGTTGCGGACATGCGTGGTGGCCACGGACTTGGCCATTGACCTCGCCGTGATGGCAGTGAAAGGGCGCACTGTTGGGGAACGTAGTAATTTCAAAAAAATTCCTACGCACACGCAAGATCATGGCGATGGCATAGCAACGAGAGGGGAGAGTATTGTCTACGTACCCTCGTAGACCGTAAGCAGAAGCGTTATGACAAAGCGGTTGATGTAGTCGTACGTCTTCACGATCCGACCGATCCAAGTACCGAACGTACGACACCTCCGAGTCCAGCACACATTCAGCTCGATGACGATCCCCGGACTCCGATCCAGCAGGGTGTCGGGGATGAGTTCCGTCAGCACGACGGCGTAGTGACGATTATGGTGTTCTACTGACGCAGGGCTTCGCCTAAGCACCGCAGCGATATTACCGAGGTGGAATATGGTGGAGGGGGGCACCGCACACGGCTAAGGAACGATCACGAAGATCAACTTGTGTCATGGGGTGCCCCCTGCCCCCGTATATAGAGGAGCAAGGGAGGAGGGCCGGCCAAGGAGGAGGAGGCGCGCCCAAGGGGGGAGTCCTACTCCCACCGGGAGTAGGACTCCTCCTTTCCTAGTAGGAGTAGGAGAGAAGGAAGGGGAAGAGAGAAGGGAAGGAAGGAGGGGGTGCGGCCCCTCCCCCTAGTCCTATTCGGACTAGGCCTTGGGGGGCGCGCAGCCTGCCCTAGGCAGCCCCTCTCTCTTTCCCGTATGGCCCAACAAGGCCCAATACTTCTCCCCGGCGAATTCTCGTAACTCTCCGGTACTCCGATAAATACCCGAATCACTCGGAATCTTTCCGAAGTCCGAATATAGTCGTCCAATATATCGATCTTTACGTCTCGACCATTTCGAGACTCCTCGTCATGTCCTCGATCTCATCCGGGACTCCGAACTGCTTCGGTACATAAAAACTCATAAACTCACAATAAAACTGTCATCGAAACCTAAAGCGTGCGGACCCTATGGGTTCGACAACTATGTAGACATGACCGAAACACGTTTCCGGTCAATAACCAATAGCGGAACCTGGATGCTCATATTGGCTCCCACATATTCTACAAAGATCTATATCGGTCAAACCGCATAACAACATACGTTGTTCCCTTTGTCATCAGTATGTTACTTGCCCGAGATTCGATCGTCGGTATCCAATACCTAGTTCAATCTCGTTACCGGCAAGTCTCTTTACTCGTTCCGTAATACATCATCCCGCAACTAACTCATTAGTTACAATGCTTGCAAGTCTTATAGTGATGTGCATTACTGAGTGGGCCCAGAGATACCTCTCCGACAATCGGAGTGACAAATCCTAATCTCGAAATACGCCAACCCAACATGTACCTTCGGAGACACCTGTAGAGCTCCTTTATAATCACCCAGTTACGTTGTGACGTTTGGTAGCACACAAAGTGTTCCTCCGGTAAACGGGAGTTGCATAATCTCATAGTCATAGGAACATGTATAAGTCATGAAGAAAACAATAGCAACATACTAAACGATCAAGTGCTAAGCTAACGGAATGTGTCAAGTCAATCACATCATTCTCCTAATGATGTGATCCCTTTAATCAAATGACAACTCTTTTGCCAATGGCTAGTAAACATAACCATCTTTGATAAACGAGCTAGTCAAGTAGAGGCATACTAGTGACACTATGTTTGTCTATGTATTCACACATGTATTATGTTTCCGGTTAATACAATTCTAGCATGAATAATAAACATTTATCATGATATAAGAAAATAAATAATAACTTTATTATTGCCTCTAGGGCATATTTCCTTCAGTCTCCCACTTGCACTAGAGTCAATAATCTAGTTCACATCACCATGTGATTTAAGACCAATATTCACATTTGTATGTGATTAACACCCATAGTTCACATCGTCATGTGACCAACACCCAAAGGGTTTACTAGAGATAATAATCTAGCTCACATCACTATGTGATTAACACCCAAAGAGTACAAAGGTATGATCATGTTTTGTTTGTGAGAGAAATTTAATCAACGGGTCTGTCACATACAAAGCCGTATGTATTTTGCAAATATTCTATGTCTTCAATGCTCTGCATGGAGCTACTCTAGCTTAATTGCTCCCACTTTCAATATGTATCCAGATTGAGACTTAGAGTCATCTGGATCAGTGTAAAAGTTTGCACCGATGTAACTTTTACAACGAACTCTTTTATCACCTCCATAATCGAGAAACATTTCCTTAGTCCTCACTAAGGATATTCTTGACCGCTGTCCAGTGATCTACTATTAGATCAAAATTGTATTCCTTTGCCAAACTCAGAGCAAGGTATACAATATGTCTGATTCACAGCATAGCATACTTTATAGAACCTATGACTGAGGCATAGGGAATGACTTTTCATTCTCTTTCTATTTTCTACCATGGTTGGGTCTTGAGTCTTACTCAACTTCACACCTTGCAACACAGGCAAGAACTCCTTCTTTGACTGTTCCATTTTGAACTATTTCAAAAATTTATCAAGGTATGTATTCATTGAAAAATCTTATCAAGCGTCTTGATCTATTTATATAGATCTTGATGCTCAATGTGTAAGCAACTTCACCGAGGTCTTTCTTTGAAAAACTCTTATTCAAGTATCCTTTCATGCTATCCAGAATTTCTATATCATTTCCAATCAACAATTTGTCATCCACATATAATATTTAGAAATGCTACAGAGCTCCCACTCACTTTCTTGTAAATACAGGCTTCTCAAAAAGTCTGTATAAAACCATATGCTTTGATCAACTTATCAAAACGTATATTCCAACTCCGAGAGGCTTGCACCAGTCCATAAATGGATCGCTGGAGCTTGCACACTTTGTTAGCACCTTTAGGATTGACAAAACCTTCTGGTTGCATCATATACAACTCTTCTTTAATAAATCCATTAAGGAATGCAGTTTTGACATCCATTTGCCAGATTTCATAAAATTTGGCAATTGCTAACATGATTCGGACAGACTTAAGCATCGCTACAGTTGAGAAAATCTCATTGTAGTCAACACCTTGAACTTGCCAAAAACCTTTTTGTGACAAGTCGAGCTTTGTAGATAGTAACCCTACTATCAACGTCCGTCTTCCTCTTGAAGATCCATTTATTTTTCTATGGTTTGCCCATCATCGGGCAAGTCCACCAAAGTCCACACTTTGTTCTCATACATGGATCCCATCTTAGATTTCATGGCCTGAAGCCATTTCGCGGAATCTGGGCTCATCATCGCTTCCTCATAGTTCGTAGGTTTATCATGGTCTAGTAACATGACTTTCAGAACAGGATTACCGTACCACTCTGGTGCCGACCATACTCTGGAAGACCTACGAGTTTCTGTAGTAACTTGATCTGAAGTTTCATAATCATCATCATTAACTTCCTCACTTATCGGTGTAGGCATCACTGGAACTGATTTCTGTGATGAACTACTTTCCAATTTGGGAGAAGGTACAATTACCTTATCAAGTTCTATTTTCCTCCCACTCACTTCTTTCGAGAGAAACTCCTTCTCTAGAAAGGATCCGAATTTAGCAACGAAAATCTTGCCTTCAGATCTGGGATAGAAGGTGTACCCAATAGTCTCTTTTGGGTATTCTATGAAGACGCACTTCTCCGATTTGGGTTCGAGCTTATCAGGATGAAACTTTTTCACATAAGCATCGCAGCGCCAAACTTTAAGAAACGACAACTTGGGTTTCTTGCTAAACCACAGTTCATATGTTGTCGTCTCAACGGATTTAGATGGTGCCCTTTTGATGTGAATGCATCTGTCTCTAATCATAACCCCAAAACAATATCGGTAAATCAGTAAGAGACATCATAGATCGCACCATATCCAATAAAGTGCGGTTACGACGTTCGGACACACCATAACGTTGTGGTGTTCCAGGTGGCGTGAGCTGTGAAACTATTCCACATTGTTTTAATTGAAGACCAAACTCGTAACTCAAATATTCGTCTCTGCGATCAGATCGCAGAAACTTTATTTTCTTGTTACGATGATTTTTCCACTTCACTCTGAAATTCTTTGAACCTTTCAACTATTTCAGATTTATGTTTCATCAAGTAGATATACCATATCTGCTCAAATCATCTTGTGAAGGTCAGAAAATAACGATACTTGCCACGAGCCTTCATACTCATTGGTCTGCATACATCAGTATGTATTATTTCCAATAAGTCAGTAGCTCGTTCCATTGTTCCGAAGAATGGAGTTTTAGTCATCTTGCCCAAAAGGCACGGTTCGCAAGCATCAAATGATTCATAACCAAGTGATTCCGAAAATCCATCTTTATGGAGTTTCTTCATGCGCTTTACACCGATATGACCCAAACGGCAGTGCCACGAATAAGTTGCACTACCATTATTAACTTTGCATCTTTTGGCCTCAATATTATGAATATGTGTATCACTACGATCGAGATCCAACAAACTATTTTCATTGGGTGTATGACCATTGAAGGTTTTATTCATGTAAACAAAACAACAATTATTCTCTGATTTTAAATGAATAACCGTATTGCAATAAACACGATCAAATCATATTCATGCTCAACGCAAACGCCAAATAACATTTATTTAGGTTTAACACTAATCCCGAAAGTATAGGGAGTGTGCGATGATGATCATATCAATCTTGGAACTACTTCCAACACTCATCGTCACTTTCCCTTCAATTAGTCTCTGTTTATTCTGTAACTCCTGTTTCGAGTTACTAATCTTAGCAACCGAACAAGTATCAAATACTCAGGGGCTACTATAAACACTAGTAAGGAACGCATCAATAATCTGTATATCAAATATACCCTTGTTCACTTTGCCATCCTTCTTATCCACCAAATATTCAGGGCATTTCCGCTTCCAATGACCATTTCATTTGCAGTGTAAACACTCAGTTTCAGGCTATGGTCCAGCTTTGGGCTTCTTCGCAGGAGTGACAACTTGCTTGTGTTTCCACTTGAAGTTCCCTTTCTTTCCCTTTGCCCTTCTCTTGAAACTAGTGGTCTTGTCAATCATCAACACTTGATGCTCTTTCTTGATTTCTACCTTCGTCGATCTCAACATCACGAAGAGCTCAGGAATCGTTTTCGTCGTCCCTTGCATACTATAGTTCATCACGAAGTTCTAGTAACTTAGTGATGGTGACTAGAGAATTCTGTTAATCACTATCTTATCTGGAAGACTAACTCCCACTTGATTCAAGCGATTGAAGTACCCAGACAGTCTGAGCACATGCTCACTAGTTGAGCGATTCTCCTCCATCTTTTAGTTATAGAACTTGTTGGAGACTTCATATCTCTCAACTCGGGTATTTGCTGGAAATATTAACTTCAACTCCTGGAACATCTCATATGGTCCATGACGTTCAAAACGTCTTTGAAGTCCCGATTCTAAGCCGTTAAGCATGGTGCACTAAACTATCAAGTAGTCATCATTTTGAGCTAGCCAGACATTCATAACTTCCGCATCTGCTCCTGCAATAGGTCTGTCACCTAGCGGTGAATTAAGGACATAATTCTTCTGTGCAGCAATGAGGATAAACCTCAGATCGCGGATCCAATCCGCATCATTGCTACTAACATTTTTCAACACAATTTTCTCTAGGAACATATCAAAATAAACATATAAAAGCAACAACGCAAGCTATTGATTTACAACATAATTTGCAAAATACTACCAGGACTAAGTTCATGATAAATTTAAGTTCAATTAATCATATTACTTAAGAACTCCCACTTAGACAAACATCTCTCTAGTCATCTAAGTGATCACGTGATCCAAATCAACTAAACCATGTCCGATCATCACGTGAGATGGAGTAGTTTTCAATGGTGAACATCACTATGTTGATCATATCTACTATATGATTCACGCTCGACCTTTCGGTCTCTGTGTTTCGAGGCCATATCTGTATATGCTAGGCTCGTCAAGTTTAACCTGAGTATTCCGCGTGTGCAACTGTTTTGCACCCGTTGTATTTGAACGTAGAGCCTATCACACCCGATCATCACGTGGTGTCTCAACACGAAGAACTTTCGCAACGGTGCATACTCAGGGAGAACACTTCTTGATAATTAATGAGAGATCATCTTAAAATGCTACCGTCAAACAAAACAGAATAAGATGTATAACAGATAAACATCATATGCAATCAAAATATGTGACATGATATGGCCATGATCATCTTGCACCTTTGATCTCCATCTCCAAAGTACTGTCATGATCTCTATCGTGACTGGCACGACACCATGATCTTCATCATCTTGATCTATATCAATGTGTCATCACATGGTCGTCTCGCCAACTATTGCTCTTGCAACTATTGCTATCGCATAGCGATAATGTAAAGCAAATATTTGGCACTTGCATCTTTATGCAACAAAGAGACAACCATAGGGCTTCTGCCATTTGCCGATAACTTCAACAAAACATGATCATCTCATACAACAACTTATATCTCATCACGTCTTGACCAATCACATCACAACATGCCCTGCAAAAACAAGTTAGACGTCCTCTACTTTGTTGTTGCAAATTTTACGTGGCTGCTATGGGCTGAGCAAGAACCGAGCTTACCTACGCATCAAAACCACAACGATATTTCGTCAAGTTAGTGCTGTTTTAACCTTCGCAAGGACCGGGCGTAGCCACACTCGGTTCAACTAAAGTTGGAGAAACAGACACCCGCTAGTCACCTATGTGCAAAGCACGGCGGTAAAACCAATCTCGCATAAGCGTACGCGTAATGTCGGTCCGGGCCGCTTCATCCAACAATACCGCTGAACCAAAGTATGACATGCTGGTAAGCAGTATGACTTGTATCGCCCACAACTCACTTGTGTTCTACTCGTGCATATAATATCAACACATAAAACCTGGCTCTGATACCACTGTTGGGGAACGTAGTAATTTCAAAAAATTTCCTACGCACACGCAAGATCATGGTGGTGGCATAGCAACGAGAGGGGAGATTATTGTCTACGTACCCTCGTAGGCTGTAAGCGGAAGCGTTATGAGAACGCGGTTGATGTAGTCGTACGTCTTCACGATCCGACCAATCCAAGTACCGAACGTACGGCACCTTCGAGTTCAGCACACGTTCAGCTCGATGACGATCCCCGGACTCCGATCCAGCAGGGTGTCGGGGATGAGTTCCGTCAGCACGACAGCGTGGTGACGATGATGATGTTCTACCGACGCAGGGCTTCGCCTAAGCACCGCAACGATATGACCGAGGTGGAATATGGTGGAGGGGGGCACAACACACGGCTAAGGAACGATCACGAAGATCAACTTGTGTCATGGGGTGCCCCCCTGCCCCCATATATAAAGGAGCAAGGGAGGAGGGCCGGCCAAAGAGGAGGAGGCGCGCCCAAGGGGGGAGTCCTACTCCCACCGGGAGTAGGACTCCTCCTTTCCTAGTAGGAGTAGGAGAGAAGGAAGGGGAAGAGAGAAGGAAAGGAAGGAGGGGGTGCGGCCCCTCCCCCTAGTCCAATTCGGACTAGGCCTTGGGGGGGGGGCGCGCAGCCTGCCCTAGGCAGCCCCTCTCTCTTTCCCGTATGGCCCAACAAGGCCCAATACTTCTCTCCGGCGAATTCCCGTAACTCTCCGGTACTCTGATAAATACCCGAATCACTCGGAACCTTTCAGAAGTCCGAATATAGTCGTCCAATATATCGATCTTTACGTCTCGACCATTTTGAGACTCCTCGTCATGTCCCCGATCTCATCCGGGACTTCGAACTCCTTTGGTACATCAAAACTCATAAACTCATAATAAAACTGTCATCGAAACCTTAAGCGTGCGGACCCTACGGGTTCGAGAACTATGTAGACATGATCGAAACACGTTTCCGGTCAATAACTAATAGCGGAACCTGGATGCTCATATTGGCTCCCACATATTCTACGAAGATCTATATCAGTCAAACTGCATAACAACATACGTTGTTCCCTTTGTCATCGGTATGTTACTTGCCCGAGATTCGATCGTCGGTATCCAATACCTAGTTCAATCTCGTTACCGGCAAGTCTCTTTACTCGTTCCGTAATACATCATCTTCCCGCAACAAACTCATTAGTTACAATGCTTGCAAGGCTTATAGTGATGTGCATTACCGAGTGGGCCCAGAGATACCTCTCCGACAATCGGAGTGACAAATCCTAATCTCGAAATACGCCAACCCAACATGTACCTTCGGAGACTCCTGTAGAGCTCCTTTATAATCACCCAGTTACGTTGTGACGTTTAGTAGCACACAAAGTGTTCCTCTGGTAAACGGGAGTTGCATAATCTCATAGTCATAGGAACATGTATAA
Organism: Triticum timopheevii; assembly: GCA_963921465.1. Taxonomy (NCBI): domain Eukaryota; kingdom Viridiplantae; phylum Streptophyta; class Magnoliopsida; order Poales; family Poaceae; genus Triticum; species Triticum timopheevii. The sequence goes on along the minus strand of OY997264.1, from coordinate 576,271,839 downwards.
GTCATGAAGAAAACAATTCCAACATACTAAATGATCAAGTGCTAAGCTAACGGAATGGGTCAAGTCAATCACATCATTCTCCTAATGATGTGATCCCTTTAATCAAATGACAACTCTTTTGTCCATGGCTAGGAAACATAACCATCTTTGATAAACGAGCTAGTCAAGTAGAGGCATACTAGTGACACTATGTTTGTCTATGTATTCACACATGTATTATGTTTCCAGTTAATACAATTCTAGCATGAATAATAAACATTTATCATGATATAAGGAAATAAATAATAACTTTATTATTGCCTCTAGGGCATATTTCCTTCACGCACGGCCTGGGAAGGAGGGAAGGGAGGTGAGGGGTGGCGCGATGGCCATGGCTCGGCAGATCCCGTGCACACCCAATGAAACTGGGGTGGAGTGGAGCACAGGCGAGCCCAGAAAGGTGGTGCGCATGCTGTGGGAGGTGGTTGCCTGGTAGATCCTTGGTGGCGCGGTGAGGAGCAGGGACACAGCAGGCGAGAGGCTGGGGCAGTGCCGATTTGCTTACTGGGCGGGCCGTTGCTCGGGATGGTGGTGGATCCGCCCCTGGTGACGTGGATCTGGACGCGATAAGGCGGATGCGGCTGCCGGCGACATGGGAGGTGAGGTGGAGGGATGTGCCGTGGGAAGCAGCAGCGGGGACACGAAGCTTGGGAGGTGGCGGGGTCGTCGGCGCTGGGGGCATGCTACGAGCACTCACGCACTGACTGCACATCGCCGAGGGGGTGTGCTGCAGCCGGCGCGGCGGCCCTCGCCGACGAAGTGGCGCGCTGACTTGCGCGGATCTCGCCGGAACGTGCGGCGGTGGTGTCGCCGTGGCCCGTAGGGCTTGGATCCATCGACGGGAGAGTCGCCTGGCATGGGGAGGCGTGGGCGCATCCGGGGGGATCCGCGCCGCGTGGGGCAGTTTGCCGGCTAGGGTCGCGACGTGCGGTGGCAGTTGGCCTGTCTAAGGACGGCCTGGATGTGGTTGAGGTTGGTCATGGGGTGGTGAGGGAGGAGTGGCAGGGGTTGGTGGATCAGGCCACGAGGTGGCCGGGAGGAAGGTGGAGGGGATCGGGGAAGGAAGAAGGTGGGGAGGGGAGAATGCGGTCGTGGGAAGAGGTGGGTGGGGTGGGCTGGTGGGAAGAGGTGGGATCGGGGAAGGAAGAAGGTGGGTTCAGTGGGCTAGACGGGGTGTTAGCAGAATAAGGTTTTTGGTGTGCAGAAGAAGGTCTTAAGCGGTGTTATCATAATAGACCCACCATATATATAAGAAATAGGATGGTGCATAGGCTTCCACAAAATTTCTCAGCTTTCGCCCGCCGGCGAGCGGACATCCTGGGGAGAAACTAACCAAGAGATGATAATTCTACCCCCCCCTTCCCGCCTCTCTGTCTGTGCATGCCTATGCCCCCTACAAGGCTGCCTTGCTCACTAATATGGATAGACGGACCCCTTTTCCGCCTCGTGCACTGCATCGAATCCGCTTTTCAGATAGGGGAAGCCTAAGGACATGCACAAGTGATGCTTCCGCTGCCTATCTTACAGCCATCACCATCCGGATTGCCGAGATCCGGCTATTTGCTGGCTGTGCCGCCTGGTCGGTTACTTAATCCCTCTGTGCCCGTTGCATTCCATCCGTCCCCCTCCTAAACGTCATTCCGTGCCTTTATATGCGCCTGTGTGCGCTGGCCTCTCTCCATCACTCACCACTTCCTCCTCCGTCCGTCCCAATGAGTGCGCCTCCCTTCCTAGCTCTCTTCCCTTGCCGCTAATAGCCATGGAACTGGTTGTGCATGGCCGCCCTACCTCCTTAGATGTCCACTACCCCATGGTTGATGACCAGAACTCCCTTGTCTGTCTCGTCAACATCTCCCCCCTAGACCTGCTTTTCTGCCTTGGCTCAAGCATGTTCTTCACCGTCACCTGGGCATCACGGCTGTCCGGTTCACCGGCAGCGTGGTGGGCACTGTATTTGTAGTTTTCTAGAGGGAATCCGAGCAGGTAGCCGCTATGAGGGCTAGCCCTATTTTCTTGGATAACCGCTCAATCTGGATCGTTCCTCACAATGCGGGCGACAACGCCTTCTCCTTCTCCTACCGCCATGTGGTGAGCCTCTCCTTGGAGAAGATGCCGCTGGAGCTGTGGAACAGGCGAGGGGTGGCCGCCAGTGTCGCCGGCTTTGCCAACCTGTTCAGGCTTGAGCACGCTTGTCTTCATGGCAGCGAGTTCTCATGCATTTTTGTGCTTGTCAAGGTTGAAGCGTTGCACCACATTCCAAACCACCTCACCTTCCATCGCGTTGACGGCAACGGCATCTACGCCGATGTCATCATCAACGAGATCTGGGACGTGGCCCGCTCGCTCGGTGCTCCCACTGCTCCCCCGCACTCGGCCGGCCAGGTTGGGGAGGAGGGCACTGGTGGTTCCCGCCATCCTACGATGCCGCGGCAAGGCCACGCCCATCCGAGGCCCTCGTTGGATTTCTCGGAGGGTGGAGAGGGCATGGCGGACAGGGCGTTTCGGGCCTTCTTGCACCCGCACATGGCTTCTGTGGGCGACAGCCTTGCTATGCTCAAGATCGCGTCAAGCCCAAGATTATCAAGCACGCTGCTTTCACCATCCCTAACATGGCACAGCTCGAGCATGAAGATGAGATGCGCCTTTGTCTTCACTCCTCGCTGTTGGCAGCTGACATGCGCGTCCCGAGCGTCACGGTCTCCTTCGATGTTGACGAGCTGCGCTTCTCCTTCTCCCATGAGCTCAGCAGCCGCCGGGTGGTTCAAGGCTCCATCCCGGTGCGGCCGGTGGTAGTGGATGATGGCTACTTTCCATGCCTCAACTACCTCTCTGAGCTGTTGGCACGCGAAAGCTGTAGATCGCTCCTTTTCAAATTTCTGCCTAAGCTGCTCAATGGCAGTTTATGTTCCCGCATGCTGCCTCTGCTACCCTTGGTGGAATACAAGTAGCCACCAAAGCCCAATGTGCCTGCCGACCTGCTGCCTACGATTGGCCCGCTGCTCTCTTCCAAGGACGACACCTTTCTCCCAGCTGCGGGCTACTTCCCAGCCCAAGCCCATCTGCAAGCCCACCAAATCCTTACCACACGGCCAATTTGCTCTCGGCCTGACAACCGTACCCCACGACTAAAGCCTGGTATCCTTCCATATGGTCAACTCTCACCGGTGGCTGTGAAGGACCTCAAGCATGGCGCCTGCGCTGCTCTTCCTCCACATATCGCCACAGTCTTCTTCAGTTGTCGTGATCCGCCCCAGGCGCCTGCTGCTGGCGACCTCCGCGCCTTGCCGCCAACCCTGCCACTGCTGGCCGCTCCCCGGGCTGCTCCCCCCACCCCTGCACCCAGGCCAGGGAGGCTTTCGATCTTAATCTGGAGCCTGTCGCCTTGCTGGCAATGGGGGAGGCGCCCAAGGGCTTGGATCTGGTGGGGTGCATGCAGGTGCATCAGGCCTTGCTGCCATCCAGTCAGCAGGAGGCTGGGTCAACCCCTCGATGCAGCCCGCGCATCAGGCGGGTGTACGACGGCGTCCGGATGGGCTCTGTCGAGCGAGCTTCCAAGAGGAAGGCGGCGGCGTCCGATTCTGGCTCTGGCTCGGGTGGTGGCGCCACTCGCCGATCCAGCTCTTCGGCTTCTCGCCGCAAGAAGGCAAAGGCGGTGGCTGGGCTCCTTGAGCTGCCGCTGGCGGCGACCCCGTCGCCGTTGACTAGGGGAAAGCTCAAGCTGCTCGCTGAGCAATGCGACCTCAATGCATCTGCCATCTTCGACCAAGATCAGGCCCGTGCTGCATCTTCTGAAGCGGCGGCCTCCTCTGCTACTTCCATCTCCCCTGCTTCTTCAGTACGTGTCCTCAACTGCCCATATGAGTAGACTTTCTGTTGATTCCATGTTTTATCCTAGGGTCTGCATGGTTAGGTGTCTATCTATCTCCAGTATGTTGTTGTTAGGCGGTGGTGCCAGTCAGCCAACTTCTGTTCCGCAGCTAAGCTGCTTTGTTGTTTTGGTGTTTATCAGCTTTAGTGTCTTCGAGTCTGTATCGTGTTGTCGGAGTCTGTATTGTGCTTGTCACAAGGCCTCACAAGCACTTTCGATGCTTATCTTACTATGCTTTCTGATGATCATGCATGGGTACCTCTGTTCTTCTTGCTTGTGGTGTGTTCTCTCCTTTCACCCATGAAGATCCTGAGCTGGAATGTGTGCAGTCTTGGTGACGATGACAAGTGCTCTTTGGTTCGTGATTCTATAACCTCTTCCTGCCCCAGTGTTGTTTGTCTATAGGAAACGAAGCTTGCAACACTCTCCTCTTTCAAGTTGGGATCTTTTCTGCCTGCTTTTTGCAATGATCATACTTTTACACCATCTGAAGGAACTGCTAGGGGCATTTTGGTAGCCTGGGACACTCGCTGCTTCGCCGGGCAAGTTGTTGCAACACATCAGTACCACGTGACTGTTAAGCTGACTTCTACAACGTCAGCTAGCTCTCTCTTACTTACTGCCATTTATGCACCATGTGTGAACACTGAAAGGGGCCAGTTCTTTGAAAAATCACGTGGCCACATTAACTAGAATCTCATGGAGACGTTCAATGCTTGGATCCGAGAGCTTGGGCTGGAGGATGTTCAGGTCGACAACAAATTGTTCACTTGGTCCAACAAGAGATCTTCCCCCACGCTGGTTAAGCTGGATCTGGTGCTGGTGAATGCAGCTTGGGGTTTGTGCTTCGCACAGAACTCTGCTTCTGTTGTGCCTGCTACCACCTCAGACCACACCCCCATCATTCTTCAGTTTCAGACTGAGGCGATCAAGAGTAGCTTATTCAGAATGGAGAACCACTGGCTGCACATGGAGGAGACTAGGCACATTATACGGGATTGTTGGTCCAGGGGCTGCAGAACCATCCTTTCCTCAACGTCTCTCATCAACTTTAAAATGAGAAGAGTACGAGCTGCTTTACGGCAATGGAGTAGATGTCGGCCTAGTCTTAAATTACTCATTGAGAACAATAAACATGTAGTGAGCTTCATCTGTGCTGTTGAGGAGAGAAGATCTTTGTAGCTGATGGAAGTGGTCCTCAGGGAGTTCGCATCTGCCAAGGCTGAGCAGTTGATTTTGTGGCAGGCTGCTATGTGGAAGCGAAGGGCCAAGCTTAGATGCTGTGTGTCTGGGGATGAGAATTGCAAATTTTTCCATGTGGCAGCTAATAGCCAGGCACATCGTAACAAAGTCAGGGTTCTTGTTGACGACGGGGTGCACTACTACCAGAACTGTCAAAAGATTCAGCTAGCAACTGCGTATTTCGCCAACATTTTGGGGCAGCCTACTCCCTCTCTACCAACAGTTCAGCTATCTGATTTGTATAGCCCCGTGGATCTGTCTGAATTGGTTAATGTTTTTTCTTGGGCTGAGTTGGTTCGTGCCATTGACATGTCACCAAATAACATGCTTATATAACCTTGCTGCCTAAAGTGGACATGCCGATGGAGTTGCGGGACTTTAGGCCTATCTCTCTGGTGCATAGTGCCCCTAAACTGGTGTCCAAGGTTTTGACCTGCAGGCTGCAGTGTTACATTCCAGAATTAGTGCATTCACTGCAGTCTGGGTTCTTGAGAGGAAGATCCATTGTGGAAAATTTTGCTTTGGCAGCTGAAATGATCCAAGCAGCGCATAAAAGGAGGGCACCAATGATTGCTTTGAAATTGGACTTTCGCAAGGCTTTCGATTCGGTCAGTTGGGACTGCCTCACTCAGGTTCTGCAAGCCAGGGGTTTCCCCCCTTGTGGGTATAGTGGATCCATGCTCTCCTCTCCACTGGACGGTCAAGGGTGCTGATTAATGGAGAACCAGGGGATCCCATCTTGGCAAAGCGGGGCTTTCGGCAGGGAGACTCCTTGTCGCCTTACCTCTTCATTCTTGTAGGTGACGTCTTGCAATGCTTGTGTTGTTGGCATTTCCAGAATGGTACCTTGATGCACCTACTTGGTTCCCATGGCTTCTTCCCGGTTTTGCAATATGCAGACGATACGCTGATCATAGCAAGGTGAAGCAAGCCAGAGTCATTAAGAATATCCTCCCCACCTTCTCTGCGTTCTCACGGCTGACTATCAACTTTCACAAAAGCACCTTGGTGCCTGTTTGTGTGCAACAGGAAGTGGTTGGGGAGATTGCCAGCATGCAACGGATGGCTTAAAAAGCCCCTCCAGGAAGATGTTTGGAGGGACGGCGTCGCACTTTGCGCCGATGCATGCCAACACGTCGGCCGCCTGGTTATTATCCCGGGCTACATGGTGGAATTCGAGTCCTTCGAACTGAGATGACATTTTTAAGACGGTGTTACGGTAGGCTGCCATTTTCGGATCCTTGGCGTCAAAGTCTCCATTTACTTGGGATATTGCGAGGTTTGAATCCCCGCGCACCTCTAGGCGTTGAATGCCCATGGAGATTGCCGTCCGAAGACCATGTAGAAGGGCCTCGTATTCGGCTGCATTGTTGGAGTCCGTGTACATTATCTGAAGTACGTATTGGACTATGTGTCCGGTTGGGGACGTCAATACGACGCCAGCCCCCAAGCCGGCCAACATTTTAGAGCCGTCGAAATGCATGATCCAATTGGAGTATGCGCCGTACTCTTTAGGGAGTTCGGCTTCGGTCCATTCAGCGATGAAGTCGGCCAAAACTTGCGACTTTATAGCTCGCCGCGGTTTGTAGGTTATGTCGAATGGTAAGAGCTCAATGGCCCATTTTGCAATCCTGCCCATCGCGTCGCGGTTGTTTATAATGTCGTTGAGAGGTACTTCGGAGGCCACTGTTATCAAACACTCTTGAAAGTAGTGTCGCAGCTTCCGGGATGCCATGAACACCGCGTACGCTATCTTTTGATAATGTGGATACCGGGACTTGCATGGAGTTAAGACAGTGGATACGTAGTACACTAGTTTTTGAAGAGGGAATTTGTGTCCTTCTGTTTCTCGTTCGACGACGAGCACCGCGCTTTCAACTTGATGTGTTGCCGCGATATATAATAACATTGGTTCGCCCAAGTTGGGCGCGGCCAGGACCGGATTTTTTGCCAAATTGGCCTTTATTTCTTCGAGTCCGGCCGTGGCAGCATCCGTCCATTCGAAGTGTTTGGTGCGCCAGAGGACGCGATAGAGGGGCAATGCCTTTTCTCCGAAACGGGAGATGAAGCGGCTTAGAGCCGCTAGGCATCCAGTCAATTTTTGTATTTGTTTGAGGTCTTTTGGGATATCCAACTGTGACAGAGCTCGGATCTTGGCTGGGTTTGCTTCAATTCCTCTACGGGATACAATGACGCCCAAGGGCTTTCCGGCTGGTACACCGAAAACGCATTTTTCCAGGTTGATCTTAATGTCATATGCTCGGAGGTTGTCGAATGTGAGCCTCAAATCGTCTACTAGAGTTTCGACATGTTTGGTCTTGACGACCACATCGTCTATGTATGCCTCCACTATTTTGCCGATCTGGGTTGCCAGACATGTCTGAATCATGCGCTGATATGTTGCGCCGGCGTTTTTGAGCCCGAAGGGCATTGTGTTGCAGCAGAATGGTCCGTATGGAGTAATGAATGCCGTTGCGGCTTGGTCTGTTTCCGCCAATTTGATTTGATGGTATCCGGAATATGCGTCGAGGAAGCACAATGAATCATGCCCTGCAGTAGCATCGATGATTTGATCGATGCGGGGAAGGGGGAAAGTATCCTTTGGACAAGCCTTGTTAAGGTCTTTAAAATCGACACACAGGCGCCAAGATTTGTCCTTTTTTGGTACCATTACCAGGTTCGCTAGCCAGTCCGGATGTTTTATGTCTCTGATGAATCCGGCTTCTAATAGTTTGGCTAGCTCCTCTCCCATTGCCTTTCTTTTGGGTTCGGAAAATCGCCGAAGAGCCTGTTTGACTGGCTTGAATCCTTTTAGGATGTTTAGGCTGTGTTCTGCCAGCCTGCGTGGGATTCCTGGCATATCTGAGGGGTGCCAGGCAAAGATGTCCCAATTTTCCCGAAGGAATTCTCGTAGTGCGGCGTCTACATCAGGGTTTAATTGTGCCCCAATGGAGGCCGTCTTTGTGGGGTCCGTTGGATGGACTTGGAATTTGACTATTCCATCCGCTGGTTTAAAAGAGGTGGACTTGGATCTCTTATCGAGTATCACATCGTCCCTGTTCACCGTGGAGCGCAGCGCAGTGAGTTCCTCTGCCGCCAGGGCTTCGGATAGTGCCTCTAGGGCTAGTGCGGCTGTCTTATTTTTGGCGCGGAGTGCTATGTCCGGATCACTAACAAGAGTGATGATTCCATTGGGCCCGGGCATTTTAAGCTTCATGTACCCGTAATGGGGTATAGCTTGAAAAATTGTGAATGCTTCCCGCCCTAATAAAGCGTGATATCCGCTGCTGAACGGGGCCACTTGGAACGTGACCTCCTCGGACCTGTAATTGTCCGGCGAGCCGAACACCACATCTAGTGTAATTTTTCCTGTGCAGCGTGCTTCCCGACTAGGGATTATTCCTCTAAAGGTTGCGCTGCTTCGCTCAATGCGGCTCCAGTCTATTTCCATTTTTCGAAGTGTTTCCTCGTAGATGAGGTTTAATCCACTGCCGCCATCCATGAGTACCTTGGTAAGACGAAAGCCGTCCACTATTGGACTGAGGACCAATGCGGCTGGTGCTCGGGTTGTTCGGAATTTAGGTTCGTCGCTGGCATTGAAGGTGATAGCCGTGTCGCTCCATGGATTTATTGTTGCTACTTGGTAGACTTCGGCGAGGCTGCGGAGTGTTCGTTTCCACATATTATTTGATGCGAAAGTCTCGAAGACTGTTAATACCGTACTGGTACTGTTGGGCTGGTTCTCCGGGGCTAGAAGCTCTTCGCCACTTTTGGCCACCTGCCGTAGTATCCAACATGCTCGAAGGCTATGTGTTGGAGTGGCGCCCTCTGTACTATGGATTTTACAGGGTCCGCTGAGCCATCCCTCCAGTATGGTTCCGTGCCCTTTAGGGGTTTTTTGCTTTTTGGTTTTTGTCTCAGGTGCCTGAGCATGATGCACCCTTTTGTTTCGGACTAGGGTTGTGTTCGGAGCCGGATTGTCCCAAAACTTAGTTTTGGTTTTCCAGGCACTCTCCACCGCACAGTACTTTCGTACTATGGACGCCAGATCGGCGAAGCGTGTAATTTCGCGACGACAAATGGCGTTCATGATTCCCTTGTCCGCGCAATTGTTGTAGAAAATTGCTATTGCGCTTTCCTCACGGCAGTCCTTTATCCTGTCCATAACCAGGAGGAATCTGGCCCAGTAATGATGTACTGTTTCAGTAGGCTCTTGCCGGATTTGAGATAGATCGCTTGTGTTTGGGTGGGCGGGTGGAATTAAGTCCGGAACCCCGCCCAATCTGAGGCTCAAGGGCCGAAAAATTTCCGAATTTGGAAGCTTGGATTGCTGGATGTTGTCCAACGAATCTGGTCTGCTGCCTGACTTTAGGTTCAGAACCTTGATTGACGTCCGTCCCTCCGCGGGAATCCGGCATGGAGGGATCAGGAATCCGGACGTAACTGGTCTTTAATATAGAAGAAGAGTCGCCGCGTTGTTCCTCTACCACGACAACGTGGTGGGTAGCCTGGGGAGAGTTAATCTCTCTTAGATCAGTTTTAACCCCAATCTGATCGTAGTCTGTAGCGACTCCCAGGGCGGCGATGCGATCCAAGAGCACGTTTACGGAAGAGAGCTCCATCGGATCCAGCTGCTCGGCGAATTCCGAGTTGACGTGAAGATCGCTTTTGATGACCCGAGAGGTCATTGTCGGAGCGGCGGCCGAACAGGCGGTCACAAGAAAACCACCTAGCCGGATAGTTTGGCCGGTGGCCAAAGCTCCCTTGGCAATGGTACCGTCTTTAAAGACAGGAAGAGGCATCCTTCCTGATTGTGACGGCACAGAGGAACTCTCAATGAAAGCACCAATGTCGGTGTCAAAAGCGGCGGATCTCGGGTAGGGGGTCTCGAACTGTGCGTCTAGGCGGATGGTAACAGGAGACAAGGGACACGATGTTTTTACCCAGGTTCGGGCCCTCTCGATGGAGGTAAAACCCTACTCTTGCTTGATTGATATTGATGATATGGGTAGTACAAGAGTGGATCTACCACGAGATCAAGGAGGCTAAACCCTAGAAGCTAGCCTATGGTATGATTGTTGTTCGTCCTATGGACTAAAACCCTCCGGTTTATATAGACACCGGAGAGGGCTAGGGTTACACAGAGTCGGTTACAATGGTAGGAGATCTACATATCCGTATTGCCAAGCTTGCCTTCCACGCCAAGGAAAGTCCCCTCTGGACACGGGACGTAGTCTTCAATCTTGTATCTTCATAGTCTTGGAGTCCGGCCAATGATGATAGTTCGGCTATCCGGACACCCCCTAGTCCAGGACTCCCTCAGCTAGCCATAACCATCTCAGTAGAATCATCCTCTACTTCCGCCTCAGTAATAGGTGGCATAAGATCCGCACAAAAATTGTCGAGCACCCTGACCCCGAGCGCATCTACCTCAGAATCACTCATGGGTTTAACCGCCGCAATATTACGATTCATCTCTAAGGCCAGCTCAGCCTCTAGATCCAGAAGATCATTAATAGAATTAGAGATTTCAGTGACATTACTACCCATTGAAACTCCTGATTGATTTGCATTTTCAACAATCTCATCATTTGAAAAATGCAAAATGGAATTAGAATTATTGACCAACATACCAGTAGTGACCTTAACGTCATGGAGCTTGGCCGCCCTCATGGCACACCGCTGTTGAATGTCATCCATGTCCGGCTGAGTCTGGAGACGGCCACTAACCCGGCGCCCCTCAGACATCGGATCCTGAATCCCTCCAAACGCAATGACCTCCTCCTGACAGATCCTGGTCGGGGTCTAGCCTCCTGCCTCACCCCAACCGGTAGGCCGGACCACCTGCATGGGCTCCCCCGCAGCCTTGCCAGGAAGTGGAAAGGCACTCACCAAGACCTCAGACGCCTGGCGCGCCCCGCATGACGGAGCCGGCAGCGAGCGGGGTGAAGGGAGTGCCAGGGCCATCTGCCCTAGCTCCCCACCCAGCATCGGAGAGGCCGCCACCACAGGCGCCATAGGAGAAGAAGGCTCCGAGGCCACCTGCCCCGAGCCCTCTCCCGAAGGCAGAGCCGCCACCAGCAGAGAGGTAGACGCGACGGGGGAGGAGGTATCCGAGGCCACCTGCCCCAGGCCCCTCCCAATGAAGAGAAGGACACGGGTGCCACCTGCCCCGAATCCCCTACCTCAGCAGGAGAAGAGCAACCCAAGGCCGCCTGCCCCGGGACTCCTCCCGACAAACCAACAAGGACCACCGGCGTCACGTCCTGAGGGGGTACAACGTGCTGAGCACGAGAGGGAGTGGCCACCTGCCAACTCACCTCCTCGTCTCCCCAGGCCGAGGTCGACGAAGCCCCAAGATCCCCAGGAATAGTACACACAGTATCCTCAAACCCTAAAGCAAGCAACGCAAGCTCAGAAGCCTCCTCGGACTCGACCCGATCACTCCACAGCCTCGGGGTGCAGAAGAGGGTCCGAAAGACCCAAATCTCAGAGTCGTCGTAGGCACCGAGGAGGGTGGGCCTACACCATCCCCGGTCGTCGCGGTCTTGGACCCCGGTCCCTTGGACAGCTGTCGTCCAGAGTCCTCGATCGGCGGCTCCTCTGCTCTCGCACTGCCGTCACCCTCATGCATGTCCACGTCGAACTCGTGAGCCGCCGCAGCCAGAAGGTTCTCATCCTCAAACTCAATAACCAGATCATAAATCCTGCCTCGATAAGCCCACTTAACCACGTCCCGCATATACTCAACGTTCAGAATACTAACTAGAACCCGAGCAATCCCGTGAGCTCTGGTGAATGCCATATCCACACGTTCAGGCTTCCCCACCAAAATGCTCATGCTGGCCACAACCCAAGCATCCTGTAACGGCTTGGAGGGGGCCCCGGAAAACCGCAACCACGCCTGAGTAAGCGGCCTACCCTGAGGCTCCACGAGCTTCCACTCATGAAACTCAAGGATGCAATCAGTTCCCGGCACCTTACACATCCCAAAACTCAACAACCTCTGCAGATCCTCCACGGAAGGAAACTCAACTCTGAACATCTTATCAGCAAGACTGACAAGGTCCCACTAGAAATCCCCAGGGGCCAGCTCCCGAAGCCTCTGCACGATCTGTGCCTCAGAGACCTCCCCTCTGGTGACCTTGACAATCCCCGTAGTCATGCTCGGGGTCTCATCAGTAAACTCTCGCTCATTTAGAGACTCGAAAAACGTTAACTCGGCACAGTAAACTCCATACATCATGAGCGATAGTGCCTGATCTCGCAGTATCCGACAGTCCCCAGAGTCGTGTGCCAGCTTACCGCAGGTATCACATAACCGAGCCACACACTCCGCAATGAAGTGGCCCTTGTCTCCACAATGATAACAAAGCATCTTTTCCTTCCTGCGCGCCCACTTGGACGCCCTATCAGACTCAGCCCTATCTGACATCTCCGCAGACACATCGTCCATAACCTCGTTCTCAGGAACCTGAACAGTAGCAAGAGCCGTCACCACCTCCATAGTGTGACCGGTCAACACAGGCTCCTCGGCAGCCCCATTATCTGTCATCTGGTCGACCACAACAGGTGGGGGTGGAGGACGTGGACGGTACCAGCCCCCTCGACCGCCCCGCCCACCACGATGGCCACGGTAACCTCCTCGATGCCGATGACCCAGATCAGAAGGCCCCTCAACGAAGCCGCCGGAAGGACCCAAGAAGGGCCTCTCAACTGAACCATCACTTTGCCATGCATAACCACGACCGCCACCCGTGGACGAAGAACCCCGATGCTGGCCAGCCCCATAAGCATCGTATCGGGCATCCCCCCATTGACCCCGGGGCGCAGCCACAGTACCGTTGGACTGCGACGGCGGAGACGGGCGAGCAACGACGTGGGGTGGTGGAGCCGGTCTAGGCACCGTATCCGAAGGCACGGGTGGCCTCGATGGCGCAGATCCCCGGCCCGCAACTGCCACGGTAGCCGCGTCCGGCGCCGGAGGCCGCGGTCCGCCCCTACCGGCCGCAGTATACAATAGTGCCTGCCCCGGCGGCCGAGCGCCCAAGTGGCCATCGCCACGACCCAGGGTGCCCAGTGCCACACCACCACCCGCCGGCGGTCTCTGGCCAAGCGGCACCAGGGCACCACGCCCGGCACCCGCAGCCGGCAGGGGTGCAGCCCCGCCCTGACCTGCTGAAGCCGAAGCGGTGGGATTTTTGGTGGGCAGCGCCGCAGCCCCGCGGCCAGCCATGGCCTCGAGAGGTCGGATTCTCCTCGTCCGACCAGAACCACACGCCGGAAAGCCTGGAGTCCCACGCCTAGGAACCCTAGCAGCAGCACACGACGGCACACGAGCGGTGGAAGATCGATCGCGTACGTGCATGGGGTATCGCTATGAGGAGGAATAGGGTCCGGTACAGCCTGGGCCACATACCCAGCTGACCCTGGCCCATCCCCTCGCGGCCCCGACTCCCATCGAGCCGGCCCAACGAAGCCCAACAAGCGATTCAAACGATGCGCTCGCATCTCTGAGATCCCGATCGTCGGCACGGACGTCACGGCCGCCGCCGGTGCCGGACGAACGCCCATCCGCTTCGCATTCTTCCTTTTCTTAACAGTAATCCACGACTCCGGCCTAATCATGTCGAAAAGCGTAAGATTTGGAAGACTCACCTTAGGGAGGGGACCCTTCCAAGGTCTGAGCGCCGTCGCCGCCGTTCTCCGGTGAACTACGCGTCGGATCATCTCTTTCTTTTCGCCCGCGTGAAGGCCGATTCGCGCTGGATCATCCGAAGGCAAAACACGGTCGATCGTCGTTGCCACTTCATCTACGTTGTAACCTGAATGAAAAAACTCACAAATGAGATCTGACGGCGTCGGTGACGGTGGAGAAGCCACCGGGGTCGCATCCCCATCATCGTCCATAACGTCTTCGTCGGATTTGGCAAGGGCCCAAAACCGTCCGCCGACGCGCTGGCGATCACCGGCAGCTATGGACGGCGCCGCCACAGTCACGCGCACAGGCGCCCGCCCTATCACCCGCTCGGTCATCCGCCCTGTCATATGCATGTCATGGCAACCAACGCACCGACCGATTCGCCCGACATCGGTTATACCCCCACCCCACAGAACCCTAGTCGACCCCGCACCCCTCCCTTCCCCCCCCCCCCCCCCCCCCCCGCCGCCGCCCACGAATCGGTCATTTGTCGGCCCCAGTTCGGCCAACCACCATCAGTATCTCAAGGTTAAGGTCACGACTGTCGGTCGACTCTTGCCGCCTCACACAACCCTACACCTCCCGATGGTCGACTCCACATCAATGGTGTCAACAGTGCTTGCTTTTACAAAGTAACCTTAACATATCTACCCAGTATAGTGATTCCGAAAAACTAGCAAGTATTCAAATTTTGTGGTTTCCCTTTTGGAGTGTTCGTCGTCACATATCTAGCATGTGTATACAAAGGGAAGAAGCTCCTCAAATATTGGGCACTTGATGTCGACCTTGATGCTCTCTGTTGCCTTCTCCTTCATTGGACCAACTAGTTATGTTATGCCATGAAAATCGAGGCATGTAGCTAGCAAACACCTGGGAGCATGGAACAATTGGCGTAACACATTAAATGTTGGAGCATCTCTAGAAAATCCCCTATCTTCAAAGTCAAAAATCTTCCCCCTCTCCCACTATGCTATTTTTTTAGGGAAATGACTTTCGCTCATCTAGCAGATCCCCTATAACTTGGTCCCCTAAAAAAATAGAACACAATTCTTTGCGCAATCTCTAACACACGTTTGAACTAGTTCATTGCATAATTAACATTGGAAGTATGCTTCATTGACGGCAAGGAGGTCCGGCTTGGCCTTGAGAAGAACTATTTCGTCGAGGAATCACCTCATGATAACACCAAGATCCAACGACTAAGAGCATCTCCAGCCGCGCCCCCAGGAAGGCCTCCCCAGGCGATTTATTTGCGTCGGCACTGAAAAAATGGCCCAGTCGCGCCCCCAGGACGCCGAATTCCGCCGGCTCGGGCCATTTTTGCGCTCGGTGCTCGCAGGCTGAACCCGGCGCACTGGGGGCTGCTCGGGGGCTCCGGCGCAAGCGAAAAGTGCTCCTGGGCCACATTGACAGGCGAAAAGTCAATCCATCCACCCAGATTCGCCCTCCTGCCCCCCGCGCTCGGCCGCCACCCTCCGCCACCCTGCCGATCCCGGCGCCGACCACCGACCGCTGCAGCTAGGTAAACCGTCTCCAGCCTAGAGAAAGAAGGAGAGTCGCCGAAGCAGCCTCTTCGCCGCCGCCCCGGCACCTTCTCCAGCGCTCCGGCCGCGCAGGGGCCTGTACGCCGGCGGGCTTGCGCCCACCTCGCCCACGAGGTGTTTGGTGAATTGTCCGGCCCGGCGATGGACTCCGAAGATGAGGAGGCGCTCACGGCGTTGCTGGATGAGGAAGCCGAAGTCGACGTCCAGGAGCAGGAGCATCTCATGGTGCTCACCGCCCTCGCCGGCCTGCTCGCGAGCAGTGAGAAGCCGCGCCGAGATGGCTCGGCGCTTGGGTGGGTGAAAGCAAAGAACCGGCATCGTCTAGAAGGCTACTGCATGCTCTACTCGGACTACTTCGCCGACGATCCATTGCACGGTGAGGAAACATTTCGGCGCCGTTATCGGATGAGCCGAAAGCTTTTCCTCCGGATTGTGAATTCCATCCGGGAGTTCGACAGCTACTTCAAGTGCAAGAAGGATTGCACCGGCACACTTGGATTCACCTCGATCCAGAAGTGCACGACAACTATGAGGATGCTTGCATACGGAGCTCCCGGTGATTCACTCGACGACTATGGGCGCATGGCCGAGTCCACCACCATTGAGTGTTTCTACAAGTTCTGCAGGGAAGTGGTGGCAGTGTTTGGACCGCAGTACTTGCGAACACCCAATGCGGAAGACACTGCTCGGATCCTAGCACATAATGAAGCAAGAGGATTTCCTGGGATGCTTGGAAGCATCGACTGCATGCATTGGAAATGGAAGAATTGTCCATTTTCTTGGCAGGGGTTGTACAAAGGCGCCAAAGGCGGTTGTAGTGTGGTGCTTGAGGCAGTGGCCACACAGGACCTCTGAATTTGGCACTCTTTCTTTGGGATGCCAGGAACTCACAATGACATCAACGTCCTGCAGTGCTCCTCAGTCTTTGCCAAGCTTGTTGAAGGTCATTCTCCTCCGGTAAACTTCGAGGTCAATGGGCGGCAGTACAACAAGGGGTACTATCTAGCTGATGGCATCTATCCGAGATGGTCGACATTTGTGAAGACCATCTCAAACCCTGTGCCAGGAGGCAAGAACGCCTGGTTTGCGAAGATTCAGGAGGCTTGCAGGAAGGATGTCGAGCGGGCATTTGGTATGCTCCAATCTCGATTTGCTATTGTCCGGTACCCTGCTCAGACCAGGTCGAAAGATCAAATGTGGGAGATCATGACTTGCTGTGTCGTCTTGCACAACATGATCAATGAGAGCGAGCAGGAAGAGCCAGTGTTTGACACTGTACCATATTACTTGCAGCGTCCTCTTGCCCAAGTTGATCACCAAATACCGGCAAGCTGGACTGACTACCTCAATATGCGTCAGGAGATCCGAGACCCACGGGTGCATCAAGAACTGCAACACGATCTGGTGGAGCACCTACGGAGGCTCAAGGGCGAGGCCGGGAATGGAGATGAAACTTGAGTTTTTATTTGTTAAACGATATAATTTGTAGTGAACTATTTGATTTATGTGATGAAACAAGCCGAAAACACGCCGAACTATGTGAGGAGCTAAATTGGTTCCTATTTGTTTGCAAAAATTCACGCCGAAACCCGCCGAACAGCGCCGAATATGGGCCGATTCACGCAGTTATCAGGCCATTTCTGGACATATTTGGGCCGAAAGCTGGGCTGAATTCGGCGCCTGGGGGCGACCTGGGGGCAACAGCTGGGTGCCGAACCACCCCCAGCGCGATTTTATCGCCGGCACACCCCCAGGACGCTCTTTTTCGACGCCCTGGGAGGCCAAACGGCTGGAGATGCTCTAAGGCTCTGGTCTAGGGCGTAACTGAATTACTATGTTGCTTTTGTATAACTAGAACAAGCTATTTCCTCTCACTCCTATATTCCTCATGTGGACATGGAGTCCATCCCATGCTTTGAGCCTGTTCTTCAAGCTCTGTTGGCAATAAGCCATGTGTGTGTGCATGGCGGGTACGTGCGCGTGTGTGCGTCGTGTGTGTTTGTGCAGGAACGCTGTAGATTAACTGCATGCATGGGCGTGTGCTGTTAGTCTGTTAGTATGTGCAGGCTAATTGCATGGATGTTTGGCCGGGTCTCACGGAGGAGCGAGTGGCTCATGACGAGAAGAGGCTGATTCTGGAGGTAGTGCGTGCGTGGGCGCTGCGTCATCCGGTGTATAAAGTCTAGACGATGTAGTCCTCGAGTGGTGCCCAACCCAGTGAATAAAGGTTGCCAAGATACAGGCCGGTTCGCGGCCGCGGCGTTCGTCGCCATTGCTCTGAGTTCGTGCTCGAGTTGGGTTATCTTGTGCGTATGGTTTCCGGGTTTGCGCCAACAATTGGTATCATGAGCTTGATGTCTTGGGCGTGCTTGCCGTGCCGGAGGGTTGGCAGCGATGGCGGCGCTCGCCGGCGGCTGTGCGATGGAGCTCCGGGCCGTGTGTCGGCCCATGGAGGTGGGCGGCGCTATGGCTATCATGGCGCGTGGCGGATGCGGCGGGCGGTGACGTCGTACGTGCGGCGACCGCGGAGGCCGCCGAGGCGTTGCGTGGTGGCGCGACGGCGCAGCACGGCGTGGCGGCGTGGAGGCACTGCATGGCGGCATGGAGACCGCGGTGGTGCAGGGCAATAAGACGCGGCGGCAAGTCGGGCGCGACCGGTGCGTGTTATGGGTGCGCACTGGACGCGTCGGGCGCGTCGGGACCGCGGGAGTGGACCGCGTCGAGGCGCTGGACCTGGTTGCGCAGATCGCGTACGTGCGCGGCGGGAGCGCGGGCCGGGAGCGCGGGGACGTGGGGAGTGCGCGCGAAGGGCACGGCGGTCGCGGAGACGAGGAGGTCGCGAAGGACCTGCGTGGTGGCGCAGAGGTCGCGACGGCTCGGGGCGACAACCGTGGAAGGTGCGTGACACGTAGGCGCGGCGTGGCGGCTGCCATGGCGGACGCGGAGGCGGAACACGGTGAGCGTCTGGTGCTGGCGGGCTCGTCAGGCGTGTCGGATGCGCGCGGGACGTGCGGGACGCACTGGTGTGGTCGGGCTCGTCGGGCACGTCGGATGCGTGCGGGACATGCGGGACGCAGAGGGACGTCAGTCGTGTGTCGCCGGCGGAGATGGAGCACGGCGTGTGTCGCCGGAGTCGTGATGGATCACGGTGGGACCGACATCGGTGCGCCAGGTCGGGTCCGTGGAGATGCGACCGGCGTCGTTGCGCCAGGTCGGGTCTACGGGCTGGGTCATGGTCGTGGCGACGACTTCGACATGAGCTACTCCGGTGACGGTGAGGTCATGGCTTAGGAGGAGAGTGTTGGCAATAAGCCATGTGTGTGTGCATGGCGGGTAGGTGCGCGTGTGTGTGTCGCGTGTGTTTGTGCAGGAACGCTGTAGATTAGCTGCATGCATGGGTGTGTGTTGTTAGTCTGTTAGTACGTGCAGGCTAATTGCATGGATGTTTGGCCGGGTCTCACGGAGGAGCGAGTGGCTCACGACGAGAAGAGGCTGATTCTGAAGATAGTGCGTGCGTGGGTTATGCATGCGTGGGCGCTGCGTCATCCGGTGTATAAAGTCTAGACGATGTAGTCCTCGAGTGGTGCCCAACCCAGTGAATAAAGGTTGCCAAGATACAGGCCGGTTCGCGGCCGCGGCGTTCGTCGCCATTGCTCTGAGTTCGTGCTCGAGTTGGGTTATCTTGTGCGTATGGTTTCCGGGTTTGCGCCAACAAGCTCTACACGGTTTCTTAAATTTGTTTCACTCTTCCCTTCGAATCAAATTTGTTTGGAACTCGCTTATCTTTCGATTACCGAGTACTCGGTCTTTTGTGAATGAGTTCATCGCATACGTCATTTTTTTTTACACTCTCGCATACTTACGTGGTTTGAGCGTCTCGTACATGTTTGGTGTTTGAATGGATAAACAAGTTCGGGCTGAGCTAGGCGTGTCATGAGAATTGCAGGATGCATGCCATGGTAAGCTAAATTAGTAGAGAAACAACGTGCATCTTGCCAGAATACGTACGTGTTGACTCAGAAACGACTCCCGCATCTGAAGCTTTTGCATTGAGATGTATAGGTTATTCTCTACTCATCAAAGATTATTTGCCTTAATACAATTACAATCGAACTGCAACTACACGCAGGAAGAGAAGGAGGATGAGATGTTATCCCATCGAACACAAGGAGTAAGCTGTAAGCATCACAACGACCAAACTCTCCTCCTCCCTACCTGAATGAACAACAAACTAGAGCCATGAAGTGATGAACGGGGGAACTCCATGGGAGACGACGGCCTCCTCCTCCTCCTAGAGCACGAGGGAGAAGAATACCTCCCGACGCATCACCGTCATCTTGCCTCTGGGAATGACGCTTCTCCAATGATAATACTTATACTGCTAGGTATCTCCATGTCCCTTGAGAGGCTCAGAGGTTCAGCCTCTCTAATTTGACCTGCTTTGACCCTTCGTCATCCGAGCCCTCTACTTTGAACGTCTTCCTGCCACGATAGAGATCGGGCACACAGAACCTGGACGCCTTCCTGCAATACCTTTTCCCCTTTGTGTACGGCCGTGGGATTTGGTGGAGAACGTGTTGTTACCGGTCACGCATGATGAGTTGATGACACAGAATTAGCCCACTGGATTTGACTGGATTTTTCTAATAAACCACATTAGGTACATGTGCTCTAGCAATTTTTCTGATAAACCACACCTTTTCGTATTTTTTTTGAGGGGTGAAAAACAATTTATTCATCACCAAACACCACACGACGTGGGATACAATTTGGAACCTGGGGTTGGCACAACCACACATGGCGCCCCGGCCCTAACGAAAGTGAAAACTTTGCAAGTTTATGTGCGTCTCTATTAGCCGCACGACCTTCAAAAGTGAAATTACAAATGCAAGAAGAAGCTCTAAATTTAATCTCTTGAATAATTGCAGCGTTTTTTCCCCTATGTGACTTTTGGATGTCACTCACCACTTGCTTCGCGTCAGAAGCGATCATCAGGTTATTCACGTTGAGGTCCTCGGCCAGGGCTAGTGCTTCACGGCATGCGATCGTTTCCAGAATCGCTGGGTCGTCCACTCCTGCAATGACCAACGATGAGCTTCCCAGATAGTTGCCTTGCTGATCCCAACAAACCGCCGCAGCAGATCCTCCTCTCCCCGTTCTCACACCAGCATCGACGTGAATTTTAACCCATCCCGGAGGAGGGGGTCGTGGCCTGATCCGAGAGGGTCCGCCCCTTGCCGCTGGTTCTTGCTTGTTGTCCAACACCTCTAGCTCTGCTATAAATCTCCTGACAAAGTCTGTAGTGGCTTGGGGTGTTTGAAAAATCCCTTCATGGATTGCCTTACGCCGAGCCGTCCATATTGCCCATAACGTGACCGCTAGCCGAACAAATTGGTCATGTGGAAGTGATTCCTTGAGTGTAAATAACCATAACTTAGCTTTTGGTTCGGTGGTAGCAACCAGGACTTGTGTGAGATCATCATCGGTCAGAGCCCACACACACCGGGATGATGTACAATTCAGCAGTGAGTGCCTCCATGAGTCTAGAGCTCCACACATCCCACATGCCGAACTATCTGACATATTTCTATGAGCTCGAACATCTTTCGTTAGTAGGGATTGTTTAGATAACTGCCACAGAAACATCTTCACTTTCCCCGGTACCTTAGTGCGCCATAGTGTTTTCCACGTCCCTTCCTCTGCCACTGTCGACGATGAGCCCGCTGTGTTTTCCAGCCAAGCCTCCCGCTGCCTTCTGGTTTCTACTAACATGCGATATGCAGACTTGACAGAGAAGTTGCCGTTCCTCTCGAAGTTCCAACTCCAGAAATCCACCGTGTTTCGTGTGCAAAGTGGGATACCCAATATGATCTTGGCATCCATGGGCATGAACACCTGGTTGACGAGTTGAACATTCCATGTAGCGCTGGTGTTATCAATTAGTTATGCCACCCGTGTTGGAGGGTTGGCTACCCGACTGCCATACGGGCGTAACATTTCACTCCTTGGCAACCACGTGTCTGCCCATATGTTCGTTGATTCACCATTCCCTATTCGGCGGATGATCCCTTGCTGTAGCACATCTCTCCCTTCTAGTATAGCTCGCCAAATCTGACTCGGGTGACCGCCAAGACTTGCATGCAGAATATCAGAGTCCGGATAATAAATGCTTTTCAGCATTCGTGCGCTAAGAGAGTCCGGATCCTGCAGCAGTCGCCACGCTTGACGAGCAAGCATCGATAAATTAAAGAGCTCAAAATCCTTGAAACCAAGTCCACCCATACCTTTCAGCTCAGTCATCGTCTTCCATGATACCCAATGAGGTTTTCTCTTGCCGTCCTTAGAGCCCCACCAGAATTTTCTTATGAGCATATTTAGATGTTCACATAAACCCCTTGGTAACTTGAAACAAGCCATAGAGAAAACCGGGACTGCTTGTGCTACTGCTTTGACCAAAACTTCTTTACCTGCTGTCGACATAGTACTCTCTAGCCAGCCTTGAACTTTGCTCCACAATCGATCCTTCAAATATTTGAAAGCCCCGTTTTTGGAATGTCCTATGTCAGACGGCATACCCAGGTACTTTTCATTGAGCGTTTCATTTGGAACATTAAGAGTGTTCTTGATCTCCTCCCGGATACTTTCTGGAACACCCTTACTGAAAAAGATGGAAGATTTTGCAAAGTTTATCCGTTGACCCAAAGCTTCGCAGTAACTGTTCAGTACCAGGTTCACCTCTTCAGCTCCAGCATTACTCGCCTTACAAAATAGCAGGCTGTCATCAGCAAATAACAAATGGTTTACCTTAGGCGCCGTAGGTGCCACTTGTAACCCACTCAGGTTGGATGACTCATTCTTCGATTTTAACAGGCACGAGAGGCCCTCTGCTGCAAGCAAGAACAAATAAGGGCTGATTGGGTCCCCTTGTCTGATCCCTCTTGATGGTTCAAACTCCTCCAATTTCTTACCATTAAAAAGCACCGAGAACTTGACCGACGTGACTAAGTTCATCACTATATTTACCCATCTTTCTGCAAACCCAAGTTTGGTCATCACCGCTCATAGATAGGTCCACTCGACCCTATCATAAGCTTTCATCATGTCGAGCTTGAGTGCAAAGGACCGGTGCATCTTGGACTTGTTCCTTTTCATAAAATGGAGACACTCATATGCAGTGATGATGTTATCAGTTATCAGCCGTCCAGGAACAAATGCAGATTGCTCTTCAGATATTATCTCAGGTAAAATTACTTTCAGACGGTTAGCAATCACCTTCGAAGCAATTTTGTAAAGCACATTACAAAGGCTAATAGGTCTGAACTGAGCTAACAAGGTTGGGTTTTTTACCTTTGGAATTAACACGAGAACTGTCTCATTGATGCATGATGCTGATTCTGTTCCTTCAACTATCCGTAGTACTGCCTTTGTCACTTCATTACCACACACTTCCCAATGACGCTGAAAGAAATGAGTTGGGTATCCATCTGGGCCAGGAGCCTTCATTGGGAACATCTGAAAAAGAGCAGTTTTTACCTCATCCTCACTGTATGGGGCATTCAAAGCATCGTTCATCTGATCAGTGACTCTGCGAGGAACGGTATCTAGGACCGGCCCCATGTTAGCCACGCCTTCTGAAGTATAAAGATTCTTGTAAAAAGCAGTAGCCATGGTCTCCAACTCCACAACATTATCTGTCATCGTTCCATCCTGACGCTGCAGCCCCTTAATTTGATTTTTCCTTCTTCGCTTACTAGCACGCAGGTGAAAAAAGTATGTGTTTTTATCGCCATGCATCAGCCAGTCAACGCGTGCACGTTGTCTCCATAATATTTCCTCTCGGTGAAACAGTTCAACGAGCCGGTCTGTGATTTTAGTTTCTTCTCTGCTCGGTCCAGCTCTTCCCGCCATTGCACGTATAATATGCAGTTTTGTTTTTAGCTCACTAATTTCCTGCTGAACACTGCCAAAATGCTCGCGATCCCATGTTGATAGCTCGCCTGACAGAACCTGCAGCTTTTCCCTCATCTGGTCAACCGACTCGCCTGGTGCCTCTGCCCACTTGTCGGCCACCACCGAAGCTAGCGCGGGATCCCGCTCCCAGCATATCTCGTATTTAAAAGGCTTCGGGCCCCTCTTGCATGCATGCATCTCTTGCAACGTGAGAACCAGGGCTATGTGATCTGAGCTTGCCGCGGCGACGTGCTTAACCTATGCTGATGGGAATTCCAGGAGCCACTCGGGGGAAGCCAGCGCCCTGTCCAATCTCACTCTTGTGAATGACCCTCCGGCTACTTTTTTCTCGAAAGTCCAGCTCTGTCCCTGGTAGCCGATGTCTGTCAGGTTGCAAACATCTAGAGCATCTTGAAACATATCCATCTACGCTTGGCTCCTCGCGCACACCCCCTCATGCTCGTGGTCGTGCAATACTTCATTGAAATCACCTACCGCAACCCAGGGAAGATGGCTGGTGTTGACAATGCTTTTCATCATATCCCATGTCTTATATCTCTCTTGCACTTGTGCTTCTCCGTATACAAAGGTAATCCTAGTGTGCACCGGGACTAGTTCCTTTACAATAACATCAATGTGATAATCCGAATAACCAATAATTTCCAACTTTATTGCTTCGTTCCAGAAGATACCAAGGCCACCACTTCTACCTCTATTGTTTACAGCAAAACTTTTATCAAAACCTAGCGACCCTACCATGCTTTCAACACGTGATCCCTCTATTTGGGTTTCTAAAATGCATATAATAGAGGGGGCATGTTGCCTCGAGAGGTCTCGAAGCTCTTGAACTGTCGCGGGTTTGCCAGCCCCACGACAGTTCCACACCAGGAAACTCATTGCGCTAGGCGCGATCCCCCTGGGAGGCCCGCCAAACGCGCATCAGAAGATTTGTTTAGAGCAATGCTCTTTGTGTTGGTAGGATCACTTGTACTCTGCTTATTTCTCTTTGGATCTTGCTTCGTTGACGGACTTTCTGGAGCTTTCAACATTGGCACGAGGGGAATTTTACCGCCCTGTTGTGATGAAGGGGGGCCGGAAGATCCTCCCTGATTAACTCCATACATCCCCCTTTTCCTTCCCTTCTCCGCTTCCTCCATAGCCGCATCATTCTGAAGATCATCTGACTCCATGAAGTCCTCCACTTGGCTACTAGTTGCAGCACCTCGACCCCGGCCTCCTCCGGACCGTCCACGCCCTCTGCCACCCGGGTTGTTGTTTCCCCGTCCTTCGCCCGGGCCACGTCCTGGACCCCTAAACCAGCTTGCCTTAAGGTCCTTGAAAACCAAAGCTTTAGGTGCCCACACCCCATCTCCACATTCCTTGTATAAGTGCCCCAGGTTGCCACACACCGCACACCAATCAGGAAGCCTCTCGAATTTCACCCGAAAGATCACGCGCTGCATCCCTTCCTTCTTCTTGATAACTAGTGAGACTGCATTCTTTAGAGGCTTTGTGACATCAATCTTAATCCTCACCCGGGAAAAATTACCCTCAAAATCTTGGGACTTAGGCTCCGCATAGATGAACTCCCCCACCATCGCCGAAAGTGCTTTGATCTTGGGGAAAAAACCATCAGGGAGGTCATGGATTTGCATCCATATGTCTAGCTTGGTGAGATCGATCAGGGAGGGTTTAGTAAAACCATCATAGGGTGTCACGATCACAGCTTTCCCTTTGAACGCCCACGGGCCCTCCTCCATTACACGTTCCCAATCGCCTAGACATGAAAATTGCAGGGTATACAGATTGTCCTCCAGAGGTCTGATTTTCACTTCCTTTGCCAGATCCCAAGCCACTCGCATATTCTTGTAAAACCAGTACTGGCTATAGGTCTTTTCTGTGTGAACCCTAGCTAACGCCATCCACCGGACCGCTTCGTCCGACAGTTCATCGTCTTCCACAATGACATCCTGGAGATCATCCTCCGTCAGGCCTACTTCTTCCATCATCGCTGCAACATCTGACTCTGTCTCTGCTGCACCCGAGGATGCGCCATCTTCCTTAGTTCTCTTGCCCGAAGAAATCATGTCCACGAGCGGTAGGGTCCCCATCACTTTGTCCGCTCCCGCCATGGCCGGGGCCCCAAGGACACCCGAGTGCCGGGGAGGGAAGGAGGCAGGGTAGATTAGGTCTCTACGTCGGGGAGAAAAATCGCCGCCGTCGAGAGGAAGAAAACCCTAACGAGAGGGGATAGAGAGTGATTTTCTCGGGGAGCGCGATCTGGTGCGTGTGCGGTGCACCTTTTTGTTGAAATTTTGCTAGCAGGCTTTTGGCCCAAAGCCCAACTAAAATTCTGAAATTCTCTTGGCCCATTCATGCACACATGTGAGTAGTGTGGGTGAGACTAAAGTTTAATCCCACCCCGGAAGTTGAGAGGGAGTTGCACCTCTTTATAAGGTGAGCTCTTCTACCACTTGTATGGGCATGAGAAGAGAAGACCTACACGTGTGCTCCTCCTCCTCGTCACGACGCGCCGCGCCGCAGGTTGTGGGATTGAGCCGAGCCGAGAACAGAGTTATGCACGTTGTCTACACTTTTGCTGCTCGAAAAAAATTAATAAGTCATTAATTAATAATTAATGGAGACTCCCACGACCTACCCGGCCCGCACTATATAGTCAGCCAGACGTCTACCCTAGCCGTCGCCACTTCGTATGGTTTCGCACCTCCTTCCGGCGTGCACCGCGAGAAGGGACAGCAGGCATCCGGAACCCCGCCACTCATGATCATGTACGGGAGAGGGGCGATCAGGTTTTTGGAGAGCGCACTCGCGCGACTGCTGGCAGCGACGACTTTGCCAACGATGACTTTTTCCCCGACCTCGGCAACCTCATCCTCAACCACATGTCCGAAAACATCAACGCCGGCGGTGCTGTTCCCGCTGCACCATATGTGATTCTATCATTCTTGTTCGAGATTGTGGTAGAATTCATGTTTCTAGTATTTGCCCTATATGTGATTTGTTCATCTATTATGCTAGTTCGCATGATTAGTTTAATCTCTGCTAGTGCTGCCATGATTTATCTTCTGTTTATTCGGATTAAAACTCGTAGTAATTTGCTCATATATTCAACACAGTCTACATGATTAGTGCGTTTTTTCTAGCATTATTTGTAGACATGATTGCTAGTCTAATACTACTACGAACCCGTAAGGTCCACCGACAACCGATCGACATGCAAAAGAAAAGGAGTAAAAAAATGCATTTACTTATATTTGACCTCATCAAGATTGAATTTCCTGGCCACAAGCTCGTCCCCGCAGCTAGCTCCACTGCTAGCTAGCTGTTCCAGACAGAGGTTAATTGCAAGTGACAGTAATGGTTATGTTTCTACACTTGGTGGTTATGTTTTTACACTTGATGATGGCGATGTTTCCTGGAAGTCTTGCAAGCAGACCATCTTAACGAGGTCAACTATGAAAGTAGAACTCACAGCATTAGACACTGCCACTATTGAAGCGGAGTGGCTTCGTGAGCTATTGATGAACTTACCTATGGTTGAAAAACGAATACCCCCTATCCTGATGAACTGTGATAATCAAACTGTGATCATCAAGATAAACAGTTCTAAGGACAATATGAAGTCCTCAAGGCATGTGAAGAGGAGACTAAAATTTGTCAGGAAACTGAGGAGCTCCGGAGTTATTACGTTGGATTATATCCAAACATCGAAAAACTTAGCAGATCCCTTCACAAAGGGTCTAACACGTAATGTGATAGATAATGCATCGATGGAGATGGGTTCACTAGTAGAAAAGGGAGTATTTGTCCCGGTTCGTAAGGGCCTTTAGTCCTGGTTCATCAACCGGGACTAATGGGTCGTTACTAATACCTCCCCCCTTTAGTCCCGGTTCTAACACGAACCGGGGCAGATGGTCCTCCACGTGGCCGGTGCGCCGAGCCCAGGCAGGGGGGCCTTTGGTCCCGGTTGGTGGCACCAACCGGGACCAAAAGGCATCCACGCGTCAGCATTCCAGTGGCTGGGTTTTTTTTGAAGGGGGGGGGGGGGGGTTGGGGGTTTTGGGGGGTTAATTTAGGTGTTTCATATATTGTGTTAGCTAGCTAACTAATAGAGAGAAGTGTCCTCTCTTATGTCCGTGCTTGGTCGACGCTACATACTATACATAGAGAGGCCCTCGACATGCTAGCTAGTAAGAAAATGAAGGGAACCATTAAGTACAGAAGTTCGTCATGCATACCGAGAGAAGTGATTGATCGACCTCTCCTTCTCCGAGAGATTGGTCGAACAACAAGTTTTCGTATTATCTATCCGACGCTACTGGCTACATGCATATACAATATGTAAGATCTCTTAATTACAATCCCCTAGAAATTGAAATCAACTTCCACATGGTATTCTCTGGCTTTATTGATGACGTGGTCAAGAAAGAATCCCGCCAATTCCTCTTGAATTGCTTTCATGCGATTTTTTTCTAGGAGTTCATTCCGCATCTGCCACGTCTAATTTGAAGAAGGGGGTTAATTAATACATATATATGAATGAAACTCAACAGAAATGATGGTGTAATAAAATGAAATTGTGAATATTATTGCTTACGCACTTCATATTGTCTTTTAGAGTAGCCCCGCTTATTTTTCAAAGTCGCGTTGTAGATGAACTCGCACACGTAGTATCCACAGAAATCATTCCCTTGTTCCTGCCACAAGCACTTTACGAGAAATAGAGGTCAATCAAACTGATAATGAAGCATTATAAATGGCATTTATGAAAGTATAGCTATAAAATCAACGGGAGATGCACGCAACTAGCTAACCAGTAGCACTTACTTTCGGGTATGTATATCGTAGCTCCTTCGGCAGTCCCGGAGCTTCCGCGGTGAACTATTTCCAAACCCTACAAGACAAAGAAAATAATTATTATTACTTGAGATATCAGGAAATGAACAAAAAGTTGCCGATATGGTGCGATAATGATCGATTGAACTTACTTGTTGAGCAATTTAGTCATTTCCGCATAGGTTTCGGGAACTTTTCGTCTCGAGTCTAAGACGGTTACTAGTCCCCGCTCAAGCTTAATCTCCAGAAGAACATAGTGGAAGCTACGCACGCATGCATAACTCATCAATTACATTACTATAACCTCGCTCAAGTAATAAGGGAAACCGAATATGCACACGACAGTAACACTCACTCGAAGTTGTAAGAAAAGAGTATGGTATCTTTGTTTTGATTTTTGATCAACGATTGTAGCAAGTTGTCCTCGGCCTCTTCGGCGTGCTTTTTAACCAGAAATTCATCTATGATATTTGTGTTAATGAACCCAATATCATAAATTTCTTGTTTTCTGCACTCGACGATCTTCAATCTGCATAATATATTGAGGATAATTAATTATAAATACATGCAATGAAAGAGCCGAGCTATATATAGAGACTTAATGACAGAAATAGTACTTACAGGCAGTAGCAAAAGACCGTTAATTTATCGAGGGCCTTTTGATTGAAGAACGCGAAGAACTCCTCAAATGGAACACACAACAGATCAGTTCCAACGAGGTCGTGCTCCTCTTTAATGTTCAGATACAAACTATTCGTCCCCCTAGACTCTCTGCAGGTTTTCATGTACCAATTATGGAATCTCCGCATCATCGTTGTTAGAGATTTTTCATCTTTGACGAGAGGCTTCCCGTACTCGTATCTGTGTCCGTCCACCTCCGTGAAATCAGGAAGGTGATCGTCAGGCAGGTAATCTTATAGATTGCCAAAACCGGCCACCATCCCCAGAGCATGAGTTGTCCATAGTGGTAACCCACTCTATGTGAGCAGAGAACCCGTGAAGTAGAAGTGGGAGACAAGTTGTTGGTCAGCTGAGAGGAGAGTATCCCTATTTTAATTATCCCACTCCATGAAGATGCCATATTCTCGTGATCTGCATGGCATGTTGATATTTATCTTAATGTGTTCCAAGTGGCTTATTTGAGTAAGCAGAGATGTTGTCCTGCAGAGCATCCCCTAAGGAACACACCTATATGAATTTGATTGTTAACGTCGCAGTCTGTGAGAATTGGGTGTTCTCTAATAAATTCATAAAAGGCCCTGGAGTATGACATATACGCTCCACCCATGGGGAAGCTTTGCGGCAGCCCAGTATCGATCAAGAATTTGTGTGAAACTAGTCTCCCAGAAAACTTGTAGTTCAAGGCATAGTGCACTATTCGAGTTGTGATCTAGTGTAGCATAAATCTCTGAGTGGAAGTTTAACTTTACAGTCTCCACTGAGCACCGGTATATAAACAATGTTTTGGAACTAAATGATGAGATGTGCCAATGAGACTTTGTGGGGGGTTGTTGGAATTTTGCTAGTAGGCTTTTGGCCCAAAGCCCAACTAAAATTCTGAAATTCTCTTGGCCCATTCATGCACACATGTGAGTGGTATGAGTGAGACTAAAGTTTAGTCCCACCCCGGAAGTTGACAGGGAGTTGCACCTTTTTATAAGGTGAGTTCTTCTATCACTTGTATGAGCATGAGAAGAGAAGACCTGCACGCGCGCTCCTCCTCCTCGCCGCGGGTTGCGGGATTAAGCCGAGCCGAGGACAGAGCTATGCGGGTTGCGGTATATTTTTGTGTTAATTACTGAACCGTTTCTGATTCTTTTGGATCATCGCGACTCGGGCGTGAGGTTTACTCCCACGACCTATCCTTCGTATGGTTTCGCACAACCGTTTCAGATCATTGCGCCGCCATGCAAGTCTTCTTCATCCCTCCTTCCGGCGTGCACCGCGAGAAGGGACAGAGCTCCGGAACCCCGCCACTCGTTATCCTGTACGGGAGAGGGGCGATCAGGTTTTTGGGGAGCGCACTCGCGCGACTGCTGGCAGAGACGACTTCGCCAACGACGACTTCTTCCCCGCCATCGGCAACCTCATCCTCAACGACATGGCCGAAAACATTAACGCCGGCGGTGCTGCTCCCGCTGCACTGTATGTGATTCTATCCTTCTTGTTCGAGATCGTGGTAGAATTCATGTTTCTAGTATGTGTCCTAGATGTGATCTGTTCATCTACTATGCTAGTTCTCATAATTAGTTTAATCTCTCCTAGTGCTGCCATGATTTATCTTTTGTTTATTCGGATTAAAACTCATAGTAATTTGCTCATATATTCAACATAGTTTACATGATCAGTGCGTTTTTTCTAGCATTATTTGTAGACATGATTGCTAGTCTAATACTACTACGAACCCGTAAGGTCCACCGACAACCGATCGACATGCAAAAGAAAAGGAGTGAAAAAATGCCTTTACTTATATTTGACCTCATCAAGACTGAATTTCCTAGCCACAAATGGCTCGTCTCCGCAGCTAGCTCCACTGCTAGCTAGCTGTTCCAGACAGGGGTTAATCGAAAGTGACAGTAATGTACACAGTGCATAAACAGTTAAACACTCAAATGACCACCGGCTGCTAAATTACCGTAATACTTGGATAAATGTTCTTACCATAACAATTTCAATCGGGTAGAAATTATCTGAATAAACTGAAGAATAGGACAGTGCACATCCTGCAGAGTATTACCCCCTTCAGGGAAGGAAGAACCGAGACAACTTAGTTTTGCCAAATGAGTCTAGAAGTAGTACTAAAATTGATATGATGAAAATAGCATCAAAATGCATACACGAATTCATAATATCATGGTAAAACATAGAAATGCAAATGCAAATGATTGTTTGTCCTCTGTAGAGGACTAATCACTAGAGGAAACTTTGTCCAGTATTTCCTTCATGAGCAGAGGACAGCTTGCAACCAAATGCTTGAATCCATCAGTCGCCATAACAGCCGGTAGCACATTCCATGCAGCAATGAACTCAACACAAGCTTCCTTGAGATCCTTGCAATGGTGTTGCTCTGCTAAAACCAGTGTTGTCGCCACAGTCTCCACGTCAATGCTCTCACAGAGCTTGCTTTCACAAAGCGCCCTCAACCTATCTAGCCCGTACCGATCCGCGGCGACTAGCAAGTGCTGAAGCTTTGCCGTTCTCCCATCTTTGGAGTACTCATCATCAGGCATGGAATCCGTGTACACAAAGTGAAGAAGCGCCTCGAAGACTAGGGGCTCGATGTCGACAACCTCGATGCTCGCCTTCTCCTTCATTGGACCAAATAGTTCTGCCTTGAAAACCGGAGATCTTGCGGCCAGCAAACAGCTGTGAGCATGGAACAGTTGGCCACACACATTGAACGTCACATCTGCTCCTTGTCCATCTTTCCACATGTGCCTGAGATGGTCTTGCAGATCCGGGTGCGGTACCACGACAGGGTTCCTCTTAGCCACGGTTCGAGGCTCTTTTGTAACGGTGAGAATGCATCGTATGATCAAGTAGCAACCTTTCACGTTGGTCGATGATTTCAGCTTTGATTTCTGAACGAAATTGGACAACCCCCAGACGGCATTTTCCGGCGAAAATACATGTTCAAACTTTGAAAAGGCCAAGCTGGTTACCAACACCCGCGCTTTGCCCTCTTTTACCAGCATATTGAAGGTAAACTTGGTTTTCACGTCCTTCGCGAGCTCGCTGACACAATAGAGAAAGGCTGACGCAACGCCGGTAGAATCCTCCCGACACCCGTCCGGGTAGAAGTCGATCTTCCAATCGTAGCCAACAACGGTGAATGTGCTTGAGCTAACGATCTCGCCGACGCCCATGCCGTCGAGCTCGGGGTAATTGGTTACCTCGAAATCGTGCGTCGCGGTGAAGCTCTCGGAGATGCATCTTGACGACGTCTTGGGAAGGCTAACTACAGAGGTGGAGTTGCTGGCCATGGCAAAGAGGAATGTTACGGGCGTCGTTGTTGGAATTCACCACGTGCAAAAAAAATATATTTCTTCTCAACCTTCCAGTGTTACAAACTCACGTCATAGTGCCTGTATATATATCCACACGTCCAGAACTAACCATGATGCAAGACCTAGTCGGACTCGGCCTGTTTATATTTTCCTAATATAATCACACGGGCAACCTTGATTCCTATTTGGACATATAACCAAACTAAGCTATCTAAGCCTACTTGAATACTTGTTGTATTCAAGCCAGACTCACTACGAAACTAACCTACTATCACTCGAACTACTACACCAACATGAACAGGCCTAGTAGTAGTGCCCAGCGTGGAAACCAACCGGATTTTTTTTTTTTTTGAGGGAAACCAACCGGATATACTAATTACGTGACAGTAATCATATTGAGAGGCAAGATTACTCCTAACAGGCGTTGCAAGCTCTTGCACAAAAACTTCCTATACATACGCGCCTACTTATACAGCTTTCCCCCAAACATATATATAAAGCAATACAGCTGACCTGATCACGACCGGAATCCGCGACTTTGCCCAGTGTTTGTTGGTTTGTTGACTGCATAACGTCGGGCACCCGGCAAATAATTCTTTGCCAAGTGCATTTTTTCTGCACCCGGCAAACCAGTTGTTGCTGAGTGCCCTGTTTTGCACTCGACAAACAATTGTTTGCCGAGTACGTTTTGTTTGTACTGGGCAAACACATAATTTGGTTGCTCGAAGAAACACATAGTTATCTTTTTTTATTTTGTACATTATTTGTTTTTTTCCTTTGATACTCTGTTCTTTTCTACATTATTTGTTTTTACCCGCAAAAAAATTATTTGTTTTCTGTTTTTCATTTTATCCTCGCCCCTTTTATTTTCTTTTATTATATGCATTAAGACCGTCATCACCCCGCCGGAGACGGGC
The DNA here is from genome assembly GCA_963921465.1 of Triticum timopheevii. Classification (NCBI taxonomy): domain Eukaryota; kingdom Viridiplantae; phylum Streptophyta; class Magnoliopsida; order Poales; family Poaceae; genus Triticum; species Triticum timopheevii. The sequence continues at coordinate 576,238,714 of OY997264.1, read as the reverse complement.
TGTCCTTGCTACTCGGCTACATTGGAGACTATGGATCACCATATCTTCGGCTGCGAGTTTGCAGTGCAGTTTTGGCAGCGCCTCGGGCTATCTCCGACCAGTACCTCGGTCGAGAATCTACATCTCTTCGACGTTGCTTTGGTGTTCGCGGCTGCATCACCTTCTGCTTTTTTTATCCACCGTTGCTTGCATTTGTGGAGACGACAAAATGTCATGGTCTTCGGGGAAGACACGCCCTCTCTGGATGCCACAATTAATGAAAAACTGTCACGCTGGAGACATGTCGACGTTTGTGTAAGTTGGAAGCGTTGCTACTCCCTCGTAGGGAGCCGCGTTGGGTTTTACTGATCGAGACAGGAAGCCTCTGTCGTGGCTTACAAGTTTCCATCTATCACTAGGATACGAAGGTTTACAGGAGAGAGGAGATCAAACCAGATACGGGAGAGAGACAGGATAGAGATTGAGATTACATGAGTGTAAACAAGCTTCTATCTCTAAGTCTAACACCCTCCCTTAATCTCAACTACCCTACATTAAGATTTCTCTTGAACTCCTCAAATGGTTTGCTTGGTAAAGCTTTAGTGAAGCCATCTGCTACCTGATCTTTGGAAGGAATAAAGCTCTCAATTAAGATGTTTTGGCTTTTGATGAAGCAAAGCCAAGAACGCGGAAGGATATACTGATTTATCAAACACAACATCTCGAGAAATATATACCCTGCTGGTGGATACATCTAGGCATTTAACTCCTTTGTGAATAGGACTATATCCAAGAAATACACACTTCTTAGAACGAAAAGCAAGTTTTCGTGTATTGTATGGACGAAGGTTGGGCCAGCAAGCACAACCAAACACACGAAGATATTTATAATCAGGAGTAATGCTGAAAAGACGTGTGATGGGAGTTTCAAATTTGATGACTTTGCTAGGAAGTAAATTTATGAGATACGTGGCAGTCAAGAATGCTTCATCCCAAAAATTTATTGGCATGGATGCATTTGCTAGCAGGGCTAACCCTACCTCAACAACATGACGATGTTTTCTCTCGACAGAACCGTCTTGTTGATGTGCACGAGGACACGAAACATGATGTGAGATGCCAAGTTGCTGAAAAAAGAGATTGAGCTTCTTGTGTTCACCTCCCCAGTCGGTTTGCATGGCAATGATCTTAGTGTTTAGTTTTCGTTCAAAAAGATTCTAAAAATTCTTGAAAACTTGAAACACTTCAGATCGTTTCTTAAGAAGATAGATCCAAGTAAATTTGTTATAGTCATCAATGAAGCTTACATAATAGGAATGTCTACCAGCAGAGGTAGGAGCTGGCCCCCAAACATCTGAGAATACAAGTTGTAAGGGTGCAGTGGAACTGCTGACGGAAATAGGGTATGGCAACTGATGACTTTTAGCTTGTTGACATGGATCACAAACTAACTCAACGCTAGACTCATGAGAGTGGGGAAGTTTATTCTTACTAAGAACAAGCTTAACAATAACTGATGAAGGATGACCTAATCTACTGTGCCACTTTGCTAAAGAAGGCTTGACAGCAACTAAAGCATGTTTATTTAATGACGATGATGACGATATGATTGGGTAGAGACCTCCCACGCAGTTGCCTCTAAGAATAACCCTCCTCGTGTCCAAGTCCTTAACCAAAAAGAAATAACGATAGAATTCAATGAGAACACGATTATCAAGGGTAAATCTATGAACAGAAAGAAGATTTTTTGATGTTTCGGGCACATATAGGATTCTTTTTAGATGAAAGATTTTCACGGGGGTTTTGACAATTGAACTACCAACATGAGTAATATTCATACCAGAACCACTTGCAGTGTGCACTTGATCATGTCCTCGGTACTTGTCTCTGATTGTCAACTTGTTGAGCTCACCCGTGATGTGATTTGTTGCACCGGTATCCGCATACTAGTTTGTATCAACACCATAGGAGTCGGTGACGACGTTTGTCTCCTTCTCCTTGTACTCATCTTCTTTGTATCAATCCCAGCATGCACGAGCACCTCCTCGGTGATGCTTGAGACAGATTTGGCACTCGGGATAGTCCCGGTGCGGTGGACATTGTTGTTGTTGTTGTTGTTGTTGTTGTTGTTGTTGTTGTTGTTGTTGTTATCTATCTAGGAGATGCATAGCATCGAGAGGGGAGAGTGTGTCCATGTACCCTCGTAGACCGAAAGCGGAAGCGTTAGTTAACGCGGTTGATGCAGTCGAACGTCTTCACGATCCAACCGATCCAAGTACCGAACATATGGCACCTCCGTGTTCAGCACACGTTCATCTCGATGACGTCCCTCGAACTCTTGATCCAGTAGAGGGTCGAGGGAGAGTTCCGTCAGCACGACGGCGTGGTGACGGTGTTGATGAGGTGATCTGCGCAGGGCTTCGCCTAAGCACTATGATGCTATGACCGGAGGAGTAAACTGTGGAGGGGGGCACCGCACATGGGGAAGAGAACAATTGATGTGCCTTTGGGGTGCCCCCTGTCCACGTATATAAAGGAGGGGAGGAGGGGGCGGCCGGCCTAGAGGGGGAGCGCCAAGGGGGGAGTCCTACTAGGACTCCCTAGTCCTAGTAGGATTCCCTCTTCCTTTTACGGAGTGGGAAAGGGGGAAAGAAGTGGAGAGGGAGAAGGAAAAGGGGGGCCGCGCCCCCACCCCTTGTCCAATTCGGACTGGGCTTGGGCGGGGGGGGGGCGCCACCTCCTGGCCGCTACCTCCTCTCTCCACTAAGGCCCATGTAGGCCCATTAACTTTCCCGGGGGGTTCCGGTAACCTCCCAGTACTCCGAAAAATGTCCGAACCTCTCCGAAACTATTTCGGTGTCCGAACATAACCATCCAATATATTAATCTTTACCTATCGACCATTTCCAGGCTCCTCGTCATGTCTGTGATCTCATCCGAGACTCCGAACAAACTTCGGTCACCAAAAACACATAACTAATAATACAAATCGTCATCGAACGTTAAGCGTGCAGACCCTAGGGGTTCGAGAACTATGTAGACATGATTGAGACACATCTCCGACCAATAAGCAATAGCGGAACCTGGATGCTCATATTGGCTCCTACATATTCTACGAAGATCTTTATCGGTCAAACCGCAGAACAACATATGTTGTTCCCTTTGTCATTGGTATGTTACTTGCCCGAGATTCGATCGTCGGTATCATCATGTTGGAAATATGCCCTAGAGGCAATAATAAAAGTGTTATTATTATATTTCTTTGTTCATAATAATAGTCTTTTATTCATGCTATAACTCTATTATCCGGAAATCGTAATACATGTGTGAATACATAGACTACAATATGTCCCTAGTGAGCCTCTAGTTGACTAGCTCGTTGTGATCAACAGATAGTCATGGTTTCCTGGCTATGGACATTGGATGTTGTTGATAACGGGATCACATCATTAGGAGAATGATGTGATGGACAAGACCCAATCCTAAGCCTAGCACAAAGATCATGTAGTTCGTATGCTAAAGCTTTTCTAGTGTCAAGTATCTTTTCCTTAGACCATGAGATTGTGCAACTCCCGGATACCGTAGGAATGCTTTGGGTGTACCAAACGTCACAACGTAACTGGGTGGCTATAAAGGTGCACTACAAGTGTCTCCGAAAGTGTCTGTTGGGTTGGCACGAATCGAGACTGGGATTTGTCACTCCGTGTAAGCGGAGAGGTATCTCTGGGCCCACTCGGTAGGACATCATCATAATGTGCACAATGTGACCAAGGGGTTGATCACGGGATGATGTGTTACGGAACGAGTAAAGAGACTTGTCGGTAACGAGATTGAACAAGGTATTGGTATAGCGACGATCGAATCTCGGGCAAGTACAATACCGCTAGACAAAGGGAATTGTATACGGGATTCATTGAGTCCATGACATCGTGGTTCATCCGATGAGATCATCGTGGAACATGTGGGAGCCAACATGGGTATCCAGATCCTGCTGTTGGTTATTGACCGGAGAACGTCTCGGTCATGTCTGCATGTCTCCCGAACCCGTAGGGTCTACACACTTAAGGTTCGATGACGCTAGGGTTATAAAGGAAGTTTGTATGTGGTTACCGAATGTTGTTCGGAGTCCCGGATGAGATCCCGGACGTCACGAGGAGTTCCGGAATGGTCCGGAGGTAAAGATTTATATACGGGAAGTCCTGTTTTGGTCACCGGAAGAGTTTCGGGGTTTATCGGTAACGTACCGGGACCACCGGGAGGGTCCCGGGGGTCCACCAAGTGGGGCCACCAACCCCGGAGGCTTGCATGGGCCAAGAGTGGTGAGGGACCAGCCCCTTAGTGGGCTGGTGCACCTCCCACAAGGGCCCATGGCGCCTAAGAGGTGGAAAGGGGGCAAACCCCAAGGGGATATGGGCCTTAGGGCCCATATTGGTGCGCCTCCCTCTCCCTTCCCCTCTTGGCCGCCACCCTTGTTCCCCATCTAGGGCTGCCACCCCCCCTAGGGGTGGGAACCCTAGAGGGGGCGCAGCCCCTCCCCTTCCCCTATATATATGAGGCCTAGGGCTGCCCATAAGACACGCGATTTGATCTCTCGTTGGTGCAGCCCTGCGTCTCTTCTTCATCCTCTTATGTGGTGCTTGGCGAAGCCCTGCAGGATAGCCACGCTCCTCCACCACCACCACGCCGTTGTGCTGCTGCTGGATGGAGTCTTCCTCAACCTCTCCCTCTCTCCTTGCTGGATCAAGGCATGGGAGACGTCACCGGGTTGTACGTGTGTTGAACGCGGAGGTGCCGTCCATTCGGCACTTGGTCATCGGTGATTTGGATCACGACGAGTACGACTCCATCAACCCCGTTCTCTTGAACGCTTCCGCTTAGCGATCTACATGGGTATGTAGATGCACTCTCCTTCCCCTCGTTGCTAGTCTCTCCATAGATAGATCTTGGTGATACGTAGGAAAATTTTGAATTTCTGCTACATTCCCCAACAGTGGCATGATGAGCTAGGTCTATGCGTAGTTTCTATGCACGAGTAGAACACAAAGTAGTTGTGGGCGTTGATTTTGTTCAATATGCTTACTGTTACTAGTCCAATCTTGATTCGGCGGCATTGTGGGATGAAGCGGCCGGGACCAACCTTACACGTACGCTTACGTGAGACCGGTTCCACCGACAAACATGCACTAGTTGCATAAGGTGGCTGGCGGGTGTCTGTCTCTCCCACTTTAGTCGAATCGGATTCAATGAAAAGGGTCCTTATGAAGGGTAAATAGCAATTGGCATATCACGTTGTGGTTTTTGCGTAGGTAAGAAACGTTCTTGCTAGAAACCCATAGCAGCCACGTAAAACATGCAAACAACAATTAGAGGACGTCTAACTTGTTTTTGCAGGGTATGCTATGTGATGTGATATGGCCAAAGGATGTGATGAATGATATATGTGATGTATGAGATTGATCATGTTCTTGTAATAGGAATCACGACTTGCATGTCGATGAGTATGACAACCGGCAGGAGCCATAGGAGTTGTCTTAATTTATTTATGACCTGCGTGTCAACATAAACGTCATGTAATTACTTTACTTTATTGCTAACCGTTAGCTGTAGTAGTAGAAGTAATAGTTGGTGAGACAACTTCATGAAGACACGATGATGGAGATCATGATGATGGAGATCATGGTGTCATGCCGGTGACAAGATGATCATGGAGCCCCAAGATGGAGATAAAAGGAGCTATATGATATTGGCCATATCATGTCACTATTTGATTGCATGTGATGTTTATCATGTTTTTGCATCTTGTTTACTTAGAACGACGATAGTAAATAAGATGATCCCTCATTAAAATTTCAAGAAAGTGTTCCCCCTAACTGTGCACCGTTGCTAAAGTTCGTCGTTTCGAAGCACCACGTGATGATCAGGTGTGATAGATCCTTACGTTCACATACAACGGGTGTAAGACAGATTTACACATGCAATACACTTAGGGTTAACTTGACGAGCCTAGCATGTGTATAGACATGGCCTCGGAACACAGAAGACCGAAAGGTCGATCATGAGTCGTATAGAAGATACGATCAACATGAAGATGTTCACCGACGTTGGTTAGTCCGTCTCACGTGATGATCGGACACGGCCTAGTTGACTCGGATCATGTAATCACTTAGATGACTAGAGGGATGTCTATCTGAGTGGGAGTTCATAAGATGAACTTAATTATCCTGAACATAGTCAAAAGGTCTTCGCAAATTATGTCGTAGCTCGCGCTTCAGTTCTACTGTTTAGTTATGTTCCTAGAGAAAATTTAGTTGAAAGTTGATAGTAGCAATTATGCGGACTAGGTCCGTAAACTGAGGATTGTCCTCATTGCTTCATAGAAGGCTTATGTCCTTAATGCACCGCTCAGTGTGCTGAACCTCGAACATTGTCTGTGGATGTTGCGAACATCTGACATACACATTTTGATAACTACGTGATAGTTCAGTTAAACGGCTTAGAGTTGAGGCACCGAAGACGTTTTGAAACGTCGCGAAACATATGAGATGTTTCGAGGGCTGAAATTGGGATTTCAGGCTCGTGCCCACGTCAAGAGGTATAAGACCTCCGACGATTTTCTTAGCCTGCAAACTAAGGAGAAAAGCTCAATTGTTGTGCTTGTGCTCAGATTGTCTGAGTACAACAATCGCTTGAATCGAGTGGGAGTTGATCTTCCAGATGAAATAGTGATGGTTCTCCGAAGTCATTACCACCAAGCTGCTAGAGCTTCATGATGAACTATAATATATCAGGGACATATATGATGATCCTTGAGATATTCGCGATGTTTGACACCACAAAAGTAGAAATCAAGAAGGAGCATCAATTGTTGATGGTTGGTGAAACCACTAGTTTCAAGAAGGGCAAGGGCAAGAAGGGATACTTCATGAAACGGCAATTCAGCTGCTGCTCTGGTGAAGAAACCCAAGGTTGAACCCAAACCCGAGACTAAGTGCTTCTGTAATAAGGGAACAGCCACTGGAGCAGAATTACCCTAGATACTTGGTAGATTAGAAGGCTGGCAAGGTTGATAGAAGTATATTGGATATACATTGTGTTGATGTGTACTTTACTAGTACTCCTAGTAGCACCAGGGTATTAGATACCGGTTCGGTTGCTAAGTGTTAGTAACTCGAAATAAAAGCTACGGAATAAACAGAGACTAGCTAAAAGTGAGCTGACGATATGTGTTGGAAGTGTTTCCAAGTTTGATGTGATCAAACATCGCACGCTCCCTCTACCATCAAGATTAGTATTAAACCTGAATAATTGTCATTTGGTGTTTACGTTGAGCATAGACATGATTGGATTATGTCTATACGGTTATTCATTTAAGGAGAATAATGGTTACTCTATTTATTTGAATAATACCTTCAATGGTCTTACACCTAAAATGAATGGTTTATTGAATCTCGATCGTAGTGATACACATGTTCATGCCAAAAGATAGTAATGATAGTACCACCTACTTGTGGCACTGCCACTTAAGTCATATCGGTATAAAACGCATGAAGAAGCTCCATGTTGATGGATCTTTGGACTCACTCATTTTTGAAAGGATTGAGACATGCGAACCATGTTTGTTGGTAGATATTCATGAAGAAACTCTATATAGATGGATCGTTTGGACTCACTTGATTTTGAATCACTTGAGACATGCAAATCATACCACATGGGCAAGATGACTGAAAGCCTCGTTTTTCAGTAAAATGGAACTAGAAAGCAACTTGTTGGAAGCAATACATTTTGATGTGTGCAGTCCAATGAGTGCTGAGGCATGTATTGGATATCGTTATGTTCTTACTTCACAGAGGATTTGAGTAGATGTTGAGTATATTTACTTGATGAATCACGAGTCTGAATTATTGAAAGGTTCAAGTAATTTCAGGGTGAAGTTGAAAGATCGTCGTGACAAGAGGATAAAATATCTATGATATGATCATAGAGATGAATATCTGAATTACGAGTTTGGCACAGAATTAAGACATTGTGGAAATTGTTTCACAACTGATACAGCCTGGAACACCATAGTATGATGGTGTGTCCGAACATCATAACTGCACCCCATTGGATATGATGCATACCATGATGTCTCTTATCAAATTACCATGATAGTTTATGGGTTAGGCATTAGAGACAACCACATTCACTTTAATAGGGCACCACGTAATTCCGTTGAGATGACACCGTATGAACTATGGTTTAGAGAAACCTAAGTTGTCGTTTCTTAAAAGTTTGGGGCTGCGACGCTTATGTGAAAAAGTTTCAGGTTGATAAGCTCGAACCCAAAGCGGATAAAATGCATCTTCATAGGACACCCAAAACAGTTGGGTATACCTCCTAATTCAGATCCGAAAGAAATAGGGATTGTTTCTTGAATCGGATCCTTTCTCGAGGAAAGGTTTCTCTCGAAAGAATTGAGTGGGAGGATGGTGGAGACTTGATGAGGTTATTGAACCGTCACTTCAACAAGTGTGTAGCAGGGCACAGGAAGTTGTTCCTGTGGCACCTATACCAATTGAAGTGGAAGCTTATGATAGTGATCATGAAGCTTCGGATCAAGTCACTACCGAACCTCGTAGGACGACAAGGACACGTACTGCTTCGGAGTGGTACGGTAATCCTGTCTTGAAGGTCATGTTGCTAGACAACAATGAACCTACGAGCTATGGAGAAGTGATGGTGGGCCCAAATTCTGACAAATGGTTAGAAGCCATGAAATCCGAGATAGGATCCATGTATCAGGACAAAGCATGGACTTTGGTGGACTTGCCCAATGATCGGCAAGCCATTAAGATAAATGGATCTTTAAGAAGAAGACGGACGTGGACGGTAATGTCACCGTCTATGAAGCTCGACTTGTGGCGAAGAGTTTTTCACAAGTTCAAGGAGTTGACTACGATGAGATTTTCTCATCCGTAGCGATGCTTAAGTCCGTCGGATTCATGTTAGCATTAGCTGCATTTATGAAATCTGGCAGATGGATGTCAAAACGAGTTTCCTTACCAGTTTTCGTAAGGAAAGGTTGTATGTGATACAATCAGAAAAGTTTTGTCAATCCTAAGGATGCTAAAAGGTATGCTGGCTCCAGGGATCCTTCTAAGGACTGGAGTAAGCATCTCGGAGTTGGAATGTACGCTTTGATAAGATGATCAAAGATTTTGGGTCTATACAAAGTTTATGAGAAACTTGTATTTCCAAAGAAGTGAGTGGGAGCACTATGGAATTTCTGATGAGTATATGTTGTTGACATATTGTTGATCAGAAATGATGTAGAATTTCTAGAAAGCATATAGGGTTGTTTGAAAAGTGTTTTTCAAGGGAAAACCTGGATTAAGCTACTTGAACATTGAGCATCAAGATCTATGAGGATGGATCAAAACGCTTAATGGTACTTTCAAATGAGCATATACCTTGACATGATCTTGAAGGTGTTCAAGATGGATCAGTCAAAGAAGGAGTTCTTGCCTGAGATGTAAGGTATGAAGTTAAGACTTAAAGCTCGACCACGGCAAAAAAGAGAGAAAGGACGAAGGTCGTCCCCTATGCCTTAGACGTAGGCTCTACAGTATGCTATGCTAAGTACCGCACCGGTTGTGTGCCTTGCTACATATCTGGCAAGAGAGTACAAAGGTGATCAAGGAGTAGATCACCCAATAGCGGTCAAAATTGTCCTTGGAGTAATAAGGACATGTCTCTCGATTATGGAGGTGATAGAGAGTTCGGCGTAAAGGGTTACGTCGATGCAAGCTTTAACACCTATCCGAATGACTCTAAGTAGCAAACCGGATACGTATAGTGGAGCAACCATTTGGAATAGCTCCAAGTGGAGAGTGGTAGCAGCATTTACAATATGACCTAGAGATTTGCGAAGTACATACGGATCTGAATGTTGCAGACCCGTTGACTGAAACCTCTCTTACAAGCAAAACATGATCAAACCCCAGAACTCATTGAGTCTTAATCACATGATGATGTGAACTAGTTTAGTGACACTAGTAAACTCTTTGGATGTTGGTCACATGGTGATGTGACCTGTCAGTGTTAATCACATGGTGATGTGAACTAGATTATTGACTCTAGTGCAAGTGGGAGACTGTTGGAAATATGCCCTAGAGGCAATAATAAAAGTGTTATTATTATATTTCTTTGTTCATGATAATAGTCTTTTATTCATGCTATAACTGTATTATCCAGAAATCGTAATACACGTGTGAATACATAGACTACAATATGTCCCTAGTGAGCCTCTAGTTGACTAGCTCGTTGTGATCAACAGATAGTCATGGTTTCCTGGCTATGGACATTGGATGTCGTTGATAACGGGATCACATCATTAGGAGAATGATGTGATGGACAAGACCCAATCCTAAGCCTAGCACAAAGATCGTGTAGTTCGTATGCTAAAGCTTTTCTAGTGTCAAGTATCTTTTCCTTAGACCATGAGATTGTGCAACTCCCAGATACCGTAGGAATGCTTTGGGTGTACCAAACGTCACAACGTAACTGGGTGGCTATAAAGGTGCACTACAGGTATCTCCGAAAGTGTATGTTGGGTTGGCACGAATCGAGACTGGGATTTGTCACTCCGTGTAAGCGGAGAGGTATCTCTGGGCCCACTCGGTAGGACATCATCATAATGTGCACAATGTGACCAAGGGGTTGATCACGGGATGATGTGTTACGGAACGAGTAAAGAGACTTGCCGGTAACGAGATTGAACAAGGTATCGGTATACCGACGATCGAATCTCGGGCAAGTACAATACCGCTAGACAAAGGGAATTGTATACGGGATTCATTGAGTCCATGACATCGTGGTTCATCCGATGAGATCATCGTGGAACATGTGGGAGCCAACATGGGTATCCAGATCCAGCTGTTGGTTATTGATCGGAGAACGTCTCGGTCATGTCTGCATGTCTCCCGAACCCGTAGGGTCTACACACTTAAGGTTCGATGACGCTAGGGTTATAAAGGAAGTTTGTAAGTGGTTAGCGAATGTTTTTCGGAGTCCCGGATGAGATCCCGGACGTCACGAGGAGTTCCGGAATGGTCCGGAGGTAAAGATTTATATATGGGAAGTCCTGTTTTGGTCACCGGAAGAGTTTCGGGGTTTATCGGTAACGTACCGGGACCACCGGGAGGGTCCCGGGGGTCCACCAAGTGGGGCCACCAACCCCGGAGGCTTGCATGGGCCAAGAGTGGTGAGGGACCAGCCCCTTAGTGGGCTGGTGCGCCTCCCACAAGGGCCCATGGCGCCTAAGAGGTGGAAAGGGGGCAAACCCTAAGGGGATATGGGCCTTAGGGCCCATATTGGTGCGCCTCCCTCTCCCCTCCCCTCTTGGCCGCCACCCTTGTTCCCCATCTAGGGCTGCCGCCCCCCCTAGGGGTGGGAACCCTAGAGGAGGCGCAGCCCCTCCCCTTCCCCTATATATATGAGGCCTAGGGCTGCCCATAAGACACGCGATTCGATCTCTCGTTGGTGCAGCCCTGCGTCTCTTCTTCATCCTCTTCTGTGGTGCTTGGCGAAGCCCTGCAGGATAGCCACATTCCTCCACCACCACCACGCCGTTGTGCTGCTGCTGGATGGAGTCTTCCTCAACCTCTCCCTCTCTCCTTGCTGGATCAAGGCATGGGAGACGTCACCGGGCTGTACGTGTGTTGAACGCGGAGGTGCCGTCCGTTCGGCACTTGGTCATCGGTGATTTGGATCACGACGGGTACGACTCCATCAACCCCGTTCTCTTGAACGCTTCCGCTTAGCGATCTACAAGGGTATGTAGATGCACTCTCCTTCCCCTCGTTGCTAGTCTCTCCATAGATAGATCTTGGTGATACGTAGGAAAATTTTGAATTTCTGCTACGTTCCCCAACACATCATACCTAGTTCAATCTCGTTACTGACAAGTCTCTTTACTCATTCCATAATGCTTCATCCCGCAACTAACTCATTAGTCGCATTGCTTGCAAGTCTTATAGTGATGAGCATTACTGAGAGGGCCCAGAGATACCTCCCCGATACATGGAGTGACAAATCCTATTCTCGATCTATGCCAACCCAACAAATACCTTCAGACACTTGTAGAGCATCTTTATAATCACTCAGTTACGTTGTGATGTTTGATAGCACACAAGGTGTTCCTCCGGTATTCGGGAGTTGCATCATCTCCTAGTCAGAGGAACATGTATAAGTCATGAAGAAAGCAATAGCAATAAAACTTAACAATCATTATGCTAAGCTAACGGATGGGTCTTGTCTATAACATCATTCTCTAATGATGTAAACCCGTTCATCAAATAACAACACATGACTATGGTCAGGAAACATAACCATCTTTGATTAACGAGCTAGTCAAGTAGAGGCATACTAGGGACACTTTGGTTTGTCTATGTATTCACACATGTACTAAGTTTCCGGTTAATACAATTCTAGCATGATTAATAAACATTTATCATGATATAAGGAAATATAAATAACAACTTTATTATTGCCTCTAGGGCATATTTCCTTCAACCTCCATCTCCCAACATCTCCATGCGCTGGTCGAAGGCGGCGATCTGAGCAAAGAGCACGTCAATGTTGATGGAGGTCTTGACAGCGCCAATGGCCGCCACTACAAGGTCGTAGTGACGATCTAATCCAGTGAGTACGTAGTCCACCATCTCTGAATCGGAGACCGGACGCCCTGCAGCCGCGAGTTCATCCCCGAGGCTCTTCATCTTGGAGATGTAGGCGGTACTGGACATGGTGCCCTTCTTCGTCGTGGTGATGGCGATCCTCAAGTTCGTGATGCGGGATTGAGACTGCGATGCAAACAGAGTGGTAATGCCGGTCCACAAATCATAGGTGTTTTCCTTGCCGACGAACTGTGCCAGGACTTCCTTGGAGAGGGATTTCATCAGGTAGCTGAGGACATGTTGGTCCTTTGATAGCCATGGTGCATAAAGTGGATTGGGTACCACTTCCATGGTCTTGTCCAACTTCTGCTGCTCCACCGCGACTGGGGGCGCTGCGTCGGTTCCATCCAAGAGCCCCGTGACCTGCGCTCCTCGCAGGCTGGGCATGACCTGGGCCTTCCACAAGAGGTAGTTCCCCTTGGTGAGTTTTTCGGCTGACAGAGGTCCAAGGTTGAGGACGATCGGAGCCGAGCTGGAAGACATGGCGATGGGGATTGCTTCTGGTAGCTAGATCGGGAAGAGAATAGGCTTTGTATACCATGTAAGTGGAAGCATTCCTACTCCCTCGTGAGGGAGCCACGTTGGGTTTTATCGATCGAGACAGGAAGCCCCTATCGTGGCTTACAAGTTTCCATCTATCGCTAGGATATGATGGTTTACAGGAGAGAGAAGATCAAACCAGATACGGGAGAGAGACAGGATAGAGATTGAGATTACATGAGTTTAAACAAGCTTCTATCTCTAAGTCTAACAGTTTGGATTCAGATGTTCATGTCGCGTTAGTTTCTCTGGTTTTGGTGGTTTTGGCTCTGCCTTTTGGAGCTGCCCTGTAAATTACCCCTCTCTATACAAAAACTTAGGCATTTTGGCCTTTTTAATGATAATTCAGCTGAGGGATTCATAAAAGAAACACAACTTTTCTCTACGGATTTTCCCACTTGCCTTTCCTTTGCGAGGGATTTTACCACTTGCCTTGTTCTTGCCAAATTGGCCATGCGGCTCTACAAACCCCAAAAGACTGAGTAGCATCACAAAAAGATTTGTGAGTACTTTCAAACTTACTGTACATAATGTAAAGATTCCAGACGATTTGAAACATCCAGATATTTTGTTAGTCTTAATTTAGAATGGGTCTGAACCGAAATTGCATTGGAGCACACAGCGACCACACCCACTGAAATCTGCCCCATTAATTTACGTTGGGATTCACGCTGCTATATTAGATCCTATGTATTAGGAGAATATGATCCATGTATCTCATCCAATATAGACTTGTATTCATGGGATGCGGACTAGGAGCACATGGAGGCTCCGCTCCCTGTAATCTACATGTCCATTACTGTCTCGGGATGGATGCAGTTAATGCAGTTCAAGTTGCTTTCACCCAATACGAGAAGTATACTGCGTATGGACAATGATTCACATTTATTTCAGCCCCCAACCAGTGGCGAAGGCAGGAACAATTTGTAGGTGTGGCGGAGCTTTCGAGTGAAAAAACTATGTATAATACAAAAGCTAGATACTATATACATATTACTTTGTGTTAGCATTTGCACATGAATGAGGATAACCGGTCATCAACTCATCATCTATATGAACCAGCAACCAGATCCCGGCACACAAGAAGATATTCATCGATCTAGAGTAGTGTGTTGGCTCAAATTTTGAAAGATGTGTTGGCACAGTCCCGTACGCCGAGTACTTTCCGGCGTACTTTGTACAACGCGATTCGGCGACCTATACTTTCGGCCGTCGCTCACACGTACGCACAAGCTGGCTTTTTCTTGGAGATACACACGTAGACAATAAGCAGGCGCACACACAGCTGGATCGATTCTTCCGTACGTAGCTAGCTAGTAACTAGTACATGCATGCACGTACGTACACGACGCCGACGAAACGCACGCACGCGAGAACACTGGATGCTGGATTGATTGCAACAGGAACGTGTCGTTCCTGGTTATCTTATTGCTTTGATCTGGGTCGGTACAAATATTACAGGGGTCTATGTAGATATATATAGAAGCTAGGACAGGCAAGCTAACCAACACGGTTTGAAACTCCAATCCTACTACTACTAGTAGTCATATACCTACACGGTGACTTGTTCTGGTCCGAGCCGGACACAGACCGCCATCGTGGTTAATTCCAACAAGATGTACTAGTATATACGGTACTATATTAGTCAATGTGGCAAGTTAGGTGTGGCGGACGCCAAAGCTAGCCAGATAGCTGGCTCCGCCACTGCCCCCAACTGTGTTTTGTCAGATGCTGAGATGGGGTGAAGTACGTTTGTTGCCATCAAGCAGGGCCGTGTCGATGGGATGTCGACCAAGGCACAAGCTCGGGTCAAGGGCGCCGGCCACGAGCATGAAGCCAACGTCCTCGACCAGTAGCATGATGCACAGAACACCGTGGATGAGGAGGAGCACGTACATGCTGAGCTTGACGGCGACAGAGACGACCCGATCACCCGAACGCGGACGACGTACACGGCTGCTAGGGGAATCAGCCAGTTCTTAGCCTGCTTGGAACTTGGAAGTAGTACCGCAGGGTGCAGGAAGGCAAGGCCATGGTGCCGGACTGCCGGCGGCCAGGGAAGACACGGTGTCATTGGCCGTTGCCGCGCAGGAAACGGCAAGCTTGGACGATGGCTGCATCAATTTGCTCGTTGTCAACGGCTAGTCGTCCTTCTGGCTTTCTTCCTAGACGTTCTCGCTGGCCGTGGGAAGGGGGACTTGGTTTCAGCGGGTAGGGCAGACGTCGTGTCATTGGCCATGTCCGCACGGGATGCGGCAAGCTCGGACGGCTATCTCTTTTTTTTTTTGGGAGAAGCTCGGACGGCTATCTCATTCTCCTCAACGTTGTTCCCGTCAGCAGCGACATAGTCTTGTTCGTCTTTTTGCCATGTCCACGAGTTGCCGAGAAGACCATGAGCGCAAAGAAGAAACAGGAAATTAGAGGGAGGAAGAAGAACATGAGCAGTGTCAGGTGGGGGAGAACGGGCGCCCATGGGAAGATGAGTTCGTGTGAACGTGGGTGCATTGATTAGGTTGTTGGGAGCTGGTGGTTGAGGTCCTCTGGCGTGGTCTGTGCCTCACTGACAACGTTAGGCGGGGAAAGGATGTATTCTCGTTGACTTCAGGGCAAAAAAAAACCAATAAAAGTCTTTGTATAGCATGAATAGTATTTGTATCTAGTATTTTTGGGGAAATCTTTGACCCCAGATATAATAAAAGTCGTTTCCTATTTAATCTTTTTATACGAGTGCAATACTTGGTTATGTTTGATTTCATAAAAAGTTCCGGGATTGTTTGACTTTTTTTGAATTACTAAATTATTTTTAAATATAGGGGGGCGTAGCACCCGAGAGCTCCTATGCATTTTCGCATAAAGAAATGATGTATGCTTGTAATTACTACACTTAAAAGTTGTTCATTGGTTTGAGTAATTCGACAGATCTACATTGCCGCAATACTGAGATAAATGTTCTTGCCATAATGATTTCAATCGGGTAGAAAATATCTGAATAAACTGAAGAATGGGAAAGTGCACAGACTGCAGAGCATTATCCCCTTCAGGAAAGGAATAACCAAGGCAATTTCTTTTGCCAGATGAGCCTAGAAGTAGTACTAAAATTGATATGATGAAAATAGCATCAAAATGCATAAAACAACGCATAGACAGAACACAGAACTTGAAATGTAGATGATGGATTGTTTGTCCTCTAGAGAGGACTAGTCAGTACGACAAATTTTGTCCAATATGTCCATCATGAGCAGAGGACAGCTCGCAACCAAATGCTTAAATCCATCGGTTGTCATAACAGCTTGCAGAACATTCTGTGGAGCCATGAACTCAACACAAGCTTCTTGGAGATCCTTGCAATGGTGCTTCTCTGCTAAAACCAATGTTCTTGCAACAGTCTCCACGTCAATGCTCTCACAGAGCTTGCTTTCACAAAGCGCCATTAACCCATCTAGTCCATACCGGTCCGCAGCAACTAGCAAGTGCTGAAGCTCTCCCGTGTTCCAATCTCTGGAGGTTTCAACATCAGGCATGGAATCCGTGTACACAAAGTGAAGAAGCACCTCAAAGATCAGGGGCAGGATGTCCTCCACCTTGATGCTCCGCGTTGCCGTCTCCTTCATGGGACCAAACAGTTCTGCCTTGAAAACCGGAGATCTTGCAGCTAGCAAACACCTGTGAGCATGGAATAGTTGGCCACACACATTGAATGTCACATCTGCTCCTTCTCCCTTCTTACGCATGTCTTCCAGCTGGTCTTGCAGACTCCGCCCTGGAACAAGAACACGGTTCCTCTTTACCTCAGTGCGGGGTTCTCCGATCACGGTGAGAACACACCGTATAATGAAGTTCCCATTATTGTCAGACCATGATTTCAGCCAGGATTTCCCGATGAACTGAGCATAGCCCCGATAAACGCATTTGGGGCTAAAGATATACTCCATCTCCTCAAACTTGGTGACCTGTGTCCCACTTTTGTCCAGCAAGTTCAAGGTGAACCTTGCTCTCACATCCTTTTCTGGGCTGAGACAGTTCAAGAAAGCGGAAGCGTTGCCGAAGCTGCCATGTCTCACGCCGTCGGGGAAGAAGCTTATTGTCCACTGAAAGCCGCCGACGCTGAAGACGGTCGAGCTGACGAGCTTTTCAACGCCGATGCCCTGGAGCAGCGAGTAGCTTGTCACCTCGAAGTCGTGCGTCGTGGTGGAGCTCGGCATGAGGCATCTTGACGAGGTCTTGGGCAGGCACTGACCATGGCTACCTGCAGCGGTGGAGTTGCTGGCCATGGCGAAAGCAACAGAGGAATGCGAGGGGCGTCGCAGGCTGGCATAGGGCTTTTCTAGGCGAGGGAAGTGAAGGCGCGGGCGGGCGCACGCTCGCATGGGAAGTTGGAACTTGTTTAGTTTCCCGGTGAGCGGGGCATTAACTCGGAATGCATACCGTCGTCGTTTGAACTAGCCGCAGTGGGAACAGAAACGAAATTCAATCGATTAAACATACACTATGAATTAGTATAAGTTCGTGTTCAGATGAATCGTTGGTTAGCGAATGGATGTGAAAGGCACACGATACCAAAGAGATTCATCACGCGAACACCAACTGGCGATGCACCGCATGCACAACGCGTCCGTAAGGAAGAAATCGCGAAAAAAAAAATGTGCGTAAGGAAAACGAAGAATATTTTCGATGAAAGAACCAGCTCCAGCCATCTCCTAAAATACTTTATTTTAGGAGAGGAATCTTTTCTTTAGCAGGCGAAGAGGAATCTCATGAAAAAACTAGGATCTGCCCACAAGACAATGGACAATGGACAATGGACAATGGAAGGGGACATATACTCGGTTGATAACATGCAGAGCTCTCTCAAAATGTTGTCATGCTTAATAGTGTGCCGCCCACATGGGCACATGGCTTATGCTGTAAGGAGTGATTGCATGGACATTTTAACTGATTAATATATGTGTAGGTCGGATGGTTAAGTTCCATGTGGCGGAATCAACCCACTAGGGTTCAAGTCCTCGACTTGGCGTTGGTGCTCTCATTTTCTTGGATTTACTTGAAGCTTTTCTGCTATGTTCGTTCAGTAGCAGGAGATGTTCCTATCGACTATGAGGCATCTGTGATGACTTCTTCAATCTCAAGATATTGTGTCGACTCGGTATATCAGAGGTGCTCATAAGGATAGGGTTTGCGTGCGTGCATTTATATGGGTGAGTGTATGTGCGTGGGTTGTGAGCAACTGAAATTGTACCGTGTTCAAAAAAGATATGGGTAGATTTAAAAAAAAAACAATGTTGTCATGCTTACCTCTGGAAGTCTGGAGCCCACAATGATGTTATTTATAACTTCTTTTTAACCAAGAGCTCTTTTACGGTACCCCAAAATTAATATGGACCGTCTATTTCTCCTGATCCAATGGTCATCGATGATTTGGCACTCCACCAATAGTCCCACGGAGTACTAACTCAAAAAGTCACGGAGTACCTTGATCCAAGGGGCAAAACCGTAATCATAACAGACCTTCTTTTTTACTCTGTTCTTTTTTTGTCCCGCTGGTAACCTCCAAGTATTCAGCGTCTGAAAAAGTCATTCCTTTTTACCAAACCCTATTCTATTCATGGCGGCCGGAGCTTGGATTGCCGGCCGCCACCACGGCACCACCACCCTCGGTTTGGGTGAAGCCTGTACAAGCTAGTCTCGCGACTTGCATGTTGTCCCGACTTGCATGGTCGTGAGGAACCACGGATAAGCCTGAAAAAGACACACGCACGTCCATGGCGGCTCGTTGACCGGAGGAAATTTAAGTTGGATGGACGAATGAATTAGTAGAAAAAATGTGTCGACTCCTATTTTATCACAGCCATACTCATTCTACAAACTGAGAGCGATGAACTGGCGACGAATCTACTGCTCCTTTGTTTCCTCTATACTCGACGTTTTCCTGATCCAGACGTCAGCGTGTCGTACATCAATCTCAAGCACGCGGCGACCCGAGCTGCGGAGCTGAGCGATCGGTGCAGGAGGGCAGAGCAGCGTGCGGCGGAGAAGTGGATTGGGCTGAAGGCGGCGCTGCCGCTCCACTAGGATGCGCCGAACATTCAGGAGATCTTTCTTCTTCTGGTAGCTGAATGATCGGGATGGTGGCCTCCGGGTTGATGATGAAAAAGAAAACAAATTACCCTTAAAAAATGACTAAGCTACCCTCCACCAGGGACAGTCAGATATGCTTGGTACTCCGGTGTGTGATTTTGGAGTACCAGGGTACTGTAAAAGAGCTCTTAACCAAAGGTGACTCTCAAGTGTTGGAGCAGCATGCCTCTCACAGGGTGAGAACTTGACGACAAGCAAGAGCCTCCAGAAACGTTGGGTCGTTTACGCCGGGAAACACCGTCATCGAGGATCCGAAGAAAGATCCTCAATGATGTCGCAAACACACTGATAGCGTCACAATTATTATTTGTGGAAATTGCGCCGTCCACATTGACTTTCGACACAACACCTGAAGGGAGAGGAAACCAACTTGAAGGGGTTAGCATGTTCCATCATCGCTGTTGTTTGTTGCAAGGACCCAAGGTCCCTTGCATAGTTAGTAACGAATATGTGAATCGACAGTGGACTTTAATTTGATGCTCTCTTTCAAGGATTAAATCTCAGGTATTGCACCCACTTGTCTAGTGAGTGTGGACTGGCCCAGCTTTCCTGACTTTTCCTATTTCTTTTCTTGTTATTTGGTTTGCTTTTCTAAGTGGTTTTTTTTTGTTTACTGCCCTTTTTCTCCCCTTTTTCCAAGATTTTTTCTTTCTTTCTTTTCTTTTCGGGCTTCCCTTTTTTCATTTTTCTTATTTTTCATTTGCTTTATTCATTTTTTTCTGCTTTACAAATAAACTGACAATCATTTCCCCTTTTTTATTTTTTATAGATTCTCTCGGTTCCTTTTTTCACCATGATTACAAAAATGTGTGTTACATATTTAAAATTATTCGTTGTGTATTTACCAATGGTTTATTATCTGTTAAAATGTATTGTGTATTAAGAAATGTTTATCGTGTATTTCAAAAATGTAGAGGCGTATTTAATAATGTTCATATGTATTTTAAAAGTATTAACCATGTTCTTCAACCATGCAAAAAAAAAAACATGTTCTTCATATATATTTAAAAATGTGCACGTATATTACCAAAATTTACATCACTTACTAAAAAATGTACATAGTGTATTAAAATGTTCATCATGTATTTAAAAAGTATTCATGATATTTTTCAAACAGTTCATCCTATGCAACAAAACTCATTTTATATCCTAAAAATGTACAGGTGTATTTGTATAATGTTCAGGTGTATTAAAGAAAATATGCATCGTGTACTAAAAATGCTCAAGCCGTATTTAAAAATCGTTCATCATGTCTTTCAAAATTGTTCATTGTGCATTTAAAAAATGTGAATATATTTAAAATACTTCACATGTATTTAAAAAATGTTCATCGTCTATGAATAAGGTCATGGTGTATTTAAAAATATTTAGCATGTTTTAGCAAAATGTCATTGTATTAGGTTAATTGCCTTTGTTGAACATAACACTCTCAGATGCGAGGTCCAGAAACATGATTGAGGGCAGAAAAAATATGGAATTTGGGGTGTGTGTGTGTGTGGGGGGGGGGGGGGGGGGGGGAGGCAGTAAAAAAAGTTGCAAATTTGTTCCGTGTAGAAAAATCATTTGAAAATTTGTTATCTAATACAATGTCATTGATTTGTCTTATCATATTATATTTACCAATCACATTGTTTTCCATGTCGTCTCCAACTTGTCAAAAGTGGACCGCCAACTGGGCAAAAGTTGACTGCATTTGCCGGTATGAGGCTAGTCACAGTGGGGAGTAATTTAGACTAGTCATGCATATGACACTAGTCTATGTTACTATCTTTATAATGCAAAGTAACGTATAAGTAGTATCATAGTGTAAAGTAACATAGAAGTAGTATCATAGATGATTGCACTTATTAGATCGTAGGCTCATTTTGCTTTGGGTATTATGTTACTATAAACACCTCTTTTCTCATTAACTACATGCCACATAAGTTACTCCCATTATGACCAGCCTGAAGCAACTAGTCATAACAGTACCCTACAAAAAAAGACATACCAATTGGCAAGGTTCTACCAAATAAACTATGGCCGGCAGGACCTGTTAGATCTTGTATTTGGGCAGTACTGACGGACCACACTCGAGCCATTGTCCACATAAAGTGGCTCAAATTCTTATGCACTTGGAAATGATCATTGTTTTGTGTTGGATACATGGAGGTATTTCAAGGAAATACTACCTCTGTCCTGATTTATTAGTCCCCTTCGTATTTTATGCTAACTTTTAACTAACAAAATGTTAGTGCATGTCCTAAAAAATTATATTATTGGATTCCTATTTGAACATAGCTTTCAATGATATTATTTTTTATAACATGAAATTAACCTACTAGTATTACTCAAACTACTACACCAACATACTAAACAAGGCTAATTGTATAGTACCCAGCGTGGAAACCAACTGGATATACTAGTACACTAACTAAACTAGTTACGTGACAATAAATCAGTAATCATGTTGAGAGGCACTGCTACAAGCCAGACGCCGCTATATGATCATGATAAACGCAGAAATTGAAATGTAGATGATCAACCGTTTGTCCTATGGACTGGACTAGTCACTGCAGGAAACTTTGTCCAATATTTCCTTCATGAGAAGAGGACAGCTTGCAACCAAATGCCTGAATCCATCAGTCGGCATAACAGCCTGTAGCACATTCCATTTCCATGGAGCCATGAATCCAACAGTCTCGACGTGGATGCTCTCACAAAGCACCCCTTAGCCTATCTAGTCCGAATCGCTCGGCAGCGACCAGCAAGTACACAAAACCACAGCCGTTCATCACATATATTTTGTGGGCAGCAGCCATCATCAATGGGAACATCGTACGAAAATCGTGTGTGAAACCAGCAAGTACACAGAATTATCCCATCATCAATGCTTACTCGGAACGAAACCAAAGCTGCATACAGCGTAGTAGTAGTTCATAAGACTACATGCCCAACTACAAAGTACAGAGAACATAAACGAGAGAATTAAACTTATTATTAGTAAGAAAGCGCACGCAGAAGCAATATATGGCATGGCTAATGGCTTCAAGGAGAGCCGGACAGATAATCTGTGAGCAGGGCATCCTCTTCGCCTCCAAGTCCAGTCTTGGCATGCTTGGATTTCTTCAGGGGTGCGCCGCCAAGTCGCGGATAACAGATTATCTTGCTGTCTCGCAGAATCGGCAGTGGAGGCGGCGGCGGAATGACACGTCTCCCCTCAGTGTAGTGTAGGGCTCTCCGATCACGGTGAGAACGCACCGGATAATGAAGCTCCCATTGTTTTCGAGCGACACTGATCTCAGCCTCGATCTGTCGACGAACTGTGGATAGCCCCGATAAATGCATTCGCGGGTAAAGGTATACTCTATCTCGTCAAACTTCGTAACCTGTGCTCCACTTTTGCCCAGCAAGTTCAAGGTGAACCTTGCTCTTACATCCTTTCCAGGGCTGAGACAGTTCAAGAATGCCGAAGCGTTGCCAAAACTGCCGTTCCTCACCCCGTCCGGGAAGAAACTGATTGTCCACTTGAAGCCACCGACGGTGAAGACGGTCGAGCTGACGAGCTTTTCGACGCCGATGCCTTCGAGCAGCGCGTAACTGGTGATCTCGAAATCATGCATTGAGGTGAATCTAGGGGTGATGCATCTCGACGAGGTCTTGGGCAGGCACTGAGCAGGCCTAACTGCAGCGGTGGAGTTGCTGGCCATGGCGAAAACAAAAGAAGAATGCAAGGTGTGTCGCAGGCTAGCTAGCAGATCTTCCTACACTGTAGCACAGGCTATACATATGCACTTATAGGGCTTTTCTAGGCGAGGGGAGTGAAGGCGCGGGTGCACGCTCGCATGGGACTTGGAAGTCGTTTAGGCCCTGTTCGGATATCCACCGGATCCGTGGAATTAGAGGAGCTACGGAGCACCAAATTTGCAGCACCAGTATTTTAGCCTACAGCTCCGCCGGCTCCGCGGAGCCGATTCTGGGAGCGGAGGACGCCCGAACACTCCCTTAGTTTCCCGGTTAGCAGGCATTAACACGGACTGCATGCCGTCGTTTCAACTCGTCGCAGTGGGAGCAGAAACGAAATTCAATCGACTGAACATGAATTAACTCCGTACTGTTCACATGCATCGTCCGTTAGCGAAGGGATGTGAAAGGCCCACGATCGATGACAAAGGGACTCGTCATGCGAACAGGAAGTGGCGATGCACCGCATGCACAACGTACATAGGGAAAAAGGAAGAATATTTTCGATGAGAGAACCAGCTCAGAGAATCTCATGGAAAACCCTTTTTTTGCGAGTATAAAACCCTTTTTTAGATGAATCTCATGAAAAACTAGGATCCACCCACAGACGCATGGCCCTCTACAAAATTCTTAACAAAGCAAATAATCTGCATATCAATCAGGCGACATAAGCGCAAATGCTAAGAGGGTGTTTGGATCACTAGAGACTAGAGACTAGAGACTAGTAGTAGTCACCTTTAGGAGGAGTAGCAAAACACAAAAGACGGTGGTAGCAAAAATCAAACATCATTGTAGCAAAACTTGGAGTGGTTCCGGCAAAAATAAGATGTATCCAGCAAAAAAGTCAAAAACGGGTTGGTAGAAAAACTAAGACGGATGTAGCAAAAATCAAAGACCATGGTAACAAAAAGTTTGAGTGATTCCAGCAAAAAAGATGGATCTAGTTAAGCAAAAAGAAATCAAAAGATAGACTGCCAACGGTGGTAGCAAAAAACAAAACGATGGTAGCAAAATTTTGGACTGGTTGCAGCAAAAAAATCACTGAAAAAACCTGGATCCTAGCAGAAATTGTGGATCCTGGTTGCAGCAAATCCAAGCGCCGGTGGTAGCTCTTTCGGTGCCGGTTGCAGCAAAATAGCATCACCGGTGGCCACCACCTCGAGCCTCACCTGTTGCAAAACGTCGAACCTCGGGTTGCATCAGCCCCTGATTACTCCTCACATCAGCAAGGGGTGGAGTGGACGAGCAGAGTCCCGTCTCGACCAGATCTAGATGCAAGAAAGGGAGGCGGGGAGCAGAGGTGATTTCTCATGCGATCTGATTTGGGAGCTCGTGCTGTTGGTAGGGGATGAAGAGCGATGCTAGAGGTAAGGGATGAGATAGCAGTGGGATGAGTGGACGGGGAAAGGGATAAGAGTGTCGAGAGGGATGGGGAGCGGTGGTGGGCCAGGAGGCTGCGGTAGCGATGTGGAGAATGGGCTACATGCGTCCTTCGATATGGTGGAATCGTGCGACTCGCGCTTGACCGGCCGAGCGTTCGGCCGGTCTGCCGATTGTCAACATTTCCCTTTTCGGAACCTTCCGCCAGTTTAGAAAGGTTTTGAGGGGTGTTTCCTTTTTCACTTTTTTTGTGTTTTCTCTAGTTGTTTCTTTTTCATGTTTTTCCTAATACATGTTGACTTTCGTTGAATATTTGTAAATACAAGGTGAATATAGACCGTGACCTTCTCTTACCTCCACAAGAAAAGATAACACGCTTTCCTTCTCCCGTCAACGTCGCGCCGGTCCGCCCCATCTCCAATGGCCTTTTGGCCATGGAGGTGCAAAGGACCTCGGGTCCCTGTCGGCGGGAGGGACCCGTTCTCGTTCTTATTAGGTCTAGTGCCTTAGTCAGGGTTGTGTGGCGGCGTCGATGTCCCTCAATAGGAATACTGTCTTCGACTTCTATCCCTGACATGATGGTGTGTCTAGCATCGTCGGAGGCATGTGGAGGTGTGTCTCCGTCAAATCTCACGGGATTCAGTCGATACTGGGCTTCGGTGGATTTGTTTGGATCCAATCTTCGTTCGTATTTGTTTGAGTGTTTACAGGTTTGATCCTTCCGATCTATGTCTTTATTCATTGGTGATGGTTGTTGCTCTGCTGCGCTAGTCCTATGGGCCTTAGCATGACGACTTTTCGACTGTCTACTACACAAGGTTTGACTGGCTCTATCGAGGGAGGGGCAATGACAACGGAGCGCCTTCAACTAGCTCCAGTGCTTGTAGTCGTTACTAGGTCCACGAACCTGATTGTAATTTTTATTACGTCTACCATTCTTTGTATTGTCATGATTGAATATAAATAGATCGGAAGTTTCTGATGCTAAGCAGAACATAGGGTGAACATTTTATGAACACACATTGAATGTTTTCCATAAGTGTCTCAAACATTTTTCTAAAAGTTTTAAAAAAATGTACGTTTAGCAAACATTCATAAAATGCCATGACAAATTTCCTAAATGTATGATACATTTTTCCAAAATTACCCCCAAAAAATCTAAAATTGTACGATTTTTATTCTAAAATATCATGAACATGTTTTTAAATGTGTGAACATTTCCTAAATATGATTATTATATTATTGTTACATTTTTTTTAAAATTACATGACCAAATTTTGCAATACATGAAAACAACATACACGGTGAACTTTTCAAAAATTATAAGCATAGCAATTTTAAAATAATATATATGTATAATATGTATACATATTAGAAAAATAAAAAATGTAAATAGAAAACAAAAATGAAAAACAAAGGACGAAACAAACAAACTGTCTCCCTGCTGGACCGGCCCACTACAGGCTCAACTTGAGGCGAGGCAAGCTTTTGTCTCGCTAAAAGTGAGGCATACCCGCGCCACTGACCACTAGCGTGCCTCGCTCGCTCTCCCGCCTCATCCACCGCCAGAGCTATATCTCGGTTTAAGCGAGACGGAAGAAGCTCTCGTTGAAGCATTGACAGTAAGGACCGGCCGATTAGTGCATATAGTAAAACAAAAGAAATACTTTCTCCATTTGAAAATAAGTGTCTAGACTTTAGTGTAACTTTGTACTAAAGTTCGTACAAAATCAAGACACTTATTTTACGATGAAGTGAGTAGGAGGAAAGGAGAGTTCCCAGAGAATCGACCCCAAGTGGCCTCAATGATGCTTGGTGCTTCCGGCCATTGCGCCAAGATTAGGTTCGTGTTAAGATAGGAGATTCGACCAACTAGATTGAAAAGAGCCGTTTTATCTCCATTTTTTTTTATCTTTTTCCCTTTTTTTGTTTTTTTTGGTTCTCTTATTTCTTCTCGTGTTTTTTCTTTTGTTATACTTCGTTTTTTCTTTTCGTTTCTCTTTGTTTCTTTCATTCATGATTTTATCCATTTTTCTTTTCCCAGTCATTTTTCTTATTTTTTTTCTACGGTCTTTCGTTTTCTTTGTTGGTTTTCAATGTTCTATTATGCTATTTTTTATTCTTTATTGGTTTTCACAGTTTTTCAATTCTTTTTGCATTTTTTCCTTGGTTTTCTCTTTTGCATTCTTTTTCTTTGGTTTCTTTTTCGATTTCATTGTTTATTTGTTTTTTCTTTCCTTTGGTTTTCTTTCTACATTTTTCGTATACGACAAAAACATATTTATAATATAAATATAAGTTTAACATTTTTTAATACATGGTGAATATTTTTTCTAGACATATTTTTAACATTTTTGAAATGTTTGATTATCATTTTACTAATATTATATTAACATTTTTTGAATACACAGTCAGCATTTTCAATACATATTTCAAACATTTTAAAATGTTTCATTAATATTTTCACAAGATTAACATTTTTTAATATATGGTCAACATTTTTTCGATGCATGTTTAACCTTTTTCAAATGCTTCATTAACAAATTTTTTCAAATGCAATATTAATTTTTTTTAATACATGGTCAACACTTTTTCTATATTCATTTAACATTTTCCATATACTTGACTAACATTTCGTAAATACATGTAAATCTGGGAATAGTTTGACATCCAAACTAAAACCAGTCCAATATACGCCCACACATCCAAACCAAACCAACCCAGATATTTTCGTCTAGAATCTAGACCAAACCGAACTATACATGCTCTTCATCCTACCCAGTCCAATCCGTTTCCAACTTTTGGATTGAACCCACAGATTCAAGCCGTGGACAAAGCCATATGAAAGGATACGTTATGAATTGGATCAGATATGGCGTCAAAGCTCATGACAGGCGACGGGCTCCGGCCGGCAGCAGCGGCTGTTGGATTTGAAGCACTAGTACTCTAGTAGGCCTCCAGCGGCTGTACGTACTCTAGTAGCCCAAGGAACGTAGCACACAGGCAGGTTGATCGATTCTGTAGCCACAGGTGCGCGTCTCGCCGTGTAGAATATGTACATACGTTCATGGGCGGATCTGGGCCCCAGGCAGCCCAGGCCATTGCCTGGGGCGTGGAAAAAATCGTAGGCCTAAATTTTTTTTAAAAAAAACTTTGGCCTGGGGCGCAGCCCAGGTCCAAGCCCAGGCAGCCCAGGCCAACTCGCCCGCACCGCCGCACCGCCGCACGCCCGCACGACCAGACGCTCTGCGCCTCTGCCCCCGACTCTGACTCGACGAACCCTAAGCCGTCACCGGTCGCCGCCCGCCGTCGCCGGTCGCCACCCGTCGTCGCCGGTCAGCTTCTTGCCTCCGTCCGGCAGTGCCCCCGGATCCCCCTTCCAGCGCCCCCCGTTTCAGCCCCCCCCCCCCCCCCCCCCCCTCCCCCACCCCCTCGGTTGTGCCGCAGCCGCTGCGGTGCTGCGGGTTGCGGCGCTGTGCAGTTCGCCGTGTCCGGCGTCCTGCGAGGCGGCGAGGGCGCGAGGCAGTGAACCCGGCTAGGGCGCGGCCGTGCGAAGCTGCAGCCTGCAGGCTGCCCGGCCCGGTGTCCAGCGAGGTAGTCCTGTTTTCAGTACAATTTTGATGGCTTGATGCCCTGTTTTTGTTTATAGATGCCATTGTCTTGGTTGGATGATGATGATTTTAGTTGCTAAATGCCACTGTTTGTCTGTTTGTTAGATACCAATATTGACATTGAGAAATTTTTGTTTCTCTAAATTTTTACAGGAGCTCAAGATGAGAAAAAGAAACAAGACATTGAATTCTTTTTTTCAAGTTCGAACCACCGAAGCCGCAGAAACGGGTCCTTCAGCTCAAACAACTGATGTTGAATCTGCCCCTAATGTTAGAGCTGAACTCAAACCCGGTGATGTTGAATCTGACCCCGGTAAGAGAATACCAATTGAGGAGTTAGATCCAGACATTAGAGATCTTGCTAGAAGGGAGTACATTAGTATGGGTCCTTACCAACCAACTAATCATACATATGAAAAGATAAATGGTAGGAGCTTTCATAACTATTGGTTCAATGATCATCGCGGCTGGTTGGAATATAGCATTGAAAAAAGATCAGCCTTTTGCTTTTATTGTTTTCTGTTTAAGCAACCAAGAGCCGAAAACTATGGTATTGAAGCATTCACGAGAAATGGATTCAAATCTTGGAAGGAAGGACCTAAAGTTTTTAATCAACATGTTGGCAAGCATGATAGTGCTCATAATAAATCTAGGCAACATTATTAGGATTTCAAAAATCAAAGACAAAATCTGCCACATGTCTTTGATAGGGGTTCTCAGAAGCAAGAAGAATACAAAGCCCGTCTCTTGATTATATGTATGCTGCTGATTTCTCTACATATGAAGTTACTTTTGTCCTTAGAAACCAACTAGACTCATTCATTCGGGAAGCAAGAGGTGATCCACATTTGATGAATTGCAATTATCTTGGTCATCTTGCCATGAATATGGTTAAAAGTGATATGCACACAACTTTTTCCTTAGTTTACCGTCTGGTTGAGTTAGCATTGATTTTACCTGTTGCAACCGCAACCGTGGAAAGGGCATTCTCAGCAATGAGCATTATCAAGACCGGATTGAGGAACAAAATGGGTGATGATTGGATGAATCATAGAATGGTATGTTACATTGAGAGAGATGTATTTGTTAGTATCAAAGAATCCAAGATCATTGAGCGATTTCAAGGTTATCGCACACGTAAAGGTGTTTTGCCTCGTCCTACACGTAAGTTTTCACTTTTTGCATCTATTGTTAATTAGTTTTGCCTGCTATATTATGCAATTATTCGCATTTCAAAATTGATGATTGAAGGTTTAGCGATGTCTGCTCTTGAAGATGTAGTCATGGGAGGCTCGTATCAACCAATCATTTGATTTGGTATCAATCTTCTGTATTATTTATCTATGCCACATATTGTCTTTTGATTTGTCTTGCTTTATTACTTGACCCATTATGGAACAAATGCTGCCATTGAATATCATGTTTGGTTTCTTATTAGTTATGCAAAACATAGATTGATTCTTGTATGCCTTGAAATTGAAGTTTTTTCTGGGTAGTTTTTAGCCATTAGTTGTTCGCCTGGGGCGTCAACAATTCCTGGGTCCGCCACTGCATACGTTAACTGTCTTGCAGCGAGTGTGGGGCCTGTGGGCAGCAGCAAAGTTGGACGGTCTCTGGGAAGTTTGGCTGGAGGTGGAAGCGGCTGCTGACTAATCGATTGATTTGGTCTCAAACCATAGTTTGTACTTGTTTTGGACTGATAAGTCTGAACCCAACCCATGTTAGCTAATATCTATACGTAGCTTATGTGTATATCCTGTATATTGTATTTGTGCACTTCGTGTACCCTTATATATATGAGGTAGCCACATTTGTATTGGGTGTCGTGCAGTTTCTCAAAACATTACGTTTTACTACATGGTATCAGTTTAGGGTTACGATCGTTCGCTTCCGCCTCCGCCACGATCACATCATGGCCTCGGTGCCGGGCGCCGTCGCCGCGATCCCGCCTGCTCTGGCCGTCGTTCCGTCCGTCGGCCCTGCAGCCGCTACTCAGGCCGCCCCGACCTCTCGGTTTTTGGCCTCTCGGCCTCTGCTCTTCCTCGCCGGCGCCCCCACCCAAACCTATCTTGTCCATTCTTAGGCACAACCCAAACCAAACCGAACTGGTTTCCATCTCAATCCAGTAGAGACCAAACCTATAGAAACCAAATCAAATACCAATCCAAAAACTAAGCTTCAGTCCAAACTATTCCCAGGCTTAAATACATGTTCAAGATTTCTTTCAAATGCTTGTCTAATATTTGTCAAATACAATATTAACTTTTTTTATACATGGTCAACATTTTTTCTATACACATTCAACATTTTTTAAATGCTTTATTAACATTTTTCAAACACATGTTCAACATTTTTCAAATGCTTGATTAACATTATTAAATAAATGATGAAATTGTTTCATACACATTTTTTTGTATACGTGATAAACATCTTCTCTATACACATTTAATATTTTCCCAATGCTTGGTAAAAAAAACTGTGTAGACTGGTCTTTTAAGTATATTTATTTAAAATATTTGGAAGTATAAACAAAAGTGAAAAAAAGAAAAAAAAAACTCGCGCCACCCTTTAGCAAAGGTTCCCTCTGTTTCGCGTGAAGCAAGACATAGTGGCGCCCCTCGCCCACTCGCCAGACCGTCGCTCGCTCGCTAGAATAAGGCCAGGAACTATTGGTTCAGGAAAAGATGGCTACCAGTAATGTCCCAAGAAAAAGACGGCTTCCAGTTTTTATATATTAATCGTTGTGTATATACAAGAAATGTTTGTAGATTTCAAAAGGTTCATGAATTTTAAAAATGTGCAGGAAAATTATTTAAATTTATGAAATAATTAAAATATTCATGAATTCAAAATTGCAAAATTTGAAAACAAATGAAGAAATTAAAAATGGCCATGATATATTCAAAAAAGTTAAAAAACTTGAAAGTTGTTCATATTTTTTAAAAATTATTTTATTTTTGAAAAAAAGGAAAAAAATCGAGTGAAACCCTACAAAAATACAAAGGAAAAAGAAAACCAAGCCAAAGCTTTCCCAAACCGGTGGGAGGTACACGGGAAACGGAGTTCTCTAAAATGGTCGGCCCATAAGAAACAACACAGTGCCTTAAATGTGCACCTCGTACAGTTAACACACTATTTTGCGCCCCTTAAGCGCCAAAGAGCCCCCCCCCCCCCCCCCCCCCCCCGGGCCGCTTTGCTTTATAAGTCCACAATAATGTTTTCAGAAATATCATAGATGTCATGAGGTTGACGAAACCACAAATGGTGTTCCTCATTCAAAGACAAAACGTGTTTAGCTAGATTATTAGCCTCATTACTTGATGATCACCTTCATGGACAAAGGAAGGAAACATAAAACTATTTGATCGCATGCGGAGCTCTCTCACAATGTTGCCATGCTTAATAGTGTCCTGCCCTATGTGACGTATGTTGTAAGCAATGCTTGTATGAAAAATTAAATTGATTAATATATGGGGAAGGTTAATGCTTACCTCTGAAGCCCATAACAATGTCACTGATGGCTTCTTTGTAATCAAAGGTGACTCTCAAGTGTTGGTGCAAAATGTCCGTCACAAGGTGAGAGCTTCATGAGAAGAAAGAGCGTCCAAAAACGTTGGTTCGGTTACCTCCAAAAACACCATCATCGAGGATCCGAGGAGCATTCCCAAATGATATCTATCAACCACACTAATAGGGTCACAATTATTATTTGTGGAAATTGTGTCGTCCACATTGACTTTTGACACACCTGAAGGAGGAGGAAACCATCTTAAAGGGGCTATCACTTAGAAGATGGCTGGTTGCGCCGTCGGTGTTGTTTGTTGCAAGGATGCAAGGTCCCCTACAAAGTTAGTAATGAATACGTGAATTGAAATGGACTTTGATTGATGATGGGGCGTCGACCCGTTGGTTGGGCAGCTGAGGTTGCTGCCAGCCCACCCGAGTTCAAGTCCCGGCTTGGACGCGTGGTGCTTGCGGAGTTTCTCCTATAAAAAAATGCCAACGAGGGTTAGTTCCTTGGGTTGGTCTCATTTTTTTTAAAAAAATGGACTTTGATTCTCTTCTTCAAGGATTAAATCTCATGTACTAGTGGTTGTGGACTGGTCAGCTTCCCTGTTTTTTCCAATTTTCTTTTTCTTGTTATTTCGTTCGGTTTACTAAGTGTGTTTTTTTGTTTTGTGTCCCTTTTACTCCTCCTTTCCCTTTTTTTCTGCTCTTTCTTTTCTTTTCATGTTTCTATGTTTTTATTAATTTTTTTCTGTTTTACAAATACACCAAAAAAATTTCCTCCTTTTCATTTTATATATTTTCTCTCGGTTCCTTTTTCTTATCATGTATTACACAAAAATGTACATCTCATATTTAAAATCATTCATTGTGTATTTAAAAATGGTTTATCATCTACTAAAAACGTATTTTGTATTAAGAAATGTTAATTGTGTATTTCACAAATATTGAAGTGTATTTAAAAATGTTAACAATGTATTAAGAAAATGTTCATGGTGGTTCAAAATGTTCATTATGTATCTCGAGCCCTATACAAATTTTGTTAAATACATGACCCCTATGCCCTATACAAATTTTGTTAAACACGTGACCCCCGTGTAGATCACAACTATGAGCCCTGTGGTTTGCAAAAATTTCATCTTTCTTAACTAAGATGAGACCGTGGATAGCCAAAACTCCTTCCGTCTGGTATCCTCGTCGTATACTCCTTTGCTTTCCCTCAGCTTACAAATACGGCCAGCTCCCCTCAAGCCAATAGATAGATCGAGCCAGGCTCACCCGTTTGCCTTCGATTCGTCGCCTGCGTTAGTTGAGTTCGCCATGGGAAACGTCAACTCTTCCCGGGCGACGCACTCGCAGCCGCCGGTAAGGGCATCTCCAGCCGGCCCCAGGAAGCCTCCCCAAGGCACTTTTTCAGCGCTGGTGAGTAAAATTTCTCCCACTCGTCATCCCAGGAGCATAGTTTTCGCCGGATTTGAGGGAAAACACGGCCGGCGAGACCAGGCGAAACCCAGCCCCCCGGGGGGCAGCTGGGGACGCCGGCAATAGTATTTGCATGCAGATGGTCCACTGTCAGTGTCCCAAATCCCTCTCTCCTCTCTCTCTCCCTCTTTTTTCTCTAGGCCCACCCACGTGCTCGGCCGCACAAGCACACTCCCCCATCCCCCACCCACCGAGGCAAGTAGGCGCGCACGGGACGGGACGGGCGCGGCGAGCAGGGCGCCGGAGCCGGGGCATGGGCGAGCGCGGGCGTCACGGCGGCCGCGTGAGCTTGCGGGGAGGGCGCCGGAGCACGCAGGGAGGCGAGGAGCTCGTCCATGGCCCTGCTCGCGTAGCTTGGAGTTCTCGCCGCTGGCGAACTCGAGCGACTCGGGCGTTGGCCTCCGGCACCAGCTTCGCCCCGCACCGCATCCTCGCCGCCCGCCTCCTCCGCCCGCCGAGCTTGCCGCCCCGCATCCTCCTCGCGCTTGGCCCCGACCCCGCCCCCGCCGCCTCCCCCTTCGCTCGCGCCATCGTTGCCGCCGCCGCTGTCCCCGCGCGGGCGCAGGGGGCCGCCGCCGCCGTGGCGTCCACCTGCGTGGAGCGCGCCCTGGTGCGGGCTGGGCGCGGGGCACTCGGTGCAGCGGCGAGCGACCGCGGCCAGGGCGCGCGCCGGTGCGGGCGGGGCGCAGGGCACTCGATTGGCCAGTCGTCTCGCCGGCCCCGCTGTTGAGCCGTCCCCGCGCGACCCCGCGTCCGAGCCGCCGGCCGCCTTTCTTCTCTTGCTGAGGCGCCCGCCTTGAGCCGGCCGCGCTGCCCGCTGCGGCTGTGTCCTGCTCTGGCCTGTGCCGCCTCGCCAGCGCCGCCTCGTGGCCGCGCTCCTCCGCCCTCGCCCGCCAGAGCACCGCGGCGTCCACCTACGACACGAGCAAGCCGAGGAAAAGCTCGGGCGCTCCCGCTCGTCCACTCCGGCCCCCGCCGGTCCGCCGCGCGCCGCCCCCGCCCGGCTCTCGTCTCCACCGCGCACCTTCCTCGTTGGGCCGCCTCGCCGCCGTGCTCCTGGGGGCGCAACGAGTGGAAAAAATTCCACCCCCAGGCCGAAGTTTTCGCCGGCAGCCCCCCAGGAGGCGAAAAAAATGCCTCCTGGGGAGGCCAACGGCTGGAGATGCCCTAAGCGTGACGTCGTCGGTATGCACGACGGAGGCCACCACCGCCGTGCACAACTTCGTGGTGAAGAACTACTCGCTGCTGGACGGCATGGGCGTCGACAAGTACGTGACGTCGAGCACGTTCAGAGTCGAGGGCTACGACTGGTGGATCGATTTCTACCCTGACGGCGACAGCCGGGCGCCTGGCTACGTGGCAGCCTTCTTGCATCTCGTCGGGGAAGCGGCGCCGGCGAATGTGACGGCAAAGTTCACCTTGAGTTTGCTGAAGCAAGATGGCAAAGTACACAGAGATTCTAACGCTCCGATCATCACCCGGACCTTTGAGACGACGGGCACTGGCTGGGGCAATACCATGATTATTAAGAAGTCCAAGCTGCGAGGAGACTGCTTCACCATCAGGTGCTATATGACCGTCATCTCAACCCCCGTCGTGCAGGAGATGTTGCCAAATCAAGACTGATGCTGTAGTAACTGTTTTTGCATACTATATGAAACTTGTACCGATGAGTTCATGTGTGTTTAGCCCAATACTGTTTTTAATCTGAAAAAGTAGACGGGTCGACTCTCATTTTTTTTTTTTGAGGATCCACTTTCATACTTTCATAAACGGTGTAGTCCGTATTTTTATTCCAAGCAGTATTTTTTTTTAAATCTTCTTATGAACCATCGATCAATTTCATTCATCTCCTCCTCGTAATGCCTCGTGGAAGAGATCCAATGTAGGGCATCTCCAACGCGGATCTTCAAAGCGCCGCAACTGTCCGGACCAAGCTGCATGTAAGTTTTAGCCATTCAACAGGATCACCAAATCCCACAAGCCAGCTCTAAAACGAGGGGAGCTCTGGGGGAGTCCAAACGTCCGCTATGTCGGACTCTTAACACTTCACATCCACCAAAAACCCCACTCGGATCCCGTGCATTTTCACAGTCATGCTCTCCTCTTGGCGCTCTCTAGCTTCGCGGGGACCGTCGCCGCCCCCGTAAACCCTAGGCACCGCCATAACCGCTAGGCGCCGCCCAAGCCTTACCGAACCCCTGCCGACGTCGCCCAATCCTTGTCGGACACATGCCCGTACTCCCCCGGATCCGGTTGACACCCAGGTACCCTCCACCCCTACGGAAACCATCCATGGCAGACACCGCACCCAACAAGTGAATGCCTAGTGCAGAAGTTCTCATTGTTTACTTTGAAGCAAATATGATGGATTCAGACAAGGAGTACTTCCATGCAGAGTTCATCATTTGCCCTCATCGAATGATGATGTGATTCTTAAAGAAACGGAGCGTGGGGAAGAGTATTGACATATAAATGTATTGCCTAGTCTCTTGTATCAGTTTGGTCTCTTGCTTACATTGGCTAGAGCATGCACTTCTACAAGGAGCATGTTCTCAACTTCAAAGGTTCAATAAAGGGGCATCGAGTGTTGAATTGGAACAGGGCATGGGGGCATATGAATCTGTCCAACGACTACTTTACCCCTGATGCGCTATTCAAAAGCTATTTTCAATATCGGTTCAGCCATTGTTCATATGCATCTACTTATTGAATACACGTTGCACATTTTTGCAGAAATGTTGAACCTTTTGTAGTTACAGGTTGAACATTTCGCCGAAATATGTGTTGAACATTTGTAAAATGCACATTGAATATTTTTTAAAACAATGTCATGACAAAATTGTAAACATGTAAACATTCTATAAATGTCATGACCATTTTTTTGAATAATATGAACAATTGTTAACATTATGTGACCAAATATTTTACACCACGGACATTTTTTTAACGCGAGACGGAATTTTAGGAAAATAATCAAAGTAATTTTTTAAATATAGACATTCAAGATATTTTAAAATTTAAACAAAAGAGGCGAGCCAATGTCTAAAAAAAACTGAGGCGAGCCGACGTTCCTTCTGGCTGGAAGCGAGATATACGTGCCCGTTTCCTTTATGTGTGAGCCCACTCCTTGGGCTTCGAGCACACAGCGCTAAAAAAGCACGACAGGGCGAATGGTGCTCCTTTTCTTATACTACGCCTTTTCTTTTTCTGTTCTTAATCACTTGTTTTTGTGAATACCGCTCAAAAAATTCCTTATGTTGGTGAATTATTATGTTCTGAATCACTTAATGTGCCGTCGCCAGCACACAGCTGTAGTACGCCTTTTCTTATTCTATATATACTGGTGCCTTGCACGTTATTCTATTCAAGTAGTACTATAGTACAAAATCACGAACACCGTCGCCGTTAATTCGAAGCTGCCAGCAGAGCGCGTTCCCAAGTGTAAAGTGTTCATCCATGTGCCCACCAAATCACGCATGAGGATAAACAATATGGGGGTGGCAGATTCCACACGACGATTCCCCTCGTATGTAAGCCAACCATCCAAGCACAAACTCAGCACCCGCAGCAAAACAAAAGAGCATACACCAACACTGGAGATAAGAGTTCAATAGGGACAATATTGCCCCAGAGATGGCTACTAGGTCATCTCTGCTGCAACTGCTGGTCGTGGCAGTAGCCGCGGCGCAGTTTCTCAGGTCGGAAGCCGGCGGCATTTCCATCTACTGGGGTCAGAATGGTGGAGAGGGCACGCTGGCTGCAACCTGTGCCACTGGCAACTACAAATTTGTCAACATCGCCTTCCTTTCCTCCTTCGGCAATGGTCAGCCGCCAGTCCTCAACCTCGCAGGCCACTGTGTCCCAACCAACGGCGGCTGCGCCAGTCTGAGCTCCGACATCAAATCATGCCAGAGCAACGGCGTCAAGGTCATGCTCTCCATCGGTGGCGGGGCAGGTGGCTACTACCTTTCCTCGTCCCAGGACGCCAAGAATGTCGCGACGTATCTGTGGAATAACTTCCTAGGAGGTAAGTCATCTTCGCGGCCTCTCGGTGATGCAGTCCTAGACGGCATCGACTTCGATATCGAGGGTGGTACACCCCTACACTGGGACGATCTTGCAAGGTTCCTAAAAGGGTATAGCAACTCCGGCAGGAGAGTGTACTTGACGGCCGCGCCACAGTGCCCTTTCCCTGATGCATGGGTGGGAGGCGCCCTCAACACCGGCCTCTTTGACTATGTGTGGGTGCAGTTCTACAACAATGCTCCTTGCCAATATACTTCAGGAAGCACTTCCAATCTAGCTGATTCATGGAAGCAATGGTTGACAGTTCCTGCAAAACAGATCTTCCTCGGTCTCCCGGCATCACCTGAGGCTGCTGGGAGCGGGTTTATCCCGGCTGATGACCTAAAGTCGGATGTTCTCCCATTGATCAAGAGTGCGGGGAAGTATGGTGGGATCATGTTATGGTCCAAGTATTATGATGACCAGGATGGGTATAGCTCTTCGGTGAAGAGTGATGTTTGAGAGAGTTGCCTTTCATCTGATCCATATGATTGGCACTTCCTTGTGTTGTGTGAGGATTTATTTTATTTTCCCTTGTGATTTTAAGTTATTATGTGGTGTTGGATTGTCATGTGTAATATAAATAAAGTTTTACTTACTTGGATCTTCCATTCCGTTATCTACTAGCGTTTTCAAATGAGGAAATGTGGACTAATGATAATTAGTTCAACATGAAAAGGTTTGCATGTCATGGCTGGTTTTCATTTATATTAAATGGCGTTGGGTGCACAGAGAACAAATGCAAAGCCTCTTTTGAACAAAGCTACAAAAAAGCGAAGAGGCAACAAAACAACCCCAATCCCCACCCATGCCCATAAATAATAGAAAATTACTCGCCCCATCTTATGGTGGGATCGACCAAAGTCAAAACACACTCAAAATCTAGAGTTGTTAAAATCATAGAATGCTCAAATGAACAATGCTAAGGCTGCAAGGATCTCGGAAACAAACTCGCGTGCGTATGCGGATGAGGATGAAGTTAGGGATGCACGATTTTACCTGGGTTAGGTAAGAATCCTACTTATTTTCTTTGTCTTCCCTATGATCTTAATGCAAAAGTATGATGGTGGCTAACATGAGTGAAACTATAACAATATAGATTCCTGTAATAGATCTACATATCTTGCCACAATGTCGATGCAAAGCGCTTCTCTTCATCCATCTACATCATGGTGTTGTATTGGTGTTAAACTGGCTATTCTTCTACTTCTACCTATGGGTCCTTATATGTAGGTGTTCTACTGTGGTATCCAAGATGAGGAACCTAGACCTAACTCCTACCGACAAAGGAATAAGGCATAACTTCCTTAATTTTGATGAACGTGCACTCATCCACGCAATCTTTCCCATCTGCTCCAGTTTCCATAAGCCACACATGTCGGAAGGGAAGGTTCCATAGCTGTTTAGGACTTGTACATGGATATGCCTTCCGTGGGTTTGATGTCTCGTGTGTATAACTATATTTATAAAAATATGAGTATATATGTTGATAGACCTCATGAGTAGCATCAGTTCTCGTTGAGGCGATTGTACGATTCGTTGTTATGACGGGCATGTTGACACCATGACCATCGAGCACTGAGACAACCAGAATCACCATACATCCTCATCATTGTCTCGACATCTCGCTTGTGCACCTCACAAAATCCCTGCTACCCCTAATGAGTCCAAAATGCATCATATCATTTTGGCTCATTTGTTGCATATCCTCATAGTAAGACCCCCATATTATGTTCTACTAGCATGATGTCCGTGCATCGCTATGAAACTATAAAATACAAGAAGATAGGTCACTACCTTAAGAAGTCGTTAAAATATGTTCATACCTTACAACCTTTGCATGTGGTTCATGCTTCGACATCTCGCTTGTGCACCTCACAAAATCCCTGCTACCCCTAATGAGTCCAAAATGCATCATATCATTTTGGCTCATTTGTTGCATATCCTCATAGTAAGACCCCCCATATTATGTTCTACTAGCATGATGTCCGTGCATCGCTATGAAACTATAAAATACAAGAAGATAGGTCACTACCTTAAGAAGTCGTTAAAATATGTTCATACCTTACAACCTTTGCATGTGGTTCATGCTTAAAAAACGCAAAACATGCAATGCCAAATCTTGTTGCAGGCATTTGAGAATTTTAAATGGTCATAGTAGGTTCTTTACAAGACAAAACATTTCATAAGTTGAAACATATGAGAATACGCATTAGTAAGTTGATGGACAAGGTCGTGGATCGGGTAGGAGGACAAGCTCTATCCGATTACAATTTTTTCACTCTCTTGCTCTGTCATATAGAACTGGAAGAACTCGGTTGAGAAGAGAAATTAAAAATATTATTGTAGTTGTTTATTTGTGTTAGGTCACACATGTGAGTAAAAGTATATATATTTATTTATGTTTCTTTGAAGATTGTTAGTTCCACATATAGGTAGGGATGTATTTGTTTATCGGTGAAGGTTGTTGGTCTCACATATAGGCATGAATCAATGGTTTTTTGTCGAGCTGTGGGAACAATGGGATTACGGAAAAACGATCTTATTATTCAATGCTATGAGAAGTAGTGCTAGAGAATGTTATGGTTGTTTGAAATATTGCTAAAGAATGTTGGCAAGATGGCGGGGTCATTATTTTCAAGGTTGGGGATAGAAGGCATAGTCAGCATTCTTCCTCTTGAGAAGATCGTGGAAGGAAACCCTACTGGAAGGCAATTCTCTGACCATATATAGGATGTCTTGCAAATTACATAGTGGGTATTTTCTTTTCTTATGTTTATTTATATGGTCAATGGTGCATTATCATGTATGTGACATCGCATACAGTTTCTTAAGAACAATACAATCTTCTTGATTGAAAAAAAAAAGGTTTCCCGAGCCGTCCACGGTTTGACAGTATGTGATATCTCCATAATATTATAGATGACATTTTAACCATATGGACATCTTCATATCACGTACCATAACTCTCAAAACCGTCTACGATATGTCTGGTGTCGTAGACAGCTCACAAAAAAAATTGCAATTCACCCAAAAATGGTTGACACAAAATTAAGAACCATACAATTGAACTATTCATCACACTCAAGCATGCAACACAAAACTGACCACTCTTTATTGTGAGCATATGTACAAGGAACTAAGTTATTGTTGTTTATGTTCTTGGAAGTAGAATTATTTAACTACTTGGAAATTTGGAAATGGTTAGGCATTAAGATGAAGAAAT
The DNA here is from genome assembly GCA_963921465.1 of Triticum timopheevii. Taxonomy (NCBI): domain Eukaryota; kingdom Viridiplantae; phylum Streptophyta; class Magnoliopsida; order Poales; family Poaceae; genus Triticum; species Triticum timopheevii. The sequence continues at coordinate 576,198,347 of OY997264.1, read as the reverse complement.
ATTTTTACAAAAATGAAACCAAATTCCAGTCTATCATCTTCATAATTGGCCTCATGGCAGTCATTTTCTCCATCATTTTGCACAATCTTAACGCCAAGGACCAAAATGCACTAGCACAATAATACATAAATTACCCGAGAGGATTGTACTTGAAGACAACAACTTCACTAAGAAATAGGTGATCATTCAGGGATGCTATTTGGTCTAACCAAAAAAAGTTTGTCTGTGGTTTATCACCCTCAAGCTAACACCTTCAAGAAGGGTACTGTCGTCACATGTACGTTATAGCTAGATCACAGGTTTTCACCAGAAATAGGACAAACTCATTTGTCAATTTGCCAAAGGCATCATCCACCATCTCTACCTTTCGGTGCTTGCTCACAAACAACACTATGCTAGATGGCTTCTTCCGCAAAAAGAAGATTAACTGTGCCATGATCCCATACAATAATGAGACCTGGTTGCTCGCCCTGGAACAGAGGTAGGGAAGCCGACATAGTTGTCTCCTAAAGCCATCGAGCCTCTGTCCAATGTCAACAATTAATGCAAGCAAGACTTTCGCCCTCACCTTGTTTGTAAATGTCATTACATATCTGTATGATGTAATAAATTGTACAGAATGTTTATTTAGATGTACATGACTACTAGTACAATGATTGGACTTTTACTTGAGAAGAAACATTTTTTTTGAAGTATATCAAACACCTCACAAAATCATTTGAGTTTCAAGGTGGATTTGTTTCGTTTCTATCGTTTTTTTTATGCTCAAGAACCTCCTCCAAAACCAAGGGGCTACTCGCCATGATGTGTTTGTACCCGCTAGTATGATACGTAGTACTTTCTATGATGGTGTAATAAATTTAAGATACACATCCTTGAGCAGACCTTGGGGTTGTTACGCCAATGCCAATGTTGCAGTGACGGACTTCATATCCACGCTCTTGCACGTTTTTTCTTTGCAGATCACATCTTAAGTGTCTCTATCCCATACCTATAGGCCGCGACTAGCAAATGTTGCAGTGTCGCCAGGACGTAACCTTCGCCATTACGCGGCAGAGAGTCCATGTATAGCCTATGTCCGTTCGTCTAAGGATAATTGCAACAGCGCCAAATAGTATTTCTTTGTCCGCACGGATGGGGGTGTGGGTCGGATTTTTATTTTTATTTTATGAAAGTGACTCAGATCTATCATAAAATGTTCACCAAAGCACAAATTATCATAAGAAGTAATAATAAATTACATTGAAGGCTCTGGATCATCGACCGACTATTGTCGTTGCTGATGCGTTGTTGTTGACGCTTCCATACCGGAGCCTGCACGACCTTGTCAATAATAGGCAGGAAGTCTTGTGCACACGCCACTAGGGACCAGCGCTCTGGAGCTGCAGTCGTCACCGTTGAACCCTTGAATCGGCCCAAAGAACCTGACGCCAAATCTCGCCATCGATTACGCACAACCAGAATCCTAACCTTGCCGCCTCGATGAGTCGACAGGAATCTATGTCGAAGCTCTATCTAATCCGCCCCAAAGAACGAACTTAAGGAGGACCGGAGCTCAAAAATTGACTCAAAGATAAAGTGCCGCCATCTACACAAGTGTCACCTCTAAGAGGACTAAAACCTAATCTACCCCTTTCGTTTTCATTTACTTGACATATTAGCTTTGTCTCGAGTCAAACTTATAAACTTTGACTAAGTTTATACAAAACATTGTTAACATCCACAATAGCAAATCAATATTATTAGGATCACCACTCAATATATTTTCATACCATATATACTTGTTATTGTGAAAGTTTAGATTGTTTTCAATAAACTTGGTCAAAGCTAATATGAGGAGTAGATGAAAACAAAGGGAGTATGTAGGTAGCCGAGGCACAAGGATTCCCCACCCTGCCAACACCCGCTGAAACAGCTGATAGAGGGTGGGCGAATCCACGTGTTTGCCAACGGAGATCAGGGTGGGCAAATTCACGTGTTTGCCAGCGGAGATCGAGGGAGAAGGAAGCTTTGCCCTAATCACCTTGCAGGAGAGGAAATAAATCCCTACGGACGAGGCAAACCAACATCCTCAGAGCAGTGGCGGAGCTAGACCAAGAAGATTGGGGGGACCAAAGAGAAAAGACAGTGGAAAACATGTCTATTTTTCCAATCTAAACCTCTCTGTAAAAAAAAATTCTTCACTAAATTTGCCAAGGTTGGGGGGGCCATGGCACCTGCAGGAATGCACATAACTCCGCCGGTGCCTCAGAGTGCCGGCAATTTCAGATGCCATGAAATCTATAATTTCCTTGCTTGTCAGTTCTCATATATGAACGAACACACAAATTTTATGGCAAGAAAGCAAATGGCGCGCTTGGAACCGGCAAAATTCAATATTTTGAGCTGCCTCCGCCTCATTGGACGATGACATTTGAGACCGCGTCAGTGATCCGCGCCATCTCTCCTCGGATCGAGATCCTGGCCGTCCATTTTCGTCCGGATCCAAGGGCAGGCCGCACCCTTCTCCCTTGTTAAATTCCCCTTCGATCCTCACTGCCGAGCAGCAGCCGCCGCCACCGCCCCACCGTCTCCACCCAATTCCATCTGCTCGGAGCTCCAAGCCGCCATCATGTCCGGCCGCGGCAAGGGCGGGAAGGGCCTGGGCAAGGGCGGCGCCAAGCGCCACCGGAAGGTGCTGCGGGACAACATCCAGGGCATCACGAAGCCGGCGATCCGGCGTCTGGCTCGCAGGGGCGGCGTGAAGCGCATCTCGGGGCTCATCTACGAGGAGACCCGCGGCGTGCTCAAGATCTTCCTGGAGAACGTCATCCGCGACGCCGTCACCTACACCGAGCACGCCCGCCGCAAGACCGTCACCGCCATGGACGTCGTCTACGCGCTCAAGCGGCAGGGGCGCACCCTCTACGGCTTCGGCGGCTGATCTGCTGCTGCTGCTCCGTCCAGTCTCTGCCAGCTCCTGTTCCATCTGAGTGTGCGTGTTGCTCCGTCGTTCTGTGTAGTAGTGGATGCCATGAGTATGGATGCAATGAAATCAGAGTTCTTGCCGTATTAATTATCTTGGATGCATCTCTTGATATGTTTCTGTAAGAAAGATTAGGAGATACTAATGTACTAGCTGAGGTAAATATCGGAAATTCATGAACCAATCTCTGAGCAAACATTACAGTAAACTTCAACAAGTGAGAGTGATATTTGGGCTTACAGAAACATCTTCACTATTTTTGTCAGACGGTGTTGCATTACTTCAGGAAGACAGGAATGGACCTGCGTGCCTCATTGTTTGCTGCTTGTGAAATTCAGTGGCGTAGAATTTCGTGTATGTGTTCGCTGAATGGGCACCAAAATTTCTGTCTCTACCACGCAGTGCGCTGAGGTCAAAATGAGTAGGGGGATACTGATCTGATGCAGAGTTGTGTTTCTGTTTTCTTTTACATGCAGGAATGTTCTCTGAATTTAAATGTTTGTTTTCATCAGTCATACTGAATACTGATCTGTGTTTTTTTGTTTGCTTTTTGTTTCAGACCTGTGCTCTGAAACTCTGGAGACGTGAGTTTGAAGTAATTAAATAGCATGGTGGCCGCTCTTGACTTTTTCGCCTCTATTGATCTCCTTCCTCTTGCCAACCATGGCTTCTTTTTTAGTAGAACTAGTGTGCTGCGACTGCCGGTGTGTGTGTGTGCGCGCGGGGCAGTGTGGGGCCTTATAGTGTTGGACAATATGAAAATTTGACCTCGATGATTCACAATCTTGCCGATGGAGTATGCAAAGTGTTTCACTATTTTTGCAGCAAATCGAATGGACGCCATTTTCTAGTTGAGTGTTCTCTAGCCAATTCCTGCCATGGTATTCAGTTTTCTGGAACAAAACGGGGCTTTGTTTTCTTATCGTCACAAGGTAGCCTCTAATGGTGCACCCGAAAATAAAATCTTGAATCTTAAACCGGTCAGACATGCACATGCTACTCATATTTTGTTGGAAATGAAACAGACACTTCCTTATGAGGCTGCCTGTGTTGATATAAAAAGAAAACTGAATGCGGTTTTGATGCAATGATGCCAGCCAGTTAAAATGTATTTTGAAATTGCTGGAGAAAGGTACAATTGAACACCCCCCTCACATGTGGCTCTTTCAAACCTAAATCTCGACCAAAGTGCGCTACAAGTTCTTCATTGTGTCCGATGGGCCTTGACTCAAAAAATCTTGACTCTGATACATGTGCGGTCTTTTACACATATGGCTAGCTTTGTTATATTTGTAGTTGTCTTCTCTTACATTTCATAACTTGTGTAACCGGGCGGTAGGTTTGGTTAGCAATCTCAAACCTTTAATATCGATATATGCAAACATTCCATAACTTGTGTTTGTAAGAACGTCAAAGTGAGGAATGAATTGTCACAGGCTCACAGCATAAATGCGCTCATGTTTGGAGTAGTAGTGTGTGTGAGTGTGACAGTGATAAAAGATAAATGGTTCCAGCAACCGCACCTTGCAGAACCAACCATTTATATACCACTATATGCATCACGAGTCATTTCAGCATTCTTTTCTATTACACTAGCCGCCAGTAGAAAAAAATGCAAGGGAAAACAGTTCGTTACGACCACCTATCAAGTGTGCTGCCTCTATTCTTCAGTCACTTGAGGCTCAACAATTATTAGCAAAATAATGCAAAACAGCACAAAAAATGGATCAGGTTACAGCTTAAGAGTAGGAGACATCGGGAAACAAACAATCAATATCAAATGCAAACAAGAAACTAGGTAGTGCAATTGATGAACATCTTCACACTTTATGTCAGAAGTTGTTGCGGTACTTCAGGAAGACAGAAATGAACCTGTGTGCCTCATTGTTTGCTGCTTGTGAAATTCGCTGACATAGAATTTTGTGTGTGTGTTTTTTGCTGAATGGGCACTACAATTTCTGTCTCTACCACGCAGAGCGCTGAGGTCAAAATGAGTAGGGGGATACTGATCTGATGCAGAGTTGCGTTTCTATTTGGTTATGTGCAGAAACTTTCTCTGAATTTAAGTAGAGTGTTTTTTCATCAGTCATACTGATCTGTGGTCTGAAAGTCTGGAGACGTGAGTTTGAAGTAATAAAATAGCATCTCAATTTTAGATTCAGTCAAATTAATGGCTATACAGTTACTCCCTCCGTTCTGATTTACATGTCGTGGTTTTAGTTCAAATTGAACTAAAACCACGACATGTAAATCAGAACGGAGGGAGTACCTTTTTGGTCAACAAAAAGTTATCTGTGATGTTTGTGTGATTTTCCATCCTGGATCAAGTGAGCTCCAGATCAACAACTTTAACTTGTTCTTCAGTAGCAAAAATAAATAAATAAATAAATCTCACAATCATCTTATGCTACTTCGTCCCTTTCCCCTCCTCCAGCTTCAATGAGTTGGCTGACTAGCATTTGGATTTTTTTTAATAAAAAGGATTAAAATGAGATACCTCGCAAATAAATATACAAAATATTTTTGGATCCATGTAAGGATAGGCCAAATTAAAGTCAAATTACTATTGTGGATCAGGCATAATCATGGCGGCCACCTGCTGCTGCCTGGACAACATCAGACGAGGAAAATGCATAGTGCGGCAATGGTGGCTGCTTTTGACTTTTTCGCCTCTATCGATCTCCATCCTCTTGCCAACCATGGCTTCTTTTACGGTAGAACTATTGTGCTGCGACTGTTGGTGTATGTGTGTGTGCGGCAGTGTGGGACCTTATATGTTGTTGACAATATGGATATCTGACTTAGATGACTCGTAATCTAGCCGATAGAGTATGCATAGCGTTTCACTGTTTTTTGCAGCAAAGCGAATGCCGGGCATTTCTAGTTGAGTGTTCTTTTTTATGTGAGCTTTGTTATATTGGTAGTTGTCTTCTCTTTCATTTCGTATCTTGTGTTTGTAAGAACATGACATGTGAGGAATGAATTGTGACAGGCTCACAACGTAAAGGCACTCGTATTTGGAGTAGTTGTGTGTGTGTGAGTGTGACATTGATAAACGATAAATGGTTTCAGCAACCGCACCTTGCAAAACCAACCATTTATATACCACTAGTGATCGAGTGCATCCATTATATGAATCACGAGTCATTTCAGCATCCTTCTCTCTTACACTAGCCGCCAGTAGAAAAAATCCAAGGAAAAACAATTCATTGCGACCACCAATCAAGTGTTCTGCCTCCATTCTTTAGTCACCGAGGCTCGACACCTTCGTAATTGTTAATGCAAAACAACACAAAAAATGGATCGGATTATAGCTTAAGGGTAGGAGACATCGGGAAAGGAACAATCAATATGAAATGGAAACAAGAGACTTCATAGTTCAAAGGCTTGAGAAGATACCATGCCGCCTTCGACCAGCGTATGTGCCTGAGGGCCTTAGCAACACAGCCTGACCTACCGGGAGCGCACATTACCTTTGTCGTTGCTTCCTCATCCACATTCTCCATAAGCGCGTGTGCCGGATTCTTCTTCATGTCTTCTCATAACGGAAGACTCGGCTCAATGCTTCAATGGATATGATGGCTACGAAAGCATTCGCGTTGGTGAGATGGTGGCCGAGGGCATGGAGAAAGGGGTAAGTGACGAGCTGCACCCGCTCCGGCAGCCATTGAACTCTAAAATAAATGCAAGGTTTTCGTTCTGGCCTGTAGAGCCCATTTATCTCTTAGTGACCTTTTTTTATAGGATCCTCAAGCTAATGATAGTATCATCATTTGCCTGTTTTGTTTGTGGGGTTGCTGTGTTGAGAAGCATTGCCCTCTACAACCTTTGTTGTTTCAGCAATCGCAGTAGTACGCAAATGATCAAATGAGTTTATAAAACAAAATATTAGTTAGATCTCAATCAAATTCAAATGGAAATTCCGGTCCTTTGACCAGAATGAAAACTGAAATCACTGAATTCCAGTCATCAGGATGCTTTCGCACGGTTTGGATTATACTCCTTTCCTGCCGTCTAACACGTATTCTAAAGTGGTGATCAAGAGAACCGGCAAGTATTGTCGGCCGACCATCACGGTTTTCAGCGTTAATTATTAGCTTCCCTGGTATCAGCTTGGGGGAAAGTTCCCAGGTCGTTGTATGAAGGCATGGATGGTTTTTCATCGAGTGGGCATCTCAGGCTATCAAAACAGTGGAACTACAACAAAAGGATTTTATTATTCAATGCAATGGGAAATATGTTGCAACAGTTTACATTTGTTCAAAATATTGGCGGGGATTGGAGAAATGGTGGAGGTTAATTTTGTCAAGGCCGACGACGGCTTCAGTGTTTCTCTATGTGGAAACTCTTGGGGAGACTTCCATCAGCGGCCAATATAACAATATACTCCCTCTATAAGTGATCTAAAAGATCTCATATTTGTTTACAGAGGGAGTAATATTTTATATTTACTAGGGTGCAAATTTTAGTGGTGGTTGATGTTTGTTAGATTTACAATTATTTGTGTGGTCAATGGCGAATCAGTCAAACTTTTCCAAAGTTGCAATAACATATTCCATTGTAAAACGAAAACGGTTCCTCGAGTCTGTCATACTTCCATCATTTTCCATGCTGAGTTCAACTGAGTATAAAGGAGTGCAGTTCCATCGTTCAATTACCACAAAACATGCATTAAGACCCGTCATGTCCTGTCCATCACCTTCATAAAGAGCAAACACGCCCGTCCTTCCGTCCCTTAACAACAGTTTACACAGTTGAGCCGTCCGAATAACCTTAATAACAAAGAAGGGTTTCGACCGAAGGTTGTAGTGTGTTCATATTGACAGAGGAGAACAGGCGACCGTAGCAATAATCTTTTGTATCTCTGAGAGATGAAATGCACAGGGCGAGGCAACTAATTACAGCGACCTCTTCTCTATTGTGGGGGAAAAAAAACTGGGCCACCAACCGACCTCTTTGTCTCATCGCTTCCTTTTGGCTCCTGAGCTTCGCTTCGCTGTGGAACTGGAACTGGCTTTCGTTGCCGTAGAAGAACCCCGCTTGGCTCTGGCAGAACCTTCCTTCTTGACTGTACTTTTCTTCTTCTTGAAGTTGCGAAATCCCTTGCCGCTTTCCTGCAGGGAACATGTAGTTAGATAGCAGTACCAACAATGCAGCGAAGGGAATAAAGTTGTTTCCATTGAACCACTGGCATCACACTACTCTGAAAAACACTGATTTTATCACTTCCAGAAAATATTCTAGGATTGATTGAGCAATGTTTTTCTACAACATTTCCATGGACCCCAAATAACACACACCATCACACATACACATGTGTGGTTTGTTTGAATCGCGAACAGGCTAAATTCTAGCCTTTGCTTAGCAAGGAGGAAAATACTTTTTCAAAGAAAACAAGCTTTGCTAAGCAATTCTCCTCATTCAGCAAGGGAGCAGCAAAAATCTCATGTAGTCTGGCTGCCAACATGTTTAGGTGTTCAATAATCTCATGTAGAGATCATATCTACTGTCAGCATCCAACTGGTAGTCTCCTCCCTACTTTTCTTACTCCAACAAGATTTACATGTAGTGAATCTGGATAGCTTCAACTGAAAGTACTAAAATATTTAGCAAAGAAATTAATCTCAATTTTAAAAGTATTTTCAGCTTAGGTTTTAGAGCACAGGAGCCAAACAATCATCCCAGCCACACTGGGGTGCAGCTCAACTGATTTATCTTCTCCTAGCTTACCATGCTGAAGCTATAGAATAAACAATCCCTACAGTAACCGTATTAAGATTGCAAAGTTCATCTCCTAGGGCTATTCCGAGATCAGGCAGAATGGCAGATAGATGGTTTTCATATATGAGCACAGATTTTTTTTTTCCCGAAACGGATATATGAGCACAGAATAAACCAGGAGACGTATCTTTGTTATTTTTCAGAATAGAGAAGCATTTTACCTTTTTGTATTGTTTATAGGCATCACGACCAGTTAACTCCTGTCCATTTTTAGAGACATAAACCTGCAGCAATAATAAAATTAATGAAGCAAGTGATGAATGCATAGCACTAAAACAGAAGTGGCTAGAAGGCCTTCATTTTATCAAAAACTTGTTCAGGACATTAACAGCTCTCAGGCAGGTTCCAGGGGACCTCCAGGCCCGGCATGGAGCACGCAGGGTAGCAACCAAACAAGCTCTTACAGAAAATTAACTGGAACTCTGAAAATTAGACTATCTTACCTTCCTGCCATCCTCTCCAGTGAACCAATGGCCAGAGCCAGACTGACTTCCCCCAGCATGTACCCTTCTTTTGCCAAAATCTGTTGGGACAGAAGTCCTACTGTTGGGAGTCACCCACCGATCATTAGCACCACTACTCTGGCCAAACTGGCTCCTACTAAAAAGAAGCAAAATAACAGCAATTAGCAAATGACACTACCAAGAAATTAAAGCATGGATTATGATGTGTCTTACCTGTAGTTCAGATTTTCTTCTACACTGTACTCATTTCCCTCGGAAGTGCCAGCCCCAATGGGAACAAAGTGCTTTAATCTTTCACGGACCAGGTTCTGCACCATCTGATCACGGTGACAGAAATAATGCATGGCAGGTGGATGGTTGTCCGTCAGATTCTCTTCGAGTACAACTCTGGTTGAAGTGCTTTCATGCTGGAAATGTCCCCCAATTTCACTAACAGAGCTGTATTGTCGTGAAACCTTGGAGCCAGAAATACTGTTGGTTTTTGTCTGCTGGGATGGTGTTGAGTGTTGGACAGATTTGAAATACTCACTGCAGAAGTCATCAAGAGCAGGTGTCGCCCAACTGTCCTTCATCATATCTGCACTCTTCTGGACAACAGTGCTCCCTTCAGATTTACTGTTTTGCTGCAATATAGGCTTCTTCTGCATATACTTGTGCATGGATTCCTGTCTCTTCTTGATAGGACTCATGGGCTTCTTTGGTTTACTTTGTTTCCTGTTATCATCTGAATCAGTGTCCGAATCAACAAAATAAATTTTCCTCAATGGGCTTATTGTTATCTTAGGAAGTAGCTTCTTCGTGCAGCTTTCTTCTAGAGGTTTTGAAGCAACAGAATTTGACATTGGTGTAGATTTTGTTGTCTTTGCTTTGCTTGTTGATTGAGTCATCAGTACACTGCGGTTCAGAAGAGAGAATTTTGAATTGCTAGAAGTCCTGCAACTACCAACTGATGTTGTCATGCCTGCAAATAGATAAGAGAAGATGACTTAATCATACAAGTGCTAAAGGTTCTCAAAGGAAAAGCATAACAACAACTTTATTGCCGATGTTGTCAATGCATGGACTAAAAACAGGGAGCTAAAGGAAAAGGATCGTGTCTGCATAAAATTTGTTTGAGCACACCACTATTTACTCCCTTACTGACACCACAAAAACACATATCTGCTGAGTACACTACGAAACAAATTCATTTTCTGGAACACAGCACCTCAATTTAAAATCTCTTCCTAACCTAACAGTTGAGAGAAAACACTTAATTTTTTTCGTTCATATCAGTATTTGCTCACAGGTGGCTGTTGATAATTTCATTGCAGAATGCTACAAGCTAAACAAAACACATTTTTAACAAAAAATTGAGAACATTTCAGCATGAATAATTCAATTTTTTGCAGCCGCGTTTCAAGACTTTTTTTGGCACAGGGCATGTGAGCACCAAACGAAAACACTGCATATTATTAAGGTTCAACATACTCAGATGATTCAGTTTCAGCTACATAGCATAGAAAGTAGTTAAAGGTCCATCCACCTAATAACAGAATGCTGATACTATCACCAGAAAAATGAAGCAGGTCGATTCAGTCAGTTCAAGTGTGGTCTAAGCCACAATAGGCAAGAAATTTGCTGTTTACATAATTTCTCTGAACTGCTTAGGCTAGGAAACAATTTTTTTACTAGAGGCCGTTTGCTCTAGCAAATGAAGTGTGTTAAATAACAGCACTGAGCAAAACTGTGTTTACCCACGTGAGTAAAAAAATGGTGGAAAATAACTATGTACAGGAGCAAACTTTGCATGTATATTGGGCTAGCAGTTGCTTGTTGTGGGGCACTTTGCTGTCATGGATCAAAATTGCAATTGGAAGGATTTTAATTGTTGTTCATGAAGCAGACATAATATACGAAACTGCTTATTTCTCATTACGCAGAAAATGTCTGGTCTAGGAGGGAAACAGCAGATGATATTGCGAAATGAATCTATGTGCAAGGCCGATTAGGTAAATTTCAGCTGTTTTTTGTCGCCATACAGATCCAGAATGAATCAATTTTCAATACTTATACTAAAAGTAACCAAAACTGATTCCATAATTTCTGAAGGCATGTTTAAATATCTGGATGCTACACTACCTGGGCACCTGTACAAAAATGCACTAAGTTGCCACAAAATTGTACAAATAAGATCAGCATCTCCAATGTCCATTCAATTTTTTCAAATACTAGAATACATAATGAATCCGCTTTGCATATTTCCATGGAAGATATTAAGCAATGCATTCATTGATTTATGCAGGCATGTGGAGATAGTAAATCACAATTGCATGATTAGTAACAAACACCTCTTAAGTAAGGGAATTAAGTGGAAATTCCACAAATAGAGACGAGCGTTTCCCTCACCTTGTGGTGGCTCCTCATCACTGAAACCTTCAATTTCGTCCTCGTAGCTCCCAATATCCCCAAGAGGTGCCGCCTTACGGCTGAAATCTGGAGATGCTTCCGTAGCCAGGGGTGGTGCTGCCCTAGGAGGAGGGGGAGGGGGGGGAGGAGGCGCCATAGATCGCGGCGCGGGACCCCTCCGCAACCTCTTCAGCCGGTTCGTCTCCGGCTGGGGAGGCAGGGGGTCCGGGTCAAGGGCTCCGCCGGCAACGAAGTCGTCGTCGTCGTCGTCGATTCCGAGTGAGAACGAGGGCGCGTCGGGCGCCTCGTAACGCGGCGCAGGACCCCTCCGCAACCTCCTCAGTCGACTCGTCTCAGGCTGCGGAAGCAGGGGAGTCGGGTCCATGGTTCCGGCGGCAACGAAGTCGTCGTCGTCGTCGTCGTCGATGCCGAGTGAGAACGAGGGCGCGTCGGGCGCCTCGTAGCGCGGCGCCTGCTCCTCCCGGCGGCCTCCAGCGGGGAGGTGGTGGGGTTCACTGGCGCCCCCGTCGTCGTCGTCGTCCAATCCGAGCGAGAACGAGGGCGCGTCGGGCGCCTCGTAACGGCGCGGCCGCTCCTCCCGGCGGGCTCCAGCTGGGATCTGGGGCTCGCCGGCGCCCCCGTCGTCGTCGTCGAAGCCGAGGCCGAGGGAGAACGAGGGGGCGTCAGGCGCCTCGTACCGCCGCGCCGGCCCCTCCGAGCGGCCCCCGGCAGGGATCCGAGGCTCGTCGTCGTCGTAGCACTCGAAATCGAGACCCAGGGAGAAGGACGGCGCGTCGGGCGCCTCGTAGCCTCGCGCCTCCTCGCGCGGGTCGCCTTCGTCGTCGGGGGTCGGGTCGTCGAAGTCGAGGCCGAGCGAGAAGGAGGGGGCCGTGAAGTCCATGGCGACGGCGCGGCGGGCGATGCTGGCTAGGGTTAGGGGATCGAGATTTGGGGGAATGGAGGGAGTGCAGGGGAGGTGGCCAGGTGGGATTCGGCGTTTCAGAGCAGGGGAGGATGGGTGAGAGCGTGAGAGGCCGCAGGATGGAGATCTGGCGGTGGGGAGGTGGGTTAAGAGCGCCACTCGATGGCGGGAGAGCTTCGTTTCGTAAATTTTCGTGGAGGGAACCGTGGAAATTCGAACGGATCTCCGTGTTTGGCGGAAATCGGCCAAAATTCGTGTGAAATTTGTTGTGAGCCGTGCGTTTTCTACCTGCGTGTACTTGTGAATGTGATGTCCATTTCCATGGTGCTGAATTTTTTTATGGACACGAATTCTCTATGCGTCTTTCATTTGACAGCGATCCGTCTGATATACGCCAACTGCAATCGACTAAATTCATGTGGAATTTGTTGTGTTGTTCCGTCCCCTGAACGGAACGACATCACACGGAAGGTGTACAGTACCATTGGCCCATTGCCAGCGAGCTGTTGAACGGGCAGGGCTTTGTTTCTCTTCTGGAGCAAATGATACTATCTGTAAATAAATGGAAACTAGGCATGCATTGAGTGGACTGTGGTATGCCTGAAACACACGATTCCTAAAGAAAATTCCAAACCAAACTTGCATGCAGAATGAAGAAAAATAATTCCCAGGCAGCTTATGCGAATGAAGCAAATTTGAAACCACAAAGAAAACAACCAAGTAAATGTTGGCATGTACACTAGTACAACGGGAGGGAGGCACCATCATCATTTCTGGCCTAGTACTAGTTTAGTAACCAAAGCACGAGGCTGCTACGCAAAGAAAGATCGAATCATCATGTAGAAAAGACATACACAATACAGAGCTTGTCGATCCCTGTGTTTTTGTTAAAAAAAGCAGTTCTCCCTTTTCTTTCCACATGCTGCTTTTCCCCCAGAATGTCGACCCTCGGACCGGAGACATGTTAAAAGATACATCAAGGAGCTGCCATATGTGCCATATGTGCCTTACAACCAAGCCCGCCTGACGGTATGTTTTTCTTGAATATGCCCGCGCAAATGAAAACTAAAACGTAGTCCTTTTTGCTCACTTGCCTCTTTTCGAATCGTACGCCACACAAGCATCTGCAGCTGTTTTCATCTGCAAATGGGAAATGTACATGAATGTCGCATCAAAGGATATCATTGTTACTGTCAGAATCATGTGGAGTAACACATTGTTCTAGTGATATACATATGCCTAAAACTTGACCATTACAGAACACAAGCACATGAGTGTTACAGCCTAATTGCCAAAAAAAAAGGAGCTCTGCATATATGATCATGTGCAAATAATAGTTAGTTCCACTAAAGTTGTTGTTCAATACCTGGATGACATTGATCACTTGTTTGAGTGCCCACCCAATTAGAGTTGAAATGAACATGAAGACAACGAGGGGACTTTCCTTCAGAATACCTCTGCACGTCTGTAGCATACAGGAATGCCAGATGCTAAGCAACATGCATGCTAATTGCTTCATTAGAGAAGACAGCTATAGAGATTATGTTATCTTACATTAAGCAAGCTTGTGGACTTCGCATCAGCATAGAGAAACAGGATAATGTACAGAACCTGTAAGTTGAAAATTTTGCATGTGAGAAGATGAAATAATTGGTGCTCGATGTGCAGATATGGCGTTCCGATGGATATATAATGTTTGTTAAATCAGTTCCATGGGCGTAACTGCAGACGCACAATGGGCTTGTTCATTGGGGTGGCGTCACACAAACATGTCCTGTATTAAGCTGTTAAAACCCACACCTACCCATATGCTACGCCCCATGTGTTACTCAGCTCACTCAACCAAATAACATCCCAAAATGTGCTCATGTTGTATTCCTTGATTTGTGTTCATCATTCAAGCTGTTTCAAGTGTGAACAACCATTTACCTCAGAAGCAACACAACAGAATGCCATGAACGGCCGATATCCATAATATAACTTCAAAAGCCCATTGCCTGTGTGCTTCACATCCTTGTGGCTAGTCTTACCTGATAGGAAAGAACTAGTAGAGAAATTTATATCATAAGATGGTTAGCAATTGATGTATAATTGAACTAGAGACAGAAAACGAAATATAGCAAACGAAGCTCTTGAACAATGAGCAAAAAATCTATGCACCATAAGCATAGTTGGTGTTTATATTTATTATCTTCCTTTTATAGAGACAGGATTAGGTACCTACTAGGAGAACAAAAGAGAAATCTGGCATGAGCTATACAAATTGATAGAGAAACTAACCTGTACATTTGAAACCAGTGGCTTGTGATGTCCAACCCAAGTAACAGTATGAAAACCAAGCCAGGTCTGAAAAGAAATTGTATACAGAGCACTTTCAAGGAACAATGTGGCATGTGAGTAAATTAAGACAGGTATCGAGATTCAATATGCAACGATCAAAGTGCTTTGAGCTCTAATTTTGTATACCTGTAAAACTGTGAGAGAAGCGCCAACAAACAAGCAGTGCTAACCCTGAAGTAGATCAATATGAGAAATGAAACTAGTTCGTGCTGCGGAATATATGCACCTGGCGTATACATCATTAAATGATTTATTCAAAGAGTACCTATCAGTTACCATGTCCAACACAGCTCCAAATGTTGATGCTGATACATGCAATAGGATAAACTTGTCAGATAGTTTCAAAAAGTTGCCTATTGTGTTATATAGACAGGGAAATTAAATAAGAACAAAAATCTCTTCCAAACAGGACATAAACAGATTTTTCTGTGATCATTAATTACCATCTACTTTTGCAAAGTTCACTGACATATAAATGCAAAGTTTCAACATACAGAAAAGGCCACAAATACCTCTACGCTGTAGAAGGACAGACTACATTACGACGCTTGAACATAAAAGGGAAGTAACTTGTTACCTTGATTGAACCTCCTGGCAAACCAACCATCCAAGCCATCACAGAAGAAGCTGGTATATTCCAAAAGTGTTAGAATCATAGAGACAAAGTAATTGCATAAGATCATTAACACAGCTGATTTTAGATAAATTTATGACGCTTGCCTGAAGAAGTACAGGATAGCAAAGAGTGTTCTGTTGGTATAGCACTCAGCAAATGCAATGAAGTTTATGATGATCCTGAAATATCCTGCAGAATAACAGTAACCGTATGTTAAAACATACACATTTAATTCACACGCCAGCAACAATTTGTATGTGGGAAAACATTCCACTCTTCCGAATACTCCGTGGCATGCTTTTTTATGTTATCGAGTTTTTACTATTATCTGTTCCATGCTTCCTTTTGGTTGCTAATCTGTGCCATGCTACTTAGTGCAAAATGGTGAAGCTGGTGCAGGAAAAGATGATACATCTATTGTAGATATAATAACTTAGATTAAAGAGGCAAAAAATCCAGTGGTGGCAAAGTGACAGTATCCCGAGTTGCAAATGACATAATAGAATCATCCAGCAAGTTAAATGTGGACTAGTGGAGTTATATAATCGGCATAGTGATGATAATTTTTCTAACATAGCATTTGCACACTGGATATGGTCAACAGCACGGTGATATAGTGATATGAACACAAACCAAGCATCCGGAGGCTTACCAATGATGTTAGGGATGTACAGGTACACCGACAGCGTCTTTTTAGCCGATGGCTGCGCCATTGAAGGTCAGAGGTACCGACTGCTAGAAGACTGGCAGTTTCTTACTTGCAATGTATCCTTGTCGAGATTCCTGCAAAATCATTGCATCATCTCACAGAATTGTCGAACAATACTCCCTCACATGCAATGTCATAAGACATCTCCCGGTAACAAAACGCTACCGCCACATGTTGACGTTGCTGGCTATAGCTACCTACGTAATTCGTTCACACCATCGTGTAACCCTCGTCTCGTCTCGATCGATCCAGATCGGGGCTCGCCCCTAATTCTCTGTTCGATTCGCCACGAACACAGAGCAGGAGAAACGTACCGCGGGGCCTCGAAGACGCCGTGCTCACCAGCAACGCCCGACCGCGTCGCCGCCGCCGCCGCTGGACCACCGTCGAGACGCAATCGGTGCCGTCAGCGAGGGAGGGCCGCGCGGCGTGGGGCGGAACGGTGGACGGCGGGGTGGGGAGGGGCGGCGGTCCGGCGGCACCTCGGGAGGAGCGGCAGGGGGGCGGCGCGGCGGGAGGGGCAGGGGTGGGGCGGGGAGCGGCGGTGGGAGGAGGAGCACGGTGGAAGCGGCGAGGTGGGGGGGCGAGGACTCGAGAGGGGACGGACGCGGCTAAGGTCGTGACAGGCGGCTCGTTCTTTTTTCCTCTTTCTTTTTTGACCCCCGCTTTCTCTTTTCTTTTTCTATTAAGGGGATAAATTCGCTTTGGTGAGATCTCAAATCTCAAATCGAAGGATGCTGCTGTTATCCCATCCCTTGCTTGTGCAAATTGCGGCTCTGAGTCTGTCACATCGCATCGCTCGACTAGTGTGCTGGGGTGCAGCTAGAACCAGAATAAAGCGGCCACGAATGTTCTCCGGCGTGTGGAGCGCTCTCATCCGTTCTTTCCTTTGATGCCTCGCTGAACGGTGGGGCCCGTGGTGTTGAGCCTTGTGTTTTGTTGTAGTTCTAGATACATTCATTTCCGAGACAAGTAATTCCGAACGGAAAGAGTAGACTTTTATGTTTTGATGAAGTCTGGATGATTGGTTTCTGTGATTAATATTTGTGGGTTGAATTCCAACATAAGGCTCAACGATATTTGTGGTGTTGAGCCTTATGTTTTGTTGTAGACTTTTACTAGCACATATGCCCGTGCGTTGCCACGGGGGAAGGAAATCCTCGCATGCTTCAAGCGACCCACCCGTCTTACACCATGGTCATATTGCCCACCTATTCACGACAAACCTCATAAAATTCAACCCGATGAGGTATCACATCCGTGGCATGCTGCTGTCGCAAGCCTCTCTAGTCGCAATAAAAAAAATTCCCGCACTCTCCTTCAAAAAACAGAATGCATGTAAACTGATAAATATCTACCTAATAAAATGTTGCAATGAACAAGCCAAATTATGTGGCCTGTGCTAGCCAAATTTTGGCTATATTAAGAAAAAAATTTAAGCTAGCAAAACTTTGATTAACTGTTAACACTAAGATATAAAGTTTGGGAATGAGAAGATACATCTCTTTTTATCCATTTTAGTGACAAGTATTTTCGGACAGAGGAACAAGTATACACAACCACCAATTAACAACGTGCATCAAAGGTGATCATTATTTTTTCTTATTTCCCTTCCTTGCATTCTATCCAATTATATCCGATGTATATATATTATAAGCAATTCCTTCCTTCCTGTCTTATTATCCGCTGAAATTGAGGATTGAAATCATTTTATTTCCCTTCCTTTCTTTTCTTACTCTGTCAGGAGAACTCAATTCCTTTCTTTCCTTATTTCTCTCACACGTCGGCATCTTATTTCCTTGCTTCCTTTCTTTCTATGCATGCCGTCCTCTTATTTCCTTTCTTTCTTTATATGCATGTCGTCCTCTTTCCTTCCTTCGTTTATTTATTCCCGAGATAGCTCCTTGATACATCGAAGATCAAAGGCGTATATAAATAGAGTGGATTAGACGAAAGAAGGCGAGGTGGGACTATTTAATAGAAAGAACAATTTTATCAACAGGAAATACTGGGATAGCTCAGTTGGTTGCAACGATTGATCTGTGAGAGGGAGGTCGCAAGTTCAATTCTCAACAAGGGTATGTTGTACCCCGTGCGTTCTCTCCTCGGCCGAGCGACGGAGCGTCCTTAGCGCAACATGGGCTGGCAACGAATATAGACATATGGGCCGGTTGTCACGTACGTCATATGTTGGTCAAAACGGACTAAACCAAAAAATAGCATATGTAAAAATCATCAAAACGGGACGAAACAAAACGGAACCAAACCAAGAATACCTATTCCCTTTAATAGTAGGTATAGATACTTGTGATTTGAATGGTCAAACAAACTTTTCTATTTGTGATTTGAATGGTCAAACAAACTTTTGTAATTGTTAGAATCCTAAGGGCTCCTTTAATTCAAAGGATTTTCATAGTAATTCTGGAGGGTTACAATCCTTGGGATTTTTCCTGTGTTGGCTGTTTGATTCATAGGATCGAATCATATATAAAAAATTCCTAATAATTTCTCTCTGCTGCTTTCCATACGATTTCTAGCATCTACTCGAACCTCTTTAAAAGAATCCTTTGTTTTTCCTACGACGGTGTCAAGCAAACCAAAATCCTATACGATGGAGATGAGCATGATATTTAAATTATATTTAGGGCCTCTTTGATTCAAAGGATCTTCATATGGATAGTGGAGAATTATAATCCTTAGAAAAAATTTCTATGTTGGTTGTTTGTTTCATATGATTGAATCATAGGGGAGCCGACTTATGCGGCGACTCCCTCATGAGCATAATGAGACCTAGCCACAAACAGCATGTAGGGTTGTTACCGGATGATATTTCCCGAGGCCCAAAGCTGTCTAAACCCTTGTCTTGTGTGTTGATCCGCCTCACGTCTCTCATCCCAATCAACCTCTCTCAAGCTACCACATAGATGTGCTGGCCTCATGACTAAGTCCTCACACTATGACATCTGCCGTGACAATTCCACGACAATATAGGATTTTTTTTTCCGAAGGAACCCATTGCACTATATTTCAAAAGGAATATTTACATCCACTCCAATCACGTGCAAACAATTCTTTGTCTCAAAAGTCCTCTTCTACACCTGAGCTCAAATGAGCTCGGGCTGAGCAGTAAATAGAAAAACATTGAAAATAAGTTAAAAATACTTTGATTTTTTTAATGGAAAACTTTGACAAATGTTCTAAGAGCTTGCAAAATTTCATCATGAAATCACATTTCTAGAATCGCGGCAAAAAAAACAAAAAAATCAGTGCTCCAAAATGCTTTCGAAAGTAGTATTTTTGGAGTATCATTCTTTTTTTTGGTCAAGCCTTCCAGGAATGTGATTCCTTAACGGACCTTTGCAAACACTCGAAACATTTTGTCAATCTTCGAAATCGATTTTAGTAATCACCCGATCTCATCTGAGCTCGGGCTGAGAAACTCCGCGTCCACTTTGGCTTTCCTATGATGCAATCAAACATACTTCGCTGCAAAAATAGAACCCTGTAGGATCTAAGTGGACATGCCATCGTGTTCCTGCGTTTTTCATGCTCCTTGGTTTTCCTATCATGCCAATCAAAGAAGCCCTAAACATTTAATACTTTTTGTTTTAAACTTTCGAGTTGCTAGGTTGCGGATCAAAAATATGCAAAAAATATGTATTTTTTCATGCTTTTATAATTCCAATTCTAAAATACATATTGTATGTGGTCTTGAATCTTATGAATGTGAGCTATATAAATTTCTTGTCTCTCAAATTATATATTGTGAACTCCATGATCCAATACCAAGCCTATTATTCAAACATAGCGGTGAGGGGGTGGGATAGAAGAATTGCCCCACTCATTTGATAGGAATTCGAGAACATGAGACACCTTTACTTTATCTGACTTATGTTACACTCTTGCATTGACAACATAGTCCATTCATGAAACTGGTCAAATAATGTAGTGTCAATAGCGAGAATTGAAATGGGATAACAGAGTTCGCATTTTCTTGCTCCGAGGAGCACATGCTCTCTTTTTTAATCTAGTTGAAAAGTTGTAAATTTCCAATAACATACGATGTGTAAATATTAGAGTGAGACGCTGATACGTCTCCAATGTATCTATAATTTATGAAGTATTCATGCTGTTATTTTATCGTTCTTGGATGTTTTACAATCATTTTATAGAAATTTTATATCATTTTTTGGGACTAACTTATTGACTCAGTGCCCAGTGTCAGTTGTTGTTTTTTGCTTGTTTTTTACATCACATGAAATGAATATCAAACGGATTCCAAACACCACGAAACTCCACGATGATTTTTTATGGGTCAGAAGACATCCATTAGGCTAGAGCAGCACTTGGGGGGGTGCCCCGAGGGGGCACAACCCACCAGGGCACGCCAGGCCCCCCTGGCGCGCCCAGGTGGGTTGTCCCCACCTCGGTGGCCTCCGGTACCCCCCTCTTTGCACTATAAATTCCCAAATATTCCGAAACCCTTCGGGCTTAATCTAGATCAGAAGTTTCGCCGCTGCAGGCCTCTGTAGCCACCGAAAACCAATCTAGACCCCGTTCCGGCACCTTGCCGGAGGGGGAAATCATCACCGGTGGCCATCTTCATCATCCCGGTGGCCACCACGATGAGGAGGGAGTAGTCCACCCTCGGGGCTGAGGGTTTGTACCAGTAGCTATGTGTTTAATCTCTCTCTCTCTCTCTCTCTCTCTCTCTCTTGTGTTCTTGAGATGTCACGATCTTGATGTATCGCCGGCTTTGTTAATATAGTCGGATCATATGGTGTTTTCCCCTCTCTATCTTGTTGTGATGAATTGAGTTTTTCCCTTTGAGATTTCATTGTTATCAGATTGAATACTTTTATGGATTTGAGAACACTTGATATATGTCTTGCAACTGAATACTCGTGGTGACAATGGGGTATCATATCGATTCACTTGATATATGTTTTGGCATTCAACTTGCAGATTCCTGAGGTGACATTGGGGTAATCTATGCATAGGGGTTGATGCACGTTCTTGTCTTTGTTTCTCCCGTATAAATCTTGGGGCACTCTTTGAAGTTCTTTGTGTTGGATTGAGTATTATGAATATCAATTTGCTTTGGCGTTATTTTAGTACAAACTCTACCATAGATCGAACGGAAAGAATAGCTTTGTGTTATTTTAGTATAAACTCTTGAATAGATCAAACAGAAAGAATAGCTTTGAGGTGGTTTCGTACCCTACAAACAATTTATTCTTATGTTCTCCACTAGATAGGAACTTTGGAGTGATTTTTCATCACACTTTGAGGGATGGTTACATGATTCAATTATATTAGCATGGTTGAGAGGTTGCACTAGCGAAAGTACATACCCTAAGCCTTGTTTTCAAACATTGCAATACCATTTTTGTGCCCGTTTACTATTTGCTACCTTGCTGTTTTTTATTTATTCAGATTATAAAAATATATTTCTACCATCCATATTACACTTTTATCACCATTTCTTCGCCGAACTAGTGCACCTATATAATTTACCATTGTACTGGGTGTGTTGGGGACATAAGAGATTTCTTGTATTTGGTCGTAGGGTCGTTTGAGAGAGACCATGTTCATCCTACACCTCTCACAGATTGATGAACCTTAGGTCATCCACTTGAGAGAAAAAATTTACTGTCCTACAAAACTCTGCGCTTGGAGGCCCAACACGTATCTACAAAAATAAAGTTGCGTAATAGACATCAGACGCGTGCTATATGTTTTGTGTGGGCCAAATAATCAATTTGTGGCTTGGGTGAAAATCAAGGAATTATAATAATATTATCTCACGATAAACGTGACTGGGTTTCTTACTCTGCCACATACCCAAATGAATTGTGATATTCATGATACTCGAATTTTTAAAACGACTTTGAGTCTTGCTTGTGGTATTTTCCATTTGTTTTGGATGGGTAGAGATTTTTTTCATGGTTTCTGAGCACGCACCTCATAGTTTCCTAGGATAATGTCGTTATTGAGATTTAGGGTCCTTAGCAATGAAAACTAAAGTATTCATTTTTAATGTGCATTTTTTTTGCAGGGGCATTTTTTATGTGCTATGGGGTTAGGATTGTACGTGAAGATTTTGGAGACCATCTATTCCATCTTTAAATGCAAATATAACGTATTTCTTCTCCAACTCGTCTTGCATGTAGATCAAACTTGAAACTTGGAACGTATCAACAAAAAATCATGAATTTATCAATAAAATCTATGAATATCTCAACATTGAGTATGTTGTTTTGTGGACAGTGAATATGTCTCAACAAGTGGCTATTTGGTTTTAGGTGTGTTGTTTGATTTAAATTAATCTACTAAACCTTGATCGTGTTTCAGTTTTCCTAAATGTATTTGATTGAATCCCATTTCATATCAAAACATAAGTGAAGATTTGGAACATGAAGATTTGTTGTTCTTTAATACTTTCTTTTGCTCTTTTCGAGGAGAGGGGGTTCCAAGTGTTACTAAGGTAATATGTCTTCGGTTTGCTCAATCGAACCTATCCTATATATACCTAAGAAGTACATCACCATTATCTTATTTATCTTAACATGCGGCTTGTCCACTGCTACCTCTTGAGCACTGCGTTGGATTTCCCCGAAGAGGAGAGGATGATGCAGCAAAGTAGCGTAAGTATTTCCCTCAGTTTTTGAGAACCAAGGTATCAATCCAGTAGGAGACCACGCACAAGTCCCTCGTACCTACACAAAACGATAGCAACTCGCAACCAACGCGGCTACGGGTTGTCAATCCCTTCATGGTCACTTACGATAGTGGGATCTGATAGAGATGATAAATAATATTTTTGGTATTTTTGATAGATAGATGCAAAGTAAAAAGTAAAAGGCAAAGTAAAAACAAGGCAAGTAAATAAAGTGATAGAGATTGATATGATGAGAATAGACCCGGGGGCCATAGGTTTCACTAGTGGCTTCTCTCAAGAGCATAAGTATTCTACGGTGGGTGAACAAATTATTATTGAGCAATTGACAGAATTCAGCATAGTTATGAGTATATCTAGGCAATGATCATGTATATAGGCATCACGTCCAAAACAAGTAGATCGAAACGATTCTGTATCTACTACTATTACTCCACTCATCGACCGCTATCCAGCATGCATCTAGAGTATTAAGTTAAAAACAGAGTAATGCCTTAAGCAAGATGACATGATGTAGAGGGATAAATTCATGCAATATGATAAAAAAAACATCTTGTTATCCTCGATGGCAACAATACAATACGTGCCTTGCAACCCTTTCTGTCACTAGGTAAGGACACCACAAAATTGAACCCAAAGTTAAGCACTTCTCCCATTGCAAGAACTACCAATCTAGTTGGCCAAACCAAAAAAGATAATTCGAAGAGACTTGCAAAGATAACTCAATCATACATAAAAAGATTTCAAAGAAGAATCAAATATTTTCCATAGATAATACTGGATCATAAACCCACAATTCATCGGTCTCAATAAACACACTGCAAAAAGAAGATTACATCGAATAGATCTCCACGAGAGAGGGGGAGAACATTGTATTGAGATCCAAAAAGAGAGAAGAAGCCATCTAGCTACTAGCTATGGACCCGAAGGTCTGAAGTAAACTACTCACACTTCATCGGAGGGGCTATGGTGATGATGTAGAAGCCCTCCATGGTGGATGCCCCCTCCGGCGGAGCTCTGGAACAGGCCCCAAGATGGGATCTCGTGGATACAGAAGGTTGCGGCGGTGGAATTAGGTTTTTGGCTCCTGTTCTGATCGTTTGGGGATACGTAGGTATATATAGGAGGAAGGAGTACGTCCGTGGAGCGTCAGGGGGCCCACGAGGTAGGGGCGCTCAGGGGGGGCGCCCTCCACCCTCGTGACCGCCTCTGGCACTGCTTGGAGTAGGGTCCAAGTCTCCTGGATCACGTTCGGTTGGAAAATCACGTTCCCGAAGGTTTCATTCCGTTTGGACTCCGTTTGGTATTCCGTTTCTTCGAAACACTGAAATAGGCAAAAAACAGCAATTCTGGGCTGGGCCTCCGGTTAATAGGTTAGTCCCAAAAGTAATATAAAAGTAGAAAATAAAGCCCAATATAGTCCAAAACAGTAGATAAAGTAGCATGGAGCAATAAAAAATTATAGGTACGTTGGAGATGTATCAGGCATCCCCAAGCTTAATTCCTGCTCGTCCTCGAGTAGGTAAATGATAAAAAAGAATTTTTGATGCAGAGTGATACTTTGGCATAATTTCAATATAAATCTTCTTACTTGTGATATGAATATTCAGATCCGAAAGATTCAAGACAAAAGTTCATATTGACACAAAACTAATAATACTTCAAGCATACTAATCAAAGCAATCATGTCTTCTCAAAATAACATGGCAAAAGAAAGTTCATCCCTACAAAATTATATAGTTAGGCTATGCTTTATTTTCATCACATAAAGATGTTCCCAACTTCTATACCCCCAATGACAAGCCAAGCAATTGTTTCATACTCAAATAATCTCAAACTTTTTCAACCTTCACACAATACATGAGCGCGAGCCATGGATATAGCACTATGGGTGGTATAGAATATGATGATGGGGATTGTGTGGAGAAGACAAAAAAGGAGAAAGTCTCACATTGACGAGGCTAATCAACGGGCTATGGAGATGCCCATCAATTGATGTCAACATGAGGAGTGGGGATTGCCATGCAATGGATGCACTTAGAGCTATGAATGCTCAACAAAAGAAAACTAGTGGGTGTGCATCCAACTCGCTTGCTCATGAAGACCTAGGGCATTTTGAGGAAGCCCATCATTGGAATATACAAGCCAAGTTCTATAATGAAAAATTCCCACTAGTATAAAAAGACAACTTATGAGACTCACTATCATGAAGATCTTGGTGCTACTTTGAAGCACAATATATGAGACTCACTACATGAAGGACAAGGTGCTACTTTGAAGCACAAGTGTGGTAAAAGGATAGTAGCATTGTCCCTTCTCTCTTTCTCTCTCTTTTTTTTCTTTTTTTTTGGGCCTTCCCTTTTTTTAGCCTTGTTTTTTTTCCTTCTTTTTTTATTTTTTTTTATTTTTCGTCTGGAGTCTCATCCCGACTCATAGTCTCCATCATCCTTTCCTCACTTGGGACAATGTTCTAATAATGATGATCATCACACTTTTATTTTTCTTACAACTCAACAATTACAACTCGAAACTTAGAACAAAATATGACTCTATATGAATGCCTCCGACGATGTACCAGGATGGTGCAATGAATCAAGAGTGACATGTATGGAAAATAATGCATGGTGGCTTTGCCATAAATACGATGTCAACTACATGATCATGCAATGGAAATATGACAAAAGTAATGTATGTCATAATAATGATGATGGAAATTGCATGGCAATATATCTCGGAATGGCTATGGAAATGCCATGATAGGTAGGTATGGTGGCTGTTTTGAGGAAGATATAAGGAGGTCTATGTGTGATAGAGCGTATCGTATCACGGGGTTTGGATGCACCGGCGAAGTTTGCACCAACTCTCAAGGTGAGAAAGGGAAATGCACGGTACCGAAGAGGCTAGCAAAGGCGGAAAGGTGAGAGTGCGTATAATCCATGGACTCAACATTAGTCAAAAGAACTCATATACTTATTGCAAAAATTTAGAAGCCATCAAAAATCAAGTACTACGCGCATCCTCCTAGGGGGATAGATTGGTAGGAAAAGACCATCGCTCGTCCCCGACCGCCACTCATTAGGATGCACAAGCCAGGTACACTTCATGTTTCAAATTTGTTACACAACTTTAACCATATGTGCATGCTACGGGACTTGCAAAATTCAACACAAGTATTTCTCAAATTCACAATTATCAACTAGCACGACTTTGATATTATCACCTCCATATCTCAAAACAATTATCAAGCATCAAACTTATCTTAGTATTCAATTCACTCAAAAGAAAGTTTCACATATCTTGAACACTAAGTATATTAACATTAAGCAAATTACCATGCTATTAACGATTCTCAAAATAATCTAAGTGAAGCATGAGAGATCAATAGTTTCTTTAAAACAAATCCACCACCGTGCTCTAAAAGATATAAGTGAAGCACCAGAGCAAAAATTATCATGCTCAAAAGATATAAGTGAAGCACTAGAGCAAAAATTATCATGCTCAAAAGATATAAGTGAAGCACTATGAGCAAAACTATCAAGCTCAAAAGATATAAGTGAAGCACATAGAGTATTCTAACAAATTACAAATCATGTATGGCTCTCTCAAAATATGTGTACAGCAAGGATGATTGTGGTAAACTAACAAGCAAAGACGCAAATAATACAAGACGCTCCAAGCAAAACACATATCATGTGGTGAATAAAAATATAGCTCCAAGTAAATTACCGATGGAAGTGGACGAAGGAGGGGATGCTTTCGGGGCATCCCGAAGCTTTGACTTTTTGGTGTCCTTGGATTATCTAGGGGGTTCCATGGGCATCCCCAAGCTTAGGCCCTTCCCACTCCTTGTTCCATAATCCATCAAAAGAATTCACCCAAAACTTGAAAACTTCACAACACAAAACTCAACAGAAATCTCGTGAGCTCCGTTAGAGAAAGAAAACAAAAGACTACTTCAAGGTACTGTAATGAAATCATTCTTTATTTATATTGGTGTTAAACCTACTGTATTCCAACTTCTCTATGGTTTATAAACTATTTTACTAGCCATAGATTCATCAAAATAAGCAAACAACACACGAAAAATAGAATCTGTCAAAAACAGAACAGTCTGTAGCAATCTGTAACTAACACAAACTTCTAGAACTCTGAAAATTCTACCAAAATAGGAAGTCCTGGACAATTTGTTTATTGAACAGCAGCAAAAAGAATCAACGCAAAAGCTCGTTCCTGTGATTTAACAAAATTATATTCATGCGTGCAAAGTTTCTGTTTTTCAGCAGAATCAAATCAACTATCATCGCAGGTTATCCTATAGGTTCTACTTGGCACAAACACTAATTAAAAGACAAAACCACATCTAAACAGCAGGTAGATGGATTATTTATTCCTAAACAGAAGCAAAAACAAAAAACACAAAATAAAATTGGGTTGCCTCCCAACAAGCGCTATCGTTTAACGCCCCTAGCTAGGCATAAAAGCAAGGATAGATCTAGGTATTGCCATCTTTGGTAGGCAATCCATAAGTGGCTCTCATGATAGATTCATATGATAATTTTATTTTCTTTCTAGGGAAGTGTTCCATGCCCTTATTTAAGGGAGACTGGAATCGAATATTCCCTTCCTTCATATCAATAATTGCACCAATCGTTCTAAGGAAAGGTCTACCAAGAATAATAGGACATGAAGGATTGCAATCTATATCAAGAACGATAAAATCTACGGGCACATAATTCCTATTTGCAACAATAAGAACATCATTAATTCTTCCCATAGGCTTTTTAATAGTGGAATCCGCAAGATGCAAGTTTAGAGAGCAATCATCAAAATCACGGAAATCTAGCAAATCACATAAAGTTTGGGGAATAGTAGAGACACTAGCACCCAAATCACACAAAGCATGAAACTCAAAACCTTTAATTTTAATTTTAATAGTAGGTTCCCACTCATCGTAGAGTTTTCTAGGGATAGAAACTTTCAACTCAAGTTTTTCTTCATAAGATTGCATCAAAGCATCAACAATGTGTTCGGTAAAGGCCTTATTTTGACTATAAGCATGAGGAGAATCTAGCACGGATTGCAACAAGGAAATACAACCAATCAAAGAACAATTTTCATAATTAAAGTCCTTGAGATCCAAAATAGTGGGTTTAGCAACATCATGGTTTTTATTTATTTCAATCCCACTATCATCAAATTCATCATCAATATCTAGAAACTCCGAATTCTTAGAATGCCTTCTAGGTAAAGGAAGATCATATTCCGATTCATCAAGATTCATATTGCAAACCAAAGATTTAATGGGGGACACATCAATAACTTTTAGATCTTCATCTTGATTTTCATAGGAATTGGAAGAAGACACTTTAATAAAGGCATCTTTGGAAGCACGCATCCTAGCGGTTCTTTCCTTGCACTCATCAATGGAAATTCTCATGGCTTTGAGAGACTCATTGATATCATGCTTAGGAGGAATAGATATAAGCTTTAAAGAATCAATTGCAAGAGAAATTCTATCAACGTTCCTAGCCAAATCATCAACTTTAAGCAATTTCTCTTCAAGCAAAGCATTAAAATTCTTTTGTGAATTCATAAACTCTTTAACACTACTCTCAAATTCAGAGGGCATTGATACGTCCATTTTGCATCATGCTTTTATGTCAATATTTCTTGCATTATGGGCTGTTATTTCACGTTATGTCGCAATACTTATGGCTATTCTCTCTTATTTTACAAGGTTTACATGAAGAGGGAGAATGACGGCAGCTGGAATTCTGGGCTGGAAAAGGAGCAAATATTGAAGGACTATTCTGCGCAACTCCAAAAGTCCTAAAACTCCACAGAATGTCTTAAAATAAATAAAGAAAAACGTCTCCAAAGATGAAGGCCAGGGGCCCACACCCTGCTCACGAGGGTGGAGGGCGCGCCCCCCTACCTCGTGGCCCCCCTGGTGGCTCTCCGACGTCCATCTTCTCCTATATGAAGTCTTTTGATGAGAAAAAAATAGCAGGCCACCTTTTGGGACGAGACTCCGCCGCACGAGGCGGAAACTTGGCGGAACCAATATAGGGCTCCGGCAGAGCTGTTCTGCCGGGGACACTTCCCTCCGGGAGGGGGAAATCATCACCATCGTCATCACCAACGCTCCTCTCATCGGGAGAGGGCAATCTCCATCAACATCTTCACCAGCACCATCTCATCTCCAAACCCTAGTTCATCTCTTGTATCCAATTCTTGTCTCCAAGTCCGGGATTGGTGCTAGTAGGTTGCTAGTAGTGTTGATTACTCCTTGTAGCTGATGCTAGTTGGTTTATTTGGTGGAAGATCATATGTTCAGATCCTTTATGCACATTATTACCCCTCTAATTATGAACATGAATATGCTTTGTGAGTAGTTACGCTTGTTCCTGAGGACAAGGGAGAAGTCTTGCTATTAGTAGTCATGTGAATTTGGTACTCGTTCGATATTTTGATAAGCTGCATGTTGTCTAACCTCTAGTGGTGTTATGTGAACGTCGACTACATAACACTTCACCATTATTTGGGCCTAGAGGAAGGCATTAGGAAGTAATAAATAGATGATGGGTTGCTAGAGTGACAGAAGCTTAAACCCTAGTTTATGCGTTGCTTCGTAAGGGGCTGATTTGGATCCATATGTTTCATGCTATGGTTAGGTTTACCTTAATAATTTTGTTGTAGTTGCGGATGCTTGCAATAGAGGTTAATCATAAGTGGGATGCTTGTCCAAGTAAGGGCAGTACCCAAGCACCGGTCCACCCACATATCAAATTATCAAAGTACTGAACGTGAATCATATGAGCGTGATGAAAACTAGCTTGATGATATTCCCATGTGTCCTCGGGAGCACTTTTCCTATTATAAGAGTTTGTCCAGGCTTGTCCTTTGCTACAAAAAGGATTGGGCCACCTTGCTGCACTTTATTTACTTTTGTTACTTGTTACTCGTTACAATTTATCTTATCACAAACCTATCTGTTACCACTTATTTCAGTACTTGCAGAGAATACCTTGCTGAAAACCGCTTATCATTTCCTTCTGCTCCTCGTTGGGTTCGACACTCTTACTTATCAGAAGGACTACGATAGATCCCCTATACTTGTGGGTCATCAAGACTCTTTTCTGGCACCGTTGCCGGGGAGTGAAGCGCCTTTGGTAGGTGGAATTTGGTAAGGAAAAATTTATTTAGCGTGCTGAAATTTTCTATCACTTGTTACTATGGAAAGTAATTGATTGAGGGGCTTGTTCGGGGTATCTTCACCCCATCCAGTAGAGCAAAGAGTTGCTCCTCACCTGCTCAACCTACTGAACCTATTGAAAATGAAACTCCTTTTCAGATTCCTTCGGGTATGATGGAAAAACTGCTAGCTAACACTTTTGCAGGAGCTGGAACAAAGCATCCTGATGAACATCTACGCTATGTGGATGATATTTGTGGACTATTTAAGCTTCCAGGTATACCCGATGATGTTGTTAAGAAGAAGGCTTTCCCTTTATCTTTGGAGGGAGACGCATTGACATGGTATAGGCTATGTGATGATACGAGATCATGGAACTATAAAAGAGTGAAATTGGAATTTCACCAAAAGTATTACCCTATGCATCTTGTTCATCGTGATCGCAATTATATATATAATTTTTGGCCTCGCAAAGGAGAAAGCATCGCTCAAGCTTGGGGGAGGCTTAAATCAATGTTATATTCATGCCCCAATCATGAGCTTGCAAAAGAAGTGATTATGCAAAGTTTTTATGCTCAGCTTTCTGGTAACACCATGTTCGATACTTCTTGTGCTGGCTCTTTTATGATGAAGCCTATTGAATTTAGATGGAATTTATTGGATAGAATTAAACGCAACTCTGAAGATTGGGACCTCAACGAAGGTAAGGAGTCAGGTATGACACCTAAGTTTAATTGTGTTAAATCTTTTATGGATACCGATATTTTCCGTAAGTTTAGCACTAAATATGGACTTGACTCTGAGATAGTAGCTTCTTTCTGTGAATCTTTTGCTACTTATGTTGATCTCCCCAAGGAGAAGTGGTTTAAATATCATCCTCCCATAGAAGTAAAAGTAGATGCACCTATTAAAGCTGAAGAAAAGACTGTCACTTATAATTATCCTATTGTTCCTACTTCTTATGTTGAGAAACCACCTTTCCCTGTTAGAATGAAGGATCATGCTAAAGCTTCAACTGTTGTTCGTAAAAGCAATACTAGGACTTATACACCACTTGAGCAAGTCAAAGTAGAACCCAATATTGCTATTGTTAAAGATCTCTTGTCTGATAATATTGATGGGCATGTTATTCAATTCTCTGGTGAAACTGCTAGAATTGCTAAACCCTGTGATAGAGATAAACATAGACCTGTGGTAGGCGTGCATGTTATTTCTGTTAAAATTAGAGATCATTGTTATCATGGCTTATGTGATATGGGTGCTAGTGCTAGTGTTATACCCATTGACTTATACAAAGAAATTATGCATGAGATTGCACCTGCTGAGTTAGAAGAAATTGATGTCACAATTAAACTTGCCAATAGAGATACTATTTCACCAGTCGGAATTGTTAGAGATGTTGAAGTCTTGTGTGGGAAAACCAAATATCCCGCTGATTTTCTTGTTCTTGGTTCTCCACAAGATAGCTTTTGTCCCATTATATTCGGTAGACCCTTCTTGAATACTGTTAATGCTACGATAGATTGTAAAAATAATGTTGTTACTGTTGGCTTGGATGATATGGTTCATGAGTTTAATTTCTCTAAATTTAGTAAAACATGAGGAAGAATTACCTAGTAAGGATGAAATTATTGGTCTTGCTTCTATTGCTGTACCTCCTAGTGATCCTTTAGAACACTATTTGCTAGACCATGAAAATGATATGTTCATGAATGAAAGAAGGGAAATAGATGAAATATTCTTTAAACAGGAACCTATTCTGCAACACAATTTGCCTGTTAAAATCCTAGGGATCCTCCTCCACCCAAGGGTGATCCCGTGTTTGAGCTTAAACCGTTGCCTGATAATCTTAAATATGCTTATCTTGATGAAAAGAAAATATATCCTGTCATTATTAGCGCTAACCTTTCAGAGCATGAAGAAGAAAGATTATTGAAAACTCTGAAAAAGCACCGCACTGCTATTGGATATACTCTGGATGATCTTAAGGGCATCAGTCCCACTCTATGTCAACATAAAATAAATTTGGAAGCTGATGCCAAACCAGTTTGTGATCCTCAACGATGTTTGAATCCTAAAATGAAAGAAGTGGTAAGAAAGGAAATACTCAAGCTTCTGGAGGCAGGTATAATTTATCCCATTGCTTATAGTCAGTGGGTAAGTCCTGTCCATTGTGTCCCTAAGAAGGAAGGTATTACTGTTGTCCCTAATGATAAAG
Source organism: Triticum timopheevii (assembly GCA_963921465.1). Lineage (NCBI taxonomy): Eukaryota > Viridiplantae > Streptophyta > Magnoliopsida > Poales > Poaceae > Triticum > Triticum timopheevii. Next base: position 576,166,070 of record OY997264.1, on the reverse strand, counting down.
ATGAATTGATTCCGCAAAGAATTATCACAGGGTATAGGATGGTAATTGATTTCCGCAGATTAAATAAGGCTACTAAGAAAGATCATTACCCCTTACCTTTTATTGATCAAATGCTAGAAAGATTATGCAAACATACACATTATTGCTTTCTAGATGGTTATTCTGGTTTTTCTCAAATACCTATGTCGGCTAAAGATCAATCAAAGACTACTTTTACATGCCCTTTTGGTACTTTTGCTTATAGCCGTATGCCTTTCGGTTTATGTAATGCACCTGCTACCTTTCAAAGATGCATGATGGCTATATTCTCTGACTTTTGTGAGAAAATTTGTGAGGTTTTCATGGATGACTTTTCCGTCTATGGTTCCTCTTTTGATGATTGCTTGAGCAATCTTGCTCGAGTTTTGCAGAGATGCGAAGAAACTAATCTTGTCTTGAATTGGGAAAAGTGCCACTTTATGGTGAATGAAGGTATTGTCTTGGGGCATAAAGTTTCTAAAAGAGGTATTGAAGTTGATAAAGCCAAGGTTGATGCTATTGAAAAGATGCCATGTCCCAAGGACATCAAAGGTATAAGAAGTTTCCTTGGTCACGCCGGATTTTACAGGAGGTTCATTAAGGACTTCTCAAAAATCTCTCGGCCTCTGACCAATTTATTACAAAAAGATGTACCATTTGTCTTTGATGATGATTGTGTAGAAGCATTTGAAATACTTAAGAAAGCATTAGTCTCTGCACCTGTTGTTCAACCACCTGATTGGAATTTACCCTTTGAAATTATGTGTGATGCTAGTGATTATGCTGTAGGTGCTGTTCTAGGGCAAAGAGTTGATAAGAAATTGAATGTTATCCATTATGCTAGTAAGACTCTAGACAATGCTCAAAGAAATTATGCTACTACCGAAAAGGAAGTTTTAGCAATTATATTTGCTTGTGATAAATTCAGACCCTATATTGTTGATTCTAAAGTAACTATTCACACAGATCATGCTGCTATTAAATATCTTATGGAAAAGAAAGATGCAAAACCTAGACTCATTAGATGGGTTCTCTTGCTTCAAGAATTTGATTTGCATATTGTTGATAGAAAAGGAGCTGAGAACCCCGTTGCAGACAACTTGTCTAGGTTAGAGAATGTTCTTGATGACCCACTACCTATTGATGATAGCTTTCTGATGAACAATTAAATGTCATAAGTACTTCTCGTAGCACTCCGTGGTATGCTGATTATGCTAATTATATTGTTGCTAAATTTATACCACCTAGCTTCACATACCAACAAAAGAGAAAGTTTTTCTATGACTTGCGACATTACTTTTGGGATGACCCACATCTTTATAAAGAAGGAGTAGATGGTGTTATTAGATGTTGTGTACCTGAGCATGAACAGGAATAGATCTTACGCAAGTGTCACTCCGAAGCTTATGGAGGACACCACGCTGGAGATAGAACTGCACATAAGGTATTGCAATCCGGTTTTTATTGGCCTACTCTCTTCAAAGATGCATGTAAGTTTGTTTTGTCTTGCGATGAATGTCAAAGAATTGGTAATATTAGTAGACGTCAAGAAATGCCTATGAATTATTCACTTGTTATTGAACCATTTGATGTTTGGGGCTTTGATTATATGGGACCTTTTCCTGCTTCTAATGGATACACTCATATTTTAGTTGCTGTTGATTACGTTACTAAGTGGGTAGAACCTATTCCAACTAGTAGTGCTGATCATAACACTTCTATTAAAATGCTTAAGGAAGCTTATTTTACGAGGTTTGGAGTCCCTAGATATTTAATGACTGATGGTGGTTCACACTTTATTCATGGTGCTTTCTGTAAGATGCTTGCTAAATACGACGTTAATCATAGAATTGCATCTCCATATCACCCGCAGTCTAGTGGTCAGGTAGAATTGAGCAACAGAGAGCTCAAATTAATTTTGCAAAAGACTGTCAATAGGTCTAGAAAGAATTGGTCCAAAAAACTTGATGATGCATTATGGGCCTATATAACTGCATACAAAAATCCTATGGGTATGTCTCCGTATAAAATGGTTTATGGAAAAGCATGTCACTTACCTCTCGAACTAGAACATAAGGCATACTGGGCTATTAAAGAGCTCAACTATGATTTCAAACTTGCCGGCGAGAAGAGGTTATTTGATATTAGCTCACTTGATGAATGGAGAACCCAACCTTATGAAAATGCCAAGTTGTTTAAAGAAAAGGTTAAAAGATGGCATGACAAAAGGATACAAAAACGTGAGTTTAATGTAGGTGATTATGTATTGCTATACAACTCTCGTTTAAGATTTTTTGCAGGAAAACTTCTCTCCAAATGGGAAGGTCCCTACGTTATCGAGGAGGTCTATCATTCTGGTGCCATAAAAACCAACAACTTCGCAGGCACAAATCCGAAGGTGGTAAACGGTCAAAGGATCAAACACTATATTTCAGATAATCCTATAAATGTTGAAACTAATATTATTGAAACCGTAACCCTGGAGGAATACATAAAGGACACTTTCCAGAACGTTCCAGACTCCGAAAAGGAATAGGTATGTAGTACGGTAAGTAAACCGACTCCGAAACAATTTTTAAGGCAATATTTCTCTGTTTTGGAATATTTAGAAAAATAAAAAAATAAGTAGCAGTCCAGGGAGGACACGAGGCCTCCACGAGGGTGGAGGGCGCACCCTACCCCCCAAGGCGCGCCCCCTATCTCGTGAGCACCTCGTGTGCCCTCCGAACTCCGTTTCCTTGCACGATACATATTTTGGTCGGTAAAAATTCATTATATATACTCCCGAAGGTTTTGACTCTCGTATCACGCAAATATCCTCTATTTTTGTTTCGAGCTGTTGCTGCTGCAGATTAGAGCAAGATGTCTTCCCAAGATTCAGAGGGAGAGAGCTACATGGCTGATTATATTGCAAATCCAAAAGTATATGGGGATGTGGAGCATTATGGCTGGACCACGGAGGAAGAGGAAGACTATGATCCAAAGAGGAAGGAGGAAAAGAGTTCCGACAAAGAGGACTATCCCCTACCTCAACCTGGTGATATGCATGTGGAGTTCAAGAAGTCAAGCCTCCATAAGGTCCAATCTATCTCGCCTCGTTATTTGCAGGACAGTAAGGCATCACTATGCAAAAAGATAATGAAACTTGAGCTGGAGAATGAGGATCTGAGGGATGAAAATTTTAGCCTTAGACGCAAGCTAGAGAAGAAAAATGCAACAACTCCATCATCAACAACACCTCCACCGCCAACAACAAAGAAGGAGATATAATCACATGGGTATGGGCACTCCCCTTGGCAACTGCCAAGCTTGGGGGAGGTGCCCTGGTATCGTATCACCATCACAACTCCTATCTTTACCGTTTTTCTTAGTTCAATCCTAGTAGTAGTATCTTGATTTAGTAGAATAAAGTCATGGCATGATCTAGTTTTGAGTTTTGCTTTATGATCCTTCTTTGTAATCGAGTCCGTGAGCTATATAATAAAGATTAGTGTTGAGTCAAGGGCTTGAGTATTTTGCCATGATCTTGGGTGATTAGAAGAAAAAGAATAAAAAGAATCAAAGAGTTCATATTTATCTTATTGAAAGTAATGACTTCACATAGAAAGAGTATGATGATTTAAATTTGTTGGGAGTTGGCAAATATAGCTTTGGTCATTGTTGCAATTAATAGGAAGTAATAAGGAAAGAGAGGTTTCACATATAGATATATTATCATTGACATCTTTTATGATTGGGAGCACTCATTAAAATATGACATGCTAAAGAGTTGAGGTTGGACAAGGAAGACAACATAATGAGTTATGTTTTCTTATATCTGAGATAAACTATGTTGTCATGGATCCTCTACCGTGTTTAGCTTGCCTTTCCCCCTCATGCTAGCCAAATTCTCAGCACTAAGTAGAAATACTACTTGTGCTTCCAAATACCCTTAAACCAGTTTTGCCATGAGAGTCCACCATATCTACCTATGGATTGAGTAAGATCCTTCAAGTAAGTTGTCATCGGTGCAAACAATAAAAATTGCTCTCTAAATATGCATGACTTATTAGTGCGGAGAAAATAAACTTTGTACGAACTTGTTGTGGACGCAATAAAAGCGACGGACTGCATCATAAAGGTTCACATACAAGGGGCAATATAAAGTGACGTTCTTTCGCATTAAGATTTTGTGCATCAACCCTAAACGCGCATGACAACCTCTGAAGGAAATATGCCCTAGAGGCAATAATAAAGTTATTATTTATTTCCTTATATCATGATAAATGTTTATTATTCATGCTAGAATTGTATTAACCGGAAACATAATACATGTGTGAATACATAGACAAACATAGTGTCACTAGTATGCCTCTACTTGACTAGCTCGTTTATCAAAGATGGTTATGTTTCCTAGCCATGGACAAAAGAGTTGTCATTTGATTAACGGGATCACATCATTAGGAGAATGATGTGATTGACATGACCCATTCCGTTAGCCTGGCACTTGATCGTTTAGTATGTTGCTATTGCTTTCTTCATGACTTATACATGTTCCTGTAACTATGAGATTATGCAACTCCCGTTTACCGGAGGAACACTTTGGGTGCTACCAAACGTCACAACGTAACTGGGTGATTATAAAGGAGTGCTACAGGTGTCTCCAAAGGTACATGTTGGGTTGGCGTATTTCGAGATTAGGTTTTGTCACTCCGATTGTCGGAGAGGTATCTCTAGGCCCTCTCGGTAATGCACATCACTATAAGCCTTGCAAGCAATGTGACTAATGAGTTGCGGGATGATGCATTACATAACGAGTAAAGAGACTTGCCGGTAACAAGATTGAACTAGGTATTGGGATACCGACGATCGAATCTCGGGCAAGTAACATACCGATGACAAAGGGAACAACGTATGTTGTTATGCGGTTTGACCGATAAAGATCTTCGTAGAATATGTGGGAGCCAATATGAGCATCCAGGTTCCTCTATTGGTTATTGACCGAGAATAGTTCTAGGTCATGTCTACATTGTTCTCGAACCCGTAGGGTCCGCACGCTTAAGGTTTCGATGACAGTTATATTATGAGTTTATGAGTTTTGATGTACCGAAGGAGTTCGGAGTCCCGGATGAGATCGGGGACATGACAAGGAGTCTCGAAATGGTCGAGACGTAAAGATCGATATATTGGACGACTATATTCAGAGTTCGGCAAGGTTCCGAGTGGTTCGGGTATTTTTCGGAGTACCGGAGAGTTACGGGAATTCGCCGGGGAGTATATGGGCCTTATTGGGCCATACGGGAATAGAGGAGAGCGGCCGAAAGGAAGGAGGCGCGCTGCCCCCCTCTGGTCCGAATTGGACAAGGGGTGCGACCCCCTTTTCCTTCCTCCTCTCCCCCTCTTTCCCCCTTCTCCTACTCCAACAAGGAAGGAGGGAGTCCTACTCCCGGTGGGAGTAGGACTCCCCTTGGCGCGCCCCTACTAGGCCGGTCGCCCCCTCCCCCCTTGCTCCTTTATATACGGGGGCAGGGGGGCACCTCTAGGAACAACAATTGATCCCTTGGATCTCTTAGCCGTGTGCGGTGCCCCCCTCCACCATAATCCACCTCGATAATATCGTAGCGGTGCTTAGGCGAAGCCCTGCGTCGGTAGTACATCAAGATCGTCACCACGCCGTCGTGCTGACGGAACTCTCCCTCAACACTCGGCTGGATCGGAGTTCGAGGGACGTCATCGAGCTGAACGTGTGCTAGAACTCGGAGGTGCCGTAGTTTCGGTGCTTGATCGGTCGGGCCGTGAAGACGTACGACCACATCAACCGCGTTGTTCTAACGCTTCCGCCTTCGCTCTACGAGGGTACGTGGACACACTCTCCCCTCTAGTTGCTATGCATCACCATGATCTTGCGTGTGCGTAGGAATTTTTTTGAAATTACTACGTTCCCCAACAACCTCTGCTTCCCTCTGCGAAGGGCCTATCTTTTATTATTATCCTCTACCTTATGCAAGAGTCACGGTGATCCTCACCTTTCCTTTTTCATTTTATCCTTTGGCAAGTTCAGCATGTTGTAAAGAACATGATATATATATCTAATTGGATGTGGGGGAGCATGAATTATTATTGTTGACATTACCCTTGAGGTAAAAGGTTGTGGGGCAAAACTATAAGCCCCTATCTTTCTCTGTGTCCGATTAAAACTCCGTAAACACAAGTATCCCGTGAGTGTTAGCAATTATGAAGGACTAAGTGATAGTTGAGTATGTGGACTTGCTTTTAAGCTCTGACACAGACTCTTTCCGATGTTATGATAAATTGCAATTGCTTCAATGACTGAGGTTATAATTTGTTGGTGCTCAATAAGGTTTCTGATTCATACTTTGGCTTTGTGAAAAGATCATCACTTGAACATGAGTAATCATATGACAAAAATGTATTTATGTTGCTGTTATAGAAATAATCATGATGCCATCATGTCCGTATTTTATTTTTATCGACGCCTCTACCTCTAAACATGAGGACATATTTATTGTTATCGGCTTTTCGCTTGAGGACAAGCGAGGTGTAAGCTTGGGGGAGTTGATACGTCCATTTTGCATCATGCTTTTATGTCAATATTTATTGCATTATGGGCTATTATTTCATGTTATGTCACAATACTTATGGCTATTTTCTCTTATTTTACAAGGTTTACATGAATAGGGAGAATGCCGGCAGTTGGAATTCTGGGCTGGAAAAGGAGCAAATATTGAAGGACTATTCTGCGCAACTCCAAAAGTCCTGAAACTCCACGGAATGTCTTAAAACAAATAAAGAAAAATCGTCGCTAGAGATGAAGGCCAGGGGGCCCACACCCTGCTCACGAGGGTGGGGGGCGCGCCCCCTACCTCATGGGCCCCCTGGTGGCTCTCCGACGTCCATCTTCTCCTATATGAAGTCTTTCGATGAGAAAAAATAGCAGGCAACCTTTCGGGACGAGACTCCGCCGCCACGAGGTGGAAACTTGGCGTAACCAATCTAGGGCTTCGGCAGAGCTGTTCTGCCGGGGACACTTCCCTCCGGGAGGGGGAAATCATCACCATCGTCATCACCAATGCTCCTCTCATCGGGAGAGGGCAATCTCCATCAACATCTTCACCAGCACCATCTCATCTCCAAACCCTAGTTCATCTCTTGTATCCAATTCTTGTCTCCAAGTCCAGGATTGGTGCTAGTAGGTTGCTAGTAGTGTTGATTACTCCTTGTAGTTGATGCTAGTTGGTTTATTTGGTGGAAGATCATATGTTCAGATCCTTTATGCACATTATTACCCCTCTGATTATGAACATGAATATGCTTTGTGAGTAGTTACGTTTGTTCCTGAGGACAAGGGAGAAGTCTTGCTATTAGTAGTCATGTGAATTTGGTATTCGTTCGATATTTTGATAAGCTGTATGTTGTCTAACCTCTAGTGGTGTTATGTGAACGTCAACTACATAACACTTCACCATTATTTGGGCCTAGAGGAAGGCATTAGGAAGTAATAAGTAGATGATGGGTTGCTAGAGTGACAGAAGCTTAAACCCTAGTTTATGCGTTGCTTCGTAAGGGGCTGATTTGGATCCATATGTTTCATGCTATGGTTAGGTTTACCTTAATACTTTTGTTGTAGTTGTGGATACTTGCAATAGAGGTTAATCATAAGTGGGATGCTTGTCCAAGTAAGGGCAGTACCCAAGCACCGGTCCACCCACATATCAAATTATCAAAGTACCGAACGCGAATCATATGAGCGTGATGAAAACTAGCTTGACGATATTCCCATGTGTCCTCGGGAGCGCTTTTCCTATTATAAGAGTTTGTCCAGGCTTGTCCTTTGCTACAAAAAGGATTGGGCCACCTTGCTGCACTTTATTTACTTTTGTTACTTGTTACTCGTTACAATTTATCTTATCACAAAACTATCTGTTACCACTTATTTTAGTACTTGCAGAGAATACCTTGCTGAAAACCGCTTATCATTTCCTTCTGCTCCTCGTTGGGTTCGACACTCTTACTTATCGAAAGGACTACGATAGATCCCCTATACTTGTGGGTCATCAGGCATCTTATTAAAATTTCCATAAGAGTTGTTGTAGGAATTTCCATAATTATTAGAGGGATTACTAGGATAAGGCCTAGGATTAAAATTCCCTCTATAAGCGTTATTTCCAAAATTATTCCTACCAACAAAATTCACATCCATAGATTCATTATTATTCTCAAGCAAAGTAGATAAAGGCATATCATTGGGATCAAGAGGAGTATTTTTAGGAGCAAACATCTTCATAAGTTCATCCATCTTTTCACTCAAAACATTGATTTCTTCTATAGCATGCACTTTTTTACTAGAAGATCTTTCGGTGTGCCATTGAGAATAATTAGCCATAATATTATCAAGCAATTCGGTAGCATCTCCTAACGTAATTTCCATAAAAGTGCCTCCCACGGCCGAATCTAAAAGATTTCTAGAAGCAAAATTCAATCCGGCATAAAAAAATTGTATAATCATCCATAAATTCAAATCATGAGTAGGCAATTGCGAAGCATTAATTTCATTCTTTCCCAAGATTGGGCAACATGCTCATGATCGAGTTGTTTAAAATACATGATGTCCTTCCTAAGAGTGATAATCTTAGCGGGAGGAAAATACTTAGAGATAAAAGCATCTTTGCACTTGTTCCAAGAATCAATACTATTTTTAGGCAAAGATGAAAACCAAACTTTAGCACGATCTCTAAGTGAAAACGGAAATAACTTCAATTTGACAATATTGTTATCCGTATCTTTCTTCTTTTGCATATCACACAAATCAACAAAATTGTTTAGATGAGTAGTGTCATCTTCACTAGGAAGGCCGGCGAATTGATCTTTCATAACAAGATTCAGCAAAGCGGTATTGATTTCACAAGACTCATCATTATTAAGAGGAGCAATCGGAGTACTAATGAAATCATTATTATTGGTATTCGAGAAATCACACAATTTGGTATTATCTTGCGCCATGGCAACAAGTAATCCAACACACAAGCAAACAGAAAGGCAACGAGAAAAAGGCAAATGGAAAAGAGAGGAGGAGATTGGGAAAGAGAGGGCAAATAAAATGGCAAGGGTGAAGTGGGGGAGAGGAAAACGAGAGGCAAATGGCAAATAATGTAATGCGAGAGATAGGGATTGCGATGGGTACTTGGTATGGTTGACTTGCTTGCGTGAGCCTCTCCGGCAACGGCGCTAGAAATTCTTCTTGCTACCTCTTGAGCACTGCGTTGCATTTCCCCGAAGAGGAGAGAATGATGCAGCAAAGTAGCGTAAGTATTTCCCTCAGTTTTTGAGAACCAAGGTATCAATCCAGTAGGAGACCACGCACAAGTCCCTCGTACCTACACAAAACGATAGCAACTCGCAACCAACGCGATTAGGGGTTGTCAATCCCTTCATGGTCACTTACGTTAGTGAGATCTGACAGAGATGATAAATAATATTTTTGGTATTTTTGATAGATAGATGCAAAGTAAAAAGAAAAAGGCAAAGTAAAAACAAGGCAAGTAAATAAAGTGATAGAGATTGATATGATGAGAATAGACCCGGGGCCATAGGTTTCACTAGTGGCTTCTCTCAAGAGCATAAGTATTCTACGGTGGATGAACAAATTATGAAAAAATTATGCTATAGTTTTAGTATTGGTTCTCTAATCCTCTGCCTGTGTTATCCTGTGTTAATGCATATACAAATTATGCTCTTGAGAGAAGCCACTAGTGAAACCTATGGCCCCCGGGTCTATTCTCATCATATCAATCTATATCACTTTATTTACTTGCCTTGTTTTTACTTTGACTTTTACTTTTTACTTTGCATCTATCTATCAAAAATACCAAAAATATTATTTATCATCTCTATCAGATCTCACTATCGTAAGTGACCGTGAAGGGATTGACAACCCCTAATCGCGTTGGTTGCGAGTTGCTATCGTTTTGTGTAGGTACGAGGGACTTGTGTGTGCTCTCCTACTGGATTGATACCTTGGTTCTCAAAAACTGAGGGAAATACTTACGCTACTTTGTTGCATCATCCTCTCCTCTTCGGGGAAATCCAACGCAGTGCTCAAGAGGTAGCAAGAAGAATTTCTGGCGCCGTTGCCGGGGAGGCTCACGCAAGCAAGTCAACCATACCAAGTACCCATCGCAATACCTATCTCTCGCGTTACATTATTTGCCATTTGCCTCTCGTTTTCCTCTCCCCCACTTCACTCTTGCCGTTTTATTCCCAATCTCCTCCTCTCTTTCCCTTTTGCCTTTTCTGGTTGCCTTTCTGCTTGCTCGTGTTTAGTTTGCTTATTTTGTTGTGATGGCTCTACCTAGATTTGGTGACCTTCACCTTAAAAGGCTAGAGGAGATCGAAAGCAATGTTAGAAAGTTTATGGTTTTGCAATTTGAGCACAATAATTTCTTCAGAAATTAGCTTAAGGAACAAAAAAGTTTTATGAGTTATATGAATAAAGAACTTGATGATATGTCTAAGGAATTTGATGGTATAAGGGCCCAAATTGCTCGTCTTGAAAAGATGACCGCTGAAATTTCGGATATGCAAGCTACCTTAGTCAATAAGATGGCTGCTAAACCGAATTCCTATGAAAATCAAGATGAAGATCTAAAAGTTATTGATGTGTCCCCCATTAAATCTTTGTTTTGCAATATGAATCTTGATGAATCTGAATATGATCTTCCTTTACCTAGAAGGCGTTCTAAGAATTCAGAGTTTCTAGATCTTGATGATGAATTTGATGATAGTGGGATTGAAATAAATAAAAACCGTGATGTTGCTAAACCCACTATTTTGGATCTCAAGGAATTTAATTATGAAAATTGCTCTTTGATTGGTTGTATTTCCTTGTTGCAATCCGTGCTAGATTCTCCTCATGCTTATAGTCAAAATAAGGCCTTTACCGAACACATTGTTGATGCTTTGATGCAATCTTATGAAGAAAAACTTGAGTTGAAAGTTTCTATCCCTAGAAAACTCTATGATGAGTGGGAACCTACTATTAAAATTAAAATTAAAGATTTTGAGTTTCATGCTTTGTGTGATTTTGGTGCTAGTGTCTCTACTATTCCCAAAACTTTATGTGATTTGCTAGATTTCCGTGATTTTGATGATTGCTCTCTAAACTTGCATCTTGCGGATTCCACTATTAAAAAGCCTATGGGAAGAATTAATGATGTTCTTATTGTTGCAAATAGGAATTATGTGCCCGTAGATTTTATCGTTCTTGATATAGATTGCAATCCTTCATGTCCTATTATTCTTGGTAGACCTTTCCTTAGAACGATTGGTGCAATTATTGATATGAAGGAAGGGAATATTCGATTCCAATCACCCTTAAATAAGGGCATGGAACACTTCCCTAGAAAGAAAATAAAATTACCATATGAATCTATCATGAGAGCCACTTATGGATTGCCTACCAAAGATGGCAATACCTAGATCTATCCTTGCTTTTATGCCTAGCTAGGGGCGTTAAACGATAGCGCTTGTTGGGAGGCAACCCAATTTTATTTTGTATTTTTTGTTTTTGCTTCTGTTTAGGAATAAATAATCCATCTACCTTATGTTTAGATGTGGTTTTGTCTTTTAATTAGTGTTTGTGCCAAGTAGAACCTATAGGATAACCTACGATGATAGTTGATTTGATTCTGCTGAAAAACAGAAACTTTGCACGCACGAATATAATTTTGTTAAATCACAGGAACGTGTTTTTGAGTTGATTCTTTTTGTTGCTGTTCAATAAACAAATTTTCCAGGACTTCCTATTTTGGTAGAATTTTCAGAGTTCCAGAAGTTTGCGTTAGTTACAGATTGCTACAGACTGTTCTGTTTTTGACAGATTCTGTTTTTCGTGTGTTGTTTGCTTATTTTGATGAATCTATGGCTAGTAAAATAGTTTATAAACCATAGAGAAGTTGGAATATAGTAGGTTTAACACCAATATAAATAAAGAATGATTTCATTACAGTACCTTAAATTAGTCTTTTGTTTTCTTTTCTCTAATGGAGCTCACGAGATTTCTGTTGAGTTTTGTGTTGTGAAGTTTTCAAGTTTTAGGTGAATTATTTTGATGGATTATGGAACAAGGAGTGACAAGAGCCTAAGCTTGGGGATGCCCATGGCACCCCCAAGATAATCCAAGGACACCAAAAAGTCAAAGCTTGGGGATGCCCCGGAAGGCATCCCCTCTTTCATCCACTTCTATTGGTAATTTACTTGGAGCTATATTTTTATTCACCACATGATATGTGTTTTGCTTGGAGCGTCTTGTATTATTTGCGTCTTTGCTTGTTAGTTTACCACAATCATCCTTGCTGTACACATCTTTTGAGAGAGCCATACATGATTTGGAATTTGTTAGAATACTCTATGTGCTTCACTTATATCTTTTGAGCTTGATAGTTTTGCTCATAGTGCTTCACTTATATCTTTTGGGCATGATAATTTTTGCTCTAGTGCTTCACTTATATCTTTTGAGCATGATAATTTTTGCTCTAGTGCTTCACTTATATCTTTTAGAGCACGGTGGTGGATTTGTTTTAAAGAAACTATTGATCTCTCATGCTTCACTTAGATTATTTTGAGAATCGTTAATAGCATGGTAATTTGCTTAATGTTAATATACTTAGTGTTCAAGATATGTGAAACTTTATTTTGAGTGAATTGAATACTAAGATAAGTTTGATGCTTGATAATTGTTTTGAGATATGGAGGTGATAATATCAAAGTCGTGCTAGTTGATAATTGTGAATTTGAGAAATACTTGTGTTGAAGTTTGCAAGTCCCGTAGCATGCACGTATGGTTAAAGTTGTGTAACAAATTTGAAACATGAAGTGTACCTGGCTTGTGCATCCTTATGAGTGGCAGTCAGGGACGAGCGATGGTCTTTTCCTACCAATCTATCCCCCTAGGAGTATGCGCGTAGTACTTGATTTTTGATGGCTTCTAAATTTTTGCAATAAGTATATGAGTTCTTTTGACTAATGTTGAGTCCATGGATTATACGCACTATCACATTTCCACCTTTGCTAGCCTCTTTGGTACCGTGCATTGCCCTTTCTCACCTTGAGAGTTGGTGCAAACTTCGCTGGTGCATCCAAACCCCGTGATACGATACGCTCTATCACACATAAACCTCCTTATATCTTCCTCAAAACAGCCACCATACCTACCTATCATGGCATTTCCACAGCCATTCTGAGATATATTGCCATGCAACTTCCATCATCATTATTATAACATACATTACTTTTGTCATATTGCCATTGCATGATCATGTAGTTGACATCGTATTTGTGGCAAAGCCACCATGCATTATTTTCCATACATGTCACTCTTGATTCATTGCACCATCCTGGTACATGGCCAGAGGCATTCATATAGAGTCATATTTTGTTCTAAGTTTCGAGTTGTAATTGTTGAGTTGTAAGAAAAATAAAAGTGTGATCATCATCATTATTAGAGCATTGTCCCAAGTGAGGAAAGGATGATGGAGACTATGATTCCCCCATAAGTCGGGATGAGACTCCGGACGAAAAAAATAAATAAAAAAAGCAAGGCTAAAAAAAGGAAGGCCCAAAAAAAGAAAAAAATGAGAGAAAAAGAGAGAAGGGACAATGCTACTATCCTTTTACCACACTTGTGCTTCAAAGTAGCACCTTGTCCTTCATGTAGTGAGTCTCATATATTGTGCTTCAAAGTAGCACCAAGATCTTCATGATAGTGAGTCTCATAAGTTGTCTTTTTATACTAGTGGGAATTTTTCATTATAGAACTTGGCTTGTATATTCCAGTGATGGGCTTCCTCCCCCTAGGTCTTCGTGAGCAAGCGAGTTGGATGCACACCCACTAGTTTTATTTTGTTGAGCATTCATAGCTCTAAGTGCATCTGTTGCATGGCAATCCCTACTCCTCATGTTGACATCAATTGATCGACATCTCCATAGCCTGTTGATTAGCCTCGTCAATGTGAGACTTTCTCCTTTTTTGTCTTCTCCACACAATCCCCATCATCATATTCTATTCCACCCATAGTGCTATATCCATGGCTCGCGCTCATGTATTGCGTGAAGGTTCAAAAAGTTTGAGATTATTTGAGTATGAAACAATTGCTTGGCTTGTCATCGGGGGTATAGAAGTTGGGAACATCTTTGTGTGACGAAAATGAAGCATAGCCTAACTATATGATTTTGTAGGGATGAACTTTCTTTTGCCATGTTATTTTGAGAAGACATGATTTCTTTGATTAGTATGCTTGAAGTATTATTATTTTTGTGTCAATATGAACTTTTGTCTTGAATCTTTCGGATCTGAATATTCATATCACAAGTAAGAAGATTTATATTGAAATTATGCCAAAGTATCACTCCGCATCAAAAATTCTTTTTTATCATTTACCTACTCAAGGACGAGCAGGAATTAAGCTTGGGGATGCCTGATACGTCTCCAACGTATCTATAATTTTTGATTGCTCCATGCTACTTTATCTACTGTTTTGGACTATATTGGGCTTTATTTTCCACTTTTATATTACTTTTGGGACTATCCTATTAACTGGAGGCCCAGCCCAGAATTGCTATTTTTTGCCTATTTCAGTGTTTTGAAGAAACGGAATATCAAACGGAGTCCAAACGGAATGAAACCTTCGGGAACGTGATTTTCCAACCAAACGTGATCCAGGAGACTTGGACCCTACTCCAAGCAGTGCTAGAGGCGGTCACGAGGGTGGAGGGCGTCCCCCCTGGGTGTGCCCCCCTACCTCGTGGGCCCCCTGACGCTCCACCGACGTACTCCTTCCTCCTATATATACCTACGTATCCCCAAACGATCAGAACAGGAGCCAAAAACCTAATTCCATCACCGCAACCTTCTGTATCCACGAGATCCCATCTTGGGGCCTGTTCCGGAGCTCCGCCGGAGGGGGCATCCACCATGGAGGGCTTCTACATCATCACCATAGCCCCTCTGATGAAGTGTGAGTACTTTACTGCAGACCTTCGGGTCCATAGCTAGTAGCTAGATGGCTTCTTCTCTCTTTTTGGATCTCAATACAATGTTCTCCCCCTCTCTCGTGGAGATCTATTCGATGTAATCTTATTTTTGCGGTGTGTTTGTTGAGATCGATGAATTGTGGGTTTATGATCCAGTATTATCTATGGAAAATATTTGATTCTTCTCTGAAATCTTTTTTATGTATGATTGAGTTATCTTTGAAAGTCTCTTCAAATTATATTTTTTGGTTTGGCCAACTAGATTGGTAGTTCTTGCAATGGGAGAAGTGCTTAGCTTTGGGTTCAATCTTGCGGTTTCCTTACCCAGTGACAGAAAGGGTTGCAAGGCACGTATTGTATTGTTGCCATCAAGGATAACAAGATGTTTTTTTTATCATATTGCATGAATTTATCCCTCTACATCATGTCATCTTGCTTAAGGCGTTACTCTGTTTTTAACTTAATACTCTAGATGCATGTTGGATAGCGGTCGATGAGTGGAGTAATAGTAGTAGATGCAGAATCGTTTCGATCTACTTGTTTTGGACGTGATGCCTATATACATGATCATTGCCTACATATACTCATAACTATGCTCAATTCTGTCAATTGCTCAACAGTAATTTGTTCACCCACCGTAGAATACTTATGCTCTTGAGAGAAGCCACTAGTGAAACCTATGGCCCCCAGGTCTATTCTCATCATATCAATCTGTATCACTTTATTTACTTTCCTTGTTTTTACTTTGCCTTTTACTTTTTACTTTGCATCTATCTATCAAAAATACCAAAAATATTATTTATCATCTCTATCAGATCACACTATTGTAAGTGACCGTGAAGGGATTGACAACCCCTAATCGCGTTGGTTGCGAGTTGCTATCGTTTTGTGTAGGTATGAGGGACTTGTGCGTGGTCTCCTACTGGATTGATACCATGGTTCTCAAAAACTGAGGGAAATACTTACGCTACTTTGCTGCATCATCCTCTCCTCTTCGGGAAAATCCAACGCAGTGCACAAGAGGTAGCAGGCCCTACCGATTCTTTCTACCCGGCGCCACTGAGTTCAGATGTCATAGCCACTGCCACAAACCCTAAGCAAATCGGTCTCACCGATAGGGATCTCGGTCTCACCGAGATGGGATTGTAATCTCTCTGTTTCCCTTCATAACGTTTCGGTACCACCGAGATGAGCGATCGGTCCCATTGAGATTACAATGTAAACTCCCTATTTCCTTTTTGTAACATTTTGCTCCCACTGAAATGACGAACCGGTCCCACCGAGTTTACTTGACCAACTCTCTGGTTAGCTTATTACCAAAATCGGTCTCAACGAGTTTGTGTAATCGGTCTCATCGAGATTACGTTATGCCCTAACACTAACCATATCGGTCCTATCGAGTTGCATGTCGGTCCCACCGAAAATCCTAACGGTCACTAGATTTGCTGAATCGGTCCGACCGAGTTTATCAATTCGGTCCCATCGAGTTTGGCAAGTTGTGTGTAACGGTTAGATTTTGTGTGGAGGCTATAAATACCCCTCCACCTCCTCTTCATTTGTAGAGAGAGCCATCAGAACAAACCTACACTTCTAACTTGTTGTTTCTGAGAGAGAACCACCTACTCATGTGTTGAGTCCAAGATATTCCATTCCTACCATATGAATCTTGATCTCTAGCCTTCCCCAAGTTGCTTTCCACTCAAATCTTCTTTCCACCAAATCCAAATCCCGTGAGAGAGAGTTGAGTGTTGGGGAGACTATCATTTGAAGCACAAGAGCAAGGAGTTCATCATCAACACACCATTTGTTACTTCTTGGAGAGTGGTGTCTCCTAGATTGGCTAGGTGCCACTTGGGAGCCTCCGACAAGATTGTGGAGTTGAACCAAGGAGTTTGTAAGGGCAAGGAGATCGCCTACTTCGTGAAGATCTACCGCTAGTGAGGCAAGTCCTTCGTGGGCGACGGCCATGGTGGGATAGACAAGGTTGCTTCTTCGTGGACCCTTTGTGGGTGGAGCCCTCCGTGGACTCGCGCAACCGTTACCCTTCATGGGTTGAAGTCTCCATCAATGTGGATGTACGATAGCACCACCTATCGGAACCACGACAAAAACATCCGTGTCTCCAATTGTGTTTAAATCCTCCAAACCCTTCCTTTTACATTCTTGCAAGTTGCATGCTTTACTTTCGGCTGCTCATATACTCTTTGCATGCTTGCTTGAATTGTGTTAAGATTGCGTGACTTGTGCTAAGATAGCTAAAATCTGCCAAAGACTAAAATTGGGAAAAGGATAAGTTTTTATTTGGTCAAGTAGTCTAATCACCCCCCTCTAGACATACTTTCTATCCTACAAGTGGTATCAGAGCTTTGGTCTCCATTTGCTTTGATTTCCATAGCGTTTGGTGGTCATAGCATTGGTTTCACAACCTAGGAGAGTATGGCGTCTAGCGAGGGAAATTATCACCGTAGAGGTCCTTACTTTGATGGTACTAATTTTGCTAGTTGGAAGCATAAGATGAAAATGCATATTCTTGGACATAAACCCGCCGTTTGGGCTATTGTGTGTATTGGCTTGCAAGGTGAATTCTTTGATGGGAGAGAACCGAATCGTGAAGCTAGCATGGAAGAGTTTAAGATGCTGTAATACAACGCTCAAGCTTGTGATATCCTCTTCAACGGATTGTGCCTCGAAGAATTCAACAAAATCAACCGTCTTGAGAATTTAAAGGAAATTTGGGATACTTTGATTGATATGCATGAAGGTACCAACTCCGTCAAGGAATCCAAGTTGGATGTGCTCCAAAGTCAACTTGACAAGTTCAAAATGAAGGATGGTGAAGGTGTCACTGAAATGTACTCTAGGCTTGCTCTTATCACAAATGAGATTGCCCGCTTAGGAAGTGAAGAGACGACCGACCAATTCATCATCAAGAAGATCCTAAGAGCTTTGGACGGAAAATATGATACCGTGTGCACATTGATCCAAATGATGCCCAATTACAAAGATCTCAAGCCAACGGAAGTCATTGGAAGAATTGTTGCTCATGAGATGTCACTCAAGGATAAGGAGGAACTTCACAACAAGTCAAGTGGTGCTTACAAAGCCTCATGTGAAGCCCCTACTTCATCAAGTGAGAAACAAACCTTCAATGAAGAATTGAGCTTAATGGTGAAGAACTTCAACAAATTCTACAAGAATAGAAGCAAAGAGAGAAGCTCCAAGTCAAGGTCTTACAATGACAAAAGATCTTCTAGTCGAGAGCGCAATTGCTACAGTTGTGGGAGACCCACACACTATTCCAATGAGTGTACGGCACCCTACAAAAGAAGAGAAGAATCACCCCAGAGGAGAAGTAGAAGAGAAGAATCACCACCAAGAGAAAGGAGGAGTAGATATGATCGTTATGAACGAAGAACATCCCGAAGAAGCAAGGATTCGGAAAGGAAGGAGAAGTCATCAAGGAGCTACACAAAACGAAGACATCAAGCTCATGTTGGTGAATGGGTATCTGGCTCCGACTCCGACAATCACTCCGAGAGAATCTATCACTCCGACTCCGAATATACTCAAGATGAAGGTGTTGCCGGTCTAGCACTTGTGTCAACCAACTCCTACGACATATTTGATTCACCAAATGAAGGACTTGGAAGATGCTTCATGGCTAAAGGCCCAAAGGTAACACATCCCGACTATGTTGATTTCAATAGTGATGAAGATGACTTGCTAGGTGATGATGATTTACTTGTTGACAACTCTAGTGATGAATACTATGATGAAACGTCAATTAATCATGCTAATCAAGATAAAACGAATGACAATGATAAGGAGAAGATTGAGCTTCTAACTAAAGAACTATAAACTCTTAAGTTAGCTCATGAAACTATCTTAGAAGTGAAGGAAATATGCCCTAGAGGCAATAATAAAGTTATTATTTATTTCCTTATTTCATGATAAATGTTTATTATTCATGCTAGAATTGTATTAACCGGAAACATAATACATGTGTGAATACATAGACAAACATAGTGTCACTAGTATGCCTCTACTTCACTAGCTCGTGAACCAAAGATGGTTAAGTTTCCTAGCCATAGACATGAGTTGTCATTTGATTAACGGGATTACATCATTAGGAGAATGATGTGATTGACATGACCCATTCCGTTAGCCTAGCACTTGATCGTTTAGTATGTTGCTATTGCTTTCTTCATGACTTATACATGTTCCTGTAACTATGAGATTATGCAACTCCCGTTTACCGGAGGAACACTTTGGGTGCTACCAAATGTCACAACGTAACTGGGTGATTATAAAGGAGTACTACAGGTGTCTCCAAAGGTACATGTTGGGTTGGCGTATTTCGAGATTAGGTTTTGTCACTCCGATTGTCGGAGAGGTATCTCTAGGCCCTCTCGGTAATGCACATCACTATAAGCCTTGCAAGCAATGTAGCTAATGAGTTAGTTACGGAATGATGCATTACGTAACGAGTAAAGAGACTTACTGGTAACGAGATTGAACTAGGTATTGGATACCGACGATCGAATCTCGGGCAAGTAACATACCGATGACAAAAGGAACAACGTATGTTGTTATGCGGTTTGACCGATAAAGATCTTCGTAGAATATGTAGGAACCAATATGGGCATCCAGGTTCCGCTATTGGTTATTGACCGAGAATAGTTCTAGGTCATGTCTACATAGTTCTCGAACCCGTAGGGTCCACACGCTTAAGGTTTCGATGACAGTTTCATTATGAGTTTATGAGTTTTGATGTAGAGAAGGAGTTCAGAGTCCCGGATGAGATCGGGGACATGACGAGGAGTCTCGAAATGGTCGAGACGTAAAGATCGATATATTGGACGACTATATTCGGAGTTCGGAAAGGTTCCGAGTGATTCGGGTATTTTTCGGAGTACCGGAGAGTTACGGGAATTCGCCCGGGAGAAGTATTGGGCCTTATTGGGCCATACGGGAAAGAGAGAGGGGCTACCTAGGGTAGGCCGTGCGCCCCCCCATGGCCTAGTCCGAATTGGACTAGGGGGAGGGGCCGCACCCCCTCCTTCCTTCCCTTCTCTCTTCCCCTTCCTTGTCTCCTACTCCTACTACTTGGAAGGTCTCCTAGTTGGACTAGGAAAAGGGGAATCCTACTCCCGGTGGGAGTAGGACTCCCCTAGGGCGCGCCATAGAGAGGGCCGGCCCTCCCCTCTTCCACTCCTTTATATACGGGGGCAGGGGCACCCCATAGACACACAAGTTGATCTACGGATCGTTCCTTAGCCGTGTGCGGTGCCCCCCTCCACCATATTCCACCTCGGTCATATCGTCGCGGAGTTTAGGTGAAGCCCTGCGCTGGTAGAACATCATCATCGTCACCATGCCGTCGTGCTGACGGAACTCATCTCCGGAGCTCGGCTGGATCGGAGGCCGGAGATTGTCATCGAGCTGAACGTGTGCTGAACTCGGAGGCTCCGTACGTTCGGTGCTTGGATCGGTCGGATCGTGAAGACGTACGACTACATCAACCGCGTTGTGCTGACGCTTCCGCTTACGGTCTACGAGGGTACGTGGACGAACACTCTCCCCTCTCGTTGCTATGCCATCACCATGATCTTGCGTGTGCGTAGGAAATTTTTTGAAATTACTACGTTCCCCAACAAGAAGATCATCGAGAACTTTTAAGGACTCATGAGAAGTTACGCTTTGAAAATCTCAACCTTGAGCAAGAGCATGAGTTCTTAAAGGCAATCAATGATGATCTCCGTAAGAAAAATTCTTCTTACATTGCCAAGCGTTTACTCTTATCTACTTACATGCCTCAATTCAAGTCCATTAACAAGAACAAGAAGGATTCTTCCTCTAGTAGTAACAATAATCATGCTAAATCCAATGTTGTTGCTTCTAGTAGTTCTCTTGATTCCACCAATGATTCTCTTAGCCAAGTTACACTTGAGCAAGAAAATAGCTTATTGAAGGGAATAATAGAGAAAGGTGTTTACAAGAGCCTTGCCGGGAGTAAGCAATTCGAGGAAATTGTACGCAAGCAAGGAAGGCACCGGAAGAACCAAGGTGTTGGTTTTGAATGAAAGTTCAATGCCAATGGAGTTGAGTGGGAAGAAGATCAATACCCCAAGACAAAGTTTGTTCCTCAACAAGAGAAGTATGATCCTACTTCCTTCAAGGGGACACAAGCTCAAGACGATCTTCCACCACAAGACCACAAGCAAAAAGGCAAGGATAAGCTTCAAGAGGAGATTGATGCATTTGAAGAAGCTCCTAAGGTCTTGGTCAAGTGGGTTCCCAAGACTACATCAAGCTCTACTTCATCAAGTACAACTACAACTCCAAGGATTCCCATCAAGATGATGTGGATCCCGAAGAAGAAGAACTAGAGAGTTCTTGAGGGTAACTCCGCCAACATATTTCACTCATATCATTTTGGCAACAACAAGTGCAATCAACTTCCACATCTTGCACTAGTTCAAGGAGTCACAAACCCTCTTGTTGGTAAGACAAGGGACAAGGTAACCTAATGCTTTCATAGACATCATCTTGTGTGTGCATCACTCTATGTCTATGGATATCCTTGTTTGTTCCTTGTGGGACTAACCCGTGTAGGTATTGAAAGTGCAACTCACTCCAAAGGATTGCTCCAAATGATCTACATCAACATTGAGCATCCACATCTTCTACACCTACATGAAGTCATCATCGACAAAACCCAAGGTTAGTTCATCCCTCTAAGGGGGGATCTCACATCTAGGGGGAGCTTAACTCTAAGAATTGAGTCAAAGCAACTCTAATGGTGTGAACACACCAATGCATTATGTAAAAGTGGTAACCCCACTTGAGCTTAAACGATGAGTATGACCTATGATCAAATTTTCTCATTTGACTCCTAAGTCAATATACTCATATATAGATGACCTACTCATCGCCAATTGTTTGATAGATGCTAGAATTGGGTGTGCATGCTTTGCCACATATTTCATTTGCCATTTAATTGTGTGAGCATGTTGGTTGCATACTTCACTCATTCGAGGACATACACTTGTTGCTTTGATTGATTGGTTTCTTTTTCTTTTGCCAAGTGGATGGACAAGAATGCCTAAGAACCTTCTCTAGCTATCTATGATTTTCTTGTCTCAAACTCTATTCATGCTACATCACAAAATTTGATCAAGTCAGATTTGAACCACTCTGTGTGAGGAGCACTCGGAGTCCCCGTTTCGTCATAGACTTAAACTTCCAAAACTTCTTTGTGCGTCTCGGTCTGACCGATTCTTCCATTTCGGTCATACCGAGATCACTAAGTCGATCTAGGTTTTTAATCTCGGTGCAACCGATTTGAACTTTTAGGTCACACCGAGTTGCTGTAACTGTCAACAGTTATGCATCTCGGTGCCACCGAGTTGTTCCACTCGGTCACACTGACAGAGTCGGGCTGTATATACCCACGGGCAAAAAATTGGAAACTTTCTCCGAACTCTTTCGCCCGCGCATAGCTCGCTCTGCCTCCAGGGTCTCCGGATCATCCTCCTCGTCGCCAGCCGCCTCCAGTCGCTGGTCTCCACCGCCGTCAACGGAAATCATCCCCGCCATTGCCGCCATAGCGAGTTCATCACCGAACTAGGGTATGGACTCGATCACTGTGCTATCCCCATCTGATTCCTAGCACATTGTGTTCGTCATGAATCTTGCCACGATTGAAACTATTCTATCCAATCAAAACACTCCATAGATTAGAGGTGAATTGAAAATTTAGGGTTAGGTTTCCGCCGAAACCATCTCGGACCCACCGAGTTGTAGAACTTGGTTCCACTGATTCGGCTAAGGCCATTGCACAAGTGATTCTCGGTCTGACCGAGAATTTCAAATCGGTGTGACCGACTTCAGGACTTTGTGAAACCCTAGCAGTCTCGGTGCCGCCGAACTGTGACTCGGTCTGACCGAGTTCACTAGTTTATGTTCCAAAAGCTGCTTCGGTATCACCGAGTTTACAAATCGGATGATCCGAAATGCTTTTTGTGGAAAACTAAAACTAAGTTTTTGACTCATTCTTTTGCAAAAACCTCTGTATTTTTTGATGCTCATCCACTCTATCTCATCTATATCTATTCACAAGGTCTGCAGTCAGTGTTTGCAGCATGTCTGATCAAAGTGACAGCCAGAACAGGGAAGAGGAGCAAATTCAGATGAGTGAGGGCACTAGTCCCTCTAGCACCTCTGATGAAGGTAGCAGGAGCACCCCAAGCAACTTACCCAAAGCTGCCACCAGGGCCAGAAAGAAGAAAACCTCAGAATCTGAGGATGAAGACTATGTGGCAGTTGAGGATGAGGCCACTTCCAAGAAGAAAGTGCTCAAAAAGGAGTATGGCACAGCTGCTGCCATTAAGCCTGGTATGAAGACCAAAGTACCTGCAAAGAGAACTCCCATGTCTAAAGCCAGTGCCTCTACTCAAGTACCTTTGGAATCTCAACCCAAAGAGGCTGCTGCAGAAGGGAAGAAGAGGAAGGAAAGGGTCAAGAAGACCATGGCCAGAGTTGTTGGAAAGCCTTCCATGATGGAAGAGGAAGAGGAAGAAGAGGTTGCTGCACCAGCACCCAAGGCTCAGAAGCTTATGGGTGATGCTATTGTTGGAAATATGCCCTAGAGGAAATAATAAATTAGTTATTATTATTATATTTCCTTGTTCATGATAATCGTTTATTATCCATGCTATAATTGTATTGATAGGAAACTCAGATACATGTGTGGGTACATAGACAACACCATGTCCCTAGTAAGCCTCTAGTTGACTAGCTCGTTGATCAATAGATGGTTACGGTTTCCTGACCATGGACATTGGATGTCGTTGATAACGGGATCACATCATTAGGAGAATGATGTGATGGACAAGACCCAATCCTAAGCCTAGCACAAAGATCGTGTAGTTCGTATGCTAAAGCTTTTCTAATGTCAAGTATCATTTCCTTAGACCATGAGATTGTGCAACTCCCGGATACCGTAGGAATGCTTTGGGTGTACCAAACGTCACAACGTAACTGGGTGGCTATAAAGGTGCACTACGGGTATCTCCGAAAGTGTCTGTTGGGTTTGCACGAATCGAGACTGGGATTTGTCACTCCGTGTGATGGGGAGGTATCTCTGGGCCCACTCGGTAGGACATCATCATAAAGTGCACAATGTGACCAAGGGGTTGATCACGGGATGATATGTTACGGAACGAGTAAAGAGACTTGCCGGTAATGAGATTGAACAAGGTATCAGGATACCGACGATCTAACCTCGGGCAAGTACTATACCGCTAGACAAAGGGAATTGAATACGGGATTGATTGAATCCTCGACATCGTGGTTCATCCGATGAGATCATCGTGGAACATGTGGGAGCCAACATGGGTATACAGATCCCGCTGTTGGTTATTGGCCGGAGAGTTGTCTCGGTCATGTCTACGTGTCTCCCGAACCCGTAGGGTCTACACACTTTAGGTTCGATGACGCTAGGGTTATAGGGAATAGATGTACGTGGTTACCGAATGTTGTTCGGAGTCCCGGATGAGATCCCGGACGTCACGAGGAGTTCCGGAATGGTCCGGAGGTAAATATTTGCATATGGGAAGTCCTGCTTTGGTCACCGGAAAAGTTTCGGGTGCTATCGGTAACGTACCGGGACCACCGGGAGGGTCCCGGGGGTCCACCAGGTGGGGCCACCAGCCCCAGAAGGCTGCGTGGGCCAAGTGTGGGAGGGGACCAGCTCCAGGCGCAGGGAGAGTGGGAGGGGGCAAACCCTTGGTCCAGATGGGCCCTAAAGCCCACCCTAGGTGCGCCCCCTCTCTCCCCCCTTGGCCGCCACCCAGATGGGATCTGGGGGCTGCCGCCACCCCTAGGGAGGGAACCCTAGGTGGGGGCGCAGCACCTCCTCTCCCCCTATATATACTTGAGGTTTGGGGCTGCCCAACACATGATTTGATCTCCCTCTTGGCACAGCCCTACCCCTCTCCCTCCTCGTCTCTTGGGGTGCTTGGCGAAGCCCTGCTGGAGTGCCACGCTCCTCCACCACCACCACGCCGTCGTGCTAATGCTGGACGGAGTCTTACCCAACCTCTCCCTCTCTCCTTGCTGGATCAAGGCATGGGAGACGTCACCGGGCTGCATGTGTGTTGAACGCGGAGGTGCCGTCCGTTCGGCGCTAGGATCATCGGTGATTTGGATCACGACGAGTACGACTCCATTAACCCCGTTCACTTGAACGCTTCCGCTTAGCGATCTACAAGGGTATGTAGATGTACTCCCTGAGGGAGTCCTGGACTAGGGGGTGTCCGGACAGCTGGACTATCATCGTCCGCCGGACTCCAAGACTACGAAGATACAAGATTGAAGACTCTGTCCCGTGTCCAGATGGGACTTTCCTTGGCGTGGAAGGCAAGCTTGACAATACGGATATGTAGATCTCCTACCATTGTAACCAACTCTGTGTAACCCTAGCCCTCTCCGGTGTCTATATAAACCGGAGGGTTTTAGTCCGTAGGACACAACAACCATTACAACAATCATACCATAGGCTAGCTTCTAGGGTTTAGCCTCCTTGATCTCGTGGTAGATCCACTCTTGTAATACACATCATCAATATTAATCAAGCAGGACGTAGGGTTTTACCTCCATCAAGAGGGCCTGAACCTGGGTAAAACATCGTGTCCCTCGTCTCCTGTTACCATCCGCCTAGATGCACAGTTCGGGACCCCCTACCCGAGATCCGCCGGTTTTGACACCGACACTCCCCTTTCCCTCGTTGCTGGATTACTCCATAGATTAATCTTGGTGATGCGTAGAAATTTTTGAATTTCTGCTACGTTCCCCAACAGTGGCATCATGAGCTAGGTCTATGTGTATTTTCTATGCACGAGTAGAACACAAGTTGTTCTGGGCGTTGAGTTTGTTCAATATGCTTACCATTACTAGTCCAATCTTGTTTCAACGGTATTGTGGGATGAAGCTGCCCGGACCGACCTTACACGTACACTTACGTGAGATAGGTTCCACCGACTGACATGCACTAGTTGCATAAGGTGGCTAGCGGGTGCCAGTCTCTCCCACTTTAGTCGGATCGGATTCGATGAAAAGGGTCCTTATGAAGGGTAAATAGCGATTGACATATCACGTTGTGGTTTTTGCGTAGGTAAGAAACGTTCTTGCTAGAAACCCTTAGCAGCCACATAAAACATGCAAACAACAATTAGAGGACGTCTAACTTGTTTTTCGCAAAGCACATACCTTGATAAGATATTGAAGAAGTTCAATATGGATCAGTCCAAGAAGGGGTTCTTGCCTGTGTTGCAAGGTGTGAAATTGAGCTCGGCTCAATGCCCGACCACGGCAGAAGATAGAGAAAAGATGAGTGTCATTCCCTATGCCTCAGCAATAGGGTCTATCATGTATACCATGACCTGTACCAGACCTTATATAAACCTTGCCGTAAGTTTGGTAGGAAGGTACCAAAGTAATCCCGGCATGGAACACTGGACATCAGTCAAGAACATCCTTAAGTACCTGAAAAGGACTAAGGATATGTTTCTCGTATATGGAGGTGACGAAGAGCTCGTCGTAAAGGGTTACGTCGACGCTAGCTTCGACACAGATCTGGATGACTCTAAGTCACAAACCGGATATGTGTATATTTTGAATGGTGGGGCAGTAAGCTGGTGCAGTTGCAAGCAGAGCGTCGTGGCGGGATCTACATGTGAAGCGGAGTACATGGCAGCCTCAGAGGCAGCGCATGAAGCTATCTGGGTGAAGGAGTTCATCACTGACCTAGGAGTCATACCAATGCGTCGGGGCCTATCACACTCTTCTGTGACAACACTAGAGCTATTGCACTTGCCAAGGAGCCCAGGTTTCACAAGAAGACCAGGCACATCAAGCGTCGCTTCAACTCCATCCGTGAAAATGTTCAAGATGGAGACATAGATATTTGTAAAGTACATATGGACCTGAATGCAGCAGATCCGTTGACTAAACCTCTCCCTAGAGCAAAACATGATCAACACCAGAACGCAATGGGTGTTCGATACATCACAATGTAACTAGATTATTGACTCTAGTGCAAGTGGGAGACTATTGGAAATATGCCCTAGAGGCAATAATAAAATGGTTATTATTATATTTCTTTGTTCATGATAATTGTCTATTGTTCATGCTATAATTGTCTTATCCGTAAATCGTAATACATGTGTGAATACATAGACCACAACAAGTCCCAAGTGAGCCTCTAGTTGACTAGCTCGTTGATCAACATATAGTCATGGTTTCCTGACTATGGACATTGGATGTCATTGATAACGGGATCACATCATTAGGAGAATGATGTGATGGACTAGACCCAATCCTAAGCATAGCACAAAGATCGTGTAGTTCGTTTCGCTAGAGCTTTTCCAAATGTCAAGTATCATTTCCTTAGACCATGAGATTGTGCAACTCCCGGATACCGTAGGAGTGCTTTGGGTGTGCCAAACGTCACAACGTAACGGGTGACTATAAAGGTGCACTACGGGTATCTCCGAAAGTGTCTGTTGGGTTGGCATGACTCGAGACTGGGATTTGTCACTCCGTATGACGGGGAGGTATCTCTGGGCCCACTCGGTAATGCATCATCATAATGAGCTCAATGTGACCAAGTGTCTGGTCACGGGATCATGCATTACGGTACGAGTAAAGTGACTTGCCGGTAACGAGATTGAACGAGGTATTGGGATACCGACGATCGAGTCTCGGGCAAGTAACGTACCGATTGACAAAGGGAATTGTATACGGGATTGATTGAATCCTCGACATCGTGGTTCATCCGATGAGATCATCGAGGAGCATGTGGGAGCCAACATGGTTATCCAGATCCCGCTGTTAGTTATTGACCAGAGAGGCGTCTCAGTCATGTCTGCATGTCTCCCGAACCCGTAGGGTCTACACACTTAAGGTTCGGTGACGCTAGGGTTGTAGAGATATGAGTATGCAGTAACCCGAAAGTTGTTCGGAGTCCCGGATGAGATCCCGGACGTCACGAGGAGTTTCGGAATGGTCCAGAGGTGAAGAATTATATATAGGAAGTGCAGTTTCGGCCATCGAGAGAGTTTCGGGGGTCACCGGTATTGTACCGGGACCACCGGAAGGGTCCCGGGGGTCCACCGGGTGGGGCCACCTATCCCGAAGTGCCACCTATCTCATCTCCTAGGGCCGGTGCCCCCCCAGGGGGCCTATATAAAGAGGGGGGAGGGAGGGCAGCCGCACCCCAAGTCTCGGCGCCTCCCTCTCCCCTGCTACACCTCTCCCTCTCGCAGAAGCTTGGCGAAGCCCTGCCGTGATTGTGCTGCATCCACCACCACGCCGTCGTGCTGCTGGATCTTCATCAACCTCTCCTTCCCCCTTGGTGGATCAAGAAGGAGGAGACGTCTTCCCAACTGTACGTGTGTTGAACGTGGAGGTGCCGTCCGTTCGGCGCTAGAATCTCCGGTGATTTGGATCACGACGAGTACGACTTCCTCGGCCCTGTTCTCTTGAACGCTTCCACACGCGATCTACAAGGGTATGTATATGCACTCCCCTCTCTCGTTGCTAGATGACTCCATAGATTGATCTTGGTGAACGTAGGAATTTTTTTATTTTATGCAACGTTCCCCAACAGTGGCATCATGAGCTAGGTCTATGCGTAGTTACTATGCACGAGTAGAACACAAAGCAGTTGTGGGTGTAGATGTTGTTAATTTTCTTGCGACTACTAGTCTTATCTTGCTTCAGCGGCATCATGGGATGAAGCCGCCCAGACCGACCTTACACGTACGCTTACGTGAGACAGGTTCCACCGACTGACATGCACTAGTTGCATGAGGTGGCTAGCGGGTGTCTGTCTCTCCCACTTTAGTTGGAGCGGATTCGATGAAAAGGGTTCTTATGAAGGGTAAATAGAAATTGGCATATCACGTTGTGGTTTTACGTAGGTAAGAAACATTCTTGCTAGAACACCTATAGAAGCCACGTAAAAACTTGCAACAACAATTAGAGGACGTCTAACTTGTTTTTGCAGCAAGTGTTTTGTGATGTGATATGGCCAAAGGATGTGATGAATGATATATGTGATGTATGAGATGATCATGTTCTTGTAATAGGAATCACGACTTGCATGTCGATGAGTATGACAACCGGTAGGAGCCGTAGGAGTTGTCTTTATTTTTTGTATGACCTGCGTGTCATTGAAGAACGCCATGTAAATTACTTTACTTTATTGCTAAATGCGTTAGCCATAGAAGTAGAAGTAGTCGTTGGCGTGGCAACTTCATGAAGACACGATGATGGAGATCATGATGATGGAGATCATGGTGTCATGCCGGTGACGAAGATGATCATGGCACCCCGAAGATGGAGATCAAAGGAGCAATATGATATTGGCCATATCATGTCACTATTTGATTGCATGTGATGTTTATCATGTTTTACATCTTATCTGCTTAGAACGATGGTAGCTTAAATAAG
Organism: Triticum timopheevii; assembly: GCA_963921465.1. NCBI lineage: Eukaryota > Viridiplantae > Streptophyta > Magnoliopsida > Poales > Poaceae > Triticum > Triticum timopheevii. Next base: position 576,136,508 of record OY997264.1, on the reverse strand, counting down.
ATGATCCCTCGAAATAATTTCAAGAAAAGTGTTCCCCCTAACTGTGCACCATTGCGAAGGTTTGTTGTTTCGAAGCACCACATGATGATCGGGTGTGATAGATCCTAACGTTCGAATACAACGGGTGTAAGCCAGATTTACACACGCAATACACTTAGGTTGACTTGACGAGCCTAGCATGTATAGACATGGACTCGGGACACGGAAGACCGAAAGGTCGAGCATGAGTCGTATAGAAGATACGATCAACATGAAGATGTTCACCGATGTTAACTAGTCCATCTCACCTGATGATCGGACACAGCCTAGTTGACTTGGATCATGTTTCACTTAGATGACTAGAGGGATGTCTATCTAAGTGGGAGTTCATTAAATAATTTGATCAGATGAACTTAATTATCATGAACTTAGTCTAAAACCTTTGCAAAATGTCTTGTAGATCAAATGGCCAACGCTCATGTCCACCTCAACTTCAACGCATTCCTAGAGAAAACCAAGCTGAAAGATGATGGCAGCAACTATACGGACTGGGTCCGGAACCTGAGGATCATCCTCATAGCTGCCAAGAAAGATTATGTCCTAGAAGCGCCGCTAGGTGAAGCACCAATCCCAGAGAACGAAGACGTTATGAACGCTTGGCAGTCTCGTGCTGATGATTACTCCCTCGTTCAGTGCGGCATGCTTTACAGCTTAGAACCGGGGCTCCAAAAGCGTTTTGAGCAACACGGAGCATACGAGATGTTCGAAGAGCTGAAGATGGTTTTCCATGCTCATGCCCGGGTCGAGAGATGTGAAGTCTCCTACAAGTTCTTCAGCTATAAGATGGAGGAAAATAGTTCTGTTAATGAGCACATACTCAAGATGTCTGGGTTGCACAACCGCTTGACCCAGCTGGGAGTTAATCTCCCGGATGACGCAGTCATTGACAGAATCCTCCAGTCGCTCCCACCAAGCTACAAGAGCTTTGTGATGAACTTCAATATGCAGGGGATGGAAAAGACAATTCCTGAGGTATATTCAATGCTGAAATCAGCAGAGGTAGAGATCAAAAAGGAACATCAAGTGTTGATGGTGAATAAAACCACTAAGTTCAAGAAAGGCAAGGGTAAGAAGAACTTCAAGAAGGACGGCAAGGGAGTTGCCGCGCCCGGTAAGCCAGTTGCCGGGAAGAAGTCAAACAATGGACCCAAGCCTGAGACTGAGTGCTTTTATTGCAAGGGAAGTGGTCACTGGAAGCGGAACTGCCCCAAGTACATAGCGGACAAGAAGGCCGGCAAAACCAAAGGTATATGTGATATACATGTAATTGATGTGTACCTTACCAGTGCTTGTAGTAGCTCCTGGGTATTTGATACCGGTGCGGTTGCTCATATTTGTAACTCAAAGCAGGAGCTGCGGAATAAGCGGAGACTGACGAAGGACGAGGTGACGATGCGCGTCGGGAATGGTTCCAAGGTTGATGTGATCGCCGTCAGCATGCTACCTCTACATTTACCTACGGGATTAGTTTTAAACCTCAATAATTGTTATTTAGTACCAGCTTTGAGCATGAACATTGTATCAGGATCTCGTTTAATTCGAGATGGCTACTCATTTAAATCCGAGAATAATGGTTGTTCTATTTATATGAGTGATATGTTTTATGGTCATGCCCCGCTGGTGAATGGTTTATTCTTAACGAATCTCGAGCGTAATGTTACACATATTCATAGTGTGAATACCAAAAGATGTAAAGTTGATAACGATAGTCCCACATACTTGTGGCACTGCCGCCTTGGTCACATTGGTGTCAAGCGCATGAAGAAGCTCCATGCTGATGGACTTTTAGAGTCTCTAGATTATGAATCGTTTGACACATGCGAACCATGCCTCATGGGCAAAATGACCAAGACTCCATTCTCCGGAACGATGGAGCGAGCAACCAACTTATTGGAAATCATACATACTGATGTGTGCGGTCCAATGAGCGTTGAGGCTCGCGGAGGATATCATTATGTTCTCACTCTCACTGATGACTTGAGTAGATATGGGTATGTCTACTTGATGAAACACAAGTCTGAGACCTTTGAAAAGTTCAAGGAATTTCAGAATGAGGTAGAGAATCAACGTGACTGAAAGATAAAGTTCTTATGATCGGATCATGGGGGAGAATATTTAAGTCACGAATTTGGTACGCACTTAAGGAAATGTGGAATCGTTTCACAACTCATGCCGCCTGGAACACCTCAGCGTAACGGTGTGTCCGAACGTCGTAATCGCACTCTATTGGATATGGTGCGATCTATGATGTCACTTACCGATTTACCGCTATCATTTTGGGGATACGCTCTAGAGATAGCTACATTCACTTTAAATAGGGCACCGTCTAAATCCGTTGAGACGACACCGTATGAATTATGGTTTGGGAAGAAACCTAAGCTGTCGTTTCTAAAAGTTTGGGGATGCGATGCTTATGTCAAGAAACTTCAACCTGAGAAGCTCGAACCCAAGTCAGAAAAATGCATCTTCATAGGATACCCTAAGGAAACCATTGGGTATACCTTCTACTTAAGATCCGAGGGCAAGATCCTTGTTGCCAAGAACGGGTCCTTTCTGGAGAAAGAGTTTCTCTCGAAAGAATTAAGTGGGAGGAAAGTGGAGCTTGATGAAGTACTACCTCTTGAAACGGTGAGTAGTGCAACTCAGGAAGATGTTCCTGTGGTGGCTGCACCGACAAGAGAGGAGGTTAATGATGATGATCAAGATACTTCGAATCAAGCTCCTATTGAACTTCGAAGGTCCACAAGGACACGTTCCTCACCAGAGTGGTACGGCAACCCTGTCTTGGAAATCATGTTGTTAGACAACGGTGAACCTTCGAACTATGAAGAAGTGATGGCTGGCCTAGATTCCAACAAATGGCTTGAAGCCATGCAATCCGAGATGGGATCCATGTATGAAAACAAAGTATGGACTTTGACAGACTTGCCCGATGATCGGCGAGCAATAGAAAACAAATGGATCTTTAAGAAGAAGACGGACGCGGAAGGTAATGTTACCATATATAAAACTCGACTTGTCACTAAGGGTTATCGACAAGTTCAAGGGATTGACTACGATGAGACATTCTCTCCCGTAGCAAAGCTGAAGTCTGTCCAAATCATGTTAGCAATTGCCGCATACTATGATTATGAGATATGGCAAATGGACGTCAAAACGGCATTCCTTAACGGTCACCTTAAGGAAGAACTGTATATGATGCAGCCGGAAGGTTTTGTCGACCCTAAGAATGCTAACAAGGTATGCAAGCTCCAGCGCTACATCTATGGGCTGGTGCAAGAATCTCGGAGTTGGAACATTCGCTTTAATGAGATGATTAAAGCATTTGGGTTTATGCAGACTTATGGAGAAGCCTGCGTTTACAACAAAGTGAGTGGGAGCTCTGTAGCATTTCTCATATTATATGTGGATGACATACTTCTGATGGGAAATGATATAGAACTTTTGGACAGCATAAAGGCCTACTTAAATAAGTGTTTTTCAATGAAGGACCTTGGAGAAGCTGCTTACATATTAGGCATCAAAATCTATAGAGATAGATCAAGACGCCTCATAGGTCTTTCACAAAGCACATACATTGATAAGATATTGAAGAAGTTCAATATGGATCAGTCCAAAAAGGGGTTCTTGCCTGTGTTGCAAGGTGTGAAATTGAGCTCGGCTCAATGCCCGACCACGGCAGAAGATAGAGAAAAGATGAGTGTCGTCCCCTATGCCTCAGCCATAGGGTCTATCATGTATGCCATGACCTGTACCAGACCTGATATAAACCTTGCCGTAAGTTTGGTAGGAAGGTACCAAAGTAATCCCGGCATGGAAAACTGGACAACGGTCAAGAACATCCTTAAGTACCTGAAAAGGACTAAGGATATGTTTCTCATATATGGAGGTGACGAAGAGCTCGTCGTAAAGGGTTACGTCGACGCTAGCTTCGACACAGATCTGGATGACTCTAAGTCACAACCGGATACGTGTATATTTTGAATGGTGGGGCAGTAAGCTGGTGCAGTTGCAAGCAGAACGTCGTGGTGGGATCTACATGTAAAGCGGAGTACATGGCAGCCTCGGAGGCAGCGCATGAAGCTATCTGGGTGCAGGAGTTCATCACCGACCTAGGAGTCATACCCAATGCGTCGGGGCCGATCACACTCTTCTGTGACAACACTGGAGCTATTGCACTTGCCAAGGAGCCCAGGTTTCACAAGAAGACTAGGCACATCAAGCGTCGCCTCAACTCCATCCGTGAAAATGTTCAAGATGGAGACATAGATATTTGTAAAGTATATACGGACCTGAATGTAGCAGATCCGTTGACTAAACCTCTCCCTAGAGCAAAACATGATCAACACCAGAACGCAATGGGTGTTCGATACATCACAATGTAACTAGATTATTGACTCTAGTGCAAGTGGGAGACTGTTGGAAATATGCGCTAGAGGCAATAATAAAATGGTTATTATTATATTTCTTTGTTCATGATAATTGTCTATTGTTCATGCTATAATTGTATTATCCAGAAATCGTAATACATGTGTGAATACATAGACCACAACAAGTCCCTAGTGAGCCTCTAGTTGACTAGCTCGTTGATCAACAAATAGTCATGGTTTCTTGACCATGGACATTGGATGTCATTGATAACGGGATCACATCATTAGGAGAATGATGTGATGGACAAGACCCAATCCTAAGCATAGCACAAAGATCGTGTATTTCGTTTCGCTAGAGCTTTTCCAAATGTCAAGTATCATTTCCTTAGACCATGAGATTGTGCAACTCCCGGATACCGTAGGAGTGCTTTGGGTGTGCCAAACGTCACAACGTAACTGGGTGACTATAAAGGTGCACTACGGGTATCTCCGAAAGTGTCTGTTGGGTTGGCACGAATCGAGACTGGGATTTGTCACTCCGTATGACAGAGAGGTATCCCTGGGCCCACTCGGTAATGCATCATCATAATGAGCTCAATGTGACCAAGTTTCTGGTCACAGGATCATGCATTACGGTACGACTAAAGTGACTTGCCGGTAACGAGATTGAACGAGGTATTTGGATACCGACGATCGAGTCTCGGGCAAGTAACGTACCACTAGGCAAAGGGAATTGTATACGAGATTGATTGAATCCTCGACATCGTGGTTCATCTGATAAGATCATCGAGGAGCATGTGGGAGCCAACATGGGTATCCAGATCCCGTTGTTGGTTATTGACCGGAGAGGCGTCTCGGTCATGTCTACGTGTCTCCCGAACCCATAGGGTCTACACACTTTAGGTTCGATGACGCTAGGGTTATAGGGAATAGATGTACGTGGTTACCGAATGTTGTTCAGAGTCCTAGATGAGATCCCGGACGTCACGAGGAGTTCCGGAATGGTCCGGAGGTAAAGATTTGTATATGGGAAGTCCTGCTTTGGTCACCGGAAAAGTTTCGGGTGCTATCGGTAACGTACCGGGACCACCGAGAGGGTCCCGGGGGTCCACCAGGTGGGGCCACCAGCCCCAGAAGGCTGCGTGGGCCAAGTGTGGGAGGGGACCAGCTCCAGGTGGGCTGGTGCGCCCCTCCACTAAGGCCCAAGGCGCAGGGAGAGTTTGAGGGGGCAAACCCTAGGTCCAGATGGGCCCTAAAGCCCACCCTAGGTGCGCCCCCCTCTCTCCCCCCTTGGCCGCCACCCAGATGGGATCTGGGGGCTGCCGCCACCCCTAGGGAGGGAACCCTAGGTGGGGGCGCAGCCCCTCCCCCTATATATACTTGAGGTTTGGGGGCTGCCCAACACATGATTTGATCTCCCTCTTGGCGCAGCCCTACCCCTCTCCCTCCTCATCTCTTGCGGTGCTTGGCGAAGCCCTGCTGGAGTGCCACGCTCCTCCACCACCTCCACGCCGTCGTGCTGCTGCTGGACGGAGTCTTCCCCAACCTCTCCCTCTCTCCTTGCTGGATCAAGGCATGGGAGACGTCACTGGGCTGCATGTGTGTTGAACGCGGAGGTGTCGTCCGTTCGGCGCTAGGATCATCGGTGATTTGGATCACGACGAGTACGACTCCATCAACCCGGTTCACTTGAACGCTCCCGCTTAGCGATCTACAAGGGTATGTAGATGCACTCCCCTTTCCCTCGTTGCTGGATTACTCCATAGATTGATCTTGGTGATGCGTAATTTTTTTTTGAATTTCTGCTACGTTCCCCAACAGCTATTAGGTTAGGTGCTGCATCATCAAAGCCCAAAGAAGCACCCAAAGCTGCCTCCAAGCCCAAGATTGCACCAAAGAGGAATACGAGAAACATATCTGTTGCTGAGAAGAACAAGGCCCTAGTGCCTGAAACTGTTGCTGAAGAAGAAGAAGATGAAGAGCATGTCTTGAGAAAGTTGAAGCCAAAAATTCCAGATCATAATGATGCCCATCCTGTGGCTGAGAACATGAAGCTGAGAAAGGATGCAGCCTCAGACAGTGGAGGTTGTCTGAGCCTTATGCAATCAGGATAAGGACTGTTGTTGACTACAGGTTCCATACTAAGGAACAACAGGATTTCTATGAGACAGTGTTACTGGACAAGAAGCCTACAGTGTGTGACATGAGGTGGGTGGACTGGACCTACATGAAGGAGAATGAGGAACACTATCCTGGTGTGTATGACAGTTTCAGTGCTTGTGGAGTTGCAGACTTTGTTGGGCAGAAGCTCACAAAGTGGAATGATGAGCTCATAATGCAATTCTACTCCACAACACACTTCTATCCAGATGGTAGGATAGTATGGATGTCTGAAGGTACTAGGTACCAATCAACAATTGAAGAATGGGCAAATCTGATCAATGCACCTAAGGAGAAAGAAGATGACTTGGATGTCTATGCCAAGAAGAAGATGGATCACAACACTATGGCACATATGTACAAGGAGATCCTAGATGTTGTAGTTGAGACACATAAGTTTGGATCAGTACATTACCTTTTGTCAGGACTGCCAACTATCAACTGGATCCTCAGGCACACTCTCTTGCCCAAGTCAGGTGACCACAACATGATCAGAGGCCATGCAATAAACTTGCTACACTTATTTGATGTGCCACAGAAGTTCAAGGTCATGAGCCTCATAGTTGAGACTATCAAGAGGACAGCAGCTGACCAAAAGAGAAGTTGTGGGTATGCCCCACAGATCCAGGAGATGATTAACTCCAAGATGGGCACAGGCACATACTTGTTGGACAAGGATCACATGCCTATCTATCCAGACTTTGAGGACAACCAAGTGGTTATGGATGAAGATGAACCATCTTCTGTGCATGCTCAAGCAAAGAAGGAGAAGGCAAGGACAGAGAAGGCTACCAAGATGCCAACAATGGAAGAGGCATCTCAGTACTTTTTGAAAAGCAATCAAGATCAGCCAGGCTACTTGATTGCATCCACTCTGAGGATTGAGAAGGGGCTGGCCACCTTGACTCAAAACCAGGAGAGCCTGGAGAGTATCATGGAGCAGAAGTTCTATGACTTGGATGTGAAGGTAACTGAGATCCAGTCTGTTATTGAGCAGCTTCAGGATGATATGCAGGAGAGGAAGGGCAAGACAACCACTGATGCATTTGCCAGAGTGCCTAGAGCTCAGAGATCAGCTGCAGTGCCAGTGACAGACACCAGAGCCACTTCATCTGCACCAGCTATAGCTCCTACAGCTCCACTGCAACCAGCTCCAGCACCTACACCTCCAGCTCCATCCACATCTACTGAAGTCTTCGTCCAAGGAGCCATCTCTACACCACCACCTGAAGATCAAGCCTGAGAGTCGATCTAGTGCTATGCATTTTCTATGAACTTTTTGGTAAACTGTTGCCAAAGGGGGAGAAAAATGTATAGATCATAGGCTTCGAGAGAGAGTGTTGCTTTTTTTATTCTCTCTTGCTTTGGTGGTTGAACTTTATTTGCTTGTTTGAGATACTTTATGTCCGTGTGATACTTGGATGATCATGTGTTTGATCATATGCTACATTTATGCTTGTTGGATGACATTATCCTTTTTATCTCTATATGATCATTCACTTTGCTTGGTGATAAGTGCATGTATTCAATCATTATCATTTTGAGCGCTCCACCAAGATGTATGTGACATGGAAGAGTAACCCATGAGCCTAACTCTTTGTGCATTTGCAGTCCAAAGCAAATCTTAGACTATGCACAAATTTAGGGGGAGCTCTTGCTTATCACATACCTCTCAAAGCGACAATGTTTTTCACTCTTATTATCATCTATCGAAGCTTTGATCTATATGTTGTCATCAATTACCAAAAAGGGGGAGATTGAAAGTGCAACTATCCCTAGGTGGTTTTGGTAATTCCTAACAACATATAGCTCATTGAGCTAACATCATTCCAAGATGAACATTTCAGGAAAAGCTCAATGAATGGCATGGCATGGATGAGAAAAGTGGATCCCTCAAAATGCTAAGGATAAAAGGATTGGCTCAAGCTCAAAAGCTCAAGACTCTACATTTTATATTTTAGTGATCCAAGATCACATTGAGTCTATAGGAAAAGCCAATACTATCAAGGAGGGATGAGGTGTTGCTTAATGAGCTTCTTGCTCCACAGTGCTTAGTGATATGCTCCAAAACCCTCAACTACTTTCTCACATCCACATATGACCTAAACCAAAAGTCAAACTCGGCCCTACTGATTCTTTCTACCCGGCACCACCGAGTTCAGATGTCATAGCCACTGCCACAAACCCTAGGCAAATCAGTCTCACCGATAGGGATCTCGGTCTCACTGAGATGGGATTGTAATATCTCTGTTTCCCTTCGTAACGTTTCGGTACCACCGAGATGAGCGATCGGTCCCACCGAGATTGCAATGTAAACTTCCTGTTTCCTTTTTGTAACATTTCGGTCCCACCGAAATGAGCGAACCGGTCCCACCGAGTTTACCTGACCAACTCTCTGGTTAGCTTATTACCAAAATCAGTCTCACCGAGTTTGTGTAATCGGTCTCACCGAGATTACGTTATACCCTAACCCTAATCATATCGGTCCTACCGAGTTGCATGTCGGTCCCACCAAAAATCCTAACGGTCACTAGATTTGCTGAATCGGTCCGACCGAGTTTATCAATTCGGTCCCACCGAGTTTGGCAAGTAGTGTGTAATGGTTAGATTTTGTGTGGAGGCTATAAATACCCCTCCACCTCCTCTTCATTCGTAGAGAGAGCCATCAGAACAAACCTACACTTCCAACTTGCTGTTTCTGAGAGAGAACCACCTACTCATGTGTTGAGGCCAAGATATTCCATTCCTACCATATGAATCTTGATCTCTAACCTTCCCCAAGTTGCTTTCCACTCAAATCTTCTTTCCACCAAATCCAAATCATGTGAGAGAGAGTTGAGTGTTGGGGAGACTATCATTTGAAGCACAAGAGCAAGGAGTTCATCATCAACACACCATTTGTTACTTCTTGGAGAGTGGTGTCTCCTAGATTGGCTAGGTGTCACTTGGGAGCCTCCGACAAGATTGTGGAGTTGAACCAAAGAGTTTGTAAGGGAAAGGAGATCGCCTACTTCGTGAAGATCTACCGCTAGTGAGGCAAGTCCTTCGTGGGCGACGGCCATGGTGGGATAGATAAGGTTGCTTCTTCGTGGACCCTTCGTGGGTGGAGCCCTCCGTGGACTCGCGCAACCGTTACCCTTCATGGGTTGAAGCCTCCATCAACGTGGATGTACGATAGCACCACCTATCGGAACCACGACAAAAACATCCGTGTCTCCAATTGCGTTTAAATCCTCCAAACCCTTCCCTTTACATTCTTGCAAGTTGCATGCTTTACTTTCCGCTGCTCATATACTCTTTGCATGCTTGCTTGAATTGTGTTAAGATTGCTTGACTTGTGCTAAGATAGCTAAAATCTGCCAAAGACTAAAATTGGGAAAAGGATAAGTTTTTATTTGGTCAAGTAGTCTAATACCCCCCCCCTCTAGACATACTTTCGATCCTACACAATCCACTCAAACGGAACAAGAATGGAACATACAAGATTATGTACAACTAAGGGAAGAGTTTCATTACCAAGAGATCCTGCATAACCAATCTGTGTCATCACAGATGTAGCCTGCTCCAAATCCTTTAATACCAAGTACAAACTATAACCTGCTCCAAAGGCTACTGCTCTGTGCTCTATTTTATTTACTGAGTGCTCTAGAAAATAAAGAAAACAAAAAGACTCATTGGCTCGGAACACACACAAAAATCGATAAAGTTTACACTTAATAGACACCAATTAATTACCAAATTTATCATAATTTTTGGTGAACATTAATAAACAGCGGACTCATGGTATTGGTATGCAAGTAATTATCTCCAAAAGATATTCACATGCACGCAGACAACAGTGTAGTAATTCTCTATCTTCATAAGAGTTAGCTTCAGTTGCAGTATCAATGATTTGTTTGACACGCATGTGCAGAGTGTTTGTTTTACTGCTACCTCTTCATATGTTGTCAGTCAGTTCTTCCAGGTAAAATATCCTGAAACAAGTTTATTCCATGCAGAAAACCTAGCTAAGAATGGTACTAAACATATTTTTTCAGTGAAATTTTAACACCCAAAATAATCATGAAAACCCCTCCCTTTCTAAGACGAGCAACGGTGGTTCTCAGCATTAGCAGCATTTGAAGCATTTTTTCACTTGCCAAAAGTATTCAGTAAACAGTTTGACAAGCACACACACAGTACAGTACAGTGCAGAGTGTTCTTCTTGCCTCTTGGTGCATAACATACATATGTTGTGAAACAGATTTCCCAAAAGGCAAAATGTTACGTTCTATCCATTCCCAGGCAGATTTTAGCATGTATCATTCAGAGTAACATTTTGAGGCAAAGATGAAATTAAGCAAAAAAATCAGCCCCCAAAGAAAACCTCAAATTGAACCCTCCTTTGATGTCTCGGAAGGAGGAAATGTATAGAGGAAACTCTGAAGTCTGAATCGATCGACGGGAGCAGCACATACAAAAAGACAGATGGGGAAAGAGGCGTTGTGACCAGATAATCTTTGTCGTGGGATGCGAATAGGAGGAACTTCTTGGTGCCGCCGTGGTCGTGGTTCCAGTAGCAGTAGCACCTCACCTCTTCGCAGTCCTCGCAGTGGCAGCAAGCGCCGCCCCTCCCACTGTACCTTGTACATCCATGGGATGGAACCACAGATCGATGTAAGAGAAGGCAACATTTTTCTCTGGCCGGCCGGGGGGCATGAAGCTGAAGGACAGACGGGAAAATCAAATCAATCATCAATCAAGAAGTAAAAAGAGAAACAAAGAAGGACGACCGGGGAGGTGGTGGTCACCTGGGTTGTTAAACTCGTCCATGTCTGTTTCCATGGACAAATCGCCGGCGGCTCCGTCGCCGTGCAGCGCCAACCCCAAGGTCAAGGACATGGTGCCTCTTTGTGTTGGTTGGTCGTACGTATTTGGGAGGCACTGGGTGTGGGTGAAGCCGCGACAAACCAGGTCAGTGTCCATGGACAGATCGACGGCGGCTTAAAGAACACAGTTTACACAGGCTTTTGCAGGCTGAAGTAAAAAAGATCACAATACATGAAGATAGGAGCAAGGAAGTCCATAAATCTGAAAGATGCTAGACATACGCTTAAGATAATACCTTGTCAACTTGAAGTTCTTCAATCTACAAAATTGGCTTCTCTGCTAGAATTTGCTTCTGTAGATAATGGGGTCATGTCAAACATTTAGTCATAATGTTGGAAAGAAGAGCAGAGATGACCTTTGGCTACCTTCAACGGGAAAGGCATAATGTTGGAATTTCTCATTATCATCTTCATCTGCATAAATGGCATGGAACTCTCTAATTGTCCTTGGCTTTCTCTAGATCTACAAAACAATAAAGTAAATAAAAAGTATAGAATCAAACTCCAAATTAATTTGCGGTGTCTAAAGTGGGCACACATATGGAAGTTCAAGAGAAAAAACAAAGCAATAGGGTTAACCTATGACATGACATCCCCATTCAGCATTCATTTATACTATCAGGAATGCCATAGATTACTTATAACAATATTAGCGATGCAAGCGTAGATAGGCTGCACCAGAATAGATCCATAATCAAATTGTTCAATGCGTAACTAGATAAAAGCCGAATAGATGGTTCTCATGGATGAGCATGTGGCACAACATTTTCTTTTGTAAAAGAAATAAGCACTATTTTTAGACAGCACTTTTACTAAACAATTATATCTCAATCCAATCTAGCCAAACCAAACTCTACCATTCTATAGCCTAAAAAGGCAAACAAACTATGATAGGCTCTTGGAATCTACATCTCGTCTACCAAAACATACACATGACCACCATTAGCTAACTGGAGAGAGGGAGCGACCTGATAACTTGTGAGAGGAACCTGAAACCAAACTCTGCTATTTTAGCCTAAAAAGGTAAACAAACTATGAGAGATGTTGTTTTCAAATATTACGAAATGCATGGTCTGCTGTATAAATGAAGATGCATATTGGCATGTCTAGCTAAAACTATGAATACCTACTTTAGACCATTTCAGCCGTCGGATCCAGATGCTTGATCCATTTTTGTGTAGACGTGCAGCAAGCATAGAATCTGAAAATGAATTAGTGATCATATGCTTTTTCTAACCAACTACGGAATCTGATTTCTCAATAAAGGGTGCAGGCAAAGTTTTAATTTGTAGAAAATGGAGTTGGACACGTCCAACATTCATACAAAATCTGAAGAAAATAAAAATATATTAAAACTCTATCTAAAACTTAATACATGTGCATTGTAGCAGTCCCTATATCCATCGGCCATGACCCTTACGCCTTTAGTATATATATATATATATACCACACAATTTTCTGAGATGAAGCCATTGCCTGTCTATATGAATAAAGTTATACATGATAGCAGAAAATTAGGAACTTTGAACAGGACATTTAGTAAACTACAGTCAGAGAAACATATATCACCTAAGGTTATTCTTTTTGTCTCAACAATTAAGAAATGGAGAAGTACAAATATTCGAAGCAAAAGGCTGAATCGGTTAGCATGTGCCATCACCACTACCTTAGCCACCGACAAATCAAATCTACATAAACTTACAGACAAAATTAGAATCTAGAGAGGGATAATCTTGCACACCTCAACCAAAATCACAGTTGCAAACGCAAGCCAGATTGACACGGTCGTTGAGGAGAAGCATACAAATGGAGAAACCCACAGAAAAATCTGACAGAAACAAATCAAGCAGCAACTTAACAGTTTGTAAAATTGGGAACATAGCAACAGGAGGAAAATAGAGAAACCATGCACATCATAGCGATATTCTTCGACGACCGTGCATAGAGCCGCTGCCAAACAGGATCCTGTGGTGCGACAACGGCCAGTCGACGTCACCTTTCACACTTCGCCGCGGACCCACGTCTCCCTTGCCAAAGCCCGACCTCCACCCACGCTCGTCTCCCCTCTCATCTGCAACTGCTCGCTCTCGATATTACTTGTGATGCTTGTTGGCAGGAAAACGAATTATAGACTAGAAATTGTGCAGAAGCATAAATACATTTAATCCATGACACATACATAACCAATCATAATGTACAAAGCACCTTGTCCCAAAAACACATAACCAGTGGTCAGGAGCAGCAAGGTTCTAACCAAAATATAACTACAAAACCTATATGAGTAACACGGAAACCTCTAAAATATCCTCTTGACTCATATGGAACAGAGGATGTAAATCTCAAACAACTTTGCAACAAATATATTTCTCCACAAATTAAACATATATGTGAATGATGAGATATATTGCATAAGCAAGTCAGATAACCATGAGATGTAACGTACTGTACAGGTAAGTGATCCAAGACTGCAGCTAAATTTCAAAAGAAAAAAATGACACTGTTGAGTAGGCAATGGAGCACTAATATTGCAGAGAGTAATATTTCCTTGCAGCCGCATACCATGTAGGCATAGATAAATTAGACTAGGGATTAAATCAAAAGAAAGTGAGAGAGAGAGAGAGAGTGGGAACCTCTTCCATCTTTCTTTATGTTGATCTCCATAGCCATCATGGTTTTTATGATTCCCGACGCCTCTTCCGAAAGCAGCTCTGCATCTGCATTTTCAGAAACAAAGTCAGCATCATGTTTAGAACAAGTAAAAGTCCCCCTCTCAAAAAATCCAGCTATCAAACAGCGACCAACAGTTTCCAATCACAGTAGCCTATAGAAACTCAAGCGCATAACAGAACATGAAGATTGTTGTCTTACGAGATCAGAAGCGCTCTGCATCTGCAGCCATCCCACACCACCAAGCATGGTCTCATCCTGCCCTGGCAACACGAGTGACAAACAATCTTAGCATTAGCAAACGCTTAGAAGGTGCATCCCCACCCAATGCAACCCAGGGGTTCTGACAAATTCACTCACCTTTCAGGATCACAGCCTTGAGTCCGCGGCGAGGCCCCGGTGATGGCCACGCGATGGAGCAGGAGTGACGGGGGCCTCCTGCCGGTGGGTGGAGGTGGAGGCGGCCAGAGTTCCCGCTACGGTTGCTAATAATAAGTACAACAAAGCACATGTTTAAAGGATGTATCATAATAAAAGCTACAAAATCACATACCAAACCCTACTTGCTTTCGCTACATGTATCTACAAGTCTACAGCAAACTAAAGAACTGCACAAAATCACCCAATTCTCATCATACTCCAGATATGAGCAGGCAGAGTTGCACTAAATTACCACCACCACAAGCTAGTCATGGAATCACGCTCAGGAGATCGGAGAGCAACATTTCCATACCAAGCACGGATCAACAATAACAAAGTAAGACGGGCGTGCATTGATCTATACCGAAGAACCTAGATCACCACATGAGCCGGTTTACCCATACACAACTGCACTGCAGCTGACATCAGATAGATCATCAGGGTCCCCAATCTACCTTTGCCTAGATACTACATTGCATAACCAAGGTCGCAGCTTTAACAGACACCAGAAGACATATACAAATCCCCCATATGTGGGCAATAAGTCGAATTGTTTGTTCTATTTGCGTGATGGAGAATTTTAGAGGTGCAGAATGAAACCCACATCTCATGAGTAATGTGTTTGCTGCTAATACACCATGGCTTACAAAACTAATGCATGAGATTAGTATTTCATATATAAGGTTCTATGTCAGATATTATATATATATATATATATATATATATATATATATATATATATATATATATATATCCATTTACAGTAGCGAAGTAGATCAAGTAGTGGAGACACCATCCAAGCTACTGCAAAGACATCGTCCTGCAATCCAAGAAAATGAGGAGCAGTCGTCAGATATATATAGAGAGAGAGGTGCACCTGCAACAGCGGCTTGGGTGGAGTTGCAGTCCACGGAGGTTCAGATGCGTGTGAGGGTGCAAACCGTACCTGGAGCACCATGGAGTCGTGGGCGAGCTTGTAGTCCTTGTAGAGGAAGTAGCCGCCGCCTGCCGCCACCGCGAAGGAGGCCACTCACACGCACAGCATGAACCCCATCCTCCTCCACGCCGTTGAGGTCCCACACGAACCGTCAAGCGCCGCCGCGCTCCGCCTGGCCACCTACCGTGGACGACAGCGACGATGCTGAGGACGGCCGTCTCGGCAGCACACGCTCCTCACCACGACATCCAGGACCTCTCCGATGTGGCCGGGCGCTCTCTCGCGTGGTGCGGCGGCCGCCCGTGCTGCCTCTGCCGAGGACCATGGAGAGGAGAGGGGGACGTGAGACCGTGGAGAGGAGAGAGGGATGGGGGACCATGGAGAGGAGAGGGGGACGGGAGAGGCGGCGGCTAGGGTGGAAGGGGAGGGTGAAGGAAATATGCCCTAGAGGCAATAATAAAGTTATTATTTATTTCCTCATATCATGATAAATGTTTATTATTCATGCTAGAATTGTATTAACCGGAAACATAATACATGTGTGAATACATAGACAAACATAGTGTCACTAGTATGCCTCCACTTGACTAGCTCGTTTATCAAAGATGGTTATGTTTCCTAGCCATGGACAAAAGAGTTGTCATTTGATTAACGGGATCACATCATTAGGAGAATGGTGTGATTGGCATGATCCATTCCGTTAGCCTAGCACTTGATCGTTTAGTATATTGCTATTGCTTTCTTCATGACTTATACATGTTCCTGTAACTATGAGATTATGCAACTCCCGTTTACTGGAGGAACACTTTGGGTGCTATCAAACGTCACAACGTAACTGGGTGATTATAAAGGAGTACTACAGGTGTTTCCAAAGGTACATGTTGGGTTGGCGTATTTCGAGATTAGGTTTTGTCACTTCGATTGTCAGAGAGGTATCTCTGGGCCCTCTCGGTAATGCACATCACTATAAGCCTTGCAAGCAATGTAGCTAATGAGTTAGTTACGGAATGATGCATTACGTAAAGAGTAAAGAGACTTGCCGGTAACGAGATTGAACTAGGTATTGGATACCGACGATCGAATCTCAGGCAAGTAACATACCGATGACAAAGGGAACAACGTATGTTGTTATGCGGTTTGACCGATAAAGATCTTCGTAGAACATGTAGGAACCAATATGGACATCCAGGTTCCGCTATTGGTTATTGACCGAGAATAGTTCTAGGTCATGTCTACATAGTTCTCGAACCCGTAGGGTCCGCACGCTTAACGTTACGATGACAGTTATATTATGAGTTTATGAGTTTTGATGTACCGAAGGAGTTCGGAGTCCCGGATGATATCGGGGATATGACAATGAGTCTCGAAATGGTTGAGACGTAAAGATCGATATATTGGACGACTATATTCGGAGTTCGAAAAGGTTCCGAGTGATTCGGGTATTTTTCGGAGTACCGGAGAGTTACGGGAATTCGCCGGGGAGTATATGGGCCTTATTGGGCTTTAGGGGAAAGAGAGAGGAGAGGTTGGGCGCCCCCCAAGGCCTAGTCCGAATTGGACTAGGGGGAGGGGCTGCGCCCCCTCCTTCCTTCTCTTCTCTTCCCCCTTTCCTTTATTCCTACTCCTACTACTTGGAAGGGGGGAATCCTACTCCCGGTGGGAGTAGGACTCCTCCTTGGTGCGCCTCCTCCTAGGCCGGCCACCCCCTCCCTTGCTCCTTTATATACGGGGGCAGGGGGGCACCCCATGACACACAAGTTGATCTACGGATCATTCCTTAGCCGTGTGCGGTGCCCCCCTCCACCATATTTCACCTCGGTCATATCATCGCGGAGTTTAGGCGAAGCCCTGCGCCGGTAGAGCATCATCATCGTCACCACGCCGTCGTACTGACGAAACTCATTCCCGACACTTTGCTGGATCGGAGTCCGGGGATCGTCATCGAGCTGAACGTGTGCTGAACTCGGAGGTGCCGTACGTTCGGTACTTGGATCGGTCGGATCGTGAAGACGTACGACTACATCAACCGCGTTGTCATAATGCTTCCGCTTACGGTCTACGAGGGTACGTGGACAACACTCTCCCCTCTCGTTGCTATGCCATCACTATGATCTTGCGTGTACGTAGGATTTTTTTTGAAATTACTACGTTCCCCAACAGAGGGGCCGGCGGCGGCGGCTCTCCCTCGCGTGAGAGGAAGCCGATGGGGAGAGGAGAGGAAGCGGATTGGGGAGAGACCCTCGCGTTGGCCTTTTATACCACGTAGTCAAATTCCGAAAATGCCCTCGGTGGGGTGCTGTATTAACAGGCGGTGGCACGAGATCTTTACAGCGGGCGGTAACTATTCATTGCTACATGCGCGCGGGGTCGATCCGACGGCCAGAATCCTTCACCGCATCGATCTAATGGTCGGAAACGCATCAAGCAAACAGATTGAACGGCCAAAATCGCCTGAACTATGAGGAGGCGCGGGAGTGACTGTCTCCCTTATTTCTCTATGCACATGCAAGCCATTCACATCATCAAGTGCATGCAATCTTTCAACTTTTTACTTTCCACCACATGCACACCCTCCACATCATCAAACACACATGCAACCACTCAACTTTCCATTTTCACTTCCTACCACATGCAAGCCCTCCACATCAACAAAGAACTTAAAAACCCTCTACATCATTATTTTTTATGTTTATGTCCGTTTCAACAGCAAATAACTGAGCTTGATTGTCACAATACAATATAACATGCATCCACCATCCATTAACCTCTAGGTTGAATGTGGTACAGAATTATTCTTATATATTCTAATTTTGTTTTTCATAAGTTCATTACTAAAATCCCCGCAGCAACACATGGGGCGTTATCTACCTTTTTCAGAGTTGAAGACTTGGAAATCTCCTTATAGGCAAAAGTCTTCAAGCTTGCATGTCAAAGGTGATTCTTCATAAGACATGGGTTTGATTTCTTCACTAAGGAGTCGGGTAACCTATCGTAAGGTTATCACATGCCCAGGAATTTTTGCGAGTTTAAATTTCCAACCACTGCGACAGCCGGCAACAACATGTTGGCGAGCGGGTCCCGACTAACGGTCACATCTGTACCTTGGGTTGCATCCCCGACTATAAATAGCCCCTACCTCCACCATAAGTTAGTTGGATGCTCCACGTGATTCGAGACAAGTGTTGTCTAACCAACCCGTCCTCCCGAAGAATTTGAGTGAATCCTAATTTAAGGAAAAAAACTAGAGCCTAAACAACTAAGTGTGATTGTGCATCACTGAAGAAATTGATCGTTGTTCACTGAGGACTTGTTACTATACAAGATTGTGCATCTTCTATATGGTTTAGGTGTATGTACAGAGCTTTCGGCATGTGGTATATTGAACCTAATTGCAGGAATTAACCTCTGATGAAAAAAATTGGGTAACCAAGGAGCTTATTGATAACACTCATGTGAATGTCATGTTGAACCCACAGGGTGATGAGCACCACCCCACGAGGAAAAAATCTACACGCATCTGGCCAAACTTCTTGAAATGGCCGCAAGCATGCGAAAGGTTACCCTGTAAAGTCTTCAAGGACAACTGTGCTAACCCTTGATCGTATGAGTATAAGCATTATTTTTCAGATTAGTATGTGCACAAAACCTTAAATAATTTCTCTGCATAATTACCTGATTATTCTAACTCTGCTCCAAGCATTACTCAAATGCTTCACGTGGTATTCCTCAAATGACATGTATCATTCAAATGCTACCAAGTTACTCAACAAAGTGTGTGTAGTTAAGAAGAACCAATTCTTCTGCAAGGCTATGTCTCTGGAGACACTAAATGGGTGATGGACAACAAATGTACCGATCACATTAACCGAAACAAAAGCATGCTTGTTGATTCCACGCAAGATGCTTTAACTAAGCGAAGCATTAGATTGGGTCACATTAGGTGTCTGTCGCATCTTTATCTACAAGCGCCCATATGCATTTCGCATGTAGTCGATAAGCAAATGCCACCATGAATGGGCGAGATCACTAGTTAAAGGTTACCCCTTGCAAATGCCACTTTTCACCTTCTCTGGTGTTAGAAGTGGATACACTGCATCTGCGTCACTTGTTGCAACATGAGATTTTCTCCTTTTTCCGTAGTGCTTTTTCAACATGTTTTATCTCTTAAACTATGCGTACTAATCACGAACTATTTTCACCGTTGGATTTCTCGTATCGAGATCTTCAAAACTAAATCCCACGTTAATAGGGTTTGATGATTTTTTTCATGAAAAAACTCAAAAAGAAAAAACAAGAATGAATTAAAAAAGCCAAAAAAGCAAAAATTGAAAAAACTAGAACCCCAAAAAAATATTTGGAAAAAAGTTCAAAAACCGAAGAAAGGGAACCCGAAACCACTGTTGTGCTTTTTTCCACTTTTTTTGAAAGCACAGGTGTGCTTCTCGCGGAAGCACAAGTTATGCTTTTCCGTTTTTGGCACAAACTATGCTTTTTCCCTTTCTTAGGGAAGCCCATCTTGTACCTTTTCACTTTTGGGGGAAGCATAACCTGTGCTTTTTGGAAGAAAAAAAACACAGTTATGCTTCACGCGAAAGTACAATTGTGTTTTTCACGCATAACTGTGCTTCTCGTAGAAGCATATGTTGTGCTTCTCATGAAAAGTACTGCTTCCCAAGAAAAAATGTTTTTTTCTTTAAGACCTAGGAAAAACATGGCAAAAACCAAAAAACTGAAGAAAAAAATCTAAAATTCGAAAAGGGTAAAAAATAAAAATTAAATAAAAATGCAAAGGAAGCATCCAGCATGCCACAAGCGATTGTGGCGAAACCACTTGAGGGCATGTACAATGGTTCTATCATAAGAGTGCCACGTAGGATAAATGATGAGGTGGAGGAGAGAGAAATCGTAAGATAAGGCTTGTCTTCTCTTATTTAAAAGAAGACAAGAGATGATCTCTTAGCACAATTTGTCTCACCATGTTTTAGGAACAACTAATTATTGAAGATAAGGCTAAGAAATGACCCATTGTAGACATTTTTTTTTGTCATCTCTAATTTACATGCAAGATTTAAGATAAAACTATCTTATCAACCATTGTACATGCCCTGACGCGCTCCAGGCAAAAAACTAACCTTACGGGTAGGCACACAAAGGAGTCGCCACACAACTCGCATTTGTTAGGTGCAATAGGACAGGCCCAGAAAGAGGCCCAAGGAGAAGGCGAGGCCCAGAAAGCATCATCTCGCATGCTGTTGGTTCCCCGGTTCCCCCTCCAATGGATACATGAAGAATTCGTCATAGTGGTAGGCGGATCGTGACGACGGCCTGATCACTCCCACGGCACACGGCGTGTCCCGCACACGGTTGGAGGATGCTAACCGAGAACGCGCACAAGTGTAATTATTACTGCACCCGTGCTACGAGAATCCAAGAAGACCGCTCCTCTACAGAGTACAGACCCAGTACATACACTGGGCGCTGCTCCGTCGACCAGCAGCTCAGGCGCTCAACCACCACACCACGCACCATTTCACGGCCGATCTAACCACCATGCTTCTGACGAAATGCTCCAACAGCCCCAGCACGTCGAGGGATCGGCCGGTCAGTCAGTCAGTCAGTCAGATAAACACGCATGGACGACGGCCGCCTGAGGCTTGACCCAGATCTATCTACAACTACGCCTATGATTACGGAGCCAGCAGACGCCGCCCGAACACCAATGATGCGACGCCGACGGAAACCATCGACAACGCACATGCAGAGGGCGCGAGAGTATCCATCCACAGTAATTAAATTACGTACGGTCGACGGCGACCTTACCTCCTCCATATCGCCTACTACACGTCAACCAAACAACCCACATCGTATTCCCTTGGGCTGCGTAGCGTACGTGCTGCTGCATCGTATTCCCTTCGTCTGTCCCCTGACCAAACCGAACCACGTACATCGTATTCCCTCGGGTCGTTAGCTCCGGGCTCGACATTGTTTACAGCCAGCTGCCTCCCTCCTACCACACCGTGAACGATGCCATCGGAAGGAGAAAAAAATGCAATGCATGCCGGTGGCCGTGTGGCTTAGACGGCGGGGCACAGCGCAGAGACCACCGATCACCGTACCGCCGCTGCGTTCGTGGCGCCTGATTTTCACCATCACGCCATCGACCGGTTTAAATTTCAAAAAATCTTACCCTGTTGCATTGGCAGACAATCACAGCGCTCGGTGCCTGCCGCTGCGAAAGTTACAGCGCCCAGACGGGGAGAGCGACAGAGGCGCACGGGCCACGTACGGCGTCGTCTTCCCTTCCCCACCCCACCCCTCGTGGGGCTGCGCGCCGCCGCTGGCAGGCGGGGCCCGGCGCCCGGCGTCCGGCGTGGCGCGGCTGCGTCGCCTTGCCTCGTGCTCCGCGCCTCGGATGCCCTCCGCGGGGCCACGTGAGCTCCGTCCGGGTCGGAACGCCCACCAGCCGGGGCGCACGTGCGAGCGGCGGCCACGTTACGCGGCTGCTGGACGGACGACATGGTTGGATCTGGAGGGTGACTGGATTGGGTGGACGGGCTCGGCCTCCACGACATCACGACGTGGGGGCTGTTCCGTTGCTGCCCTCCGTTTTGGAGCTACGTGGAGCGGCGAGTCGGTCACCGCGATCTGATCATGGTGCGTTCGGCTTCACAGATTCTAATCGTATGGAGGCTTTTTGATGGTGTCTTTAGCTGAGATGATGACGCTCGTATGTATCGAATAATGACGCTTGTGTTCATCATGAAAACAATTGTTGGAAATATTAGCAATTTACGTTATGATTTTATTAATAAAAAGAAACAATAGATAAAACATGCCAACCGTAGCACAAATAAGACAAGTCATGCAATCTAGGAGCATGTACAGCCGGACCGCCCCCCTATACGCGTCCGGGTGCATACACGGATAGCACCTGTCGACCTCCCGTATGGACTGCCACACATCCACGTAATTCAAATGTGGAGCCTTAAATCCATGCAATCAATGCACGTTGATCATATGATACAAATTGTTCGAATTCAACATGTGAAAACAAAGCATGTATATCATATCATAGTTCAACAATCCGGACATGCCAAAATTGATGTGGACGCGACGAAGCCAAGGACGGGACACCGACGGATGAGGCGGACGCAGTCTCCGTCGCGGCTGTCGGGGACGAGCTGGACGACAATCTAGGGCGGTGGATCGGGTTCGACGGTGAGGATGGGGAGCAAGGGTGGCGGATGGCGAGGGCTCGAGCACGAAAAGGTAGGAGGGAGGTGGGAGGAGGAGGAAGGGTTTGATGGATTTCATGCAAATTGTGGTGGGGTAGGCTGTCGGGTCGGACGTGGTGGATTTGATGCAAATTGTGGCAGGGTAGGGCAGTCAGGTCCGACGTGGCGGACGCTCCCAGGTGTCCCATATCGGCGTCATATATTGAGCTGGGTATGAGGGGTGTGGTCAAGCCGGCGTTTGAGGTGCCCGTCTGAGTCGAATTTTCATGACCGGTGAGTAACCAGATTATCCACCCAGACGTCTGAGTCGGCTTTGGGGCGCCCGCCTGTGGATGCTCTAATAGAGAGTATGCAAATAACATTTGAAGTAGTGAATGTGAATAAGAACACATTTAGGACATAAACTAGAACATGAAACTCTAGCATGATCACGAACATAAAAACACGAACACGCACTAAGGAGTGGATGTAGCATTGGCGTGAAGTTGACGTTGTCGCCCATGTTGTCGAAGAGGTTGTCGTCGTTGTGGAAGTGGTCGTCGGTTTTCATAACGCCCATGTTGAAGAATTCATTATTCGTGCAGCCCCCCCCCCCCCCCCCCCCCCCACACACACACACACACACACAAACAAAAACCTCATCACCCTTCTTCTATACATGACTTGAAGTGGCGAGGTTTCGGAGGCCTACTATCCCGACCTGCAGTGCACGCCGTAAGCCGGGATGGGGAAGAAACTAGCAGCAGCTCAGAGCTTATAAGAAAGGTGTACAATATCTCTTACCTGGCATGAACGAGCTAATTGGGCCTTCAAGATTTATTATGAATTCAGAAAAGGATTATTGCCTGTATCTTGTTCATTTAAATTTCTGAGTAGTCACACTATTCTCACCGTACTAGTACATACTGTGCCAGCATTTACATGCGCATAAACGGGCAATGTACCATGTAGTACGAACTAGATCAGATCATCGGACCAGTGGTGGGAAAAGGAGTTCCGTGAAATACCTCCTTCGCACATCCCCACGGCACCATGGCCCCCTGCGGATGATAAGCCTATCTCGGCGATCTTCGTGCAACCGTGCAGCGCCCGTAGCCCTGCGGCACACTGCGCAAGTCACGGCTCCTCACGAGCTGAGGCATCGTCAAAAGAGTCGAAAACGCCCACAAGAAGCCAACAAAACCGAGGAATCCATCAATCCCCTCCCTTCCCAGCTCCCACCCCGCGCGGCGATCCGTCCTTCCACCCCACCCCACCCCACGCGGCCACGCTCCCCCAGACCCAAACACCACGCCATTGCCGAATCCTGCCTAGTTTACTCCCCCCCACCCCCCTTTTCCCAACGCCTCCTCCCCCAGACCACACCCAACTTGTCACCCCAACCCAGCCCAACGTCTCTCTCGCCTGACCCTCCCACTGTTCCACCCACGCACGCCGCCGCGCATCCATCTCGCTCGCTCGCTCTCAGTCTCCGCCTCCGATGTCGCGGGAGCTCCGCGCGCCAAGCCCCACCCGCAGATGAGCTCCAGGAACCGCGCCGCCGCCGCGCCCCCTGCCGCCCCGACGGCGCCGTCGCTCCGGACGCCGCGGCGCCTGCGCCGGCGCCCGCTCAGGGCCCCGGGGTCGGGCGGCGGGCGGCGGAGCGGGCCCGCCACGCCGCTGCTCAGGTGGGACGCGGGGGTCGCCAATGAGGCGCCCGACAGGCGCGGCGAGAAGGCGGCGGCCGCGGGGTCCGGGCCTGGCCCTGGACCCGGCCCGCGGGAGAAGGCGCGGGACGTGTCGGTGAGGCGGCTCGCGGCCGGGGTGTGGCGGCTGCGGCCCCCGGAGGCGGTCGTCGGCGGCCACGGCGGCGGCGGCGGTGCGGAGGGCAGGGTTCACGTGGGGCTCGAGGTGCGTGCGCGCGCGGCTGGTTTTTCGTTTCATGCTTGTAGGTGGTAGGCGGTGATGCGCTCATTCATTGGAGGCTCGTGCTTCGCGTGATTTGTCGAGCTGCTCTGCTTGCTCACCATCTGTTTCCCGCACTACTTTATTCAGTACCTAACCGCTGCGTGTTAGTGAATCTGCCTTAGTCAAATCAAGCTAAAAAGGCCTGCGCTGTTTCTTAGATTTTGTTCTGATTTGATTTGATGTGTTTTAGCATAAACCGAGCGAAACCAATGTCACATGTCTGCTAGTAAATCTCGTAGATAGTTGGTCATTCGTAGCTCTAAGCCAGAGATCCCTTGCAAACATTGTGGGCATTCTCCGAGTGATTTCTCACTCAACTGCGTACATTTTTGTTCCTCTATACCAGCTGCTCATTTTGGGCATTTTCTGAGTGATTTCTCCACTGAACCACGCACATTTTTGTTCCTCTATTTTTAGCTGCATATTTCGCCTTGACTAGTCAAATCTATGAATCCATTTCCCATATCTTACTGATGTAGTATCGGCAGCACTGCTACCCGTTGTAGCGTCGACGCATTTAGTGGCCGTCTTAACGCAGGATGCGTTTCGTCGGGCTGAAGCACACCAACATTTAATGGAGGCAGCCGTGCTGTGCAGCCACGGGAAGGAAACGGCCGTGATCGCTGTCCCATAAATTTACTCATCCGAAAGGCACTTGCATTTTTTCTGCGCTCGGATCTCGTCATGTGATCCCGAATCGGGGCCCAGGCATACATAGGATCCTTCCCATGCCCGTGCAGCCACAAATGCATTGTCCGTATGTCTTCGCCACTTTGCCGGTGAACGGCCATTTATTTCCCTTTCGCGGAATGGTTTGTGGGAAGAGCACGGATTGGAATTTGGATCTTGCAGATAGGTTCGTGGGTGTAGTTGGATAGCTGCGGTCCAAAACTTTGTTTGTTTAGGCAGTAGGCACCCGATTAGTCGGAATGATTGGACTGAACTCGTGTGCCGTGCGGCAACAAACATGTGCATCCTGGGTTCAGCTATGTTGCCCCAGTGCAAGCCACTAGCTGCTTGTCTCATCCACTTGGGGACTATTCTTGCCCCATCAGCATAAGATATTTTTGATTGAATCTTAGGTAAAATGCGATAAATATTCGCGACACTGTATATGTAGCCTGGTAGGTTGGAACTTGGATTCACTGTGCATGCTCTCATTTGATAGGGGTCTGCATCTGCATGTGATGATAGTTTTGGCCCCCTTCAGATTCTCTATGTCTTTTGGTGATGTCCCTCGAGCAGTTCACCTTTTTGGTTGTACATGGATGATGGGAGCCTTTTGTGTCCCTTTCAAATAGCCACACTGTGGGAAACAGTAACTTGAATGCATGCAGATCATCCTCGTTCTTGGGTGGATTGGGGGTTGGGGAGATTTTCTGATTTGCTGCTTAATTATGGAACAGGGAGTGCACATGTAGCAATAGTTGTAGTGTACAAAGTGATGAATTTTCTTCTCCTCGTGACTTATAATTGCTGTATTTGCTGTATGCCAGCATATCCCGAGGCATCTACAAGTTCAGCTTCTTAAACAAGATACGTTGGGTCATCACCAGAATCTTAAGAATGAGATTTCAAGCCCAATTTCTGTTTTGGAGCGAAAGAGTGAAGAGCTTCACAAGGTGATTCAGAAGTTAATTATAATCTCGACTATTTTGCATGTACTGGTATGTAAAATTACTTGTAATATCTGATGGATTTAATTCTGCAGGTACAGTTTCATGGTTCTTCACCTATGATACCTGTTACCACTATGGAGAAAGCAACAAAATGGGAGCCTGAGAACATGAAAGGAATGGAATCACATGATGCCTATCTGATAGCCAGCCAACTAAATCTTTTGGATGAGCAGCAAGATGCATCCTATGTTGCTAACCTCCAGTTGGAGCTCCGTCAAGCACGTGACCGGGTGGGTGAGCTGGAAAGCGAGCGCAGGTCAACTAAGAAGAAACTTGACCACTTGTTCAAGAAGCTTGCCGAGGAGAAAGCAGCTTGGCGCAGTAGAGAGCATGAGAAGATGCGTGCTGTTCTTGAAGATATGAAGGCAAACCTTGATCATGAGAAGAAAAACAGGAGGCGGCTGGAGCTGATTAACATGAAGCTCGTCAATGAGCTGAAAGAGACCAAGATGTCAGCAAACCAGCTGGTGCAAGAGTATGATGAGGAGAGGAAGACTCGGGAGCTCACCGAGGAGGTGTGCAACGAGCTAGCAAGGGAGGTGGAGGAAGATAAAGCCGAGATCGAGGCCTTGAAACATGACATCCAGAAGCTGCGAGAGGAGGTGGATGAGGAGCGGAAGATGCTGCAGATGGCTGAGGTGTGGCGCGAAGAACGGGTGCAGATGAAGCTTGTCGACGCAAAACTCACCTTGGATGCCAAATACACAGAACTGAGCAGACTGCAGCAGGATGTTGAGGCCTTTGTTGCTGGATGCAGTTCTGCTAGAGGAGACATCACGGTAGTGGAACAAGCGGAGAACATTATACATGCGATCAGGTCAGTCAGAGCACAGGATGTTGAATTCAGGTATGAGCCACCAGCAGAGTCAGAAGACATATTTTCGATTTTTGAAGAACTGCGTCCGAGCGACGAGCCTGTCATTAAGGAGATCGAGCAGTGCTACAAGAACAGCTCCACTGTGTGTGAATCAGAGATCCAAGAGGCCAGCCCAATGACAGATATATTCCTGGAGAAGCCAGCCAAGGCGGCGTACTCGAATAAGAACCCTCACAATGAGAGCGAAGCTGGTGATGCCAGCAGCTGGGAGACAATAAGCCATGAAGAGATGCAGGGTTCAAGTGGTTCACCCGACGGAAGCCAGTCGTCGATCAACAAGATCTTCGACGGGAGCATCTCCTGGACGAGCAGAAATGATTTTGAGTATGGGGAGATCGAGAAGCTGAAGGATGATCTGGCCGACGCATACCTGACGACCATGACCCAGCCCAAGAAGAAAGAGTCTGCCATATCAAAGCTCTGGAAGTCGTCTCGCCCAAAGAACAGCGACGTCTCCAAGAAGGATGCCGCAGAGGCACTGAATGGCAGATCATCGAACGTGCGGCTGTCGGTCGGGACCCATTCCACCATCCAGAGCGGCGTTCAGGACATCGGCCTGAGCTCGCCGAGCGTGGGGCAGTGGAGCTCGCCAGACTCGATGAACATCCAATTCAACCGCGGCTTCAGGGGCTGCATGGAGTACCCGCGGGCGTCCCAGAAGCACAGCCTGAAGGAGAAGCTCATGGAGGCGCGGATGGTGAGCCAGAAGGTGCAGCTCCGCCAGGTGCTCAAGCAGAAGATCTAGAAGTGCCAGAAACACGAGGCGAAACGACGGTGCAAGCCTAGAAGAAATAATCTATCTCACGAGTAGTTCGATGCTTCGTTTAGGGTCACTTGTAAGTTGTAATTGATGTACTAGTAAAGAACCGAAATAGATCAATCGAGTCGGCCTTTGTGGGCCGTGCTGCTTCTGTATCTTACCGTGGCTCTGGGGATATGGCTTCCGTTCTGATAGGCTGCGGTGAGATCCGGGCATGATGTAATATAGACATAAACAGGCAGCAATGTTGAGACAAAGTTCACGTCCAGGAGTCGATGTTTTTAGGCTTTTTACTGTATCAATCTCCCTTCTCCCTATATATGCTGTTCTGACTCGGTGTTCCTGATTCGTTTCATTTTTCAATGATTTTTGGAGTTAGCAGACGTTTTGGAGTGTGAAAAGACGCAAAATGCTGTGACCAAGGAACCCATCTTTGCCTTTGGAAAGCGTACATATTCGTCGTTCTTCTCCCGAGAAGGTGAAGGCCTCGTTCATTCTGAAAGTGGCACCTCCCGCACCCGACTGGCGTTCACCAGTGGATACTGAAGTGTCCACTGGGGAGTGGAGAGCCAGGCGCGCAGATTTTTTGCCTGCCCTGACTGCGGTGCTAAGAGCATCTCCAACGGCCGCGCGAAACGACGCGCGCGCGGGGTAAACGCAGCCTTTAGCGCGCGGGGGGCGTTTTGCCGCGCTCCAGCAGCGGCGGGAAAATCACGGGCGCGGGGCTTGCGCGCGCGCGAAAAAACGCCAGCTCGCGCGCCATATTTTGCGCACCGCTTCCGGCGCGCCTATAAAATGCGGCGCGCGCCACGCGCCTCTCTCGCACCTCCTCTTCTCCTCTTCCTCTCTCTGCCACGCGCCGCTCCAGCGCCCCGACACCGACGCGCCTCCGCCGCTCCAGCGCCCCGACACCGACGCGCGTCCGCCGCTCCAGCGCCCCGACACCGACGCGCCTCCGCCGCTCCAGCGCCCCGACACCGACGCGCCTCCGTCGCTCCAGCGCCCCGACACCGACGCGCCGCCGAGGAGCGTCCGGCTACCGCGGCGTCCGCCTGCGCCCCAACGGCGTCTACACCGCGGAGATACGCTCCGGCGAACTCCGGCTCGGCCTCGACACGTACGGGACGGCGCGCCAGGCCGCCCGCGCCGCCGCGCGTACGACGCGGCGGCGTGGCGCCTAGGCCGGCCGCGCGGCCAGATGAACTTTCAAGATGTGTACACGCTCCAGCAAGCTCTCAACCTCGCCCCTCTGCCTCGTCTGAACACAGCGGAAGACCGTGCGGAGCACGCCGAGCGGCAACGCCGCCTCCTCGTCGCCCAGGAGGACGAGCGGGTCATGGCGGAGTGGCGCCAGCGCCACCCGGAGGACGTCGCCTACGAGCAGGCCTGCTGGGCAAGGCGCCGCGAGGAGGACACGCAAAGGCGCCGCGAGAAGCGGTTGGAAAGGCGTCAGCGGAAGGCGTTGGCGAATGCGCAGTCCGACATCGTTGCAGCAGGTGGGCAGTCGTTCTTCACGCCGGACGATGATCGGTGGCTGGACATCTGGCTAGACACCTCGGACGACACCGCCGAGGATGATAGCGATGGTGATGATGATAGCGACTTAGAGTAGTTTCTATCTAGTTGCGCCGTAGTTTATCTATGCTTTCGAACTATCTATCTAGTTGCACCGATGTAAAATACCCATGTATCGTTTTTTATTTATGCAATCTATCTAGTTTTTATTTTATCTATGCGTTCGAAAATAAAAAAAAATGTTTTATGCGCGCTGCATTTTAGCGCGGCTGCTGGAGCGGGCGCAGCGCGCGCGCTAATAGGTTTTTTGCGCGCGGTGCTATAGCGCGGCTGTTGGAGATGCTCTAACTAGCCAACCACATTACCAAGGATAACTGCAATCAGCGGTTATAGCTTTGTCTTCACACATTAGCAGCTGCTCCTAGCAGTTAGGACTACTCTCACAGATTAGCAACTGCCCATAATAACAGTTGCCATTTTGTCTCACGCTCGTGGTAGCAATTGCAACTTGCGGTTGGATTTTATCTCACAAAGATGTACCTACTATCCCTTGTTATAAATAGGTCTAGAATCAATGCGAATCTCATCAGTTCAATCACCACGTAATTATATATTATTTTCTACCAATGCAAGTATGCGCTTTTTGTTCACAGTTTCTCACACAGTGCAAGGATGAAATATTTCTACAGTATAAAAAAAGTAGCTTTTGATTTAAATCATTTCCTTCATACATAATTCTTCTGAAATTGATCTCTAAATTCTCGCCGCAACGCGCAGGAAAATTAACTAGTTATTACTGTTTTTTGCTATTACCGTGATTTACTTATGGATTAAATCAATCAAAGAATTGCTAATTCATCCGGCAGTAGTTCCATGTCTCCTGCAGAGGAATGGAGTAGCAACGTTTTTCAGTGAGAGTGAAGTATAAAGTATAGTTGTGGTTGAGAAGAGGTGAAGTGAGACGGTGAAGATGCATAATGTCTTATATTCGCTCCTTCTCATAACTCCATAACACTTCCTTGACACAACAAAATAGCAAGTATATATACCCGTGTTTTACAAAATACATGTTCCGATGTCAGTAAACTACATTGCAACCGAGAAATAAATCACAACTGCAACAACAATATATGTACCAACTAGAAGCACGTGTATGTTATGCACGCACTCGGATTCTCCCTCTCAATTAGGGTTTGGGTACAATTGGGGAAGGAGGGAGGAGGAAAGTTAGAGAGGAAAACAGGGAAATGGTGGGTTCTTCTTCTCTTTGCTTGACGACCTCTTCCTTGCCCGACCTCTCCTCATATAGCTGGCTCCCTTGCCGTGCTCTGTTTCTCCTTCTCTTGGGCCTCGAATGCCTGTGCCAACCTTCGGTTGCGTCTTGTCGCTTTGGGCCATCACCCTGGGCCGGCCCAGGACATGACAGTGTACAATTATTGCAACTTCACAAAATATTGATACATCTATTAAAAATATATACGCAAGACACGTCTTCAACTAGGATTTCTTGCAGTGCCGCCGTCGTCATCTGAGAAATTCAGGTCCCCTCACCTTCGGCTGCCATCTTGGCGCTGAGAGGTGGGGGGACCTCGGATCTTCAAGACCTCTATGTTATTTGCCATGGTCTAGGGATCATCATAGTTTTGTAAGAATACATTTTCCCTCATTCTTTTGGTAGTGCCATGAGGTTAGAGAGTTTTATGTCTTCTCAAATCTGATGAGTTTATGCTGTTGTGCCAAGCCTTTTTTGTTGTTCTGATTCTCTGTGGAGGTGAAATCTTTCATCGACAACATGGTGAAGATATAGTGATTCGACGGCCTGCACTTCTAGGGGATCATCCCCGTCCCAAGTACGTTCGTCGATCAAGGCTTTCCATCTCTTTGGATGGACGACTCAAGGCGCTTTCAAAAATCATTATTTGTAATGTTCGTGCGGGTGGAAGAGTGACAACATCGTTGCTCCAGTCAAATTGCAGCCTCTTTACCGAAGTCTTTGGAATTTTTCTTCGAGCAGAGAATGACGCGGTGAAGAAGGTGTTTTCAAGAGATTTCATTGTACTAATGCTTAGTCATAGGAGTTACTTTGTATTTTGTTGGATTCTACAGGTGTTTCTCAGAAAAAAAAACTATCAAAAATATATCTGCAATAGGTGCAAGTAGTGATAATAAAGTAGAGAAACATAATATAACAAAACCAATGCTTGTAACGTATCATCGCTTCTTGGTGGCTTGGTGCTAGCACAGCGCAGCAATCCTAGAGGCAACCAACAAAGCAGAAGTGTAGGGGTCTCGAGCCGCACCGATCGAAAGAACCAAACAGCAACTGCTGAACATATTGTTCCTTCAGATTAGGACCAGCACATCCACCATCGATGAGGTCCACGGATTCTATGTTTAGAGACCAGATCCGAAGATTTCAGTCGCTGGGTCCGCCCTCGTACGCCACGCGTGAGGCGCGCCAGCGCTCCCGCGCGCCCCCCGCGGGCATCCTATACGCCTCCGCACGTCCGCACGTCGCTGCTCTCCAGTTCCGCTGTGAGCCCCAACTGCCCAAGCCGATCGACGCCGGCGTGCCTGAAACAGCGCAGACGGCGTGCTGCTCACCTAGGAGGAGCTAGCTAGCTGGCCAAGTCGAGTAGACACAGGATCTCATTCTCTGCTAGCTAGCCGGGGTCGCGGCCTTGCGGGTGAGGAGGCGAGCGAGCTCACCAGCCAAGTCGATCATGGAGCCGCGGCCGCGCCCGGTGGCCGTCGCCGTCAACGCGCTGCTCTGCGTCCTCTCTCTCTGCGTGTCCGCGGCCGAGGCCGAGAACGTGACCACCTACGACGCCAAGAACTTCGGCGCTAAAGGCAACGGGGTCGACGACGATACCAAGGTACGCACGCACGCATTTGTTTCCCTCTCCGTAGATCGATCGTCTAGTTAATTCGTTCCCTTCTTCGTTGGTATGATATGATCTACGTCGTGCTCGATCGATCGATATCCGTACGTGCGTGCGATTCATGTTGGCGGTGCGCATGCAGGCGCTGGTGGCGGCATGGAAGAAAGCGTGCGGGACGCCTGGCACGGTGACGCTGGTCATCCCTCCGGGGACGTACTACATCGGGCCCGCGCATTTCCACGGCCCCTGCGAAGCCGTCGCCATCACCTTCTTCCTCCAGGCAAGCACTTGTGTCGTGGACTCACCGCCTCAGATTAACGTTGATTCAGTAATTAACTTAATTAGGACACTAATTTATATTATAACTCACGGCATGGGACACAAAATTAACTGATAAACTCGTGTACGTCCATGCATGACACGATAGCCGCGTGATAGGGAACAAAAATGGGACTCATTATATATGGTTCTGCAGGGGGTGCTCATGGCGGCAACGGATCTGAAGCGTTTTGGCAATGACTGGATTGAGTTCGGGTGGGTGGCAAACCTCACCGTGGTCGGCCAGAACGGCGGCGTCATCGACGGCCAGGGCGCCGCCTCCTGGCCATTTAACAAGTGTCCCGTCCGAAAGGACTGCAAAGTCCTTCCCACCGTGAGTATCCTTCCTATCCACCCATGCATGTCGTTACAATATGCAAACTAACTAAAACGAAACACACATGCAATTACAAAATACTTATTGAGTATGATGAGAACAATGTAAGTAAAACATTTGGCTTTTAATTTTGCATGCATGTTGCGTGTTGAGGTGAGCCATTTTCCATGGCGTGATGAGATGACACGGTTGCATGTTGAGATAAATGTGTTAGTGAGGATCAACTACTTAGTTATAATAACATAGGATCTGACGATTAAAATGTCTAAATGGATGAGGTGCAGAGTGTGATGTTCTTGAACAACCAGAACACGGTGGTGCGCGACATCACGTCGGTGAACAGCAAGTTCTTCCACATCGCGCTGCTGCACAACAACAACATGAGGATGAGCAACCTTCGGATCCACGCGCCCGAGAACAGCCCCAACACGGACGGCATCCACATCGAGCGGAACACGGGCGTGATCATCTCCGACTCCCGCATCGGCACCGGTGACGACTGCATCTCCATCGGCCAGGGGAACCACAATATATACATCGCCCGTGTCCACTGCGGCCCGGGCCACGGCATGAGCGTTGGTAGCCTCGGCCGCTACGTCGGTGAGGGCGACGTCACTAGCATCCACGTCACCGACATGACCTTCCAGGGCACCATGAACGGCGTTCGCATCAAGACGTGGGAGAACTCCCCTACCAAGAGCCTCGCCGCGCGCATGCTGTTCGAGAACATGGTGATGAAGGACGTGCAGACCCCCATCATCATCGACCAGAAGTACTGCCCTTACTACAACTGCGAGCACAGGTACGTCTCCGGGGTCACCCTCGAGGACATCAAGTTCAAGAACATCAAGGGGACGTCGACGTTGCCCGTGGCCGTGCTGCTCCGGTGCGGCGTGCCGTGCCGCGACGTCGTGCTGCAGAACGTTGACCTCATCTACAACGGACAGGCAGGCACCTTGTCACACTGCGAGAACGCCAATGCCACATACGTTGGCTACCAGCACCCAAAGCCATGCTTCTAGTCTAGACGTACGGCCAATTGGCTTTCCTTTTTCTTCTTCTATTCTATCTAACTAGTTATTAGCGTTTTCTAGACGATTTTGTTGTTTCTTGTTGCTTATATATAGGACCATGAAATAATTGTATTTAGTTCACAATAAGTCAGTTCTAATACACATGAGGCTACTGGAAGAGGATCTCTAACTTAATTACCAATTGTAATAATAGTGGATTAGTGGCTCGTCATATATAAGTTAAACGAACCTTCACCCGGCCATCAAATTCACCATCAAGCTTACCAGCTAAGTTGGTCAGGTCACTTTCTATGTGTGGATCCGGAGTTGAGCCTGGCAAAACCACCTATTGAAGAAAGACGATGTACTTTAAGTTTTGAAAAATTGGCAAAGGATACATGCCCACGAAGAATGCATAAGAAGCAATTAAACGTGTTATCGATGAGCAAATGACAGGCCATGCCCACGGCCGTAGAATTTGATAAATTCATAGTGTTTGATATGGTGAATTCCCTTCTGGGTTGTAAGCCTGCTGACTATTCGAACTATGGGGTTATTAGTTTGCAATTCTTTTATCTTTACTTTAAAATGATAACATTGTTGCCAAAGAAAGAAGAAGCAGTTCGTATTGAGCAGTTTAGCCCAATATGTCTTTTGAATGTGAGCTTCAAAATATTCACGAAAGTTGGCACCAATAGATTGACACAGATTGTCCATTCAGTGGTGCAACCGAGTCAAACGACCTTCATGCCTGGGAGTCACATCTTGGAAGGGGTTGTTGTCTTACATAAAACTCTTCATGAAATCCACTTGAAGAAACTAGATGCGGTGATCTTCAAGGTGGATTTTGAGAAGGCATATGACAAGGTCAAATGACCATTCCTACACAGGCCATGCGCATGAAGGGGTTTGATGAAACCCGGAGGAAGCAGGCGGACTCCTTTATCCAAAAGGGCAGTGTCGGGATTAAGGTGAATGATGACGTGGGTCATTATTTCCAAACTCACAAGGGCTTAAGACAAGGAGACCCAATGTACCCTATCCTATCCAATCGGAGAAGTCTCCCCCAAGCTTGAGGGAGGTTCTCTTCTTTAATTTGCACAAAGTTAAATATTTCCTGTAAAGCAGTTTGTTTCTTATGAGTAGGAAAATATTTTTTAGAAAAGTAATAAATCATGTCCTGGGGACTACGCACACAACCAGGAACAAGAGAATTAAACCATATCTTAGCATCACTGTGTAATGAGAAAGGAAACAACTTAAGAATGTAGTAGCGAAATTTTTCCTCACGAGCAAATAGGGCGGATATATCATTCAGTTTTTAGTAAGATTTGTCACAACAGTTTCAGATTCATAACCATAAAAAGGATCAGATTCAACCAACGTAATTAACTCAGGATTAACAGAGAATTCATAATTCTTATCATTAACAAAGATGGAAGACGTAGCAAACTCAGGGTCACATGCAGACTAAGGCATAGCCTAGTGGTGGGAAGGGGCTGATGCCTTCCCACAAACCAAGTTCAAGGCATGGTACTTGCAATTTGGGTTTGTTGCACCAATTAAACTGTAGGGGGTTCCCTTACAGTCTTTCTGTCAAAAAAAAAACTCAGGGTCACATTTCATTCTAGCTTTCAGAGATTTTTCTTTCAGCTTACAAAGTAGTTTCTTGAGATCATCTCTATCATTGCAAGCAAGAAATTCCCTAGCTATCTCTCCATCCATAACATAACTCTCAGATATCTTAAGCAATCCATATCAAGGAGAGATATGTCTTATAGGTGTTTCATCATTTTTAGTTTCAACAATTTCATCAGTTTCAGCACTCTTAGTTTCTTTAGCTCTAGCAAGTTGTTCATCAAGAAATTCATCCAGTGGCACAGTCTTATCAAGCAAAGTACTAGCATCATCATAAGCATCATTCATAGCAGAATAGCATCATCAATTTCTTGCAACGTATCAGGATTAATAGC
Source organism: Triticum timopheevii (assembly GCA_963921465.1). Lineage (NCBI taxonomy): Eukaryota > Viridiplantae > Streptophyta > Magnoliopsida > Poales > Poaceae > Triticum > Triticum timopheevii. The sequence goes on along the minus strand of OY997264.1, from coordinate 576,100,511 downwards.
AGGTGGTGGTGTTGCAAGGTTACTCAAAACAGAAGATGAATCAAGTGCAGAGCTAGATAACAGTTCCTTACCTCCCGTCTGTTAGGGAACGAAGTAATTTCAAAAAAAATCCTACGATCACGCAAGATCTATCTATGTGATGCATAGCAACGAGAGGGGAGAGTGTGTCCACGTACCCTCGTAGACCGAAAGCGGAAGTGTTTAGTTAACGCGGTTGATGTAGTCGAACGTCTGCGATCCAACCGATCCAAGCACCGAACGTACGACACCTTCGCGTTCAGCACACGTTCAGCTCGGGGACGTCCCTCGTACTCTTGATCCAGTTGAGGCCGGGAGAGAGTTTTGTTAGCACGACAGCGTGGTGACGGTGATGATGAAGTTACCGGCGCAGGGCTTCGCCTAAGCACTGCGACAATATGACCGAGGTGTGTAACTGTGGACGGGGGCATCGCACACGGCTAAACAATTGTCAACTTGTGTGTCTAAGGGGTGCCCCCTCCCCCGTATATAAAGGAGTGGAGGAGGGGGAGGGCCGGCCCTCTATGGCGCGCCCAAGGGGGGAGTCCTACTCCCAGCGGGAGTAGGATTCCCCCTTCCCAAGTTGGAGTAGGAGAGGAAGGAAGGAGGAGAGAGAGGGAAGGAAAGGGGGGCACCCAATTCGGATTAGGCTTGGGGGGGGAGCGCCCTCCACCTGGCCGCCTCATCCTCTCTCTCCCACTAAGGCCCAATAAGGCCCATACACTCCCCGGGGGGTTCCGGTAACCCCTCGATACTCCGGTAAATGCCCGAACTCATCCGCAACCATTCCGATGTCCAAACATAGTCGTCCAATATATCAATCTTTATGTCTCGACCATTTCGAGACTCCTCGTCATGTCCGTGATCACATCCAGAACTCCAAACTACCTTTGGTACATCAAAACACATAAACTCATAATACTAGTCGTCATCGAGCGTTAAGCGTGCGGACCCTACGGGTTCGAGAACTATGTAGACATTACCGAGACACGTCTTCGGTCAATAACCAATAGCGGAACCTGGATGCTCATATTGGTTCCTACATATTCTACCAAAATCTTTATCGGTCAAACTGCATAACAACATACGTTGTTCCCTTTGTCATCGGTATGTTACTTGCCCGAGATTCGATTGTCGGTATCTCAATACCTAGTTCAATCTCGTTACCGGCAAGTCTCTTTACTCGTTTCGTAATACTTCATCCTGCAACTAACTCATTAGTCACAATGCTTGCAAGGCTTATAGTGATGAGTATTACCGAGAGGGCCCAGAGATACCTCTCCGAAACACGGAGTGACAAATCCTGATCTCGATCTATGCCAACCCAACAAACACCTTCGGAGACACCTGTAGAGCACCTTTATAATCACCCTTTTATGTTGTGATATTTGGTAGCATTCAAAGTGTTCCTCCGGTATTCGAGAGTTGCATAATCTCATAGTCTGAGGAACTTGTATAAGTCATGAAGAAAGCAGTAGCAATGAAACTAACACGATCATAAGGCTAAGCTAACGGATGGGTCATGTCCATCACATCATTCTCCTAATGATGTGATCCCATTCATCAAATGACAACAGATGTCTATGGTTTAGGAAACTTAACCATCTTTGATTAACGAGCTAGTCAAGTAGAGGCATACTAGGGACTTTATGTTTTGTCTATGTATTCACACATGTACTAAGTTTTCGGTTAATACAATTCTAGCATGAATAATAAACATTTATCATGAATTAGGGAAATAAATAATAAGTTTATTATTGCCTCTAGGGCATATTTGGTTCAGTCTCCCACTTGCAGTAGAGTCAATAATCTAGATTACATAGTAATGATTCTAACACCCATGGAGCTTTGGTGCTGATCAAGTTTTGCTCATGACAGAGGCTTAGTCAACGGGTCTGCAACATTCAGATCCGTGTGTATCTTGCAAATCTCTATGTCCCCTTCCGACACTTGATGACAGATGGAATTGAAGCGTCTCTTGATGTGCTTGGTTCTCTTGTGAAAGCTGGATTCCTTTGCCAAGGCAATTGCACTAGTATTGTCACAAAAGATTTTCATTGGACCCGATGCACTAGGTATGACACCTAGATCGGATATGAACTTCTTCATCCAAACTCCTTCATTCGCTGCTTCCGAAGCAGCAGTGTACTCCGCTTCACACGTAGATCCCGCCATGACACTCTGCTTGGAACCGCACCAACTGACAGCTCCTCCATTCAATAAAAATACGTATCCGGTTTGCGACTTAGAGTCATCCGGATCATTGTCAGAGCTTGCATCAACGTAACCATTTATGACGAGCTCTTTTTCACCTCCATAAACGAGAAACATATCCTTAGTCCTTTTTAGGTATTTTAGGGTGTTCTTGACCGCTGTCCAGTGCTCCACTCCGGGATTACTTTGGTACCTCTCTGTTATGCTTATAGCAAGATATGCACGAGGTCTAGTACATAGCATTGCATACATGATAGAACTTATGGCTGAAGCATAGGGAATGACTTTCATTTTCTCTCTATCTTCTGTGGTGGTCGGGCTTTGAGTCTGACTCAACTTCACACCTTGTAACACAGGTAAGAACCCTTTCTTTGACTGATCCATTTTGAACTTCTTCAAAACTTTATCAAGGTTATGTGCTTTGTGAAAGTCCAATTAAGCGTCTTGATCTATCTCTATAGATCTTGATGCCCAATATGTAAGCAGCTTCTCCAAGGTCTTTCATAGAAAAACTCTTATTCAGGAATCCCTTTATGCTATCCATAAATTCTATATCATTTCTAATCAACAATATGTCATCTACATATAAGATTAGAAATGCTACAGAGCTCCCACTCACTTTCTTGTAAATACAGGGTTCTCCAAAAGTCTGTCTAAAACCATATGCTTTGATCACGCTATCAAAAGGTTTATTTCAACTCCGAGAGGATTGCACCAGTCCATAAATGGATCTCTGGAGCTTACACACTTTGTTAGCACCCTTTGGATCGACAAAACCTTCTGGTTGCATCATATACAACTCTTCTTCCAGAAATCCATGCAGGAATGCAGTTTTGACATCCATTTGCCAAATTTCATAATCATAAAATGCAGCAATTGCTAACATGATTCAGACAGACTTAGGCATTGCTATGGGTGAGAAAGTCTCATCATAGTCAACTCCTTGAACTTGTCGAAAACCTTTCGCAACAAGTCGAGCTTTGTAAACAGTAACATTACGGTCTGCGTCGGTCTTCTTCTTAAAGACCCATTTATTTTCTATGGCTTGCCGATCATTGGGCAAGTCCACCAAAGTCCACACTTTGTTCTCATACATGGATCCTATCTCAGATTTCATGGCCTCAAGCCATTTCGCGGAATCTGGGATCATCATCGCTTCCTCATAGTTCGTAGGTTCATCATGGTCTAGTAACATAACTTCCAGAACAGGATTATCGTACCACTCTGGTGCGGATCTTACTCTGGAAGACCTATGAGGTTTGGTAGTAACTTGATCTGAAACTTCATGATCATCATCATTAACTTCCTCACTAATTGGTGTAGGAATCATGGGAACTCATTTCTGTGATGAACTACTTTCCAATAAGGGAGAAGATACAGTTACCTCATCAAGTTCTACTTTCCTCCCACTCACTTCTTTCGAGAGAAACTCCTTCTCTAGAAAGGATCCATTCTTAGCAACAAAGATTTTGCCTTCGGATCTGTGATAGAAGGTGTACCCAACAGTTTCCTTTGGGTATCCTATGAAGACGCACTTCTCCGATTTGGGTTCGAGCTTATCAGGTTGAAGCTTTTTCACATAAGCATCGCGGCCCCAAACTTTAAGAAACGACAACTTTGGTTTCTTGCCAAATCACAGTTCATAAGGCGTCGTCTCAACGGATTTTGATGGTGCCCTATTTAAAGTGAATGCAGCAATATCTAAAGCATAACCCCAAAATGATAGCGGTAAATCAGTAAGAGACAACATAGATCGCAGCATATCTAATAAAGTACGATTACGACGTTCGGACACACCATTTCGCTGTGGTGTTCCAGGTGGCGTTAATTGTGAAACTATCCCATCTTGTTTCAAATGAAGACCAAACTCGTAACTCAAATATTCTCCACGATCAGATCGCAGAAACTTTATTTTCTTGTTACGATGATTTTCCAATTTACTCTGAAATTCTTTGAACTTTTCAAATGTTTCAGACTTATGCTTCATTAAGTAGATATAACCATATCTGCTCAAATCATCTGTAAAGGTAAGAAAATAACGATACCCACCACGAGTATCAATACTAATTGGACCGCATACAGCGGTATGAATTATTTCCAACAAGTCAGTAGCTCGTTCCATTATTTCGGAGAACGAAGTTTTAGTCATCCACAAAGTGATTCCAAAAGTCCATCAGAATGGATTTTCTTCATGCGCTTTATATCGATATGACCCAAACGGCAGTGCCACAAATAAGTTGCACCATCATTATTAAACTTCAATCTTTTGGTTTCAACACTATGAATATGTGTATCACTACTAACAAGATTCAATAAAAATAGACCACTCAGCAGGGGTGCATGACCATAAAAGATATTACCCATATAAATAGAACAACCATTATTCTCTATTTAAATGAATAACCATCTCACGTTAAACAAGATCCAGATATAATGTTCATGCTCAACGCTGGCACCAAATAACAATTATTCAGGTCTAAAACTAATCCCGAAGGTAGATGTAGAGGTAGCGTGCCGACCGCGGTCACATCGACTTTGGAACCATTTCCCACGCGCATCGTCACCTCGTCCTTAGCCAATCTTTGCTTAAACCGTAGCCCCTGTTTCGAGTTGCAAATATGAGCAACAGAACCAGTATCAAATACCCAGACGCTACTGTAAGCATTAGTTAAGTACACATCAATAACATGTATATCAAATATACCTTTCACTTTGCCATCCTTCTTATCCGCCAAATACTTGGGGCAGTTCCGCTTCCAGTGACTAGTCCCTTTGAAGTAGAAGCACTCAGTTTCAGGCTTAGGTCCAGACTTGGGTTTCTTCTCTTGAGCAGCAACCTTTTTGCCGTTCTTCTTGAAGTCCCGTTTTCCCTTTGCCCTTTTTCTTGAAACTAGTGGTCTTATTGACCATCAACATTTGATGCTCCTTTTTGATTCCTACCTTTGTGGCCTTTAGCATTGCGAAGAGCTCGGGAATAGTCTTGTCCATCCCTTGCATATTATAGTTCACCACGAAGCCTTTATAGCTTGGTGGCAGTGATTGAAGAACTTTGTCAATGACACGATCAACTGGAAGATCAACTCCCAGCTAAGTCAAGTGATTATGATACCCAGACATTTTGAATATGAGTTCACTGACAGAACTATTCTCCTCCATTTTGCAGCTGTAGAACTTGTTGGAGACTTCATATCTCTCAACTCGGGCATTTTCTTGAAATATTAACTTCAACTCTTGGAACATCTCATATGCTCCATGACGTTCAAAATGTCTTTAAAGTCCTGATTCTAAGCCGTAAAGCATGGCACACTGAACTATCGAGTAGTCACCCGCTTTGCTCTTCCAGACGTTCTTAACATCATCAGTAGCATCTGCAGCAGGCACGGCACCCAGCGGTGCTTCCAGGATGTAATTCTTTTTTGTAGCAATGAGGATAATCCTCAAGTTACGGACCCAGTCCGTATAGTTGCTGTCATTGTCTTTCAAGTTAGCTTTCTCTAGGAACGCATTAAAATTCAAAGGAATGGTAGCACGGGCCATTGATCTACAACAACATAGACATGCAAAATACTATCAGGTACTAAGTTCATGATAAATTAAAGTTCAAATAATCATATTACTTAAGAACTCCCACTTAGATAGACATCCCTCTAATAACCTAATTGATTAGGTGATCTAAATCAACTAAACCATGTCCGATCATCACATGAGATGGAGTAGTTTTCAATGGTGAACATCACTATGTTGATCATATCTACTATATGATTCACACTCGACCTTTCGGTCTTAGTGTTCCGAGGCCATATCTGCATATGCTAGGCTCGTCAAGTTTAACCCGAGTATTCTGCGTGTGCAAAACTGGCTTGCACCCGTTGTATGTGAACGTAGAGCTTATCACACCCGATCATCACGTGTTGTCTCGGCATGACGAACTGTAGCAACGGTGCATACTCAGGGAGAACACTTGTACCTTGAAATTTAGTAAGGGATCATCTTATAATGCTACTGACGTTCTAAGCAAAATAAGATGCATAAAGGATAAACATCACATGCAATCAAAATATGTGACATGATATGGCCATCATCATCTTACGCTCATGATCTCCATCACCGAAGCATCATCATGATCTCCAATGTCACCGACGCGACACCTTGATCTCCATCGAAGCATCCTTGTCGTCTCGCCAACTATTGTTAGTACAACTATCGCTACCGCTTAGTGATAAAGTAAAACAATTAAATGGCGATTGCATTGCATACAATAAAGCGACAACCATATGGCTCCTGCCAGTTGCCGATAACTTTGTTACAAAACATGATCATCTCATACAACAATTTATATCACATCATGCTTGACGATATCACATCACAGCAAGCCCTGCAAAAACAAGTTAGACGTCCTCTACTTTGTTGTTGCAAGTTTTACGTGGCTGCTACGGGCTTCTAGCAAGAACCGTTCTTACCTACGCCTCAAAACCACAACGATTTTTTTGTAAAGTCTGTTGTTTTAACCTTCAACAAGGACCGAGCGTAGCCACACTCGATTCAACTAAAGTTGGAGAAACAGACACTCACCAGCCACCTATGTGCAAAGCACGTCGGTAGAACCAGTCTCGCGTAAGCATACACGTAATGTTGGTCTGAGTAGTTTCATCCAACAATACCGCCGAATCAAAGTATGACATGCTGGTAAGTAGTATGACTATTATCGCCCACAACTCTTTGTGTTCTACTCGTGCATATAATATCTACGCATAAACCTGGCTCTGATACCACTGTTGGGGAATGTAGTAATTTCAAAAAAATTCCTACGATCACGCAAGATCTATCTATGTGATGCATAGCAACGAGAGGGGACAGTGTGTCCACGTACCCTCGTAGACCAAAAGCGGAAGCATTTAGTTAACGTGGTTGATGTAGTCGAACGTCTTTGCGATCCAGCTGATCCAAGCACCAAACGTACGGCACCTCCGCGTTCAGCACACGTTCAGCTCGGGGACGTCCCTCGTACTCTTGATCCAGTTGAGACCGAGAGAGTTTCGTCAGCACAAAAGCGTGGTAACAGTGATGATGAAGTTACCGGCGCAGGGCTTCGCCTAAGCACTACGACGATATGACCGAGGTGTGTAACTGTGGAGGGGGGCACCACACACGACTAAACAATTACCAACTTGTGTGTCTAAGGGGTGCCCCCTCCCCCATATATAAAGGAGTGGAGGAGGGAGAGGGCCGACCCTCTATGGCGCGCCCAAGTGGGGAGTTCTACTCCCAGCGGGAGTAGGATTCCCCCTTCCCAAGTTGGAGTAGGAGAGGAAGGAAGGGGGAGAGAGAGGGAAGGAAAGGGGGGCGCCCCCCCACCCAATTCGGATTGGGCTTGGGGGTGCGCCATCCACCTGGCCACCTCCTCCTCTCTCCCACTAATGCCCAATAAGGCCCATACGCTCCCCGGGGGGTTCCGGTAAAGCCCCGGTACTCCGGTAAATGCCCGAACTCATCCGGAACCATTCTGATGTCCAAACGTAGTCGTCCAATATATCAATCTTTATGTCTCGACCATTTCGAGACTCCTCATCATCTCCGTGATCACATCCGGAACTCCAAACTACCTTCAGTACATCAAAACACATAAACTCATAGTACTAATCGTCATCGAGCGTTAAGCGTGCGGACCCTACGGGTTCGAGAGCTATGTAGACATGACCGAGACACGTCTCCGGTCAATAACCAATAGCGGAACCTGGATGCTCATATTTGTTCCTACATATTCTCTGAAGATCTTTATCGGTCAAACCGCATAACAACATACGTTGTTCCCTTTGTCATCGGTATGTTACTTGCCCAAGATTCGATCGTCGGTATCTCAATACCTAGTTCAATCTCGTCACCGGAAAGTCTCTTTACTCGTTCCGTTATACTTCATCCCGCAACTAACTCATTAATCACAATGCTTGCAAGGCTTATAGTGATGAGTATTACCGAGAGGGCCCAGAGATACCTCTCCGAAACACGGAGTGACAAATCCTAATCTCGATCTATGCCAACCCAACAAACACCTTCGGATACACCTGTAGAGCACCTTTATAATCACCCTTTTACGGTGTGACGTTTGGTAGCACGCAAAGTTTTCCTCCGGTATTCGGGAGTTGCATAATCTCATAGTCTGTGGAACTTGTATAAGTCATGAAGAAAGCAGTAGCAATGAAACTAACACGATCGTAATGCTAAGCTAACGGATGGGTCATGTCCATCACATCATTCTCCTAATGATGTGATCCCGTTCATCAAATGACAACACATGTCTATGGTTAGGAAACATAACCATCTTTGATTAACGAGCTAGTCAAGTAGAGGCATACAAGGGACTACTAGAAGAATGCCCGTGCGTTGCAACGGGGCCACATTAACTTTAAGAGTTCAATATTACGACATTGGTGACCTTTTTACCATCAAATCCTCTCACACACACACTCTCCTTCCCTCTTCCTCACTCTCTCTCCTCCTCTCCCTCTCTAACACACACATATCCATCTTATTGGGTACGAGACCATAATCCATCTATTTCACACACACACGCTAGTGCATAACAATATGGATTATGTGTATTATATTTGCCACCAGAACTGAGGGAATTAATTTCATGTAAATCGGCCAGCCACAGCTCCAAGAATACGCGAAGGAGGTGGCCCGGGTCAGCGTCGGCGCCGTCCGGCGCGGGCTACGGGCCTGCTTCCAAGTGCACGTGTGATACGTCTCCGTCATATCTACTTTTCCAAACACTTTTGCCCTTGTTTTGGACTCTAACTTGTATGATTTGAATGGAACTAACCCGGACTGACGTTGTTTTCAGCAGAATTGCCATGGTGTTGTTTTATGTGCAGAAAACAAAAGTTCTCAGAATGACCTGAAACTCCACGGAATATCTTAGAATAAATAATAAAAAATCCTCGCCAAAGATGAAGACCAGGGGGCCCACACCCTGTTCACGAGGGTGGGGGCGTGCCCCTCCCCCCTGGGCACGCCCCCTACCTCGTGGGCCCCCTGGTGGCCCTTCGACGCCAACTCCAACTCCATATATTGGCTTTCGGGGAGAAAAAAAATCAGAGAGAAGAAATAATCGCGTTTTACAATACGGAGCTGCCGCCAAGCCCTAATCTCTCTCGAGAGGGCTGATCTGGAGTCCGTTCGGGGCTCCGGAGAGGGGGATTCGTCGTCATCGTCATCATCAACCATCCTCCATCACCAATTTCATGATGCTCACCGCCGTGCGTGAGTAATTGCATCGTAGGCTTGCTGGACGGTGATGGGTTGGATGAGATTTATCATGTAATCGAGTTAGTTTTGTTAGGGTTTGATCCCTAGTATCCATTATGTTCTGAGATTGATGTTGCTATGACTTTTCTATGCTTAATGCTTGTCACTAGGGCCCGAGTGCCATGATTTCAGATCTGAACCTATTATGTCTTCATGAATATATGTGTGTTCTAGATCCTATCTTGCAAGTCTATAGTCGCCTACTATGTGTTATGATCCGGCAACCCCGAAGTGACAATAATCGGGACCACTCCCGGTGATGACCGTAGTTTGAGGAGTTCATGTATTCACTATGTGCTAATGCTTTGTTCCGGTTCTCTATTAAAAGGAGGCCTTAATATCCCTTAGTTTCCAATAGGACCCCGCTGCCACGGGAGGGTAGGACAAAAGATGTCATGCAAGTTCTTTTCCATAAGCACGTATGACTATATACGGAATACATGCCTACATTACATTGATGAACTGGAGCTAGTTCTGTGTCACCCTATGTTATGACTGTTACTTGATGAAACACATCCGGCATAATTATCCATCGCTAATCCGGTGCCTACGAGTTTTCCATATACTGGTTTACGCTTATTTACTTTTCCGTTGCTACTGTTACAATCACTACAAAAATACCAAAAACATTACTTTTGCTGTCTTTACTTTGTTACCTTTACCACCACTATCATATTACTTTGCTACTAAACACTTTGCTGCAGATATTAAGTTTCCAGGTGTGGTTGAATTGACAACTCAGCTGCTAATACTTGAGAATATTCTTTGGCTCCCCTTGTGTCAAATCAACAAATTTGGGTTGAATACTCTACCCTCGAAAACTGTTGCGATCCCCTATACTTGTGGGTTATCAACGTGCAATGCACGTCTTCACAAATATTATAACTAGATGTGAGAAATCAGATACTAACACGATGTTCCAATCAATTTGTAGTTAAAGAAGCCAAAAGTCTTTTTTCTTAAACCAGAATTCCTTATGCTGGAGTTTAAACAAACCCCACAATAACATGATCAATTTTTTTGCTCTACTTATCACCTAATTAAGCAAATGCATGACTTATGAAGCGGATAAGAAATCATGCTAACTTGGAACTAAAATTCTAACAAAAGAGTGAGGAACAAACCTTTTTATCATTGCTCTGAAGTCTGAACCTCCCCCTATTTGTTAGTGAAATGTGAGTATGCTTGGAAGATAATAATTTCTTATGCAACATATGCTTTTACATCTGAAAGAGCTACAAAATATGTTAACCTACCTATGTGCACTTCCTAAATCAAGCGGATAAAATTATTTCTATCGGCAATATAAAATACTAAACATTAGAAAGAAAGGGACAATGTCCACTAACCATGCAAATATTCTGACCATGGGATATTTAGGCTGGCGTATATGGGAAATCAAAGCTAAAAATGACTCGATGAGTTAGGGATACATCAATAAATATTGTAAAAAGTGATAAAAACAAATCTGCAGCAACTCGCGACCCCACGAACTCGTATTCGCCATGAGCAAGTTAGTGAGGCCGCCACGGTAGGCTAGCATTCCCATCCAACCTACTGATTCTGCTGGCTCTACTTTCATCCTAAGACCATGAGTACCGCTAGTGTGTTGCCACGTACGGAGAAACTACAAACTGAAATTTTCATCCAAATCATGAAAAATGTTAATGTTTCTCTCCTCTCCCATCCCTCGTGTGAACATACCCAATTCGTGGTTGGCTCGCTACATTCAGCGTAGCTCTGGTGTGCACTGCCCTCTCTCTTGATTAGTTGTCGCAGTGCCACGCATCTACGCCAACAAGCTGGGGTAACAAATGCAAATGTTACACCGAGTCAAAATCAACCATCCCACAATCATAACAATAGAAAAGATAATAACCAAAATTTAACAGAAGAACTACTGCTTGGCTCCTAGATCCATCTCGATAGCCCTTGATCTGGCCGCTGAGCTTCTCCTAGCCGCCTCAACATCACGTCATTACCAAACATGTAGTGGATGCCTAGTGGGGCAAGGATTAAGAAATAACATGAGGTGAAAAATACGTTGGCTGTCAATTCCATAAGACGATCCAAGTAATTTGACAAAATAGATCGGGAGCATCTTGTATAATCTCAAAAAAAAACTAAAAATATGAGAAATGAATTGATGAAAATCAGCCCCTGCTCTCATTCATGCTCGCTTTTGTAATGGGAGGCAAGGAATGGGGATACCGGGAGAAGAAAGGATCACATGGACGGCAAGCCTCCACCACCGGCAAGTGGGGTTGCTTCACATCCAATCTCCACGGCCGCCGCCTCCATGGGGACGAACTCCCATGTTCACAACCGGGCTCCCAATCGGCCGCTGCCTCGCCGACCTTGACGATGAAGTAGTCCCTCCCTTCAATCCCATTCGCAACGGAGGCAACATCCATCCCAGCGGACGGGTCCGCGGTGAGATCCCTACTGGATTGTGGTCGTGCCTCCCCAAACCTCACTGCGGGACACATGAGAGGGTGTCGTTGCCATGGTCAGGCTTGGATGGGGCAAGGAGGCGACATAGCAGCAATGGCGCCTTCGCCGGGATTGGTGGAGACGGCGGCGGCGAGCGAGCGGGAGGACGGCGGCGGCGAGAGAGTAGGAGGGTGGTGGCGGCAGTCCATCGGCCACCGTGATGTGAGAGGAGGATGGGGATGGGGCCGCGATCTGGACGTATGGAGCGGTCGAGAGGAGGGGAAGCAGGCGGCTGGGTTTTTCCATCGTGCGGGGTTTGGGGGAGGTCAAACGAGAGGTTTTTTTCGTGCGGGAGGCAGAGCAACGAGGGCTGATGTAGGGAGACGGGACGCGGTCGGTTGGCAGGAAAAGGAAAGCTACTCATTTTTTTAGGCAGTAGAGATGGTTGATGATAAGAAAGGGAAAATCACATCAATATAAGGAAATATCCCATCAATACTTGATTGATTGCGATTTATTTTTTAAATGGTAACTAATCTGATCATCAATACTTGATTGATTGCGATTTATTTCTTATATGGTAACTAATCTGATGGGTTTATGTGGGTGGTGAAGCGAAAAGGCAGGTGGGAGGGAGACGAAATAAAACCAGTGAAATAAAACCAATGAAAGTGGTGAGGCGAAATAAAACCAACGAAAAATAACCGGCCGACTATTCACCAACTGCTCCATTAGGAATAGAGATATCTTTTGTCTATGTATTCACACATGTAGTAAGTTTCCGGTTAATACAATTCTAGCATGAATAATAAACATTTATCATGAATTAAGGAAATAAATAATAACTTTATTATTGCCTCTAGGGCATATTTCCTTCACCGTCGCCTTAGGGGGAACGATCTTGGTTCCATCATCCTTAAGATTCCACATAGTGATCAACAGATATAAATCTCAAGTGACTCGACAAATAGAGTTATGCTCCCCAGCAACGGCGCCAGAAAAAGGTCTTCATAACCCACAGGTACAGGGGATTGCAACAGTTTTTGAGTGTAGAGTATTCAGCCCTAATTTATTGATTCGACACAGGGGGAGCCAAAGTATATACACAAGTATTAGCAGTTGCGTTGTCAATTCAACCACACCTAAAAGGCTTAATATCTGCGGCAAGGTGATCAATAGCAAAGTAGTATGGTACTTTGATAGTAACGGCAACCGTAGCAATAGAAACAGTAGCAATTTTGTAGTGATCGTAACAGCAAACAACAAAAATAACTTAGCAAAGATCAATATATGAAAAAGCATAGGCATTTGATCAGGGATGGATAATTGCGTTGGATGATATTCATCAGGTAGTAGTTATAACCTAGAGCGACACATAACTATCTCCAATTCATCAATGTAATGTAGGCATGTATTATGTATATAGTCATACGTGCTTATGGGAAAGAACTTGCATGACATTTTTTGTCCTACCCTCCCGTGGCAGCGGGGTCCATAAGGAAACTAAGGGATATTAAGCCTCCTTTTAATAGAAAAACGGAATAAAGCATTAGCATTTAGTGAATACATGAACTCCTCAATCTACGGTAATCACCGAAAAGAATCCCAATTATTGTCACATTGGGGTATGCAAATCATAACACGTAATAGGTGCATATAACTTGCAAGATAGGATCAAGAACACACATATATTCAGGAAAACATAATAGGTTCAGATCTGAAATCATGGCACGCAGGCCCTAGTTGTCGGATTCAGGTCTACGCAGACCCAAGAAACGTTTGAACTCTGGGCGTGTGTGAAGAACTCAACCTCTCCAGCCAACCAATTCATCACTGAAGTTTACTACACAACCTTCTTCTTGTAGACGTTGTTGGGCCTCCAAGTGCAGAGGCTTGTATGACAGTAGCAAATTTCCCTCAAGTGGATGACCTAAGGTTTATCAATCCATGGGAGGCGTAGGATGAAGATGGTCTGTCTCAAACAACCATGCAACCAAATAACAAAGAGTCTCTTGTGTCCCCAACACACCCAATACAATGGTAAATTGTATAGGTGCACTAGTTCGGCGAAGAGATGGTGATACAAGTGCAATATGGATGGTAGATATAGGTTTTTGTAATCTGAAATTATAAAAACAGCAAGGTAACTAATGATAAAAGTGAGCACAAACGGTATTGCAATGCTTAGAAACAAGGCCTAGGGTTCATGCTTTCACTAGTGCAAGTTCTCTCAACAATAATAACATAACTGGATCATATAACTATCCCTCAACATGCAAAGAGTCACTCCAAAGTTACTAATAGAGGAGAACAAATGAAGAGATTATGGTAGGGTACGAAACCACCTCAAAGTTGTTCTTTCCGATCGATCTATTCAGAGTCCGTAGTAAAATAACACGAAGCTATTCTTTTTGTTCGATCTATCATAGACTTTGTACTAGAATAACACCTTAAGACACAAATCAACCAAAACCCTAATGTCACCTAGATACTCCAATGTCACCTCAAGTATTCGTGGGTATGATTATATGATATGCATCACACAATCTCAGATTCATCTATTCAACCAACATAAAGAACTTCAAAGAGTGCCCCAAAGTTTATACCGGAGAGTCAAGACAAAAACGTGTGTCAACCTCTATGCATAAGTTCACGAGGTTACGAAACCCGCAAGTTGATCACCGAAACATACATCAAGTAGATCACGTGAATATCCCATTGTCACCACAAATAAGCACATGCAAGACATACATCAAGTGTTCTCAAATCCTTAAAGACTCAATCCGATAAGATAGCTTCAAAGGGAAAACTCAATCCATTACAAGAGAGTAGAGGGGGAGAAACATCATAAGATCCAACTATAATAGCAAAGCTCGCGATACATCAAGATTGTGCCAAATCAAGAACACGAGAGAGAGAGAGAGAGAGAGAGAGAGAGAGAGAGATCAAACACATAGCTACTAGTACATACCCTCAGCCCCAAGGGTGAACTACTCCCTCCTCGTCATGGAGAGCGTCGGGATGATGAAGATGGCCATCGGTGATGGATCCCCCCTCCGGCAGGGTACCGGAACAGGGCCCCGATTGGTTTTTGGTGGCTACAGAGGCTTGCGGCGGCGGAACTCCCGATCTAGGTTATTTTCTGGAGGTTTCTGTATTTATAGGAATTTTTGGCGTAGGTCTCACGTCAGGGGGGTCTCCGAGTCGTCCACGAGATAGGGGGGCGTGCCCAGGGGGTGGGCGCGCCCCCACCCTCGTGGGCAGCCTGGGACTCTTCTGGCCCAACTCTTTTACTCTGGGGGCTTCTTTTGGTCCACAAAAAATCATCAAAAATTGGCACGTCAATTGGACTCCGTTTGGTATTCCTTTTCTGTAAAACTCAAAAACAAGGAAAAAACAGAAACTGGCACTGGGCTCTAGGTTAATAGGTTAGTCCCAAAAATCATATAAAAGAGCATATAAATGTATATAAAACATCCTAGATGGATAATATAATAGCATGGAACAATAAAAAATTATAGATATGTTGGAGACGTATCAAGCATCCCCAAGCTTAATTATTGCTCGTCCTCGAGTAGGTAAATGATAAAAATAGAATTTTTGATGTGGAATGCTACCTAACATATTTATCAATGTAATCTCTCTTTATTGTGGCAAGAATATTTAGATCCAAAAGATTCAAGACAAAAGTTTAATATTGACATAAAAACAATAATACTTCAAGCATACTAATAAAGTAATTATGTCTTCTCAAAATAACATGGCCAAAGAAAGTTATCCCTACAAAATCATATAGGCTAGCTATGCTCTATCTTCATCACACAAAATATTTAAATCATGCACAACCCCGGTTTCAGCCAAGCAATTGTTTCATACTTTAGTATTCTCAAACTTTTTCAACTTTCACGCAATACATGAGCATGAGCCATGGACATAGCACTATAGGTGGAATAGGATGGTGGTTGTGGAGAAGACAAAAAAGGAGAAGACAGTCTCACATCAACTAGGCGTATCAACGGGCTATGGAGATGCCCATTAATAGATATCAATGTGCGTGAGTAGGGATTGCCATGCAACGGATGCACTAGAGCTATAAGTGTATGAAAGCTCATCAAAAGAAACTAAGTGGATGTGCATCCAACTTGCTTGCTCACAAAGACCTAGGGCAATTTGAGGAAGCCCATCATTGGAATATACAAGCCAAGTTCTATAATGAAAAACTCCCACTAGTATATGAAAGGGATAAAATAGGAGACTCTCTATCATGAAGATCATGGTGCTACTTTGAAGCACAAGTGTGGTAAAAGGATAGTAGCATTGCCCCTTCTCTCTTTTTCTCTCTTTTTTTTATTTTTTTATTTTTTTATTTGGGCCTTTTCTCCTTTTTTCGCCTCTTTTTTTATTTTTTTATTTTTCATCCGGAGTCTCATCCCGACTTGTTGGGGAATCATAGTCTCCATCATCCTTTCCGCACTAGGACAATGCTCTAATAATGATGATCATCACAGTTTATTTACTTACAACTCGATATCTAGAACAAAGATATGACTCTATATAAATGCCTCCGGCAGTGTATCGGGATGTGCAATGAATCAAGAGTGACATGTATGAAAGAATTATGGAAGGTGGCTTTGCCATAAATACGATGTCAACTACATGATCATGCAAAGCAATATGACAATGATGAAGCGTGTCATAATAAACGAAACGGTGGAAAGTTGCATGGCAATATATCTCGGAATGGCTATGGAAATGCCATAATAGGTAGGTATGGTGGCTGTTTTGAGTAAGGTATATGGTGGGTGTATGGTATCGACGAAAGTTGCGCAACACAAGAGAGGCTAGCAATGGTGGAAGGGTGAGAGTGCGTATAATCCATGGACTCAACATTAGTCATAAAGAACTCAAATACTTATTGCAAAAATCTACAAGTCATCAAAACCAAGCACTACGCGCATGCTCCTAGGGGAAGGGTTGGTAGGAGTTAATCATCGCGCGATCCCGACCTCCACTCATAAGGAAGGCAATAAATAAATAAATCATGCTCCAAACTTCATCACATAACGGTTCACCATACGTGCATGCTACGGGAATCACGAACTTTAACACAAGTATCTCTCAAATTCACAACTACTCACTAGCATGACTCTAATATCACCATCTTCATATCTCAAAACAATCATAAGGAATCAAACTTCTCATAGTATTCAATGCACTTTATATGAAAGTTTTTACTATATCCCTCTTGGAAGCCCATCATATTAGGACTAGTTTTATAACCCAAGTAAATTACCATGCTGTTATAAAAGACTCTCAAAATAATATATGTGAAGCATGAGAGTTCATCTATTTCTTCAAAATAAAACCACCGCCGTGCTCTAAAAGATATAAGTGAAGCACTAGACCAAACGACAAACTACTCCGAAAGATATAAGTGAAGATCAAAGAGTAGTCGAATAATTATGTAACTATGTGTAGACTCTCTAACATTTAAGAATTTTAGATCTTGGGATATTATTCAAACAGCAAGCAAAACAAAATAAAACAAAATGACGCTCCAAGAAAAACACATATCATGTGGTGAATAAAAATATGGGATAATTAGATTTATGCCCCTAGTTGTGTCCCACTCGTCTGTTTTACCCCTAATTTCCAAAAGTCACCGGTTCTGTCCAAGTCACTTTGCGCCTCTTATGCTTTTGCCCTTTGACCGTTTGACTGTCAGTTTGAAAACTTCGTAACTAATTCATACTAAATCAGAAAAATGCAAATAAGATACCAAAATGTTCAGAAAAACATCACCTATATGTCAGTGTCATTTGCATTCATGAAAAATGTGTTGGAAAGTGCCCATCCGAGTTTTAGCTCTTATGCTACCACCATGAATAGTGAAATCTAAAAAAGTTCAAAAAAATTCAAAAAAAATTTGGTGGCAAAGAATGACAAATGTTTTAAGTGCCTGCCAAGTTTCATCAGGGAATAACATTCATGGGTACTGCGGCAAAAAAAACAATCAACACTCCAAAATAGATTATTATTTTGCCACGACTTCCATGAATGTCGTTCCCTAATGAAACTTGGCAAGCACTTAGAACATTTGTCATACTTTGCCACCATATTTTTTTTGATTTTTTTGAATTCTTTTAGAGTTTACTATTCATGGTGGTATCAAAAGAGCTAAAACTCGGATGTGCACTTTCCAACACTTTTTTAATGAATGAAAATGACACTGACATATAGGTGATGTTTTCTGAACATTTTGGTATCTTATTTGCATTTTTTTGATTTAGTATGAATTAGTTATGAAGTTTTCAAACTGACAGTCAAACGGTCAAAGGGCAAAATCATAAGAGGAGCAAAGTGACTTGGACAGAACTGGTGACTTTTGGGAATTAGGGGTAAAACAGATGAGTGGGACACAACTAGGGGCATAAATCTAATTATCCCTAAAAATATAGCTCCAAGTAAACTTACCGATGAATGAAGACGAAAGAGGGATGCCTTCCAGGGCATCCCCAAGCTTAGGCTCTTGGTTGTCCTTTGATATTACCTTGGGGTGCCTTGGGCATCCCCAAGCTTAGGCTCTTCCACTCCTTATTCCATAGTCCATCGAATCTTTACCCCAAAACTTGAAAACTTCACAACACAAAACTCAACAGAAAACTCGTAAGCTCCGTTAGAAAATAAAACCACCACTTAGTTACTGTTGTGAACTCATTCTAAATTCATATTGGTGTAATATCTACTGTATTCCAACTTCTCTATGGTTTATACCCTCCGATACTACTCATAGATTCATCAAAATAAGCAAACAACACATAGAAAACAGAATCTGTCGAAAACAGAAGAGTCTGTAGCAATCTGTAACTTTCGAATACTTCTGTAACTCAAAAAATTCCGAAATAAATCGGTGGACGTGAGGAATTTGTCTATTAATCTTCTGCAAAAATAATCAACTAAAATCACTCTCCAGTAAAAAAATGTCAGCTAATCTCGTGAGCGCAAAGTTTCTGTTTTTTTACAGCAAGATCACATTAACTTTCATCCAAGTCTTCCCAAAGGTTCTACTTGGAACTTTATTGAAACGAAAGCTATAAAACATGATTACTGCAGTAGCTTAATCATATGAAAACACAAAAACAGCAGGGGTAAATATTGGGTTGTCTCCCAACAAGCGCTTTTCTTTAATGCCTTTTATCTAGGCATGATGATTTCAATGATGCTCGCATAAAAGATAAGAATTGAAACATAACGGGAGCATCATGAAGAATATGACTAACACATTTAAGCCTAACCCACTTCCTATGCATAGGGATTTTGTGAGCAAACAACTTATGGTAAGAGTTAACTAGCATAGGGAAGCAAAACAAGCATAACTTCAAGATTTCAACACACAGAGAGGAAACTTGATATTATTGCAATTCCTACAAGCATATGTTCCTCCTTCATAATAAGTTTCAGTAGCATCATGAATGAATTCAACTAACTATCACATAAAGCACTATTTTCATGATGCACAAGCATAGAAAATTTACTACTCTCCACATAACAAAATTCTTTTCATTCGGAATAGTGCGAGTATCATAAGAAACTCGAATACTATAAATTGTTTCCACATTAAAAGAGTAATGTTCAGAAAAAGGGTAATCATAATCATGACAAGTTTTGTAAATATAATCATCACTACTTTTTATAACATAAGTATCATCGCAATAGTCATCATAAGTAGCAACTTTGTTCTCATCATAAGTAATCAATTGAAATATCTTCCAAGATAGTGGAATCATTACTAAATAAAGTCATGACCTCTCCAAATCCACTTTCATAATTGTCACAATAAGATTCAACACCCACAAAAATAGTGGGATCATTACTTCTTAAAGTTGACACTCTTCCAAACCCACTTTCATCAATATAATCATCATAAGTAGGAGGCATGCTATCATCATAATAAATTTGCATATCAAAACTTGGGGGATTAAAAATATCATCTTCATAAAACATAGCATCCCCAAGCGTGGGACAAACATTAATTACAGAAATAAATTCTCAAACATGTCATTCTCATCAAACATAGCATCCCCAAGCTTGGGCCTTTGCATATCATAAGCATAATCACTCTCATCATTAATAGTATGGATAGCACCAATAGTATAGCAAATCATCATCACAATGAGTAATAGGAGCAACATCATTTGGAAGGAATACCTTTTTACCTTTGCTTCTCCGTCTTTTCTTTTTCTTCTTCACATTATGTGTGGGTTTGATCCTCTTTTTGGAGCTCCTTATTAATGAGATTGGTTGAATAGAAGGCTCCTCCTCGTTACATGATTCATCATAAGAAATAATAGGAAGATATTGGGAAGTCTCTTCCCTTTCATTAGTATTCTCTTCATCTTCTATTTCTTCTCTTTTCTTTATGTAATTGGCAATATAAGGATTTTTAATGCAATTCACCGCACAATACATATAAGTTTTCTCTAGATCAAAATCAAGAACTTTATCAAGGACAAATTCTGGAAGATCCTTAGTTATACGTTTGATTTCTTCATAACCCACAAGCAAACTAAGTTCATTATGATGTGCAAGGGAAATCAAGTCATCACAATTTTTGGACATGACTCGATGATGAAACAATTTGCATTGGAGATTTAAATGATCACGTTCATTGCAAAGTTCACAAGGATGGCAAAGAAATTTTAAATTTTCAGCACAAACATCTAGCCTTTCTTGCAACCATTTAGTTTCTAAATACTTATGCCTCTTGCAAAATCTATCTTCCCTATTTTGTGTGTACTTGCAAAATCTATGCACTCCACAAAAGTTGACATGCTTATAATAGACATTTTCATCATGACTAGTGCAATCATCATTAGTGCTATGGATATTCAAAGAGTTCATACTAACAACATTGCAATCATGCTCATCATTCAAAGATTTAGTGCCAAACATTTTAATGCATTCTTCTTCTAGCATTTTGGCACAATTATCAGAATCCTTATTTTCATGAAAGATATTAAAAAGATCAAGCATATGAGGCACCCTCAATTCCATTTTTTAGTTTTCTTTTATAGACCAAACTAGTGATAAAACAAGAAACTAAAAGATTCGATTGCAAGATCTAAAGATATACCTTCAAGCACTCACCTCCCCGGCAATGGCGCCAGAAAAGAGCTTGATGTCTACTACACAACCTTCTTGTTGTAGATGTTGTTGGGCCTCCAAGTGCAGAGGTTTGTAGGACAATAGCAAATTATCCACAAATGGATGACCTAAGGTTTATCAATCCGTGGGAGGCGTAGGATGAAGATGGTCTCTCTCAAACAACCTTGCAACCAAATAACAAAGAGTTTGTTGTGTCCCCAACACAACCAATACAATGGTAAGTTGTATAGGTGCACTAGTTCGGCGAAGAGATGGTGATACAAGTGCAATATGGATGGTAGATATAGGTTTTTGTAATCTGAAATTATAAAAACAGCAAGGTAACTAATGATAAAAGTGAGCACAAACGGTATTGCAATGCTTAGAAACAAGGCCTAGGGTTCATACTTTCACTAGTGCAAGTTCTCTCAACAATAATAACATAACTGGATCATATAACTATCCGTCAACATGCAACAAAGAGTCACTCCAAAGTTACTAATAGCGGAGAACAAATGAAGAGATTATGGTAGGGTACGAAACCACCTCAAAGTTGTTCTTTATGATCAATCTATTCAAGAGTCCGTATTAAAATAACATGAATCTATTCTTTCCATTCGATCTATCATAGAGTTCATACTAGAATAACACCTTAAGACACAAATCAACCAAAACTCTAATGTCACCTAGATACTCCAATGTCACCTCAAGTATTCGTGGGTATGATTATACGATATGCATCACACAATCTTAGATTCATCTATTCAACCAACATAAAGAACATCAAAGAGTTCCCCAAAGTTTCTACAGGAGAGTCAAGACAAAAACGTGTGCCAACCCCTATGCATAAGTTCACGAGGTTACGGAACCCGCAAGTTGATCACCGAAACATACATCAAGTAGATCATGTGAATATCCCATTGTCACCACAGATAAGCACATGCAAGACATACATCAAGTGTTCTCAAATCCTTAAAGACTCAATCCAATAAGATACCTTCAAAGGGAAAATTCAATCCATTACAAGAGAGTAGAGGGGGAGAAACATCATAAGGTCAACTATAATAGCAAAGCTCGCGATACATCAAGATCGTGCCAAATCAAGAACACGAGAGAGAGAGAGAGAGAGAGAGAGAGAGAGAGATAAAACACATAGCTACTGGTACATACCCTCAGCCCCAATGTCGGAGTAAATGACCACGGGTAGCCTAGCCGGCTCCCCCTGGCTCTTCAAAAAAATAATAGGCTGATCAAGCCTTCGAGCACCCAAGACGCGGGGCCACCTTCCCCCGGCCGGCTACCCCATCGGCCGACTACCGGGAGGCGGCCCGGCCCAAGAATCCTCCTGGAGAAAGCCGCGGGAGGACCGACTTCAGAAAGCCGGCCACCACATGGCCGACTCTAAGAAGCCGGCCACAACACGACTGACTCCAAGAAGCCGACCCCCAATAGGAGGGCCGGGATCAGGCCCTCAAAGTTTGCACCAATATAATGGTGATGGGACGGGGCGTGGCAACAGTGAAACACGCCGCCCCCGAATCCCGGAGTACGCATGGCTACAGTACGCCGTACGGGGCTGCCATGACCCGTCCGGCGTGGCACTGTTTCCATGCTGACCATGACATCACCCACGGCAGGCTGTCAGTACGGCCCGCAGGCGTCGGGCCCCTTCGGTCAAAGAGACACCCGAAGGCGGCCATTCTTCCTCTAATCGGCCGGGGGCGTAGCCGGCTCTCCCCAGCCGGCTCGTTCCCTCCCTCGAAGAACGTGCGCCATTAAGGAGACAAGATGAGGTAGGGCTAGAGTGAACGCCCGCAAGGCGGCGGCACTGTAGCCATGCTTACCTCGACAAAACCCTCGTCACCAAGGGTGAGGCAACAGTAACCAGCCCCCGACAAGACCCCCAAGCGGTGGGGCCAACCTGTCTACTAGGAGGCCGGCAGCCAGCGGGACCCACCAGTCGGCGGAGAATCTGGCGCTCGTAGACACTGACGGCTGGGCCCGCGCCCAGCCGGATTACCATTGTACCCCTGGGGGGTAGGCCTATATAAACCCCTCAGGGCACCCATGCAAAGGGTTGGACTTTGATAGTTTTAGACACCACTTTGAGAGGAGAAGAGAGCTAGCTTCGCCCCTTCTTTCTCCTCTCGCCAAAACAGCTCAAGGAGCCTCTTGTAGCTACTTGATTGATCTAGTGATCATGCGGAGACCCCGCAGAGGGTGTTATCTCCACGGAGAGCGCCGAACCTGGGTAAGATTCGCCGGCGTGCATGTCTTCGCCTTATCTCGTTTCCAGGCACCGGCGCTGTCTTATTGGCTCCCACAATGATAAGCCATCCGTTGGCATATGTCGCACCTACCACCCGACATTTGGCGCCACCGTCGGGCCAGGTGCACCATCGTCCAGAGACCTGTTCTGGACGGGAACCCTCTTCCTCCCTCGCGAGCGTAGCCAGCCCGGCACGCCCGATGGCGCTTGCCCCGACGCGCTGCAAGGTGTCGACGACGCCTGCGCAGCGAGCTGCCTCGCCGATCTTCTCGGCGAGGCTCGCATCTCCGATGAGCTCACGTCCGACGCGGGCACCAGCTGCCTCGAGAGCCGCCTCATCAGCCTCCTCGACCAACTCCACGTCTCCGGCGAGCCCATTGTGGATTTGGAGTCGGTTGGCTCCACCGACCCGATGCTTGTCGACTCCGACACCGCATCGCTCGACGCTTTCCCCACCAACGTGGTATTCTTCGACGACCCTCTCCCTCGAGCCGACAGTGGCGGCAGTACCGTCACCGAGGTGCTGGTCATCAGCCATGGAGTCGCCTCTAGCGGGAACACCCACGACGCCCTGCAAGTGGCGCTGCAGGGTTTGTCCGCCCCCATCCCGGCCGATGCCGACGCCGAGGCGCTGGAGGCACGCCGCCTTGCCCTCATCGTGGAGGGTCAGAAGTTAGCCACCATGAGGCACCTCACCGAGGCTCACCAGCGCGAGGTCGACCGCGCCGCCTTCAGCACGCCACCTCCCGACGGGCCGAGCCGGGCTGGCGTCGTCCAGAAACGCGGCGCAGCCATCGCCGACATGCTGGGGGCAGAACGCCCAGTCTACGCCATGCCTCTCAAGAACCTACGCGCCGCCCAGTCGGTCGTAGACGAGCTGAACGGAGTAGGGGCCGACGAGCTCCCCTACATGACCAGACGAATCCAGCAGCTGATCAACACGGCCGCAAAGCGGCACGAAGCCGGCGTCCGCGCCGAAAGCCCTCCCCCGCGCCGAGAGCACGGCGCAACATCACGAACGCCGACTGCGGGCGGTGCCCGCACAAGGCAAGAAAAGGAGCCGGCTGCTAGCCGCAGTCAGACTCGAGTCACCATCGAGCGCGACGCAGAAGGCCGCCCTCGAGCTGTGGAGCGACGGGGCGACTTGCCTCCTCCTCCGCCTCATGAGGAGAGATATCCCACCCCGCCACCTGTCACGCATCCGACTCTCAGCGGCCGACTGGGTCGCCGCAAAGGAGTCGGCGAAAACGATGCCCGCCATCGGATCGACCCCCTTGCGCGATCCCTGGCGTTAGAAGAAGAAGAAGATGCCGGCCCACCTTGCTTCGGCCCCCGCATCCGCGACGAGCCCTTCCCCAAAGGGTTCTCGCTCCCAAGAGACACGCCCAAGTACAACGGCTCGGTGAAGCCGGAGGATTGGCTGATCGACTACTCCACCGTGGTCCACATAGCAAACGGCAACATGCGTGTTGCCGTGAAATATGTTCCCCTGATGCTCCAAGGCACGGCGTGCACCTGGCTCAACAGCCTCAAGCCTTACAGCATCAACAGCTGGCTCGACTTCACGGAAGCCTTCATGCGCAACTTCACCAGCACTTACAAGTAGGCTCCCAAGTCCCGACAGCTCTCCTTGTGCGTACAAGGACCCCAACGAGTCAACTCGCGACTATCTCACATGTTGGGCCGAGCTCCAAAACTCCTGCGAAGGGGTGCACGAGGTTCAAGCCATAGAATACTTCATGGCCGGGTGCCGAGAAGGCACCCTCCTTAAGCACCGACTCCTCTGCGACGAGCTGACTACCCACGACGAGCTGCTTGTTATCGCGGACAAGTATGCCACGGCCGACTCCTCCATGAAGACCGAGCTCTGAGTAGACGCCTCCGGGAAGGTGCTCGCGCCGGCTCCCAAGACGCTAGCTGGAGACTCCAACCGACGCTCGTACCAGAACGACAACAATCGCAAGGCTCCTATGCCGGCTTCCACCAGTCGGCAAGTGGCCACAGTCGAAGACGAACAACCCGAAGGGCGGCCCGTGCCGAAAAAGCAGAAGGGCGGCAGGCCGGCTTGGCAGCCGGGTTTCTCCTACGAGCAAGCCCTTGATGCCCCCTGCAAGTTCCACAGCGGCGCGAAGGCCTCCAACCACACCACTCGGAAATGCCATTGGCTCATGCAAATTTCCAAGGGCGAGGGGCTGGTGCCGCCTCCGGCTTCTCAGCAGCCGGCCGCTCGGCCAGCAGTCAGAGCTGTTCACAACGAGTTCCCCGATGAGCACGCCGCCTACGTCGTCTTTACAAGCCATCCTGAAGACCGGCGAAGCCGGCGCCGACAACACCAAGAAGTCAACGCGGTCGCCTCCAACAACCCTGAGTTCATGCACTGGTCAGAGAAGCCTATCAGTTGGAGCCGGGCCGATCACCCAGAGGTGATGCCGTCGCCCGGCTCTTATGCATTGGTTTTGGATGCCACTCTCGTGACAGACAAGCGAGCCGCCCGATTCTCTCGCGTGCTGATAGATGGCGGAAGCAGCATCAACATACTGTACCGTGACACCACGGAGAAGCTGAATATCAAGGCAAAGTAGCTCATGCCGAGTCGGACTGTGTTCCACGGCATCATACCCGGCCTGTCTTGTGCACCAATCGGCAAGATCAGGATAGATGTTATCTTCGGAGACAAGGATCATTTTCACCGAGAAGCAATATGGTTTGATGTGGTGGATCTAGAGAGCCCATACCACGTACTGCTTTGCTGATGACCCACAAGTATAGGGGATCTATCGTAGTCCTTTCGATAAGTAAGAGTGTCGAACCCAACGAGGAGCAGAAGGAAATGATAAGCGGTTTTCAGCAAGGTATTTTCTGCAAGTACTGAAATAAGTGGTAATAGATAGTTTTGTGATAAGATAAATTGTAACGAGCAACAAGTAACAAAAGTAAATAAAGTGCAGCAAGGTGGCCCAATCCTTTTTGTAGCATAGGACAAGCCTGGACAAACTCTTATGATAGGAAAAGCGCTCCTGAGGACATATGGGAATATCGTCAAGCTAGTTTTCATCACGCTCATATGATTCGCGTTCGGTACTTTGATAATTTGATATGTGGGTGGACCGGTGCTTGGGTGCTGTTCTTACTTGAACAAGCATCCCATTTATGATTAACCTCTATTGCAAGCATCCGCAACTACAACAAAAGTATTAAGGTAAACCTAACCATAGCATGAAACATATGGATCCAAATCAGCCCCTTACGAAGCAACGCATAAACTAGGGTTTAAGCTTCTGTCACTCTAGCAACCCATCATCAACTTATTACTTCCCAATGCCTTCCTCTAGGCCCAAATAATGGTGAAGTGTTACGTAGTCGACGTTCACATAACACCACTAGAGGTTAGACAACATACATCTTATCAAAATATCGAATGAATACCAAATTCACATGATTACTAATAGCAAGACTTCTCCCTTGTCCTCGGGAACAAACGTATTTACTCACAAAGCATATTCATGTTCATAATCAGAGGAGTAATAATGTGCATAAAGGATTGATGTCTACTACACAACCTTCTTCTTCTAGACGTTGTTGGGCCTGCAAGTGCACATGTTTGTAGGACAGTAGCAAATTTCCCTCAAGTGGATGACCTAAGGTTTATCAATCCATAGGAGGTGTAGGATGAAGATGGTCTCTCCCAAGCAACCCTGCAACCAAATAACAAAAAGTCTCTTGTGTCCCCAACACACCCAATACAATGGCAAATTGTATAGGTGCACTAGTTCGGCGAAGAGATGGTGATACAAGTGCAAAATAGATAGTAGATATAGGTTTTTGTAATCTGAAATAATAAAAACAGCAAGGTAACAAGCGGTAAAAGTGAGCGTAAACGGTATTGCAATCATAGGAAACAAGGCCTAGGGTTCATACTTTCACTAGTGTAAGTTCTCTCAACAATAATAACATAGATAGAACATATGACAAGCCCTCAACATGCAACAAAGAGTCACTCCGAAGCCACTAATAGCGGAGAACAAACGTAGAGATTATGGTCGGGTACGAAACCACCACAAAGCTATTCTTTCGGATCGATCTATAAAAGAGTTCGTACTAGAATAACACCTTAAGATACAAATCAACCAAAACCCTAATGTCACCTAGATACTCCATTGTCACCTCAAGTATCCGTGGGCATGATTATACGATATGCATCACACAATCTTAGATTCATCCAACCAACATAAAAGTACTTCAAAGAGTGCCCCAAAGTTTCTACCGGAGAGTCAAGAACGTGTGCCAACCCCTATGCATAGGTTCCCAAGTGTCACGAAACCCGCAAGTTGATCACCAAAACATACATCAAGTGGCACATGATATCCCATTGCCACCACAGATAATCACGGCAAGACATACATCAAGTGTTCATAAAAGACTCAATCCGATAAGATAACTTCAAAGGGGAAACTCAATTCATCACAAGAGAGTAGAGGGGGAGAAACATCATAAGATCCAACTACAATAGCAAAGCTTGAGATACATCAAGATCGTGCCATCGAGGGAACACGAGAGAGAACACGAGAGAGAGAGAGAGAGAGAGAGAGAGAGAGAGAGAGAGATCAAACACATAGCTACTGGTACATACCCTCAGCCCCGAGGGTGAACTACTCCCTCCTCGTCATGGATAGCGCCGGGATGATGAAGATGGCCTCCGGTGATGGGATCCCCCTCCGGCAGGGTGCCGGAAAAGGGTCCCGATTGGTTTTTGGTGGCTACAGAGGCTTGCGGCGGCGGGACTCCCGATCTATCTTCTGTTCTGGAAGTTTTAGGGTACGTAGGTATATATGGGTGCAGGGGGTACGTCGGTGGACCCTTAGAGTGCTCACGAGGTAGGGGGCGCGCCCAGGGGGGAGGGGCGTGCCCCCCACCCTCGTGGGCAGCCCGGGAATCCCCTGACGTGCACTCCAAGCCAACAGATTGGTCTTCTTCCAAAATTAACTTCTCCAGTTGGTTTTGTTCCGTTTTGACTCCGTCTGATATTCCTTTTCCTCGAAACACTGAAATAGGCATAAAACAACAAATTTGGGCTGGGCCTCCGGTTAATAGGTTAGTCCCAAAAATAATATAAAAGTGGATAATAAAGCCCAATATTGCCTAAAACAATAGATAAAGTAGCATGGAGCAATCAAAAATTATAGATACCTTGGAGACGTATCAAGCATCCCCAAGCTTAATTCCTGCTTGTCCTCGAGTAGGTAAATGATAAAAAAGAATTTTTGATGCGGAGTGATACTTTGGCATAATTTCAATGTAAATCTTCTTAATTGTGGCATGAATATTCAGATCCGAAAGATTCAAGACAAGAGTTCATATTGACACAAAAATAATAATACTTCAAGCATACTAATCAAAGCAATCATGTCTTCTCAAAATAACATGGCAAAATAAAGTTATCCCTACAAAATCATAATCTGGCTATGCTCCATCTTCCCCACACAAAATATTTAAATCATGCACAACCCCGATGACAAGCCAAGCAATTGTTTCATACTTTAACATTCTCAAAACTTTTTCGATCTTCATGCAATACATGAGCGTGAGACATGGATATAGCACTTATAGGTGGAATAGAAGGGTGGTTGTGGAGAAGACAAAAAGAAGGAAGATAGTCTCACATCAACTAGGTGTATCAACGGCCTATTGAGATGCCCATCAATAGATATCAATGTGAATGAGTAGGGATTGCCATGCAACGGATGCACTAGAGCTATAAGTATATGAAAGCTCTACAAAAGAAACTAAGTGGGTGTGCATCCAACTCGCTTGCTCACGAAGACCTAGGGCATTTTGAGGAAGCCCATCATTGGAATATACAAGCCAAGTTCTATAATGAAAAATTCCCACTAGTATATGAAAGTGACAAAATGAGAGACTCTCTATCATGAAGATCTTGGTGCTACTTTGAAGCACAAGTGTGGTAAAAGAATAGTAGCATTGTCCCTTCTCTCTTTTTCTCTCAATTTTTTTTATTTTAGGCCTTTCTCTTCTTTTTTTATCGCCTCTTTTTTTATTTGGGCTTCTTTGGCCTCTTTTATTTTTTTCGTCCGGAGTCTCATCCCGACTTGTGGGGGAATCATAGTCTCCATCATCCTTTCCTCACTTGGGACAATGCTCTAATAATGATTATCATCACACTTTTATTTTCCTTACAACTCGATACTTAGAACAAAATATGACTCTATATGAATGCCTCCGGCGGTGTACCGGGATATGCAATGAAACATGAGTGACATGTATGGAAGAATTATGAAAGGTGGCTTTTGCCACAAATACGATGTCAACTACATGATCATGCTAGCAATATGACAATGATGGAGCGTGTCATAATAAATGGAACGGTGGAAAGTTGCATGGCAATATATCTCGGAATGGCTATGGAAATGACATGATAGGTAGGTATGGTGGCTGTTTTGAGGAAGGTTTATGGTGGGTGTATGATACCGGCGAAAAGTGTGCGGTATTAGAGAGGCTAGCAATGGTGGAAGGATGGGAAGAAGTGCGTATAATCCATGGACTCAACATTAGTCATAAAGAACTCATATACTTGTTGCAAAAATCTAGAAGTTATCAAAGCGAAGTATTACGCGCATGCTCCTAGGGGGATAGATTGGTAGGAAAAGACCATCGCTCGTCCCCGACCGCCACTCATAAGGAAGACAATCAATAAATAAATCATGCTCCGAGTTCATCACATAACGGTTCACCATACGTGCATGCTACGGGAATCACAAACTTCAACACAAGTATTCTTTAAATTCACAACTACTCAACTAGCATGATTCTAATATTATCACCTTCATATCTCAAAACAATTATCAAGCATCAAACTTATCTTAGTATTCAACGCACTCAAAAGAAAGTTTCACATATCTTGAATACCAAGTATATTAACATTAAGCAAATTACCATGCTATTAACGACTCTCAAAATAATTTAAGTGAAGCATGAGAGATCAATAGTTTCTTTAAAACAAATCCACCACCATGCTCTAAAAGATATAAGTGAAGCACTAGAGCAAAAATTATCACGCTCAAAAGATATAAGTGAAATACTATGAGCAAAAACTATCAAACTCAAAAGATATAAGTGAAGCACATAGAGTATTCTAGCAAATTCCAATTTGTGTAAGGCTCTCTCTCATTAAAGAATTTCATATCTTGATACTTATTCAAACATCAAGCAAAGCTAAAGAAAACTACATTGCAAGGATAGCACAACTCATGTGAAGAATTAAAAACTTAGGCTCAACCGATACTAACCGATAGTTGTTGAAGAAGAAAGGTGGGATGCCTACCGGGGCATCCCCAAGCTTAGATGCTTGAGACTTCTTGAAATATTATCTTGGGGTGCCTTGGGCATCCCCAAGCTTGAGCTTTTGTGTCTCCTTAATTCCTCTCATATCATGGTTTCTCTTTTTATCAAAAGCTTCATTCACAACAAACTCAACAAGAACTCGTGAGATGGGTTAGTATAAACCAATGCAAAACCTTATCATATTATACTGTAGAAAATCACTTAAATTATTATTCAACATTGAATACTAAATGCCTCTGCATATTTAATACTCCTATCTTCAAATGGAATCATTAAACAAGCAAACATATGCAAACAATGCAACCATCACAGCAATCTGCCAAAACAGTACAGTCTGTAAAGAATGCAAGAGTCATCATACTTCCCTAACTCCAAAAATTATGACCTAAAATTCCCACTGTAATAAATATATCAGAGCTCAATATGCAAAAATATTCAACATTAGACCACTCTCTGACTTTTCTAGGGAATTTTTGCAACAGCGGTAAACTTTCTGTTTTCAAACAGCAACATGCAAACTAGCAAAATAAGCATGGCAAAGGCTATCCTTGAGTTTTTTATTGATACTAAAGAGGCAAAACACAATTCTAACTAACAGCAAGCAAAAACTAACAAAAGAAATTGACGCTCCAAGCAAAACACATATCATGTGGCGAATAAAAATATAGCTCCAAGTAAAGTTACCGATGAACGAAGACGAAAGAGGGGATGCCTTCCAGGGCATCCCCAAGCTTAGTTGCTTGGTTGTCCTTGAATATTACCTTGGGGTGCCTTGGGCATCCCCAAGCTTAGGCTCTTTCCACTCCTTATTCCATTGTCCATCGAATCGTTACCCAAAAGTTGAAAACTTCAACCACACAAAACTCAAAACAAAACTCGTAAGCTCCGTTAGTATAAGAAAATAAAACCACCACTTAGGTACTGTAATGAACTAATTCTAAATTCATATTGGTGTAATATCTACTTTAGTCCAACTTATCTATGGTTCATACCCTCCGATACTACTCATAGATTCATCAAAATAAGCAAACAACACATAGAAAACAGAATCTGTCAAAAACAGAACAGTATGTAGTAATCTGTATCAAACGTATACTTCTGGAACCCCAAAAATTATGAAATAAATTGCTGGACCTGATCAGTTTGTATATTAATCATCTTCAAAAAGAATCAACCTAAAATCACTCTCCAGTAAAAAATGGCAGCTAATCTCGTGAGCGCTAAAGTTTCTGTTTTTCACAGCAAGATCACATAAACTTCACCCAAGTCTTCCCAAAGGTTCTACTTGGCACTTTATTGAAACAAAAGCTATAAAACATGATTACTACAGTAGCATAATCATGTGTACACACAAAAATAGTAAGGATAAATATTGGGTTGTCTCCCAAAAAGCGCTTTTCTTTAATGCCTTTTAGCTAGGCATGATGATGACAATGATGCTCACATAAAAGATAAGAATTGAAACATAACGGGAGCATCATGAAGCATATGACTAGAACATTTAAGTCTAACCCACTTCCTATGCATAGGGATTTTGTGAGCAAACAACTTATGGGAACAATAATCAACAAGCATAACTTCAAAATTTTAAGCACATCGAGAGGAAATTTGACATCATTGCAATTCCTACAAGCATATATTCCTCCCTCATAATAATTTTCAGTAGCATCATGAATGAATTCAACAATATAACCAGCACCTAAAGCATTCTTTTCATGATCTACAAGCATAGAAATTTTACTACTCTCCACGTAAGCAAACTTCTTCTTTATAGCATACGTATCATCACAATAATCATCATAGATAGGAGGCATGCTTTCATCATAGTAAATTTGCTCATCAAAGCTTGGGGGACAAAAAATATCATCTTGATCAAACATAGCTTCCCCAAGCTTGTGGCTTTGCATATCATTAGCATCATGGATATTCAAGGAATTCATACTAACAACATTGCAGTCATGCTCATCATATAAAAACATTCTATATATTTCTTCTTCTAGCACTTGAGCACAATTTTCCTTCCCATCATTTTCACGAAAGATATTAAAAAGGTGAAGTGTATGAGACAAACTCAACTCCATTTTTTTGTAATTTTCTTTTATAAACTAGACTAGTGCTAAAACAAGAAACAAAAAGATTCAATTGCAAGATCTAAAGATATATCTTCACTTACCTAGCCTCCCCGGCAACGGCGCCAGAAAAGAGCTTGATGTCTACTACACAACCTTCTTCTTGTAGACGTTGTTGGGCCTGCAAGTGCACAGGTTTGTAGGACAGTAGCAAATTTCCCTCAAGTGGATGACCTAAGGTTTATCAATCCATAGGAGGCGTAGGATGAAGATGGTCTCTCTCAAGCAACCCTGCAACCAAATAACAAAAAGTCTCTTGTGTCCCCAACACACCCAATACAATGGCAAATTGTATAGGTGCACTAGTTCGGCGAAGAGATGGTGATACAAGTGCAAAATAGATAGTAGATATAGGTTTTTGTAATCTGAAATAATAAAAACAGCAAGGTAACAAGCGGTAAAAGTGAGCGTAAACGGTATTGCAATGATAGGAAACAAGGCCTAGGGTTCATACTTTCACTAGTGTAAGTTCTCTCAACAATAATAACATAGATAGAACATATGACAAGCCCTCAACATGCAACAAAGAGTCACTCCGAAGCCACTAATAGCGGGGAACAAACGTAGAGATTATGGTCGGGTACGAAACCACCACAAAGCTATTCTTTCGGATCGATCTATAAAAGAGTTCGTACTAGAATAACACCTTAAGATACAAATCAACCAAAACCCTAATGTCACCTAGATAATCCATTGTCACCTCAAGTATCCGTGGGCATGATTATACGATATGCATCACACAATCTCAGATTCATCCAACCAACATAAAAGTACTTCAAAGAGTGCCCCAAAGTTTCTACCAGAGAGTCAAGAACGTGTGCCAACCCCTATGCATAGGTTCCCAAGTGTCACGAAACCCGCAAGTTGATCACCAAAACATACATCAAGTGGCACATGATATCCCATTGTCACCACAGATAATCACGGCAAGACATACATCAAGTGTTCATAAAAGACTCAATCCGATAAGATAACTTCAAAGGGGAAACTCAATTCATCGGAAGAGAGTAGAGGGGGAGAAACATCATAAGATCCAACTACAATAGCAAAGCTCGGGATACATCAAGATCATGCCATCGAGGGAACATGAGAGAGAACACGAGAGAGAGAGAGATCAAACACATAGCTACTGGTACATACCCTCAGCCCCGAGGGTGAACTACTCCCTCCTCATCATGGATAGCATCGGGATGATGAAGATGGCCTCCGGTGATGCGATCCCCCTTCGGTAGGGTGCCGGAAAAGGGTCCCGATTGGTTTTTGGTGGCTACAGAGGCTTGCGGCGGCGGAACTCCCGATCTATCTTCTGTTCTGGAAGTTTTAGGGTACGTAGGTATATATGGGTGCAGGGGGTACGTCGGTGGACCCTCGGAGTGCTCACGAGGTAGGGGGCGCGCCTAGGGGGGAGGGGCGTGTTGGGGAACGTAGTAATTCAAAAAATTTCCTACGTACACGCAAGATCATGGTGATGGCATAGCAACGAGAGGGGAGAGTATTGTCCACGTACCCTCGTAGACCGTA
Organism: Triticum timopheevii; assembly: GCA_963921465.1. Classification (NCBI taxonomy): domain Eukaryota; kingdom Viridiplantae; phylum Streptophyta; class Magnoliopsida; order Poales; family Poaceae; genus Triticum; species Triticum timopheevii. The sequence continues at coordinate 576,066,116 of OY997264.1, read as the reverse complement.
AGCAAAAGCGTTATGACAATGCGGTTGATGTAGTCGTACGTCTTCACGATCCGACCGATCCAAGTACCGAACGTACGGCACCTCCGATTTCAGCACACGTTCAGCTCGATGACGATCCCCGGACTCCAATCCAGCAAAGTGTCGGGGATGAGTTCCGTCAGCACGACGACATGGTGATGATGATGATGCTTTACCGGCGCAGGGCTTCGCCTAAACTCCGCGACGATATGACCGAGGTGGAATATGGTGGAGGGGGGCACCGCACATGGCTAAGGAACGATCCGTAGATCAACTTGTGTGTCATGGGGTGCCCCCCTGCCCCCGTATATAAAGGAGAAAGGGGGGAGGAGGCCGGCCCTAGGAGGGGGCGCGCCAAGTGTGGAGTCCTACTAGGACTCCCTAGTCCTAGTAGGATTCCACTTCCCTTGTTGGAGTAGGAGAAGGGGAAAGAGGGGGAGAGGAAGAAGGAAAGGGGGGCTGCGCCCCTTGTCCAATTCGGAACAGAGGGGGGGCGCAGGCCTCCTTCCTTTTGGCCTCTCTCCTCTATTCCCGTATGGCCCAATAAGGCCCATATACTCCCCGGCGAATTCCCGTAACTCTCCGGTACTCCGAAAAATACCCGAATCACTCAGAACCTTTCCGAACTCCGAATATAGTTGTCCAATATATCGATCTTTACGTCTCGACCATTTTGAGACTCCTCGTCATGTCCCCGATCTCATCCGGAACTCCGAACTCCTTCGGTACATCAAAACTCATAAACTCATAATATAACTGTCATCGAAACCTTAAGCGTGCGGACCCTACGGGTTCGAGAACTATGTAGACATGACCTAGAACTATTCTCGGTCAATAACCAATAGCGGAACCTGGATGCTCATATTGGCTCCTACATATTCTATGAAGATCTTTATCGGTCAAACCGCATAACAACATACGTTGTTCCCTTTGTCATCGGTATGTTGCTTGCCCGAAATTTGATCGTCGGTATCCAATACCTAGTTCCATCTCGTTACCGGCAAGTCTCTTTACTCGTTACGCAATGCATCATTCTGTAACTAACTCATTTAGCTACATTGCTTGCAAGGCTTATAGTGATGTGCATTACCGAGAGGGCCCAGAGATACCTCTCCGACAATCGGAGTGACAAAACCTAATCTTGAAATACGCCAACCCAACATGTACCTTTGGAGACACCTGTAGTGCTCCTGTATAATCACCCAGTTACGTTGTGACGTTTGGTAGCACCCAAAGTGTTCCTCCGATAAACGGGAGTTGCATAATCTCATAGTTACAGGAACATGTATAAGTCATGAAGAAAGCAATAGCAACATACTAAACGATCAAGTGCTAAGCTAACGAAATGGGTCATGTCAATCACATCATTCTCCTAATGATGTGATCCCATTAATCAAATGACAACACATGTCTATGGTTAGGAAACATAACCATCTTTGATTAATGAGCTAGTCAAGTAGAGGCATACTAGTGACGTTATGTTGGTCTATGTATTCACACATGTATTATGTTTCCGGTTAATACAATTCTAGCATGAATAATAAACATTTATCATGATATGAGGAAATAAATAATAACTTTATTATTGCCTCTAGGGCATATTTCCTTCAGTCTCCCACTTGCACTAGAGTCAATAATCTAGTTCACATCGCCATGTGATTTAACACCAATATTCATATCTGTATATGATTAACACCCATAGTTCACATCGTCATGTGACCAACATCCAACGGATTTACTAGAGTCAATAATCTAGTTCACATCGCTATGTGATTAACACCCAAAGAGTACTAAGGTGTGATCATGTTTTGCTCGTGAGAGAAGCTTAGTCAACGGGTCTGTCATATTCAGGGACGTATGTATTTTGCAAATATTCTATGTCTACAATGCTCTGCACGGAGCTACTCTAGCTAATTGCTCCCACTTTCAATATGTATCCAGATTGAGACTTAGAGTCATCTAGATCGGTGTAAAAGCTTGCATCGATGAAACTCTTTACGATGGGCTCTTTTATCACCTCCATAATCGAGAAATATTTCCTTAGTCCTCACTAAGGATATTCTTGACCAATGTCTAGTGATCTACTCCTAGATCACTATTGTACTCTCTTGCCAAATTCAGAGCAAGGTATACAATAGGTCTGGTACATAGCATAGCATACTTTATAGAACCTATGACTGAGGCATAGGGAATGACTTTCATTCTCTTTTCTATTTTCTGTCGTGGTCGGGATTTGAGTCTTACTCAATTTTCACACCTTTGCAACACAGGCAAAAACTCTTTCTTTGACTGTTCCATTTTGAACTATTTCAAAATCTTGACAAGGTATGTATTTATTGAAAAACTTATCAAGCGTCTTGATCTATCTCAATAGATCTTGATGCTCAATATGTAAGTAGCTTTACTGAGGTCTTTCTTTTAAAGAACTCCTTTCAAATACTCCTTTATGCTTTCCAGAAGAATTCTACATCATTTTTGATCAACAATATGTCACTCACATATATTTATCAGAAAGGAGGTAGTGCTCCCACTCACTTTATTGTAAATACAGGCTTCACAGCAAGTTTGTATAAAACTATATGCTTTGATCAACTTATCAAAGCGTATATTCCAACTCTGAGATGCTTGCACCAGTCCATAGATGGATTGCTGGAGCTTGCATATTTTGTTAGCACCTTTAGGATTGAAAAAACCTTCTGGTTGCATCATATACAACCCTTCTTTAAGAAAACCATTAAGGAATGCCGTTTTGACATCCATTTGCCAGATTTCATAAATTGTGGCAATTGCTAACATGATTCGGACAGACTTAAGCATCGCTACATTTGAGAAAATCTCATTGTAGTCAACACCTTGAACTTGTCAAAAACCTTTTTGCGACAAGTCGAGATTTGTAGATAGTAACACTACTATCAACGTCCGTCTTCCTCTTGAAGATCCATTTATTTTCTATGGCTTGCCGATCATCGGGCAAGTCCACCAAAGTCCACACTTTATTCTCATACATGGATCCTATCTCAGATTTCATGGCCTCCAGCCATTTTGCGGAATCTGGGCTCATCATCGCTTCCTCATAGTTTGTAGGTTTATCATGGTCTAGTAACATGACTTTCAGAACAGGATTACCGTACCACTCTGGTGCGGACCGTACTCTGGAAAACCTACGAGGTTCTGTAGTAACTTGATCTGAAGTTTCATGATCATCATCATTAGCTTCCTCACTAATTGGTGTAGGAATCACTGAAACTGATTTCAGTGATGAACTATTTTCCAATTCGGGAGAAGGTACAGTTACCTCATCAAGTTCTACTTTCCTCCCACTCACTTCTTTCGAGAGAAACTCCTTCTCTAGAAAGGATCCATTTTGAGCAACGAATATCTTGCCTTCGGATCTGTGATAGAAGGTGTACCCAACAATTTCGTTTGGGTATTCTATGAAGACGCACTTCTCTGATTTGGGTTCGAGCTTAACAGGATGAAACTTTTTCACATAAGCATCGCAACCCCAAACTTTAAGAAACGACAACTTGGGTTTCTTGCTAAACCACAGTTCATATGGTGTCCTCTCAACGGATTTAGATGGTGCCCTTTTAACGTGAATGCAGCTGTCTCTAATGCATAACCCCAAAACAATAGTGATAAATCAGTAAGAGACATCATAGATCGCACCATATCCAATAAAGTGCGGTTACGACGTTCGGACACACCATAACGTTGTGGTGTTCCAGGTGGCATGAGCTGTGAAACTATTCCACATTGTTTTAATTGAAGACCAAACTCGTAACTCAAATATTCGTCTCCGCGATCAGATCGCAGAAACTTTATTTTCTTGTTACGATGATTTTTCCACTTCACTCTAAAATTCTTTGAACCTTTCAACTATTTCAGACTTATGTTTCATCAAGTAGATATACCCATATCTGCTCAAATCATCTTGTGAAGGTCAGAAAATAACGATACTTGCCACGAGCATCAACACTCATTGGATCGCATACATCGGTATGTATTATTTCCAATAAGTCAGTAGCTTGTTCCATTGTTCCGGAGAACGGAGTTTTAGTCATCTTGCCAAAATGGCACGGTTCGCAAGCATCAAATGATTCATAACCAAGTGATTCCGAAAATCCATCTTCATGGAGTTTCTTCATGCGCTTTACACCGATATGACCCAAACGGCAGTGCTACAAATAAGTTGCACTATCATTATTAACTTTGCATCTTTTGGCATCAATATTATGAATATGTGTACCACTACGATCGAGATCCAACAAATTATTTTCATTGGGTGTATAACCATCGAAGGTCTTATTCATGTAAACAGAAGAACAATTATTCTTTAACTTCAAATGAATAACCGTATCGCAATAAACATGATCAAATCATATTCATGCTCAACGCAAACGCTAAATAACATTTATTTAGGTTTAACACTAATCTCGAAAAAATAGGGAGTGTGTGATGATGATCATATCAAACTTGGAACTATTTCCAACACTCATCATCACTTCCCCTCAACTAGTCTCTGTTTATTATGTAACTCCTGTTTCGAGTTACTAATCTTAGCAACCGAACAAGTATGAAATACTCAGGGGCTACTGTAAACACTAGTAAGGCACACATCAATATCCTGTATATCAAATATACCCTTGTTTACTTTGCCATCCTTCTTATCCACCAAATATTTAGGGCATTTTCGCTTCCAGTGATCATTTCCTTTGCAGTGTAAGCACTCAGTTTCAGGCTTTGGTCCAGCTTTGGTCTTCTTCACGGGAGTGACAACTTGTTTGCCATTCTACTTGAAGTTTCTCTTTCTTTCCCTTTGCCCTTTTCTTGAAACTAGTGGTCTTGTCAATCATCAACACTTGATGCTCTTTCTTGATTTCTACCTTCGTCGATTTCAACATCACGAAGAGCTCGGGAATCGTTTTCGTCATCCCTTGCATACTATAGTTCATCACGAAGTTCTAGTAACTTAGTGATGGTGACTAGAGAATTCTGTCAATCACTATCTTATCTGGAAGATTAACTCCCACTTGATTCAAGCGATTGAAGTACCCAGACAATCTGGGCACATGCTCACTAGTTGAGCGATTCTCCTCCATCTTTTAGCTATAGAACTAGTTGGAGACTTCATATCTCTCAACTCGGGTATTTGCTTGAAATATTAACTTCAATTCCTGGAACATCTCATATGGTCCATGACGTTCAAAACATCTTTGAAGTCCTGATTCTAAGCCGTTAAGCATGGTGCACTAAACTATCAAGTAGTCATCATATTGAGCTAGCCAAACGTTCATAACGTTTGCATCTGCTCCTGCAATAGGTTTGTCACCTAGCGGTGCATCAAGGACATAATTCTTCTGTGCAGCAATGAGGATAAACCACAGATCACGGATCCAATCCGCATCATTGCTACTAACATCTTTCAACACAGTTTTCTCTAGGAACATATCAAAAATAAACATATGAAAGCAACAACGCGAGCTATTTATCTATAACATAATTTGCAAAATACTACCAGGACTAAGTTCATGATAAATTTAAGTTCAATTAATCATATTACTTAAGAACTCCCACTTAGATAGACATCTCTCTAATCCTCTAAGTGATTACGTGATCCATATCAACTACACCATGTCCGATCGTCACGTGAGATGGAGTAGTTTCAGCGGTGAACATCAATATGTTGATCATATCTACTATATGATTCACGCTCGACCTTTCGGTCTCCGTGTTCCGAGGCCATATCTGTTATATCCTAGGCTCATCAAGTTTAACCTGAGTATTCCGCGTGTGCAACTGTTTTGCACCCGTTGTATTTGAACGTAGAGCCTATCACACCCAATCATCACGTGGTGTCTCAGCACGAAGAACTTTCGCAACGGTGCACACTCAGGGAGAACACTTCTTGATAATTTTAGTGAGAGATCATCTTAAAATGCTACCATCAATCAAAGCAAGATAAGATGCATAAAGGATAAACATCACATGCAATCAATATAAGTGATATGATATGGCCATCATCATCTTGTGCTTGTGATCTCCATCTCCGAAGCACCATCGTGATCACCATCGTCACCGGCGCCACACCTTGATCTCCATCGTAGCATCGTTGTCGTTATGCCATCTATTGCTTCTATGACTATCGCTACCGCTTAGTGATAAAGTAAAGCAATTACAGGGCGTTTGAATTTCATACAATAAAGCGACAACCATATGGCTCCTGCCAGTTGCCGATAACTTTGGTTACAAAACATGATCATCTCATACAATAAAATATAGCATCACGTCTTGACCATATCACATCACAACATGCCCTGCAAAAACAAGTTAGACGTCTTCTACTTTGTTGTTGCAAATTTGACGTGGCTGCTACGGGCTGAGCAAGAACCGTTCTTACCTACGCATCAAAACCACAACGATAGTTCGTCAAGTTAGTGTTGTTTTAACCTTCGCAAGGACCGGGTGTAGCCACACTCGATTCAGCTAAAGTGAGAGAGACAGACACCCGCCAGTCACCTTTAAGCACGAGTGCTCGTAACGGTGAAACCAGTCTCGCGTAAGCGTACGCGTAATGTCGGTCCGGGCCGCTTCATCTCACAATACCGCTGAGCCAAAGTATGACATGCTGGTAAGCAGTATGACTTGTATCGCCCACAACTCACTTGTGTTCTACACGTGCATATGACATCTATGCATAAAACCAGGCTCAGATGCCACTGTTGGGGAATGTAGTAATTTCAAAAAAAATTCCTACGTACACGCAAGATCATGGTGATGGCATAGCAACGAGAGGGGAGAGTATTGTCCACGTACCCTCGTAGACCATAAGCGGAAGCGTTATGACAACGCGGTTGATGTAGTCGTACATCTTCATGATCCGACCGATCCAAGTACCGAACGTACGGCACCTCCGAGTTCAGCACACGTTCAGCTCGATGACGATCCCCGGACTCCGATCCAGCAAAGTGTCGGGGATGAGTTCCGTCAGCACGACGGCGTGGTGACAATGATGATGCTCTACCGACGCAGGGCTTCGCCTAAACTCCGTGACGATATGACCGAGGTGGAATATGGTGGAGGGGGGCACCGCACACGGCTAAGGAACGATCCGTAGATCAACTTGTGTGTCATGGGGTGCCCCCCTGCCCCCGTATATAAAGGAGCAAGGGGGGAGGAGGCCGGCCCTAGGAGGGGGCGCGCCAAGTGTGGAGTCCTACTAGGACTCCCTAGTCCTAGTAGGTTCCACTTCCCTTGTTGGAGTAGGAGAATGGGAAAGAGGGGGAGAGGAAGAAGGAAAGGGGGGCTGCGCCCCTTGTCCAATTCGGACCAGAGGGAGGGCGCAGGCCTCCTTCCTTTTGGCCTCTCTCCTCTATTCCCGTATGGCCCAATAAGGCCCATATACTCCCCGGCGAATTCCTGTAACTCTCCGGTACTCCGAAAAATACCCAAATCACTCGGAACCTTCCCGAACTCCGAATATAGTCGTCCAATATATCGATCTTTACGTCTCGACCATTTCGAGACTCCTCGTCATGTCCCCGATCTCATCCGGGACTCCGAACTCCTTCGGTACATCAAAACTCATAAACTCATAATATAACTGTCATCGAAACCTTAAGCGTGCGGACCCTACGGGTTCGAGAACTATGTAGACATGACCTAGAACTATTCTCGGTCAATAACCAATAGAGGAACCTGGATGCTCATATTGGCTCCTACATATTCTGCGAAGATCTTTATCGGTCAAACCGCATAACAACATACATTGTTGCCTTTGTCATCGGTATGTTACTTGCCCGAAATTTGATCGTCGGTATCCAATACCTAGTTCAATCTCGTTACCAGCAAGTCTCTTTACTCGTTACGTAATGCATCATTCCGTAACTAACTCATTTAGCTACATTGCTTGCAAGGCTTATAGTGGTGTGCATTACTGAGAGGGCCCAGAGATACCTCTCTGACAATCGGAATGACAAAACCTAATCTCGAAATACGCCAACCCAACATGTACCTTTGGAGACACCTGTAGTGCTCATTTATAATCACTCAGTTACGTTGTGATGTTTGGTAGCACCCAAAGTGTTCCTCCGGTAAACGGGAGTTGCATAATCTCATAGTTACAGGAACATGTATAAGTCATGAAGAAAGCAATAGCAACATACTAAACGATCAAATGCTAGGCTAACGGAATGGGTCATGTCAATCACATCATTCTCCTAATGATGTGATCCCGTTAATCAAATGACAACACATGTCTATGGTTAGGAAACATAACCATCTTTGATTAATGAGCTAGTCAAGTAGAGGCATACTAGCGACGTTATGTTGGTCTATGTATTCACACATGTATTATGTTTCCGGTTAATACAATTCTAGCATGAATAATAAACATTTATCATGATATGAGGAAATAAATAATAACTTTATTATTGCCTCTAGGGCATATTTCCTTCAGGGCGCGCCTCCCACCCTCGTGGGCAGCCCGGGAATCCCCTGACGTGCACTCCAAGCCCAACATATTGGTTTCCTTCCAAAATTAACTTCTCCAGTTGATTTTGTTCCGTTTTGACTCTGTTTGATATTCCTTTTCCTCGAAACACTGAAATAGGCATAAAACAACAAATCTGGGCTGGGCCTCCGGTTAATAGGTTAGTCCCAAAAATAATATAAAAGTGGATAATAAAGCCCAATATTGCCTAAAACAGTAGATAAAGTAGCATGGAGCAAAAATTATAGATACGTTGGAGACGTATTAAGGATCTGAACATATGATCTTCCACCAAATAAACCAACTAGCATCAACTACAAAGAGTAATCAACACTACTAGCAACCTACTAGCACCAATCCCGGACTTGGAGACAAGAATTGGATACAAGAGATGAACTAGGGTTTGGAGATGAGATGGTGCTGGTGAAGATGTTGATGGAGATTGCCCTCTCCCGATGAGAGGAGTGTGGTGATGACGATGGTGATGATTTCCCCCTCCCGAAGGGAAGTGTCCCCGGCAGAACAGCTCTACCGGAGCCCTAGATTGGTTCCGTCAAGGTTCCACCTCGTGGCGGCAGAGTCTCGTCCCGAAAGGTTGCCTTCTATTTTTTTTTCTCATCGAAAGACTTCATATAGGAGAAGATGGGCGTCGGAGAGCCACCAAGGGGCTCACGAGGTAGGGGGTGCGCCCAGGGGGCGCCCCCACCCTCGTGAGCAGGGTGTGGGCCCCCTGGCCTTCATCTTTGGCGACGATTTTTCTTTATTTATTTTAAGGTATTCTGTGGAGTTTTAGGACTTTTGGAGTTGCGCAGAATAGTCCTTCAATATTTGCTCTTTTTCCAGCCCAGAATTCCAGCTGCCGGCATTCTCCCTCTTCATGTAAACCTTGTAAAATAAGAGAGAATAGCCATCAGTATTATGACATAACGTGAAATAACAGCCCATAATGCAATAAATATTGACATAAAAGCATGATGCAAAATGGACGTATCAACTCCCCCAAGCTTAGACCTCGCTTGTCCTCAAGAGAAAAGCCGATAACCATAAATATGTCCTCACGTTTAGACATAGAGGCGTCGATAAAAATAAAATACGGACATGAAGGCATCATGATTATTTCATAACAGCAACATATATAGATTTTGTCATATGATTACTCATGTTCAAGTGATGATCTTCTCACAAAGCCAAAGTATGAATCAGAAACCTTATTGAGCACCAACAAATTATAACCTCAGTCATTAAAGCAATTGCAATTTATCATAACATCGGAAAGAGTCTATGTCAGAGCTTAAAAGCAAGTCCACATACTCAACTATCACTTAGTCCTTCATAATTGCTAACACTCACGCAATACTTGTGGTTACGGAGTTTTAATCGGACACAGAGAAAGATAGGGGCTTATAGTTTTGCCCCACAACCTTTTACCTCAAGGGTAATGTCAACAATAATAATTCATGCTCCCCCACATCCAATTAGATATATATATCATGTTCTTTCTAACATGCTGAGCATGCCAAAGGATAAAATGAAAAGGGAAAGGTGAAGATCACCGTGACTCTTGCATAAGGTAGAGGATAATAATAAAAGCTAGGCCCTTCGCAGAGGGAAGCAGAGGTTGTCATGCACGTTTAGGGTTGATGCACAAAATCTTAATGCAAAATAACGTCACTTTATATTGCCCCTTGTATGTGAACCTTTATTATGCAGTCTGTCGCTTTTATTGCGTCCACAACAAGTTCGTACAAAGTTTATTTTCTCCGCACTAATAAGTCATGCATATTTAGAGAGCAATTTTTATTGCTTGCACTAATGACAACTTACTTGAAGGATCTTACTCAATCCATAGGTAGATATGGTGGACTCTCATGGCAAAACTGGTTTAAGGGTATTTGGAAGCACAAGTAGTATTTCTACTTAGTGCTGAGAATTTGGCTAGCATGAGGGGGAAAGGCAAGCTCAACACGGTAGAAGATCCATGACAATATACTTTATCTTAGATGTAAGAAAACATAATTCATTATGTTGTCTTCCTTGTCCAACCTCAACTCTTTAGCATGTCATATTTTAATGAGTGCTCCCAATCATAAAAGATGTCAATGATAATATATCTATATGTGAAACCTCTCTTTCCTTATTACTTCCTATTAATTGCAACGATGACCAAAGCTATATTTGCCAACTCCCAACAACTTTAAATCATCATACTCTTTCTATGTGAAGTCATTACTTTCAATAAGATCAATATGAACTCTTTGATTCTTTTATTCTTTTTCTTCTAATCACCCAAGATCATGGCAAAATACTCAAGCCCTTGACTCAACACTAATCTTTATTATATAGCTCACGGACTCGATTACAAAGAAGGACCATAAAGCAAAACTCAAAACTAGATCATGCCATGACTTTATTCTACTAAATCAAGATACTACTAATAGGATCGAACTAAGAAAAAGGTAAAGATAGAGTTGTGATGGTGATACGATACCAGGGCACCTCCCCCAAGCTTGGCAGCTGCCAAGGGGAGTGCCCATACCCATGTGATTATATCTCCTTCTTTGTTGTTGGCGGTGGAGGTGTTGATGATGATGGAGTTGTTGCATTTTTCTTCTCTAGCTTGCGTCCGAGGCTAAAATTTTCATCCCTCAGATCCTCATTCTCGAGCTCAAGTTTCATTATCTTTTTTGCATAGTGCTGCCTTGCTGTCCTGCAGAAAACGAGGTGGGATAGATTGGACCTTATGGAGGCTTGACTTCTTGAACTCCACATGCATATCACCAGGTTGAGGTAGGGGATAGTCCTCTTCGTCGGAACTCGTTTCCTCCTTCCTCTTTGGATCATAGTCTTCTTCTTCCTCCGTGGTCCAGCCATAATGCTCCACATCCCCATATACCTTGGGATTTGCAATATAATCAGCCATGTAGCTCTCTCCCTCAGAATCTTGGGAAGACATCTTGCTCTAATCTGCAGCAGCAACAGCTTGAAACGAAAACAGATTATATTTGCGTGATACGAGAGTCAAAACCTTCGAAAGTATATATAATGAATTTTTACCAACCAAAATACGTATCGTGCAAGGAAACGGAGTCCGTAGGGCACACGAGGTGCTCACGAGGTAGGGGGGCGCGCCCAGGGGGTAGGGCGCGCCCTCCACCCTCGTGGAGGCCTCGTGTCCTCCCCGGATTGCTACTTATTTTTCTATTTTTCTAAATATTCCAAAACGGAGAAATATTGCCTTAAAAATTGTTTTGGAGTCGGTTTACTTACCGTACCACATACCTATTCCTTTTCGGAGTCTGGAACATTCTAGAAAGTGTCCTTTATGTATTCCTCCAGGGTTACAGTTTCAATAACATTAGTTTCAACATTTATAGGATTACTTGAGATATAGTGTTTGATCCTTTGACCGTTTACCACCTTCGGATTTGTGCCTGCGAAGTTGTTGATTTTTATGGCACCAGAACGATAGACCTCCTCGATAACGTAAGGACCTTCCCATTTAGAGAGAAGTTTTCCTGCAAAAAATCTTAAACGAGAGTTGTATAGCAATACATAATCACCTACATTAAACTCACACTTTTGTATCCTTTTGTCATGCCATCTTTTAACCTTTTCTTTAAACAACTTGGCATTTTCATAAGCTTGGGTTCTCCATTCATCAAGTGAGCTAATATCAAATAACCTCTTCTCATCGGCAAGTTTGAAATCATAGTTGAGCTCTTTAATAGCCCAATATGCCTTATGTTCTAGTTCGAGAGGTAAATGACATGCTTTTCCATAAACTATTTTATACGGAGACATACCCATAGGATTCTTATATGCAGTTCTATAGGCCCATAATACATCATCAAGTTTCTTGGACCAATTCTTTCTAGACCTATTGACAGTCTTTTGCAAAATTAATTTGAGCTCTCTATTGCTCAATTCTACCTGACCACTAGACTGCGGGTGATATGGAGATGCAATTCTATGATTAACGTCATATTTAGCAAGCATCTTACAGAAAGCACCACGAATAAAGTGTGAACCACCATCAGTCATTAAGTATCTAGGGACTCCAAACCTCGGAAAAATAACTTCCTTAAGCATTTTAATAGAAGTGTTATGATCAGCACTACTAGTTGGAATAGCTTCTACCCACTTAGTAACGTAATCAACAACAACTAAAATATGAGTGTATCCATTAGAAGCAGGAAAAGGTCCCATATAATCAAAGCCCCAAACATCAAATGGTTCAATAACAAGTGAATAATTCATAGGCATTTCTTGACGTCTACTAATATTACCAATTCTTTGACATTCGTCGCAAGACAAAACAAACTTACGGGCATCTTTGAAGAGAGTAGGCCAATAAAAACCGGATTGCAATACCTTATGTGCAGTTCTATCTCCAGCGTGGTGTCCTCCATAAGCCTCGGAGTGACACTTGCGTAGGATCTGTTCCTGTTCATGCTCCGGTACACAACGTCTAATAACACCATCTACTCCTTCTTTATAAATATGTGGGTCATCCCAAAAGTAATGTCGCAAGTCATAGAAAAACTTTCTCTTTTGTTGGTATGTGAAGCTAGGTGGTATAAATTTAGCAACAATATAATTAGCATAATCAGCATGCCATGAAGTGCTACGAGAAGTGATTATGACATTTAATTGTTCATCAGGAAAGCTATCATCAATAGGAAGTGGGTCATCAAGAACATTCACTAACCTAGACAAGTTGTCTGCAATGGGGTTCTTGGCTCCTTTTCTATCAACAATATGTAAATCAAATTCTTGCAGCAGGAGAACCCATCTAATGAGTCTAGGTTTTGTTGGGGAACGTTGCAGAAAACAAAAATTTTCCTACGGTTTCACCAAGATCCATCTATGAGTTCATCTAGCAACGAGTCATTAGATGCATCTACGTACCTTGTAGATCGCGAGCGGAAGCGTTCAAAGAACGGGGATGATGTAGTCGAACACGACGTGATTCGAATCACCGGAGATCCTAGCACCGAACGGACGGCACCTCCGCGTTCAACACACGTACGGAACAACCACGTCTCCTCCTTCTTGATCCGGCAAGGGGGGAGGAGAGGTTGAGGGAGATGGCACCAGCAGCAGCATGACGGCGTGGTGTTGATGGAACTGCAGTACTCCGGGCAGGGCTTCGCCAAGCGCTATGGAGGAGGAGGAGGTGTTGGAGAGGGAGAAGGAGGCAACCAAAGGCGTAGGTGTGAAGTCCCTCCTTTCCCCCACTATATATAGGAGGGCCAAGGGGGGGTGGCCGGCCCTAGGAGATCCAATCTCCTAGGGGGGTGCGGCCAAGGGGGGTTTCCCTCCCCCCCAAGGCACCTAGAGGTGCCTTCCACCACTTGGACTCTTCCCTCAAGTGGAACCCTAGGCGCATGGGCTTTTGGGGCTGGTGCCCTTGGCCCATGCAGGCCAAGGCGCACCCCCTACAGCCCATGTGGCCTCCCGGGGCAGGTGGCCCCACCCGGTGGGCCCCCGGGACCCCTCCGGTGGTCCCGGTACAATACCGATAACCCCGAAACTTGTCCCGATGGCCGAAACAGGACTTTCCATATATAAATCTTTACCTCCGGACCATTCCGGAACTCCTCGTGACGTCCGGGATCTCATCCGGGACTCCGAACAACATTCGGGTTACTGCATATACATATCCCTACAACCCTAGCGTCACCGAACCTTAAGTGTGTAGACCCTACGGGTTCGGGAGACATGTAAACATGACCGAGATCGCTCTCCGGTCAATAACCAACAGCGGGATCTGGATACCCATGTTGGCTCCCACATGCTCCACGATGATCTCATCGGATGAACCACGATGTCGAGGATTCAATCAACCCCGCATGCAATTCCCTTTGTCAATCGATATGTTACTTGCCCGAGATTCGATCGTCGGTATCCCAATACCTCGTTCAATCTCGTTACCCGCAAGTCACTTTACTCGTACCGTAATGCATGATCCCGTGACCAGACACTTGGTCACTTTGAGCTCATTATGATGATGCATTACCGAGTGGGCCCAGTGATACCTCTTCGTCATACGGAGTGACAAATCCCAGTCTCGATCTGTGTCAACCCAACAGACACTTTCAGAGATACCTGTAGTGCACCTTTATAGTCACCCAGTTACGTTGTGACATTTGATACACCCAAAGCACTCCTACGGTATCCGGGAGTGACACGATCTCATGGTCAAAGGAAAAGATACTTGACATTAGAAAAGCTCTAGCAAACGAACTACACGATCTCACGCTATGCTTAGGATTGGGTCTTGTCCATCACATCATTATCCTAATGATGTGATCCCGTTATCAATGACATCCAATGTCCATAGCCAGGAAACCATGACTATCTATTGATCAACGAGCTAGTCAACTAGAGGCTTACTAGGGACATGTTGGTGTCTGTTATTCACACATGTATTACGATTTCCGGAAAATACAGTTATAGCATGAATAAAGACAATTATTATGAACAAAGAAATATAATAATAATGCTTTTATTATTGCCTCTAGGGCATATTTCCAACAGTCTCCCACTTGCACTAGAGTCAATAATCTAGTTACATTGTGATGAATCGAACACCCATGGAATTCTGGTGTTGATCATGTTTTGCTCTAGGGAGAGGTTTAGTCAACGGATCCGCTACATTCAGGTCCGTATGTACTTTACAAATCTCTATGTCTCCATCTTGAACATTTTCACGAATGGAGTTGAAGCGACGCTTGATGTGCCTTGTCTTCTTGTGAAACCTGGGCTCCTTGGCAAGAGCAATAGCTCCAGTGTTGTCACAGAAGAGCTTGATCGGCCCCGACGCATTGGGTATGACTCCTAGGTCGGTGATGAACTCCTTCACCCATATTGCTTCATGTGCTGCCTCCGAGGCTGCCATGTACTCCGCTTCACATGTAGATCCCGCCACGACGCTCTGCTTGCAACTGTACCAGCTTACTGCCCCACCATTCAAAATATACACGTATCCGGTTTGTGACTTAGAGTCATCCAGATCTGTGTCGAAGCTAGCGTCGACGTAACCCTTTACGACGAGCTCTTCGTCACCTCCATAAATGAGAAACATTTCCTTAGTCCTTTTCAGGTACTTCAGGATATTCTTGACCGCTGTCCAGTGTTCCTTGCCGGGATTACTTTGGTACCTTCCTACCAAACTTACGGCAAGGTTTACATCAGGTCTGGTACACAACATGGCATACATAATAGAACCTATGGCTGAGGCATAGGGGATGACACTCATCTCTTCTATATCTTCTGCCGTGGTCGGACATTGAGCTGAGCTCAATTTCACACCTTGTAAAACAGGCAAGAACCCTTTCTTGGACTGATCCATTTTGAACTTCTTCAAAATCTTATCAAGATATGTGCTTTGTGAAAGACCTATGAGGCGTCTCGATCTATCCCTATAGATCTTGATGCCTAATATATAAGCAGCTTCTCCAAGGTCCTTCATTGAAAAACTCTTATTCAAGTAGGCCTTAATGCTGTCCAAAAGTTCTATATCATTTCCCATCAAAAGTATGTCATCTACATATAGTATGAGAAATGCTATGGAGCTCCCACTCACTTTCTTGTAAACACAGGCTTCTCCATAAGTCTGTGTGAACCCAAACGCTTTGATCATCTCATCAAAACGAATGTTCCAACTCCGAGATGCTTGCACCAGCACATAAATCGAGCGTTGGAGCTTGCACACCTTGTCAGCATTCTTAGGATCGACAAAACCTTCCAGCTGCATCATATACAATTCTTCCTTAAGGAAACCATTAAGGAATGCCGTTTTTACGTCCATTTGCCAAATTTCATAATCATAAAATGCGGCAATCACTAACATGATTCGGACGGACTTCAGCTTCGCTACCGGTGAGAAAGTCTCATTGTAGTCAACCCCTTGAACTTGTCGATAACCCTTAGCGACAAGCCGAGCTTTATAGATGGTCACATTACCATCCGCGTCTGTCTTCCTCTTAAAGATCCATTTATTTTCTATGGCTCGCCGTTCAACGGGCAAGTCAGTCAAAGTCCATACTTCATTTTCATACATGGATCCTATCTCGAATTTCATGGCTTCTAGCCATCTGTCGGAATCCGGGCCCGCCATCGCTTCTTCATAGTTTGAAGGTTCACTATTGTCTAACAACATGATTTCCAAGACAGGGTTGCTGTACCACTCTGGTGCGGAACGTGTCCTTGTGGACCTTCGAATTTCAGTAGGAGCTTGATCAGAAGTATCTTGATCATTATCATTTACTTCCTCTCTAGTCGGTGCAGGCACCTCAGGAACATTTTCTTGAGTTGCGCCATTTTCCGGTTCAAGAGGTAATACTTCATCAAGCTCTACTTTCCTCCCACTTACTTCTTTCGAGAGAAACTCTTTCTCCAGAAAGGACCCATTCTTGGCAACAAAGATCTTGCCTTCGGATCTGAGGTAGAAGATATACCCAATAGTTTCTTTAGGGTATCCTATGAAGACGCATTTTTCCGATTTGGGTTCGAGCTTTTCAGGTTGAAGTTTCCTGACAAAAGCATCGCATCCCCAAACTTTTAGAAACGACAGCTTAGGTTTCTTCCAAGACCATAATTCATACGGTGTCGTCTCAACGGATTTCGACGGTGCCCTATTTAAAGTGAATGCGGCAGTCTCTAAAGCATAGCCATAAAAAGATAGTGGTAAATCGGCAAGAGACATCATAGATCGCACCATATCTAATAGAGTGCGATTACGACGTTCGGACACACCATTACGCTGAGGTGTTCCAGGCGGCGTGAGTTGTGAAACTATTCCACATTTTCTTAAGTGTGTACCAAACTCGTGACTCAAGTATTCTCCTCCACGATCTGATCGTAGAAACTTGATTTTCCTGTCACGTTGATTCTCAACTTCACTCTGAAATTCCTTGAACTTTTCAAAGGTCTCAGACTTGTGTTTCATTAAGTAGACATACCCATATCTACTCAAGTCATCAGTGAGGGTGAGAATATAACGATAGCCACCGCGAGCCTCAACACTCATTGGACCGCACACATCAGTATGTATGATTTCCAATAAGTTGGTTGCTCGCTCCATTGTTCCTGAGAACGGAGTCTTGGTCATTTTACCCATGAGGCATGGTTCGCACGTGTCAAATGATTCGTAATCAAGAGACTCTAAAAGTCCATTAGCATGGAGCTTCTTCATGCGTTTGACACCTATGTGACCAAGGCGGCAGTGCCACAAGTATGTGGGACTATCACTATCAATCTTACATCTTTTGGTACTTACACTATGAATATGTGTAGCATTACGCTCGAGATTCATAAAGAATAAACCATTCACCATCGGAGCATGACCATAAAACATATCTCTCATATAAATAGAACAACCATTATTCTCGGATTTAAATGAGTATCCATCTAAACGAGATCCTGATACAATGTTCATGCTCAAACTTGGCACTAAATAACAATTATTGAGGTTCAAAACTAATCCCGAAGGTAGATATAGAGGTAGCGTGCCGACGGCGATCACATTGACCTTGGAACCATTCCCGACGCGCATCGTCACCTCGTCCTTTGCCAGTTTCTGCTTATTCCGCAGCCCCTGTTTTGAGTTACAAATGTGAGCAACTGCACCGGTATCAAATACCCAGGAGCTACTACGGACACTAGTAAGGTACACATCAATTACATGTATATCACATATACCTTTTGTTTTGCCGGCCTTCTTGTCTGCTAAGTATTTAGGGCAGTTCTGCTTCCAGTGACCGCTTCCCTTGCAATAAAAGCACTTAGTCTCGGGCTTGGGTCAATTCTTTGGCTTCTTCCCGGCAGCTTGCTTGCCGGGTGCGGCAACCTCATTTCCATCCTTCTTGAAGTTCTTTTTACCCTTGCCTTTCTTGAACTTAGTGGTTTTATTCACCATCAACACTTGATGCTCCTTTTTGACTTCTACCTCTGCTGATTTCAGCATTGCAAATACTTCAGGAATGGTCTTTTCCATCCCCTACATATTGAAGTTCATCACAAAGCTCTTGTAGCTTGGTGGAAGCGACTGGAGGATTCTGTCAATGACCGCATCATCCGGGAGATTAACTCCTAGCTGAGTCAAGCGGTTATGCAACCCAGACATAGTGAGTATGTGCTCACTGACAGAACTGTTTTCCTCCATCTTACAGCTAAAGAACTTGTCAGAGACTTGATATCTCTCGACCCTGGCATGAGCTTGGAAAACCATTTTCAGCTCTTTGAACATCTCATATGCTCCAAGTCTCTCAAAACGCTTTTGGAGCCCCGGCTCTAAACTGTAAAGCATGCCGCACTGAACGAGGGAGTAGTCATTGGTACGTGCCTGCCAAGCGTTCATAACATCTTGTTCTGCAGGGAGAACGGGTGTGTCACCAAGCGGTGCTTGTAGGACATAATCTTTCTTGGCAGCTATGAGGATGATCCTCAGGTTCCGGACCCAGTCCGTATAGTTGCTGCCATCGTCTTTCAGCTTAGTTTTCTCTAGGAACGCGTTGAAGTTGAGGGCTACGTTGGCCATTTGATCTACAAGACATATTGTAAATACTTTAGACTAAGTTCATGATAATTAAGTTCATCTAATCAAATTATAATGAACTCCCACTCAGATTTGACATCCCTTTGGTCATCTAAGTGTTACACGATCCGAGTCGACTAGGCTGTGTCCGATCATCACGTGAGACGGACTAGTCATCGTCGGTGAACATTCTCATGTTGATCGTATCTTCCATACGACTCATGTTCGACCTTTCGGTCTCCGTGTTCCAAGGCCATGTCTATACATGCTAGGCTCGTCAAGTTAACCCTAAGTGTTTTCGCTGTGTAAAACTGTCTTACACCCGTTGTATGTGAACGTAAGAATCCATCACACCCGATCATCACGTGGTGCTTAGAAGCGACGAACTGTAGCAACGGTGCACAGTTAGGGGAGAACACTTCTTGAAATTTTTGTAAGGGATCATCTTATTTACTACCGTCGTCCTAAGTAAACAAGATGCATAAAACATAATAAACATCACATGCAATTATATAAAGTAGTGACATGATATGGCCAATATCATATAGCTCCTTTGATCTTCATCTTCGGGGCTCCATGATCATCTTGTCACCGACATGACACCATGATCTCCATCATCATGATCTCCATCATCGTGTCTTCATGAAGTTGTCACGCCAACGACTACTTCTACTTCTATGACTAACATGTTTAGTAATAAAGTAAAGTAGTTTACATGGCGTTCTTCAATGACACGCAGGTCATACAAAAAATAAAGACAACTCCTATGGCTCCTGCCGGTTGTCATACTCATCGACATGCAAGTCGTGATTCCTATTACAATAGCATGAACATCTCATACATGACATATAGATCATTCATCATTCATCACAACTTTGGCCATATCATATCACAAAGCACTTGCTGCAAAAACAAGTTAGACGTCCTCTAATTGTTGTTGCATGTTTTACGTGGCTGAAGTAGGGTTCTAGCAAGAACGTTTTCTTACCTACGTGAAAGCCACAACGTGATTTGTCAACTTCTATTTACCCTTCATAAGGACCCTTTTCATCGAATCCGCTCCAACTAAAGTAGGAGAGACAGACACCCGCCAGCCACCTTATGCAACTAGTGCATGTTAGTCGGTGGAACCGGTCTCATGTAAGCGTACGTGTAAGGTTGGTCCAAGCCGCTTCATCCCACAATACCGCTGAAGCAAGATAAGACTAGTAGCAGCAAGAAAGTTGACAAATCTACGCCCACAACAAATTGTGTTCTACTCGTGCAAGAAGAACTACGCATAGACCTAGCTCATGATGCCATTGTTGGGGAACGTTGCAGAAAACAAAAATTTTCCTACGGTTTCACCAAGATCCATCTATGAGTTCATCTAGCAACGAGTCATTAGATGCATCTACGTACCTTGTAGATCGCGAGAGGAAGCGTTCAAAGAACGGGGATGATGTAGTCGAACACGACGTGATTCGAATCACCGGAGATCCTAGCACCGAACGGACGGCACCTCCGCGTTCAACACACGTACGGAATAGCCACGTCTCCTCCTTCTTGATCCAGCAAGGGGGGAGGAGAGGTTGAGGGAGATGGCACCAGCAGCAGCACGACGGCGTGGTGTTGATGGAACTGCAGTACTCCGGGCAGGGCTTCGCCAAGCGCTATGGAGGAGGAGGAGGTGTTGGAGAGGGAGAAGGAAGCAACCAAAGGCGTAGGTGTGAAGTCCCTCCTTTCCCCCACTATATATAGGAGGGCCAAGGGGGGGTGGCCGGCCCTAGGAGATCCAATCTCCTAGGGGGGGTGCGGCCAAGGGGGGTTTCCCTCCCCCCCAAGGCACCTAGAGGTGCCTTCCACCACTTGGACTCTTCCCTCAAGTGGAACCCTAGGCGCATGGGCTTTTGGGGCTGGTGCCCTTGGTCCATGTAGGCCAAGGCGCACCCCCTACAGCCCATGTGCCCCCCCGGGGCAGGTGGCCCCACCTGGTGGGCCCCCGGGACCCCTCCGGTGGTCCCGGTACAATACCGATAACCCCAAAACTTGTCTCGATGGCCGAAACAGGACTTTCCATATATAAATCTTTACCTCCGGACCATTCCGGAACTCCTCGTGACGTCCGGGATCTCATCCGGGACTCCGAACAACATTCGGGTTACTGCATATACATATCCCTACAACCCTAGCGTCACCGAACCTTAAGTGTGTAGACCCTACGGGTTCGGGAGACATGTAGACATGACCGAGATCGCTCTCCGGTCAATAACCAACAGCGGGATCTGGATACCCATGTTGGCTCCCACATGCTCCACGATGATCTCATCGGATGAACCACGATGTCGAGGATTCAATCAACCCCGTATGCAATTCCCTTTGTCAATCGATATGTTACTTGCCCGAGATTCGATCGTCGGTATCCCAATACCTCGTTCAATCTCGTTACCGGCAAGTCACTTTACTCGTACCATAATGCATGATCACGTGACCAGACACTTGGTCACTTTGAGCTCATTATGATGATGCATTACCGAGTGGGCCCAATGATACCTCTCCGTCATATGGAGTGACAAATCCCAGTCTCGATATGTGTCAACCCAACAGACACTTTCAGAGATACCTGCAGTGCACCTTTATAGTCACCCAGTTATGTTGTGACGTTTGATACACCCAAAGCACTCCTACGGTATCCGGGAGTTACACGATCTCATGGTCAAAGGAAAAGATACTTGACATTAAAAAAGCTCTAGCAAACGAACTACACGATCTCACGCTATGCTTAGGATTGGGTCTTGTCCATCACATCATTATCCTAATGATGTGATCCCGTTATCAATGACATCCAATGTCCATAGCCAAGAAACCATGACTATCTATTGATCAACGAGCTAGTCAACTAGAGGCTTACTAGGGACATGTTGGTGTCTGTTATTCACACATGTATTACGATTTCCGGATAATACATTTATAGCATGAATAAAGACAATTATCATGAACAAAGAGATATAATAATAATGCTTTTATTATTGCCTCTAGGGCATATTTCCAACAGGTTTTGCATCTTTCTTCTCCATAAGATATTTAATAGCAGCATGATCTGTGTGAATAGTTACTTTAGAATCAAAAATATAGGGTCTGAATTCATCACAAGCAAATACAACTGCTAAAAGTTCCTTTATGGTAGTAGCATAATTTCTTTGTGCATTGTCTAGAGTCTTACTAGCATAATGGATAACATTCAATTTCTTATCAACTCTTTGCCCTAGAACAGCACCTACAGCATAATCACTAGCATCACACATAATTTCAAAGGGTAAATTCCAATCAGGTGGCTGAACAACAGGTGCAGAGACTAATGCTTTCTTAAGTATTTCAAATGCTTCTACACAATCATCATCAAAGACAAATGGTACATCTTATTGTAATAAATTTGTTAGAGGCCGAGAGATTTTTGAGAAGTCCTTAATGAACCTCCTATAAAATCCGGCGTGACCAAGGAAACTTCTTATACCTTTGATGTCCTTGGGACATGGAATCTTTTCAATAGCATCAACCTTGGCTTTATCAACTTCAATACCTCTTTCAGAAACTTTGTGCCCCAAGACAATACCTTCATTAACCATAAAGTGGCACTTTTCCCAATTCAAGACAAGATTAGTTTCTTCACATCTCTGCAAAACTCGAGCAAGATTGCTCAAGCAATCATCAAAAGAGGAACCATAGACGGAAAAGTCGTCCATGAAAACCTCACAAATTTTCTCGTGAAGTCAGAGAATATAGCCATCATGCATCTTTGAAAGGTAGCAGGTGCATTACATAAACCAAAAGGCATACGTCTATAAGCAAAAGTACCAAAAGGGCATGTAAAAGTAGTCTTTGATTGATCTTTAGCTAACACAAGTATTTTAGAAAAACCAGAATAACCATCTAGAAAGCAATAGTGTGTATGTTTGCATAATCTTTCTAGCATTTGATCAATAAAAGGTAAGGGGTAATGATCTCTCTTAGTAGCCTTATTTAATTTGCGGAAATCAATTACCATCCTATAACCTGTGATAATTCTTTGCGGAATCAATTCATCTTTATCATTAGGGACAACAGTAATACCTCCCTTCTTAGGGACATAATGGACAGGACTTACCCACTGACTATCAGCAACGGGATAAATTATACCTGCCTCCAGAAGCTTGAGTATTTACTTTCTTACTACTTCTTTCATTTTAGGATTCAAACGTTGTTGAGGATCACAAACTGGTCTGGCTTCAACTTCCAAATTTATTTTATGTTGACATAGAGTGGGGCTGATGCCCTTAAGATCATCTAGAGTATATCCAACAGCAGCACAGTGCTTCTTCAAAGTTTTCAATCATCTTTCTTCTTCATGCTCTGAAAGGTTAGCGCTAATAATAACAGGATATATTTTCTTCTCATCAAGATAAGCATATTTAAGATTATCAGGCAACGGTTTAAGCTCAAACACGGGATCACCCTTGGGTGGAGGAGGATCCCCTAGGATTTCAACAGGAAAATTGTGTTGCAGAATAGGTTCCTGTTTAAAGAACACTTCATCTATTTCCCTTCTTTCATTCATGAACATATCATTTTCATGGTCTAGCAAATAGTGTTCTAAAGGATCACTAGGAGGTACAACAATAGAATCAAGACCAATAATTTCATCCTTACTAGGCAATTCTTCCTCACGATGTTGTTTACTAAATTTAGAGAAATTAAACTCATGAACCATATCATCCAAGCCAACAGTAACAACATTCTTTTTGCAGTCTATCGTAGCATTAACAGTATTCAAGAAGGGTCTACCAAATATAATGGGACAAAAGCTATCTTGTGGAGAACCAAGAACAAGAAAATCAACGGGATATTTGGTTTTCCCACACAAGACTTCAACATCTCTAACAATCCCTACTGGTGAAATAGTATCTCTATTGGCAAGTTTAATTGTGACATCAATTTCTTCTAACTCAGCCAGTGCAATATCATGCATAATTTCTTTGTATAAGTCAATGGGTATTACACTAGCACTAGCACCCATATCACATAAGCCATGATAACAATGATCTCCTATTTTAACAGAAATAACGGGCACGCCTACCACAGGTCTATGTTTATCGCTATCACAGGGTTTAGCAATTCTAGCAGTTTCACCAGAGAATTGAATAACATGCCCATCAATATTATCAGACAAGAGATCTTTAACAATAGAAATATTAGGTTCTACTTTGACTTGCTCAGGAGGTGTATAAGTTCTAGTATTGCTTTTATGAACAACAGTTGAAGCTTTAGCACGATCCTTCATTCTAACAGGGAAAGGTGGTTTCTCAACATAAGAAGTGGGAACAATAGGATCATTGTAAGTGACAGTATTTTCTTCAACTTTAATAGGTGCAGCTACTTTTACTTCTATGGGAGGATGATATTTAAACCACTTCTCCTTGGGGAGATCAACATAAGTAGCAAAATATTCACAGAAAGAAGCTACTATCTCAGAGTCAAGTCCATATTTAGTGCTAAACTTACGGAAAATATCGGTATCCATAAAAGATTTAACACAATCAAACTTAGGTGTCATACCTGACTCCTTACCTTCGTCGAGGTCCCAATCTTCAGAGTTGCGTTTAATTCTATCCAATAAATTCCATCTAAATTCAATAGGCTTCATCATAAAAGAGCCAGCACAAGAAGTATCGAGCATGGTGCGATTGTTACCAGAAAGTCGAGCATAAAAACTTTGCATAATCACTTCTTTTGCGAGCTCATGATTGGGGCATGAATATAACATTGATTTAAGCCTCCCCCAAGCTTGAGCGATGCTTTCTCCTTCGCGAGGCCAAAAATTATATATATAATTGTGATCACGATGAACAAGATGCATAGGGTAATACTTTTGATGAAATTCCAATTTCAATCTTTTATAGTTCCATGATCTCATATCATCACATAGCCTATACCATGTCAATGCGTCTCCCTCCAAAGATAAAGGAAAAGCCTTCTTCTTAACAACATCATCGGGTATACCTGCAAGCTTAAATAGTCCACAAATATCATCCACATAGCGTAGATGTTCGTCAGGATGCTTTGTTCCATCTCCTGTAAAAGTGTTAGCTAGCAGTTTTTCCATCATACCCGAAGGAATCTGAAAAGGAGTTTCATTTTCAGTAGGTTTAGTAGGTTCAGTAGGTTGAGGAGAAACTCTTGGCTCAACTGGACGGGGTGAAGATACCCCGAACAAGCCCCTCAAACAATTACTTTCCATAGTAACAAGTGACAGAAAATTTCAGCACACTAAATAAAATTTTCCTTACCAAATTCCACCTACCAAAGGCGCTTCACTCCCCGGCAACGGCGCTAGAAAAGATTCTTGATGACCCACAAGTATAGGGGATCTATCGTAGTCCTTTCGATAAGTAAGAGTGTCGAACCCAACAAGGAGCAGAAGGAAATGATAAGCGGTTTTCAGCAAGGTATTCTCTGCAAGTACTGAAATAAGTGGTAACAGATAGTTTTGTGATAAGACAAATTGTAACGAGCAACAAGTAACAAAAGTAAATAAAGTGCAGCAAGGTGGTCCAATCCTTTTTGTAGCAAAGGACAAGCCTGGAAAAACTCTTATAATAGTAAAAGTGCTCCCGAGGACATATGGGAATATCGTCAAGCTAGTTTTCATCACGCTCATATGATTCACGTTCGGTACTTTGATAATTTGATATGTGGGTGGACCCGCGCTTGGGTGCTCTTCTTACTTGAACAAGCATCCCACTTATGATTAACCTCTATTGCACGCATCTGCAACTACAACAAAAGTATTAAGGTGAACCTAACCATAGCATGAAACATATGGATCCAAATCAGCCCCTTGCGAAGCAACGCATAAACTAGGGTTTAAGCTTCTGTCACTCTAGCAACCCATCATCAACTTATTACTTCCCAATGCCTTCCTCTAGGCCCAAATAATGGTGAAGTGTTATGTAGTCGACGTTCACATAACACCACTAGAGGTTAGACAACATACATCTTATCAAAATATCGAACGAATACCAAATTCACATGACTACTAATAGCAAGACTTCTCCCTTGTCCTCAGGAACAAACGTAATTACTCACAAAGCATATTCATGTTCATAATCAGAGGAGTAATAATGTGCATAAAGGATCTGAACATATGATCTTCCACCAAATAAACCAACTAGCATCAACTACAAAGAGTAATCAACACTACTAGCAACCTACTAGCACCAATCTCGGACTTGGAGACAAGAATTGGATACAAGAGATGAACTAGGGTTTGGAGATGAGATGGTGTTGGTGAAGATGTTGATGGAGATTGCCCTCTCCCGATGAGAGGAGCGTGGTGATGACGATGGTGATGATTTCCCCCTCCCGGAGGGAAGTGTCCCCGGCAGAACAGCTCTGCCGGAGCCCTAGATTGGTTCCGCCAAGGTTCTGCCTCGTGGCGGAGGAGTCTCGTCCCGAAAGGCTGCCTTCTATTTTTTTCTCATCGAAAGACTTCATATAGGAGAAGATGGTCGTCGGAGAGCCACCAGGGGGCCCACGAGGTAGGGGGCGCGCCTAGGGGGGCGCCCCCACCCTCGTGAGCAGGGTGTGGGCCCCCTGGCCTTCATCTTTGGCGACGATTTTTCTTTATTTATTTTAAGGTATTCCGTGGAGTTTCGGGACTTTTGGAGTTGCGCAGAATAGTCCTTCAATATTTGCTCCTTTTCCAGCCCAGAATTCTAGCTGCCGGCATTCTCCCTCTTCATGTAAACCTTGTAAAATAAGAGAGAATAGCCATAAGTATTGTGACATAACGTGAAATAACAGCCCATAATGCAATAAATATTGACATAAAAGCATGATGCAAAATGGACGTATCATTGGCCGACCTGCTCTGGCCAAGTTCATGGTTGTGCCCCACTATGCCTACCTCAAGATGAAGATGCCGAGTTCCAAGGGCGTCATCACCGTGTCCAGAGACTACAAGAAGTCCGCTGAGTATGCGGCTGCCAGCAGCCGGCTGGCCGAGTCCCTTGTGATTGCTGAAGAAAAGAAGATGTTGGACCGAGTCATGGCCATGGCCGGCAAGCAGCCGGTCCTGTCCCCTGACCCCAAGGAATATGATGCTCAGGGTTCCTTCCAGCCGGCCAAAGAAACAAAGAAGATACCTCTAGATCCAGAGCACCCGGAGAGGTATGCTGTCATGGGAACCGGCCTTGACAGCAAATAGGAAAGCGAGCTCATCGATTTCCTCCGTGAGAATCGGGACATCTTCGCAGGGTCTCCCAAAGACATGCCGGGTGTCCCGAAGGATTTCGCCAAGCACAAGCTACACGTCCGATCAGACGCCAAGCCGGTCAAGCAGCCCTTACGCCGCCTATCAGAAGAAAAGAGAAGAGTAGTTGGAGAAGAAATAGCCCGGCTTCTGGCAGCCGGCTTCATTATGGAAGTTTTTTTCCCTGAGTGGCTTGCCAATCCGGTCCTGGTGTTGAAGAAGAACAAACAGTGGCGCATGTGCATTGACTACACCAGCCTCAACAAAGCCTACCCCAGGGATCCTTTTGCCCTGCCAAGGATTGATCAAGTGATAGACTCCACAGCCGGATGCGAGCTGCTGAGTTTCTTGGATGCTTACTCGGGCTACCACTAGATAAAATTGGACCCAGCTGACCGTCTGAAGACGGCCTTCATCACACCATTCAGAGCTTTTTGCTACCTGACTATGACATTCGGCTTGAGAAATGTCGGTGCCACTTTTCAGCGTTGCATGCAGAAATGCCTCCTCAAGCAACTCGGCAGAAATGCCCACGTCTATGTAGACGATATTGTGGTGAAGACGAAGAAGCGCGACACCCTGCTGGAAGACCTCAAGGAGACATTTGAAAACTTGCGCCGATTTCAGATCAAGCTCAATCCTGAGAAATGCGTGTTCAGAGTACTAGCCGGCCAGCTCCTGGGCTTCCTGGTCTCCGAACGCAGCATCGAATGCAACCCAGTGAAGATCAAGGCCATAGAGAGAATGGAGATTCCCACCAAGCTGAGAGACATCCAGAAATTTACCTGATGCTTGGCCTCCCTCAACCGCTTCATCAGCCGGCTCGAAGAGAAGGCTCTCCCCCTCTACCGACTCATGAAGAAGTCCACTCACTTCGAGTGGAACGACCAAGCAGATCAAGCTTTCCACGAGTTAAATAGGATGCTGTCCACGCCGCCTGTCTTGGCGGCACCGACTGAGAAAGAGCCCATGCTCCTTTACATTGCCGCCACTAGCTGGGTGGTCAGCACCGTCATCGTGGTTCAACGTCCAGAAGAAGGCCGAGTTCAGCTAGTCCAGAGGCCGGTCTATCATCTGAGTGAAGTATTGTCCACCTCGAAGCAGAACTACCCACACTATCAGAAGATGTGCTATGGCGTGTACTTCGCCGCCAAGAAGCTCAAGCCCTATTTTCAAGAGCACCCCATCACGGTTGTATGTACTGCCCCGCTGGCCGAGATCATAGGCAGCCGGGATGCATCCGGCCGGGTGGCAAAATGGGCCATTGCGCTGGCTCCTTACATGATCTTCTACCAACCCCGCACCGCCATCAAGTCCTAGGCATTGGCTGACTTCCTCGTCGACTGG
Source organism: Triticum timopheevii (assembly GCA_963921465.1). Classification (NCBI taxonomy): domain Eukaryota; kingdom Viridiplantae; phylum Streptophyta; class Magnoliopsida; order Poales; family Poaceae; genus Triticum; species Triticum timopheevii. The sequence goes on along the minus strand of OY997264.1, from coordinate 576,037,454 downwards.
GCCGAGACCCAGTACCTGTCGCCTGCGCCCGACTCCACTCATTGGCGGATGAACTTCGATGGATCCAAGATGCACACCGGCGTAGGAGCCGGCATCGTCCTCACCTCTCCCAAGGGCGACAAGCTGAGATACACATTGCAAATTCATTTTGCCGCCTCCAACAATGTGGCCGAGTACAAGGCGCTCATACATGGGCTCCGACTAGCCAAAGAACTCGGCATCCGCTAGATCTTATGTTATGGCGACTCGGACTTGGTAGTCCAACAATCATCCGGCGACTGGGACGCCAAGGACGCAAACATGGCGAGCTACTGGTTCCTCGTTAAGCAACTCAGCGGATATTTTGAAGGGTGCGAGTTCCTCCACGTGCCACGGGCCGACAACAAGCAAGCAGATGCCCTGGCACGAATAGGCTCCACCCGGCAAGCTATACCAACCAGCGTCTCTCTCCAACGCCTCCTTAAGTCGTCTGTCAAGCCGTCTCCAAAGTCCAATTCCATCTTCGTGCCGCCTGACCCCGACGCAGTCAAAGCCGGCTTGGGGAGCCAAGCAGGCGGCTCGGGACTTCGACAGGCGGCTCAGGAACTGCTGTAGCCGCACCCGGCCCAGGGACTTCAGAACTCGGCCCGGGGACTACTGCAGCCGGCCCGGGGACTGCATCGACGCAACAAGCGGTGGCCGACTCCAACTCTTCACCACCCAGCCCACCCGCCCTGGTTGCAGTAGCCGTTTTGACAACAGAAGAAGTCACAGCTCCATCATGGGCCCAGCCCATCCTCAATTTCCTGATTAACAAAGAGTTGCCGACTGAGGAGATCTCGGCAAGACAAGTCCAACGCCGAGCTGGAGCATACACAATAGTGAACCGAGAGCTTGTTAGGCGCAGTGTCACTAGAGTCTTCCAGCGCCGCGTCGAGCCAGAGAAGGGCATAGCAATCCTCAAGGATATACACCAAAGCGAATGCAGCCACCATGCAGCCTCAAGATCACTCATCGCCAAATCTTTCCGCCATGGTTTCTTTTGGCCGACTGCTTTGGATGATGCCAAGGAACTAGTCAAACACTGCAAAGGGTGCCAAGTCTTCGGCTCCAAGCAACACCTGCCGGCTTCTGCACTCAAGGCCATTCCCCTCACTTGTCCCTTTGCCATCTGGGGATTGGACATGGTGGGCCCATTCAAGACGGCACACGGCGGCATGACTCATCTGCTTGTCGCCGTGGACAAGTTTACCAAGTGGATTGAAGCAAAGTCGATCAAGAAGCTGAATGGGCCGACTGCCGTGACATTCATTGCCGACATCACAACCCGGTACGGCATACCACATAGCATCATCACCGACGACGACACGAATTTTGCCAAGGGAGCATTGGCACATTTCTGCGCGACACAGGGCATCCGACTGGACTTAGCGTCCGTTGCCCATCCGCAGTCAAACGGCCAAGTCGAGCGAGCAAATGGCCTCATCCTCTCCGGCATCAAGCCTCGACTGGTCGTGCCACTAGGATGTTCGGCCGGCTATTGGCTCAACGAGCTGCCGGCCGTTCTCTGGAGCTTGTGCACTACTCCAAACAAGTCAACCGGCTTCACCCCTTTCTTCCTTGTATATGGTGCCGAGGCTGTCATCCCAACTGACATTGAGTTTGACTCACCTCAGGTCACCATGTACACGGAGGCGGAGGCGAAGGAAGCGCGAGAAGACGGTGTCCATCTGCTGGAAGAGGGCCGGCTGTTAGCCCTCATCCGGTCCGCCATTTACCAGCAGGGTCAACGCCGTTACCACAGCTGGAAGGTCAAGCCGAGATCTTTCCAAGAGGGCGACCTTGTGCTCCGGCTGATCCAGCGAACAGCCGGCCAGCACAAGCTCTCGGCCCCTTGGGAAGGCCCATTCGTCATCAGCCGAGCTCTAGGCAACGACTCCTACACTTGATCGACGCACAGAAGCCGAAGGCACGCAAGAGGGATGACTCCGGCAAGGAGTCAGAACGACCATGGAATGCCAATCTCCTCCGAAGATTTTACAGTTAAAATGCAGTATGTACCACGCTACCTTTTGTACTAAGCATGAGACAACGGGCTCCCCGAGGAGTACTCGGGGACTACCCTCTTTTATCTATAAATGATGAGTATCATGCCCATGTTTATGTTATCACATTCATTATCTCGTCCGGCACCGAGTTCGATCAGTCGGCCCGGGGACTTGCCGCCTTAGGTTATATTTAAGTTCTACCTGCAGTCAGACAAGTAGTGTGCCGGCACCCAAGCCCTCTCTTGTTGAAAGTCGCAGCTCGAAGAATCGACTGTCCGACTAACAAGAGTCAAAGGCAGGAAAGGATGCCCACATGAAAAACGGCTAAGGACTAAACAAACTTATATAACTCAAGCCGGCTTCCTCCCCCCCCCCCCCCCCCCCCCCCCGCCAACCGGCTGTCAGAGCAGCTGGACGGCCGGCTTCCTTTCTTACTTTGCTACAATCTAAGAAAGCTCGAGTACTTGCCCTCCCAGACGGCCGAGTCCTTACCCGGCCACAGACTGCAGAGCAGCTGTCCGGCTGGGAAGGCGGCAACCAAGGGAGGGCGGCAAAGGAAAATAGCCAAAAGATGAAAAGCAAATAGGAATGGAAGCCAAGCACATACATAATTATATTTACACAAAAGGCCTTCGAAAATCCGGCATTCAATGTAGTTTGAATACACCCCCAGTGGGTGGAACTGCGCAAATTTAATAAAAAGTTGTTCAAGAAGTAACGAGCAAGAAAGTAAAGGCGGCAAGTCAGGCCAAGGGAGCAACAGACATGTCGGACGGGACGTTGGAGATGGCAGTGTCGGCTAGTGGAGTGGCCGGCTGGCGAGTCTCGGCTTGGTCACCGCCTGCGGCAGGCGGCGTTCTCGCGCGCGCCTCGTTGCTAGAGGCACGGTCAGGCTGAGGCTGGCCGGTCGCCCCACCGTTCGGCACGGCATCTTCACCATCCTCCTCCTCCTCCTCTTCGCCCTCGTCGCTGGAGTCAATCTCCTCCGCCGAGTCCTCTCCTTCTGCCGGGTTCAGCCCGAACCACTCCTCCGGCTGAGCGACGCCGTCTTCGTTCACCTCAGGAGCAAAGGCGCTGGTGTCGGTGAAGTCGGCAATCGCCGAGGCGTGTTGGATGATAGCCGGCCGCACCGCCTCCAGCTCCTCGTCAGCCTCCTGCCACCAGGTGCACAGCTGGTCCAAGCTCAGCCCAGGATACTAGGCCCGGACGAACTCCAGCGCTCGCCGAGCCCCGCACCGAGCGGCAGAAGCCTTCCAGGCCTCGAAGCGGCCGACTTCTACCTCCAGCGAGTCGGCGGTCCAACTGGGGGTGCGGGGAATCACCTCGCCGGGCTAGAGGGTGGTCAGCACTTGCGCTCCAGCACGCTGAAGACGGCGGAGCATGCGGTAGGCCGGCTCAAGCCGGGCTTGAATCGCTAGAAGCTGCTCTTCAAGCGTCCGGTTGGCACCTGGCGCGATCTCGGCCCCAGCCTGACGTTGGGCCTCGCGGTGGGCTTCGATGGCTTGGTTGGCGGCAATAGAGTAGCCGGGGAAGTATTCTGCACGAAGAAGAAAGAAGTAGAACAAGTCAGAAGACAGATTAAATGACCGGGGCGAGCAAAGGGACGAAGAGGAAGGGGGCCTACCGTCGATCAAATCTTCAACCCGGCTGTAGCCCTCGCCCAGCGCCTGCCTCGCCTCGGCCCAGCTCGCCGCCTCCGTCTCGTACTCGGCCTTGAGGACGGCCTCGCTGTCTTGCGCCGTCTTCAAGGCCGCCTTGTGGCTCTCCTCCTGGTCGGCCAGCTTCTTGGCTAGGCGATCACGCTCCTGGGCCAAGGCGCTGCACTCGGTCTCCTTGGCGCGAAGGGCAGTCTGAGCTACGCTGAGCTGCTCCCTCAAGTCGGCATTGGCCCCTGCACACGTGAAGAAAAAGAAGATAAGGAAGAAGTCGTCAGAAATGATCCAGCCCGACTGCTCAGCAGTCGGCCCGAATCTCGGGGACTACACCCAGTGGGTGCGCTGACGCGCCCCCACATGAGATAGAAAAATGAAATACTTACTCTAGCTCTCGGCCAGATCGGCGGCCTTCTATCTCATCTCCCGGGCCTGGGAGTTGAAGACAGCAACATGGAGGTTGTGATAGTCCTACGGATAGGACGAAGGTGCAAACAAGAACAAGCCATTAAAATCAAAGCCTCCTGAGAAGTTCCAAGCCGCCTGCTCAGCAGCCGACTCGGAACTCGGGGACTACACCCAGTGGGTGCGCTGACGCGCCCCCACGGAAGAAATCAAGAAAACTTACCCGGATGGCCGACCGCGTCGCGAGAAACTCTTGGGTGCACTGCTTCAGCGAGGCGGCCTGGGATTGAAGCCCGCTCCGGATATCCTGCGCTACTACATTCAGCACGGCCCTCCCACCGCCTGACGTCCATCCCGGCGAGCTGACGCTGGCCGTCTCCAGGTCATGGGATAACGAGCTGGAGCCCGCGGCCCTCTACGGCTTCGGAAGTCGCCTTCCCTGCGCGCCGGCGAGTCGATGAGAGGACTACAAGATCCGCCCCCATGGCCGGCTCGCCTCCAGCCGGCTGTACAAGCGGCGCTTCAGGCTAGCCGCCTTGGCCCGTCCCGGTCGACGGTGGCGGCACTGCTTTGCCCTCCGGGATGACTATGTTGCCCCCTCCCTCTCCATCGTCGGCTGGTTGCGGCCGGCTTCCTCCGGCGGGGGCACCGGGATGTCGGGGGCCACGGTGCGGAGGGGGATGATGAGTTGCGGAGGATGGTCACGCAGGACCTCCGCCGCCCTCTCCGCGGCCGCGGCCTCAACCTGAGCCTTGGCTGCCGCGTCGGCCTACGTCTCCGCCGACTCCGCCGTCGTCTCCTGGGTCGCCCTGGCAGCGGCCGCCCTCTGCTCCTCCGCGTCCCGCTCCTCCCACGCCTCCCGCGAGTTCCGCTCCGTCGCCGCCTGGAGCTCGGCACGAGGGTCCACACGGCGGGAGCTTGAAGATCCTCCCGCTCCTCCGACTATGGAGGCGGCCGAAGTCCGCTCAAGAGTGAGCGGGGCCCTGTTCAGTAAATCAAGAAAGGCTCAGAAGGATGCCGACTGAAGAAAAGAAAGAAGAAAGGCATGTGTGAATTAAATACTTACGCCGAAACCGCCTGCGGCTGCTTCACCGCCTTACGGAAGCGGGCTGCCTTCGCGGCTGCCTCGTCCCGCTTGGTCGCCGCTGCGGTACCCTTGGGTTTCTTCGGCCGGCTGTCAAAGAGAGTCGGCGCCGCCCGGCGTTTCCGTGCGCCGCCTCGGGCAGCCGGCCCGGCGGATGAGCCCGCGCCTTGATGGTCGGACGCCGGCTGGCGACGCGGAACCGGCTCGGGCTCGTCGTCGTCTGGCCAGTCCTCGAAGGTGGCGGAGAGCCCGGAGCCGCCTGCCTCACCGCCTCCCCCCACGGTGTCATCGTCCAAAGCGGCCGCCCCCAGGTCGGGGTCGTCGAAGTCGTCCACCGAGCGGTCGGGAGCGAACTCGCGTTCCGCCCCCGCGGTCCAGGCCGACTGATGAAGGAGGGGATTCTAGTTAAAAGAAAAAAGCCGACTGGTCGGAAACCGGCCAGAGGAAACTCGGCAACAAGGAAAGAAACAAAGAAAGAAGGTTTACCATGGGCAGTGGATCGGCGTAAGAATATGGCGCCTTGTCATACTGCCACTCCTCGGTGAGCTTGCAGTTGGCGATGTAGTTCACCATGTAAGATACCTCGTCGTGAGGCATCTCCCTGGTGCTAAGCCGGCTTGGGTCAAAGCGGCCGCTCATCTGGCAAATCAGATGAGGGCGGCCTTGGAGCGGGAGCACCCGGCGCTCCACGAAGGCGGCAATCAGATTGGGCCCAGTCAGGCCCTCCGACTGGATCAGCACCCGAAGCCGGGCCACGGCACCAGCCCCAGCCGGCGTCAATGACCTGGCCCGGTAGGACCACGACGGCTGCCTCCCAGCCGGCGGGCCGGCTATGTAAGCCGGCAGATTGACGTAGTCACCCTGCGGGGCGACATTCTTCACGTAGAAGTAGGATTTTTGCCAAAGCTTCACCGATTGGATCAACGCAATGGCCGGGAACGGGTTGTCGGCCGTCGATCGCCGCATGGCGATGAAGGCGCCACATGGAGCCGGCACGCCCGCGAAGATAGTGCCGAGCTTGGACTGGAAGAACTCCCCCCACAGCTCGAGTGTGGGGAGGAAGCCGAGGAAGCCTTCGCACAGGGTGACAAAGGCTGACAGCAGCACCACCATGTTTGGAGTGAGGTGGTGCGGCTGGAGATGGTAGAACTCGAGAAACGAGCGGAAGAAGCCGCTCGTGGGAAGGCCGATGCCGCGCAGGCAGTGTGAGCGAAATAGTACCCACTCGCCCTCCTCCGGCGCCGGTGAAATCTCCCCCTCCGACGCGAGCCAGACCTGCACGTAGTCCTCGCCCGGCAGTCGCCGCGTCTTGCGGAGGAAATCGATGTGGTCCTCGTGGACGTTGGAGCCGTCCCAGTTGCTCGATGTTGGAGCCATGAGGACGGGAAGGCGATAGGGAACGCACGGCGGCAGAGTGCGCCCGATTCAGCGGCGGCAAGGCTACGACACGCCAAGAAGAATGGCGGAGCGGTGGTACGGCGAAGAGCTGCTGCGGCGGCAGCGAAGACGAAGAAGGAGAGAGAGGTGGAGCGGGGGCGAGCGTGCGTGCGTCTGCTGCTCTCCTCCTCCCCCTACTTATAGCCTCGCGCGGCGAAGCCGAGGAGGCGAGGCGTGGGGGGATGTAGGATTAACTGCTCCCACTCCCCCACGTCCCGTGATTACCGTGCCTTAACAGCGTGCGGAAACCGCCGCTGGAAGACGAGCGGCCAGTGCGGGCCACAAAGGATCCGCGCTTGGGCCGAGGCATGGTAGTGGCGGGCCCCGGTCTGCAGCGGCGTCCCGTCACGCGCGTGGGCTGGCAGGCTCTTCCAGCCAAAGGGTGCCGCGTGGCGCACGGGCGGCGGGCGGCCAGCCCGCAGCCTGGTTAGTGCGCCAGCTGGTTCCCGCCTTTGGAATTCGAGGAGACTTCGCTGAGAAGGCAAGCATAAGAGAAGTCGGCTCCTAGCTGCCGGCTCTTTAGGGAAGGAAGCTGATTGAGCTTCTAGTTCCCTTCGCGGCCACGAAGCACAACCAGCTTCGGGGACTACTGTCGGAGTAAATGACCACGGGTAGCCTAGCCGGCTCCCCTGGCTCTTCAAAAAAATAATAGGCTGATCAAGCCTTCGAGCACCCAAGACGCGGGGCCGCCTTCCCCCGGTCGGATACCCCATCGGCCGACTACCGGGAGGCGGCCCGGCCCAAGAATCCTCCTGGAGAAAGCCGCGGGAGGACCGACTCCAGAAAGCCGGCCACCACATGGCCGACTCTAAGAAGCCGGCCACAACACGACCGACTCCAAGAAGCCGACCCCCAATAGGCGGCCCGGATCGGGCCCTCAAAGTTTGCACCAATATAATGGCGATGGGACGGGGCGTGGCAACAGTGAAACACGCCGCCCCCGAATCCCGGAGTACGCATGGCTACAGTATGCCGTACGGGGCTGCCATGACCCGTCCGGCGTGGCACTGTTGCCATGCTGACCATGACATCACCCACGGCGAGCTGTCAGTACGGCCCGCAGGCAGCGGGCCCCTTCGGTCAGAGAGACACCCGAAGGCGGCCATGCTTCCTCTAATCGGCCAGGGGCGTAGCCGGCTTTCCCTAGCCGGCTCGTTCCCTCCCTCAAAGAACGTGCGCCATTAAGGAGACAAGACGAGGTAGGGCTACAGTAAACGCCCGCAAGGCGGCGGCACTGTAGCCACGCTTACCTCGACAAAACCCTCGTCACCAAGGGTGAGGCAACAGTAACCAGCCCCCGACAAGACCCCCAAGCGGTGGGGCCAACCTGTCCACCAGGAGGCTGGCAGCCGGCGGGACCCACTAGTCGGCGGGCCGCAGCAGTCGGCGGAGAAGCCGACGCTCGTAGACACTGACGGCTGGGCCCGCGCCCAGCCGGATTACCATTGTACCCCTGGGGGGTAGGCCTATATAAACCCCCCAGGGCACCAATGCAAAGGGTGGGACTTTGATAGTTTTAGACACCACTTTGAGAGGAGAAGAGAGCTAGCTTCGCCCCTTCTTTCTCCTCTCGCCAAAACAGCTCAAGGAGCCTCTTGTAGCTACTTGATTGATCTAGTGATCATGCGGAGACCCCGCAGAGCAGGACTAGGGGTGTTATCTCCACGGAGATCCCCGAACCTGGGTAAGATTTGCCGGCGTGCATGTCTTCACCTTATCCCATTTCCAGGCACCGGCGATGTCTTATTGGCTCCCACAATGATAAGCCATCCGTTGGCATATGTCGCACCTACCACCCGACACCCGAGGGTGAACTACTCCCTCCTCATCATGGAGAGTGCCGAGGTGATGAAGATGGCCACCGGTGATGGATCCCCCCTCCGGCTGGGTGCCGGAACAGGGTCCCGATTGGTTTTTGGTGGCTACAGAGGCTTGCGGCGGCAGAACTCCTGATCTAGGTTATTTTCTGGAGGTTTCTGTATTTATAGGAATTTTTGGCGTAGGTCTCATGTCAGGGGGGGTCTCCGAGCCGTCCATGAGATAGGGGGGCGCGACCCAGGGGGTGAGCGCGCCCCCCACCCTCGTGGGCAGCCCGAGACTCTTCTGGCCCAACTCTTTTACTCTGGGGGCTTCTTTTGGTCCACAAAAAATCATCAAAAATTGGCACGTCAATTGGACTCCGTTTGGTATTCCTTTTCTGTAAAACTCAAAAACAAGGAAAAAACAGAAACTGGCACTGGGCTCTGGTTAATAGGTTAGTCCCAAAAATCATATAAAAGAGCATATAAATGTATATGAAACATCCTGGATGGATAATATAATAGCATGGAACAAATCAAAAATTATAGATACGTTGGAGACGTATCAGGCACCACCATACCCTAGCTCGACGAACAAACAAGAAGATGGACACAACAGTTTACCTAGGTTCGGGCCACCTTGCGGTGTAAGACCCTACTCTTGCTTTGGGGTGGACTAGCCTCACGAGGGGCTGATGATGAACTAGTACAAGGGAAGAACAACCTTGCGAGGTTTGCTCTAGTGTGAGTGTGAGCTGAAGGGATTCGACCTCGTCCTATGGTGGTGGCTAGCCTATATTTATAGTGGCCTTGGTCCTCTTCCCCCAAAACGTAGGCGTGAAGGGATCCCACAGTGGCCAATTCGAACGGGGACAAGTAGTACACCTTATCCTGACAAAAGGTGGTCTTCTCTTGCAAAACTCTTGGTCGTGACGCCGTGGTGGGCTCGACGATGACATCCATCCTGCTGTCCTCACGGTCTTAATCTTATTGCACGGGAATGGAAACCTTTGGGTGATTCCTCAGGACCCCGTGCCCGCGCTTGCCTCCTTAGCACCAAAGAGGAAACCTACTGCTCTGCGCCCGTTGACGCCCGCCTGGCCTTGGTCGTCATGGCTTGCGTCACCGCAACCTCATGAGTTGAGCACCTGCATAGAAATCTCTGTTCCTCAGGAGGCAGCCTGGGAAGGCTGCTCCCTCTGGTGGTCCTGATGTTGCCCGCCTCGCGAGGCTTGACCCCTTGCGAGGGTCTTGTCTTGTTGGTGCTGTGGATGGGCCATACCAGGCCATCAATGAAGCCACGCCATGGGCCGCAGGCAGGCAAGTCTGGGTACCGTGGTTCCCAGAACACCGATAGTAGCTCCCGGGCCCAAGGCACGCTCGAACTTGGCTTCGAGGCGAAGCCAAAGGGCAAGGGCAGAGCGCCACGGGCCCCAATCGCCTGCGGACCAAGTCGACGCATGGCGCTTGATGGGACATGGGCGTCTCCACTTCCCCATGCCGCCTCGGCAACTGCCGACTTATTAAAATGTTCACCTTATCCTATAAATTCCCTGGTCATTGTCATGTTGAAACCAGCCTCATTTGAATTCCCAAAATGCCCATGGGAATTAATTTAGTGGTCCAGCAGTAATTAAATTGGCCTTTTCAATTTCTAAAAATGGTTAGACAACTCCTTTTGACCCCAAACTTTTTGTTCCATCTCAAGGTATTGTGTTATATTTAGGTGCCAAGTTCTGTTCAAAATAAAACTCACTTGGTACTAAAAGAAAATGCAAAACCGAAACGAAAACTAAAAAGACTGAAAAAGGGAAAAGGGGGGGAAAGGCCCCTGGCCCTTTGGGCCTCGGCCCACCCCAGCAAGTCAGACCACCTTCCCCCGTTGGATCGCCCCTTCCCCTCTCCTGTTCGTCCGACCCCGACCTCGGTCGCCGCCAAACCTGTTTGTTCCCCACGCGCCCCCACGTCGTCGGCATGAGGATAAGGCGGCCTCTCGATGCCTCAAGCCTTCTCCCCACCTACCTCCTCCCACTCACTCCCCCACTCCCGCCCTCTCCGCTTCCCTCTAGGCTCGCCCCAGATCCCCTTCTCCACCTCGCCCGAATGTCCACCGTCGCTGCCCACCAGCGTCCACCGTGGCCACTTCCGCCCCAAGCGCCCCTGACGTGTCCTTCCGCTTCGCTGGCCTCCGCTGCATCTTCCCCGACCACCTGCTCGAGCCAGAGCCCGCTACAGCACCGCCCCGACCAAGTCGTCGTCCTCGGCTCCGACGAGCACCGTCGCCCCGCTTTGCCGTTTCTGCTGCTCCTAAGCGTTCATGGGGCCACTGAGGGAGTCCTGGACTAGGGGGTGTCCGGACAGCCGGACTATCATCGTCCACCGGACTCCAAGACTACGAAGATACAAGATTGAAGACTCCGTCCCGTGTCCGGATGGGACTTTCCTTGGCGTGGAAGGCAAGCTTGGCGATACGGATATGTAGATCTCCTACCATTGTAACCGACTCTGTGTAACCCTAGCCCTCTCCGGTGTCTATATAAACCGGAGGGTTTTAGTCCGTAGGACAACATCCATTACAACAATCATACCATAGGCTAGCTTCTAGGGTTTAGCCTCCTTGATCTCGTGGTAGATCCACTCTTGTACTACCCATATCATCAATATTAATCAAGCAGGACGTAGGGTTTTACCTCCATCAAGAGGGCCCGAACCTGGGTAAAACATCGTGTCCCTTGTCTCCTGTTACCATCCGCCTAGACGCATAGTTCGGGACCCCCTACCCGAGATCCGCCGGTTTTGACACCGACATTGGTGCTTTCATTGAGAGTTCCTCTGTGTCGTCACCGATAGGCTCGATGGCTTCTTCAATCAACAACGCCGTCCAGGGTGAGACTTTTCTCCCCGGACAGATCTTCGTATTCGGCGGCTTCGCACTGCGGGCTAATTCACTTGGCCATCTGGAGCAGATCGAAAGCTACGCCCCTGGCCGTCAGGTCAGGTTCGGAAGCCTAAACTTCACGGCCGACATCCGCGGGGACTTGATCTTCGACGGACTCGAGCCACAGCCGAGCATGCCGCGCTGTCACGATGGGCATGATCTAACTCTGCCGCCGGACAGCACCTTGGAGGCCGCACACGAATCCGCTCCGACCCATAGTCTGGAGCTGATCGCGCGGATCGAGGACGGATGGTTGGACACCTCCTCGGGAGCTGCGACTTCCACGGTGATAGAGCCGAACACTGGCCTTGTTCCCTATAAAGCTCGTGACTCCGAGGTGCCGGACTCCCTGCCGGACTCTAGACCTCCTGCGCCCCTGCCAATCGAACCCGATTGGGCGCCGATCATGGAGTTCACCGCTGCTGACATCCTTCAGCACTCACCCTTTGGCGACATCTTAAATTCGATAAAACATCTCTCGCTATCCGGAGAACCCTGGCCGGATTATGGCCAGGATGGTTGGGATGCGGACGACGAAGAAATTCAAAGCCCACCCACCATCCACTTTGTAGCCACTGTCGACGATCTAACAGACATGCTAGACTATGACTCCGAAGACATCGACGGTATGGACGACGATGCCGGAGACGATCAAGAACCAGCGCCTACAGGACACTGGAAGACCACCCCAACACACGACGTATATATGGTGGATACCCCAAAAGGAAGCGATAACGAGGACCAACGGGGCGCGGCAAAGGATAATACCGCCGATAAACAACCAACACGGCGACGCAGACACCGCCCTAAGTCCCGCCTCGACAACAATAGCGCTCCTAATGACCCAGCAATAGAGCAGGGCAAACCAGTGGACGACGAACATGCAGCCAAGCATCCGTCCGAACAGGATGAGTCGGATAATCAATCCATGTCCGGCGAAACCAACAGTCCAGACGACCTCACGCCAGACACACCACCGGAGAATAAGAGCCTTCGGAAAAGACTCGTCGCCACTGCAAGAAGTTTGAAGAAGGAAAAACGGAAGCTCAAAACAGTGGAAGACATACTCAGAATGAGGTGGAGCAAAGTGCTCAAAACCGCAGACAAATATGGCAATGGCCATCAATCAAAGAGCTACCCGAAGCGCAAGCTGCTGCCAGAATTCGACGAGGAAGCCATAGAGCCCCCACAGTCAAAAAACAAAGAGGCCGCCTAGCCGGATAGACGGCCAGATGATAGGCCAAAAACTATAAGCGACGCCGCACACAAGCCGGCTCATGCTCCTGGGAAAGTAGATGGCCCAGCCAGATCCATTTACGGGCCAAAAAAGAGGGCCCCAGGAAGCAACACAACACACCAAGTGTTCGAAGACAGCGGTACACCCAAATACAGGGGCGCCGCACACCCACTATGTTTCACCAATGAGGTGCTGGATCATGAATTCCCAGCAGGGTTTAAACCCATAAACATAGAGGCTTACGACGGAACAACAGACCCTGGAGTCTGGATAGAGGATTATATACTACACATACACATGGCTAGAGGAGATGACCTCCACCCATAAAATACCTACCCCTCAAGCTCAAAGGGCCAGCTCGGCATTGGCTCAAAAGCCTCCCAGAAAGTACTGTTGGAAGTTGGGAAGAGCTTGAGGACGCGTTTAGAGCAAATTTTCAAGGGACTTATGTCCGCCCTCCGGATGCAGACGATCTAAGTCATATAACTCAACAGCCTGGAGAGTCAGCGCACAAATTCTGGAACAGGTTCCTTACTAAAAAGAACCAAATAGTCGACTGTCCGGACGCCGAAGCCTTAGCAGCTTTTAAACATAACATCCGAGACGAATGGCTCGCCAGACACCTCGGCCAAGAGAAGCCGAGGACAATGTCCGTGCTAACAAGCCTCATGACCCGCTTTTGCGCGGGGGAAGATAGCTGGCTAGCAAGATGCAGCACCAGTGACCCAAGTACATCCGAAATCAGAGATGGAAACGGAAAATCACGGCACAGAAAAGATCAGCGCTGGAATAAAGAGAAAAGCCCAAAGAACACGGCGGTCAACGCCGGATTCAAAAGCTTGCGGCCAAACAACAAAACACTGCCTCTTAAGGATAACAGTGATGAGCTATCCAACTTAAACAAAATTTTGGATCGGATATGTCAAATCCATAGTACCCCCGGAAGGCCTGCAAACCACACCCACCGACATTGTTGGGTTTTCAAACAGTCCGGCCGACTCAACGTCGAACACAAGGGGCTCGACGCATCAAGCGAGGATGATGATAAACCCCACCAGCAGAGCACCGGAAAACAAAAGACTTTCCCACAAGAAGTCAAAGCAGTAAACTCACTTCATGTGATAATACGAAAAAACAATGCGGCACCCGCTAAGATGGGTCTCGCACGGTCCACCCCAGCGGAACCTCAAGATTGGATGTCAAAACCAATCACTTTTGACCACCTGGATTATTCGAGAAGTGTTCGAAATGCAGGATGGACTGCTCTGATATTAGATCCTATAATCGACGGACTACAATTTACACAAGTCCTGATGGACGGAGGCAGCGATTTAAACCTGCTATATCCAAACACAATCCGCAAGTTGGGGATAGACCTTACTAAAATTCGACATAGCCGCACTTCTTTTAAAGGAGTGACGCCAGGCCCTTACGCCAAGTGCACAGGCTCCTTATTACTAGAAGTTGTGTTCGGGTCACCGAACAACTTCCGACGCGAAAAACTAATCTTTCATGTCGCCCCGTTCAAAAGTAGCTATCAAGCACTATTGGGACGTGAAGCTTTTGTCCGCTTAAATGCCATACCACATTACGCGTCTCTTACACTTAAAATGCCCGGTTCACGTGGCATCATTTCATTGCGAGGGTCATTTAAAGACCCCGGACACGGCTAGACGAGTCCGGCATAAATAAAGCTAGTGGCTCCCTAGCCGCGCACCCCTTCACAAGGGGCTGTGCGTATAAGCAATAATGAGCTAATATAGACTCCGCTTTATTTATTTATTGATATTTTTCATACACTTTTTCGCACGATTTCCTTTCAAACTAAGTTCCTCTCTTTTTACAGATGAACACCGTGCACACCCGTCCAGGATAACGGCACAACGGAGACACAGGCGCGGACGTGCAGTAGGGACCCGTTGCTAGGATTCTTTTCAGATTAAGACCCTGCGTAAACCTTTTTTACTGTCTCTTGTTGCTACAATCCCCTGGTTTTTCATGATAACCAGAGAGGATACTGACGTTTTGGCATCGGCCGCGTCAGAGGACCTCACCCGTACCTGGACACAAGGGGCTTAGGGCATTATTTCGCCCGTTATTATAAAAGACCGAACACCTTAGGGAGTGTTCGGCGTCTCGAGTTAGGCCTTATATGCATCAGCTCCGAATCATGTCTTTGGTCAAATGTTGGGTTTGACCGGCTCCTGTGTTTTGCTGCCTTAAGTTCCGTATCATCGGCTAACGCGGCACCAGGAGAACTACTGCGATTGTGCCCCAGTTCGGCTGGGCGAGCACCTCAGTAGAGAAAGCCGAAAACTGACTGTCATGATACAACGAGAGACTGGTCAACCACTCGATCGACCACCGGAATGTTTAGAATTCCTCCGCTTTGACGAAGGACTGTTTCCCGGTCAGGCACACACGCGCCCTGAATTCGGAGAGCGCGGTGCCCCCAGGGGCTATATCGTAGCCCCACCCTCGAACTCCAATGGCTAAGTGAAAGTGATAAAGCATCATAGTCCGGTTGCCTCGTTTGCTACGCTACCACCTCCTCAACAGGACCGAGACGTCGGATTAAGTGTGAAAATGCGCTATTTTTGCAAACACCCGCGCACCTTGTGCGTGGGGGCTGAAGCCGAAGACTGCCATCTTTCAGGTTATACACACGTATACATAAACGGCCGCATAGGAGATATTTCAATACTTGGAACGCACAAGTATAAAAAGCGATTACATCATAACCATTGTTTCACAAAACAAAACGTTCATTTGAACGTGACATTTTTCGAGCACTGCGACTCTATTACACGAGCACCACGCATAACTTCCCCAAAATAGAGCTCGGCGGGTAACCGGCTTTCGTCCGAACCCTGGGTTGCAACAGCGGTGGCATCCATCTCTGTCCAATGTGTCTTCACATGGGCAAGGGCCATCCGCGCACCCTCTATGCAGGCCGACCGCTTCATCTCCTTGATATGCGGCACCGCCCCAAGAAACTTCTGCAATAAACCAAAATAGCTCGTCGGCTTGGGCCTCTCCGGCCAGACATGAGTCACGATATCCGTCATGGCAAGTCCGGACAACCTATTCAGCTCAGCCCATTCGGCCAACCGATCGGTCAGCAGAAGTGAACGATCCGGACTATGGAATTGAGACCAAAATAGCTCTTCCGTCTTGTGATCCTTCTGACTTCGGAAGTGCACAACGGCATCCGCCGCACTCGCCGCTAAGTCCATATATGGATCCTCCGGACCCCACAGCTGGCCAAGCTGGGCATACTTTGGATCCGTAAACCTGCGACGTAGCAGAAAAGGCTTGCCAGCCACAATGTCTCCGGCCTGACGCAGCTCCTCCTTCATAGCCCGCATTGCAGAACGGGCATCCTTGGCTTCGGCGGTGGCCTTCCCCAGGTCTTCTCGCTCCGATAGGCACTCCTTTTCAAGAGCCTCATTGTGGTCGGTAGCATCCTTCAATTTAACGGCCAATTCGGCCATCTCTTCCCTGCTCCGTCAGTGTGCAGCCCTTTCGGCTTCTAACTCCTCGGCTGCCCTCGAGGCAGCCGCATCACTCCTTCTGGCTTGCTCCTTGGCTTGAGCAAGTTCTGCCCGAAGGCTCTCCAGAGCAGCAGCACCATCTGCGTCAAGCATAAATATTGTAAGAGGTGGGCTTTAGCTTCCTTAATAGGTGACTGCGGAGAATCAATTTACCTTGCGACTCGTCAAGTCGCTTGTGGACTAGCGCGATGTCTGCATCCGCCACATCGAGTTGCCCCATTAATTTAGCAACTCCATCAGTCCGGCTAGCCCCCGGACTATCCGCCACCTGTATAGGAAAGGCGACACTCAATACCTGCGATTTTGATCCTCGGCATGCTGTCGCTTTCGACAACCTACCGAGTCTCAGGGGCTACTATCTATATAGGGCGCACTTTCATGTGCAAAACTGTCAAAAAGGTGCATCGTTTTTACGTACCTCAAACCCCACCAGCAAACTCCTGACGGCATTATGCAATCCGCTTTCGGCGGACGAAATCCTTCCAATCACCATGCTCATCAATGCACGGTGATCTTCTGAGATGGACACCCTCTCAAGCAGATCCTTCAGCTTCCCCGGCCGAACACTAGTCGGCGCCGAACTCTTTGGCTCTGCCGGGCTCGGGGATACCCTCCGTGACGACACTTCAGGCTCGTCCGCCCTATCCGACGGCACAGCAGACGGAGGTGTCTCGCTCTCCATCATCTCCGGACGAAGATCCCTCGAAGACGAGCTCATCTGAGAAGGTCGCAGATCCGAACTACAAAGGTAAAAATTTCGGTTATCCTCAGAAGCACACATAGGGATGTTTCTTATTAATGAACTCCCCTTTTTCTACTCACGGCTCGCTGGAGGGCTGATTCTTTAGAGAAGATTGTACGACCGGGACCTCCCCGGACGCAGGACCCTCTGGTGAAGATTTCTTCCCCCGCTTAGGGGCTTTGGCCTTCGGGTCTTCGGAGGCGGTCCTCTTCTCCCCCTGGAGGGAGGGATTCTCGATCCCCCCTTCTTCAAGCGCCCCCTTGGGCGAGGCGGTAGCTCCTCTATTTTCCCCTTCGCCTTCTTCCGAAGGCGCAACCTCCAACATTCTGACCAGCACGAGCTCCGGCGCGGTCTCTGGGAGGGGGGCCGGACACCGTATCAGCTTTTCTTGCGCTATCCACTCCTGTTGAAGGATAACGGGTTAAAAGGCGAAATTGTAGAAAGGCAAACAAACGATGCGTCCGAACACTGAGCTACTTACTTGAGTATCCGGGCGATTGCAGCTTAGGCCGGCATCCTCGGTCAATTTCGGACACGCCGCCTGCGGTCCGAAGAATAACTTGTACATCTCCACGGGTGTCGTACCCATAAAGTGTTGGAGAATCCGTGGTACCTCCGGATTGAACTCCCATAGCCGGAGAGGACGGCGTTTGCAGGGCAGAAGACGCCTGATTAGCATGACCTGCATCACCACGACCAGATCGATCTCCCTCGCTTGGAGGTCTCGAATCCGGCCCTGCAATAGGGGAACGTCTTTTGACGGCCCCCAATTGAGCCCTTGGTTGACCCACGACATCAACCGTCGTGGAGGTCCCGAGCGGAATGGAGCTCGGCTTCTGCCTGCTGCCCTTTGGAGCGGTGACATAGAACCACTCCTGCTGCCACAAGCCGAGCTCCTCTTGGAAGGAGCCCTTGGGCCACGGGGCATCGGCCCTCCTGCTTACGGCCGCCCCGCCGCACTCTGCTTGACGCCCCCCGATCATCTTCGGCTGCACATTGATGGTCTTCAGCCACAGGCCGAAGTGGGGGGTGACGCGGAGGAAGGCTTCGCAGACGACGATGAATGCAGAGATATGGAGGATGGACTCCGGAGCCAAGTCGTGAAATTCCAACCCATAGTAAAACATGAGCCCTCTCACAAAAGGATCCATCGGGAAGCCTAAACCCCGACGGAGGTGGGATACAAAGACGACATACTCGCCGGGCTCGGGGGTGGGGATGGCCTGCCCTTCGGCGGGCAACCTGTGTGAAATCTCGTAGGACAGGTACTTGGCTTCTCGCAGCTTTAGCACGTCCTCCTCCGTAACGGAGGAGGGCATCCATCGGCCCTGAAGGTCGGAGCCGGACATTGTTGAAGGTCCGAAGCGCTCGAATCTAGGGCTCTGGGTGTTGGAACTTGGAGCAAGGAGAAGATTTGGTGGAAGATTGAAGAAAAGGAACGAGCCTTGGTCCTATTATAAAGAGGGAGAATACCAAGAGCCGTCTCCGTGACCGTTCGGGACTCGCCTTCGATAGAGGAGGTGTGGCGACGGGCGCGGTTGGGTTACCCACGTCCGTATTGATGAGAATCCCGGAATAAGGGGAACACGATCTCTGCTTCGACAAGACGTGCCAAGGAAACCGCTTCGCTAAACGCGCTGAGGTGGTATCATAAAAAACGATTCAAGTAAAAGCTTGGTAGTGGTGTGACGTCATGCCGCAGAATACATCAGCAGATTGAACTTGTGCACATATTATTCTCTCTACGGTGGAATGTGGAATTTATTTTGCAGAGCCGGACACTATCCTGGTGTTCGCAATCTTCCCTGGATTATTCCAAGGAGGAACCCGCCTTGCAATGCCGAACATTATGCGCGCCGGACTCATCGTCATTGAAGCCAGGTTCAGGGGCTACTGAGGGAGTCCTGGACTAGGGGGTGTCCGGACAGCCGGACTATCATCGTCCGCCGGACTCCAAGACTACGAAGATACAAGATTGAAGACTCCGTCCCGTGTCCGGATGGGACTTTCCTTGGCGTGGAAGGCAAGCTTGGCGATACGGATATGTAGATCTCCTACCATTGTAACCGACTCTGTGTAACCCTAGCCCTCTCCGGTGTCTATATAAACCGGAGGGTTTTAGTCTGTAGGACAACATCCATTACAACAATCATACCATAGGCTAGCTTCTAGGGTTTAGCCTCCTTGATCTCGTGGTAGATCCACTCTTGTACTACCCATATCATCAATATTAATCAAGCAGGACGTAGGGTTTTACCTCCATCAAGAGGACCCGAACCTGGGTAAAACATCGTGTCCCTTGTCTCCTATTACCATCCGCCTAGACGCATAGTTCAGGACCCCCTACCCGAGATCCGCCGGTTTTGACACCAACAGCCACCATGTGCCCGCTAGGTGAGCCACCACTCCTTCTGCTCCTCCCGTTTAGCTCGCCCCGCACCCTTAGCCACCCCATCGCGGCGCCGCCCTGGAGCTCGCAGTCGTGGTCAGTGCGAGCCTAGCCCATCCGAGGTTTGTCTCGTATTCCTGGGGTCCCCGGGAACCCGCCGCTGCCCCTAGCTTGCTCCTTCGTGCACCATAGCGCCGGATCCTTCGAGCCCCGAGCTAGCGCCCGCCCACTCCGCACCCGTCGTCGCCGCGCCGCCCACTTCCGCTGTGGTCTGCGCCTTCCTGCTTCCCCTCCGCTCGCCCCTGCTACAGTTGCTCTCTGTCGCTCTGCTGCTGCTGCCTAGCCCGCCGCTTGGCCCGCTTCCCATGGCTTGCGCCCGTTGCAGCCAAGCCCCGCCGTGGCTCGAGCTTGGCGCCGTTCCTCCTGTAGCCCTTCCCCCAGCCCCTGCCGCCCACACTGCCCGATGCGCCGCGGCGTCAGCTCTCCTAAGCGCCCGCCAGCGACCCAAACGGCCGCTAGAAACGGCCGACCGATGTCTCACCACCGTCCTTTGTGCTCGCCAGCAGGCACGCATGCGCACACGCATGCCTAAACCAAGGGGTTGACCCACTGACGTGTGGGACCGCCAAGTTAATTAACTGCTAAACCCCTAATTAGTTTAGGCCTAACCGCCCCTGTGGCACTGACTGATGGGCCCCCACTAAGTAATTATCTAGTTTAAAATAATTAATTTGTTAGTTATAGAAATTAGTCACTGACGCGCGGGTCCTACTTGTCCCGCTGACCAGTCAACCTTTGACCACTCAACTGCTAGGTCAGCAGTTGACTGGCCCCACTTGACAACCTCATAGTGCATCCCTGGGTGCATTGCACCGTGTGCACCTAGCCTTTTTTGTCTAGTTTTTTAAATTAAAATAAAACCCAGGAATTTCAGAATATTGTTTAAATTTTGGAAATTCATATAAATTCAACCGTAGCTCCGATGAAAATGTTTTATATATGAAAAACGTTCAGAAAAATGAGGCAAATCTGTTGGTGCCCTCCATGTAGTTGTCCCGTGCCTCTAACACTGAAAACATGGAACCGTCTCCCTCTTTTCGTCTGTTCGGAAAATACCAAAGCCAAGAAAACCCTTATAGATGTTTTTCCCTCTACGTCTGCAACATGTAGTACCGCGTTAGATACCCCCTAGCTATGCATATCGACATGGCATGCTTATTGTTGCATCTGTTTGCTTTTATATTTACTGTTTTTTCCTCCTTCTTCTCTCTAGTAGACCCCGACACCGATGCTGCCCCTGTGATCGACTATGCCCCTGTGATCGACTATGCCCCTGATGACCAGACCTTTTCAGCAGAGCTTCCAGGCAAGCAAACCCCCCTTGAACATTCCAATATCGCCCATTCCATTCTCTCTCATGCTTGCATTAGATTTTGCTATTGTACTTGATTGCTCTTATTCTAATGCATAGCCTGCTTTTGTAACCTGTTCTTGTACCTTACCTACTTATCCTAAACTGCTTAGTATAGGTTGATTAGTGATCCATCAGTGACCCCTCACCTTGTCCTTATTGCCCCCTGCTGGTTTACCAGGTGACTCGATCAACATGATCGACGTCCAGGGCCCCACACATCACCTCACCCCCTTTAGTTGTACGACTCTGCAGAGATACTATCGAGTGCCGAGGGTGATCCTTGTAACGCACACCTGATGATAACTCTGTGATGTAGCTGTTCGGTCGTGGTCATTGAGGGTGATTCCTCCTTCACCACTCCCGATAACGACTCTGTCATGCAACCCATCAAGTGTGGACCATCGAGGGTGATTCCTCCAAGTCCACCTTGACGGTTACATCGAGTAAGAATCGATGGAGGGTGATTCCTCGGGTTTTCCCCTTGCTGTTTTCGACACACGGTTACTTTGACTTTACCACAGAACCATGTTACTAAAGCCGGGTCGACCACGAGGGGTACCCACGAGTTGATGTGTAGTCGGGTTGACCTGGAGGGTACCCGCGAGATTTCTACGTGGCATGGCGGGGCATTCCGGTGCCTTGCTGTAAGTCCACGAGACAGGGCGACGTGGTCACATATCGTGATCTGCTCGTTACTGCGCGCCCCCAAGCCACTAACGAGACCGGGTATTTTATCTGAGTCGGCCACTGGCCTATATGCACTAACCATCACGCGGGAACAATTATGGGCACTCGACGTCATAGTATCAGCCGAAGCTTTCTAGACGTCAGCGACTGAGCGGCGTGCGCCGTGTTGGACCGCGTAAAGCACCCTCCTTTGTAATGGAAGCTGCCAGGTCTGCTCATCGGTCGCGTACGCAATGCTTAGGTGTGCAATGGGCGATGGGCCCAAGACCCCTGCGCGCATAGGATTTAGACCGGGGTGCTGACCTCTCTATTGAGCCTAGGTAGGGTTGCGACGTGTTGATCTTCCGGGGCCGGGCATGACCCAGGATAGTGTGTCCGGCCAGAGTGATCGAGCGTGTTGGGTAATGTGGTGCACCCCTGCAGGGAAGTTAATCTATTCAAATAACCGTGTCCACGGTAACAGGACGACCCGGAGTTGTATTTCGATCTTTACAGCTAGAACTGGATACTTAGACGTGGTTTGGATATGATGGCTCCCAGATTGCTTTCTCGCAGGGAGTCAAGAAAGGATCTCTGGGTGTTAATGCTACAACATGCTTGCTAATTATAAGTGCTATTCTGTACTCTTCTAAATGATGCAAGATGGTGGCTTCAAGAAGATGTTAGTCTTTGATAGGCCAGGCTTCCCCTCTATTCTGGCATGCTGTAGTTTAGTCCACGGATAGTACCCATTTCTTTGATACCGATGCATATATAGTGTAGATCCTTGCTTGCGAGTACTTTGGATGAATATTCACGGTTGCTTTGCTCCCCTTTTCCCACCCCTTTCCATTTTTCTCGGATGCTGCAACCAGATGGTGGAGCTCAGGAGCCAAACGCTACCGCCGACGAGTACTACTACCCCAACAAAGCCTACTACTGCGTGGAGACCGCCGACGACCGGGAGTAGTTTAGGAGGCTCCCAAGCAGGAGGCCTTGCCTTTTCGATCATTCTTGTTACTTGTGCTAGCCTTCTTAAGGCAGTCTTGTTTAATTTATGTTTGTACTCAGATATTGTTGCTTCCGCTGACTCTTGTGTACTCAAGCTTATGTATTCGATCCCCCGAGGCTCCTGGCTTGTAATATGAAGCTTGTATTTTTTTTTTGCGTCTAGAGTTGTGTTGTGGTATCTTCCCATGAGTCCATGATCTTGATCGTACACATTTACGTGTATGATTAGTGTATGACTGAATCGGGGGCGTCACAACCATGAAGCAACAAAGATGGTGCCTCCACCACAATCAAGAAAAAATGCGGAGATAAATGATCCCCTTGCCCGATACCATATGAAGGAGAGGACGGATCCAAAAGCTGACCATTAAAATGCATCGAAAATTTGACCGACATAACGCAAGTGATAATCCAGTTCATCCAGACTGAAGCAAAACCCATAGCCCCCCATCATACATTTCAAAAAGTGCCAATCCATTCGATCATATGATTTGGCTAAATTCACTTTATAAACACAGAATTCGTCTCGAGTGTGCTCAAAGAATGCATACATTCAAAGGCTGAGCGAGCATTATCAGAAATTAGTCTTCCAGAAATAAAAAACATATTGGGTTAGGGAAATCATGCCATCAAGAAGCGATCTCATCCGGTTTACAAGGCACATAGAAATAATTTTATAAAAAACATTGCACATGACGTTAGGGATTCACTCCACCTGATGATCACTAAAAAACTCCTAAAAAGACAAAGCAAGATATGAGTTGGAGGCAAACAATTCGAGGGAAAAAAACCCTGACCGTTCTTGTACTTAGTGTCTTATAGTTTACAACATATTTGTACATCTCACGAAAGAAAAATATTCGCAAAGATCCCTAAAAAATGCATGAAAAAAATGATTAGTTAAATACTTCATCCGTACACAATTATAAGCGCGTCTAACTTTCTTGTGAATTGGATGGATACTAACAGGATTTAGTGTGTTTGTTCACTTATGTAGTCAATATTAAAATATATATCCGAAATATCTTATATTTGTGAGCGGAGAAAATGGGCGACGCTACGCGTCCGCCGGTGGATGTTAAAATTTTATCCGTCGCCGCAATGGCCGTTGGATATTCGAGTTGATAGCCGTCCGATCTAGTGTCCATGTTCTGTATGCGCACTCGTTATTCCCGCAACAAATGCTCTGTTGCAGAAACAACACTCTTGCGGCTGGCTTCGACAGAGCTGCACCCCGCGCGGCGCTGCGGCCAACCCACCGCAAAATCTGCCCGCCGCCGGCGTGCGGGAGCTACTCCAGTGCATCATATCGTGTGTCAGATGGTTGGACCTGACACAAATTGAGCTCACCGAGGGGCCCTGCTTTCAGCACAGGAGCGACCTCTATTCCGGCATGGCGGCGACGAGCTCCCACGCTGGAAACTCCTTTGCGATTTCTGCAACTGGAGCTATGTTTCTAAAACACGCGTCGTGTTGCAATTCTTGGCCGTGTACGCTCTAAGATCGTGTGCTTCTTCAACGCTTTCTGTAACCGGGCCTATGTTTCTGAAGCAGGACCCTTGTTGTAGAAAAAAATCTTTGCTTTTTTTCTGAAACAAGACCTGTGTTGCAATTTTTTTTTTGCAACTGAGGTCTAGTTGCAGAAAATTTTCATGACCGAGGTTGTGTTGTAGAACATAGATCCGTCGTAAACTACTGCAACACTACATATGTTTAAAAAACATAGCCTCCGTTGCAAAAGCGCGTTCGATGAAGGACAGTATACGAGCCCTCACTGAACACGTGTCATGCATTGGAGGTGGCGGACGCTGCCGCTGTGATCCGCCGGTTGATGATAAGCTTTTTCCGGAGAAAATTGTATAAAGTAGTAGACAAAAATAGGCCAAGAAATAAAAACACCAATATTCCACCGCAATGTCAAACGAATATTAGTACTTCTGATTCTCAGAAAAAAAAGAGAATATATCTTTTGAGGCAAAAATAATATTACTAATGCAGGTGGCCCAATTTTAGAAACCCACACGATGATTACGGCCACCCAAAGCCACCCTTTGCCGTAACCGAGATGACAGCCCGCCCATCGTTCACGCCACGCGCCACCCGCCACCGGCCGCCGTCCCGTTTCAAAACGTCGTCAACCTCACCACGCAACCGCTCCCCCCTGGGTAAGAACGCGCAAACCGTCCCACCGCCACGCGGGACCCACCACGCACGGCCCCACACGTCATACGCCCACGGACCGCCATCACCGATTTGGAAGTAAACATACGAATTTCCCCCAAAAGCTTTTCCCTCCCACGGCTCGCGCCTCCCGCCCAACCCTACCCCAACCTCCCTTCAAATACCGCCGCGCTCTCCTCTCCTTCCCCAGCACAGCATCCCACCCATCCCATTGGCCCAATCCGCCTCCCACCGTCACCCGGACCCCACATGGCAGCCACGCGCAAGCCCCGATCCCCGTCCGCCGCCGCCGCGGCCGGCGACCACCTCCGCTTCCTCCGCCCCGGCGCCCTCGCCCGCCTCCGCGACGCCAGGCTCCGCCGCCGCTCGAAGCCGGCCTACTCCCGCCCGGCCCCGACCTCGCCGCAGCCGTCCCCCTCTCCCCCTCCCGCTTCCGCTCCCGCGGCCGGGGACGGCGAGAGCGGGCCCTTCGTGCCCTACTTCGTGCCCGGGTCTAGATTCCTCGCGCCGCGCTGCCCGCAGCGGAAGAAGCTCACGGCGGGGAAGGTGGTGGCGCTCTTCTCGCCGCCGATGCCCAGCCCCGACCTGCCATTCGAGGCGGTTATGGAGTTCTTCAACGCGCCGGATATGGTCGTCGCCGCCCACTAGATGGGACCCGTCGTGTTGTATTATTAGTCGTGGTATACTTGTAGATGCATGGATCCAGTCCCCTCCCTTGTCAATCTAGCTTCATGTCTTACAGTTTATTGTTTACCTTGTTTGCCTGTACCAAATCGATGTGAAAAACAAATACTATAAAGAATAGTTCTGCAGAGTTTTGTGTAACTGCAAAAATCAGGTTAGTTGAATCTTGCAGCTAGCAGTTCATGCCTACACTATTGGTTAAGAAACAATACTTCAACTTGGTTGATGTAGATTACATACTGTTAGCATTTCAACTCCTTTTAAACTTGGTTGATGTATATTACATGAATCTTGCTATTAGCAGTTCAACTTGGTTGATGTTGATTACATAATCTTGCCGTTAGCAGTTCAACTCTTGTTTAACTTGGTTGATTTAGACTACATGAATCCTGCCGTTAGCAGTTGAACTCTAGTTCAAGTTGGGTGATGTTGATTACATGAATCTTGCTGTTAGCAGTTCAACTCTTGTTCAACCTGGTTGATTTTGATTACATAAATCTTGCTGTTAGCAGTTTAATGCCATTTCTGCAATACAGTTAGGTTGCCTATGGTAATTTTTGACCTATTGATGCTTATGATAACTTTTGACAGTTCACGCCGACAGTATTTGTTAAGAAACACTATAAATCTTAGGTTTCTTTATGTTGTTGGACGTCGGCATCATCTGATATCGCCCAATCATTGCTGGGTTGTTACATTATTAACTTCCTTATCCTCCTTTTCTGCAACACAGTTCATCTTGTCATATGTGCTCAGTTTTGAGGATCTTCAACTGCAATCGCAATTAAACATCTCTTTGATAATCAAGTTATCAAGCTTGATGTCTGAACAAAGGTGACTAGCTCATCTCTTGCTAATCATGTTGAATTATGCTTGCCCTATACCCCTATGACTTGTATCTTCAATTGTGTTCCACTACTGCATAGGGCTATGTTTTCGATCAGTATATGTTAAGAAATGCACTTAACATCTTAATTTCCCTATGTTACTGGTCACTGTTATCTTCTGGTATTGCTGAATAACTGCACAAAGGGGGAAGATGAGTGCCAATTTGTTCTGCTTTCCTACTTCGATGTAGTATTGGGTGATTTGTGAATTTAAGACATTCTGTTCTGAGCTTCTTATTTGGCATATGTATGCAGTGCAAGGGAATTCAATTTCCTATTCACTGATTTCATTGATCAATGGAGTAGTTAGAATGTTATTATACTTTCAGAAATGGAAATTTTGTTGTTTACACTAGTTCAACTTCTTTCGGTTTACATTACATGAATCTTATCCTTGGTAGTTCAGTAGCACAGCCTATTCGGGCTTATGCTAATTTCAACAGTTCATGCCGACAGTGTTGGTTAGGAAACACTACGTCTTAATTTCCTTATGTTGCTGGATTCGTCATCTTCTTAATTGCCCAATAATTTCTGATTTTTGACATTATTGCGCTGTTTTATCTTCTTTTTCTGCAATAGATGTACATTTCATCTAGGCATATTTGCTCAGCTTTGAGCATCTTCAATTGCAATCATCATTAAAAGCTATCATGCTTGATCCAAACAAAGGTGACTAATGTATCACTTGCTAATCATGCGGGACTACGTGTTGTGTGGTTTTCCTATACCCTCATAACTCTTATCCTTGATGGCGTTTCAGTATTGTGTTGGGGCATGTTTCGTATCAGACCGGCTGTTGTAGTTTCTTTATTCATTTTCGTTTGGATAGGCCAACTTCATTTCAGTGCTAACCCTGGCCAATAAGGAATAATCCTATTTTTATGTTTATTTACCCACACTATTCAGTTTATAGTTGACTAAAACTAGTGACCAGCAAGTTTTTAAATAACACCATGTTGAGCTATCATTTAATTGGTTCTACTGTTTCATTACTGCTTATTTTGGCTGACATAGATATCCAGAAACTTCTGCACCTTCTGAATCATGTGTCCATTTGCTGTCATAGTAGTCCATTTGAATTACTTGACGCTTGCTGATTGTTTTTGGCAGCCCAATTAGTAGTTTGGTCTTGGATTATTGGCATCACTCCTAAGAGAATTTTCTTTGAGGTGCAAATGTAGTGAAATTCGAGCATTTCTCTGGTACAAACTGCTTCATGCCTATCTAATTTCTGTTACTAATTTATTTTCCTATGCTGGACTGCTGGTAGTCTGTACCACATCCTATTGAGTGGCACTGATGATGTTGTGAGAATATTGCCTGGAAGTAATATCTGCAATATGAAAATATCAACAAATCTGAAGTATCAGTTTTTATTTTCTTAAAAGTGTTAGAACAGGGATGTCATGAAACTGACTTGAGAATTTATATTCTGTAGTTGAGCACTGTTACAATGCCTTGTTCTGATGTTGTTAATACCTGTGGACCACATATACAGTTATGCCCTTGAATTGTTCTCAAGCATATTGTTCATGCTGAATTCATGGTTCCTTGTTGGAATACTATACTATTATTCGCATGCATTTATTTTACTCGGATTGTACTTCATAAATACTTGGGCATCCTAACTTAGCCATTTTGTGCTTGCTCCATTGTGTCACCTGACCGTTCTGTGATATTTTTCTGCCCTGATCTTCACTTAATAAGAATTTATCTAATTTTCTTGTTAGTGTATCTGCTAAACTATGAAGGCATAAAAGCATGCCTGATAATGCCAGATGTAATTTGCATTTAGTTCTGGAATTACAATTGGTCACCTGAAAAGGGGCCCCACCTCCATTTATTTGCTTATCTTATCTCATCAAATTCTTGACCGATTAATCTGTTTTCTTATTACCATGCAATCCTATAGCTAAACTTGCATGTTCCGAAAGAAGTTTCATGGCCCATGGGGTTGTTTCGTATATCAAGTGATTTTGCATTCTGGAACTAACAATAGTGGAAAAAATATACACTAAACAGCAAACTGGTGTTATCCTCCTGAGGCGTATAAACTTTCTCATCCAAATAATTATTGCTGCAAATTTATGAGTGTCAGACGTAGTGAACTAATCCTATTGGAAATAGGTACTCCCTCTCTCAGTTTACAGGGCGTGCGCGTACCTCTAGGTTGTCAATTTGACCAACCAATACAAGTCATATATTACAAAAAATAAACCAATATAAACTTCAGATGTTCTATTTTCAGAAGGTATAATTTTTGTGTTATATAGTTTATATTAGGGTGATAAAATTGACAACCTAGATATACGCGTAGGACTTGTAAACTGAAACGGAGGGAGTAATGCTGAACTAACTGTGTCCCAGAGTTGGCTTGAATTGGGAGTCGCATCAGCAATCCATGTCAATATTGACTTGGTTTGTTCTTTCATAATGATTTCTTTGTGACCTGGCAGAGTAAACGCTCAAATTGAACTGCCAAAACGTCTTATATTTAGGAACAGAGGGAGTATTTCATTGTGTATTTGTAGTTTCTATTATCACCTCGAGTCTATGCATCGGTTTCGCCCTTGGAAGATGTCTTGATCTCTTTACCAGATTCAAAAACAGTCAAGTTGTTAAACTCTTTTTTGAGGAGCAATCAGATATAGTACTTTTTTTTCTGCTGCAGTTGCAGTTGGTTTTGGTAAATCCTTTTCCTAGCTGCACAGCATCATTGGGCTAAAAACATTGTTACTGACGAGCAAGCTTCTGTGATGTTGTGATGCGAAGTATTGGACTGTTATAAGTTGTTGATTCCCTGATCGTAAATCCATTTTGCACCGCAGGCGCAGGACCTCGCACTCGAGAGCATGCATCCTTGGTACTAGTTGGTACCCATCTAAAGAGAATCCACCAATATATAGACTGATGGCAAATAACTAGCGCTGAACTGAACGTGTTCTGCAGTTGATGTGAAAAATGAGAATCGCTTCAGCAATCGGCGTCAGCAACTCAGCATTGACGGCATCTCTCAATGTATGATGCCTGTTCCGTCTACTCACAACCATTTCTTTTAGTCTGCCTTTTTCTGTCTAGATCTCCATCAACGTACACTTACACCATTTTACTATTAATAACTAGAGAGGATAAGGCCAATCAGTTAACCGACCACAGCTCGTACACGCGGATCACGGACGGGCCTTGGGCTGCGGGATTGAGAACAAAGATGAGTCATCGGAGCAAACTCAGACACGTCTGCCTTTTCTTCACACATGTTACAAAGAGTTAAATACACTGACGGTGCCTCAATTTATTTAGCGCGATCATTTTGATGCCTAAAGTTGTAAAATACCTAAAAATGATGCTATAACTTGTTTCGTTGTGCAAATACGATGCCTCCATATGTATCTCGGCATATGCCATGCCAACATGGCGTACCAACGTGTCCTTGGCCCGCATGTCAATGGCCGAAAGTCGGCAATGCACTGGGTAAGCCCATGCAGTGGAATTTTTTTTGCAGAAAATCCCTAATGTTATATTTAATTACATGAAAACGCACTGGCTTTAACATAATCTAGAAAAATCATTTGTTGCTCAATGCTGGGCCCATCATGTCAGCAAATGGGATGAAATAATATGAAGGAAAAGGGCGAGCCTACAGAGATTCGAACAAAGCACCACAGAGTACACCATGTGCACGTTAGCCACTCCAACAAGCATAGCCATATGTTCACGATAAGATGCGATTCTATTTACAAGGGAAAAATTGAGTCGCACGAATTCGAAAGAAGGAGCTCAGGTGTGACCTGGGTTTTTTTTCGGCCAAATTTTTGGGCAACCGGAAAATCCGCTGGCCCCCGAGAAATTATATTTTCGATAGGGTTTATTTTTTTGGAAATTCTGAACTTAAACCTGAATTGTTTGCAAAATAGGTTATGTATATGCCAATTCAAATATCTAGTGTGCGTTGGCGTAGTGGATAGGCAGGCGTCCTTTACTAATCACATCGTCCCATCGACTCCCCCTCTGACTTTTTTAATAAAAAAATTAACTATTGTTTGGGTGCTTCAGAGGTTCAACTTTATATATTTTTATTGTCTTAAAATATTTTAAATCCAAAAATCTTTTGAGCAATAGCGGCCGGATTTTTTTCCAAAATTTCCGTGATTTCATGGTTACCAGTTTTACCGCCCCATCTGATAAGAAAAACGAGTTCTTGAGTTTGAATCCCCGTGACTCAAATTTTCCTTTTGTAATTCTCTTTATTATTCCCGCAAAAAATATTTCTCTTTATTATTTTCTCCGGTAATCATATTATAAATACGATTCTATCTCCATACTGACTATACAACTGTGTTTGGCCTATTAACTATTATTCCACAACGAGTTGCTCGTGAGGCAGAGTTCGAATACTCCCATCTCTCCTTTATTGTACTTCTTATTATTATAATTTCATTATATGTACCAACTTGTGGGCTCATACACGACACACATACGTATTTGAAAACAGTTCTGAGTAATTAAATAAAATTTTAGGTGCTTTTTCTGAGATTAAAATTCAGGGAGTTTTCTATAAAAAGAAAAACTCACGAGCGGCACACACATAGCGGACTCCATTGACATGTGGGCCACCAGCCAGTTGGCACTCCAAACGGGCAGCTCATACACACTATACGTGCAGAGGCACCGTATTTGAACGCTCGGACAAGTTATAGCATCAGTTTTGTGTATTTTGCAAGTGCTGGATTCACGATCTGTGCATGCACGATCCACACACCACACTATTTGGGGCACAAAAATTTACAAAACGAGGCAACTAAGGGTGTAGATGTGTGCAGATCGTGCATGAGTTCATTGTGTGTATATCAGTGCTCTTTTTTGTTGTTGTTGTTGAGGGATTCATTCTGCCTACAGAAGTTCTTTTAGAATGAATCCCTAAAAAAAAACGAAACTAGGCAGAATGGATCAGTAGCATTACAGTACGCGGTCTGGTACACGGTTTAGTGCTTGGTCGTGCCGTCTGTGTATCCATGTGCCTGGTTGCACACAGACATGGGTTTGCACGGTGGAGACCACATGCTTGGTTTCTTGCTGATTCTTAAAGCAGGTGAGTGATGCGTAGGCTAGATCGGTGGAGTAAAGGGGGTTTGCAATTAATAAAGCTTAGACGCCTCCAGCTTAAGTATGAAGATGGTCATTTTTGCGAGGTCTTCACATGCGGTCCTCATGCATCCTTCGAAAAGATTTCTCATGCAAAAGAAGAAGAAGAGAAAACACCGAATGTTCCAGCAGAGCTGAGAAGGCAGATGCACAAAGCTACACGAGTCATCCGCCCATCCATCCGTGAACCACGTTGCCCTCCCGACAAATAACAGCCGTCCACAGCGCGAGCTCCGGGCCCACAGAGGTCGTGTGGGGACGACCGCGCGCAGCCGATCCGAGAAGCCCCCATCTTGCGTCCGTCCACATGTATTTCCCGCACGAAAATAATACGAGGCGTAGTTTTTGGCCACACACAAAGCGCACACACGGGAAAGCACACTATCGCTTTCGATCGACGGGGGCGTGTGTGTGCGTGTGCGTGCAGACAGTCAGTACGGCTGCGCATTCCGACGCGAGATTTTAGAGGCCAGGAAAAAAGAAACAAGGAAGGGGGGCCGGTCAGCTTCGTGCAGCACCGAGGAGGGAGGGAGGGAGGGAGGGGGGAGAGATCAGCGGAGGGGGTCGGGTTTTGATTTTCCCTCGGCAATGGAGATGGCTCTCCGGGCGCAGAGCCCGCTCTGCTCCCGGAGCCGCCCGGTGCTCCTCGTGCGGCCCGCCAGCGTCAGCGCCGCCGCCGTCCCTGGCCTCGCGCAGGTCCGTCTTCTCTTCTCTGGTCCGTGCTGGCTCGCGTTTTTCTGGCCCCATTTTTGGTCTGGAGAAATCCGATTGGTGTTCAGGCCTGCGTCTTGCCATTGCCTGGCATCTGAGGCGTTATTTGTGCGCGCACTTGGTTTGAGTGGGCGTTGGACCATCTCTGCATCTGGGGTGTTCTTTATGACAGTTTTGCGCTTCTATCAAGCAATTTTTTTGGTTTGGCTGCTCTGCTAGCTGCAATCGAGGCGAGGGAGGGGTTCTTAACCTGGGGCATTTGTTGGGGTGCTACGGCCAGACAGTTAGTTCAGTGACAAATAATGTGCTATTACAACATTTCGGTCAAGTGATCTTTATTTACAGTTCCACACCGTTCTCTCTTCTTTTCCAGTCTATCGTGAAGTTCAGCGGATTTACAAGAAGCAGGCTTGTTCGATGCATGGTGGCAAGCTCAGGTTCGAGGATTGATTTTGTTACAAGTCAGCGTATGAGTACTCTGGCGATACAGCTTAGCTCATGTTCTCATAACATTGCATTATTCAGATTATCCCAAGAGGAATCCGAGGAGATCATCAGCTCCTAAGCCCAAGGGCACTGCCTCTAGAGGATATGCTCCAAGACCTTCTGCCGAATCTTGGACCTCCACGAAGAAGACTGAACATAGCAGCGCTGATGAAGGCGGTGATCTCGGCACAAGCAATGGGACGCTCAGTAGTGAGGCAACAGAGCAGACAAGTACCGCAGAAGAAGAATATGAGGTGGAATTCTCAGGAAATGTTTCTAGCAGCATGGAGCTGAAGGGTGTGAACGAGGTCGAGACTGAAGAAGAGGCCGACCAAAAGCAGCCTCCTGCATTGTCTTCCACATCCATGGATGTTGAGTCTGTTAATGAAGCAACAGAGCAGACAAGTACGGCAGATGACTCATCTGAGGTTGACTTCTCAGGAAATGTTTCTAGCAGCGTGGTGCTGGAGGTAGCGAATGAATCTGAGACTGAAGAAGAGGCTGACCAGAAGCAGTCATCAGCATTGGCTTCCACCTCCATGGATTCTGAGTCAATTGACAGAGAACTTGAGGAGTACCGTGTCAGAATAAGTGCACTGGTGGGTGCTAGCACCCAAGGACAGGACCAATCAATTATTGATGTTCATGAACAAGACAAATCGGTAATTACTTCCGATGAGCAAGACATATCAGCTGTTGATGTTCCTGAACAAAGCCAGTCAGTTGTTGGTGTCACCAGAGAAGATACAACAGAACAAACCACCAGCGAACAGGATATCACTGAAGCGGTAGTAGAGGAGATAGCCAGCAAGAATCTCGTGGCAAGAAAACATTCTTCATCAGAAGATGGGGTTGGGGCAAGGAAACATGCCAATGAAGAGCCATTGGTTGCTGGTGATGAACTGAGGGTAACAGAGGATGAAGAACAACATGAACCAGAGATGCAAGAACAGGTAAAGATGGATGTTGATCCTCAAGCACTAAAGCGAAGGCTTGAAGAGCTTGCAGATAAAAATTATTCGATTGGGAATAAGTGTTTTGTTTTTCCTGAATTAGTGGAAGCTGATTCAGTTATTGATCTTTACTTAAATCGTAGCATGTCGGCCTTAGCAAATGAGCCTGATATCCTTATCAAAGGGGCATTCAATGGTTGGAGATGGAACCATTTCACCGAAAAATTGCATAGAAGTGAATTAACAGGGGATTGGTGGTGTTGTAAGCTCTACCTACCCAAGCAGGCATACAGATTAGACTTTGTGTTCTTTAATGGTGACACCGTCTATGAAAACAACAGTTATAATGATTTCGTCCTGCATATAGAAAGTGACATTGATGAACACTCATTTGAGGACTTCTTGCTTGAAGAAAAGCAAAGGGAACTTGAAAGGCTTGCTGCAGAAGAAGCTGAAAGGGAAAGACAAGCCGAGGAGGAGCGCCGGAAGGAGGAAGAAAGGGCTGCAATGGAGGCTGACAGGGCACAGGCAAAAGCTGAGGTTGAGACGACGAGGAATAAATTGCAGCATGTGTTGGGTTTAGCCAGCAGATATGCCGATAAACTATGGTATATACAGCCTAGCACATACAAAGGAGGGGATAGGGTCAGATTGTACTATAATCGAAGCTCGAGACCACTAAAGCATAAAAATGAGATTTGGTTGCATGGGGGTTACAATAACTGGACTGATGGGCCCTCTATTGTTGAGAGACTAGTCAAATCTGAAGAAAAGGATGGTGATTGGTGGTATGCAAATGGTATGTTAATTCACACATTTTATCTCTTAGGAATTAGGATTCATATTATCCGAACACAGCCATTTTATCATGACAGATATAAAACAAGCATGGTAACTTGGGCATTTTTTATCCCTCTAAATTACATACTAATGTTTCTTTCCTTAAATACATGTTTTCTCGTGGATGAGTTTTAAGATCCAATTTCATATGTTTCTTTACTTGCTCTTTTTGCTTATCATACATATAGCTTACACTTTACTTTACTCCCGCCAAAAAAAAAAAGTTACTCTACCTGAAAGCGCATTGGTGTTGGACTGGGTTTTTGCTGATGGATCACCTGGGAACGCAAGCAAGTATGATAACAATGGGAAGCGAGATTTTCATGCTGCCGTTTCAAAGAGCATATCCGATGACTTGTTTTGGGTGGAAGAAGAACGTAGGATATTTGAAAGGCTTCAGCGAGAAAGAAAAGAAAAGGAGGATGCTTGTCGGAGAAAGGTTAGTTCAAGAGAATTAATGCATATCTGTAGGAGCATTATACCAATTTGTACTTTGGCTACTTACTAAGCAAAAAAAGAGAGCATCTTTCGACAGAAGATCTTGTGGTATTTACCTTTTGTTTGGTTTCAATAGGCTGAGATAACTGCAAGGATGAAAGCTGATATGAAGGAGAAGACTATGAGAGAGTTTCTTCTCTCACAGAAACACATTGTGTATACTGAGCCACTTGAAGTACGTGCAGGAACCACAGTTGATGTTCTATACAATCCTTCTAACACAGTACTGAATGGAAGTCCAGAAGTTTGGTTCAGATGTTCCTTTAACCGTTGGACTCATCCAAGTGGTCCTTTGCCACCCCAAAAGATGGTGAATGCAGAAAATGGTTCACACTTACAAGCTACAGGTGTGGATCCTTGTCAGTGACCTTTCTTTGATGCATTTTATTAATACACAATCAAGTACCGTTAGATCCATCCTCCAGAATATTTTCTGCCAAAGCTACTTGCTGGATTCGTACTTTTATAACAGATATGCTCCTATGAATCTCTCTAGACTTATGCCAGAAGAGCTCAAACTACTACTTGCTCCTCATTTACCAGAAAAAAAAATCTCATACAGATGTTCGAGTCCTGGAAACAGCCTCTTGCAGAAATGTAAGGAAAGGCTGCGTACAATAGACCCAAAGTGGTCGGACCCTTCCCCGGACCCTGTGCAAGCGGGAGCTACGTGCACCGGGCTGCCCTTTTTTATGCAGATTCTGATATAAGTAAAACAGAGCCTCTTCCAACATATCAAATTTATGTGAAACTCAGTGCTGCTTCTTTTTACAACTTGATTTTGGACTATCATTTTGTTGCCAGTATTTATGATAGTAGTTCAATCTGCGCTTTTAATTAACCTGTAAATAATCTTCGTATTATCATGGAATTTTCTCCTTTTGCATCCCTTTTAACCGTTCTGTCCATTTTCCAGTTAGGGTTCCTTTGGATGCATATATGATGGACTTTGTTTTCTCTGAATCGGAAGAAGGTGGGATATATGACAACCGGGATGGGATGGACTATCATATTCCTGTGTCTGATTCCATGGCAAAGGAACCACCTATGCATATTGTGCACATTGCAGTAGAAATGGCTCCTATTGCAAAGGTAAACATACTTCCTACCTTCTTCTATGGGTACACAGAATGATGACATGCTCAACAATGACCAATGTTGTCACAGGTCGGGGGCCTCGGCGATGTTGTTACTAGTCTTTCACGAGCTATTCAAGATTTAGGCCACAAGGTTGAGGTTATTTTTCCAAAGTATGACTGTTTAAACCTAAGCAATGTAAGTTGTACACTGCACTTTATCTGGTGTCTTCCTTTTTTTTTTGTCTTATAGTGGCCCTGTTACTAAGTTACACTAGTATAATAGCACACAATTATACCGTGGCACTATGTGTGTATGTCCTTTTCATAACTGTACTAGAGATTTTGGAGTCTCAAAGATTTCCAAAAAAACTGAATTCTGTAGATATTTAAGCAACTCTTAGTAACTCAGTTGGTGGTTGCAAATCCCAACATGCTTTAAAATTTGCTCTCTCATTTCTGAATAGATCACCGAAGATTTATTTTGCTTTGTTTGCTGTATAGAGCACTGGAGTACCTCTTATTTTTGAATAGAGCACCGAAGTACGTCTCTTCAAAACATGATTTATTTTTCTTTGTTTGCTGTATATTTGCCTGTAGCAGTATTTAGTTTTACTACTATTTTCGTCTTTGTTGACAATGTTTGATCTGCTTGCCTGATAGGTGGGAGTGGTGTTTGTTAGTATAGTTATTTTTCATCATTAAGCTGCCTTTCTTTCGTTGCAGGTGAAGGATTTACATTGCCGTCAAAGTTTTACTTGGGGTGGTACAGAGATAAAAGTATGGTTTGGAAAGGTTGAAGGCATCTCTGTTTATTTCTTGGAACCGCAGAATGGGTATGCTTATGCCCCATATTTGACCAATATATACTACTACTATTTATCAGTTGTTATTTTGTTTACATTTCATATTCTACTTTGTTAATGATTCCTTGTTTATCATGAGTATCCTGTGTTTGACCTCATGTTAAGACCAGTACACCAACAGGGGCCATGGCCCCCCTTAATTTTTGCATTCATTAAAGAGCGTGCTAGGTTTGGCCCTAACTAGTGTTTCAACTAGAGATTAGCCCCTCCTTTCCTACTAATTTGTTCCCCTTTAAGTTATGGCCCCCTCTTAAGTTTTGCTCAAGCTCTGCCAGTGCTTGTCACACTAACTATGAGATGAAAAACGGTTGTTTGATTGCTTCTTTTTACTTACACCTTAGTTATTATTTTGTATTGATGTCTTCTCTTTGTTATACTGGTTATTCCAGTGAGTTGAGCATGGCTATAGAGTTGGCATTCATATTAATTAAGTATTCTTGTTTTCAACTTGTATTCAGAACTGAATTGTAGCAAGTTGCAATGCTAGTACGCAGACAGACGAGATGTGATGTGTAGAGGCTTCAGGCAAAACAGAAATGTTTACTTCTGTTAGTAATTGAATGAAATTCCATCAATGTGAACCATAAATCTGGGAATAACCTTTGCAATTTCGTTCAAGTAAAAGCATCATAAAAGAGGATTGTTTTGACATTTCTTGTTGCAGGATGTTTTGGGTTGGATGTGTCTATGGAAAGAACGATGAAAGTAGATTTGGCTTCTTTTGTCATTCTGCCCTGGAGTTTCTTCTCCAGAGTGGCTCTTCTCCAGTAAGTACAAAGCTATGTCCCATGTCATTATCTATCACAGCATTGGGGTTATATTACTTATATAGGTCTTCTCCAGTGGCGTTTTAGCTAGTCCATTTGTTAGACCGTGCAAGTACATCATCAAGCCATTCCACGCTGTTACTTTCTCGCTTGTATTCCCCGCCTCTCGACTTTTCATATTGCTCAAGTGTTGTCATCCTAACAGGATATCATACACTGTCATGATTGGTCAAGTGCTCCAGTTGCTTGGCTGTACAAGCAACAGTATGTTCATAATGGGCTGCCAAATGGTCGGGTTGTATTTACCATCCACAATCTTGAATTTGGGGTACATCACATCGGCAAAGCAATGGCACATTGTGATAAGGCTACAACTGTGAGTATCT
The DNA here is from genome assembly GCA_963921465.1 of Triticum timopheevii. Taxonomy (NCBI): domain Eukaryota; kingdom Viridiplantae; phylum Streptophyta; class Magnoliopsida; order Poales; family Poaceae; genus Triticum; species Triticum timopheevii. Next base: position 575,999,622 of record OY997264.1, on the reverse strand, counting down.
TTGTTTTGCTTTATCCCTGTGATAAAGCAGATCATTCAACATATGGTTTAATTGTATTTCTTGTTTTCTTATACTGTTTTGGCCACCCATTGCAGGTTTCGTACACATATTCGAAGGAAGTGTCTGGACATGGTTCTATTGCTCCTCATTATTTCAAATTCCATGGCATTCGTAATGGAATTGATTCTGATATTTGGGATCCCTATAATGACAACTTCATCCCGGTACGCTAAACATCATCGATTATATAGCCATGCATTTACCATCAGCCTGGACGTAATGTGAGAGGTCTGTCTTAGTACTGTTGTGGATATTGTCAGCTCAACCTTTTCTGTCATACTTTTTTAGGTCCATTATACTTCTGAGAATGTTGTTGAGGGTAAGAGTTCTGCAAAAAGGGCATTGCAGGAGAAGCTTGGATTACATCAAACTGATTCCCCTCTAGTTGGAATCATCAGTCGGCTTACAGCCCAGAAGGGAATTCACCTCATCAAACATGCAATTTATCGAACCCTTGAACGCAATGGACAGGTCTTGTATTTCGCTTATAGATAACACCCCCCATGATTAATTGCAAGCTTGTTATGCGTTCTTTCTTGGCATTTAGCCTTTGCCCAACTTGTCAAAACTAAATCATATTGTCTTTCTTCAACAGGTGGTTTTATTAGGCTCAGCTCCAGATCATCGTATACAAGGTGACTTTAGCAACTTAGCTGCTAAACTGCATGGTGAATTTGATGGTCGCGTGAAGCTTTGTTTAACTTATGACGAGCCACTATCACATTTAGTAAGTCTCAGGTCCTCTTTCAGTGGCCCCACATATTAGAACTGGGTTATCTTTACTAAATAAAATTCATGATCCTGTTGTAGATATATGCTGGCGCCGACTTCATTCTTGTGCCTTCCATTTTCGAACCTTGTGGTTTAACACAGCTTACTGCTATGCGATATGGATCCATCCCAATTGTTCGGAAAACTGGAGGTGTGTATTATTGACATCTCCATGACAATGTGTTGTGTTGTTGCATCACCAGTGAGCAGTAAAAGATATACCATACATTTTGTGCAGGCCTTTATGACACCGTTTTTGACGTGGACGATGATAAGGATCGGGCCCGTGAACAAGGCCTTGAGCCGAACGGATTCAGCTTCGAAGGAGCTGATAGCAATGGCGTAGATTATGCTCTTGACAGGTAAGTATAAGCTATCAGCCCTTTTTCGGGAAAAAAAAGTATAGCCCATCAGAGTTGCAGTGAACTGTAATGGCACACAGAGCGTAATTATGCCACCTGTCCACCGCTCCATTTCAGGGCGATCACCACATGGTATGACTCCCGCGACTGGTTCCACTCCCTCTGCAAGCGGGTCATGGAGCAGGATTGGTCCTGGAACCGGCCTGCTCTGGATTACATGGAACTGTACCATTCCGCGCGCAAGAACTGAGATGTTTTGCTGACAGGGAGAACAAATGAAGTTCTGGGAGTGTGTTTGCCAGGTTTTGCGTCATGCCAATGTCTCACTGTATATGCCGTTCTTCGGAAGCCATTCTTTTGCCGGGTGGGCTTTGAGAAGTACTGGACTTCTGCATCCCTCTGCGAGAGGCTGAAATGTGGGCTGTTACCTTTGTCCAGTGGTCATGATAGCGCAGCATATGATGCTGCACACGGGAAAGTTCATTCTGTGGCGAGGGTCTGTAGTTTTTGCAAGCATGTACCGACGCAAATATGTTCCATTTTACGGTTCTATGGTTCTTCAGATGTACATATTTTGTAAGCTGTTGGTTAGATTCTTAGGGCGACGGTCAGTGTAGTTTGATTTCTCTCGTCTGAATAATAAAGTGCAAATATCAAATGGTGTAGTATATCACGTTGTTATCTCAAACTCAGAAGTGTGTTACTTTTGGCAACAACTGACCATGGTGAAGATCAGCTCTCTGACTCTGCCACATGTGGCCCGTACATCTAGTTTCACCAGCGGCGTCACAAAATGGAAAATTTGGAACGAACGTTTACACACGACGGAGAATTAATTTTGATACTACACGGGACAACTGCTATGGAAATAACCATGCACACTAGCAATCATATAATAGAAGTCAAGCACACTCCGTGAAGCCGCATCATCCTTCACGTCGGAGCATTTGACACGGAGCGAGGAGCGAGTCCCTTCGAGAGAGCCCCTTGAGAGTCGCCTGTAGCTTCCCTGATCCCGCCCGATCCCCAATCTCCGACGACGGCGATGCCGGCCGGACGAGAGACGGGAGAGGTGTGTGGAGCTCTGTAAATAGCAGGTCTAGGATTAGATCGAGTCTTGCCCAAGTGGCGTCTGGCGCCTGGTGGCTAGCGTCGGCGTTTTTGATGGTTGTGGTGGCGAGGTGCTGCGTGCAACCGGAGAAAATGACGGCGGCGACTCCTTCAATAAGCTCGTTGTGTTTCCTGTTAAGGTGGAGGCCCGGCTGCTCTTCCCTTTCTTTTCAGGCCATCGTGGTGGTGGATGGAGGAAGAAGGAGAGGCGGCGAGCTGGACTATGCAGTTTGGGAAGGAGCTCATCCTCAATGGTGTTTGAGACGAGGCAACGGCGCCCGCTTCGGCTGTCGGCAGCCGGTCCTCACCATCTCGCCATTGAATATGCTGGCCGAAGGGCGGCCCTTTCTCTTCCTCCCGGCCTGGTGCCTAGATGGGAGGCAGCTCATCTCTGAATCGGAGTCTAAGGCTTCTTGTTCTGCGGTGTTGTGCTATGGGAGAAGCAGCTGCGGAGGTCCCGGCGTACCAAGTGGTAACGTCCCCGGCGACGACGGGATTGGATCCGGTTGGGAGATGATTTGGACCCGATTGCATTTCTTGTTTCCTCTTCAGGGTCCTCCATGCAAAAAACAGGGACTGGTCTGTAATTTTCTTTCCTTTGTGGGTCCTGTTGTAAACTGCGGTGTGCTAGCGCTACCGACATATGGTTAATGCAGTTTCTGGGTCGCGTGACCCATCTTTAGTTCAAAAAAAAAAGCAATCATATAGATAAAAAACTATAGCAATGAATGCTTCATTGCGCTAAACCCTAGTTTCATCATATATCTAATGGTGAATAGGTCACAAAAGAAATTATCAGTCGAGAGATTGAATTCTTATAGCGGTTATGTCGAGGAAGAGACGGTGATGCAGTCAGCTGTAGATGAGAAGTTGATGTATTCCATCAGTTCACTATTGTAAGATTTTCTAACCCTTTTCTAAATCAGATATATATATAGACACGTTTTAATGTGTATGTTCACCCATTTCACTCCGTGTGTAGTCCATATTAAAATATCTCCTATATAACATTTTATATAGTGAATGGAAGGATTAACAAGAACTTTATTGCCCGGCTATCCATGCGGCCGAGCCGACGGCCATTCATTGGAAGTAGTCTGAGACTACTACTTTCCTTGCCCTGATGCATGACAGGGAGAGGAGTAGAGATTTGGTAAGGGCAAGTACAATTGGTGAGATGAGTTCAGAAATCTCAAGGGAATAAGATTTTTAAATATATGCACATGAGTTTTAAAATATGTTCATGATATTTTAAAAATTGTTCACACATTGTGCAAAATATGCATAAAATTTCAAAGTAGTGTTCATGAAAATGTTCAGTAAATTTTGTTTTATATGTAAAAAGAGAATGCAAGAAAGTATATAACCACTGTAAAAAATATTTTGTGTTACATAAAATTACAAACGTAAAAACATAGTGTAAAATATAGATAAAACACATTTTTTGGTCTTATGACCTAAACTTTTCTTTCTTATGCCAAATTTATGTCGTGAATCAATATGAATGTAACTATTTGTATTCCAAATGTGAGGGGATTAACTATTCGTCACCTTGGGTGAGGAATAGTTACCCCCTCCCCCCTCCCCCCACTATTTTAATGTCAACGCACCATAATTTTACATTCCGTATTTTTTTTCTTATTTCAGACATAAAAAGAGAACATAAGAAAAATATATTTGCCGCAAATTAATATTTGTGTTACGTAAAATTACAAATGTAAAAACATAGTGTAAAATATACATAAAATGCAATTTTTCTGGTCTTATGACCTTTTTTTTCTTATGCAAAATTTTACATAGTGAATCAATATGAATGTAACTATTTGTATTTCAAATGCAATTTATTTATGAAACGATCGTAAGATTAACTCGGGTGAAGAATAACTTGTTATGTACCCTGGGTGATGAATAGTATTACTATATACCTTTTCTGTGAGAAATAAATACAATATATAACTTTTTTTTGAGACAATCTCGCGAACCTTTTAATTAAATTCGTCACAATGTTTACAGAGACGAAAGAAAGATCACCTGGATTGCCTAACCAAACATGTCGGCCATCCCAAGTGAGAGAGCATGCTTCACTAAATCGCGAGCTTCAGTATTTGAGCGCTAAATTTAGCAAAGACAACAGAAGCAAGCCATGTATTGCAGGCAACTGGCCCAACCCGTGTTGAAAGAACATGCGGTGCCCCCATGTTTGGTTTTGGTAATTGATGACAATCTCTATGGACTAATGGTTATCTTGAGTTATATTTGAAGGATTTGTCCATAGGATTTTCTTGAAGTCCATGTATTGGTTTCAAGGAGTTTATGAGTTGACCAAGGTTCTATTAAGGAATTATCCAAAGATTGGTCATGTGAGTGTTGAGCTTATTGCAAGCATGTCTTGAAGAAGAAGATTGTGTGATCATTCATGTTTACCTTCAAGACATCATCCAAATGAAGAGAGTTGGAAAGATTCAAGGTTGATCAAGACTAAGTCAAAGAGTGAACCAAGTTGATCAACACACAAAGCATAGAAGATGTACCGAGAGGGATCAAGCGATCCCATGGTATGGTAAGCACTGACAATTACGCTTTATGTACTAACCCATGATCTTCGTGAGAGTTCTTTGTGGGGTTAGGTTGTGGTGTGCAAGTTCAAGTGAAGCATCACGAAGAGATCAAATGTTTGAAGCTTGTCGTCCATTGTGGTGACAATGGACTTGTGAAGATGTGCGGAAGAGTGGCTCACCCATAGTGGAGTATGGGGGAGCAATCAACTAGTCTTCATCGAGCCAACGCAATCAATAAAGGTGGTCCAACTTGAGGGAGTTAAGATAGTCATCATCTAGCTCAAGTGGACCATGTGCAAGGCAAAGGTTTGCCCTTGATAGGTTTTCTATTTTACTGGTCTCATGATGCTAGTTGGGAGACCGGGTTTTAGGATCGATTGCCGTACTATCAAGGGGGGCTCTAGATGAGTTGCTTGATCGTATCGTTCGTAGAGAGCTCAAACCATTGCATCCTTGCATCATCTTTTTTGGTTCTTGTTTGGTTCTTCTCCTTGTGAGATTTGGAGCTTATGGTCATTTTTATGATAAGCTCGAGTTCATCGAAAATGGAGTTCACATGCATCTTCTATGATGTTTTCGATGTTGGAGGGTATGCCGGTTCTTCTCTGTTGGAGGTTTCACTCCTTTGTTTGTTAGGCATACCTCCCATGCTGTTTTGATGCTCTCATCTTCCTCTATCCAACAAGCTTGAGTTTGCTCAATTCAGAGCTCATTTGCAGAAGTTATGGCAGTCCTGGTTTTCCTTGGAGTATACTTTGTTTTCGCGTTGTGGCATAAGGATGGCGCTAGCGGTAGTACCGCTGGGCCGGAGCGGCAGTACCGCTTATCGCCACAAGCGGTAGTACCGCTGTCCCACAGCGGTAGTACCGCCCATGGCCATAAGCGGTAGTTCGGCTCCGATTCCGCGCTGGTACCGCCTCGACTCGAGACGTGGTTTTCTCGTGTCGGGTTCAGCGGTAGTAGTTGCGGCAGTAGGAGCGGTTGTACCGCTCGTGAGCGGTAGTACCGCTGGGGTGAGCGGTAGTACCGCTTATATGCGGTACTACCGCCCCAAGGTTCATGTTTTGTTGCCCGTTTTCCCTGCTTCTTCCGCCCGAGCGGTAGTACCGCTCGTGGAGCGGTAGTACCGCTCGTGTGCGGGCTGAGCACATAACGGTTGGATTTCCCCCCTCCTATAAAAGGGGGTCTTCTTCCCCAATGAACCTTATCCTTTAAGCTCGTGTTCTTCCCCCATTGTTGACCTTCTTCGAGCTTGCTAACTCTCAATCCCTCCATGGATTCTTGCTAGTTTTTGAGGGAAAAGAGAGAGGAGATCTAGATCCACATTTCCACCAATCACTTTCTCCTCTATGTGAGGGGAACTCCTTGGATCTAGATCTTGGAGTTCTTGGTGTCCTCCTTCTTGTTCTTCCTCTCCTTTTCTTCCCTAGCATTAGTTGCTTCGGTGGGATTTGAGAGAGAAGGACTTGGGCACTCCGTGTGCCCTTGCCATTGCATTTGGTGCATCGGTTTGAGTTCTCCACGGTGATACGTGGAAATTACAAGTCGAGAAGCTTATTACTCTTGGGTGCTTGGTGCCCTTGAGCTTGTTCCTCTTGGGTGCTTGGGCGCCCTAGACGATTGGTGGTGTTCGGAGCTCAATCATTGTGGCGTAAAGCTCCGGGCAAGCGTCGGGGTCTCCAATTAGGTTGTGGAGATCGCCCCGAGCAATTTGACGGGTACCGGTGACCGCCCCCAAGGGTTGCCAAAGTGTACGGATTCGGTGACTGCCCCCAAGGGTCGCCATTTGTACGGGTTCGGTGACCGCCCTCAAGGGTCCCTTAGTGGAATCACAGCATCTTGCATTGTGCGAGGGCGTGAGGAGATTACGGTGGCCCTAGTGGCTTCTTGGGGAGCATTGTGCCTCCACACCGCTCCAAACGGAGATTAGCATCCGCAAGGGTGTGAACTTCGGGATACATCATCGTCTCCGCATGCCTCGGTTATCTCTTACCCGAGCCCTTTACTTATGCACTTTACTTTGTGATAGCCATATTGTTCTTTGTCATATATCTTGCTATCACATAGTTGCTTATCTTGCTTAGCATAAGTTGTTGGTGCACATTGGTGAGCCTAGTTGTTGTAGGTTTTGTGCTTGACAAATTAACCGCTAGGTTTATTCCGCATTTGTTCAAGCCTCTACCGTAATTATTTTTAAAACGCCTATTCACCCCCCCTCTAAGCGACATCCACGATCTTACACGTGTCTCATTAGGAGGCTCCATTTCGAGGGAGCTTAGAGCTTATATAATATTATATATTATATGTTGGGCTGGCCCATTAGCATGGGTTGACCAAGATTTTGTTTCTTTTATTATTTTCCTTCTTATATTTCAATTTATTTTGAATAACTAAATGTTTAGGTAATTCAAAAAGTATTTATATAATATTCATGATATTTAGAAAGCGCTTCACATAGAGTAGGCCTTATAAACCAAGGAGAGAGAGAGAGAGAGAGAGGAGTAGTACCTTTGTTCTTTTTGACCTAAAACATCTTATAAATTTTTAGAGAGAGTGCCTTCCATTGTTGACAAAATCTAGTATGATTGAACTAAGCAAAGTCATAGCGTACTCTGCTCCAACACGGACCTCCAAATCAGACACCGTATTTGTATGCAGACCGGTGAGGACTAGTCCACGCGCATTGTTACAGGAGCTGGCCATCCAATGCTATCCACGAACATCCATTTTTCTAGCCCGCAAGCTCAAAATTACCATGGTATCAAATCACAGTTTATCTAAAATTGTTCAAATGCGGGAAGTAGTTCTAATTTAAATATTACAATCCAACAAAGTTTACAAATTGAAGTAGTTCAAACTTGAATTCAACTAGCACATATGTACTAGTTGTCCCCTTTAACTGCCCACACATGCTCAATCAAATATTTCTTCAGTTTCTCATGAGTTTCTCGATGTGAATTTGTTGATGCATTTGAACAAACTCATCAAACGTGGCTGAATTCCGCTCCGAAAGCTTGATATGATCACCCATGTTTTCATATTCAAGAGCGACAACATCCTTACCCTCATCCTCCACGATCATGTTGTGCATGATCACAAAACATGTCATCACCTCCCACAAGGTCTTCAGATCCCATTGTTTAGCAGGTCCACAAACAACTACAAAGCGGTTCTGGAGAACTCCAAATGTCCTCTCAACATCCTTTCTAACTGCCTTTTGCCTTTGGCAAAGTGAGACCTTTTCTGATCAAGTGGCTCAGAGATGGTCTTGACAAAGGTAGCCCACAGAGAATAGATATCATCAACCAGATAGTAGCCCATGGTGTATTCATGCCCATTGATAATATAGTTGCAAGGAGGAGCTTTACCTTCAGTCAACCTAGCAAACAATGGAGATCACCGCAACACATTGATGCCATTGTGAGACCCGAGCAGTGCCAAAGAAAGCGTGCCAACTCCAGAGATCCTATAATGCAACTGCTTCAAGAATGATGGTGAACTTCTTAACATGACCTTGATAATGCCTTTGTAGAGCTTTTGGGAAGTTCTTCCATCTCCAATGCATGCAATAAAGAGATCCGAGCCAACCTAGCCACCCACTTGCTTCAGACATTGCCAAGAGCCTCTCGATGTCCGCGATGGTTGATTATCTCAAGTATCGAGGTCCAAACACCTCGACCATGTCAATCGCAAATTTGACCATGGCGTCTCCGCATGTACTCTCAGACATTCGTAGGTATTCGTTCACGAATCAGCGGCCGTGCCATATGCAAGCATCCGCTATCCGACCGTGCACTTCTGGTATCCAGAGAATCCAATTCTTCCTATAGCATCCTTCATCAAGATGAAGTAGTCATCAAAGCACTGGATGCCATGGTAGAGACGATTAAAGACATTTTTTCATGTTTGAAAAGCACCTGCAAAAATTATCAGTGAATAAGGCATCAGGGGAAAAGTAGTCGTTCATCAGCGTTAAATGGCCACGTGCCCTGTTCCAGTTGAGCACTCAATGACCCTTGATCGATCCCTTTAAATTGAGAACATGCTCTTCCTCACGCTTCGTGTCTGCGAGGACCACTTGCATCATCGTCGTCTCATCCGTGTAATCCTCCTTGTCAGACGAGTCATCGGACGACTCAACGTAGTGCTCCTATATGTACTCCATTTTGGAATCCATTGCTCCAAAGAAGAAGGGACAAAAGAATTAGCACATACATTTCGCGAAACACTTGCCTTGCGTGGTGACTAGCATAGGGGCGGATGGTACCTGCGCGGCGGACGGAGGACAAGTGGCATGGAGCCTGGGCATAGCTGTGGAGGTCGTGGAGTTTTGGAAAGGGTTTGGCTGGTGAACGGGGTGGAGGAGCGGCGACGTTGACGAGAGAGAAAACTAATGCAGAGAAAGAGGAAAGGATGAAGACACGGTGTCCGGGAGGGATTTTGGGTTGAGTTTTAGGTGGGCCGAGGCCGTTGGAGTTTTACGTGATTGTTGTCTGGATTCAGCAAAGCCCCTCAGTTTATTTTTGGTTTGCATGAAAAAGGATGTCCGGATCGGCTAGCGGACGGATACATGACCGTGTTTGATGGCAAAACACGTTCGGACGGTTGGGACGGTTTGAGAGCCACTTTCAAGATGCCACGAGAATCACAAGTTTGCATCCATTGGCGCGACCAGATTTTTGTAGGTGCCTGCAGGACGGCACGGTGCTTCGCTTCCATGCTCGTCAAAGGCAAAGCCAAACGAATCGGAAAGGGGCGAAAGCAGCGACAGGTACACACGATGGAGAACCTGTTCCCCTTTCAGAAACACGGCAAGTATACGATCGGTGGAACAATTGGCATCAACTCGTTTGGTTGGGCCGTAAGCAAAGTGTAATCAGGGGTACATATATAAAACAAGGGAATCGCTAAGAGGCACTGGAGTGTGCTTTTTCACTTTAAGAGTAATCAAATTCCATTCCATCATACGCTTTCGCTTTGAGTAATCCGAAACAAACAAACAATCGAGTACTCCCCAAACGTTCACTGTTTTGATCTCAGCAAAGAACAGACATGAGCGAGCAGTAAAATCAATTTCTATACTTTTTGAAAATCTACCTCTCTGACTAGTCGAATGGCCAAAAAGGTGAGTGCAGAGTTTTAGTGCTCGGGCTTCATGAAGCCCTTTATTTGAAACATTCAAGTTTGGCATTTCAAAGTTCCAAAAAAATTCAAAAAATTCCACATTGACATATGGATGTATACTACAAGTGTGCAAATTTTCAGGAGAAAATATATTGATTGCGAGCTACAGAAAAAAGTAAAAAATCATTGGTTTTATATAGTGAACAGTGCAGACAATGTGTGATTTTTTTTCCATTTTTCTCAAAATCACGGATTTGTCATTTTTCTGCAGCTCGCGCGTCGATGTATTTTGTGAAAATTTGCACACATGCAGTACATCCATATGACGGTGTGTGTTTTTAACTTTGAAACATTTCTTTTGATTTTTTCACAAAAAAGAACTTTATGGAGCTCGAGCACTAAAACACATTTCTGTCAAAAAGACCACCTCTCTTAATCTTAATGTCAAAGGTACCCGATGGACGATGGTCATCCTCCAAGCTACACGTGACCCCTTTTCTGTGCTGTCTGAGGCGGCGAAGCAGACTTTCCACCGACCCGTGTGCCGGAAAAACCCAGTTCGAACACATTTCAAATGTAGACCAGGCACACAGTTCGAACACTAGTGTAGCAACATCCTCCACACGACCACAACTCCGGTTCACAACAACTCCTATGCCATTGTCAAAAAGCATTCTGAGATTTTCCTTGATGCCATCCGGGTGATCTATCGTGCTTTTTCCATGATTGTTTGGGACCTTTATGTCTATAAATTAAATGAAAAATGTTAGAGCAACTCTAGCAGAGTCGTCATATCACATATACAACACGCTTCATCTGAATATGGAGGTTGCAGTGGCTGTGCACAAACACAATCATCATTTTTGTTGTTGCATTAACTCAAAAATTCACGCTCTCAATTTGATAGATTAAAACACTAATTTTATGATAACATTGCATTATAAAGTGGTTATATAGGGGTAGTAAGGTCATTTACTAAGCTGATCACTTTTTATGTTTTGAGAGAAGCACTAGTTGCTCCTTGTCTCGATGATGGTGAATGCAGTGCATAGGGCACATGCATATGTGACGATTCGTCTCAGTGAATGTCACCATCATCATGTTGTATGTGCGCCATCTGATGCAATGCGTCTCAATGCCAAATTCGCTTTGTTTCTCCTTGTAATGGAGCCACACGACATGGTCCCTCTCGTCCTTTAGTACCTTCCCAATGACGGTGTGCTTGGAAATTTCATCAGGGCAGGCAGTCAAGGTGTAGTGGGCATAGCGCTCATCCCATGCCTCCTTAACAATGACATGTTGAAGAGCACGTGGTGGCCGGCATGGGTGCGCTCCCCCCTTCTTATACGGGATCTGCACATAGCCGTGATATACCACTCAGCGGAGTGTGTTTTGGGATTCCAATCCGGACACCCATAAAATGGCAGGATCCTCCCGCGCGGTTTCGAAAGCATGGTGACAATCCTCCTCCTCCTAGCAATGAGTGCGGCCTCCTTCTCCGCTTGCTCCTCATCCACCATCCGCTCCTCCTCCTCCTCCTCCGAGAGCGACGCCCAGTCCAACCACAGGGGAAGTAACATGTTGAAAGTGAGAGAGAAAGTGGCTACAAACAACAGTATTGTAGGCGGAGGTTGTGAGCTATTCGAACATGGTGACGGTCTTTTCATAGCCATGAACACCGGGAAAACGTGGCGAACATGGAGAAAATGTGGATGACACGAAGAAAATGTGGCAGCAGGTGTTGGTGGTATCCTTTGTCCATGGAGTGGTGAGGAATACTATAGCAGATGAGCCTAGTGAGGCTGTCACCGACGGCGGCGTTCGAGATCTGATCCGTATTTAGAGTCCTTGGTGCGTTGGTGTGGGATCCCCTTTGGGGTGGGTCTGTGACCTGTCCCCTCAACGTGAAGGGTAGGGTAGGTCGAGCAGAAGCGCCTCGGGGCCGATAATGCTTGTGGGTGTTGTTATCTTCTTTGAGCACCACCTTGACCCTCTCTATACCCTCTGACATCCAAGGTGAAAACCTTTGTCCACTTTCGCTGAGACGACGACGCTTCACATCCATATTGTGGATGTTGTCGATGGGTGCGGTGATCCCTTAGGCGTGATGGCATGTAATCTAGAAAATATTTACACCGAAGGACTTCAAGCAAATGGCAAAAGAAGAAACAAAAAAAAATCGGTGGATTCTTTTTATAAAAACAAACCAGCAAACGAAAGAAAAACAAAAAGAAGCGAACAAAAACCAAAAAGAAACAATGAGAGAAGTGAGAAATATTTATGGGATTTTCAATTTCAACAAGCACATAAAAGAAACAAACGAGTAAAAATGAAGCATGGGTAAACAAAGAAAATGAAGAACACCGATAAGTGTAATGAATGTGTAACATAACATGAATGAAATGTCGGTGAAGAAATGACTCCCCAAGCTTAGGATTTTGGCCTAGTTGGGCTCACTGCCACGGATCATATGGGTAGTGTTCCTGATGAAAATTCCTTCTATCCTCCTGTGCATTAATCCATGCGAGGCAAGCGGCTTCTTGCTCTGCCCTCGGTGCTTCAGCTTCTTCTGAAGTAATGTAATGCCGATGTTTGCCCTATTGGTTAAACAGGGAAGGAGTAGGCATGGTAATACTAACAGTGCGATGCATATCAAAGATAAAGTTATGTTTGTAGTCATTAGCCCTTTCCCTATAGTCAATAAATCCATGACATTTCATAGCTTCAAAATCAAGCAGGCTAGTAGGAAGTTCACAGTCTTCGTTAAATTCCTCCATATATATCACCACTACCCGCATTCTTACTCAATTGACGTGCAACAATAGCCCCCAAATTGTAAGTTCTATCACCATACAAGGCAAAATGCAGAATACTTAAGCCAGGGGCACAAGTGGCACTAGGATCCTGTTTTACCTATAAAATAAACAAACTAATGAACAAAGGGAAATGAATGCTGCCAATCCTACCATGTGCAACTCCCTGGTTTCACCATTAAAAGACTCATAAGAAATGCCTCAAAGTCTCCTTTATGAGTGTCGGTGTCAAAACCGGCAGATCTCGGGTAGGGGGTCCCGAACTGTGCGTCTAAGGATCGAAGGTAACAAGGAGGTAGGGGACGCGATGTTTACCCAGGTTCGGACCCTCTTGATGGGGGTAATACCCTACTTCCTGCTTGATTGACTTTGATGAGCATAGGGGCTACAAGAGTTGATCTACCTCGAGATCGTAATGGCTAAACCCTAGATGTCTAGCCTGTATGATTATGATTCGCCCCTATGGACTAAACCCTCCAGTTTATACAGACACCGGAGGGATCTAAAGTTGTACAGAGTCGGTTACATAGAAAGGAAGGTACATGATCCGAACGCCAAGCTTGACATCCACGCAAAGGAGAGTCCCATCCGGACACGGGGGAGGTCCTTCTATCTTGCATCTTCACGGCCCTTTAGTCCGTCCCATGTCACATAGGCCGGCTCCCCGAGGACCCCCTAGTCCAGGACTCCCTCAGTAGCCCCTGAACTAGCCTTCAATAACGACGTCGTATTCGGCTTCATGTCTTCGGCTTTGCAAGGCGAGTTCCTCATTGTACTCCATATAGTTCGGCCTTTACATTAAATATTGTACTCTTCGACTTCCGCGCCGCCGTCGCCTCGACTTCCACATGTCAGATGAATACGAGGGGTCCAAATATTTTTACAAATAACCCCTTGACCATGCAGGGCGGCGCTTATAAAAGAGATTGAATCACAGATTCCATTCCTCACCAGACGGAAATCCTTAGGGCTTGCCATAAGAAACCAACCAAAGATGGCCAACGCTCCTTGCTCTTCCTCGCGCCCCCAGGGCCCTCAAGAAGGCAACTGGGAGAGCTGCTCGGTGGCCCACGCCCAGTTGACCAAGCTTCAGGCGCAGGGATACCTCCCTCTATCGAATCTAGTCCCCGTTCGGGCGGGATTAACTGCCTTCAATGGCGAAGCCCTGGCGGAGAAATTCCCCAATCCCAATAAAGGGGAGCGGGTGTGCTTCGTTTCCTTCTTGCTGAGGGGCGTGGGATTCCCAATCCACCCTTTCCTTAGAGGTCTTCTGGAGTATTACGGTCTCCAACTGCACAACCTCACGCCGGGCTCCATTCTACACATCGCGGGCTTTGTCGCTCTTTGCGAGTTGTTCCTAGGCTATGAGGCCCATTTTGATTTATGGAGGAAATATTTCTGCCTCGTCCCCCACTCCCAAAAGGGATATATTTTTGAGGTGGGCGGTGCCGAAGTATGGCGTATAGGCGGAACAGGTTACTTGCCCGGCACTCCAAAGTAGATACGTTGGAGACGTATCACCCCTACATCTCCATGGTGGAGCACAGAGATCCACCGATCTCAAAAGTCTGGTATGCACTCATTCAATATTTGCTGGCATTCATCAATTTTGAGGTGTCCATCTCGTCGGTCTGCAGTCGAGTATGTGCCTTTGAAATTGGTCTTCTGATGGCAAATAATTTTCATCTCACCTTTCGCATCCATCGATGTAGGCACAACAACTCTTGGGTGCTTCTGTTGAAGAACAACAGAGTAACGTAGTGAGCAACATAGTTTATTTAAGATGGACTAGTGGCACAATAATAGTACAAAATCATACCATGCATTTTTAATGAATGTTGGTATTACTCAACTTGTGGACTAGTGACACGTATGGTGTAGTATTTGGACCAGCTTTGTAAGTGCCCTTAAACGACTCAACATCATTAACAAAGGAGACAAGATAATTCTTCTCCTCTCAAGTAAGCTCCGAGCCAGCAGTGTAATAGGTCTCGTCTACTATAGTCCACATTTTTCTCCGAGTAAGAAAATAAGCTGTAGATTTTAACTAAAATGTTAAGTTAAGAGTGAATAACAAATCTTTTTAAATTAGCAAGATAGATCCATTTGGGCTGAAATTTTGAGGGAATTTTTATCCAGAAATTATCTTTCTTGCGGTGAAAGAAGGGGGTCACCTGACTCACGAGGGAGTCACAAGCCACCATGGCGCGCCCACCCCCTGGGCGCGTCCTGGTGGATTGTGGCCACCTCGAGGACCATCTTGCATTGATTCTTCTTCCCAAAAGTCACATATATTCCTAAAAAATCTCCGTAAATTTATCACGTTTGGACTTTGTTTGATATGGATATTCTGCGAAACAGAAAAGATGCAACAAACTGGAACTGGCACTAGGCACTGCATCAATATGTTAGTCCCAAAAATAATATAAATTGTTGCCAAATTATATGAAATTTGTAGAATAGTGGCATGAAACAATAAAAAATTATAGATACATTGGAGAATATCAGGGCCACGCATGACATAGCCCATAGGGGAGTTCATCAGAGTGGCTGGGAGAGTGTCATGCAATAGATTGGTTTTGTTGGAACGTCGTTGCTTCACCCGAATGGGAGCACGAGCCCATGATGATGCGGAGCATCCCTCGACTACTCGCACTGACTCTCCATCACCAACGCAAGCTCCAAGTGGACCAATGACACGAGCACGTGCACGCGCCATCGAGAATGAGGTTGATTCTCTCCTCTTCGAGTTTCACTCGGTTTCACATGAGAGTTGGATTCTACCGTCATCGGAAACATTGTGCATGCTTAGGTACCAAGAAGATGATAATGAGAAGGAGAAGACGGAGACTCAAGTGATCACGAAGCAAGGGAAAGAAGAGAAGGAATGAGAGAACGAGAAGAAGGAAGAAGGAGGAGAAGGGGCAAAAACCCCTGGACAGCCCGGGTGCCCGGCCATGGCAACCCCGGGTGACCGGCCTCTACCTGGGCCATGCCCCAGCCGGCCCCGGGTGCCCGGCCCTTGACCAGCCGCCCGCTGGGAGCAACCCCGGGTGCCCGGGCTTGGCGCCCCGGGTGCCCGGCCCCTCGCCTGGAGGCTCCTATACTGGCCGGGTTCCCGGTCCCTTCCCCTCCGGGTGCCCGGCCCCGCCTGGGCGCAGCCCCCTGACCGGTCCGGGTGCCCGGACCCTTTCCCGTGGCTACACGTTTTTAGGGACTTTTTGGTCCTTTGTATCCCCTCTCCCTAATATTTCGTCCCTAGACTATATAAGTGGAACTCCTAGGTCATTTGTGGGCAGCAAAGATTAGACTAAACATTTGTGAGCCTTTGCTCCTTGTATCCCCTCCTCTTAGGAGCTCAAGCCCCCACCTTGGGAAGAATCCATAGGATTATCAAGGCCTCCTCTTGGAGAAGATCATCAAGACCTCACATAGTGGGAAGAATTTACCAAGTGCTACTCTCCTTGTATTGATCTTGTAATCATGTGGATCTTATGTGTGCCCCTCTAGTGGATGTGATACTTGGTTTGTTTGAGAGATTTTGTTCTTGGTGTTCTTGAGTTTTTCCTCCTTTTCCCCCCTCCAAGAGTGAAAAGATCCTTCCTAGGGTTTGACCCTACAACATCTTGGTATCATGAGCAAGGTTTATTCACATCTTGGAGTCCCATCCCCCCATTTGCTAGCTTGATTTTGTTGTTTTTCGTCCAAATCCGAAAATCCCCACAAAAATAGCCCCAAAATTTTTTCTTGCAATTTGTTGGATCTTGTGAGATTTGGTTGTTTTGGTCCATGGATTTGATGTTTGGCAAGTGGATCTAGCCCCTCCCCAACAATCCCCACCCTTCCCACCACGAAATCCACCGAATTTGGCCTTTCCCCCAAAATTTCCGCCCAAATCGGCCACCACCGGGTGCCCGCACCTCGAACCACCGGGCACCCTCACCGCGCCCAGCTACCCCCGGGCACCCGCACCTCACACCCCCGGGTGCCCGCACCCCACGAAATCAGCCCACTACCAACACCATTTTGGCCATAACTCCCACCTCCCAAGCCCGTTTTCGTGTTCTTTAGCTCGTTTAGAAGCCCTTGACACCCCCCATCCACCCATCCCACTACCACCACCATTAACCCCCATACAAAAAATCATCACAAATACACCCACCTTCCGCATTTGGCCGATTTTGTGTTGCCATTTGCGTTTCCTAAGGTGTTTCGGTTACTTAGGAGCGTGTGACATCTTCGTCACAATCTTCGACTTGGAGTCATCTTCATCGCCGTAAGAAAGGACGGTAACCTCGACGACACTTACTCCTTACCTTGCTTTTGCATTGATAGCCCGAGCCACTTTGCGTTGCTTACCCATTGAGACTAGCAAGTTGAGAATTGCCGGGCCACGCTATTGTGCACCGTAGTGATCGTGTTATCATCTTAGTGCCATAAGTCTCTCTCGTGCATATCATACATACTTGTCTCATATCTTACTCGGCTCGAGCATCAAGCATAGAAAAAAAAAGAGAAGCAAAGCTTTTAAGCAAAAGAGGAGCAACAAAGAGCTTGTAAGCAATAGAGTGAGCCATTTGCATACCTATATCATCTTGGTCATCGCATACATACCATAGTTGGGATTGAAGACAACACGGTCCTCTCATAGGTAGGTGCACAAGCGTATATTGCCCATTAGAGCAATCGAGCTAGCGTCTCTCGAGCATTCTCACAACAAGATCATTTTCCGTGGTTGCCCATTTTGAGCTCACCCTTGGTTGTGCGGATCCCATCTATCTTCCGTGCGTGTGTACCTAGTGATACCGTTGGGTTCGATCTATTTGCTTTACTTGAATTTTTGTGAACCTTCTCAACCTTATCGATATCTTGACTAACATTTGCTTGAAATTTTTGCCACCATCCTAACCGAGCTACTCATAAGCCTCTTACTTGTAGGTGTGAGAAACAAACCCGTTCCAATTCTCCTATTGTGGCGTTACATTGAGTGACACTTGTTACATCTTCAATCCTCGGAGAAGGTAACTTTGGTATTGTTCTCTCACTTTCCTACTCACCCCACTTGGTTATGATGGATAGGCCAAGCGTGTCGTCGAACCCACTTTTCGAGGAGCAAGGTGATGATTCCGGATATGTCTCCAAGAACCACTTCTTCATCGCGCAACGAGCGCTTCATCAAGAAAACATCGCACTGGGTCAACACTTCGAACAACTCGCCTCCGACCTTCATCAAAACATCGACGACAAATTCAACACACAAATGGAAGAGCTCCGCAACATGATCGTTCGATGTCCGTCTTCCTCATCGGCTTCTTCAATACGGTGTCACTCAAGTCACCGTACAAGTCGGCAATCTTCGGACTACTCCTCTTATGATGCAAGTCCACCACGAGCTCGCCCTCCTCGACGAGATAATCATCAAGCTCACCAAGCTCAAGAAAATCCATTCCATGGCAATGGATTACAAGACCGAGTTCGAGCACGTGAACGGATGCGACACCAAGTCCCTCATGAAGCAATGGAGCAAGAGCAAATACCTCCACAAGTACCACTTCAAGCCCCTCAAGATGGTGATGCACTTCGACAAGCACAAGAACAACGTGAAGCACAAGCCCTCGACCGTGAAGCTCAAGCACTTGAAGCACGGCAAGCTCTACGCGAGGCCACTAGAGCCGTTGAAGTCCGCAACCGCCAAGTGCGAGAACAAGAGGAAGCTCTTCGACGCGAGATACAAGAAGAAGCCGCCCGACGCGAAGAAGAATAAGAAAGGCGCAACCAAGCGCACATTCCCCGCCCTCCTCCAAGACAAGAGCGACACCAAGTGGAACAAGTGCTTCAAGACCCTCCTCCATGCCAAGAGAGACATCATGAGGAACGAGCATTTGAGGACTTTCCAAGGCAAGAGCGATATCACAACCGCTATCAAGATGAAGAACTCCGCTACGACAAGCTCAAGTTCACCATGCCAAAGTTCTCCGGAAGCAATGATCCCTAAGAATATCTCTCTTGGGCATTGAAGGTGGACAAGATTTTTCGCCTCCACAACTACGATGAAGAAAAGAAGATAGCAATGGCCTCCCTCGAATTCCAAGACTACGTCCTCATTTGGTGGGAACAAGTGATCGAGCAACGACATACAAGAGGCAAACCACCAATAACAACTTGGGAAGCCATGAAGGAAGTCATGAGAGCCCGCTTTGTGCCTACTCACTACACTCGAGATCTTTTGAAGAAGTTGCAACTCCTCAAGCAAGGCACCAAGATGGTGGAATAATACTACCAAGAAATGGAGATTGCCATGATACGAGCCAATGTCAAGGAAGATGACGAGCAAACAATGGCACGCTTCTTGAACGGCCTCAACCACCCAATCAAGCGGATCGCCGACTTCCAACCATACTCCAACCTTATTGAGCTAGTTCATCAAGCGACCAAGGCCGAGCGACAAGTGCAAGATGACTTCAAATACGCCAAGTACTCGTCCAAGACCTACGGCTCCTACTCTCAAGCACCCACGACGTCGGCACCTCCTACATCAACTCGAGCATCACCAAGTACTAGCGACAAGTCAAGTTCCAAGCAAGTGGCACCTTCCTCGACTCGTCCTCCGACAAGCACCTACAAATCCAAGACTCCTTCATCTTCGGCGCCTCCCGATGATCCCGTCAAGACAAGTTCAATCAAGTTCTTCACATGTGGCGGCCGAGGCCACAAGTCCTTCCAATGCACCAACAAGCGAACGATGATCTTCAACGATGACGACACATATGACTCAATGAGTGAAGAAGAAATGGAAGCCATTGAGCACGTGGCCATGCACCGTCGCGTGAATGAAGATGAAGATGACCAAGTCTTTTGTGACAATGATTCAAGTCCCTCTCTCGTGGTCTCCAAGGTCTTGACACTTCAACACCACCAAGAAGAAGACCAACGGTGCCACATCTTCCACACCAAGGCCGGCATCAATGGACGGTCCGTCAAGGTCATCATCGATGGAGGTAGTTGCCACAATTTGGCGAGTGAAGAACTATGCTCCAAGCTTCAATTGGTCAGGAGGAAGCATCTGCACCCTTACAAGGTTCAATGGCTAAGTGACTCCGGCACTATCCGAGTTGAGCATACGGTCCAAGTCTCTTTCAAAATTGGTGCATATGAGGACACTTTGGAGTGCGATGTGGTCCCAATGACCGTTTGCCACCTCCTTCTTGGTCGACCATGGCAATTCGACCATGGTGTTATCCACAATGGGCGTACCAATGACTATAGCTTCAAGATGAAAGGAAAGGAATATGTGCTACGACCTATGTCTCCTAGTCAAGTGATAGCCGACAAGCAAGCCACCCACCATGGAGAGAAGAGTGAGAAAGTGAGCCACCCAAACGTGAGTGAGAGCCACAAGCCAAACTTGAGCGCCTCTTCGCCTAGAGAGAAAAACCTCATACTATTTGCCACAAAAAGTGAGATGAGAGAAGTGTGTGAGAACCCATCGAGTGTGATGCACTTTGTCCTTGTGTGCAAGGATGGAGAACCAAGAACTAACACCGTTCACGAGCTACCTTTGGTGTTTCAATCTCTTTTGCGGGAATTTCAAGATGTTTTCCCCAATGAGCTACCTCCGGGTCTCCCTCCTCTTCGAGGCATTGAGCATCGAATCGACCTCATCCCCGGAGCTCCTCTTCCAAACAAGGCTCCCTACCGCGTCAACCCCGAAGAGACAACGGAGATTCAACGACAAGTACAACAACTAATCGACAACGGTCATGTACGTGAAAGCTTAAGCCCTTGTGCCGTTCCCGTTATACTTGTGCCCAAGCAAGATGGTAGTTTTCGCTTGTGTTCCGATTGTAGACCCATAAATGCTATTACCGTTTGCTATAGGCATCCCATTCCTCGCTTAGATGACATGCTTGATGAACTTAGTGGAGCCAACTTTTTCTCAAAAATTGATCTTAAAAGTGGCTATTATCAAATCCGCATACAAGAGGGCGATGAATGGAAAACTGCTTTCAAAACCAAATTTGGCTTATATGAATGGTTAGTCATGCCTATGGGTTTATCGGAAGCTCCCGATACTTTTGTGCATCTCATGCATCATGTACTTCGCCCTTATATTTGAGTCTTTGTTGTGGTTTACTTCGATGATATTCTTGTGTTTAGAAAAACCATGAAAGAGCATCTTAATCATGTTAGGGCTGTTTTGCAAACACTTCGCAAGGAAAGTCTTTATGCCAACATGAAAAAGTGCACATTTGGTGTTGACAAAGTGGTTTTCTTGGGTTTTGTTGTCTCTTCCAAGGGTGTCCATGTTGATGAAACTAAAATTGAAGCAATTAAAAATTGGCCCCAACCCACCAATTTGCAACAAGTGCGAAGTTTTCTTGGTCTTGCGGGGTTTTATCGTTGCTTTGTGAAAGATTTTAGCACTATTGCAGCTCCTTTGCACGCTTTGAGCAAGAAGAATGCTCCTTTTGTTTGGGGACCTTTGCAATCAACCGCTTTTGATGAGCTCAAATCTTTGCTTACACATGATCCGATTCTTGCTTTACCAAACTTTGACAAAACTTTTGAGGTTCATTGTGATGCAAGTGGTACCGGAATTGGTGGAGTTTTGATGCAAGACAAACGAGCTATTGCTTATTTTAGTGAAAAACTTTCCTGTGCTCAACTTAACTATCCCATATATGACAAAGAATTGTTTGCATTAGTGCGTGTGTTACATGTGTGGGAGCATTACCTTAGACCGCATGAGTTTGTTATACATACCGATCATGAAACACTTAAATACCTCAAAGGTCAAACCTAGTTGAATAAATGGCATGCTAAATGGAGTGAATTCATTGAATCTTTTCCCTATGTGATTAAGTACATTAAGGGCAAAGAAAACATGGTGGCGGATGCACTTTCCTGCAAATGCATGTTACTTACTCAACTTTAATTGAATGTCATAGGATTTGATCATATCAAAGATTTGTATGAGGGTGATGTGACTTTTGCTACTCCTTACGCTAAGTGTGTGACGCATACTTCTTGGGAACGATATTATATCAAAGATGGTTACCTTATGAGAGCTAACAAACTATGCATTCCCAGGTCCTCTCTTCGTTTGCTCCTTTTGCAAGAGGCTCATGGAGGTGGACTCATGGGACACTTTGGACGCGAAAAGACTTTCGCCACGCTCTCCAAGAACTATTATTGGCCCAAGATGTTTCACGATGTTGCCCGCTTCACCAACCGGTGCTCTACATGTTGCAAAGCTAAGTCACACTCTCAATCCCATGGTTTACATATGCCTTTACCTATCACACATCAACCTTGGGAAGACATTAGTATGGATTTTGTGCTTGGATTACCTACAACTCAAAATGGCAAGGATTTGGTTTTTGTTGTTGTGGACCGTTTCTCTAAAATGGCTCATTTTATCCCATGCAATAACATAGACGATGCTTCACATGTTGCCAATCTCTTTTGTAGGGAAATCTTGAGGCTGCACGACGTGCCAAAGACAATTGTGTCGGATCAAGACGTCAAGTTCTTAAGCTACTTTTGGAAGACACTATGCGCCAAGCTCGGGATCAAGCTACTATTCTCCACGGCATATCATCCTCAAACCGATGGCCAAACGGAAGTCACCAACCGGACGCTTGCGACTCTCCTATGTGTGTTGATCAAGAAGATCATCAAGGAGTGGGAGAAGTGCCTACCCATCTCCGAGTACGCCTACAATCGCGTAAGACACTCTACAACCGACAAGTCCCCCTTCGAGGTCGTCTACGGTTTCAACCCTTTGTCGCCATTGGACATCCTTCCTCTACTGCTTCAAGAACGAGCAAACATGGGCGCAAGTGCAAGAGCCGCCTACCTCAAGAAGATGCATGAAGAAACACGTTCCACGATCGAGAGCCAAGTGCAACGCCTCTCCGCCAAGCTCAACATCAACAAGTCTCCGATGGTGTTCCAACCGGGTGATCAAGTATGGATACATCTCCGCAAAGACCGCTTCCCCAACGAACGCAAGTCCAAGCTACTACCACGAGCCGACGGCCCATTCAAGGTGATCGCACGCTACAACGACAACGCCTACAAGGTCAACATCCCACGTGACAAGTACAACGTTAGTGACATCTTCAACGTCAAAGACTTGGCCAAGTACCATGGTGATGAAGAGCATGATCCGTGGACGGATCTCTCCCAAGGGGGGAAGATGATGCGGAGCATCCCTCGACTACTCGCACCGACTCTCCATCACCAACGCAAGCTCCAAGTGGACCAATGACACGAGCATGTGCACGCGCCATCGAGAACGAGGTTGATTCTCTCCTCTTCGAGTTTCGCTAGGTTTCACATGAGAGTTGGATTCTACCGTCATCGGAAACATTGTGCATGCTTAGGTACCAAGAAGATGATAATGAGAAGGAGAAGACGGAGACTCAAGTGATCACGAAGCAAGGGAAAGAAGAGAAGTAAGGAGAGAACAAGAAGAAGGAAGAAGGAGGAGAAGGGGCAAAAACCCCTGGACAGCCCGGGTGCCCGGCCATGGCAGCCCCGGGTGCCCGGCCAACCGGCCCCGGGTGCCCGGCCCTCGACCAGCCGCCCGCTGGGAGCAACCCCGGGTGCCCGGGCTTGGCGCCCCGGGTGCCCGGCCCCTCTCCTGGAGGGTCCTGTACTGGCCGAGTGCCCGATCCCTTCCCCTCCGGGTGCCCGGCCCCGCCTGGGCGCAACCCCCTGACCGGTCCGGGTGCCCGGCCGGTTCCACCCCGGGTGCCCGGACCCTTTCCCGTGGCTACGCATTTTTAGGGACTTTTTGGTCCTTTGTGTCCCCTCTCCCTAATATTTCGTCCCTAGACTATATAAGTGGAACTCCTAGGTCATTTGTGGGCGGCAAAGATTAGACTAAACATTTGTGAGCCTTTGCTCCTTGTATCCCCTCCTCTTAGGAGCTCAAGCCCCCACCTTGGGAAGAATCCATAGGATTGTCAAGGCCTCCTCTTGGAGAAGATCATCAAGACCTCACATAGTGGGAAGAATTTACCAAGTGCTACTCTCCTTGTATTGATCTTGTAATCATGTGGATCTTATGTGTGCCCCTCTAGTGGATGTGATACTTGGTTTGTTTGAGAGATTTTGTTCTTGGTGTTCTTGAGTTTTTCCTCCTTTTCCCCCCTCCAAGAGTGAAAAGATCCTTCCTAGGGTTTGACCCTACAACACGTGAGTTCCATGGTGTGGGTACAGTGTACTAACCTCTGCAGAGTATATAATCTATCAATAGCCGCATCCTCAGTTATGGACACAGTTCATAGTAGGTCACACTGTGGGTCAACAAAAATAATTAACTTGCACACTTAAGAATAACAAGTTGGCACATGCAGAAGTTGGTGAACGTGTGAGGATCACTATGGTTGGTATTTCTGTGATCGAGTGACGATCATGATGGTAAGATGTTGATGGTGGTTACGAGGTAACCCCGAGATGGTAGTTGGTCTAAGGGACCATGATAATAATCCACGTACACATCATGAATGGTAGCATCATGTTCATGCTCATGCTTTAATCTGTTAAATGCCTTGTTATTGTTTGTCGTGTTTGCTTTGTTTGCTGTGAGCATGCGATTACATTCAAAATATTCACCTGGCATGTCATGCCAAATGAAGGAGAAGCCATGCAAGGAGTTGATGTCGACTGGTACTTCAAGTTCTAGGCCGTGTCCCAGCAGTGTCCTTGTGGAGTGGAGTTCCGCTATCTCATTCTTCCGCTGCCGAGTAGGAGTTTCCCTATCGTTGAGGCCCCTGAGTTGTCTACTAAATAATGTACATAAGTGCATTCGCACCGCATGTGTTGCTTGGCGTTGCTTGTTATGTAATCATCGAACCTATGTATCCACAAGAGATCAATAAAGCGGTTATTGTCTGTACAAAGTTGTTGTGTGTTGCCAGAAGACTCGATCTCTGGGCTGGCAATGCAAGGTAAACCGGTTGCTCTGAGCCGGGGTGCCACATGACACCACTAAAGGAAGCAACAACATACATACCATCAATCAAACAAATACCAAATTCACATGATTACTTATAACAAGACTTCTCCCATGTCCTCAAGAACAAAAGTAACTACTCACAAACCATATTCATGTTCAAGATCAGAGGGGTATTGAACATCATTAAGGATCCGAACATATAATATTCCACCAAACAAACCAACTAGCATCAACTACGTGATGCAATCACCACTACTAGCAACCCACATGTACCAATCTGAGGTTTGGGGACAAAGATTGAATACAAGAGATGAACTAGGGTTTGAGATGAGATTGTGCTGGTGAAGATGTCGATGAAGATTGGTCCTCCCACTATGAGAGGATCATTGCTAATGTCAATGGCTTCGATTTCCCCCTCCCAGAGGGAAGTTTCCCCGACGAATTCGCTTCGTTAGAGAGAAAAAGTGCTCCTTCCTAGGTTCTGCTTCGAGACGGCGGCGCTTCATCCCGATAGTCTTCTTTTGATTTTTTCTAGGGAAAATAGCCTCATATACGAGAAGATGGGCCCTAGAGGCGCGCCCCCTAAGCTCATCACTCCCTGGTGGCCCCCTTGTGGTAATTCCTCCGCCAATATTTTTTATATATTCCAAAACAGTTTTGTAAATTTTCAGGTCATTTGGAGTTGTGCCGAATAGCTATCTCTGCTGTAGCCTTTTTTGGTCCAGAATTCTAGTTGTCGGCAATCTCCCTCTTCATGTGAAATTTGCAACTTAGGAGAGAAAAGGCATAATAATTGCATCATAAATTGAAATAATGATACAAAACATAATAAATAAAAGTAGGAAAACATGATGCAAAATGGGCTTATTAAGCCATATTTTTTAGTTTATCGAGTTGTAAGTAAATAAAAGTGTGATGATCATCATTATTAGAGCATTGTTCTAGTGAGGTAAAGAATTATGGAGACTAATGAGTCCTCCAATGAATGAGGTTCCTAAATTAAAAAGAAGAGGCCAAAAAGAGCCCACCAAAAAGGGGGGAAATGAGAGAAAAAAGAGAAGGGACAATGCTACTATCCTTTTACCACACTTGTGCTTCAAAGTACCACCATATTCTTCATATAGAGAGTCTTCTGATTTGTCACTTTCGTACACTAGTGGGAATTTTTACATTATAGAACTTGGCTTGTATATTCTGATGACAGGCTTCCTCAAATGCTCGTGGTCTTCATGAGCAAGCAAGTTGGATGCACGCCCACTTAGTTTCAGTATTGAGCTTTCGTACACTTATAGCTCTAGTGCATCTGTTGCATGGCAATCCCTACTCCTCGCATCGATATCAATTGATAAGCCTCTGCATTACTTATCGATCCACCGAGTTGATATGAGATCCACTTTTGTCTTCCCTTATATCTCTACCAACATATTCTATTCCACCGTAGTGCTAAGTCCATGACCCACACCCATGTATTGAGTGAAGTGGAAAATGTTGAAGCGCGTGAAAAATTATGATACAATTGCTTGGTTTGACATCGGGGTGCTCATGATTTGTACTTATGTTAGGAAGAAGGAGTCATGCCATGCTTACATAATTCAATGAGTAGGGATAACATTCATTAAGCATCATATATTTTGAAAGAGTAATGATTATGTTCAAGTATTCATGGATATTATTATGTTGATATCAATTACTTCATCGTTTCTCAATATTCATTTCATCAAAGATTACATGACAGACATTCTAGGTAGCACTCAACATGAAAAATTATGTTTTTACCATTTACCTACTCGAGGACAAGCAGGAATTAAGCTTGGGGATGCTGATACGTCCCCAATGTATCTATAATTTTTTTATTGTTTCTTGCTATTATATTATCAATTGTGTATGCTTTATATGCAATTCTATATCATTTTTGGAACTAACCTATTAAGCTAGTGCCCAATGCGAGTTCTTGTTTTTGCCTATTTTATTGCTTCGCAGAAAAACAATACCAAACGAAGTTCAAAGGCGATAAAACTTTACCGTGATTTTTTCTGGACAAGCAGGGACCCTAGAAGCTTCAAGAGGAGGACATAAGATATACGAGTGGGCCACAAGCTCACAAGATGCGCCCCTAGGGGGGAATGCCACCTGAGATTGTGGGCCCCTCGTAGCTTCGTTTGACCTAATTCCACTTATAAATTCCCATAAATCCCAAAACCACAAGAGCTAGACCCGAAACAATTATTCCATCACCACAAGACAATGTGTTCTTCCGCGATCCCATCTGGAGGCCTCCGCTGGTACTCTGCTGGAGGGGGAATTGATCATAGAGGGCTTCAACATCAACTTTTTTGCCCCTCCGATGATGTGTGAGTATTTTACCACAGACCTACGGGTCCATAGTGATTAGCTAGATGGCTTCTTCTCTCTCTTTGATCTTTAATACAATGCTCTCCTCGGAGTTCTATTCGACGTAACCTTCTTTTGCGGTGTGTTTGTTGGGATCCGATGAATTGTGGGTTTATGATCAGATTATTCATTGAAAGTAACTGAGTCTTTTCCGAACTTTATTATGTGTGATTGCTATAGCTATGTAATGCTCCTCGATCTATCCGTTTGGTTTGGCCAACTAGACTAATTTATCTTCAGCGGGAGTGGTGCATAGTAGTAGGTTCAATCTTGCGGTGTCCTCATCTCGTGACAGAAGGGGTAGCGAGACACGTATTTGTATTATTGCTACTAAGGGGAGAATGATGGGGTTCAATCATATCACTTGGTTTTATTCTCTCTACATTATGTCATCATGCTCAAAGCATTACTCTATTTGTTATGAACTTAATACCTTAAGATGCATGCTGGATAGCGGTTGAGAGGTGGAGTAATAGTAGTAGATACAAGCACGTGTCGGTCTACTTTTCACGGACATAATGCCTATATACATGATCATGCCATGAATAATGTCATAACTATTGCCTTTTCTATCAATTGCCCAATAGTAATTAATTTGTCTACCCACCATATGCTATCTTGATGAGAGAGATGCCTCTAGTGAAAACTATGGCCCCGGGGCTATTTTCATCATATTACAAGAAACAAAAATACCTTGCTGCAATTTATTTAATTTTATTTTACTTTGCAATTTATCTATCTACTATCAGATTTGATCCTTGCAATTAACAAGTACTATTATCTCTTGCATGCATTGGGTGCAAGTATTTGCTCTTGCGTGTGTATGTACTATTGATAGTTGGTTGTGCGAGTCTCCTATTGGTTTGATAACCTTGGTTCTCTACCGAGGGAAATACTATCCGCTACTATATTGTTTTACCCTTCCTCTTCGGGGAAAATCCAAATCCAGCTCACAAGTAGCAAGGACCTATACTAGGGTACGTCTGGACAGAGGCATCACTAACTCAGCGTGGCTCTCGGCCTTCCCTGATTCTAATATTGAGAACAAGAGTGTGCCATCATCGGATAATATCCCTATTCTACTCCGCCTCCGCGACGTGCATGCATGCAACCCAGGACAATACCCTTTTAATTATGAGCTTTGTTGGGAGTGGGACCGAGCGCTGCCTGCTGAGACGTCTCCAACATATCTATAATTTTTGATTGTTCCTTGCTGTTATACTATCATTCTTGGATGTTTTACAATCATTTTATAGCAACTTTATATCATTTTTTGGGGCTAACCTATTGACATAGTCCCAAGTGCCAGTTGTTGTTTTCTACTTGTTTTTTACATCGCAGGAAATCAATATCAAACGGAGTCCAAATGCAGCGAAACTTTTTGAGGATTTTTTCTGGACCAGAAGAAACCTGTTGGGCCAAGAAAGTACCTGAGGGAAGGTCCAAGGGGAGCACAACCCACCAGGGCATGCTTGGGGGCCCAGGCGCGCCCAGGTGGGTTATGCCCACCTTAGCCGCCTCCCGCACCGCCTCTTTGCTCTATAAATACCCCAATATTCCAGAAACCCTAGGGGAGTCGACGAAAATCAATTCTAGCCACCGCAAGTTCCAGAACCACCAGATCCAATGTACACACCATCACGGCGGGGTTCATCATCCTCATTGGTGCCTCTCCGATGATGCGTAAGTAGTTCATTGTAGACCTACGGGTCCGTAGTTAGTAGCTAGATGTCTTCCTCTCTCTCTTTTGATTCTCAATACAATGGTTTCTTGAGATCTATTTGATGTAACTCTCTTTGCGGTGTATTTGTTGGGATCCGATGAACTTTGAGTTTATGATCAGATCTATGTTTTTATCCATGAAGTTATTTGAGTCTTTTGATCTCTTATATGCATGATTACTTATAGCCTCATATTTCTTCTTTGGATCTTTGGTTTAGTTAGGCCAACTGGATCGATATTTCTTGCCATGGGAAGAGGTGCTTTGTGATGGGTTCGATCTTACGGTGCTTGTTCCCAGTGACAGAAGGGGAACTGACACGTATGTATCGTTTCTATTAAGGATAACAAGATGGGGTCAATTCTACATAAATAGACCTTGTCTACATCATGTCATCATTCTTATTGCATTACTCCGTTTCTCTGTGAACTTAATACACTAGATGCATGTTGGATAGCGGTCGATGTGTGGAGTAATAGTAGTAGATGCAGGTAGGAGTCAGTCTACTAATCTTGGACATGATGCCTATATAATGATCATTGCATGGATATTGTCATGATTATTTGAAGTTCTATCAATTGCCCAACAGTAATTTGTTTACCCACCGTATGCTATTTTTCTTGAGAGAAGCCACTAGTGAAATCTACGGCCCCCGGGTCTCTTCTTTATTATATTTTCCTTCGAGATCTATTTTTATTAGCTTTTATTTTCATATCTATTAATCCAAAAACACAAAAATACCTCGCTGAATTTTATTTTCTTTTATTTACATCTACCAATCTATTACAACTTTCTCTTGTTCACGTGCCAATTTCTGGCGCCGCTACCCAAAAGGGATTGACAACCCCTTTAACACGTCGGGTTGCAAGTATATTTGTTCTTTGTGTGCAGGTACCATTTACGTAGTGTTGCTCGGTTCTCCTATTGGTTCGATAACCTTGGTCTCATCACTGAGGGAAATACCTACCGTTATTGTGCTACATCATCCCTTCCTCTTTGGGGAAATACCGACATAGTTCAAGCCAACATCAAAAGGAATTTATAGTGCCGTTGCTGGGGAAGATCAAGTCAAGAGAGTTCCTGGCCATGTGCCAATTTTTGGCGCCGTTGCGGGGGAGACATCATCAACATCTACCAGGTTCCTAATCACAAATCTCATCTCCTTGCAATTTCCATTATATGCCATTTGCCTCTCATTTTCCTCTCCCCCACTTCACCAAAAATTGCCATTTTATTCGCCCTCTTTTTCGTTCGCCGTTTTTATCGTCAGATATGTTTTTGAGTGCAATCTTGTTGCGTAGTCACGATGACTTAACAGAACACCAAGTTGTGTGATTTCTCCAATACCAACAACAATGATTTTATTAGCACTCTGATTACTCCTCTCGCCACTAGTGCGGAGTCTTGTGATATTAATGCCGCTTGGCTGAATCTTGTTATGAAAGATCAATATTCTGGTACTCCTAGTGAGGATGCACTTATTCTTTGCGAGATCGTGCCAAAAATTGGTTTTCTTCTTTGCCTCGCAATAATGATTCTTGGGATAAGTGCAAGGATGCTTTTATTACTAAGTACTCTCCTCCCGTGAAAATTATTTCTCTTAGGAAACAAATCATGAATTTTAAGCAACTTGAGCATGAACATGTTGCGCAATCTTGGGAAAGAATGAAATTGATGCTAAGAAATTGTCCTAGTCATGGTTTAAATCTTTGGATGATCATACAAAAAATTTATGCGGGATTGAATTTTTTTCTCTAGAAATATTTTAGATTCTGGGTGGTACTTTTATGGAAATTACTTTGGGTGAAGCCACTAAATTGCTAGACAATATTCTGGCAAATTATTCACAATGGCATGCCAACAGAACTCCTACTAGTAAAAAGTTAATTCGGTTGAAGAAATTTCTTCTTTGAGTGAAAAAGTTGATGCTCTTATGAAATTGGTTGCTAATAAAAGTGCTCCTGTTGATTTTAATGATTTTCCTTTGTCTACTTTGATTGAGCAAAATAGTGATGCCATAGATGTGAATTTTATCTCGCGAAACAATTTCAATAACAATGCTTATAGATGTAATATTAATCCTAGGCCTTTTCCTAGTAATTCCTCTAATAATTATGGTAATTCCTATGGTAATCCTTCTTATAAAAATAATAGGAACACCTCTGATCTTGAGAATAATATTAAAGAATTTATCATACTCAAAAGGTTTTTAATGCTACGATAGAAGAAAAGCTGAATAAGATTGATGATATGTCTATAAGTATTGATAGAATTTCACATGATGTAGAAAATCTCAAGATGAAATTTTTTGTGCCTAAGGTTGAAGAATCAATTAAAGCTCTTTATGTTTCTATGGATGAAAGGAAGAAAAGAACCGCTATGCTTAGAGCTAGAAGAGAATTTTTAGAAAAAGCGTTTTCTAGTGATTAGTTTCATAAAAGTGATGAAGATCTTAAATGATTGGTGTTTCTTCTATTGATTCTTTGTTTAACAAAATTAAATTAATGATAAAGGGACTATAGAAGAGTCAACTTTAGCTAGAAGGCGTCCCGGTAATTCGGAGGGTCAAAATCTTGTTGAGAAAATTGATAAAAGTGGGTTGAAGAGGTCAAAACTTTAACTAGTGATGTGCCGACTCTTTTGGATTACAAAGACTTTAATTATGATAGTTGCTCTTTGATTGATTGTATTTCTTTGTTGCAATCCATGATAAATTCACCCCATGCTTATGAACAAAATAATGCTTTTACTAAACATATTGTTGATGCTATGATAAAAGCTTTAGAAGAAAAATTGGAATTAGAGATTTGAATACCTAGAAAATTACATGATGAATGGGAACCTACTATCAAAGTCAAGATGAAAAATTATGAGTGTTTTTCTTTATGTGACTTGGGTGCTAGTGTTTCTACAACTTCAAAATCTTTATGTGATGTGCTTGGTCTTACTGTTATTGAAGAGTGTTCTCTAAATTTGCACTTGGCGGATTCTACTATTAAAAAAACTATGGGAAGAATTAATGTGTTATTATTCTTGCAAATATGAATTATGTGCCCATAGATTTTATTGTTCTTGATATTTTTTGCAATCCGTCTTGTCCAATTATTCTTGGTAGACCGTTTTTACGTACTATTGGTGCCGTGATTGATATGAAAGAAGGCAATATTAAATTTCAATTCCCTCTAAGGAAGGGTATGGAACACTTCCCTAGAACTATATTTAATCCACCATATGAATCAATCATGAGGGCATCATACGGATCTAGAAACAAAGATGACAACACTTAGATCCTTCGCGTTATGCCTAGCTAGGGGCGTAAAACGATAGCGCTCGTTGGGAGGCAACCCAACTTGTATCTTTTTGCTTTTTGGTTTTCTTGCTGTTTTCAATAAAATACCCAATTATGCCTCTGTTTACATGTGTTTTTTCGGTTTAAATTAGTTCTTGTGCCAAGCAATGCCTTTGGGAAAACTTGGGTGATAGTTGATTCGATCTTGTTGAAAAACAGAAACTTTTGTGCTCAGAAATATAATTTTCATGAATCACAGAAACGTGATTTTGCTTTGCATTTTTTACACAAGATTGACATACAAATTTTCCACGTTTTCCTATTTTTTCAGAATTTTTGGTGTTACATAAGTATACGAAGTTCCCTAATTACTACAGACTGTTCTGTTTTTGTTGTGTTATGTGCTTGTTTTGATGATTCTATGGTTTCCTTTGAAGAGTTTTTGCCATGGAGAAGTTAAAATAGAGTAGATATAATACAATAAAAAAATATGAATGGGTTTGCAACAGTACTTAAAGTAGTGATTTGCTTTCTTATACTAACGGATCTCATGAAGGTTTTGTTGAGTTTTGTGTGATTGTTAGTTTTCAAGTTTTGGGTGAGATTGCGATGGATGAAGGAATAAGGATTAGCAAAAGGCTAAGCTTGGGGATTCCCGATGCACCCCAAGATAATATTCAATAAGTATCAAGCAACTAAGCTTGGGGATGCCTCCGAGTGGCATCCCCTCTTTCTTCTAACAACCATCGGTATTTTACTTGAAGCTATATTTTTATTCATCACATATTATGAGTTTTGCTTGGAGCGTCTTGTGTGATATGAGTCTATGCTTATTTTGCTTTGTGTTTTAAGTCATCTATCCTTGCTGGACACACCTAGTTGAGGGAGCCAAAATTATGCTATGACTTGTTAGAATTGCTCTCTATGCTTCACTTAAATCTTTATGAGCTATGGAATTGCTCTAGTGCTTCACTTATATTTTTTTGAGCATGGTGTGCTTTACTATTTTTAAAGAAATTCTCTCATGATTTACTTAGATTTATTTGAGAGTTAGTAAATTTTTTAAGAAATTATCTCTTGCTTCACTTCAATTATTTTGAGAGAAGAATTTTTTTATGCTCATGTTCTTCACTTAGATTTGTTTGAGCTATCAAAAGCAACATATGGAATTAGTCCCAAAGTGATGGATATTCAAGAGGGATATAATGAAAACTTTCATGAAGATCATTGGACAAAATAAACTTGATTCTTTATAATAGTTTTGAGATATGATGATAGTGATATGTGAGTCAAGTTGATGAGTAATTATGCTTTAGTAAGAATATTGGTGTTAAGGTTTGTGATTCCCTATGCAAGCACGAAAGTCAATAGTTATGTAATGAAATTACATCCTACTTGTGGTGCATTATTCGGTGTTAGTTATGCTTAATGCTCGCTTATGAGATTTTTCGTTTCTTGGTTGGATGCTTCCCAATCTTTTGCTAGCCTGCATTTGCACTAAGTATGATCACTACTTGTGCATCCAAAATCCTTTAAACCAGTTTTTGCCACATGAGTACACTATACCTACCTATATGCGGTATTCTTTTGCCATTCTAAGCAATTTTGTATGTGCCTTCTCTAATTTTCAAAATAAATTTCTCCTTTGTGTGCTCGTACCGCTCATGAAACAGTGGGGGGTGGCTAGATGTGTTATTCTAAAGATGAGTGTTTATTCACTTGCCATTGCATGAGAGTACGACAAAAGTATTAGGGATGCCCAGTCCCAAAATGAAAAAATAATTTACTTTATGTTGTCAAATAATAAATTCCTTGGAAAGTGTTGGTACGGAAGGCACCCGTGGATACAGTTAGCCATGGAAAGTGAAAACGAATAAACTTTATTTTCTATTTGGGAACCGCCTATGATATATCTAGCATGGAAAGTATTGGGAACTACTCGATCATTTTCATTGATAGGAAAAGCAAGCGACCCAAAATGTTTTATCCCTATTTTTTTGCTTTGAGCTCTAGCACCTCTACAAATCCCTACTTCCCTCTGCGAAGGGCCTTTCTATCTACTTTATGAAATTTTTGTTTTTACTTGAGTCTCCATCTTCTCTTATAAAGTACCAACTAAGGGGCACTATGATTGTACTTGAGCATTGGGTGAGCATAATGGGCTAGGGATAACTTGCTTTAGTGTTGACATTTTGAAATACATGGTTGCTTGTTGATATGCTTGAGTATTGAAATCTTCATGTCAAAACTAGACTATTGCTTTGAATCATATAAAAGTCCAAATGTCCATGCTACAAAGGAAATATTATGTGATGAACATGTTAGGCAGCATTCCACATCAAAAATTCTGTTTTTATCATTTACCTACTCGAGGACAAGCATGAATTAAGCTTGGGGATGCTGATACGTCTCCAACGTATCTATAATTTTTGATCGTTCCATGCTGTTATACTATCATTCTTGGATGTTTTACAATCATTTTATAGCAACTTTATATCATTTTTTGGGACTAAGCTATTGACCTAGTGCCAAGTGCCAGTTGCTATTTTCTGCTTGTTTTTTACATTGTAGGAAATCAATATCAAATGGAGTCCAAATGCAGCAAAACTTTTTGTGGATTTTTTCTGGACCAGAAGATACCTGTTGGGCCAAGAAAGTACCTGAGGGGAGCTCTGAGGGGAGTGAGGGAGTCCTGGACTAGGGGGTGTCCGGATAGCCGAACTATCATCATCAGCCGGACTCCAAGACTATGAAGATACAAGATTGAAGACTTCGTCCCGTGTCCGGATAGGACTTTCCTTGGCGTGGAAGGCAAGCTTGGCAATACGGATATGTAGATCTCCTACCATTGTAAGCGACTCTGTGTAACCCTAGCCCTCTTCGATGTCTATATAAACTGGAGGGTTTTAGTCCGTAGGACAACAATCACAACAACAATCATACCATAGGCTAGCTTCTAGGGTTTAGCCTCCTTGATCTCGTGGTAGATCCACTCTTGTACTACCCATATCATCAATATCAATCAAGCAGGAGTAGGGTTTTACCTCCATCGAGAGGGCCCGAACCTGGGTAAAAACATCGTGTCCCTTGTCTCCTGTTACCATCCGCCTAGACGCACAGTTCGGGACCCCCTACCCGAGATCCGCCGGTTTTGACACCGACATTGGTGCTTTCATTGAGAGTTCCTCTGTGTCATCACCGATAGGCTTGATGGCTCCTTCGATCATCAACAACGATGCAGTCCATGGTGAGACTTTTCTCCCCGGACAGATCTTCGTATTCGGCGGCTTTGCACTGCGGGCCAATTCGCTTGGCCATCTGGAGCAGATCGAAAGCTATGCCCCTGGCCATAAGGTCAGATTTGGAAGTCTAAACTTCACGGCTGACATCCGCGGAGACTTGATCTTTGATGGATTCGAGCCACAGCCGAGCGCGCCGCACTGTCTCGACGGGCATGATTTAGCTCTGCTGCCGGAGAGTGCCCTGGAGGCCGCACATGAGTCCGCACCGACCCTTAATTCGAAGCCGATCGCGCAGACCGAGGATGGGTGGCTAGACACCGCCTCGGGGGCTGCAACCTCTACGGCGATAGAGACGAATACTTACTTTGTCCCTTGCGACGCTCGTGACTCCGAGGTGCCGGACTCCTCGCCGGACTCTGAACCTCCTGCGCCCCCTCCAATCGAATCCGATTGGGCGCCGATCATGGAGTTCACCTCCGCGGACATCTTTCAACACTCACCTTTTGGCGACATCCTGAATTCGCTAAAGTATCTCTCGCTATCAGGAGAGCTGTCGTGGATTTGTCACGGCAGATGTCCTAGTGAGAGGACTTAGTCGTGGAGCCATCGCTATGGGTTAACTTGAAGGGGTTAAAGCGGACACAAAGACACGAGGGTTTATACTAGTTCGGCCCCTTCGATGAAGGTAAAAGCCTACGTCCAGTTGTGATGGAATTGATGTGGTCTCGATGGCTAGGGAGCAAACAAGCTTCGCCTAGGCTCGAGTTGTTGTTGTCTGTCCTAAACCGCCGCCGGGTCGTCCCCTTATATACACGGGTGACGCCCGTCGGTCCATGGAGTCCCATACCGGTTCATATTCGTACCCCGGTTGGTCTCTCTCTATTCCTAACTTACAATACAAGCTTTACATACCATGCCGGTTTACGGCTACAGGTTCTAAACCGACTACAGGCCGTGGGCCTTCATCTGCTTACATTACTAATGAAGTTAACCCGGCCCAAGTAGGCCGGTTCACGCCCAGTGGTAATATCCCCAACATTAGGCCCCAGATTGATTTGAACTGGTTCATGTCAATCCTTCACAAAATCTTTGTCTTGGACATCTTCTGGTAATTGGTAAACCGCCATGTCGTCATCATCTCTGGTTGCTGTAAACCGGCATGACGTCATCACGAAGTTAACATTTATGACACCCTCCTTTATTAATAGATCTGTGATACCCAAGTCATCAGCTCCACTTCCGAAATTTTGGCTCCTGGATTCGCGCGCCTGACCCACGTCTGTTGTCTTATAAATAGGACCGAAGGGTCATTTCCTTTTCTCCTCTTCGTCTCTTTCTCTTCGTCTTCCTCGCGTCGCCAGCCTTGGAGCTCCACCACCGCCGTCGACCTCTGCATCGTCTTGGGCCGCTGCATCAACCTGAATGCACCAGAACACTGCGGTATCCTTCCGCGTCTTCTTCGTTTCCAGTAAGCCTTCTTATCTTCTTGACATAGATCTGTTCTTACGGTTTCATGTTCTTGCCGTGTTCTTCGCCTGTTCATGCTCGTACCCAGACTCCCGGATAAATCTGTGAACCCCTACCCTGATTAGCAGTAGCATTTTAGCATCCGCCTGTAGTTTCACGCTTAAGTCCATAGATCTCATCTACATATCTGCCCGTTGGTTTACTTCCGTTCTGTCTTTACCCTTTTGAATATCTTCTGTTTTTCTGAACTTACTTCAGATCCATTGCTGCAATAAGACTTTGCGAAACCTGTTTCTGCATACTTAGCCATCCGCAACCTCGATTGCTTTCAGTGTTTTAGATCCGGCGGTTTAACTCAATATAGAAAAAGTTAATAAACCGGTATATACCATTAGTCCCCTGGTTGAACCGCCAGAATTCTTTAGCCATACGATGCCACTTCATAGAAATCCGGTTTAAATATACTGCCTCCGGTTTAGCATTGCTCATACCAGCGCCTTCCTTTATTCAATATGTTCTTGAACCGGAATCACCTATTTCTTGTAGATCTCATCATGGCCAAACAAGTATATGAGTGGAATTGGGTTCCTTCTCGCGTCACAGAAACTCAGCTGGACGATTTAGTCTTGATCGGTGCTTTAGACAGCAAAGATACGATCCACTGGAGGGTTCCTGGAAATGAATGTCCTCCCACACCTCAGGAGGGAGAGGTTGTGATCTTTGCAGATCATTTAGCCCGGGGCTTCAAGCCGCCCGGTTCTAAATTTTACTGGGATGTACTAGCCAGTTTTCAGCTCCGCCCGCAAGATATTGGCCCCAATTCTGTTACCAACCTATGTCACTTCCAAGTGCTCTCTGAGGTATACCTTCAAGAGGAGCCTTCAGTCGAATTGTTTAGAGACTGCTTCCACTTAAACCGCTGTACTGAATTCACTGACGGCCCCAATACCGAATTGGGCGGTATGGCAATTCAGAAAAGAAAAGAGATCACTTATCCCCACGTCAAACTACACAGTCACCCCAAGGAGTGGAATGCAACATGGTTCTATTGCAAAGACACCTCCCCTGACAATGAAAATCCCTTGCTTGGCTCTCGTCCGGAGCGGCTCAGCAACACTCACCCTTTTCCACAAAGATTAAGTGCCAAGGAGAGAAGTAAATATGCTCCGCAACTGTCCAAGCTCTGAGCCTTCATGGCCAACGGTTTAACAGGAATAGACCTTGCATGCTGTTGGATATCATGGAGCATACTGCCTCTCAGCCGGCGCTCCGGTTTGATGTGCAAGTATACTGATAGCGTCGATGACCCACTCCGACACACTAAAATCCAGCTCTCTGATGATGAAGTCACAGATTCTGTGAAGAAAATGTTGAATGAACCGGAGCACCTCTGCGCTCAAACCGGCCTGCTCCCTTTCTACGCTACCAACAAACCGCCAACTGTAAGATTTTGACTGTTCTTTTATTGAACCTGTTACTGCTATCTCCGTCTGACATCAATTACTGCTTAACCAGGGTGATAATTCGTTTTGGAGCAAGAAGCTTCCACAAGACAAAACGGAGAAAGCAGAACGGCCAACCCGGCCAAAGACCAAGGTCATGAAGAAGCCTGCTAAAAAGAGGAAAACCACTGCTTCATCTGATCCGGCTGTTGATGATGATGTGGGTAACTCGGACCTTGAGGTAGAACTCAATTCACTAGGCTTACTTTTTACACGCCTTATTGATGATGATACTTGTCAGGACAACGCTGAAGCCAGTAATGCTAATGTCACTGAGGTAACTATTCTCTCTTCCGATTCAGATCCTTTGCCTTTGCCAAAATTTCGCCAGGCAAACCGGAAAGTTAAATTTTCTCATCCTCTTGCTTACTTGGATCCCAAATTTCTTATGAAGACTCAGCAACATGAAGCTCGCCGCACAACTCGGCACAGCGGCCAGGTAGTTACCTCCGCCGGTTTACCAAACAGTCCGGTTCGAAAGCGCCGCTCCGAGGTCTCCGACCTTTTTATTAATTTATATCCTAAAGCGGGTTTCATCCGTCAACCTCTTAATCTGTCTGACTCCGATTATCAGGTTCCTTCTCATTCTTCCTCTGGTGAATCATCGGCCACTCAGCTGCCGCCACTGAAAACGGTCCTTGGGTAAGCTAGGCTGAACATATGCTTCTGGTATACTGTGTTATAACTTATGCTGTTTCCACGTCCGGAGCGGGAGGCAAGTGGATGGCCTCCTCCGTTATGGAGGGGCACATCGAGAAGCTGCGCAGCACCAGATACCTATCCAGCGACATCTCGCACCGGCTGCCCGACGAGGGGCAGCTCATCCCCACCCCCAGGCCCCATGAGAGGGTCGTATTCCTTCCCCACTTCCTCCGCGGACTGGGCTTCCCACTCCACCCCTTCGTCCGGGGGCTCATGTACTACTACGGCCTGGATTTCCAGATCTGGCCCCAAATTTCATCCTCAATATCTCGGCGTTTATCGTCGTGTGCGAGGCCTTCCTCTGCATCCAGCCCCACTTCGGCTTGTGGCTCAAGACCTTCAACGTCAAGCCGAAGGTTGTGAAAGGCAGCCAAGCGGAGTGCAGAGGCGCCATGGTGGGCAAAATGCCCAACGTCACTTGGCTTGAGGGTGCCTTCGTGGAATCCATCAAAGGGTGGCAATCGGGATGGTTCTATATCACCGAGCCGCGTGACCCTAAATGGGAAGGGCCCTCGAGTTCAGATCTGGCATCCCCATGCAGCTCATCTCCTGGAAAGAGAAGGGCTTGCTTTGGGGTAGTTCGGAGGAGCTGACCGGACTCCAGTCCTGTCTCCAGACCCTGGTGAACAAGAAGCTCAAGCTTGTCAATGTGATCCAGGTCATGCTCGTCCGCCGGATTCTCCCCTGCCAGCAACGGGACTTTAATTTGTGGGAGTTTGATCCGGCACAGCACCGGACCTTGAGCAGGCTCTTCGACACTACGTACGAAGCTGCCTGGAGGGTGCTGTTCAAGGGCGCCGAAGCTCCCGCATCTGCTACCGAAGATCGCGGATTCAGCACGCAGCGTCCAGCTGGCGAGGTAAGCTATGTTATCCTTTATGGGACATTTGCTCTTCATAGTTTGACTCTATGCGGGATCTAAACTCCCAATGCCTTTAACAGGACTGGCAGAAGACGTCCGGACAGGTAAACTGTCCGGCTCCCCTTCCAGAAGACCCAACGGACACCCGTTTGACGGGGCTGCTGGTCCCGGCACTTTACGTGGTACCGGAGAAGAAGGCCAATAAGAAGGCCACGGGAACCCGAAGGAGTTCCCGGCGTCAGGTGGTGTCGGACTCATCGTCGCCGATGACTCCGAGGCGGACTCCTCCCCTGAGGACGAGGAGGAGGAGAAAGAGGCCTCTCCCCCAGCGGGGGGAGAGAAGAAGAGGAAGGCCTCCCCAACGAGGGAGGCCGAAGGGTCCAAGAAGGGAAGGACCCTTCCCCCGGATTGCTCCGCCAACATTGGCGACGGCAACGAGGAGTGGCCCTCAAGGGCCAAGCCCCTGGCGAGATCGTAAGTATCCGGGCTTCGCTTGGCCCTTGAGGGCCACTCCTCGTTGTCGTCGCCAATGTTGGCGGAGCAGTCCGGGGGAAGGGTCCTTCCCTTCTTGGACCCTTCGGCCTCCCTCGTTGGGGAGGCCTTCCTCTTCTTCTCTCTCCCCGCTGGGGGAGAGGCCTCTTTCTCCTCCTCCTCGTCCTCAGGGGAGGAGTCCGCCTTGGAGTCATCGGCGACGATGAGTCTGACACCACCTGACGCCGGGAACTCCTTCGGGTTCCCGTGGCCTTCTTCTTGGCCTTCTTCTCCGGCACCACGTAAAGTGCCGGGACCAGCAGCCCCGTCAAACGGGTGTCCGTTGGGTCTTCTGGAAGGGGAGCCGGACAGTTTACCTGTCCGGACATCTTCTGCCAGTCCTGTTAAAGGCATTGGGAGTTTAGATCCCGCATAGAGTCAAACTATGAAGAGCAAATGTCCCATAAAGGATAACATAGCTTACCTCGCCAGCTGGACGCTGCGTGCTGAATCCGCGATCTTCGGTAGCAGATGCGGGAGCTTCGGCGCCCTTGAACAGCACCCTCCAGGCAGCTTCGTACGTAGTGTCGAAGAGCCTGCTCAAGGTCCGGTGCTGTGCCGGATCAAACTCCCACAAATTAAAGTCCCGTTGCTGGCAGGGGAGAATCCGGCGGACGAGCATGACCTGGATCACATTGACAAGCTTGAGCTTCTTGTTCACCAGGGTCTGGAGACAGGACTGGAGTCCGGTCAGCTCCTCCGAACTACCCCAAAGCAAGCCCTTCTCTTTCCAGGAGGTGAGCTGCATGGGGATGCCAGATCTGAACTCGAGGGCCCTTCCCATTTAGGGTCACGCGGCTCGGTGATATAGAACCATCCCGATTGCCACCCTTTGATGGATTCCACGAAGGCACCCTCAAGCCAAGTGACGTTGGGCATTTTGCCCACCATGGCGCCTCTGCACTCCGCTTGGCTGCCTTTCACAACCTTCGGCTTGACGTTGAAGGTCTTGAGCCACAAGCCGAAGTGGGGCTGGATGCAGAGGAAGGCCTCGCACACGACGATAAACGCCGAGATATTGAGGATGAAATTTGGGGCCAGATCTGGAAATCCAGGCCGTAGTAGTACATGAGCCCCCGGACGAAGGGGTGGAGTGGGAAGCCCAGTCCACGGAGGAAGTGGGGAAGGAATACGACCCTCTCATGGGGCCTGGGGGTGGGGATGAGCTGCCCCTCGTCGGGCAGCCGGTGCGAGATGTCGCTGGATAGGTATCCGGTGCTGCGCAGCTTCTCGATGTGCCCCTCCATAACGGAGGAGGCCATCCACTTGCCTCCATACATGTCGTCATAATAATCATCATACATAGCAACATTATTGTCACAGTCAATTGAAACCTCTTCCAAAATAGTGGATGTATCACTAAATAAAGTCATGACCTCTCCAAATCCACTTTCATCAATATTGTAATAAGATTCAACACCCTCCAAAATAGTGGGATCACTACTACCAAGAGTTGACACACTTCTGAACCCACTTTCATCATTGTAATCATCATAAACAGGAGGCACGCTATCATCATAATAAATTTTCTTATCTAAAGTAGAAGGAATCAAAGGATCACATTCATTATGCAGAGCATCCCCAAGCTTAGGACAAGCATTATTTTTAGCAAATAAATCTTCAAACATTTCATACTCATCAAACATAGCATCCCAAAGCTTGTGGTTTTGCATATCATCATAATCATTCTTATCAATAGCATGGATGGCACCAATTGTATAGTAAACATTATTATCATATTCTTCCAAGCAAGTGCCAATATTTTTTCAAGATCATAAGAGACATCATTGTCTTCCCAATCATAATCATCACAACAAGTGGGTTTAATCAACTTTTTCGAGCTTCTTGTTGAAGAGATTGATTGGATAGGAAGCTCCTCCTCGTTACCTGATTCATCATAAGAAACATTAGTAGGTTATTGGGAAATATTTTCCCTCTCATTAGTACTCTATTCATATTCTATTTGTTTTCTTATCTTTAGATAGTTGGCAATATAAGGATCTCAATGCAGTTTACCGCACAAAACATATAAATTTCCTCTAGATCAAAATCAAGAATTCTCTTGAGATTAAATTTTGGAATACCCTCAGCTATACCTTACATTTCTTCATACCCTAAAAGAAGACTAAGCTCTTTATGATGCTCAAGGGTAATCAAGTTATAACAATATTTGGACATGATTTGATCATGAAACAATTTGCATTGGAGATTTAAATGACCACGTTCATTGCAGAGTTCACAAGGATGGCGAAAAAATTAAATCTTTCAGCACAATCATCTAGCCTCTCTTGCAACTTTTTCATTTCTAAATATTTATGCTTCTTACAAAATCTAACTTCCATTTTTGGTGTGTGTTTGCACTCCCAATTTACTCCACAAAAATTGACATTCTTATAGGAGACATCATTATCATGACTAATGCAATCATCATTAACATCATGGATATTCAAAGAATTCA
Source organism: Triticum timopheevii (assembly GCA_963921465.1). NCBI lineage: Eukaryota > Viridiplantae > Streptophyta > Magnoliopsida > Poales > Poaceae > Triticum > Triticum timopheevii. The sequence continues at coordinate 575,956,692 of OY997264.1, read as the reverse complement.
TACTAGCAATATTGCAATCATGCCCATCATCCAACATTTTTATGGCATAAATTTTGTTGTATTCTTTTTCTAGCGACTGAACACAATTATCGGAATCCTTATTCTCAAGATAGACATTATAAAGATAAAGAACAACCTGAGGTAACCCAATCTCCATTTTTTGCAATTTTCTTTTTATAAACCAAACTAGTGATAAAACAAGAAACTAAAAGATTCGATTGCAAGATCTAAAGATATACCTTCAAGCACTCACCTCCCCGGCAATGGCACCAGAAAATAGCTTGATGTCTGCTATGCAACTTGTTCTTGTAGACTTGTGTTGGGCCTCCAACCGCAGAGTTTTGTAGGACAATAGCAATTTTCCCTCAAGTGGATGACCTAAGGTTTATCAATCCGTGAGAGGCGTAGGATGAATGGTTTCTCTCAAACAACCTTGCAACCAAATAATAAAAAGTTTCTTATGTCCCTGTCGGTGTCAAAATCGGCGAATCTCAGGTAGGGGGTCACGAACTGTGCGTCTAAGGCTAATGGTAAAAGGAGGCATGGGACATGATGTTTTACCCTGGTTTAGGCCCTCTCGATGGAGGTAATACCCTACTTCCTGCTTGATTGATCTTGATGATATGAGTATTACAAGAGTTGATCTACCATGAGATCGTAGAGGCTAAACCCTAGAAGCTAGCCTATGATTATGATTGTTCTTGTCCTACGGACTAAACTCTCTGGTTTATATAGACACCGGAGGGTGCTAGGGTTACACAGAGTCAGTTACAGAGAAGGAAATCTACATATCCGAATTGCCAAGCTTGCCTTCCACGCAAAGGAGAGTCCCATCCGGACACGGGACGAAGTCTTTAATCTTGTATCTTCATAGTCCAACAGTCCGGCCAAAGTATATAGTCCGGCTATCCGAGGACCCCTTAATCCAGGACTCCTTCAGTAGCCCCTGAACCAGGCTTCAATGATGATGAGTTCGGCGCGCAGATTGTCTTCGGCATTGCAAGGCGGGTTCCTTCTCCGAATACTCCATAGAAAATTTTGAACACAAGAATCGTGTCTGGCTCTGCAAAACGAATTCCACATACCACCGTTGAGAGTACAATATTCCACAGATCTGATCTACCAACAGCTTTTTATGACATCATGCCGCGGTCCGGTCTTCATTCGAACCGTTTTTCACAACCAGCCACTACACGTGCTGCGAGGCGGTTTTATTGGCACGTCTTGTCGAAGCAGAGATCGTGTTCCCCTTATCACGGGATTCTCATCAATACAGGTGTGGGTAACCCAATCGTGTTTGTTTAATATGACTCCTCGATTTTAGGCAAGTCCCAAACGGCCACGCGGGGGACGCTTGATATTCATCTTCTTTATAAGGGGGGCCAAGGCTTGTCCTTTTCTTCCCATGCTTGATACTTCCCCTCCCAAACCTCGAGTTCCAACACCCAAGGCTTAAGCTAAGCCCTTCAGACCTTCAACCATGTCCGTATCCAACCTTCAAGGCCGGTGGATGGCCTCCTCCGGCACAGAGGAGGACGTCAAGAAGCTTAGGGAGGCCAGGTATTTCACCGCCGAGATTCCGCACAGGCTGCCTGCTCAAGGGCAGGTCATCCCCACTCCCGAACCCAACGAGAGTGTTGTATTTATCTCCCACTTTCTCCGAGGGCTAGGTTTTAGTGTTGATCCGTTCGTGAGAGGGCTCATGTTCTACTACGGACTAGATTTCCATGATCTAGCTCCAGATTCCATCCTTCACATCTCATCGTTTATCGTCGTGTGTGAAGCCTTCCTCCGCATCACCCCCACTTCGGCCTATGGCTCAAGACCTTTAATGTGAGGCCGAGGGTGATTGACGGGCGTCACGCGGAGTGCGGAGGTGCTATAACAAGAAAAGGTGCCGACACCCCATGGCCAAAGGGTTCTTTCATAGAAACTTCTGATTTATGGCAGCATGAGTGGTTTTACATCACAGCTCCCTGAGGTACAAAGCGGGCGGCCGCTCCAGCGTTCCGCTCGAGCCCTCCACTGCAACTGGCGTCATGGGCCAACAAGGGGCTAGACTGGGGGCCGATTAACGACGTGCTGACACTGCAAAGCCGATTCGAGACCTCCTAAAGAGGGATGTCAGTCTTGTCAAGATAATGCAAGTAATGCTGGTTCATCGGGTCCTGCCCTGCCAACGTCGTCCTGTTCATATGTGGGAGTTCAACCCAGAAGGACCGCGAACCATTCAACAATTCTTCGGCATGACGCTCAAAGAGATGTAGGGTCGTTCTTCGGATAACGAATAAAGTGTCCAGACACCACCAAGGACGTGGGTCTCAACTACAACCGTCCGGATACCCAAGTAAGTAATTCCGCTACCGAACATACCGTCCTTTATGTTTATTATAACATCATTTTGAAAAATTGCTCTCTGCCAGGACTGGATAAGGAAGGCAGAGAGGATTAAGTGTTCGGCCCCTCTTCCCGAAGGCTCTCCGGATCCTTTGTTGACCAGCATGCTTGCGCGCGCGCTGTATCAGGTGCCATCAGGAGAAGACGAGGGGAGGAATAGAGAAGCCACAGGTGGGTCTCATATTTTACACATCCAAATTGGGGGAGTAAGTGCATCCACGAAGGAGGACAATCGAGGAGGTGAACCTAAAATCCCATCTCCTCAAGGTAAGAAAAGGGCCACCTCTGAAGATTTGGAAACAGAGGCTTCCAAATGAGGGAAGAAACCCTCGACAAGGGGCCCTACCCCAGAGGGCGTCCTTACTGCACAGCGCCTGCAAGGGGGCCAACCCTCCACCGAGCCGTAAGTAAAAGAGTACTATGATAAATATATCCCATTTTATCTCTGAGGATAATAACCGAAACATGTTTGTTGCAGTCCGGCTCGTAGCCCTTCTCCATAGAGTTCGTCTTCAGGGGATCTTCCTTCGGAGATGATGGAGAGCGAAACACCTCCCCCTGCCTCCCCGTCACATGGGGCGGACGACCCCGAGGTGTCGTCACGGAGGATTTCTCCTGATCTGCCGAGGCCAGAAGTTAACACTTCGGCTGCCCGAAGTTCGAACTATTCGGCTCCCAAGGAGAGCGATAGAAAGAGTCTGGGATTGTCTAGCATACAGCCGGACACACTGATGGGTTTGCTGGAGCAAGCGGCCATCTCAGAGACACATCGTACCTTAATGGGTACGGTGATTGAGAGGATTTCATCTGCCAAAAGCGGATTGAATAAAGCCTTTACAATTCTGCTGAGTGGCTTTGAGGTACGCAGAATAATATATGTATTTCTGACGGTACAGCACATGCTAGGTGTGCTCTGTATAGATAGTAGCCCCTGAGACTCTGGTTGCCATCCCGAGGTGGCAAACAGAGGATCATAATCCCAGGTAATAATTGCGCTGCTTTTTATGTGCAGGCGGCTGATTGTCCGGCGGCTGACCGGACTACTGATTTTGCCGAACTGAAGCGGCAGCTGGACGTGGCAGATGCCGACATTGCGCTTGTTAACAAGCGGCTTGACGAGGCCTAGGGTATGTATGTTCGGCTTGTCAGTAAATTGTAAGAGGAGCATTATGCTAGTATCTATAATATATTGTGACTGCAGATGGAGCTGCTGCCGTAGAGACCCTTCGGGCGGAGCTTGCCCGAGCCAAGGAACAAGCTCGAATAAGTAATGCGGCCGCCCTGAAGGCGGTCGAAGAGTTGAGAGCCGAACAGGCCACTCATCGCCAGAGCGAGGAAAGGATAGCCGAGATGGCTGTTGAGCTGAAAGACGCAGCCGACCGTTATGAGCTCCTTGAAAAGGACAATCAAGCGAGAGCGGCCGACCTGAAGAAGGCCTTGGAGGCAGCCAAGGAAACCCGCTCTGAAATGAGAGGGATAAGGGAGGAGCTTCGTGAAGCCGGAGATATCACGGCTAGGAGGCCCTATTTGTTACGGATGAAGTTCGGAGATCCGAGGTATGCCCCTCTGGATCAGTTGTGGCGTGCTGCAGACGTATGCGGACCTGGCAAAGAGTGCCTCTGATGCGACTGAGTTTTTCAAAGATCAGAAAGACCATCAGGTAGAAAGGTTATTCTGGTCGCAGTTCAATGCCCCGATGCGTCCGCTGCCGTTGAATGACAGGATGGCCGCATAGGCCAAACTCCATAGGTTGTCCAGGCCTGCTATGAGGTCTGTCGTGGATCATCTTTGGCCACGTGGACCAAGGTCGGACAGTTATTTTGGGTTAGTGCAACAATTCCTTAGTGCTGTGTCGCATATCGATGCTGTAAAGAGGTCGACGTGCATAGAGGGTGCGCGGATGGCTCTTGCCCGTGTTAAAACATACTGGGCTGGGATGGAAACCACCGCTATTGCAACCCGGGGTGCGGCGGAAGGCCAGGACCCGGCCGAGACTATTTTGAAGAAGTCTTAGAAGGCGTCCGTTTAATAGAGGCTCCGTGCTCGAAGAGTGTCATCTTCGAGTGACATGTATCTCAATTGTAAAGACAATGCTATTTTGATTATAAAGGCTGTGTTTATACTTTTGCCCGAAAGTTATTGTAGTGCCTCCTGTGCGGCCGTTTATGTATGTATATAACCTAAAAGTTAGCAGTCGTCGGCTTTAGCCCCCACGCATATAATGCGGGGGTGTTCGAGAAAACGCGTAGTCACACTTTATCCAACGTCTTGGTCCGTTAAGGAGGTGGTAGCGCGGCGAACTAGGCAATCGGACTATATAGCTTTAACACTTTCACTTAGCCATAGGAGTTTGATGGTGGGGCTACTATATAGCCCCTGGTACTTCCGCGTTCATCTGAATATGGTGTGCGTACGTACATGACCGGGAAACCGGTCCTTCATTAGTGCGGAGGAATCGCGAAGATTCCGCTGAGTCATCGAGTGGTTGACCAGTCTCGCGCTGTATCATGACAGTCAGTTTTCGGCTTTCTCTACTGAGATGCTCATCCAGATGAACTATGGCACAATCGCAGTAGTTCTCCCGGTGCCGCCTTAGCCGATAGAGCGGAACGTAAGGTAGCAAAACACGGGAGCCGGGCAAACCCAACATTTGACCAAAGACATGATTCGGAGCTGATGCATATAAGGCCAAACTCGCGACGCCGAACACTCCCTAAGGTATTCGGACTTTACAACATATACTGGCCTGAATAACGCCCTTGATAATAAGCCCTGAGTTTCAAGGTATGAGCATTAGTCTGGTGTGACAAGAATGCCAACAACACCAGTATCCCTCCCGGTTGTGTTAAGTGTCCGGAGGTAAAAAGCAACAAGAGATATTAAAAAAGGTTTACGCAGGGTCTTAATCTGAAGAGAAACCTTTGAGTGAGGCCCTGCTGCACGTCTGTGCCTTTATCTCTGTTGTGCCGTATCCTGGAAGGGTGTAGCACGATGATCATCTATGAAAAAAAGGAGAAATCCAGGTGAAAGATTTTGTGCGAGGAGTTGGTTAGTCTGAATGAACCATAAAATGTGATATGTTATTGTATTAATAAGGTCGAGCCAAACTATGGGCTTCTTTTGTGGTGAGCAGCCCCTAGCACCGCTTATGAGGGTATCCCAGCTGGGTTGTTACATCTGGTGGAGCGTCGAACTCGTCTAACCGTGTCCGTGGTCTTGACGACCGACCGTTTATTCTGGTTGGAGGGGCCGCTCAGTGTTTGACTGCTAGAGCCGCCACATATTCTTCCGCATGTAAGGAACGCTCTGTATTTCCGCTAACTGTGATGACGCCACGTGGATCGGCATCTTAAGTTTAAGATAGGTGTAGTGCGGTACTGCATTAAAACGGGCGAAGGCCGTTCTTCCAAGTAGTGCGTGATAGCCGCTTCGGAATGGAGGGATGTCGAAGATTAGTTCTTTGCTTATGAAGTTGTTGGGAGAACCGAATACAACCTCTAGTAGTAGAGAGCCCGTGCAGCGGGCCTCGACACCTGGTATCACTCCTTTAAAGGTAGTGTTGCTTTGGCTGATTCTTGATGGGTCTATCCCCATTTTGCGGACAGTGTCCTGATATATCAGGTTAAGACTACTGCCGCCGTCCATAAGGACTCGGGTGAGATGGTATCCATCAATTATTGGGTCGAGCACCAAGGTAGTCGATCCTCCATGCCGGATACTAGTCGGGTGATCCCTGCGATCAAAAGTGATCGGGCAGGCCGACCAGGAATTGAATTTGGGGGCGACGGGCTCCACAGCATATACGTTGCGGAGTGCGCGTTTGCGCCTTCTCTTTGAAATGTGAGTTGCGTAAATCATATTCACTGTTTTGACTTCTGGTGGGAATTTTTGTTGTCCCCCAGTGTTCGGCTGGTGAGGCTCATCCTCGTCTACGCTTGGCGTCTCCCTCCCTTTGTGTTCGGCATTTAGCTTGCCGGCCTGCTTGAAAACCCAACATTCTTTGTGGGTGTGATTTGCAGGTTTTTCGGGGGTGCCATGAATCTGACATAACTTGTCTAGAATCTTATTCAGGCTGGACGGACCATCTCTACTGCCTTTAAATGGCTGCTTCTGTTGACCGGGTCAAGAGCCCCTGAATCCGGCGTTGACCATCGTGTTATCTGGGCTGACTTCATTGTTTCGACACTTGTTTTTGTTGCGTCGCGGCTTCCCGTTGCCATCTCTGACTTCGGATGTGCCTGGGTCGCTGGTGCCGCTACGGGCCAGCCAACTATCCTCGCCCGCACAAAAGCGGGTCATGAGGCTTATTAAGACTGCCATTGTCCTCGGCTTTTCTTGGCCGAGGTGTCTGGCAAGCCATTCGTCCCGGACACTGTGCTTGAAGGCCGCTAAGGCTTCAGCGTCCGGGCAGTCGACGATTTGATTCTTCTTGGTAAGAAATCTGTTCCAAAGTTTTTGGGCTGACTCTCCGGGCTGTTGAATTATGTGACTTAAGTCGTTTGCATCCAGATGTCGGACATATGTCCCTTGAAAATTAGCCCTAAAAGCGTCCTCAAGTTCTTCCCAACTTCCAATTGAGTTTTCGGGGAGGCTTTTCAACCAGTGACGAGCTGGTCCTTTCAACTTGAGGGGTAGGTATTTAATGGCGTGGAGATCATCTCCGCTGGCCATATGGATGTGAAGGATAAAATCCTCAATCCAGACCCCAGGGTCTGTCGTTCCGTCGCATGCTTCTATATTCACGGGTTTAAATCCTTCCGGAAATTCATGGTCCAACACCTCATCGGTGAAGCACAGGGGGTGTGCAACACCCCTGTATTTGGACGTGTCATGGCATGCTGTCGACGGTTGTTGATTTCTAGATGGTATTCGATCGAGACGATCGTTTTGGTAGCTCTGATCCTATGCTGGAGCTTGCTTCCTAGATCCATAGATGGACCTGGCCATACCGGATTTTTTGTCTAGGAGTTCATGTAAATCGTGTGCTATCTTGTGTGCGGCATCATTGGTCGTCCTATCGCGGCCACGGGGTGGTCGGTCCGGCTGATCGGCTGTTCTCGGCTAAATGGGCTCTATGGCCTCATAGTCGAATTCGGGCAACAGCTTGCGCTTTGGATAGCTCTTTGTGTGGCGATCGCCACTGTATTTCTCTTCAGTGTCAAGCACTTTGTTCCATCTGCGATTGAGCATGTCCTGCGCGGCCTTAAGCCTTTGCTTCTGCTTCTTTAGGCTCCTCGCAGTGGCAATAAGCCTTCTGTGGAGGTTCTCTTATTCCAAGTGTTTTTCTGGGATGATGAGTGCATCATCGTCCGGATTGTTCTCCTCTCCTGAGACAGATTGATTAATTTTACCCTCGGGATCAGCGTCATCTGGCGCCAGCTCCGGACTATGTTCACCGTCCCCTGGCTCATCCTGCTCCATCGCTGGGTCCATGGGGTTGTCGTTTTCTTTGGAGTCGGCCGGGGTATTATTCTTTCTTGCGCTGTTGTCGCTGTTTTTACTGCCGTGAGATTTAGAGCGGCGCCTATGGCGCCGCTTTGGTGGCTTATCGAGGGTATTATCCTTCGTTGCATCATCACCATCGCCTTCTTTTGGCGTATCCACCATATATATATATATATATCATATGATGAGGTGGCAGTCCAGCGCCCAGTGGGCGGTGGTTCCTGTTCTTCTCCTGTGTTGTCGTAAATACTGCCGATGTCTTCGGAGTCGAAATGGAGCGTGCCAGTTAAGTCATCGACAGTGGCTATGAAGTGGGTGGTGGGTGGGGAACGAATTTCTTTGTCGTCCGCTTCCCACTCGAGCCGGACATAGTTCGGCCAAGAATGTCCTGACAAGGAAAGAGACCTTAATGAATTTAGCACATCACCCAAGGGCGAGTGCTGAAAAATATCCGCGGAGGTGAACTCCATGACCAGTGCCCAATTAGATTCGATAGGCACGGACGTACGCGGTTTGGATCCTGTAACCGGAGACGAGTCCGGAGGTCCGACAATATCGACCCCATAGGAGGTGGGGTTGGTGTTTGGCTCCAAGGCCGATGAACGTGTGGTCTCCGTGGCGGGGTTCATCCACCTGTCCTCGGATGGCACAATCTGCTCCAGATTGATTCCTGGCGCCGCCGCAGGCGCGATCTTCCAAACACTGTCCGATGGCAGATCTAAGTCATGCCCATCGTGACTGTTCGGCACACCTGACATGGGCTCGAATCCGTCGAAGATCAAGTCTCCGCGGATGTCGACAGTATAGTTCAAGCTTCCGAACCTGATCTGATGGCCAGGGGCATAGCTATCGATCTGCTCCAGATGGCCAAGCAAGTTGGCCCGCAGTATGAAGCCGCCGAATACAAAGATCTGTCCGGGAAGAAAAACCTCCCCCTGGACCGTGTTATTGAAGATGATTGAAGGAGACATCAAGCCTTACCGCGACGACACAGTGGAACTCTCAATGAAAGCACCAATGTCGGTGTCAAAACCAGCGGATCTCGGGTAGGGGGTCCCGAACTATGCGTCTAAGCCTAATGGTAACAGGAGGCAGGGGACACGATGTTTTACCCAGGTTCGGGCCCTCTCGATGGAGGTAATACCCTACTTCCTGCTTGATTGATCTTGATGATATGAGTATTACAAGAGTTGATCTACCACGAGATCGTAGAGGCTAAACCATAGAAGCTAGCCTATGATTATGATTGTTCTTGTCCTACGGACAAAACCCTCCGGTTTATATAGACACCAGAGGGGGCTAGGGTTACACAGAGTTGGTTACAGAGAAGGAAATCTACATATCCGAATTGCCAATCTTGCCTTCCACGCAAAGGAGAGTCCCATCTGGACACGGGACGAAGTCTTCAATCTTGTATCTTCATAGTCCAACAGTCCAGTCAAAGCATATAGTCCGGCTGTCCAAGGACCCCTTAATCCAGGACTCCCTCAGTCCCCAACACACCCAATACAATGGCAGATTGTATAGGTGCACTAGTTCGGCGAAGACATGGTAATAGAAGTGTAGTATGGATAGTAGGTATTGATTTTTGTAACATGAACAATAAAAAATAGCAAGGTAGCAATTGATAAAACAGAGCACAAACGGTATTGCAATGCTTGAAAATGAGGCCTAGGGTCCGTACTTTCACTAGTGCAATCTCTCAACAATGCTAATATAATTGGATCATATAACCATCCCTCTAAGTGCGATGAAGAATCACTCCGAAGTTCCTATCTAGCGGAGAACATAAGAAGAAAATGTTTGTAGGGTATGAAACCACCTCAAAGCTATTCTTTCCCATCGATCTATCCAAGAGTTCATACTAAAATAACACCAAAACAAATTCAGATTCATAATACTCAATCCAACCCCAAAGAACCTCAAGGAGTGCCCCAAGATTTCTACTGGAGAAACAAAGACAAGAACGTGCATCAACCCCTATGCATAGATTACCCCAATGTAACCTCGGGAATCTGCGAGTTGAGTACCAAAACATATGCCAAGTGAATCAATACGACACCCCATTTTAACCACGGGTATTCATAGCAAGACATACATCAAGTGTTCTCAAATCCATAAAAGTATTCAATCCGATAACACAAAATCTCAAAGGGAAAACTCAATTCATCACACGATATAGAGGGTAAAACACCATATGATCCAACTATATTAAGAAAGCCCCCGATACATCAAGATCGTTCCATCAAGAACATGAGAAAGAGAGAGATTAAACACATAGCTACTGGCACAAACCCTCAACCCCGAGGGTGGACTACTCCCTCCTCATCATGGAGACCATATGGATGATGAAGATGGCCTCCAGTGGTGATCTCCCCCTCTGACAGGGTGCCGAAACAGGCTCCCGATTGGTTTTTCATGGCTACAGAGGCTTGCGACAGTGGAACTTCTGATCTAGGGTCTCAGCCAGTGTTTTTGGAATATTTTATGATTTAGAGGGTTAAGAGGGGGTGCGGGAGGCCGCCGAGGTGGGCACAACCCACCGGGGCATGCCTGGGGGCCCAGGCGCGCCTCGGTGGGTTATGCCCCCCTCGGGGCACCCCCCAGATGCTGCTCTAGCCCATTGGATGTCTTCTGGTCCATCAAAAATCCACAAAAAGTTTCGCGGTGTTTGGACTACGTTTGAATTGATTTCCGCGGTGTCAAAAACAAGCAAAAAACAACAACTGGCACTGGGCACTCGGTCAATAGGTTAGTCCCAAAAAATGATATAACATTGCTATAAAATGATTGTAAAACATCCAAGAATGATAATATAACAACATGAATACTTCATAAATTATAGATACATTGGAGATGTATCAACCCCCCCCCCTCTTCTCAATCTTTTAATCCTCGAGTGCTTCCCAGCTCTTGATGGAATGAGGAGGCAGTCTATTCAGCCAATGCCTCGCCAGCTCCTTTAGCTTGGGCGACAAATATTTGATAGCATTGAGATCATCTCCATTGGCCATATGGATATGGACAAGGAAATCCTCAATCCACACAGTTGGATCAGTCGTTCCATTATATGACTCGATGTTGATGGGTTTGAACCCATCAGGGAACTGATGTTTCATCACCCTGTCTGTAAAACAGATTGGGTGAGCAGGGCCTCAGAACCGAGCAATGTCATGTTGGACATTAGGAGATATCCGTGGATAATCTTGGTCCTGAGCTCGGCAATTCTTGTCCATCTAGGCATCTTAGCCATCGAGCCCGGCTGGCGCATGCCCTCTTGATTCGTAGATGGACCGAGGGGGCGCCCGGTTTGCCTCTATATGGCGTCGTAAGGCTCGAAGTAGTCAACATGATCTTTGTCATGATGACGTGTCGCTCTTTGGTGTGAAAAATTCCCTTGCTGGCCGTCGCGCCCTCTAGGGGGTCGACCTGGTCGGTCAGCCCATCCGCGTGTTAAAATCACATTGTCGGTTACCTCTTCATCGAATTCGAGAAGTAAACACCTGTGCGGGTAAGAATTAGGTGCGTTGTGGCGCCGTTCTTCTAGTCAGCCAAGAGTATTTCAACCCTAATCCTAAACCCTAAACCTAATCGGGGTCCTCGTCCTCGAGGATCCCTGCGGGACTGGGTTGCTGCCCTGGGGAGGCTTGAAACTCCTGTCCCAGATTGCCGGACTCGTCTACTGCCACGCCGAAGTTGGCGGTGGTGGCGTCGTGCCCGCTGGGGTCCCCGTTGGTACCTCTCCCGCGCCTTCACTGACGTCTTGCCTGGTTCTTGGGAGTATCTACCATATACGTCATAAGTGGATGTTGCAGTCCACTTGCCGCTATTGGCCAGCAGCGTAGTAGTTTTTGTAGGGCCGTCGACATCTTCATCCATGTCGGTTGCCTCCTCTTAGTCCAACACGTCGGTTAAATTGTCGACCATCGCGACTAGGTGGGTGGTGGGTAGGACATATATTTCCCGATCGTCGGCTCCAAGCATGATCTTGTCATAAACTGAGGTCTGACTGTCCGAGATTGATAAGCTTCGGATACGATCAAGCATCTCATTCAGGTGAGATAATTCCTTGGGATTCATGGCCTGGCTATAAGCCGGGACGACTTGAAGTATGATTGGTGTGTCGCTTGACACACTCTCAGCCTCGCGAGGAGCCGGAGTTGATTCTGGATCTAGTACCAGAGTTGTTCTGAGCCCGATGTAGTATCCAAAGTTAGGTATGGACCAACATCAGGGCTTGATATCGAGACGAGGTTGCCTGGGGAGGGGGTTATCAATTCCTCCGCGCGGGGTCTTGTGGAGCCAGGATGCCTGGTCCGACGTCCTTGAGGGAGATCAGTTCCGGGGTCGAACCCCCAATGTCCGATGGGCTCTCGATCCGGCCCGGCGTCCAGCCCGAGAGGACGAGATCACCGCGGGAATCCATGGTGTATTCCAAGCCTCCAAAAGTCACGACTAGATCCAGGGCATAATTCTCGATGGGAGCGAGATGGCCCACAGAGTCGACGAAAAGACCATGCTGAAGAATATGAAAAGTTGGTCGGGGATGATGGTGTCCCGGTAGTTGATGTCGTTGTTAATCTACAGACCAGCTATCGATATTTTTGTTTATCTCACGATGGAACTCTCAATGAAAGAACCAGTGTCGGTGATAATAGTGGTAGACCTCGGGGTAGGGGGTCCTGAGCTATGGATCTCGGATCGATGGTAATAGCAATGAAGGGCACAACATTTACCCAGGTTCGGGCCCTCTTGAAGAGGTAATACACTACGTCATGCTTTGATTATATTGACAATGATGTATCGAGTACAAGCTTGATCTACCTTGAGATCGTAAGGAGATATCTAACCCTAGGGCTAGGTGAATGTAATCGTGATTCGGCCCCTCTATAGGCTAAACCCTCTGGCTTATACACACACCAGGTTGGGCATCTAGGGTTACATAGTCGGTATCTAGGGGTGCACATCGAGGCGGTAGGAGATGTCTTGGAGCATACGCCAAGTCTTCGGTAGATGCAGTCTTCATCAAGTCCAGACATGTAGCTTTCAGAGTCCACCCGAATGAGAATGAGGGCCTATAGGCCCAGCGCGAGGACTATGGGTCGACTAGGTTGGCACCCCCTAGTCTAGGACACCGTCAGTAGGGGACATCAGAAACGGAAGAGGAGGAAGATATATATGAAGCCATCATCAATGAAATTAAACTTCAGCCAGCACCTTTTAATTGTACTTTTACTTTCAAGAGTCGTAGTATGAATTTAGAAGCTCATAGTTGATCCAAGCATTCTCTCACTCTTCATCCGAGACGCCATGTGTTGTTTGGACAATCCCACGACCAACATTGTATCCCACACACTATGGTTTTTGCTGAATAAAGCTTTGGTTTCCCTAAAAAAAAGCTTGATGGAAGGGTCTTTCAACCACTCAATCGGTGGAAAGGGGCACATGTTTCCACCTTAGCTGGTAAAAAGGGCCAATTAATTTGAAGATTTTCCCTAGGGGGCATTGCACAAGGGAGAGTTGTATGTTTGAAACGAAACTATCCTATCTCCTTGTAAAGATATCCACATAATGACCATTAATATGTGCTTCTGTAGTCACCATATAAGTTTTAGCTGCCCTCATAACAAATAAAAAATGCCACTTCTTAGTCCTTTATCTATCTGTAATTTCTATTTCACATGGAACTGAAATTTCCTGTTATGCGAGTCGGTTCTGGTGAGAACACCTCGAAGTCCCGAGACCGAAGACAACGACACCGCATCAAGCAGGAGCTATGTGCGAGGACATCGATGAGGCCTCGATGGGAGTAATCCGGAGCTGGCAATGATGCTTCAGCAACATCAGAGTGGATGCGAGTCATAGGTTGAAGAGTTTTGGTGTGGGGGAAGGGAGAGGGGGCTGCAAGGACGTAGTTGGCGATGGAATCTAGGAATGAAGGGGGCTTAGAGGAAGGTCTTGGTAGCGGCAGCGTGACAGCACAGGTGGTTCAGGCGGTGCATGACAGTGTTGACCGACCACTAGCGGCGGTGGATGACCAGTGTTAGGATCGAAAGTATGTCTAGAGGGGGGGGGGTGATTAGACTACTTGACCAAATTAAAATCTAGCCTTTTCCCAATTTTAGTTCTTGGCAGATTTTAGCAACTTAGCACAAGTCAAGCAAACAACCTACACATGCAATTCTAAGAGTATAGCAGCGGAATGTAAAACAATTGCATACGAAGGTAAAGGGAGGAGTTTGAGGAGGCAAACGCAATGTTGACACGGAGATTTTTTATCCGTGGTTCCGATAGGTGGTGCTATCGTACATCCACGTTGATGGAGACTTCAACCCACAAAGGGTAACGGTTGTGCGAGTCCACGGAGGGCTCAACCCACGAAGGGTACATGAAGAAGCAACCTTGTCTATCCCACCATGGCCGTCGCCCACGAAGGACTTGCCTCACTAGGGTAGCTCTTCACGAAGTAGGTGATCTCCTTGCCCTTGCAAACTCCTTGGTTCAACTCCACAATCTTGATGGAGGCTCCCAAGTGACACTTAGCCAATCTAGGAGACACCACTCTCCTAGAAGTAACAAATGGTTTGTTGATGATGAACTCCTTGCTCTTGTGCTTCAAATGATAGTCTCCCCAACACTCAACTCTCTCTCACAGGATTTAGATTTGGTGGAAAGAAGGTTTGAGTGGAAAGCAACTTGGGAAGGCTAGAGATCAAGATTTATGTGGTAGGAATGGAATATCTTGACCTCAACTCAAGTGTAGGTGGTTCTCTCTCAGAAAACGTATGTTGGAAGTGTAGGCATGTTCTGATGGCTCTCTCCAGGAATGAAGAGTGGGTGGAGGGGTATATATAGCCTCCACACAAAATCTAACCATTACACACAACTTACCAAACTCGGTGGGACCGAATCCTGGAACTCGGTCGGACCGGTTTAATAAATAATGTGACCGTTAGGAATTTCGGTGGGACCGACATGTCAACTCGGTGGGACCGATATGGTTAGGATTAGGGCATAACGTAATCTCGGTGAGACCGATTACACAAACTCGGTGAGATCGATTTTGGTAATAGACACACAGAGAGTTGGTCAAGCAAACTCGGTGGGACCGATTCGCTCATCTCGGTTGGACCGAAACGTTACGAAAGGGAAACAGTGAGTTTGCATTGCAATCTCGGTGGGACCGATCGCTCATCTTGGTTTGACCGAAACGTTATGAAGGGAAACAGAGGGATTACAATCCCATCTCGGTGAGACCGAGATCCCCATCGGTGAGACCGAAAAGACTAGGGTTTGTGGCAATGGCTATGACAACCAAACTCAGTGGCGCCGGATAGACAGTTTCGGTGGGGCCGATTTTGACTTTTGGTTTGGGACATATGTGGATGTGAGAAAGTAGTTGAGAGATTTTGGAGCATATCACTAAGCACTTTGAGCAAAAAACTCATTAAGTAACACCTCATCCCATCTTGATAGTATTGGCTTTTCCTATAGACTCAATGTGATCTTGGATCACTAAAATGGAAAATGTAGAGTCTTGTCCTTTGAGCTCGAGCCAATCCTTTTGTCCTTAGCATTTTGGGGGGTCCACTTGTCTCATCCATGCCATGCCAATCATTGAGCTTTTCCTGAAATATTTATCTTGAAGTAGCATTAGCTCAATGAGCTATATGTTGTTAGGAATTACCAAAACCACCCAGGGATAGTTGCACTTTCAATCTCCCCCTTTTTAGCAATTGATGACAACATATAGATAAAAGCTTCGACAAATGATAATAAGATTAAAAAACATCGTCTCTTTGAGAAGTATGTGATAAGTAAGAGCTCCCCCTAAATTTGTGCACTATTTAAAATTTGCTTTGGACTGCAAATGCACAATGTGTTAGGACCATGGGTTACTCTTTCATGTCACATACATCTTGGTGGAGCGCTCAAAATGATAATAATTTAACATATGCACTCATCACCAAGCAAAGTGAATGATCATATAAGGATATAAGAGATAATATCATCCAACAAGCATTAAGGGTAGCATAGCATATGATCAAACACATGATCATCCAAGTATCTCACAAAAGACATAGTGTATCAAGCAAGCACACAATAAAGAAGTTCAGCCACCAAAAACAAGAGAGATAAAAAGCAACACTCTCTCTCGAAGCCTATGATCTATACATTTCTCTCCCCCTTTGGTAACAAGTTACCAAAAAGTTCAAAAATGCATAGTGCTTAACGACTCTCAGGCTTGGTCTTCATGAGGTGGTGTAGAGATGACTCCAAGGACAAAAGAATCAGTTGATGTAGCTGGAGCTGGTGGAGTGGCTGCTGGAGCTGGTGGCACTGAAGCTGTGGCAGCTGGTGTAGATGATGTAGCTCTAGTATCTGGAACTGGCTCTGCAAACAATCTCTGTCCTCTGGGCACTCTAGCAAATGCATCTATAGTAGACTTGCCCTTCTTCTCCTCCACATCCTCCTGAACTTGCTCAACTGCAGTTTGGATCTCAGTGACCTTGACATCAAGAGCATAGAATTTCTGCTCAATGATCCTCTCCAAACTCTCCTGGTTTTGAGTCAGGGTGGCCAAGCCCTTCTCAATCCTCAAGGTGGAGGCAATCAGATAGCCAAGCTATTCCTGCTTGCTCTTCAGGAACACTTGAGATGCCTTTTCAGCAGTTGGCATCTTTGCAGCTTTCTCTGCCCTTGCCTGCTCTCTCTTCTCATGTGCTTGCACAGATGATGGTTCCTCCTCATTCATCTCAACTGTGTTATCTTCAAACTCAGGATATAAAGGTAGATGCTCCTTAGCCAATAGATATGTGCCTGTGCCCATCTTTGAGTTGATGAGCTCCTGAATGTGTGGATCATACCCACAACTTCTCTTCTGATCAGTTGTTGTTCTCTTGATTGTTTCCACAATCAGACTCATGACTTTGAATTTTTGAGGCACATCAAACAAATGCGGCAAGTTGATAGCATGTCCTCTGATCATCTTGTGATCTCCAGACTTAGGTAGCAATGTGTGCCTAAGGATCCAGTTGATTGTAGGCAGACCAGACAATAAGAAGTGTACAGATCCAAGCTTGTGGGTTTCCAAAGCTTTATCTGGGATCTTTCTATACATGTGTGCCATAGAGTTGTGGTCTTTCTTCTTCTCAGCATATACATCCAAGTCATCTTCATTTTCTTTTGGGGCATTGATCAATTGAGCCCATTCTTCAAAAGTGGATTGGTACCTAGTACCTTCAAACATCCAGATGATCTTCCCATCTGGGTAGAAGTGAGCTGTGGAGTAAAACTGCATGATGAGCTCATCATTCCACTTGGTGAGCTTCTGGGCAACAAATTCATCAACTCCACATGCTTTGAAGCAGTCATATACTCCTGGATAGTACCTTAATTTTTCTTGATGTAGTCCCAGTTGATCCATCTCATGTCACGCACAATGGGCTTCTTGTCAAGCAAAATTGTCTCATAAAAATCTTGTTGCTCCTTTGTGTGAAATCTGTAGTCAACTGCTGTCCTTCTCCTCACAACATATGGATTTGACTGTCTCCACAATCTCAGTCCAGCATCCTTTCTAATGTGCATGTCTTCAGCTACTGGATGAGCATCATTATGGTCAGGAATCTTGGGCTTCAACTTCGTCAAAATAAGTGAATCCTCTTCTTCTTCAGCAGCTTCAAGCACTGGGGCCTTGTTCTTCTCTGCAGCAGGTATACTTCTGGTGTTCCTATTGGGTTTAGGCTTTGGAGCTGGAGCAGCAGCCTTGAAAGCGGCTTGGGCTTAGATGGAGCAGCCCCTGACTTAATTGCATCTCCCATGAGCTTCTGAGCTTTGGGTGCTGGTGCAACATCCTCTTCCTCTTTTTTTTCCTCATCAGAATATCTCCTCATAGAGGGCTTGCCAAGGACATTGGCATTAGTTGTTCTTACCCTCTTATTCTTCTTGGCTTCACTAGCAGCTTCTTCTTCAGACTCAATGGTGAACTTCATAGTTTCACCTGTGGCCACCTTCCTATGTTTGTATGTAGGCACTCTCCTGGCAGGTGCCTTCTTGTTCATGCCTTGCTTTGTGGTAGCAGTTGTGCCATACTCCTTCTTCAACACCTTCTTCTTTGAAGTGGCCTCATCTTTAACGGCCACATAATCCTCATCTTCAGAATCTAAGGTTTTCTTCTTCCTTGTCCTGGTGGCTGCTTTTGGCAAATTGCTGCCCTCATCATAACTGCTTGAGGGACTAGTGCCCTCACTCATCTGAGCTTGCTCCTCTGACTTGTTCTGACTATCACTTTGATCAGACATTTTGCAAACTCACTGACAGCAGACCCTGTGAATAGATATAGATGAGGTAGAGTAGATGAGCATCACAAAGTACAGAGGTTTTTGCAAAACAATTGAGTCAAAAACTTAGTTTTAGTTTTCCACAGAAAGCATTTCATAGCTACCGATTTGTAAACTCGGTGATACTGAAGCAGCTTTTGGAACCTAAACTAGTGAACTCGGTCAGACCGAGTCACAGTTCGGTGGCACCGAGACTGCTAGGGTTTCACACAGAATTGATCTCAGTCACACCGATTTGCAATTCTCGGTTAGACCGAAAATTGCATGTGCAATGGCTTAAGCCAAATCGGTGAGACCGATTTCTACAACTCGGTCGGTCCGAGATGAGTTCGGCGGAAACCTAACCCTAAATTTTCAAATCAAATCTAATCTACGGGAAGTTCTCGCTGGATAGGATGATTTCAAACGTGGCAAGAATCATGGCAAAGCAATGTGCTAGGAATCGGAGTTAAAGAATAGCACAAAGTGTCAAGTTCATACCCTAATTCGGCGGTGAACTTGCTACGGCGGTAACGGTGGGGCAGGATGCCGTTGACGGCAGCGAAGACCAGCAGCGGGAGGTCGCTGGCGGCAAAGAGGACGATTCGAAGACCCCAAGAGGCGAAGGGTTTTGGAAAATTTTCCAAAAATTGACCCGTGAGTATAGATAGCCTGACCCTGTCGGTGTGACCGAGTGGACAACTCGGTGGCACCGAGATGCAAAACTGCAAGCAGTTACTGCAACTCGGTGTTACCGAAAGGATCTAATCGGTTGCACGGAGGTTGAAAACCTAGATCAACTTAGTGATCTCAGTATGACCGAAAAGGTTGAATCGGTCAGACTGAAATGCACAAAGAGGTTTTGGAAGTTTAAGTCTATGACGAGTCCGGGACTCTGAGTGCTCCTCACACGAGTGGTTCGAATCTGACTTGATCAAACTTTGTGATGTATCATGAATAGAGTTTGAGACGAGAAAATCATAGATAGCTAGAGAAGGTTCTTAGGCATTCTTGTCCATCCACTTGGCAAAAGGAAAGAAACCAAACAATCAAAACAACAAGTGGATGTCCTCGAATGAGTAAAATATGCAACCAACATGCTCACACAATAAAAAGGCAAATGAAATATGTGGCAAAGCATGCACAACCAATCTAGCATCTATCAAACAATTGGCGATGACTAGGTCATCTATATATGAGTATATTGACTTAGGAGTCAAATGAAAACATTTGATCCTAGGTCATACTCATTGTTAAGCACAAGTGGGGTTACCACTTTTACATAAAGCATTGTTGTGTTCACACCATTAGAGTAGCTTTAGCTCAATTCTTAGAGCAAAGCTCCCCCTAGATGTGAGATCCCCCTAAGAGGGATGAACTAACCTTGGGTTTTGTCGATGATGACTTCATGTAGATGTTGGAGATGTGGATGCTCAATGTTGATGTAGATCATTCGGAGCAATCCATTGGAGTGAGTTGCACTTTCAATACCTACACGGGTTTGTCCCACAAGGAACAAACAAGGATATCCATAGACATAGAGTGATGCACACACAAAATGATGTCCATGAAAGCATTAGGTTACCTTGTTCCTTGTCTTACCAACAAGAGGGTTTGCGACTCCTTGAACTAGTGCAAGATGTGGAAGTTGATTGCACTTGTCCTTGCCAAAATGATATGAGTGAAGTATGTTGGTGGAGTCACCCTCAAGAACTCTCTAGTTCTTCTTCTTTTGGATCCACATCATCTTGATGGGAATCCTTGGAGTTGTAGTTGTACTTGATGAAGTATAACTTGATGTAGTCTTGGGAACCCACTTGACCATGGCCTTAGGAGCTTCTTCAAATGCATCAATCTCCTCTTGAAGCTTGTCCTTGCCTTTTTACTTGTGGTCTTGTGGTGGAAGATCATCTTGAGCTTGTGTTCCTCTGAAAGAAGTAGGATCATACTTCTCTTGTTGAGGAACAAACTTCGTCTTGGGGTATTGATCTTCTTCCCACTCAACTCCATTGGCATTGAACTTATGTTCAAAACTAACACCTTGATTCTTCCGGTGCCTTCCTTGCTTGCATACAATTTCCTCGAATTGCTTACTTCCAGCAAGGCTCTTGTAAACACCTTTATCTATAATTCCCTTCAATAAGCTATTTTCTTGCTCAAGTGTAACTTGGCTAAGAGAATAATTAGTGGAATCAAGAGAACTACTAGAAGCAACAACATTGGATTTAGCATGATTATTGCTACTACTAGAAGAATAATCTTTCTTGTTCTTGTTACTAGACTTGACTTGTGGCATGTAAGTAGATAAGAGTTGTCATGGGAAACGAACACCTATGGGGCAGGGCCCCTTTTCGGTCCGGCGGGGAGCGGAGGGTGCACGAAGAGCGGATCGAGGCGGAGCACGTGAGTGATTTTTACCCAGCTTCGGAGCTCTCCGGAGAGATAATACTCCTACTGCTGCTTTGTGGTTCTATTATGTTCTTGCTCGAGAGCGTGGGAGTGTTCTGGTTTCGAATGAGTCGAACCCCCTCTACGTTGCGCATGGGCCTCCTTTTATAGGCCAAAGGGGTCACCGACAGGTGGCAACGCATGCAGGGGTAAAAGTGTAAAAAGGGTGGTTGGTACAACTGCTTCTACAGTGCACTCTACCTAACTCTGACGGCAGGGGACAAGAGCATTTAATGCCCGTCTGCGTCGCCCAAACAGTGCAGAAAAGCGACCGTTAGGGGTGCCACCGCTTGCCACGATGGCCATCTCGTCATCTCCGCTCGCCACCTCGCACCGCTTGGCTGCACAGCTTCCCGCCACATGCGCCTGGAACGGTCCTGTGGCGACACGTCGACGGATGCACTGGAGCGTGAGCACAGAGTGGTGGCTTCGCCGCGGCAAGCGCCTTGCCACGGTCGCTGTCTTGTCGCGCCCGGGAGCTTGCCGCTCGCCGGGTCTTGCCGGGACGCGCGGTGCGTTGCGGCAAGTTTCTTGAAATGCCTTGGTTGGCCTCCCCGGCAAGCTCCTCTTGCCGGGGCCTTGTCCTTCCCGGCAAGCTCCTCTTGCCGGGGCCTTGTCTTCCCAGTTAAAACACTTTGTTCTTGAATGGCTCCAATAGGAACTACGGAGGATCTTGGCGGGCACCCGACAAGCCTTGCCGCGGGGCGCTACGACTGCCCGTGCACAAGTTCGGGATACTAAGGTACCCCTACTTTAGTACACCGACAAGAGTAAACGCTTGGCAATGTAAGAAGAACTTTTCTTGCGAAGATCATCATTGATTGCCTTTAAAAACTCATGCTCGTGCTCAAGGTTGAGCTTTTCAAAGCGTAACTTCTCATGAGTCTTTAAAAGTTCTCGATAATCTTCCAAGATAGTTTCATGAGCTAACTTAAGAGTGTTTAGTTCTTTAGTTAGGCGCTCAATCTTCTCCTTATCATTATCATTCGTTTTATCTTGATTAGCATGATTATTTGACGGTTCATCATAGTATTCATCACTAGAGTTGTCAACAAGTAAATCATCATGACCTAACAAGTCATCTTCATCACTATTGAAATCAACATACTCGGGGTGTGATACCTTTGGGCCTTTAGCCATGAAGCATCTTCCAATTCCTTCATTTGGTGAGTCAAATATGTCATAGGAGTTGGTTGACACAAGTGCTAGACCGGCAACACCTTCATCTTGAGTATATTCGGAGTCGGAGTGATAGCTTCTGTCGGAGTGATTATCGGAGTCGGAGCCGGATACCCATTCACCAACATGAGCTTGATGTCTTCATTTTGTGTAGCTCCTTGATAACTTGTCCTTCCTTTCCGAATCCTTGCTTCTCCGGGATGTTCTTCGTTCATAACGATCATCTTTACTCCTTCTTTCTCTTGATGGTGATTCTTCTCTTCTACTCCTTCTTTTTGGAGAATCTTCTCTTCTTTTGTAGGGAGCCGTACACTCATTGGAATAGTGTCTGGGTCTTCCACAATTGGAGCAATTGCGCTCACGACTAGAAGATCTTTTGTCATTGTAGGACCTTGACTTGGAACTTCCTTCCTTGCTTCTACTCTTGTAGAACTTGTTGAAGTTCTTCACCATCAGGCTCAATTCTTCATTGAAGGCTTGTTTCTCACTTGATGATGTGGGAGCTTCACATGAGGCTTTGTAAGCACCACTTGACTTGTTATGGAGCTCCTCCTTATCCTTGAGTGACATCTCATGAGCAACAATTCTTCCAATGACTTCCGTTGGCTTGAGATATTTGTAATTGGGCATCATTTGGATCAATGTGCACACAGTATCATATTTTCCATCCAAGGCTCTTAGGATCTTCTTGATGATGAATTTGTCGGTCATCTCTTCACTTCCTAAGCCGGCAATCTCATTTGTGATAAGAGCAAGCCTAGATTACATCTCAGCGACGCCTTCACCATCCTTCATTTTGAACTTGTCAAGTTGACTTTGAAGCACATCCAATCTGGATTCCTTGATGGAGTCGGTACCTTCGTGCATGTCAATCAAAGTATCCCAAATTTCCTTTGCATTCTCAAGACGGCTGATTTTGTTGAATTCTTTGGGGCACAATCCGTTGAAGAGAATATCACAAGCTTGAGCATTGTATTGCAGCATCTTCAACTCTTTCGCGGTAGCTTCACGGTTCGGTTCTCTCCCATCAAAGAATTCTTCATGCAAGCCAATACACACAATAGCCCAAATGGCGGGGTTATGTCCAAGAATATGCATTTTCATCTTATGCTTCCAACTAGCAAAATTAGTACCATCAAAGTAAGGACCTCTACGATGGTAATTTCCCTCGCTAGATGCCATACTCTCCTAGGTTGTGAAACCAAGGCTATGACCACCAAAAGCTATAGAAATCAAAGCAAATGGAAACCAAACCTCTGACACCACTTGTAGGATCGAAAGTATGTCTAGAGGGAGGGGGGTTGATTAGACTACTTGACCAAATAAAAATCTAGCCTTTTCCCAATTTTAGTTCTTGGCAGATTTTAGCAACTTAGCACAAGTCAAGCAATCAACCTACACATGCAATTCTAAGAGTATAGCAGCGGAATGTAAAACAATTGCATATGAAGGTAAAGGGAGGAGTTTGAGGAGGCAAACACAATATTGACACGGAGATTTTTTATCCGTGGTTCTGATAGGTGGTGCTATCGTACATCCACGTTGATGGAGACTTCAATCCACGAAGGGTAATGGTTGCACAAGTCCACGGAGGGCTCCACCCACGAAGGGTCCACGAAGAAGCAACCTTGTCTATCCCACCATGGCCGTCGCCCACAAAGGACTTGCCTCACTAGGGTAGATCTTCATGAAGTAGGCGATCTCCTTGCCCTTACAAACTCCTTGGTTCAACTCCACAATCTTGATGGAGTCTCCCAAGTGACACTTAGCCAATCTAGGAGACACCACTCTCCAAGAGGTAACAAATGGTGTGTTAATGATGAACTCCTTCCTCTTGTGCTTCAAATGATAGTCTCCCCAACACTCAACTCTCCCTCACAGGATTTAGATTTGGTGGAAAGAAGGTTTGAGTGGAAAGCAACTTGGGAAGGCTAGAGATCAAGATTTATGTGGTAGGAATGGAATATCTTGACCGCAACACAAGTGTAGGTGGTTCTCTCTTAGAAAATGTATGTTGGAAGTGTAGGCATGTTCTGATGGCTCTCTCCATGAATGAAGAGTGGGTGGAGGGGTATATATAGCCTCCACACAAAATCTCACCGTTACACACAACTTACCAAACTCGGTGGGACCAAATCCTGAAACTCGGTCGGACCAATTTAGTAAATAATGTGACCATTAGGAATTTCGGTGGGACCGACATGTCAACTCGGTGGGACCGATATGGTTAGGGTTAGGGCATAATGTAATCTCGGTGAGACCAATTACACAAACTCGGTGAGACCGATTTTGGTAATATACACACAGAGAGTTGGTCAGGCAAACTCGGTGGGACCAATTCGCTCATCTCGGTTGGACCGAAACGTTACGAAAGGGACACAGTGAGTTTGCATTGCAATCTTGGTGGGACCGATCACTCATCTTAGTTTGACCGAAATGTTATGAAGGGAAACAAAGAGATTACAATCCCATCTCGGTGAGACCGAGATCCCCATCGGTGAGACCAAAAAGACTAGGGTTTGTGGCAATGGCTATGACAACTGAACTCAGTGGCGCCGGATAGACATTTTTGGTGGGGCCGAGTTTGACTTTTGGTTTGGGACATATGCGGATGTGAGAAAGTAGTTGAGGGATTTTGGAGCATATCACTGAGCACTTTGAGCAAAAAACTCATTAAGCAACACCTCATCCCCTCTTGATAGTATTGGATTTTCCTATAGACTCAATGTGATCTTGGATCACTAAAATGGAGAATGTAGAGTCTTGTGCTTTGAGCTTGAGCCAATTCTTTTGTCCTTAGCATTTGGAGGGGTCCACTTGTCTCATCCATGCCATGCCAATCATTGAGCTTTTCCTGAAATATTTATCTTGAAATAGCATTAGCTCAATGAGCTATATGTTGTTAGGAATTACCAAAACCACCCTGGGATAGTTGCACTTTCACTAGTCAAACGATGTTGGAGGGGAATAGAGAGTATGCCATACATACTTGATGTTTACATTTTTTTTACAGGCCTACTAGAAAAACAATATGACATGCCAGTTTATGGTTGGGTTTCAGTTGGGAAAGTGCTACCCACATCGAAATTCAAGGGGGAGAGGTTCAGTATGATGAAAAGTCTATAGAATTCCCATCATTGACTGTAGGTCAACCATTTTTGGAGCAAGCGTAAGGGAAGAAGAACATAAAATTAATGCAAGAAAGGTTGAAGAAGTAGTTGGAGTTTAATCCAACTGTCATAGCAAAATTGACTTAATCTAATTTTGAACCCTAATAGTGCATCGACATCCCTCAGGGAGGTTATCCGAGTGACCTATCATTCCTCTAGCCAGGTAGGAACGTACGAGCATTTTGATTCGCCCCAAAGCACTCCCAGCAAATGCTTGAGAATTGTCATCCGAAAACAGATAAATTTGTCATGTTGTATAAGATTTGCCATGTTAAAAAGTACAAAAATTATGATAAATTTGTCATGTTGTTGTATAAGATTTGCCATGTTCTAAAGTACAAAAATCATGAGGTTGTATGAATGATTGTGAGAAAATTGTTATGCAGAATAATTCCCATGCATTTTCAGTGAGTTTTCATGATTGCAAAATGGAGAATTGTCAGCCTGAAAAAAATGGTGAAAATTGTCATGCTCGGAATCCATGCTCAACAGAGGGAACTGCCATACCACATCCATAGGGAAAGGTGAAAATTGCAATGTTGTATTGGCCGTTCTGAATGCATTCTATCAGATTGGTATTCAGAGCGAATTGTTTAGTTTTGTCAGCTCATAGTTTGTTCAGACTTCAGAGGGGTGCATCTGAGCAATGGTGGAGATAGGGGGAACCAGTAGGGGCCTGCCCCTTCTAAGATCAGGAATTTAGTGCTAATTTGCGATGAACAGAGGTTGAATTAGTAATTATTTGTTGCTGAAAATCTGTTTTGCAGTAGTTTGGCCCTTCCGAACCTATTTGAGTAGCACTTGGACCTCTAATACATATTTTCTAGCTCTACACTGCGTGGGAGCGAACACTTTTGGGTTCATGCACGACATCCAACATACTGAGAGCATTCGCTTGAAAACCATAAAAATCTGACGTCAGATCGTTAGCATTTAGGCTATTTTCTTCAAGCATCTTAGCATATGTCCCACCCTCAATCCCTCCCGCGTCTCCCCCGTGCTGTGATGGGGAGGGAACCCTAGCGCTCCACCGATACGTCTCCAACGTATCTACTTTTCCAAACACTTTTGCCCTTGTTTTGGACTCTAACTTGCATGATTTGAATGGAACTAACCCGGACTGACGTTGTTTTCAGCAGAACTGCCATGGTGTTACTTTCGTGCAGAAAGAAAAGTTCTCGGGATGACCTGAAAATCCACAGAGGCACATTTTGGAATTAATTAAAATATTGGCGAAAGAATCAACGTCAGGGGGCCCACACCCTGTCCACGAGGGTGCAGGGCACGTGGCCCCGGGGCGCACCCCCTGCCTCGTGGCCCCCCTGGAGCTCCACCGACCTCAACCCCAACTCCATATATTCACTTTTGGGAAGAAAAAAATCAGAGAGAAGGAATCATCGCGTTTTACGATATGGAGCCGCCGCCAAGCCCTAATATTCCTCGGGAGGGCAGATCTGGAGTTTGTTCGGGGCTCCTGAGAGGGGAATATGTCGCCATCGTCATCATCAACCATCCTCCATCACCAATTTCATGATGCTCACCGCCGTGCATGAGTAATCCCATGTAGGCTTGTTGGACGGTGATGGGTTGGATGAGATTTTTACCATGTAATCGAGTTAGTTTTGTTAGGGTTTGATCTCTAGTATCCATTATGTTCTAAGATTGATGTTGCTATGACTTTGCCATGCTTAATGCTTGTCACTAGGGACCGAGTGCCATGATTTCAGATCTGAACCTATTATTTTGTCATGAATATATGTGAGTTCTTGGTCCTATCTTGCAAGTCGATAATCACCTACTATGTGTTATGATCCGGCAACCCCGAAGTGACAATAATCGGGACCACTCCCGGTGATGACCGTAGTTTGAGGAGTTCTTGTATTCACTAAGTGCTAACGCTTTGGTCCGGTACTCTATTAAAAAAAGGCCTTAATATCCCTTAGTTTTCAATAGGACCCCGCTGCCATGGGAGGGTAGGACAAAAGATGTCATGCAAGTTCTTTTCCAGAAGCATGTATGACTATATTTGGAATACATGCCTACATTACATTGATGAACTGGAGCTAGTTCTGTGTCACCCTATGTTATAACTGTTGCATGAGGAATCGCATCCAACATAATTATCCATCATTGATCCATTGCCTACGATCTTTACACATATTGTTCTTTGCTAAGTTACTTTTCTGTTGCCACTGTTACAATCACTACAAAACTACTACTGTTACTTTTGCCACCGTTACCGTTACCTCCATACTACTTTGCTACTAAATACTTTGCTGCAGATATTAAGTCTTTCAGGTGTGGTTGAATTGACAACTCAGCTGCTAATACTTGGGAATATTCTTTGGCTCCCCTTGTGTCGAATCAATAAATTTGGGTTGAATACTCTACCCTCAAAAACTGTTGCGATCCCATATACTTGTGTGTTATCATCCACTACCGCCCGGGTCGTTCCCTACTCCCTTCCCTTCCCTCGCTGCGGCCTGGTGGCTCGATCAGGCAAAGTTTGGCCACAGTCAACGGCCGCGGGGCGGCTTCTTCCCATCACGTGCGGGGGCTGGCGTGGGGCGGCTCCATTGGGTCAAGGCATGGCACATGCTTGCAGGCAATGCGGCACGGCAGCTATCTGGCAGGGCGGTGTCCTGTAGGTGCTACGCATAGGTGCGAGGCAATGGGTAGGAGCGACATCTGCATGTTGGGTGGTGCATTGCTGGTGGTGGCGCTGGAAGCAGTGCGGTGTGAGCTTTGGCCAGACCTTGCGCGTGGCAGCGAGGAGTGCTACGGCGGCTTGGGCTGGTGGCTCTGTTCTGCTTCTGGCAGTGGTGGCAACTGGTGGTGGTGGTCTTGGCTCGTGCTTGCCCACATCTACTGTGAGCATGGTCGGGATGGTGGGGCGATTTTGTGGTAGTTGCTTCATCGTGGACATGGTCCTGTAGTAGACAGTGGTGGCTGCGGTCTCCCTTTTCCCGTGTCTGAGCCGGTAGTGCGTGGGTGCGTGTGCCATGGTTGCAGCTTTGACCTAGGGTCCGTGCTCGGGCAGGCGAGATTTGGGCTTGGGCTGGTGTCGGAGTTGTTGCTCCAAGTAGTTGGGTTCGTGCTTGGCCCGGGTGGTGCCTATGGGTGATGAGGTCACTCTTCTCGCGGGCACGGCGGTTGATGGTGGTGGTCTAGACATTGCGCATTGTCGAGAAGATCAGCATGGAAGGCCACGAGCATGGCATCGTGAGAGCTTGCTTAGCAGCGACCGTTAGGACTCATGGGGTTGTGTCCCCCTGGTCCATCGGGACTGGTTGGAACGCTGGTGTGGACTACTACTTGTGAGTTGCGTTGGGATTTCCCTAAAGAGGAGGGGATGATGCAGTACAATAGAGATAAGTATTCCCCTCAGTTAGAAACCAAGGTTATCAATCTAGTAGAAGAACCACGCAACAACTTGTTAGCATCACCTACACAAAAAATAACAAATACTTGCACCCAACGCAAACAAGGAGTTGTCAATCCCTTGGCAGTTAATTGCAAGGATCGAAACTCGAAGTGATAGATGGATAAATAAAAACACAAAATAAAATAAAGTATATAAAAGTGCAGCAATATTTTTTTTATTCTAATATATGATTTAGATAGACCTGGGGCCCATAGTTTTCACTAGAGGCTTCTCTCTTGAACATAGCATACGGTGGGTAAACAAATTATTGTTGGGCAATTGATAGAAAAGCGAATAATCATGACGACATCTAAGGCAATGATCATGTATACAGGCATCACGTCCAAGACAAGTAGACCGACTCCTGCCTACATTTACTACTATTACTCCACACATCGACCGCTATCCATCATGCATCTGGAGTATTAAGTCCATAAAGAACAGAGTAATGCCTTAAGCAAGATGACATGATGTAGACAAAGTAAACTCAATTAATATGAATAAAACCCATCTTTTTATCCTTAATGGCAACAATACAATTATTTTCATGTCCCTTTCTGTCACTGGGATTGAGCACCGCAAGTTCGAACCCATCACAAAGCACCTCTCCCATTGCAAGAAAAATCAATCCCAAACCAAATCAATAGATCGGAGAGAAATACAAAGCTATAATAATCATGCATAAAAGAGTTCAGAGAAGACTCAAATAATATTCATAGATAATCTGATCATAAACTCATAGTTCATCGAATCCCAACAAACACACCGCAAAAAGTGATTACATCGAATAGATCTCCAAGAACATCGAGGAGAACATTGTATTGAAGATCAAAGAGAGAGAAGAAGTCGTCTAGCTACTAGCTATGGACCCGTAGGTCTATGGTAAACTACCCACACATCATTAGAGAGGCCACAAGGTTGATGTAGAGCCCCTCTGTGGTTGATTCCCCCCTCCGGCAGAGTGCCAGAAAAGGCCCCAAATGGGATCTCTCGAGATCAGGAACTTGCGGCGATGAAAAAAAGGTTTCTGGTGGCTCCTTGCATGGACCCCCCCCCCCCCCACAAGCCACCAGGGCGCGCCTACCCCCTGGGCGCACCCTGGTGCCTTGCGGGCTACCCCTTCACCTTCTCGTCTCTTTTGTCCAGAAAGGAGTAGCCCGCAAGGCACCAGAAGCTTCTAGGGTCTCTTTTGTCCAGAAAAAATCTCCAATTTTTTTTATGGCAATTGAACTACGTTTGGTGCTGGTATTCTGGAAAACCAAAAAGAGGCAAAAAAATAGCTACTCGCACTTGGCACTAGGTTAATAGGTTAGTCCCAAAAATGATATATAATTGCTTATAATTGCATATAAAAAATATAGATACTATAATAGCATGGAACAATAAAAATTATAGATACCTTGGAGACTTATCATGGACATCTCCTACTGTGGAGGCATCAACCCAAACTTCGTGGCTGATGCCAGGCTAGGAGTGGAAGGAGGCGCCTTGGACTCTTCTTATCATGGTTGGTGCTCCGTGATGTGGGAGGTTAGTGGTGTCTTTGACATGGATGTTGGGGTGGCGGCTCCGAAAGGTAGTCCGGATGGTTGGCTCTCCAGCGGGCGCCATGGCAGTGGTGGAGGCTCCCCTTCTTGCTAATGTGGGCGGCAAGAGGGGTAGTGGATGCTGGCTCGGGCGTGTCTCTGTCATTGGAAGTGGCGTTGCCGAGATCAGGATCTGGGTTCTGAACTTGTCGCGCCTTTCTTGGAGGCCTCAGGCTGACTGGGTGAGCTGTCGAGCCAAACCTCCACGCTTTGGCACCGACAGCGGTGGCGCTTGCGGGCGCCGCTATCTTCTTGAAGACATCATCATGGTTCTCCTCTCCATGTCAGGGATCCGGGTGAAGACCCTTCTCAGTTCTACACTCGACAGCGGTGACGCTTAGCGCTGTTTTCTCTCTTGGGGGCGTTGTCGTGGACTCACTACTGGAATTTTTGTATATGCGGGTGCTAGGATCTTTAGCAAGAGCCAAACCATGGACACTCAGCAAAGCAACAGATGCCGAGAGGGCCTCTCGGCAACAGGCTCATCTTGGCAAACATAGAATATTGCCGAGAGTAGACCTCGGCAAAGGCACTATTTGCCGAGAGCCATGCAGTGCCCGCTGAGGGAGTCCTGAATTAGGGGGTCCTCGGACAGCCGAACTATGTACTTGTGCCGGACGGTTGGACTATGAAGATACAAGATTGAAGACTTTGTCCCGTGTCCGGGTGGGACTCTCCTTTACGTGGAAGGCAAGCTTGGCGATTCGGATATGTAGATCTCCTTCTCTGTAACTGACTCTGTGTAACCCTAGCCCCCTCCGATGTCTATATAAACCGGAGGGTTTAGTCTGTAGGACGACAACAATCATAATCATAGGCTAGCTTCTTGGGTTTAGCCTCTACGATCTCGTGGTAGATCAACTCTTGTAATACTCATATCATCAAGATCAATCAAGCAGGAAGTAGGGTATTACCTCCATAGAGAGGGCCCGAACCTGGGTAAACATTGTGTCCCCCGCCTCCTGTTACCATTAGCCTTAGACGTACAGTTCAGGACCCCCTACCCGAGATCCGCCTGTTTTGACACGGACATTAGTGCTTTCCTTGAGAGTTCCACTGTGTCGTCACGATAAGGCTTGATGGCTCCTTCCATCGTATACAACGATGCGATCTGGGGTGAGGTTTTGCTCCCCGGACAGATCTTCGTATTCGGCGGCTTCGCACTGCGGGCCAACTCGCTTGGCCGTCTGGATCAGATTGATAGCTACGCCCCTGGTCATCAGGTCAGGTTTGGAAGCCTGAACTACACCGCCGACATCCGCGGAGACTTGATCTTCAACGGATTCGAGCCCATGTCAGGTGCGTCGAACAGTCACGACGAGCATGACTTAGATCTGCCATTGGACGGTGTTTGGGGGATCACACCTGTGGCTGCCCCTGCCATTAATCTGGAGCAGATCGTGCCATCCGAGGACGGGTGGATGGACCCCGCCACGGAGGCCACACACTCATCAGCAATAGAGCCGAACACATACTTCGCCTCCGATGAGGCTTGTGTCATCAGACCCTCGGACTCGTCTCCGGCCATAGGCTCCGAACCACGTGCATCCGTGCCTATCGAATCCGATTGGGCACCGATCATGGAGTGTACCTCCACGCATATCTTTCAGCACTCGCCCTTGGGCGACATGCTAAATTCATTAGTCTCTCTCCCTGTCAGGAGACTCCTGGCCGAACTATGTCCGGCTTGAGTGGGAAGCGGACGATGAAGAAATTCGTTCCCCACCACCACCCACTTAATAGCCACTGTCGATGACTTAACCGACATGCTTGACTTCGACTGCGAAGACATCGACGGTATGGACGACGATGCAGGAGAAGAACAGGAACCACCGCCCACAGGGCACTGGACATCCACCTCATCATATGATATATATATATATGGTGGACACGCCCAAAGAAGGCGATGACGATGAGGCAATGGAGGATAATCCCCTTGAGAAGCAATCTAAGCACCGGCGTCATAGGCGCCGCTCTAAGCCCCGCCATAGCAAAAATAGCGATACCGGCACAAGAGACAATAAAGCCTACACTACCAGTGCAGGATGCGGCTGACCGGCCACCTCATGGCCGAGACAAAGCGGTGTATCAGCCCTCACCCCGTCACCAATCAAACAAAAACACTAAGGCCCAGGGCTACACGCAGGACCTGCGAGACGTATTGGAAAACAAAGCAGGACAGTCAAGATCAATCTACGGATCACGGGGGCGCGCCCCAACATGTGACAATGACCGTCACGCCGGATGTACTAAAAGCAAATCTGGTCGGGCCGAATACAACAGACCAGACTCATTTGAGTTGCGTCGTGATGTAGCCCGGCATAGAGGCGCCGCACACCCCCTATGCTTCACTGATGAAGTAATGGATCATGAATTCCCAGAAGGGTTCAAGCCCATGAACATTGAATCATATGATGGTACAACAGACCCCCGCGGTATGGATTGAATATTTCCTTCTCCACATTCACAAGGCCCGTGGCGATGATATACATGCCATCAAGTACCTCCCACTAAAACTCAACAGACCGGCTCGACATTGGCTGAATAGCCTGCCGGCAAACTCCATTGGCACTTGGGAGAACCTAGAAGACGCATTCCTTGACAACTTCTAGGGCACTTATGTGCGACCTCCGGATGCTGATGACTTAAGTCACATAACCCAACAGCCTGGAGAGTCAGCCAGGAAATTCTGGGCTAGGTTCCTAACTAAAAAGAACCAAATTGTCGACTGTCCCGATGTCGAAGCCCTAGCGGCCTTTAAGCATAACATCGGCGATGAGTGGCTCGCCCGACACCTCGGCCAAGAGAAGCCGAAGTCCATGGAAGCCCTCACAACACTCATGACCCGCTTTTGTGCGGGTGAGGACAGCTGGCTGGCTCATAGCAACAGCACATCAAGAAATCCTGGCACTTCAGATGCCAGAGATAACAACGGCAAGCCCCGACGCAAGAGACACAAGCGTCACAACAATGGCGATAACGCCGAAGACACGGCAGTCAATGCCGGATTCAGCGGCTCTAAGTCCGGTCAGCGGAAAAAGCCATTCAAAAGAAACAATCCGGGCACGTCCAGTCTGGACCGCATACTAGATCCCTCGTGTCAAATTCATGGCACCCCCGATAAACCAGCCAACCACACCAACAGAGAATGCTGGGTGTTCAAACAAGCCGGCAAGTTGAATGCCGAAAACAAGGAAAAGGGGCTGCATAGCAATGACGACGAAGAGCCCCGGCCGCCGAAGACAGGAGGACAGAAGAAATTTCCTTCCCACGTGAAAATGGTAAACATGATATATGCAACCCATATTCCCAAGCGGGAACGGAAGCGTGCACTAAGGGACGTCTACGTGATGGAGCCAGTCACCCCAAAGTTCAACCCATGGTCTTCTTGTCCGATCACTTTCGATTGCAGGGACCATCCGACCAGCATCCGTCATGGCGGTTCGGCCGCGTTGGTCCTCGACCCCATCATTGATGGATCCCGCCTTACAAGAGTCCTTATGGATGGTGGTAGCAGCCTGAACCTGCTCTATCAGGACACAGTGCGCAAAATGGGCATCGATCCCTCAAGGATCAAACCCACCAAAACCACCTTTAAAGGTGTCATACCAAGTGTAGAGGCCTGCTGCACAGGCTCAATCACACTGGAAGTGGTCTTCGGATCCCCGTAAAACTTCCGAAGCGAGGAGTTAATCTCCCATATCGTCCCCTTCCGTAGTGGTTATCATGCACTACTAGGACGAACTGCATTTGCTCGATTCAATGCGGTGCCACATTACGCCTATCTCAAGCTCAAGATGCCCGGACCTCACAGGGTTATAACAGTCAATGGAAACACAGAGCGCTCCCTCCGTACAGAGGATCACACTGCGGCCCTCGCGGCAGAAGTACAGAGCAGCCTTTTTAGGCAGATTCCAATTCGGCTATAAAGCCTCTGGACACCGTTAAGCGGGTCCGAAGTACCCTGCAACAGGATCGTCCAGAGCTCGCCTAGCAATTCTCCCTCCGCCCTCGTCCCAACCAAGCGGTGAAATTTATGCCGCGCGTACATAACTACACACTTAAAATACCATGGGCATAGGCGGAGGAACGGCTACAATGCGGTCCACAATGCGGCTTAACCATCCCAGGACCCGTACACCCTCACCCCTTTCTTTCTTTCAGGTCCTTCTCTTCTTGAGGCTCTTCCGATAATCTGAGTATCGGACCCATCACGGGACGGAAACACCAAGGAGGCAAGAAGCTTTGACGTACAAGGGAATCCCCAGGTGGTCTCATAAACGATCGCTATACCTGTTTTACATACCCACGCAGCTCTCTCTTGGTTACAGACATGTCAAATAGTCTTATTTTTGCTTATCGCAATGCTTGTATACATACGCCTCGACGTATTATTCAAATAACAATGGAAAATAACGTATAGCGTCAGCTTATCATTACATTCTTTATATTTTTCTTGACTGTTTATTTATTACAAATTGCACCCATACATTCTGGTACGTTCAGTCCGCCAGGGGCTTCAGTGTACCCCATAGCACAGCAAGAAAAGTCCAACACTTTCGACAGTGCAGCACCCCGAACTTATAGCACTATATGTATCAGCTCCGAATCATGTCTTGGGTCAATAGTTGGGTTTGCTCGGCTCCCATGTTTTGCTGCCTTATGTTTCGCTACATCGGCTAAGGTGGCACAGGGAGAACTACTGCGATTGTGTCCTGGTTCGTCCGGACGAGCACCTCAGTAGAGAAAGCCGGAAACTGACTGTCATGATGCGGCGAGACCTGGTCGCTGTTCGAGAGGTCTCAAATCCTTAAAGATTTTTTCTGCTTTGGGCGAGGAATCGGCCTTGTCCGATTTAGGCATGTATAGCGCCCCAATTTCGGCCTTCCGAATACCAGGGGCTACGCCAAAATTTAAAATTATAGACTTCTATGGCTAAGTGAGAGTGATAAAGCTGTATAGTCCGATTGCCTTGTTCGTTGCGCTAAACACCTCCTTAAAGGACCAAAAATTTGGATAAAGAGTGTTTAGATTTATCCCGAACACCCCGGTACTAGTTACATGGGGGCAGAAGCCGATGACTGGCCAACTCTCAGGTTTTATAAACGGCCGCACAAAAGGTAAAATTTTAAATCAACAAGCGTTATATATCGCAAATGAACTCGTTTTCATATTACAGGATCAAATGAGTACATTCATTCAAATATTACATCCTTAGCACATTCCTCCGCCACAAGGTGGGCGCCCTTCAGGACACTGTCATAATACTTTTCGAGGTGACGGTGCTACTTGCCCTTCGGCGGCCCCTCCGTCACCAGCTTCTCGACATCCATCTTCGCCCAGTGCACTTTCGTGCGGGCGAAGGCCCTGCGCGCACCTTCAATGCAGACTGACCACTTTATGGCTTCAAGCCACGGACAGACATTTACAAGCCGCTTCACGAGACCAAAGTAGCTGCTGGGCAAGGGCTCGGTAGGCCACATCCAGACTATAAGTTCCTTCATGGCCAGTTCGGCCGCCTTGTGCAATTCGACCAGTTGCTTCAGCTGGTCGCTTAAGGGCATCGGATGTTTGGTCCCAATATATTGAGACCAGAACAATTTCTTCATCGAGCTCCCTTCTTCGGCCCGGTAGAACTCCGCAGCATCTGATATGCGGCGCGGCAGATCTGCGAACGCTCCTGGAGATCTCCGAATTCGGGTAAGTAAAAGGAAAGTCTCCTTTACATGCTTGCTTTGCATAATGAATGCCTTACCTGCTGCTATCTTCTTGGCCGCCTGAATCTCCTGAAGGGCCCTTTGGGCCTCGGCTTTGGCGTCTCGCACGCTCTAGAGGGCCTCAGCAAGCTCGGACTCTTGCGTCTTAGAGTCACGCTCCAAGGACTCATATTTCTTGACGAAATCCTGGAGCTCTTGCTGGACCTCGTCGACACGGGCCTCTTGCTTCTCGCGCTCGGTGCGCTCCTTGGCCGCTTTGTCTTCGGCCTCGGACAGTGCCTTCTTAAGGGCCACCACTTTGGTCGAGGCCCCTATTAAAAGTTCATGACGCTTCTATGAGCTGAAACCATTTTTTCTTTATCAATATACAGACGGGGTATCACTTACCTTTGTTCTCCTCGAGCTGCCTCTTCACGAGGCCGAGCTCTTCCTCGGACCGCTCCAGGTCCCGCTTCAGTCCGGAGACCTCCGCAGTACGAGCGGCAGCGGCTAGCAGCGACGCCTGCTTATTCACATAGACATATTGTGATTAGACTCCTGTGGATGTTATTTGATCCTCTGTTCGGCCTTTCTTTCCGAACACCAAACAGAGCATCAGGGGCTACTGTCTATACTGTGATACTTTTCTTCGTCATGCCTAGGCCTTGTGCAGATGAGGGAGGGGCATGTCATGCCACCGTGTGGCGAAAGTACCTTGGTGGCATGTATGATGCAGCCGTTTAAATCCTTGGAAAATCGTACGATGCCAGATTTCCTCGAGAGCTGGCACGGTGTCATCACATGGCCCCTGTAGGGTGTGTTAGAAGTTTGGGCGCGTTTCAAATAAGCCTCCCTTGAGGCCGCTTGTAAACCCCACCATCTCTGAGCTAGTCTGTGGATATCGAGAGGGAACATGTCTGGTTTGTGCAGGAAGTGCGGGTCCTATTGCTTCGTTGGCCTCGAAACTTCTTATGCTGTCAAAGGAGGCCATCGCATGACACGTGCCACCCCCCCACATTTTCCGGACCCGCATGCAATATTCGAGAAATTTATTGCTCTACTAGGGTTTCATCGCCGGAAATTGCAGACCAGCAAGGCGGCACATGAAATCATGCCCAGAAGTGGCATGGGAAATCCTTTGTGATGTCCTTGCGGCATGCGTAGGGTTAGATGTGATGCTAATTAATCATATTACCGAGAATATCTCTCGGTACATATGTCATTTCCGGGATTTGCCCTCGGCAAAAGGGAAAACCTAGATATAGTTGCGGACCTTTTTCGAGAGTTCCTCCCAGTAATAGAAAACCTAGATCTAGGTTTGATTTCTTTTTCAGAGTGCCACACCGACATGCTCTCGATAAAGGTAGCATCGGGCACTTAAACTAATTCCCCGGTTTTCATTTCACTTCGCGCCTCTCTCTCCCACCTATGCCCCCCACTCACTGACCGCTGCCCCCACCTGCCGACACCCCTGCACACCACGGGCGTCCCCCAACTGTCCGGCCCTCCCATCCCGCAGCCGTCCCCCGACCAGCCGGTGCCCCCACCCCCGTACCCATGCCCCCCCCCCCCCGACCGGCCGGCGCCCCCACCCCGTGGCCCTCCCACACCGAGCTCCTCCCTCCGATCTACTTGGTGAGCTCCCCCCTCCATGTATGGATGGATGCATAGAAAGATGGATGGATTGATTGATGGATGGATGCTATGTAGATAATTTTTATGATGTTTTATGCATGGATGCTATGTGTGGACGTATGTAAGGATTTTTTATTGTTTGCATCTATTAGTTTTTGTTGTTTGTATGTATGCTATGTATATAATTTTTGATAATTTTGTATGCATGGATGCTACGTGTGGATGTATGTATGGATTTTGTTGTTGTTTGCATCTATTAGATTTTGTTGTTCGTATGGATGCTATGTAGATAATTTTTGATGATGTTGTATGCATGGATGCTATGTGTGGATGTATGTATGGATTTTTTGTTGTTTGCATCTATGTAGATAATTTTTGATGATGTTTTATGTAGTAGTTTTATCTAGTAGTGGGACTGGTAGTTTTCGTAGTAGTTTTCAGAGGAATGGTGCCGATTTTTGTCGTAGGGGGTGGCGCTTCCTCTGGTCCTCCTCTGTGATCTTTTCGAAGCAGGAGGAACAGAGGAAGAGCGACCATCATCGACAGTCGATGGAAGTTGTTCTTGGAGAAAGAAAATTGACTTTGGCCGATGACGGCCAATCTGGGCGAGTTCTTCTTGTGATATACATTTGTCACGCACGATGGACTCGCCCAGCTTGACCATCACTGAAAGTCGAAATACCCGTAAGAGAATGTCCACCATATATACCACCACCAGAGAGAGTGTCCACCATATATACATGAGAGAGTATCGACGAGAGTTGTTCTTGGAGGAAGAAAATCAAGTTTTGCCGATGGCGGTCAATCTGGGCGAGTTCTTCCTGTGGTATACATTTGTCACGCATGATGGACTCGCCCAGCTTGACCATCAACGAAAGTTGAAATACCTATGAGAGAGTGTCCACCATATATACCACCACCAGAGAGTGTCCACCATATATACATGAGAGAGATGAGAGTTGTTCTTGGAGGAAGAAAATCGACTTTTGCCGATGGTGGTCAATCTGGGCGACTTCTTCCTGTGATATACATTTGTCACGCATGATGGACTCGCCAAGTTTGACCATCACCGAAAGTCGAAATACCCATGAGAAAGTGTTCACCATATATACCACCACCAGAGAGAGTGTCCACCATATATACGTGAGAGAGATGAGAGTTGTTCCTAGAGGAAGAATCGACTTTGGCCGATGGCGGTCGATATGGGCGAGTTCATCCTGTGATATACATTTTTCACACAAGATGGACTCGCTCGACTCGATCAACACTGAAAGTCAAAATACCCGTGAGAGAGTTTCCATCATGATTAATTTGCTTAAAGTAATCTTTGATGTTTGATTCTTATGCTATTTTTCATTGTGTGATGAAAGGTGTTAACACTGATCGATATCGCGGCTATGGCTTCCATTAGGGTCGACTCCGCATTCAAGGAG
Organism: Triticum timopheevii; assembly: GCA_963921465.1. NCBI lineage: Eukaryota > Viridiplantae > Streptophyta > Magnoliopsida > Poales > Poaceae > Triticum > Triticum timopheevii. Next base: position 575,917,960 of record OY997264.1, on the reverse strand, counting down.
AAGCATGCCGAGGACCGCTTGGCAGCGCTCATTGAGAAGAACCCGCAGCTGATCCTAATAAAGTATGTTGTGGATCTGGCCAAGAAGAATACGCCAGCTAAGGAGAGGAAGGCCCCACCACGTAAGGAGTGTGACGACCCGGTGCCATTGAGTCAGCCGACCTTCATTCCCGACGACGCTTGGTCCTCCACTGTGGGGCATGCCCCCATGTGCTTTGACTCCACGATCACTGGTTTCACCGACTACACCTCGGAGTAGTCCACCTAGATAGTTTGGCGTTGATTTAGTGATATAGTCATGTAGCTGCTGATATGGACTTGGATTGCCACTTGCGCTGCTTTTGATTGGATGAGTGATGAATGCTTACGTGGATTATGTATGATGTGATACTTTAACCTTGCATTCCTTCTATGCCTCCTTTTCTCTTTCTTTGTAGATGAAGTGATGTGCGGTGTACAGAGGTAGGTGTCCAGGAGTCTACGCTTCATGGTTGAATGCAATGAACAAGTGATTCGCTACGAAGGCAGCTCCCACGACTCGTTCAATAGCAGAGAGAAGACAGAGTATCATTACAATCAGTATGTGCTTAATCAGAAGAGAAAATCTACATTAGGCTTCGGCAATGGTGCAAGCGAGAAACGGCTTATCGGGTTCAGTGGATGGAAGAAGTTGATAATACTCCTTTAGTTCGTCATAATTGTGGTGTTGCTTTTGTCACGTGGTCGCATGTAGACATGCATTGACCACTTTGTTGTTTAGTAAGGAGGCACTTGTACCAAAGAGCTACTATGTGATTTCAAATGAAGCTTTTGTGAACTATTTATATAATGCTTATGTGATATTGTTGTTAGACTTTGACTTCAAATGCAAGTTTGTGTATTGTATATTTGATTTTGCTGCAGCGAACCGAGGGAAAAGCGGAAGAAAAAATAATTGGGAACGAATCTTAACCGAGTGCACCTCTCGGCAAAGTGGCATGAGCTGGGAGCAGCTGGCAGTTGACTGTGGCAGTTTTGCCGAGCGTGGATCTCGGCAAAGAGCTGACGAAACCAGCGTCCGTGAAGTCACTTTATTTTGCCGAGAGGTACTGTTTGACTCTCGGCAAACTCTTTGCCGAGTGCCCGTGTTCTGGCTCTTGGCAAATTCCTGTTTGCCTAAGAGGTGTACGTCGAGTGCAACTCTCAGCAAACTCTTTGCCGAGTGTCCATGTTCTGGATCTCGGCAAATTCCTATTTGCCTGAGAGATGTACGCCAGGTGGCCTTTGCCAAATGCAACTCTCGACAAAGCCTTTGCCGAGGGTTTTAGGCCCTTTGCCGAGGGTTCCTGGCACTCGGCAAATTGCGCGATTCCAGTAGTGAGTTTAAGCTTGTTAGGGTGTTGTGTTGTGTTGTTTTCGGTTCTTCCTATGTTGTCTGCTGTAGCGTAGCCGCTTGCGTTCTATGTGATCCGGTTATTTTAGGATTTGCTCTGTAAGAGGGTTATCTCTTCGCCTTGTATCGCTCGATCGTGTACTTTGATATGTTGCTTTAAAGTGGGGCGAAAGTCTTTTTGAACGAATCTTAGCATATGTTTTTTTTAGCTAAAACTGTAGCATGGGTGCTCCCTTATTTATCGCGTCGCAAAGTTTTGGGCTTTGGTGCACTTGTCTGATGCATGCCAATTTGTTCAAGTCCCATCCTACAGGCTAGCTTGTGTGGTGTACAAGTACAACACACAAGCAAGAGAAATAGCAGATTTCATGGAGTAGTTAGAAAAGAAGCTAGGAGGATGGGCTGCGACGTCTACTCTAGCAACTCCACCACGTACCAGTTCTGCCACGGCGAGTCTTCCCGGCCATGGTTCGTGTACGCACTGGAGGCGCCCAACGGTCACAAGGCGGAGGCCGCCATCTTCTTCGCGTCGGCCTGCATGTTCGTGCCCGGCTGCCTCCTCTTCGGCCTCAGCCTCTTCGGCCGCCTGTCCGGCCGCGCCGCCCTCAGCCCCACCGTCCGCGTCTTCCTCTACGCGTCCTTCTCCCTCTTCCTCCCGCTCATGTCCTACATGTTCTCCCAGGCCAAGGACGAGGCCAAGCTGCATCAGCAGCAGTACTGGAATGGCGGCGGCGGCGGCGACCAGCAGCTGCCATTCCGCGCGCAGGTCATCCTCATCTGGATGCTCCTCGTCGAGCTCCTGCGCAAGAAGGTGGACGCTATACTCGCGGCCATGAGCTCTTCGCCACTCCGGGCCGTTCATCACCAGACGCTCTGGGAGGCCATCGACCAGATCGTGCGTATCGCGTGGATCGGCTACCTCATATACTCGTACGTGCACGGGTTCCGGCGACCCGGGTTCACCATCCTCTGGTTGCTCACCCTCGTCAAGACCGCCCAGAGGATCGCCGCCGTGGAACTCGCCAAGCGCTCCTTCGCCGTCGACAAGAACGCGCAGCTCGTCGTGGGGTACGCCGCCCAGATGATAGAAGAAGAGGAGAGAGATGATGATCAGCAAGCGAGCGGCCCTGCACTTCTGAGGAAGTGTTGGTACGCGGTCATGGGGGAGGACAAGCTCAAGAGGGAAGCCGGCCACGATGGGTACCGGGTGGAGCTACCGGATTCGGGCGAAATGGACCTGGTCACCGTCGGCGACATATGGGAGCTCGCGGAAGGTGGCGATGGCAAGCCGGCTGATCGCTTGCTTTCTGACCATCCGAAACTGCAAGATCTCTGCCTCGCCTTCGCGCTGTACAAGCTTCTGCGGGCCAGGTTCGAGAACCTCCGGTTCGACGAGGACGTGACTAGAAAGAACCGCGATCTCATTTTCCGAGGCATCGGCAGCTGCGGTGATGGCGACGATGATGCTACCGATGCCGAGAGGGTGTTCCACGTGATTGAGCTTGAGCTCAGTTTCGTGAGCGACTACTACCACTCGGTGGTTCCTCTGGTGCTGGCGAGCCCATGGTTCTTGCTTGGGAACTACCTCTTCGTGTTCCTCATCGTGGTGAACCAGTCCATCATGGTGCTCTTCGTCACTGGCAACGGTCGCTTGCTTCCCGTCATCGGCTGCCTCGTCCGCGACGTGGTCAGGGCGTCGCACAGGGCGATCGACCTCTTCAAGTGCCTCGGCCACAAGCTTGTCAAGACCATCATCATCGCGTTTTCTTCCTTCAACATCCTCGTGAGCCTCCTACTCTTCCTCACCTTCCTGCTGATGGAGGCGTGGGAGTTCGTCGTCTACGTGCTCTCCGACTGGTTCCTGGTATCCATGCTGTGCCAGTGCGCGCGCAGGCCCAAATGGCAGTCCTCACCGCTCCTGCGGAGAGCCTTCGGCGCGCTGCTGTGGGTGAAGCGAGTCGGCCGGCCGCGCGCCGGCATGCGGTTCAACCAGGTATGCGTCCTCGATCTCCGCCGGCACACGCCGTGGCTGATGGTCTCCAAGGTGCTTCAGCACCGGTTCCTCGGCATGCCGTCGGTGCCCGTGCCGAGGGAGGTCAAGAGCGCGGTCTACGCGTCCCTCAGAGCCAGAAACGGCGAGCGGCGCCCCACCCTCAGCAACGGCGTGGCCGTGCTGCACCGACGTGGCTGGACGCAGTTCCTGTGGGCATGCGAGAGCAGCAGCATCACCGAGCTCATCCTTGTGTGGCACATCGCAACCAGCCTCTTCGAGATGAAGAACTCCGCGGCGGCGCCGCCTGGCGCAGAGGAGACGGTGGCCACGACGCTGTCCAAGTACTGCGCCTACTTGGTGGCGTGCGCGCCGGAGCTCCTCCCGGAAGACCGGGAGGGGTCGGAGCGCGTGTACAAGGCGGTCAAGCGCGACCTCCGGGGCGCGCTTAGCAAGGAGCGGCGGCGGAGCAGGTCGGAGAGCAGGCTAGAGCGTGTGATGAGGATGGGGGGCCCCGAGGCGGCGGCGAACATGGGCGCCGAGCTGGGGACGCAGCTGGTGGAGGAGTTCCGCGACGACGCAGCAAGGGGGTGGGTGGTGCTGGCCGAGCTGTGGGCCGAGCTTGTCGTCTACGTCGCGCCGTCGGACAACATCGAGGGACATGCAGAGGCGTTGGCGCAGGGCGGCGAGTTCATCACGCTGCTGTGGGCGCTGTCCACCCACACCGGCATCACACGCTAGCTAACAAAAAGTTTCGCCATGCCGATTCGAGCGTGCATTGCATCGTCATCGTCATTGCTACGGCTGATTTTGAACACAAAGTAAGCAATGTGTGGGAGACTCTGGGCCCCTGGGCCCGCTCATCTTGGCCGCTAGGCGCACAGGATTTCTGTATTTGTTTCTATGCCAATTTATTTCACAGTTTTTGGCAAGTAGTAAGACTTGATTATGTCTCAGTCGATAATATATTTGTTCGGTCTTGCGTGAGGAACATTTTTTTATCTTTTTCTTTTATTATTATGTATTATGTCATTTGACTGAGACTTGGTTAAATCTCAGTCGACTGAGACGTAGCTACGTCTTTTATTTCAAGGACCAGCTAATCTTTTGTTAGTACTATTGTACAAGTATATCATCAATTGTCCATTTCATTAATTTAATTTTGTAAAGGATCAATAAAATGGTGAATAGATGATTCTCTCTTCTTTTGCTGGGAAATAAATGATTCTCTTTCACAGCGACACTTCAGGATGATACATGACTAACAATCTTAGAATAATCTTGCCATGACATGGTAAGTACGATCAACCCTCCTACTTCTCTTTATCTCTATCTCTTTTCTACTACCTAAAATAAACAGAACGTTCCGTTTCCCCCTCTTACTTTTCGTCGACTCCCCTTGCTCCACCCGACGTACGCTCCCCATCCAGTTTTTCCATCGCTAAAAAAAACCACTACGTCCATCATCCAGCACATGGGCCAAGACGAGCAATGCCCCGTGAGAAATGACTAAATTCCTCTGCATATTTAATACTCCTATCTTCAAATAGAATCATTAAACAAGTAAACATATGCAAACAATGTAACCATAACAGCAATCTGCCAAAACAGTACAGTCTGTAAAGAATGCAAGATTCATCATACTTCCCTAACTCCAAAAATTCTGAAAAATTACCACACTGTAGAAAATTTATTATAGCTTACTATTCAAAAAGTTACAACATTTTATTGCATTTTGAATTTTCTCGGGAATTTTCGCAACAGCGATAAACTTTCTGTTTTGAAACAGCAACATGTAGACTTGCAAAATAAGCATGGTAAAGGCTATTCTTGACACTTTTATTAAAATAAAAGATGAAAAACATTATTCTAAATAACAGCAAGAAAATAATAACAAAAGAAAATGATGCTCCAAGTAAAACTCATATCATGTGACGAATGAAAATATAGCTCCAAGTGAGATTATCGATAATGTTGGAGACGAAAGAGGGGATGCCTTCTGGGGCATCCCCAAGCTTAGTTGCTTGGATCTTCCTTGAATATTTACTTGTGGGTGCCTTCTGCATCCCCAAGCTTAGGGTCTTCTCGCTCTTTATTCTCCTCATATCGACATCTCACCCAAAACTTGAAAACTTCAATCACACAAAACTTAACGGAACTTCGTGACATAGGTTAGTATGGTAAAGAACAAACCATTTCACTTTGGTACTGTCAAAGACAAGATTCATAACTATTTCTACGCAATTCCTACTGTATAATATCATTCCACAATTTATATTGAGCAATATAAGCCATAGAAACTAGGAAACAAGCAAACTATGCATTGAAAACAGAATCTGTCAGAAACAGAACAGTCTGAAGTAATTTGTACTCCAACCATACTTCTGTAACCCCAAAAATTCTGAAAAATTAGGACAACTTAGAGAATTTGTATATATATCACCCGAAAAAAATTCAGATCAAAAGCACGTTTCAGTGAATTTTCAAATTTCCTGGACTGAGCACAAAAGTTTTTGTTTTTTGCACAGAATCAAATCAACTATCATCCACACAATCCCAAAGGATTTACTTGGTACTTTATTGAAACAAAAGCAATGAAACATGATTACTACAGTAGAATAATCATGTGAATACACAAAAACAGTAGGTAAAAGTGTTGGGTTGTCTCCCAACAAGTGCTTTTCTTTAATGCCTTTTAGCTAGGCATGATGAGTTCAATGATGCTCGCATAAAAGATAAAGATTGAAACTTAACAAGAGATCCATGAATCATAAGTTCCTCTCTCATAATAATTTTCAGTATCATCATGAATAGATTCATCCATATAACCATCACATAAGGCATTCTTTTCATGATCCAAAAGCATAGAAAATTTATTACTCTCCATATAAGCAATTTTATTCTCATCATAGTCAATTCAAACCTCTTCCAAAATAGTGGATGTATCACTAAATAAAGTCATGACCTCTCCAAATCCACTTTCATCAATATTGTAATAAGATTCAACACCCTCCAGAATAGTGGGATCACTACTACCTAGAGTTGACACTCTTCCAAACCCACTTTCATCATTGTAATCATCATAAATAGGAGACATGCTACCATTATAACAAATTTGCACATCAAAACTTGGGGAAAAAATATCATCTTCATCAAACATAGCATCCCCAAGCTTAAGGCTTTGCTTATCACTAGCATCATGGATATTCAAAGAATTCATACTAGCAACATTGCAATCATGCTCATCATTCATGGATTCTATGCCAAACATCTTATAGCATTCTTATTCTAACAACTGAGCATAGTTTTCCTTTCCATCATTTTCATGAAAGACATTATAAAGATGAATAATATGATGCAACCTCAATTCCATTTTTTTGTAGTTTTATTTTTATAAACCAAAGTAGTGATAAAACAAGAAACTAGAATATTCGATTGCAAGATCTAAAGATATACCTTCAAGCACTCACCTTCCCAGCAACGGCGCCAGAAAAGAGCTTGATGTCTACTACACAACTTTATTCTTTTAGACTCTTGTTGGGCCTCCAAGCGCAGAGTTTTGTAGGACAGTAGCAATTTTCTCTCAAGTGGATGACCTAAGGTTTATCAATCTGTGGGAGGCGTAGGATGAAGATGGTCTCTCTCAAACAACCTGCAACCAAATACAAGAAATCTCTTCTATCCCCAACACACCCAATACAATGACAAATTGTATAGGTGCACTAGTTCGGCGAAGAGATGGTGATAAAAGTATAATATGGATGGTAGAAATATATTTTTATAATTTGAATAAATAAAAATAGCAAGGTAGCAATTGATAAAACGGAGCACAAATAGTATGGCAATGTTTGAAAACAAGGCCTGGGGTCCGTACTTTCGCTAGTGCAATATCTCAACAGTGCTAATATAATTGGATCATATAATCATCCCTCATGTGCGATGAAGAATCACTCCAAAGTTCTTATCTATTGGAGAACATAAGAAGAAATTGTTTGTAGGGCACGAAACCACCTCAAAGCTATTCTTTCCGATCGATCTATCCAAGAGTTCGTACTAAAATAACACCAAAGCAAATTCAGATTCATAATACTCAATCCAACACAAAGAACCTCAAGGAGTGCCCCAAGATTTCTACCGGAGAAACAAAGACAAGAACGTGCATCAACCCCTATGCATAGATTACCCCAATTTCACCTCGAAAATCCGTGAGTTGAGTGCCAAAACATATATCAAGTGAATCAATACGATACCCCATTGTCACCACAGGTACTCATAGCAAGACATACATCAAGTGTTCTCAAATCCATAAAAGTATTCAATCCGATAAAACAAAATCTCAAAGGGAAAACCCAATTCATCACAAGATAGAGAGGGGGAAACACCATATGATCCGACTATATTAACAAAGCCCGCGATACATCAAGATCGTGACATCTTAAGAACACGAGAGAGAGAGAGAGAGAGAGAGAGATATTAAACACATAGCTACTGGTACAAACCCTCAGCTCCGAGGGTGGACTACTCCCTCCTCATCATGGTGGCCGCCGGGATGATGAATATGGCCACTGGTGATGATCCCCCCTCCGGCAGGGTGCCGGAACGGGGTCTAGATTGGCTTCTCGTGGATACACATGCTTACAATGGTAAGAACTTCCGATCTAGGGTCTCCGCGAGGGTTTTTGGAATATTTGACGATTTATAGGGCGAAGAGGGGGTGCAGGAGGCCAGCAAGGTGGGCCCAGGCGCGTCCCGGTGGGTTGTGCTCCTCAGGGCACTCCCCCAGGTGCTGCTCTGGCCCATTGGATGTCTTCTGGTCCATAAAAAATCCACAAAAAAATTCGCGATGTTTGGACTCCGTTTGATATTGATTTCACACGATGTAAAGAACAAGCAAAACAACAACTAGCACTGGCCACTGAGTCAATAGGTTAGTCCCACAAAATGATATAAAGTCGCTATAAAATGATTGTAAAACATCCCAGAATGATAATATAACAGCACGAATACTTCATAAATTATAGATACGTTAGAGACGTATCACGATGCACTTAGTCTGGCTCGCTGAAAACTGTCGATTTGAGGGTTTCTAGCGAGCCAGGCTCTGGGATGCTTTAAGGTTCATGCCAATGCAAGCCAGCCCACCCCGTATGCAACCAAACACGGTTTTGGCTTAACTCGCCTGATTTAAGGTGTATACGGCTACCACACATGCCCGTAGTGAGGAGCTGGCTGGTTGTAATGTTTGAGCATCTACAACCGGGCACCCCAAACCCTCCTCAAATGCCCGGGCAGGCCGCCCGGTCACTGACCGATCACGAAATTTTGACCCAGCCGGGCGCCTCAAACGGGTCTTAAATGCCCGGGCTGACTGGCACCCCTCATATCTAGTCCAAATATGTGGTAGATATGGGGGCGCCCGGGCATGCCCGCCATGCCGGATCCAGCCCACGCCCGCCACATCGGACCCGGCCCACGCTGGCCCACCCGACCCCACATATATTCCTCCTCATCCGCATGCCGGACCAAACCCTAGCCACTTTATTCCACTCCCCTCCGCCACCGAAGCTCGTCTCCGGCGGCGTCCCGCTGTCTCCGGCATGGCGAGCAGTGGATCCAAGTCCTTCACCTCCTGATCTGTCGGCCCCGAGCTTATCCCACGCGCCCCCGAGGAGGAGATGGCCGTCCGGCTTGCGCGTCGCCGCTCCCGAGAGGAGGCTCATGCACGGCAACGCTCGGACTCCTTCCGTTGGGAATCCGTTGCGTCCGCCAAAATGGCGCATGCATCCGGCACTAGGGCAGCCGTCACTGCCTCACCAGAGGCGTCCGAACGCTGTGGCGGACGCACAACCCCTCCATTGGCGCGCTGAGGTCATGGAAGCACCGTGGGCGTCGTCCGACGCAACCATAGCGCGACGTTCCCGCCATGGGAGGCAGCGGGCGCGGGAGGCGGCGGCAGCGCTCGAGGCGGTGGATGTCAGTGAGGCGGAGTTGCATTCTCCGGCGACCCGTATAGTGCACCAGTCCGAGCACCGCAGCCGCGTCGTGGTGGATGTCCCCGGCTCGTCCCAGGACGGATCCATCATCGATCTGACGTCCACCGGCACCCAGCGGGTTCCGGGCTTCGACGAGAAAGACTAGGGCATGAAGACGGCGGCGCCTTGAGTCCCGTGAGCTGGCTCATGTCCCATGCCTCACTCTACCTTGTCGGCGACCGGACCAACACTCTGGGGAGCGCAGTTGGTCGTCGGACATGGCCATGGTGACCGGACAAGCTCCGCTTAAAGATCACTACGTTGCGTGTAATAATATGGATTTGAGATTTCTAATTTAAGATGTTTGGAAGTGAATTGCATTATTTGAGACGTGACCAGTCAGTGTCCACGAACGCGTCCGGACACGTCCGTGAATGTGAATGTTTGAGGGGGCAGATTTTCATCGCGGGTGCAGATGCTCTTAACCATGCTCTAAAATGGAGTGTCGCTCTCCTCCGTCTCCACTCTCAAGTCCACGCGGGGGGTCAACCCCCCAAAAAAGAATCACGCGGCGTGGACGACTACTGCTGTCAGTGCGTCATGTCAGCGCTACCCAGGCCACCCCGTCCCTCCGTCGACGACCGACGAGGACGAGATAGGTGGCTCAAGGATCGCCCGCCGTCCAAAAGGCCAGCACAGGTAACCGCCAAATCCAAGACTACGGCCTGTGTCGTCCGTTCTTCTTCAGTAAATCGCTGTTTTGATTTGATGGGCTCCGGTTAGGGTTCTTGGTCGCTGTTCCCCACCATCGCGTTCCTGATTCTTCCAAGCTCGTGACTGGCTGTGTTAGGCCTAGAAGGATCTTTTCTTCTTCTCCTTTCTAGCCCTTAATTTTACCAACCAGTCGAGAATTTCTAGTTCTAATCTGCTGCGCAACCAGTGATTTGGTTTAGGTTTTTGGATGAGATGTGATTGGGGATCCGTGGAGAAGCGAGAGGATAAGCAAAATATTGGTTGGTCAGGATGAGACGAGCAGAGATTTTATTGTTTTTTTTTTTGTCTGGAAGAGTTTTTTTTAACAGAAATTAAGGTCATTGTGATGATGATTTAATTGGCCGTCGAAAATTTCTTGTTTCACCTGCTGCGCTGCCAATGATTCGGTTTAGTTTGATATGTGATTGGGGGTTCGTGGAGAAGCGAGAAGATAAGTTAAATCTTGGTTTGGTCAGGATGGGATGAGCAGAGTTGATTGATTTCTTTTTCTGAAAGAGTAAACTTTAATTAAAATTAAGGTCATTCTGGTTATATTTGATGTAGCTAAGCAGCCAACCGATGTGCATAACCATTAAGGCATCACTTCCATTTTGTTAAAATGTGGACATGTCCTGTCCTACCATACTAGTTTTACAAGCTGCATCCCCTGTTTTTTATTTTACACTAGTACAGTACCACCATTAATTTGCTATCACGCGCAGAATGAAATTGTGTTGCTTCCTCATAAGAATTCTCCCGTACCAAAAGTAAGATCGTAGATTCGGTGTGCTTCATGCATAATAACCTGCCGATTGGAAAGTAGTCACATGACAAATGAACAGAGAGTCCATAATTAGAGTGAATCAATCAGTGCCATGGGAAGGATACAATAAATAAACTAGAATTCGGTTAGCAGAATTTACTAGACCATGATGCTTAACGAAACATGACAACAGTATTACCGGTATGAGCTTAATTGCCTATGAGATATTATCATCTAATTTTGATTTCAGTGCAGGAGAAATGGAAGGATGGCTGAACCAGACGGGGATGATCCGGATGGCGGTCCTTTCAAGCTTTGCTGCACATCTTGTTCTCATCCTCCTTGCCGGGATTCGTCGGCGTACAGCCTCCGGTGGGCGGATGCTCCTTCTGTGGCTGGCGTACCAGCTGGCCAACTGGGCCGCGGCGTATGCCCTTGGTAACCTGTCCTTCGGCAGCAGGTTGCAGGAGCAGCCGCAGCTGGTCGCGTTCTGGGCGCCATTCCTCTTGCAGCATCTCGGCGGCCCGGACAACATTAGCGCCTACTCCCTCGAGGACAATGTGCTGTCAGGGCGGCAAGCACTCAATGCCTTCGTGCAGGTCGGGGGAGCCATTTATGTCGTGTACAAGCACATATACCTTGGCGGTGGCGACAGAGCTTTGCTTCGGGCATCCATCATCATTCTCACCGTCGGTGTTGCCAAGTATGTGGAGAGGGTGTTCGCACTACGGCGAGGCAACTTGGGCAACATCCGGAGCTCAAACAAGAAGAAGAAACTAAGCAGATTCACTGATGTCTCGGGCTCCAGAAAGGGAACTGTGCTGGACAATGAGCAAGCCCTGATGGTTGCCCACAACATGTTCCCGTTCTGCCAGCGTGCAATGACTGATTCTTCTGTCAACATGGATTCACCTGAACTTGATGCAAGCAGAGAAATGTTCTCTTTTGGGTGGGAGAGTATGTGCAAGGTGGTGGAGATGGAGCTTTCTCTCATGTACGACATCCTCTACACCAAAGCAGCCATGGTCCATACCTGGGGCGGCTACTTGATCCGTTTTCTTTCGCCAATCGCCACCGTCACGGCATTTGTTCTGTTTCTGTTCTACAGCAAAGAAGGCCAGAGGAGAGAAGATCTGGTCATTACCTACACCTTGCTGGCAGCTACCTTCATCCTGGACGTGAGATGGCTGTTTGGGGCAGTTGGGTCTACCTGGATGCACATGTTCCTGCAGGCTCGGCCACGGTGCTGGCTTCACCACAATGTTTTGTGCTCTGGGTCTGGGATATGGCGCCGCCTCCGCCGTGTCGTCGTGTCTCTGCACCGTGGCCGGCTAGCCTTTCTCATGGCGCCGAGCAGCTACAGAATGTGGTCGGCCACCATTGGGCAGTACAGCCTGCTGCACGAGTGCACCCGTACCTGTGACACGACAACTCTGTGCGGGAGAGCAGCCAAGAAAATTGGATTGGAAGAGGGTTGGAACGAACACCGGCACTCTGAGTCTGAAGGTCTTAAGCTTTCAGAAGATGTCAAGAGGTTGGTGTTTGAACGTGTACGGAAGATACTCAAGTCAACATACGAGGTCGACAAGGATGAGGAGGCCGCATATTCCATGAATGACGTTACGACATTCTGGGGTCAGGCGGCAGCCAAGAGGCGCCGGAGGAAACTGCGGAGATTCCGGCTGGCATTTGGCCGTGAGTTCCAGGAGGACATCCTTGTGTGGCACATCGCCACGCAAGTTTTCCTCACGAGTGATGATGGCAAGTTGTATGCAGAGACGAAACATGCCAAGGCGATCAAGGCGCTGTCAGAGTACCTCATGTTCCTCGTCGCCGTGCGCCGGCACATGCTACCGGGCCTTGTTCTCCGCAGCCTGTACGAAGTAACCAAGGAGTCCTTGCAGGATGTATGGCGTGATGAGGTTGGGACCAGTTCCATTCAAGGTTCCGGTTCGACGGTGAGCGGCAGAGAAGAGAAGCTTGCCAGAATCCTCCGTGACAAGAAGGACGCAGACAGCGAGTGGGGTCTGGAGCATGATAAAACTCGTCTGGTCTCCGACGGAGCTAATATTGCCATGGTGCTGCTCAGCGCCGATGAGTCAGAGATGCCGGAACTGCTGGAACTCGTCTTCAACGTGTGGGTGGACAAGCTGTTGTATGCGGGCACCCGATGCAGCCGGGAATCCCATGCCAGGCAGCTCAGCCGTGGCGGTGAGCTCACGACCATCGTGTGGATTCTGGCAGAACATGCTGGCCCATTTCAGATCGGCCAACGCGGTCCAGATAAAAAAAACAGGAACCTTGTCCGCCACCGCCGCCGCCACTGCCGCCGCCACCCATGTATACGCCGGAGAGACCGCCATGGTGGAGCGTAGTGATTCCGCCACCGCCACCTCCACCGCCGATGGTCGAACAACCCAAAAAGGAGGAACCTCATCCACCGCCGGCGCCGATGGAAAGCAAACAGAAACCATATCCGCCACGGCCGCATCGTGAGAGGAGTAGAAGGTATGCTACGCTATATCCAGTGGACTGATTGCCTCTATCATTTGGTGACCATTGATTTGGTATCCACTGGGCATGGGCATGATAAAGTTCTCTCATCATCGTTGTTAACTACAGAAAGGGATATATTCCAAATTTACAATCAGCTAGTAATAGAGTCTTAAGGTTTTAAAGACACAGTTTGCTATGATATGTCAGTACCATACATACAAGCCTCCTCCCGGTTTCCTTGTATGCTAATAAAGTCCACCTTGAGCTAAAGAAAAAAGGCCATGGCTGTGTATTCTATTCAAGTTCTTAATAATACCCCAAAATAGATTTTGTACTCCCCCAAATCCATGTTAATTGTCTTTTTTTTTGCGGGATAATCCATGTTAATTGTCGCAGCTTGTACAACTTCGGAGTTGTACTAAAGTATCGGAGAGTCGTACTAAAGCTGCGACAAGTAATATGGATCAGAGGGAGCATCACATTTCAGGAGAGATGATGCTTCCAGAGCAAGGGAAAAAGAGAAAACTCACTCCGCCCGAGCGGCGCACGGCGTCGTGCTAGCCAAGACAGGTAACCGCCAATGATAAAATCTCTCTGAAGTTTGTTTTCTTTAGTGATAAAACAAAACCTTATGCTGATCAGGAGGAAAACTGAATGACGGGTGTTTAGAGCCGTCAGAACAACGTGCATTTTAGTACATCACACAGAAGACATCTTGCATTCCTTTGTACTGCTGTTTTAAGAAGCTGTGCATCCCTCGGGCATGACAATTACTAGGTACCACGACATCGTCATCAACATTGCATACAATTCTTTGCTTATCAGAAGTTCTTTAAAAAAAAGGAAGGATGTACCCCAGCCTCTATCTGGACGATGCATGCGGTCATTTTATTAATTATTCACAAAAGTCCTTACAAGGTAGTAATACATTAGTAAGCATGAAGCCATCATCTTGACAACACTTGTCGCTACTCCTATCTCCGTCATGAAGGGGTGCCGAATATCCGAGCCTAATACCAAACAGACATCGCACCAACACCTAACATCTAATGCCGGATGCCCCATCCAAGTCACAATACTTGGACTGGGTTACAAACCGGTCCGGCGCACTTTCAGTGGGCACCACATGCGCACGCTGCAAGGGCCGTCACCTCTTTCATCCATCGATCCATCCTCAGATCAGATACTGACGCGTCGACCTTGCCAGGCCTCTCTGTCATCGACGCCACCACGATGTTATACAACGTCGTCCTCCTACGTGAGTCCATCGCCACCCATCGGACGCCGAGTCTCCACTGCGCCAAGCCGCTGAGATCCGCCGCCATCGATGTGTAGATGAAGCACCGCTCCACCACCTACCGATGCCCAGCCACCAAGTTGTCCACATGTTCGTCCAGCCGATTATGTCTCCAAAGATGATGCCCCCGCGGGGGTGACGATGAAGATGTCGCCATCATCTGATCCAGGAGGCCTCTCAACGCCTCCAACGAGGGCTACGATGCTCACGAGCGCCGCCGTCAATGGTAGCCTCCTCTAGATTAGAGATTTCCCCGAAAACAATGGAGCGATGGATGCCCCACCATCGCCTCCAACGAGGAAAACGATACCCACGGGCGCCGCCGACGATGGTGGCATCCTCACCCACTTCAGCAGCTAGGCCACCATCTCCTTCTCCAGTTGATCCGCCACCGGGAAGCCACTGCGACGCAACACCCACCGACTAGATCCCTTTGGACCGATGATGAAGACAACCAAAGGTAGAGGAGGTCACATCGCTGCGTGACCGGCGCCATGGCCACACACACGTCGTCCCGAGGCGGCTGCTCAAGATCCACCGTCACAGCCACGCCTCCAAGCCGCGACGGAGGGACGCCCCGCTGCCGCTATCACCCCCCCCCCCCCCCCCTGCACGGGCTTTGCCCAGCCAGGATCCGACGGCGATGGGAGGGGAGGCGGAGGGGAGGGGAGGGGAGGCGGAGGAGATCAGGATTTGGAGGGGAGGTGGAGGCGGGGCGCAGTGGAGACTCGGCGTCCGGTGGGTTGAATCCTTTTTCCCATATACCCTGGTATTATTATAACTGTTAGAGAAACTGATGAGTTATATTAACTGCGCAAACTCTTTTTGCCATACCTCCTCACAAACTCGTTTTCTCTTTGTTTGATGCATTTGTTTGTAATTGTATTTGTGCATGTTATCATGCAGAGGCCGGGTTTTGTACTCGATGCGGCTGTATTATCTTGATGCGACGATTTGATGCCGGGTTTTATAGCATTGATCTCGTATGGAAAAGCAGTGCATGTGCAACTTGTCAGCCAGCACTTGTTAATGTTGTTTCCTCTTTTTTTTTTTGTGAAATGTTGTTTCCTTTACAATGAAAAAAAATGCAGTGTCATCACTGCATGTGCATGCCGCTAAACGCGCGTTGCCGTAGCAATACGGTGGATCTGCGATGAGGATAGTAGCGAAAGACAACTACTTCCGGCGCAAAAAAGTACTGCCTTCGTTCTTAAAGTAAGGCGTATTTTGTTTTGTTAAGAAAGGCATTTTTTTTTGCATGGGTTAAAACATGCATTTGACCAATAATTACTTCATAAATCCAAGATTATATTACATGAAATTTGTGTCACTAGATTCATATTTAAAAATACTTTGTTATGAACTTATGATAGTGATACTATCATCACATAAGTTAAATATTGAGAAAGTAATTGTTGGTCAAAATCTTGTCTTACCGAAACAAAATATGTCTTATTCCTCGGATCATATGAGGGAGCAGTGGCGGAGCTTCAACACGATTTAAGAGGGGGCTAATGAGTCTTAAATAGAGTTGATGGGCCTAGTCTAGTGTATTCTGCTAAAGGTTACCCAAGTATTATTAAATATTATTACATGTTTATACAAATAAATAAATTTGGTAGGGGGCCATTGCCCCCTTTGGCCCCTCACTAAGCTCGGCCACTGGGAGGGAGTAAACAATAACAAAAAGACTGTTAATAACTCTTCTTGCCCTTTCCCTCATAAAAAAACTCTTCTTGCCCTTGAAAAAATAATTCTTCTTGCATTTCATTCACCCGAGCTTGGATTATATGCTTATGCAGTCAGCGATCAAGTTCATATTTCAGCGCCAGGGAGCATGCTGGGGCCCCGTGGTGGACTACGAGGGCAATATTTAGCAGCATCGTCGGTGGGACCAGTGCCTACGGAATGGCGCGTGGGTACAGCTTCTTGAAGGCCGTGCCTGGGACGAGCTCGCCGGGCTACGAGAGCAAATGGATCCGGTAGGGCGAGCGGATAGATTTGGTGCAATTTCAGGAAGGGTAGGGTTGTCGGGTTCGACATGGCGCACGCGTGCGGGAGCCCCATATCAGTTCCATATTTGGGCTGGATATGAGGGCTGCCGATCAGCCCCAGTGTTTGAGGCCAGTTTAAGAAGTCCGTTTGAGTTGCTTTTTTGTGACTGGTTAGTGATCGGGTCGTCCTCCTGGGCATCTAAGACGGAGTTGGGGTGTCCGGCTGTAGATGCTGTTAGATCACTCGAAATCACTAATTAAAGTCTCAGTCGACGCTATATCCATAAGATATTACATAGAGATCCGTGCAAAAAATATTATTTTTTTTCTTTCTTTCTTTTATATGTTATGTCACTTGACTGGGACTTACTTAAGTCTCAATCGACTGAGATCCAGCCACACCCTTAAGGAGTATTCCTTGCAAAAGTCACTCCCACCTCCTCAGGTTGTGATAAGTTGCGCACTGCATGTGAGTCACTTGTCACAACCCGAGAGTTTTTCTTTTTTCGTAGATCCATTTCAAAATGTTTTATCTCTTAAACCATGTGTCCAAATCTCGAATCGTTTTCACTGTTGGGTTCATCTTCAAACTAGATCCCATATTGATAGATTCTGACGAACTTTTATTAGGCAAAAAAGGACGAAAAAACCGAACTGAGAGCACGTGTTTTTTTCCTTTTCGAAAGAGGCACGATTCGCAGAAGCAAATCCGTGCCTCCACGAGAAGTAAGCCCGTGACTCTCGCGGAAGGAAAAAATGGGTTTTTTCCCGTTTCAGAGAGGCACGACCGTGACTCTCGCGGAAGTAAATCCATGCCTCTAGCGGAAGGAAAAACATGCCTCTCGCGGAAGAAAAAAAGAAACGTGTTTTTTTCGTTTCGAGAGGCACGACCATGCCTCTCGCTAAAGCAAAACCGCGCCTCTCGCGAAAGCAAAACTGTGCCTTTCGCGGAAGAATAAAAAAACATGTTTTTTTCCGTTTTAGAGAGGTATGATCGTGCCTCTCGCGAAAGCAAAACCGTGCCTTTCACGGAAGAATAAAAAAAATGTTTTTTTTCGTTTCAGAGAGGTATGATGGTGCCTCTCGCGGAAGCAAAACCGCGCCTCTCGCGAAAGCAAAACCGTGCCTTTCACGGAAGAATAAAAAATGTTTTTTTTTCGTTTCAGAGAGGTATGATCGTGCCTCTCGCGGAAGCAAAACCGTGCCTCCCTGGAAGAAAAACAAACGCTTTTTTTTTCGTTTCTAAGAGGCATGGTCATTCCTCTCATGAAAAAAACCGCGTTTTTTTTGCACAAATTGTATTTTATTTTTTCAATTTTCTTGGATCCCGCTTCGTTATCTTTCCACAAATTGTATTTTTATTTTTTTCCCCAAAATACCGCTACTTTAGTTTTTTGTGAGAGATAGATCACTACTTTAGTCTTTTTTTTTGAGAATTAGATCACTACTTTAGTTTATTTATTTATTTTTGAGAAATAGATCACTACTTTAGTGATCTGTAGACGCTCACGGAGGGAGTACTTATTATCTCGTACTACCGAACTGGGCCAGAAGCCCATCCGTGCGGCCGGGGTTGGTTTCGCGATTTTGCGCGCGGGTCCAGGAAAATCGAAAGAGCGGAGCGGGTTCTGAACATTTTGGGGAGTGCCCAAAATGCCTCAACTTTGCTCACGTACGAGGGCCGCCGCACCACCTTTGCTGCCCAAAACGGCAAAAACCCTTACCAGCGGCGCCGCCCGGCCGCTGAGCTCGACCACCTCCGCGCTTCTCCCCACCTCCCCTCCCTCTCCGATGAGCTGGAACCACGCGGCCGGGAGGGTCTCGGCGAGGACCACCGCCAGCCGTGGGTTCGCGAGCGCCGGCGGCGGCCGGCGCGGGCGGGCGCCCCGGCCGTGGTCGTGGGCCTGGCTGCGGGGGCTGTGGCACGGAGAGCCGAAGAAGCAGCGGGGCGCCGCGAAGAGGCCGGGGAGGCGCGCGACCGAGGGCGACGGCGAGGTCTCGCCCGGCGACGCCGCTCCCTCGTTCGTCGACCCCAATGTCGCAGCGCTGGAGAGCGGCGGGGGAATGGCCGGCGAGGAGGACGCGCCGTCGGGGATCTGCCAGCATCAAGACCACGACCCCGCGCGCGTACAGGCAAGCGGATTCTCAGTTTCTCACCGCAACTTCCTATGCCCGGTTTGGTCTGACGCTGTCTAATTGTTGCAACTAGTCTATCAAAGAGGGTACTTGATGAGCTCCAGAAATCGTGAGCTTTGCTTGGAAATGGTGGTAAGGCCGTGTTGTACAATGATTTTGGTGGGAAAGTGCTGAAGAGAATGCAAAATGTACAACATTTTGGTGGGGAAAATGCTGAAGGCAGTGTGAAATGTACAACCTTTTGGTGGGGATGATAGTAGGATGTAGTGATGGTTGATGCTTCATCCTGCTGTAGTGATGTAGCTGTTTCACTGTATCAATGTGTACATACATAGCTGTTGGAATGATCGAGATTGCTTCTCTCTGTGCATATTTATAGGCCAAACTGAAGCCTCTGCTCTCAAGGGCCAGACTAATCATTACCAGGAAAGTAGAATGGGCAAGTATCATGTTTGCATACGCGCAGGTGATGTATCTGTAACCCACTACACATACATAGCCCAAGACTCCAAGAGAATTCCCGAAGTCGTGCTCTCTGTATTTTTCTTCTGTCAGTCAACTTACTCAGTTATCACTATTCTCATTTGAACCTCAGGAGACTAGATACATCATAAAGGATCCACGCACTCCTCAGAGAAAAACTGTGAGTGTCTCTCTTTCCAGACTGCACCAGAGGTTCCATTCATGTACTATCCTGTACAATTTTTGCCCTGTTTTCTAGGTCGTAACGGTTGACTTGTTTGTTCTTCCAACACCAGCCTGTGGGTTTAATTCGAGAGAAAAGCAACGTCATCCTTAGGCAGGTACATTTGTGCATTCAGTT
This sequence comes from Triticum timopheevii, assembly GCA_963921465.1. Taxonomy (NCBI): domain Eukaryota; kingdom Viridiplantae; phylum Streptophyta; class Magnoliopsida; order Poales; family Poaceae; genus Triticum; species Triticum timopheevii. Next base: position 575,898,365 of record OY997264.1, on the reverse strand, counting down.
GGTTCTAACTACTCCCTCCGTCCGGAATTACTTATCATCAAAATGGATGTGTCTAGAACTAAAATACATCTAGATACATCCATTTCAATGACAAGTATTTCTGGACGGAGGGAGTGTATTTGTACCGCATCATACTGATTTTGAAGATTTTGTTCTGAGATCAGAAATTTTGGTGGTCACATGATATCTTTTACATATAATGCACTGCTCCAAATACCAAATTAGTTGTGTCATCATAGTTGGACTTCTCAGTTTTAGTTATGCTGCTGACTGCTGTATTCTGTTGTATGACACAATCTATTTTACTACTCCTCCTTTCCCAAATATAAGTCTTTCTAGAGATTCCAACAAGTGACTACATACGGAGCAAAATGAATGAATCTACACTCTAAAATATGTCTACATACATCCATATGTTGTCCATTTGAAATGTCTAAAAAGACTTATATTTGGGAACGGAGGGAGTAGTTCCTATACTTCCTGCATTGCTTTTCTCCATCTAAATCATCATCATGGGACCATGCATCATGTGTACTGGTCATATGTTTCATCAGTTCGACAGATAACTGAACTTTTTTCTTCATAAGAGGACCATTACATTATTTTTTGTTGGGCTGGACAGGGGTGTTGGTGGGGAATAAGTATGGTACCATATTGACTAGTTGTTGGGATGCTTTAAAATGACTATATTATTGTACTCTGTTTCGGTTTCGATTCAATGGAGGTTTTTCCGATAGAAAAATGATTAGTTCTCCTGCAGAATTTGATATGTACAATGTGTTCCATCCACGTGGTACTAACTGTGGTATGGCATAAAGGTTAGAGAATCTAACTTACTCCCACCAGTACTAGAAAACCTCATGATCAAGTTTTTTTGGCTGAAGTCCATAAAAAATGGTCACGATGAGTTAAGCAATTTGGCCACAACTGCCCATGTATCTAGTTCTTGCATATGTTCTCACTTCCCTCTTCTCAAGGAAACTTTTGGCATGCTACTAGTACTACTAGCGAGTTAAATCACCGACTAGTTTTAGCACCTCTCAAATGTGCAGTCACATGTTATATGTATCACAGACTCACAGTGAGCAAGCAACTAGTTGTGCAAAACATGAGAAAGTGGAAAGATTGTGACGCTTGCTAGCTAGTGGCGACTAAAATATTTTGGTGAGCCAAACACGAAAAAAATAACTTTACACGATCATGAAATTAGTACTATTCCTTCTCAAGGAAAAATATGAAACCTCATGAGCAAAGGTCTTTGTTATCTTCTTCTTTTCTTGAGTGGGGATGTATCTTATTATCTTTCGTATTTATTTATTCATTGTTCTCTTGATGTAAATGACTGCCTTGTAATATAATTGACTACCAGATACTTTTTGCTGATGTTTCAGCTACTTAGGACAAGGAGACCATTCATTGCAGAATTTACTGATGCCAAGGGTAATGAGATATTCACGGTAAGATCTCAGTAAACCATTGCTTTGAAACATTGTGAATATGCTCAATATACATTAGATTAAGTTCAATTTTTTATTGTTGGATTTAGGTTCGCCGGCCTTTTAGGTGGATCAACAGCTCCATTTATGCAGAAGTGGATGGCAAGGTACAGAGATATTTGTTACTCCCTCCATCCCATAATGTAAGACGTTTTTTGACTCTAGTGTAGTGTCAAAAAACGTCTTATATTATGGGACGGAGGGAGTACTTGATTGTTATGAATATACAGCAATGGTTGTGATTGTGGTTTCTCTTTGGCCAGGAGGTAGGTGTAGTCCACAGTCGTTGGCATCTTTGGCGTAGAAATTATGACTTGTACTTAGGGTAACATGATCTTCTTCCCTTAACTCTGACATGGTCAATTTTCTTGTTCTTCTGTAGCCTCCAGCCTTGCTATACTGCCTGACAGTTTAATTTGCCAACATTTCTGTTCATCAGGAATAGGCAATTTGCTGTGGTGGAGAATCCTGGATTTTGGAGCTGGTCCTTTATCCTGCTTGATGAGAATGATCATATAGTAGCCATAATTGATCGCAAGGTTGGGGGATTTGGTTTGGAGGTAATGTCCTTTTGACTGGAGAGCAATCAAATAATATGCAGTTTACGATATTTATATTTGGAGGAAGCCCATGCTGTGATGTGATCCGTGCATACACGTGCTATGATTTTACCGCTTGACACGGGGATATATGACATGCATGCACATCCACTTCAAAATGATATGGTTTTGCTTTAGGTTGAGTCCACTTTGGCTGGCAACTTCGTGATACAAACTGAGGGCGTGACTTTGCATACAATATCTTTCCAGAGTTCATTTTCTGCTTGTTTAAGCTGTTGTTGATGCATAAAGAATTGGACTGCAAGTACTAGTGAGTAAGGGAGGACTGATGAGTGATGAGCATACTTTGGTTTTTATGCTCACAGCAGATCTTCACGGGTGCTACCCAGTATGAAGTTTGGTTTGGCTTTGTTGGAAAAGTTATTTCGGCTGAAGATGCTGTAAGTGTTCTCCCGTGATAAGAGATTAAAAGCGTTGCAGCCCCACCCAACTGCTCATCAGGCTGATCTTGATATTTGAAAACTCAAATTTGTTGGTGCTTCCAGATGGGCAACACCCGCGTCTTTCGCCCGCTTGATTTACCCGAGAGGGCTGTGGCTCTTGCTCTTGCACTGTCTCTGGACCATGACTGCTTCTCCAGGAGATTGGGCTGGTATGTGTACTCACTCCCTAATTTCAGAATTGCCTAGTCGAGTTTTTTCTTCTTTTGACGAACGATTTGCTTAGTCAAGTTATGTTCTATGGAGTGCTGATACGCAATGCAGGTGTTCACCTCCTATTGCTATGGAATTAACTCAAATGCTTGTTTCTTTCAGGGTTCTTCGTCTTTTAGGAGCATGAGGGAGTTGCGCGCAGAAAACACTGCTGTTGGGGCAGACCTAGAAATGGTAGTCACACTGGACTTCGACAGATCAAAGTATCATCGTATAGCCACACTGGAGGGGATGACTGATTCGTGCCATTCGATCGTTTTAGCACTGATAAATTCCATTTTGTGTCCTGCTTCTCTCTCGAGTAAAGTATCTCTGTGCCGACGATCATCGGATCCCAAGATTCAGGGGAACTGCCTATGCTCTTCCAGTTAGTGCTTCCTGCATCTATTGCCCTTTCAATCATCAGGTGTCAAAATGGTATATATGCTTTGTTTTCAGTTTTGTTCTGTTTGTGCATGGCAGATGTAGAATTATGGATAGCCCTGCTGATCTCAACAGTATGTGAATGTTCTTGCTAAAGTAACCAGGGTTTGTTGGAGGTAGTGCTGATCTTGCAACATCAAATACGATGCGAGATTAGTTGGTTGCCAACAAATCCGGCTCTGATTTTAGTCGGTTGCCAACAAGCTTAACCCGAAAGAACGGTGCGTGATTAGTCGGTAACCTCACGAGATTCGGTCCACTTAGGGGGTGTTTGTTTCCAGGGACTTTTTTGTGTGGGGACTAGAAAAAGTCCCTCTTAGAGACCTTTTTACCAAACGGGAGGGACTTTTTAGGGACTAAAGTAGGCATTTGGGACTAAATGAAGAAGACTCTCAAGGAGGGTCTTTTTTGGGACTTTTTGGGACTTTTCCAACAATGCCCCTCCATGCATTCATTGGCCCGCCACCCCATGATGTTGTTTGATTGTTATTTTTCTAATACTAGGGGCAACATGATCATTTAATAACCTCTAGGAAGGGACTAGGAACTTTTTAGTCTCTGAAAACAAACAGTGAGGAACTTTTTAGAGACTAGAGACTTTTTAGTTGGGACTAGAAAAAGTCCTAGGACTTATGAACCAAACAGGGCCTTAAACCCTTAGTCGTTGCAAACGGCAGCCACCTTTCCTAAATCGACGGCTTAATCGCCGGATATATCGGATCGGCATGGCTTCGCCGTCGCCGTCGCCATCGCCGCCGCCGCAAAAGAAAAGGAAGGGCACGGCGGGGAGCAGAGACCGCCTGAGAGACCTCCCCGACCCTCTGCTGGGCCACGTCCTCTCCTTCTTCCCGAACAAGGAGGCCGGCCGCGCCGCCGGGCTGTCCCGGCGGTGGCGCGACGTGTTCTGCAACGTCCACGCCGTCTCCCTCGGGGAGCGCCCGGGCGCCAGCGCCAACGACTGGACCACCTTCTACCACGAGGCGGACGAGAAGAAGAGCTGCAGCGCGGCGCTCCTCGACGACGTCTGCTCCGCGCTCCTCTGCCGCCGCCGGACCGCCGGCCACCACGTGCCGCTGCGCAGCTTCCGCTTCGCCTTCGACCGGTGCCACCACTGGAACTTCGTCCACGTCGACCAGTGGCTCTCCTACGCGCTGCAGCACGGCAGCCAGGAGCTCCACCTCGACCCGCGCTTCAAGATCGGGCCGGTCTGTCACCTCCGCGATAAGAAAGAGGACGAGGCGGTGGACAGCGGCACCGACATCACCGACGACGAGGACAGGTTCGCCAAGCTGAGGAGGCGGTGGGTATATGTCCTCCCGAGGAGGCTCTTCACCTGCAGGGTCATACGGACGCTATGCGTCGCCTATTGCCGGCTGAAGCTGCCGGCGGCCGTCAACCTGCCGCTCCTCGAGACCTTGAGCATCACGGCTCCCCATTCCGATGGTGGGAGGAGCATCCAGCGGCTGATCTCCGGCTGCCCCCGCCTCGTCGACCTAACGCTGGAAGCTGTCCACCGCCTGAAAGCGAGTATCCGTCGTCGACAAACGCCTCCGCAGATTCGCCCTTCGCTGCTGTCACAACATGAAGTCTGTCGACATCGACGCTTCGGAGCTGAGGTCGCTGGACTACTGCGGCACGGTACCGGCCGGGCCGCTCCTGTCCTTGCATGGCTCGCCGGGAGTCCCGTCGTGCACCGTGGACTTCTGCAGAGTGCTGTCCGAGGATGCAGAGGTTACAGGGTTTAGGGTGTTCATGCAAAAAATCAGTGATGCCAAGCACCTCCACCTGCACCATCGTAGACTGGACAGCAGGTTCTTCCTAGGTTTCCCTCCATTCTCTACCCTGACGCGGCTCGTGTTGCAAGGGCCCCTCGTGAACTGCGGCACCGTCGTCTCCGTGGGTAGAATCCTGGAGCAGACCCCGAACCTGGAGGTCCTGTCGCTGTACATGGAAGAGCACGTCGTGTACACGAAAAAGAAAGATGATACCATGGGCAGGGACCTGACCATGAGCGAGGAAGATGATGAGGATGACGTCGCGGACAAGGAGAAGGATGCGGATGATTTGTCGGTAGCTCCCGATGAGGAGTCCACGGTTCCTGACGAGTCGAGCTTCTCGATGCCGTGTCTGCGGCACCGAGTGAAGGAGATCAACATGGTGCACTACGTGGGCGACGAGACGCAGAGGATGATGGCCAGGCTGTTGTTCGGCAACGCGCTTGTGCTTGAGAGGATGTGCGTCGTCCTCGTGAAGGGGACGTTCGCGCTGCAGTCTAGGCTCAAGAACGAGATCGAGAGCTGGCTGGTGGCCGATGCAGAAAAGGTTTTCCTGTGATCTCCCATGAAACAACCTCATAATAATCCTGCCGTGACATGATTAGTTAGGTGCCATACTGGATTAGATAACGTTTACTCTACAGAAAAAACAACAAACTAATCCACTGATCGGTGCATTACCTTTACAAAAATGGCATCTTTGTGGTGGTGCCAAGGTTGCAAAATAAAACAGCAGTCTAATTCTCATGTTCTCATCCATTCTCTAAAGGAGAATTTCTAGTTGAGACTTGAGAAAGAGTGCGAAATAGAGAAGAATTGAAATGCGTATGTGAGACAGTTTCCATTGTCCTTGTATGTCCCGAACCTTTTGTTGTTGACATGTGCCTTTGGTCCATATGCGTATGTGCGAGGTGTTCCTAATCTATCCTATATCATCTCCCATGTTAGTAATCTTGTGATGATGCTAACCTGGATTAAACTTAATAAAAAAATCCTAACTTATTTAATGTGCCGCGGATACCATGGGCACCCATTCCCCACGAAACTGAACACGTGTGTACAACTGGCACACATGTTTCATATCTCAAAATTTCAGTTTTTTTTTTCAATTTTTTCTAATATGTTTTTAATGCTATATTCTTATAGGGGCGAGTGTCGTCACCCGAGAGCCACAAATCCTCTTCCCTTTGTAGGTGGCCAAAGAATAGCACTCCCACACAGATTTGCATGCAACAATTAGTGATTATATGTGCAATCTCACACATGTATATTTATCTTATATACATGCATACAATACATATATACATACACATATACATATGAATATATTATTTTGAAGGGAGAGAAGAGGGTACTTAAACCCATATTTCTCACTCATTTATGTCTACCAATCATCACAATGGACAAACTAATATTAGAATGATTCTGATGAATTACACGTGCCATTCTGAATATTCAAAATATTCTTACAGGAGCCACAGAACTTTGGACCCGAATTAGGAACCGATCGACTGGTAAAGGCACCGACCAAACATTCTTCACCTTTAAGCTGCTACTGACAAGAACAGGAAACAAAAAGTTTTGCCCAAACATTAGATTAGAGATGAAGAAAATTGCACTATTAGATTAGAAATCTAATACTTTTATTGATTTCACCTTAAAGAATAAAATAAACAAAAATAAAAAATAAAGTTTTCTATGAAAGAATGAATTATTGGCATCGGTATTACCCTTCAGAACAAGGAAAAATAAAAATTGCAAAACTTGCCCATAATTTACACATAAATTGCGCCATTTTAAAATATGCATCCAATAGAGGAATTTTCACAAAAAGATTTTTTCAAAGCAGGAATGAATTAATCACATTGGTACTACCTAGAAAGTAAAATAAATTCAAAATAGTAAAGTTTTCTAATGAAGAATAAATTAGTTGTATTGATATTACCCTTTAAGAAGATGAAAAATAAAATGTAAACTAAAAAATAATAAAATAGTAATTTCGAAGGAAGATGAATTAGCGTCATCTATGAAGAAAGAAAATAAAAAAAACTAAAGAAGCAATGAACAAATTTACACACAATATACTCAAAATGTGGCTTTTCTAAAATATAATGTACAAGAATAAGCATATAAAAGTGACTTTTTTGCAAAAATGAAGTTTCCTAAAACATCAGGACTGTTTCCTAAAACATCAGGACTTAGTGGCACTGTTATTACCATTAAAGAAGGAAAAGAAATAAAACAAAACTTAATAAAAATCAAAATAATAAAGTTTTATAAAAATGAAGGAAATGGCATCGATATTACCCTGAAAAGAACTAAGATGAAGTAAAACTAAAAATACAAAATAATGAGGTTTAAAAAAATAATGAATTAGTGGCATTTTTATAACCCTTTAGGAAGAAAGAAATAAAAAATTGCACATAATTTATAAAAAGAATTTTTTAATATAATGCAAGAATAAGCATATAATAGTGGTATTTTCATAAAAAGGAACTTTCCTAACATGGAATGAATTAGTGAGATGGGTATTACACTTAAATAATAAAGAAAATAAAATAAAACTGAAACAAATCAAAATGTTTAAATTTTCTTAGAAATAGTTAATCTATGGCTTTGGTATTACCCTTCAAAAAGAAAGAAGATGAAATAATACTAAAACAAACTCAAAGTAATGAAGTTTTCTAAGAAAGAATGAATTATTGGTATTTTTCTTACCATTTGAGAAGAAAGAAAATAAAAAAGTAATCTAAAGAAAACAATGGCAAAATTTACACACAATATATACATAAAAATGTCACTTTTCCAAAATATATTGTACAAGAATAAGGATATAAAAGTGAATTTTTTGTAAAAAGGTAGTTTTCTAATAAGGAATGAATTAGTAGCATCGGTATTATCATTAAAGAAGAAAATGATGAAGTTTTTATGTATAACCCTTTGTAATGAAGTTTTCTAAAAAGAATGAACAACAGGAATTTATATTACGCTAAAAAAGGGTAAAAATGAAATAAAACTAGAAAATTGAAATGAAATTTTCTAAGAAAAAATGAATTAGTGTCATTTGTCTAACCTTTAAGAAGAAAGAAAATAAAAAACAAACAATAAAAAAATTGCACACAATTTACAAAAAAAAATTATGATATACAAGAATAAGCATATAATAGTGAAATTTTTGGAAAAAAAATCCTAAGAAGGAATGAATGAGTGTCGTTGGTATTACTGTTAATAAGAAAGAAAACAAAATATAAAATGAAACAAAATGAATCTAATTAATTTTCCTTTGAATGAGTGAATGAATTAATGGCTTTGGTATAACCCTTCAAAAAAGGATTAAACAAAAACTAAAAAAACGTCAAAATAATGAGGTTTTGTAAGGAAGAATGAATTGGTGGTATTGGTATTTTCGTTTAAAGAGAACAAAAATAAAAAACACAAAAGAAACAATGATGATAATTGTACACATTATACATGAAAATTGCGTTTCAAAAAAAATGCAACAAACAATAACATAAAAGTGAAAGTTTCACAAAAGTAGAAGTTTCCTAAGAGCGACTGAATTAGTGGCATTACCCTTAAAGGTGAATGATAATAAATAAAACTAAAAAAATTAAAATGGTGAAATTTCATAAGAAAGAATGAATTAGTAGTATTGGTATTGCCCTCTACTACGAAGAAAGAAAATGAAAAAAAGTAAAATACTTGCACACAACCTTTGACTGAAATTGTACTATTTGTAATAGGCAAAAAATAATCGTATAATAATGCAATTTTGCCACATATTGTATAGTATTTGTGTATATACATTTACACTCATCCAACATCCTAAAATACGTAGAAAATAAAAAAATGTAAGTGACTACTAAAAAAGTAAAAGACAAAAGCAAAAACGCATAACAATAAAAAAACAAAAAATGGGAGAAAAGGGAAGGCTGGGTCACACAGGTAATGAGCTTCAGCCCGTTAGGAATCGACTGACTCAAATATGCGGGCGTGTCTATCCCCTCCCTTACTTGACACGTGTCCTGCTTGACCACACACGTCCCTCTCCCTAATCTTTCCTTGCAACAACATCGTTGTTGTTGTTGTTGTTGTTGTCGTTGTTGTTGTTGTTGTTGTTGTTGTTGTTGTTGTTGTTGTTGCAGAACGGTGCAACGAACAATGACTGCACGAGTGTGCGGCGCAGCTGGAGATGTGTTGTAATTTTTGCAACATGCGCCTTATTGCAGAAAATTAGGTGTGGCGGAGATGTTGCAATTTTTGCAACAAGGGTCTTGTTGCAGAAAAATAGGGAACAAGAGGTTGTGCGGCATGGGTCTTGCTGCAGGAGATTAGAGAAGAAAAGGTTTTGCAACAAGGTTTTTGTACCCTTGTTGCAGAAAATTAGAGAATAGAACGTTTTGCAACAAAGGCCTTGTTGCAAGAGTAAAACGATTAGAATCACCCGACCGATCAGGACTATGGTTGCGCCACATTGCAGCCGTCGGATACAAGTTTAATCAGACGACATGGAACTCTATCAACCGCCCAAGACCTACATCACTGGACGCATGCCTCTGCCATTTTTCTGCAATATCATATGGGTTGCAGAAGTCATCCCGCGACAACGCCCATGTTACAAAAACATTAAGATGAGAAAAAAATTCTGCAGCATCATCTGTGTTGCAGAAGTCCGTCCGCAACGACACACATGTTTCAAAAAAGTTAATGTAGAAAAAATCTACAACAAAATCTCTATTGCAAAAGTTTCCGCAACAAGAGATATGTGCAAACAGTTCCACAACACTGCCTTTGTTGCAATTGTGAGGAAAGAGTCGGATCGATGGATGCGCCAGATCAAACGGATGTGAAGGTGTAGCGTCGCTCAAACAATATACAGATTTGGCAAGAAAAAATGATCACAAATTTCAAAGCAGAAATCAACGGCCTAAAAATTGACTGATCCGAAATTAATTTTCAGTCGACTTACTTATACGTATATATATAGCTAAAGTGATTAGTGTTTTTTTTTTTTTGCGGGAAAGAAAGTGATGAGTTATAGGACAATGGGAGTGCACCATTACAATTGTTTTTATTTGGACACGACATACGCACGTACATACGGTGCTTCACTTGGTATAAGCACAGTAGATGCAGTAAAGCACGCAACGATCGCTCATGAGCAGCTTGTCAAGCTATACACCACACGGTATATACGGTGGCGATGCTTCACTTGGTATAGCCGATGCTGACGCCGCCGACGGTGACCAGCTCGCCGCCGCACCTGGGCACGAGCGACACGACCACCGTCTTGTCGCCGTCTGCCCCGATGTTGTCCATCAGGTCGCAGACGCCGAACCTCGCCACCGTCTTGACGGCGCCCTTCTTCTTGTTCGTCCGGACCATGTGCGGCGTCAGCGCGACGCTGCCGGCGCAGTACCCCGACGCGGCATCGCCTCCGCTCTCGGGCGCGTTCACCAGCACGTCGAACTTGATGAACTTGAAGTGGTCGGCGACCTGGATCCCCTCGATGATCAGCACCTCCTCCGCCTCCTCCTTCTCCTTGTCGCTCCTCGACACCTGGGGCCTTGTCACCGTCACCCGCACGGTCTCCCTCAGCGTCGCCGGGAGCGCGCCCGCCGCGGGCGCCGGCGTCCTGCGGGATCTCTTGCCCGGCTTGGCCTTCAGCCACGGCAGGCCGACGTCCTGGTACGCGTACCCCATGGCGGCCGGGTCGAGGCAGTCGCGGACGCGGACGCGCACGGGGCGGGCCTCCTCGTCGTAGAAGAGGAAGGCGGTGTCGAGCCAGTCGGCGTTGCCGGGGCGGAGGCCGCGCCAGACGTGCCATAGGCGGTCGATGTTGCCGTGGTGCGCGAAGAAGATGGGGTCGCGCGCCGCCGAGTAGAAGTTGCCCATGTCCTCGCTGTTGGGCTGCGCCGGGTCGCCCGTCCAGATGTGCATCGTGCCGTGCGGCACGTTCTCCACGGAGCCTGCTCCCGGGTCCGGCTGGTCGCCCGCGCGGTACGGCTGCCCCATGAACAGCCGAGTCTTCTTGGCACTCGACACCATCTGGCGGTACATGATGTTGAGGTTCTGGTCGATCTGCTCGTCTGTTGGGATGATGACATCTATCTCGTTGAAGTCGAGATCGACCGGGAACGGCGGTTGGTGGGCGGGGTCGCGCCTCTCGTTGTAGAGCGGCGACGACCTGTTGGCGTACATGGCCGGCAGCGTCATGCCGGCCGGCGCGTCCCAGTTCCAGAAGGGCAGCGCGAAGGTGTCGTCGCCGATGAGCTTGCCGAGGATCCTCTCGTGGAAGTAGACGTAGAACCTGCACGCAGGGACAAGTGACGGCTCCTTGAGGTTCAGCACAGAAAGGTGCAGGTCGTCACACCCATAACCCATTGACCATACGTACCTGTGCCATGGGAAGAAGAGCCAGCAGTTGTGTATCTGGAGCTCCAGGTCCGGGAACCCGACCTGGTCGTACGCGCCGTCGCAGTAGGCGCAGTGCACGCGCCACTGCTGCTCGAAGCTGCGGGGGTCGTCGGCCGGCAGCTGCTTCATGAGCGCCACGGCCCGCTCGTACTTGGCCAGGTGCTCCGCGTCCGCCAGGTGCGCGGCCGGGCGCACGCGGAGCGGCGCCGAGGAGGCCGGCGGCAGCACGAAGTCGATGATGCCGGTGCCGGACGTCGGGCAGCAGTTGGTGTCCGGCGCCGTGTCCGGGAGGTCGGGCGGGTTGCAGTTGCCGAGGTCCGGGGCCTGGATGGGCGCGGCGATCGCCCCTCGCCCTCGCTGCGTGCCCAGCCCGGCCGCCGCGGCGCTGCCGAGGCCGAGGAGCACGTCACCGGCGGTCGACGCGGCCGCCCGTTGCCTTGCACGTCACACGCCGTGGCTGCCTCGCCTTCGTGGGCACGAGGCTTGGAGGCTGCACGGCATGCGAGTGCAACTTGGCACACTCGTGCTGATCTCCATGGTGAACTCGAGGAGGTAAAATGGTGAACTGTGAAATGTGTTGCACCACTCCGTATGGTGCTACATGTAGTAGTGCCGTGCGTGCCACTTCGTGCACGTGCGGCAGGGCTCGCAGCTGTTGGGTTTGACTGTTGGTTACGTGTTGATGGTTGAACTGCATTACAACTGTTGGTCACTGTTCGTCGAGGGTGGACGGCAAGGACTAAAGTGCAGTTCACGATTCGCAAGTTACTTAAGTTGATACGCGGTAAAGTGCTTACCTTTGTTTTTGAGATAGCTCGCCATTCATGTTGAAATAGTAGTAAAGTGGTTACCTATCAAACGTGACAACCCACTTGGAGTTAAAAGGGATCGTGACATGCACACTAAAGCAGCTACGTATAGTACAGTAGAGTGCTTGACAATTTTGGCTCACTGCATAAACAGTTAAACACTGTACTGTGAGTCCGTGACATGGGTACATGTATTTGAACCTACCCATGTTCGCCCCCCAGCGCATAGGCCGGCGCTTACCCGGTGACTTTTAGGCCCTGGGGGCGATCAAGGCCCCAGCCACGCCCCTAGGTGCCACCCCCAAGACGACGCATATTCAAACTTGGTCTGTTCCCGCTCCAAAAAAACACCATAATCCGGCGGTCGGCGCAACAGTTCGGCGGTCATCACCATGCCACAGTTCGGCGATCAAATGAAAAGTTCGGCGCACAAAAAGAAAGGACACACAAGGAATGCATCAAACGATGGTGTCGGCCTCCGGGGTTTGAGGAGTCGGCGTCGGCGTGCGCGGGCAGGGCGGCGTCGGCCCGACTTCTGGGCTGGGCGGCGTCGGCGCCACTTCTGTGCTGCTGGGCGTGGTGGAGGCACTCGTCCTCCTTGGACGCCCACTAGATGTGCGGCTCGCCGGTCCTGGCCGCCCGTTTCTTCTTCTTATTGCCTTTCCTCGCTGGAGCAGGCGCCGACTCCTCCTCCTCCTCCTCCTCCTCCGGCTCTTCCTCGCCATAGTCGAGCTCGCCATCCATGTCGCCATTGAGATCAATTGTGTTGTCTTGGGCAGTGAACCCGGGGGAAGCGGCGGCGGCAGCCGAGTCGGCTGCAATGATGTCTTTCATGTCGGCCTCTGTCGCGTCGGCGTCGCCGAGATGCGACGAGGAGCCTTGTAAGAAGAGCAGCACACCACGGCAGAGGTGACGTCGGGGAGGCTGCGTAGGCCAGCGGCGAGTAGGTGTATGGAGGGTACTGCACGCTGGCGAAGGCGGGCGAGGGCGTGCGCTGGGCTGGGCGACCATGGGGGAAGGTGATGTTGGGGTTGAAACCGCCGTGTACGTCGCCGTCGACATAGCCCGGCGACGGTGTGCAGCCCCGGGGTTGTGGCGACGACGAGAAGCCGAACAGAGATCTGACGTTTTGCTGGCTCCAGGTTGCGTGCGGTCCATGGCCGCCTAGTGGATTCATCATCCCCGCACGAGCCGCCTCGGTTTGTTCGGCCAAGCGCTACGCCTGCTCTACCGCCGCCGCAGCCGCGAGCGCCGCCCTGTCCCGGGCCTTATTGGCCCTGTTGCGCCTATCGGTGGTGACCGCCTCCCGGCACTGCACTTCCGCCTTCCAGTCGGCGTTACTCATGCCCAGGGGCTTGGACGGTGGTGCCCTATGCTTCCTTTGCTTCGGCTGGGCGGCGGCGGCGGTTGTGGTATCCGTTGCAGCGTGGGGGAACACGTACTTCTTCGGCGGCATGGCGCCCGGCTTGGAATGGAGGAGGAGGAGATTGACAGGAGGAATGGAGAATGAGAGGGAAGCCGAGGAGGGAAGCGGGAGGAAACGGCGGGAAAAGGGCCTCCTCTCGCCGACAGAGCAGCTCCACGCCCCTTTTCACTTCTGTCGGCACCCCCAGGCGACACCCAACGCTTGGGTTCGGCTCAGGGTCGCCGGCTGTTAACTCGGCCCAAACCGGTGCTAAATGAGATCCTGGGGGCGCGACTGGACCGATTTTCGGCCGCCGGTGCTAAAAAATAGCCTTGGGGGGGGGTGTTGTGGGCGCGGCTGGAGATGCTCTAATACGCAGCAACCTATATTTTTGGACGCATCAATCAAATTCCAGCAAAGCACTGACGTCCTCGGCCAAGTCTCACAAAGAATGAGTCGGCACCGACAACAACACAAGTGGTTGCGTGCGCCGACACATGGTGGTCGAGGGGGAGGGGCCAGGAGCATGGCAAAGGCTTGCGTGGCTCGGTGCGGGGGTGGTTGCCGGCATGGAAAATGGTGGTGTTTAGAGGAAAGCTCGAGAGCTAGGGCGGCAGCTCAAGCAAGGCAGGGCGATCCATGGCGACGCCCGTCGGCCACGGGTGGTAGGGGCAGTGGTTCGACCAGCGCTGGTGGGAAACACGGGGTGGGGCTACTGGAGGAGAAAATTCCTTCTCAACCTTTGGATCAAGATCTGATGTCAAGGAGCAAATTGACGTACTTCACTCAATAATAATATAGTGAAATCAATATCAATGGATAGGAAAATTTTATTCGATCCAAATCACCCTCATATCACTAGTGCAGAACCGGGCAATAGCACCGGTTCGTAAGGCCCTTTAGTGCCGGTTACATAACCGGCACTAAATTGTGGTCACTAAAGCCCCCCCCCCCCTTTAGTACCAGTTCAGCACGAACCGGTGCTAAAGGGCGACCACGTGGCACGAGCCAGCTCCGGGGGTCTGGAGCCCTTTAGTACCGGTTGGTAAGACCAACCGGTACTATAAGGTTTGGGGGGTTTTTAGTTTTATGATTTCTTTTTCATTTAATTTTGTGTTTCCATTTTAATTCTTTTTTGTTTGCTGGTATTTTACGATACTACACATTGTACACGTTATGCATATATATATATATATATATATATATATATATATATATATATATCATGCATATATATATTATCAATGTCTCACAAACCACCATATTAATTAATTCACACATACACACATGTATACCTATATACAATTTCTCCTACATATGAATGTCGCCTTCGGAGCCAGTGGCATTAGCCTAATTGGTGCCTTCGGAGCACGATGACAATTGAAAGTGGTTTTCATGGGGGCGGTAGCGGGTAATAGAATTCTCCATTCAGATTTATGACCTGGTCGAGCAAAAATCCCGCTATTTCCTCTTGAAGTGCTTCTACGCGCTCCCTTTCTATGAGTTTCTCCCGCACCTCTTTGAACGTTAAGAAGGAGATCAATATGCATGTGTATTAGTTGTGTGACTAGATATCGATAATGGTGTAAAAATTGTGAATAGTGTTCTGACAAGCGTACCCATTGCTGTCTTTGAGATCTGCTCCTTTCGGACGCCATCATGCGAATGTTCTCGCAAACGCAGAATGCACACAGATCAGTCCCCTGCGCCTGCTTCAGGGCCTTTACGAGAATGGAATTTGATCAGATAATAATTAATCAAGCATGATAATTAAAGAGATAGCAGCTAGCTAGCTAGCTAGTACTACTTAATTACTTACCTTGGGTCGAATCCATTTAAGCTTTTGTTTCCATTCACCTTCCGTGACGCTGATGAATCTTTCCCAAGCCCTGCCCGTCGACAAAGAAAATGAATAAAGGGGTTATTAAATAGTTCATATCATGAAATGACGAACTAAATAGGCCGAGATATATAGTTAATAATAATTGAAATTACCTGTTGACTATCCCATACAAGATGTTATAGTCAGTTTTTTCTGAGATTAGTGAGTCCAGTACTTCAGCTGTTCCGGCGTCAACTTTTATGATACACAAGACCCAGTGAAGTCTGCATGCACACACGTTTACATGTCTTAATTAAGCGGGCATATGTAAGCAAAAACATGTAGCTAGCTAGTAGGCAAAAACAGAGAATTTGTAGTACAAGACAGTGTGACTCACTGGAAGTTGTAAGGAAGTAGTATATCTTCATTGTATTTGAGGCGCTTCAAGAACTCTAGCATGCTGTCCTCTACTTCCTTTGCACAACGTTTATTTATCTTCCATGTGTATTCATTAATGGTGTTTGGGTCAATGAACCCAATGCCAAAGCGTCCACCTTTTCTCATTTCATATATCTTCATCCTGCATAATACCACAGAAAAGAATATAGTGAGGATAATTACAGGTAATGATTGATCAAAAGGATCACTACAGCTAGCTTGAGACTTAAATTATAGAAAGAAATCACTTGCAGACAATAGTAACTGACGATAGATTTGTCGAGTGCGTCTTGATTGTATAACTGAAACAGTTCTAAATACTCAACGGACACAGCTTTCTCATGGTAGTAATGGTCCTGCTTGACATTCACCATGAGGGACAATCGCTCTGAAATCTTGGTAATGTTCATGTACCATTGATGCAATTCATACATTCTCGTTGGGAGGTTCTTGACCTTGTCTGGCGCGACCAAAGGTTGGCCCCGGACATATTTCCGTTTTACTTCATCCTCTCTAAGCAAAGGCATGGGCTCGATCTCGAGGAGTTGTCCAACAGTGATGTTGAGAACTTCAGCCTGCATTATATGCTCCTCCGTTATTACCACATTGCCCACCTCGGGAACATGCACTGTTTGCCCACAATAATATTGGGCGCGCGTACTGTCACCTGTTGTTGGCACAACAAGCGAGGGGATCGATTGCGCCGCCTGTTCTCCCAGCTGGGGAATGGTTTTCCTGCATTTTTTGGCAGCTGCTTCTTGTTTGCTCGATCCCGATGTAGACGTGCTCGCCTCCCTTTGTAGACGTGCTCGATTTAACTTCCTGATGTGGCGCTCATAGTCTGTGTCAACAGGCTTGGGAGCTGGTGGTTGAGCCATACGAATGAAGTGGTCAATCGTTTCCTCAGGCACTTTCTCCCTTGGCGGCGGTGGCGGTTTCGGTGCAAAATGGGCTTCCACCTCGGCCTTCGATATGGCTGTGATTTCCTCCTCGGACCTGTCATAAGACCTCTGCGGAAGAGGCTTGAGGCTTGGACCATATTTATATCGCTTGCCTCCGCCTGTACTTCCTGTACTACCTCGACTCGTACGGCTACACATCATAGCTACGGGGTGTCTCTTCTGCGATTGCTGAGGCGGCGGAGACGGCTGACGGGACTGAGTTGGAAGAGGAGGAGTGGCCTAAGGTTGTGCCGGACTTGGAGGAGGAGTGGACGTCTGACGCTGTGGCGGACTTGGAGGAGGAGGATTGTCCTGACACTTTGCCGGACTTGGAGGAGGAGGAGTGGCCTGACACTTTGCCGGACTTGGTGGACTTGCAGGAGTGGGAGTCTGCTGACTCGGTGGCGGACTTCGACGAGGACTCGGCTGACGCGGTGTCGGTGGCCTTGGAAAGATGATGCAATCCTTTTTCCATAGGATGATACGATGTTTGGCCTCTCCGAGAAAGCGCTCGCCGTCACCTCCAGCAATGTCAAGCTGTAGCCCCAAATATGGTGGGTCCACCACCTCATCAACCAAGACACGAGCATAGCCCGCTGGAATCGAGTTGCAATGGAAGGTTGCCTCGGGGGGATTTGTGAAAGCACAGCCGTCCGCCACCTTCATGGATATGTTCTTCATTTTAACGTGTAGCTCGCAGTTAGTGTTCTCCGTGATGTCATCCACGGGGTATCTACCCAGCATTGCGTCGTCCGGGACGGAACCCACGCTGCTTCTCGGCATGGATGGGCCGGTGCTATCCAATGCTGGATCATCCGCTAGCTGTTGCAGCTGCTGAGACCCCCTTTGATGGGTAAGTGAGTCGATCTGCTCCTGCTGCCGCTGGAATTTGACTGCCAATTCCGCTTGACTTGCTTCTAGGCCTTGAAGGTGTTCATAGTCCCGCTTCCTCTGCTCCTCCTCCATCTTCCTCTTCTTCTCCTCCGCAATCTTCTTTCTCGCACGGGTTCTGTAGTCGTTGTTCCAGTCTGAAAACCCCTCATACCACGGCATAGCGCCCTTGCCTCGTGTTCTTCCCGGGTGTTCAGGATTTCCCAGGGCACGCGTAAGCTTGTCGTTTTCTCTGTTGGGCTGGAACACCCCCGTTCGTGCCTCTTCTATTGCAACAAGTATCGCATCGTCGGCTCCCTTCAGACTTGCCCTTGTCGAAACATTGCCTGTCTCCCGGTCCAACTCCCCCCCATGCACATAGAACCAAGTCCTGACCCTGGGGGGCCAGCTCTTAGTAGCCGGAGTGACACCTGCATCCTCCATCTCTTTCTCAGACTTATCCCACTTAGGCATTGCCACCGCATAGCCACCTGGCCCCAGCTTATGGAACTTATTCTTTTTTCGGCATTCTTCTTGTTTATTCTCGACCGTTCCTTAGCTAATTCCGAATCCTTGAATTTCATGAAATCGTCCCAATGATCACGTTGGTTCTCCAGTGTTCCCTTGAATACTGGAATCTTCCTTCCTCCCTTGACGTACTTGTTCCATTCACGATTCTTGTAGTTCTTGAATGCAGTCGCCATCATCCTAAGAGCAGCCTCTTTGACTTTCTGCACATCTGCTTCTGTGAAATGATCTGGTAGGGTGAAATGTTCCATGAGAGTATCCCAAAGCAGATCTTTTTGATTCTTGTCGACAAAAGTAACATCTGGACGTGGCTTTGCTGGTGCTCTCCATTCTTGAAGTTTGATCGGGAGTTGGTCCTTCACAAGAACTCCGCACTGACGAACGAACTTGTCCGCAATCTTCTTAGGCGCTAATGGTTTGCCAGTAGGGCCGCATGCCTCGATATTGTACTTTACGCCCAGCTTCAACTTTTTGTTCGGGCCTCGTTTCGTCATTTTGCCTGAAGATTTGCTCGATCCGGATGGCTGAAAGAACAAAGATCGATTCGTTAATATATCTTCAAGTCATTTAAAACATGTGATGATCACCAGATGCCTGCTTATATAAATATATATACCTCGCCGGTGTTTGTTGTTTCAGGATCAACATGTTCTTCGTCATCGTCATAATCATAGTTCATGACTTCATCAATTTCGTCGTCGCGATCGAATATCATATCACCCTCCCTGGTGTTGTTTAGAAATTCGGAGCCGTCATAATCTTCTTCATTCTGATTATCATCTAGCCCGCGTATCATATCGAACATGGTCTGTTCTCCCTCTCTGTCGGTATTGTCTGCCATAGCTTTTGTTTAACTAATCCAAAATAAATATAAAACAATTTAGTATTCAAATTACATCGTCTCGAATAATAGATATAATCTCGAATACATCGTCCAGAATAATAGATATAATCTCGAATACATCGTCTCGAATAATATATAATATTGAATAGTACATCACTGGCTATTAGCTAATAAAGATCGAATACTACAGAAGAATCTAGGACACTCGCGATTCCTCCGGCGCGGGCGGTGGACACCCAAAGAGAAGGAACCCTCACAGGATCATAGCTAAAGTGAGATCCCCGAAGATACTGCCACGTATTGGAGAACCTGCCGCCCTCTAACGCAACCATGTAGCGATGGACGTGCTCATCCTCCTCCCTGACACGGCGACGTACCACCTCCGGCGGGGCCGGGTCCCTCCGCACCGAAACTGGCCCACGCGAACGCCACCAAACGAGATCAGGGTCGACGACGGGACCCACGGCCGGGTTCCTCATCAAGCGGCGCGCCCCTCCAAGCAGCACCTCCCAGAGCCAGCCCGGCGGAGCCCAGTCCCGGACATGGGTCGGCTGGACGTCGTCGCAGACGGGTCGACGGCGAGGATGCGGGCCGGGCATCGTCGAGAACAAATACTAGCTATATGCCCGCAAAAAGTAATATTTTTTTAATGATTGGATTTTGATAACTAAAATTTCTAACATTTCTATATAACACTAATTATGCTAATCTAAATAATCTAAATAACACTAAAATTTCTAACATTTCTAACATTTCTATATAACACTAATTTCTAACATTTCTATATAACACTAATTTCTAATTGATTAAGCACTAATTATATCCATCTAACATGCATTCATACATATATAATAGTAAAAAAATAATAATCTAAATAATCTAAACTAATTAAACACTAATTATCTAAACTAATTAAACATACAAAATAATAATCTAAATAATCTAAACTAATTAAAGACTAATTAAAGAGTAATTATCTAATGCTTGTGTGTGTACGGGCTTGGGGCTGGAGACTCACAGCGGGCGACGGCGACGGCGACGGCGAGGCGAGGCGACGGCCAGGCGACGGCCGGGGCGGCGACGGCGGGGACGGCGCGACGGAGACGAGGGCGGCGACGGGGACGGGGGCGGCGACGGGGACGGGGGCGGCGACGGAGACGAGGGCGGCGACGGGGACGGGGGCGGCGACGGGGACGGGGGCGGCGACGGAGATGAGCGGCGACGTCGGAGATGATCGAGGGCGGCGGCGACGGCGACGAAGACGACGGAACAGAGGGAAACTGAAATTTTCGTAGTAGTTGTATATATAGAAGGCACCTTTAGTACCGGTTGGAGCCACCAACCGGTACTAAAGGTCTGTTTTGGCCAAGCCAAGCGGCGGGAAGCGACCCCCTTTAGTACCGGTTTGTGCCACGACCCGGTATTAAAGGGTGTGCGCTGGCGTAGTTGCGGTGCGGAAGTTTAGTCCCACCTCGCTAGTCGAGGGGCTACCGCACTGGTTTATAAGCCCCAGTGTGGTAGCTCTCTCGAGCTCCTCTCCTAATCAGGCCTACTGGGCCTACCTGTCCTCCTCGCCTTGTGGGCCTACTGGGCCTTCGCGGGCCTGCATCCTGGCCCAACGAAAGGTTGTGTCGCTAGTCGTATGCAGGCCGCTTTGGCCCAGTAGGCGGGCTTTTTTTTCTTAATTTTTTTGCTTTATTTTTTTGTTTTATTTATTTTTGAGTTGTTTTTTGCTGTATTTAGAGTTTCTTTGTGAATATTTTTGCTTTAGGTACAAAAAATTACAAACTTTCTATTAGTGCCGGTAGATTTCAAATTTGAATAGTTTAAATTTTGAATTATTTGAAATTTGTGTGAATCACTAGTTTATGAATAACTTAACTTTGAAAAAAGTTTTTCCAGTGATTCTTTTTTCTTATGTTTAATATTAGTGTGTTTTATCATTATATTCAATTTAGTAATGCTTAGGTTATTTAAAAAATGAAATGCCTTTGTAACAGTTCAGTTTTCGTCGGAAACCCTGATACTTCGAAAGAGATTGTCCATTTTGTACACGAAGTGCATCCAGTTTTTGCCGTAACCCTCTCTACTTTCTTGCACATGCTATTTGTATGAAATTATGATACCATGCCAACTTTCAACCTTTTCTGAGTTCATTTGAATTGCTTTTCAATTTCAGGGTCATTTAGCTGGAAAAAAAATCAGTAAATGCATGAAAAGAATTTGTTTGCACATAAAATTTCTTCACGTTTCAAATGCCAAAACACATAACTACCCTAACTATTACAGACATTCCCTCCTGGGTGTGAAACATAGAAGAAAGTGATGATAGTGAAGCCGATCACATCCCAGATATTTGGGTGTGAAACTTTTTCTTCGCGTGTGTCCCTTTGCCGTAACCATGGAAAATCTTCATCATTTAACGGGATGCCCGGGTCAATATTCACTGTGAATGGAGCAATTTCATCAAACTTTTCATAATCTTTTGACTTGTCTGTCTTGTCATCCACTCCCACGATGTTTCTCTTCCCAGAAAGAACTATGTGCCGCTTTGGCTCATCGTACGATGCATTCGCTTCCTTATCTTTTTTTTCTTGGCTTGGTAGACATGTCCTTCACATAGAAAACCTGTGCCACATCATCGGCTAGGACGAATGGTTCGTCTGCATACGCAAGATTGTTGAGATCCACTGTTGTCATTCCGTACTGCGGGTCTTCCGTTACCCCGCCTCGTGTCATATTGACCCATTTGCACCGAAACAAAGGGACCTTTAAACCACGTCGATAGTCAAGTTCCCATATGTCCTGTATATAACCATAATATGTTTCCTTTCCCGTCTTGGTTTCTGCATCAAAGCGGACACCACTGTTTTGGTTGGTGCTCTTCTTATCTTGGGCGATCGTGTAAAATGTATTACCATTTATCTCGTACCCTTTGAAAGTCATTATATTCGAAGATGGTAACTGGGACAGCAAGTATAGGTCATCTTCAATAGAGGTGTCATGCATGGTACGTGTCTGCAACCAGTTGGCGAAACTCCTGGTTTGTTCACATGTAATCCAGTCATCAGACCGCTCCGGGTGTTTGGAGCGTAGCAAATTCTTGTGTTCATCCATATACGGAGCCACCAAGGTGGAATTCTGTAGAACTGTGTAGTGTGCTTCAGTGAGAGAATGTCCGTCCATACATATTATTTGTTCCCCTCCTAGCGTGCCTTTTCCATCCAGTCTGCCCTTATGCCGCGATTCAAGAACACCAATCGGCTTAAGGTCAGGAATAAAGTCAATACAAAACTCAATGACCTCCTCATTTTGATGGCCCTTGGAGATGCTTCCTTCTGGCCTAGCACGGTTATGAACATATTTATTTAAGACTCCCATGAACCTCTCAAAGGGGAACATATTGTGTAGAAATACAGGACCCAAAACGTTAATCTCTTCGCATAGGTGAACTAGGACGTGCGTCATGATGTTGAAGAAGGATGGTGGGAACACCAACTCGAAACTGACAAGACATTGCACCAAATCATTCTGTAACCTTGGTATGATTTCTGGATCGATTACCTTCTGAGAGATTGCATTGAGAAATGCACATAGCTTCACAATGGCTAATCGAACGTTTTCCGGTAGAAGCCCCCTCAATGCAACCGGAAGTAGTTGCGTCATAATCACGTGGCAGTCATGAGACTTTAGGTTCTGGAACTTTTTCTCTGCCATGTTTATTATTCCCTTTATATTCGACGAGAAGCCAGACGGTACCTTAATACTGAGCAGGCATTCAAAGAAGATTTTATTCTCTTCTTTGGTAAGGGCGTAGCTTGCATGACCCTGATGTATGTCGTCTTCTCCGTGCATACGTTGCTGGTCCTCCCGTGCCTCAGGTGTATCTTTTGTCTTCCCATACACGCCCAAGAAGCCAAGCAGGGTCACGCAAAGATTCTTCGTCACGTGCATCACGTCGATTGCGGAGCGGACCTCTAGGTCTTTCCAATATGGCAGGTCCCAAAATATAGATTTCTTCTTCCACATGGGTGCGCGTCCGTCCGCGTCCTTCGGAACAGGTTGTCCGCCAGGACCCTTTCTAAATATCACCTTCAAATCCTTGACCATATCATGTACATCAGCACCAGTACGGTGGCGAGGCTTCGTCCGGTGATCCGCCTCACCTTTGAAATGCTTGCCTTTCTTTCTTACGGGATGCCTGCTCGGAAGAAATCGACGATGTCCCAGGTACATATTCTTCTTACAACTATTCAAATATATACTGTCGGTATCATCCAAACAGTGCGTGCATCCGCGGTATCCCTTGTTTGTCTGTCCTGAAAGGTTACTAAGAGCAGGCCAATCATTGATGGTCACGAACAACAACGCCTTTAGGTCAAATTCTTCCCCCATGTGCTCATCCCACGCACGTACACATGTTCCATTCCACAGTTGTAAGAGTTCTTCAACTAATGGCCTTAGGTACACATCAATGTCGTTGCCGGGTTGCTTAGGGCCTTGGATGAGCACTGGCATCATAATGAACTTCCGCTTCATGCACAACCAAGGAGGAAGGTTATACAAACATAGAGTCACAGGCCAGGTGCTATGGTTGCTGCTCTGCTCCCCAAAAGGATTAATGCCATCTGCGCTTAGACCAAACCATACGCTCCTTGCGTCATCTGCAAACTCCTTCCCGTACTTTCTTTCGATTTTTCTCCACTGCGACCCGTCAGCGGGTACTCTCAACTTTCCGTCTTTCTTACGGTCTTCTCTGTGACATCGCATCGCCTTGGCATGCTCTTTGTTTTGGAACAAACGTTTCAACCGTGGTATTATAGGAGAATACCACATCACCTTGGCAGGAATCTTCTTCCTGGGGCGCTCGCCCTCGACATCACCAGGCTCATCACGGTTGATCTTATAGCGCAATGCACCACATACCGGGCAAGCGTTCAAATCCTCGTACTCACCGCGGTAGAGGATGCAATCATTAGGGCATGCATGTATCTTCTGCACCTCTAACCCTAGAGGTCAGACAGCCTTCTTTGCTTCATACGTACTCTCGGGCAATTCGTTGTCCTTTGGAAGCATATCCTTTATCATTACCAGCAACTTTCCAAATCCCTTGTCAGATACACCATTCTCTGCCTTCCATTGCAGCAATTCTAGTGTGGTGCCCAGCTTTTTCTTGTCACCTACGCAATTCGGGTACAATAATTTTTTGTGATCCTCTAACATGCGCTGCAACTTCTTCTTCTCCAAATCACTTGCGCAGTTTCTCTTTGCATCGGCAATGGCCCGACCTAGATCATCAACGGGCTCATCTGATGCCTCTTCTTCAGCTTCTTCCCGCATTGCCGGCTCAGCTTCTTCCCGCATTACCGGCTCAGCTTCTTCCCCCATTGTTGTATCATCGTATTCAGGGAACCCATGGCCAGGATAGCTGTCATCGTCCTCTTCTTCTTCATTGTCTTCCATCATAACCCCTCTTTCTCCATGCTTGGTCCAAACATTATAGTGGGGCATGAAACCGGACTCAAACAGGTGGACGTGAATGGTTCTTGACATAGAGTAATTGCGACCATTCTTACAGCCATCACATGGACAAGGCATAAAACCATCCGCCCGCTTGTTTGCCTCAGCCGCAAGCAGAAAAGTATGCACGCCCTCAACGAACTGGGGAGAGCATCGGTCATCGTACATCCATTGTCGGCTCATCTTCATTACACAACACCGAATAGACCAAATTAATACAAGTTCATACATAAAGTTCATACAACACTTAAATGCAACAAACAAATAACTCTTTAGCTAAAGCATTTAAATGCAACAACAAATGCGATCAAGATCGCAACTAAGGTAACAATTGATCCAACAGCATAATGATACCAAGCCTCACTATCGATGGCATATTTTCTAATCTTTCTATTCTTCAAGCGCATTTTCTCCATCTTGATCTTGTGATCATCGACGACATCGGCAACATGCAACTCCAATTCCATCTTCTCCCCCTCAATTCTTTTCAATTTTTCTTTCAAGTACTCGTTTTCTCTTTCAACTAAATTTAACCTCTCGACAATAGGGTCGGTTGGAATTTCCGGTTCACATACCTCCTAGATAAAAATATCTATGTGAACTTGATGGGCATAATTTGTCATAAACACGAAATGCAACAAATAGTTTTAAAAGAGAATATACCACATCCGAATCATAACAAGGACGAGGGCCGACGGGGACGGATATCAAAACCATGGCACTATGTATAACAAACAACATACGAGTAAGATAATTATTACATGATTAACTATATATCCAAATCACACAAACATCAATTTTTTATATAAAATTTCATGAACAAGAGGCTCACCACAAGGTGGTGCCGGTGATGGGACGGTGCGGGCGATCGACGGTGGTTACGACGGAGATTTAGAAGGCACTAAGTAAACCACACCTACATATGCAAACTAAGTGTTATTTTTGACCTCAAATTGCATATAAATCAAATACTAGCACATATATATATTTCCTCCCAAATTACTAAACTCACAAATTAGTAACTATACAAAGCATGGGAAGAGCTAATCTAGCAATGAGAGATGAAAGGACAAAGTTGCTAACCTTTGTGATCACTTGAATGGATGGGGGCCTTCAAATCATGACAAATTTTGGGCAAAATGTGTGATGAGCTCGAGGGGAGAAGAGAAAGAACAGAGAGGAGAGGATAGGGGAAAGAGGGAAGAACAGAGCGAGCTGGACGAAGGGTTTATATGCAGGAGGACCTATAGTACCGGTTCGTGGCACGAACCGGTACTAAAGGTGCTGGAGCGGGCCCAGACTGACAACATCCTGCCACCACCCTCATTAGTACCGGTTCGTGGCACGAACCGGTGCTAAAGGTTAGCCACGAACCGATACTAATGAGAGTGGCTCGGCTAGCCGTTGGAACCGGCACTAATGTATACATTAGTGTCGGCTCTAATACAAACCAGCACTAATGTGCTGCACGTTTGACCCTTTTTCTACTAGTGTATCCTCAAATGTAACATACATTGATCTCTACCATGAGAAAATAATAATATCATTATGGGATATTGGTTAAATTTCCCCATGTTATCTGTAACATTACCTAATTTAATACTCTCACCGATCGATATTTCTTGTCGCTCAAACGGATGTATCGGTGGTTCGTAAATTTGTGACTGTGACAACCGGGCAAGTGAACCAAACTTAGGTTTTGACTTGGTCGATGACTTATCCAGCATCTAATCAGTACTACTTCGATCCAAAAAGTAATTCACCTAAATATAAATAAAATCATCAACATTCGAAAATACAAATTGATATCACTAAAATTATCGTGAAATACAATTTGGTGACATATTTTCTTTTATGCAAGCAATGCATTTGCACTTGCAAGCAATCTACCTCGCCTTCGGTGGTCTTAGGCCATGAGGCGTGATGGATCCCGACCCATGCCGGCGGGAGGGCTCTGTATCTCATACACTTTTGAGTTTTATTAGTGTTTGTGTCCTGCTTAGAGAGGCGAGGCGGCGGCGGCTCTCTGCAGATGGAATAAGGTTCTCCCCGCCTTGTCCTCATTCCGGTCTACCTCGTCTTCGGTGGTTTTAGGGCCATGGAGGCGTGGTGGATTCCGACCCTTGCCGGCGGCGGGAGGGCTCCATTTTTCATACTCTTTTGAGTTTTGTTAGTGTTTGTGTCCTACTCAGAGGGACGAGGCGGTGGCGACTCACTGCAGATGGAATAAGGTTCTCCCCGCCTTGTCCTCATCCCGGTGATGTTTCTAGCATCGTCGGAGAGCGTGTGGTGATTTGTCTCCGGCAGATCTTGCGGGATTCGGTCGGTGTTTGTCTTCGGTGGATCCACGTGGATCT
This sequence comes from Triticum timopheevii, assembly GCA_963921465.1. Classification (NCBI taxonomy): domain Eukaryota; kingdom Viridiplantae; phylum Streptophyta; class Magnoliopsida; order Poales; family Poaceae; genus Triticum; species Triticum timopheevii. Next base: position 575,871,447 of record OY997264.1, on the reverse strand, counting down.
TGTCTTCGTTCGTCTGTGTTTGTGTGTCTACATGTTGGATCCTTGTGATCTACGCTTCTCTTTATCGGCGGTGGATGCTGTTCTGGTGCGCTGGTCCTATGAGGCCTTAGCACAACGACTTCCCCACTGTCTACTACAACAAGGTTTGTCCGACTCCGATGAGGGAGGGGCAAAGACAACGGCGCCTTCAGCTCGGAGCAAGGAATTTCCTGCTTGGTATTGCTTGGTATTCATTTGTGCAATACAATAGCAATATGGCAACAAATATGCAGCAAGCTAGCAGTAGTATACCAATGAATCAACAATTCTTTGGTATTCCATGAAAGTCCACGGAAGACCCCTGGCTCCGCCACTAGTGTTAGTAGTCGTTGCTAGGTGGTATACGGACCTAGATGTATTTTTTTACCTCTAATGTTCTTTGTATTATTTTGATAGTTGATGAATAGATCGAAAGTTATTCTTGCAAAAAAAAAGTGTTTATGCAAGGAACCTAATAGTCAAGCACTCTACTATAGACACTATGCTTAGTTTGCATGTCACGATCACCTTCTAGATCTAGTGGTTTGTCACCTTTAATAGCTACTTGTAGAATTTTACCTTGCATCACCTTAAGTAATAACTTTACTCGACGCATCCATATCAATCAGTAACCAACAGTTTGACTGTTAAAAGAAAAGGTAGCCAATAGTTTTCTGGCGAGATCGATGGCAAGATTGTGTCTCGTAGCACGTGCCCAGCCTGCATCCTAGGGTGCGACTTCATCTAATGCAAAATGTATGTCTCTAGGACAATTGTACGAATGCATCTGCACATATGGGGAAAACGATTTTTCACAAACATCTACTTCTGAGATCCTATTCAACTGTATTTGATAGTATGAAAACAAAGTGTAAAATACTTCAATAAGAGACCCGCTTGCGTCCAAAGTACACACCAGAACCTTTGATAATGCATCACTCACAGTTCGATCCATGCAGCGTCTGGCAGGTAGTTTTGGCGCTAACCTTTCCCTCCGGTTTTGATTCAAAACTTTGCAAATACTCTCTCCGTAAACTAATATAAGAGTGTTTAGATCACTATTTTAGTGGTCTAAACACTCTTATATTAGTTACAGAGGGAGTAGCTAGCTAACCTTTCCCGCGGTTTGACTCAAATGTTACGTTCAATAGTACCATGACCTAGAAATAATTTCCATGATGGTTTTAGGGACTCTGAAATATACTTTATTGATAGATAAAACAACAAAATCCAATATTGATGGATGCGACAAAATCGCCATTTGACCCCAATTCACCCTCATAATTCTCAAACGTAACTTAATTCGATCTTAAGAAAATAGCATATTTATAGGACATTAATTACCGTTTTGACATATATATGATACTAAGTATACTCTGCTTATTATTTTCACATGTTTCCGGTAAACGATGTAGATAATCTATCATTGTATCGTGGACCTTATTTACTATTTAATATTTATTGAGGTTTGGTCATAATGACAACCAGGCCAGTGACCCAAGCTAGGTTTCGGCTCGCCCGATGACCTATGAAAGTTGCTACTACCTCCGCCCAGGTCTATTAGTCCCTCTCATATTTTGGGTCATATTTTGATCATGACTTTAATTAATAAAATATAAGTATACATAGTAAAAATAATATTATTAGAAACTACATTCAAATACGAATCCAACAATTTTTTTAATATGCATTAACATTTTACTAGTAAATTTTTTGATCTAAAATAGGGGGCTAATAAACCCGGACGGAGGCAGTAGTTTCAATCCAAATGTTCTTGTGTGTAAAATTTATGCAAATAAAATTATCAAAGTATTTTTTTGTTCAAAACATTAATAGCAAAAAGAATTTTCATAAAGTATTTTTTACAAACTTTAATAGCAAACTAAAATAACAAAATCTATTTAAAACACCCATTTAAAATAACCTAAAAGTTACCAAATTGAATATAATGATAGAACACACTAATATTAAATAGCAGGAAAAAGAATCACTTAAAAATCTATTTTTAAAGTAAAGTTATTCACAAACTAGTGATTCACACAAATTTCAAAGAATTAAAATTTAAACTATTCAAATTTGAAAACTAATGGCACTAATAGTAAGAAAAATGATTATGCTGTTAGAGTGGCTACTAGAACTGGTAGAATGACTCAGGAACCTTTGTATCCTGAAGGCCACCCTAAAAGAATTGAGCAAGATTCTCAGAGGAATGATATTGATGTGCCTAGTTCTTCCAGAAGGAAGAAAAAGAAAAATGATAGGACTTTGCAAACTTCTAGTGAACCTATTACTGAAACTTTGATTAGGCTTATAAAGAAGAAAATTGAGGAAATTCCAAAAAGATGGCATGTGGTACTTTCGGAAGTTTTATGCGCTCATCAGATATCTAAACATGGAGTGACTCAAGTGGCACCATATGATCTAGTATATGGCCAACCTGTCGAGGTTAATTTACAAGCTCTTAGAGCGGCCAGACAAAATGATTTGAGATAGAAATAATCCTTTAGAATCGCGGGTGACAGAGATGCCAAGAAAATGATGGAGAAGACCAAGGTCAATCATAGAAAATTCATTGTTAAGAAGAGTAATGATATAATTGAGAAAGGGTTCTGAAGAGGCTGTAAGAACAATCTCATCAACATATAAAAGCAAATATGAAGTGTGAGAATTTTGGTGAAAGACAAAAGGAGAGGAATCGGAGAGAGAGGGAACAAAACCGAGGGTTTCAATAAAAGTTGAGAATCATTGAAACCATGCCCGAGGGGCTTGTTTAAGACCATATAGGGATTTTTGAAGAAGACAAACATGATTGGGAAGACGAGGATCCTCAAAGCCAAGGGGTTGCTGACAATAAACGGTTTCGTTGAGACTACCATGAAGAAAGGCATTTTTGACATCAAGAGCATTTCTAAGCTTGACGACCTATATACATGGCCATCAATGGGGGGTGCGCTGAGTGATTGCGGTGACCTCCCCCCCCCCCCCCCCCCGCCACACACACACACACAAAATCTCACTGATATATCATCAAGACTACATGGTATATTTTTATGTCATATAACAAATATTTTGTTGTTGATGTATATGCAAAGAAATTAATGTTCATAGAATATCACCGCTGTGTAGGTGTTTTAAGAGATGCATTTTTTCCGGAAAGGGGAATACCCTGGCCTCTCCAACACAAGATGCACATAGCCAAGAGACGTATAAATTTTGGATCCGGTGAAATACCACTCTACGATTTCCGCAAAAAAAGGACGCCGATAAGTGCCACACGTGTGGCATTAGGGAGTCCGTCCACACATTTTGTGTGGTGTATAAGAGGAACAACCCACACACCTACGTGTGGGCAAAACAAGTAATGCCCACACACTTCTTTTTTTCCCTCCCGATCCCTCTCACACGCGTGCGTGTGGGCGAAGTTGATAATGCCCACACGCCCATATGTCAGGCCTCGTACCCTCCTGGTCCCGCACGCCACGCGTGATGGTCACCGCGCGCCCGCAGTTGCCATGGTCCAGACCCTCGTCCATGTTCGTTTAACTGCAGTTGCCATGTCGCTGAACTACGGTTGCCATGTCGGACAACTGCAGTTGCCATGTATGGTTTGATCTAATGTAGTTGCCATGATTTCATAACTTTAGGAGTGCCACATACTAACACTAGGCAGTTGAGAGAGTTGTCATGTGCTCACAAGCATGCTAGGGCAGTTGCCATGTAAAAAGGAAGAGTTGCCATCTGCTTACGTGCACGTTAGGGCAGTTGCCATGTACATGCACGTTAGGGCAGTTGTCATGTACCATGCAAAAACACATGACAACTCGGTGAAAGAGAGTTGTCATCTGCTTGCGTGCACACTAGGCAGTTGTCGTGTACCCTGCAAAACACATGGCAACTCGGATAAAAAAATGGAGTTCCCACCTTCTTACAAAGCACACTAGGGGCAGTTGCCATGTGCGCTGCAAAACACATGGCAACTAGCAGGTTGGGTGTGGGAGAGGAGACGGACGTGTGGGCGAGATGACAAATGCCCACACACTAGCCCTTGTGTGTGCGTGCAAAGTGGCGTGTGGCGCGAACTGTTGAACGCCCACACACCAGCCCCTCCTGTGTGGTGAAACGACCGTGTGGGCGACCGGATGAACGCCCACATACCAGGCCAGTCCTACGTGGCACTAGAAACATGTCAAGATTCGTGCACTCACGAACGATCATGGATCCACGCGTGTGAATGAGATGCAAACGCCCACACGTGTGGACGTTAACATTTCCGAAAAAAATACCACTCTATGATGCAAGGTGGCTACGGTGCCACCACGCACGTATATGCACGTTGGGTTTACCTTGGTGGGAGCCCTTAAAAGTTTAAACCACTCTAACTAAAAGGGGGAGCCCATGCACAGCAGCTAGTACAATAAAGTCCTCGACGTCGCAGTGCAGTGTCATTGCAGTTAACTTAAACTTTTATTTGTTTTTTCGAGGGCGTCAAACATTCCACAACACGTGCTCCAATCGTATCCTAACTTGGCATTAGGGCATGTACAATGGTTCTATCTTAGCAATACTAAGTAGGATAAATGATGAGGTGAAGAAGAGAGAATTCATAAGAAAAGACTTGTCTTCTCTTATTTAAGAAAAAACAAGAGATAATCTCTTGGCATAATATGTCTCATCTCGTTTTTAGGGATATCTAGTTATTGAAGATAAGACTAAGAGATGACTCATTGTAGACTTATTTTTTTTTGTCATCTCTTAATTACATAGAAGACTTAAGATAAGACTATCTTATCAACCATTGTACATGCCCTAAGATGCCACCTACTAGTCAAGGCCAAGCGTTTGCGCCTGAGTCAAAGCGCACCGAGTTGACACGTCGCCGTGTGACAGTTACAGTGTGTGGTTTCGATCGGATTTGAACTCTCAAAGCAAGCGCAGTGGCGGTTTTGAAGTCGGCCGACGACCAATCGCGTGCCACAACAGTTTCCGGATGTTTAGTCAAAAGCAAGTACAGTACGTAAAGAGTGATCACCAGACGAACATGCAATGCACATCCTCTCTATCGATCGCGGTCGCGCTTTGCTTTCACGGGATGCGTACGGCGCCCGAGCACCTTGGTGCTCGGTATATTCGTACTTTTTCCCCCCTAAGGCCTTGTTCGGTTACGCCCAGCCCGACGAGGTTTTGGGTCCAATCCATGCGGGTCCGCAGGGATTACCCCGCCGGGAAATAAATCCGGCCTATCCAGTTTTTCTCGTTCGGTTAAGCCCCGCGGTTTATTTCCCCGGCCCAAACCTCTCCAAAACCACGCGGAAAAAATCATCCACTAGCACCCCGTGGAAGGAATTCCCGAGCGAGGCGCTCGTCTCATCTCTCCCGAGCGATAGAAGTGGCGGCAAGGAGGCGGCGGGGACGAGTGGACGGCGGCGGCGCAACCTACCCGGAGGAGGAGGGTGCCCTCCTGCTTCGACGACCTGCCACGAAGCCCGCCGGAACCCTAGCCTCTGATTGTCACATCTCCCCCGCCGTCCCCTTGCCGCGGCCGGAACCCTAGCTCCGGAGAAGTGGTTGCTGCAGGCGAGGAGATCTCTGGTTAGTTCTCACTCTCTCCCTCCCCCTCCCCCCTCCCACTCTCTCTCTCTCTCTCTCTCTCTCTAGCAGCACTGATTCGCCCCCTCCATGAAAACCTAGCTGGATCTTGATTTGTCTTCCAGAATGTGGTCGTCAAGGTTGAGACTTTCTTGGGGTTCCTAGGAACTAGCATCAATTGTTATTTAGATAGGTAATGCAAGTGGTTGCTGGGTGTTGTCACTTCATATTGAAATGAGAAAGGAAAGTCAGCTAGATTTCCTATTCTGATATGTCGTTGTTAGTAAATTGTACTGGAGTCAGCAGTACAATTTGGTGTTAGTAAATGGACTCAGCAGGTTACTCTGTACTGGAGTCAGCAGTACAATTTGGTGTCAGTAATTTGTTTGTATGTCTGTTGTGATTTGTGGGTAGTACTCCAGCTTCAGTGTTAATTTTGTAGTTAGACAGACTAATAACATGTCGAGAGAGAGGGAGAGGATTGTCACTAGGGTCATCATCTCGATTTGCATGATTGGACCATCTGTTGTCTCTTGTACGCAAAGCCAATGCACTATCCTAGACTATCATCAGTTTATTTTATTTTTCTCGACAGAATTAGTATAATTGTTAGTCTATTTCTTGGTATAAAGAAGAAATAAATATACATAGTGCAGTTTGTGTGTGATCATTATCTGTTCTTGATTATCTAAATATACATACCGCAGTTTGTGTACATAATGAAAAGATAGCTAAATCTGCATTTTGTCTTCATTCTCTAGAGGCTAGCTTCGTCGCCTCACAGCTGCAGCAAGACCCTGAATTGGGCAGTATCGTGAAGGACAAGGTAGATTATTCCTCTTGTTTTAATCTTCTCCTTATTCATATTACTGTAGATTATTATTGCTTGGTCAATAGATCTGTGCTACAAACCGTTCTTTTTTGGTAAGCTGATAGCTATGTTAATATCTGACATTACTAGACATTGTAGTTGTTGAAGAATTTGAGCTCAAGTGCTACCACCTTCCTATTGACATTACTAGAAATTGCAGTTGTCATTTTTTTCAGTGTTGTCCTTTCTGTTAGATGATGTTCCGATGCCGGACATATGAACTGTTTGTTTGTACAACTTGCACTCTTACTGTTTAGGTGTAGTAGTAATAACTAGCGGCATTTTTCTTCTTTAGACTTGGAATGGATCCGGAAATGAGGGATCATGTTAGGAAGAGGGAGGAGGAGGATGAAGAAATGATGTTATTCGTTTTCCCTGCACTACATTTGATAGAGACCGATGGAGTTGCTCTTAGGGAGCGGAGGATTCCGCGTCATACATCATCGCTAACAGGCGAGATGTTTGTTAACGAGTTACTCGAAGGGCACGTCAAAAACTGTCGGGTAGCATTTAGGATGGAGCCGCGTATCTTCAAATCTTTGGCTAATTATCTTCGAAGGGAGAAGTTGGTGAAAGATACCAGAATTAAAGTCGAAGAGAAACTAGCATCATTTCTGTGGATGTTATCCCATAATTCTTCATTTGAAGACCTTCAAGTTCGGTTTGGTCACAGCGGGGATACTTTTCATTGGCAAATGAAGAATTTCTTTGACATCATCCCTATTCTCTCCAAGCATTTTTTGAAGCCTCCAAATCCCAGTCAAGTGCATCCAAAGATTCAGTCGGACACGAGATTCTTTCCTTATTTTCAGGTTTTTGCTTCGCCAACTTTGATCCACATCGATAACTTACTCTTCATGTTATAGGTGCTAAGTTATAGTATTTCGTTGCAGAACTGCATTGGGGCAATTGATGGGACACATGTTCCCATAACAATTTCAGGAGAAAAAGCCGCACCATTCAGAAATAGGAAAGGGACCCTAAGCCATAATGTTATGGTCGTGTGCGACTTCGACCTGAACTTCACCTTCATTTCTTGTGGCTGGGAGGGATCTGCTACTGATGCTAAAGTTCTCCGGTCAGCACTTAACAGTGGGTTTCATGTACCTCCGGGCAAGTTTTATCTGGTTGATGGTGGTTATGCCAACACACCTTACTTCTTGGCACTGTATCGTGGTGTTCGGTACCATCTGAAGGAGTTTGCACGCGGTCGTCGTCGACCCCAAAATCACAGGGAGCTATTTAATCTCCGGCACGCCGTGTTACGAAATCACGTCGAACGGGGATTAGGAATCTTGAAGAAGTGGTTCCCAATCCTAAAAGTGGGCACACATCATCGAATAGAGAACCAAGTCAAGCTACCAGCAGCGGTGGCAATCTTACATAACATCATCCGATCTGAAAAAGGAGATGAGCGTTGGTTAGATAACCAACCAAACAATATACCTGTCATGAATTTTGTTGATCTTCCTGACGGTGATAATCAACCATGAAGGCGACAACCTTAGAGATGCCATTGCTCATCAAATGTGGGCTGATTATCAACATGCATAACTTGTCATTTGTAGTGTAGTAGTAATAAGTATAGTGTAGAAGTTTATGTTTTTTTCTGTTGTTCATGTCATGAATATTGTTCAGAAGTCACTATGATGACTGCTCGAGGGTCACCAAGGTTGAGCCTCCTCAAAAAAGTTGTCGAAAGGGATAGAGCATCACCTCCTACAAGCAGGGTGACAAAGAGGAGGAGAGGGTCTCCCAAAGGTGCCGTGACTTTATTTCTCTGGTCGGGACTTTATTTGCTTAAAACCAAAATAGTTAAGATAGAAAAAGGTACATTAACATACAATGTGGAAATGCAGAAGATAGAGCACAGTGGAATGCAAGCCTTGAGAAAGATCTTGTGGACTTGCTTCGTGAGCATGCTACACCTGAACATAAGGGTCAAAATGGATGGAGCTCAGAAGCATGGAATACGATAGTGAAGAAATTCCACCAGAAGAATCCTTATGCTAGGTACGAGAAGAAGAAAATCCAAGAAAAGAAAAAAGAGTTAAAAAAAGAATACAAGATGACCGGCGCCCCACCTCGCCTTCCCCTCCGACGCCGGCCATGCCCCGGGAGTGGGGAGATGCTTACCATCGCCCTAAGCGCCGGGCGGAGGACCGCCGTGACCCCCCGCGCTCCCCCCCCCCCCGACGGCCTCCGGCGGGAGGCAGACCTCCGCAGCCAGCTCTCCTCCCGCCCGGCCCGTCGCTCGCCGGCGCATGACTCCAGGGACCCCCGGCGCTCCTCTCCCCGCCCTGCTCGCCGTTCCCCGCCTCAGGCCGATCGCTCCCGCTCGCCGGCCCGTCGAGACCCTCCCCGCGGGGGCTCCCGAGACCGTGCAGCCTCTCCGGGCCGCCGCTCCCCTGCTCGCGGTCGGTCCCCACCAGGCGCTCCCCTACCCGCGAGGGCCGGGACTACCGCCGGTCCTCCCCCCCGTGCCCGGCACCCCCCGCCTCCGACTCCACCGCTCCGGACAATCGCCGCTACCAGCCCCCGCGCGCCCAGGCTGCCCTCCCGCCCTCCAACGGTGGCAACGGGAACCGTGGGCGCCCGGGCGCTAAGAAGAAGAAGAAGAAGGGGCCACCTCGCCCCCCTCCGGCCGCTCTCTCCACCGCCATGGTGGCTCCGACCTCGGGTACCGTCGCCGCCGCCAAGGGCCCCCCGTGCTTCAACTGCGGCGTGCCTGGCCACTTCCAGGTGGCATGTCCCAACCCTCCGACCTGCTACCTCTGCAAGGAGGCTGGGCACCCCGCGGTTCTCTGTCCGTAGCGCCCGGTCACCGAGGAGATCATGATGTACGGACACGGCATCGAGGACATGGGCTTCTTCCACATCGAGGTGCCGGAGCTGCCGCCGCCCTCCCCCTCGCTCCTGGCCCTTGTGATGGTCGTGGGAGAGGGCGTCGCCACTCCGGCTCTGATCGAGGCTGAGCTCAACCACCTCTGCAGATGCAAGTGGGATTGGCAGGTGACCTCCATCGCGCCTAACGCCTTCTCGGTGATCTTCCCCGACGCCATGAGCATGGGCTTCTGCACCCGCAGCGACAGCATCACCTTGGCCCTCAACGGGATTGTGGTGAACATCTCCGAGCCGAGGTGGGATCCCAAGGCCGTGGCGGTCCTGGACACGACTTGGCTCCTCATCGCCGGCCTCCCCGACATGGCCCGGTCTGAGAGGGTCATTCGCAGTATGTCCAAGATCCTGGGCAAGGTGGTGGTGGTTGATGAGCTCTCTCTGCGCAAGGAGGAGGAGGTCCGGGTCAAGGTGAAGTGCCTCGACGCCTCCAAGCTGCACACCACGCTCCGGGTCTTCTTCAACGACGACGGCTACAACCTCACCATCTGCCCCGAGCCGCCGAACCATATCGGCCGCCCCCGCCTCTTCGCCGTCAGCCTTCAGGGGGGCGGGCCCGGGGATGCCGATGGCTCCCACCACCGCCGTCCCCCGCCACTCCCGCTTCGACGACCAGGAGGAGGATGAGGACCTCTCGGAGCGCTCCCGTTCCCCGTCACGTGAGCCGGCCGACCCCCCCTTGGGCCGCGGCGGTTCTGGTCAGGGCCGCACACGGGTCTCTGCTGCAGACCTCGCAGTGGCCCTCCAGCTGGCTGCTCCCCCCGTGGTGCCCTCTCCCCCTGCCTCGGAGTCTGCCAGTGACATCTCGAGTGTGGGCCTGCTCGTCGCCCCCCCCCCCCCCCCGTCCTCACCCCGCTCTCCGTCCGCCGACTCTGTTTAGTGCCCCTCTCCGGTGGGCCCGGAGCCTCCGTCCCCCCCAGTGCCGACCCCTCCAGTCCTCACGGGTGGGGACTGCGACACCACACCCCTCGTAGAGCCCTCTCCGGTCCCCCCACCCGCGGGAGAAGCGTCGGGCGACACCCTGGAGCTTGTCCCCCCGCTCTCCCCGCTGGTGGCCTCTGATGCCAACCCCACCTCCCCAGCCTTCCCGGCTGCGGTGGTGGCCGTGGTCGTCTCCTCGCCAGGCTCCGCGGTTCCTCCTCCGACAGTGGCGTACGCCAGGTGGGCCCGCTCCTCCTCGACGCTGGTGACTGCGTCCCGCCGCAGCGCCCACCTCGATGCGGCTCGCCTGGATGACGCGTCGGTCCCGTCCATCGCCGAGCAGGCGGAGATCCGGGCGGCTGCCCGGAACCTCGAGTCACGTGTGGATCCCGCCCTCCCCAGTTCTTCCAGTTGTTCCTTTTCAGCTCTTGAGGCTGTCCCTCTTCGACACCTGGCCAAGGTGGCCACTGACTCGGCCATTGTCTTTAGGGGGAAGTGGGTCCCCCCTTAGATCAGATCGCGGCCATTAGGGCTCGCGAGATTCTGGATGGCAAATTGGCTGAGACTCGTGCTCGCCTCCGTAGGGCCCCTGAGGAACAGACTACCCTGCTGTTCAGCCACATTCGGTGGTCGACGGGGCCATTCGTGGGCGCACTCGCTCCCGCACCGCCGCTCTCCGCGCTCAAAGCGCTTCCCGTGTTCTGGGGTCAAGCAGCCCCCCGATGGGGGTTTAGATGCGGGCCCTTTTTTGGAACATTCGCGGCTTCGGTCATGATGGCCGGCGCCGCCAGCTCGTTGAGTATGTGCGTGACGAGCACATTGACATCATTGCGATCCAGGAAACCATGCGCACGGAATTCTCCCTTCATGAGCTTGACTGCCTCAACTCCCACCTTTTCGCCTGGCACTAGCTCCCTTCTAGTGGGAACTCAGGCCACTCTGGTGGCATCCTTTTAGGGGTTAAGGATGCCACCTTCGAGGTGGGCGGCATGGACCGGGGTGAATTCTTCGTTAGCATGGAGGTCTTTGAACGGGCCCTGAACTACAAGTGGGAGGTCGTGATTGTCTATGGTCCGTCGGATCACCGACGGTCCCCGGCCTTCCTCGCGGAGCTACACCAAAAGATCTCCGCCTCCCCCCTCCCAGTGGTGGTGGGCGGAGATTTTAACCTCATCCGTTCGCCGGATGAGAAGAATAATGATAGGATTAACCTCCCCCGGATGCAGTTGTTCAACTACTGGATCGCAGAGCTCGGCCTCCGTGAAATCGAGAGAACGTGGGCGAGATTTACCTGGACTAACCGCCAGGCTGACCCGACACGATCCATCCTGGATCGTGTCCTAGTTTCCCCAGAGTGGGAATTGAGGTGCCCCTTGACCTCACTGCGGGCGATCACCCGCATTGGGTCGGATCACGTCCCTCTTCTCCTCTCCTCCGTGGATGAGTGCCCCACCTGCCCGCCGCGGTTTAGGTTTGAGTCCTATTGGCTCAACCAAGCCGACTTTCGAGAAGCGGTTTCGGCTCGTTGGGAGCTTGCTCGCGCCTCCCCTCATCGCTCCATGTCCGCCGTCGACTCGTGGCACTTCTGCGCCAAGCTTGCCCGCCAATTCATGAAGGGTTGGGGGGCCAATCTTGGCCGTGACCTCTGCGAGCGTAAAAAGTCTCTCCTGCTGGCTATTCAAGCCCTGGACGCCCGGGCCGATTCCTCTGGGCTATCTCCGGATGAGTGGATGCTGAGATATGATCTTGAGGATCAGCTTTCCACCATCTACACCGATGAGGAGGCTTATTGGCGGGTGCGCGGTACCCAGCGGTGGGTGCTCTGCGATGATGCGAACACTGCTTATTTCCAGGCAATTGCGAATGGCCGCCGCTGTAGAAACTCCATCCACTGCTTGTGGGAGGATGACGTCCCCCTTGTCCGTCCCGCGGCCATTCGGGCTCGTGTGGACGGCTTCTACAAAGCCCTCTTTACCCCCACCCCTCGGGGTGGGGCTAGTCTCGCCCCCGATAGTTGGACGGGGGCTCAGTTGGTGTCCGGCGAGGCCAATGCGGCCCTGGTGGCCCCCTTCGCCGAGGACGAGGTGCTCGCGGCCATTAAAGGCATGAACCCCGCCTCGGCCCCGGGCCCGGATGGCCTGCCTGTGGCTTTCTTTAAATCATTCTGGCAGGCGATCAAACCGGAGGTCCTGGCTTTGTTCGAGGAGTTCTATTCGGGGGCTATGGACCTGGGACGCCTCAACTATGGGATCATTACCCTCATCCCAAAGGTTCCGGGCGCCTCTGATATTCGCCAGTTCCGCCCCATCACTGTGATTAATGTGATTTTTCGGATCTTGGCCAAAGGGTACGCCAATAGGGTGACCCTGCTGGCTGACTCGATCACTCACCCGAACCAATCGGCCTTCATCCAAGGCCGATTTATTCTTGATGGCGTGTTGGTCTTCCATGAAGTCCTCCACGAGGTCCGGGTGAAGCATCTTCGTGTTGTATTCCTGAAGCTTGACTTCCATAAAGCCTATGTTACTGTTCATTGGCCCTTCCTGCGGGAAGTGCTGCTGCGTAAGGGCTTTGATGACCGCTGGGTGACCCGCGTGATGCAATTAGTTTCTTGTGGGAGGACGGCCGTGAACATTAACGGCGAGATTGGGCCTTACTTCCCCACCCTCTGTGGGGTCCGTCAGGGAGACCCATTCTCGCCGTTCCTGTTCAACATGGTGGTCGATGCTCTGGCCGCCATCCTGGATAAGGCTAAGGGTGCTGGCCATATCCACGACATTGTCCCTCACCTAGTTGGAGGGGGAGGGGTCTCCCTCCTGCAATACGCGGACGACACCATAATAATGGTGGAAGGTTCAAATTAGGACGTAGCTAACCTGAAGTTCCTCCTCCTATGCTTCCAGCAGATGTCGGGCCTTACGATTAACTTCGATAAGAACGAGGTGATGGTCCTTGGCTACCCTCCGGAGGAGGCCCAGTCTATAGCTGATCGCCTGACCTGTAGGCTGGGGTCCTTCCCCACGACCTACCTGGGGATCCCCGTTAGTGATTCGCGCCTCACCGTGGTGGACCTCCGCCCTACGGTGACCCGTATGCAACACCACGTCGAACCTTGGAAAGGGCATTGGCTATCAAAGGCGGCGCGGGTGATCCTCATCAACTCCTCACTCGTCAGCCTCCTTTGGTTCCTCATGAGCTTTTATAGCCTCCATGAAACGCTGCACACGGAAATCGCCAAATACCAATCCAGGTTCTATTGGGCTGGCGACGATGACAAACAGAAGTACCACATGGTGAGTTGGCCGGACATTTGTAAACCCAAAGACCAGGGGGGTCTTGGGATTCTGTCCTCCCGTCGCATGAACATCGCCCTCCTGGCCCGGTGGCTGTGGCGTATTGCCAATGGTGACGGAGGGTTATGGCTCACCATTATCCGCAACAAATACCTCCATGGACAGCCTCTGGCTTTCTGTCAACGGTCGGGCGGATCCCAGTTTTGGCAGGCCGTCATGTAGTTGCTCCCCGTACTTCGTATTGGCACGTCCATTTCGATTGGTACTGGGTCCGCGACCCTGTTCTGGTTCGATCAGTGGCTCGGCGACACCCCTCTGGCCGCCCGCTTTCCCGATCTCTTCGCCATTGCTGTTGACCCTCGGGTCTCTGTTGAGTCGGCCCTTATTGACTTAGGGCGCCTCGCGTTCTGTCGCCCTTTCGGTCCCCTTGAAGTGGCCGCCTGGGATTCCCTCCTCCAGGACATCGCCCTTCTCCCGATGAGTGTTACTGACGCCCCGGATGCCATCTCGTGGCGCCTAGAGTCCTCTGGCCGCTTCTCTACTAGGTCCCTGTACGCGGCCATCGCGCCTTCGCCCGCTCCCGAGCCCTTTGGTCTAATCTGGGACATCCGATTACTTCTGAAGATTAGGATCTTCCTTTGGCAGTGGATTCGTGGCCGCCTCCCCTCTGGTGTCGAAGTCCTCAAGCGCAACGGACCCGGAGATGGGCTTTGCCCTTTGTGCGGCACCGCGGAGGATGCTAACCACATCTTCTTCACGTGCCATGCGGCACAGTTCCTCTGGTCCTGTTTCTGCGAGACGGTTGGCGGACAGTGGTGCAACTCCAACTTCCCCGACCTCCTCGCGGAAATCCACGCCTCCCCTCCCCGCCACCGACATATCCGTTGGCTATGCGTTGGGGTTCTCGCCTGGACGCTGTGGACCGTTCGCAATAAGCTTGTCATCCAAAAAGTCCCTCTACGTCGCGCTACTGACGCCATTTTTAAAATGTGTGGGTACTTGCAGCTTTGGCGGCCGCTTAGCCGCCCTCAGGATCGGGACGTCATCAACACCCTCCTCGCCGACCTTCGATCGCTCGCCTTCCGCCTGGCGCCACCGCTTCAGCCCCCCCCCCCCCCCCCCCCCCCCCGCGGAGCCCAACTAGATGATGTCCTTCTTTTCTGTTTTAGGGCTTGTTGAGCTGTGCCCTCAGCATTAACCCTTGTGGATCCTGTTTGTGTGTGAACTTAGTGTGTGTGGGTTTGCGTGTGTGTGTGAACCTTGTGGATTGTTGGCTTGGGCATGTGCTTTATAATATAAAGCAGGGCGAAAGCCTTTTTCGGTATTGTCTGCCTTCTGCGTGACTTCCTCCCAAAAGGCGACCTCATCAATAACTAAATTGGGCATGTGATAGAAAACCATCGAATTCCGCTTGAGCCAGAGCTTACGCATACCCTCACCAACTCCTTTTTCTTTCTATGTGGTACTCTGCCAAAGAGGGAACACCACCATTCTCTTGCAATGTCATGGACGGAAATTCACTGGGGCACGCATCCATCAAGCCCTGCTCGGCCGCTCTATTGCCTCGCGATTCATGAAGTAGTTGAATACCACGTGAGGGCAGAGTAAGTTTTAAGTTTCAATCATTGAAACTTATGATTTTGCATCTGAAAATTCCGACTTTCTCCCTCGCTTGTACCAAGTTTCAAAGATAAAAAATTTAAGCGATTTTTTATGTCGGACGTGGGCACAAAGTATGTGATTTTATTTGTCACTCGTAATAAGTTTCAACGGCTGAACTAACATAATTTTTGTAAAGTCATCAAAATATATCCAAAATGGATCTTATTTGAAAGTGTTGGTCACAAAAAATATGAATATGAAATAGAACTTAATTTAAACTTTTCATTTAAAACATATAGAAGCATGAAAATCGTAAGCCAAAGTGAAAAGCCGTGTGAGGGACTTGCATGCCGTGAGGGGAAAATATCACATGATACCACCCGTTAGGTGATACCATGATACCATTTCAAAATAGTCAACTTTAAATATTTCAAAAAGTTATGAAAAAATTGTGGATATTCACATTACACGAATGTACAACTCTCTAAAATTTTAGGTCCAAATTCAAAATATACATTGAGATACAAAAAAGACAAATCCAACACGAATATTTGAAAGTGTTGGTCACGAAATATTGGCTCCCATTTACTTTGCTGCGGGGGGTGGGGGGGGGGGGGGGGGGGGTGGGGAGGAAGCAAAGACCCCCTGCACATTTGCTAATGTTATGTTTTGCACATATTTTTTTATAATTTATTTAGGTATAAAGATATAGTGTGGCCTTATTTGAGATGAGCCTAGGGCACCACACCTTTTGCCATGGCCTAGGAGGCTAGGACCGGCCCTGATTCAAGCATTGTTCTGCGTCATTTACCCCTTATCTGCTGCTGATACAAAAACTTTTTGTTCAACAGGTTGGCTGGGATGAGTCTGCAGCGGGCCAGGTGAAAGGTGGAACAGGGTTTCAATCTGGGAGATTGAAACGGTCGCCGCTCCATTTTTCATACTCCCTCCTCCGTTTTTCTGGTGAAAGCGTCCCAAAGAACTAGGTAGAGTTTGGATTACGTTTGTTACTCTGATTCATGCTGATTGTGTTGGGATTGAACCGGTCGCTGCTCCTATATTGTACGGAGAACTGTCAAAAGTAAAGTAAGGTTGTGAAGATACATTTGCACAGTACATACAAGTACACCAGTTGTGACTTGCGATAACAAAAGGATATGGACATCATTTTCAGACTTACAATGAATGTTGAATGTCTTCTTTTAAGAATACACAAACTCTTGAGGAACAAGATAGATTTCTCATAAAAAGGGAGACACACATATCATAAGTTTTGTGTTGCACCTATCACATTACTCTACTGTAAATTGGTGACTTCCAAAGGCATATGGTACTTCCGAATCTTGCACGAACATACACTTTCTATGTTTCTTACTCTCTGTCTCATAGTGTCAAAAACACTCTTATATTATGGGATGGGGGGAGTGTATGGGATCATGTCATTCTGGGGATGATTCCAGGGCTTGCAGGAAGTGGAAATATTACCGATCCATCACAACAACTTGTGTCAAGCAATGGTGTAGTGTTGGTAGGTGTGCAATACTTATGGCACATTTAGATGTGCCCTAGACAAACCCTGCTCTTAATGTTTTTCTTATGATGTGATGTAAATTAGGAATGATTTGGAATGCCTTTTTATTTGCATCCTATCACCAAGGAATTCTAACTTCTCGCAATTTATAGCAATTCTTTTTATTAGGAATTGGAAATGATTTGGAATAACTTCAACGTAAGTTTGAAGAAATGGACGTGACCCTAATAAGAAGGCATTCCAAATCATTCCCAATTTATGGCACACCGTAAGAATAAGTTGTCTGGACTAAAGAAGATACTTACAGTCTACGATGAAGTTTGAAGAAATCTGATGTATGTTGTCAGTTTTGCACATCTAGGCCAACTATCAACCAAGAAGTTCTAGCTGCGTTCAAGTGAGTCAAACGTCGCTGGTAGGAGGTGTTTCCACCGCAGTGCATAAGTCGTCGTTGAAGCCATATGTACCATCAAATTTCTTCAAACTTCATTCTAGACTGTATACATCGGATTTCTTGAAACTTTATTCTAGACTGTAAGTGTTTTTTTTTTCAGTCCAAACTCCAAGCAACCTTTTTTTTTTGGCTGGGAGGAGGTCTAGAGTACAACTACTTCAGTTTTATGTATGATGGACATGATGGTAGCAAAAGTTGTTCTTGGCGTGTATAAGTATCCGATTACTACAGTATAACCTCCACCATTGGGCTGCCAGTTTCGCAATAGTTGCTATCTTGCAATGTACTTGGCTTGAG
Organism: Triticum timopheevii; assembly: GCA_963921465.1. Taxonomy (NCBI): domain Eukaryota; kingdom Viridiplantae; phylum Streptophyta; class Magnoliopsida; order Poales; family Poaceae; genus Triticum; species Triticum timopheevii. Next base: position 575,853,976 of record OY997264.1, on the reverse strand, counting down.
GCATACAAGCGTGTATAAGTATATTTTGCAAATTTGTCTACGGTGGTTTCTATGCAAAATCAGTCTTCCCCCTTAATCATTCTTTACTTTTATTTTCCTGTACCAGTTTCTATATATGTATGTAATTCCAATGTGCAGATAATTAGCATATATCTTTCTCCACCATCTTTCCCTTATCATTAATAATCACACTTATTGGGTTTACCTTGGGCACAACCGGATTAGAGAAAAGGCATTCCCTGTGTTCTCGGTACTGTTTTGTTTCTGCTACAAACAGTTGGCTTTGTAATCCCAAGTAGTACCTCTGTTTATTTTTATAAGACGTTTTAGACTTTCAGACACTGTTGAAAACAGCACAAAGCAAGTTGTGAACGTCTTATAAAAACAAACGGAGGGAGTAATTGATATAACCTCCAGCATTGAGTTGTATAAGTACTCCCTCCGTCCAAAAATACTTGTCATCAAAATGGATAAAAAGATATGTATCTAGAACTAAAATACACATCTAGATACATCCCCTTTTATCTAGTTTCATGACAAGTATTTCTGGACGGAGGGAGTATCAGATTACTACAGTATACAATACTCCAGTGTCTTTTTTATTAACTTTTCTGTTCGAGCACTGCATCTTTCATCTTTTCTAATGTACCCAGATATGCTGAATCATCAGTGGCAACCTCTTCTCTCTATGTATTGTGGTTGAAAGTGGTATACAAGTTACACACATATTCTACTTGCACTTCCTGTACCCGGATATGTTGACTTGGCATGGCCAAGTCAGCGGGCGTCTGACGGCTCGAGGTAGCGCCGACTTAGCCAACCTCAAGCCGTCAGATTCCCAGGATGCGTCACTACAGTCCAGCGCTACAATAACAGATTCCCCATTTCGAGCACAGAGCACACTGGTCCACATAAGCACACTGATCGTCCACATCAGCACAGAGCCCACTTGTCAGACGATCGAGTTCAGCAGCTAGGCAAGTACTACTCCGTAGATGCCAGCAATTGGCAGCTCCCTAATGCCGCACACACACAAAACATTCTAAGCAACAGGAAACAACAAATTCGTCTAGGAAACATTGATTAATTAGATTAGTAGAAGACGAAAATGAGAACTAAATTAAGGTCGGACCAGCATCCACCAGAACCGAATTGGCCGACTAGGCGCATGGCTCTGGGTGCTGGTAGCCAACGTACGTGGCCATGGCGTTCTCGCACTTCGACGAGGAGCCTCCCTCTCCCATGTACTTCAGGTCCACGTCCTGCAGCACGACGCCTTGGCACGGCACGCCGCACCGGAGCAGCACGGCCACCGGCATCGACGACGTCCCCTTGATGTTCTTGAACGTGATGTCCTTGAGGGTGACCCCGGAGACGTGCTTGTGCTCGCAGTCGTAGTAAGGGCAGTACTTCTGGTCGATGATGATGGGGTTCTGCACGCCCTTCATCACCATGTTCTCGAACAGCATGTGCGCGGCGAGGCTCTTGGTAGGGGAGTTCTCCCACGTCTTGATCCGGACGCCGTTCATGGTGCCCACGAAGGTCATGTCCCTGACGTGGACGCGGGTGACGTCGCCCTCGCCCACGTACCGTCCAAGGCTGCCGATGCTCATGCCGTGCCCCGGGCCGCAGTGGACGCGGGCGATGTCGATGTTGTCGCTCCCCTGGCCGATGGAGATGCAGTCGTCGCCGGTGCTGATGCGGGTGTCGGAGATCACCACACCCGTGCTTCGCTCGATGTGGATGCCGTCCGTGTTTGGGCTGTTCTCGGGCGCGTTGATCTGGATGTTGATCAACTTCATATTCTTACTCTGCAGCAGTGCAAAGTGGAAGAACTTGCTGTTTACCGACTTGATGTCGCGCACCACCGTGTTCTGGTTGTTCACGAACAGCACGCTCTGCACTCCAGAAATTTAGACATGTGGATCGTCACATACTTAGTGACTGCCAGTGAAGTGATCGAGTGCAAGATGATATTCCACTTATGTGTAGCAAAACCGGATGGATACTCACAGTGGGGAGGACTTTGCAGTCCTTTTGGATGGGACACTTGTTGAAGGGCCAGGAGGCGGCGCCCTGCCCATTGATGATGGCATTGTTCTGTCCGGCCACGGTGAGGTCTTTCACCCACCCGAACTCGATCCAGTCGTTGCCAAAACGCTTCAGATCCGTCGCCGCCTTGAGCGTCCCCTGCACAAGCATATAAAATGACTCCCCTTTTTCCCTGTCGCGCCGTGCTTGCACTGCAATATTATAACTGCACAACTGCTTGCCTGGAGCAAGAAGGTGATGGCGGAGGCTCTGCAGGGGCCATGGAACTGCGTCGGCCCGATGTAGTACGTCCCCGGCGGGATCAACAGCGTCACCTTCCCAGATGCCCCACATGCTGCCTTCCATGCTGCCATCAACGCCTGCACACCAACTCCAAGGTAGCGATCGATTACAACATATATCGAGCGCGACAACAAAGAAAGAAACAAATTAGAACACCAACCAAGCAATCTATTGAGGAACTGGATACGTACCTTGGTATCGTCGTTGGTGCCATTGCCTTCAGCGCCGAAGTTCTTGGCATTGTAGGTAGCCAAACCCCCACGGTACGACGACGTTGGGAGTAGTTGTGCCACAGTCATGTTCTCGGCCATGGCCTCAAGGCCGCAGCAGAGAGAGACAACACAGAGCGCGAGGATGACAACCAGCGGCGGCGGCCACACCTCCATGATCAACTTAGCTAGCTAGCTAGGTCCTCATCCGTGACCCCAGCAATGCAGTGACAGAGCCAGGATTTCTGACATGGGTATGCAGAGTAAAATTTTTTTCTCCAATGCAACAATTTAAGACATAAAAGTTCACGACACTGATAGTAAAACTATAAATTGTTATTTATAGTGACATCATCTCAATTGTAAAATTACTCCTTAAAATTCAATCAATTGATTACAAACCTACAATATTAAATTAGGGATCATAGTCTATTCTCAATTGGATGAAAGATCTCAAAATTTCTAAGAAATTGAGAAAACTAGTTGAATGTCCATGAGTTGCTTTCAAATACAAACCCATTGTGAAAGATAACTAAAGTCATAGTCCGAATTTGAGGACATTATATTTAACTTCTACCCCTCTTACGATCAACATACTCCCTGACAACCAACCAAACTTTAAGATAATAATCCAGAATTTTGGAAACACATTGTGCAAGTAATTTAATCAACAAAGTGATACTACTTTTTATGACCACGTGTTGGAAACAAACTATTCAGATGCAACCACACTTTACTACGTTTTTCTGCTCCAATCCAAGCTGCATGCTTCCTGGTTCCTATCTCAACCAAAGCAGCAACGTCTAGCCAATTCTACCTTGATATTCCTAGCTGCATGTGAGTCTGCAGCCCAATATTCGATTGCCTTGTATGCTAGCTTTTCAAGAGAAGCAGTATCATCACTTGTGCAGAAAGTAGAAACATAATATGTTAGTCAATATCCCTTGTAGCAGTGCAGCGTAATTTCAGGTAGTGATATGCTACTACTTACAGCATACTCAGCAAGACAAACACAATAGGGAACTGATGCCTTGAACCCTGGTTTGATTTTCTATATAGCACTCCATGAGCAGGGAATCAATTGGTAGATTACTTGATTAAGTTGTTGCATAATTTCTTGAGTGTGCTAACTGTGTTGGTCATATTATTCTCACTAATTATGATATAGCAGTGGTTGAGGATCATACACACATATTTTGCTTTCTATGACTGGCAACAAAAACCATAAGAGATTTGCACTCACCTTTTTGGAGGACTGGCTGATGCAGAATAGGATGAATATGACCGTGCACACCTCAACCTTGCCCTGCTATCCCAAAGAGAATTAGGAAGATCAGAATATCATTTAGGCAAAGTCCAAAAATAGACATTTACAAGCCCATGCTAATAATATTATTAACATATCGATCTGAATCACCCAAGTTTAAAGCATACTCTGCTTCATCATTTAGGCATATCGATCTGGGTCAATTTATATCTATTATTAGTGGATTATGTTTTAACCCCACTGTTCTGGCATTGATATTTGCCAGCTATTTTATGAACATATAAACATACATTAATTTACATATGTGACCCGACGTAATGCATTTTATGTAAAAGATACAGATTTGCTTTGCTTTTTAGCACCTCTCACCAAATCATGTTTTTAAAGACAAGCTTTATTTGATATATATTTTTCTCAAACATATGACACCTTCCTTTACAAACAGGAGCAGATGATACTCCTACATTAGATATGATAATCGATTCCTTGACTTATATGGCTAGTGCACCCAGTGGAGATCCTAATGCCACTGAGATATGTCTAAAGACAGGAAGAGTAAGCTAATATGAAATTAATGGCGGCATGGATAAAGTAAGACCAAAAGTTTAATTTCTTAGAGCTGGAAGAGTGCCGGCCAGCTGCTGAGTTTCTAGCTGCTAATGATTATAACACTGACCAGGTTCAAGTTATTGTGGCATCTCTGTATCAAAGGATGCAGAAGAGGTGAGCCTCACAGTACAGTATGCCCTTTAGCTCTTATGCAAACTTTATTGCAAAAAATTATATTAATTCCTCCATTCACAAATATAAGATATTCTAACTTTTAGTGTGTTTGTTCACTCATTTCAGTCTGTATATAGTCTGTATTGAAATATTCGAAACATGTTATATTTGTGAACGGAGAGAGTAATAAGCTGTGCCAAATTCCTTATGCTGTCATTGTGGCCAACCTGAATATGATATTTGTAGGATTCGGCCATTAGTCTCTTATACTTTTCTCATGTGTTTGTCTCTCTGCATTCAGACAATTGACAGAGTAAAGAATGCAGCAGCAGCTCAGCTCGATGTTTCGGATATTTGAAGTCTTTAAAATCTTGTTTCACAGGTATTTTGACTGATATTTAGCTCTCTAGTGAACCACTACTACTACAGTGAGCACGAGAGGCCAGGCTTGTGCCAAAAATAAAGCCGTACTATGTTTCATTCTTATGGTTAATACTGTACTAAATGTTTGCAGTTCAAGATATACATTTCTGCTCTTTATTGTCAAGAGAATGTATTGGTTTCTGCAGATCAAGAAATTAAATGATCGGAGCTCCACTTACCACGCGGCACCGTGCGGAACCTGGAGCAGCACGGCGCGGATCAGCTCAGCTTGGAGTCCGCCGGCGGCAATGGAGTTGGCCTCGGGCGCCGCAAGTATTGTGCGAATCCAGTCCCACGGAGCTGCGCGTGCCTCGCCCACGCCAAGGGTAAGGCAGGTCGGCGGGCTCCGGTCGCTGGACGGGAGGGAGGGAGGCAAGATGTGAAAAAATAAGGCAAGTGAGGAGGACGTGAGGCAGGAGTTCGCAGTACCTCTTTGTAGTGGTGGAGGAGATAACCACCCCGACTTGCTGCACGTTCGGCGGTTGCCATGATCGAGCTGACCGGCGGTTACCTGCGAGGTACGGCTTGACGACTGAAAGTCTGAAATCTGAGCAGCGGATGGGGGTGGCGGCACTGGGTATGGGGGAAGCATCGAGCCCGTGGTCTGGGGTAGCGGCGTGCTGTGAGCTGCGGGAGGCGGCGCGGCGGCCGGCGGGAAGGGGATCGCGGGAGGAGACACGGGGAGGTGGCGGAGAGAAGACGAGCTTGGTGGGATTGTTTTCCGTATCTACTCGGTTTTTTTCCGGCAAGAATGACTGCTCCACGATTTTTTTTTTCAGAAAACGGAAATGACTGCTCCACAAAATTTTAATCAAACTAGCAAAACTGCCCGTGTGTTGCAACTGAAGAAAAAAAATCGTAATCTTAAAAAGCCATGACCATATTTTGCTGCATCACCGAGATACACTATCACTCTCATTTCGTAAAATTGTGAACAATTTTTAAAATAATGAACATTTTTTTAAAACTCATGAACATATCTGAAATCATGAATATTTTTCAAATTCGTGGACACTTTTACAAATTTTAGAACATCGGTGCGTTGCAGCGGGAGACAAAAATCATAATCTTCATTGGTCATGACAACATTTTGCTGTATCACCGAGATACACTATTACTCGCATTTACGTGAAATCATGAATAATTTTTTAATATCATGAATGTTTTTTTTAACTCATGAACATATCAGAAATCGTGAGCATTTTTATAGATTTTCAAACATTCTCTAAAATCATGAAAAAAATAGATCCATGAACATTTTATACTATTTTCAAACATTTTTCAAAAAATATTGTGAACATTTTATAAAATATTTTTCTTGAATAGGCGAACATTTCCAGAATCAATGAATTTTTTTTTCCGAAATTCGTGGAACAATTTTTAAAATTCACGAATATTTTTCGGATTTAACGAACAAATTTTTGACCCCATGAACATTTTATGAATCAATAAACTATTTTGTAAGTCATGAATGGTTTTTGAGTTTTTAGGATATTTTACAATTCGTGAACATTTTTTGAATTGGCAAAATTTGTTAAATTTCATTAATATTTTCTAATACAGGAACTTTTTTAAAAAACATGAACATTTTTTTGGTTTCCCAAACATTAGTTTTTAATTTAAAAAATATTTTGAATATGTGAACATTTTACTAAAATCATAAACATTTTTTGAATTCATAAACATTTATGAATTATTAAACATTTTATTTCAAAATTCACATTTTTAAAAATTTCGAAACTTTTTTGAAGTCCCAACTTATTTAAAGTAGAAAAGAAGAAGATGAAAAATAAAAATGAAAATAAAAAATAAATTTTAAAAAACAGGTCGCTTGGATATTGGCCAGCCCAAATAGGCATGTTGTGTCTTCTCCTAGCGCACATAGCGCAGTATAGAAGGCTCCTACTGCATGGGCCGGACCAGGCAGGGATTCCCCTCTGTGGAATATTTTTTATCACTTATAGGTGGCATTGGTGGGTGATGTTATGCAACTTTGGAGGCAATTTCGGTGACGTATCGCCAGAAGGAATAGCCCCTTTATCATTAGGTACATATATAGATGTACTCCCAGTCTCCCACTCTAAAGAAATATAACATAAGAAAATTTCTAGGTCAACTTCTTGTGCTTTTTAGAGCAAATCACATTTTACAAGATACTCCATATGGAGCCTGAAGGAACAGGCAACACGCGAGCTGCGGGAGGCCACCAAGGCCCTTGCCATGAGTCAGACAACCGACTAGGACACGCTGCGGCGGCACTTGAATGAGATGTCCACCGCCCTCAAGGTTGAACTACCTCAACCTCGTCACGGTATGCATCCCATCCTCCCCCGGTCTAATTCGGGTTATTATTTTTCAAAAGTAGACAGTGTTCACTCTTAGAGCAAAATCATGGTTGTTTTTTACCCGCAAAAAACATGGTGTTTTTATCTATATTTCTCTTTGGTCCTACGTTGTGAATACATGATACGTCCATTTTGCAGCATGCTTCTATATCGATATTTATTGCATTGTGGGTTGTTATTACACGTTATGTCACAATACTTATGCCTATTCTCTCTTATTTTACAAGGTTTACATGAAGAGGGAGAATGCCGGCAGCTGGATTCTAGGCTGGAAAAGGAGCAAATATTAGAGACCTATTCTGCACAAAGTCCTGAAACTCCATGAAAGTTATTTTTGGAATTAATAAAAAATAATGGGCAAAGAAAGTACCAGAGGGGCCCACACCCTGTCCACGAGGGTGGGGGCGCGCCCTACCCCCCTGGGCACGCCCCCTGCCTCATGGGCCCCCTGTCATCCCTCCGGTGACCATCTTCTGCTATATGAAGTCTTTTACCATGGAAGAAATCATAAGCAAGCTTTCGGGACGAGACACCGCCGCCATGAGGCGGAACCAATCTAGGGCTCCTGCGGAGCTCTTCTGCCGGGGAAACATCCCTCCGGGAGGGGGAAATTATCATCATCATCATCACCAACGATCCTCTCATCGGGAGGGGGTCAATCTCCATCAACATCTTCACCAACACCATCACCTCTCAAACCCTAGTTCATCTCTTGTATTCAATCTTTGTCCCAAAACCTCAGATTGGTACTTGTGGGTAGCTAGTAGTGTTGATTACTCGTTGTAGTTGATGCTAGTTGGTTTATTCGGTGGAAGATCATATATTCAGATCCTTAATGCATATTAATACCCCTCTGATTATGAACATGAATATGATTTGTGAGTAGTTACGTTTGTTCCTGAGGACATGGGAGAAGTCTTGCTATAAGTAGTCATGTGAATTTGGTATTCGTTCGATATTTTGATGAGATGTATGTTGTCTCTCCTCTAGTGGTGTTATGTGAACGTCGACTACATGACACTTCACCATTGTTTGGGCCTAGAGGAAGGCATTGGGAAGTAATAAGTAGATGATGGGTTGCTAGTGACAGAAGCTTAAACCCTAGTTTATGAGTTGCTTCGTAAGGGGCTGATTTGGATCCACATGTTTCATGCTATGGTTAGGTTTACCTTAATACTTCTTTTGTAGTTGCAGATGCTTGCAATAGGGTTAATCATAAGTGGGATGCTTGTCCAAGAAAGGGCAGTACCCAAGCACCGGTCCACCCACATATCAAATTATCAAAGTAACGAACGTGAATCATATGAGCGTGATGAAAACTAGCTTGACGATAATTCCCATGTGTCCTCGGGAGCGTTTTCCTTCATATGAGAATTTTTCCAGGCTTTCCTTTGCTATAAAAAGGATTGGGCCACCTTGTTGCACCTTATTTACTTTCATTGCGTGTTACCCGTTACGAATTACCTTATCACAAAACTATCTGTTACCGATAATTTTAGTGCTTGCAGAGAATACCTTACTGAAAACCGCTTGTCATTTCCTTCTGCTCCTTGTTGGGTTCAACACTCTTACTTAAAAGGACTACGATAGATCCCCTACACTTGTGGGTCATCAATGCACTGCGTGGAATGAGTGCGCATAGAATCTAAATTTTGCATGATGATCTCGATGAGACTATTATGGTATGTTTATGTCCGGAACTTAATGTTTTTTATTGGTTCACATGTTTTAGTTTTGTGCTTGGTGCATGAAATAACTGGATACTGCTAAAGGAATTAGTCTTCCTGCTCTCTTTAGGAGTTAGCAGAGCCTGGATGATATGTACCATGATATTTTGGTATGCCACATTGTTGGTGCAAATATTTCCCTCTCGTGTTTAGAGATTGTTGACAGAAACAGGCGTGGACTGGTTTGTTTGCTAGTGCACATAAAGAGAAATAGTCCATGCAGAACCGAAGAAGAATGCCATCTTTGATGTCAAGTTCGAGGAACTTCACCGAAGGATATGTGTGATGCAGAGAAGACTCGTCATATCTCTCGAGGCCATTCAGACGAGAAGATTAATAAGAAGAAATTGACCGCTCAAAATCTATTGCTGATGTGAGGTGATTGGTTCGGAGGTCGTCTGAAGAGTATTGACTAAGATGATCGAAGGCAGAGCGAAGATGTAGAATTCAGCTCGTTGTTCTTCTTCCCTTTCTTGGGTCTTAGGATCTCCGTACTATTACGAGGGGTATAGGTTCTCGAAGCTTAGATCAGTTGTGATGCTTAGCCCAAAACCTATGCGAGACTAAGAGAAATCTCTTTATGCTCTCAATGATTACCTGTCAGCAGAAGACGTAGTTCTTCGGTGCTGCAGGAGATGTCTTTTGGACTAAGGAGTTAGCATTTCTTGCTCTACAAGGAATGTTATCGTTGTGCTGAATTTCTGACTGATGGACTCGTGTCGTTCGGCCATTGGCTGTCACACATGTCCATTCTGGTCATTTCCCATCAATGAAGGCCGCGGTTATAAATAGCCACCCCGCTCCAACGTTGTTCGTCAGCTACTCCGCTTAAGATTTATGAGAACATTCATTGAGCATCCCCTCTCCGAGTGATTTGAGTTTAAAATCCACCAAGAGAAAACTAAGAACCAAAACTTAGACAGTGGTTGTGCATCACAGTATTCTGAGTCGGAGTTCTTGTACCTATTACTCTTGAGAGGTACGCACTCTCTAGACGAATAGGTGTCGGCTCAAGTGTTGAAGAGTTGTTCTCTTCACCGAGCAAGATCTTCAGCAACCAAGAGTAAATGTAGTTTGCGAAGGAAGTCTGTCAAAGGTTTGGAGATCGCCGATAAGCATCTACCACGAGTGAAATCAACTGGAGTCTAATCAGCTCCCAGTTGAAGGATAATAGGATGGAGAGAGATTTTCTTCTATGTTCAATCACAAGTCCCTCCAACTAGACGTAGTCCTTTGGTAAAAGGACGAACTGGTCTACCAAATACACTTTCGTCATCGAGCACCACTAGTACTTTCTATTCACTTAGTATTTATTTTCATGAAAATTATCTTTCATGCTCTGCTATGGTCATGCATTTGCTCATGGTTTGATCATTTATCCCTCGTATGTAAACTGCTGCATATCTCTCTAATGTTTCAAGCAGTATTCTAGTTCTTTCACCTCTACTTGCATTTACCTCGCTATTTGCAAATAGTTTCCATTCATGCTGCTAAAATTGCGTGCATATTGCATTACCATCGTGATAGTCAAACCCGTTATCTACTGTACTCGAGCCATCATTGCTTCCTATATCAAAGGTTTTGTTCCTCGGTATGATACATGCCTTAGTTTCATTTCATTCAAGCTTATTCCGCTGATATGCTTGGGCCAGATGCAAAACATTCAAAGAATTTTTGAATCTCCCATTCACCCCCCCCTCTGGTCGATATACTCTCGGTCCCTACACACATATGCTCGTGCCTAACAATGTTATCCACTTTAAACCATGTCATCTCTAAGCGAAAAGTGTTCAGCCGAAGCTACAACATTACTCGCAAAAGAAGCTACAACATACTACATAGGTAAGGTGGGGAGTATGTAATTAAATAGGTATATTTTATCAGTGGCTAAATTAAAAATGGTTGCTTCTTAACTATGCAGGGCAATGTATTGACATATCCATACGACATTTGGTTTTAAAGGTACTCCTACACCACTTTTTTTCAAGTTGAGGAACTACTGAATATCTTTTTTTATTTTTCTTCTAAATTTAAGTCTACGATAGTTAGGATGATATAACTTTAAGTCCTATTCTAATCCCAAACTCAGATGCACCCTTATGAACAGTAAAATTTAAAAAAATACTATTTTTTTTAATTATGAATTTTTTTTGTGCTAAACCATGACAAAGGTTTTGTATGTCTGGAAAATTTCAGCTCGAAACGACATTTGTGAAAGTCGTGGCAAAAAAACAAAATCAGTACTCCAAAATGTTTTCAAAACTAGCATTTTCTTGGTATCTTTTTTTGTCATGACTTCTAGAGATGTCATTTCGGGCTGAAATTTTGCAAGCATACAAAACATTTGTGAAAGTTTACCACAAAAAAATCAGATTTTTTAAATTTTATTACTATTTTTTATTTGTTCATCAGGCTGCATTTGAGCTCAGGAGCATATACTCCACATCTTGATATAACTAGATTCATACTTCACTACAACTTTAGACAGGACCTACACTTACAATTGTAAACGAGTTATGTAAATGCAAATTCTTGCATGATTAATTTTGTGCATATGGTTGATTTTGCTTGCTTTATGTTTGGCAATAATTGCTAATAATTATTTGCTCTTTTTCGCAGTAATTTGTGTTGGGGAACGTGGCAATAATTCAAAATTTTCCTACGTGTCACCAAGATCAATCTAGGAGATTCTAGCAACAAGAGAGAGAGAGGATGTGCATCTTCATACATTTGAAGATCGCTAAGCGGAAGCGTTACTAGAACGCGGATGAGGGAGCCGTACTCGCGGCGATTCAAATCGCGGAAGATCCGATCTAACACCGAACGGACGGCGCCTCCGCGTTCAACACACGTACAGCCCGGGGACGTCTCCTCCTTCTTGATCTATCAATGGGAGATGAGAAGTTGAGGGAGAGCTCCAGCAGCACGACGGCGTGGTGGTGGAGCTTGCAGTTCTCCGGCAGGGCTTCGCCAAGCACTACTACTACTACTACGGAGGTGTTGGGCAGGGAGAGGACTGCGCCATGGGAAGGGTGCGGCAGCCCTCCCACCTCCCCTCTATTTATAGGGGCAAGGGAGAGGGGGGCCAGCCCCCTCCAGATGGATCTAGAGGGGGGCGGCGGCCAAGGGGGGAGGCTTGCCCCTCAAGCCAAGGGGGGCGCCCCCTTTAGGGTTCCCCCCCCCCAACCCTAGGCGCATGGGCCCTAGGGGGTGGCGCCTAGCCCACCTAGGGGCTGGTTCCCCTCCATATTCAGCCCATAGAGCCCTCCGGGGCAGGTGGACCCTCCCGGTGGACCCCCAGAACCCTTTCGGTGGTCCCGACACAATACCGATATACCCCCGAACATTTCTGGTGACCGAATAAGGACTTCCCATATATAAATCTTTATCTCTGGACCATTCCGGAACTCCTCGTGACGTCCGGGATCTCATCCAGGACTCCGAACAACATTCGATAACCGCATACTAATTCCCATAACAAGTCTAGCGTCACCGAACCTTAAGTGTGTAGACCCTACGGGTTCGGGAATCATGCAGACTGCTACGTCTTGAGCTTGCGTTGGTTTTCCTTGAAGAGGAAAGTGTGATGCAGCAATAGTAGTGTAAGTATTTCCCTCAGTTTTTGAGAACCAAGGTATCAATCCAGTAGGAGGCTCCTCAAAAGTCCCACGCACCTACACAAACAAACAAAGAACTCACAACCAACACAATAAAGGGGTTGTCAATCCCTTCACGGCCACTTGCGAAAGTGAGATCTGATAGAGATAGTATGATAAGATAAATATATTTTTGGTATTTTATAATATAGATTGGAAAAGTAAAGATGCAAATAAAAGTAGATTGAAAGCTTATATAATAAAATATAGACCCGGGGGGCATAGGTTTCACTAGTGGCTTCTCTCGAGAGCATAAGTATTACGGTGGGTGAACAAATTACTGTCGAGCAATTGATAGAAAAGCAAATAATTATGAGATTATCTAGGCATGATCATGTATATAGGCATCACGTCCGCGACAAGCAGTAGACCGACTCCTGACTGTATCTACTACTATTACTCCACACATCGACCGCTATCCAGCATGCATCTAGAGTATTAAGTTCATAAGAACAGAGTAACGCATTATGAAAGATGACATGATGTAGAGGGATAAACTGATGCAATATGATATGAACCCCATCTTTTTATCCTCGATGGCAACAATACAATACGTGCCTTGCTACCCCTATTGTCACTGGGTGCTACCTCTTGAGCACTGCGTTGGATTTCTCCGAAGAGGAGAGGATGATGCAGCAAAGTAGCGTAAGTATTTCCCTCAGTTTTTGAGAACCTAGGTATCAATCCAGTAGGAGACCAAGCACAAGTCCCTCGTACCTACATGAAACGATAGCTCCTCGCAACCAACACGATTAGGGGTTGTCAATCCCTTCACGGTCACTTACGAGAGTGAGATCTGATAGAGATGATAAATAATATTTTTTGGTATTTTTGGTATATAGATGCAAAGTAAAAAGTAAAAGGCAAAGTAAAAACAAAGCAAGTAATAAAGTAATGGAGATTGATATGATGAGAATAGACCCGGGGGCCATAGGTTTTACTAGTGGCTTCTCTCAAGAGCATAGATATTCTACGGTGGGTGAACAAATTACTGTTGAGCAATTGACAGATTGAGCATAGTTATGAGTATATCTAGGTAATGATCATGTATATAGGCATCACGTCCAAGACAAGTAGATCGAAACGATTCTGCATCTACTACTATTACTCCACTCATCGACCGCTATCCAGCATGCATGTAGAGTATTAAGTTAAAAACAGAGTGATAAATTCATGCAATATGATAAAAAAAACCATCTTCTTATCCTCGATGGCAACAATACAATACGTGCCTTGCTGCCCCTTCTGTCACTGGGAAAGGACACCGCAAGACTGAACCCCAAGCTAAGCACTTCTCCCATTGCAAGAACTACCAATCTAGTTGGCCAAACCAAACGGATAATTCGAAGAGACTTGCAAAGATAACTCAATCATACATAAAAGAATTCAGAGAAGATTCAAATATTATTCATAGATAAGCTGGATCATAAACCCACAATTCATCGGTCTCAACAAACACACCGCAAAAAGAAGATTACATCGAATAGATCTCCACGAGAGAGGGGGAGAACATTGTATTGAGATCCAAACAGAGAGAAGAAGCCATCTAGCTACTAGCTATGGACCCGAAGGTCTGAAGTAAACTACTCACACTTCATCGGAGGGGCTATGGTGTTGATGTAGAAGCCCTCCATGGTGGATGCCCCCTCCGGCGGAGCTCCGGAACAGGCCCCAAGATGGGATCTCATGGATACAAAAGGTTGCGGTGGTGGAATTAGGTTTTTTGGCTCCTCTTATGATCGTTTGGGGATACGTAGGTATATATAGGAGGAAGGAGTACGTCGGTGGAGCAACAGGGGGCCACGAGGCAGGGGGCGCGCCCTAGGGGGGGTGCCCCCCACCCTCGTGACCGACTCTTTTGTTCCTTGGAGCAGGGTCCAAGTCTCCTGGATCACGTTCGGTGAGAAAATCACGTTCCCGAAGGTTTCATTCCGTTTGGACTCCGTTTGATATTCCGTTTCTTCGAAACACTGAAATAGGCAAAAAAAAAGCAATTCTGGGCTGGGCCTCCGGTTAATAGGTTAGTCCCAAAAATAATATAAAAGTAAACAGTAGATAAAGTAGCATGGAGCAATCAAAAATTATAGATACGTTGGAGACATATCAGGCATCCCCAAGCTTAATTCCTGCTCATCCTCGAGTAGGTAAATGATAAAAAAGAATTTTTGATGCGGAGTGATACTTTGGCATAATTTCAATGTAAATCTTCTTAATTGTGGCATGAATATTCAGATTCGAAAGATTCAAGACAAAAGTTCATATTGACATAAAAATTAATAATACTTCAAGCATACTAATCAAAGCAATCATGTTTTCTCAAAATAGCATGGCAAAAGAAAGTTCATCCCTACAAAATCTTATAGTTAGGCTATGCTTCATTTTCGTCACACAAAGATGTTCCCAACTTCTATACCCCCGATGACAAGCCAAGCAATTGTTTCATACTTAAATAATCTCAAAAAATTTCAACCTTCACGTAATACATGAGCGTGAGCCATGGATATAACACTATGGGTGGAATAGAATATGATGATGGGGATTGTGTGGAGAAGACAAAAAAGGAGAAGGTCTCACATTGACGAGGATAATCAACGGGCTATGGAGATGCCCATTAATTGATGTCAACATGAGGAGTAGGGATTGCCATGCAACGGATGCACTAGAGCTATGAATGCTCAACAAAAGAAAACTAGTGGGTGTGCATCCAACTCGCTTGCTCATGAAGACCTAGGGCATTTAAGGAAGCCCATCGTAGGAATATACAAGCCAAGTTGTATAATAAAAAATTCCCACTAGTATAAAAAGACAACTTATGAGACTCACTACATGAAGAACAAGGTGCTACTTTGAAGCACAATGTAAGAATCACTACATGAAGAACAAGGTGCTACTTTGAAGCACAAGTGTGGAAAAAGAGATAGTAGCATTGCCCTTTTTATTTATTTTCTTTTTTTTTGGGTCTTTCTTTCTTTCTTTTTTTGGCCTTTCTTTTTTTGGCCTTTCTCTTTTTTTATTTGGGCAATGCTCTAATAATGATGATCATCACACTTCTATTGATTACAACATAAGGATTACAACTCGAAACTTAGAACAAGATATGACTCTATATGAATGCCTCTGGCGGTGTACCGGGATGGTGCAATGAATCAAGAGTGACATGTATGGAAAATAATGCATGGTGGCTTTGCCACAAATACGATGTCAACTACATGATCATGCAATGGCAATATGACAAAAGTAATGTATGTCATGATGATGATGATGGAAGTTGCATGGCAATATATCTCGGAATGGCTATGGAAATGCCATGATAGGTAGGTATGGTGGCTGTTTTGAGGAAGATATAAGGAGGTTTATGTGTGATAAAGCGTATCCTATCACGGGGTTTGGATGCACCGGCGAAGTTTGCACCAACTCTCAAGGTGAGAAAGGGCAATGCACGGTATCGAAGAGGCTAGCAAAGGCGGAAAGGTGAGAGTGCGTATAATCCATGGACTCAACATTAGTCAAAAGAACTCATATACTTATTGCAAAAATTTAGAATTCATCAAAAATCAAGTACTACGCGCATGCTCCTAGGGGGATAGATTGGTAGGAAAAGACCATCGCTCGTCCCCGACTGCCACTCATAAGGATGCACAAGCCAGGTACACTTCATGTTTCAAATTTGTTACACAACTTTAACCATACGTGCATGCTACGGGACTTGCAAACTTCAACACAAGCATTTCTCAAATTCACAATTACTCAACTAGCACGACTTTGATATTATCACCTCCATATGTCAAAACAATTATCAAGCATCAAACTTATCTTAGTATTCAACTCACTCAAAAGAAAGTTTCACATATCTTGAATACCAAGTATATTAATATTAAGCAAATTACCATGCTATTAACGACTCTCAAAATAATCTAAGTGAAGCATGAGAGATCAATAGTTTCTTTAAAACAAATCCACCATCGTGCTCTAAAAGATCTAAGTGAAGTACTAGAGCAAAAATTATCACGCTCAAAAGATATAAGTGAAGCACTATGAGCAAAACTATCAAGCTCAAAAGATATAAGTGAAGCACATAGAGTATTCTAGCAAATTCCAATTTATGTATGGCTATCTCAAAAGGTGTGTACAGCAAGGATGATTGTGGTAAACTAACAAGCAAAGACGCAAATAATACAAGACGCTCCAAGCAAAACACATATCATGTGGTGAATAAAAATATAGCTCCAAGTAAATTACCGATGGAAGTAGACGAAAGAGGGGATGCCTTCCGGGGCATCCCCAAGCTTTGACTTTTTGGTGTCCTTGGATTATCTTGGGGGTGCCATGGGCATCCCCAAGCTTAGGCTCTTGCCACTCCTAGTTCCATAATACATCAAAAGAATTCACCCAAAACTTGAAAACTTCACAACACAAAACTCAATAGAAATCTCGCGAGCTCCGTTAGAGAAAGAAAACAAAAGATTACTTTAAGGTACTGTAATGAACTCATTCTTTATTTATATTGGTGTTAAACCTACTGTATTCCATCTTCTCTATGGATTATAAACTATTTTACTAGCCATAGAGTCATCAAAATAAGCAAACAACACACGCAAAACAGAATCTGTCAAAAACAGAACAGTCTGTAGCAATCTGTAACTAACGCAAACTTATGGAACTCTAAAAATCCTACCAAAATAGGAAGTCCTGGAAAATTTGTTTATTGAACAGAATCAAAAAGAATCAATGCAAAATCACGTTCCTTTGATTTAACAAAATTATATTCGTGCGCGCAAAGTTTCTGTTTTTTCAGAAGAATCAAATCAACTATCATCGTAGGTTATCCTATAGGTTCTACTTGGCACAAACACTACTTAAAAGATAGAACCACATCTAAACAGAGGCTAGATGGATTATTTATTCCTAAACAGTAGCAAAAACAAAAAACAAAAATAATATTGGGTTGCCTCCCAACAAGCGCTATCGTTTAACGCCCCTAGCTAGGCATAAAAGCAAGGATAGATATAGGTATTGCCATCTTTGGTAGGCAATCCATAAGTGGCTCTCATGATAGATTCATATGGCAATTTTATTTTCTTTCTAGGGAGGTGTTCCATGCCCTTCTTTAAGGGAAATTGGAATCTAATATTCCCTTCCTTCATATCAATAATTGCACCAATCGTTCTAAGGAAAGGTCTACCAAGAATAATAGGACATGAAGGATTGCAATCTACATCAAGAACGATAAAATCTACGGGCACATAATTCCTATTTGCAACAATAAGAACATCATTAGTTCTTCCCCTAGGCTTTTTAATAGTGGAATCCGCAAGATGCAATTTTAGAGAGCAATCATCAAAGTCACGGAAATCTAGCAAATCACACAAAGTTTTGGGAATAGTAGAGACGCTAGCACCCAAATCACAAAAAGCATGAAACTCATAATCTTTAATTTTAATTTAATTAGTAGGTTCCCACTCATCATAGAGTTTTCTAGGGATAGAAACTTTCAACTCAAGTTTTTCTTCATAAGATTGCATCAAGGCATCAACAATGTGTTCAGTAAAGGCCTTATTTTGACTATAAGCATGAGGAGAATCTAGCACGGATTGCAACAAGGAAATACAATCAATTAAAGAGCAACTTTCATAATTAAATTCCTTGAGATCCAAAATAGTGGGTTTAGCAACATCTAGGTTTTTATTTCTTTCAATCCCACTTTTATCAATTTCATCATCAAGATCTAGAAACTCCGAATTCTTAAAACGCCTTCTAGGTAAAGGAAGATCATATTCAGTTTCATCAAGATTCATATTGAAAAACAAAGATTTAATGGGGGACACATCAATAACTTTTAGATCTTCATCTTGATTTTCATAGGGAGAACACGCTTTAATAAAGGCATCTTTCGAAGCACGCATCCTAGCGGTTCTTTCTTTGCACTCATCAATGGAAATTCTCATGGCTTTGAGAGACTCATTGATATCATGCTTAGGAGGAATATATCTAAGCTTTAAAGAATCAATTTCAAGAGAAATTCTATCAACGTTCCTAGCCAAATCATCAACTTCAAGCAATTTCTCTTCAAGCAAAGCATTAAAATTCTTTTGTGAATTCATAAACTCTTTAACACTACTCTCAAATTCAGAGGGCATCTTATTCAAATTTCCATTAGAGTTATTGTAGGAATTTCCATAATTATTAGAAGGATTACTAGGATAAGGCCTAGGATTAAAATTCCCTCTATACGCGTAGATTCATTATTATTCTCAATCAAAGTAGACAAAGGCATATCATTGGGATCAAGAGGAGTATTTTTAGTAGCAAACATCTTCATAAGTTCATCCATCTTTTCACCCAAAACATTGATTTCTTCTATAGCATGCACTTTTTTACTAGAAGATCTTCCGGTGTGCCATTGAGAATAATTAGCCATAATATTATCAAGCAATTTGGTAGCATCTCCTAACGTAATTTCCATAAACGTGCCTCCCGCGGCCGAATCTAAAAGATTTCTAGAAGCAAAATTCAATCCGGCATAAAAATTTTATATGATCATCCATAAATTCAAACCATGAGTAGGGCAATTGCGAAGCATCAATTTCATTCTTTCCCAAGATTGGGCAACATGCCCATGATCAAGTTGTTTAAAATTCATAATATCGTTCCTAAGAGTGATGATCTTAGCGGGAGGAAAATACTTAGAGATAAAAGCATCTTTGCACTTGTTCCAAGAATCAATACTATTTTTAGGCAAAGTCGAAAACCAAACTTTAGCACGGTCTCTAAGTGAAAACGGAAATAACTTCAATTTGACAATATTGTTATCCGTATGTTTCTTCTTTTGCATATCACACAAATCAACAAAATTGTTTAGATGAGTAGCGGCATCTTCACTAGGAAGGCCGGCGAATTGATCTTTCATAACAAGATTCAGCAAAGCGGTATTGATTTCACAAGACTCATCATTATTAAGAGGAGCAATCGGAGTACTAAGGAAAACATTATTATTGGTACTCGAGAAGTCACACAATTTGGTATTATCTTGCGCCATGGCAACAAGTAATCCAACACACAAGCAAACAGAAAGGCAATGGGAAAAGGCAAACGGGAAAAAGAGGAGGAGATTGGGAAAGAGAGGGCGAATAAAATGGCAAGGGTGAAGTGGGGGAGAGGAAAATGAGAGGCAAATGGCAAATAATGTAATGCGAGAGATAGGGATTGTGATGGGTACTTGGTATGGTTGACTTGCTCTTGCGTGAGCCTCCCCGGCAACGGCGCCAGAAATTCTTCTTGCTACCTCTTGAGCATTGCGTTGGATTTCCCCGAATAGGAGAGGATGATGCAGCAAAGTAGCGTAAGTATTTCCCTCAGTTTTTGAGAACCTAGGTATCAATCCAGTAGGAGACCACGCACAAGTCCCTCGTACCAACGCAAAATGATAGCTCCTCGCAACCAACGCGATTAGGGGTTGTCAATCCCTTCACGGTCACTTACGAGAGTGAGATCTAATAGAGATGATAAATAATATTTTTTGGTATTTTTGGTATATAGATGCAAAGTAAAAAGTAAAAGGCAAAGTAAAAACAAAGCAAGTAATAAAGTAATGGAGATTGATATGATGAGAATAGACCCGGGGGCCATAGGTTTCACTAGTGGCTTCTCTCAAGAGCATAGATATTCTACGGTGGGTGAACAAATTACTGTTGAGCAATTGACAGAATTGAGCATAGTTATGAGTATATCTAGGTAATGATCATGTATATAGGCATCACGTCCAAGACAAGTAGATCGAAACGATTCTGCATCTACTACTATTACTCCACTCATCGACCGCTATCCAGCATGCATCTAGAGTATTAAGTTAAAAACAGAGTAACGCCTTAAGCAAGATGACATGATGTAGAGGGATAAATTCATGCAATATGATAAAAACCCCATCTTGTTATCCTCTATGGCAACAATACAATACGTGCCTTGCTGCCCCTTCTGTCACTGGGAAAGGACACCGCAAGATTGAACCCAAAGCTAAGCACTTCTCCCGTTGCAAGAACTACCAATCTAGTTGGCCAAACCAAACGGATAATTCAAAGAGACTTGCAAAGATAACTCAATCATACATAAAAGAATTCAGAGAAGATTCAAATATTATTCATAGATAAGCCGGATCATAAACCCACAATTCATCGGTCTCAACAAACACACCGCAAAAAGAAGATTACATTGAATAGATCTCCACGAGAGAGGGGGAGATCATTGTATTGAGATCCAAAAAGAGAGAAGAAGCCATCTAGCTACTAGCTATGGACCCGAAGGTCTGAAGTAAACTACTCACACTTCATCGGAGGGGCTATGGTGTTGATGTAGAAGCCCTCCGTGGTGGATGCCCCCTCCGGCGGAGCTCCGGAACTGGCCCCAAGATGGGATCTCGTGGATACAGAAGGTTGCAGCGGTGGAATTAGGTTTTTTGGCTCCTCTTCTGATTGTTTGGGGATACGTAGGTATATATAGGAGGAAGGAGTACGTCGGTGGAACAACAGGGGGGCACGAGGCTGGGGGCGCGCCCTAGGGGGGGGGGTGATACGTCCATTTTGCATCATGCTTTTATATCAATATTTATTGCATTATGGGCTGTTATTTCATGTTAGTCACAATAGTTATGCCTATTCTCTCTTATTTTACAAGGTTTGCATGAAGAGGGAGAATGCCGGCAGCTGGAATTCTGGGCTGGAAAAGGAGCAAATATTGAAGGACTATTCTGCAAAACTCCAAAAGTCCTGAAACTCCATGGAATACCTTAAAATAAATAAAGAAAAATCGTCGCCAAAGATGAAGGCCAGGGGGCCCACACCCTGCTCACGAGGGTGGGGGGCGCGCCCCCTGGGCTCGCCCCCCTACCTCGTGGGCCCCCTGGTAGCTCTCTGACATCCATGTTCTCCTATATGAAGTCTTTCGATGAGAAAAAAATAGGAGAGAACCTTTCGGGACGAGACTCCGCCGCCACGGGGCGGAACCTTGGCGGAACCAATCTAGGGCTCCGGCGGAGCTGTTCTGCCGGGGACACTTCCCTCCGGGAGGGGGAAATCATCACCATCATCATCACCAACGCTCCTCTCATTGCGAGAGGGCAATCTCCATCAACATCTTCACCAGCACCATCTCATCTCCAAACCCTAGTTCATCTCTTGCATCCAATTCTTGTCTCCAAGTCCGGGATTGGTGCTAGCAGGTTGCTAGTAGTGTTGATTACTTCTTGTAGTTGATGCTAGTTGGTTTATTTGGTGGAAGATCATATGTTAAGATCCTTTATGCACATTATTACCCCTCTCATTATGAACATGAATATGCTTTGTGAGTAGTTACATTTGTTCCTGAGGACAAGGTAGAAGTCTTGCTATTAGTAGTCATGTGAATTTGGTATTCGTTCGATATTTTGATAAGATGTATGTTGTCTAACCTCTAGTGGTGTTATGTAAACGTCGACTACAAAACACTTCACCATTATTTGGGCCTAGAGGAAGGCATTGGGAAGTAATAAGTAGATGATGGGTTGCTAGAGTGACAGAAGCTTAAACCCTAGTTCATGCGTTGCTTCGTAAGGGGCTGATTTGGATCCATATGTTTCATGCTATGGTTAGGTTTACCTTAATACTTTTGTTGTAGTTGCGGATGCTTGCAGTAGAGGTTAATCATAAGTGGGATGCTTGTTCAAGTAAGAACAGCACCCAAGCTCCGGTCCATCCACATATCAAATTATCAAAGTACCGAACGCGAATCATATGAGCCTGATGAAAACTAGCTTGACGATATTCCCATGTGTCTTCGGGAGCGCTTTTCCTATTATAAGAGTTTGTCCAGGCTTGTCCTTTGCTACAAAAAGGATTGGGCCACCTTGCTGCACTTTATTTACTTTTGTTACTTGTTGCTCGTTACCATTTATCCTATCACAAAACTATCTGTTACCATTTATTTCAGTACTTGCAGAGAATACCTTGCTGAAAACCGCTTATCATTTCCTTCTGCTCCTCGTTGGGTTCGACACTCTTACTTATCGAAAGGACTACGATAGATCCCCTATACTTGTGGGTCATCAAGACTCTTTTCTGGCGTCGTTGCCGGGGCGTGAAGCGCCTTTGGTAGGTGGAATTTGGTAAGGAAAAATTTATTTAGTGTGCTGAAATTTTCTGTCACTTGTTACTATGGAAAGTAATTGTCTGAGGGGCTTGTTCGGGGTATCTTCACCCTGTCCAGGTGAGCCAAGAGTTGCTCCTCAACCTACTGAACCTACTGAACCTATTGAAAATGAAACTCCTTTTGAAATTCCTTCGGGTATGATGGAAAAACTGCTAGCTAACACATTTGCAGGAGATGGAACAAAGCATCCTGACGAACATCTACGCTATGTGGATGATATTTGTAGACTATTTAAGCTTGCAGGTATACCCGATGATGTTGTTAAGAAGAAGGCTTTCCCTTTATCTTTGGAGGGAGACGCATTGACATGGTATAGGCTATGTGATGATACGAGATCATGGAACTATAAAAGAGTGAAATTGGAATTTCATCAAAAGTATTACCCTATGCATCTTGTTCATCGTGATCGCAATCATATATATAATTTTTTGCCTCACGAAGGAGAAAGCATCGCTCAAGCTTGGGGGAGGCTTAAATCAATGTTATATTCATGCCCAAATCATGAGATCTCAAGAGAAGTGATTATGCAAAAAAATCATGCTCGGCTTTCTGATAACAATCGCACCATGATCGATAATTCTTGTGCTGGCTCTTTTATGATGAAGCCTATTGAATTTAGATGGAATTTATTGGATAGAATTAAACGCAACTCTGAAGATTGGGACCTCAACGAAGGTAAGGAGTCAGGTATGACACCTAAGTTTGATTGTGTTAAATCTTTTATGGATACCGATATTTTCCGTAAGTTTAGCACTAAATACGGACTTGACTCTGAGATAGTAGCTTCTTTCTATGAATCTTTTGCTACTTATGTTGATCTCCCCAAGGAGAAGTGGTTTAAATGTCATCCTCCCATAGAAGTAAAAGTAGCTACACCTATTAAAGTTGAAGAAAAGACTGTCACTTACAATGATCCTATTGTTCCCACTTCTTATGTTGAGAAACCACCTTTCCCTGTTAGAATGAAGGATCGTGCTAAAGCTTCAACTGTTGTTCATAAAAGCAATACTAGGACTTATACACCTCCTGAGCAAGTCAAAGTAGAACCCAATATTGCTATTGTTAAAGATCTCTTGTCTGATAATATTGATGGGCATGTCATTCAATTCTCTGGTGAAACTGCTAGAATTGCTAAACCCTGTGATAGAGATAAACATAGACCTGTGGTAGGCGTGCCTGTTATTTCTGTTAAAACAGGAGATCATTGTTATCATGGCTTATGTGATATGGGTGCTAGTGCTAGTGTTATACCCATTGGATTATACAAAGAAATTATGCATGAGATTGCACCTGCTGAGTTAGAGGAAATTGATGTTACAATTAAACTTGCCAATAGAGATAATATATCTCCAATGGGAATTGTTAGAGATGTTGAAGTCTTGTGTGGGAAAACCAAATATCCCGCTGATTTTCTTGTTCTTGGTTCTCCACAAGATAGCTTTTGTCCCATTATATTTGGTAGACCCTTCTTGAATACTGTTAACGCTAAGATAGACTGCGAAAAGAATGTTGTTACTATGGCTTGTACGATATGGTTCATGAGTTTAATTTCTCTAAATTTAGTAAACAACATCGTGAGGAAGAATTGCCTAGTAAGGATGAAATTATTGGTCTTGCTTCTATTGTTGTACCTCCTAGTGGTCCTTTAGAACACTATTTGCTAGACCATGAAAATGATATTTTCATGAATGAAAGAAGGGAAATAGATGAAGTATTCTTTAAACAGGAACCTATTCTGCAACACAATTTGCCAGTCGAAATCCTAGGGGATCCTCCTCCACCCAAGGGTGATCCTGTGTTTGAGCTTAAACTGTTGCCTGATAATCTTAAATATGCTTATCTTGATGAAAAGAAAATATATCCTGTTATTATTAGCGCTAACCTTTCAGAGCATGAAGAGGAAAGATTATTGAAAACTCTGAAGAAGCACCGTGTCGCTATTGGATATACTCTGGATGATCTTAAGGGCATCAGTCCCACTCTATGTCAACATAAAATAAATTTGGAAGTTGATGCCAAACCAGTTTGTGATCCTCAACGACGTTTGAATCCTAAAATGAAAGAAGTGGTAATAAAGGAAATACTCAAGCTTCTAGAGGCAGGTATAATTTATCCCATTGCTGATAGTCAGTGGGTAAGTCTTGTCCATTGAGTCCCTAAGAAGGGAGGTATTACTATTGTCCCTAATGATAAAGATGAATTGATTCCGCAAAGAATTATCACAGGTTATAGGATGGTAATTGATTTCCGCAAATTAAATAAGGCTACTAAGAAAGATCATTACTCCTTACCTTTTATTGATCAAATGCTAGAAAGATTATGCAAACATACACATTATTGCTTTCGAGATGGATATTCTGGTTTTTCTCAAATACCTGTGTCGGCTAAAGATCAATCAAAGACTACTTTTACATGCCCTTTTGGTACTTTTGCTTATAGACGTATACCTTTTGGTTTATGTAATGCACCTGCTACCTTTCAAAGATGCATGATGGCTATATTCTCTGACTTTTGCGAGAAAATTTGTGAGGTTTTCATGGATGACTTTTCCGTCTATGGTTCCTCTTTTGATGATTGCTTGAGCAATCTTGCTCGAGTTTTGCAGAGATGTGAAGAAACTAATCTTGTCTTGAATTGGGAAAAGTGCCACTTTATGGTTAATGAAGGTATTGTTTTGGGGCACAAAGTTTCTGAAAGAGGTATTGAAGTTGATAAAGCCAAGGTTGATGCTATCAAAAAGATGCCATGTCCCAAGGACATCAAAGGTATAAGAAGTTTCCTTGGTCACGCCGGATTTTACAGGAGGTTCATTAAGGACTTCTCAAAAATCTCTCGGCCTCTGACTAATTTATTACAAAAAGATGTACCATTTGTCTTTGATGATGATTGTGTAGAAGCATTTGAAATACTTAAGAAAGCAATAGTCTCTGCACCTGTTGTTCAGCCACCTAATTGGAATTTACCCTTTGAAATTATGTGTGATGCTAGTGATTATGTTGTAGGTGCTGTTCTAGGGCAAGGAGTTGATAAGAAATTAAATGTTATCCATTATGCTAGTAAGACTCTAGACAATGCTCAAAGAAATTATGCTACTACCGAAAAGGAACTTTTAGCAGTTGTATTTGCTTGTGATAAATTCAGACCCTATATTGTTGATTCTAAAGTTACTATTCACACTGATCATGCTGCTATTAAATATCTTATGGAAAAGAAAGATGCAAAACCTAGGCTTATTAGATGGGTTCTCTTGCTCCAAGAATTTGATTTGCATATTGTTGATAGAAAAGGAGCTGAGAACCCCGTTGCAGACAACTTATCTAGGTTAGAGAATGCTCTTGATGACCCACTACCTATTGATGATAGCTTTCCTGATGAGCAATTGAATGTCATAAGTACTTCTTGGAGCACTCCATGGTATGCTGACTATGCTAATTATATTGTTGCTAAATTTATACCACCTAGCTTCACATACCAACAAAAGAAAAAGTTTTTCTATGACTTGCGACATTACTTCTGGGATAACGCACATCTTTATAAAGAAGGAGTAGATGGTGTTATTAGACGTTGTGTACCTGAGCATGAATAGGAACAGATCCTACGCAAGTGTCACTCTGAAGCTTATGGAGGACACCACGCTGGAGATAGAACTGCACATAAGTATTGCAATCCGGTTTTTTATTGGCCTACTCTCTTCAAGGATGCCCGTAAGTTTGTTTTGTCTTGCGATGAATGTCAAAGAATTGGTAATATTAGTAGACGTCAAGAAATGCCTATCAATTATTCACTTGTTATTGAACCATTTGATGTTTGGGGCTTTGATTATATGGGACCTTTTCCTGCATCTAATGGATACACTCATATTTTAGTTGATGTTGATTACGTTAGTAAGTGGGTGGAAGCTATTCCAACCAGTAGTGCTGATCATAACACTTCTCTTAAAATGCTTAAGGAAGTTATTTTTCCGAGGTTTGGAGTCCCTAGATACTTAATGACTGATGGTGGTTCACATTTTATTCATGGTGCTTTCCGTAAGATGCTTGCTAAATACGACGTTAATCATAGAATTGCATCTCCATATCATCCGCAGTCTAGTGGTCAGGTAGAATTGAGCAATAGAGAGCTCAAATTAATTTTGCAAAAGACTGAAAGAATTGGTCCAAGAAACTTGATGATGCATTATGGGCCTATAGAACTGCATACAAAAATCCTATGGGTATGTCTCCATATAAAATGGTTTATGGAAAAGCTTGTCACTTACCTCTCGAACTAGAACATAAGGCATATTGGGCTATTAAAGAGATCAACTATGATTTCAAACTTGCCGGTGAGAAGAGGTTATTTGATATTAGCTCACTTGATGAATGGAGAACCCAAGCATATGAAAATGCCAAGTTGTTTAAAGAAAAGGTTAAAAGATGGCATGACAAAAGGATACAAAAGCGTGAGTTTAATGTAGGTGATTATGTGTTGCTATACAACTCTCATTTAAGATTTTTTGCAGGAAAACTTCTCTCCAAATGGGAAGGTCCCTACGTTATCGAGGAGGTCTATCATTCCGGTGCCATAAAAATCAACAACTTCGCAGGCACAAATCCAAGGTGGTAAACGGTCAAAGGATCAAACACTATATCTCAGGTAATCCTATAAATGTTGAAACTAATATTATTGAAACCGTAACCCCTGGCGTCTGACGACAACGAGGACTCCTCCTCCGAAGACGAGGAGGAGGAGTACCCTCTCCCGGAGGAGGGAGAGAAGAAAAGGAAGGCCTCCCCCATCGGGGCGGCCGAAGGGTCCAAGAGGGGGAGAACTATCCCCCCGGACAGTTCCGCCAACATCAGCGTTGGTGAGGATGAGCGGCCTCCAAGGGCCAGGCGTCCGACAAGATCGTAAGTATCCGGATCCTTGATGTGTAATTTCTTTTATGTCGCGTAGTATCCTTCTAACGCCGCATTCTGCCCGTAGTCCGGCCAATGATGATCTCCCCAACTCATCGAGCGGGTCATTGGCCTCGTCGGATGTGAATTCCATCCCGACTGCCTCCACCCCACATGCCAATGAGGACGTCGAGGTGGGATCCCGGAGAGGGACCCATCAGGAGGAGGCTCCGGGGGCGCCGTCAGGCAGCCCCCCGGACTTCGTGCCGGACTCTACATCGGAACCCGCAGTGGTTCCAGAGTCCGGCAAGCGGCCCCTTCGAAAGAAGGGCAGGACCGTGACGCCGGCGGCCTCCGTCCAACCGGAGGCGCCGGATAACCTGCTGGAGGCGCTTAAAGGCGCTTCCATCGAGGAAGAACACCACACTATCATGAGTGCGGTGATCGAGAAGGTTCAGCTCGCGAAAAGCGGGCTGACCGAAGCCTGCAGTAGCCTTTTAACAGGCTTTGAGGTAAGAAGTTAAAATTATGTAATATAATACTGCATAGACAGTAGCCCCTGATGCTTGGTTCGGTGTTCGAAAAGAAAAGCTGGACTAAGGATCTATAATAAGATATACGCAGGGTTGCCTAAAATATGTCAATATGGGTTTGCAGGCTGCACTGCTGACCTCTGCCGCACTAACGGCGGAGGTTGACGTGCTGAAAAAGGATCTCGAGCGGTCCGAGCAAGAGCTCGGCCATGCAAAGAAGCAGCTCGAGGAAAAAGAAAGTGAGTAACACCTCTTTGAATAAGTACCTTACAGAAAAGGATTTTGGTTGCAAATAAAATTAACAAGGATAATATGTGTATTGCAGGGGCCACTAACGAGGTGGCAACCCTGAAGGATGCTGTGTCCGCGGCTGAACACAATGAACGGGCTGAGCGGGAAAAGCAAGAGGCACGTGTGGCGGAAGTTCGGCAAGAGCTCCAGGTTCTCATGGAAAAACATGAGAGTTTGGAGCGTGACTCCAAGACTCAAGAGTCCGAGCTTGCCTCGGCTCTCGAAAGTGCCAAGTCCGCCAAGGCCGAGGCCCATAAGGCCCTTCAGGAGGTTGAGGACATAAAGAAGATAGCGGCGGGTAAGGCGTTTTTCATGCAAAGCAGGCATGTTAATGTGAACTACCTGACACTTACCCGACTAGGGGGTGTCCGGACGGCCGGACTATCAATGTCCGCCGGACTCCAAGACTACGAAGATACAAGATTGAAGACTCCGGCTCGTGTCCGGATGGTACTTTCCTTGGCGTGGAAGGCAAGCTTGGCGATATGGATATGTAGATCTCCTACCATTGTAACCGACTATGTGTAACCCTAGCCCTCTCCGGTGTCTATATAAACCGGAGGGCTTTAGTCCGTAGGACAACATACATTACAACAATCATACCATAGGCTAGCTTCTAGGGCTTAGCCTCCTTGATCTCGTGGTAGATCTACTCTTGTACTACCCATATCATCAATATTAATCAAGCAGGACGTAGGGTTTTACCTCCATCGAGAGGGCCCGAACCTGGGTAAAAACATCGTGTCCCTCGTCTCCTGTTACCATCCGCCTAGACGCACAGTTCGGGACCCCCTACCCGAGATCCACTGGTTTTGACACTGATATTGGTGCTTTCATTGAGAGTTCCTCTGTGTCGTCACCGATAGGCTTGATGGCATCTTCAACCAACAACGCCGTCCAGGGTGAGACTTTTCTCTCCGGACAGATCTTCGTATTCGGCGGCTTCGCCCTGCGGGTCAATTCACTTGGCCATCTGGAGCAGATCGAAAGCTACGCCCCTGTCCGTCAGGTCAGATTTGGAAGCTTAAACTTCACGGCCGATCTCCACGGAGACTTGATCCTCGACGGACTCGAGCCACAGCCAAGCGCGCCGCACTGTGACGATGGGCATGATCTAGCTCTGCCGCCGAATAGTGCCTTGGTGGCCGCACACGGATCCGCTTCGGCCATTTGCCCGGAGCCGATCGCCCAGATCGAGGCTCGGTGGATAGACGCCGCCCTGGGGGCTCTAACATCCACGGCGATGGAGCCGAACAGTAATCTTGTCCCCTGCGAAACTCGTGGTTCCGAGGCGCCGGACTCCGAACCTCCCGCGCCCCTACCAATCGATCCGGATTGGGCGCCGGTTATGGAATTCACCGCCGCGACATCTTCCAACGCTCGCCTTTTGGCGATATCTTGAATTCACTAAAGCATCTCTCGTTATCAGGAGAGTCCTGGCCGGATTATGGCCCGGATGGTTGGGATGCGGACGACGAAGAAATTCTGAGCCCACCCACCACCCACTTTGTAGCCACTGTCGACGATCTAACTGACATGCTAGACTACGACTCCGAAGACATCGACGCTATGGACGACGATGCCGGAGACGAGCAGGAACCAGCGCCCACAGGGCACTGGAAGGCCACCTCGTCATATGACGTATACATGGTGGATACCCCAAAAGATGGGGACGGCGAAGAAACAGCGGAGGCAGATCCCTTAAAGAAACAGCCCAAGCGCCGGCGTCAGCGGCGCCGCTCTAAATCTCGCCACAGCAAGAATGGAGATTCCGACACAAGAGATAACAATACTCCAGAGAGTGCCGAAGACAATCCCCTCCAGCAAGACTCGGCGCAGGAGGATGCAGAAGCAAGCCCTCATGAGGGGGCGGCAGACGAAGAGGTTGAGGATCATAATTATATGCCTCCCTCCGAAGATGAAGCAAGCCTCAACGATGACGAATTCGTCGTACCCGAGGATCCCGTCGAACAAGAGCGCTTCAAGCGCAGGCTTATCGCCACAGCAAACAGCCTAAAGAAAAAGCAGCAGCAGCTTTAAGCTGATCAGGACCTGCTGGCCGATCGATGGACCGAGGTCCTCGCAGCCGAAGAGTATACACTCGAACGTCCCTCCAAAAGTTACCCAAAACGCAAGCTGCTCCCCCGATTAGAGGAGGAAGCATACGTACGTCCATCACCAGCGCACGATATGGCTGACCGACCACCCCGTGGTCGTGACAGAGAGGCATCCAGGCCCCCAGCCAAGACCGTACCCCGGCATCGCTCCAAAAGTACGAAGCCAAGAAGGAACGCGCCGAACTTGCGAGACATATTGGAGGACAAAGCAAGGCAATCCAGATCCATCTATGGATCACGTGGGCGCCCTACGACCCACGACGAATACCGTCGTGCTGGATACAATAACCCCGGCCGGGCCGAACACAGCAGACAGCGCTCTCTCGAGCTGCGTCGCGATATCGCTCAATACAGGGGCGCCGCACACCCTTATGCTTCACTGATGAAGTAATGGATCATCAGATCCCCGAAGGGTTTAAACCCGTAAACATCGAATCTTACGATGGCACAACAGACCCCGCGGTGTGGATCGAAGACTATCTTCTCCACATCCATATGGCCCGCGGCGACGATCTCCACGCCATAAAGTACCTCCCACTCAAGCTTAGAGGACCAGCTCGGCATTGGCTTAACAGCTTGCCCGCAGAGTCGATTGGGTGTTGGGAAGACCTGGAGGCCGCATTCCTTGATAACTTCCAAGGCACATATGTGCGACCACCAGACGCCGATGACCTAAGCCACATCATTCAGCAGCCAGACGAATCGGCCAGACAATTCTGGACACGGTTCTTGATGAAGAAAAATCAAATCATCGATTGTCCGGACACAGAGGCCCTTGCAGCCTTCCAACATAACATCCGGGACGAATGGCTAGCCCGGCACCTGGGGCAGGAAAAGCCGAAATCCATGGCAGCCCTCACATCGTTAATGACCCTCTTTTGTGCGGGAGAGGACAGCTGGCTAGCCCACAGCAACAATCTCCGCAAAAATTCTGGTAGTCCGGATACTAAGGACAACAACGGCAGGTCACGTCGAAATAAAAACAAGCGCCGAATTAACGGCGACGATAAGGAGGATACGGCGGTCAATGCCGGATTCCGAGGCTCTAAACCCGGTCAACGGAAGAAGCCATTTAAAAGAACCATTCCGGGTCCGTCCAACCTGGACCGAATACTCGACCGCTCATGCCAGATACATGGCACCCCTGAAAAGCAATCTAACCACACCAATAGAGATTGGTGGGTGTTCAAGCAGGCCGGCAAGTTAATTGCCGAAAACAATGACAAGGGGCTAAATAGCGACGACGAGGAAGAGACCCGGCCGCCGAACAACAGAGGACAGAAGGGTTTTCCCCCACAAATACGGACGGTGAATATGATATACGCGACCCACATACCCAAGAGGGAGAGGAAACGCGCACTAAGGGACGTCTATGCGATGGAGCCAGTCGCCCCAAAGTTCAACCCATGGTCCTCTTGTCCGATCACTTTCGATCGAAGAGACCATCCGACCAGCATACGCCATGGTGGATTCGCTGCATTGGTCTTAGACCCAATCGTCGATGGGTTCCACCTCACGGGAGTCCTGATGGACGGCAGCAGTAGCCTGAACCTGCTTTATCAGGATACAGTGCGCAAAATGGGCATAGACCCATCAAGGATTAAACCTACAAAGACAACCTTCAAAGGTGTCATACCAGGAGTGGAAGCCAACTGCACAGGCTCAGTCACACTGGAAGTGATCTTCGACATAGTCCCGTTTCGCAGCGGCTATCACGCCTTGCTCGGGCGAACCGCGTTTGCCAAATTCAACGCGGTACTGCACTATGCATACCTAAAGCTCAAGATGCCAGGCCCTCGTGGAGTCATCACGGTCAATGGGAATACGGAATGCTCCCTCCGAATGGAGGAACATACAGCGGCTCTCGTGACAGAAGTACAGAGCAGCCTTCTAAGGCAATTCTCAAGTCCGGCCGTTAAACGGCCGGATACAGAAAAGCGCGCCCGGAGCAATATCAACCAAGACCACCTGGCACGATCAGAGCACGCGTAGCAATGCGGCCCCAACCCTCGCCCGCATATGATCGCAAGAATAACACTCCGCGTACATCATTACGCTTTGGAGATACCATGGGCACAGGGGAGGGGGCACGATCACAACGGACCCAGAGTGCGGTTCGACCGCACCAGGGGCTCGCAAATGTGCCCCTCTTTTTTTTTATTATTTTCCTTCCTTTTTGTACACAGGACTCTGTTAACCAGAAGCCCTGTCCGGCGGTGAACCTGCCGAACTCACGATGCAACAGTCAGGGACTAAAGAAGGCCGCGTCGAACACTCAGGTGGTCTCAATTACAAGCATTAAATTCAATTATATACACCAAATCCGCAGCTCATCCCTGGAGGGGGACATATTTATTTAGTCCAAATCCCTTGCTTACCACACTATTTGTATCAGTCCGCTCTACTAGCAGACTTGTCTTTCATTAATAATGCAGCACCTTTATAATCGCAATTGCATTACATTTTATATATATATATGCTCATTATATGACATCTGGCACCCGTATATTTTGGTACAGCATAATACACCAGGGGCTTATGTTCCCCACTCTATGGTGTGATAAAGTCCGAACACTTTCACAAGTGCGGCACCCCGAACTTATAGCATTATATGAATCGGCTCCGAATCATGTCTTGGGTCAATAGTTGGGTTTGCCCGGCTCCCACATTTTTGTGCCTTACGTTCCGTTCTGTCGGCTAAGGTGGCACTGGGAGAACCACTGCGATTGCGCCCCAGTTGAGCCGGGTTAACGCCTCAGTGGAGAAAGCTAAAACTGACTGGCATGATAAGGCGAGAGACTGGTCGCTGTTTGAGAGGTTTTTTCGGGTCCTTAAAGACTCACGCCGCTTCGAGCGAAGTTCCGGATAATGTCCGATGAAGGCGTGGATAGCGCCCCGGATTCGGTCTTCCAAATACCAGGGGCTTCGCTGAAATTTAAAATTATAGAATTCTATGGCTAAGTGAGAGTGTTCAAGCATTATAAGTCCGGTTGTCTTGTTCGTCGTGTTGAGCGCCTCCCTAGATGGACCCAAAAATGGGAACAAGAGTGCTCAAGTTTATCCCGAACACCCCAGCACTTGTGGCTTGGGGGCTGAAGCTAACGACTTGCCATCTCTCAGATTTTATAAATGGCCGCACAGAAGGTAATATTTTAAATTAAACAAGCGTTGCTCATGGCGCATATGAACGAAGTTTTCAGCGCACAGGATAAATAAACAGCGAGTTCACTCAAAGATTACATTTCGGGAGCACTCATCTGCAATATTGCAGGCTGCCTTCAGGACAATTTTATAATACTTCTCCGGCGTGCGATACTCCTTGCCCGACGGCGGTGGGTCCGTGAGAAGCTTCTCCGCATCCAATTTGCCCCATTGCACCTTTATACGGGCAAGGGCCCGACGAGCACCTTCGATACAGGCGGAGCACTTGACTACATCCAGCCTGGGGCATGCATCCATCAGTCGCCGCACGAGGCCAAAGTAGCTACCAGGCATGGCCTGTCCAGGCCACAGCCGGACTATGAGGCCCTTCATGGCCTCCTCAGCTACCTTGTGGAGTTCGACTAGCTGCTTCAGCTGGTCGCTTGGGGGCACTGGATGGCCGGCCTCAGTATACTAAGACCAGAAGACCTTCTCCGTCGAGCTCCCCTCCTCGCCACGATAGAATGCGGTGGCATCAGACGCACTACGCGGCAGATCTGCAAATGCCCCTGGAGAGCTCCGAATTCGGGTAAGTGTCAGGTAGTTCACATTAACATGCCTGCTTTGCATGAAAAACGCCTTACCCGCCGCTATCTTCTTTATGTCCTCAACCTCCTGAAGGGCCTTATGGGCCTCGGCCTTGGCGGACTTGGCACTTTCGAGAGCCGAGGCAAGCTCGGACTCTCGAGTCTTGGAGTCACGCTCCAAACTCTCATGTTTTTTCATGAGAACCTGGAGCTCTTGCCGAACTTCCGCCACCTGTGCCTCTTGCTTTTCTCGCTCAGCCCGTTCCGCGGCCGCATTGCGTTCGGCCGCAGACACAGCATCCCGCAGGGCTGCCACCTCATTAGTGGCCCCTGCAATACACATATTATCCTTGTTAATTTTATTTGCAACCAAAATCCTTTTCTGTAAGGTACTTATTCAAAGAGGTGTTACTCACCTTCTTTTTCCTCGAGCTGCTTCTTTGCATGGCCGAGCTCTTGCTCGGACCGCTCGAGCTCCTTTTTCAGCACGTCAACCTCCGCCGTTAGTGCGGCAGAGGTCAGCAGTGCAGCCTGCAAACCCATATTGACATATTTTAGGCAACCCTGCGTATATCTTGTTATAGATCCTTAGTCCGGCTTTTCTTTCCGAACACCGAACCAAGCATCAGGGGCTACTGTCTATGCGGTATTACATTACATAATTTTAACTTCTTACCTCAAAGCCTGTTAAAAGGCTTCTGCAGGCTTCGGTCAACCCGCTCTTAGCGAGCTGAACCTTCTCAATCACCGCACTCATGATAGTGCGGCGTTCTTCCTCGATGGAAGCGCCTTTAAGCGCCTCCAGCAGGTTATCCGGCGCCTCCGGTTGGACGGAGGCCTCCGGCGTCACGGTCCTGCCCTTCTTTCGAATGGGCCGCTTGCCGGACTCTGGAACCACTGCGGGTTCCGATGTAGAGTCCGGCATGAAGTCCGGGGGGCTGCCTGACGGCGCCTTCGGAGCCTCCTCCTGATGGGTCCCTCTTTGGGATCCCACCTCGACGTCCTCGTTGGCGCGTGGGGTGGAGGCAGTCGGGATGGAATTCACATCCGACGAGGCCAATGACCCGCTCGATGAGTCGGGGAGATCATCATTGGCCGGACTACGGGCAGAATGCGGCGTTAGAAGGATACTACGCGACATAAAAGAAATTACACATCAAGGATCCGGATACTTGCGATCTTGCCGGACGCCTGGCCCTTGGAGGCCGCTCATCCTCACCAACGCTGATGTTGGCGAAACTGTCCGGGGGGATAGTTCTCCCCCTCTTGGACCCTTCGGCCCCCCCGATGGGGGAAGCCTTCCTTTTCTTCTCTCCCTCCTCCGGGAGAGAGTACTCCTCCTCGTCTTCGGGAGAGGAGTCCTCATTGTCGTCAAACGCCTGATTGCGGGAACTCTTTCGAGTCCCCGCAGCCACCTTCTTGGCCTTCTTCTCCGGCACCACGTGCGGTGCCGGAACCAGCAGCCCTGTTAAACGGGCGTCCGCTGGGTCTTCTGGCATGGGAGCCGGGCTGATGAGCAGCTTGGCCTTCTCCATCCATTCCTGTCAAAGGAAGAGGCAGAATGAAACCTCAGTAGAGTCAATCTAATTATCACAAGTGTCCCGTAATGGGGTTGAATCACTTACCTCGTCAGTTGGTTGCTGCGAGCTGAATCCGCGGTCTTCGGTCGCGGACGCGGGGGCTTCGGCGCCCTTGAACAGCACCCTCCAGGCGCCTTCGTATGTTGTATCGAAGAACCCGTTTAGCGCCTGGTGCTGTTCCGGATTGAACTCCCACAAATTAAATGCCCGTTCTTGGCATGGGAGGATCCGCCGGATGAGCATCACTTGGACCACGTCGACGAGCCTGAGCCAATTGCTCACCATCTTCTTGATACATGCTCAGAGTCCCGTCACCTCCACCGGATTCCCCCACTGCAAGCCCTTCTCTTTCCAGGAGGTGAGCTGCGTGGGGATGCCAGATCTAAACTCGGGGGCCACCGCCCATGTGGATTTGCACGGCTCGGTGATGTAGAACCACCCCGATTGCCACCCCTTGACGGAGTCCACGAAGGTCCCTTCTAGCCAAGGGACGTTGGGAAATTTGCCCAACATGGCGCCTCCGCATTCCGCTTGCGTACCCTTCACAACCTTCGGCTTGACGTTGAAGGTCTTGAGCCACAGGCCGAAGTGGGGCCGGATGCAGAGGAAGGCCTCGCACACGACGATAAACGCTGAGATGTTGAGGATAAAGTTCGGCGCCAGATCGTGGAAATCCAGGCCGTAGTAAAACATGTGCCCCCGGACAAATGGATGGAGCGGAAAGCCCAGTCCGCGGAGGAAGTGGGGGAGGAAGACGACCCTCTCATGAGGCCTGGGGGTAGGGATGAGCTGCCCCTCGTTGGGCACCCGATGCGCGATATCGCCGGATAGGTATCCGGCGTTGCGCAGCTTGGTGATGTCCTCCTCCTTGACGGTGGAGGCTAACCATTTACCTCCCGCTCCGGACATATTCGGAGAAGGTCGAGGCGAGATGCGCGAGCTCGGGCGTTGGAGCTTGAGTTCGCGGGGATGGATAAGCAAAGGAGGAAGAAGGCGTAGGTGAGAAGGTGAATCCTTATCCCTTATATATAGGCGGACAAAACTATGCGTCCCCCACCAGCCTGGTAAAACTCGCTTATCTCCCAAGCGCCACCATCAATGGCGCGGTTGGGTTACCCACGCACGTATTGATGAGAATCCCGGAATAAGGGGAACACGATCTCTGCTTCGACAAGACGTGCCAAGGAAACCGCTTCGCTAAACATGCTGAGGTGGTATAGTAATTCAAACAAAGGCCTGGTGGCGGTGTGATGTCACGCCGCATAATACGTCAGCAGATTGAACTAAGTGTACATTTTATTCTCTCTACGGTGGAATGTGGAATTTATTTTGCAGAGCCGGACACTATCCTGGTGTTCATGATCTTCTCTGGATTATTCAAGGGAGGAACCCGCCTTGCAATGCCGAACATTATGCACGCCGGACTTATCGTCATTGAAGACTGGTTCAGCGGCTACTGAGGGAGTCCTGGACTAGGGGGTGTCCGGACGGCCGGACTATCAATGTCCGCCGGACTCCAAGACTACGAAGATACAAGATTGAAGACTCCGGCTCGTGTCCGGATGGTACTTTCCTTGGCGTGGAAGGCAAGCTTGGCGATACGGATATGTAGATCTCCTACCATTGTAACCGACTCTGTGTAACCCTAGCCCTCTCCGGTGTCTATATAAACCGGAGGGCTTTAGTCCATAAGACAACATACATTACAACAATCATACCATAGGCTAGCTTCTAGGGCATAGCCTCCTTGATCTCGTGGTAGATCTACTCTTGTACTACCCATATCATCAATATTAATCAAGCAGGACGTAGGGTTTTACCTCCATCGAGAGGGCCCGAACCTGGGTAAAAACATCGTGTCCCTCGTCTCCTGTTACCATCCGCCTAGACGCACAGTTCGGGACCCCCTACCCGAGATCCGCCGGTTTTGACACCGACACTGGTTGTGTGCAAAGTCCCTAGGATATGATTTATTACTTCTCTGCTAAATATTTCCCAGCTCATAAGAAACAAGCTGCCTTGAGGGAAATATACAACTTTGTGCAAATTGAAGAAGAGAGTCTCCCAGAAGCTTGGGGGAGGCTTCTCAAGTTACTTAATGCTTTGCCTGATCATCCTCTTAAGAAACCTGAAATATTTGATATCTTTTATAATGGACTAACTGATGCTTCCAGAGATTACCTGGATAGTTGTGCTGGTTCTCTTTTCAGGGAAAGAAGACCGGATGAAGCTGAAATTTTATTGAATAATATGTTGGCAAATGAAAATAATTGTGCACCTCCCGAGCCACCTCCTGAGCCAGTTCCCGAGCCAATTACTGAGCCTATTCCTAAACCAACTCCGAAGAAGAGAGGTGTTCTATTTCTCAGTCCCGAAGATATGCAAGAGGCAAAGAAATCTATGAAACAAAAAGGTATTAAAGCTGAAGATGTTAAGAATTTACCTCCTATTGAATAAA
This sequence comes from Triticum timopheevii, assembly GCA_963921465.1. Classification (NCBI taxonomy): domain Eukaryota; kingdom Viridiplantae; phylum Streptophyta; class Magnoliopsida; order Poales; family Poaceae; genus Triticum; species Triticum timopheevii. The sequence continues at coordinate 575,815,532 of OY997264.1, read as the reverse complement.
TACATGGTCTTAATTTACCGCCTGTTGAAGAAGTATATGATCTCAATTACTTATTTAATGAAGAACCTCTCGATATCCCGACACAGGTAGTAAAGGTAAATTCTCTCTATAGATATGATAAAGCTGAAGTCCCTCCTACTAGAATTGCTAGTCAGTGCTTGGATGAGTTTGATGACTTTATGTTTAAGCAAGATGACTTTAATGCTTATTTTGGTAGACAATTAAAACATAATACCTTTATGATTAAACGCTTGGGTGATTATATGGATGATATTAGAGGTGAACTTAAACTTGTTAGCAAACATGCTTCTATGGTTACTGTCGGTGTCAAAACCGGCGGATCTCGGGTAGGGGGCCCTGAATTGCGCGTCTAGGTGGATGGTAACAGGAGACAAGGGACATGATGTTTTTACCCAGGTCCGGGCCCTCTCGATGGAGGTAAAACGCTACTCCTGCTTGATTGATATTGATGATATGGGTAGTACAAGAGTGTATCTACCATGAGATCAAGGAGGCTAAACCCTAGAAGCTAGCCTATGGTATGATTGTTGTTCGTCCGATGGACTAAAACCCTCCGGTTTATATAGACACCGGAGAGGGTTAGGGTTACACAGAGTCAGTTACAATGGTAGGAGATCTACTTATCCGTATTGCCAAGCTTGCCTTCCACGCCAAGGAAAGTCCCATCCGGACACGGGACGAAGTCTTCAATCTTGTATCTTCATAGTCTTGGAGTCCGACCAATGATGATAGTTCGGCTATCCGGACACCCCCTAGTCCAGGACTCCCTCAGTAGCCCCTGAACCAGGCTTCAATGACGACGAGTCCGGCGCGCATATTGTCTTCGGCATTGCAAGGCGGGTTCCTCCTCCAAATAATTCATAGAAGATTGTGAACATCAGGATAGTGTCCAGCTCTGCAAAATAAATTCCACATACCACCGTAGAAGGAATAATATTTACACAAGTTCAATCTGCTGACGTATCTCGTGGCGTGATGTCACACCACGGCCAAGCCTTTACTCGAATCATTTTTATTATACCACCTCAGCACGTTTAGCGAAGCGGTTTCCTTGGCACGTCTTGTCGAAGCAGAGATCGTGTTCCCCTTATTCCGAGATTCCCATCAATACGGACGTGGGTAACCCAACCACGCCATTGATTGCAGCGCTTGGGAGATAAGCGAGTTTTACCAGGCTGGTGGGGACGCATAGTTTCGTCCGCCCATATATAAGGGGATAAGGATCCTCCTTTTTACCTACGCCTTCTTCCACCTTTTCTTATCCATCTTTGCGCACTCAAGCTCCAGCGCCCAAGTCCGCACATCTCACCTCAACCTTCTCCAACCATGTCCGGAGCGGGAGGCAAGTGGATGGCCTCCTCCGTTATGGAGGGGCACATCAAGAAGCTGCGCAGCGCCGGATATTTGTCCAGTGACATCGCGCACCGGCTCCCCGACGAGGGGTAGCTCATCCCCACCCCCGGTCCCCATGAGAGGGTGGTATTCCTTCCCCATTTCCTCCGCGGACTGGGCTTCCACTCCACCCCTTTGTCCGGGGACTCCATCTTCTACTATGGCCTGGATTTCCACGATCTGGCCCCGAATTTCGTCCTCAACATCTTGGCATTTATCGTCGCGTGCGAGGCCTTCCTCTGCATCCAGCCCCACTTCGGCTTGTGGCTCAAGACCTTTAATGTCAAGTCGAAGGTTGTGAAGGGCAGCCAAGCAGAGTGCGGAGGCGCCATGGTGGGCAAGATGCCCAACGTCACTTGGCTCGAGGGCGCCTTCGTGGAAACCATCAAAGGGTGGCAATCGGGGTGGTTCTATATCACCGAGATGCGCGACCCCGAATGGGCAGCGGTCCCCGAATTCAAATCTGGCATCCCCATGCGACTCACTTCCTGGAAAGAGAAGGGCCTGCTGTGGGGCAGTTCGGAAGAGCTGACCGGACTCCAATCCTGTCTCCAAATCCTGGTGAACAAGAAGCTCAAGCTTGTCAACGTCATCCAGGTCATGCTCATCCGTCGGATTCTCCCCTGCCAACAGCGGGACTTCAACTTGTGGGAGTTTGATCCGGCACAACACCGGACCTTGAGCGGGCTCTTCGACACTATGTACGAAGAGGCCTGGAAGGTGTTGTTCAAGGGCGCCGAGGCTCCCGCATCCGCTACCGAAGATCGCAGATTCAGCTCGCAGCGTCCGGCTGGCGAGGTAAGCCATGTTATTCTTTATGGGACACTTGCTTTTCATAGTTTGACTATATGCGGGATCTAAACTCCCAATACCTTTAACAGGCCTAGCAGGCGACATCCAGACAGGTTAAATGTCCGGCTCCCCTTCCAGAGGAACCAGCGGATGCCCATTTGATAGGGCTGCTGGTCCCGGCACCCTATGTGGTGCCGGAGAAGAAGGCCAAGAAGAAGGCCACAGGAACCCGGAGGAGTTCCCGGCGTCAGGTGTTATCGGATTCATCGTCCAATGACTCCGAGGCGGACTCCTCCCACGAGGACGAGGAGGAGAAGAAAGAGACCTCTCCCCCAGCGGGGGAAGAGAAGAAGAGGAAGGCCTCCCCAACGAGGGGGGGCCGAAGGGTCCAAGAAGGGAAGGACCCTTCCCCCGGACTATTCCGCCAACGCCGGCGACGACGACGAGGAGTGGCCCTCAAGGGCCAAGCCCCTGGCGAGATCGTAAGTATCCGGACCCCTAAATGATTCATAATTTTTTTTCTTTTTGTCGCATGGTGTATTTCTAATGCCGCATACAACCCTGTAGTCCGCCCAAGGACGATCTTCCCGCCTTGTCGAGCGGGTCCTTGGGTACGTCGGATGTGGATAGCACTTCACTTCCGACCGCCTCCTCCCCCCGTGACGCCGATGACACCGAGGTGGGATCCCAGAAAGGGACCCACCAGGAGGAGGAGGCCCCGGAGGTGCCGCAAGGCAACCTCCCGGACTTTGGACCTGACTCCGCACCGGAACCCGCAGTGGTTCCGGAGTCCGGCGGGCGGCCCCTTCGTAAGAAGGGCAAGACTGTGATGCTGGCGGCTTCCGTCCAACCGGAGGCGCCAGATAACTTGCTGGAGGCGCTCAACTGTGCTTCCATCAAAGAGGAACGCCGCACTGTCATGGGTGCAGCGATTCAGAAGGTTCAGCTCGCCAAAAGCGGGCTGACCGAAGCCTGCAGCAGCCTTCTAACAGGCTTTGAGGTAAGAATTTTAAGATTATGTAAAATAGTACTGCATAGACAGTAGCCCCTGATGCTCAGTTCGGTGTTCGGAAAGAAAAGCCGGACTGAGGATCTAAAAAGATATACTCAGGAGTCTTAACAAAAATATGTCAATATGGGAATGCAGGCTGCGCTACTGACCTTTGCCGCACTGACTGCAGAGGTCAATGCTTTGAAGCAGAGCCTCGAGTGGTCCGAGAGCGAGCTCGGCCGTGCCAAGAAGCAACTCGAGGACAAGGAAGGTGAGTAACACCTTATTAAAGTTGTACCTTACAGAAAAGTATTTGGTTGCAAGAGGAATGACAAGGATAACATGGGTACTCCAGGGGCAACGAACGAGGTGGCAACCCTGAAGGAGGCGGTGTCCGCGGCCGAACGCAATGCGGCCGTGGAACGCGCTGAGCGAGAGAAGCAGGAGGCGCGGGTGGCGGAGGTACGGCAAGAGTTCCAGGCTCTCGTGGAAAAACACGAGAGTTTGGAGCGTGACTCGAAGACTCGAGAGTCCGAGATTGCGTCGGCTCTTGAGAGTGCCAAAGCCGCTAAGGCCGAAGCCCACAAGGCCCTCCAGGAAATCGAGGCATTGAAGAAGATAGTGGCGGGTAAGGCATTCTTCATGCAAAGCAAGCATGTAAAAGTGAATTACCTGTTACTTACCCGAATTCGGAGCTCTCCAGGAGCGTTCGCAGATCTGCCCCATAGCGTGTCCGATGCTGCCGCTTTCTACAGAGCTGAGGAGGGGAGCTCCACGAAGAAGGTGTTCTGGTCTCAGTATGCTGATGCCGGACATCTGGTGCCCCTTAGCGACCAGCTGAAGCAGCTGGTCGAGCTCCACAAGGTGGCCGAACAGGCCATGAAGGGCCTCATAGTTCGGCTGTGGCCCAAAGAGGCCATGCCTGGGAGCTACTTCGGCCTGGTGCGGCGACTGGTGGATGCTTGTCCATGGGTTGAAGTCATCAAGCATTCCGCCTGCATTGAGGGTGCCTGTTGGGCCCTTGCCTGTGCTAAGGTGCACTGGGGCAAGATGGACGCTGAGAAGCTTGTGACGGACGCGCCACCGCCGGGCAAGGAGTATCGCACGCCCGAGATGTATTATAAGGGTGTCCTGAAGGGTGCCCGCATTATTGCGGGTGAGTGCTCCAAAGATGTAATATTTGAGTAGACTCACATTTTGTTATCTTGTGCGCTGAAAACTTTGTTCATATGTGCTAAGCAACGCTTGTTAATTTAAAATATTACCTTCTGTGCGGCCGTTTTTCAAATCTGAGAGATGGCAAGTCGTCAGCTTCAGCCCCCATGCCACGAGTGCTGGGGTGTTCGGGATAAACTTGAGCGCTCTTGTTCCCATTTTTGGGTCCATCTAGGGAGGCGCTCAACACAACGAACGAGGCAACCGGACTTATAATGCTTGAACACTCTCACTTAGCCATAGAATTCTATACTTTTAAATTTCGGCGAAGCCCCTAGTGTTTAGAAGGCCGAATTCGGGGTGCTATCCACGCCTGGGCCGGACAAAGCCGGTTCCTCGCTCTAAGTGTCATAAGTCTTTAGGGACTCGAAAAAACCTCTCGAACAGCGACCGGCTCTCGCCCCATCATGATGGTGAGTTTTAGCTTTCTCCACTGAGGTGCTCGCCCAGCTCAACTGGGGCACAATCGCAGTGGTTCTCCCAGCGCTACCTTAGCCGATATAACGGAACGTAAGGTACCAAAACATGGGAGCCGGGCAAACCCAACTATTGACCCAAGACATGATTCGGAGCCGATGCATATAATGCTATAAGTTCGGGGTGCCGCACTTGTGAAAGTGTTCGGTCTTATCACACCATAATGTGGGGAACTTAAGCCCCTGGTGTATTTAGTCGTACCAAAGTGTACGGATGCAACATGTCATAGAGGAACATATGTATAAGAAAGGAATGCAGTGGTAGGCAAAACGCAATGCATTGTTTATTCAAAAAATACTGCCATGGATGCAGAATGATACAAATAGTGCGATAAGCAAGGGATGGAACTATTTAACATGTCCCCCTACAGGGGTAGGCTGTAGAATGGTGTATAAAACAGGTATAATGCTCGTAATGGAGACCACCTGGATACTTGGCGTGGCCTTTCTTCCTCCCTGGCTGTTGCATCGTGAGTTCGGCAGGTCTACTGCCGGACAGGGCCTCTGGTAAATGGAGTCCCGAGGATAAGAAAAAAAGGAAAAAAAGGAAAGACAAAGGATGACACACTTGGGAGCCCCTTGTGTGGTTGAGCCGCACTCTGGGCCTGCCGTGGTCGTGCCCCTCCCCCTATGCCCATGGTATCTCCAGAGCATAGTGATGTACGGGGAGTACTGTTTTTGCAATTTTGCAAGGGCTGGGGTTGGGGCCGCATTGCTACGCGTGCTCGGAACGTGCTAGGTGGTCTTGTTGTAGGTTACTCCGGGCGCACTTGGCGATGTTCGGCCGCTTAACGGCCGGACTCGAGAATTGCCTTAAGAGGCTGCTCTGCACTTCTGTCACGAGAGCCGCTGTATGCTCCTCCGTTCGGAGAGAGCGTTCAGTGTTTCCATTGACCGTGATGACTCCTCGAGGGCCTGGCATCTTGAGCTTGAGGTATGCGTAGTGCGGCACCGCGTTGAATTTTGCAAACGCGGTTCGTCCGAGCAGTGCATGATAGCCGCTGCGGAACGGAACTATGTCGAAGATTAACTCCTCGCTTCGGAAGTTATCCGGGGATCCGAAGACCACTTCCAGTGTCACTGAGCCTGTACAATTGGCCTCTACACCTGGTATGACGCCTTTGAAGGTCGTCTTTGTGGGTTTAATCCTTGAGGGGTCTATGCCCATCTTGTGCAATGTATCCTGGTAAAGCCGGTTCAGGCTGTTGCCGCCGTCCATCAGGACTCTAGTGAGGTGAAACCCGTCGATGATTGGGTCTAGAACCAATGCGGCGAACCCGCCATGGCGGATGCTGGTGGGGTGGTCCCTTCGATCAAAAGTGATCGGGCAGGAGGACCCTGGATTGAACTTTGGGGCGACTGGCTCCATCGCATATACGTCCCTGAGTGCACGCTTCCGCTCCCTTTTGGGTATGTGGGTTGCATATATCATGTTCACCGTCCGCACTTGCGGGGGGAAACCCTTCTGTCCTCTATTGTTCGGCGGCCGGGTCTCTTCCTCGTCATCGCTATGCAGCCGCTTGTCATTGTTTTCGGAAATTAACTTGCCTGCCTGCTTGAATACCCAACAATCCCTGTTGGTGTGATTAGCTGGCTTTTCGAGGGTGCCGTGTATCTGGCACGAGCGGTCGAGTATTCGGTCCAAATTGGACGGACCCGGGGTAGTTCTTTTGAATGGCTTTTTCCGCTGACCGGGTTTGGAGCCTCTGAATCCGGCGTCGACTACCGTATCCTCAGTATTATCGCCGTTAATGCGGCGTTTGTGCTTGTTGCGACGCAACCTGCCATTGCGGTCCTTGGTATCCGGACTGCTAGAATTTTTGTTGAGGTTGTTACTGCGGGCTAGCCAGCTGTCCTCTCCCGCGCAGAAGCGGGTCATGAGTGATGTGAGGGCTGCCATGGATTTCGGCTTTTCCTATCCTAGGTGCCGTGCGAGCCACTCGTCACGGATGTTATGCTTGAAGGCTGCGAGGGCCTCTGCATCCGGATAGTCGACGATTTGATTTTTCTTGGTTAAGAACCATGTCCAGAATTGTCTGGCCGATTCGTATGGCTGCTGAATTATGTGGCTTAGGTCATCAGCGTCTGGTGGTCGCACATATGTGCCCTGGAAGTTATCAAGGAATGCGGCCTCCAGGTCCTCCCAACACCATATTGATTCTGCTGGCAAGCTGTTAAGCCAATGCCGAGCTGGTCCTTTAAGCTTGAGTGGGAGGTATTTGATGGCGTGAAGATCATCACCGCGGGCCATGTGGATATGAAGGAGATAGTCTTCGATCCAAACCACGGGGTCTGTTGTGCCATCGTAGGATTCAATGTTCACGGGTTTGAACCCTTCAGGGATTTGATGATCCATTACTTCATCTGTGAAGCATAGTGGGTGTGCGGCGCCTCTATATTGGGCTATATCACGACGTAGCTCAAGCGAGCTTTGTCTACTCTGTTCGGCCCGGCCGAAGTTGCTGTATCCGGCGCGACGGTCATCGTCGCGCATCGTAGGACGCCCACACGATCTGTAGATCGATCTTGATTGTCTTGCCTTATCCTCCAATATGTCTCGCAAGTCCGGCGCATTGCCCCGTGGATTTGTACTTTTCGAGCGATGCCGGGGTACGGCTTTAGTGGAGGGCCTGGAGGCCTCTCTGTCGCGGCCATGAGGTGTCCGGTAGGCCGTATTGTGCGCTGGTGATGTGGGTTTATATGCTTCCTCCTCTAATCGGGGCAGCAGCTTGCGTTTGGGGTAGCTTTTGGAGGGGCGTTCGAGCTCGTACTCTTCGGCCGCAAGGACTTCAGTCCATCTGTCGGCTAGCAAATCTTGATCAGCTCTAAGTTGTTGCTGCTTTTTCTTGAGGCTGCTTGATGTGGCCATAAGCCTGCGTTTAAAACGCTCTTGTTCGACGGGATCCTTAGGCACGACAAATTCGTCGTCGTCGTGGCTTGCCTCGTCTCTGGAGGGAGGCATGTAATTATCGTCCTCTACCTCCTTGTCTGCCGCTCTCTCATGAGGGCTGGCTTCTTCATCCTCCTGTGCTGAATCTTGCTGGAGGGGGTTGCCTTCGGCACTGTCCGGGGTGTTGTTGTCTCCGGTGCCGGAATCTCCATTTTTGCTGTGGCAGGATTTAGAGCGGCGCTGCTGACGTCGGCGCTTAGGCTGTTTCTTGGAGGGGTCTTCCTCCGCTGTTCCATCGCCATTCCCATCCTTTGGGATGTCCACCATGTATATGTCGTATGACGAGGTGGCTTTCCAGTGCTCCGTAGGCGCTGGCTCTTGGTCGTCTCCGGCATCGTCGTCCATACCGTCGATGTGTTCAGAGTCGAAGTCTAGCATGTCGGTTAGATCGTCGACAATGGCTACAAAGTGGGTGGTGGGTGGGCTCTGAATTTCTTCGTTGTCTCGATCCCAACCGTCCTGTCCGTGGTCCGGCCAGGGCTCTCCTGATAAAGAGAGATACTTTAGCGAATTCAGGATGTCGCCAAAAGGCGAGTGCTGAAAGATGTCCGCAGCGGTGAACTCCATGATCGGCGCCTAATCGGATTCGATTGGTAGGGGCGCGGGAGGTTCGGAGTCCGGCACCTCGGAGTCACGAGCTTCACAAGGGACAGGGTCGGTATTCGGCTCCATCGCCGTAGAGGTAGCAACCCCCGAGGTGGTGTCTAGCCACCCATCCTCGATCGGCGCAGTAGGCTCCGAATTAAGGGTCGGAGCGGACTCTCGTGCGGCCTCCAGGGCACTGTCCGGTAGCAGAGCTAAATCATGCCCGTCGTGACAGTGCGGCGCAGTCGGCTGTGGCTCGAATCCGTCGAAGATCAAGTCTCCGCGGATGTCAGCCGTGAAGTTCAAACTTCCAAATCTGACCTGATGGCCAGGGGCGTAGCTTTCGATCTGCTCTAGATGGCCAAGCGAATTGGCCCGTAGTGCAAAGCTGCCGAATACGAAGATCTGTCCGGGGAGAAAAGTCTCACCCTGGACCGTGTTGTTCTTGATGATCGAAGGAGCCATCAGGCCTGTGAGCGATGACACAGAGGAACTCTCAATGAAAGCGCCAATGTCGGTGTCAAAACCGGCGGATCTCGGGTAGGGGGTCCCGAACTGTGCGTCTAGGAGGATGGTAACAGGAGACAAGGGACACGATGTTTTTACCCAGGTTCGGGCCCTCTCGATGGAGGTAAAACCCTGCTCCTGCTTGATTGATATTGATGATCTGGGTAGTACAAGAGTGGATCTACCACGAGATCAAGGAGGCTAAACCCTAGAAGCTAGCCTATGGTATGATTGTTGTTCGTCCGATGGACTAAAACCCACCGGTTTATATAGACACCGGAGAGGGTTAGGGTTACACAGAGTCGGTTAGAATGGTTGGAGATCTACATATCCGTATTGCCAAGCTTGCCTTCCACGCCAAGGAAAGTCCCATCCGGACATGGGACGAAGTCTTCAGTCTTGTATCTTCATAGTCTTGGAGTCCGGCCAATGATGATAGTTCGGCTATCCGGACACCCCGTAGTCCAGGACTCCCTCAGTTACCACTCAAGTAGAACAAGTACTTAAAGCTCAGAAAGAAGTGCTTGATGAAATGAATAGTAAGAAAAATGATTATGCTGTTAGAGTGGCTACTAGAACTAGTAGAATGACTCAGGAACCTTTGTATCCTGAAGGCCACCCTAAGAGAATCGAGAAAGATTCTCAGAGAAATAATATTGATGTACCTAGTTCTTCTAAGAGTAAGAAAAAGAAAACTGATAGGACTTTGCAAACTTCTAGTGAACCTATTGCTGAACCACCTGAGAATCCAAATGATACCTCTATTTCTGATGCTGAAACACAATCAGGTGATGGACATGAACCTAGTGATAATGTTAATAATAATGTTCATGTTGAGGCTCAACCTAGTAATGATAATGATGTAGAAGTTGAACCTGCTGTTGATCTTGATAACCCACAATCAAAGAATCAACGTTACGATAATAGAGACCTTGTTGCTAGGAAACATGGTAAAGAAAGGGAACCATGGGTCCAGAAACCCATGCCTTTTCCTCCAAAGCCATCCAAGAAAAAGGATGATGAGGATTTTGAGCGCCTTGCTGAAATGATTAGACCCATCTTTTTGCGTATGCGATTAACTGATGTGCTTAAAACAAATCCTTATGCTAAGTATATGAAGGATATCATTACTAATAAAAGAAAGATACCTGAAGCTGAAATTTCCACCATGCTTGCTAATTATACTTTTAAGGGTGGAATACCAAAGAAACTTGGAGATCCAGGAATACCTACTATACCATGCTCCATTAAGAGAAATTATGTTAAAACTGCTTTATGTGATCTTGGAGCCGGTGTCAGTGTTATGCCTCTCTCTGTATATTGTAGACTTGACTTGAATAAGTTGACACCTACTGAAATATCTTTGCAAATGGCTGATAAATCAACTGCTATACCTGTCGGTATTTGTGAGGATGTGCCTGTTGTGGTTGCAAACGTTACTATTTTAACGGACTTTGTTATTCTTGATATTCCCGAGGATGATAGTATGTCTATTATTCTTGGAAGACCTTTCCTTAATACTGCAGAGGATGTTATTGATTGCACCAAAGGCAATGTCACTTTTCATGTTAATGGCAATGAGCACACGGTACATTTTCCGAGGAAACAACCTCAAGTTTATAGTATAAACTCTATTGGAAAAATTCCATCGATTATATTTGGAGGTTTTGAATTTCCTCTCCCTACTGTCAAGAAAAAGTATGATATTCTTATTGTTGGGGATTTTCATATCCCTGTTGAGGTAACTTAGTGTTATTCGAAATTTCTTCGGTTCCGTGATTATTCAGAATGAGTTTGTTAACAAGACTTGATCAACCTTGTTAGTGGGTTCATTTTGATGATCACGGGATGGATGAAACTAGAAGCACAACCTTCTATACCCTCTTCATATTTTCTGTTATTTAGTAGAAATAAAGTAAAATAGTATTTTTCTGTCTGTCTCCTGACTTATCTGTGCAATATAAAAATATCCCGAAAATAAAAGTCCTCAGAATGCCATGCCAATTTAATATGATTTTTTCAGGAATATTTGAGGATTTACTGTGCAAAAATTACCGCGGGGGGAGCTGCCACCTGGTCACGAGGGTGGAGGGCGCGCCCTACCCCCCTGGGCGCGCCCCCCGCCTCGTGGGCCCATGGTGGCCCTCCTCCACTTATCCCTGCACCCATCTTCTACCTCTGCCTCACACAAACACGAAAACCAACTCAAGCACGAGTTCCAGCCTCCGTTGCTGTGATTTTCGATCTCCTGGCTCAAAGCACCTCTCGCAAAACTGCTTGGGGAGATTGTTCCTTGAGGAAACAATATGTTGAGGAGGATGTTCCAAGGTGGTCCTTCAAAGAAGTAAGGTCCCGACTTGCAATACGTGATGCTGACGAGGAACCACCAAGAGACGCTCCTGTGAGGCCCTGTGAATGGCCTTCGGAAAATTTTATGAATCAAGTGGGAATCAAAGAAGAATTTAGTGCATATTTGAGTAACGCCGGTCTTGAGGACTTTGAAGCTGACAAATTCCCCCAGTATCATGATCTCACAAGTTCATTTGTGAGGAGGTTTGAGTTTTCATCTTCGCGTAATTCTCCTTCAGTCATGTTTGACCTTTATGATAAATCTTATACCATGGACTTAGAGGATTTCACTTCTGCTTGCAAACTTCCATCTTGGGGTAATGTCAGGGATCCCCCTAAATCTGAATATAGAGACTTTCTTGCTAAAATAATCGTGGGGGAATCTAGAGTTATAACACAAGCCACTATAGGGAGCGTTCACTTTCCTACTATACATTATTTTGCTCTCTTCATAGGTAGATGCATAAATGCTAAGGATGAAGCATGTCACATGTGTGCCCCTGATCTTAGCATTCTCAGAAGTGCTGTGTTAGGAGACCAAACTTATCATATGGGAGCCATTGTAGCTCGCGGGTTGCATCAGAATAGGCATAACGGAGATTTCTTTGGAGGAATCTATGCAACCCGCTTAGCTAATTTTCTTGAGATAGACATTCGTGAGGGTGATATGGAATTACCCCCTTCTTATTTAGATTTTGATTCTATGGTTTCCCACCATTTTGTTGAGAGGACTGAACCACCTCTCCAGTATCGACTAATCTTTAACAAACGTCATGTAGTCCATATTGCTCTTCCTACTCCTGCCTTCTTTGATTCATAGACAAAAGGAAGATATATTATTACCAGAGAGGAGGCAGATGAGTACGAGAGGAGAGCGGAGGCTGCTCGACTCCACGCTATAGCTCAGGTGGCGATAGCCGCTGCATCGCAGTATGACCCCAGCTTCACCTACGGGTATCCGCCAGGCTATCCCTGGCAATAGACCAACTTAGGCCAAAAGCCTAAGCTTGGGGGAGTACGTATTTCTCACCAATATTACATTTATGTTCACACACACTCATTGCTAGATGTCGGTGCTCATACTTTTTCACTGTATTATCCATGTTAGTTTAATTTTCTTTTTCCTGCTTTCTTCTTGTGTGTTTGATAATCCTTAAGAAAAACCAAAAAAATAGTAGTAATTTATTTCTTTGCTTGTAGTAGAAATTAAGAAGAAAAAACCCAAAAATATTTCCCGTTCTTCTTTTACTTGTTGGGAGATTTCCCGTGTAAATAGTTTTTATTTTCTTTTCTTTCTTTTGGGGGTCGAGAAGACAATATTGAAAATGCTTAGTGGCTCTTACATGCATGACTGTTTATTTAACTTAGAGCCCATATTACTTGTCTTCTCTCTTGAGTTTGAATGCTTGCAGATTCCAGCTTAGTCCAATGCACGTGCACTCCTATTATTATACACACCGTTTGGTCGTGCAAGTGAAAGGCAATAATGATGACATTTGATGGACTTATTGGGATGAGAAAAGCTGGTATGAACTCGACCTCTCTTGTTTTTGTAAATATGATGATTCATCGTTCCTGAGTCAGCTATTATGAAGTAAACGTATTTGCAATGACATTTAGAGATTATAGTTGCTTGTGCCATGCTTGATTAGCTATGAGTTATAATGGTTTAACTTGCGTGCCAACATGCTATTAGAATGATTATGATGTGGTATGATGGGATGGTATCCTCCTTTAAATGAATTGAGTGACTCGACTTGGCACATGTTCACACATGTAGTTGAATCAAATCAACATAGCCTTCATGATATTTATGTTCATGGTGGATTATATCCTACTCATGCTTGTATTCGGTGTAAATTAATTTTAATGCATGTTTACGACTGTTGTCGCTCTCTCAGTTGGTCGCTTCCCAGTCTTTTGCTAGCCTTCACCTGTACTAAGCGGGAATACTGCTTGTGCATCCAAACTCCTTAAACCCCAAAGTTATTCCATATGAGTCCACTATACCTTCCTATATGCGGTATTTACCTGCCGTTCCAAGTAAATTTGTATGTGCCAAACTCTAAACCTTCAAATAAACATTCTGTTTTGTATGCTCAACTAGCTCATATGTCAACTAGAGCTGCCCTTATCTTCCGTGTTAGGCGGGTTATTCTCAAGAGTGGACTCCGCTCCTCATTCACGAGAAAATGGCTGGTATCCGGGATGCCCAGTCCCATGCTTTATGCAAACTAAATCAAAATAACTGCAAACAAAACTCCCCTTGGGACCCATTGAATGTTGGAGGCACTCGTTGTTTCGAGCAAGCCATGGATTGATGCTTGTGGAGGAAGGGGAGTATAAACTTTACCATTCTGTTTGGGAACCGCCTATAATTTGTTTAGCATGGAAGATATCATCGTCTTTTAGTTGTTATGTTGACAATGAAAGTATGCCGCTCAAAATATAAGTTATCTCTATTTCAAAACCGAGCTTTGGCACCTTTACAAATCTCTGCTTCCCTCTGCGAAGGGCCTATCTATTTACTTTTATGTTGAGTCATCACCCTTCTTATTAAAAAGCACCCGCTGGAGAGCACACTGTCGTTTGCATTCATTATTATTGGTTTATATTGGGTATGACTTGACTGGATCTCTTTTACCATGAATTACAATGTTTAGTCAGTCCTTGATCTTTAAAGGTGCTCTGCATTTATGTTTTGCGGTCTTAGAAAGGGCTAGTGAGATACCATTTTGTTATATCATGTTATGATTATTTGGAGAAAGTGTTGTCATCCGAGTTTTATTATTATTATAGCTCGCTAGCTGATTAGGCTATTGATATGAGTAATTGTGAGACCTACGTGTTATTGTAAGAATGGTTAGTTCATGATAATTGCTGAAACTTGAATGCTGGCTTTTCATGTTTACAACAACAAGAGCAAACAGAGTTTGTAAAAGTTTTTCTTTTTCTCTTTCAGTTTGTCAACTGAATTGCTTGAGGACAAGCAAGGGTTTAATCTTGGGGGAGTTGATATGTCTCCGTCGTATCTACTTTTCCAAACACTTTTGCCCTTGTTTTGGACTCTAACTTGTATGATTTGAATGGAACTAACCCGGACTGGCGCTGTTTTCAGTAGAATTGCCTTGGTGTTGTTTTATGTGCAGAAAATAAAAGTTCTCGGAATGACCTGAAACTCCACGGAACACCTTAGAAAAAACAATAAAAAATCCTTGCCAAAGCTGAAGACTAGGGGGCCCACACCCTGTCGACAAGGGTGGGGGCGCCCCCCTGGGCGCGCCCCTACCTCGTGGGCCCCCTGGTGGCCCTCCGACGCCAACTCTAACTCCATATATTGACTTTCGGGGAGAAAAAAATCAGAGAGAAGAAATCATCGCATTTTACGATACGGAGCCGCCGCCAAGCCCTAATCTCTCTCGGGAGGGCTGATCTGGAGTCCGTTCGGGGCTCCAGAGAGGGGGATTCGGCGCCGTCGTCATCATCAACCATCCTCCATCACCGTTTCATGATGCTCACCACCGTGTGTGACTAATTGCATCATAGGCTTGCTGGACGGTGATGGGTTGGATGAGATTTATCACGTAATCGAGTTAGTTTTGTTAGGGTTTGATCCCTAGTATCCATTTGTTGGAAATATGCCCTAGAGGCAATAATAAATTGATTATTATTATATTTCCTTGTTCATGATAATTGTCTTTTATTCATGCTATAACTGTATTATCCGGAAATCGTAATACACGTGTGAATACATAGACCACAATATGTCCCTAGTAAGCCTCTAGTTGACTAGCTCGTTGATCAATAGATGGTTACGGTTTCCTAACCATGGACATTGGATGTCATTGATAACGGGATCACATCATTAGAAGAAAGATGTGATGGACAAGACCCAATCCTAAGCCTAGCACAAAGATCGTATTTCGTGTGCTAAAGCTTTTCTAATGTCAAGTATCTTTTCCTTAGACCATGAGATTGTGCAACTCCCGGATACCGTAGGAATGCTTTGGGTGTACCAAACGTCACAACGTAACTGGGTGGCTATAAAGGTGCATTACAGGTATCTCCGAAAGTGTCTATTGGGTTGGCACGAATCGAGACTGGGATTTGTCACTCCGTGTAAACGGAGAGGTATCTCTGGGCCCACTCGGTAGGACATCATCATAATGTGCACAATGTGACCAAGGGGTTGATCACGGGATGATGTGTTACGGAACGAGTAAAGAGACTTGCCGGTAACGAGATTGAACAAGGTATCGGGATACCGACGATCGAATCTCGGGCAAGTATCGTACCGATAGACAAAGGGAATTGCATACGGGATTGATTAAGTCCTTGACATCGTGGTTCATCCGATGAGATCATCGTGGAACATGTGGGAGCCAACATGGGTATCCAGATCCCGCTGTTGGTTATTGACCGGAGAACATCTCGGTCATGTCTGCATGTCTCCCGAACCCGTAGGGTCTACACACTTAAGGTTCGGTGACGCTAGGGTTATAGAGATATTAGTATGCGGTAACCCGAAAGTTGTTCGGAGTCCCGGATGAGATCCCGGACGTCACGAGGAGTTCCGGAATGGTCCGGAGGTAAAGATTTATATATAGGAAGTCCTGTTTCGGCCATCGGGACAAGTTTCGGGGTCATCGGTATTCTACCGGGACCACCGGAAGGGTCCCGGGGGTCCACCGGGTGGGGCCACCTGCCCCGGGGGGCCACATGGGCTGTAGGGGGTGCGCCTTGGCCTACATGGGCCAAGGGCACCAGCCCCAAGAGGCCCATGCACCAAAGAGAAGAGAAAAAGGGGAGAGTCCTAAAGGGGGAAGGCACCTCCGGGGTGCCTTGGGGAGGATGGACTCCTCCCCCCTTGGCCGCACCCTTTCCTTGGAGGAAGGGGCAAGGGCTGCGCCTCCCCCCTCTCCCTTGGCCCTATATATAGTGGGGAAAAGGAGGAGCAACTATACCTAAGGCCTGGCGCCTCCCTCTCCCTCCCGTGACACATCTCCCTCCTCCCGCAGCGCTTAGCGAAGCCCTGTTGGAATCCCGCTACTTCCACCACGCCGTCGTGCTGCTGGATCTCCATCAACCTCTCCCTCCTCCTTGCTGGATCAAGGCGTGGGAGACGTCTCCGTTTCGTATGTGTGTTGAACGCGGAGGTGCCGTCCGTTCGGCACTAGGATCATCGGTGACTTGAATCACGACGAGTACGACTCCATCAACCCCGTTCACTTGAACGCTTCCGCTTAGCGATCTACAAGGGTATGTAGATGCACTCTCCTTCCCCTCTTTGCTGGTTTCTCCATAGATAGATCTTGATGACACGTAGGAAAATTTTGAATTTCTGCTATGTTCCCCAACAGTGGCATCATGAGCTAGGTCTATTGCGTAGATTCTTTGCACGAGTAGAACACAAAGTAGTTGTGGGCGTTGATTTTGTTCAATATGCTTGCCGTTACTAGTCTTATCTTGATTCGGCGGAATCGTGGGATGAAGCGGCCCGGACCAACCTTACACGTACTCTTACGTGAGACCGGTTCCACCGACAAACATGCACTAGTTGCATAAGGTGGCTGGCGGGTGTCTGTCTCTCCCACTTTAGTCGGATCGGATTCGATGAGAAGGGTCCTTATGAAGGGTAAATAGCAATTGGCATATCACGTTGTGGTTTTTGCGTAGGTAAGAAACGTTCTTGCTAGAAACCCATAGCAGCCACGTAAAACATGCAAACAACAATTAGAGGACGTCTAACTTGTTTTTGCAAGGTATGCTATGTGATGTGATATGGCCAAAAGGATGTGATGAATGATATATGTGATGTATGAGATTGATCATGTTCTTGTAATAGGAATCATGACTTGCATGTCGATGAGTATGACAACCGGCAGGAGCCATAGGAGTTGTCTTTATTTATTTATGACATGCGTGTCAACTTAAATGTCATGTAATTACTTTACTTTATTGCTAACGGTAGCCATAGAAGTAGAAGTAATAGTTGGCGAGACAACTTCATGAATACACGATGATGGAGATCATGATGATGGAGATCATGGTGTCATGCCGGTGACGATGATGATCATGGAGCCCCGAAGATGGAGATCAAAAGGAGCAATATGATATTGGCCATATCATGTCACTATTTGATTGCATGTGATGTTCATCATGTTTATACATCTTATTTGCTTAGAACGACGGTAGTAAATAAGATGATCCCTCATTAAAATTTCAAGAAGTGTTCTCCCCTAACTGTGCACCGTTGCTACAGTTCGTCGTTTCGAAGCACCACGTGATGATCGGGTGTGATAGATCCTTACGTTCACATACAACGAGTGTAAGATAGTTTTACACATGCAAAACACTTAGGGTTAACTTGACGAGCCTAGCATGTACAGACATGGCCTCGGAACACGGAGACCGAAAGGTCGAGCATGAGTCGTTTAGAAGATACGATCAACATGAAGATGTTCACCGATGATGACTAGTCCGTCTCACGTGATGATCGGACACGGCCTAGTTTGACTCGGATCATGTGATCACTTAGATGACCAGAGGGATGTCTATCTGAGTGGGAGTTCATAAGATGAACTTAATTATCCTGAACATAGTCGAAAGGATTCTGCAAATTATGTCGTAGATCACGCTATAGTTCTACTGTTTAGATATGTTCCTAGAGAAAAGAAAATTTAGTTGAAAGTTGATAGTAGAAATTATGCGGACTAGGTCCGTAAACTGAGGATTGTCCTCATTGCTTCATAGAAGGCTTATGTCCTTAATGCACCACTCAGTGTGCTGAACCTCGAATGTCGTCTGTGGATATTGCGAACATCTGACATACACGTTTTGATGACTACATGATAGTTCAGTGCGTAATGCTAACCGGTTTAGAGTTGAGGCACCAAAGATGTTTTTGAAACGTCGCAGAACATATGAGATGTTTCGAGGGCTGAAATTGGGATTTCAGGCTCGTGCCCACGTCAAGAGGTATAAGACCTCCGACGATTTTCTTAGCCTACAAACTAAGGAGAAAAGCTCAATTGTTGTGCTTGTGCTCAGATTGTCTGAGTACAACAACCGCTTGAATCGAGTGGGAGTTGATCTTCCAGATGAAATAGTGATGGTTCTCCAAAGTCATTACCACCAAGCTGCTAGAGCTTCGTGATGAACTATAATATATCAGGGACATATATGATGATCCTTGAGATATTCGAGATGTTTGACACCACAAAAGTAGAGATCAAGAAGGAGCATCAATTGTTGATGGTTGGTGAAACCACTAGTTTCAAGAAGGGCAAGGGCAAGAAGGGATACTTCATGAAACGGCAAATCAGCTGCTGCTCTAGTGAAGAAACCCAAGGTTAAACCCAAAACCCGAGACTAAGTGCTTCTCTAATAAGGGGAACAGCCACTGGAGCAGAATTACCCTAGATACTTGGTAGATTAGAAGGCTGGCAAAGTCGATAGAAGTATATTGGATATACATTATGTTAATGTGTACTTTACTAGTACTCCTAGTAGCACCAGGGTATTAAGATATCGGTTCAGTTGCTAAGTGTTAGTAACTCGAAATAAAAGAGCTACGGATTAAACGGAGACTAGCTAAAGGTGAGCTGACGATATGTGTTGGAAGTGTTTCCAAGTTTGATGTGATCAAACATCGCACGCTCCCTCTACCACCAAGATTAGTATTAAACCTGAATAATTGTCATTTGGTGTTTGCGTTGAGCATAGACATGACTGGATTATGTCTATCGCAATACGGTTATTCATTTAAGGAGAATAATGGTTACTCTATTTATTTGAATAATACCTTCAATGGTCTTACACCTAAAATGAATGGTTTATTGAATCTCGATCGTAGTGATACACATGTTCATGCCAAAAGATAGTAATGATAGTACCACCTACTTGTGGCATTGCTACGTAAGTCATATCGGTATAAAACGCATGAAGAAGCTCCATGTTGATGGATCTTTGGACTCACTCGTTTTTGAAAAGTTTGAGACATGCGAACCATGTCTATTGGTGTATATGCATGAAGAAACTCCATGCAAATGGACCGTTTGAACTCACTTGATCTTGAATCACTTGAGATATGCAAATCATACCACATGGGCAAGATGACTGAAAAGCCTCGGTTTCAGTAAGATGGAACAAGATAGCAACTTGTTGGAAGTAACACATTTTGATGTGTGTAGTCCAATGAGTGCTGAGGCATGCAGTGAATATCGTTATGTTCTTACTTCACAAATGATTCGAGTAGATGTTGAGAATATTTACTTGATGAAACACAAGTCTGAATTATTGAATGGTTCAAGTAATTTCAGTGTGAAGTAGAAGATCATTGTGACAAGAGGATAAAATGTCTATGATATGATCATAGAGATGAATATCCGAGTTACGAGTTTTGGCACACAATTAAGACATTGTGGAAATTGTTTCGCAATTAATACCGCCTGGAACACCATAGTGTGATGGTGTGTCCGAACATCATAGTTGCACCCTATTGGATATGGTGCGTACCATGATGTCTCTTATCGAATTACCACTATTGTTCATGGGTTAGGCATTAGAGACGACCACATTCACTTTAAATAGGGCACCACGTAATTCCGTTGAGATGACACCATATGAATTATGGTTTAGAGAAACCTAAGCTGTCATTTCTTAAAAGTTTGGGGCTGCGATGCTTATGTGAAAAATTTCAGGCTGATAAGCTCAAACCCAAAGCGGATAAATGCATCTTCATAGGACACCCAAAACAGTTGGGTATACCTCCTATCTCAGATCCAAAAGCAATAGGGATTGTTTCTTGAACTGAGTCCTTTCTCGAGGAAAAGTTTGTCTCGAAAAGTTGAGTAGGAGGATGGTGGAGACTTGATATGGTTATTGAACCATTACTTCAACAACTGTGTAGCAGGGCACAGGAAGTTGTTCCTGTGGCACCTACACCAATTGAAGTGGAAGCTTATGATAGTGATCATGAAACTTCAGATCAAGTCACTACCAAACCTCGTGGGATGACAAGGATGCGTACTACTTCAAAGTGGTACGTAATCCTGTCTTGGAAGTCATGTTGCTAGACAACAATGAACCTACGAGCTATGGAGAAGCGATGGTGGGCCCGGATTCCGATAAATGGCTCGAGGCCATAAAATCCGAGAGAGGATCCATGTATGAAAACAAAGTGTAGACTTTGGAAGAACTACTTGATGGTCGTAAGGCTGTTAGGTACATATGGATTTTAAAAGGAAGACGGACAATGATGGTAAGTATCATCATTAAGAAAGCTCGACCTGTCGTTAAGATGTTTCCCGACAAGTTCAAGGAGTTGACTACGATGAGACTTTCTCACTCGTAGCGATGCTAAGAGTTTGTTGGAACTATATTAGCGATTACTGCATTATTTATGAAATCTTGCAGATAGGATGTCAAGACATTGTTTCCTCGACGATTTTCTTGAGGAAAGGTTGTATGTGATACAACCGGAAGGTTTTGTCAATCCTGAAAGATGCTAATAAGTATGCAAAGCTCCAGCTATCCTTCTAAGGACTGGAGTAAGCATCTCGGAGTTGGAATGTACGCTTTGATGAGATGATCAAAGATTTTGGGTTTATACAAAGTTTATGAGAAACTTGTATTTCCAAAGAAGTGAGTGGGAGCACTATAGAATTTCTAATGAGTATATATTGTTGACATATTGTTGATCAGAAATGACGTAGAATTTCTGGAAAGCATATAGGGTTATTTGGAAAGTGTTTTCAATGGAAAGCCTGGATTAAGCTACTTGAACATTGAGCATCAAGATCTATAAGGATAGATCAAAACGCTTAATGGTACTTTCAAATGAGCACATACCTTGACATGATCTTGAAGGTGTTCAAGATGGATCAGTCAAAGAAGGAGTTCTTGCCTGAGTTGTAAGGTATGAAGTTAAGACTTAAAGCTCGACCACGACAGAATAGAGAGAAAGGACGAAGGTCGTCCCCTATGCTTAAGACGTAGGCTCTACAGTATGCTATGCTGTGTACCGCACCTGAAGTGTGCCTTGCCATGAGTCAGTCAAGGGGTACAAGAGTGATCCAAGAATGGATCACAGGACAGCGGTAAAAGTTATCCTTGGTAACTAGTGGACTAAGGAATTTTCTCGATTATGGAGGTGGTAAAAGAGTTCGTCGTAAAGGGTTACGCCGATGCAAGCTTTGACACTAATCCAGATTATTCTGAGTAGTAAACTGGATTCGTATAGTAGAACAGTTATTTGGAATAGCTTCAAATAGAACGTGGTAGCTGCATCTAGGAGATGACATAGAGATTTGTAAAGCACACACGGATCTGAAAGGTTCAGACCCGTTGACTATAGCATCTCTCACAAGCATAACATGATCACATCATTAGAACCCAGAACTCATCGAGTGTTAATCACATGGTAATGTGAACTAGATTATTGACTCTAGTAAACTCTTTGGGTGTTAGTCACATGGGGATGTGACCTTGAGTGTTAATCACATATTGATGTGAACTGGATTATTGACTCTAGTGCAAGTGGGAGACTGTTGGAAATATGCCCTAGAGGCAATAATAAATTGATTATTATTATATTTCCTTGTTCATGATAATTGTCTTTTATTCATGCTATAACTGTATTATCCGGAAATCGTAATACACGTGTGAATACATAGACCACAATATGTCCCTAGTAAGCCTCTAGTTGACTAGCTCGTTGATCAATAGATGGTTACGGTTTCCTAACCATGGACATTGGATGTCATTGATAACGGGATCACATCATTAGAAGAATGATGTGATGGACAAGACCCAATCCTAAGCCTAGCACAAAGATCGTAGTTCGTATGCTAAAGCTTTTCTAATGTCAAGTATCTTTTCCTTAGACCATGAGATTGTGCAACTCCCGGATACCGTAGGAATGCTTTGGGTGTACCAAACGTCACAACGTAACTGGGTGGCTATAAAGGTGCATTACAGGTATCTCCGAAAGTGTCTATTGGGTTGGCACGAATCGAGACTGGGATTTGTCACTCTGTGTAAACGGAGAGGTATCTCTGGGCCCACTCGGTAGGACATCATCATAATGTGCACAATGTGACCAAGGGGTTGATCACGGGATGATGTGTTACGGAACGAGTAAAGAGACTTGCCGGTAACGAGATTGAACAAGGTATCGGGATACCGACGATCGAATCTCGGGCAAGTATCGTACCGATAGACAAAGGGAATTGTATACGGGATTGATTAAGTCCTTGACATCGTGATTCATCCGATGAGATCATCGTGGAACATGTGGGAGCCAACATGGGTATCCAGATCCCGCTGTTGGTTATTGACGGAGAACATCTCGGTCATGTCTGCATGTCTCCCGAACCCGTAGGGTCTACACACTTAAGGTTCGGTGATGCTAGGGTTATAGAGATATTAGTATGCGGTAACCCGAAAGTTGTTCGGAGTCCCGGATGAGATCCCGGACGTCACGAGGAGTTCCGGAATGGTCCGGAGGTAAAGATTTATATATAGGAAGTCCTGTTTCGGCCATCGGGACAAGTTTCGGGGTCATCAGTATTGTACCGGGTCCCGGTGGTCCACCGGGTGGGGCCACCTGCCCCGGGGGGCCACATGGGCTGTAAGGGGTGCGCCTTGGCCTACATGGGCCAAGGGCACCAGCCCCAAGAGGCCCATGCGCCAAGAGAAGAGAAAAAGGGGAGAGTCCTAAAGGGGGGAGGCACCTCCGAGGTGCCTTGGGGAGGATGGACTCCTCCCCCCTTGGCCGCACCCTTTCCTTGGAGGAAGGGGCAAGGGCTGCGCCTCCCCCCTCTCCCTTGGCCCTATATATAGTG
Organism: Triticum timopheevii; assembly: GCA_963921465.1. Taxonomy (NCBI): domain Eukaryota; kingdom Viridiplantae; phylum Streptophyta; class Magnoliopsida; order Poales; family Poaceae; genus Triticum; species Triticum timopheevii. The sequence continues at coordinate 575,792,408 of OY997264.1, read as the reverse complement.
GGGAAAAGGAGGAGCAACTATACCTAAGGCCTGGCGCCTCCCTCTCCCTCCCGTGACACATCTCCCTCCTCCCGCAGCGCTTAGCGAAGCCCTGTTGGAATCCCGCTACTTCCACCATGCTGTCGTGCTGCTGGATCTCCATCAACCTCTCCCTCCTCCTTGCTGGATCAAGGCGTGGGAGACGTCTCCGTTCCGTACGTGTGTTGAACGCGGAGGTGCCGTCCGTTCGGCACTAGGATCATCGGTGACTTGAATCACGACGAGTACGACTCCATCAACCCCGTTCACTTGAACGCTTCTGCTTAGCGATCTACAAGGGTATGTAGATGCACTCTCCTTCCCCTCGTTGCTGGTTTCTCCATAGATATATCTTGGTGACACGTAGGAAAATTTTGAATTTCTGCTACGTTCCCCAACACCATTATGTTCTGAGATTGATGTTGCTATGACTTTGCTATGCTTAATGCTTGTCACTAGGGCCCGAGTGCCATGATTTCAGATCTGAACCTATTATGTTTTCATGAATATATGTGTGTTCTTGATCCTATCTTGCAAGTCTATAGTCACCTACTATGTGTTATGATCCGGCAACCCCGAAGTGACAATAATCGGGACCACTCCCGGTGATGACCATAGTTTGAGGAGTTCATGTATTCACTATGTGCTAATGCTTTGTTCCAGTTCTCTATTAAAAGGAGGCCTTAATATCCCTTAGTTTCCAATAGGACCCCGCTGCCACGGGAGGGTAGGACAAAAGATGTCATGCAAGTTCTTTTCCATAAGCACGTATGACTATATACGGAATACATGCCTACAGTATATTGATGAACTAGAGCTAGTTCTGTGTCACCCTATGTTATGACTGTTACATGACGAACCGCATCCGGCATAATTATCCATCGCTAATCCGGTGCCTATGAGTTTTCCATATACTAGTTCTCGCTTACTTACTTTTCCGTTGCTACTGTTACAATCACTACAAAATACCAAAAACATTACTTTTGTTGTCTTTACTTTTGTTACCGTTACCACTACTATCATATTAATTTGCTACTAAACACTTTGTTGCAGATACTAAGTTTCCAGGTGTGATTGAATTGACAACTCAGCTGCTAATACTTGAGAATATTCTTTGGCTCCCCTTGTGTCGAATCAATAAATTTGGGTAGAATACTCTACCCTCGAAAACTGTTGCGATCCCCTATACTTGTGGGTTATCAACCGTGTCCGGATCCGCAAGATGATTCTCACATACTATTGTTTGGAACATAGCATAAATCTGATCTGCTGGCAATCTTCGTACGTCGTGCCCTTGCGTTGTGGCCCGGTCCAACACGAACCGATGCTCCCTGGCCCTACCCCGACTCGCATTGCGAGGCAGCTTTATTGGCATGTCCTACCAATGCAGGGATCGTGTTCCTCTTATTACGGAATCTTCCATTAATATGGGCGTGCGCAACCCCACGACGGCCGTCGGTATGACTCCGTGTGTTTTTTGATAAGTCTCAACTGGTCACGCTGAGGACTCTTGATATTCACCCCCTTTATAAAGGGGGCGAGGCCTATGCCTCTTTTCCACCTCCCTCGCGCCTTCTCGCACCTTGAGTTCTAACACCCGAGACCTAAGCTCCAACACCCCAGATCCTCCAATATGTCCGGATCCAACCCTCAAGACCGGTGGGCGGCCTCCTCAATTCAAAAGGAGGACATTGTGAAGCTTAGGGAGGTCGGATATCTGACCGCCGACATCCAGCACAGGCTTCCTGCTCCAGGGCAGGTCATCCCTACACCAGAGCCCAATGAGAGCGTCGTGTTTGTTCCTCACTTCCTCCGCGGCTTGGGCCTCACCCTTGATCCTTTTGTGAGGGGGCTCATGTTCTATTACGGGTTGGATTTTCATGATCTAGCTCCGGACGCTATCCTCCATATCTCGTCATTCATTATAGTGTGTGAGGCCTTCCCCCATGTCACCCCACACTTTGGCTTATGGCTCAAGACCTTCAATGTGAAGCCGAAGATGATCGAGGGGCGACATGCGGAGTGCAGAGGTGCCATAATAAGCAGGAACGCCGATGCCCCATGGCAAGAGGGTTCTTTCCCCGAAGTATCTGATGTATGGCAACAGAGGTGGTTTTATGTTACGGCTCCCAGAGGCACAAAGTGGGTGGCCGTCCCCGAGTTCCGCTCGGGCCCTCCTTCACAACTAGCGTCTTGGACCGACGTAGGACGGAATTGGGGGCCCGCTGGCGATGTACCAGTACTGCAGAGCCGCATCCGGGAGCTTCTTGAGAGGGACATTAACCTTGTCAGCATAATGCAAGTGATGTTAATCCGACGGATGTTGCCGAGCCAACGCCGGCCTCTCCGTATGTGGGAGTTTAATCCAGAGGGTCCGCGAACTGTTAAGCACTTCGTCGGCCTGAAGCTCGAAGGGATGTGCAAATTATTCTTCGGACCAAAAGTAGAGTGTCTGGACACCACCGAGGATGCGGGCCTAAGCTACAATTGCCTAGATACCCAAGTAAGTATCCTTGATACCGGACACCTTGTTTTGTATTTGTCATAGTTGTTATTCTGAAAATCATCCGTGGCCAGGAATGGCTCAGCAAGGCGGAGAAAATCAGGTGTCCGGCGCCACTTCCCGAAGGCTCGCCTGGTCCCACCATGGCCAAGATGCTTGACCGGGTACTCAGCAGAATGCCATCAGGGAAAGACAAGGGGAAGAACGAAGAAACCGAACTTAACACGCTACACATCCAAACCGGGGGAATTGTTATCTCCCCTAAGGAGGATAGTCGGGAAGGGGAGGTTAAAGCCTCCTCCCCGCGCGGGAAGAAGAGGGCCGCCTCCGAAGACTTGGAGACGAAGATGCCCAAACCAAGGAAAAATGTATCACCAGGGGGCTCTGCCCCGACGGGCACCCTCACTGCGTCATGCCCGCCAACGGACCAGCCCTCCACCGTGATGTAAGTTAATCCTTAATTCGAAGGTACTGCGTTTCTCCTAGATCAATAACCAGGATTCGTGTTTTGCAGTCCGGCTAGTAGCTCTTCTCAACAGAGTTCGTCTTCGGGGGATCTTCCTCCGGGGATGATGGAGAGCGAGACCCCACCTACCTCTCCGCCTCATGAAGCGGGCAACACCGAGGTGTCGTCACGGAGGAGTCCGGATCTGCCGAAGCCGGAAGCCAATGCGTCAGCGGCCCTGAGCCCGGAGCGTTTGACTCCCATGGGGGGCGATGAGAAGGGTCCGGCACAGTTCAATGTCCGGCCGGGCGTACTGACAGGCCTACTGGAGCGAGCTGCGCTCTCGGAGGAGCACAGGCTTGAATGAAGCATTTACAAGCCTGCTCAGAGGCTTTGAGGTATGTAGTGAAAAATACACTATTTTTTGGCTGTGAGGCACGCGCTAGGTGTGCTCCATATGGATAGTAGCCCCTGAGACTCTGGTTGCCCGCCCTAGGCGGCAAACGGGGGATCATATAGTAATGATTGCACTATACATATGCACAAGTATCTAAGGGTTCGGCAGCCAACCAGTCCGTTGAAGTTGCCGAACTAAGGAGGCGGATCAGATCTATTGATGCCGATATCACGCTGGTGAACGAGCGGCTGAACGAGTCACAAGGTATGTGCTCTGCCTTCCTTATTATGTTGTATAGGAAAATATGAGAGAGGCATAATATTAATGCTATATGTTCGGACTGTAGATGGGGCTGCTGCCGTGGAAGCCCTGAGGGCGGAACTTGCCCAGGCCAAGGAGCAAGCTCGGATTAGCAATGCGGCTGCCCTAAAGGCGGCCGAAGAATTGAGAGCCGAACAGGCTGCTCATCGCCGAAGCGAGGAAAACATAGCCAAAATGGCTGTGGAGTTAAAAAATGCCGCCGACCGGTATGAACTCCTTGAAAAGGAGAATAAGGCTAGTTCGGCCGATCTGAACAAGGCACTTAATGCCACCAAGGAGATGCGGACCGAGGTCACGGGTGTGCGGGAGGAGCTTCAACAGGCCAGTAAAATCGCGGCCGGGGGATCCTACTTACTACGGATGAAGTTTTTGGATCCGAAGTATGCTTCCCTTGATGGACGCTGGAGTCCTGCAGATGCGTATGCGAACAGGGCGAAGAGTACAGCTGATGCAGCTAAGTTTTTTGAGGATCAAGGTGATAAAGAAGTGGAGAAGCTTTTTTGGTCGCAATTCAATGCTCCCGCGCGTCCGCTGCCGTTAAGTGAGAAGATGGCTGCTGTGGCGGAGCTTCACAGATTGTCCGGGCTTGTCAGGCGGTCTGTAATAGACCATCTTTGGCCAAAGGGGCCTAAGCCGGACAGTTACTTTGGCTTGGTGCAACAGTTCCTTGGGGCCGTACCTCAGATCGACGCCATGAGAAGGTCGGCGTGCATAGAGGGTGGACGAATGGCCCTTGCCCGCGTTAAAGCATATTGGACAGATATAGAGGCCACCGTTGTAGCGACCCAGAATCGGGAGGACAGTTTCCGACCGAGCACTATTTGGCGCAGGTAACAGAAGGTACCCGCTTAATAGAGGCGCAGTGCTCGAAGAATGTCTTATTCGAGTGACAGATCGAACCATTGTAAAAACAATATTATTTTGGTTGTAAGGCTATATTCATACTTTTGCCTGAAAGTATTATTGTGTCTAGGAGTACTAACCAATTTTCCTATATAGGACTCCTCTTTTATACTCCCAGGTGTACATACTCCCATCCTTAACGGGTCTAACAAACTAACAGACACAAGAAAAAACAGAACGAACCGATGCATAGGAGTTTCAAAAAAAAACCGATGCATAGACTTCCTTCTAGCCAGCGTGTAACATGGAACTACTTTCCTTTTCACCAGCGCCTAGGTGCTTGATCCTGGATTTAAGGATGGGACGACGTGCTTATCCATACGCTATATACCCCCACAAAAAATATTCCAAGTATATACCTTTAAGGTAAGTAGTATATGCAGGCGAGGTATATACAATACTGATTTTGTGCATTGTGGAGTGCAACTTTTGTACTGAAGTACACACCATATTTTGTGATGGCGTGAAAACCATATATTTCCAATGAAGTGTATATTCACTTTTCCAATGAAGTATATGCCACATGCTTGGAGATGGGAGTATATACTACATTTTTGTTCTGTGGTATGTTATTTTGCGACCGAGTATATGTATATAGATAGTATATACTTCACTGTGCATGCATGGTAGTATATACCACTTTTTATATCTTGCGATAGCAGTATATAATTTATTTGCATAGTGTAATAATATCAGAAGACAAGAACCCAACTTTTCCAAGGGTATATGATGTTTTTCTTTTGCGGGGCTGGCGTACAATACTTGGTTTCCAAAGTACTTTTATGCATCTTTCGGTTGCAGGAACAGATAATATACTTCGATGTGCGTGGTCACCACTTCTTAAATCCGTTGATGGTCGTATATATTATTGATTTGCTTATCTTATATCACAAAGAAGTATATACTGCATGCGTTAAAAAAGTATATACTGAATATATACAACAAAAGAAGTAGATATACCACTAATTACGAAAGAAGTATGTCCTGCACATTCGGAGTTACAATAATCCAAAACTATTATGTCAAGTAGTAGCATTGTAACCGGTAAACATGTACAAGTTGTACAAAGTTTAACATGATAATAAGAAACTTGTACATCCACCAATCCCAAATGGACACTACAAAAATGAGTATATCTTCTATCATATGTATACCCCTGGGACATGATCAAACGAGAAGCTTCAATATATTCCTCTATCACATTAATGGATATCTGTAATTGCATTGCATCCACGAATATCCCATGTAGAACGATCATCGACAATTTTCTCTAGCTAGATTTACAAACAGTTGGAGCACACGTTAATTAGTACTCCCTCTGTAAAAAAAATATAAGAGCGTATGGTAACGATATTCTCCAGAAACCACAAGTATATACTTAAAATAAATACCCAATGAGCAAGCACCCCGTGACAAGACGATTTTTTAATGATTTTTACAAAGACAAAATCAGGCAAGGGACCTGATCTCACAGAAAATGTTTAGGCCACATCTCAAAAGACTACTGCTATAAAAACTACTCCCTCCGTTCCTAAATAATTGTCTTTCTAGATATTTCAACAAGTGACTACATACGGAGCAAAATGAGTGAATCTACACTCTTAAATATGTCTATATACATCCGTATGTGGTTTTCCATTTGAAAGCTCTAGAAAGACAAGTATTTAGGAACGGAGGGAGTAGAAAGATCAGTATTAATAAATAGATGGAACGTGACGACGTGTATAATAGAGAGCAACGTATCATTGGCATTACTCGGTTGATCTGAAATTAACCAATAATACTGGAATGCATGCATCTAACAGTAAGTAGGAATAAACAATTTGTGATGACTAGTTGGCTTATGAACGCTCCGGTGGATCACACTGAAAATTAAAAGAAAAAAACCTACATCAAATATATATTCAAGAAGGATTCACGAAAATCTTGCATGTCGATCGTCGAGTACCTAGTCTTTTCTCATGAATCACCGTACACAAAGATGCATACAACTTGCTGCCGTGAAATGTGAGATCTAAATCAATTTAATTAGCTACTTGGGGTGAGACATCTCAGTTTGGTACCTTGGGTTAGAGATGGGTCCTCCTTCTCTTGCTTCCATTGACGCGGGAATTGTGGTGCGTACTTGATCCGACTTTGTACCGCCGCAGATGCCAACGCACAAGGTCGCCGCTCAGTACCGACACCCTGCACAAACTGGTGAACTAAAGATGGATGCGCCCGTGTGGTGCGAAGTGACATCCAGGTCCTAGAAAACAACATGCCCGTCATCAGATCTACAATCAAGCAACAAATTATAGTGAACCATCTAAAAAAACAAATTACAGTGAACAGAACTCCATGCGTGCATTTGATCTTGGGAAATACTATAAAATTTTGGAAAACCGTCACTTCTACATACATATGCCGTCGTCCTCGCCGTCGCCGCCGCCCGGCCGCGATAGAGATAAGTACGTATGCCGTTCGGATGAGGTGGACGAGAGGATTAGACGGGAATCAAGGATTTAGGCACCGACAAATTCATTTTGCAGCTAGTTTAATCAGGGGCTCATTAATATAATACTAACGGGTCCACATGGTGCGGCTCAGTAGCAGGAATGAACCCGTGGACAACAATCAGCGTGATGGAGCTGGGAGTATGTACTCCTAGGAGTACTAACCAATTTTCCTATATATATATACATATATATACACACACACACAAACACACACATAAACACTATTCTGATCACGGGATCAGAATAATATTCTGATCACAACCTGAACTGCCTGAGTAACGCGCCTGAACTTCTCTCTGTACTGGGTTGAATTTCAGCTAAAAAGTGTCCAAATGGGGCTTGCGATATACCGTTGGAAAGCTATGGACACCAATATCATGATCCAAGTTAAATTTTTGGCAAAATGTAAGCGGTTTAAGAGCAGTTTTGAAAACCATTTTTTCTTCATACAAAAAACCTTAATCGTATTTTCGATTGCATTTTTAAACCATTTATCAGAATGAGGTAAATAATATAGCGTTGGAAAGCTGCTGCAAAACCGCTCCTTTGACATGTTGAAAGTTTTCTCTAATTCCATATGGACAAAGAGTAATTTTAAAAATCGTAAAATTTCGCAAACCGAACAACCGAGTTCGTATTTTCAATGTAATTTCTATACGGCTAATCCATTTGAGGCAAATGATATGGCGTCGGAAAGCTTGTGAAAATGCGCTACTTTCTCATGTCAAAAGTTTTTTCTAATTTGGAACGGTTTAAAAGTTATTAAGAAAACGGTACAAGTTCCACCAAGTTCGTATTTTCAAGATAATTTTTTAACCGTACGGCCGAATGCAACAAATAATACGGCGTTGGAAAGCTTGAGAAAATGCGAAAAAAAATTGTACATATTGTTTCTCCTAATTCCTTACAGTTTTAAGTCAAATTGGAAAATGGTTAAAATGTATTTTAAATATAATTTCTACATACTTTATCAAAATGGGGCAAATAATATACCGCTGAAAAGCTACGGAAAATGCGAAACTTTTTCATGTTGATGAATTTCTCTGATTTTCTAGCCGTTTTCAAGTAATTGCGAAAATGGCGAGATCATTCGTTCTGCCTTTATCGCGAAACTGATTCTTCGAAAATGCATCGCGTGAAGAACCTGACCTTCTCGGCACGTGTACTTGAACTTCACTATGTTTTTCACGTGCTTTTTTTTCTCGTATATCTCTATCCACTTCTCCTAGCTCTCCATCCACTCACCGGAATTGAGCAAGTGATATACCGATGGAAAGCTGCTGTAAACACGCAACTTTTCCATGTTGATCATTTTTTCATACTCGCAACGATTTTAAAAGTTTTTCATCTGAAATTCATTCAGCGTTGTAGTTGAACTTCATGCTATTTTCATGTTGAACTTCTATGACGTATTTTTGTTTGTACGTGCGCCTGAACTTCTCTCTGTACGAACCCGACCTTCGGGCTATCTTTGCAACCGTGCCTTCTACCGCGAGTTTTTCTGGTTAGTCGTGTTCCATGTGATGTAGTGTAATCTTCAAACAATTTTTAGCAACTAAATACCCGTTTTAGATAGGAATCTCACTCATAGGCAGATTTTGCACTCGGGTCGTGAAGAACTCGCGTTTTTTGCGATTTTACTGCCTGAGTTGTTCGACCTGAACTTTCCCTTGTGCTAGGTTGAACTTCCCGTAACATCTCCCAAATAGGGCTTGCTATATACCGTTGGAAAGCTATGGACACGAGTATCATGACCCAAGTTAAATTTTGCGCAAAATGTAAGCGGTTTAAGAGCAGTTTTGAAAACCATTTTTTCTTCACACAAAAAACGTGAATCGTAATTTCGATCGCATTTCTAAACTGTTTATCGGAATGAGGCAAGTAATATGGCTTCGGAAAGCTGCTGCAAAACCGCTCCTTCCATATGTTGAAAGTTTTCTCTAATTCCCTACGATTAAAGAGTAATTTAGAAAATCGTAAAATTTCACAAACCGAACAGCCGAGTTCGTATTTTCGATGTCATTTCTAAACGGCTAAACCAATTGAGGCACATGATATGGAGTTGGAAAGCTTATGAAAATGCGCTACTTTTTCATGTAGAAAGTTTTTTCTAATTTTGAAAGGTTTAAAAGTGATTTAGAAAACGGTACAAGTTTCACCGAGTTCGTATTTTTGATCTACTTTTTAACCCCATGTCCGAATGCAAAAAATGATAGGGCGTTGGAAAGCGTGAGGAAATGCGAAACTTTTCGGTATATATTATTTCTCCCAATTCCTTACTGTTTTATGTCAGTTTTCAAAATGGCTAATAACATATTTTCGCTGTAATTTCCACAAACTTTATCGGAATGGGGCAAATAATATACCATTGAAAAGCTAAGGAAAATGCGAAACTTTTTCATGTTGATGGTTTTCTATGATTACCTGCTGTTTTCAAATAATTTGGAAAATGGCGAGATCATTCGTTCTGCCTTTATCGCGAAACAGATTCGTGAAAAATGCATCGCGTGAAGTACCTGAACTTCTCGGTATGAAACCTTGAACTTCACTCTGTTTTTCACGTGCTTTTTTGGCCGTGGCTCTCCATCCATGCACCGGAACACTCACCGAAATTGAGCAAGTGATATACCGATGGAAAGCTGTTGTAGACACGCAACTTTCCCGTGTTGATCACTTTTTCATACTCGCAACGGTTTTAAAAGTTTTTCATTTGAAATTCATTTCGTGTAGTAGTTGAACTTCCAGCAGTTTTCACATTGGACTTCTTGCTGTTTTCACTCTAACGTATTTTTAATAACGAGGAAAATCCGAGTTTTCTATAATCATCGAACTTCTCCATCTTTTTAATATGGCCTTCTTGGTTTTATTTCTTAATCTTTTTTTATGAATAAAAATATTTTAAAACACCAAAACAGCATTTTTTTGTGTATTTTTTGCATTGGTTTGCACATCAAACCGCATCATCTTTAGAAATTGAACTTCTCCTTTTTTTTATTTTCTTTCAACACTGTTTAGCACATCAAACCGCATCATCTTTAGAAATTGAACTTCTCCTTTTCTTTTTTATTTTCTTTCAACACTGTTTAGCACATCAAACCACGTCATCTTTAGAAATTGAACTTCTCCTTTCTTTTAGTTTTGTTTCAACATTGGGTTGCACGTCGAACCGCTTCATCTTTAGAAATTGAACTTCTCATTTTCTTTTTATTTTCTTTCAACATTGGTTTACACGTTGAACCGCGTCATCTTTAGAAATTGAACTTCTCCCTTTTTGTTTTCTTGCATGTTTTACCTTGCATGTTTAAATTTATTTTGAACTTGCTGAGATAACACACTTAACCTTCTCGAACACAACATTTTGACCTTCGCAAAACATAAATTCAAGCCAAACTTTTAACCTACAAAGCATGTATAATTTTCTCCACTTTTTCAAGAATAAGCGCTGAATCGCCCCATTAGTTTGACTTGAACTTCTGCTGCACATGAATAAGCTGTTGAAAACACCTAACTTTCCTGCTCCGTTATTTAAATTTGAACTTCTAGTTTTTTAAGAAACATGATTTTTTTGAAACTTTTTTACTTGTTCCTTTTATTGTAATTTGAACTTCTAGTTTTTTATAACGGGGATATTTTTAATAAATTCTTTTTAAATGTTCCTCTTTTTAATTTGGACTTCTCCCTTTTTTTACAAACGATAAAAATCCATTTTTATAATGGGTTTTGTAGTACTTTTTTATTTGAACTTATTGCTCAATTTTTTGCATGGTGAACCTCTCTCTTAAGAATTTTTGAACTTCCCCTGGCAGAGCACTTGAACTTCTTTCAACAAACATTTTAAGCTTTTATCTTTCTGTACTTCTATTCTCACCTGAAATGCATTCCTTGCAGTACTTGAACTTCTTGTTGTTTTCACTATGAACTTCTGTCACATTTTTGTGTATACGTCGAATTACACCCAATTGAAGGTCGGTCGTCATTTTTACGGTTTTGTACTGCTCTATTTTTTAGAATTGAACTTCTTGTTTTTCATTCCTTAATAATGAGGGAAATCTGAATTTTGTATAACCATCGAACTGCTCCGTTTTTTAGATTTAAACTTCTATGGTTTTTTTAACGGATAAAATATTTTTATATAAATTTGTGTTGAGATGCTTTTTTTGTGTTTAACCTTCTTGGGGTTTGTAATAAACATTGGACTTCTTTTTCTGTTAAATTTAAAAATCTAAGTTTTTCTAGAAATGGGGAAATCCATTTTTTTTATAGTTTTTGAAATGATGAAAAATTTAAATTTGAACTTGTAGGTTATTTTAGCATTGAGGAAAATCCATTCTCCTCATATGGGAAAATGCATGAGATTTTTTTGTACAAACATATGTGTCTTCTTTTTGTTTTCTCATTTTTGTCGAACTCTCCAATTTATTAAATATGAACTTCGAGAGTTAACATTATTCTAGGTGAACCTTGTTTCGTTCTTCGTATAGAAATATCGTGGTGCTTTGTTTATAAAATTTGAACTTCTTCATTTCATTTAAAAAAATTAATGGTCAATTTTATTTTAATTTGAACTTCTTCATTTTAATCTTTAGTAATTAATTTTTTTATATAAAAATCAAACTTGTATGTTATTTTAATTTGAACTTCTTAGTTTATTTTAAATAAGCATAAAATTTTTCTTTTAATAAGTGTCAAACATGTTTTCCTAGAAACATTTTTTATAAGAGCAAGTATAGTAGATCTGACTCAGCTGGCTATAAGCCGCCCCACGTCAGCCAAATAACAACTGGAGGGGAGAGAAAGGGGGAGAGAGAGGGGAACGGGTGCTTCATCAGTCGCCCGGCTGCAGCACACCAGACGAGGATTTTGCGCCCGCTTGCAGCCCGCCGCGAGCGATAGAGCCGACGCTATCGATCCACTCTCGATCCCCTGCATCTTCCTCGCCTCCCGCACTTCTTGTTCCTCCTTCGTGCGTGAAATCAGCGCTTCCCTCGCTCCAAATCACCTCCTGCGCGGCAAATGGAGCCCCCAAAGTTTCCCCAAATCGCCACCTCTCCCCAACCCTAGAACAGCCGCCGGAGCCAGATCAAGGAGATGGGTCAGCAGTCCAAACGGACGCGCACGCCGGCACCTCGCGAGGCCCCTCCGCCGGCGTCTCTACTCGTCCCACCGCCGGCGCATCTGCTAGTCCCGTCGCCGGCGCATCTGCCCGCCCCGCCGGTGCCCAAGCCCGCCCCGCCTCTGCTTCATCCTGTCAACCAGTCGGCCTTCCTTCAACACATAGAACAAGCACTTGGATCCCCCCACGACCACCGCAGTCCATGGTCAGTATGATATGGAGCTGTTGTTCTTTTGTATGACATGCAGCTGCTGCTTTTTTGTTTGATATATAACTGCATAAACTAGTTAATGTATATCACAGGAAGAGGAGAAGTGACACGAAATTTTTACTCTTTGATATATGGAGCTGCTATTCTTTTGTATATGGAGCTGTTGTTCTTCTGTATTACAAACTATGGAGTGAACTCGGGTCTTCAACGAAGGAAAAGTGCCAGGAAATTTTTACTGTACTGGGATTTTAGTTTCCTCGTTTTAGTCCTAAAGGAAAACTCTGTTGGGATTTGTTTTCTTTCCTGGATGCTCCCTTAAAGACTTATGTAACCTCTAGTATTACTGTCACGATGCTATGTAGTACGATGATGATTTCTGACATGTTTGTTGCCTAAATTTCAGTCTGTCTTTCTATATCCTGATGGCATGGATGGCATAATATGTATGCTTATTGAAATAGCCACAAAGATGCAATTTACTGTAGATCACAGCAGATCATATGCACTTTCAAGCATTAATTACATCATATTCAATGGGGCCCACCTAATAGCCAGCCAAAATGCCATACTACCATATGAGAGAAGGCTGTAAGGTGATGTGGCATTGCTATATAGCCAGCAGTCGGCTGTGCTATTAGCTTTGCTCTAATTTGAACTTACTTTTCTTTTTTATTAGAAACAAAAAGGATTTGAGTTTCATACTTTTATGTAATGGAAATATGTATTTAAATAAGCATCAAATATTTTGTCAAAAAATTGAACTTCATACTTTTATTGTTCCTAGAAATGATAAGATTTTGAGTTTTCTGTATATATCAAATTACTCCATTTTTCTATTTTGAACTTCTCGATTTTATTCCTTAGTAACACGAAAAATCTGAGTTTTTTATAAATATAGAACTTATTTATTTTTTGTAATTTGGACTTCTTGGTTTATTTGTTTAGTAACGGAACAATACTAGTTTTGTAATAAATATTGAACTGGTCCATTTTTTAAAGCTGAACTTCTATAGTTTTTTATTTAGAAATGGTGAAGATCCTTTTTAATGAATTTTGAACTCCTCAATTTTTAAAATTTGAACTTCTTGTTTTTTTATTTTTGAACTTTGTGTTTTCATTATTTAATACTATTGGACACACTCTATCCAAAACCATATGCACTCACGCAGACATGCCTTTCTTGACAACACAATTTTTTTGCATTAGCCTTGATTGGTGTAGAAGAATATGCATAACAATAAATATCTCGATTATACTGTGCCATCTTGGGTGTAAGTTAGATTAAGAGTAAAGTAATAAAACTTAATTTTACTACTCCTAGCAAAGTCAAAGATGGCCATGTGAGAAACAGTGACCTTCTCCACAACAACTTCATTTGTCTTATCCGTATCCACTCAACACACATGACCAAAGACACAACTATTATGTCTTTCTATTCTGAACTTTGAGCAGATCGCTTATGGATGAGTAGCAGATAGCTTTAGCGCTACTACTCAACAGACGTCAACGAAAACCACTACTGTTCCATGTATCTATTTTTTTTCTAAACTTTTAGCAGAGAGATCTCTGAACTTTCAGCCATTTTCTCTCTTCACTACACTGCGCTAGTACTTAGCTGTAGTAGTACGGATAAAACAGCTCCATCAGTTTTTGCCACGAACCTTGTGCATGGTCGGGAGATGAGGCCGAGCACAAGGGCGGACGTTGTGTGCTTGGGGCGAGCTGCAACCAGCCTTTTTAATGGCGTTAGATGCACCCAATTTAGCGACGAGCGAGGCAATGCCCATTCATGCGAGGAAGAAGATGACCAAGACTTTAGTAGTGACCCCGTTTCTGTGAATCATCGCGGAGACATTGAACTTTGTCGGGCACAAGCTCGTGACTCTGGAGGACTTTTGCTGGTAGGCGTTGGCAATGACCCATCTTGCAAGTCTGATGGTGGCTAAGGATGAATGGGTGGAAGCAACTTTTTCCAACGTGATTCCTTCCACTATGAGATACATCGAACTGCTACAAATTTTCAATCATCTCTGTTTTTCTCTTCAAAACACACAATCGAACTGATGTGGCTAGGCAAATTGAACTGAATTCAAGTGACTGAAAGTTGTGGCAGCGCCGGGATCTTCACGGGCGTGCAGTACGACAGCAGTAGGAATCGCACTGCACAAGCATGTACTTGGATCAGGTACTCGGCGGCAGGGCATTTGGCCAGCGTTTGGGGCAAGGACTCCGGTGACAGGTGGTGCAGGTGAAGATCCACGTGGCGAGAGCTCGATCTCCAGCACCGGATCTGCGCGTGCTCCAGCCGCACGACGCGCCGGCGACAAGAAGAGGCCGAGAGCTAGCCTCAGTAGCACAAGGGCGGCTGATCCGATGGAGCCAGGGCCGGGGCGGCCGGCAGCGGCAGGCGCGTCGAGCTCGGGGGGCTGTGACGGGGTCGTGGTGGCCACCGGCGGGAGGCCCGTCGGGGTCAGGGTGGCCGGCTGCAGGAGGCCCGTCGGGGTCGGGGTGGCTGGCGGCCGGAGGCGCGTCGGGGTCAGGAGGCGGCGACGGGGCCGGGGTGGCCGGTTGTTGGAGGTGCACCGGCACCGGTACCTGGAGGCGCGCCGGAGCCAGGGGCCATCGGCGGTTATGGCATGGGGGGTGAGAGCTCGACAGATCTGGATCAAGGGAGGTTGGGGATCGGGGGGAGGTGGTGGAGGAGTGTGCCGGGGCGTGGCCTTTTTTTTTGTCTGCGGGTTCGGGAGTTCGGGAGCGAGCAGTCCGGCCTTTATAGGCTGGCTGTGATCGAAATAACTATTCTAATCCTGGGATTAGAATAGTGTTGTCCTATATATATATATATATATATATATATATATATATATATATATATACATAAACACTATTCTGATCACGGGATCAGAATAATATTCTGATCACAACCTGAACTGTCTGAGTAACGCGCCTGAACTTCCCTCTGTACGAACCCGACCTTCGTGCTATCTTCACAACCGTGGCTTTCCCCGCGAATTATTCTTGTTAGTCGTGTTCTATATGATGTTAGTGTAATCTAAAAACGTTTTTTAGCAACTAAATACCGGTTTTAAATAATCTTGCTCGTTGGCGGATTTTGCTCTCGGGTCGTGATGAAATTGCGTTTTTTGCAATTTTACTGCCTGAGTAACGCGCCTGACCTTCCCTGTGAACTAGGTTGAACTTCCGCCAACATTGCCTAAATGGGGCTTGCGATATACCGTTGGAAAGCTATGGACACCAGCATCATGACCCAACTTAAATTTTTGGCAAAATGTAAGTGGTTTAAGAGCAGTTTTGAAAACCGTTTTTTCTTCAAAAAAACGTGAATCGTAACCGTTTATCGGAATGAGGCAAATAATATGGCATTGGAAAGCTGCTGCAAAACCGCTCCTTCCACATGTTGAAAGTTTTCTCTAATTCCCTATGGTTAAAGAGTAATTTGAAAAAACGTAAAATTTCGTAAACCGAACAGCTGAGTTCGTTTTTTCGATGTCATTTCTAAACGGCTAATCCAATTGAGGCATATAATATGGCGTTGGAAAGCTTATGAAAATGTGCTACTTTTTCATCTTGAAAGTGTTTGTCTAATTTTGAACGGTTTAAGAGTAATTTAGAAAACGGTCCAAGTCCTACCGAGTTTGTATTTTCAAGCTAAGTTTTTAACCGTGCGTCCGAATGCAGCAAATGACATGGCACTGGAAAGCTTGAACAAATGCGAAACTTTTTCGTATGTATTGTTTCTCCCAATTTCTTACGGTTTTAAGTCAGTTTCGAAAATGACGAAAAACGTATTTTCGCCATAATTTCTACAAACTTTATCGGAATTGGGCAAATAATATACCGTTGAAAAGCTAAGGAAAACGCGAAACTTTTTCATGTTGATGGTTTTCTGTGATTCTTAGCCGTTTTCAAGTAATTTCGAAAATGGCCAGAGCATTCGTTCTGCCTTTATCGTGAAACAGATTCTTCAAAAATGCACCACGTGAAGAACCTGAACTTCTCAGCTTGTCTACTTGAACTTCACTCTGTTTTTCACGTGCTTTTTTTGCTCGTAGATCTCCATCCACTGCTCATAGCTCTCCATCCACTCACCGGAATTGAGCAAGTGATATACCGATGGAAAGCTGCAGTAAACATGCAACTTTCCCGTGTTGATCGTTTTTTCATACTCGCGACAGTTTTAAAAGCTTTTCATCTCAAATTCATTCACTATAGTAGTCGAACTTCGTGTTGTTTTCACGTTGAACTTCTGTGACGTATTTTCGTTTATAATTTTCTCATCCATTCGTTAGTGTTACACAATTTATGTTCCTTTTGTACAAACCATTCTCACAATAAATTTTTTCACTTTCTCCGACGGAGGACTTGAACTTACAGAAATGATATTCCTGTCGTCCTGAAGTAAATTAGAACACGATGAGATCATGATTTCTGTCTTCGTCACGAATGGAAATGCACTGCGTGAAGTAGTTGAACTTCACGGGCATGTCTGTTTGAATTTCACTCTGTTTTTGACATGGTATTTTTTGCCCGTAACTCCCAAACCACTTACCGGAATTGAGCAAATGATATACCGATGGAAAGCTGTTGAAAACATGCAAATTTTTCGTGTTGATCAGTTTTTCATACTCGCGACGACTCAAAATATTTTTTAGATGTAATTGAAGGTCGGACGTCTCGCACTAGAGATCTTGAACTTCACCGGGAGGAGCACTTGAACTTCTTGCAACAAACCTTTCAAGCTTTTAGTTTTCTATTCTTATATTCTTATCTGAAACGCATTCCGTGTGATAGTTGAACTTCTCGCTATTTTCACCTTGAACTTCTGTCACATATATTTGTTCAACCTCTCACACAAGAATTTTTGAACTTTCTTTGGCCGAGCACTTGAACTTCTAGCAACAAAACTTTTAGTGTTTGCTTTTTCATTCTTTTTTCATACGAAATGCACACCCCTGTAGTACGTAAACTTCTGGCAGTTATCAACCTGAAATTCTCTCGGTTACGTGAAAATTTCTGAGTTTTTTATAGGCATTGAACCGATCTACATTTTTTATTTGAACTTCATTGTGTATTTTTTAGAAATGTAATAAACATTTTACAACTTCTTGGTTATTTCGAGCTGAACTTCTTAGTTTATTCATTAGTAACGAGAAAATTCGAGTTTTTATAATAAATATTGAACTGCTCCATTTTTTTAAATTGAAATTCTTGGTTTATTATTTAGTAACGAGGAAAATCAAAGTTTTTGAACTTCTCATTTTCTTGTTTTTGAACTTCATTCTTTAAAAAACAAAGAGTATATGGGAACAAAATGCTCATCGTCTAGAAACAATAGGGTACATCGCGCAGGAATACAAAAAATATTCACTACAGAAATCCTCTTTGAACCCTTGTCCCCAACCTCTCTAGACTTTCTATATTTTTTGCCATGATTTTCTTCGGGCTTTTGAATCTGTTGTATGCTGAAAAGACACTTTTTGAGAGAGAAAAAATAGTTGTACATCTTGTGAAGACATGAACCTACGAGGAAATAATATTTTAACTTGACCCTCAAACTTGACCTTCTCGAACACAACTTCTTGACCTTCAGAAAAAATACACAAATGTAAAATAAATCAATTTCTTTCTAGTTTTTATATGAAATCTCATTCGCATATGAGAAAGTAGTGCCTCGGCTTAGATTCATTTTTTAGCAAATGATAAATTACGTCCAGTTTCTTCTGTGGAATTTAAATAAACAAATGGTAGACGTCAAAGTATTCACACAAACGCGCGTAGTTTGAACTCTCTCAAAATCAATATATGGACTTCCATTATTTCTTTTCTCTAAAAAAAAGCATCACGCATAGTTGAACCTCAACTCATTTTTTTTGTACATCTGTAGTTTGCAGAAAAATACCATTTGTTTACCATATAGAAAAAGGACACCTAGTTGAAAAAACTAGCAGTCAATTCTTAATTGAAAACGTGGTGCTTTCCCCCCCACACACACCTCTCAATCTTATCCTCTCATCACTACTGCTGTGCGCTCTCATTCTCTGTCTCTGTGACTTTGCTTTCCTCTTCACTGTACTATGGAATCAATAGCAGAAAACAGCAGCAGTTTAATCCGAATAAAAAGGTTCCAGTGTACTAGTGGGGGAGGCCATTCGCTGGCCTCAAGCAGTAGCCAAAATTGACAACAACAAAGCCAGCACAGCTCGGTGCCACAGCCTCACGCACGGGGGAAAACCACATACAGCAGCAGGGATAGCTGCCAGAAAACCGCGTAGCGCCGTGTGCGACAGGAACGGGAGACGTCGGGGAAGGTCGACGCCATGCATCGTGGAAGGTCGGTCAGAGATGCCATAGCAAGTCACACGTGAGGGATGCGAACATATGTTAGAGGGAATGTCAGAGGAGCTGCACTGCATCCTAGTCATCAATCACTCATTAGTCTAGATCAAATTTTCCATGCGATTCAAATAAATGATGTTACTCCTTATGAAGATGAACAAGAATAGAGGTCGACTACTGCTGCTTGAAGAACAGGAGAGGCCGAGATGGTTGGGAAGCAGGCAAGCCGCCCTGTCGTGGGGAGGTGCCGGCGTCGACCTTCTCTACCCTCCAGCGCGACCTGCCCTCCCTTCCTACATGACATGCCGTGTGTCCCGCGCTGTGCTCCGGCGTGCTCAAGTCCAGCGCCCTCCCTTGTATCGGTCTACGCGCAAGCTCTCCTCCAAGAACCGCAGCCAGGGCCTCGAATCACCGGATCCCGCTGCCACATCGCGCCTACGGTGCCGCCGCGCCGGGCCTCCACCGTTGATTCACCATTCATCCTCCTCCATGCTTGCTACCCCGCCACCGCAGCGGCCATGAGTTCCCTGGCCATGGCGGGCAGAGGGCGGCGGTGGAGATGGTCAGGTCGGACGGCAGTGACGGAGGTGGTCGGGGCGGAGGGCGGCGAGGGACGGTGCCGGCGGCGCAATCCGCGGTGAGGGATGGTGGCAGTCGTGAGATCCGCGGCGAGGGCGGTGGCGGCAGCGCGATCCGCGACGAGAGATGGTGGTGCCGGCGGTTGGGAGCGATGGTGCGTTCCGAGCGGTGAGCCGGTGACGGCGGCGGAAGTTGGGGATAGGGGCGATGGGTGGTCGTGGGGATCGGGCAGGTCAGGTGGGTCGTGGGGATGGTATAGGTGGTGGGCTTTTTTTTGGTTCGGTACCAGTTCGGGAGGACCGCCTCGCCTTATATAGGGCCATCCGTGATCCAAATAGTTATTCTAATCCCAGGATTAGAATAGTGCTATCCTATATATATATATATATATATATATATATATATATATATATATATATATATATATATATATATATGTAATCCGAAAGTTAGCAGTCGTTGGCTTCAGCCCCCACGCATACAATGCGGGGGTGTTCGCGAAAAATATGCATAATCACACTTGATCCAACGTCTTGGTCCATTAAGGAGGTGATCGCACGTCGAACTAGGCAACCGGACTATATAGCTGTAACACTTTCGCTTAGCCATGGAAGTCTAACGGTGGGGCTACTATGTAGCCCCTGGTACCTTCGCGTGCATCCGAAATGGGCGCGAGTGTACATGACCGGGAAACGGTCCTTCGTTAATACGGATGGATCCTAAAGATTCCGATAAGTCTTCGAGTGGTTGAACAGTCTCTCGCTGTATCATGACAGTCAGTTTTCGGCTTTCTCTACTGAGGTGCTCATCTGGAATAACCAGGGCACAATCGCAGTAGTTCTCATTTGGCCGCCTTAGCCGATAAGAACGGAACGTAAGGCGGCAAACCCAGGAGCCGGGCAAACCCAACATTTGAGCAAAGACATGATTCGGAGCTGATGCATATAAGGCCAAACTCGTGACGCCGAACACTCCCGAAGGTATTCGGACTTTGTAACAGAAAATGGGCTGAAGAATGCCCATTCATTATAAACCCTGTATTTCTAGGTTCGTGCGTTAATCTGTCGTGGCGAAATGCCAATAACGACAGTATCCTCTGTGGGTGTAGGACCCATGGTATGTTTGAACAATAAGAGGCAATAGAAAAGGTTTACACAGGGGCTTAATCTAAAGAGAAACCTTTGAGCGGGGCCCTGCTGCACGTCTGGGCCTTTGTCTCCATTGTGCCGTATCCTGGAAGGGTATCGCGCGAATGTTGCCCGTAGAAAGGAAAACTCTCGTAGGAGAGTACAACGTAAGTATGTGATGGATAGTAAAAGTGTAAGATGTTGGCCTGCCAATAAGGTTGAGCCAAGTGTGGGGCTATATTAAATATTTATAGCCCCTGGTGTCCTCTATGGGATATATACGGTGCCCTGGTTCAGTTTTATACGGGCTGCCGGACTCGTCTAACCGTGTCTGTGGTCTTGACGTCCAGTCATACTTTTCGGTATCGGAGGCCGCTTAGAGTTCAGCCGCTAGAGCCGTCGCGTATTCCTCCGCGCGTGAAGAGCGCTCTGTGTTTCCGTTAATGGTGATGACACCACGTGGACCGGGCATCTTGAGTGTAAGGTAATCATAGTGTGGTAATGCGTTGAAGCGGGCGAAGGCCGTTCTTCCAAGCAATGCATGGTAGTCGCTTTGGAAGGGTGCGATGGTGAAGAGTAATTCTTCGCTTCTGGAGTTGCCTGGGGAGCCGAATGTTACCTCCAGTACGACGGAGCCCCTGCTGTAGGCTTGAACGCCTGGTATCACCCCTTCGAAGGCGGTGTTGCTTTGACTAATTCTAGATCGGTCTATCCCCATCCTGCAGACAGTGTCCTCATATATTAAATTGAGACTGCTGCCGCCGTCCATGAGGACGTGGGTGAGATGGTATCCGTCGATTATTGGGTCAAGCACCAAGGCCTCTGATCCTCCGCGCCGAATACTAGTTAGGCAGTCCGTGTGATCGAAGGTGGTCGGACGAGCCATCCAGTAGTTAGGTGTGGGTACGATGGGCTCTATATCGTACGCGTCTCTGAGCGCGCGTTCATGCCTTCTCATAGATGTGTGAGTCGCGTGGATCATGTTTACTATTTTAACCTCTGGTGGGAATTTTTTCTGTCCCCCAGTGTTCGGCTGGCGAGGTTCATCCTCGTCTTCACTTGGTGTTTCCCTTCCCTTGTGTTCGGTATTTAATTTGCCGTTATGCTTGAAGACCCAGCACTCTCTGTGCGTGTGGTTCGCAGGTTTGTCGGGGGTGCCATGAATTTGGCACAGCCTTTCCAGGACTCTGTTCAGACCGAACGGTCCCTCTTTACTACCTTTAAGTGGCTTCTTTTACTGATAGGGTCGAGAGCCCCTGAATCCGGCGTTTACCATTGTGTGTTCCGGGCTCTCTTCCTTGTTTTGGCATTTGTTTTTATTACGCCGTGGCTTCCCGTTGCCATCCCTTATTTCGGATGTGCTGGGATCGCTGGTGCCTTTACGGGCCAGCCAGCTATCTTCACCCGCGCAAAAGCGGGTCATAAGACTTGCTAAGGCTGCCATTGTCCTTGGCTTTTCTTGGCCGAGGTGTCTGGCGAGCCACTCGTCGCGGATGCTGTGTTTGAATGTTGCTAAGGCTTCGGCATCCGGACAATCGACAATCTGATTCTTCTTAGTGAGGAATCTATTCCAAAGCTTGCGGGCGGACTCTCCGGGTTGTTGAATTATGTGACTTAAATCGTCAGCATCCGGAGGCCGGATGTAAGTCCCTTGAAAATTGGCCCTGAAAGCGTCCTCGAGTTCCTCCCAACTCCCAATTGAGTTTTCGGGGAGGCTTTTCAACAAATGTCGAGATGGTCCCTTCAACTTGATGGGAAGGTATTTGATGGCGTGGAGGTCATCCCCACGAGCCATGTGTATATGCAGGATAAAATCCTCGATCCAGACCCCTGGGTCTGTTGTTCCGTCGTATGCCTCTATATTCACAGGTTTGAAACCCTGTGGAAATTCATGGTCTAGTACTTCTTCGGTGAAGCACAGGGGGTGAGCAACCCCTCTGTATCTGGGCGTACTGTTGCATACCGTCGGCTGTTGTTGTGTCCGGTGTTTATTCCGAACTGGTACTCGATTGGCATAATTGTTTTGGTGGCCGTAGTCCCGCGCCGGGTTGTGTCCTTTAGATCCGTAGTTGGATCTAGCCGCACCGGCTTTCTCATCCATGTGCCCACGTAAATCATGCGCGGCATCGGGTGCTGCTCGATTGCGGTTACGTAGTGGTACGTCCAGCCTCCTTGTTGTGTTGGTCTTTGGTGGAACGGCCTCGTCGTCGAATTCTGGCAGTAGCTTGCGTTTTGGGTAGCTCTTTGTATGGCGATTGTCGTCGTATCTTTCTTAGGTGTCTAGCACTTTGTTCCACCTACGATTGAGCGTTTCCTGTGCGGCCTTTAGCCGTTGCTTCTGCTTCTTTAGACTTCTCGTTGTAGCCATAAGCTTTCGGTGGAGGTTATCTCGTTCCACGCGTGTTTCCGGGATGATGAATGTGTCGTCATCCGGACTTTGTTCTTGTCCTGGGGGAGTTTGATGAACTCGTCCCTCGGGATCATTGTGATCGGGCGTCCGCTCCGAACTGTGTTCGGCATGACCTGGTTCATCCTACTCCATCGCTGGGCCCGTATGGTCATTGTTGCCTTCGGAGTTGACAGGGGTGTCAATCCTTCTGGCGCTCTTGTCGCTATTTTTACTGTTGTTGGACTTTGAGCGGCGTCTGCGCCGTCGTTTTGGCTTTTGCCCGGGGGTTTTATCTTCCGGATTGTTGCCGTCGTCCTCCTTGGGTGTGTCCACCATGTATATATCATGTGACGAGGTAATAGTCCAGTGCCCCAGAGATTCTGAATCTTCTCCTGCATCATCGTCCATACCGTCGATGCCTTCAGAGTCGAAGTCAAGCACGTCGGTTAAATCATCAACCGTGGCAATGAAGTGGGTGGTGGGTGGGCAACGAATTCCTTGGTCGCTTGCTTCCCACTCGAGCCGGACATAGTTCGGCCAAGAGCCTCCTGACAAAGAGAGAGAGACTTTAATGAGTTCAGCATGTCGGCAAAGGGCGACTGCTGGAAGATATCTGCAGCGGTAAACTCCATTACCGGAGCTCAACCAGGCTCGGCGGGCTCGGGAGCGCGCGGACTGGAACCTACAACCGGATATGAGTCCGGGGGTCCAGGGTCACAGGCTTCCTCCGAGGTGAGGCCTGTGTTCGACTCCATCGCCGATGAGTGTGCGGCCTGCGGGGCGGGGTCCATCCCTCCGTCCTTAGGCAACACAGCCTGCTCCGGATTTAGGTCCGGGGCTACTGCAGGGGTGATATCCCGAGAATTTTCCGACAGCAGGTCTGAGCCGTGCCGTCGTGACTGTCCGGTGCTCCTGGCATAGGCCCGAACCCGTCGAAGATCAAGTCTCCGCGAGTGTCCGCCATGTAGTTCAGGTTTCCGAACCTGATCTGGTGGCCAGGGGCGTAGCTGTCGATCTGCTCCAGATGGCCAAGCGAATTAGCCCGCAGTGAGAAGCCGCCGAACACAAGGATCAGTCTGGGGAGAAAAGTTTCACCCTGGACCGTGCTGTTGTCGATGATTGAAGGAGCCATCGAGCCTTGCAGCGATGACACAGAGGAACTCTCAATGAAAGCACCAATGTCGGTGTCAAAACCAGCGGATCTCGGATAGGGGGTCCCGATTTGTGCATCTCAGGCTGATGGTAACAGGAAGCAAGGGACACAATGTTTACCCAGGTTCGGGCCCTCTCGATGGAGGTAAAACCCTACTTCCTTCTTGATTAATATTGATGATAGGAGTAATACAAGAGTAGATCTAGCACGAGATCGTAGAGGCTAAACCCTAGAAGCTAGCCTATGATGATTATGGTTGTAATTGTGATCGGCCTTCTAAGGACCAACCTCTCCGGTTTATATAGACACCGGAGAGGGCTAGGGTTTACATGGAGTCGGTTACAAGGAAGGAAATACAATATCCGGATCGCCCAGCTTGTCTTCCACACAAAGGAGAGTTCCATCCGGACACGGGACGGAGTCTTGAGTCTTGTATCTTCATGCTTCGATAATCCAGACGATGTACATAGTCCGACTGTTCGGATACCCCTTAATCCAGGACTCCCTCACCCGCCAAGTTTCTACCACCGCTCCCATGCAGCTGCTAGCCCACCAGCTAGGTAGGCGCATGTGTCGACATGAGGCTTCCAGGCCAACTCAGCACATGCCTACGTGGTGGCATGCAAACCTTCGTGAAGGCCCTACCACCTCAGTAGCCTGCCAGCCTACATGGCACTGACCGCCTCGCTGGCCCAGGCGCGTGTCAAGGCAAGGCGAGGCGGCGGTAAAGTGAAGGGGACATGTCAGAGGCGCATTAAATGCGTCTTGTCCCGTAATGACAAGCGATAGGCTTAACCACAGTACCCCGATGCCACCTCCTGTGTGCCACTGACTGCTGATCCCGCTCTTCTCACCACCCCGCGCCCCGCAACCGTAGTAGGGATTCTTGTGATCCCATAGGTGTCGTTTCCCACCGACATCTTTGGCGCACCAGGTAGAGGTGCACAGTTCTTCGTCGCCATGGCTCCCAAGAGGAAGACGACCACGATGATCGGTTCATCCGGGACCGGACTGCATGTACCGGTGCGGACCAATAGCGGGCCAGTCGTGGAAAGAACCCATGGCGCGGTCTGCGAACATCCACATCACCCTGGCAGTCCGGGCCTGGTGAGCGGCGTCGTTCGTACGCCAGGCGACGAGCCACACGCTGCAAACTCCAGAGACAGAGTTGCCCCCCCTCCCCCGCAGGCAGCGCGGGGCCCTCCAGGGGCGTCGTCGTGCCGCCATACCGCAGTGCGGCGACCCGCAAGACACCAACACCGGCACCCACGGCGCGCTCTTCTCAAGTTGTGCGCGATGAGTAGCGCCGTCCCGCTGGTGACCCTGGGCGCCGCCCTGGGAAGAGTCCCACGCACCCTTCACATGACGAGGAGGGCCATCATGCACAACGAGGTGCTGGCGAAAATGGCAGATAGCCGCAGGGCCATGCAAGGGCTCCTTCTAACATAGTTAGAAGTCGAAGCACCTCACAGTCCACGCAACGTTCGCCGCCGCCCACACCAGCAGAAGCTCTAGCGCGCGCAGCTGCTCCTCGACTTTCCTCCTGCTGTGGAGAAGCTCAGCGAATGGAGAGCCACTGTCTGGAGCCTCGTCGGCATCGCCAACAAAGACGAGCCGCGACCGGCGGGGACCGTAGGCCATCGCTCCGTCGAGCCACCGCATGCCAGCGGTGGACGGGCCTGGGGCGATGCAGCCACAGTGCACTCTACTCCTCCACACCAGCCACCAGGGGTGTCGATCCGTCGCGACCACTCTCGTGATGATATCTCCACAGAGTCGTCCGATCCGCGGACCCACCGCGACCAACGTCAAGTTCTTCGGAAGCGAGCCCTTGAGTACGCTCGAACCACCATCGAGCGCCGGCGTGATGCGCGCCACCAGTCGGACAGGCGGGCAGGGCCCACTATGGACCACCCAGCACCGGGAGGCTACGGTGGCCTACCCTACGAGGTGGGCTGTCCGGCATTCACCCGTGAGCTGCGGCAGTTCTAGTGGCCCTCCCACCGCACGTTCAATCCCGATGTTGGCGAGAAGTACAACGGAAAGACTCACCCATCGGAGTTCCTCAACATCTACACCATTGCGATGCAAGCTGCTGGGGCCCGCGATGATAAGGTGCTTGCCAATTACTTCCCATTGGCACTCAAGCCCAATGTTATGTCATGGTTGATGCACTTGCCGGTGGACTCCATTTTTTCTTGGTCGAATCTGTGTCATGTGTTTGTTGGCACCTTTACTGGAGGCCACCAAGCTCATGGCCAGGCGAGCGATTTGCACATCATCCCCCAAAAGGAAGGAGAAAACTTGCGCAAGTACATCCAAAGGTTCAGCCGAGTGTAGTATAACATCCTAGATGTTCATCCTGCCGCCATGATCAGTGCATTCCATCAGAATGTGCGCAACCGCAAGATGCATGAGGAGCTGCGATGAACAAAGTCAAGGATGTGGCCGAGCTTTATGTTCTGGCCGATCGGTGCGCTCGAGCTGAAGAGGGGAGGCAGTACCCCGGTGAGGACGCCGACGCGGAAACTGACTCCACAGATGACACCGCCGCCCCGGCAAAGAAGGGTCGGCGCCGTAATAGAAAGCGCAAGGGCAAGACTGATACGTCTCCAACGTATCTATAATTTTTGATTGCTCCATGCTACTTTATCTACTGTTTTTTTACTATATTGGGCTTTATTTTCCACTTTTATATTATTTTTGGGACTAACCTATTAACCGGAGGCCCAGCCCAGAATTGTTGTTT
This sequence comes from Triticum timopheevii, assembly GCA_963921465.1. Lineage (NCBI taxonomy): Eukaryota > Viridiplantae > Streptophyta > Magnoliopsida > Poales > Poaceae > Triticum > Triticum timopheevii. Next base: position 575,765,645 of record OY997264.1, on the reverse strand, counting down.
TTTGCCTATTTCAGTATTTCGAAGAAACAGAATATCAAACAGAGTCCAAACGGAATGAAACCTTCGGGAACGTGATTTTCTCATCAGATAAGATCCAGGAGACTTCGACCCTCCGTCAAGAAAGCCACGAGGCGGTCACGAGGGTGGAGGGCGTGCCCCTCCCCCTGGGCGCGCCCCCTTGCCTCGTGGGCCCCTCGGAGCTCCACCAACGTACTCCTTCCTCCTATATATACCTACGTACCCCCATTAGACCAGACAAGGAGCCAAAAACCTAATTCCACCGCCGCAACCTTCTGTATCCACGAGATCCCATCTTGGGGCCTGTTCCGGAGCTCCGCCGGAGGGGGCATCCACCACGGAGGGCTTCTACATCAACACCATAGCCCCTCCGACGAAGTGTGAGTAGTTTACTTCAGACCTTCGGGTCCATAGCTAGTAGCTAGATGGCTTCTTCTCTCTTTTTGGATCTCAATACAATGTTCTCCCCCTCTCTCGTGGAGATCTATTCGATATAATCTTCTTTTTGCGGTGTGTTTGTTGAGACCGATGAATTGTCGGTTTATGGTCCAACTTATCTATGGAAAATATTTTATTCTTCTCTGAATTCTTTTATGTATGATTGAGTTATCTTTGAAAGTCTCTTCGAATTATCCGTTTGGTTTGGCCAACTAGATTGGTAGTTCTTGCAATGGGAGAAGTGCTTAGCTTTGGGTTCAATCTTGCGGTGTCCTTACTCATTGACAGAAAGAGTTGCAAGGCACGTATTGTATTGTCGCCATTGAGGATAACAAGATGGGGTATTTATCATATTGCATGAATTTATTCCTCTACATCATGTCATCTTGCTTAAGGCGTTACTCTGTTTTTAACTTAATACTCTAGATGCATGCTGGATAGCGGTCGATGAGTGGAGTAATAGTAGTAGATGCAGAATCGTTTCGATCTACTTGTCATGGACGTGATGCCTATATACATGATCATACCTAGATAACCTCATAACTATGCTCAATTCTATCAATTGCTCAACAGTAATTTGTTCACCCACCGTAGAATACTTATGCTCTTGAGAGAAGCCACTAGTGAAACCTATGGCCCCCGGGTCTATTCTCATCATATCAATCTCCATCACTTTATTTACTTGTTTTGCCTTTACCTTTTTACTTTGCATCTTTATATCAAAAATACCAAAAATATTATCCCTATCATATCTCACTCTGTAAGTGACCGTGAAGGGATTGACAACCCCTAAGCGTTGTTTGCGAGTTGCTATCGTGTTGTGCAGGTACGAGGGACTTGCGCATGACCTCCTACTGGATTGATACCTTGGTTCTCAAAAACTGAGGGAAATACTTACGCTACTGTGTTGCATCACCCCCTCCTCTTTGGGGAAAACCAACGCTAGCTCGAGACGTAGCAAGAAGGATTTCTGGCGCCGTTGCCGGGGAGGCTTACGCAAAAGTCAACATACAAAGTACCCATCGCAATCCCTATCTCTCGCATTACATTATTTGCCGTTTGCCTCTCATTTTCCTCTCCCCCACTTCACCCTTGCCGTTTTATTCGCCTTTCTTCCGTTCGATCTTATGTTTGCTTGTACCTTCTTTTTGCTTGCATCTTCGCTTGCTAAAAGTTTATGGATCCTCATCCACTTGCCAATCTCTTTAAGAGATCCAATTATGTTGAACCTATTGCTAGTGAGTTGAGTTTTTCTCATACACTTCACCTTTTTAATATCTTTCGTGAGTATGATGGTAAGGATAATTGTGCTCAAGTGCTTGAAGAAGAAATCTATAGAATGTTTGGTACTAAATTTTTGAATGATGAGCATGATTGCAATGATTTTACTATAAATTCTTTTAATGTAAATTATGCTAATAATATGCAAAATCCTAAGCTTGGGGATGCTAGTTTTGCTATGACTACTACTTGTTGCAATGATCATGATTGGGGTGATTCTTCTTTTGATCTTGAAAATTTATTTAACCCCCATGATGAATATGAGATTGATAATAGTGTTTGCAATACTATTGAAAGTGGGTTTGGAAGAGTGTCAACTTTAGATCCCACATATTTGGAGAATGTTCAATCTTATGGTATTTTTGATAAAAGTGGGTTTGGAGAGGTGATGACTTTAATTAATGTTAATCCCACTATCTTGGAAGAGTGTCAACTTTGCATGCATGTGGATCGTGTTGAGAATATGTTATTTGATAGCTATTTTGTTGAATTTGCTTATGATCCTACATGTAATTATTATGAGAGAGGAAAATATGGTTGTAGAAATGTTCATGTTACTAAATTACCTCTCTTCATGTTGAGATTGCTATCATCTCTTTGTTCTTCCTTGCATATGCTAGTTTTTGCTTGCCTTGATAATTTGTTTGCTTACAAGATGCCTATGCATAGGAAGTATGCTAGACTTAAGTGTGTTTGTCACATGTTTTATGATGCTCTCTTTGCACTTCAATTCTTGTCTTTCTTGTGAGCATCACTAAAATTATCAATGCCTAGCTAAGGGCGTTAAACGATAGCGCTTGTTGGGAGGCAACCCAATTTTATTTTGTGTTTTTTGTTTTTTTTATGCTTAGCAATAAATAATCCATCTACCTTCTGTTTGTATGTGGTTTTATGTTTTAATTAGTGTTTGTGCCAAGTAAGACCTATAGGATAACCTACGATGATAGTTGATTTGATTCTGCTGAAAAACAGAAACCTTAGCACTCACGAGATTAGCTGCCATTTTTTACTGGAGAGTGCTTTTGTGTTGATTCTTTTTTCTTCTGAGCAATAAACAAATTGTAAAGGACTTCCTATTTTGGTAGAATTTTTAGAGTTCTAGAAGTTTGCGTTAGTTACAGATTACTACAGACTGTTCTGTTTTTGACAGATTCTGTTTTGCGTGTGTTGTTTGCTTATTTTGATGAATCTATGGCTAGTAAAATAGTTTATGATCCATAGAGAAGTTGGAATACAGTAGGTTTAACACCAATACAAATAAAGAATTAGTTCATTACAGTACCTTAAAGTAGTCTTTTGTTTTCTTTCTCTAACGGAGCTCACAAGATTTCTATTGAGTTTTGTGTTGTGAAGTTTTCAAGTTTTGGGTGAATTCTTTTGATGGATTATGGAACAAGGAGTGGCAAGAGCCTAATCTTGGGGATGACCATGGCACCCCAAAGATAATCCAATGACACCAAAAATTCAAAGCTTGGGGATGCCCCGGAAGGCATCCCCTCTTTCGTCCACTTCCATCGGTAATTTACTTGGAGCGATATTTTTATTCACCACATGATATGTGTTTTGCTTGGAGCGTCTTGTATTATTTGAGTCTTTGCTTGTTAGTCTACCACAATCATCCTTTCTGTACACACCTTTTGAGAGAGCCATATATGATTTGAAATTTGTTAGAATAATCTATGTGCTTCACTTATATCTTTTGAGCTTGATAGTTTTGCTCATAGTGCTTCACTTATATCTTTTAAGCTTGATAATTTTTGCTCTAGTGCTTCACTTAGATCTTGTAGAGCATGGTGGTGGATTTGTTTTAAAGAAACTTGATCTCTCATGCTTCACCTAGATTATTTTGAGAGTCATTAATAGCATGGTAATTTGCTTAATGTTAATACACTTGGTGTTCAAGATATATGAAACTTTCTTTTGAGTGCGTTGAATACTAAGATAAGTTTGATGCTTGATAATTGTTTTGAGATATGAAGATGGTGATATTAGTGTAATGCTAGTTGAGTAGTTGTTAATTCAAAGAATACTTGTGTTGAAGTTTGTGATTCCGTAGCATGCACGTATGGTGAACCGTTATGTGATGAGCTCGGAGCATGATTTATTTATTGATAGTCTTCCTTATGAGTGGCGGTCGGGGACGAGCGATGGTCTTTTCCTACCAATCTATCCCCCTAGGAGCATGCGCGTAATACTTTGCTTTGATAACTTCTAGATTTTTGCAATAAGTATATGAGTTCTTTATGACTAATGTTGAGTCCATGGATTATACGCACTTTTTCCCATCCTTCCACCATTGCTAGCCTCTCTAATACCGCGCACCTTTCGCCGGTATCATACACCCACCATAAAGCTTCCTCAAAACAGCCACCATACCTACCTATTATGGCATTTCCATAGCCATTCCGAGATATATTGCCATGCAACTTTCCACCATTCCGTTTATTATGACACCCTCCGTCATTGTCATATTGCTTAGCATGATCATGTAGTTGACATCGTATTTGTGGCAAAGCCACCTTTCATAATTCTTTCATACATGTCACTCATGAATCATTGCATATCCCGGTACACCGTCGGAGGCATTCATATAGAGTCATATTATGTTCTAAGTATCGAGTTGTAATTGTTGAGTTGTAAGAAAAATAAAAGTGTGATGATCATCATTATTAGAGCATTGTCCCAAGTGAGGAAAGGATGATGGAGGCTATGATTCCCCCACAAGTCGGGATGAGACTTCAGACGGAAAAAAGAGAAAAAAGAGGCCATAAAAAAAGGAGAAAAGGACCAAATAAAAAAATGAGAGAAAAAGAGAGAAGGGACAATGCTACTATCCTTTTACCACACTTGTGCTTCAAAGTAGCACCATGATCTTCATGATAGAGAGTCTCCTATGTTGTCACATTCATATACTAGTGGGAATTTTTTATTATAGAACTTGGCTTGTATATTCCAATGATGGGCTTCCTCAAAATGCCCTAGGTCTTCATGAGCAAGCGAGTTGGATGCACACCCACTTAGTTTCTTTTGTTGAGCTTTCATATACTTATAGCTCTAGTGCATCCGTTGCATGGCAATCCCTACTCACTCACATTGATATCTATTGATGGGCATCTCCATAGCCCGTTGATATGCCTAGTTGATGTGAGACTATCTTCCCTCTTTTTTTGTCTTCTCCACAACCACCACTCTATTCCACATATAGTGCTATATCCATGGCTCACGCTCATGTATTGCGTGAAGATTGAAAAAGTTTTGAAAATGTTAAAGTATGAAACAATTGCTTGGCTTGTCATCGGGGTTCTGCATGATTTAAATACTTTGTGTGGGGAAGATGGAGCATAACCAGACTATATGATTTTGTAGGGATAACTTTCTTTGGCAGTGTTATTTTGAGAAGACATAATTACTTTGATTAGTATGCTTGAAGTATTATTATTTTTTATGTCAATATGAACTTTTGTCTTGAATCTTTCAGATCTGAATATTCATACCATGATTAAGAAGATTTACATTGAAATTATGCCAAAGTATCACTCCGCATCAAAAATTCTCTTTTTATCATTTACCTACTCGAGGACGAGCAGGAATTAAGCTTGGGGATGCCTGATACGTCTCCAACGTATCTATAATTTTTGATTGCTCCATGCTACTTTATCTACTGTTTTGGACTATACTGGGCTTTATTTTCCACTTTTATATTAGTTTTGGGACTAACCTATTAACCGGAGGCCCAGCCCAAAATTGCTGTGTTTTGCCTATTTCAGTATTTTGAAGAAATGGAATATCAAATGGAGTCCAAACGGAATGAAACCTTCGGGAACGTGATTTTCTCATCAGATAAGATCCAGGAGACTTGGACCCTCCGTCAAGAAAGCCACGAGGCGGTCACGAGGGTGGAGGGCGCGCCCCTCCCCCCTGGGCGCGCCCCCCTGCCTCGTGGGCCCCTCGGAGCTCCACCGACGTACTCCTTCCTCCTATATTTACCTACGTACCCCCATTAGACCAGACAAGGAGCCAAAAACCTAATTCCACCGCCGCAACCTTCTGTATCCACGAGATCCCATCTTGGGGCCTGTTCCGGAGCTTCACCGGAGGGGGCATCCACCACGGAGGGCTTCTACATCAACACCATAGCCCCTCCGACGAAGTGTGAGTAGTTTACTTCAGACCTTCGGGTCCATAGCTAGTAGCTAGATGGCTTCTTCTCTCTTTTTGGATCTCAATACAATGTTCTCCCCCTCTCTCGTGGAGATCTATTCGATGTAATCTTCCACTACAAGAAATTTGTTAATACGTGACAGTAACAGTCCGTCATGGAATAGGAGAAAACCGTCATGGGTGCCCACCCATGACGGAGTCGATGTCCGTCATGTATATCACGTCATAATTTGACATCCTGCTGCCCATGACGGATTTTCACCGTCATGGATTTGCCCCAGGCCCGCCCAAGGCCCAAACTATTGTGACGGAACAATCCGTCATGGACTGACGCCACGTAGGATTTTCAATTGACCAACTGCGATGACATGGCTGCCTACGTGGACACTTTTTTTCTGTCACATAAATCGTCATGGATTTAGGGGCAATATAAATTTAGTTCTGCCATTAGCCTATTTCATTCGGCCCAATTTTCACCAAGTACATTTTTAAGCATAATGTGTTCCACAAATCATAACGCAAACTATGGCCAAGACAAAGTATTTCCAAAGTTTCATACATACATATATGCATCAATATGCAATCATCCACAAGTATTTACAATATAGAAGTTTACAAGATCCTTCAGGAAATGGTAATTTTACAATATAGGCTGACAAAATATCACTCAACAAAGTTAGAAAATAGTACAATCCAGCTCACACAAAGAGAACAATTAAACTACTGAAGTTATTATTCATCTTGTCGTTGGCCCTCCTGATGGACACTATGCATGTCATGCTGATTGTTATTGGCAGCACCAAGTAGCCCACTATGCAATCATACCTAGCATATTTACAAGACCATCGATATGTTAGATATAAATAGATAGAAGAGAATTGTAACAAATGTAAAAACTGAATAACATAATATCTGCTACATATAAGTTTCATGTAGATCTGTATTAATTAAGACAACCAAATTATGGGTAAAATATGAAATGTTAAGTACTCTGCATATCATGCAAACAAGAAACAGAAAAACACTTGTCTGACAATGGGGGACAATACATAATGCAATGCACAAGATTCATTCAATTATCATGTGTAATGATACTTGACAGCAAAAGAAGGCATGTACCTGTATGTTCAAGAGAAAGATACGTAATTTTCTAAGCTAAGGCATGAAAAGGAAAAAGAAGAATACTACTACTCAAAACAAGTTGTGTACGTGCCCCATATTTTGAGTGAAAAAACTGGCGACGGGACTAGCTCAAAAACATCAAAGACTTGATGTGTTTTGTAAGTTTATCTGTGAACTTTATTTGATAATTATGTTGCCATTGATGGTTAAGGCACTATGGAATTTCGAGCATGACTTCATGCCTCCAAGAATCTAGAAGTAACATGCATGTAGAAATATAACACTAAGTGCAGGTATAAGCCATCAAGTAATAAATTTAGCATTCCTTCAAATTTTTAAGCAATGAAATGACTTGCAGGAATATATGTGCAGACCTGTTTATTGCATCATTTACTGAAATTGTTTATTGCATCATTTACTGAAATTTGCATAACACAACACTTGCTGGCAGACGTTGGACTAGTCATGCAAAGTATATGAATCATGAGTATTATGCCCATTTTAATCCACTTTACATTGCTGAGGTCATTTTACTCTTCTGAACATATCCATGTCATGGGAAAAATTTGAGGAGTGTATTAACAACCTAAATATAAGAATATTGTGAAATACAGTGTTCAGTCACAAATATTACTTGGACAAAGTGGTCAGCTAAGTAGATCCCATGGAGATAAATCAAGAGTTGCCAGAATTTGAATGTTCAGTCGAAGGATAAGATACCATGGTACTCTTCTCCTCAGCAAAATGGCAGATAGCATCGTCACCTGCCCCACTGGCAATAACATCCTTGCTGCGTGCACAGAGTAGCAAGGAACCAACAGTACCATCTCATGGGCGTTTACTTATTGAACTAGCAGCTTTAACTAACTAGCAGATCTCGGAAATTCTACATTGCTGCTGCTCGCAATGCTATTTAGCTGTAACTTGCATGTGCGAAAACAAAGTAGCCACGTTTTGTGCATCATGGTTCGGTACAAGAAAATGTGAGAGCCCATGGAGAACTATGCTAGAGCAAAGCAGTAATCACTTGGAAAGGAAAGAAAAATAGAGCGAGAGGGTCGACCTTGTTTTGTGGGGAATCATGGTGGTCGGGGCGGACGATCTCGCTGTCGAGCTCGAGGGTGGGGTGCCGGTCGTCATCGTCCATGGAACTGGAGAGACGGAGAGCTCCTGCTGATTTGAATCGAATCAAAAAAACTCGATTGGGGATGGGACAGAGAAAGAATGAACGGAGGAGAAAGGACACGAGGGGGTAGGGAGGGACCTTGTGTGGGGCGTCATCGTCCCCAGCAAGGTCGAGCTTGTGCCTCCTACAGGTCACGGTCGTCGTCCTCTCCTCGTCCCGTGCTGGCTGATCCGAATCTCCGGACGGCGAGGCAGCTGCGCGGCCTGGAAAACGGAGTAGAAGGCCCCTGCAATAGATCCATGGCCCTGGTCGTTGCTTGCGAGCAGCAGCTACTCGCCGCATCGGCTAAGGTTGGCTTCCACTTCCATCGGGCCGCTTCAGCCGCCGTCGCCATGGATCTTGGCTGCCCTCATCGGTTGGAGGCAGGGAGGTGGGGGCGAAGGACGGGGTGGAGAAGATGGGAGGCGTGGAGGCGGACGGGGATGAGGAGATGCGTGGTGGTGGAGGACGGGGACGAGGAGATGCGATGTGTGGTGGCGGCGAGCGGAGAAAAGAGATAAGGGATGGGTGGACGGGTGTGTCTTAGGGTTAGGTTTTATATGGGGAAATGTTTAGGGCTTCTGGTGGGCTTTTGGCGGGCCTGCGGTGCTATACTAGGCCGGTCATGACGATTTTGAAATTGTCACCGAAAATCCGTCATGGATTAACAGGTTTCTTGTAGTGTTCTTTTTGCGGTGTGTTTGTTGAGATCGATGAATTGTGGGTTTATGATCCAACTTATCTATGGAAAATATTTGATTCTTCTCTGAATTCTTTTATGTATGATTGAGTTATCTTTGCAAGTCTCTTCGAATTATCCGTTTGGTTTGGCCAACTAGATTGGTAGTTCTTGTAATGGGAGAAGTGCTTAGCTTTGGGTTCAATCTTGCGGTGTCCTTACTCAGTGACAGAAAGAGTTGCAAGGCACGTATTGTATTGTTGCCATCGAGGATAACAAGATGGGGTATTTATCATATTGCATGAATTTATTCCTCTACATCATGTCATCTTGCTTAAGGCGTTACTCTGTTTTTAACTTAATACTCTAGATGCATGCTGGATAGCGGTCGATTAGTGCAGTAATAGTAGTAGATGCAGAATCATTTCGATCTACTTGTCACGGACGTGATGCCTATATACATGATCATACCTAGATAACCTCATAACTATGCTCAATTCTATCAATTGCTCAATAGTAATTTGTTCACCCACCGTAGAATACTTATGCTCTTGAGAGAAGCCACTAGTGAAACCTATGGCCCCCGGGTCTATTCTCATCATATCAATCTCCATCACTTTATTTACTTATTTTGCCTTTACCTTTTTACTTTGCATCTTTATATCAAAAATACCAAAAATATTATCTCTATTAGATCTCACTCTCGTAAGTGACCGTGAAGGGATTGACAACCCCTAAGCGTTGGTTGCGAGTTGCTATCGTGTTGTGCAGGTACGAGGGACTTGCGCGTGACCTCCTACTGGATTGATACCTTGGTTCTCAAAAACTAAGGGAAATACTTACGCTACTGTGCTACATCACCCCCTCCTCTTCGGGGAGAACCAACGCTAGCTCAAGACGTAGCAAAGACCGTGCTTGCCATCGAAGGATCCGACGACACCGGCACTGCCAAAAAGGCCAAGGCAAGCGACCCCGGCAAGGAGATTGCCGGATGTGCCGCTTGCCGGGCCTTGGCGGCTTCCGACAAGCCAGGGGGCTGCGACAAGCAGTATTGCAAGATCCACCGCACCAAAGGCCACGACCTCTAGAACTGCCGACAAGTTGAGCTGCTCGCTGAGAAGCAGAAAGCCGAATATGAACGGCGGGACAAGGCGAAGGGCCAAGAGGGTGCTGAAGGATCCGGCAAGAAGTGTGGCGCCCAAGGAGGCCGCCGCGGCAAGGATAATTAGCAAGAGAGGCCCGCCCGGGGCCGCAACTAGAAGCAGGAAGACGATGATCATGATGAGGACGATGAGTCCGGCGACCACGAGTTCCAAAAAGCTACAGAGGCCATGTGCGTTGATGGTGGCGCCTTGCTGCATACATCCCACCACCAGCTCAAGAAGTGGGCGCGTGAGATCACGGCGGTGGAGCCGTCACTCGACGCACGGAAGCCACTGAAGTGGTCCAGCACGCCTATCATCTGCGACACCGAGGACCACCCTGACCGCACTACTGCAGTCGGGTGCTTGCCGTTGTTGGTTTCACCAACAATCCGCAACCTCAAGGTGACAAAGATGCTAGTTGACGCGGGGTCGGTCTGAACTTGATCTCACCTGTTGTGATCAAGAGGCTGCAGATCCCTGATGGAGACCTCGAGGAGACGGGCACGTTTCAAGAGGTCAACCTGGGGAGGAGCCAGCCAAAGGGAAAGGTCACGCTTCCCGTGACGTTTGGAGGCGAGTTGAACTACAGGACGAAGAGGATTGTCTTCGATGTAGCCGAGATCCCCTTGCCTTACAACAGGATCCTCGACCGCCCGACGCTGGCCAAGTTCATTGCGGCTTCTCACTACGCCTAACACATTGAAGATGCCCGGGCCAATGAACATCATCACCGTCCCCTCTGACAATAAAGATGTGTTGATTTGCGCTGACCAACTCTACCGGGAAGCGGTTGTAGCAGCTGCCGCCAAGGCACACGCTCCTGCCGTTGAATCCCCGGGAGGAAAGAAGACCGGCGAGACTCCTCGCACCCAGTCCGGCAAGCGCACCTCTTCGGGGTGTTGCGCTCCCGTCGAGGACGTGCCAGAGAGCTCCACCGGCAAGAGCAAGAAGTCCAGAGCTGCACCACCAGAGACCAAGAAGGTGCCCGTCAAGGAGGACGGTACGGGAGGAGCTTTCACCATAAGCTCCACCCTCGATGGCAAATAGGAAAGCGAGCTCGTCACTTTCGTGCGGGCGAATGTCAATGTGTTTGCATGGCAAGCATCCGACATCCCCGACGTTCCCAGGGAAGTGATTGAGCACCATCTTGCTGTCTGTCCTCATGCACGGCCCGTCAAGCAGAAGGTCAGGAAGCAAGCTCTGGAGAGGCAGGAGTTCATCACAGAAGGATCATGAAGCTAGAGGCGGCAGGCTTGGTAAGAGGGGTGCTCCATCCGACGTGGCTGGCCAATCCGGTAGTGGTGCGCAAGGCAAACAGGAAGTGGAGGTTGTGTACTGATTACACAGATATCAATAAAGCTTGTCCAAAAGATCCTTTCCCGTTACCGTGCATCAACCAGATTGTTGACTCCACAGTCGGGTATGACCTGCTATCATTCCTCGACGCCTACTCAGGGTGACACCAGATCTTCATGACAAGCGAAGATGAGGAGAAGACATCATTCATCACCCCATGTGGTACATATTGCTTTTTACGGATGCCTTTCGGGTTGAAGAGTGCTGGCTCTACTTTTGCAAGGGCAGTCCAAATTGGTTTTGATCCCCAGCTACATAGAAATATGGAAGCTTATATGGATGACATAGTGGTCAAAACCAAGGACAAAGCAACACTTGTGCAAGATCTAGAGGAAACGTTTGCAAACAGACGCAAGATCAACCTCAAGCTGAACCCTGAGAAGTGTGTCTTCGGTCTTCCGTCCGGCAAGCTTCTTGGGTTCTTTGTGTCGCAGCGTGGGATTGAGGCAAACTCAGACAAGAGCAAGGCCATCGAGCAGATTGAGGCACCTAAGCAGATCAAGGACATGCGTCGGCTCACTGGCTGTGTTGCCGCCATGAGCAGATTCATCTCCAAGTCTGCTGAGCATGCCCTTCCCTTTTTCAAGATCTTGAAGAAGGTAGGCCCAATGGAGTGGACCCCGGAGGCCGAAGCAGCGCTGCAGGATTTGAAGAAATACCTCTCCTCTACCCCAGTGCTGGTTGCGCCTAAACCACAAGAACCGTTGCTGATGTACCTAGCGGCAACGAATCAAGTGGTTAGCGCCGCACTGGTGGCGGAGAGGGAGGTCGACGAAGAGGTAGCAGCAACGGCAGAATCAACGGATGGTGAGCCAGAACCCTCCCCGACAGGACTTGGTCCTGGTAAGACTTAGCCCCCGGCAAGGGCTGACACCAGTGCAACAGGGCCCGCGCGACTAGGTGAAGTGGCGCAGAAGAAGAAAATGGTGCAGCACCTAGTTTACTTCGTCAGCTCCCTCTTGCAGGGGGCTATGTCGAGGTACTCCGGTGTGCAGAAATTGCTCTTCGGCCTTCTTATGGACTCGAGGAAGCTGCATCATTACTTCCAAGTGCACGAAATCACTGTTGTCACCCGCCTCCCATTGCAACGGATACTGCATAACCCAAATGCAACGGCGAGGATTGTGGAATGGGCCCTGGAGCTGTCAAGTTTTGGTTTGAAGTTCGAAAGCACCTCGACGATTCAGAGCAGAGTCTTGGCGGAGTTCGTTGCTGAATGGACCTCGACGCCCGACGAAGAGGTCCAGGAGACTACTCTCCCCGCCAAGGAAATGAGTCGCAATTGGATCAGGTACTTTGATGGAGCCTTCTCACTACAAGGCGCCGGCGCTGGTGTGCTGCTCGTCGCACCCACCAGAGAGCACCTCAAGTACGTGATCCAAATGCACTTTCCCTGGGAGATGTCAACGAACAACACTGCCGAGTATGAGGGATTGCTTGCCGATCACAGGATCGCGGCAGACCTCGGAGTCAAGAAGCTCATCGTCAGAGGTGATTCGCAGCTTGTCATCAGGCAGATCAACAAGGACTACCAGAGCCCGTTGATGGAAGCTTACGTGGATGAGGTGAGGGAACTGGAGGAGCGCTTTGACGATATACAGGCAGAGCATGTCCCCCAAGTGGAGAATGACATCGCCGACTACCTGTCAAAATGCGCCGCCCTCAAGCTACCTGTGGAACCAGGTACTTTTGTGCTTCGGTTAACTCAACCATCCATTGAACCATCAATAGAGCAAAATAAGCGAAGGAAGTCAGGTCCTGGCAAGTACTTCCCTACCGAGCTTCCTGGGGCCGTCGGCGAAGAAGTTGCCGTGGACGTCGAGCCTGCCGTGGGACAACCGACTCCGGTGGGGCGCCAAGCCCTTGCCGTGGAGGCAACCGTTCCCACAACGGAAGAAATGCCTTTGGTCCTTGCCGTCGAGCCACAGGCTCTAGCATGGGTGCAACATACCGTCCGATTCCTCCAAATAGGGGAGCTTCCTGAGGAGCAGGAAGAAGGAGAGAAAGTGGCCCGCCGATCTGCCTGTACCAATTCGTTGACAACGTTCTGTACAAAAAAAGACCGAATGGAGTGAAATTGAAGTGCATCCCCTGGGAGGAAGGACTGGAGCTGTTGGCAGAGATACATGGATGCATATGCGGCTCTCACATAGGGTCAAGGGCCCTTGCCGGCAAGGCTTTCCGGCAAGGCTTCTTCTGGCCCACTGCCCTCCAGGATGCAACGGCACTAGTAACCAAGTGTGAAGCGTGCCAATTCCATTCGAAGAAGCTTCATCAGCCGGCTCAAGCCTTACAGACAATCCCTCTCTCCTAGCCATTCTCGGTCTGGGGGCTTGACATACTGGGCCCTTTTTCCCGCGCCATCGAGGGCTTTGAGTACTTGTACGTTGCAATCGACAAGTTCACAAAGTGGCCGGAGGTGAAAGCAGTGAGGAAGGTGACTGCATAGTCAGCCTTCAAATTCTTCAAGGGGATAGTTTGCCGCTTTGGTGTGCCGAACAGAATCATCACCGACAATGGCACACAGTTCACAAGCCACACCTTCATGCAATATATTGAAGACCTCGGCAGCAAGGTTTGTTTTGCTTCTGTGGCACAACCACGGAGCAACGGCCAAGCAGAGAGGGCAAATGCTGAAGTGCTACGTGGCCTGAGGATGAAGACTTTTGACAGGCTGCACAAGAGCGGGAGGCGCTGGATTGATGAGTTGCCGGCGGTTCTTTGGTCAACCAGAATGACGCCAAATCGAGCCACCGGCTAGACACCCTTTGCGCTGGTTTACGGGGCAGAAGCAGTTCTCCCCACGGAACTCATATATGGGTCACCTCGAGTGCTCGCTTATGATGAGCTTGAGCAAGAGCGATTGCGGCAAGATGACGCAATGCTCCTCGAGGAAGATCGTCTTCAGGCGGCTGTGAGAGCAGCACGCTACCAACAAGCCTTGCGCCGCTACCATAGCCGCAAGGTTCATGCCCGAAGCTTTGAAGAAGGCGACCTTGTTCTTCGGCGCGTTCAGTCGGCCAAGAATTCCAACAAGTTGATGCCAAAGTGGGAAGGCCCTTATCGGGTAACACGAGTCACCAGGCCTGGCGCAGTCCGCCTGGAGACCGAAGATGCCATTCCAGTGAGCAACTCCTGGAACATCGAGCATCATCACAAGTTTTACCCATAAGGCGCGGCTACCGGGCCCCCCGGCAAGCCACCTTTTGTACAAGCTTTGCCGGCAAGGCATGTAACCCTCTGTACAAAGCTAGGTGTAGACCCTGAGCATAAATAAATGAAGTGATGGAGCCCCAAGTTATAGCATGCATGCTAGATTGAGTCTCTCCCTCGGTTAGGGTTGATAGTGCTTAGCGGCGATTAACCCCTAGCATAGAGGTCGAGTTTGCGTCTCTTTGTTCCTGTCCATCCTCTTTGGTTCGCAGGGTACATAAGTATTTTCCTCCAAGGGGATGGAAGAGAGCAAGCCGGCTCTCCGAGCCCGGCAAGCCAAGCTTGCAGGGGCTGAAGACACAAAGGTCCACCCACGGCAAGCTAGGGTTGCCGGGGGGCTGCAAATCCAGATAAGCTTTCTTATCTCTTGTTATGCATTTCTGTATAAAGATTGGGGCGTATGAAACCTCGCTTTATTCCGAGACTATCGTGCTCCCTTCATTCCTACCACCCAAGAACTTCTTCTTGGTTCGGAATCTGGTTGTAGCCGCGACGACAAGGAAGAGTGCGTAGGGCCCACCCCTACTTCGTCCCTACCTCCGCCAAAGGCGTGAGTATTGTCGAATGGAGTAGGGGAGCGGCAAGGCCTGCTGCCGGGCAACGGTGTTTATATTAAAAATAACAAGGATTTGTTCCTTGGTATGGGGTTTGCTCACACACACAAGACCCGGCAAGCACCCTTTTTCCATTAATATGTTCCATACAGGTACAGTTCGTACGGAATGTAAACATGAACAGGGAGGTTACAAGTTTTAAACCTAACTAAGGCCCGTAGGCTTACAAACTGAAAAAAGATAAAGTGCCCGTAATCCCTTTCTTGTCCCTCTCCTCAGGAAATAAAACAAGAAGGCAAAAGGGCAGAAGGAGCGCCTAAGCGAGGTGCGAGTAGCAGAAGGCGCCAAGGGAACATGTCGGCGGCCGCCTAGAAGGGGGATGGTGGTGGTGGTGCCGGAGGAAGGGCTGGAAGATGAGGCAGCAGTCCGTCAATACGCTACGAAGGTGTCGGTGCCATCGTACTCTGAATTGACAGCCCGCCACCCGCCTTCTTCGCCCTCTCCGGCCTTCCCACACCAGCCACCCAAGGAGGCGACCCCGAGAAGTTCAAGGAGCCGGCTCCACCGGGAGAAGGGGCCCGGTGCAGATGCTGCTGCTGCCGACACCACCTCAGAGCGGCGGGTCCGACACCTAGTCGGACCCGTCATGCTCTTGCCTCCTAGCCTCGTCGTCGCTGCCGCTGTCCTCCTCGTCACTCTTGCTTAAGGACGAGTCTTCGTCATCCGAAGAGCTCTCCATGCAGCACTTCAGGCGAGTTTCGAAATCGCCAAAGACCTTGATGGAGAGCAGGCCATTCTCCATTAACTTGAAGTAGAGAATGAGCCCCGGCGTCAGGCTGGGGATGCGAGTGAAGGTCTTCCACCCGTGGCGAAGATACATGACGTGAGCGGCTGGGAAGTCGACGTCAGCCCATGTGCCGCTGTTCCCGCAGCCCCTCATGTGCAGCCCCAACGCCTGCGGAGGGTCAAGCTATATCTCCCGAGCGAATGGGGTCGGGAGACAAAGACGACGGTGCGCCGGCCGGTGCAGACTGATGAATAACTCGCAAGGGTTGTCCCCGACGTGGCCCTCCATTGGGGGAAGGACCGCTGGCGGAGGCGAGGCCGACGAGCCACCCCGTCCTCCTCTTCCACGAGCACCGCGGCGGCCTCGGCCTCGTCCCCTCTCCCTTCCCCTCGCGGCCGGCTCCGGCGCCACGGGCTCTTGGGGAGGAGCGACGCGTTGTCGAGCAGAGACCCTCGCCACCACCGATGAAGCACCAGCGCACCCTCTCACCATGGCAGAAGGAAGGAAGGAGCAGGGATGGGGAGAGGCGAGTGGCGAAGAACTGAGGGGCGCCATGCCTCCCGCTCCCCTCATTATAAAGGGACGGGGTTAGGGCTCGGCCGCCCCTCTCAGCCAATCCGGCACATGTAGGTGACAGCGGGCGAGGCCATCGACCGCCCTCCCTTCCCAATTGAAGGCGCGTGGGTATCAACCCACACACGCACGTCTTCCCATATTCCGCGCACCTGTCATTCGCCCTACGTCATGCATGCGGCATACGTGGCGCAAGAGATGGGCGTAATACGACGCGTGGAGCGACGGTTCCTAGGTAAGGAGAGTAAATGAGCAGCGGCCCTGCGGTCTCGAAGGGACACGCAAGCCGCCTCTTTACTGTTCACCGCAGGGTGATGCAAGCATGCTTCGATCACCTGCGCACGCAATCCCCACGTCACGCATGCAAAGCGGGTCGTGGGAGAACGCAGCGGGCGGAAAAATCACCCCAAGTGAAACGACCCCGCCTGCCCGTGCATCGTTTTTGGGCCTAGCCCAACAAACGCCTCGCGCTTATGTATGGCCCAGGCCCGGGGGCTCCTGTCGGTGTACTAAAGTAGGGACGCTCCTTCGTACCCCTTACTCGTGCATGGGCAGTCAGAGCCGCACCTACGGCCACGCTTAAAGCAGGGTAGGGACAGGGAATCAAAGCCGCGAGATGGCCAGGGCAACGCCAAGACAGAGGCATAAAGAGAAAGAAGGCAAGGTGGTTTCCCCTGGCAAGACCCTTGCCGGGGCGACCCCCATGGCCCCGGCAAGGACCTTGCTGGGGCGGCTCACCCAATGCCAGCGAAGCACGCCACCCTTGGGCGCCAGTTTCTCCAGCGCCACCAACCACGTTGGGACCGGGGCTTGGGAGGCGCCCCCCTGATGGCATGCAGATTTTTGTGAAGACAAGAAACACTTCAAATCAGAAGAGGATTAGAAGACGACGAACCTCAGCGAGATCCTTGCCGAGGAAACCCACAAGACCCCTGGCAAGATCCTTGCCGGGGACGACCGCAACGCCGCGGCAAGACCCTTGCCGGGGCCCCAGCAAGGCCCTTGCCGAGGACATCCGCGAGGCCACAGCCAGGCCCGCCCCGCCAAGTTTCTACCACTGCTCCCATGCAGCTGCCAGCCCACCAGCTAGGCAGGCACCTGCGTGTCGACGTGAGACTTCCAGGCCAACTCAGCACATGCCTACGTGGTGGCATGCAAACCTTCCTGGAGGCCCTACCACCGCGCCACCTCAGCAGCCTGCCAGCATACATGGCGCTGACCGCCTCGCTGGCCCAGACGCGTGTCAAGGCAGGGCGAGGCGGCGGTAATGTGAACGGGACACGTCAGAGACGCATTAAATGGGTCTTGTCCCGTAATGACAAGCGATAGGCTTAACCACAGTACCCCGATGCCACCCTTGTGTGCCACTGTGGTGATCCCCTTGCCTATAAAAGGAGGCCCAAGGCATCCAGGAGGAGGTTTCGGACCCTGGGACAAGTTACGCTCATTGTAGCTTGCTCAAGAACTCCAGAACACAGATATACACATAAAAGCAGGACTAGGGTATTATGCATCCTCGCGGCCCGAACCTGGGTAAATGACCTGAGTGTTTGTGCTGACTGCTTATCCCGCTCTTGTCACCACCCCGCGCCCCGCAACCGTAGTAGGGATTCTTGTGAACCCATAGGTGTCGTTTCCCACCGACAATCTCCGATAACCCTAACCCTATCGGTGTCTATATAAATCAAGGGTTGTAGTCATTGGGGTTAGAGCTTTATGCATCACCTCATCACCTTAGGGTTTAGCTCATGCTGATCTTGAGGTAGATCTACTCTCTGAACCATACCATACATACAATATAATCAAGCAGGACATAGGGTATTATATCTTCGAGAGAGCCCAAACCTGGGTAAACAGTGTGTTCATCGTCCCTTGTTCCTCATCGATCCTAGATCCACAGTTCGGGACCCCTATCCTGAGGTCTGGCGGTTTTAACAACGACATTGGTGCTTTCATTGAGATTTCCGTTGTGGGGTCGCCTGAAGGATCGATGGCTCGCCTGATCATAGGAGAAGGCATCGAATCTGGGGACTTCTTTGTTCCCGGTAAACTCTTCGCGTTTGGTAGCATCGTACTGCACGCTGATCCGACTGGTCATCTGGGTCTCGAAAACTTTGCTCCTAAACACCGAATTCGATTCGTAATCTGGAATATGCAGTGGACACATGGGGCGATCTGATCTTCACCAAATTCACCGCCCCCTCCCGCGCCCTCCCAGGCTTTGCCATGCCCGCTCTAGAGTCCACCTCCAAACCGATCTACAGATCAGCCCCCGCCCTCCGAACAACTTTGAGCCAGGAGGGCTCCGCTTCAAGCGTGGGACAGACTACACCTTTGGCCGGATCCATCATGTCGACGGAGGGTCTATCTTCGGCTCTCGAGGTAGGATCAAGTGGCGGAGACCAAGAGTCAATCTCAGTTGAAACTTCCCATCACAACGCCCCTCTGGCCTTGAGCCCTTACAACGAGCCGGCAACCGATGGCCAGGGGTTACCCCCGGCCCATAGCAGCTCGATCTCGAATCCCGACATGGAAACTACACACAAATACTAAGGCCCGTCCTTGATCTCTAGTGACAGTCCAGACCCCATCAAGGATCGGCATCGCACCCCGAGCTTAACTCGGCCTGTGGAAACAAAGGACCAGCTAGGACGCTTACTGCCCCCACCCAGTCACAACGGAATTTGGCCTAGAGCCCTCGAATCTGACAACCCTCGCCATGTTAAATGAGGCGCTAGACCGAATCCAGAAAATGACCCTCCAGGAGGACCAGCCCTCATCCCACAATCATCAACCCTTCGAGGCGTACCACAAGGAATTTTACATCTCACCCACCACCCACTTGGTAGCCACTACTGATGATTTAATCGATTTGCTAGATTATAATTCGGAAAACTCCGAATACATGGATGAGGATGGCGGAGCCACATCCATTACCGATGTCCCCCCCCCCCCCCCGTCACCAGACGCTGGACGGCCATGTCCACGTATGATATTTACATTGTGGACACCCCCAAAGATGGTGATGGCACTCCCAATCAGGACCAAGACAAGCCCGGAGATGAGCCGCCCAAGCGCCAAAGATAGCGCCGCCGATCAAAGCCACGCGAGCAACATGGACTCTGCGGAGAACAACACCTCAAATAATACGGATGATCTCGCCAGAGCCGCAACCAACAAACATCATAAGGATGACCCCGTGGGGCAGGAGGACCCATTCAACCCGAAAAACCCTGATGCCTCCAAATATAGCAACTACCTCCCACTCTCCGAAGAGGAGGCCAGTCTCGGGGATGACAACTTCATCGTCCCTGAAGACCCGCTGGAGCAGGAACGGTTCAAGCGGAGGCTTCTAGCCACCGCCCGTAGCCTGAAGAAACAAAAGCGCAAAATCAGGGCCAAACAGGACACCCTCAATGATCGATGGACCAAAGTCCTAGCCGCTGAAGAAGGGTACGACCATGAACATCCAGTCAAAAGCTATCCCAAGCTAAAGTTACTGTCGTAGTTCGATGACGAGGCCGTAGAGCCAATACGTCCGACATATACACATGCCGAACAGCCGGACCGCCCCCCTAGAGGGCGGGACAGAGAAGTTAACGAGGCCAAACACCCCGTTGCACCACCTCGCCGTCATGGCAAGGATCAAGTGCGATCGGCCTATGAATACGACCTCCGCCACGACCTAGACGTTTGAGGAGGCCGTACCATGTCCACATATACAGACCCAGGGAAGATCCTCCCACTTACCGGGAAGGATACTACGATCGGCTAAACCAAAACGATAGAATCCAGGAGCAGTAGCGGATTCGGAGGGCTGGAGACCTCCGACGCGATGTAGCCCGAGTTTGAGGCGCCGCACACCCCCTATGCTTCACAGAGAGGGTAATGTAACACCAATTCTCGGAAGGCTTCAAGCCCGTGAACATTGAATCATACGCCGAAACCACAGACTCGGCCGTATGGATAGAGGATTTCCTCCTCCACATTCACATGGCATGGGGAGATGACCTCCACGCCATTAAATATTTACCACTAAAGCTTAAAGGTCCAGCTCGACACTGGTTGAACAGCCTTCCCGAAGACTCTATAGGCTATTGGGAAGAGCTTGAGGATGCTTTTCGAGCGAACTTTCAGGGCACATATGTCTGGCCTCCGGACGCACACGACCTAAATTGCATCACACAACAGCCCGGAGAATCATCCTGATAGTTTTGGAACCAATTCTTGACCAAGAAGAACCAGATTGTCAACTGTCCGGATGCCGAAGCCTTGGCTGCCTTCAAGCATAGCGTCAGGGATGAATGGCACATAAGGCATGTCGGCCAGGACAAACCAAGAACCATGGCAGCCCTTACTTCTCTCATGACCCACTTTTGAGCGGGTGAAGACAGTTGGCTCGCTCGTAAAAACACCTACCCCAACACACCCGATACCTCTGAGGTTCTGGACGGAAATGGAAAGACACGGTGCAGTAAGAATAAATGTAGCCACAACAACGACAAAGGTGAGGATACAACAGTAAATGCCGGATTCCGAAATCCAAAGTCCAGACCACGAAAGGAGGGCCCTAAAGGCTACGGCGATGGCCCATCCAGACTAGACACAATTCCATACATGCCTTGCCAGATCCACGACACGTCAAAGAAGCTCGCCAACCACTCCAACCGTAACTGTTGGGTGATCAAGCAAGCCGTCAAGCTCACAGTAGAAGACTCGGGCAAAAGCCCACGTAGCGAGGACCACGACGAGCCCCACAGGCCGAACAATGGAGGCCAGAAACACTTCCATTCTGAAGTCAAGACGGTAAACATGATCTATGCAACCCACATATCGAAGGAGGGGAAGCAAGCACTGCGAGATGTGTATTCCGTTGAGCCAATAGCGCCGAAGTTCAATCCATGGTCAGCCTGCCCGATCACTTTCGATCGCAGGGATCACCCGACCAACATACGCCATGGAGGGTCCGCAGCCTTAGTACTCGACCCCATCATCAATGGATTCCACCTCACTAGAGTCCTAACGGACGGGGGTAGTAGCCTCAATCTGATATACGAAGACACAATGAGGAAGATGGCGATGGGTCCATCAAGGATCAAACCCAGTAACACCAGCTTCAAGGGAGTCATTCCGGGAGTGGAGGTCCGCTGCACAAGCACTATGACGCTTGAAGTTGTGTTCAGCTCTCCGGATAACTTCCAAAGCGAGGACTTGATCTTTGACATTGCACCTTTTCGCAGCGGCTATCACGCCCTCCTCGGCCGAACAACATAATTCAATGTCGTCCCGCATTACGCGTTCCTCAAGCTGAAGATGCCCGGTCCTTCGGGTGTCATAACTATCAACGGGAACACGGAATGCTCACTTCGAACCGAAGAGGACACTATGGCTTTAGCGGCCGAAGACCAATCCGGCCCATACAGGCCCCGATGCCGACCCGTCGTAAATGCCGGTGACAACAGTAAACGGGTTCGAACCTACTCCCCGTCATGGGAACCCGCATGCGTTTGCCGAAATAGGGATACGCGCCCCATGACACGCCCACATTCTTTGCGCTCCACATGCCTCGTCAGCACAATTTCGCTCTCAAAATACCATGGGCAGCCATGAGGCATATACCAATTCATCTGAAGCATGTGTTCGGCTAACCCGTACCTCGGAGTTACCTTGTCTTCGGACGAGCCGGGGGCCAATTCCTGACCCCCCCCCCCCAAGCATAAAGCTTCATCAGCAGGACCCTCACCCCTCAAGGTTTCATGGAAGGTCCCAACACACAGCTCTCAGAAGCAAAGGCATAGACGTGCGGCTGGGCACAGTGAAGGCTTCGACTCACGCATCAAGGCCCTGGGTAAACCTTTATTCTGTAAAACTCTTATATTTTTAATAATGCCTTGGCAGTTCGCATTGTATGGTTTGACGTCTTGAGCTTACGAGAAATAATAAAAATGCCCCTTATGGTGTTCGGATACCCGCATCTTGTGATTTTCTATCTCCTTTCTGATTCTCCATTCGCTCTTCAAACAACCCGGCATGAAAACATATTCGTTTAAACTAACCAAGAGTTCGATTTACACATCAGCTCCATATCTTAAAGCCCGACACTGCCTTCTGCTGGGTGTTCGGCATCTCGGATATTGCACTATATGCATCAATTCCGAACTATGTCTTGGGTCAATAGTTGGGTTGCCCGGCTCATGTGCTTGCCCCTTATGTTTTGCATGTTTAGCTAACAGGGAAAAGGGAGAACTCCTGCAATTATACTTCTGGCTCGCCCGGTCAAGTACCTCGGGAGGAGAAAGCCGAAAAGTGACCGTCATAGTAAGCGTGAACTGGTCAGCGATCCGATGACGAGGTTTGACTCCAAAAATCATTGGCAATTTCGCTGTGTCACATTAAGGGTTCATCTTAACACAAACCATGTGATCGGAAAGGGTAGGTGTTGACCCCCAAGTACATCACAATACACTGGGGGCTAGTCCTTAGCCCCCACCATCAAGCTCCTAAGGCTAAGTGAAAGCACTAAAACCGAATAGTACGATTGCCTGGTTTCGCTCGCGCACTACCGCATCCGAGTACAAAGACGTTGGCTAAGGGTAATAGTGCGGAGACAAAACACCCCTCATGATATTCACCTGGGATAGTGTGGAGACAAAACACCCCTCGTGATATTCACCTGGGGGCTGAAGCCGATGACTGGTAGCTTTCAAAATAAACATACGGCCATAGAGGAGTCAAAATTAAATCATGACAATATAAAATAAGCCAGGCAGATGCATAATAAAGCATCAGGTCCACTTAGTACAAACTTAATACAATCATTTGAGCATTACGTCTTTTGAACACTCGCCCTCTATCGCCCGCGCGCCATTCATCACCTGTGCAAAGTACTGCTCAGGGCGACAGTGCTCTTTTCCCTTGGGCGGAGGACCAGTGGACCAGTGGCCAATGCACCATGGTCTTCGCAAACGCAAGCCTCGCCCCCTCAAGGCACACTGAGCACTTCATGGCGTCAATCCAGACGGGCGCCTCTCGCAGCTTCTGCACAAGGCTGAAGTAGGTGTCTGAAATGGGCTCGGCAGGCCACAGACTGACACAAAGGTCCTTCACGGCCGCTCAGACATCCGATGCATCTCCATCAGCTGCTTCATTTGATCGATGAGGAGGGGAGGGCGCTCGGAATCCGGAAACTGTGACCAGAAGAGCCGCTGCGTAGTGTCCTCCTTGACAGTAGCGTAGTGCTTCACTGCGGCCGCCACATTCTTCAGAAGATCGGCAAAGGCGGCTGTGGAGCGCCAGACCCGCGTCAGCCAGGCGAACCTCTTGCCTCCGAACACACTCTGCAGTAAGTATTTCTTACCATTTGCAATTTGCCCGACTTGGCGGAGCTCTTTCCGGACACGACGTGCTTCAGGCCTTGCCTCCCGGAGCTCCTTCTTCGCCTTGGATAGCCGGGAGGATCGCTCCTCCAGCTCCTTCTCAAGGGCCTCCAGCTTTTGGTGGCATCCTGGAGCTCCACTTGGACTTCGGTTACTCGAGCCTCATGCTGCTCAGCAGTAAGCTTGGCCTTCTCAAGCTCGGCCACCGCCTTGTCAGCAGACGTTTTCTTTGTGGTCGCCTCTGCCTCATCTTTCTTCAAGGCCTCCCTCAAGCTTTCGACTTCAGCGGCGGTAGCTGCAAGATCATCACCATAAAGGATTAGCATACGGTCTGGATCATCAATATCTGACATTAAGCAATTACACATCTTATCAAAGAGCTTACCTTGCGCCTCGTCAAGCCATTTGTTGACAATGTCAAGCTCTTTATTGGAATGCTTGAGCGTCCAATCCATCTCCTCTAGCGCCGCAACATTAGCACTCGCTGCCAGAGAAGATGCCTGTGATATTAAATAATTCACATCGCTTATAATAATGGCCTATTGAACGAGATCCTCCGCGGTTTTTCTTCGCAAACCTTGCAGATTCTCAGGGGCTACTACAAGTATGGCATACTTAAACTAGGGATTAAATCCAATTTATGAGGAAAGAACATTACTTGACTTACCTCAAAGCTTGTCCGAAGGCCCTGGACAGGGTTGTTCAGTCCGGATTGGACAGACCGAACACCTTGCATGACCGCACTCATGAGAGTGTGGTGCCCGTTGACGATGACGGAGTTGTTCACCAACTCCTCTAGCACGTCCGACCAACTAGCCGTCGCCCATTCGGAAGTGTTCGGTGATGGCATTGTCTCCACGACCCCTTCTCCACTGGAAGGAGGAACATGTTCCGTCGAGGGCCTTGGGGGCTCGGGAACGGACGGCTGATGGGGTCCGGATGGCCCGGACTCCTCCCCCGCATCAGCCAGGAGGGATGTGCCTTCCTGGTCTTCGGCGACCGAGGTGTTAATCTAGGCCATTACGATGTCAACCTCCTCCTCTGTGTTCGGATGAGAAGGGGTCTTTCGCGACAAAACCTCCCCAATCTCTTCGGGGACTAAGGGAGGTACGGAATGTGACTCGAAGCCACTGTATGCCAGTTCGGTGGGCGAAGACGTGCCCTCTGAGGTTTGCTCGGCGGGGTGGCCACACTGAGGGCTACACCACAAAAATAAACAGTCAATCTACGTTCTACCAGGGACTATTAATGAATAAAGCAATTGAAAATGTACGATACGTACCTGGTCGCACGGGGCTTGACCTTGGGTCCCTTCTCCAGAACCTTTTCAGACGCTTCGGACTCCTCGTCAGAGTCTGAGCTATCAGACGAGACCAGCTTAGGCCGGCACTACGTTTTCGGGGCCGAAGAAGGTTGAACCTCCTCGACGTCGCTGGACATCGCCCTCTTCTTAGAGTGAGAGGAGGCACTTTCCTCCTCGT
This sequence comes from Triticum timopheevii, assembly GCA_963921465.1. Classification (NCBI taxonomy): domain Eukaryota; kingdom Viridiplantae; phylum Streptophyta; class Magnoliopsida; order Poales; family Poaceae; genus Triticum; species Triticum timopheevii. Next base: position 575,740,296 of record OY997264.1, on the reverse strand, counting down.
CCTCATCCTCGTCCCCCACCTATATGGAAGGGGCCGCAGTGTTTTCGGACCGGGTGTCCGGACGAGCTCTGTGACGAAGGCCCTCCCTGGCCTCCGGTACCTCGGTCTTCTTGCCCTTCTTGTCAGGTGCATTGTACGGCACCACGACTAGTAGCTTCTCCAGCTGCTCGAATCGGGGCTCTTCTGGCAGCGGCGCTAGGCCGCTGATCTTCCCGGCCTTGGCAAGCCAGCCCTGCAAAATCCACATAAAGGGGTTCGGATCAAATCATACAATGGGGATATTTGAACTCATGTCGAGACAAACGACGCTCATCTTCTTTGGAGGGGTCGCAGCGTTAAGGCCGATGTCCTCCCCCTCGACCGGCTAGTCCTTCTGTGGCTTTAATAGAAGGCCCCACACTTTCTTGTGGGTCGTGCCGAAGAGATGTTGCACAGTGGCTGGATCCTCGGGGTCATACTCCCACATGGGCTTGGCCCTCTCCTGGCAGGGGAGGAGTCGACGATGGAGCATAATCTGAATCACCTTGACCAGCTTTGCGGCCATCTCCATTATGTTGACAACGTGCTTCTGCAGCGCCTTCAAGTCATCAGCGGACCCCTAGTCTGGGCTCTTATTGATCCATGAGGCCAGCCTGGTGGGGGTCTGAACCTGAATGCGGGAGCCGCCGCCAAGCCGACTCCCCTTGGCTCGATGATATAAAACCACTCCTTTTGCCATATTCTGACGGTGTCGACAAATTGGCCCTCTGGCCAGTGGACCCTCGTCAGTTTGCTGATCATGGCCACGCCGCAGTCCGCGTCTTCGCTGCCGAGCACCTTGGGCTTGACATTGAACACCTTCAGCCACATGTTGAAGTGTGCTGGACTCAGAGGAAGGCCTCACAGAAGATGATGAAAGACGAGATGTGGAGAAGGGAGTTGGGGGCCAGATCGTGGAAGTCTATCCCGTAGAAGAAAATCAACCCCCTCACAATAGGGTGCAGGGGAAATCCAAGCCCCCTAAGGAAATGAGGGAGGAATATGACCCTTTCGCCCGACTTGGGCATAGGGATGATCTGGCCCTCTTCAGGGGCCCGATGGGCAATCTCGGCCGACAAATAGCCGGCCTGCTTCAGCCTCAAGATGTCACCGTCTATGACGATGGAGGCCTCCCACTTCCCGTTGGCGCCGGATCCGGCCATGGTCGAAGGAGATGGAGTGGGATTTGCTGTGGGGAGCAGAGGACAAGGCCGCTGGAGCTCTGAAGATCTGCATGAGTGGAAGGTGGAAGAAGGAGTGGGACGCTGACCGTTGTAGCTCCCCCTTTATAGGCAGCTGATATGCCAAGAGTTCCTTTTTCCACGCCGTTGGCTTCTCCACTTCCCATTACGCTTGCAACATTATGTGCGGGGTGGGCAATTGAAATCATTGATCATATCTCTTGAAAGGCGGGGCACGATCCCCACCTTGATGAGACGAGTCAAACGTGGATCGGCCTCGAGCCGCTCTTCGAGAAATGCTAACCGCTCATTGTTATGACCGAATGTGACTCTTCGTTGCAAGAGAAAAAGTTGTCACATAAAGGCACTGTTTATACTTAGACTGTTTTTTGTTCTTGCCATCATTGCTAAGTAAAACTGGCGTTTTAGATTCTGGACATCACCAGGCTCCGAACATAGACGAAACGAAGCAGAGAACTCGCCCCACAAGCCAAATACTGTTAGACGAACAGATGCCGGACACAAGCCTTGGCGTTGGAGGGTAGTTCGGGGGCTACTGAGGGAGTCATGGACTAAGGGGTCCTCGGGGCGTCGGCCCAATGGATATGGGCTGGGCTGGTGAAGCCGCATAGTGACGGAAGATCTACGAAGCCGTGGTGTGTCCTCCAAGTCAATGGTGGACATGATCTCTTTTCCCCTTATTGTAATCTATCTCCTATAACCCTAACCTTATCGGTGTCTATAGAAACCAAGGGTTATAGTCATTAGGGTTAGAGCTTTATTCATCACCTCATCACCTTAGAGTTTAGCTCATGCTGATCTCGAGGTAGATCTACTCTGTAAACCATAGCATACATCTAATATAATCAAGTAGGACGTAGGGTATTACCTCTTCGAGAGGGCCCGAACCTAGGTAAGCACTATGTTCGTCGTCCCTTGTTCCTCATCGATCCTAGATCCACAGTTCGGGACCCCTACCCCGAGGTCTGCCGGTTTTGACACCGGTAGTGGGTTCAGAAGAGCAACTTGTCAACATAATACACCGGGGCACGACGTGGCGCTGTGCGCGAGGGGATACACGTGCGCGAGCCACTAACGGGCGCAACCGAACGGGGACAGTAGTTGACGGCTCAAGGTCGTCGCGCGTTTTTTTTGTGTGTGTGTTTTGGACGAAGGAAGGGGACGAATCAGTGCGGGAGAAAAAACGGTTCGAGAGGAGCGCTCCCGTCGCCACGATGGTGAGCGATCGCAAGGCCCGCGTGCGTCCGGCGTACGTTTCAGCTGGCGCACTGGGTAGAAACGTTTCCCATCATAAATTTGAGCAACTACCTATTATTGATTCAAGTTATTTTCTCTTTCATAATAGAGGGAGAGAGAGCAGCCCAAAAGACACAATAGAGGCAAGCATGCCCTGAGTCTCTCTCTCTATCTATCTAGTAGTTATACACCGCAAGGCTATTGCTCCCCTCTAGTTCTCCGACGGCGCTCTCATTTAGACGGTGAAGCCCTTGTCGGATTGGCGATTCAGTATGTTACCTACAAGGGCACCATACTATGGGTGCTCGATCTATCGGTTCGAGGGACGGAATTCTCACGGCTAGGAGATAAAACCTAGCGGCGGGAATCAGCATCAACTCGCTTCGCCAACTCGTCAAAATTGTATCAGCGAAAGGGGTTTAAACCATTTGCATATGGCTTAACTGCACTAACAATAACTAAAGAACCTAACTAATTCAAAGGTATCACGGGAGGAACACATGATCCATGCCGGCGGCGTGTAGAAGCTTCGGCCTAGATGTCCGACGCCCTCGATTTTCTTCACCCCACCGTCCTTGAGATTGTACAGCCCGACAGCCCGAAGGTCACCGGGATCATTGTGAATTCCGTACGACCTGTAAAGGGCCCCTCGGTCGAGCCCATCGCCAGTGAAGTAGACGCAGCCGGCCTTGATCTGCGGCCACTCCGTAGTTGGCAAGCACACCGAGTTGTTCACCCCGACGAAGAGCGCAACGTCGCCGATGTCCGTCACTTCCTTCCAGTACTGCCCGTTGTCGCCGAGGACATGCACCTTGAAGGAGCACGGCCACCTGTCTTGGCCGTGCCGCTCCCTGGTCACCGTGGGGTACTTGAGCACCACCATCAGCCGCCCTCCCGGACCCACAGCGAGATACTTGCTGCACGAAGACGCGGTGCCGTCTTCGTTTTCTCCGACGGTCAGCCTTGGCGCGACAGCCGTGGCAGTGTACGCGCCGGACTCCGAGTCGCGCTCCCATGCCTCCACGACGCCCTTGTAGGAGAGGGAGTAGAACTGGCCGTCGTGGTGGACGGCGTCCTCAACGCCGTCCGGCGAGGGCGCCAGCCTCCACGCCGGGTCCTCCGCCGTGGCGAAGGCCGGGGCGCTGATCGTTTGGTGCATGATGAGCATGGCGGCGTAGCTGCCGGGGCTCGGGGACGCCGAGAGGACCACCTTGCGGTAACAGTACATGCGCATCTGGTCGCTGCTGAACGTGTACGTCGACCCGTACACATCCGGCCCCGGGTAATGACCGCCGTATCGGGCTCGCATCAAGTCCTGTACCGCCAAGTAGAAGCCGCATTGCATGAACTGCCGGAAGAGACCCGTGGTGGAGATATGCGGGAGCTCGTGCTGGTCGCCGGTGGCCAGGTTAACGAGGTAGATCTGGCCGCGGACGTCGACCGTGGCGATCCTCACGCCGGAGGAGCCGAGGACGAGGTGGCCGCGCAGCGCGGGGCTCCGGGCGGACACGATGAAGCGGCGCTCATCGGTGATGGACACGAGCTCGAGCGTCTCCGTGGTCTTGCCGGGGAGGAGGAGCCACGGCGAGTACGGGCACGGCTTGATCACGTCGTCCTCGCACGATGCGTTGATGACCGCGGCGAAGGCGAAACGGTCGATGGGACCCAGGCGGTCGTGGATGTTCAGCAGCACGTCCGTCGGGAGGTCGTGGCATAGGCTGGGGGCGTCGGCCACCTTGGAGGGGTTTGCTTTCCTGGCCGCCGCGGCCTTGCGTCTCGCCATTGGCACGTAGGAGTACCACAGATCGAACGAAAAAGTGGCTAGGGCAGATCCTATTCGGGCTTGTTCGGTTAATCCTCTCCCCAAAAGGATTGAAGGGGATTGGCAAGGATTGATTTGTATTTTGACTAACAAGAGGTTTAAATCCCCCTCAAACCCCTTCAATCCACTTGGATTGGCACGCAACCGAACAAGGCCTCAGCGATTTTCTTTAGGGATGTTCAGTGGGTCTTTTTTTTAGTTTTTTTAGGGATGTTCGACGCTTAGATTGATACTACCAAAAAAGCTCGTGCGTTCCCCTAAAAAAAAAGCTCGTGCGTTGCAACGGAAGAAAAAATTACACACGCTCTTAAAACAATAACCATCACTCAAGACCATAATAGGTCCACGTTCTTTATTTGAGCGGGGCATCACATGTGTGTTGCCGTTTATTCTCCTTCTCACCCTTGCCGGCTATGGCCTCAGTGTTCACACAAACCAACAGGTGTTTGAATGTTGTTAATCGTATTCCTAAGGCATCTCTCTCCCTCTCTCTCTCTCGCTTTCGTGGTGAAAATTTTATCGTTTTTCCCCTGAGAGGCTTTTCAGAGATGTGCATGTGTGGTTATTGATGTCTTCTTTGTCTCTATATGGTTTTAGTAAGTGTTTCTTTGCAATTCGGATCACCGCCCATACAAAAGAAAAACGGATCATGCGCTATAATTTACAAATTTTCTTTCAAAATAATGTTTAACAGTTAAAAATAACATTATATTCAGATTCTATACATTTTTCTAATCAAATATCATATATAACAAGTTAAAATCGGAGTTTCGGTTTTAAAAATATGAATAATTTAGAAAATCATTTGTTTGACTTAAATATGATTCACGGGTGAATTACCTAAAAGGTCGGGAGAGGGGGGGGGGGGTTCCCCAACAAATACAAAATAACGGTTCGGCTATGACTTAAGTGTGTACTACGAGTTAATACACGGAAAATGCAAGAGATTTTGTGCAAAACTGAAGAACTTCTTGCTTTATTATTAGCTAGAGACTAGCACATATGCCCATGCGTTGCAACGGGAGAGAAAATTATCGTGTCCATCAAAACATTCGCCAGCGCGACACACCAGCCTCTGGACGATGCCACCTAGCAATGGTAGTGGGGCAAATGAGGTGGGCTCCTGCCCGATGGCGACCAAGACAGAAGCGCATCAGTACGGGCGTCGCCTAGTTGATGCGGTAGCTGGTGAAGATCTGATGATATGCTGTATGCATGCACGCACCTTGTACACGTCCAACACCCGCACATCTAATGATACCGCCTTGGATACGGCTCCCTAGACGATTTGATATGTCTGGGTTGTCGATGAGATCTTTCATCGAAAAATGAAAAGGGTCACAATAATTAGCGTGTCTGCTAGTATTTGGACGTCTGGTGGGAGGTACAAGGTAGCATCAACATTGACGACACACCGAGATGTTGCGATTGCTTCCTTAAAAGATGTCTTCAGACATAGAACTAATTAGCAATCAATCCGATATAAGTGGTGTCTGTTCACATCGCACGCACATGAGATGTACGTAATGGTGCGACTGATGGAGGGAAGGACAAATCAGAGATGGATGATGGGGTCCCTCATGTGCTCCATGAAATCTTGGACGTAGAGTTAGTTTTGTACCTTACCTGGAATTATTTTTCTCCTAAATTTTAAAATCTATTTTTCTCCTGATTTGTAGTTTTTTTGTAAGTGAGAGCAAGAACAGTTTGGGTGTCAAACGCTTTGATCATCAAAAGTCAAAACACATCCAAAATAGAGATGTGTGGCACGACGAAAAAAAGGCTAAGTAATATAGGACGGAACAACAAAACGACCTTTCGATGGGCAGGGTATATGCCCAACTCAGTGGGCTTGTGGAGCGAGCAACTTAAGAAAATTTTATTAAGAAAACTCTCTAACACAACAAGACCGTGAGGGTTATTTCTCTCTCGTACAGATTCCTATTAGGAACGCCTACACGTAGGAAATAGTGGGCTGGCCCAACATTGTACCTTAATTGTTTTAATCTTTTTTTTTTGGTTTTCCCCCTTGCTTGCAGCCTGTTTTTTCTTTACTATTTTTTATTTTCCTTTTTCTTCAGCTTGTTTCATTCTTCTATTTTCACTGTCTTTTCTTTGTTTTATGATTTCCTTCACTTTTTTCCTTTTGAGTTTTCATCAAATTCTTTTCTTTTTTCAACGCGTGTCTACTTTTTTCAGGTATAATGTACAATTTTCTTATATATAAGTCAAATTTTTATTTCATGCGTTTAACATTTTTTTAAATACATGGTTAACATCAATTTAATATTGGTTTTATTCTATGTTTCTCTTACACATTGTACATTTGTTTGTATATATCAAGAACATTTCTTTATACATGTTTAACATTTTTCAAGTAAATAATTACATTTTTTAAATAAATGTTTGATGTTTAGTTTTTTTCAACACATGTCTACATTTTTTAATACACTTTGTACATACTTTTACATGTTTATTATTTTTATAATATGATTAACATCTTGTCATATATACGTTTTAAAGTCTAGTATTTTCTACATATCATACATTTTTTGTGTACACATGAAATATTTCATCATACAGGTTAAAATTTCATGAAACATATGTTTTGATGTCCACTTTTTTTCATACACATTGTACAATTTTTATATAAATCTGAAGCATTTTTATATATGTTTAACATTGTATAAATTCATGATTAACATTTTTTTTCAAATACGTGTTTTGATCGCTGTTTTTTGATACACATTGTACATTTTTCTTGTACATGAAAAAAGAATTGCATACATGTTTAGAAAAAAATTCAAATACATGATTTACATCATTTTAAAGTGCAATGAATACTTTAAAAATGTAAACAGCGAAAAAATAAAAATGAAAAGAAAAAACATAAGAGAAAAAAAGAAACGGAAAGTACAAACAAAAGAAGAAGAAAAATGTGGGATGTCTTCCTTTCATATTGGGCCGGCCCACAAAAAAGGCCGAGCTACCGTTGGCCTGAATAATGGGGAGATTTCCGCTGCACCACCAAAGATGTTAGCTTGGCTTGCTGGTTGTGCTTACGTTCCTCTTTACATGAGACCATGGTTCGTCTCTATTTGACGAAAAAAGGTGGAGAAACGCTCCTCCCTTTAATATTAGGTAGAGATGTTTGAAACAGACGGACGACGTACAAAACTACTTAGATGACGACGTACAAAACACATATTTGATGAAAAAAGGTGGAGAAACGCCCCTCCCTTTAATATTAGGTAGAGATAGAGTCGTAGAGATCCGTTGAGTCCGTTACAGGCGGTCCATTTACATTTTTTTTATTCTTTTTCTGTTAAATTCCAAAAAGTATGCTGGCCCTGGGATCGAACTCTAGACTTCTTTCATTTTAGTCAAAAACAAAATAGCTTACCACTATGCTACTTCAACGCTTGGGACAAAGTACTACATTTTCCCAAATTATTCTTTCAACAATTCACGTAAACCCAGGATTTGGGAAGCTTCCTAGCCAGTTTTTTTTGTTCTTGATTTTTCTAGTCAAGTTTTGTTGTCTTTTTATTTTTATTTTTTAAAATTTAGTTTCTTTTTCTTCTTCAGATCGTGGTTTTTTTCGAAAAAATGATGATTTTTTCTAAAGTTTGATGAACTTTTTAAATTTGTCAACTTTATTCATATTCGATGATTTAGTTTTCAAAATCAATGAACTTATTTTTAAATCAATGGTTTTTAAAAAAAACAATGATTGTTTCCAATTTGAGAATTTCTTTCAAAATAGATGAACTTTTTACCAAATTCGATTAACCTTTTTGAATTTTGTGAACTTTTTTCAAAATTTGTGAACTTTTTTTTTCAAAATGGTAAATCTTTCAGATTTGTGAAGTGTTTTTCAAAATTGTGAACTTTTTTGAATTCACGTTTTTTCGTTTTCCTGTATGTTTTTAAATTTTGGTATAGTTTCAAAAGTCAATCGTTGACAGGTCAACTGGTCAATTGTCGGTCAACCATTGACTGACGAAACAAAAATAAAAATAGAAAATTGATGCGAAGGGAGAAGTCGAGCGAGCGGCTGAGCGAAGCAAGCAGGGGGTCGAACTCTGCAGGGCTGCGGCGTGCGTGAGCGCCGGCTCACGTTGGGCGCTGAAGGCGCCATATAGAGCACCCGAACAAACGCGCACCCGTTATTTGCGCGCTCCGCCCAGTTGGGCTGCCCGAATTAAAGACTTCCCTCAGGCTCCCCTTTTACATGGTGGCATGTTGTAGATCCTTCCCAGACCTTCTTTTTAAATGTGCTTTCTTTCAGCTTTATTTTTTTATCGCTTTTCTATTTTTCGTTATTACATTTTGAAATTCGCAAATATTATAATATTTGTCAATATTATTTCAATTCGTGAAAAAATGAAATTTGAGATTTTTAATATTTAGAAGATCTTTTAAACAATTTTAATTTTTTGAAAATCCATAAATAAATTACTTAAAAATATTTAAATTCATGGAATTTCTAAAATTCAGGAATATTTTTAAACCCATAAATATTTTTCTATTCATGGGTATTTTTGTAATCACAATCTTTTTAAATTTTTGAACATTTTATAGAATTCATGAACAATTTTTTAACTCAAGGAAACATTTTGAAATAAAGAGCATTAATGAATTAGTGAACATTTTTCAAATTCACATTCTATAAAATTCATGAATAGTTTTTGAATTTAAAAATTGTTCATGAATTTTATTAAATGTTCATAAAAAAAATCCATGCTTGGCTAGCAGCCTCTCTTACATTTTGAGCTAATATACTTTCAGCATTCCCGAAAAAAGTTTGACACAACTTTCTTTGTTGCCATGAAATGCCGACCCGCCAACTGGGTCCTGAATGAGCGCTTGCAAATCAGCCCGACGGCCGGTGCGCCTGCCCTTCAACACCCGCTGCCTGTGACTCGGTGGTAACGACGGTGTGATGTCATGCCAATGCTGCCGAGCACCGAGGCCGACGCCGGCTGGTCCTTCGATCCGGTGGATCAAAGTATTGGCCGAACCTGCCGATGCCGATGGGCAGAATTAAAGGGCAGGAAACGATGTAGGATCGCCGACGGTAACATAGAACATGTCTCATCTTGCCCACGGGGCGGGGCCTCCTGAGCCAGCCCCCTGCCACATTATACTTCGTGTCGGGCCAAACTCTTCCACCCCTACCCGGTCGTCCCTTGTCTACGCCATGAACTCAAACTTCAGCCACCACACAGGGTCGTCCGCGCGGCCCATCCTTGGTTATGTCAGTAGCCTGCCGCGTGCTACTGAACGGGAACTGGTGAGATACAATCCCATGCCATGCTGCTTAATGCTAGTACTACACTGGTATTTTTCTACAGTACTTGTACATATGCATGTATGTGTGCTAGTATACGCACGTTTCTTTTTTTAGCAATTAGTAGGCCGGCTAAAAGCAATGTGAATTACAAGAACGATTCCGATGGACTGCTACGATGTGAACCGAGCGTAATTCAAATGGTTAGATTCCCTGTGATGAAAGTAACCTATAGTATTCAAGTCCTTGACTTGGCACTGGTGGTTGAAATTTATTGCATTTATTTTAGGTCTCTCGGTGATGTGCATTCAGTGGGAGAAGACGTTCCTATCGACCACAAGGCGTTCGCGACGACTTCGTCAATCTCAAGATGATGTGCCGGCTCAGTCTCTTGAAGGTGCTGATAGGAGTGCGTCTATACTGTATTAAAAAAACTGAAAAAAAATGATTGCAAGGTTTTGCTAGTTGTTCCTCGACTTTTCTACTGCTATTATATGGAAATCACAAGGTTTTGCTAGTTGTTCCTCTACTTAATTCCCTTTCGAAGATCCTTCCACCTACTAGGAGACGTTTCTATCGACTATGAAAGTGTATGTGACGATTTCGTCAATATCAACATGATATGTCAATTCAGTCTCTCGGAGATGCTCATAGGAGTACATTCTTATTAAGGTTAAAGCCCTTAAAAAGACGAACTACTGCAATACTTTTGCTACTGCCTTTATATGGAAATCACAAGGTTTTGCTGGTTATTCCTCGACTTAATTCCCTTTTGAAGATCATTCCACCTACTAATGATTTATCGGCTCATGCATTAATTGTTCTGCAAACACTCGCATTGATACATGTGGTCGCGTGAGAGCATCTACAGGTCGGGCGCCTCAAACCCCCTTACACGCGCGGGCGGATGACTCGGTCACTGACCAGTCGAAAAAAGCCAACCTAGACGGACATTTCATACCGGCCTCAAACACCCGGGCTCACCGGCACCCCTCATATCCAACCTAAATGGGGAACCGGGCACGTCTGGCACGTCGTATACGTCCACTCTGGTCCACCCGACCCCACATATATTCGTCCCCTTTCGCTCCTTGGACCAAATCCGACCCACTCCACCCCGTCGCCAAGCTCCCTTCTGGCGTTCTATGGCCTTTTCCAACATGGCGGACATCAGATCCGAGTCCTCCATCACCCGATCAGTGAACTGGGACCTCATCCCAGTCTTGCCTGAGGAGGAGATGGCCGGACGCATTGCGCTCCACCACGCCCGCGAGGAGAATGCTCAACAATGTCGGACTCGATCTGGCGGGAATCCATAGCGTCAGCCCAAATGGCGCTGGATCCGGCGCAAGGCGCGTCGCCACTGCCTCGCCGGAGGCGGCGCAGTCTGTCCGCCGTCCGAACGCCGTGGTGGGCGCGCACCCCCTTTGTCGGTGCACTGACTCGGAGGCCCTCCATGACCCATTCGCCGAGTCTAGGGCGCGACATGCCCGTCGTGCGAGGCTGAGGTCGCGGGAGACCGAGCCCTTGTGCCAGACGTCGGCGAGGCGGAGTCACACACTCTGGCGCTGGTATGGGTGGTCGTCATCCCTTGGCACTGCAACCACGTCGTGGTGGACGTGTCGGGCTCTGACCATGATGGATCCGTCATCGACCTCACATTGATTGGTGACGGATTCCGACAAGGAAGAGTAGGGCATGGGAAACGGCGACGTCTCGAGTCCCATGAGCCGGTGCGTGTCCCATGTCCTACTCTACCATGCCGGCAACCGCATCAACACTCCGAGGGGCACAGCCGATCGCCTAACATGGACAGGACGGAGCCAGACGAGCTTCGCACAAGATTAGGTTTCACATTGCACGTAATTGTATGGATTTGAGGATTCACAATTGAGATATCCGGTTGTGGGAACGATAATTTGAGATGTCCGGTCGCTGTTGACGGACGTGCCCGGACGCGTCCGTGGGCATTTGAGGGGCCGGATTTATGTATCCGGCTGTAGATGCTCTGATGAAGCTTTCATTCAAATGATGTCCAGAATCTGCATGCTATATGCAATACCCTGTAAGGGGATCTTCTACGCGGACCGTCAAAACTCCGGTCCGTCCTGACATAGTGGTTCGGACCCCGCAAGCCATCCAATGGAGTCCCGCATTCGTCCGCGGACTAGTCTGGAGTTCCTTTTCCCGCAAACCGGAACTGAACCAAGAGGGGCTTTGCGTGAGTCCGGACACCGGCAACATAAGACTCCGTCACCCTCGACCTACCCAAAACTGAAGCGGAGCCCGCCCATTTGGAGTTGGTAGCCCTGTTTTCAAGGCAAAATCACTATTTCTCAACACTCTCCTCTTCCATCCCGCCGCTCTTCACCCCAATTACCTCCCCTTTTGGCGCCATCGCATGGAGGACCTGTAGGAAAAGTCGAATATGGTGGTGAAGGATCCGGCGAAGGGCAATTTTTTGCAGGGAATGCCGTACTGAAATTCCTTTGTGATTGGTCTGGGTAATTCTTTTGCAAGGACTGCCAGACTGATATTCTTTAATCGGGCATGTAAAAACTATGCATATTTCCCTTGTTTCGGTTGTGACCAGGCGGCAGGCCCTATGTGATGGGTCGCCCGCTATGTGATCGGGCGCATTTGAATTTCAAATTGATCGGACCTGGGCAAACATTTAGGGTACAACTTTGGATGGCCGAATCACTCTCCGTGGACTTGTCACCACCGGTTTCTGGACGGAAACAGTGTCCGATTTGAATGTCACCGTTCGGAAATACCGCAGTGTACTTGCCTTATCTGTACACAATGCACTGCTCTTAACGATGTCTTGGCCACCAAATCTCCGTACCTTGGTCTCGAAAAGCCAGAAATATATAGACATCAATAAGTAACCGAAGGTTGATTTACTGGAAGATTGTCGTACTGGGCAAAGATAAACAAGAACCATCTCAATCATCACATGGAGTAGTAGCTTGTGCGTACGTAGAGTCTTGCATTGCCCACTCATCACTACACTGCCAAATCAGACTACCGAGTGCTGGCTTCTCATACCAATTAAACCAGGAAATTAAAGGAGAAACATGAAAGCTGGCTTCACATATACGAGTAGGCAATTTTACAAAACATAAGAGTTTTCAACTATACTGATCATCTTTTCTAACACCAAAACCTTTTCTTCTCACATAGAGTGAATTGCAGGAAACCATCACATTAGCGTATAGCACTACAGTAATCAGCTACTTTGCCGTCCGCCGTGGCAGACGGCAAAGGCATGAATGGCGGACGGCAAAGGTCTTTGCCGTCCGCCACGGACAGCAAAAGTGGACGGCAAAGAAAGGTCCGGTAAAGAGTTATTTTGCCGTCTGCTTTTGGTGGCTGACGGTAAAGGGGCCTTTCCCATCAGCAGCAGACGGCAAAGAACACGGACGGCAAAAATTTCGCTGTTAGTCCATTAGGCGGCTAACGGCAGGACTTTGCCGTCGGCCGCTGACGGCAAATTTTGTCCTGCCTTTGCCGTCCGCCGTATGATGTCAGCTAGACGTCACTACACAGCAGGCCTTTGTCGTCCGCCGCTGACGGCAAACTGACCAAATGGGTCAGCTCCCAGGAAGCACAGTTGGCTGCCACGTGTCTTATTTGCCGTCCGCGGCTGTTGGCAAAGAGCCCGTTGCCGTCGGTGGCGGACGGCAAAGAGCCTGCATATTGGTTTTTTTTCCTGTTTTTTTTAAATCCAACAATTTTCACAGCAAATATATATGACATATATAGATATATTTCACAGGGCTATTTAACAGCAAACATATGACATATCCAGCACATAAGTTTCATCGTACATATATATATAGTTCCATCCATTCATACATAGCAAGTTGCACATACACATAAGTTGCAACCTAAAGTGGGAGAGACAGACACCCGCCAGCCACCTTATGCAACTAGTGCATGTCAATCGGTGGAACCGGTCTCACGTAAGCGTACGTGTAAGGTTGGTCCGGGCGCTTCATCCCACAATACCGTTGAAGCAAGAAAAGACTAGTAGAGGCAAGTACGTTGACAAGATCCACGCCCACAACAAAATTGTGTTCTACTCGTGCAAAGAGAACTACGCATAAACCTGGCTCATGATGCCACTGTTGGGGAACGTTGCAGAAAATTAAAAATTTTCCTACGGTTTCACCAAGATCCATCTATGAGTTCATCTAAGCAACGAGCCAAGGGAGTGAGTTTGCATCTACATACCACTTGTAGATCGCGTGCGGAAGCTTGCAAGGGGATGGTGATGATGGAGTCGTACTCAACGTGATTCGGATCACCGATGACCAAGTACTGAAAGGACAGCACCTCCGCGTTCGACACACGTACGGGACGGGAGACGTCTCCTCCTTCTTGATCCAGCAAGGGGGGAGGAGAGGTTGAGGAAGATCGCTTCAACGGCAGCACGACGGCGTGGTGCAGTTGGTGCAGCAGTACTCCGACAGGGCTTCGCCGAGCACACGCGGAGGAGGAGAGATGTTGGGGAGGGGAGGGGCTGCGCCTTGGCTTGTGTGTTGCAGCCCTCCCCTCACCCCTCTATATATAGGGGAAGGAGGCAAGGGGGGCCGGCCCTCTAGGGAAAACCCTAGGGGGGGGGGGCAAAGGGAGAGGGGAGGAGGTGGCTTGCCCCCCAAGCCAGGGGGTGCCCCCTTTAGGGTTTCCCCCTCCCCTTGCCCTAGCCGCATGGGCCTGGGTGGGGAGGCGCGCCCAGCCCACTAGGGGCTGGCTCCCTGCCCCACGCAGCCCATGTGGTCCCCCGGGAGGGGTGGCCCCACCCGGTGGACCTCCGGCACCCTTCCGGTGGCCCCGGTACAATACCGGTATGACCCCGAAACTTCCCGGTGCCCGTTTGACAACTTCCCATATATAAATCTTTACCTCCGGACCCTTCCGGAACTCCTCGTGACGTCCGGGATCTCATCCGGGACTCCGAATAACATTCGGTAGTCACATACTAGTCTTCCTAATAACCCTAGCGTCACCGAACCTTAAGTGTGTAGACCCTACGGGTTCGGGAGACATGCAGACATGACCGAGACGCTCTCAGGTCAATAACCAACAGCGGGATCTGGATACCCATGATGGCTCCCACATGCTCCTCGATGTTGTCATCGGATGAACCACGATGTCGAGGATTCGATCAAACCCTGTATACAATTCCCTTTGTCAATCGGTACGTTACTTGCCCGAGACTCGATCGTCGGTATCCCAATACCTTGTTCAGTCTCGTTACCGGCAAGTCACTTTACTCGTACCGTAATGCATGATCCCGTGGCCAACACCTTGGTCACCTTGAGCTCATTATGATGATGCATTACCGAGTGGGCCCCGAGATACCTCTCCGTCATACGGAGTGACAAATCCCAGTCTCGATCCGTGTCAACCCAACAGATACTTTCGGAGATACCTGTAATGCACCTTTATAGTCACCCAGTTACGTTGTGACGTTTGATACACCCAAGGCACTCCTACGGTATCCGGGAGTTACACGATCTCATGGTCGAAGGAAGAGATACTTGACATTGTCAAAGCTCTAGCAAACGAACTACACGATCTTAGTGCTATGCTTAGGATTGGGTCTTGTCCATCACATCATTCTCCTAATGATGTGATCCCGTTATCAACGACATCCAATATCCATAGCCAGGAAACCATGACTATCTGTTGATCACAATGAGCTAGTCAACTAGAGGCTCACTAGGCACATAGTGTGGTCTATGTATTCACACGTGTATTACGATTTCCAGATAATACAGTTATAGCATGAATAAAAGACAATTATCATGAACAAAGAAATATAATAATACTTTTATTATTGCCTCTAGGGCATATTTCCAACAGTCTCCCACTTGCACTAGAGTCACCAATCTAGTTACATTGTGATGAATCGAACACCCATAGAGTTCTGGTGTTGATCATGTTTTGCTCGCGAGAGAGGTTTAGTCAATGGATCTGCGACATTCAGATCCGTATGTACTTTGCAAATTTCTATGTCTCCATCTTGAACATTTTCACGGATGGAGTTGAAACGACGCTTGATGTGCCTGGTCTTCTTGTAAAACCTAGGCTCCTTGGCAAGGGCAATAGCTCCAGTGTTGTCACAGAAGAGTTTGATCGGCCCCGACGCATTGGGTATGACTCCTAGGTCGGTGATGAACTCCTTCACCCAGATCGCTTCATGCGCTGCCTCCGAGGCTGCCATGTACTCCGCTTCACATGTGGATCCCGCCACGACGCTCTGCTTGCAGCTGCACCAGCTCACTGCTCCACCATTCAACATATACACGTATCCGGTTTGTGACTTAGAGTCATCCGGATCTGAGTCGAAGCTAGCGTCGACGTAACCCTTTACGACGAGCTCTTCGTCTCCTCCATAAACGAGAAACATGTCCTTTGTCCTTTTCAGGGACTTCAGGATATTCTTGACCGCTGTCCAGTGTTCCTTACCGGGATTGCTTTGGTATCTTGCTACCAAACTTACGGCAAGGTTTACATCAGGTCTGGTACACAGCATGGCATACATAATAGATCCTATGGCTGAAGCATAGGGGATGACACTCATCTCTTCTTTATCTTTTGCCGTGGTCGGTGACTGAGCTGCGCTCAATCTCGCACCTTGTAACATAGGCAAGAACCCTTTCTTGGACTGATCCATTTTGAACCTTTTCAAAATCTTATCAAGGTATGTGCTTTGTGAAAGACCTATGAGGCGTCTCGATCTATCTCTATAGATCTTGATGCCTAATATATAAGCAGCTTCTCCAAGGTCCTTCATTGAAAAACATTTGTTCAAGTAGGCCTTAATGCTGTCCAGAAATTCTGTATTATTCCCCATCAAGAGTATGTCATCTACATATAATATGAGAAATGCTACAGAGCTCCCACTCACTTTCTTGTAAACGCAGGCTTCTCCATAAGTCTGCGTAAACCCAAACGCTTTGATCATCTCATCAAAGCGAATATTCCAACTCCGAGACGCTTGCACCAGCCCATAAATGGATCGCTGGAGCTTGCATACTTTGTTAGCGTTCTTAGGATCGACAAAACCTTCCGGCTGCATCATATACAGCTCTTCCTTAAGATGCCCGTTAAGGAATGCCGTTTTGACGTCCATCTGCCATATCTCATAATCATAGTATGCGGCAATTGCTAACATGATTCGGACGGACTTTAGCTTCGCTACGGGAGAGAATGTCTCGTCGTAGTCAATCCCTTGAACTTGTCGATAACCCTTAGCGACAAGCCGAGCTTTATAGATGGTAACATTACCATCCGCGTCCGTCTTCTTCTTAAAGATCCATTTGTTTTCTATCGCTCGCCGATCATCGGGCAAGTCTGTCAAAGTCCATACTTTGTTTTCATACATGGATTCTATCTCGGATTTCATGGCTTCAAGCCATTTGTTGGAATCTGGGCCCACCATCGCTTCTTCATAGTTCGAAGGTTCACCGCTGTCTAACAACATGATTTCCAGGACGGGGTTGCCGTACCACTCTGGTGCGGAACGTGTCCTTGTGGACCTACGAAGTTCAGTAGTAACTTGATCCGAAGTACCTTGATCATCATCATTGATTTCCTCTACAGTTGGTGTGGGCATCATAGGAACATTTTCCTGAGCTGCACCACTATCCCGTTCGTGAGGTAGTACTTCATCGAGTTCTACTTTCCTCCCACTTACTTCTTTCGAGAGAAATTCTTTTTCCAGAAAGCATCCGTTCTTGGCAACAAAAATCTTGCCCTCGGATCTTAAGTAGAAGGTATACCCGACAGTTTCCTTAGGGTATCCTATGAAGACGCATTTTTCCGACTTGGGTTCGAGCTTTTCAGGTTGAAGTTTCTTGACATAAGCATCGCATCCCCAAACTTTTAGAAACGACAGCTTAGGTTTCTTTCCAAACCATAATTCATACGTGTCGTCTCAACGGATTTAGACGGTGCCCTATTTAAAGTGAATGTAGCTGTCTCTAGAGCGTATCCCCAAAATGATAGCGGTAAATCGGTAAGAGACATCATAGACCGCACCATATCTAATAGAGTGCGATTACGACGTTCGGACACACCGTTACGCTGAGGTGTTCCAGGCGGCGTGAGTTGTGAAACGATTCCACATTTCCTCAAGTGTGTACCAAATTCGTGACTTAAGTATTCTCCTCCACGATCTGATCGTAGGAACTTTATCTTTCGGTCACGTTGATTCTCCACCTCATTCTGAAATTCCTTGAACTTTTCGAAGGTCTCAGACTTGTGTTTCATTAAGTAAACATATCCATATCTACTCAAGTCATCAGTGAGAGTGAGAACATAACGATATCCTCCGCGAGCCTCAACGCTCATTGGACCGCACACATCGGTATGTATGATTTCCAACAAGTTGGTTGCTCGCTCCATTGTTCCGGAGAAAGGAGTCTTGGTCATTTTGCCCATGAGGCATGGTTCGCATGTGTCAAACGATTCATAATCAAGAGACTCCAAAAGTCCATCAGCATGGAGCTTCTTCATGCGCTTTACACCAATGTGACCAAGGCGGCAGTGCCACAAGTATGTGGGACTATCGTTATCAACTTTACATCTTTTGGCATCCACACTATGAACATGTGTAACATTACGCTCGAGATTCATTAAGAATAAACCATTGACCATCGGAGCATGACCATAAAACATATCTCTCATATAAATCGAACAACCATTATTCTCAGACTTAAATGAGTAGCCATCTCGAATTAAACGAGATCCTGATACAATGTTCATGCTCAAACTTGGCACAAAATAACAATTATTGAGGTTCAAAACTAATCCCGTAGGTAAATGTAGAGGTAGCGTGCCGCCGGCGATCACATCGACCTTGGAACCATTCCCGACGCGCATCGTCACCTCGTCCTTCGCTAGTCTCCGTTTATTCCGCAGCTCCTGCTGTGAGTTACAAATATGAGCAACGGCACCGGTATGAAATACCCAGGAGTTACTACGAGTACTGGTAAGGTACACATCAATTACATGTATATCAAATATACCTTTGGTGTTGCCGGCCTTCTTATCCGCTAAGTATTTGGGGCAGTTCCGCTTCCAGTGACCCTTCCCCTTGCAATAAAAGCACTCAGTCTTAGGCTTGGGTCCATTCTTTGACTTCTTCCCGGTAACAGGCTTACCAGGCGCGGCAACCTCCTTGCCGTCCTTCTTGAAGTTCTTCTTACCCTTGCCCTTCTTGAACTTAGTGGTCTTATTGATCATCAACACTTGATGTTCTTTCTTGATTTCAGCCTCTGCTGACTTCAGCATCGAGAACACTTCAGGAATGGTCTTTTCCATCCCCTGCATGTTGTAGTTCATCACAAAGCTCTTGTAGCTTGGTGGGAGCGACTGGAGGATTCTGTCAATGACCGCCTCATCTGGGAGGTTAATATTCAACTGGGTCATACAGTTGTGTAACCCAGACATCTTGAGTATGTGCTCACTGACAGAACTGTTTTCCTCCACCTTACAACTGTAGAACTTGTCGGAGATGTCATATCTCTCGACCCGAGCGTGAGCTTGAAAAACTAGTTTCAGCTCTTCGAACATCTCGTATGCTCCGTGATGCTCAAAACGCTTTTGGAGCCCCGGTTCTAAGCTGTAAAGCATGCCGCACTGAACGAGGGAGTAATCATCAGCGCGAGTTTGCCAAGCATTCATAATGTCTTGGTTCTCTGGGACGGGAGCGTCACCTAGCGGTCCTTCTAGGACATATTGCTTCCTGGCAGCTATGAGGATAATCCTCAGGTTCCGGACCCAGTCCGTATAGTTGCTGCCATCATCTTTCAGCTTGGTTTTCTCTAGGAACGCGTTGAAGTTCATGTTGACATGAGCGTTGGCCATTTGATCTACAAGACATATTTGCAAAGGTTTTAGACTAAGTTCATGATAATTAAGTTCTAATCAAATTATGAACTCCCACTCATATTAGACATCCCTTTGGTCATCTAAGTGTTACACGATCCGAGTCGACTAGCCCGTGTCCGATCATCACGTGAGACGGACTAGTCATCATCGGTGAACATTTTCATGTTGATCGTATCTTCCATACGACTCGTGTTCGACCTTTCGGTCTCCGTGTTCCGAGGCCATGTCTGTACATGCTAGGCTCGT
Organism: Triticum timopheevii; assembly: GCA_963921465.1. NCBI lineage: Eukaryota > Viridiplantae > Streptophyta > Magnoliopsida > Poales > Poaceae > Triticum > Triticum timopheevii. Next base: position 575,720,570 of record OY997264.1, on the reverse strand, counting down.
CAAGTTAACCCTAAGTGTTTTCGCTGTGTAAAACTGTCTTACACCCGTTGTATGTGAACGTAAGAATCTATCACACCCGATCATCACGTGGTGCTTCGAAACGACGAACTGTAGCAACGGTGCACAGTTAGGGGAGAACACTTCTTGAAATTTTGTAAGGGATCATCTTATTTACTACCGTCGTCCTAAGTAAACAAGATGCATAAACATAATAAACATCACATGCAATTATATAGTTGTGACATGATATGGCCAATATCATATAGCTCCATTGATCTCCATCTTCGGGGCTCCATGATCATCTTGTCACCGGCTTGACACCATGATCTCCATCATCATGATCTCCATCATCGTGTCTTCATGAAGTTGTCACGCCAACGACTACTTCTACTTCTATAGCTAACGGGTTTAGCAATAAAGTAAAGTAAGTTACATGGCGTTCTTCAATGACACGCAGGTCATACAAAAAATAAAGACAACTCCTATGGCTCCTGCCGGTTGTCATACTCATCGACATGCAAGCCGTCAATCCTATTACAAGAACATGATCTCATACATCACACTTCATCATTCATCACAACTTCTGGCCATATCACATCACATGATCAATCGCTGCAAAAACAAGTTAGACGTCCTCTAATTGTTGTTGCATCTTTTACGTGGCTGCAATTGGGTTCTAGCAAGAATGTTTTCTTACAAACGAATAACCACAACGTGATTTCGTCAACTTCTATTTACCCTTCATAAGGGCCCTTTTCATCGAATCCGCTCCAACTAAAGTGGGAGAGACAGACACCCGCCAGCCACCTTATGCAACTAGTGCATGTCAATCGGTGGAACCGGTCTCACGTAAGCGTACGTGTAAGGTTGGTCCGGACCGCTTCATCCCACAATACCGTTGAAGCAAGAAAAGACTAGTAGAGGCAAGTAAGTTGACAAGATCCACGCCCACAACAAAATTGTGTTCTACTCGTGCAAAGAGAACTACACATAAACCTGGCTCATGATGCCACTGTTGGGGAACGTTGCAGAAAATTAAAATTTTTCCTACGGTTTCACCAAGATCCATCTATGAGTTCATCTAAGCAACGAGCCAAGGGAGTGAGTTTGCATCTACATACCACTTGTAGATCGCGTGCGGAAGCTTGCAAGGGGATGGTGATGATGGAGTCGTACTCAACGTGATTCGGATCACCGATGACCAAGTACTGAAAGGACAGCACCTCCGCGTTCAACACACGTACGGGACGGGAGACGTCTCCTCCTTCTTGATCCAGCAAGGGGGGAGGAGAGGTTGAGGAAGATCGCTTCAACGGCAGCACGACGGCGTGGTGCAGTTGGTGCAGCAGTACTCTGACAGGGCTTCGCCGAGCACACGCGGAGGAGGAGAGATGTTGGGGAGGGGAGGGGCTGCGCCTTGGCTTGTGTGTTGCAGCCCTCCCCTCACCCCTCTATATATAGGGGAAGGGGGCAAGGGGGGCCGGCCCTCTAGGGAAAACCCTAGGGGGGCGGCGGCCAAAGGGAGAGGGGAGGAGGTGGCTTGCCCCCCAAGCCAGGGGGGCGCCCCCTTTAGGGTTTCCCCCTCCCCTTGCCCTAGCCGCATGGGCCTGGGTGGGGAGGCGCGCCCAGCCCACTAGGGGCTGGCTCCCTGCCCCACGCAGCCCATGTGGTCCCCCGGGAGGGGTGGCCCCACCCGGTGGACCTCCGGCACCCTTCCGGTGGCCCCGGTACAATACCGGTATGACCCCGAAACTTCCCGGTGCCCGTTTGACAACTTCCCATATATAAATCTTTACCTCCGGACGCTTCCGGAACTCGTCGTGACGTCCGGGATCTCATCCGGGACTCCGAATAACATTCGGTAGTCACATACTAGTCTTCCTAATAACCCTAGCGTCACCGAACCTTAAGTGTGTAGACCCTACGGGTTCGGGAGACATGCAGACATGAACGAGACGCTCTCAGGTCAATAACCAACAGCGGGATCTGGATACCCATGATGGCTCCCACATGCTCCTCGATGTTGTCATCGGATGAACCACGATGTCGAGGATTCGATCAAACCCTGTATACAATTCCCTTTGTCAATCGGTACGTTACTTGCCCGAGACGCGATCGTCGGTATCCCAATACCTTGTTCCGTCTCGTTACCGGCAAGTCACTTTACTCGTACCGTAATGCATGATCCCGTGGCCAACACCTTGGTCACCTTGAGCTCATTATGATGATGCATTACCGAGTGGGCCCAGAGATACCTCTCCGTCATACGGAGTGACAAATCCCAGTCTCGATCCGTGTCAACCCAACAGATACTTTCGGAGATACCTGTAATGCACCTTTATAGTCACCCAGTTACATTGTGACGTTTGATACACCCAAGGCACTCCTACGATATCTGGGAGTTACATGATCTCATGGTCGAAGGAAGAGATACTTGACATTGGCAAAGCTCTAGCAAACGAACTACACAATCTTAGTGCTATGCTTAGGATTGGGTCTTGTCCATCACATCATTCTCCTAATGATGTGATCCCGTTATCAACGACATCCAATGTCCATAGCCAGGAAACCATGACTATCTGTTGATCACAACGAGCTAGTCAACTAGAGGCTCACTAGGGACATAGTGTGGTCTATGTATTCACACGTGTATTACGATTTCCGGATAATACAGTTATAGCATGAATAAAAGACAATTATCATGAACAAAGAAATATAATAATACTTTTATTATTGCCTCTAGGGCATATTTCCAACAGGTCGAAGCAAGGAAACTTGCGACCGGCCTGAAGCCAACGAAACTCAAGAGCTCCCTTGCATGTGGGGCACGGGAACCTTCCATGCACACACCAGCCAATGAATAGCACATACACCGGCAAGTCATGCGTCGAGTACATGTACCAGACACGCATTATGAAGTTTCGTTTGCTATAGGCGTCGTATGTCTTGAACCCATTATCCCAGGCTTCTTGCAGTTCGTCCTTAAGCGGCTGCATGTACACATTCATATTTTTCCCTAGAAAGTTGGGCCCTGGAATTATCAACGTCAGAAAAATGTTCTTTCTTTGCATAATCTGTCCGGGGGGAGATTGAGTGGAAAGACAAATACGGGCCAACAACTGTATTGGGCTGCCGTCATACCAAACACACTGAACCCATCTGTGCTGATGCCGACTCGAGGATGCCTTGGATCTGCCGCTTTGTCAGCATGTAATTCATCAAACTTTTTCCACGCAACACCATCTGATGTGTGTACCATCATCAGATTCCCATCTGCATCTAGTTCGGTTCTTTTGCCTGTTTTCTGCCATGTCATCTGTCTGGCCGTCTCTTCGACCATGAAAATACGTTGAAGTCTTGGTACGATTGGCATATACCAAAGAACACTAACAGGGATTTTGGTCTGTGTCTTCTCACCCATACCGTTGTCTACCACAATATACTTGGAAGACTTACAAATGGGACAATAGTTCAAGTCCGCATAGTCAAGCCTAAATAAGGCAAATCCTTTCTCACAGGCATGTATCTTCTCATAGGGCATCTTCAGTGCATGGAGGATTTTGTCCGACTGGTACAGGTTTGCAGGCATTACATGGCCTTTGGGTAGAAAGCGTCCAAATACCGTCATAATTGCGTTGTAGCATTCTCTGCCCAAGTTGAACTGAGCCTTCAGAGCCATTACTTGTGATATGGCATCCAACTGACAAAGCTCAGTGTGCTCGTGGAGCGGACGTTTTGAAGACTCCAACATTTCATTGAAGGCCTTTGCAGATTCCTCCATCTCCTCGTTCGAATCCCGAGCATCATCATAGTCTTGCACCATGTTTTCCATCCCGGTACCATGCTCGTCGGTGCGACGACGATCCACCTCAGCTCGGTCACGTTGGGCAGACTCACCATGAAATGTCCACACCATATAATCGGGCGTAAAACCATTATTATGCAGGTGTTTGCCCATTTCAGCCTCTGTCCTCTTTTCCCAATTGCCGCACCGGAAACAGGGGCACCAGGTTTTCCTCCGGCCATTTGCAAATGCGGCTTGCACAAACCCCTTGGTTTTTGTGAACCATTCAGCGCTCCATTTGTTCTGACCAGTGTGACTGGTATACATCCACGCACGATCACTCATCTTGACTTTCAGAGCTACTGGACACACAACAATTATATATATAATTCACCATGTATATATTCATCAGTTGATCTACTTTGTCAATTTTATTACGTCCATGCAACCTACACTCTAATAGGTAATGATAGGTCCTAATACCACTCGAGTATGTGTAGATTGGGCTCATTTTCCCATGCTATGCTCCGGATCCGACGCAAAATTTTGGCAGCACCTTCCCGCTGTTCTCCTGATACACGTCTCTGCAATAAACAGAGAGGATGTGTACCCGGAGAATAACAGGGGAGGCACTGACGAAATTTATGCGTCGGATCCGGAGCAAAGCATATGGGAAAACGAACCCAATCTACACATACTCGGGCTGTCCATGGATAGCGTTGGGCAATTCAAAAGAATCAAGGTTATAAATATGCAAATGCACGCATATTTATAACTATGACACTTTCGAACGGGAGACACATATTGGTTACGCATACTGATGATTCAAGACACATATATAGCTAGCTATCAAATTTCATCAGCACGAACACCGGAACAGAGCAAATAATTAATGGGGGAGAAGGACATGTCATTTGTGCTCACCCACGAACGAAGGGGCAGAGCTCGTCAAACGCACGGCGAGGTCGTCGAACACCAAACCTCGCAGCGATGAAACAACTGCATATTTAAATCTACCCGATCAACATAATTATATACGATGTTTTTCATAACAAAATCGAAAAATATATGACCTAACTAATAATTCTTCTACTTCTTCTTCTACTTCTTTTCTTCTTCATCTTTTTTCGTCTTTTTTCTACTTATTTTCTTTTCTTCCTTTCTTCTTCTTCTACTTCTTTTCTTCTTTTTCTACTTCCTTTCTTCTTCTTCTACTTCCTTTCTTCTTCTTCTACTTCCTTTCTCCTTCTTCTACTTATTTTCTTCTTTTTCTTTTTTCATCTTTTTTCTACTTCTTTTCTTTTCTTTTGTTCTACTACTTCTACTTCTTCTACTTCTTCTAATTCTTTTCTAACACTAACACTAACACAATCTAACACTAACAATTAAACAGCAAAAAAATGAAAAACAGAAGAAAAAAAGAAGTAGTCCCTCACCGGAGCAATGGGACGGTCGGCGGGGGCGGTGGCGGGGGGGGGGGGCACCGGGCGGCGGGGGCGGTGGCGGGGGCGGTGACGGGGGCGGCGCCGGGCGGCGGGGTCGACGGGGAGGGTGGGGGCGGAGGGGTGGTGGGGCGACGAGGCGTCGGTGGGTGGGGTGGGGGCGGAGGGGTGGTGGGGCGACGGGGCAAGCAGGGGCGGTGGCGGGGGCGGCGCCGGGCGGCGGGTGGCGGAGGGGTGGTGGGGCGACGGGGCGTCGGCGGGTGGGGTGGGGGCGGAGGCCGGGGTGGTGGGCCGACGGGCCAAGCGGGTGCGGGGGTGGGGGCGGCGCCGGACGGCGGGTGCGGCGCCGGGCGCCGGGGCGGGGACGGTGGCGGGGGGCGGGGGCGGCGTCGGGCGGCGGGGTCGACGGTGGGTGGGGATCGATCTGGTGGCGGGGCGTCGGGGAGGAGCGAGGGAGAGTAATTAACGGGCGGGGGGATTGCGGCCGTTAGTTAGTCTGCTCTTTGTCGTCCGCCTTTCTTTGTCGTCCGCCTCTGTCTCCCTTTGTTGTCTGCTAGCAGACGGCAAAGAGGTGGGGCGTTAAGTTTTCCCCAAACGGGTGGGGGGTGGGGGCCACCTCTCTCTTTGCCGTCAGCTGGCTGACGGCAAAGATCCGGCAGATGGCAAGGGCCTCTTTTGTCGTCTGCCCATTCTTTGCCGTCTACTTTTCGGTAGCTGATGGCAAAGAGCTTCTTTGCCGTCCGCTAGCAGACGGCAAAGAGCTGGCAGATGGCAAAGTAGCTGATTCCAGTAGTATAGGTTTGCAGAAAAGAACGATTTATGATATTATTTTTTTTGTCAGAAACCACTGATTCTCGACATAATCTTTTGCAAAAAAACACTAGTCGGAAGCTTTGGCCCATTTGATGACGATTACGACAGATGAAGCCCACCGTTTAATGACGTGGTGTACCGGTTCACAATAAACGACGTTAGATGGGGTCTTTTGCCAAAACCCGCTCCTCTCCCTAAAAAATCTCCCTTAAAAAAAGTCAACCACCAAGTCCCATCCCCGCCCACGCCCCGGCCAATGCCGAGCCGCGCGACCCCGACTCCCGCGCCGGTCGGCCCCAAGCCGCTACGACCCCAGCCACGGTGCTCGCTTGGGGAGCAAGCACGGGAGGTCGGCCCCGAGCCGCACAGCGATGCGCACGTGCATCCCGGCCGCGCCGCGCCTTCTCATTCCTCCCTCCTCTCTTTCCCAGCTCGCAGCGCGCGACCCCGAAGCAAGCAGCGGTGGCGCACAACCCTGGAGAAAGCAGCGGCATGGACCCGTGCAGCAGGGGCACGAGCAGTGGCGCGGCGGTGCACAACGCAGGCACAAGCAGCTGCGTCGGCGCGCAGCATGGTCACATCACCGGAACAAGTAGCGGCAGTGAGCTCCGCCACCGTCGACGCAAGGCATGGGCGGCAGCGTGCGGTGGCCGGTGACAGAGTACACCGAACTGGGCATGGCAAGGGCTTGATTGCATTTTCTTTTTTTTGATTGAAGGGTGCCTATGCAAAAATACCAGGGACTGTTTGGTAAATTCATATCATACCTTTTCTAACGCCGTGTGGGACCAACAATTACGCCACATCAGCTTTTGTGGGACCCACATGTCATAATCTAGGTTTAAATGCCCAAAGACACCGATCAGTGTTTTCTGCAAAAGATTAGGCCGAGAATCAGTGGTTTCTGGCAAAAATTCGTAAACCAGTGTCTTCTGCAAACCTATGCGTAAATATGGTGGTCTTTTGCAATTCCCTCTCTCACATAATGTAGATAAAAACTGTAGGCTTCATTTTTACTCCTGAAAATCTGATACATGATGCTTACGTATTTCATATACTTATTCATGTCTATATCTATGTCTTTATGATCCATGCATTTATTTGTTGCCCATGCCTTAGCATCCATGTCTATGTTATCCTTGCCTTTATCCATGTCCTTAGCATTCATGTCTTCATCATTCATGTCATTATGTTGTCAACGAAAACACAAAGATCATGTTATGAATGGATATCGTACAAAATAACTATGCACTACTCTGGTTAAATAATTTAAATTGTTTTTAAATTAGGATTAATTTATCTAAATTCATTCTTTCTTCAAAAGCTCTAACTAAGTATATCCTCATAAATCAAATATCTTCCAACTAAATCTAAAAATAACTCCAAACTAAATTGAAAATATCTCCTAAGTAAATCCAAAATGTTTCACAAACATCATGAATGGCTCTACTTGGATTGCTTTTGTTTCTCGTGTAGGGATATCACTTAATTCTTCATCTGTGCAGATTTATTTAACTTAATTAGTCCAATCATCCACAAGTCCTTCAAAAGTTGTAAGTAAATATACCCTGATAAATCAAATATGTTCTAACTAAATCCAAATATCTCCTAACTAAATTCAAAATACATTGGATTCCTTCTTTCTCATACCTCCAACATATTCATATGGAACCACTGCACCTACTTATTTTCAGTTCAAATATGGTACAACTTTCTCATATCACATATTCATTCTGATGGAGTTATCACCTAATCTTAAACCACTGGTTGTGATCAATTATGCAGCCCAAATTACCCGCTATCGGTACTTCAAGATGCACAAAGGAGAAATCAAGAGGAGAGATAGCTAGTCACTTAGATGTAAAAGGCTGATGCAATAGGGTCAACGAACGACGTTGACGATGATCTTGCCCTCACGTGCCCTAGAGATCCATTGCATGGAACCTTAGAGCAACTCAGCAGACCCCACAAAAGGCCCCGACCTGCAAAATAACCGCGAAAATGCGGGTCGGCACGAAAAATCCCACCCGAACAGATCCCGCAAACGCGGCCGGCCCGCAAAAAATTTTGAGGCGCACGGCAAAAACTTTACCCCAACCCACGAATACGCGGGTTCCCCTCCCCCCCCCCTTCCGGCCTACCAGTGACCTGCGGGAGTGGTTGGTGGGGAGGACATTTCAGCCCGCGCTTTTTCCCACCAACCACCTCCCCTCTCCCCCTCGCCCCGACGTCCCGCCGCCGCCCAAGATTCCAGCGAAAGTAGCCGGCAGGAGCACGCCGAAAAGCCGCCACACGCACGAGGTTGCCCTCCGCCCCCTCCCTCTCCTCCTGCGTCGGCGAGCCGGGAGCAGCGGATCTGCGGCCCTTCATCACGGGCGGCCGGATTTGGATTTCCCGATTGCCGGCGGCTGCGCCAAGCGATGGAATGGTCGGGGAGCACCTCGCGCAGCCCTGGCAAAGGCGCATCTCCGCATGCAGGTGTTGGTTCGGCCTATCACCGGTTTGCCGGCATGGATTCGGCCGGCCATCAACCGGGCCTGGCCCTCGCGCAGAGGCTCTGTGGCTCGGCCCTCGCGCAGAGGCTCTGTGGCTCGCCGATGCCGCTCATACAGTGCGACGACTACGCGAGGACAGTGCTACGGCTGACTTCGGGCACGCCGAAGCACCCCGGATGGGTGTTCTTCAAATCCGAAAACGACGGGGTACGTGCTGTTTTCATTCGGCCCATTTCAGATAGCTCATTATCTTAGCTCATTTCGAACATCACCATGCGTGTAGGAAGATGGTGCTCAATTTGGTTTTGGGAATGCGAATACATTGATTTATTGATAGAAAAAATACTGATAGACTTTCGTGCACTCCTTAGTGTAATCGAAGGCAATGAAACGCATGCATGTGTAACTAGAGGGGAAGCAACGTCTATTTCTTTCTTAGAACCAAAGAAGAAGAATGAATGCAACATCAAGAATCCGTAGATCAACAATGAGTGCATGGAGAAGATATTGCTGTTGGTATCTACGGTAGGGTGCGTCGACTGCAAATTAAAATTTCCTACATGCAGAGCAACCAAGAACTTGCTACGGAAGATGGATCACAGTTCGTTACCACTAGACGCGCAGTGCCGTGCAGCGGAAGAAGAGTTGGGGCAGCGCGTCCGCGTGGATTGTCTCCTCCTCGTCCGATCTCCCTTGAACAGCCGATCGTCCGATCCCACGTACAAGTTCGCCGGAGCGGCGCAAGTGCACCGCTTCTAACGGTATCCGCGCGTGCAGGAGGAACACCGTGCGGCAGACTGCTAGGTCCGATCACACAGTCGGCGGCGTGTGGAGGTGGCTATTCGCAACACATGCAAACCCTAATGAAAGCGCCGAAACGATCAACCGCATGAGTGTGCCACACCTTCACTTTATATAGGCGTCCGTCACGGGCTCAACACTTGGGCCTCGCACGGACCCTAAAGCCCAAAGTCTACTCAGTCGCGTTCCAAGTCCAGCTCGGATCACATCCGACCAGTGTCTTCCGAACCGACCTCGTAGGTTCCTTCCCTTAAGTGCGTGACTCCTTAGGTTCAAGTCGGCTTGGTCGCAATTCGGATTACCTCCGAACTGCACGGTTGGTAGCGGCCTCTAGCAAGGCATGCCTAACACCAAGCAGATCATGAAGCTGGTTAGGCGAACCTGTACATCATACTTCTGTTCCCTTTGCCACACGATGTATGTTGTCGGGCTAAAGGCGAGTATGTCATCCTTGTGGTAGCCCGACCTCTTTCTCGTTCCAGTGATGCCGACCACTATCTGGATTATCTCATAATCCTTGTCGCATGTCCATGCTTCTCTTGGTCAGATCACACGAGGGGCCCAGAGTATATCTCTCCTGATCGGAGGGGCAAATCCCATCTTGCTCGACCACGTCTCGCAGCATGGGTCTGGACAAGCCTGGAAACTACCTTTGTAACTACCCAGTCACGGAGTAGTGTTTGGCCGGCCCAAAGCAAGTCTGTCACCATCCCGAGTACATGTGCCAGCTCAGGTCTTAGGACATAGAACGTATGTTGTACTAGAGACTCACAGATGACATATTGTTGCGTCTCATAGTTGGGTCTGTCCGACTCGGACTTATCTCGACTCGGATCCGACTATGTCAAATCCAACCAGATCCTTCCGAGTCCATATTATCCGGTTAGCATCCAATGCTTCATGGCTAGTGAGACCAAGCCATCGACCGTGTCATATGCTAGTCTAGTCGGCTGCACGTCCACACAACCCTTTTGACTAGGGACCTTTTAGGACAGTCATCATACAATGATAGTCCCACAAACAAGTCACGTACTTGCTGATACACATTATTGATAATGTCCAAGGACTATCTTTATTCATAAACACATAGGAAATATCATCATACATGATTGCCTCTAGGGCATATCTCCAACAGTCTCCCATTTGCACTAGAGTCAATCAAATAGACATCGAATGCCCATAGCTCTAACATGCCCCTCATGCTTGGGTTGTGGAAGCGGCTTAGTCAACGGATCTGCAACATTTGCATCCGTGTGAATCTTGCATAACTCTACATCACCATTCTTTACGATCTTTCGTATCAGGTGATATTTCCGATCTATGTGTCTGACCTTGTGGTGATTCCTCGGCTCCTTGGCTTGTGCGATGGCATCAGAATTATCACAATAAAGGTCCAACGGTTTCACCGAGGCTGGGAAAATACCAAGATTATCCAGAAAATGCCGGATCCAAACACCTTCCTTTGCAGCTTCACAAGCCGCAACATATTCGGCTTCTGTGGTAGAATCGGCCACCATATCCTGCTTGGGACTCATCCAATGCACTGCTCCTCCGTTCAGGACGTACACGAATCCGTACTGTGATCGACAATCATCTCTGTCGGTTTGGAAACTAGCATCGACGTAACCCCTTACGACGAGCTCTTCCTCACCTCCATAAACTAGGAACATCTCTTTAGTCCTTTCAGATACTTCAAAATAGTCTTTACCGCTGCCCAGTGACTCTCACCTGGGTTGGCCTGGTATCTACTTGTTAGGCTTATTGCAAAAGCAACATCAGGCCTTGTACATATCATGGCATACATGATGGATCCGATTGCCAAGGCATATGGAATCCTACTCATCCTGCTTCGCTCATCAGACGTCGAAGGACTCTGAGTCTCGCTTAGCCTTATACCATGTGAGAGTGGCAAGAACCCTTTCTTCACCTCACTCATGTTGAACCGCTTCAACACTTTATCTATGTACGTGCTCTGGCTTAAGCCGAGCAGCCTCCTCGATCTATCTTTATAGATCTTAATGCCTAAAATATAGACTGCCTCACCAAGGTCCTTCATCGAAAACTTGCCATTCAATGATTCCTTGACCAAGTTTAGCATCGAAACATTGTTCCCGATCAACAATATGTCATCCACATACAAGATCAAAAACACTATCGAGCTCCCACTTAACTTCTTGTATAAACAAGAGTCCTCTTCATTTTTGATGAAACTGAGACCAGTGACGACCTCATCAAAACGAATATTCCAGCTCCGAGATGCTTGCCTCAACCCATAAATGGATCTCTTGAGCTTGCATACCTTACTAGTGCTAGTCGGATCGAAAAAACCCTCGGGCTGTATCATATACACGTCCTCGGTTAAATTTCCGTGAAGGAAAGCCGTTTTGACATCCATCTGCCATATCTCATAATCGAAATATGCAGCTATAGCTAGTACGATCCTCACCGATTTTAGCATCGCTACCGGCTAGTAAGTCTCATTGTAGTCAATGCCTTGAACTTGTCCATAACCTTTAGCGACAAGCCAAGCTTTGTGGATCCGAACATTTCCATCCACATCGGTTTTCTTCTTAAAGACCCATTTGCAACCAATGTCAGTTATGCCAGGTGGCGGATTAACCAAGTCCCAGACTTGATTCTCATCCATGGACTTTAACTCAGATATCATGGCCTCCAGCCATGCCTAGGAATCTGGGCTCACCATCGCTTCCGCATATGTGGCCGGCTAATCGCTTTCTAGCAACAGTACATCGCGCACTCTGTGCAATCTTTCCGACCTTCGTGGTTCCGGTGCCGCTTCCACTACGGGTTCCCTGACTAACTCCGGTATGATCTCATCACCAGCCGAGCCGTCCCTGAGTGGTCCTCGAATTTCTTTGAGTCGAACCGTCCTCCCGCTGGCCTCCCGACTGAGAAACTCTTTCTCAAGGAAAACCCTGTTCTTAGCAACAAACACTTTGTCCTCTTCCCGGTTGTAGAAGCTATATCATAAGGTTTCCCTCGGATATCCCACGAATATGTATTTATCCAACTTGGGTGTAAGCTTGTCTGACATAAGTTGCTTGACAAATGCTTCACAACCCCAAATCTTTAGAAAAGACAAGCTACGACTCTTCCCGGTCCACATCTCATGTGGTGTCTTGTCTACGGATTTTGATGGTACCCTGTTAAGTGTGAAAGCTACAGTTTCTAGAGCGTATCCCCAAAATGACAAGGGTAAATCCGATTTGCTCATCATAGACTGGACCATGTCCAACACAGTCCTATTCCTCCATTCCGACACGCCATTTCTCTGTGGCGTACCCGGAGGTGTGAGCTGATGTACTATACCTCGACTTTTCAGATGATCATCAAACTCCTGGCTCATGTACTCACCTCCACGATCTGATCGTAGAAGCTTTATTGTCTTGCCGAGCTGATTCTCAACCTCGTTCTGAAACTCTTTGAACTTTTCAAAAGTTTCCGACTTGTGCCTCATCAAATAGATATATACATATCTACTCAAGTCGTCGGTAAAAGTCACGAAGTACTGATAGCCCCCTCTGGCAGTTGTGCTCATTGGACCACACACATCACTATGTATAAGTTCCAGCAGCTCGGACGCCCTCTCGCAACTCTTTGCGAAAGGAGACTTAGTCATCTTGTCGAGCAAGCATGATTCGCATGTCTCGAACGACTCAAAGTCAGACGAAGTTAAGAGCCCATCATCATGGAGCTTCTTCATGCATTTCAAACTACTGTGTCCAAGTCGGCAATGCCAGAAGTATGCCGGATTTATCTCATTAGGCTTATGCCTCTTGACATTCACGTTAGACCGGTTCCTATTCTAGATTCAATATAAATAGCCCATCAACAATGGGTGCATAGCCGTGGAACATACCATTCAATAATATCGAACGACCATTGTCCTTTAAATTGAATTCATAACCTTGAGTCATCAAACATGAGGCAGAAATAATGTTCCGACTAAGTGCAGTAATGTAATAACAATTATTCAATTCCATAATAAATTCGGAAGGAAGCTGGAGTTGCATCGTGCCGACCTCCAACGCAGCAACTCTTGCTTTGTTGTCGACCCTGATGTCAATCTCCCCTTGTGCCACACGCCTAGTTCTTACCAGCCCCTGCATCGAGTTGCAAATATGAACAACCGATCCGGTATCAAATACCCAAGAGCTACTAGGTATGTCAGCAAGGTAAATGTCTATAACATGTGCAACAAGTGTACCTTTGCCTGAAGCAGCATTCCCAGCCTTCTTGCCATGCTCTGCAAGCCACTTGCTACAGTTCCTCATCTAGTGACCGGTCTCCTTGCAGTGATAGCAAAGGGTCTTTGAGTCCGGTCCAAACTTTGGCGCAGCGGCGGAGGTTACCGTCTCCGTGCCCTTTGCCTTAGCCTTTTTCTTGGACCAACTCTTCTTGAACTTAGCCGATTTCTGCACCATCAATACTTGATGCGTGCCTTTCTTAATGTCCTGCTCTGTGATACGTCTCCGTCGTATCTACTTTTCCAAACACTTTTGCCCTTGTTTTGGACTCTAACTTGTATGATTTGAATGGAACTAACCCGGACTGACGCTATTTTCAGCAGAATTGCCATGGTGTTGTTTTATGTGCAGAAAACAAAAGTTCTCGGAATGACCTGAAACTCCACGGAATATCTTGGAATAATTAATAAAAAATCTTCGCCAAAGATGAAGGCCAGGTGGCCCACACCCTGTTCACGAGGGTGGGGGCGCGCCCCTCCCCCCTAGGCGCGCCCCCCTACCTCGTGGGCCCCCTGGTGGCCCTCCAACGCCAACTCCAACTCCATATATTGGCTTTCGGGGAGAAAAAAATCAGAGAGAAAGTTTCATCACGTTTTACGATATGGTGCCGCCGCCAAGCCCTAATCTCTCTCGGGAGGGCTGATCTGGAGTCCGTTCGGGGCTCCGGAGAGGGGGATTCGTCGCCGTCGTCATCATCAACCATCCTCCATCACCAATTTCATGATGGTCACCACCGTGCGTGAGTAATTGCATCGTAGGCTTGCTGGACGGTGATGGGTTAGATGAGATTTATCATGTAATCGAGTTAGTTTTGTTAGGGTTTGATCCCTAGTATCCATTATGTTCTGAGATTGATGTTGCTATGACTTTGCTATGCTTAATGCTTGTCACTAGGGCCCGAGTGCCATGATTTCAGATCTGAACCTATTATGTTTTCATGAATATATGTGAGTTTTAGATCCTATCTTGCAAGTCTATAGTCACCTACTATGTGTTATGATCCGGCAACCCTAAAGTGACAATAATCGGGACCACTCCCGGTGATGACCGTAGTTTGAGGAGTTCATGTATTCACCATGTGCTAATGCTTTGTTCCGGTTCTCTATTAAAAGGAGGCCTTAATATCCCTTAGTTTCCAATAGGACCCCGCTGCCACAGGAGGGTAGGAAAAAAGATGTCATGCAAGTTCTTTTCCATAAACACGTATGACTATATACGGAATACATGCCTACATTACATTGATGAACTGGAGCTAGTTCTGTGTCACCCTATGTTATGACTGTTACATGACGAACCACATCCGGCATAATTATCCATCGCTAATCCGGTGCCTACGAGTTTTCCATATACTAGTTTACGCTTATTTACTTTTCCGTTGCTACTGTTACAATCACTAAAAAAATACCAAAAACATTACTTTTGCTGTCTTTACTTTGTTACCGTTACCACCACTATCATATTACTTTGCTACTAAACACTTTGCTGCAAATATTAAGTTTCCTGGTGTGGTTGAATTGACAACTCAACTGCTAATACTTGAGAATATTCTTTGGCTCCCCTTGTGTCGAATCAATAAATTTGGGTTGAATACTCTACCCTCAAAAACTGTTGTGATCCCCTATACTTGTGGGTTATCACTCTGCCACTTTGAGCATCCCATGCAATTCAGTGAGCTTCTTATCCATGCCATGCATATGATAGTTCGAGATGAACGTCCCATAGCCGGGCGGAAGAGAACCCAGAACAGCATCAGTAGCCAGCTCATCCAAGAGCGGGAAGCCCAAACGATCCAAAGCTTGCACATATCCGATCATCTTGATCACATGTGGGCTCAGTGGATCACCTTCCTTCAGCTTGCAATCCATCAAGGATCGCCAGACGTTGAACCTTTCGATCCTAGCCTGTGTCTGAAACATGCTGTTGAGACTCTCGATCATATCGTAAGCCTCAACATTTTCGAAATGTTGTTGCAAATCGGGCTCCATACAAGCCAGCATCAGATAGCTAACCTCTGTTGATTCATCAACGAGTTTCTGGTAGGCATTCTTAGTTGTGTCATTAGCATTATCGGCAGGTTCCTCTGGAAATGGATCCTCTAGAACATGTTCCTTTTTATCATGCTTGAGAACAATTCTTAGATTTCTATACAAGGTGGTAAAGTTTGTTCCATTCAGTTTATCCTTTTCCAGAATTGATTTCAATGCAAAGTTGGGTTGAGCAGGTGGTGCCATTGATCTACAACAGAAAATATGCAATCACTAAGCAATATGTTTATGTAGAGTAATTCAAGCCTAAACAGAAATACTCCCACTGAAGTCAGCATCTCTCCGCAAACTCTCAGTGATTCAGGATCTGACTAGCGCATGCGACTAGTGAGCTTTAGCATCACTGCTAGCCAACATACCTATCCGGTAAGCAACTTCATGCTAATCGTATCTCTATACGACTCCTGTCGATCGGGAAGGTATCTCATACCCTGGGTCCCAACCTCCTTTGCCACAAGGCCCAAAACCGTTTTGATAGCCTTGTCAGGTTAACCTGATGCAGTGCATGTCCGTGTCCGACACGAACCCTTCAGTTCAAGGACATCCAGCAGCACCCCAATTTTATGAGCCAACTACTAGACGTACTTGACTTGCAAAGGTGCAACATCGGGGATGACAATTCGCTTGATATTCATGAGGGATCATTCTACCATTCTAACATGCATAGAAACAAAGAAGCACAACAATCACAAATGTAACACATTTTGTGAAATAGTATGGGTCCTTCATGGACGTTCTTCCAGGTCGGCTTCGACTCCGATGACCATCTATGAGCTCCATCTTGTTTGTCACGCCGGGACGCCAAGCTACCAACCTGATCTCTATTATCCAACTACAACAACTAGTAATGAATTTTACATAGAGTCACAAGTCGACACGCAGGTCGTTATACAATATAATGACAGCACTTTGGCTCTTGCCGGCTGACAAACATGACACACAGGCCACGTATAAATTACACACATGCATCACATACACATGAGCCATACTATTCACATCAAACCTGCAAAACAAAGTTATGCATAGAATCGCATTCTATCGGTTTTTGTATCGGGAACGAAATACACGGCGCTACGCACACGGCGGTATCATTTGCACTCCGATCTGCACTCCGATCACGCCTTATTTTCTGATTTGAACAATCTTATCGATCATCGTGAATCCGATTCGGGTTTACGTTTCATTGTTAACCCCGATGGCGGATGACCGATCGGTAGGGGTAGATCGTGTCACGACCTCATCGATCCGGATTGACAGAAAACATAGCCTCTTCAATCCCTATGTGCAATTGGTCTCATCAACCGTGCACATAGCCGATCTTACCAAGGACAACAGATCTCATCTGCTGCTCTACATATCTAATATGCATACGATCTGAATCCAAATCCTATAGCAAAGGCTCTGATACCACTGTTGGGATCTACGGTAGGGTGCGTCGATTGCAAATTAAAATTTCTTATGGGCAGAACAACCAAGAACTTGCTATGGGAGATGGATCATAGTTTGTTACCACTAGACGTGCAGTGCCATGCAGCGGAAGAAGAGTTGGGGCAGCGCGTCCGCGTGGATCGTCTCCTCCTCATCCGATCTCCCTCGAACAGCCAATCGTCTGATCCCACGTACAAGTTCGTCGGAGCGGCGCAAGTGCACCGCCTCTAACGGTATCCGCGCGTTCAGGAGGAACACCGTGCGGCGGACTGCTAGGTCCGATCACACAGTCGACAGCGAGTGGAGGTGGCTATTTGCAACACATGCAAACCCTAATAAAAGCGCTGAAGTGATCAACCGCATGAGTGTGCCGCACCTTCACTTTATATAGGCATCCGTCACGGGCTCAACACTTGGGCCTCGCACGGACCCTAAAGCCCAAAGTCTACTAGGTCGCGTTCCAAGTCCAACTCGGATCACATCCGACCAGTGTCTTACGAACCGACCTCGTAGGTTCCTTCCCTTAAGCGCACAACCCCTTAGGTTCAAGTCGGCTTGGTCGCAGTTCGGATTACCTCTGAACTGCACGGTTGGTAGCGGCCTCTAGCAAGGCATGCCTAACACCAAGCAGACCATGAAGCTGGTTATGCGAACCTGTACATCATACTTCTGTTCCCTTTGCCACACGATATATGTTGTCAGGCTCAAGGCGAGTCTGTCATCCTTGTGGTAGCCCGACCTCTTTCTTGTTCCAGTGATGCCGACCATTATCCGAATTATCTCATAATCCTTGTCGCATGGCCATGCTTCTCTTGGTCGGATCATACGAGGGGCCCAGAGTATATCTCTCCTGATCGGAGGGGCAAATCCCATCTTGCTCGACCACGTCTCGCAGCATGGGTCTGGACAAGCCTGAAACCTACCTTTGTAACTACCCAGTCACGGAGTAGCGTTTGGCCGGCCCAAAGCAAGTCTGTCACCATCCCGAGTACATGTGCCAGCTCAGGTCTTAGGACATAGAACGTATGTTGTACTAGAGACTCACAGATGACATATCGCTGCGTCTCATAGTTCGGTCTATCCGACTCGGACCTTATCTCGACTCGGATCCGATTATGTCGAATCCGACCAGATCCTTCTGAGTCCATATTATCCGGTTAGCATCCAATGCTTCATGGCTAGTGAGACAAAGCCATCGACCGTGTCATATGCTAGTCTAGTTGGCTGCGCGTCCACACAGCACTTTCGACTAGGGACCTTTTAGGACAGTCAGCATACAATGCATAGTCCCACAAACAAGTCACGTACTTGCTGATATACATCATTGATAATGTCCAAGGACTATATTTATTCATAAACACATAGGAAATATTATCATACATGATTGCCTCTAGGGCATATCTCCAACAATTGCGTCAATTGTGGGAGCAGTCGTGGAAGTTGGAAATCTTCTAAAATGCATACTTGTGGTTCTTGTTTTCTTTGGTCTTACTATTCTAGCAAAGATATGAGCAAAGATATGGTGATGTCCTATGTATGCAATGTGGTTGAAAATGCAAAGAAATGCAAATTGAGGTGCAAATTGAGATGCTAATTTACATTTTGCGGGTCGGGGGGGGGGGGCAGAGGCAGACCCCGCAAAGCGGACCCTAAAATAGGATACGGGTCGCCTTTGCGGGGTCTGCCTCTGCGGTCGTTCGCGCCGGCCTGCAAAACAGTTTTTCCGCGAACTGCAAACGTGAAATGCGGGTCGGCAGGATGCGGGGTCTGATAGAGATGCCCTTAGAACGGGAGGGAGATCGCATGCGGGAAGGGGGATTAGGGGGTGTGGAAGGAGGAGCGGGTGGAAGCGTGACGGCGAATGACGGCGGCGACAGTGTTCGCCGAAGATTAGGGCTCACCATGAGGCGAAGGACCGGTTACACAAGTTCGAAGAAAATGCACAAATGGATGTCGTTTAACTATAAGTTCAAATAATTACACCTAATTGTCTTTAGCACCATAATACCCTTGAGCAGATCTTTTTTGGGCGATAATGCCCTTAAGCTTTAACATGGCCCACATTCTTTCATCCGTTGGGTCACCCATATGATACACACACAAGCCAGTAGTATAATGTACCATAAAATCTCTCATGATGTAAAAGGGTTTTCTAAAATCTATAAAGGTAATCAAGTTTATGCAGATGTATAGATGATGAAGTCATTGCTCCGATCAAACCGTGGCATTTTTTACTAAAGCATTGGATAGTATTTCGTGTTGGAAAGTTAAATACTATAAAAATGCCTTTATAAATACTACCAAAAATCATGTTTTTGAAAAAATTATTAAACTTTGTAGTTATAGGAATCACTTTTAATTCTTGGACCTATAATCAGATGCTCGAGTTTGGATAAAGTTACACGTTAATCTTCTTAAAAAAACTAAGAGCATCTACAACCGGATCTAGCTAATCCGCCCCTCTAAACGTCAGTGGACGCGCCCAGATGCATACGTGGACAGTGACCGATCACCTCTGAAAAGTCCTCTTCCACAACCGGATACCTCATTATCAAATCATCAAATCCATACGATTACATGCAACGTAAAACCTACTCCCTCCATCCATATATATAGGGCCTAATGTGTTTCTTGAGACCACCTTTGACTATTGATAAGATTAATAGTATATGTGATGTATAATGTGAAAATTATATCATTGGAAGCTCCTTTCACGTATGAATTTGACGGCATGCTTTGTGTAACTTGCATGTCATATATTATTGATCTAATATGTAGTCAAACTTAGCCACGAAAAACACATTAGGACTTGTTGTTGGAAATATGCCCTAGAGGCAATAATAAAAGGATCATTATTATATTTCCTTATTCATGATAATTGTCTTTATTCATGCTATAATTGTGTTATCCGGAAATCGTAATACATGTGTGAATAATAGACATCAACATGTCCCTAGTAAGCCTCTAGTTGACTAGCTCGTTGATCAACAGATAGTCATGGTTTCCTGACTATGGACATTGGATGTTGTTGATAACGAGATCACATCATTAGGAGAATGATGTGATGGACAAGACCCAATCCTAAACATAGCACAAGATCGTATAGTTCGTTTGCTAGAGTTTTCCAATGTCAAAGTATCTTTTCCTTAGACCATGAGATCGTGTAACTCCCGGATACCGTAGGAGTACTTTGGGTGTGCCAAACGTCACAACGTAACTGGGTGACTATAAAGGTATACTACGGGTATCTCCGAAAGTGTCTGTTGGGTTGACATGGATCAAGACTGGGATTTGTCACTCCGTATGACGGAGAGGTATCACTGGGCCCACTCAGTAATGCATCATCATAATGAGCTCAAAGTGACCAAGTGTCTGGTCATGGGATCATGCATTACGGTATGAGTAAAGTGACTTGCCGGTAACGAGATTGAACGAGGTATTGGGATACCGACGATCGAATCTCGGGCAAGTAACATATCGATTGACAAAGGGAATTGTATACGGGGTTGATTGAATCCTCGACATCGTGGTTCATCCAATGAGATCATCGTGGAGCATGTGGGAGACAACATGGGTATCCAGATCCCGCTGTTGGTTATTGACCGGAGAGTCGTCTCGGTCATGTCTGCTTGTCTCCCGAACCCGTAGGGTCTACACACTTAAGGTTCGGTGACGCTAGGGTTGTAGGGATATGTATATGCAGTAACCCGAATGTTTTTCGGAGTCCCGGATGAGATCCCAGACGTCACGAGGAGTTCCGGAATGGTCCGGAGGTAAAGATTTATATATGGGAAGTCCTGTTTCGGGCATCGGGACAAGTTTCGGGGTTATCAGTATTGTACCGGGACCACCGGAAGGGTCCCGGGGGTCCACCGGGTGGGGTCACCCATCCCCGGGGGCCACATGGGCTGTAGGGGGTGCGCCTTGGCCCACATGGGCCAAGGGCACCAGCCCCAAGGGGCCCATGCGCCTAGGGTTAAGAGGGAGGAAGAGTCCTAGGAGGGGAAGGCACCTCCTAGGTGCCTTGGGGGGGAGGGAAACCCCCCTTGGCCGCCGCCCCCCTAGGAGATTGGATCGCCTAGGGCCGGAACCCCCCCTTGGCCCTCCTATATATAGTGGGGGAAAGGAGGGACTTCATACCTTGGCCTTTGGTTGCCTTCTTCTCCCTCTCCAACACCTCCTCCTCCTCCATAACGCTTGGCGAAGCCCTGCCGGAGTACTGCAGCTCCATCAACACCACGCCGTCGTGCTGCTGCTGGTGCCATCTCCCTCAACCTCTCCTCTCCCCTTGCTGGATCAAGAAGGAGGAGACGTGGCTGTTCCGTACGTGTGTTGAACGCGGAGGTGCTGTCCGTTCGGCACTAGGTCATCGGTGATTCGAATCACGTTGTGTTCGACTACATCATCCCCGTTCTTTGAACGCTTCCGCTCGCGATCTACAAGGTACGTAGATGCATCCGATGACTCGTTGCTAGATGAACTCCTAGATGGATCTTGGTGAAACGAGTAGGAAAATTTTTGTTTTCTGCAACGTTCCCCAACAGTGGCATCATGAGCTAGGTCTATGCGTAGTTCTCTTGCACGAGTAGAACACAATTCATTGTGGGCGTAGATTTGTCAACTTTCTTGTCGCTACTAGTCTTTTCTTGCTTTAGTGGTATTGTGGGATGAAGCGGCCCGGACCAACCTTACACGTACGCTTACGTGAGACCGGTTCCACCGACTAACATGCACTAGTTGCATAAGGTGGCTGGCGGGTGTCTGTCTCTCCCACTTTAGTTGGAGCGGATTCGATTGAACAGGGTCCTTATGAAGGGTAAATAAAAGTTGACAAATCACGTTGTGGCTTTAACGTAGGTAAGAAGACGTTCTTGCTAGAACCCTAATTCAGCCACGTAAAACTTGCAACAACAATTAGAGAACGTCTAACTTGTTTTTGCAGCAAGTGGTTTGTGATATGATATGGCCAAAGTTATGATGAATGATGAATGATCTATATGTGATGTATGAGATGTTCATGCTATTGTAATAGGAATCACGACTTGCATGTCGATGAGTATGACAACCGGCAGGAGACATAGGAGTTGTCTTTATTCTTTTATATGACCTGCTGTCATTGAGAAACGCCATGTAAATTACTTTACTTTATTGCTAAACGCGTTAGCCATAGTAGTAGAAGTAATAGTTGGCGAGCAACTTCATGGAGACACGATGATGGAGATCATGTTGATGGAGATCATGGTGTCAAGCCGGTGACAAGATGATCATGGAGCCCCAAGATGGAGATCAAAGGAGCTATGTGATATTGGCCATATCATATCACGTTTATTATTTGATTGCATGTGATGTTTATCATGTTTTGCATCTTGTTTACTTAGAACGACGGTAGTAAATAAGATGATCCCTCATACTAATTTCAAGAAGTGTTCCCCCTAACTGTGCACCGTTGCGACAGTTCGCTGTTTCAAAACACCACGTGATGATCGGGTGTTTTATTCAGACGTTCACATACAACGGGTGTAAGACAGATTTACACATGCAAACACTTAGGTTGACTTGACGAGCCTAGCATGTACAGACATGGCCTCGGAACACAGAAGACCGAAAGGTCGAGCATGAGTCGTATAGAAGATACGATCAACATGAAGATGTTCACCGATGTTGACTAGTCCGTCTCACGTGATGATCGGACACGGCCTAGTGAACTCGGATCATGTAATACTTAGATGACTAGAGGGATGTCTAATCTAAGTGGGAGTTCATTAATTATTTGATTAGATGAACTTAATTATCATGAACTTAGTCTAAAACATTTACAATATGTCTTGTAGATCAAATGGCCAACGTAGTCCTCAACTTCAACGCGTTCCTAGAGAAAACCAAACTAAAAGATGATGGCAGCAACTATACGGACTGGGTCCGGAACCTGAGGATCATCCTCATAGCTGCCAAGAAAGATTATGTCCTACAAGCACTGCTTGGTGACGCACCCGTTCTCCCTGCAGAACAAGATGTTATGAACGCTTGGCGGGCACGTACCGATGACTACTCCCTCGTTCAGTGCGGCATGCTTTACAGTTTAGAGCCGGGGCTCCAAAAGCGTTTTGAGAGACATGGAGCATATGAGATGTTCGAAGAGCTGAAAATGGTTTTCCAAGCTCATGCCCGGGTCGAGAGATATCAAGTCTCCGACAAGTTCTTCAGCTGTAAGATGGAGGAAAACAGTTCTGTCAGTGAGCACATACTCACTATGTCTGGGTTGCATAACCGCTTGACTCAGCTGGGAGTTAATCTCCCGGATGATGCGGTCATTGACAGAATCCTCCAGTCGCTTCCACCAAGCTACAAGAGCTTTGTGATGAACTTCAATATGCAGGGGATGGAAAAGACCATTCCTAAAGTATTTGCTATGCTGAAATCAGCAGAGGTAGAAGTCAAGAAGGAACATCAAGTGTTGATGGTCAATAAAACCACTAAGTTCAAGAAAGGCAAGGGTAAAAAGAACTTCAAGAAGGACGGCAAGGAGGTTGCCGCGCCCGGCAAGCAAGCTGCCGGGAAGAAGCCAAAGAATGGACCCAAGCCCGAGACTGAGTGCTTTTATTGCAAGGGAAGCGGTCACTTGAAGCGGAACTGCCCTAAATACTTAGCAGACAAGAAGGCCGGCAAAACAAAAGGTATATGTGATATACATGTAATTGATGTGTACCTTACTAGTTCCGTAGTAGCTCCTGGGTATTTGATACCGGTGCAGTTGCTCACATTTGTAACTCAAAACAGGGGCTGCGGAATAAGCGGAAACTGGCAAAGGACGAGGTGACGATGCGCGTCGGGAATGGTTCCAAGGTCAATGTGATCGTCGTCGGCACGCTACCTCTATATCTACCTTCGGGATTAGTTTTAAACCTTAATAATTGTTATTTAGTGCCAGCTTTGAGCATGAACATTGTATCGGGATCTCGTTTCATTCGAGATGGCCACTCATTTAAATCCGAGAATAATGGTTGTTCTATTTATATGAGAGATATGTTTTATGGTCATGCTCCTATGGTGAATGGTTTATTCTTTATGAATCTTGAACGTGATACTACACATGTTCATAATGTGAGTACCAAAAGATGTAAGGTTGATAATGATAGTCCCACATACTTGTGGCACTGCCGCCTTGGTCACATAGGTGTCAAATGCATGAAGAAGCTCCATGCAGATGACTTTTAGAGTCTCTTGATTATGAATCATTTGACACGTGTGAACCATGCCTCATGGGTAAGATGACCAAGACTCCGTTCTCAGGAACAATGGAGCGAGCAACCAACTTATTGGAAATCATACATACTGATGTGTGCGGTCCAATGAGTGTTGAGGCTCGCGGTGGCTATCGTTATGTTCTCACACTCACTGATGGTTTAAGTAGATATGGGTATATCTACTTAATGAAACACAAGTCTGAAACCTTTGAAAAGTTCAAGGAATTTCAGAGTGAGGTTGAAAATCAACGTGACAGGAAAATCAAGTATCTACGATCAGATCATGGAGGAGAATACTTGAGTCATGAATTTGGTACACACTTAAGAAAATGTGGAATAGTTTCACAACTCACGCCGCCTGGAACACCTCAGCGTAATGGTGTGTCCGAACGTCGTAATCGCACTCTATTAGATATGGTGCGATCTATGATGTCTCTTACCAATTTACCGCTATCTTTTTGGGGCTATGCTTTAGAGACTGCTGCATTCACTTTAAATAGGGCTCCGTCGAAATCCATTGAGACGACACCGTATGAATTATGGTTTGGGAAGAAACCTAAGCTGTCGTTTCTAAAAGTTTGGGGATGCGATGCTTATGTCAAGAAACTTCAACCTGAAAAGCTCGAACCCAAGTCGGAAAAATGCGTCTTCATAGGATACCCAAAAGAAACTATTGGGTACACCTTCTACCTCAGATCCGAAGGCAAGATCTTTGTTGCCAAGAATGGGTCCTTTCTAGAGAAAGAGTTTCTCTCGAAAGAAGTAAGTGGGAGGAAAGTAGAGCTTGATGAAGTATTACCTCTTGAACCGGAAAATGGCGCAACTCAAGAAAATGTTCCTGAGGTGCCTGCACCGAATAGAGAGGAAGTTAATGATAATGATCAAGATACTTCTGATCAAGCCCCTACTGAAATTCGAAGGTCCACAAGGACACGTTCCGCACCAGAGTGGTACGGCAACCCTGTCTTGGAAATCATGTTGTTAGACAACGGTGAACCTTCGAACTATGAAGAAGCGATGGCGGGCCCGGATTCCGACAAATGGCTAGAAGCCATGAAATCCGAGATAGGATCCATGTATGAAAACGAAGTATGGACTTTGACTGACTTGCCCGTTGAGCGGCGAGCCATAGAAAATAAATGGATCTTTAAGAGGAAGACAGACGCGGATGGTAATGTGACCATCTATAAAGCTCGGCTTGTCGCTAAGGGTTATCGACAAGTTCAAGGGGTTTACTACGATGAGACTTTCTCACCGGTAGCGAAGCTGAAGTCCGTCCGAATCATGTTAGCAATTGTCGCATTCTACGATTATGAAATATGGCAAATGGACGTCAAAACGGCATTCCTTAATGGTTTCCTTAAGGAAGAATTGTATATGATGCAGCCGGAAGGTTTTGTCGATCCTAAGAATGCTGACAAGGTGTGCAAGCTCCAACGCTCGATTTATGGGCTGGTGCAAGCATCTCGGAGTTGGAACATTCGCTTTGATGAGATGATCAAAGCGTTTGGGTTTACGCAGACTTATGGAGAAGCCTGCGTTTACAAGAAAGTGAGTGGGAGCTCTGTAGCATTTCTCATACTATATGTAGATGACATACTTTTGATGGGAAATGATATAGAACTCTTGTACAGCATCAAGGCCTATTTGAATAAGAGTTTTTCAATGAAGGACCTTGGAGAAGCTGCTTATATATTAGGCATCAAGATCTATAGAGATAGATCAAGACGCCTCATAGGTCTTTCACAAAGCACATACCTTGATAAGATATTGAAGAAGTTCAATATGGATCAATCTAAGAAGGGGTTCTTGCCTATGTTACAAGGTGTGAAATTGAGCTCAGCTCAATGTCCGACCACGGCAGAAGATATAGAAGAGATGAGTGTCATCCCCTATGCCTCAGCCATAGGTTCTATTATGTATGCCATGCTGTGTACCAAACCTGATGTAAACCTTGCCGTAAGTTTGGTAGGAAGGTACCAAAGTAATCCCGGCAAGGAACACTGGACAGCGGTCAAGAATATCCTGAAGTACCTGAAAAGGACAAAGGAAATGTTTCTCGTTTATGGAGGTGACGAAGAGCTCATCGTAAAGGGTTATGTCGACGCTAGCTTCGACATAGATCTGGATGACTCTAAGTCACAAACCGGATAAGTGTATATTTTGAATGGTGGGGCAGTAAGCTGGTGCAGTTGCAAGCAGAGCGTCGTGGCGGGATCTACATGTGAAGTGGAGTACATGGCAGCCTCGGAGGCAGCACATGAAGCAATATGGGTGAAGGAGTTCATCACCGACCTAGGAGTCATACCCAATGCGTCGGGGCCAATCAAACTCTTTTGTGACAACACTGGAGCTATTGCACTTGCCAAGGAGCCCAGGTTTCACAAGAAGACAAGGCACATCAAGCGTCGCTTCAACTCCATTCGTGAAAATGTTCAAGATGGAGACATAGAGATTTGTAAAGTACATACGGACCTGAATGTAGCGGATCCGTTGACTACACCTCTCCCTAGAGCAAAACATGATCAACACCAGAATTCCATGGGTGTTCGATTCATCACAGTGTAACTAGATTATTGACTCTAGTGCAAGTGGGAGACTGTTGGAAATATGCCCTAGAGGCAATAATAAAAGGATTATTATTATATTTCCTTATTCATGATAATTGTCTTTATTCATGCTATAATTGTGTTATCCGGAAATCGTAATACATGTGTGAATAATAGACATCAACATGTCCCTAGTAAGCCTCTAGTTGACTAGCTCGTTGATCAACAGATAGTCATGGTTTCCTGACTATGGACATTGGATGTCGTTGATAACGAGATCACATCATTAGGAGAATGATGTGATGGACAAGACCCAATCCTAAACATAGCACAAGATCGTATAGTTCGTTTGCTAGAGTTTTCCAATGTCAAAGTATCTTTTCCTTAGACCATGAGATCGTGTAACTCCCGGATACCGTAGGAGTGCTTTGGGTGTGCCAAACGTCACAACGTAACTGGGTGACTATAAAGGTATACTACGGGTATCTCCGAAAGTGTCTGTTGGGTTGACATGGATCAAGACTGGGATTTGTCACTCCGTATGACGGAGAGGTATCACTGGGCCCACTCGGTAATGCATCATCATAATGAGCTCAAAGTGACCAAGTGTCTGGTCATGGGATCATGCATTACGGTACGAGTAAAGTGACTTTCCAGTAACGAGATTGAACGAGGTATTGGGATACCGACGATCGAATCTCAGGCAAGTAACATATCGATTGACAAAGGGAATTGTATACGGGGTTGATTGAATCCTCGACATCGTGGTTCATCCGATGAGATCATCGTGGAGCATGTGGGAGCCAACATGGGTATCCAGATCCCGCTGTTGGTTATTGACCGGAGAGTCGTCTCGGTCATGTCTGCTTGTCTCCCGAACCCGTAGGGTCTACACACTTAAGGTTCGGTGACGCTAGGGTTGTAGGGATATGTATATGCAGTAACCCGAATGTTGTTCGGAGTCCCGGATGAGATCCCGGACGTCACGAGGAGTTCCGGAATGGTCCGGAGGTAAAGATTTATATATGGGAAGTCCTGTTTCGGGCATCGGGACAAGTTTCGGGGTTATCGGTATTGTACCGGGACCACCGGAAGGGTCCCGGGGGTCCACCGGGTGGGGCCACCCATCCCCGGGGGCCACATGGGCTGTAGGGGGTGCGCCTTGTCCTACATGGGCCAAGGGCACCAGCCCCAAGGGGCCCATGCGCCTAGGGTTAAGAGGGAGGAAGAGTCCTAGGAGGGGAAGGCACCTCCTAGGTGCCTTGGGGGGAGGGAAACCCCCCTTGGCCGCCGCCCCCTAGGAGATTGGATCTCCTAGGGCCGGCCACCCCCCCCCCTTGGCCCTCCTATATATAGTGGGGGAAAGGAGGGACTTCATACCTTGGCCTTTGGTTGCCTCCTTCTCCCTCTCCAACACCTCCTCCTCCTCCATAACGCTTGGCGAAGCCCTGCTGGAGTACTGCAGCTCCATCAACACCACGCCGTCGTGCTGCTGCTGGTGCCATCTCCCTCAACCTCTCCTCTCCCCTTGCTGGATCAAGAAGGAGGAGACGTGGTTGTTCCGTACGTGTGTTGAACGCGGAGGTGCTGTCCGTTCGGCACTAGGTCATCGGTGATTCGAATCACGTCGTGTTCGACTACATCATCCCCGTTCTTTGAATGCTTCCGCTCGCGATCTACAAGGTACGTAGGTGCATCCGATGACTCGTTGCTAGATGAACTCCTAGATGGATCTTGGTGAAACGAGTAGGAAAATTTTTGTTTTCTGCAACGTTCCCCAACACTTGTATATATGCATAGAGGGAGTATTCAAAATCTTCACTGTCGCCCGTCCTCCACGTCCATGTTGTTCCCTTCCATGTCCATGTTCGCCGGCCGTATGACCCGTGAAGTGAAGGTCCGGTCACCGGCGAGGAAGAGTAGGACATGGTACATGGACTGGACCACATGGACCACGAGGCATCGTCATCCCCCATGCCCTAGTCTTCCTCGTCGGATCCCGTAGCCTGGACGTCACCAGTAGAGGTGAGACCGATGATGGATGAGGATGGGCGGTCCTCAAGGTTGCGGCTTCGATTGGCCGGCGGCGTCGGCCTCGAGGCCTGTCGCGGCCTCCCGCGCCCTCTGCCTCGCCCCGCCTTCGCAGTGGACGGGTCATAGGCGCTTACCTCCAACTCAGAGCACAACGCCGTGGGGAGAACGTGCCACCAAAGGAATTGCGCTGCCACCTCCGGGTTGGGGTACCAAGCGGACTGCACCGCTTCCGACGAGGCCGCGATCACGTGCATCGAGGCGGGTCCAAGCGCCATTTGTGCAGATGCAATGGGTTCCCGCCTGATCGAGTCCGATGATGCTCGGGCAGACTCCTCCCGGGAGCGGCGGAGAGCCATGGGGATGACCATCTCCTCCTCGGGCCCGCATGGGACAAGGTACCAGTCGACCAGTCGGGAGACCTCAGAGTTGAATCCGCTGCCCTTCTTTGTCAGAGAAAGCCGGCAATCGCTGAAATGGAGTTTGGGAGTGGACTGCAGTGGAGTGGCTAGGGTTTGGTCTGGGATGCGGATGGGGACGAATCTATGGGGTGTTGGGGTGGGCCAGGGTGGGCTGGATCCGACGTGGCAGATGCATCCGGGTCTCCATATCCGCTTCAGATATGGACTGAATAGAGAAGTCCCGGTCAGCCTGGACGTATAGAGCCGGTATGAGGGATGTGCGTGGGTTGAGATTTTGTAACCGGTCGGTGACCGAATTGTCCGCCCGAACGTATAGGGAATGTTTGAGGAATGCGGCTACAGATGCTCTAACAAAGGGCTTGACATCCGCCCTGGAATAACTACCAACCAGCCAATTGGGTTCTTCTGTTCTTTTGTACTCCTAAGTTAGTACTTCCAAATCAGCCAGACGGCTGGTGTGTCTGCTCTTCAGCAGCCGCTGCCTGTGGCTCGGTGGCAACCACGATTTTTTTCAAGTCGTGGAACTCTGATTCTTCATAAAAATAAGTAGAGAGTTGGTGGATTAATCCGCGAAAATCCGGATGAAAGCCATTACAGTACACCCATAAGATAGGACACCTCGGTCGGCCATGCTATCCACAAGACCCACACATACCGCTAAGTAGACGACACCATGGACCGAGGTTGCTTACAATGTCATCTTCATCACATTTTCCTAAGCAAGCGACTTTTGCTTCACTGTAAACGATCCATCAAGGCTACACAAGAGAGCCTTGTCGGCCTATGTCAAACAGACGGCTAAATGTGTTGAGAACAGACAGCTCGGACTTTGGCCACGAGCCTCGCAAGAGAAAAAAGCACGCCTTACACCAGTGGCGAAACCACACTTGAACCGGGTATTCATTTGACTACACATCATCAAGTAAAAATCATGCCAAAGGGAAATCACATCCACACCCACACCACTGATGAGCCACCAACCGACCTTGATGTCATGTGTGTCCATTCCCCGGAAGGGCACGATAGAGATCGATGACCTTCAAGGCGACGCCCCAAAGGGGAAAGCGATGTGATAACAACGCGGTCGTCCGACCCACATTCAAGTCTTAGGGGGTGTTTGTTTCAAGGGACTTATTGGTTTAGGGACTTAAAAAAGTCCCTATAAGTCCCACCTAAACCAAACACAAGGGACTTATTGGGACTTATTGTGGTTATTTGGGACTTATCAAATAAGACTCTCAGGGAGGAGCTTATTGGGACTTATTCGCTCCAGGCTCGTTCCCCGCACGCCCCGTCGCCGCCCCGCCTCTCGCCCCGTCGCCGCCTCGCCTCGGTTCGCCGCCCCGCCTCGGTTCGCCGCCCCGTCGCCGCCCCGCCTCTCGCCCCGTCGCCGCCCCGTCGCCGCTCCGCCTCGGTTCGTTCTGCCTCGGTTCGTTGCAACGGTGCCTCCAATCGCCGGACAGGCCCTCTCCTGAGCCTCGTTGCAGCGGTGCAACATGGATTTATAAGTCCCTGTAAACAAACAGGTAGGGACTCGGGACTTATAAGTCCCTGTAAACAAACAGATAGAGACTTATGACTTATAAGTTGGGACTTAAAAAAGTCATAGGACTTATGAAACAAACAAGGCCTTAAGCTTCCGTCCGAAGGTCGGGATCCGAACGTGGATGACAAGTAGAAGCTCCACGGCGCCACCAGGAAGAAACGACGGCCACGAGCATCGCACCGTCGAGGCATTAGCCTGGAGCAGCCCATCCCACATCCCACGCAACCGGAAGCATAACGCCACCGGTCCACCCGCCCGCTGGCCCGCACTGTGTGAAGACTGCTGTAAAACTGGCTGCGCCATGCCAATGCTGCCGAGCATCGAGGCCGCCGGCGGCGGCAGCTCTAGCTTCTATCGGGTGGTGGATCAAGCATCCATGGAACCTGCCGATGGAGAATTTAACGAAAGGGAGCGATGCAGGATCGCCCACGGTTACATGCAATATGCATGACGCATCTTGTCCACGGGCCCCGGCGCCTCCTGAGCCAGACCCCTGGCTTCGTGTCGGGCCTGCCTCGGCCTTAGGCCAACTCCACCGCGCGACCCCATTCTGTCCGGGCCCGTTCGTTTGGAGTAAAACGGACAAACGAAGCGGCCCCGCGCGCGGGAGCAAACGGACTTTTGTCCATTTTGTGTCCGCTTTTGACCCATCCGTGGCCTAAGTTTGTGCCGTTTTTTGGGTGAAACGGACACCATGCGGACGCGCTGGCCGTCTGCGCGTGTCCTTCCCTGGCCCGCCCGTCGATGGCACAGGACGGGCTTTTTTCTATCCGCCCCCCGCCCTCCCTCCGGCCGCATCCCACTCACTCTTTCCCTAGCCCGCCTGTCGGTGGCACAGAGGCTTTAGATGAGACAAGTGCACTTGTTGCTAGATTAGAGGCTAGGCACGATACTATGTGCGAAGAAGCAACAAGGCACGATACTACGTGTGAGGAAGCAATGTCGACTTCTGGCTTGAAGAAGAAAGGAGGGCGCAACGTCGAGCATCCTCCACAGATCAACAATGAGTGCATCGAGAAGGCCCTAACCCAACTCAAGGGAGCAGTTATGGAAGTTGGGTATCTTCTCAAATGTATTCTTGTGGTTCTTGTTTTCTTTGGCCTTACTTTACTAGTCAAAATGTAATGATGTATTGTCATGTACCAAAAATGAATTATAAAAAAAAATAAGGACTTGCAAAGAAATGTGCACACGGACAAGATTCGGTCGGGATGCGTCCGCGCCCTGGGCGCAAGGCCACCGCATCCCGAAAACTATCCAGACACAGCCGCATTGCCTTACCCAAACGGACAAAATCCAGACAAAACGGACGTCCGTTTGGAGTCGCACGGTGAAGTTGGCCTTATGCTGGGGCTGGGCAACCCCCACCAGCTCAAACTCCAACTACTCCAATTAATTCCAGCAACACATGCTCCTATATCACCCCTAATCAATCACAGACCGTCGTATGATCCAACAAGGGAGCTCTGCACGTTGTATGCATGCACTCACCCAATCATGCGTACAACCACTGAAGACGGGCGGTAGAGTACAGTAGTAGCAGACGCGCATGCATGCAGCGATTGCCCATTGGCTTTGGGCCCGAGTAAGATCTAACGGTTTTCGCGCTAGCTGAACGTGCGATATCGAGCCCATGCTAGCGCTGTCAAAGTTTTCCCCAACGTGTCGGATGCTACTGCTAGCTGCATACTCTGCGGCAACATTTATGTATGCCGTCCCGTGCGGCCCATCGCTAGTTACTGAGAGTATATACAGTCCCATGCCAGACATGCATGCTGCTTGATCATAGCATACTGTACCAGTTCATGCATGTGTGTGTGTGTGTTTTTGTTTCAAACGGAGGCATCAGGTTTGATTCGTCCATTAACTAAGAATAAGTTTAGAGGGTGCTACAAATGGCATGGTCGCACATAACACTCACTCTCCCGACATTAATTTACCCAAATGCTTGGCAACTGCAATAGGCCAAAGAGTGGCCTCTTCCTTGATGTTGGCGAATAGATTTTTTTTTGGTGGGGGGGGGGGGGGGGGGGGTTTGTCAGAAGACCCGTGTGTTGCACTTGAAGAAAAGATGACTAATGGATTCGTTCTCCCTCTTGCAAAGAGGACACATCCCATAATTTGGCCACCCGCTTTGTCAACCAATCGATGATGCAAATTCTATTTGGATAACCAACCAAGCGAAGAATTAGACTTTTGGAGGGACACAAACCTTCGAAACCACAAACTCCGCACTCGAGCTAGTGAGGCCGAGAAATTGCACCTTGTAAGCAGAGGTTGCCGAGTAGTGTCTGCTAGTCGTATGCTTTCACATGATGTCATCGTTCATGCCAATATTGAGATGGACCTCACGCACAGTGGCGGAGCTAGCTTCCGGCGACCTGGGGCAGCTGCCCGGGCTGCTCCAGCCATTCTTTACTAAACAATACAAAGAAATCATAAGAAACCATGATTACCCTTACTAATTACTTGGGCAAATGCTGGGCAACAACGCTGTGTATAGACTTTGTCCCGGCTCCTTTAGCTCGCTGGCTCCACCACTGCTCACGCAGATTGATCCAAAGGGAGACGATTTGGTGAATGGCTTGATTTTGGAGAGCCAAGCTCCATCTTTCATGGCCGCAACCACCTTCCAATTCTTTCCATCGGCATCTTCATAAATCAACGGTGCGATCTCCCTAGGCCGCACACCGTTGATCCAAGGGGAGTCCCAAAAAGGAGCCTGCTCCTCGTTGTCGATGGTGATGATGGTGAATGCATAGAACAAGTCAAGATTAGCGTCATCACGAGGGTTCCCTAAACATGTGTGGTAGTATTCTCACGTACGCGTTCTTTTTCCCAAGAATTAGTAGGCTACAAGTAATAGGAAATACAAGAACGATTACAATTAATATCCACATGCCAGTGTGATACGTATTGTACAACTTGTTTAGAATTCAGAGGGATGTTTTTACAGGTGCAATGCTCTTGCAACTAGTTTCGTACGAATCACAACGACGTTTTGCTAGCTGCTCCTCTGACTAATTCCTTTTTATAGACCATTTTCTACCTACTCCAAATAATTTCTCGGTTCATGCATTAATTGTTCTGCAAAAACATGCATCGGATACCTGTGGCAGCGTGAGGAGGCTTTCATTCAAACCATCAAATGATAGCCAGAATCCGCATGCTATATGGAATACCCTGCAATGTACTTGCCTGTATACTCTTGATAAAGTCTTGACCACCACATCCCCCTGCCTTGGTCCCCAGAATCCAAGAATATATAGACAGCAGTAAGTAACGAACGTTAATCTACTACTCCCTCTACTAGTGTAAAAAACGCTCTTATATTATGAGACGGCGGAAGTAGAAGATTGTACAGTAGTACCGGGCAAAGAGTTAAATACACTTATAGTACATAAACTTGGGTGGTGGGTACAAAATCATACATAAAGTTGAAAAATGATGCAAATGGGTCACTGAACTATAATTTCGGATACATTTTGCTACATCTGCTGTTAAATCTAACTGTAATTGCAAGGCTTGCCGTTAACTCGCAGGGCAGCATGGTAGTGGGTATATGTATACGCTGGGTGCACTTGTTAGATGACTAGAGAAGGAGAAGCTAATATGTAGACGTAGGATTTGACCTTCGGACGTGAGATGTTTCAAGCACAGGGCTAAGAACATTTCCAACGCTGACGCAAACCTCCCGCAACGATTCAAATCACGAAAGCCATTCAACATTGGTCTGTATCGGTCCACGGCACGGTTCAGACGTGATTTCTCCCGCAAACTGGAGATAAAATTGGGGGAGGTTTACAGGAGTCCAGACCGATCCCAAGCCCGTTTCAGACCGCCCTGACCCATTAACCCCCCCCCCCCCCCTCCCGCGTGTTTTCGGTCAGCGCCGTTCTAAAGCGTCAGCACCCACGTACATTGCCGGTCAGAACGGATGCGACTGCTCACTGGCGCCGGCATTGAAGCAGCGCGCCGGCCGAGAGAGCGCCACCTGTGTCGCTTCCCAGTTAGGTGATTGCCGCGCGTTCAAACGACACGACGGCCGCCGGCCCGTCCGTCTGCCGCCTGCATTGATGGCACGCGGTTGCCGAGGTGTCTCCTCCGACGCCACCCGTCCGTCCATCTGCCGCCCACCGGCGCTATATAAAACCGCTGCCCCGGCCATAGCCACAGTCATCCCTCTCCACACCACTCCCCGCCATGGATCCCTTTGCGGCCAAAGCTCTCTGAGACGGGCTTACGTCAGAGCAGAAGAAGGCCATGCCCGCCATTGCTGCCGATTGGCAGGCCGGCAGGCAGCCGGAGGACATGCAAATGGAGGACACCTCTGACAACGAGCCAACGCCACCCTCCTCTTCCTCTGCGGCACCCTCCTCTTCCGCTCCACCCTAGCCAGTGCATTGCACCATGACTATCGTTGAGGCCTGTGCCCATTATATGGACATGGTGCGGCAGGAGCAGTCCCGGGAGACGCAGGCCGAGGTCAACTACAACCACAACCTCCTCCTGGAGCGTGGAGAGCGGAGGAGTAGGTCGCCGCCGGCAGGATGGTCGTGCCGGACGCGGACTTGGTGGAGCAGGAGGCACTGCTCGAGTCTTATATGAAGAAGGATACCTGGTCGATCTTTTTGCAATTGAATGAACTCAATATGTCACGTACAAGCATGTGGTTTCTCAATCAGGCTAGTGGACTGATATTGCGCTCGACACGTTAGAGCTAGCTAGCTTTGTACACAGGTGAGATCGTATTGCCAACGGGCAACATATATACCGAATACACAGGCCGGTGATTCAACCTCTCCGCCGGCGGTGAAGGTCAAGGCCGCACGTATGATACCCTTGTCAACTTTGCTTTACGAGAAGTCCAACCTCTCCGCCGTCGTCACCAGCACATATCTAGTCAGCTGACAGGTGGACCCGCATATACGTATACACAGAACATAGTGGGCTGCAAGTTAATGTCACACCGTTAGATTTAACAGCAAATGTATCAAAATGTACCCGAAATTATAGTTTAGTGGCCCATTTGTATCATTTTTCAAGTTTATGTATGAATCTGTACCCACCGCGCAAGTTCATGTACTATAAGTGTAATTAACTCCCGGGCAAAGATAACCAAGAACCATCTAATTCATCAGCTGGAGTACTACGCGTATAGTCGACTTTGCATTGCCCACTCATCACTACACAGTGTTTCCAACTACTGTAATTAACACAGTGTTTCCAACTAAGGCCATTATAGGTAATTAAAGACTCAACTGAATGTGGGTGGACTGGTGTTCCTTAATGGACACTTCATTTCCATGTTTTCAGACACAATGGGCATAGCTTGGCACTGTCTGTATCTGTAGTCTGCATTTGTACTAGGATCTTTTGGTCCTTCGATCTTAACTAAGTACCACTAAATAGTCTTTAATTGTGCTGTTCCTCAGGAGCCAGTTGCTATAGTGAGCGAAACCTGACCAGCTGGTTCACTACTGCATACAAATATCAGACAAACAGGGGGGAATTAAGCAGCGAGAACTTTTTAGAATGGATTTCCTGGCCTATCAAGTTATACGTACTCCCTCCGTTTTTATTTACTCTGCATATTAGATTTGACTAAAGTCAAATTTTGTAAAGTTTGACCAAGTTTATAGAAAACAATATAAACATTTACCATAACAAAACTATATGATGTGAAAGTACATTCAATAATGAATCTAATGATGTTGATTTGTTATTGTACATGTCAATATTTTTGTTTAGAAATTTTGTTAAAGTTTACAAAGTCTGACTTTGACGAAAGCTAATACGCGGACTAAATAAAAACGGAGTGAGTACCTACTCCTACTAATCGCGTTAATTAATTAGAGTAGACCACTTCTGGATGGGAGATTGGGATCGCAGTGTGTGTGGCAGTTTTTGCCAGCATGAAATCAAGGACAGCGTACGCAAACTTGTGTCACAAGACGGTCAAGAAAAATGATCATAATTAACAGGACTTGAAATATGACATGCCACAGATCCGATAATTATACGATGTTTGTGTTTTCGGCAAGAATCAGTACTAGTCTGTACTACCAACACGGCAGCACTAGTCATTTTTAAGCAACAACGCCAGAAATTAACATAGTGGGAAGAGAATCAGTAGCTTAATTACATTGTGAGTCAGGAAACTCTATATGTCACCCATTCAGACATGCTATTGCAAATTTGAAACCTTCATGCTGTTCTTTCAAAAGAAAAACTTCGTCCATGCTACAAAAATCAAATCAATCAATAGTACTACTAGTGGCTCAGTAGCGTTCAGTGCATGCTACCTTAACTGAAACCATGGAATTGGCAAGCATGCGCATGGAAGGAGGATGCGAATCAAGAGAAACCGCGTGATATTGGCACGGCTCAATCGAAGGGCGGAATCCCTTGCCTCCGGGGTTACCAGCTCTCTGATTGAACCGCACCAATACCGCGTTCTTCACTCCCCTCGCAGGATTAACTCGCAACGGAATTACAGGAGCTAGCCGAGGAGCACAACTCACCAGGTTCGCAGGATTTACCCAAGAATTGACACACAAAAAGCATGGTTGACGACGATCGACCTGGAGGGAAAGCACCGATTTGTTTGTTTCACGCGCACCGCCGGCCGGAAGGAGATGGGGGAAGAGAGTGGCCGGCCGGGGAGAATGAGGAAGAGGCCTGCTTTCCCTTCATGGAGGCGGTGCGGGAAAGAGGGGCGTAGAGAGATGAGGCCGAGGAAGAAGAGGACGAGAGGAGGGAGGCCGGTTGGGGGTGCAAAGCGCGTTGGTGGTATGCGGCGCCCATGGCATGGCATGGCGTGGCGTGGGTACATATACAAGGAATTGGCAGCACGCGCTCTCGCGGGGGCATGCAATGAATTCGCCAACCAACCGGAGAAACAAAGGGGAGGTTGGGGCATTTATGGGCCGCATTGAAGGATCCATCGATCACTAGGAGGCCGATGGAGCGATGGCGACAGAGCTAGGGCTGGGCGACTCTAGCTCACGCTCCGACATGCCTCGAGCACCAGCAGGGGTAACGACGAACGTACTACCACGCTACTAGTGACGTACGATCCGATTGATCCTGGCCACTATAGGCGATAGATGGATCGTAGACAGGGCAGGCAGGGCAGGGCAGGGCAGGGAGGGCACTGTGCGTGTCCTGGGCTTGAATGCGCTGCAGTGCATCGTAGCTCGATCGCCATCCCCTGCCGCCTGCACGCTGCAGCCGCAGGCATGGCATGTTTGCCGTTGCCGTCGCCCTCCCCTCTCCCTCCACTGTCCGCCACCGTTTGTCCATTTGTCCGTCCCTCTAGATCTGTGCATGCCTGCCTCTCTCTCTCTCTCTCAAGTGTCGTGTTGGGCGCTACGACCCGTAGGGGAGCTGTGGCTTGACGGAAAGAGTGGCGTACGTGACCGCGTGTGATCTCGCTCGATCCGGCCGGCGTCCTTGCCTGGCGGTGAGGCTGCCTTCCAAGGAACCGATTCGGGTTTGTGGCCGACGATAGCCGCAACCGTTGGCTTCTTGCGATCGCGTGCGTACGTGCGCTTCCTTCTGACGCCGCTCGCTCGCCGTGCCGGTTGTCTGGCTGGATTTTACCGATCGTGAGCTGGAAGATAAGAGAACAATAGTTTCCGCACTTCTTCTTCGGTACACCCCCCCTAAACATAAGGACGGCTGAGATTAGCCGATACCTCTTCATAAGTAAGGGCATGATAGTCATATTTTATAAACTCTTCACGTATATGCTGATTTTTTTTTTGAGAAACAAGTATACGCTAGCCCATTCAGCCTTTTTTTTAAGCAGCAAAAAATGGTGCGTGCTGCAGGATTCGAACCTACGTCCACCTAGGATTAAGCACAGCCACACTAACCAAGTAGCCAACATCACGTCGGTTGTTACTTACATTTTTTTAACACCTAAAATAGAACACTGGAAAAGCGCAACATTTCCTTCTTCTTTTTTGAGGGAAAGCGCAACATTTTTAGTTTGGTATTTTCCTTTTCTTTTTTGTTTCTTAAATGCGTGAACTTTTTCAATTCATTATTTTTTAGAAAATGAAGACAAAATTTAAAATTCTAGAATTTTTCTTCCAAATCAGAGAATCTTTTTTTTTCAAAATTGATCAGTTTTCTTTACAAATTCGTGAACTATTTCACAAATTGGCGTTTTCTTTTTGAAAATTGTTCAACTTTTTTATAAAATTGACGAACTTTGTTTCTAAATCAATGATTTTTTTTCAAATCAATGAACTTTTCTTTAAAATCGATAAACTTATTTTGAATTTTTGATGAACTTTTTTCAAAATTAATAAAAGAAACACAAAAAACAAAAGAAAAACAAAACCAAAGAAAAAACCAGCCCGGTTGAAAAGGAAAACCGGAGTCTTTCTTTTTAGCGTTATATTTGACGCACTACAAAAGATGGAAAAAGAAAAGCTTAGACCATGATCAACAGAGGTGTTCGAGTAGGCGAGATGGCTCCGTCTAAGAGCACGTCTTTCTCCGACATCCTTGAAATGGCACCAATTATTTTTTTTCATCCCTTGTATGACCAATTCAAGGCGCCATGCCAAGTTGTTTTGGTTTTCGACAAGTTTTGCATTTTTCAGGGTTTTCTCCGTGAAAAACGCCTGATAAATGGACGGACGTGTCACAACTTGCATACAGTGTCATGAATCGTTCAAACCTGGCATGGATGACTACCATGGTCATGCCCACCTGCTTGAAAAGGTTGGGGTCATTTTAAGAATGTCCAAAAGTAGACCATGTTTAATGGAGCATGTTCGGGTTGGCTAGAACGCTCTACCTGAGGGTACAATGTTTCTCAACATCCTTTAAATGGCCTAATTTTTCCCACCTCCTTCTATGATCAAATCAAGGCACCATGTCAAGCTATTTAAGTTTTCAATAATTCTTGCATTTTCTAGAGCTTTCTCGGAGAAAAAACGCTGATAAATGGGCGGACGTGACACAACATGCATATGGTGTGGAAAATTCATTCAAAACTAGACCATGTTCAATGGAGGGTGCACCCGGATGGGCATGCCCATGGGAGGCAACCATGCTAGGTTTAAAAATTTCAACACCGTATGCAAGTTGCGACATGTTCGACCATTTTACCATGTTCAACCAAGAAAACTCCAGAAAATACAAAATTTGTCGAAAACCAAATCAACTTGGCATGGTGCCTTGAATTGCTCATAAAAGGCCATGGAAAAAATGGGTCCATTTCTTCTTCTTTTTGCTGCGGAAATTGGGGTCATTTCAAATATATTGAAAAATTACTTGCTCTCAGACGAACCATTCTGACCTTACCGGATAATCTGCGTTGAACATGGTGTTTTTTGAACATCCTTGAAATGACCCTAATAAAATACAAAGGGATAAAATTGAAAACAGTAAGTGTTTTTTAAAAGCATTTAATAAAAAATTATAGAAAAATACTTTAAACTAATTAGTTTAAAAAGATAGTTAAAACATGTTTTTTGGTATTCAAAAAAGAGAAAAATGAATTAACAAAAATAAGAAAAGATATGAAAAAATACAAAATAAAATAAAACGCTTAGGTCCTGGCCTAACTAGGCGATGACATTGCTCCCGTCAGGCGCGTGTGGGCCCGGTCTAAGAGCTCACTGATTTGAAAAAAGTTCATCAATTTTTTACAAAATATTCATGGATTTGAATTTATTTTTTTTCAAATCACTAACGAAATTTGCAAAAAGGTTTTCTCGGTTTTGGGAACCTCGGCTTCCCAGCCATTTTTTTCCAGTTTTGGGACCTTCTTGGAGGTCGTGAACCGTGTTTTTTCTTTTTCTTTTTTGTCTTCTCACTTGTTTATTTTTTTATCTTCTTTGACTTTTCATTTATTCTGTTTATTGTTTCTATTTCTCATAAATTTAAATTTTTTCAGAATTCAAATTTTGTCCAGATTTTTCTATTTTTTCTGGAATTGCAAATTTATTACTGCAAAAAAAATCTTCATGTTTACATTTTTTCTTTTATAAAAAAACTGTTCGTGTTTTGACATTCTGAGCAAGTTTGAAAGGCATGATTTTTTTTTGAAATTTATGTACAATTTTAAAAAAACAAATATTAGTATTTTATGAACAAAACAGGAAAACTAGAAACCCTAAAGAAAACCGTGCAAAAAAAAGAAACATAAACCAAAGAGTGAGAGGTGCTGTGTTTTTTTTCTTGGTGTTATCTCTCTAGAACAAGAAGAAGAAAACAGGATTAGTAGTAATATCAGATATGCTAGGCCAGCTGGTTTGGGCGGTCACACGTAGTGTTTGAGGGCTGTAGTTCGAATCCGGACGAGGATATCCATTTTTTTTTGATTAAAACTAAAAAGCCCATGTGGGAGGGCTGTTCGCCGGGTATTATACGAACCTACAGTGTATATGTAGAAAAGTACGTATAATTTGTGAAAAGTCCATACTACCCTTTATACGTTTTGTGAGGGGGGGTGTACCAAAGCATTGCTCTAGTTTCCGTACGTACTTGCATCCAGCAAGCGTAAAATGTATGGGCCCGTTTGATTTTGCATGATCTTTGATGCATGACTTTGACTACTAATTTATACGTCATTTATATGTTAAGCTTGTATGTTCAGATTCCTTGTGGTGGAAGAACCAGCTCACCCAGCTTTAAGTCTTATACTTGGCACGTGTGCTCGCTTATTTTCTAGATTTTTCAACGGTATGGCCCCGTCAACTACAAGGCGTATATGATGACTTCGTCAATCTTAATCTTAAGATCTTCCGACTTAGTCTCTCTGGGAGACTAGGAGTGTGTGCATGCGTTCATAAAATGAGTGTGCATATGTATATGTGACCATGAAAAGATACTAGTAAAACAAGTCAAAAAAACTAATTCAATACCCTGCGGAAAATATATGGAACACTATAGAAACGTGCATAATGATGTGTGCGGTCACTTTCTTTATTGCTGAGGTAATAAGACCACATTCCGCACCACAAAAAATTAGCTGACTTGTAAGAAAGAAGAACAGGGTCTCTCTCATCTATCTGGAGTGATCGGACACGACACCATCCCGGGCTCGTCCATCCAGACAAAAGCCTAGCTAGCTTGACGTACATGGCTTGCACTCGTCGTACCGGTGAGCTAGCGTCACGCAAGGCAACGGACCCATGGTACGACTCGAACCACACCCTCGATCAGCTCCTCTGCCCAACTACGGCGGTACCCGGTACGTACGTACACGCGCGCATGGGTTGGCACGTAGTATATGTTTAGTGCAGCACTATACGTCTATACGTGCGTACTTTGCTTCTGCTTCGGTGCCTCCGCTGCATCATATCTGTGGTTCAGCGTCGCAGCAGCTGCCAGTAAACATATACTCATAGTAATATGTACGTATCACGTGGCCATGCATGCATCGTGCATTCGTGCGACACTGTAGTGCTAGTGCAACCAGTGCTCGTCTACTACTAGCTAGTAGGAGTAGGAGTACGATTAATTCGTATACGTTGTCCATGCATGCATGACTACTAGTAGTAGTAATGAATGGCTTTCATGGGCATCCTGTGACTGGCTGCGGGGCCTAATCATCTCTACTGTGCATGTTGGAACCTACCTACGCTTCGAATCTTTGATAACCCAGACGGTCAGCTTTTTCTGATGCGTGGTGTTATTGGCACACGACATGCGTATCCGGCGTTTA
This sequence comes from Triticum timopheevii, assembly GCA_963921465.1. Classification (NCBI taxonomy): domain Eukaryota; kingdom Viridiplantae; phylum Streptophyta; class Magnoliopsida; order Poales; family Poaceae; genus Triticum; species Triticum timopheevii. The sequence goes on along the minus strand of OY997264.1, from coordinate 575,678,010 downwards.
ATAATTTCGCTCTCCGGGAGCTAGCAGCGTGACCGATGTACGTGCCGGAGCACTGTACATGAGAATGCCGCATCGAACGGCTGCAAAGACTGTAGTAATAATAAAGATTGGTCGGGCCAACGGTCATTCCAATAAAAGGTCATCACCGCACAGCAACATTTTTTTTTCAAAAAGACTTTGGATCCAACAATTTATCAGTTTTGCTAAGTTAAATTTTATTATGTCTCAGTCGATAGTATCTTCTTTTGATTTTACATGAAGATTCGTGCAAAAAATTATGTTTAGTTTTTCTTTTCTCTTCTTACATACTACTCCCTCCGTTTCAAAATAAGTGTCTCTAACCTTAGTACAACTATACACTAAAGTTAGTACTCCCTCCGTCTAGGTGAGTAAGTCATCTTAGGTTGTGCACCGTGACCAAGGAGGAGGAGAAAATGAGAGAACTTAATGTTCGTTTGCTAATTAATAACATTGCATGCAATAAACTAACCACTTGATGTCGTGTTTGATAGTCTCGAGTCATTAAAAGCATGCATCCCCCACATCTCTTATTGGTTGATATGTCAAGAAATAAAAAACGAGGTAGAATTTAATGCATCGCGCCTAAGTGTTTTGGGACTATTTGGTTTTCGTAAAATGACTTACATACCTAGACGGAGGGAGTATAAAGTTGAGACACTTATTTGGGGACGGACGGAGTATATCATTTGACTTAGACTTGGTTAGCCACACCCATTGTTTATGGTAGTACAATGAACACCGCAAATAATAAAAATTACATGCAGATCCGTAGACCATCTAGCGACGACTACAGTCACTGAAGCGAGTCGAAGGCGCGTCATCGTCATCGCTCGTCCCTCGATGGAGCAGGGCAAAACTTGTTATAGTAGACAGTCAGGAAGTCGTCGTGATATGGTCTCACAGGACTGGCGCACCAAAACATAAACCGCCACCGATGAAGAGTAGCGTAAGCGAAATGATTCAATCTCAAAACTCACGAACTTAGACGAACAACGACCAGAAAGACAAATACCCTCTTCCAGGCTTGATGGCCTGTACCAAAACACGTGAAATTCCCCTCGGCTCGATGCCAGTACAAAAACCCATGATTTGGGTTATTCGAAGCAAAACTACCTCCTAATTTCTTTTTGACAAAATACAAATTTCCTCGCGTCTTAGCTAACAAAGCCCATGGCATAAGGGAAGATTAAATAAAATGTTATTGTAGATTAAAATCAAATGCATATATGACTCCTTATGCTTATTAAAATAAAAAAAGTCTTCGCTAACAAAGCCCATGGCCAGGCTCCTTATGCTTATTAAAACAATGGCTCGATCATACTAAGGAAAATTAGGTAAAGAGATAGTAAAAAAACTTCCTAATAGCTGCTGGTCATGGGGGCGACGGTGGCTGATACGTCTCCAACGTATCTATAATTTTTTATTGTTCTATACTATTATATTATCATTCTTGAATGTTTTACAATCATTTTATAGTTATTTTATATCATTTTTTGATACTAACCTATGGACATAGTCCCCAGTGCGAGTTGCTGTTTTCTGCATGTTTTTTACATCGCAGGAAATCAATATCAAACCGAGTCCAAACGCACGAAACTTTTTCAGGATCTTTTTTGGGCCAGAAGACATCCAGTAGGCCAGGAAAGCACCTGGGGGTGCCCCGAGGGGGGCAGCACCCACTAGGGAGCGCCTGGGGGCCCTGGCGCGCCCAGGTGGGTTGTGTCCACCTCGGGTGCCCCCTGAACCGCCTCTTTGCTCTATAAATACCATCAATGCCCAATATTTCAAAAACCCAAGGGAAGTCGACGAAAACCAATTCAAGTCGCCGCAGAGTCCAGAACCACCAAATCCAATCTAGACACCATCACGGAGGGGTTCACCACTTCTATTGGTGCCTCTCCGATGATGCGTGAGTAGTTCTTTGTAGACCTATGGGTCCGTAGTTAGTAGCTAGATGGCTTTCCCTCTCTCTCTCTCTCTCTCTCTCTCTCTCTCTCTCTTGATTATCAATACAATGATCTCTTGGAGATCCATATGATGTAAGCCTTTTTGCGGTGTGTTTGTTGGGATCCGATGAACTTTGAGTTTATGATCATATCTATGTTTTTATCCATGAAAGTTGTTTTGAGTCTTCTTTGATCTCTTATATGCATGATTGCTTATAGCCTCGTATTTCTTCTCCGATATTTGGGTTTTGTTTGACCAACTTGATGTATTTATCTTGCAATGGGAAGAGGTGCTTTGTGATGGGTTCGATCTTACGGTGCTTGATCCCAATGACAGAAAGGGAAACGGCACGTATGTATCGTTGCTATCAAGGATAACAAGATGGGGTCTATTTCTACATAAATAGATCTTGTCTACATCATGGCATTATTCTTATTGCATTACTCCGTTTCTCCATGAACTTAATACACTAGATGCATGCTGGATAGCGGTCCATGTGTGTAATAGTAGTAGATGCAGGCAGGAGTCGGTCTACTAATCTTGGAAATGATGCCTATATAATGAGCATTGCCTGGATATCATCATGATTATTTGAAGTTCTATCAATTGCCCAACAGTAATTGTTTTCCCACCATTTGCTATTTTTCTCGAGAGAAGCCACTAGTGAAACCTACGGCCCCTGGATCTCTTTTCATCATATTTGCCTTTGCGATCTATTTTCCTTTGCATTTATTTTCAGATCTATTAAACCAAAAATACAAAAATATCTTGCTATAATTTATTTGTTCCGCGATCTATTATCCTGTCTACAACTTTTACCTCACGTTATTTGCCTATCTTGAGGCGCCATACCCGAAAGGGATTGACAACCCCTTCAACACGTCAGGTTGCGAGTATTTGTTATTTGTGTGTAGGTGTTGTTTACGTGGTGTGAGGAGGTTCTCCTGCTGGTTCGATAACCTTGGTCTCATCACTGAGGGAAATACCTATCGTCGCTATACTGCATTATCCCTTCCTCTTTGGGGAAATACTGACGTAGTTCTAGCAGACATCAAAAGGAATTTCTGGCGCCGGGGAGGATCTTCAACATCAACCAGGTTCCTAATCACAAACCTCATCTCCTCGCAATTTACATTATTTGGCATTTGCCTCCCATTTTCCTCTCCCCCACTTCACAAAAAATTTCCGTTTTATTCGCCCTCTTTTTCGTTCGCCGTTTTCTCGCCATATCTGTTTTTGAGTGCAATCTTGTTGTGAAGTCATCATGACTCAAGAGAACACCAAGTTGTGTGATTTCTCAAATACCAACAATAATGAATTTGTTAGCACTCCGGTTGCTCCTCCCACCACTAGTGCGGAGTCTTGTGATATTAATACCGCTTTGCTGAATCTTGTCATGAAAGATCAATTTGCCGGTACTCCTAACGAGGATGTCGCGTCCCATCTTAACACATTCGTGGAATTATGCGATATGCAAAAGAAAAAATATGTGGACAATGATGTTGTGAAGTTGAAATTATTTCCGTTTTCTTTCCGAGATCGTGCAAAAATTTGGTTTTCTTCTTTTCCTCGCAATAGTATCAATTCTTAGAACAAGTGCAAGGATGCTTTTATCACTAAGTATTTTCCGCCCGCAAAATTTATTTCCCTTAGAACCCAGATCATGAATTTCAAGCAACTTGAACATGAGCATGTTGCACAATCTTGGGAAAGGATGATATTGATGCTAAGGAATTGCCCAACTCATGGGTTAAATCTTTGGATGATCATACACATTTGAATTTTGTTTCTCGTAATCTTTTAGATTCCACCACGGGGGGTACTTTTATGGAAATTACTTTGGGTGAAGCTACTAAATTGCTAGACAATATTATGGCAAACACTCACAATGGCATACCGAAATAGCACCTACTAGTAAAAAAGTCAATTCGGTAGAAGAAATAAATTCTTTGAGTGAAAAAGTTGATGCTCTTATAAAGTAGGTTGCTAATAAAAGTGCTACTATTGATTATAATGATGTGCCTTTGTCTACTTTGATTAAGCAAAATAGTGATGCCATAGATGTGAATTTTCTCTAGTGAAACAATTTCAATAACAATGCTTATAGAGGTAATTTTAATCCTAGACCTTTTCCTAGTAATTCCTCTAATAATTATGGTAATTCCTATGGTAATCCTACTTATAATAATAATAGGAACATCTCTGATATTGAGAACAATATTAAAGAATTTATCAATACGCAAAAAGCTTTCAACACTTCGATAGAAGAAAAGTTGAATAAAATTGATGATTTGTCTAGAAGTGTTGACATTGTAGAAACTCTCAAGATGAAAAAATTTGTGCCTAAAGTTGAAGAATCAATTAAAGCTCTTTATGTTTCTATGGATGAAAGTAAGAAAAGAACCACTATGCTTAGAGCTAAAAGAGAATTTTTAGAAAGAGCGTTTTCTAGTGATTACTATCATAAAAGTGATGAAGATCTTAAAATGATTGGTGTTTCTTCTATCGATTCCTTGTTTAGTAAATTTAAGATTGATGAAAAAGGGACTGGAGAAGGGTCAACTATAGTTAGAAGGCGTCCCTATGATTCGGAGGGTGAAAATCTTGTTGAGAAAATTGATAAAAGTGGGTTTGAAGAGGTCAAGACATTAACTAGTGATGTGCCCACTATTTTGGATTACAAAGACTTTAATTATGATAGTTGCTCTTTGGTTGATTGTATTTCTTTGTTGCAATCCATGATAAATTCACCCCATGCTTATGAACAAAATAAAGCTTTTATTAAACATATTGTTGATGCCATGATGAAAGCTTTTAAAGAAAAGTTGGAATTAGAAGTTTCAATTCCTAGAAAATTGCATGATGAGTGGGAACCTATTATCGAAGTCAAGATTAAAAATTATGAGTGTTTAGCTTTGTGTGACTTGAGTGCTAGTGCTTCTACAATTCCGAAATCTTTATGTGATGTGCTTGGTCTTACCAATATGGAAGAATGCTCTTTGAATTTGCACTTGGCGGATTCTACTATCAAAAATCCTATGGGAAGAATTAATGATGTTCTTATTCTTGCAAATAGGAATTATCTGCCCATAGATTTTATTGTTCTTGATATTTATTGCAATCCGTCTTGTCCAATTATTCTGGGTAGACCGTTTTTGCGTACTATTGGTGTCATGATTGATATGAAAGAAGGCAATATTAAATTTCAATTTCCACTAAGGGAATGGAACACTTCCCTAGAACAAGAATTAGGCCACCATATGAATCAATCATGAGGGCATCTTATGGATCTAGAACCAAATATGACAAGACTTAGATCCTACGCATTATGCCTAGCTAGGGGCGTAAAACAATAGCGCTTGTTGGGAGGCAACCCAATGAATAAAATTTATTTTTGCTTTTTAGCACAATTATGCTACTGTTATGATTGTGTTTCTTGTGTTTTAATAAGTGCTTGTGCCAAGCAAGGCCTTTGGTATGATTTGGGTGAAAGTTGATTTGATCTTGCTGAAAAACAGAAACTTTTACGCTCATGAGAGTATTCGTCATTTTTAACAGAAGAGTGCTTTTGAGTTGATTCTTTTTTCAAAAGATTAATAGAAAATTTTCTCACGTCAACCAATTTATTTCAGAATTTTTGGAGTTAGAGAAGTATTCGAAATATTCAGATTGCTACAGACTGTTTTGTTTTTAACAGATTCTGTTTTCTTTGCGTTGTGTGCTTGTTTTGATGATTCTATGGTTTTCTTTGATGAGTTTTTGCCATAGAAAAGTTGAAATGCAGTAGATATAATGCAAAAACAAAATAAGAATAGGTTTGCAACAGTACTTATAGTAGTGGTTTGCTTTCTTATACTAACGGATCTCACGAAGGTTTTATTGAGTTTTGTGTGATTGAAGTTTTCAAGTTTTGGGTGATCTTACGATGGATGAAGGAATAAGGATTAGCAAAAGGCTAAGCTTGGGGATGCCTGAGGCACCCCAAGATAATATTAAAGAAGTAGCAAGCAACTAATCTTGGGGATGCCCCCGAGTGGCATCCCCGCTTTCTTCTAACAACCATCGGTATTTTACTTGAAACTATATTTTTATTCGTCACATATTATTAGTTTTGCTTGGAGCGTCCTGTATGATATGAGTCTTTGGTTGTTTTTCTTTGTGTTTTAAGTGTTGAGTCCTTGCTGAACATACACTTTTGAGAGAGCCAAAAATTATGCTATGCTTGCTCCTATGCTTCACTTAAATTTTTTAGAGCCATGGATTTGCTCTAGTGCTTCACTTATATCTTTTTGAGCATGGCGTGCTTTGTTAGTTTTGAAGAAATGCTCTCATACTTCACTTAGATTTATTTGGGAGTTAGTAAATTTTTAGAAACTCTCTCTTTCTTCACTTAGATTATTTTGAGAGAAAGAAAAATTATGCTCATGATCTTCACTTATATTTGTTTGAGCTTATCAAAAGCAACATATAAAAATAGTCCCGAAGTGATAGGTATCCAAGGAGGATATAATAAAAACTTTCATGAAGATCATTGGACAAAATAAACTTGATTCTTAGTAATGGTTTTGAGATATGACGATATGATATGTGAGTCATGTTGATGAGTAATTGTGCTTTAGTAAGAATATTGATGTTAAGATTTGTGATTCCCTATGCAAGCACGAAAGTCAATAATTATGCAATGAAATTTATATCCTACTTGTGGTGCATTATTTGGTGTTACTTATGCTTAATGCTTGGGTACGAGATTTCTCGCTTTTTGGCTGGTCGCTTTTCAATCTTTTTGCTAGCCTTCATTTTGCACTAAGTATGATCACTACTTGTGCATCCAAAACCCCTTAAACCAGTTTTGACTTATAAGTCCACTATACCCAACAGCGGAGACAGCAGGGGACCCTCCCTAACTAGAGCAGCGATTTTTTGTTTCACAAGTTGTGTGTTATGCTGTTCTGGGCCTTGTGGCCCTCCCTAACTAATGAGCAACGCCAAAGTTGGCATAATGAATCCTGTACAAGGCTTGACTTTTCCCTAGTGTTATTCTAACCCAAAAAGCTAATCCCAAACACAAAGAGGCAAAGCCACCCCCGGCTCCCAGCCACACGTGATTCCTCTTCCCACCTTTCCCTTTCCTTGGTCCCCTGCGGTCCAGCCTTTGCTCTGCTCATCCATGGAGACAAAACACTAGCCCCCTTCCTAGTTGCTCTCTTCTGTAGCTGCTGCTGCGCCACCGGCCGGCTGGACGGCTCATCTTTCTTCAAGCCGCTGCAAACACACAAGAAGAGGTATATATTCTTGATTTGAGATACCTCTTTCTCTGTCTCACAGATCTGAAATTTGTTCTATAATTTTTGTTTGTATTTTCAATTCTATAAATTGGATAGTCTTATAGTGGTTTGTGTTCAATTTTTCTAGGGTAATCGGTTGTCTCCATGGCCAAAAATAAATGAAAGCTTGCAACACTGCATTCTTTTCTTGAGAAGAAAAGAAGAACTGATGTTCCAGAACAGATTAATTTGGTTGATGCCCCTCCCTTGGTAGATGAAGAAGAACAAGTAGATGAACAAGAACAAGTAGAAGAAACTCCAATATCAATGACACCACCTCAGGTTATGAGAGGGAGAGGCAATGATGATTCTGCTGTTTTTGTGGTAGAAAGAGAACCAGGTCTGTGGTGCCAAATTTCAGATTATCCTCCTAACGATCAAGAAAAAGTTCGAATGGCATATATAAAGCATGGGGAATATCATTTTAAAATGGATGAGTATCCTCCTGATGAGTCGGTGACCCATCCACGCAAGTTTCAGTATCATTGGTTTAAGAGCTTCCCATGGTTAGAATATTCACCGGGTAAAGATGCGGTCTACTATTTTCCATGCTTTTTATTTTATAAGAAGCCACTTGGAAAGAAAGGATCAGATGTGTTTACAGTGAAAGGATTCAAAAAATGTAAGAGAGTTAATGACGGAGAGAGATGTGCATTCTTAACTCACATGGGAAAGGACAGTAAATCTGCTCATAATTATGCTGCAAAATGTTATGATAATCTGAAGAATAAGCCATGCCATATGGAACAATTAGTGGTGAAGCAAACAGATGGGGATATCAAAAGGAATAGGCTGCAACTTAGAGTAACCGTTGATTCACTACGGTGGTTAGGATTGCAGGCTTGCCCTTCCGAGGACATGATGAAAGTCTTGATTTGGAGAACCAAGGTAATTTCCTTGAAATGGTGAAACTGATAGCTTCTTATGATGAGGAAATTGGTGATGTAGTGTTGGGTAATGCTCCAGGCAATGCTAAGTACACATCGCCTACAATTCAAAAAGAACTTCTAGGTATCATTGCTTCTAAGGTGCAAAGTGAAATCTGTCGGGGATATACCCCGCGGTATGACCCGGCCAGAAGTATGACCCGGCCGGGCTTGGCGTTTTCATTGGTAACCCGCCGGAGTGGCGACTCACGAGCCTGGGGACTCACGGATGGCCCTAACGGCGGGTCAGATAGAAGACTAGGCCCAAGGCCCAGAAGGCCGGCTCAAGTTATGGTGGGCCGGTTTACGAGGAAAGGCATAAGGAGTTTTCCCTTAAGGGGGCAAACTAGGATTCCACTTGTAATAGACTAGTCCTAATCCGAATAGGACTCCACATGTAACCCGCCCCTTCAACTTATATAAGGAGAGGCAGGGCACCCCAAAGAGGGACAGGCTGAAATAATCTCTAGGGCTAGACACAACTAAAGGGGAGCCAGCTTATGCGGCGACTCCCTCATGAGCATAATGAGACCTAGCCACAAACAGCATGTAGGGCTATTTCGGATAATGTTTCCCGGGGCCCGAAGCTGTCTAAATCCTTCTCTTGTGTGTTGCGTCTCTCGTCCCGATCAACCCCTCTCAAGCTACCGCATAGATGCGATGGCCTCGCGACTAAGTCCTGACACTAAGGACATCTGCCGTGAAAAATCCACGACAAAATCCGTAAAGAAATAGGAGATGCTAAGTTATGCTTGCTTGTTGACGAGTCAAGAGATGAATCCAAAAGAGAGCAAATGGCAGTAGTTATTCGTTTTGTTGATAAACCTGGTTTCACTCATGAACGTTTTCTTGATATTGTTCATGTTGCTGATACATCTTCGGCTACTCTAAAAGAAGAGATATCTTCTGTTTTGGTTCAACATCAGTTAGATGTGAACAATATTCGCGGCCAAGGATACGATGGTGCTAGTAACATGCGTGGAGAGTGGAATGGACTACAAGCAAAGTTCATGGAGGAGTGTCCTTATGCATATTATATCCATTATTTTGCTCATCAATTGCAGCTAGCTCTTGTTGCTGCATCAAAAGAAGTAGCCGATGTTCACAGCTTTTTTGATCATCTTGCTCTTGTTATCAATACGGTTGTGTCTTCTAGTAAGAGACATGATAAGTTGCAAGCAAATCAAGTTGCTGAAATGGAGCATTTGATTGAGCTCGGTGAGCTTGAAACTGGAAGTGGGGCTAATCAAGTCGGAACATTACAACGGCCTTGTGATACTAGGTGGAGTTCACACTATGCTTCTGTTTGCAGCCTTGTGAAATTGTACAAACCAACATTTTTGGTACTTAAAAGCATTGCAACTGCTAAAGGACCTGGTACTTCACCTTCCGCACGAGCAAAGGCTTCTGGTGCTGTTAAGTTGATGATGTCTTTTGATCAGCAAGCACAAGAGCTGAATTGTAGATTCAACAAACAAGCAACAGAGCTTATCATCCTATGTACTTCCTTGGACCCAAAAGATTCATTCCGTTCATTTAACATTAATAATATATGTTCTCTGGCTTCAAAGTTCAATCTTGTTGATTTTAAAGAACAAGAAATGAATAATCTAAGATGTCAGTTACCACATCACGAGAATGTTGTACCTACAAGCCCAAAGTTTCAGAATTTGACAACTATATCAGAACTTTGTCAACGACTTGCATCTAGTGGAAAATCAGATGAATATTACTTGATTGCAGGTATCTAATGTTCTTTGTTCCTGTATTGGTTGATTTATTCATTGCTAAAAAATCTAACTACTTCTTAATGTATAGACTCATTCGGCTTGTTCTTACTTTACCGGTTTCAACGGCAACGACAGAACGTGCATTTTCTGCCATGAAATTGTGAAGACAAGGCTTCGGAATAAAATGGAAGATGGATTTCTAAGGGACTGCTTGCTAATTTATATTGAAAAGGAGATTGATGTTGGAATATCAACATATGCAATTATAGATGAGTTTGATGAACCACCACGTCGAGTGTCATTTAGTTGAAGGCCTGGAGCAAGTTAGTTTCTCTATCTTCTATTATCTAGATTTCTCTTTTGTGTGATGTACAATTGAAAAATTGTGTATCCTCTTGTATCAATGGTGAATGGTGGTGTAATCAATGAAACTATTATGCTACTACATCTAGTTCACTATTTTTTTGGCCAAAAGTTTGTACGGAAGTGTTGCTGCCTTCAGTCGGCCCGTGTTATACATTTTTCCTGGCTCCGCCACTGACTATACCTACCTATATGCGGTATTTCCATGCCGTTCTAAGCAAATTTGCATGTGCCATCTCTAATTTTCAAAATAAATTTCTCTTTTGCGTGCTCTATCGCTCGCGATGCAGTGAAGGGTGGCCAATATTTTCCATGCTAGATGTGTTATTCTCATGATGAGTGTTTATTCACTTGTCATTGCACGAGAGTACGGCAATAGGGATGCCCAGTCCTGAAATGAAAAATGAATTTACTTTATGTTGTCAAATAATAAATTCCTTGGAAAGTGTTGGTATGGGGTGCAACCGTGGATTCAGCTAGCCAAGGAAAGTGAAAGTAATGATGGAAAAAGGAATACACTTTATTTTCTGTTTGGGAACCACCTATGATGTATCTAGCATGGAAAGTGTTAGGAGCTCTAAGTCGTTTTCATTGGTGGGAAAAATATGCCTCTCAAAATATTTTGATCTCTCAATTTAAGCTTTGAGCTCTGGCACCTCTACAAATCCCTACTTCCCTCCGTGAAGGGTCTTTTTTTTACTTACGCAATTTTTATTTTGAGTTTGAGTCTCCATCTTCTCTTATAAAGCACCAACTAAGGGGCACTATGATTGTATTTGAGCATTGGGTGTAGCTAATATTCGAGTGTGTTTCATGAATGGATCAATGATTGAGCATAATGGGCTAGGAATAACTTGCTGTAGTGTTGATATTTTGAAAGACATGGTTGCTTGTTGATATGCTTGAGTATTAAAGTCTTCATTTCAAAACTAGACTATTGCTTTGAATCATATAAAAGTACAGATGTCCATGCTATAAAGAAAAGAAATGTGATGAACATGTTAGGCAGCATTCCACATCAAAAAATCTGTTTTTACATTTACCTACTCGAGGACGGGCAGGAATTAAGCTTGGGGATGCTAATACGTCTCCAACGTATCTATAATTTTTTATTCTTCTATGTTGTTATATTATCATTCTTGCATGTTTTACAATCATTTTATAGTCATTTTATATCATTTTTGATACTAACCTATTGACATAGCGCCCAGTGCCAGTTGCTGTTTTCTGCATGTTTCTTACATCGCAGGAAATCAATATCAAACGGAGACCAAACGCAACGAAACTTCTTGAGGATTATTTTTGGCCCAGAAAACATCCAGTGGGCCAAGAAAGCACCTGGGAGGGTACCCCAAGGGGGGCAGCACCCACCAGGGTGCGCCTGGGGGCCCAGGCACGCCCAGGTGGGTTGTACCCACCTCGGGTGCCCCCTGAACCGCCTCTTTGCTCTATAAATAGCCCAATATTTCAGAAACCCTAGGGGAGTCGGCGAAAATTAATTCAAGCCGCCGCAGGGTCCAGAACCACCAGATCCAATCTAGACATCATCACGGAGGGGTTCACCACTTCCATTGGTGCCTCTCCAGTGATGCGTGAGTAGTTCTTTATAGACCTATGGGTCATAGTTAGTAGCTAGATGGCTTCCTCTCTCTCTCTCTCTCTCTCTCTCTCTCTCTTGATTATCAATACAATGGTCCCTTGGAGATCCATATGATGTAAGCCTTTTGCGGTATGTTTGTTGGGATCCGATGAACTTTGAGTTTATGATCAGATCTATGTTTTTATCCATGAAATTTATTTGAGTATTCTTTGATCTCTTATATGCATGATTGCTAATTGCCTCGTATTTCTTCTCCGATATTTGGGTTTTGTTTGGCCAACTTGATGTATTTATCTTGCAATGGGAAGAGGTGCTTTGTGATGGGTTCGATCTTACGGTGCTTGATCCCAGTGACAGAAGGGGAAATGACACGTATGTATCGTTGCTATTAAAGATAACAAGATGGAGACTATTTCTACATAAATAGATCTTATCTACATCATGTCATCGGTCTTATTGCATTACTCCGTTTCTCCATGAACTTAATACACTAGCTAGATGCATGGTGGATAGCGGTCGATGTGTGGACTGTGGAGTAATAGTAGTAGATGCAGGCAGGAGTCGGTCTACTAATCTTGGACGTGATACCTATATAATGATCATTGCCTGGATATCTTCATGATTATTTGAAGTTCTATCAATTGCCCAACAGTAATTGCTTTCCCACTATTTGCTATTTTTCTCGAGAGAAGCCACTAGTGAAACCTACGCCCCCAGGTCTCTTTTCATCATATTTGCCTTTGCGATCTATTTTCCTTTGCATTTATTTTCAGATCTATTAAACCAAAAGTACAAAAATACCTTGCTGCAATTTATTTGTTCCGCGATCTATTTATCCTATCTACCACTTTTACCTCACGTTATTTGCCTATCTTGAGGCGTCGTACCCGAAAGGGATTAACCACCCCTTTAACACATCGGGTTGCGAGTATTTGTTATTTGTGTGCAGGTGCTGTTTATGTGGTGTGAGGAGGTTCTCCTACTGGTTCGATAACCTTGGTCTCATCACTGAGGGAAATACCTACCGTCGCTATACTGCATCATCCCTTCCTCTTTGGGGTAATACCGACATAGTTCTAGCAGACATCAGTGACTCACTGGGAAGGTGTCATGGAAGAGGTCTGATGCATCGAGGTTGAGGGTGGCGACATCATAGAGGGGACAGGGTCGGGGACGAGGGATGCGGCGACATGGATGACGGCAGCGGCGTCTGCAAGGGAGAGATGGCATTTGGGGTGAGGGCGGCGATGGGGGAGACGGTGACGCTCGATGGGGATGAAGGTGCGGCTAGGGATTAGAGATTTGGGGGGCATGGGGAATTTGGCTAAGTATCGGGCGGGGGCTAAACGGTGCGTAAGTGGAGAGATTAGCAGTGCTAGCCCGCCACTACTGACCCAAGTTATTACTGGCAGGTGTTTCTGAACGTCTGCCACTTGTAATTTATTTAGGTTTTATGTGCTATCTTGAAGCACTTGTATTTTAGGATAAGTGTGATTGTCCAATTCTTTAATAGGATTGATGACACACCATAAAAAGAGTCATGTGAATTTTTGGCACTTTGTTTGGCTTAATTCCTATTTTTGGGGCATTAAACGATTTCTAACTATTAAAAGGTGGTAAATGCATTTCCTTAAAAAAATACGTAAATGAAATCTGAAAAAAGGTGAAACTTGACATAGTGTAATGATATGACCCCTAGAGGGTGTGGTAAAATCTTGAGAGAGTTATGGAAATATTTGATGCACTTCGAGCAGAAAATGATGTCTCTCAAAGGAAGAATCAGGGTTTCGAAGGGAAATTGTCAGGTTTGAAGGGAATTCAATTTTTTTAATCATTTCCAGTTGAAACTTTTTGTGTTAAATATACATCATTGCAAGTTTCATGATCAAATTTGAGACTATTATAGGTTAATATGATATAATTATGGCATTTAATCCATCTGTAGTTATAATGGAACATAAAAGAAAAAGAGTACTCCCTCCGGCCTAATCTTGCGTTTGAGAATTGGTAAGAAAAAAGATGTATAGTATGAAATTAATGTCATTAGAAACTCCTTTCCCTCATGAATTTGATGGTATGCTTTGTGTAACATGCATGTCATATATTATTACTCTAATATAAAAAGCAAAAGAGTACTCCCTCCATATATATAAGGCCTAATATGTATTTTGAGCTTGCGTTTGACAATTGGTAAAAAAAATAAGATGTATGATATGACAATAATATCATTAGAAACTCCTTTCCTTCATGAATTTGATGGTATGCTTTGTGTAACATGCATGTTATATATGGTCAAAGGTAACCTTAAATCGTATTAGGCGTTGTATATATGGATGGAGTACAGAGAAACCTAAAAAATGCAAAAAAAAAAAAACCTAAATATCATACCAGTGGCGGGCACGCCATCAATAATACCTTCCCCACGGCTAACTCTAGGCCAAATCAAGCCCAAATTAGAGGGAGGGGGGACTTATATGAGATCTTACATTAAGTGAGATCATGTGATAAATCCCAAAAATTCATATTTATACATTTCGAAACAAATCTGAAATTGTTTACAACATCCATGTGGTGTATGTCTACAACTCTGAAAACAATCAGCTCAAAACTTGATGTACATTTGGACATTTAAAAAAGACAAATTCGAATGTGAATATTGGCAGCTTTGGTTGAATAGTACTTTGACACTATTCACGTGTAATTTTGTCTTTTTTGTTTTTGTTTTTGTTAATGAGGTCGAATTAGGAGCTGAAACTTTTGAGGTTGAACATCAACCATTGATGTGTGTCTACAAATTATTTTAAGAATGTGTGAAAATGTAGAGTTAAAAAATGATTTCATTAATCTCACCTAATATGAGATCTCACACAAGTTTTCCCCCTAAATTAGCAGTGATGGTCATGAAAACATGACCGCCAATGATAACAATACTAGATCATTGATGGCGCGCGTTGCCGCGCCCGCCCATTGCTCCAATAAATAAAAGGAACCTCTGTAAACATATGGTGACATGAAACTGGAAGTTGAAAACTAACCAGACTGCTTAGAATCTATGGAAATCAATGGACTAAACCTTTTGAATTAACAAATTATAGCACTGTTACTTGTTTTTAGGAGGATAATACAAGAAACATACAATATGGTAAGTATGTCTGCAGCTGTGAGATCAGTCCAAGATCATAGTAGTGTTCTAACCTGCTAGGAGTTTTAGCATTTAGCTGCACCTCGGTTGGTTGTTGTGGCTGCTTGCTTTTCCTTGCCCATCATTAGCCGCAACTCGTGATTTGGTGAACTATCATGAGAAGTTACTGTTCAAAGAAATGGTACATCTCCATTAGAGTTATTAGGTAATTACAGCCAAAACCAAAGTCAACAGATATGTGCACATCTACCTGCTGCTATTGTATCCACGGTGACCCGCTGTACCGCCACCAGCAACCGACCGACGTGGCCTGCTCGACGTTCGCGCCCAGAGCCAACACGACGTCGTGTGACTTCTGGACGGGTGCTCGAGAAAGATAGGATCCGGCGGTAGCGCGCCCGAGGACTTTCAGATCCGTCCTCGACAGAAACCTTGGACCGGCATACAACGGCGAGACAGGGAGCCAACATCAGGAGGTAGCAGAGTATAGGTAGTGGAGAAAGGGAGCGATCGAGGAAGAGAGGATTCACCACCGCCTGTGTGGAGCGAGCGAGAGAAGGGGAGGGGCGACGCTGCTTGAGGTTCCTTGCGGCGGCGCTGTCGGGAGGGCTGTTTCGCTCGGGTCCTCTGCAAGACGAGACAACGTGCGAGGGTGGAGCGAGGCTAAAACAAATGGGCTTTGAGTGGTAGAGGGCCCAATCAACCACATGCCTCGGTTTTTTCTTCCGGAGTAGCAGCTCTTCAGGACGAATGGCCCAGTTCGCGACCAGAAGTAAATCGACGGCCAAAAATCGTTAAAACACACCATCTAACGGCTAAAATTGCTGATGGCGTGAGAGGCCTGGGATTAGGCTCGGTTATATTGTCCTAAAATAGATACTGACGGGCAGTATTTTTTTTCCGTCACTGAAAATGTTTGGTTCACATTGTAACCTGGTCCAGATTATCATTGGCGGATGGCACAAGCAGCCAGCCACTGCTAAAGTAATTTCAGTAATGGGTCAGGTTTTTCACCCGTCATTGGTATCTGACCAGATTACCCATGCCGGGTACCTGGGCATGTGATTTGACCCGATATATGCAAGTAGTTTCCCAGTATTGTTACCCTGTCGGCATAACCAAGCAATAACGCGGCAACAGCACCCAGATTTATTATTGGCAACGCCATATAAATGTGCATAAATGGTGTGCGTACTCAGTTCTTTTATTGTGTGGAGTGCGCTTGAAATAAATACAACCGCATCCACACCACGCAAAATTAGCCGACTTGTGAGAAAGAAGAAGAATAGGGAGTCTATCCGGAGCCATCGGACACGACACCACCATTCGTCTCCCATCCAGACAAAAACCTAGCTAGCTTGACGTACTCGCCGTGCCGGTGAGCTAGCGTCACGCAAGACAACGGACCCATGGTAGATGGTACGGCTCGAACCACAACCTCAGCTACTCTCCCCGGCTAGGGCGGTATACGTTCGTACATACACGCAGGGCGCATCGGTTGGCACGTGTGTATAGACACATAGGGCAGCACTATACGTACGTACGTACGTACGCTGCATGAGCTCGATTTTTTTTTTTTCGAAACGGACATGAGCTCGATTATAGGTTCAGCGTTGCAGCAGCTGCAGCAGCTCTACTTCGGCTCATCTCGAAAGGAAGAAAGTACTACTTCTGCGCCTCCGCTGCATCAAACTGGAGCTCAGTTATAGGTTAAGCGTTGCAGCAGCTGCCGGCCGGTAGGTATACGTACGGTTCGTGGCCATGCGT
Source organism: Triticum timopheevii (assembly GCA_963921465.1). NCBI lineage: Eukaryota > Viridiplantae > Streptophyta > Magnoliopsida > Poales > Poaceae > Triticum > Triticum timopheevii. The sequence goes on along the minus strand of OY997264.1, from coordinate 575,661,190 downwards.
GCATCGTGCTGCACTGTAGTACAACTACGTACTGCTCGTCTACTCCTATAGCTAGTGACCTAGTGGAATTGAATGGCCTTTTTTTAGGGCAGTGTAAGGACGTGTTTGGTTAGGAAATTGTATTTTTGATATTATTATTTTCAAAAAAATTCAATTTGTTCATCTTCAATCATGGCAGTACAAAGAACAACAGAGGTAATAAAAATTACAACCATGTCTTTGGACCACCTAGCACTGGAGCGAGCCAAAGGCGTGCCGCTGTCATCGTCCCTCCCTCACCGGAGCCGGACAAACCTTGTTGTATTTTTGGTATTTAATAGAAATAGTAGACCCGGGGACATATTGTTCACTAGAGACATCTCAGTCATGAGCATAATACGGCGGATAGACAAACTATTATTGGGCAATTGATAGAAAAGCGCATAGTTATGATTGTGATTCTCCCCCTTTGCATATTTGTCCTAGTTGGGTTTGGTTGAGCAAATGCAGGCAAAAAAAAACATCGTTTATACATCATTTGGCTGCCTGCATGTAGGTTGACTGCATTAGGGGAGCAAATTTTGCATGGTGCTCGCATTGGTTGCACTGATGCAACTACACGGTGTTTGGTTGCATACACTGGACACGATTAAGAGCTAACAACTACACATAACACATAGGGCTACACTAGAGTGCCTCGGCGACTGCGGTGGACGGTGGTCGCGGCAACGCGTCCGACATGACGAGCATGGAGTCGCAGGCGAGTGATCCCATCGGCGGTGTGGCAAACTAGTTGCTAGCATCGTCATTGCATAGAAAGTTCGTGCGGAGTGACGAATAGAAGAGTGCGGAGCCAGAGGACGAGAGAGGGCAAATGCAGTGCGCGCGCCATGGCGACGTCAGTGTGGTAGGACGTGAGAGAGGAGGTCGTAAGGAACGACGGCGACGACAGCACCATCGTAGTAGGACGTGAGCGAGGAGGCCGAGAGGAACGACGCCGGTGCTGGCGCCAATGCAACATGACGTAGGAGAGAAGGCCGAGATGAGCGACACTAACGGCCGAGCCAGTGTACCAGGACTCGGGAGAGGAGGCCGAGAGGAACGTCATCGATGGTGACGCCAATGCAGCAGGACACAGGAGAGAAGGCAAAGAGGAATGACGTCGACAACCACGTCAGTGTAGCAGGACACGGGAGATGGGCCCGAGAGGAACGACGCCGATGGTGACGCCTGTGCAGCAGGACGCGGGAGAGGAGGCCGAGAGGAACGACGCCAGCGATGGCGCCAATGTACACGCGGGACAGGAGGTTAAGGAGTATCATTCGAATAGACCTCACATATGCATATGTACCGTCACGAGGAAGATGTAGATCTACTCGTCTATGACTATCGAAATAGAACATGTGCAACATGAAAGTAGTGTGGAACTGCGAGATGAAGCTACTGGTCAAAGGAAATTTCAAACGATCGACCGTGCGTGTTGAATTTTTTTTCGCGAATACGCAAAGCTTGCATATCATTCATTGATAGATAGAAGAGAAATACAAAGACATAAAAGAGAAGAGAGAAGCACCACACAAGGTGTGGGAAAAATAAAGAAGGATAAAACACAGCGCCAAACTCTTCTAGCTCGAACTCCAGCCGACAAGGCAAAGAGGCGAGAAACAAGGTATCAAGGCCGCGTCACGACCAAGGCCGGGCACCATCATCACACAACCACAACTTCACGACGGACCGGATCAACGTACCTCCCATCTATGCGCCTAGAAGATCGGCAAGTGGGGTGCAGGATCTGGCCGAACTAGAAGAAGCCATGGAGAGAGCGCCGTCGAGGCTGTACATTGCGCCTCGGATACCCATGCCAAGAGGAGCAGCCCGGACCAGCACACACGGATCGGCAAGTGCGTGCTGAATTTGACAAATTCATCCAAAATAACACGAAACATGAACAGGACATTGAACACATTGAACATTTACGGTGAATGAAACTACGAACCAATCATCTGAGTAGAACCACAACATCAATGTGCTTCTTTTAGTGTAGACTTTATCTCAAATGGAAGCAACTTTGTGTAGATTAGAAGGGATTAATAAGTGGACAAGGTTATGAGATAAAATAACAGGTCACGTGACCATGTATTGCTGAGCCTCCCGTGTGCGCTTTTTTGCATCGCTCGAGTCAAAGGGGGCCAAGCTGGCAGGGAGATGTTTTAAGATTCGTGCTACGCAGGCTAAACAATGGATCCAGCCTACTGTACTCGTATCATGCAAACCTGGTTGTATGTGAAACCTGCGTAGAGAATGCCAAAGACTGGACAAAGGTCATCAACGCACAGAACTATTTTCGAAAATGAATTGCACGCTTCTGTTTACGATCTTCTTTTGATACTCCCTACAATGAAATGCCTATGGAGTAAATGAGGTCCAAGGGGACAAACTTGCAAAATCTGCAGATGAATAGTGCCACATCAGCGCCATAGGTACCCAGGACCACATGTATTTTCATGTATGAAAACCGTATTGAAACACTTTCTGTGTTCATGCACACGCACGCCAGCGTGTTGGAGGATCCATAATGCAATTCACTGCTTGCCCATAGGGTAGAAATCCTGACACCCTCTCGCGCTGCCTTGGAACACCAGATTTATTACTGGTAAACATTACATCAGCAGCAGTGAACAACCAGTAACCACAGCGGCATGCATGAACGCAGGAGCACTAGAAATTACGGAATTTCAGAGTCTTACTTGATATATATATAAGTCAGAACATTCAAATAGGATAAGTCAGGATACGAATAGGTTTTTCTTGGTTGTGCAATTTAAAGATCCTACGACGAGGCAAACCGGAATATATACACAGTTGATTGGCACGCCTTATTTACAGGAGGCATTCAGAGCGATTGCCGTGGCAGCCAGCGCCATCTAGAGCAATCCGAAGGTGTTCTCGCCGCTGTAGGTCATGTAGAGGAAGCCGTCCTCGTCCTTGTTCTCCTCGTAAATGGCAGACATCAGGGCAGCTGCAAACAGAGGACGAATAGTTACTTTGGGTTAGAACATCGGACCATGGGGTAAAATACACAAGGTAGACATATTTGATGCTCCCTACCTGTCGGTGGAAGAGTGTTCTTCACAAAGATGAAGATCGCCTTCTCAGCACTGAGCTTGATCCGCTTCCGGACAACATACACGAACTGTCCAACTGTAAGATCCGCGGGGACGAGGTACCTATATGGTAGGGTGACGGCTATTAGAATATAGAACAGCTGATGGTCAATAATGGCCAGTCTTGTGCTTTGCTGTGACATGAGACAAAGTTTTGATACATTAAAAGATCCCCTGCTTTTGAACCATAGAGATGTGGATTCCAATAGTACATGTTTAAGTAAAAGCCTGAGCAAATGCACCAACCCCATTTCCAGTGACAATACTAATCCCATCACTTCAGCCCTTGAAACAACTAGAATGGGCCACACGCAATACTATTGATGAAATAGTTAGAAATTAATGGCATCAAGTACCCTGAGTTATCAGCAGGAACCCGCGACGCAACTATGCTAATTAAAGAACACACGAGAGTAACAGTGTACAGTGGTAATGATTCATACAAGCCTAGAGGACAGCCTTAACAACACCAACTGCTAGCTGTTTAAATAGTATGAAATGAAGATGGAGATATTCTAATCTACAGAAAGGTCAAATAGTATGAAATGTTTGAGCAGAACTAACTTTTTCTTGTCAATGTCAGGAATATCACTCTTCCCAGCCTTCTCAACGATCACCTACATTACATATATTGTTTTACAGATTAGATCAAACAAATCATGGGCAAGGAAACAGCCTATACTAAACAGTAATAACAAGGATAAGCTTACAGGAATTCTGTCAGAGTACTTCTCCCTTATGCGGTTAGCCTCCGCCTGCCTCCTCTCTGCAATGCAGTAAACAGCAAAATCTTATTCTGAACTGACTAAAAGGAAAATGTATCCTCAGAATAAGTTAAAGATCAAGGTCGCAGCAGATAGAACAAGAGTAAATATTATGATATAGAATCATTAATGTTCAAATAGAATTGTAACTAGCAGATCATCACAAGTGATGGAAATCATAAAACTGCTAAGTAAAGGCATACAATTAGAGTAAAACATACATGTCAATAGCTAATGATTCAATAACCAATTGTAAAAGCCTAAGTTTATAGAGAGAACTCATAGAACTATCTCCTCTCAATTTCGCTGCAGGACCCTTTCACACATATCCAGAGAGAAGCAGGATATTAGGCTACCAAAACTCGTAGAAGATCTTCCTCTCAACCAGTGTTCAAGGATAGAACTGTAAGTTCCTATTCTTACACAATGCAACAACGGAAGGGCCAACAAAATTTATCATTTTCCAGTTTATCAACCCCCAGATTAATTTAGAGGATGCAGCATGATGATTAGGATTGCTTATCGAACTATCAGAGTTATGTACTGCGACCATCAACTCAATCCAGCCACACAGCTACAAAAACAATCACAAGCTCATTTTTGTGTTCCAAAGCTCAGCGTGCTTTGGTTTTAGCTCCCCTCGAAGCAAATTAGCATGCTATTACGCAGATAACTGCACGTCTACGGAATTCCTACGAATCCTTGCAGTTATTCCAATAATTCGTACGATCAACCACCCAACCCACATAATATTTCGCCATCTACCGAAAAAAAAAACCGCATAATACAGCAGATAGCACGGCGTCCATAAGAAGAACATCCCTAATTCGACGAAATTCGATAAGAAAAGAGGGGGGCATGAGAAGACGAGACGAACCGAGCGGGTGCTCCAGCTTGAACGAGCTCTTCGCCATCGATCTGCCTTGGTTCCTGCAAGCACCGAGCTAGCAGATCAACAACAGAGACCAGCCACGAAAACACGCACCGATCGACCGATCGATTCAACCGAATCGGGGCGGATAAGAACCCGAGAAAATCCCCACGGTGATTCGGGCCGGAACGCCAAATCGATCGGGCCAAATCCCCGATTCGACGGAAGCCGACGCGGAATCGATCGAGAGCAAGGGCGGATGCTCACCTGGGTCGCGGGATTCGGCGGATTTGGGCGAGGGTTTGCGACGCGGAGGAGGAGGAGGAGGCGGCGGGGAGACGGGGGGACGGGAGGGCGTGGGTTGGGGAAAGAGTGGGGGATTGGGGTTGGTTAAGTAAAGGGAGGAGGCGAGGCGAGACCCGCACGAAACGTAACGAAATAGATAACCTGATTTTATAAAAATGGAAGGGTACGCCTACGTTTCCCCCAAGGAAGCGGAAACCAACTACCGTGCGCCGGTGGCCATCGATCTCTTTGTTTGTTTCAATTCGAATTTGCAAAGGAAAGCAACCTCCCGAGTTGACCTACTCCTCCTTCTCTTTGTGTGTAAACTTCTAACTTGGAACATTGAGAGTTTGTTTTGTGTTGTGGCGCATCATTTAGGAAACCCATGTAGAATTGTCTTGTTGTTAAATGTGGTTTGTTTGCGCGGCTTCTCGGTGTGCGGTTTCCGGGTCTCAGGCTCCATGCAGCCCGATATTTTAAAATTTTCAAAAAATCAATTTTAAAGGTTTAGGAAAAAAAATACACATGTGTATAGAGAAGTATTTGTATATGTTTATAAATTTGTATGATGAAATACGTTAAGTTGTGAGCTATAAAAACAAAATCAAGGATTTATGGTGTTTAGCGGCAAAAAAAAATGTTCTTCGGCCTTGCATATTTTGTCGTGCAAAAATGTTTGTGTTTCTATAATAAAAAGAAGACATTGATTATAAAGCTGCTTATTGGATTCAGATAACAGTGTTTTGTTTTCCACATGATCATTTCCCCATGTTACTTATGTAGTCTACTAGAAGCGAAAGAATGCGTCAAATGAGCCTAACTCAGATGGTTAGGTTTTTTGTAGTGGAATCAACCCATCAAGGTTCAAGTCATAGAACTTGGCATTGGTGCTTGTATTTTTCCGGATTTATTTCAGGTTTTTTGGCAATGTACATTCAGTTGGAGGAGACGTTTCCGTTGACTACGGAGGCACCTGTGGTGACTTTGTCAGTCTCAAAATGGTGTGTCGGCTCAGTCTCTCGAAGGTGCTTATAGGGGTAGGGTGTGTGTTTGGTTGTTCATAGGGGTGAGTCTATGTGCGTATGTATAAGCGTCAGCGTCTATACTGTGTAAAAAAGCAAAAGCATGATCACTACACCCTCTTTTGTTGGTTGCTCTGTAATTCGTTTAAAGCTTTTTTTGCTTATGTTGTAGTTCAATGTGCCACCCGGATGTCCATATCACTGCCTTTCATTGCCACTTTCCAAAACTCTAACTAAATTAACAATGTGGCATGCAAAAACAAATCTTACAACCACCAAAAAGTAAGCTTCTATTTCATCTTTAGGTATGTGCATATGGGATGCAACAAAAGAAAAAGACAGCACAATGCCAACAAAGAGAGACCAAAGGCAAAAGAGAAGTTGAATCAACAGTCACAACATGAACTAATGAAAGTTTAATTTAAGCTTGAACCAAGTATATGTAAGTGTGTAAAGAAGTTGCATTGCCATGATCTGTTTGAAAATCACAAGGGCAAGTGCACTAAGTAACACAACAAGTATTCAAATTGTTGGAAATATGCCCTAGAGGCAATAATAAAATGGTTATTACTATATTTCCTTGTTCATGATAGTTGTCTATTGTTCATGCTATAATTGTATTGACCAGAAACCGTAATACATGTGTGAATACATAGACCATAACATGTCCCTAGTGAGTCTCTAGTTGACTAGCTCGTTGATCAATAGATGGTTTTGATTTCCTGACCATGCACATGAGATGTCATTGATAACGGGATCACATCATTAGGAGAATGATGTGATGGACAAGACCCAATCATAAGCATAGCACAAGATCGTGTAGTTCGTTTGCTAAAATCTTTTCTAATGTTAAGTATCTTTTCCTTAGACCATGAGATTGTGCAACTCCCGGATACCGTAGGAATGCTTTGGGTGTACCAAACGTCACAACGTAACTGGATGGCTATAAATGTACACTACAGGTATCTCTGAAAGTGTCTGTTGGGTTGGCACGAATCGAGACTGGGATTTGTCACTCTGTATGACGGAGAGGTATCTCTGGGCCCACTCGGTGATGCATCATCATAATGAGCTCAATGTGAATAAGCAGTTAGTCACGGGATCATGCATTACGGAACGAGTAAAGTGACTTGCCGATAACGAGATTGAACGAGGTATTGGGATACCGACGATCGAATCTCGGGCAAGTAACATACCGATTGACAAAGGGAATTGTATACGGGATTGATTGAATCCCCGACATCGTGGTTCATCCGATGAGATCATCGTGGAACATGTGGGAGCCAACATGGGTATCCAGATCTCGCTGTTGGTTATTGGCCAGAGAGATGTCTCGGTCATGTCTGCATGATTCCCGAACTCGTAGGGTCTAAACACTTAAGGTTCGGTGACGCTAGAGTTGTTATGGGAATTAGTATGCGATTACCGAATGTTGTTCAGAGTCTCAGATGATATCCCGGACGTCACGAGGAGTTCCGGATTGGTTTGGAGATAAAGATTTATATATGGGAAGTCCTTATTTGGTCACCGGAAATGCTCGGGGGTATATCGATATTGTGTCGGGACCACCGAAAGGGTTCCGGGGGTCCACCGGGAGGGTCCACCTGCCCCGAAGGGCCCTATGGGCTGAATGAAGGAAATATGCCCTAGAGGCAATAATAAAGTTATTATTTATTTCCTCATATCATGATAAATGTTTATTATTCATGCTAGAATTGTATTAACCGGAAACATGATACATGTGTGAATACATAGACAAACATATAGTCACTAGTATGCCTCTACTTGACTAGCTCGTTAATCAAAGATGGTTATGTTTCCTAACCATAGACATGTGTTGTCATTTGATTAGTGGGATCACATCATTAGAAGAATGATGTGATTGACATGACCCATTCCGTTAGCCTAGCACTTGATCGTTTAGTATACTGCTATTGCTTTCTTCATGACTTATACATGTTCCTATAACTATGAGAATTATGCAACTCCCGTTTACCGGAGGAACACTTTGGGTACTACCAAACGTCACAACGTAACTGGGTGATTATAAAGGAGTACTACAGGTGTCTCCGAAGGTACATGTTGAGTTGGCGTATTTCGAGATTAGGTTTTGTCACTCCGATTGTCGGAGAGGTATCTCTGGGCCCTCTCGGTAATGCACATCACTATAAGCCTTGCAAGCAATGTGACCAATGAGTTGGTTATGAGATGATGCATTACAGAACGAGTAAAGAGACTTGCCGGTAACGAGATTGAACTAGGTATTGGATACCGACGATCGAATCTCGGGCAAGTAACATACCGATGACAAAGGGAACAACGTATGTTGTTATGCGGTTTGACCGATAAAGATCTTCGTAGAATATGTAGGAACCAATATGGGCATCCAGGTCCCGCTATTGGTTATTGACCGAGAATAGTTCTAGGTCATGTCTACATAGTTCTCGAACCCGTAGGGTCCGAACGCTTAACGTTACGATGACAGTTTTATTATGAGTTTATAAGTTTTGATGTACCGAAGTTTGTTCGGAGTCCCGGATGTGATCACGGACATGACGAGGAGTCTCGAAATGGTCGAGACATAAAGATCGATATATTGGAAGCCTATATTTGGACATCGGAATCGTTCCGGGTGAAATCGGCATTTTACCGGAGTACCGGGAGGTTACCGGAACCCCCCGGGGGGTTATTGGGCCTACATGGGCCTCGAGGAAGAAGAGGGAAGGAGCCAAAAGGGGGCCGCGCTCCCCTCCCCTTCCTAGTCCTAATAGGACAAGGGAAGGGGGGTGGCTCCCCCCTTTCCTTCCCCTCTTCCTCCTCTTTCCCCCCTTCTCCTACTCCTACTTGGAAAGAAGGGAGTCCTACTCCCACCGGGAGTAGGACTCCCCCCTTGGCGCGCCCTCCTTGGCCGGCCGCCTCCTCCCCCCTGGCTCCTTTATATACGGGGGCGGGGGGCACCCATAGACACACAAGTTGATCTACGGATCGTTCCTTAGCCGTGTGCGGTGCCCCCCTCCACCATATTCCACCTCGGTCGTATTGTCACGGAGTTTAGGCGAAGCCCTGCGCCGGTAGAACATCATCACCGTCACCACGTCGTTGTGCTGACGGAACTCATCTTCGGAGCTTTGCTGGATCGGAGGCCGGAGATCGTCATTGAGCTGAACGTGTGCTGAACTCGGAGGTGCCATACGTTCGGTGCTTGGATCGGTCGGATCGTGAAGACGTACGACTACATCAACCGCGTTGTGCTAACGCTTCCGCTTACGGTCTACGAGGGTACGTGGACGAACACTCTCCCCTCTCATTGCTATGCCATCACCATGATCTTGCGTGTGCATAGAAATTTTTTTGAAATTACTACGTTCCCCAACAGTGGCATCCGAGCCTAGGTTTTATGCGTTGATGTTATATGCACGAGTAGAACACAAGTGAGTTGTGGGCGATACAAGTCATACTGCTTACCAGCATGTCATACTTTGGTTCGGCGGTATTGTGAGATGAAGCGGCCCGGACCGACATTACGCGTACGCTTACGCGAGACTGGTTTCACCGTTACAAGCACTCGTGCTTAAAGGTGGCTGGCGGGTGTCTGTCTCTCTCATTTTAGCTGAACCGAGTGTGGCTACGCCCGGTCCTTGCGAAGGTTAAAACAGCACCAACTTGACGAACTATCGTTGTGGTTTTTGATGCGTAGGTAAGAACGGTTCTTGCTAAGCCCGTAGCAGCCACGTAAAATTTGCAACAACAAAGTAGAGGACGTCTAACTTGTTTTTGCAGGGCATGTTGTGATGTGATATGGTCAAGACGTGATGCTATATTTTATTGTATGAGATGATCATGTTTTGTAACCGAAGTTATCGGCAACTGGCAGGAGCCATATGGTTGTCGCTTTATTGTATGAAATGCAAACACCCTGTAATTGCTTTACTTTATCACTAAGCGGTAGCGATAGTCGTAGAAGCAATAGATGGTGTAACGACAACGATGCTACGATGGAGATCAAGGTGTCGTGCCGGTGACGATGGTGATCACGACGGTGCTTCGAAGATGGAGATCACAAGCACAAGATGATGATGGCCATATCATATCACTTATATTGATTGCATGTGATGTTTATCCTTTATGCATCTTATCTTGCTTTGATTGACGGTAGCATTTTAAGATGATCTCTCACTAAATAATCCAGAAGTGTTCTCCCTGAGTATGCACCGTTGCGAAAGTTCTTCGTGCTGAGACACCACGTGATGATCGGGTGTGATAGGCTCTACGTTCAAATACAACGGGTGCAAAACAGTTGCACACGCGGAATACTCAGGTCATACTTGACGAGCCTAGCATATACAGATATGGCCTCGGAACACGGAGACCGAAAGGTCGAGCGTGAATCATATAGTAGATATGATCAACATAGTGATGTTCACCATTGAAACTACTCCATCTCACGTGATGATCGGACATGGTTTAGTTGATTTGGATCACGTGATCACTTAGATGACTAGAGAGATGTCTGTCTAAGTGGGAGTTCTTAAGTAATATGATTAATTGAACTTAAATTTATCATGAACTTAGTACATGATAGTATTTTGCTTGTCTATGTTTGTTTGTAGATAGATGGCTCGTGCTGTTGTTCCGTTGAATTTTAATGCGTTCCTTGAGAAAGCAAAGTTGAAAGATGATGGTAGCAATTACACGGACTGGGTCCGTAACCTGAGGATTATCCTCATTGCTGCACAGAAAAGTTACGTCCTGGAAGCACCACTGGGTGCTAGGCCTGCTGCTGATGCAACTGACGACGTTAAGAACATCTGGCAAAGCAAAGCTGATGACTACTCAATAGTTCAGTGTGCCATGCTTTACGGCTTAGAACCGGGTCTTCAACGACGTTTTGAACGTCATGGAGCATATGAGATGTTCCAAGAGTTGAAGTTAATATTTCAAGCAAATGCCCGGATTGAGAGATATGAAGTCTCCAATAAATTCTACAGCTGCAAGATGGAGGAGAATAGTTCTGTCAGTGAACACATACTCAAAATGTCTGGGTACAATAATCACTTGATTCAACTGGGAGTTAATCTTCCTGATGATAGTGTCATTGACAGAATTCTCCAATCACTGCCACCAAGCTGCAAGAGCTTCGTGATGAACTATAATATGCAAGGGATGAACAAGACTATTCCTGAGCTCTTCGCAATGCTAAAAGCTGCGGAGGTAGAAATCAAGAAGGAGCATCAAGTGTTGATGGTTAACAAGACCACCAGTTTCAAGAAAAAGGGCAAAGGGAAGAAGAAGGGGAACTTCAAAAAGAACGGCAAGCAAGTTGCTGCTCAAGAGAAGAAACCCAAGTCTGGACCTAAGCCTAAAACTGAGTGCTTCTACTGCAAGCAGACTGGACACTGGAAGCGGAACTGCCCCAAGTATTTGGCGGATAAGAAGGATGGCAAAGTGAACAAAGGTATATGTGATATACATGTTATTGATGTGTACCTTACTAATGCTCGCAGTAGCACCTGGGTATTTGATACTGGTTCTGTTGCTAATATTTGCAACTCGAAACAGAGACTACGGATTAAGCGAAGATTGACTAAGGACGAGGTGACGATGCGCGTGGGAAATGGTTCCAAAGTTGATGTGATCGCGGTCGGCACGCTACCTCTACATCTACCATCAGGATTAGTTTTAGACCTAAATAATTGTTATTTGGTGCCAGCGTTGAGCATGAACATTATATCTGGATCTTGTTTGATGCGAGACGGTTATTCATTTAAATCAGAGAATAATGGTTGTTCTATTTATATGAGTAATATCTTTTATGGTCATGCACCCTTGAAGAGTGGTCTATTCTTATTGAATCTCGATAGTAGTGATACACATGTTCATAGTGTTGAAACCAAAAGATGCAGAGTTGATAACGATAGTGCAACTTATTTGTGGCACTGCCGTTTAGGTCATATCGGTGTAAAACGCATGAAGAAACTCCATACTGATGGGCTTTTGGAATCACTTGATTATGAATCACTTGGTACTTGCAAACCGTGCCTCATGGGCAAGATGACTAAAACGCCGTTCTCCGAAACTATGGAGCGAGCAACTGATTTGTTGGAAATCATACATACTGATGTTTGTGGTCCAATGAATGTTGAGGCTCGCGGCGGGTATCATTATTTTCTCACCTTCACAGATGATTTGAGCAGATATGGGTATATCTACTTAATGAAACACAAGTCTGAAACATTTGAAAAGTTCAAAGAATTTCAGAGTGAAGTGGAAAATCATCGTAACAAGAAAATAAAGTTTCTACGATCTGATCGTAGAGGAGAATATTTGAGTTACGAGTTTGGTCTGCACTTGAAACAATGCGGAATAGTTTCGCAACTCACGCCACCCGGAACACCACAACGAAATGGTGTGTCCGAACGTCGTAATCGCACTTTACTAGATATGGTGCGATCTATGATGTCTCTTACTGATTTACCGCTATCGTTTTGGGGTTATGCTTTAGAGACGGCTGCATTCACGTTAAATAGGGCACCATCAAAATCCGTTAAGACAACGCCTTATGAACTATGGTTTGGCAAGAAACCAAAGTTGTCGTTTCTTAAAGTTTGGGGTTGCAATGCTTATGTGAAGAAACTTCAACCAGATAAGCTCGAACCCAAATCGGAGAAATGTGTCTTCATAGGATACCCAAAAGAGACTATTGGGTACACCTTCTATCACAGATCTAAGGGCAAGATTTTCGTTGCTAAAATCGGATCCTTTCTAGAGAAGGAGTTTCTCTCGAAAGAAGTGAGTGGGAGGAAAGTAGAACTTGATGAGATAACTGTATCTACTCCCTTATTGGAAAGTAGTTCATCACAAGAACCGGTTCCTGTGACAACTACACCAATTAATGAGGAAGCTAATGATATTGATCATGAAACTTCAGATCAAGTTTCTACTAAACCTCGTAGGTCTACCAGAGTAAGATCCGCACCAGAGTGGTACGGTAATCCTATTCTGGAAGTCATGTTACTTGACCATGATGAACCTACGAACTATGAGGAAGCGATGATGAGCCCAGATTCCGCAAAATGGCTAGAGGCCATGAAATCTAAGATGGGATCCATGTATGAAAACAAAGTTTGGACTTTGGTTGACTTGCCCGATGATCGGCAAGCCATTAAGAATAAATGGATCTTTAAGAAGAAGACTGACGCTGATGGTAATGTAACTGTCTATAAAGCTCGACTTGTTGCGAAAGGTTTTTGACAAGTTCAAGGAGTTGACAACGATGAGACTTTCTCACCCATAGCGATGCTTAAGTCTGTCCGAATCATGTTAGCTATTGCTGCATTTCATGATTATGAAATTTGGCAAATGGATGTCAAAACTGCATTCTTGAATGGATTTCTGGAAGAAGAGTTGTATATGATGCAGCTAGAAGGTTTTGTTGATCCAAAAGGTGCTAACAAAGTGTGCAAGCTCCAGCGTTCCATTTATGGACTGGTGCAAGCATCTCGGAGTTGGAATAAATGCTTTGATAGTGTGATCAAAGCATATGGTTTTATACAGACTTTTGGAGAAGCCTGTATTTACAAGAAAGTGAGTGGGAGCTCTGTAGCATTTCTAATATTATATGTAGATGACATATTATTAATTGGAAATGATATAGAATTTCTGGATAGCATAAAGGGATACTTGAATAAAAGTTTTTCAATGAAAGACCTCGGTGAAGCTGCTTATATATTGGGCATCAAGATCTATAGAGATAGATCAAGATGCTTAATAGGACTTTCACAAAGCACATACCTTGACAAAATTTTGAAAAAGTTCAAAATGGATCAGGCAAAGAAAGGATTCTTGCCTGTGCTACAAGGTGTGAAGTTGAGTCAAACTCAATGCCCGACCACAGCAGAAGATAGAGAGAAAATGAAAGATGTTCCCTATGCTTTAGCCATAGGCTCTATCATGTATGCAAAGCTGTGTACCAGACCTGACGTATGCTTAGCAATAAGCTTGGCAGGAAGGTACCAAAGTAATCCAGGAGTGGATCACTGGACAGCGGTCAAGAATATCCTGAAATACCTGAAAAGGACTAAGGATATGTTTCTCGTATATGGAGGTGACAAAGAGCTAGTCGTAAATGGTTAAGTCGATGCAAGCTTTGACACTGATCCGGACAATTCTAAATCGCAAACCGGATACGTGTTTTTATTAAACGGTGGAGCTGTAAGTTGGTGCAGTTCTAAACAAAGCGTCGTGGCGGGATCTCGGAGTACATAGCTGCTTCTGAAGCAGCAAATGAAGGAGTCTGGATGAAGGAGTTCATTTCCGATCTAGGTGTCATACCTAGTGCATCGGGACCAATGAAGATCTTCTGTGACAATACTGGTGCAATTGCCTTGGCAAAGGAATCCAGATTTCACAAGAGGACCAAGCACATCAAGAGACGCTTCAATTCCATTCGGGACCAAGTCCGAGTGGGAGACATAGAGATTTGCAAGATACATACGGATCTGAATGTTGCAGACCCGTTGACTAAGCCTCTCTCACGAGCAAAACATGATCAGCACCAAGACTCCATGGGTGTTAGAATCATTACTATGTAATCTAGATTATTGACTCTAGTGCAAGTGGGAGACTGAAGGAAATATGCCCTAGAGGCAATAATAAAGTTATTATTTATTTCCTCATATCATGATAAATGTTTATTATTCATGCTAGAATTGTATTAACCGGAAACATGATACATGTGTGAATACATAGACAAACATATAGTCACTAGTATGCCTCTACTTGACTAGCTCGTTAATCAAAGATGGTTATGTTTCCTAACCATAGACATGTGTTGTCATTTGATTAGTGGGATCACATCATTAGAAGAATGATGTGATTGACATGACCCATTCCGTTAGCCTAGCACTTGATCATTTAGTATACTGCTAGGCCTAGGGTTCATACTTTCACTAGTGCAAGTTCTCTCAACAATAATAACATAGATAGATCATATAACAAGCCCTCAACATGCAACAAAGAGTCACTTCGAAGCCACTACTAGCGGAGAACAAACGTAGAGATTATGGTAGGGTACGAAACCACCTCAAAGTTATTCTTTCGGATCGATCTATAAAAGAGTCCGTACTAGAATAACACCTTAAGACACAAATCAACCAAAACCCTAATGTCACCTAGATACTCCATTGTCACCTCAAGTATCCGTGGGCATGATTATACGATATGTATCACACTATCTCAGATTCATCCAACCAACACAAAGTACTTCAAAGAGTGCCCCAAATTTTCTATCAGAGAGTCAAGAACGTGTGCCAACCCCTATGCATAGGTTCCCAATGTCACGAACCCGCAAGTTGATCACCAAAACATACATCAAGTGGCACATGATATCCCATTATCACCACAGATAATCACGGCAAGACATACATCAAGTGTTCTCATAAAAGACTCAATCCGATAAGATAACTTCAAAGGGGAAACTCAATTCATCACAAGAGAGTAGAGGGAGAGAAACATAATAAGATCCAACTACAATAGCAAAGCTCGGGATACATCAAGATCGTGCCATAGAGGGAACACGAGAGAGAGAGATCAAACACATAGCTACTGGTACATACCCTCAGCCCCGAGGGTGAACTACTCCCTCCTCGTCATGGATAGCGCCGGGATGATGAAGATGGCCACCGGTGATGGGATCCCCCTCTGGCAAGGTGCCGGAACAGGGTCCCGATTGGTTTTTGGTGGCTACATAGGCTTGCAGCGGCGGAACTCCCGATCTATCTTCTGTTCTGGAAGTTTTAGGGTACGTAGGTATATATGGGTGCAAGGGGTACGTCGGTGGACCTCTGGGGTGCTCACGAGGTAGGGGGCGCGCCCAGGGGCGCCCCCCACCCTCGTGGGCAGCCCGGGAATCCCCTGACGTGCACTCCAAGCCGAACAGATGGTTTCCTTCCAAAATTAACTTCTCCAGTTGATTTCGTTCCGTTTTGACTCCGTCTGATATTCCTTTTCCTCGAAACACTGAAATAGGCATAAAACAGCAAATCTGGGCTGGGCCTCCGGTTAATAGGTTAGTCCCAAAAATAATATAAAGGTGGATAATAAAGCCCAATATTTCCTAAAAGTAGATAAAGTAGCATGGAGCAATCAAAAATTATAGATACGTTGGAGACGTATCAAGCATCCCCAAGCTTAATTCCTGCTCGTCCTCGAGTAGGTAAATGATAAAAAAGAATTTTTGATGCGGAGTGATACTTTGGCATAATTTCAATGTAAATCTTCTTAATTGTGATATGAATATTCATATCCGAAAGATTCAAGACAAAGGTTCATATTGACACAAAAATAATAATACTTGAAGCATACTAATCAAAGCAATCATGTCTTCTCAAAATAACATGGCAAAAGAAAGTTCATCCCTACAAAATCATATAGTCTGGCTATGCTCCATCTTCCCCACACAAAATATTTAAATCATGCACAACCCCGATGACAAGCCAAGCAATTGTTTCATACTTTAACATTTTCAAAACTTTTTCAATCTTCACGCAATACATGAGCGTGAGCCATGGATATAGCACTTATAGGTGGAATAGAAGGGTGGTTGTGGAGAAGACAAAAAGAGGGAAGATAGTCTCACATCAACTAGGCGTATCAACGGGCTATGCAGATGCCCATCAATAGATATCAATGTGAGTGAGTAGGGATTGCCATGCAACGGATGCACTAGAGCTATAAGTATATGAAAGCCCTATAAAAGAAATTAAGTGGGTGTGCATCGAACTTGCTTGCTCACAAAGACCTAGGGCATTTTGAGGAAGCCCATCATTGGAATATACAAGCCAAGTTCTATAATGAAAAATTCCCACTAGTATATGAAAGTGACAAAATGAGAGACTCTCTATCATGAAGATCTTGGTGCTACTTGGAAGCACAAGTGTGGTAAAAGGATAGTAGCATTGTCCCTTCTCTCTTTTACTCTCATTTTTTATTTTTATTTTTTTATTTGGGCCTTTCTCTTCTTCTTTTTTTGGCCTCTTTTTTTTCGTCCGAAGTCTCATCCCGACTTGTGGGGGAATCATAGTCTCCATCATCCTTTCCTCACTTGGGACAATGCTCTAATAATGATGATCATCACACTTTTATTTTTCTTACAACTCAACAATTACAACTTGATGCTTAGAACAAAGTATGACTCTATATGAATGCCTCCGGCTGTGTACCAGGATATGCAATGAATCATGAGTGACATGTATGAAAGAATTATGAACGGTGGATTTGCCACAAATACAATGTCAACTACATGATCATGCTAGCAATATGACAATGATGGACCATGTCATAATAAACGGAACGGTGGAAAGTTGCATGGCAATATATCTCGGAATGGCTATGGAAATTCCATGTATGGTGGCTGTTTTGAGGAAGGTATATGGTGGGTGTATGATACCGGCGAAAAGTGCACGGTATTAGAGAGGCTATCAAAGGTGGAAGGATGGGAAAAAGTGCGTATAATCCATGGACTCAACATTAGTCATAAAGAACTCATATACTTGTTGCAAAAATCTAGAAGTTATCAAAGCAAAGTATTACGCGCATGCTCCTAGGGGGATAGATTGGTAGGAAAAGACCATCGCTTGTCCCCGACCGCCACTCATAAGGAAGACAATCAATAAACAAATCATGCTCTGAGTTCATCACATAATGGTTCACCATACGTGCATGCTACGGGAATCACAAACTTTAACACAAGCATTCTTTGAATTCATAACTACTTAACTAGCATTACTCTAATATCACCATCTTCATATCTCAAAACAATTATCAAGCATCAAACTTATCTTAGTATTCAACGCACTCAAAAGAAAGTTTCACATATCTTGAACACCAAGTATGTTAACATTAAGCGAATTACCATGCTATTAATGACTCTCAAAATAATCTAAGTGAAGTATGAGAGATCAATAGTTTGTTTAAAACAAATCCACCACCATGCTCTAAAAGATATAAGTGAAGCACTAGAGCAAATGACAAACTACTCCGAAAGATATAAGTGAAGATCAATGAGTAGCTAAATAATTATGCAACTATGCGAAGACTCTCTCTCATTTAATAATATCAGATCTTGATACTTTACTCAAACAGCAAGCAAATCTAAAGAAAACTACATTGCAAGGATAGCACAACTCATGTGAAGAAGTAAAAACTTAGGCTCAACCGATAATAACCGATAGTTGTTGAAGAAGAAAGGTGGGATGCCTACCGGGGCATCCCCAAGCTTAGATGCTTGAGACTTCTTAAAATATTATCTTGGGGTGCCTTGGGCATCCCCAAGCTTGAACTTTTGCATCTCCTTAATTCCTCTCATACCATGGTTTCTTCTTTTTATCAAAAGCTTCATTCACAACAAACTCAACAAGAACTCGTGAGATAGGTTAGTATAAACCAATGCAAAACCTTGTCATTTTCTACTGTAAAAAATCACTAAAATTATTATTCAACATTGCATACTAAATGCATCTGCATATTTAATACTCCTATCCTCAAATAGAATCATTAAGCAAGCAAACATATGCAAACAATGCAACCATAACAGCAATCTGCCAAAACAGTACAGTCTGTAAAGATTGCAAGAGTGTCAATACTTCCCTAACTCCAAAAATTATGAACTAAAATTCCCACTGTAATAAATTTATCAGAGCTAAATATGCAAAAAATATTCAACATTATACCACTCTCTGACTTTTCTGGGGAATTTTTGCAACAGCGGTAAACTTTCAGTTTTTCAAACAGCAACATGTATACTAGCAAAATAAGCATGGCAAAGGCTATCCTTGACTTATTTATTGAAACTAAAGATGCAAAACATTATTCTAAATAACAGCAAGCAAAAACTAACAAGATAAAATGACACTCCAAGCAAAACACATATCATGTGGTGAATAAAAATATAGCTCCAAGTAAAGTTACCGATGAACGAAGACGAAAGAGGGCATGCCATCCGGGGCATACCCAAGCTTAGGCTCTTGGTTGTCCTTGAATATTAACTTGGGGTGCCTTGGTCATCCCCAAGCTTAGGCTCTTGCCACTCCTTATTCCGTAGTCCATCACATCTTTACCCAAAACATGAAAACTTCACAACACAAAACTTAACAGAAAACTCGTAAGCTCCGTTAGTATAAAAAAATAAAACAACCACTTAGGTACTGTAATGAACTCATTCTAAATTCATTCTGGTATAATATCTATTGTACTCCAACTTATATATGTCTCATACCCTCCGATACTACTCATAGATTCATCAAAATAAGCAAACAACACATAGAAAACAGAATCTGTCAAAAACAGAACAGTCTGTAGTAATCTGTATCAAACGTATACTTCTGGAACTCCAAAATTTCTACCAAATTAGGGAGTCCTAAGCAATTCGCATACCAATCCAGAGCAAAAAGAATCATATCAGAATCACGTTTCTGTGAATTAACAAAACTAATTTACTGGGTGCAAAAGTTTCTGATTTTTAGCAGGATCAACACAACTATCACCGTAAGCTATCCTAAAGGTCTTACTTGACACTTTATTGAAACAAAAGCTATAAAGCATGATTACTACAGTAGCATAGTCATGTGGACACACAAAAACAGTAAGGATAAATATTGGGTTGTCTCCCAACAAGCGCTTTTCTTTAATGCCTTTCTAGCTAGGCATGATGATGACAATGATGCTCACATAAAAGATAAGAGTTGAAACATAACGGGAGCATCATGAAGCATATGACTAGCACATTTAAGTCTAACCCACTTCCTATGCATAGGGATTTTGTGAGCAAACAACTTATGGGAACAAGAATCATCTTGCATAGGAAGGTAAAACAAGCATAACTTCAAGATTTTAAGCACATAGAGAGAGGAAACTTGATATTATTGCAATTCCTACAAGCATATGTTCCTCCCTCATAATAATTTTCAGTAGCATCATGAATGAATTCAACAATGTAACCAGCACCTAAAGAATTCTTTTCATGATCTACAAGCATAGAAAATTTACTACTCTCCTCATGTAAGTGCATCTAGTGCCACCCCTAGTTGGTTTTGGAGTATTGACGACAAAGTTGGTTGTGGGACTAATGCGTTTGTGAGAATTGCAGGATAACGTAGGTAGTGTCGCTCATTGATTCGGTTTACCTACCGGAGATGACCCCTAAAAATGTATGAAGACATTGAAGGCAATGGTGGTATGAGAAGATATTCATATTGAAGACTATGACATGAGAAGACATTACGTGAAGACTATGGAGCGCGAAGACTGTGTGGTTTCGTTGTTTCCTTTTCTTCTTTGTTGAGTCATAGGAACCACCGTACTGTTAAGTGGGGTCCAAGTGAACTAAGTCGGAGTGACTAAAGTGATGCTCAACCCAAATCCTATGTCTTCGAGCGAAGACAATGAGAGCAAATCTTATCCAGAGCTGGATGAGTCAGCCTTGCTTGTAGCCCAAGTAAAGTTGCCGTGTGTGTTTCAAATCTGACCGTTAAAACACGTGTCAGTTCCTTAGTGACCCAGGGTCATTTCGGACAAATCAGGTCGGGTTGCCTTGTGGCTATAAATAGCCCACCCCCTACACCATAAATTGGTGGCTGCTCAGAGTTTGTGCACGGCTTTTGTCGTTTGAGAGCAACCCACCTTGAAGCCTTTGAGAGAGAGAAATCCTTGCGAGGACAAAGCCCAAACAACCAGAGCCAAAGAGTGTTAGGCATCACTGAAGTCTTTCTGTCTGTGTGACCTGAAGACTTATTACACTTGAGGACTGTGAATCCTCCAGCCGGTTAGGCGTCGCGTTCCGAGCATCCAAGAGTCATTGTGGATTGCCGGTGAACGAAGTCTGTGAAGGTTTGGAAGTCTACCTTGAAGACTTACCAGAGTGATTGGGTGAGGACTGGGTGTCCTTAGCTCAAGGGGAATAAGGTGAAGACACGATATTCTGAGTTAAATCTCAGCCTCCCTAACCAGACGTACAGTTGTCACAGCAACTGGAACTGGTCCAACAAATCCTATGTCTTCAACAAGCGTCTGGTTCTATCCCCTTCCACCCTTTACTTATGTTTGTCTTAGTGAAGTCATTGCCTATCTGTGTATATGTTTGACTTCATTGCTTGACTACTACTGTTGATTGGCTTCATACTATCTTCCATCCTGATCCTTACTACCTAGCTGCTATTATACATGTACTTTCACATCATTGCATACTTGACTATGGCTTGCTTATGGTAGTTTATCTTCCGCTGCATATCAACTAGGTCATTTCTGTTGTTTGTCTTCGAAACTTCCAAGTTTTGAAGACTTTCATAAAAATCGCCTATTCACCCCCCCCCCTCTTGTCGATACTAGCACTTTCAATTGTTATCAGAGCGAGGTACTCCCTTGTCCTGTGTGATTCGGTTTAACCACCTGGAGTTTCAGCTATGTCGACTGCAGGGATAATCAAAGTCTCCGCTGCTTGCCCTGTTTTTGATGGAACTGAATATCCCTACTGGAAGAATAAGATGCGTATGCATCTTGAAGCCATTGATGTCGACCTCTGGTATGTCGTCAAGAACGGCGTTCCCAAAACTGGTGAAGGTGTCACCCCTGCTGATGTCAAGAAGTTCATTCAACTAGACTCTACTGCCAAGAACATTATCTGTGGTCATCTGACCAAAGGACAGTATGGTCGTGTGAGTGCTCTGGAAACATCAAAGCTAGTCTGGGACAGGCTATCCAAGGTCAACGAAGGTGTATCAACCCAGAGAGATCAAAGAATCGGTGTTCTTCGCAACCTCTTCGACCGCTTCAAGAGAAACGACAATGAAAATGTCCAGCTCATGTCCGATCGCCTCACTGATATCACAAATGAACTTCAAGCTCTTGGCGCGACTGAGATTACCAAGCATGAAATCGTCAAGACACTACTGAGATCACTCGACAGCTCCTTTGACACCCTTGCCCTCATGATACAAGAACGTCCTAACTTCAAGTCACTCGATCCGTCTGATATACTTGAGAGGCTCAACACACATGAGTTCCAGCTTTCTGAGAAAAGAGATATCTATGGCCCAAACTATGGCCGAACTCGCGCTTTGAAGGCAAAAGTTGTTTCCTCATCTGAAGAAGAATCTGATTGCAGTTCTGAAGATCCTGAAGACATTGGAAAAGAGCTTGCTATGCTAGTGAAGAAGTTTCAGAAATTCACCAAGAAGAAAGGCTTCAGAAAGTCTTCACGATCTAGCTCAAGGAATGATGAAGCTTCCACCCATGACCACAAGAAGAGAACCTGACACAAATGCAAGAAACCTGGTCACTACATATCTGAGTGTCCAAAGTGGGATAATGAGAAGAAGAAGAAGAATAAGAAGAAGAAGAAGAGCAAGGAATATGATTCTGATGACAAGAAGAAGAAGAAATCCTCTAAATCTTCCTCTAAGTCTTCTTCCAAGTCTTCATCATACAAGAAGAGCTCATCTGGCAAGGCTCGTGCTTTTGTTGGCAAGGAAATGGATTCAGAGGAGGAGTCTGCTTCTGAGGAGGCGGAGGTGGAGTCTGGAGAGGAGTCTGACCCTGGCGCAGCAAGTCTGGCTCTAGCCACAGCCTATGTTGCCAAGTCCATCTTCAACACTGAAGATAATGACTTCCACACCAACGCTGAAGCTGATGTCGAAGACGATCCTACTCCCACCTACTGCTTCATGGCACGTGGTGCCAAGGTAAAATCACCCGATGCTTACTTTCAAACATCAAGTGAAGATGACTCTGATTGTGAATCCAAACCAAGCTACAAAACACTTGCTAAAATTGCAACTGATCAACAAAAGGCTATGGAACATACTCAAAAACTGTTAGACAAAAGCGATGACCTGTTGGACGCGGAAATGACATGTTCACAGTCCTTAGTTGAAGACATAAAAAATCTTCATGCTAAGTACCAAGAACTTGAAGGTCGTCATGAAACGCTCTCAACTTCTTATGAAAGGCTCTCCTATGATTATCTTCAAAGGAAACAAGAGCTTGAGAAATTGAGAGCGGCTCATGAAGATCTTCAAAAAGTGAATGAGTCACTTCGCGTTCAACAGATCAGTCCCGCTCAGGATGGATTTGAACCACCATGTCTGAAATGCATTGAGCGTGATAACGCTACATCTGTTGCTGAATGTTCCACTGCTGCTACTGTTTCATTGTCTTCACCTACTGATGTGGTTACTAACCCCTCTGCGGAGGATACCACTGCTATTGCTGATGAAAATGCTATGTTGAAGACATTGCTTGAAGCAGGGATGTACAAAAGTTTGAAGGGACATCAGACACTCTGCGATGTCCTCAAAAAGCAGATTCTGAACCGAAACCCTAGGAAAGAGGGTGTTGGGTTTGAGAGGAAAATGAATGTTGATGGCTCGTACTGGAAGCCTGAGCAGTACCCCAAAACCACATGGGTTGCTGCAAAGGAACCTTCAGTAGATCCGTCCACTTTATCTGGCTTTACCTGTGCTAATCCCATTATCATTGATGAATCCTTTGATGCAAACTATAAGCTGTTCAAGAATCAGAATGGTGAAGTGTTTGCCAGGTACATTGGTACTAACTGCAGGAATGGACCACCTATGAAGAAGATCTGGGTACCTAAGCCGTACATTGAGAATCTTCCTGTGAATGTCGTCATGACACCACCTAGGAAGAAGACAAACTCCAGACCTATAGCTTCATATGGTCCAAAGGCTTCATACAGATACAGGACTCACCTGAGTCACCCTAACGCCAATGTTTTGCAGGGAAATCATGCTCAGACTTATGAATATGAGCGTGTATCTTCGAACCGCTATGTTCATAGGACTAAGAACTTTTCTGCTTATTCATATGAGTATGATTCATCTCCTGCAAGGCTATTTGCTAGGGCTCCAAAGCCAAAATTCTCAGATGCTGCACTTAGACTCATTGCTTCTAAGCCACCCCTGAAGATGTGGGTGGCGAAGAAGAACTAACTCTATTTTGCAGAAAACGGTCTCCAGCCAGCAATCAATGGCGTCCGATACCCTGGGGACCTAAAACACATTTAGGACGCATGATAAAATGTCATTCTATATACTTCACATCTGAATCGCTTATCAGTCATACTATATGTCCTAACTTTGATATAAGCTGTGACAATCCCTATATGTGTCAAATGCTTATGCTTCACAACACTCTTGTGAAGCCTATCCTCCTAACTGCACTGTAGGGTACATCACCAAAAGCCTCGGAATGGATTATGGACAGTGGATGCACTAATCATATGACTGGTGATCGAAGTCTTCTCATGGACTCAACCTTACATCCATCCGACAAGAGTCACATCACATCTGCTGACACTGGTAAAAGCAAGGTATTGGGTCTAGGTAGAGTTGCAATCTCAAAGGATCAACACATGGATAAAGTGATGCTTGTTGAATCCCTTGGTTTCAACTTAATGTCTGTCTCAATGCTTTGTGACTTGAACATGATTGTACTATTTGGAAAATATCGCTGCCTTGTACTAATGGAATCTGACAAATCTCTAGTCTTTGAAGGGTATCGAAAAGATGATCTATACATGGTAGATTTCTCAGCAGGTCCACAGCTTGCCGTATGTCTTCTCACAAAAGCTTCAGAATGCTGGCTCTAGCATCGAAGGCTAGGACATGCTGGCATGAGGAACTTACACTCACTCGTCAAGAAGAAGCATGTCATTGGCATCGAGGATGTCAAGTTCAAGAAGGATCATCTGTGTGGTGCTTGTGAAGCTGGAAAGATGACAAGGGCAAAGCACCCCTCGAAGACAACCATGACAACATCTCAACCCTTCGAGTTGTTACACATGGACTTATTTGGACCTACTCACTACTCCACCCTCACAAGAACTGCCTGTCTCTATGGCTTCGTCATTGTTGATGACTACTCAAGATACACATGGGTTCATATAATTCTTTACAAGACTGAAGTGCAAGATGTCTTCAGACGCTTCGCCAATCGAGCAATGAACAATTATGGCGTGAAGATCAAGCATATCAGAAGTGACAATGGCACTGAATTCAAGAACACTGGTCTTGATCTTTATCTGGATACAATGGGAATAACTCATGAGTTCTCTGCTCCATACACACCTCAGCAAAATGGCATCGTAGAACGCAAGAACAGAACTCTCATTGAGATGGCTCGAACGATGCTAGATGAATACAAGACACCAAGAAAGTTCTGGCCTGAATCTATTGATACAGCCTGTCACATCATCAACTGTGTGTACATCCATAAGCTTCTAAACAAAACATCCTATGAGCTCCTTACTGGCAAGAAGCCAAACGTCAGTTACTTCAGAGTACTTGGAGCTAGATGCTGGATCAAGGATCCCCATCACAAGTCAAAATTTGCACCTAAGGCTCACGAAGGCTTCATGCTTGGCTATGGAAAGGACTCACACTCCTAAAGAGTCTTCAACCTGTATCTCTACAAAATCGTCGAAACTGTGGATGCAAAATTTGATGAAATCAATGGTTCACAGAGAGAGATTTTGCCAAGTACACTAGACAAAGCTCCGCCCAGCGAATCTATCAAACTGATGGGAACTGGTGAAATCATGCCCTCTGAAGGACAGCCTGAAGAGGAACTTATCATCTCAGCTCCAAATCAACCTGAAGACAATGCTCAAACCGAAGACAATCCTCCCAATAATGATAATGATCAGCAAGAGCAAAGTCTTCGTCCTGTTCATCCTCGTGTTGCAAATGAAGTTCAAATAGAGAAGATAATTGACAGCATCAATGCACCTGGTCCACTCACTCGGTCAAGAGCAACACAGCTAGCAAACTTCTGTGGGCACTTTTCATTTGTGTCAATATCAGAACCCAAGAAAGTTGCTGAAGCTTTTATGGAACCTGAATGGATTCAAGCCATGCAAGAAGAACTTCAACAGTTCAAGCTGAATAATGTTTGGGAACTTGTCAAGCGACCTGACCCTCGCAAGCATAACATTATTGGAACAAAATGGATATATCGAAACAAGCAAGATGAGCATGGTCAAGTCGTCAGAAACAAAGCACATTTTGTGGCTCAAGGATATACTCAAGTTGAAGGAATTGACTTCGATGAAACATTTGCTCCTATAGCTAGGCTTGAAGCTATTCGCATACTGCTAGCCTACGCTAATCATCACAACATCTTGCTATATCAAATGGATGTGAAGAGTGCATTTCTAAATGGCAAGATTGAAGAAGAAGTATATGTAGCTCAACCACCTGGCTTTGAAGATCCAAAACATCCTGATATGGTGTACAAGCTAAACAAAGCACTGTATGGCCTCAAACAAGCTCCTCGTGCATGGTATGATACGATCAAAGACTTCCTGAAGAGCAAAGGATTCAAACCAGGATCTCTCGATCCCACACTCTTCATGAAGACATATGATGGTGAACTGTTTGTGTGCCAAATATATGTGGATGACATAATCTTCGGCTGCACCAACCAGAAGTATAGTGATGAGTTTGGGTACATGATGCAAGAGCAATATCAGATGTCCATGATGGGTGAGCTGAAGTTCTTCCTTGGTCTTCAAATTCGTCAGCAAAGGAATGGCATCTTCATATCTCAAGAAAAATACCTCAAAGATTGTCTGAAGAAGTTTGGAATGGAAGACTGCAAAGGCTACACGACGCCAATGCCAGCCAAACATCATCTTGGTCCCGACGACAATGGTAAAGAGTTCGATCAAAAGGTATACCGCTCCACGATTGGTTCTTTACTTTATCTATGTGCATCTAGGCCAATATTATGCTTAGTGTTTGCATGTGTGCTCGATTCCAAGCGGCACCAAAGGAATCGCTGTGAAGCGAATTCTTCGATATTTGGCTTACACCCCAACACTCGGATTATGGTATCCCAAGGGCTCAAAATTTGATTTGGTTGGATTCTCGGATGCTGATTATGCTGGTGACAAAGTGGATCGCAAGTCTACATCAGGCACATGTCATTTTCTTGGTCGATCACTTGTCTGTTGGTCTTCAAAGAAGCAAAATTGTGTATCACTCTCAACTGCTGAATCTGAATACATCGCTGCTAGATCCTGTTGTGCTCAGCTTCTATGGATGAAGCAAACTCTCAAGGACTATGGCATCAACCTGAAACAAGTACCTCTCTTCTGCGACAACGAGAGTGCCATCAAGATAGCCAACAATCCAGCCCAGCACTCGAAGACAAAGCACATTGAAATTCGTCATCACTTTCTCAGAGATCATGTCATGAAGAAAGATATCGATATCATTCACGTCAACACTGAAGAGCAACTTGCAGATATCTTCACAAAGCCCTTGGATGAGAAAAGGTTTTGCAAGTTACGGTGTGAGCTAAATATCTTGGAATCCTCTAATGTCCTGTGATCAGGCACACATCCTAACACTTATGCATGTTGATGACTTAGATGTGCAACACACAAAGAAATGTATATCTTCAATCAATGAAGATTTACACTCTGAGTTTGAATACATTAACATGGAATTTGACTTAGGAGCGCCACGATAATTGTGCGCCGTGTCTGGGTCTAATACTTCCTATACGGTGGGTAGCACCACCACCAAATTTCTCTGTTTGAAGTGTTTTCACTCATGGCGTTATATTGCAATGACTTCGCATTTGGTTTGTCTTCAGTTTCAATTTATCTTCATGATTTTCTGCACTATGATGATTTGATTGTTTTCTGATATATATATATATATATATATATATATATATATATATATATATATATATATACACTAGTGTTCTGTCCTCTACAGCTATACTTATAGCTATGTCTACATGTTGGATCTTTTGAACTAAGTGAATGTGATCGGACCCTAACCTCTCTATGCTTTCTATCTCAAACTCTATCTGTCCAAATCATATGTATTCTATTGAAACTGTCAAATGTCTTCTCTGCGTCCTAGTCAGCAGAAGGCAAAGAGACAAACATTAAATCTGTTTTAAATGACTTATCTTTATTGTTGAAATCCAGAGAAGCCGGAACAACTCTCCGACATGCCTGGCGGGCGTGGGAACGTGGGACAACTCTGAGTATGTTGCATGCTTGCCACGTGCCCCTCAGATGTGAACCGCTAGGGGCACCAGCGTAATTGCGTTGTGCCGCTCACCTACTTATAAATACTTGTCCCCTGTAGTAAAGAAATCCTTCTTCCACCTCTCCACCTCCGTCAAAACCCTAGCGCCACCGCTAGCTCTCGACGACGCCGGCGACGAAGCGCTTAGCCGCCGCGACTTCTCCGACGCCGTCCTCACACCGGCCGCGGACATCGTCCTCTCCGCCGTCACCGTAGGTGTCCTCCGTTGCCAAGTTAGGGCACGGTGGGCTGAACTGCTCGGTCTCCTATTCATCCCATCTAGCAGTTCGTCTTGCGGTAATTATAACTCTATTTTTACCACCTTTTTGATCTTCAAGATTCATCCTATTTACCGAAAGTGGTTTCTGCCTATTCAATGTTAGATCTATTATGTCTGCATCTCATACTGCCTAGTCAATTCACATAGATTTCCTGTCTAGCTTGATTCCTCACTTGTACTTATTCACAGATTGGTACAAATCTGGAACCAACTCACCTATATAAGTGAATGTCTTCGCATCATGAGGTCAATGTCTTCAAACTGATTTATCTTCAAAATCTTCTGAGAATGCATATGACCTCTTCCCCTTCCCTCGCATCTCTAATGCTGTCACAGGTACATGTCCGTGGGAGAATCCCTTGGTTCTCATAGTCTGCATTCGTTTGCAGAATACTTACAGCATCATATCAATTCTCCAGAAGCCAGTTCCTGCTTGAGCAGCAAGCGTAAGTCTCTGAAGCCTTTGAACGTATTGAAGCCATTCAGTTTGAAGTTCATGGCTGCAGAAAAATCAGCAAGGAAGGGTGGCAGACAGCACAGAGAAGGAACATCCAAAGATCTGCCTGATGACCTAGCAGAACTCTAGAAGACAGATCCCGAAGAGAATTATCATCAGCGAAAGACACGAATCCAATGGATTCGACGCTATTGGGCTGAAGAATGGTTCAAGTACAAGTTTGTGACGAAGGAATATGCAGAGAAGAATGCTATCAACAGACCTTGGGGTGATATTCTCTATCGAGGACTTCAACCCAAGAACAGAGCTGAAGCTATTGCGCAAGGCTTCTATTCTTGCATGGTCCGTGGACCTCAGCCTAAAAACGCCGATCCCACTTCATTACTCTGGTGTTGTGACGATGCTTTCTTCAAGCGCAACCTTCAATTCGCACAGGCTTCGCCCAAGAAAAACAAGAAGTCTTTGGGATTGGACTTCAACCCTGGTCCCTCTGCTCCTCGTACTGACGGCTCCCTTGATGTAGAACCCAATGTCATCGGCCCCTTCTCCAACCTTGACGGCCTCATCACCTACATCTTGGTCCAGGGTGCCAGAGTAGATCATTTTGATAACGATGCTGACTCTGATGACGCTCAAGCTCCTCCTCCGAAGCCGCAGAAGCAAAATAAGCCAAAGGCTTCTAGATCAGCTGCACCTCCAAAAACTTCTCGTGCGAAGCCACTGGCCACTGCACCTCCTGAAGCCAGTGTGCAGTCTGAAGATCAATCCCATATCTCCAAGAAGACGGAGAAGAAAAAGCAACTTGTCAGGCATACTGATCAAGCCTTGACTCCTGCTGCCATTCTGCATGAAGAACCCATTGATCTGTCCAGCGATGAAGATCTTGCTGATGATGCCCTTGAGCAACTGATAAAGAGCAAGGAAGAAGCTGAAATCTTCAACAACCTGCCTCTCTTCGATGTGGCAATCATTCACAACTTCATTGATGAGTGGTTCAACACACCAAATCTCAGCTTTGAAGATTTGCAGCTTCCCATTGGCCTTAGTGTCGCCTTCAATGGCGCCATTGCTTCTGAGCTAGCTCTCGCTCAGCGCATAGTTGAGCTGAAGAACAAGATTGATTATGAAAAGGCTCAATTCAAGAAGCATGTGGCCAAGATAAGTGTTCAAGACATCAGAAATTTCAAGGTCATGCTGCATGAGCTTAAAGAATCTTTTCTTAAGAAGCGTGAAGAAGCTCAGGGCTCTCGAGAGCGCATGAAGACTTTGGGTGATAAGTGTGTGCTTGCCTACAATGAGGCTGAGAAGCGCAAGTCACTTGGCCGTCCTGGCATTGACCCCAGGATGGCTGCAAAGAAAAAGAAGAAGCTTCATGCTGACCAGCCTGCACCTTCAAGCCAAGAAGCCCCTCGCATTACTTCCCAAGCAGCATGACTGGCTCAAAGCCAAAGGTCACCACAACCGCTTCAGAATAGAAGAAGACGAGGGCTGCCGAGGCTGAAGCCAGAAAGAGGAAGCTCATCTAGTCAATCACCAAAAAGGGGGAGATTGTAAGTGCATCTAGTGCCACCCCTAGTTGGTTTTGGAGTATTGACGACAAAGTTGGTTGAGGGACTAATGCGTTTGTGAGAATTGCAGGATAACGCAGGTAGTGTCCCTCATTGATTCGGTTTACCTACCGGAGATGACCCCTAAAAGTGTATGAAGACATTGAAGACAATGGTGGTATGAGAAGATATTCATATTGAAGACTATGACATGAGAAGACAATACGCGAAGACTATGGAGCGTGAAGACTGTGTGGTTTCGTTGTTTCCTTTTCTTCTTTGTTGAGTCATAGGAACCACTGTACTGTTAAGTGGGGTCCAAGTGAACTAAGTCAGAGTGACTGAAGTGATGCTCAACCCAAATCCTATGTCTTCGAGCGAAGACAATGAGAGCAAATCTTATCCAGAGCTAGATGAGTTAGCCTTGCTTGTAGCCCAAGTAAAGTTGCCGCGTGTGTTTGAAATCTGACCGTTGGAACATGTGTCAGTTCCTTAGTGACCCAGGGTCATTTCGGACAAATCAGGTCGGGTTGCGTTGTGGCTATAAATAGCCCACCCCCTACACCATAAATTGGTGGCTGCTCAGAGTTTGTGCGCGGCTTTTGTTGTTTGAGAGCAACCCACCTCGAAGCCTTTGAGAGAGAGAAATCCTTGCGAGGACAAAGCCCAAACACCCAGAGCCAAAGAGTGTTAGGCATCACTGAAGTCTTTCTGTCTGTGTGACCTGAAGACTTATTACACTTGAGGACTGTGAATCCTCCAGCCGGTTAGGTGTCGCGTTCTAAGCATCCAAGAGTCATTGTGGATTGCCGGTGAACGAAGTCTGTGAAGGTTTGGAAGTCTACCTTGAAGACTTACCAGAGTGATTGGGTGAGGACTGGGTGTCCTTAGCTCAAGGGGAATAAGGTGAAGACACGATATTCTGAGTTAAATCTCAGCCTCCCTAACCAGACGTACAGTTGTCACAGCAACTGGAACTGGTCCAACAAATCCTATGTCTTCAACAAGCGTCTGGTTCTATCCCCTTCCACCCTTTACTTAAGTTTGTCTTAGTGAAGTCATTGCCTATCTGTGTATCTGTTTGACTTCATTGCTTGACTACTACTGTTGATTGGCTTCATACTATCTTCCATCCTGATCCTTACTACCTAGCTGCTATTAGTCCTGTACTTTCACATCATTGCATACTTGACTATGGCTTGCTTATGGTAGTTTATCTTCCGCTGCATATCAACTAGGTCATTTATGTTGTTTGTCTTCGAAACTTCCAAGTTTTGAAGACTTTCATAAAAATCGCGTATTCACCCCCCCCCCCTCTAGTCGATACTAGCACTTTCACCTCATAAGCAAAATTCTTCTCTTGAATAATAGTGGGAGCAAACTCAACTAAATAACTATCTTATGATTTAAAATTAGGATCAAGATGACAAGTTTCATGGTAATCATTATTCTTTAAAGCATACGTGTCATCACAGTAATCATCATAGATAGGAGGCATGCTTTCATCATAGTAAATTTGCTCATCAAAGCTTGGGGGACAAAAAATATCATCTTCATCAAACATAGCTTCCCCAAGATTGTGGCGTTGCATATCATTAGCATCATGGATATTCAAGGAATTCATACTAACAACATTGCAATCATGCTCATCATTCACATATTTTATGCCAAGCATTCTATGTAATTCTTCTTCTAGCACTTGAGCACAATTTTCTTTCCCATCATACTCATGAAAGACATTAAAAAGATGAAGTATATGAGGCATCCTTAATTCCATTTTTTGTAGTTTTCTTTTATAGACTAACTAGTGCTAAAACAAGAAACAAAAAGATTCGATTGCAAGATCTAAAGATATACCTTCAAGCACTCACCTCCCCGGCAACGGCGCTAGAAAAGAGCTTAGTTGACGGGGTGTGAGTGAGTGCCCTTTACCTTTGCCTCCCCGGCAACGGCGCCAGAAAATATCTTGATGTCTACTACACAACCTTCTTCTTGTAGACGTTGTTGGACCTGCAGGTGCACAGGTTTGTAGGACAGTAGCAAATTTCCCTCAAGTGGATGACCTAAGGTTTATCAATCCGTAGGAGGCGTAGGATGAAGATGGTCTCTCTCAAGCAACCCTGCAACCAAATAACAAAGAGTCTCTTGTGTCCCCAACACACTCAATACAATGGTAAATTGTATAGGTGCACTAGTTCGGCGAAGAGATGGTGATACAAGTGCAAAATAGATAGTAGACATAGGTTTTTGTAATCTGAAATAATAGAAATAGCAAGGTAACTAATGATACAAGTGAGCGTAAACGGTATTGCAATGATAGGAAACAAGGCCTAGGGTTCATACTTTCACTAGTGCAAGTTCTCTCAACAATAATAACATAGATAGATCATATAACAAGCCCTCAACATGCAACAAAGAGTCACTCCGAAGCCACTAATAGCAGAGAACAAACGTAGAGATTATGGTAGGGTACGAAACCACCTCAAAGTTATTCTTTCGGATCAATCTATAAAAGAGTTCGTACTAGAATAACACCTTAAGACACAAATCAACCAAAACCCTAATGTCACCTAGATACTCCATTGTCACCTCAAGTATCTGTGGGCATGATTATACGATATGTATCACACAATCTCAGATTCATCCAACCAACACAAAGTACTTCAAAGAGTGCCCCAAAGTTTCTATCGGAGAGTGAAGAACGTGTGCCAACCCCTATGCATAGGTTCCCAATGTCACGAAACCCGCAAGTTGATCACCAAAACATACATCAAGTGGCACATGATATCTCATTGTCACCACAGATAATCACGGCAAGACATACATCAAGTGTTCTCATAAAAGACTCAATCCGATAAGATAACTTCAAAGGGGAAACTCAATTCATTACAAGAGAGTAGAGGGGGAGAAACATCATAAGATCCAACTACAATAGCAAACCTTGGGATACATCAAGATCGTGCCATAGAGGGAACACGAGAGAGAACACGAGAGAGAGAGAGAGATCAAACACATAGCTACTGGTACATACCCTCAGCCCCGAGGGTGAACTACTCCCTCCTCATCATGGATAGCGCCGGGATGAAGAAGATGGCCACCAGTGATGGGATCCTCCTCCGGCAGGGTGCCGGAACAGGCCTGATTGGTTTTTGGTGGCTACAGAGGCTTGCGGCGGCGGAACTCCCGATCTATCTTCTGTTCTGGAAGTTTTAGGGTACGTACGTACATATGGGTGCAAGGGGTACGTCGGTGGACCTCTGGGGTGCTCACGAGGTAGGGGGGCGCGCCCCCCACCCTCGTGGGCAGCCCGGGAATCCCCTGACATGCACTTCAAGCCCAACATATTGGTTTCCTTCCAAAATTAACTTCTCCAGTTGATTTCGTTCCGTTTTGACTCCGTCTGATATTCCTTTTCCTCGAAACACTGAAATAGGCATAAAACAGCAAATCTGGGCTGGGCCTCCGGTTAATAGGTTAGTCCCAAAAATAATATAAAAGTGGGTAATAAAGCTCAATATTGCCTAAAACAGTAGATAAAGTAGCATAGAGCAATCAAAAATTATAGATACGTTGGAGACGTATCACTATATCATTTAACTTAGTAAGATGTGCGACAACAGTTTCAAATTCATAGCCATAAAAAGGATCAGATTCAACCAAAGTAATTATATCCGGATCAACAGAAAAATCATAATAATCCTTATCAGGAACACAGATAGGTGAAGTAGCAAAAGCAGGGTCGGGTCTCATTCTATCTCTAAAAGATTCTTTACTCCATTTAACTAGCAACCTCTTAAGTTCATATCTATCCTGGCATTAAAGAATAGCTGCAGAAGATTCTGCATCAAAAAGATAACCTCAGGAATAGCGGGCATATTTTCATCATCATTAACATCATCGTATTCAGGTGCAATAATTTCTCTTTCTCTAGACCTAGCAATTTGCTCATCAAGAAATTCACCAAGGGGCACAGTAGTATCAAGCATAGAAGTAGTTTCATCATAAGTATCATGCATAACAGAAGTGGCATCATCAATAACATGCGACATATCAGAGTTCATAGCAGAAACAGGTTTAGGTGTCGCAAACTTACTCATAACAGAAGGAGAATCAAGTGTAGAGCTAGATGGCAGTTCCTTACCTCCCCTCGTAGTTGAGGGCAAAATAGTAGTTTGATCATATTTCAAGTTCTTCATAGTGTCCAGCAGATATAAATCCCAAGTGACTCAAGGAATAGAGCTATGCGCCCCGGCAACAGCGCCTGAAAAAGGTCTTGATAACCCACAAGTATAGGGGATCGCAACAGTTTTCGAGGGTAGAGTATTCAACCCAAATTTATTAATTCGACACAAGGGGAGCCAAAGAATATTCTCAAGTATTAGCAGCTGAGTTGTCAACTCAACCATTTCTGGAAACTTAGTATCTGCAGCAAAGTGTTTAGTAGCAAAGTAATATGATAGTAGTGGTAACGGTAACAAAAGTAAAGACAGCAAAAGTAATGTTTTTCGTATTTTGTAGTGATTGTAACAGTAGCAACGGAAAAGTAAATAAGCGAGAACCAGTATATGGAAAACTCGTAGGCACCGGATTAGCGATGGATAATTATGCCGGATGCGGTTTGTCATGTAACAGTCATAACATAGGCTGACACAGAACTAGCTCCAGTTCATCAATGTACTGTAGGCATGTATTCCGTATATAGTCATACATGCTTATGGAAAAGAACTTGCATGACATCTTTTGTCCTACCCTCCCGTGGCAGCGGGGTCCTATTGGAAACTAAGGGATATTAAGGCCTCCTTTTAATAGAGAACCGGAACAAAGCATTAGCACATAGTGAATACATGAACTCCTCAAACTATGGTCATCACCGGGAGTGGTCCCGATTATTGTCACTTCGGGGTTGCCGGATCATAACACATAGTAGGTGACTATAGACTTGCAAGATAGGATCAAGAACACACATATATTCATGAAAACATAATAGGTTTAGATCTGAAATCATGGCACTCGGGCCCTAGTGACAAGCATTAAGCATAGCAAAGGCATAGCAACATCAATCTCAGAACATAATGGATACTAGGGATCAAACCCTAACAAAACTAACTCGATTACATGATAAATCTCATCCAACCCATCACCGTCCAGCAAGCCTACGATGCAATTACTCACGCACGGCGGTGAGCATCATGAAATTGGTGATGGAGGATGGTTGATGATGACGACGGCGATGAATCCCCCTCTCCGGAGCCCCGAACGGACTCCAGATCAGCCCTCCCAAGAGAGATTAGGGCTTGGCGGCGGCTCTGTATCGTAAAATGCGATGATTTCTTCTCTCTGATTTTTTTTCTCCCCGAAAGCCAATATATGGAGTTAGAGTTGGCGTCGGAGGGCCACCAAGGGGTCCCCGAGGTAGGGGGCGCGCCCAGGGGGCGCGCCCCCCACCCTCGTGGATAGGGTGTGGGCCCCCTGGTCTTCATCTTTGGCGAGGATTTTTTATTGTTTTTTCTAAGGTGTTCCGTGGAGTTTCAGGTCATTCCGAGAACTTTTATTTTCTACACATAAAACAACACCAAGGCAATTCTGCTGAAAACAACATCAGTCCGGGTTAGTTCCATTCAAATCATACAAGTTAGAGTCCAAAACAAGGGCAAAAGTGTTTGGAAAAGTAGATACGACGGAGATGTATCAACGGTCTAAGTGTTCGATAATTACTTTGGAGTATTCGGAGATGGAACCCGCCTTGCAATGCCGAAGACAAGACTGTGCGCCAGACTCATCGTCATTGAAGCCTGGTTCAGGGGCTACTAAGGGAGTCCTGGATTAGGGGGTATCCGGACAGCCGGACTATGTACATCGTCCGGATTATCGAAGCATGAAGATACAAGACTCAAGACTCCGTTCCATGTCCGGATGGAACTCTCCTTTGCGTGGGAGACAAGCTTGGCTATCTGGATATTGTATGTCCTTCCTTGTAACCAACTCCATGTAAACCCTAGCCCTCTCCGGTGTCTATATAAACCGGAGAGGTTGGTCCTTAGAAGGCCGACACAATTACAACCATAATCATCATAGGCTAGCTTCTAGGGTTTAGCCTCTACGATCTTGTGGTAGATCTACTCTTGTATTACTCCTATCATCAATATTAATCAAGCAGCAAGTAGGGTTTTACCTGCATCAGGAGGGCCCGAACCTGGGTAAACATTGTGTCCCTTGCTTCCTGTTACCATCAGCCTGAGACGCACAGATCGGGACCCCCTACCCGAGATCCGTCGGTCTTGACACCGACAGCGGGTGCGGGCCTAGCTGTGGCCTCGCGAATGTCCTTGGCAAGGGCCTTGTCGGGGCCCCGACAAGGGTCTTGCTGCGGTGTTGCGGTCGTCCCCGGCAAGGATCTTGCCGGGGGTCTTGTGGGTTTCCTCGGCAAGGATCCCGCCGAGGTTCGTCGTCTTCTAATCCTCTTCTAATTTGAAGTGTTTCTTGTCTTCACAAAGATCTGCATGCCCTCACGGGGGCGCCTCCCCAGCCTCGGTCCGAACATGGTTGGGGGCGCTGGAGAAACTGGGGCCGAAGGGTGGCATGCTTCGCTGGCATCGGGTAAGCCGCCCCAGCAAGGTCCTTGCCGGGGCCGTGGGGGTCGCCCCGGCAAGGGTCTTGCCAGGGGAAACCACCTTGCCTTCTTTCTCTTTATGCCTCTGTCTTGGCGTTGCCCTGGCCATCTCGCAGCTTTGATTCCCTGTCCCTGCCCTGCTTTAAGCATGGCCGCAGGTGCGGCTCTGACTGCTCATGCACGAGTAAGGGGTACGAAGGAGCGTCCCTACTTTAGTACACCGACAGAGATAGATTACAATAAGGGGAAAAGAGATCCTGTCCACCCTTGACTTGGAGGACACACCACGGCTTCGTAGATCTTTCGTCGCTATGCGGCTTAACCAGTCCGGCCCATATCCATTAGGCCGACGCCCCGAGTACCCCTTAGTCCATGACTCCCTCAGTAGCCCTCTAATTAGCCTCCAACGCCAAGGCTTGTGTCCGGCATCTCCTCATATAATAGTATTCGGCTTGCGGGGTGAGTTCTCTGCTTCGTTTCGTCTATGTTCGGAGCTAGGTGATGTCCAAAATCTGAAACGCCAGTTTTACTTAGCAACGATGGGAAGAACAAAAAAACGTCTAAGTATAAACAGTGCCTTTATGTGACAACTTTTTCTCTTTCAATGAAGAGTCGCATCCGGTCATAACGCTGACCGGTTAGCATTTCTCGAAGAGCGGCTCGAGACCGACCCACATTTGACATGTCTCATCAAGGTGGGG
The DNA here is from genome assembly GCA_963921465.1 of Triticum timopheevii. Lineage (NCBI taxonomy): Eukaryota > Viridiplantae > Streptophyta > Magnoliopsida > Poales > Poaceae > Triticum > Triticum timopheevii. Next base: position 575,623,389 of record OY997264.1, on the reverse strand, counting down.
ATCGTGCCCCGCCTTTCAAGGGATATGATCAATGATTTTGATTGCCCACCCCGCACATAATGCTGCGAGCGTATCAGGAAGTGGAGAAGCCAACGGCGTGGAAAAGCAACTCTTGGCATATCAGCTGCCTAACTTACAGTTTGAGTTATATTAAACAACATATTCAGTTTAATTAAGTCTCACTATCATTTACTTAGTCTGATATGATTTGTTATGAAATTTTGTGCACTTAGTGATGTATATATGAATTTCCAAATGCAGAGTGAAGGTGTTAACTGTGGTGTTACTGAGTGGGTTGACCAGCCTTGGCCTCCAATTCTTTAGAATTGCTTGTCCAGCTTGTGGAAAATGTTCCGTGAACAGAATTGTGGCAGGGTAGTTGATAAGCAGAAGTATGAGAAGTATTTGGCCAAACTTAAGACTGAAAATGACAAGTTGTGCATTGAGTACACAAAGCTTGTCCAAGATGTATCAAAGATGTTTGATTGGCAGGATGGTAGGGTAGACCACATGGATTACTAGAAGGCAGTTGAGGAGGAAGAATTTGAGAAGAGGAAGAAAGAGGTAGAAGAGAGTGCTAGGTTGGAGGTTCAGATGGAGAAGCTCAAACTTGCCAAGGAACAGAGGTGCATTTTACAGAGTCAAGCTGACATTATCAAGAACACGTGGAAGGCAATGAAGGAGGTTGAATAGGAGAGAGATTTGCTTAAGAAAGAGAAGGCAAAGCTTGAGCATGTGGTGAATGAGCTGCTGAAAGATGGGCATGCAAGCAAGGAGACACTTAAGAAAATCAAGGCCATCCTTGATTCTTGACTTGTGTTCTGCATATGGTGAAGTTCATCCAGGGCCTTTATAAGTATGTGGCCTAACAATCTGATGTGAAGATATGGGGTGTACATTTTTGGGAATGTGAAGTTAATCTAGTCTATGTCTATGCCAATGTTAAGAAATGTAGTATATGCTGCTAGAACCTTTAATGCTAAGTTAGGTAGTATGTTGTAATGAATGTTCTACCTGAATTTGAACCTCTTATGCTATGTTATGGAGTCAGTGATAAGCACTAATAAACTATGCTATGTGTTTTTCATCTTTATAAGATAGTTGATGTGGGCTTATTAGTGCTTTCTACTTGGTCTTTATAGCCCAGTTAGGTTAACAAACCTAGGCCTACTAACTCTAGATGCCTCTCCACTGCTCATAAATAGCCTTCTCCACCCACCCTTCTCCCTATCCTAAACCCAACCCCCACACCCCACCTCTTGAAACCCTAGATGGATCCAAAGCTTGGGGAGGTGACAGATGAGGAAGAGGAGGCAGTGGAGGTGAGGAGGCAAGTGGCTCGCCATGCAGCGCCCACGCCATCAGCTTAGGAGCTGGAGTTTAAGAGGAGGCTAGCAGATAAGATGTTGGAGAAGTGCAACCCAGATGAGTTCATAGTTCTTGTCCATAGCAACAGGCACAAGAGCTCAGGGAAGATCATCAGGGGGCTAGGGCATAGCCAGTACTAGCTCCTCACCCTTCTACTAGAGCAAAGTGGCGCCATTTCTTCGATCGTTACGATTGAGAGTGGTTGCTAGTAGTTATTTTAAGTATGAGCGTGAGTTTGAGCTTTGCATCCCTTCTATTTCTGTATCTATCAATGTATGAAAGAATGTTCCAATGGTGGAATCTATGAGTGATTGAATGAATCTATCAATATTTGCACCAGTGTTGTCTAAATCTATCAATCTTTGAATCAATGTATTTATCAATGTCTCAATCAAGTTGCAAAGCTCTCTAGCACCAATGTCTACTGAATCTACAATACAAACAATATGAAGTCACAAACACATAGGTTTCAGAATGCAAATATATAGGTGTCAGAATGCAAACACATAGGTTTCAGAATGCAAATACATAGGTGTCAGAATGCAAACACATAGGTTTCAGAATGCAAATACTTAGGTTTCAGCACTCATACAGTACATCATCCAGCTGTTGCAAACAAGACAGATTTTCCAAATGTTTCAATCTTTAGTAGTTACCACTAGAAGTGAAATAGTCCATCCACTTTCCATTTGGCTTCATAACCCTCTTGGACCCAATCTCCATCTCAGAGTGAGCAGCTTTCCTTGGAGCATTGAAATTTGCGACCCCCCTCTACTAGCTGTTGATGCTCTGGTTTCTTTGCTGGAGAGGCAATGGATGACCTTGTGTTCTTGGCTGGTGAAGATGTGCTAGGAGCCCTAGTCTTCTTGGTTGCTGTGCAGGAGCCCTTGTCTTCTTGGTTGATTCTGCATGAGCCTTGGTCTTCTTGGCAGGTGCTGTAGCAGGTGCTGATGTGGCAAGTGCTGGAGTACCAGAAGCAGCAGCCTTGTTCCTCCTGGATGGTCCTGGAGTACATGTGGCTGTTGCTGGCCTCTTCCTAGCTAATGCTGTTGCTGGAGCAGGTGTTGATGTGGCTGGTGCTGATGGTGGTGGGGGGTGCAGCACCTTTTGCAGTAGCTCTGGTAGATGAAGAGTAGTCTGACCTATTCTCCTGCACATTTAACAAAGCAAATTAGTATCAAACTACCTAACCTATCAACCATAAGTTTGTTTATAAATAAGCATACCTGGTGTTTGTTCCTCCTCATCTGCAGGTTGGGTTTCAGTGGATCACCACATGTGTCAATTCCCATACTTCATCATCCAAACTATGCAAAAAAAAGAAACATTCAGATTTCTTCAGATTTTGAAGTTCAAAAGTATGCAACAGTTTCACTTCCAACATATTTAAATAGTTTCAGTGAACAAATCCAAACCTGCACATATCAAACCCTAAACCCTAATTCATATATTGCTTACAATGTACACATAATAATCTACCAAAGAAACTAATTCATGGACAGTCTAAGAAACAGATCCTAACCCTAGTTCATAAATATACTAAGAAAGATAATTCAAACAATTCATAACTTACTCCACGCGACCAAGTGAGGAGCTCCACCAGTGCCCTCCTTCTGAATCCGCGTGGATGCATCTGGCCACTGCCCCACCGAGTGCAACGCCGGCGAGATCTGGACCTCCTGCGTCGGTGGCCCAGGCAAGCGTTGGGTCGGGAAACTTGCGCTGCCTAGCCACTTGTTGACCTTGGAGTGAGCACCGCGCTCACCACCGGCGGCTGACCCAAGGCCCAAAGGCTCACCGTTTTCCTTCTTCTTCGCCGCCGCCATCGTCGGAAGAGACAGAGAAAGACAGAGAGCACGGGGGAAAGGAGGAGCGAGAGTGAGCTGCCGACATAGAGAGAAAGGGCAGCGAGTGGGTGCAGTCGGACCGCATCGGTCTGAGTAACGGTCGTTAACGGCCTCGCCGTCAACGGTGGCGCTGACGTGGCCTGACAGGCGGGCCCGGACCGTCAGAAAACGGTTTAAAACGCTAGCAACTGGCAATTTGGGTTTTTTGAGACAATCAACTCGAAAAGTGGTAGGTATCAGTCACAAACAAAAATCTGGTGGTTTTTTGGAACCCTAACACGAAAAGTGGTAGTTTTATGCTATTCACTCGTGTTGCTTAACTTCCTGCCTATATTTTCAGTTAGTTCACTTAACTTCCATGCTGCAGTTGGTCTCTACGCCAATGGCGCAACAGGGTCATCTAGTTGCATCAGCTATGCCAAGCACCTTCTGGCATGGAACTTTTCTCTTTTCATGTGCGCTACTTCAACAATCCAGCGAAGGTACTTGTTTGTTCATTGCTGATACTTCTTAGTTTTTGTCTTTATCATCAATGAAGTACTCAAGATCATCTGATCGTGATCGATCTCTCTATGTTTTTTCTACGTGACTTCTGGGTAGGCTTGCCACCGCTTGTTAGTAATGCTACCATTTCTTTCTTACATTTTTTACTTCATATTTTCCTTATGCTCATTGTTGCCAATTCGAACAAAGTGATGCTTTACAAAATTCACAACAATCTTTCACTGATATTTACTCTCGATTATTTTTGCAACAAGCGGGTGGAATATAAACATGAACTCATTCCTTGGTACCTGGTACTTGGTTTTGTTATTGAACTGATTCAAAATCGAATCAAGTTGGTCAACCATATTTATTCTTTTTCTAGGTTCGTGTCTTTCCTCGTTACCATGTTTTCTTTTGGTGCCATGCTGCAATATTTTCAATGGTCAGATATATGTTAAACGATATTTAAAATATCAATTAGCGTTGTGGAAACCTAAGTGGGTTCTGATATGTACAAAATTCAACAAAGTGGTTACATCTTCCTACTAGGGTTTAATGAGCCATAATATGGTACTCCTACCAAGAATTAAACTACAGATTGTTTTGAAAATACTAACAACTAGCTTTATATAATAACATTTTTGGAGCATCACTAAGAGAATTGTATAAACAAAGACTTAAGCAACACCACACTTTATGATTGATGCATGGCTGCAAAATTACCATGCTTCATGATATAGGAACTTGCAATTTGACAAGATTTTAAATCCGTCATATGTATTTATTCTCATAATCTTAAAGTATTCCTGAAGTATGAGAGGTTGCACACCCCCATCGACCTTGACAATAAGGCTATTGACAATTGCCTATCCAAGAGGCTCATCAAGTTATGTGGTTCCGAGAAAAAAATAGTTGTGGGAAGTGCTCGATATAAAAGAATAATTGAATTAAACTAGTTAGTATAACTTTGTAAGCTTTCTTGTTGGTTTAGTCCATGTGAACAGTACTGATCACCATTTTCCTTTTCAGTGAATAACATGTATGTTGATGTTCTGGATTATGAGGTGATAATTTGGCCCAGCTGGCATATCTTTTTGCCTGAAAAAATATTGGATCTGGGCAAAGATTTAATTGCATTCTTGCATCAGCATGGCGTTGATGTCAAGCCTGAGAGATGGTGAGCTTAGTATCTTACCTCTTGTCCTTATTTCTCTCATGCTACGTTACTTGTTTTATGTCTCCCTTATATGCTAGTACTTTTCTTTTCTTTTCTTTTAAGCATCGATGACAAGCTTAAATAAGTCACCTCTTGAATGTTAGTCGTTTGTGAGTAATTGTGTTCGAATAACACTTTATTGTTGATGATGGGAGTTTTTCATAGATATAGCATACTATATATCGACAATTGAGAATGTGAATTTGTTTATTGCATCGGTCGGGTGATGTTTAGAAAGATCTGGTGCCTCGGTAGCCGTTGGATGGCAAGCTCGGTAGCAGTCTGATCTTCTTCCTATGAGCGTGCGCGAGCCTTTGCAACAAGGCTCGTGTTGCACTCGACACTTTGCAACATGAGCCTTGTTGCGCTCCCGCCGAACCATTTATTCTTTGAAACAAGGCATGTATTTCAGAAACAAGACCCCTGTTGCAGAAAAAAAAACTTCATAGTGTTGCGCCCGATCCTCTGCAGCAAGAGGCTTGTTGCAGAAAACAAAATTACCTTTGTTGTTTGCCGCTGCAATTTGCAACAACGTCATTCTTGCGGAAACTCATCTCTGATCTGTTGCTAGGGTAACGGTGGTGCTGGAGGCCCGGGACGTGCAAAAGAGGATGCAAAAGTTGTTGGTGGCCGTCCTGAAGCATGTAGGACGCCAGCGTGGAGCCAGCAGGGGCAGCGTGACTGACATCAGGTGTGAAGGAGGGTGGTCGAGGTCGCATTAAGGCGTAGGCCTCGATTCATGGCGGCACGACAAGGAGGTGCTGACGGCCGGCGTGATTTATGGTGTGCTAGATGAGTTGAAAAGGGGATGAAGAAAACGAGTGGCTCACATTTGCTGTGTAGGAGATATGGGAGGTAGGGACCAATGAGAGACGCATGGCACACGTATGAGGCTGGTTGAGTGATGGACGTGTCAAACAACTTTTTGCAACAAGTATTCTGTTGCACTTTATGCTTTGCAACAGGGGCCAAGTTGCAAAGGTTGAAGATGATTACACGTCGTTCGATTAAAAGCAGATCTGACGGCTGCGGAGGCGGTCGACATGTGCAGCTTCATCCGCCGGGTGAACGTTAGTGTTTCCCTTTGTTTATTGATCAATGTAACGTCTTCTAGAATTTATTTCGCATGTTTATTTCAGTGACGGAACAAATGCTCCCTTTTATCCAGGTTAACAAATCTTTTGCTGGGCACGCTCGTCTGGTATGGTATGAATTACGTGAAAAGGAGCACTTGAAGTTCTTCCGCCTTCTTCTAAAGGACTTTATGGTTATATCTGGCATTGATCCTATGGATTGGGTTTTGACCCAATTTGCAACGGCTCTGGAAATGATTTATTACCCTGGAGCATCATATGAACTCTTAGCCCCTGATGTGGTGAATCATAATATTTTTAGATGTCTTTTGGGTACGTGTGTGTGCCAGAAGTTGTTATTTTTAGCAACGGGCTTAAGTGTTTTCTCTTTTTCTCTTCTGACAAGGAACTATAGAGGCTCATACATCTGGATATAAAAGGAGCTTTTCGAAGATCGATATCTTTTCCGTCTACGAAAATGTTGTTAGTCTCGATTCAAAGAAGTTTTCACAATGGCACAAATTGAAAATCTTGGTTAGGAAAGCTAGAAAAGGTGCTGAAGAAGGCGGAGGCGATCAGACTTTGCAGGGACAATCCCAATAGGACTGATTTACGCACCGTCTCCGGAGATGGAAAAGAGGGTACTGATGTTGATGGCGGGCTCAGCTCCATCGCTCGAAGACAATTGCAGTGAAGCCACTCTAGTGAACGGCAATGAACTGGATTTCTCGTGTGAGAGGCAAGAACAAGATGTTGAGCGAATTCTCACTATATTGAGAGAAACTCTTAATTTTCGTGGAAAAGCCTATCGGATTATGTAAAGAATAAGTCTAGAAGAAGAGAAAAGTGACCCTGGGCAGGAAACTATCATTGTCAAAGGTGAACACTATCTGTGAGCTGTGGATTTGAAAATTTTGTTGTGAGTATGAGCTGTGGGAAAGCTCTTTTGAGCTGAAAATGCCTCCGACTACTAGATCTGGAGCAGGGCTACCCCGCCCAGCCTCTCCCTGTCCCTATAGTCAATTGTCCACAATCCAAAAACAGACGAGAGACGCTCCAACTGAAATAGAGTACGTACGTACTCCCTCCATCCGAAAATACTTGTCATCAAAATGGATAAAAAGGGATGTATCTAGAACTAATAGACATCTAGATACATCCTCTTTTATTTATTTTGATGACAAGTATTTCCGGACGGAGGAAGTACGTACTACGTACCCCAGGATCACGATGGTGACAACTCATGCATTAACGCTACCCGTGCATGGGAACCGGCAAGAATTGACACAAGTAGGTAGCAGGTGGGGAGCTAGCATTGACGCATCCCACATGCATGCGAGAAGGCTACGTGGGGAATCAAATCTATCCTGCCCCCTTTGGTGCAAACTGCTCACGGCTACGGTACAAGATAATACATCCTCTGAAACGGGAGTTTGATCGCTCTACCTCCACCTGAAAGGCAAAGGCGTCGGTGCCGCCAATCTGGATCAGCATCACGATTTGCTTCAGACGTCCTCCCAGCCGTCCCTTAAATTTAAGAATCACCGGTCGTAGCGTGTCACCTCAGAGTGCTTGACTAACTAGGCTGCAAAGCGACGTAACGAGTGCAAATTATTATTTTTTACTTTTGTTCGCCGAGCGCTTGACTATAGGTGGCCGCGTGACGCGGACGAAAGTTAGAGATCGTGCAGCACATGAGCAGGTACGAACCACATCGCTAGCATGTGGGAGCCACATCGGTTTTCTCTGTACGTTTTTTTGCTTCAAGCCTTTGTCTTTTCTTCTACTGTGCAATCTAGTATGTTCCAGACCATTAGAGTTTACAGTTTTGCTAAAACAAGACGTGCCATAGGTATTGCACATCTAAGTTCTACGTCATTGATTTTACGCGGAGATTCATGTGGGTATTTTTTTTCTTTTTCTTTTTATGCTTGATTGAATCACTTAGATTTGCAACAACTAGGGCACATCACATCAGGATGTGCCCTAGACAGACCCATTTACATAGATTTATCTCATGACAAAATAGGTTTAAGTATTTTTAACATACTTAGTACTAACACATACTGTAGTACATATAAAAGCAAGAGTGAACTGCAAAACCAAACCAAATGGCTGGTTTAGGCCACCTCCAACCCAGTCGCTTAACATGGGACCCAGGATCGATTTCCCATTCTTTTTGGATGGAGTGGCCAGTGCAACCAGAGGGCGGCCTGTCTTCCCGGAGGGGGTGGCCTTGCCACCGGCCTTCGCATAGTTCACGACGGAGCGCACGGCCTTCGTCACAAGCCACTTCCTTGTCAGGGCGGACGGCGACGCTTGGGTCAAATCCGGTGGGGTTCCATCGATGGGACGGGTCGGCAGGGATGCAGAGGTGGCTGGCGGGTCCATTCCGATGATGATCGGGGAATCGTAGGGTAGCGGCGGAGGCAGGAAGAGGCGGCGACGCGCCGGCGAAAATAGGAGAGAGGTGCGCGAGGAATCTTTTGCTGAAACATAGCTCGGGCTGCTTAAATTTAGGCAGAAGGGAAAACTTTTGAGGTTTAACTCCTCAATTTTTTGAGTAGTTAACTGTTTGTATGATCGATTAGTTAGGGCTTGAAGAGTTAAAGGATTTTGATGGTTTCTTTGGAAATGCCCTTATACCTCACTAAAATAACATATGCGAGCTATATTGCACGCAGGTCACAAACTTGTGACGCATGCTGCGCTTTGGTGGCAAAACATCAAGAAGGATGGGCTGCGGTCTCAAACTTGGCACGCCTGGCCAATCACAGTGCGCTGCTTGGCAGCCACATCTTTGTTGTTTGCCGAGCTAATGATACTCTAAACATGGTTGCAATCTTGCTAGTAAGCGCCTGCCATTTACGTCTACCCTCTGTCTATTTTTGCAAGTAACCCGCACTATCCTTAGGCAATTTTTTCACTCAAACCCGTTTAGTCCTGAATAGTAACCCACGGTCCCGGTTGGTTGGTACATAGCGAGGTGTGTCCTGTAAAGATTTGGGGCACTGTCACGCGTGCGTTTTGTGCATGCGGACATGCTCGTAGCTCATCATCCACGTCCGGATTTCTGGCCTAGAGCGTCGCACGCGCCACATCCTGGTTTTCACGCCTATTCAATGTCGGAGAGACTTTACCAACGGTTCTCTTCTCTCTGAATTCAAACCGGCTACCCATCCGTCTGCCTGCCGACATTAAACAAGCACAACTGCGGATAAACCCACTCCGGTGCCCGCATTGAGACATCCCGTCACTTGGCTTGTCGGCACCTGCTATTTATCCGTGTCCAGGCCTGGCACGATCTGCAACAGACCACCTCCCCTCACGACCTCCTCTGTGCAGCACGTTCGCCATGGCCGAACTTCAAAGCATTGTGGGCTAGCCTGTCCACCAAATAGAAGCATGAGCTGGCACGCATGGCGGCAGGCCTGTCAAACCAGCCGGATAGAGAATGGCTTGTTGATGACCTACAAGTGCACATGGTTTAGTTATAACATTTTCTAAGTAAGAGTATCGATCTCACATGAAGCATATGAATTAAATTTTGTCTCTTGTAGTGATTAAAATTATAGTGCCTGCAAGTTAGGTGAGATTCAAAGCAAAGTGGAAACAGAAGTTTAAAGTATTGAGTGATTGGTGCGAACAACAAAGCAAACTCCAAAAGTAAAATGAAGTATCACGAGACATGAGTAACGATTGTTGTTGGAATCAATAGGACTACAGCGTTCCTAGGGAGTTCGGATTCTCCACTAGTATGTGTCTAACACGACCGATGCCTAAACATAATTCTAAGTCGGATTCCCAAGCCAAATTTGTATTTTTCTCTTTATGGGCGCACCAAAGTACAGATACATGCATACATGCAGCATCCTCGTATCTCATACACCACTACCATTCATCCCCACTCTGTTACCGAATGGTAATTAAGCCCCATGGACGGAGCTAAAGCGGTCTCCATTTACCCATATTGCAATGATCCACGAAGGAGGAAGATAAGCACTGCCACAACCGACCTCCGCTTCCCACCTTCACACCAATAGTAAACAACCTTCCATCCAAAAGAGACATATGTTGGATGGTCGACTTCACCCAACATCAAGAATAATATTAACATAAAAATATAAAGAGAATATTAAATCTTATTATCAAAGGATCATAAACATACTAGGGTTCGTCCATATACCTGAGAACTAGGGAATCTACTCGCACATCAAGAGCGACGCGAGATGAATCATGATGAGCATGGTGGTAGCGTCAAAGTAATACAAAAGTGAATCCACACCGGCTAATAAATTACTAAGATATGGAGATGGGATGGTGATGATGTCCTCTCGAGGCGGTGATGTGATGGTATAGTCCTTGGATCAATCCCCTCCTGGATCCTTCCGGAGGCTAGGGTTCTTTGTCTTGGGTGTGTTTCTGGATGTGTTTTGTCTCTCCTATCCGAGCTGTATGCACGGGAGCAAAGTAGTCTACCAGATAGAGGCGATGACAGGTGGTATGACCATTGGTACGAGCGTGTGTGCTCGTAGCAGACACCGTCTTGCAGTCTGGACCCTCCTGCGTGAGCCATTTCTTCTCATATTCGTTTCAGCTTTTTATGGTACTGTTTTATCACATTAATTATTGTGATTCATCCCCATAATTTCACTTTCTTTCCTTAGGCTCCAAATATCCATGCATAACATCCTAGTGAAAACATACAAAAGGAGGTGCGCGCGTGCGATAAGATTCAAAGAATCCTATACTGCAAATAAAATGTGCAAATTGTTAAATAAATTGGACTCATCACTTGTCGGCGAGCTCACCGGAGGGCTGTGACGCCGGCGAGACGATGGACAAGGTGTACTACGACAAGCCGGTGCCACCGCCCTTGCTGTTCCATGTCGACATCACCTCGGAGCAGGCGCTCACGCGCTATGACACTGTAATGGTGGAAGAGTTGCAGGCGAAAGAGAAAATCGCCGGCGAACAGGAGAACGAGAAGAGTGTCACACCCATGATCATGGAGGGCCCGGGCTTCCTAGATGAGCAGCAGGCGCGGCACAAGTCCATGCGCAGCACTCGCGACATCCGGCACGAGCTATGGCGGTTGCGCGTCATGCGGGCGGAGAGAGACGCCATGTTCGCAGACATCGACGTGGTAGTGGAGGAAGAGGAGGCGCGGGCAACCACGGACGTCGTTAGCTCCGCGCCGGCTGTGCAGCCACCGCCGAAGTTCGCGTCCGTAGCCACAACCGCAAGGTTGGCCCGTTCATGGCCGGCACCGTCAACACGGCAGACTTCGGCGAGGAAGAATAGGATACGGGACGACACCATGGCTTGGGTCCCGGGAGGGCCACCCCCACGTCTTAAACTTTGTTTCTCACATTTTCACTTCGTAGGGCTCACGGCTGGTGAGGTTGACGGACATAGGGAAGACGGGAAGTGGAATATAGACACCTCCAAGACCGGCGAAGATCTTACACTAGGCTAAGAAGAGTTTAGTTGAAATATATCAAAAATGTAATGAGGTTTGTCTGTTTTAGGTGAAAATTCTTCTATTTGCATGAATTTCGTTCGGTTTGTTCAAATTTGTATTGAAATGTATAGGAGATCCCAAAATGAAAACGACACAGGCTAAGTAGTGCAGGTTCATTCTGGATTTTAAAGGCGTCACTAGGGGCTGTTAGCCGGCACGGTGTGATTGACCGGTGACCTATTCGTCACAAGCGTGCTAAATTTAGGACCGCAACGCAGCCCTTCCTAAGTTTTGGCACCACTCGCAGCATGCGCCACAAATTTGTGATGTGCGAGTGCGAGTGAATGCGGCGTATTTATAATAGTAGCATCCCCACACACAACGAACCAACATGTGGTTGGATGGTTAGAGGGACAGTGATATCCCTAGCTCAAGTCCTTGTGCTGGTATCATTTCAGGATTTCCGGCAATGCATTTTCAATGGGAAGAGACGTCCCGTCGATGATGAGGCGCCTATGTATGTATAAGCGCTTGCATCTGTACTGTGTTAAAAAAAACATCCACACACAAAAAAACACCCAATACTCTAGTAGCTACTCGTATAGATCCCCATTTTCGACGAACATAATTTTCTCCCTCGCACTGCCAACAAACCAAAAGTTAAGGTTCAACACGCTCCATCGCTCAGTTCGCTGTAACCATCACACCTAGTACGTGAAGAACGGTCAAATTAAACCAAGCACCTGCTGTACGTGGGCGGCGCACGCACTATATAGGCACCATCCGTTACCTCAAAAGTTCACCACAACTAGTGCATTGCATCCCTAACCCTAAGCGAGCAGCAGCCAGGTAGCAGACACCAGCAGCCATGGAGAGCACTCGCGTGCTACCGAGTGCCAACCATCGCATGCCATGCAGCCTCCAAACCTTTCCGCGACGCAACGTTACCCGTGATCTCCACCACCGCAAGGACGCGAGGCAGCCACGGCGTCTCTCAGTCTCATGCGAGGCGGCCGGCGGCGGCCGCGTCGACCGCCGTGAGGTGCTCCTCGGCCGCCGCAGCTGCCGGGCTGGCGACGGACCAAGGTCGAGGCGCGATCGCCGCGCCCATCCAGGCCCCGGACCTCCGCAACTGCCAAACGCCCGAGCTCCCGAACACGCCGCCGGACACCAACTGCTGCCCGACGCCCGGCACCGGCATCACCGACTTCGAGCTGCCGCCCGCCTCCTCGCCGCTCCGCGTGCGTCCGGCAGCGCACCTGGTGGACGCGGAGTACCTGGCCAAGTACGAGAGGGCCGTGGCGCTCATGAAGCAGCTGCCCGCCGATGACCCGCGCAGCTTCGAGCAGCAGTGGCACGTGCACTGCGCCTACTGCGACGCTGCCTTCGACCAGGTCGGGTTCCCGGACCTGGAGCTCCAGATACACAACTGCTGGCTCTTCTTCCCATGGCACAGGTACGTATGGTCAATGGGTTATGGGTGTGACGACCTGCACCTTTCTGTGCTGAACCTCAAGGAGCCGTCACTGTCCCTGCGTGCGTTTGCTGAACGTGCAGGTTCTACGTCTACTTCCACGAGAGGATCCTCGGCAAGCTCATCGGCGACGACACCTTCGCGCTGCCGTTCTGGAACTGGGACGCGCCGGCCGGCATGACGCTGCCGGCGATCTACGCCAACAGGTCGTCGCCGCTCTACAACGAGAGGCGCGACCCCGCCCACCAGCCGCCTATGCTGGTCGACCTTGACTCCAGTGGGACCAACGCCAATATCCCAAGAGACCAGCAGATCGATGAGAACCTCAAGATCATGTACCGCCAGGCCAGTAGTACTATACTAACAACCGCAAGAATCCCTAAAAAATACGATTAGCAACTTCAAAAATATTTTCACCCGCAAAAAAAAAAAACTTCAAAAATATTTTTTTTTGGCGACTCAACTTAAAAAATATTGTTAACGTAACCACAGAACCACTGGTCATTAAATTAAATAACACAAATGTACGTACACATCAGATGATTTCAAACGCGAAGAAGACGCTGCTGTTCCTGGGACAGCCGTACCGCGCCGGCGACCAGCCGGACCCGGGCGCGGGCTCCGTGGAGAACGTGCCGCACGGCACGGTGCATAACTGGACAGGCGACCCAAGGCAGCCGAACGGCGAGGACATGGGCAACTTCTACTCGGCGGCGCGCGACCCCATCTTCTTCGCGCACCACGGCAACATCGACCGCCTGTGGCACGTCTGGCGCGGCCTCCGCCCGAGCAACACCGACTTCACCGACCCCGACTGGCTCGACGCCGCCTTCCTCTTCTACGACGAGGAGGCCCGCCCCGTGCGCGTGCGCGGCCGGGACTGCCTCGACCCGGCCGCGCTGCGGTACACGTACCAGGACGTCGGCCTGCCGTGGCTCAACGCCAGGCCAGCCAAGGCGTCCGGCGGGACGCCGGCGCCCGCCACCACCGGCACCCTCCCTGTCACCCTGGACAGGACTATACGGATGACGGTGACGAGGCCCAGTGTGTCGAGGAGCCGCCGGGAGAAGGACGACGAGGAGGAGGTGGTGGTCGTGGAGGGGATCGAGATCGCCGACCATTTCAACAAGTTCGTCAAGTTCGACGTGCTGGTGAACGAGCCCGAGGGCGGAGTGGGCGGCACGCCGGCGACGGCGACGGGGTACTGCGCCGGGAGCTTCGCGCACACGCCGCACATGGTCCGGCCCGAGGAGATGAGGAAGGGACCGGTCAAGACGGTGGCGAGGTTCGGCGTGTGCGACCTGATGGACAACATCGGGGCGGACGGCGACCAGACGGTGGTCGTGTCGCTCGTACCCAGGTGCGGCGGTGAGCTGGTCAACGTCGGCGGCGTCAGCATCAGCTACGTCAAGTGAAGTTACATAATGTGGTTCGCTCTCGCGTCGGTGGCTCGCCGTGGTATAGAATCTATGTAATGGTGATGGTGATGAATTATAAATAAGCTACCGCAAGGGACTGCCGATGAAGCAGGCACCCATCTGCTCTCTCGTCGGCGTTCACTGTGATGTGGAATCTATGGTTTGTCTCCTCCTATTGTATTGCAGCATGTACGTACGTGCGTATGTCCTATGTGCAATGGTGATTCTAAGTAAAGGTAATATCACTAGTGGTGTCTAAACTTGTCATGGATGTTCACTTTAGTTTTTGAACTTAAAAAATACGTTGAACTGGTTCTAAAACTTGGCTCAAACGTGCAAATACGGTGCTAAATCCATTCGTAGTAAAAAATGTTTAGTAACTACAAACATTTTGAATATACAATCACTGATTATATTTAAAAAATTATTAATTATTATAATTGTATAGTGAATAGAAACATTTTATACATGCATGGTTATATTTAATTTATAGAAATTTATGGATAACAACATTTACTAAATATTTACGCATATTCACTAGTGTATAATTTTACTCATGGCTTGTATTCATAGTTTTTATTTACTGTAAATGTAACCCACAAGTGAATATTCATATATACTTTTTAAATTTTAAATTATAAATAAATTTTAATAATATTTTTTTATTAAACTACATACTTATGAATTATAAAAATGTGATTGTAATTATTTGAATGTTTAAAAAATTAAAATATTATTTATGAACTGTAGTTTCAAAAATATTTGCATTATTTAATACTCCCTCCGTCCGGAAATACTTGTCGCAAAGATGGATGTATCTAGACATATTTAAGTTCTAGATACATCTATTTTTATCCATTTGTCCGACAAGTATTTCCGGATGGAGGGAGTATTATACAAACATCGTTCTAATTAATATATATTATTTCAACTATATGGATGTTTTAAAAATAATAAATGGATTATTTTTTAAATTACATAACATTTTTTTAAAAGTTAGTTACTTTAGTTTATGTGTAATATTTATAATTATTACCTCACGAGTAGTTGAACTTTATTTGTATTACTGAAATTATGAATTACAGACTTTTTACAGTTTTTTTAAAATTAACATGTGTTAAATGGGCCACACTAAGTGGAACCTATTTAAGGGTCGGTTCTTTTGGGCGGCTTAAAAAATAAGCTGCCTCTCCCCGACTTAAAAATTAAGCCGCTCTTAAAATTTCTTGAGACTTCTAGATTAGTAATCCCATAACTAATTTAGAAGCCTCAGTGAATAAGAGATGCGGCTTATGAAAAAGGCCGAAGAGGAAGCGGCTTATTTTTTGGGGAAACACTCGTAATATGTAGTCTGATTAGAAGCAGTGCGTTAGACTGACCCAATACCGTTGAGCCTATTGTAATCTCACGGTTAGGATACTTCTTATCCCGTCTCTTGTTTTTGAAAAAAAAACATGCCCCTCCGTTGCTCACCACCCGCATCTGCCGCATCCCCTAATCAGTCACGCGGGATCCCTTCCAAAATTCCTCTTCCCTCACACGCACCTCCACCTAGATCGCCGTCAACCGCACTGCTCCTTCACCTCCGTTTGCGCCGTCCACCACCTGCGCAGGTTCGTTCCTGTGATCCTCCCCCACTGCCCAAATCCTTTCCCATACTCCCCTCTTTTCTTCTCCATCGATGCGGCCCCCGGGCGAAATTCAGTTGCAGGTGCGCCATCCTCTTGTTTGGTGCTCCTTGATTGGTGCTTTGACAGGTTACCTGCATGCTAAAACGGCTGCCGGAGTAGCACCAGACGGCTGGAGAACAAGCAGTGGCCTGGTAAAGTGATTCCCCCCTCTTCAAAGTGTCCCTCCTTTGCAATTTGGTTTCTGATGCATTGCCTGCCCCAATGCCAAGTACTCATCATACATATTTTCAGTGTGTGTACTCAGTTGCAGCATGCTTCAATGCAATCTTATACGTATTTGTTTAGCTTCATAAATTTGCTTCAACCACCACCAAACATGCTTCATTATTTCTCGCACTTTTATTTTGCAACTGTCGTGCGTTGCTTCATATGTATGCGTCTGTTGTATAAACGTTTGCTGCTCAGATATATGTTCTTCTTTTTACCTGCTACTATGTTTCTTTGTTCAGATGTTTATCTTGATATATATGGTAATTATTTAGTGCTGCTACCATTACCAATGTTTGGTTCTTTTATTTCTCATATGTGTTGCACAGCCTCAGCGGTATTGTTGGATGAAGCGGCCCGGACCGGCAATACATGACCGCGTTCATGAGACTGGTTCTACCGACGTGCTTCGCACACAGGTGGTTGGCGGGTGTCTGTTTCTCCAATTTAATCGAATCGAGTTTGACTACGGCTGGTCCTTGTTGAAGGTTAAAACAACACATTTGATGAAAAATCGTTGTGGTTTTGATACGTAGGTAAGAACGGTTCTTATTATAAGTCCATAATAGCCACGTAAACTTGCAACAACAAAGTAGAGGACGTCTAACTTGTTTTTGCAGGGCTTGTTGTGATTTGATATGGTTAAGACATGATGTGATATAAATTGTCGTATGAGATGATCATGTTTTGTAACAAAGTTATCGGCAACTGGCAGGAGCCATATGGTTGTCGCTTTATTGTATGAAATGCAATCGCCATGTAATTGCTTTACTTTGTCACTAAGCGGTAGTGATAGTCATAGTGGCAATAGTTGCCGAGACAACAACGATGCTACGATGGAGATCAAGGTGTCAAGCCGGTGACAAATGGAGATCATGACGGTGCTTTGGAGGTAGATCAAAGGCACAAGATGATGGCCATATCACGTCACATATTTTGACTGCATGTGATGTTTATCTTTTATCCATCCTATTTTTCTTAGTATGGTGGTAGCTGATGTCTACTACGCAACTTTATTCTTGTAGACACGTGTTGGGCCTCCAAGCGCAGAGTTTTGTAGGACAGTAGCAATTTTCCCTCAAATGGATGACCTAAGGTTTATCAATCTGTGAGAGGTGTAGGATGAAGATGGTCTCTCTCAAACGACCCTGCAACCAAATACAAGAAACCTCTTGTGTCCCCAACACACCCAATACAATGGCAAATTGTATAGGTGCACTAGTTCGGCGAAGAGATGGTGATAAAAGTGTAATATGGATGGTAGAAATATATTTTTATAATCTGAATAAATAAAAACAGAAATGTAGCAAATAGTAAACGGGCACAAAAACGGTGTTGCAATGCTTAAAAATGAGGCCTAGGGTCAGTACTTCCGCTAGTGCAAACTCTCAACAATGCTAACATAGTTCCTATTAGCGGAGAACAAAAGATAAGAATTGTTTGTACGTCACGAAACCACCTCAAAGCTATTCTTTCTGTTCGATCTATTCAAGAGTTCTTACGAAAATAGCACAAAGCATTTTTTCTGTTAGATCTATCGTAGAGTTCGTACTAGAATAACACCAAAGCAAATTCGTATGCATAATACTCAATCCACACAAAGAACTATAAAGAGACCCCAAAGTTTCCATCGGAGAAAAAACGTGCATCAACCCCTATGCATAGATTACCCCAATATCACTGCGGGAATCCGCGACTTGAATGCCATAACACATATCAAGTGAATCAATAAGATACCTCATTGTCACCTCAAGTATTCATATTGTAAGACATATATCATGTGTTCTCATCTCTGAATATTCAATCCGACAAGACAAAACTTTGAAGGGTAAAGATTCAATTCGTCATAACAAGAGTATAGAGGGGAGAAACATCATATGATTCGACTATATTAACAAAGCACATGATATAGATCACGAGAGAGAGAGAGAGAGAGAGATCAAACACATAGCTACTGGTACAAACCCTCAGCCCTGAGGATGGACTACTCCCTCCTCATCGTGGTGGCCGCCGGGATGATGAAGATGGCCACCGGGGATGATTCCCCCCTCTGACAGGGTGCCGGAACGGGGTCCAGATTGGTTTTTGCGGATACAGAGACCTTGCAACGGCGGAACTTCTGATCTAGGTCTACCCCGAAGGGTTTCGGAATATTTGGGAATTTATAGTGCAAAGATGGGGTGCGGGAGTCCACCGAGGTGGGCACAACCCACCTGGGCACGCCAGGGGGCCCTGGCGCGCCCTAGTGGGTTGTGCCCCCCTCGGGGAACCCCCCCCCCCCAGGTGCAGCTCAGGCCCATTGGATTCCTTCTGGTCCATAAAAACTCTCCAAAAAGTTATGCGGTGTTTGGACTCCGTTTGATATTGATTTCCTGCGATGAATAGTTCTTAAATTATAGATACGTTGGAGACGTATCAGCATCCCCAAGCTTAATTCCTATTCGTCTTTGAGTAGGTAAATGATAAAAGAAATAATTTATGAAGTGTGAATGCTAGCAAAGTGCACAAGTTTGATCAATGACAATTTCAATCACTCTTCCTAGCATCATAACAGCAATTCTTTCTCATAATATTTCTCATGTTATAGTGGCAACCAATTCACATGTTAAGGTTCACTCAATGAATTCTCTTGAAACTCAACAACCTATGTTCTCAGTCACTAAGACATTTCAATTCAACTTATTCAATAGAGTTTAAGTAAGAGCTCCACATACTCAACCATCATATAGTCTTCTATGATTGCTAACACTCACCGCGTACACATGAGAAAAACGTTTCAATCGGACACATAGAAAGATAGGGGCTTATTGTTTTGCCCCCCAACGTATTCACCTCAAGGGAGATGTCAACAATAATAACTCATGCTACCCATATTCAACTGGACATATGTGCCTAGATCTTTCCTCACCACATGATGCTTGCCAAAGGAGAAAAATAAAAGGAATAGAGAGAAAAACTTTGACTCTTTGGATAAAAGTAAATACATAAAAGTAAAGGATAGGCCCCTCGTAGAGGGAAGCAGAGGTTGCCATGCGCTTATTTTTTTGTATGCTCAACCCCTTAGTGCAAAAGAACGTCACGTTATATTGCCCCTTATGATAGCAACCTTTATTATGAAGTCTGTCAGTTTTATTCTTTGCCATCACAAGTACATACAACGCTCAGTTTTCTCTTACACTAAATGATCTAACACTTTTAGAAGCAATTTTTTTTGCCTTTTTGCACCGATGACAACTTACTTGAAGGATCTTGCTCAATCCTTAGGTAGGTATGGTGGACTCTCAAAACCAGATTTGGGTTTAAGAGTTTTTGGATGCACAAGTAGTATCTCTACTTGGTGCGGAATTTTTGGCTAGCAAAGATGGGGGGCAAGCACCACATGTGAAAGGATCTATGACAATATGACTTCTATGTGAATATGAGCAAACATAACTCATTACATTGTCTTCCTTGTCCAACGTGAACAATTTTGGCATATAATATTTTGATGGGGGGTCACAATCACAAAATATTTCCATGATAGTGTAATTGCATGTGAAAGTTCTCTTCCTTATACTAATTATACATGAATTGCTTGTAAGACCAATATTGTGATTGTCACGCCTCAAAAGATTTCACTTTCTAAACCCAATGTGAAGCTACCACTAGGCATGATATGATTTCAACTTCATGACATTCAACTTATTCAACTATTTACTCATAGGATATAAGTGAAGCACAGGAGTAAATGACAAACTACTCCAAAAAGATATAAGTGAAGATCATGCAAGTAGTTAAGTAAATAGGTAGCTATTTGAGGAATCTCTCTTATTCAAAAACTTTCAGATCTAAGTATTTTATTGAAACAACAAGCAAAAACAAAATAAAATGACATTCCAATAATAGCACACATCATGTGAAGAAGCAAAAACTTAGGTTCAACCGATACTAACCGATAATCGTTGAAGAAGAAAGGTGGGATGCCTACCGGGGCATCCCCAAGCTTAGATGCTTGAGACTTATTGAAATATTAGCTTGGGATGCCTTGAGCATCCCCAATCTTTAGCTTTTGTGTCTCCTTAATTCCTCTTATATCACGCTTTCCTTAAATCTCAAAAACTTCATCCACACAAAAGTCAACAAGAACTCGTGAGATAAGTAGTATAAATCAGTGCAAAACCTTATCATTCTCTACTGTACCAAATCACTAAAATTATTATTAAACATTTCATAATAAATGCCTCTGCATATTTAATACTCCTATCCTCAAATAGAATCATTAAACAAGCAAACAATGCAAACATAACAGCAATCTGCCAAAACAGTACAGTCTGTAAAGATTGCAAGATTCATCATACTTCCCTAACTCCAACAATTATGAGAAAAATACTCCATTGTATAAAATTTATCATATCTTATTTTGCAAAAAGTTTCAAAAATTTATCATATTCTTACTTTGTTAGGGAATTTTTGCAACATCAAAAAACTTTCTGTTTTCAAACAGCAACAAGTAGACTTGCAAAATAAGCATGGCAAAGGCTATCATTGCCACTTTTATTGAAATAAAAGATGCAAAACATTATTCTAAATAAAATCAAGCAAATGCAAACAAAATAAATTGATGCTCCAAGTAAAACACATAGCATGTGACGAATGAAAACATAGCTCCAAGTGAGGTTGCCGATGATGATGGAGACGAAAGAGGGGATGCCATCCGGGGCATCCCCAAGCTTAGTTGCTTGGATCTTCCTTGAATATTACCTTGGGGGTGCCTTGGGAATCCCCAAGCTTAGGGTCTTGTCACTCCTTATTCTCCTCATATCGACATCTCACCCAAAACTTGAAAACTTCAATCACATAAAACTTAACGGAACCTTGTGAGATAGGTTAGTATGATAAAGAGCAAACCATTTCACTTTTGGTACTGTCAAAGAGAAGATTAATAATTGTTTCCACACAATTCCCACTGTATCATATCATTTCCACAATTTATATTGAGCAATTTAAGCCATAGAAACAAGGAAACAAGCAAACTATGCATTGAAAACAGAATCTGTCAAAAACAGAATAGTCTGTAGTAATCTGTACTCAAACCATACTTATTCTACTCCAAAAATTATGAAAAAAACTGTACCACGTGATAAATTTGTATATTAATCTTCTGAAAAAAAATCAACTCAAAATCACTCTTCTGTTAAAAACGAGAGCTATTTTCGTGAGCGCAAGAGTTTCTGTTTTTCAGCAAGATGAAATCAACTATCACCCAACATGATCCCGAAGGCTTTACTTGGCACTTTATTGAAACACAGACAATAAAACATGATTACTACAGTAGCCTAATCATGTGAAAACACAAAAAAGTAGGTAAAAGTGTTGGGTTGTCTCCTAACAAGCGATTTTCTTTAATGCCTTTTAGCTAGGCATGATGCGTTCAATGATGCTCGCATAAAAGATAAAGATTGAAACAAGAAAAAGAGCGTCATGAATCACATGGCAAGCACATTTAATTAAGCCTAACCCACTTCATATGCAAAGGGATTTTGTGAGCAAATAACTTATGGGAACAAGAATCAACTAGCATAGGAAGGCAAACCAAGCATAACTTCAAAAATTTCAACACATAGAGAGGAAACTTGATATTAGTGCAATTCCAACAAGCATAAGCTCCTCCTTCATAATAATCTTCAGTAGCATCATGAAGAAATTCAACAATATAACCATCACATAAAGCATTCTTTTCATGACCCACAAGCATAGAAATTTTATTACTCTCCACATAAGCAAATTTATTCTCATGAATAGTAGTGGGAGCAAACTCACCAAAATAACTATCATGGGATTGAAAATTAAAATCATGATGACAAGTTTCATGATTATCAGTATTCAATATAGCATACATGTCATCACCGTAATCATCAAATATAGTAGGCATGATTTCATCATAACAAACTTGCACATAAAAACTTGGGGGGCTAAAAGTATCATCTTCATCAAACATAGCATCCCCAAGTTTATGGCTTTGCATATCGTTAGCATCATGGATATTCAAAGAGTTCATACCAACAATATTGCAATCATGATCATCATTCAAATATTTTGTGCCAAACATTTTATAGAATTCTTCTTCTATCAATTGAGCACAATTTTCCTTTCCATCATTTTAAAGAAATATGTTATAAAGATGATCAATAATATGATGCAAACTTAATTCCATTTTTACGTAGTTTTATTTTTGTAAACCAAACTTGTGATAAAACAAGAAACTAAAAGATTCGATTGCAAGACCTAAAGATATACCTTCAAGCACTCACCTCCCCGGCAACAGCTAGAAAAGAGCTTCGTTGCCGTGGCATGAGTGCCGGTTTCCTAACCTCCCCGGCAACGACGCCAAAAAAGAGCTTGATGTCTACTACACAACTTTATTCTTGAAGACACCTGTTGGGCCTCCAAGCGCAGAGTTTTGTAGGACAGTAGCAATTTTCCCTCAAGTGGATGCCCTAAGGTTTATCAATCTGTGAGAGGTGTAGGATGAAGATGGTCTCTCTCAAACGACTCTGCAACCAAATACAAGAAATCTCTTGTGTCCCCAACAACCCAATACAATGGCAAATTGTATAGATGCACTAGTTCGGCGAAGAGATGGTGATAAACGTGTAATATGGATGGTAGAAATATATTTTTATAATCTGAATAAATAAAAACAGCAAGGTAGCAAATAGTAAACGGGCACAAAAACGGTGTTGCAATGCTTTAAAATGAGGCCTAGGGTCCGTACTTTCGCTAGTGAAAACTCTCAACAATGCTCACATAATTGGATCATATGATTATCCCTTAAAGTGCAATAAGGAATCAATCCCAAGTTCCTATTAGCGAAGAACAAAAGATAGGAATTGTTTGTAGGTCACGAAACCACCTCAAAGCTATTCTTTCGGTTCGATATATTCAAGAATTCGTACTAAAATAACACAAAGCATTTTTTCCGTTCGATTTATCCTAGAGTGTGTACTAGAATAACACCAAAGAAAATTCATATTCATAATACTCAATCCACGCGAAGAACTATAAAGAGACCCCAAAGTTTCCGTCGGAGAAAAACATGCATCAACCCCTATGCATAGCTTACCCCAATATCACCACAGGAATCCGCGAGTTGAATACCATAACACATATCAAGTGAATCCATAAGATACCTCATTGTCACCTCAAGTATTCATATTGCAATACATATATCATGTGTTCTCATCTCTGAATATTCAATCCGACAAGACAAAACTTTGAAGAGTAAAGATTCAATTCGTCATAATAAGAGTATAGAGGGGAGAAACATCATATGATCCGACTATATTAACAAAGCCCATGATATAGATCACGAGAGAGAGAGAGAGAGAGAGATAAAACACATAGCTGCTGGTACAAACCCTCAGCCACGAGGATGGACTACTCCCTCCTCATTGTGGTGGCCGCCGGGATGATGAAGCTGGCCACCGGAGATGATTCCCCACTCCGGCGGGGTGCCAGAAAGGGGTCTAGATTGGTTTTACCGGATACAGAGACCTTGCGGCGGGGGAATTTCTAATCTAGGTCTACCCCGAAGGGTTTCGGAATATTTGGGAATTTATAGTGCAAAGAGGGGGTGCGGGAGGCCACCGAGGTGGGCACAATCCACCTGGGGGCACTAGGGGGGCCTGGCGCGCCCTGGTGGGTTGTGGCCCCCTCGGGGCACCCCCCCAGGTGTAGCTCAGGCCCATTGGGTTCCTTCTAGTCCATAAAAACTCTCCAAAAAGTTACACGGTGTTTGGACTCCATTTGATATTGATTTCCTGCGATGTAAAAAACAAGCAAAAAACAACAACTGGCACTGGGCACTAGGTCAATAGGTTAGTCCCAAAAATGATATAAAGTTGCTATAAAATGATTGTCAAACATACAAGAATGATAATATATTAGCATGAATAGTTCATAAATTATAGATACGTTGGAGACGTATCAGCGTCCCCAAGCTTAATTCCTACTCGTCCTCGAGTAGGTAAGTGATAAAAGAAATAATTTATGAAGTGTGAATGCTAGCAAAGTGCACAAGTTTGATCAATGACAATTTCAATCACTCTTTCTAGCATCATAACAACAATTCTTTGTCATAATATTTCTCATGTTATAGTGGCAACCAATTCACATGTTAAGGTTCAATCAATGAATTCTCTTGAAACTCAACAACCTATGTTCTCAGTCACCAAGCAATTTCAATTCAACTTATTCAACATAGTTTAAGTAAGAGCTCCACATATCAACCATCATATAGTCTTCTATGATTGCTAACACTCACCGCGTACAAATGAGCAAAACGTTTCAATTGGACACATAGAAAGATAGGGGCTTATTGTTTTTCCTCCCAATGTATTCACCTCAAAGGTGATGTCAACAATAATAACTCATGCTACTCATATTCAACTGGACATATGTGCCTAGATCTTTCCTCACCACATGATGCTTGCCAAAGGAGAAAAATAAAAAGGAATAGAGAGAAAAACTTTGACTCTTTGGATATAATTAAATACATAAAAGTAAAAGATAGGCCCTTCGCAGAGGGAAGCAGAGGTTACCATGAGCTTATTTGTTTGTATGCTCAACCCCTTTGTGCAAAAGAACGTCACGTTATATTGCCCCTTATGATAGCAACCTTTATTATGAAGTCTGTCAGTTCTATTCTTTGCCATCACAAGTACATACAACGCTCAGTTTTCTCTTACACTAAATGATCTAACACTTTTAGAAGCAATTTTTATTGCCTTTTTGCACCGATGACAACTTACTTGAAGGATCTTGCTCAATCCTTAGGTAGGTATGGTGGACTCTCAAAACCAGATTTGGGTTTAAGGGTTTTTGGATGCACAAGTAATATCTCTACTTGGTGTGGAATTTTTGGCTAGCAAAGATGGGGGGCAAGCACCACATGTTAAAGGATCTATGACAATATGACTTCTATGTAAATATGAGCAAGCATAAATCATTGCGTTGTCTTCCTTGTCCAACGTCAACAATTTTGGCATATAATATTTTGATGGGGGCTCACAATCACAAAATATTTCCATGATAGTGTAATTGCATGTGAAAGTTCTCTTCCTTACACTAATTATTCGTGAATTGCTTTTATGACCAATATTGTGATTGTCAGGCCTCAAAAGATTTCACTTTCTAAACCCAACGTGAAGCTACCACTAGGAATGATATGATTTGAACTTCATGACATTCAACTTATTCAACTATTTACTCATAGGATATAAGTGAATCACAAGAGTAAATGACAAACTACTCCAAAAACATATAAGTGAAGATCATGCGAGTAGTTAAGTAAATAGGTAGCTATTTGAGGATTATCTCTTATTCAAAAACTTTCAGATCTAAGTATTTTATTAAAACAGCAAGCAAAAACAAAATAAAATGACATTCCAAGAATAGCACACATCATGTGAAGAAGCAAAAACTTAGGTTCAACCGATACTAACCGATAATTGTTGAAGAACAAAGGTGGGATGCCTACCGGGGCATCCCCAAGCTTAGATGCTTGAGACTTAATGAAATATTAGCTTGGGATGCCTTGATCATCCCTAGTCTTGAGCTTTTGTGTCTCCTTAATTCCTCTTATATCACGGTTTCCCTAAATCTCAAAAACTTCATCCACACAAAACTCAACAAGAACTCGTGAGATAAGTTAGTATAAATCAGTGCAAAACCTTATCATTCTCCACTGTAGAAAATCACTAAAATTATTATTTGACATTTCATACTAAATGCCTCTGCATATTTAATACTCCTATCCTCAAATAGAATCATTAAACAAGCAAACATATGCAAACAATGCAAACATAACAGCAATCTACCAAAACCGTACAGTCTGTAAAGAGTGCAAGATTCATCATACTTCCCTAACTCCAAAAATTATGAGAAATATACTACACTGTAGAAAATTGATCAGAGCTTATTTTTCAAAAAGTTTCAACAATTTATCATATTCTGACTTTTCTAGGGAATTTTTGCAACATCGGTAAACTTTCTGTTTTCAAACAGCAACAAGTAGACTTGCAAAATAAGCATGGCAAAGGCTATCATTGCCTCTTTTATTGAAATAAAATATGCAAAACATTATTCTAAATAACAGAAAGCAAATCCAAACAAAATAAATTCACGCTCCAATTAAAACACATAGCATGTGACGAATGAAAACATAGCTCCAAGTGAGGTTAGCGATGATGTTGGAGACGAAAGAGGGGATGCCATCCGGGGCATCCCCAAGCTTAGTTTATTGGATCTTCCTTGAATATTACATTGGGGGTGGCTTGGGCATCCCCAATCTTAGGGTCTTGTCACTCCTTATTCTCCTCATATCGACATCTCACCCAAAACTTGAAAACTTCAATCACATAAAACTTAATGGAACCTTGTGAGATAGGTTAGTATGATAAACATCAAAAGATTTCACTTTTTGTACTGTCAAAGACAAGATTCATAATTGTTTCCACACAATTCCTACTGTATCATATCATTTCCACAATATATATTGATCAATATAAGCCATAGAAACAAGGAAACAAGCAAACTATGCATTGAAAACAGAATCTGTCAAAATCAGAATGGTCTGTAGTAATCTGTACTCAAACCATACTTCTGCTACTCCACAAATTATGAAAAAAACTGGAATACGTGAGCAATTTTTATATTAATCTTCTTCAAAAAGAATCAACTCAAAATCGCTCTTCTGTTAAAAATGATAGCTATTTTCGTGAGCGCAAGAGTTTCTGGTTTTCTGCAAGATCAAATCTACTATCACCCAACATGATCCCAAAGGCTTTAGTTGGCACTTTATTGAAACAAAGACAATAAAACATGATAACTAGAGTAGCCTAATCATGTGAACACACAAAAACAGTAGGTAAAAGTGTTGGGTTGTCTCCCAACAAGCGCTTTTCTTTAATGCCTTTTAGCTAGGCATGATGAGTTCAATGATGCTCGCATAAAAGATAAAGATTGAAACATGAAAAAGAGCATCATGAATCACATGGAAAGCACATTTAATCCTAACCCACTTCCTATGCATAGGGATTTTGTGAGCAAATAACTTATGGAACAAGAATCAACTAGCATAGGAAGGCAAACCAAGCATAACTTCAAAAATTTCAACACATAGAGAGGAAACTTGATATTAGTGCAATTCCAACAAGCATAAGTTCCTCCTTCAGAATATTTTCAGTAGCATGATGAATAAATTCAACAATATAAGCATCACATAAAGCATTCTTTTCATGACCCACAAGCATAGAAATTTTATTACTCTCCACATAAGCAAATTTATTCTCACGAATAGTAGTGGGAGCAAACTCAACAAAATAACTATCATGGAATTGAAAATTAAAATCATGATGACAAGTTTCATGATTATCATTATTCAATATAGCATACATGTCATCACCATAATCATAAAAGATAGGAGGCATGCTTTATCATAACAAACTTGCACATAAAAACTTGGGGGACTAAAAATATCATATTCATCAAACATAGCATCCCCAAGATTATGGCTTTGCATATCTTAGCATCATGGATATTCAAAGAGTTAATACCAACAATATTGCAATCATGCTCATCATTCAAATATTTTGTGCCAAACATTTATAGAATTCTTCTTCTATCAATTGAGCACAATTTTCCTTTCCATCATTTTCAAGAAAGAT
The DNA here is from genome assembly GCA_963921465.1 of Triticum timopheevii. Lineage (NCBI taxonomy): Eukaryota > Viridiplantae > Streptophyta > Magnoliopsida > Poales > Poaceae > Triticum > Triticum timopheevii. Next base: position 575,595,440 of record OY997264.1, on the reverse strand, counting down.
ATTATAAAGATGATCAATAATATGATGCCACCTTAATTCCATTTTTTATGTAGTTTTATTTTTATAAACCAAACTAGTGATAAAACAAGAAACTAAAAGATTTGATTACAAGATCTAAAGATATACCTTCAAGCACACACCTTCCCGACAACAGCGCCAGAATAGAGCTTCGTTGCCGTGGCGTGAGTGCCAGTTTCCAAACCTCCCAGGCAACAACGCTAGAAAAGAGCTTGACGTCTTCTACGCAACTCTATTCTTGTAGACACGTGTTGGGCCTCCTAGAGCAGAGGTTTGTAGGAGAGTAGCAATTTTCCCTCAAGTGGATGACCTAAGGTTTATCAATCCGTGAGAGGTGTAGGATGAAGATGGTCTCTCTCAAACGACCCTACAACCAAATACAAGAAATCTCTTGTGTCCACAACACACCCAATACAATGGAAAATTGTATAGGTGCACTAGTTCGGCGAAGAGATGGTGATAAAAGAGAGGGTAGAAATATATTTTTATAATCTGAATAAATAAAAACAGCAAGGTAGAAAATAGTAAACGGGCACAAAAACGGTGTTGCAATGCCTAACAAGGAGGCCTAGGGTCCATACTTTTGCTAGTCCAAACTCTCAGCAATGCTAACATAGTTGCATCATATGATTATCCCTCAAAGTGCAATAAAGAATCACTCTCGAGTTCCTATTAGCGGAGAACAAAAGATAGGAATTGTTTGTAGGTCACGAAACCACCTCAAAGCTATTCTTTTCGTTCGATCTATTCAAGAGTTCGTACTAAAATAACACAAAGCATTTTTTTTCCGTTCGATCTATCCTAGAGTTCGTACTAGAATAACACCAAAGCTAATTCATATTCATAATACTCAATCCCCGCAAAGAACTATAAAGAGACCCCAAAGTTTCCGTCGGAGAAAAACATGCATCTACCCCTATGCATAGATTACCCCAATATCACCACGGGAATCCGCGAGCTGAATGCCATAACACATATCAAATGAATCAATAAGATACCTCATTGTCACCTCAAGTATTCATATTGCAAGACATATATCCTGTGTTTTGATCTCTGAATATTCAATCCGACAAGACAAAACTTTTAAGGGTAAAGATTCAATTCGTCATAACAAGAGTATAGAGGGGGGAAACATCATATATATGATCCAACTATATTAAGAAAGCCCATGATATAGGAGAGAGAGAGAACAAATACATAGCTACTGGTACAAACCCTCATCCCCGAGGATGGACTACTCCCTCCTCATCGTGGTGGCCGCCGGGATGATGAAGATGGCCACCGGAGATGATTTCCCCCTCCAGTAGTGTGCCGCAACGGGGTCTAGATTGGTTTTTGCGGATACAGAGACCTTGCAGCGGCGGAACTTCTGATCTAGGTCTACCCCGAAGGGTTTTAGAATATTTGGGAATTTATAGTGCAAAGAGGGGGTGCGAGAGGCCACCGAGGTGGGCACAACCCACCTGGGCGCGCCAGGGGGCCCTAGCGCACCTTGGTGGGTTGTGCCCCCTCAGGGCACCCCTAGATGCAGCTCAGGCCCATTGGCTTCCTTCTCTTCCATAAAAAAATCTCCAAAAAGTTACATGGTGTTTGGACTCCATTTGATATTGATTTCTTATGATGTAAAAAACAAGCAAAAAACAGCAACTAACACTGGGCACTGGGTTGGTAGGTTAGTCCCAAGAAATGATATAAAGTTGCTATAAAATGATTGTAAAACATCCAAGAATGATAATATATTAGCATGAATACTTCATAAATTATAGATACATTGGAGATGTATCAGTAGCATTATAAGATGATCCTTTCCTAAATTTCAAGGTATAAGTGTTCTCCTTGAGTATGCACCGTTGCTACAGTTCGTCGTGCCGAGACACCACGTGATGATCAGGTGTGATAAGCTCTACGTTCACATACAACGGGTGCAAGCCAGTTTTGCACATGATGAGTACTCGAGTTAACCTTGACGTGCCTAGCATATGCAAATATGACCTCGGAACACTGAGACTGAAAGGTTGAACATGAATCATGTAGTAGATATGATCAACATAGAGATGTTCACCATTGAAAACTACTCCATCTCACGTGATGATCAAACATGGATTAGTTGATATGGATCATGTGATCACTTAGATGACTAGAGGGATGTCTATCTAACTGGGAGTTCTTTATTAATATGATTAACTGAACTTTAATTTATCATGAACTTAGTCCTGATAGTTTTTTTTGCATATCTATGTTGTTGTAGATCAATGGCCCGTGCTACCGTGCCTTGAATTTTAATGCGTTCCTAGAGAAAGCTAAGTTGAAAGATGATGGTAGCAATTACACGGACTGGGTTCGTAACTTGAGGATTATCCTCATTGCTGCACAGAAGAATTACGTCCTGGAAGCACTGCTAGGTGCAAGGCCTGCTGCAGGAGTAACTGCAGATGTTATGAATGTCTGGCAGACTAAAGCTGATGACTACTCGATAGTTCAGCGTGCCATGCTTTACGGCTTAGAATCGGGACTTCAAAGACGTTTTGAATGTCATGGAGCATATGAGATGTTCCAAGAGTTAAAGTAAACATTTCAAGCAAATGCCCGAGTTGGGAGATATGAAGTCTCCAACAAGTTCTATAGCTGCAAGATGGAGGAGAATAGTTCTGTCAGTGAACACATACTCAGAATGTCTGGGTACCATAACCACTTGACTCAACTGGGAGTTAATCTTCCTGATGATAGTGTCATTGACAGAGTTCTTCAATCACTTCCACCAAGCTATAAAGGCTTCATGATGACCTATAATATGCAAGGGATGATGAAAACGATTCCCGAGCTCTTCGCAATGCTAAAGGCTGCGGAGGTAGAAATCAAGAAGGAGCACCAAGTGTTGATGGTTAACAAGACCATGAGTTTCAAGAAAAAGATCAAAGGGAACAAGGGGAACTTCAAGAAGAATAGCAAGCAAGTTGCTACTCCCGGGAAGAAGCCCAAGTTTGGACCTAAGCCTGAAACTGAGTGCTTCTACTGCAAAGGGACTGGTCACAGAAGCGGAACTTCCCCAAGTATTTGGTGGATAAGAAGGATGGCAAAGTGAAAGGTATATTTGATATACATGTTATTGATGTATACCTTACTAATGCTCGTAGTAGGTCTTGGGTATTTGATACTGGTTCTGTTGCTCATATTTGCAACTCGAAATAGGGGCTATGGATTAAATGAAGATTGACTAAGGACGAGGTGACGATGCATGTCAGAAATGGTTCCAAGGTCGATGTGATCGCCGTCGGTACGCTACCTCTAAATCTACCTTCGGGATTAGTTTTAGACCTGAATAATTGTTATTTGCTGCCAGCGTTGAGCATGAGCATTATATCTGGATCTTGTTTGATGCGAGACGGTTATTCATTTAATTCAGAGAATAATAGTTGTTCTATTTATATGAGTAATATCTTTCATGCACCCTTGAGTGGTCTATTTTTGTTGAATCTCGATCTTAGTGATACACATGTTCATAATATTGAAGCCAAAAGATGCAATGTTGATAATGATAGTGCAAATTATTTGTGGCACTGCCATTTAGGTCATATTGGTGTAAAGCGCATGAAGAAACTCCATGCTGATGGGATTTTGGAATCACTTGATTACGAATCACTTGGTGCTTGCGAACCATGCCTCATGGGCAAGATGACTAAAACTCCTTTCTCCGAAACAATGGAACGAGCTACTGACTTATTGGAAATAATACATACCGATTTATGCAGTCCGATGAGTGTTGAGGCTCATGGCGGGTATCGTTAGTTTCTGACCTTCACAGATGATTTGAGCAGATATGGGTATATCTACTTAATGAAACATAACTCTAAAACATTTGAAAAGTTCAAAGAATTTCAGAGTGAAGTGGAAAATCATTGTAACAAGAAAATAAAGTTTCTACGATCTGATCGTGGAGGCGAATATTTGAGCCACGAGTTGGTCTTCATTTGAAACAATGTGGAATAGTTTCGCAACTCACGCCACCTAGAACACCATAGCGTAATGGTGTGTCCAAACGTCGTGACCGTATTTTATTGGATATGGTGCGATCTATGATGTCTCTTACAGATTTACCGCTATCGTTTTGGGGTTATGCTTTGGAGACGGCTGCATTCACATTAAATAGGGCACCATCAAAGTTCGTTGAGACGACACCATATGAATTGTGGTTTGGCAAGAAACCCAAGTTGTCGTTTCTTAAAGTGTGGGGCTGCGATGCTTATGTGAAAAAGCTTCAACCTGATAAGCTCGAACCCAAATCGGAGAAGTGTGTCTTCATAGGATACCCAAAGGAAACTGTTGGGTACACCTTCTATCACATATCCGAAGGCAAGATATTCATTGCTAAGAATGGATCCTTTCTAGAGAAGGAGTTTCTCTCGAGAGAAGTGAGTGAGAGGAAAGTAGAACTTGATGAGGTAACTGTACCTTCTCCTTAATTGGAAAGTAGTTCATCACAGAAATCAGTTCCAGTGACTCCTACACTAATTAGTGAGGAAGCTAATGATGATGATTATGAAACTTTAGATCAAGTTACTACCGGACCTCGTAGGTCATCCAGAGTATGGTCCGCACCAGAGTGGTACGGTAATCCTATTCTGGAAGTCACGTTACTGGACCATAATGAACCTACGAACTATGAGTAAGTGATGATGAGACCAGATTCCGCGAAATGGCTTGAGGCCATGAAATCTGAGATGGGATCCATGTATGAGAAAAAAGTGTGGACTTTGGTGGACTTGCCCGATGATCGGCAAGCCATAGAAAATAAATGGATCTTCAAGAAGAAGACTGACGCTGACTGTAATGTTACTGTCTACAAAGCTCAACTTGTTGCGAAAGGTTTTTGACAAGTTCAAGGAGTTGACTATGATGAGACCTTCTCACCCGTAGCGATGCTTAAGTCTGTCCGAATCATGTTAGCAATTACCGCATTTTATGATTATGAAATTTGGCAAATGGATGTCAAAACTGCATTCCCTAATGGATTTCTTAAAGAAGAGTTGTATATGATGCAACCAGAAGGTTTTGTCGATCAAAAGGTGCTAACAAAGTGTGGAAGCTCCAGCAATCCATTTATGGACTGGTACAAGCCTCTCGGAGTTTGAATATACGCTTTGATAGTGTGATCAAAGCATATGGTTTTGTACAGACTTTTGGAGAAGACTGTATTTACAAGAAAGTGAGTGGGAGCTCTATAGCATTTCTAATATTATATGTGGATGACATATTGTTGATTGGAAATAATACAGAATTTTTGGATAGCATAAAAGGGTACTTGAATAAGAATTTTTCAATGAAAGACCTCGGTGAAGCTGCTTACATATTGGGCATCGAGATATATAGAGATAGTTCAAGACGCTTAATTTGACTTTCACAAAGCACATGCCTTGATAAAGTTTTGAAGAAGTTCAAAATGGGTCATTCAAGAAAGGGTTCTTACCTGTGTTACAAGGTGTGAAGTTGAGTCAGACTCAATGCCTAACCACTGCAGAAGACAGAGAGAAAAAGAAAGTCATTCCCTATGCTTCAACCATAGGTTCTATCATGTATGCAATGTTGTGTACCAGACCTGATGTGTGCCTTGCTACAAGTATAGCAGAGAGGTACCAAAGTAATCCAGGAGTGGATCACTGGACAGCGGTCAAGAACATCCTGAAATGCCTGAAAAGGACTAAGGATATGTTTCTCATTTATGGAGGTGACAAAGAGCTTGTCTTAAATGGTTACGTCGATGCAAGCTTTGACACTGATCCGGATGACTCTAAGTCGCAAACCGGATATGTATTTATATTGAATGGTGGAGCTGTTAGTTGGTGTAGTTCCAAGCAGAGCGTCATGGCAGGATCTACGTGTTAAGTGGAGTACATAGCTGCTTCGGAAGCAGCAAATGAAGGAGTTCATATTCGATTTAGGTGCAATACCTAGTGCATCGGGTCCAATGAAAATCTTTTGTGACAATACTGGTGCAATTGCCTTGGCAAAGGAATCCAGATTTCACAAGAGAACCAAACACATCAAGAGATGCTTCAATTCCATCCGCGATCAAGTCAAGGAGGGAGACATAGAGATTTGCAAGATACATATGGATCTGAATGTTGCATACCCATTGACTAAGCCTCTTTCACGAGCAAAACATGATCAACACCAAGACTCCATGGGTGTTAGAATCATTACTAAGTAATCTAGATTGTTGACTCTAGTGCAAGTGGGAGACTGAAGGAAATATGCCCTAGAGGCAATAATAAAGTTGTTATTTATATTTCCTTATATCATGATAAATGTTTATTATTCATGCTAGAATTGTATTAACCAGAAACTTAGTACATGTGTGAATATATAGACAACCATAGAGTCCCTAGTATGCCTCTACTTGACTAGCTCGTTAACCAAAGATGGTTGTGTTTCCTAACCATAGACATGTGTTGTCATTTGATGAACGGGATCACATCATTAGAGAATGACGTGATGGACAAGACCCATCCGTTAGCTTAGCATTATGATCATCACAGTTTTATTGCTACTGCTCTCTTCATGACTTATACATGTTCCTCTGACTATGAGATTATGCAACTCCCGAATACCGGAGGAACACCTTGTGTGCTATCAAACGTCACAACATAACTGGTGACTATAAAGATGCTCTACAGGTGTCTCCGAAGGTGTTTGTTGGGTTAGCATAGATCAAGATTAGGATTTGTCACTCCGTGTATCGGAGAGGTATCTCTGGGCCCTCTCGGTAATGCTCATAACTATAAGCCTTGCAAGCAATGCGATTAATGAGTTAGTTATAGGATGAAGCATGACGGAACGAGTAAAGAGACTTGCCAGTAATGAGATTGAACTAGGTATGATGATACCGACGATCAAATCTCGGGCAAGTAACATACCGATCACAAAGGGAACAACTTATGTTGTTGTGCGGTTTGACCGATAAAGATCTTCGTAGAATATGTAGGAACCAATATGAGCATCTAGGTTCTACTATTGGTTATTGATCAGAAATGTGTCTCGATCATGTCTACATAGTTCTCGAACCCGTAGGGTCCGCACGCTTAACGTTCGATGACGATTTGTATTATGAGTTATGTGTTTTTGATGACCGAAGTTTGTTTGGAGTCCTGGATGAGATCATGGACATGACGAGGAGTCTCGAAATGGTCGAGAGGTAAAGATTGATATATTGGACGAAGGTATTCGGACACCGGAATGGTTTTGGGACGTTTCGGATATTTATCGGGGAACCGAGGGGTTACCGGATTCCCCAGGGGAAGTTATCGGCCTTAGTGGGCCATAAGGGAGTAGGAGAGGGCAGCCCGCAAGGTGGAGCCCCCCCAAGGGATTTCGAATTGGACAAGGGGGAGGGGCGCGGCCCCCTCTTTCCCTCTCCCTCTCCCTCTCCTTCCCTGTTTCCCCTTCTTGGAATAGGAAAGGGATACCAACTAGGATTGGGAATCCTAGTTGGACTCCCCGTTGCGCGCCCCCTCTAGGCCACCGGCCTCCTCTCTCTCCTCCTTTATATACGGGGGCGGGGGGCACCCCAAAGGCACACCAAGATTTCTCTTAGCCGTGTGCGGTGCCCCCTTCCACAGTTTACCCCTCCGTTCAGAGCATCGTAGTGCTTAGGCGAAGCCCTACGCGGATCACATCATCAACACTGTTGCCACACCGTCGTGCTGACGAAACTCTCCCTCGACCCTCTACTGTATCAAGAGTTCGAGTGACGTCATCGAGCTAAACGTGTGCTAAACACGGAGGTGCCATACGTTCGATACTTGGATAAGTTGGATCGTGAAGACGTTCGACTACATCAACCGCGTTAACTAAACGCTTCCGCTTTCGGTCTATGAGGGTATGTGGACACACTCTCCCCCTCTCGTTGCTATGCATCTCCTAGATAGATCTTGCATGATTGTAGGATTTTTTTTGAAATTGCATGCTACGTTCCCCAACACATGTCATCTTACTTAAGGCGTTACTCCGTTCTTTATGAACTTAATACTCTAGATGCATGATAGATAGCGGTCGATGTGTGGAGTAATAGTAGTAGATGCAGAATTGTTTCGGTCTATTTGACACGGACGTGAGGCCTATGTTCTTCATCATTGCCCTAGATATCGTCATAATTATGCGCTCTTCTATCAATTGATCGGCAGTAATTTGTTCAACCACCGTATTATTTGCTATCTTGAGAGAAGCCACTAGCGAAACCTATGGCCCCCGGGTCTCTTTTCCATCATATTAAGTCTCTTTTCCATCATATTAGTTTCCGATCTACTATTTTGCAATCTTTTTACTTTCCGATCAATAAACCAAAAATACTAAAAATATTTATTTTACTGTTTATCTATCTCTATTAGATCTCACTTTTGCAAGTAACCGTGAAGGGATTGACAACCCCTTTATCATGTTGGGTGCTAGTTTGTTTGACTGTTTGTGCAGGTATTCAGTGACTTGTGCATTGTCTCCTACTGGATTGATACCTTGGTTCTCAAACTTAGGGAAATACTTACTCTACTTTGCTGCATCACCCTTTCCTTTTCAAGGGAAAAACCAACGCAAGCTCAAGAGGTAGCAGCCGGCCGCCCGAGAGCCCCAATGGGCTGCCTCACACGCGCGATGTCTCTGACCTTTCCCCGCTCCCTCTCTTCTTCCCCTGGTCATAGACCACCTCCACGAACGCCCAGGACACCTTTCCATTGGCTCCCGTGGCCCCTAGCCTTGGTTGTTTCCTCACTGGTGCACAAGCCAACAGTGAACCTCGGGCAGGCTACATAAGGCCACCCCAAGCCCCTTTCTCTCCATCGCTCGCCCTCTCCCACTCCCTATCGCCGCCCAGCTCCGCCCATTCTTCTCCAGGAGCACTCGAGCTCGAGATCGAGCTCGAGCTCCGCCTCGGGGCATCGTTGATCTCAAGGTACCGGCCCCCTCCGCCTCCACTCTCACTCGATCTGGAACCGCCACACCTCACTGATCATTTCCCCTCCTTCTCCCGTGTCAATTGTAACCTAGACCATGCAATTGACCACCCCCGCCCCCGTAGCACCGCCGCTCGGCTTCCTCGTCGCCGGTGCACCCCTGCACTCCGGTGACCAAATCCACCTCCACCGGAACGGCGACTCCGCCCTGAGCACATTGATGCGCTCAGATCACCTCATCGTCGACCACAGCAACGCTGGTGAGCTCGCCGCACCCTTTGGACGGAGGTAGACGATGACTGTGGGGCCCGCCCATCAGCCTCACGTCCTGACGTGTGGGTCCCACGTGTCCGGTTTGAAATGCACGTGCGCGCGTACCGGTTCACTGCGTCGGCTGAAGGCGTATTTTCTAAACACGCCTTCGACGTGGTCAGCCGCACGGGCTGGATCCCCTCTGGTCCTGCTGCACTATGGTCGAATCGGCCCAGTTGCACAGTGCCATTTCTTCTTTTCTTTTTTCAGAAACTTGCAAAATTTCTACAAAATAAAATATTTGTCTAGATGAAATAATTCCAACTCATAAATTCTTCTAAAAATCCCACCAATTTAATGGTGTAACTTTCATACACATCCATCACACTTTTATGTACTGTTCAAATTTAAATTCAAATTTGAGCATTTAAATCCCTTTTTGAAAATCAATTTCTCTATTTCTATAGCTCCAATTCTAAAACTAAGGACTTTTGCATTCTTAGTTTTCATCCTAATGTTTAACAAAAATAGGTGGACATTTTTAAGAGCACTTTTATTTTTTTTCTATTTTTCTATTTGCCTTATCTTTCATTATTCTTTTGTGACGATTATATTTCGTGTTAGACAAAGTTAGTGGAGAGGAGTTGGAGAAGGACTTGAATACTTTGATGATCAAGCCAACCAATGCAAGCAACCCTTTGACCATGATGAACCATTTTACATCATAATAGCATTTCCATTGTTTCATCGAGTGCATGATATATCCTGAATGGCAACCTTGCTAGGCTTGCCTTCGTTGCATACCACGTTGGTACTTGCATTGTTCATGACTCTATCCTTGTTTAGAGTTGTGTTTGTGGGTTGTAGGCTATAGTAGTTGGCTACGCAAAATGCGTCAGGGTTATGCATGGAAAGAAACAAGTGTGGTTTGACATACTTGCAAATAGCCCTAGTGGGTGCCACTAATGCACTTGGGAGATGATGATGAACTAGGTCACTACTTGATGGAGAAGTAGTGTACTAAGGCTTGATGAATGTGTTGTTTACAGAGACGGATTAGATTTAAGATTTATCGACCGTCCCAACCAAACATGCGAAACCACTCTACCCTTATATGGAAAAGGGCATTATTGATTACCTAGTTTCTGCTAGCATGGATGCCCGCATTACTAGTTATGGGAGTGGCGTTGTCACTCACGGGACAGGGTCGTGCTTGGATAGGCGGCCATGACTGTTTTTACAGGGCACCGGATACACTGTTGGTACCCCCGTGCTTGTGTTATGTGTTGAATATGGGAGCATGGCTCCACAAAATTTATTATGTCACAATGTTTGGCATGGGGGCAGTTACCAATCGAGTGGACTCTATGTTAGTCATGGCTAGGGAAAGGTAGTGATCGGGTGCTTACCCCGGGTACTTGAGCTACCGCGGGTCATGGATGACACGAAAGCTCCCCGAATCTTGTGGGTAAAGTGTGCAACCTCTGCAGAGTGTCAAACTATCGAATAGCCGTGTCCACGGTCAAGGACAGTTGGGTGGTGCTTCTTAGACTATGTCCATATGTTTCTGAAAAACAACACTGTTTGGTAGTATTTTTGATATGATTCATGAGGAAGTCACGATGAGCTTGAGCATGAGTTGTTCATAACTCTTTCTCGATGTATATGTCTATAACATCCAGATACTTGTTGTAGATGCATTCATGTCCTTGATAAATGTTGATCATACTTGCATGAGAAAACTAGCTTTCTGCAAAAATGCCAATTAAGCAGTAGAGCCTTGCATAATTATTCTTTTATCACTCTTGGGTTGCTTGCGAGTACATTCAAAGTACTCATTGGCTTGCCATTGGTTATTTTATTGGCCATGCATGAAAGAACAGGTATAATGAGGAGTACCTTGGTGACGAACATGCGAGCTAGGACGCTTCCCAGTCAGAATGCATGTAGGGTTAAGGCAGATGGCATGGGTTCACGCTATCGTTGAAGATTTTCCGTTGCGATTTTATGAAGACTTGGCCATAAAGGTCATATTTGAGTAAAACGGTATGTACTGGATGTAAGACTCTTGTTATTCAGTTTCTGTGTGTTTAGTGAGCATTGATCTCTGAGGTCACTGTACACGGACATTCAGTGATCACGACTTATGAGTCGGGGTCCCCACAGTTTGGGTGCTGGTGTGGGGTGGGCTATTGGCGTCAAAAAGGAGGGGTATCGAGGGAGCAGCACAGCGAGGGGGCGACAAGATGGCGCCAGAATAGATTGCCAAATCTCAATCCAAGTCTCAGTCAATGTTATATTCGTGAGATATTGAAAGAACACATATGTTATGTCACTTGACGGAGACTATGCTAAGTCTCAATCGACTGAGATCTAGCCACACCATATTTATAAAACCAAAATTGATATGCATCGCTAGTTTTTAGACAAATTGATATGCTTTTTTAGGGGACAAATTGATATGTACCAGAATAGTGCTTGCCCACTACGATCATATTCGTTCCTGGTAGGCTTGCCCATTAGCCAGTAGCGGAGCAATCGAGAGCGCTCTCAATTTTGGAGTGTTTTCGGGAAGCGATTGGGATCCAGGATCCGTTCTAGAACCTTCTTGCAAGCAATGGGGGTGTGGGCATCCGGTTTTAGGAACCTTCCCGCGGTTTTGGGAAGGTTGCAACATGTTTTTCCTTTTCTTCTTTTTTTATCTATTTTCTCTATTGGTTTTCTAGTTTTTCTTTCGGCTTTTCCCTGTTCACTTTTTTATTCATTTTATTTTTTATTTTTGTTCTTAAAGTTCTAAACCTTTTTCACTTTTGTGAACATTTTTCTAGTTTGTAAACATTTTTAAATCAGAAATACTAACTGACAAATGTTCCCTTGGAGGGGGATGGCAAGCGAATGTTTTTATGGCATTTATAGATGGCATGAGATAGCAAATTTGGGCTGCTCCCGCCAAAATAATTTCTTCTTTCTAGAAAATGACATGCATCATTGAATAGACTATCTTAAAAAACATTCGCAAATGCTACCTCTCCCAGCGAGCGTTCGCGGGCTATTGCGGCCCTTTTTGAATTTGCAAATATTTTTAATACATAGCCATTTTTTGAATTCACGAACATTTCTTGGAATTCACATAGATTGCATTCCCCACTTTCCCTACTAATTTTTTTTCCAGTCCGTGTACTTTTACCAATTCAGGAATATTTTTGCATTCGTGAATAATTTTGAAATTCACAAGCAATCTTTGAGTACGTGAACATTTTTGTATTCGCCAACATTTTTCCAATGCACGTACATTTTTCTGAATTCACGAACATTTTTTTATTAACCACTAACATATTTTCAATTGCTAATACTTTTCAAATTTGTCAACATTTTCTTAATTCATGAATAATATTTGAATTCTCAAGGGACATTTTTCAATTTGTAAACATTTTTTGAATTTGTGAATATATTTTGAATTGTAAACTTTTCTAAATTTGTAAAAAAATCGAATTCTAAATATTCTTAAAATTCATGGGCATTTTATTAATTCACAAACGTTTTACAATTTTTTCATTATTTTTTGGAATCACCTGTATTTTTTCAATTTCATAAACATTTCTTTTATTCTTCAATATATTTTATTTTAATTCTCTTACATATTAAAATTTGTAAATAGTTTTTGAATAGATGGCATTTTTTGAATTCTCCACGAATATTTTCTGAATTTGTGAACTTTTACAAATATAGGAACATTTTTTGAATTTGTGCACATTTTTCGAATTAGCATTCTTTGAGCATGTGAATATTTTCTGAATTCATGAATAGTTTCATGAATTTGAAAAAAATAGTTCCTAAAATATTTCAAATTTGCAAACATTTTGGGAATTTGTGCACATTTACTGAATTCGCCATGAACATTTTTGAATTCGTGGACATTTTTTGAATTATGAACTTTTTTGATTCATACTTTTTTTTCAAATTCACAAACATTTTTTATTTTACGATCTTTTTTTGAATTTCGAACATTTTTTGTTAAAGTCATAATTATTTAATTGAAGTTCTGATTTTTTTTAAAAAATAAACAAAGTCCACCGGAATGGCAAATATATGTTGTGATTTAAAAAACGATAGCACCTCCGTGTGTGCGCTTGCTCATGGCTGCCATTACATGCGGGACCAGATCCATATAGCGAGCGACGCGACAGATGGGGTTGCATGTGCGATACATAACGTCACCCAGGTGGAATGGCAGCGGCCCTAGGGCTCAAGCTGTAGCGGGCGCCGCACAGGCAGTTTACTTCATGTTTTTCTTTAATCGGGGGGCTCACACTTTTCAGGGCCCTATGCGGTCGGTCACTTTGGCCCCCCTCATCGACGGGCCTGCCTTGATACATTCTCCGTAGACCATGGGAGCAGTTTTTCCATTGCCAATGCATGCAATCAATTGATCCGAGCATTCCTGGAAACCCCCTTGCCTCTCCAATAGCTAACAATTTCTCCGTGTCATGCGCATTTGGTTCTCTGAGATACTCAGGTCCAAACACCTCCATCACGCCATGGGCAAACCTGACAGTAGTCTTCAGGCATGTGCTCTCCCCCATCCTGACCATCTCACCAACGACATCTGCAGCAGTATCAAGTGCAAGCATCCTCAGAGTAGCTGTGCACTTCTGCTTGGCCGAGAAAGAGAGTTGGCCGCAACAATCACTTGTGAGATTGAAGTAGTCGTTGTGTGCCTCCACTCCGTCCACAATGCGTAAGAAGAATGGTTTCCGCATGCGAAAACGGCGGCGAAACCATGCATCATCCGAAAAAGTAGGTTTGTGAGCAAAGTTGTCCCTCTGCAGTAGCTTTGCTCCGGACACCCTGTCTTGGTTGATCACTCTTCTCCCTTGGATTGAGCCCTTGAAGTTGAGAATATGCTCCTCTTGGTGGTCCATTTCCTCTTGCATGCTCATGAGCATAATCATCTCCACTTCTTCGTCCGAATCCGACGAATTGAAGAACTCTTCTTGAATCATTTGGTCAAGCTCCGTCAGTCCATACTCCTCATCTGATGAAGCATCAGAATCCATCATTTTACCTAACAAAATCACAAAAAATCCATTCGGACAATGTGTCGAACACATCAAGCTCAAGGTAGAGCCAGAGAGTTGCCAGACGTACTACGGTGGCGTCCGAGCCGGCGACCACATCCCCCGCAGCGAGGAAGGAAGGGCTCTTCCGGATCTGGCCGTGGAGAGCCTGGGAACGGCTGCCGAGCAGGCACGGCGGCTGAGCGTGAGACGGACGACGTGGAGGAGGAAGAAGAGAGGAGATAGCAAATGGATCCGGCTGCTCTGCAGGGTGGATTTGGTCCAATTTGGGTGGGGCCGGGCTGTCGGGTCTGATGTGGCGAGCGTGCCTATATTCGCCCCATATTTTGGCTGGTTATAAGGGGTGCCGATCAGCCCGGGCATTTGAGGGCCGTTTGAGGGATCCATCTAGGTCAAAAAATCATGACCGGATAGTGACCGGGCGGCCCGCCCGGACGTATGAGGTGGGTTTGGGGCGCCCCGGCTGTAGATGCTCTAAATTATCTCTCGTTCTGCCTGATTCACCATGCAATAAGAAAGCGTCACAGTGAACCGACGAGCCACGCGCAACCACCATTGGCGGGCGTGCTAGCTACCGTACGCCGTCGTGGCCGCTTCGTGCACTAGCGCAAGCGCGCTTCAAGCCGTTGCGTGCCTCCGTGCCACTTGACATGCACACAGCCCTGTGAACCTCACCGTCATCTTCGAGATGGAAGCGTCCATCGTTCTGAAGCCCTTGAACACACGATGCCATCATGGCCAGGTCACAGGCTGCCTTGCAAGCCACCACATGTGCCGCTAGGCATGTACACAACCTCGCATGCTTTGCTGTGGCAGAGGTTGCGAGCACCCAGAGCTAGTCTGGCAGGGCAAAATGCTGGGTTTCTTTTACGAATTGCCGAGAAAATTACGTCTACAGTAACTGAACTTGACTCTAGAGTTCACTTTGGTCACTGTATTCACGAAAGCGCAAGTTACGGTCACCGAGCTCGCTGAACCAGGTCACTAGCTATATGGTAGCCCGTACTGTTTCGGCTCGTATCACGTGCACGTGGACGTATTTGACCAAAAACGCTTTGACTTGCCAGTTGTACATGACACGTCGAGGGTTTCTTCTTAGCCAATTCCCTTCTCATTCCCCTCATTCGTCGGTGAAATTCCTAGCGTAATCTCTCTTTCCCTTATCAGTCACTCGAATCCAACAGCTCTGTCCTCTGCTCCCCTTACCTCTCGTCAGCAAGGGATTCACCTGCTTTTCGCAAAGCAACAACTTCTCGTTGTGCTAGGATTTCAGCACACCTCTTCTCATGCAACATTTCATTGGCTTGCTACTTGGCCTCCCTCATCACATCAACTCTAGCCGCAAGATTTCCCAATCTTGTTGCCTACAGATGGCATTACAGCTCTAGCTTCTGTGAGGAAATAGCTTCCAGGCAATGGTCCTGGCATCTTTCTTTTCCTTTGTATGAGCCTGTAACAGGGAAGCGGATTAGGAGCACTCGACGACGCAACTTACTAAAATCATGTCTGCTGCCGTGCTAGCTTGGGATGCATGCATGTTTTGACGAAATGATTTCCCATATGTGAATACCTAACTGAAGCGCACATCAGAACAACTCGTACACTGTGCATTGTCATTTAGTAGATGTGTAGCGAGCATTGAAGTACACAACAGGGGCACATCGCATTAACTCTATTCCATGTTAGAGTGAGGCTATTGTGCGTTACATCCAGCCGCCTACCCTCCATTACCAGATCGAAAATGATGCGACACCATCTTCGAAGAAGGGGTTGTACGAGGGGAGGTCCGATCTTCATGGCGTAGGATCGATAATGGATGGGGATAACTAGCCGCAAGCAGCCGAAAAATGGAAAATACGATATTATGACCCGAGGAGGAGGATGCCCACCGAAGCCTGCAATCCAAACATTCGTCGATCCACTACCCACAATACTACCCCACACAACCACGCTCAAGTCATGGAGCACGGGATAGGTGCAATCCGCAAGGGAAACCACGAACTCTAACCCACACAACACGATCTAGTCGTGGGGCACGAATTAGGAGCAATTTCTCAAGGAATAATGAGAATAAGGATAAGAAGATCTCTCCAATCTCAGGAGGAGTCTATGTCTTTGGTCTTTGATAGAAATGGCAAAAGTCCCCAACGAAGGGAAGAGCTAGCCTATTTATAATCAGGACAACCCCCCTGATCGGTGTGAAATCAAACTAGCTTTGGGAACCATCTTAGGTGTGAAAGAGAATCAGCTTTGGTTTGACTAAATGGCTTAGAGACTTAATGAGGTAGCTTCTGGAAATCTCTCGTCGGAGGTGTTTGGCAGTTCCCGACCAAACATTGTTCACTAGGGTCGAACAATGTTTCCTTCAGCAACAAACTCGAGTTCTGAAAACCTTTCGCAAGTTAGGATATCCAAACTCGTGCAAAACATTGTTTCATCAAAATCGGAACAATGTTTCTTCAGCAGACAACTTATTTCTTAGTGGACTCCTAACTTTGTTTCTTCGCCATAAACTTTGTGTTGCACGGACTGAAATGTGTTTGTCCTTGTTTGATATTGCACCTGAGTTCAACCAACAATAAAGGAGATGGAAGTGCAGCCATGTGTTTAAGATTATAGTATGAACTTAAGTTAGCATTCACCTGGCAATGTGTTCATTTGACACGAAATATTATGACTTCTCCTTTGATGACCAAAGATGTATAAATAGTTGTCATGTCCTCATCATCCTCCCCCTCTTGAAAAGGAGTCGTCCACGATTCTAAGGGTTCAATGAATTTTATGTCCTCGCCATCCTCTCCCTCTTGAAAACGAGTCGTCCTCAACTCTAGCTGGTCAGCACACAAAAGAAAATAAGCTGGTACAACGAAGCAATGCAAAGATTTTATCAAATGCATAAGTTTAGCTTTCACCTTTGCAAACTTCAAATATTTGGTTCGACTCAACAATTCCTTCCAACTAACATTTCCATGGAGTACAAACTTGTAATCAGGCACATCCATGTTCATATCATCCTCCCTATATTGAAGAAAAGTTGCCCTCGACTTCCTTAGGTCTAAAAAATAATAGCACAAGGACAATAAAAAATATTTTGGCCAAGGAAAATTTGAATAAGCATATTCAACTTTTAGTTTTATTGGTTCCTTGATGGTTTCGTTATGATTAACAAAAGGGTGTTGCTTGATGGATGACATAGCAATCATATTTTCTATGATTTCATCACACCAATGCTTCAAGAGTTCATAAGTGCATACCTCTGGGTGCTTCAAGATGAATGACCTATTTTCTCTTACCTCACTGAGTACTTCCATGCCTTTTTGAAGATCACATACCCAGCATGATGTTTGTTTGATGGTACTCCACGTGCGCCATAATTGTTCATGGATCTCCTCCTCCCAGTGATGTAGGAGGGCATCTAAATATGATTTTTGCAGTTGCACATACTTCAAAGAAAGAGAGCTTTGGGAATTGTTAGTAATGGAACAATTCTCTCCTCTTTCATATGGTGGGTCACTAATCTCTTTGATATTGTGTGGAAACAGCTCAAGCTCACTTTTGGTGGACTCAAACAACTCACTATTCCTCTCTCTTGGCTGATGTGGTATATTATGTCGTGATTCTCTAATCTTGTGGTGGATTATCTCGCCCTCATATTTGGTGGACGCACAAAGCTCACTAATCCTCGCTCGTTGTTTATGAGTTATATTTGGGTGGAGATATTTATCTCTCTAATGTCAGGTTGAATAATCTGATCCTCACATTTGGTGGAATCACTCACCTCACCTCTCTTATCACTCTCACCATGTGGAATTTTGGGAAGTGAATACTCTTCCTCACATCTGGTGGAGTCACTCAACTCACCCCTCTTAGCACTCTCAAGATGTGGAATTTTTGGAAGCGGGGTGCCCAGAACCAAGATGATTTGGTGTTCAATGCCTTGCTTCGGTGGCAATCTGGGTGGCACCTCCCTCCGAAACACATCCCCATCTCCTGCAAAAGATCAAATACAACACTAGGGAGAGTTGAGGGTAAGTCGGTAGCAGCCAATAAAGTTTCCTTGTACATGGGTACAAAGAATGGAGCATTAGGTTCTCTCAATTCCTGCATATCCCTTTTCCTAGCCATTATAACTAATCCTTGTTTTTCCCGGGGCTTGGTCATATTTGGCTGTGGAGATTTTGGTTGTGGAAACACCCCCTCACTATGTTGGTGGCTCACTCTTTGTGTATAATCACTCTCTCCCTTTTTGTTTCCTTTTTTTCATCTCATCAAGATAGAGTTCCTCGGGTGTCATGGGCAGCCAAGTGAACTTTTCTCCTGTATGGACAAAACATAAGCGATTCGCACACCCGCTGATTTGCACATCCCGGTCGTGCAACCATGGTTATCCTAGAAGCAAGTGACAAACGTGCATGGGCACTACATCACACTCAACTTCATCCTGATATGTCCTCACTGAAATTGGTATTCTCACGCTGCTCATCACCTTTATTGCCCACAATCATTCAACCATCTCATGTGGTATGGATGTGGGTGACGTTTTGTTTCTAATTGAAGCTTCTCAACCATCTCCGTGATTGCAATATTGTTGCAGCTACCACTATCGACAATCACTCGGCATATTTTTGAGTTGATAAGGCAACGGGTGTGGAAAAGATTACGTCGTTGTCCCTTTTCCTCCTCCACAACCTGGGCGTTAAGTGAACGACATACAACCAAAGCTTCCCCATCAAGTTCTTCACGAGATAAAATAGTGCCTCCTACTTTACTGCCTTGCTCCTCTTCCACTTCATCCTTGCCACTTTCAGGGTCACTTTCAGACTCCCATTCACCTCGTTCATTGATGATCATAGTTCTTTTGCTTGGACATTTCGAAGAAATGTGACCTCTTCCTTTGCACTTGTGGCATTGAATGTCGCTGCTACGTGTAGAACTCTTTTCTGGAGGTTGAGCGGAGGACTCCTACTGCTGATAATGACCTCTTATCTTGATTGCAAATAGCAGGTGAGGAAGCTGTTGAGGCATGTGGGTGCCTTGGTGGTGCACCCTCAAATTGAGAACCATATGGCTGTTGTGTTCGCTGCCATGAGTGTGTGGTGTTGTGGCCTTGGAAAGCACGAGTACGACCATTACGCATATTCTTCTTCTCAACTCGTATAGCTTGATGAACCACATCTTGTAGTGTATCATAAGGAAACATCTCCACAAAATCTGATATTTCATCATTTAGCCCATGTAAAAAATCTCGCCATCTTCGCCTCATCATCTTCACGGGTTCTTGTTTGAATTAACGGCACATCCATCTCTTTATAGTACTCCTCAATAGTGTGGGAACCTTGAGTGAGCTTCTGCAATCGCTTGTATAGTTGCCACTCATGGTATAATGGAATAAAACGGCGCCTCATGACTTGCTTCATGAAAGTCCAGCTACAGATATAACTATTACCCGGTATCAATCGATCGTCTTGCAGCTGCTTCCACCATGTAAGATCATATCAAGAGAACTCCATAACAGCAAGATCAACCCTCTTGGCTTCAGGAAAACCATGGATGCGAAAGATTTTACCACACTTCTCCTCCCACTCAATATATGCATCTGGGTCCTCTTTTCCCATGAATGATGGCACATGTAGCTTCACTCTCGCTTGGTTGTCACGGTCATCTTGATCACGACGATCATAATTGAAGGAAGTATGCCCTAGAGGCAATAATAAAGTTGTTATTTTATATTTCCTTATTCAGGATAAAGGTTTATTATTCATGCTAGAATTATATTGATCGGAAACTTAAATACATGTGTGGATACATAAACAAATACCATGTCCCTAGTAAGCCTCTACTAGACTAGCTCGTTGATCAAAGATGGTTAAGGTTTCCTAACCATAGACATGTGTTGTCATTTGATAACGGGATCACATCATTAGGAGAATGATGTGATGGACAAGACCCATCTGTTAGCTTAACATATGATCGTTCAGTTTATTGCTATTGCTTTCTTAATGTCAAACACATATTCCTTTGACTATGAGATCATGCAACTGCTTGATACCGGAGGAATACATTGTGTGCTATCGAACATCACAACCTAAGTGGGTGATCATAAAGATGCTCTACAGGTATCTCTGAAGGTGTCTATTGAGTTGGCATGGATTGAGATTAGGATTTGTCACTCCGTGTATCGGAGAGGTATCTCTAGGCCCTCTTGGTAATACACATCATAAGAATCCTTGCAAGCAAAGTGACTACGGAGTTAGTTACAAGATCATGTATTATAGAACGAGTAAAGGGACCTGCCGGTAACGAGATTGAACTAGGTATTAAGATACCGACGATTGAATCTCAGGCAAGTAACATATGGACAAATGGAATTACATATGTTGTCATAAGGTTCGACCGATAAAGATCTTCATAGAATATGTAGGAGAAAATATGGGCATCCAGGTTCTGCTATTGGTTATCGACCAGAAGGTGTCTCGGTCATGTGTACATAGTTCTCGAACCCGTAGGGTCCGCACGCTTAATGTTCGTTGACGATATAGTGTTATATGAGTTATATGATTTGGTGACCGAATGTTGTTCAGAGTCTCGGATGAGATAACGAACATGACGAGGAGCTCCGGAATGGTCTGGAGGTAAAGATTGATATATAGGACGATGATATTTGGACACCGAAAGAGTTTCGGGGGTACCGGATAGTCATTGGATCACCAGAAGGGGTTCTAGAAGGCCCCGGGAGGTCTATGGGCCTAATAGGCCAAGGAGAGGAACACACCAGCCCACAAGGGGGCTGGTGCGCCATCTCCCTGGCCGCCGACCCTAGAAGAAGGAAAGGAGGGGGCACCACCTCCTCCTGCCTTCCCCTCCTTGTGGGAGAAAGGAAAGGGGGGGGGGGGGCGCCACCTCCTCCTTCCTTCCCCCCTTGACACCAAAAGAAGGAAGGGGGGCCGGCGTAGGACAGGAGTCCAAGTAGGATTCAGACCTACTCGGGGCACCCTCTGGCTGCTGCCCTCTCCCCTCCACCTATATATATGTTGGAGGGGGCTCCATAGAAGGACACAACATTGTCTTAGCCGTGTGCGGCGCCCCTCTCCACCATTTACACCCTTGGTCATAATTTCATAGTGCTTAGGCGAGCCCTGCGGAGATAGCTTCACCATCACCGTCACCACGCCGTCATGCTGCTGGAACTCATCCACTACCTCGCCGCCTTGCTAGATCAAGAAGGCATGGACGTGACCGAGCTGAACATGTCTGAACGTGGAGGTGTCGTACGTTTGGTACTCGATCGGTTGGATCCGAAGAAGTTCGACTACATCAACCGCGTTACTAAACGCTTCCGCTTATGGTCTAGGAGGGTACGTAGACACACTCTCCCTTCTCGTTGCTATGCATCTCCTTGATAGATCTTGCGTGTGCATAGAATTTTTTTTGTTTTCCATGCAACGTTCCCCAACAATGGCATCCGAGCCAGGTCTATGCACAGATGAGATGCACGAGTAGAACACAAAAGAGTTGTGGGCGGTGATAGTCATACTTCTTACCACCAACATATTATTTTGATTCGGTGGTATTGTGGGATGAAGCGGCCCAGACTAACCTTACATGTCCACGCACATGAGACCTAACATGCAACTAGTTTTGCATAAAGGTGGTTGGCGGGTGTCTTTTTCTCCTACTTTAGTTGAATCGAATTTGACTACGGACGGTCCTTGAAGAAGGTTAAAACAACAAACTTGATAAATCACTGTTGTGGTTTTTGCGTAGGTAAGCACGGTTCTTGCTAGAAGCCCATAGCAGCCACGTAAAACTTGCAACAACAAAGTAGAGGACGTCTAACTTATTTTTGCAGGGCATGTTATGATGTGATATGGTCAAGATATGATGTGATATATGTTGATGTATGAGATGATCATGTTTTGTAATATCGACAATCGACAGGAGCCTTAGGGTTATCTCTTTATTGTATGAAGTGCAAACGCCATGTAATTGATTTACTTTATCGCTATGCGTTAGCAATAGTTGTAGAAGCAATAGTTGGTGAGATGACCCCGACACAATGATGGAGATCAAAGTGTCGAGTCGGTGATGATGGAGATCCTGACAATGCTTTGGAGATGGCAATCAAAAGCACCAGATGATGATGGCCATATCATGTCACATCTTTTGATTGCGTGTGATGTTTATCATATATGCATCTTATTTTTCTTAGAACGGTGGTAGCATTATAAGATGATCCCTTCACTAAATTTCAAGATAAAAGTGTTCTCCCCGAGTATGCACCGTTGCCAAAGTTCATCATTTCAAAGCACCTCGTGATGATCACGCATGATAGACTCTACATTCACATACAACGGGTGTAAGCCAGATTTACACACGCGGAATACTTGGGTTAAACTCGACGAGCCTAGCATGTATAGACATGGTCTTGGAACACTGGAGACCAAAAGGTCGAACATGAGTCATATAGTAGATATGATCAACATGAAGATGTTCACCATTGATGACTACCCCATGTCACGTGATGACTGGACATGGGTTAGTTGATTTGGATCATGTATCACTTAGACAACTTGAGATGTTGACTTAAGTGGGAGTTAATTAGTTATTTGATTAATTGAACTAATATTTAACATATCAAAATGTCTTTGCAAATTATGTTGTAGTTCAATAGCTCACGATGTAGCTTCCCCGTTTTTGGTTACGTTCCTAAAGAAAACTAAGTTGAAAGTTGATGGTAGCAATAATGTGGACTGGGTCTGTGATCTGATGATTATCCTCATTGCTGCACAGAAGAATTATGTCCTTGACATGAAAGATCTATTGCAGGAGCTGATGCAGACATTATGAACATTTGGCAAAGCTCGATCTAATGACTACTTGATAGTTTAGTGCGCCATGCTTTATGGCTTAGAAGCGAGGCTCCAAAGATGTTTTGAATGACATGGAACATATGAGATGTTCCAAGAGCTGAAATTGGTATTTCAAGTTCATGCCCGTGTTGAGGGGTATGAGACCTCTGACAAGTACTTTGCCTACAAGATGGAGGAGAATAGCTCAGCCAGTGAGCATGTGCTCAGAATGTCTGGGTACTACAATCGCTTGAATCAAGTGGGAGTTAATCTTCCAGATAAGATAGTGATTGACAGGGTTCTCGAGTCACTATCACCAAGCTACTAGAACTTCGTGATGAACTATAATATGCAAGGGATGACGAAAATGATTCTCGGGCTCTTCGTAATGCTGAAATCGGTGAAGGTAGAAATCAAGAAAGAGCATCAAGTGTTGATGGTTAACAAAACCACTAGTTTCAAGAAAAAGGGCAAGGGAGAGAAAGGGAACTTCAAGAAGAATGGCAAGCAAGTTGCCACTCCCGTGAAGAAGCCCAAAGCTGGACTTAAGCCTGAAACGGAGTGCTTCTACTGCAAATGGAATGGTCACTAGAAGCAGAACTGCCCCAAATACTTTGCGGATAAGAAGGATGGCAAAGTGAACAAAGGTATATTTGATATACATGTTATTGATGTGTACCTTACTAGTATTCGTAGTAGCCCCTGGGTATTTGATACTGGTTCAGTTGCTCAGATTAGTAACTCGAAACATGAGTTGTAGACTAAACAGAGACTAGTTAAGGGCGAGGTGACGATTTGTGTTGGAAATGATTCCAAGGTTGATACGATCACCATCGCACACTCCCTCTACCTTCGGGATTAGTGTTGAACCTAAATAAACGTTATTTGGTGTTCGCATTGAGCATGAATATGACTTGATCATGTTTATTGCAATACAATTATTCATTTAAGTCAGAGAATAATTGTTGTTCTGTTTACACGAATAAAACCTTCTATGGTCATGCACCCAATGTAAATGGTTTATTGAATCTCGATCGTAGTGATACACATATTCATGCCAAAAGATACAAAGTTGATAATGATAGTGCAACATACTTGTGGCACTGCTGAAAGATCATGGATGTTGCCTAGAGGGGGGGGGGGTGAATAGGCGCTTTAAAATAATTACGGTTTAGGCTTGAACAAATGCGGAATAAACCTAGCGGTTAATTTGTCAACCACAAAACCTACACAACTAGGCTCACCTATGTGCACCAATAACTTATGCTAAGCAAGATAAGTAACTATGTGATAGCAAGATATATGACAAAGAATAATATGGCTATCACAAAGTAAAGTGCATAAGTAAAGGGATCGGGTAGGAGATAACCGAGGCACATGGAGGCGATGATGTATCCCGAAGTTCACACCCTTTTGGATGCTAATCTCCGTTTGGAGCGGTGTGGAGGCACAATGCTCCCCAAGAAGCCACTAGGGCCACCGTAATCTCCTCACGCCCTCTCACAATGCAAGATGTCGTGATTCCACTAAGGGACCCTTGAGGGCGGTCACCGAACCCGTACAAATGGTAACCCTTGGGGGCGATCACCGAACCCGTACACTTTGGCAACCCTTGGGGGCGGTCACCGGTACCCGTCAAATTGCTCAGGGTGATCTCCTCAACCAAATTGGAGACCCCGATGCTTGCCCGGAGCTTTACACCATAATGATTGAGCTCCGAACAACACCGACCGTCTAGGGCGCCAAGGCACCCAAGAGGAACAAGCTCTAGGGTGCCCAAACACCCAAGAGTAATAAGCTTCTCAAACTTCACTTCCACGTATCACCGTGGACAACTCAAACCGATGCACCAAATGCAATGGCAAGGGCACACGGAGTGCCCAAGTCCTTCTCTCCCAAATCCCACCAACGCAACTAATGCTAGGGAGGAAAATGAGATGAAGAATGAAAGAAGAACACAAAGAACTCCAAGATCTAGATCCAAGGGGTTCCCCTAACATATAGGATAAAGTGATTGGTGGAAACATGGATCTAGATCTCCTCTCTCTTTTCCCTCAAGAACTTGCAAGAACCATTGGAAGGATTGAGAGTTAGCAAGCTCGAAGAAGGTCAACAATGGGGGAAGAACACGAGCTCAAAGGATAAGGTTCATTGGGAAGAAGACCCGCTTTTATAGGTGGGAAAAAATCCAACCGTTTTGCTCACAGCCCGCATAGAGCAGTACTACCGCTCGACCTCACGGTACTACTGCTAGGGGTAGCGGTACTACCTCAAAGGGTAGCGGTACTACTGCTTGCGAGCAGTACTAAAAAAAATACATCGGTGCCTACCACCACTGGACTTGTGACGAGTTTTTGGTCCGGAGCGGTACTACTGCTGTAGTAGTCGCGGTAGTACCGCTTTGGAGTGGTAGTAAAAAATTACATCCGCTCTTGTCCGCGGTAGTACCGTTGCAGCCTTTTCATAACACCAAAATTGCCACAACTTCTGCAAACGGACTCCGAATTCAATGAAACCAAGTTTGTTGGAAAGCTAACGACATGGGATAACATAATCTTGATAGAAATATCAATAAGAAGCAGATTAGAAAAGTCCCATGAGAAAATGGTGAGAACCCTTCCTCGAAAAAGACCGGTAAAACCTCTAACACCGAAAACGCGATAGAAGAAGCATATGAAATCCGTTTTCGATGAACTAGAGCTTGTCACGAAGATAACCACAAGATCTAAAACCTCAAAAGAAAATAAAAATAATAATCAAGAAATATGATGCAAGGATGCAATGGTTTGATCTCTCGATGAACGATACTATCAAGCTACTCACGTGAGAGCCCCCCCTTAATAGTATGGCTATCGATCTTATAACCTGGTCTCCAAACTATCACCATGAGACCGGTAAAATATAAAACCTATCAAGGGCAAACCTTTTCCATGCACGAAGTCCACCTGAGCTATATGATGACGATCTTGAATCCCTCAAGTTGGACCATCTTTCTTGATTGCGTTAGCTCGAAGAAGACTAGTTGATTGCTCCCCCATACTCCACTGTGGGTGAGCCACTCTTTGGCACATTTTCACAAGTCCATTGTCACCAAAATGGACGGCAATCTTCAAGCACTTGATCTCTTCGTGATGCATCACTTGAACGTGCACATCGCAACCTAACGCCACACAGAACTCTCCCGAAGACCATGGGTTAGTACACAAAGCGTAATGGACAATGCTTACCATACGATGGGATCACTTGATCCCTCGGTACATCTTGTATGCTTTGTATGTTGATCAACTTGATTCACTCTTGACTTAGTCTTGATCGACCTTGAATCTTTTCAACTCTCTACATTTTGATGATGTCTTGAAGGTAGACATGAATGATCACACAACCTTCTTCTTCAAGACATGCTTGCAATAAGCTCAACACTCACATGACCAATCTTTGGATAATTCCTTAATAGCACCTTGGTCAACTCATAAACTCCTTGAAACCAACACATGGAATTCAAGAAAAGCCTATGGTCAAATTCTTCAAATATAACTCAATGCAACCATTACTCCATAGAGAATGTCAGCAATTACCAAAACCACACATGGGGGTATTGCATGTCCTTTCAACTGCCGTTTAGGTCATATTGGTGTAAAGTGCATGAAGAAACTCCATGCGTATGGACTTTTGGGATCACTTGATTATGAATCATTTGATACTTGCGAACAATGTCTCATGGGCAGGATGACTAAAACTCCATTCTCCGGAACAATGGAGCGAGCTAATGACTTATTAAAAATAATACATACCAATGTATGCGGTCTGATGAGTGTTGAAGCACGCGGCGGGTATCCTTATTCTCTCACCTCCACAAATGATTTGAGTAGGTACAGGTATATCTACTTGATGAAATACAATTCTGAAATGTTTGAAAAGTTAAAAGAATTTTAGAGTGAAGAGGATAATCATCATAACAAAAATGAAGTTCCTACGATCTGATCGGGGAGGCAAATATTTGAGTTATGAGTTTAGCCATCATTTAAAACAATGTGGAATTGTTTCACGACTCACGCCACCTGGAACACCACAACGTAATGGTGTGTCAAAATGTCGTAGCCGTACTTTATTAGATATGGTGTGCTCTATAATGTCTCTTGCCGATTTACCACTATCGTTTTGGGGTTATGCATTAGAGACATCCACATTCACGTTAAATAGGGAACCGTCTAAATCCATTGAGATGACACCGTATGAAATATGGTTTGGCAAGAAACCTAAGCTGTCATTTCTTAAAAGTTTGGGGATGCGATACTTATGTCAAAAGGCTTCAGCCTGGTAATCTCGAACCCAAAGTAGAGAAGTGTGACTTCATAGGATACCCGAAAGAAACTATTGGGTATACCATCTATCACAGATCCGAAGGAAATATCTTTGTTGCTAAGAATGGGTCCTTTCTAGAGAAGGAGTTTCTCTTGAAAGAAGTGAGTGGGAGGAAAGTAGAACTTGATGTGGTAGTTGTACCTTCTCTCTAATTGGAAAGTAGCACATAAGAGAAAACCGTTCCCGTGATGCCTACACCAACTAGAGAGGAAGCTAATGATGCTGATCATAAAACTTTAGATCAAGTTACTACTGAACTTCGTAGGTCAATCAGAACATGTTCTGCACTCATAGTGGTGCGGTAATCCTGTCCTAGAAGTCATGTTATTAGACCAAGGCGAACCTATGAACTATGAAGAAGCTATGATGAGCCCAGATTCCGACAGGTGGCTTGAAGCCATGAAATCTGAGATAGGATCCATGTATGAGAACAAAGTTTGGACTTTGGTGGACTTGCCCGATGATCGGCAAGCCATAGAGAATAAATGGATCTTCAAGAAAAAGACTGACGCTGATGGTAATGTTACTGTCTACAAAGCTCGCGTAAGGTTTTCAGTAAGTTCAAGGAGTTGACTACGATGAGACTTTCTCATCCGTAGCGATGCTTAAGTCTGTCTGAATCATGTTAGCAATTGCTGTATTTTATAACTATGAAATCTAGCAAATGGACGTCAAAACCATATTTCTTAATGGATTTCTTAAAGAAGAGTTGTATATGATGCAACCAGAAGATTTTGTCGATCCTAAAGGTGCTAACAAAGTGTGCAGGCTCCACCGATCCATCTATGGAATGGTTCAAGCATCTCGGAGTTGGAATATACGTTTTGATGAGGTGATCAAAGCATATGGTTTTATACAAACTTACGATGAAGCTAGTATTCACAATAAAGTGAGTGGGAGCTCTGTAGCATTTCTGATATTATATGTGGATGACATATTGTTGATTGGAAATGATATAGAATTTCTGGATAGCATAAAAGGATACTTGAATAAGAATTTTTCAATGAAAGACCTCGGTGAAGCTACTTACATATTGGCCATCAGGATCTATAGGGATAGACCAAGACGCTTAATAGGACTTCCACAAAACGCATACCTTGGCAAAGTTTTTGAAGAAGTTTAAAATGGATCAATCTAAGGAAGGGTTCTTGCATGTGTTGCAAGGTGTGGAGTTGAGTAAGACTCAAAGCCCGACCACGGCAGAAGATAGAGAGGGAATGCAAGTCATTCCCTATGCCTCAGCCATAGGTTCTATAAAGTATGCCATGCTGTGTACCAGACCTATTGTGTACCTTGCCATGAGTTTGGCAAGGGGGTACAATAGTGATCCAGGAGTAGATCACTAGACATCGGTCAAAATTATCCTTAGTTACTAAGGAAATATTTATCGGTTATGAAAGTGATAAAGAGTTTGTCGTAAAGGGTTACATCGATGCAAGCTTTAACATCGATTCGGATGACTCTGAGTCTCAATCTGGATACATATTGAAAGTGGGAGCAATTAGCTAGAGTAGCTCAATGCAGAGAATTGTAGACATAGAAATTTGCAAAAATACATACATATCTGAATGTGGCAGACCCGTTGACTAAACCTCTCTCACAAGCAAAATATGATCACACCTTAGTACTCTTTGGGTGTTAATCACATGGCGATGTGAACTAGTATTGACTCTAGTAAACTCTTTGGGTGTTAGTCACATGGCGATGTGAACTATGGGTGTTAATCACATGGCGATGTGAACTGGATTATTGACTCTAGTGCAAGTGGGAGACTGAAGGAAATATGCCCTAGAGGCAATAATAAAGTTGTTATATTATATTTCCTTATTCATGCTAAAGGTTTATTATTCATGCTAGAATTGTATTGATCGGAAACTTAAGTAGATGTGTGGATACATAAACAAACACTAGTGCACCGAGGTGCTATACACACGGTTTTTAACCCCTTTCCGCGATGGCATTTGGAACCGTCGCCAAGTGAGTGTGGGCGATAGGGGGAGGGTCCTTCCCACGCGACCTAGAAACCGTTGGGGATAGGCCCTCCTGGCACACAGGCTGGGGCAAAATGAGCTCGTGTGCGATCGGGCGAGGCATCGAAGCCCATGGTAGCTCAAGTTCCTCTTCATCTGATCCTTCTAGAGGGTCTGGCTTTGCTCTAATATTAACATCAGCAGGCTCTTCCACTATGTCATCTTTAAGATCATCATCTAACTCATTGACATCATAATCACTATCTACAATCTCATCAGCATAGTTTGATCCTTATTCACTCCCGTTTACTTCAACATCAGAAACTTCTCCCTCACTGTCATCAGCATAAACAGAGCCCTCCTCTTCACCCTGCTCCTCCACATCTTCCTCCTCATCCGCAATTGCTTCTAGTGCTGATTGTTGTGCATCTGCTTCTTCTACTGCTTGCTCTGCAACTGCTTCTGCATAATTCTGCTCTGCTGCTTGCTCTGCAACTGCTTCTTCTGCAGAATTTTGCTCTGCATTTGTTCCTTCTGCTCCTTGCTCTGCAAGTGCTTCATCTGCAGCTTGATCTGCACATGTTCCTTCTTCTTCATCTGCTTGGTCTGCATCATCTGCAATGGTGACATGAGTGACAAACTTACACTGCATATTTTCCACTGCTTCCTCCTTAATTTTCCTATCCAATAAATCCTTCTGAATCTTCTGGTTATGCTTCTCTAGTGCTTCCTCCTTAATGATCTGAATTGGTTTGATATGACTAACAACAGTAGGGAAGTCTGCTATAAGGAACTTATCACATCATCCCAGTCAAACTGCCTGAAGCTCTCATCATGATCAAGATACATTTGCAAAAACTTGTCTCCAAATGTTACATGTGCCCTCATGTTAAGACAGTTGTCATTGCAAGTTACCTTCACAAGACCACCTTCAGTCACTGGTTTACCAGGCATACAGAAATACATTTGCAATCTTCTCTTCACTTTAGAGCCCAATTCTTCAACCAGGTCTTCCAACTTCTCCACAGTCAGTGTATCCCCCTCAACATAATCATACCACATGTTTTCTCCATTGACATATGCACGGTTTTTACCGACTCCAAGGAAAGAGTAAAATGCATCGAAAGTCACTATTTTTGCTCCATCTGCTCACTTCAGTCACCGCACTTAGGGATACATGCAATACGGTCACTATATACGACAAGACGTGATTATACGGTCACTGTAGCACGTATTGAGCTCGTACACCACCCCTTTTGAACAGTCCGCACACTCCACGTCATATGGCCCACTTGCATGCGGGGGGATTGTGCAAAAACGACAAGTCTTTTATCCCCTCCCCTTCTCCACCCGCTCTCTGTTCCCCTCCCCTTCTCCAAATCCCTAGCTCCCCTGCTCTCTTTCACCCTCCCCGTCTCCAGCCGCTGCCGCCGCC
This sequence comes from Triticum timopheevii, assembly GCA_963921465.1. Taxonomy (NCBI): domain Eukaryota; kingdom Viridiplantae; phylum Streptophyta; class Magnoliopsida; order Poales; family Poaceae; genus Triticum; species Triticum timopheevii. The sequence continues at coordinate 575,564,537 of OY997264.1, read as the reverse complement.
GCGTTAGTTTCCCACCGTCGCCGCCACGGCCGCCATGTCCGTGAGCTCGGCGATGTCATCTCTCGGTGGCCGGGCTGTGGAGGTCCCTCTCATCCGATGCCCTCATTGCCGCACGCGGGTGAAGTTCTACCTGTCGAACACAGACAAGCATGAGGGTTGGGTGTTCTACAAGTGCATCAATGTAAGATCTTCATCCTCATGTTGTGTTTTTGTTGGATCTGTTGGTGTGCTTAAGTTTTTCTTTTTAGTGGTGTACCTAGGGTCCTTGTGGTTTCTGGCACTGGGAGTTGGAGTATATTGTGTATCTTGTTGAGCATCGTTTCCTCAATGGGAATGAAGCAGTGGATGCAATTGGCGCTGCAGAGGATAGGAGGGAACAACTCCTTCGAGAAAGGGAAGAAAGGGCTAGGCTTGCAGGCATTGCAGCTGGGATATATGACAGGAGGCCTTCAGGCGGTCCCATGACCAAGCAGCAGGCAGATGCTCTTTTATGTTTAGGTAGAGAGATGCTTCTGGTTTTGAAGGCAATGATGGGATCATTCTTATTGCTGTGTGTCATGTTTGGTATCTCCCTTCTGAAGAAATGATGTGACTCAGGCTTGGTCAGGATGTAATGTAGTTGTTATGTAGGTTGCAAAACTCTTTTCGTCAGTATGTAATGGTTGGTCAGTATGTAATGGTTTGGTCAAACCTCTTTTGGGGATGATGTAGTGGCTTTGAAAGGAAGCTGGTAATGATTTGTGACTTGTGTTAACTTTTGTCTTAACTGATTGCTGTTCATTTGAAAGTTAAATGATGGCTGTTAGTTAACATTCAATATTGTTGGCTAAAGTGTGGTTGTTGTGCTTGATGATGACCAAGAAAGTGTACTCATCAGAAAATATTAAGTTGCTAAAACTAGTGTTGTTCAAAGAAGCTCATTGCACAATGGCTCTAGTCATTGAAGTGTAATTCATGATCAACATTTGATCCAAACTCACAAACTGACATCAGTATGGATCCAATGTTACATCCTGAGTGACCAAAAGACAACATTGCAAGTTTGACATAAAGATAGAAGAGTACTCAAGATAGAACTATATCCTGAGTCACACAAAAGACACCATATCATTCGAACACAGCCCAACATTGGTATGTTCACCTGAAAACATCAAACATAGATGTTCTCTTGTCTTTGTTAGGCAGCACTTGGTCTTCCTGAACCTTTCTCTTACCAGCAGCAACATCTTTTCTTCTCATCTCCTCCTTCTTTGCAGCTTCTCTTTCTGCAGCAGCAGCTAGTCTTTCTGCTTCTCTCTCTGTGCAGCAGCAGCTTGTCTATCAGCCTCTCTCTGTGCAGCAGCAGCCTGCCTCTTTGCAAGTTTCTTTGCACCTATTGCTTCCTTCTCAGCCTTCTTTTTACCTTCCTGTTTTGCTTTGTTCTCAGCTGAAATGGCCTTCATTGTCTCTGCAATTATCTTCTTTGTCTCTTGTGTTGCCTTCTTATTTAGTTCAGCTTCTTCTCTCCTCTTCTCCCTTTCTTGAGCTGCTTCCTGCCTCTTCCTTGCTGCAACTACTGCCTTCTTCTCAGCTTGCTCATGCCTTTTCCTTGCAATATCTTCTGCTGTTCTTCTCTCCTTGCTGCAAGCAGAGCTTGTTTTTTGTCCTCCACTTCCTTGTCCCTCTGCCTCTTCAATACTAGCAACTTCTTAGCTAACTCTCCTTGCTGAATGGTTTTTATGCTAGAGCTTGGCTGTGATTGGTTCATCAAAACTTGTACAGCTGAGATGAATGTGGACTCTGGAACAGGCCTTGCTTGAGCCACTCTTTGAACTGGCCTCTGCATGAAGTTAAAACAGACAACATTGTGAATAACTACATTGTTTTCTATGGAGTTCTCCTCCTGTTAAAACAAACAAACAATATCAATGAATGCCACTGGACACTAGTGAGCCTTACCTGCTGCATCAAGAGATCCACCATAAGATCTTCAATAACTACATTGTTTTCTGTGGAGTTCTCCTCCTGTTAATACAACAGTAAGTTATCCAAGTTAGCTACTTTTGACTGCATGCATTTGATGTAACCCATAAGAGTAACCAGGAAATAAAATTAAGACCTCGGCATTTGCTTGTTGACTAGGATTGGCTTCTTGAGTTGGATTGGCTTCTTCATTTGGATTGGCTTCTTGGCTTGGATTGGCTTCTTGATTTGGATTTGCTTGTTGATTTGGATTTGCTTGCTCCCCATGATTTGCTTGCATGTGTGGAGGAGGCAGCCCTGCCTTGAAGCGTGGGCAACCCTTCTTGTTATGATCTGCCTCACCACAGTAACTGCAATGGATGATCACACCATGCCTAGGCAATTTCTTTCCACCACTGCTGCAAACCACCTCTCCTGGGGCTTTCCTTCTGCTTGTGCTAGGTCTGCCTACTTGTTTTTCATAAAGTGGGGGCTCAAGTGGGGGACCATTCATCTTCTCCCACTCTGTCCTGTCTTTGCAAGGGTATATGATGTTTATGTAGGCTTTCTTGAACATCTCAACTGAGTAGCAGCCATTCACTAGTTGTAAAGGATCAACTCTTTCATGTCTTGCACAAGCTATGGCATGTACACAGGGGACCCCACTCTTCTCCCATCTCTTGCAGCATAGGACAGTGTAGGTCCTCTTCCCTAAATGCCTTGAACTTCATGTACAACTATTCACCATCTTCATCTGGTGGACATAGATCATCACATTCAGACTCATATAGTTCATCCTCTTGCTTCTCTTTGCCTTTGTCTCCAACTTTATCTTTTCCTTTATCTGAATCCTTTTCTTTTGCACTATCTTTAACTGACTGTTTCCCTCTCACTTGTTTGTCTTCAGGTTCATCCATGTCTACATTGTCTGCATATAGATCATCATCACCATCATTCATGTCATAATCACTATCTACTATGGCACGAGGATCAAAATCTGAATCATCTGAATCATTGTCATCACTGTATCTTCTTCTTCTTCTGCCATTGCATATGAAGAATTGCACTGCCTTCTTGTTCTCCTGGTCACAACTTCCTCCTCTTTCTCTTCTCCCTGATGTTGTGGTTGTTCTGCCTCATGTTGTGGTTGTTCTGCCTCATGTTGTGGTTGTTCCATCTCAGGTTCTGCTTCTCCTGCCTCAGCTTGAATGACAACAGTCTCTGCATCTTCCATATTTGCATCTTCATCATTGACAACAGAGCAGTTCCTCTTTGCAAACACATACTTGCTAGCATCATCTGCTGAACTGTCTGGGTAGACCACCTGTATAGGAATAGGTTGTGCTCCTTCTGATCTATCTGGCTCATTGTTACATGCTCTTCTAGGACTGAATACTAGAGGCAGGTGAGTTATTGGGAAATTCACCACATCATCCTTAGAACGGTTGGAATCCAAGCTGTTGTCATGGTCCAAATATAGTCTGAAAGAGTTATGACCAAGAGACAAAAATGTCAGCATCTGATCAGTGTCTGCATCTCCTTTGATCTCTCTCAATCCATTTTGCGTGATTGATAGTATAGGAATCAGGTAGTACACTTTCAATCTGCCTGCCATTTCCCACCCAATCTCTTCCACTATGTTCTCAACCACAAGTGGAGACCATGTCACTTCATCAAGTTCATCATACCAGACAACATGAGCATTCACATAAGAACGGTTGCTACCACGGCCAAGGAAATATCCTCCATGGTTGATCTAAACTGAATTTTTTTTTGCTCCGTGTGCCTTGTAAAAATAAAACATTTACACAAGGATGAGAAACATCGACAAGGCACCACCTTTACACCCTTAAACCCATTCTCCGAAACCCCCAAATCAGAACACTAAACCCTAGCGGATCAGAAGTCCAGTGCGGCCGGTCCTATGCAACTAACCCAAAATTGATGATGTCCAAGCCCTACTCTGATCCAAATAGGTACAAATTCGTCACAATCAAGAACAAACATAAAACCCTACTCTGAACCCCCAAATCCCGCGCAAAACCCTAGCCTACGAAAATATGGACTCCAATGCGAGGGACCCTAGAACCAACTGAAGATTTCTTATGCCCAGACAAGATATTGGAGATTAACAACCCAAAAATCCAAGAAGAAAGGGGAAATCTTGGGACTTACTGTACTTTGGGGGCGGCGCGCCGTCAGGGCGACGAACTGGTGCCATCGCCGCCACGCCTATGCGCACCCCCGACGAACAGGGGTTGACGAACCGCGCGTCTCCACCCTCGCCGGCGCGTCCGACGCCGATGAGCCGGTGCGCTGCGACGATCGCCTCCCTCTCTTCTGCGCCGCTTCCTCTGCTTCGGTGGTAACGAAGACAAACAGGCAAGGTGATTTGATCCATTTCCAATGACACGGGGGGTTTTGTGCAAAATGGTCGCGCGGACGGCTGCTCCCTGCCACCTGGCGCGGTCGATTGGTCAAAAGGGGCGGTGTACGAGCTCAATACGTGCTACAGTGACCGTATAATCACGTCTTGTCGTATATAGTGACCGTATTGCATGTATCCCTAAGTACGGTGACTGAAGTGAGCAGATGGAGCAAAAACAGTGACTTCCGATGCATTTTACTCCCAAGGAAATAATCACCAAAATTGATGCAAAGACTGAAGTTTGATGCATAGTCAATTTCATCTGCAGATTGACATAAAGCCCTAGATTAACCGCCTAAAATCCGTAGCAGAACGAAAACCCTAGCAGTAGCATCAAAACCTGAAGACAAATAAGAGCGTGCAACCACCTAATCAACCTCAAATCACTAGTTTCGGAGAGAAAAGAGGGGGGTTACAGAGGTTCAAAGAGGAAAAAGGGGCTTACCATACACAGGTGGTGGGTCTCCTTCTGCTCGGTGACGAGGTGCCATGGTTCAAGCCGTCGACGAACCCGCTGGCCGCCGTCGCTCCGTCGGTGGATGCCTCCGCCGGCGGCGATGAAACCCTAGCCGATCACCGCCGCGTTCGCCTTTCCTTTCTCTTCTCCTCTGCCTCGGAGGCGTCAATGAAAAGGTGAACCATGTCGAACGAACAGGGGGGAATGCAAAATAGCGCGGTGGCTGCTCACTTCTTTAAGTTTTGTTGACGTGTCATGTCCACTTGGCGAGTCAAAGCGGTTTTCTGGTCAAATCGGGCCAATACGAGCCGAAACGGTACGGGTTATCGTATAGTGACCCAGTTCAGCGAGCCTCGTGACCGTAACTTGCGCTTTCGTGAATACAATGATCAAAGTGAACCCTAGAGTCAAGTTCAGTTACTGTATATGTAATTTTCTCCGGATTGCCTGACTAGAACTTTTGTGATCGGACGCATGTTCAAATTATGAACAGTCTCTTTTGGTTATGGACACCGCAATTTAATTTGCTTCATATCACTATGCATTTGAAATGAAATTGGCCGGGCACGTTTAGGGGATGCGGTTGGATGCCAGCTCCCTAGAACGGTCACACTATTTATCCTTGGACCGGTCCATTTTAGGCGACGGTTGGAGATGCCCTTACATTCTTGTTATACACTTTTAGTTGGTATCCGCATGAAGAGTAGCAATATAGATGAAAGGTTACCACAAACGAGTAGTTACCTTAACCTTTTTATGATGACATCTCAAAGGGGTACAGAGTCGAAAGCTCGTCCGTGGTATGTCTCAAAGATCTGTGCCTCAGCACACATGACATGATCGCTTCTGCGATAGCAAATAACGCATCGGCATATATTATTATTAGATGGGTAGAGGAGAAATGTCAAGCTGTAAAAGGAAGCCCGACAGAGGTTACAGCTGCAGCCTGCCATGAACAAGCCGCCATGGGAGAGTTGCGAGAGAAAATTGAAGTCCAGGATCATCCATCCATTGTTTTCCTTCCGTACACAACCTACGGGGCCTTGTAGTACTTGGTGGGCACGAAGGGCATCTTGGTGACGACGGCGTCATACTGCTTGCCGCGGACGACCACCTTGAACTCCGTGCCGGCCTTGTGCAGGCCGTTCTTCACGTACCCCATGGCGATGTTCTTCTTAAGGCACGGGCTGAACCCGCCGCTGGTCACCTCGCCGATGTTCTCCCCGGTGCCGCTCACGATCTCGCTGTGGCTCCGCGGGGGCGGCCCCTGAGAGAAGATGCCCACGCGCCGGATCTTGGGGCCTTCCTTGAGCTGCTTCAGGATCACCTCCGCGCCCAGGAAGCCGCCCTCGGCCTTCCTCCGCTTGCCGATCGCCCACGAGAGGCCGGCCTCGACCGGTGTGACATGCTGCTCCATGTCGTTGCCGTACAGGCAGAGGCCAGCCCCCGGCTGGAGACTGTCGCGGGCGCCCAGGCCGGTCAGCCTCACCTTGCCTTCCGACTTCTCCAGGAGGGCCTTTGCGAGATCGACCGCATTCTCTGATGGAACAGAGATTTCAAATCCATCTTCGCCGGTGTAACTGAAATGAGAAATGTTTCAGAGACAGAAGCAAATTTGGTATCATCAATGGATAGACACATAAAGGACTGGTAAAAGAAGCTTTACTATAGATTTGAAAAGCTAAAATAATATGGCATCTCATCGATTGCGTTTAAGAAAAAGTCACCAAATAACATCCCATAGACCCACTTTGACATGCCAGATTGAACAGTAAAGAGATTTCAGTATTTATGAATTATGATGGACAAGTGATGGTTGGTCAATGTAAAAAAGTTAGTACTGATGCTCTTAAGGAATTGTACCGGTATTAAAGAAACGAGCAGGGTCATAATATGGAAATTGGAATAATGGATTAAAAGGATCATACCCAGTTCTGGCGAGGAAGCAAAGAGATCCATTGATGTCAATCATCTTGAAGTCACTGAAGTACATTTTGCTCAAATCTTCCTTTGTCAGCAACTGGAGAGCTGGTGCGGCAAGAGGACCCTGCTCATGTCAGGGAACAGAGTTACAGTAATGTCTTCCTATAAATTCGGGAAATAGTACATATGTAGGAGGGAAGTGGATCCTCTAACATCATCAAGGGATGTAGGAGTTACAGTAGAAATGCGTGTGTAAAACGAAGAAGGGATGTTACTGTAGCACACCCTGTGCGGATTTACAGTAGATTTGTAATTTGCAAATTAATTATAAAATTTTTAGGCTTAACCATATGGATGTGAAGAAGGGATGTCATAGTTACGGTAGCTTGTGTGACATCCCTTGAGGATGTTAGAGGATCCGGTTCCAGGTAGGAGAAGTACGTATCAAATATACATAATTGCCATCAAAGTGAAAATTTATTACTTCGACAAAACCACATAAATAGTTCCAAGGAAGAAGTTCAGAATAGAAAGATCACTTCCCCCGCAATCTAGAAAAAAAATCCTGCATTGTAAAGGACATTTCTATTTTATGAATCGGTGTGCAAACATTTATCCTCCTCTTGCTGAAACTTGAATTGGTTTGTTATGCACTGCTTTCATAATTTCACAGGACCTTGGAGTTTTTTTCCTGTGATGAAAACTGGCAGGAGCAACTGCCTTTTCTATTAGGAGAAATGTCTGCTGTCACAATCCAATCTAGGAACCACTGGATTACATCAAAGTGAAACTACATGAGAAACTTTAGCTCGAGAGTCCACCAACCGAGAAAAAGACACGCAAACCTGCTCAACTACTACCTCAGATTTCAGAAGAAAATTCTGCCATACTAGCTGAACTCATAGTCAATACAAGATCAACAACAAACGATAAACTGACATCATCAATGGTGCTATTAATGCCTTTTCCCTAGTATAAAGCTTAATGTTCTTCTGAACTAATCACATTGAAACTCAATTTCATAAAACAATGAGCTCAACCAAATGGCAATGTGGCAACACTCCATCATAATGTACATCCCAAAATCTTTCCTGACAGAAATGGGCCATTTATTTATGGTAGTACCCTTGTAGCTCCTCCAAGTACTACTGCATTCCCTAATCCTAGAAATAAATAAATATATGTATTCCAACCTTGGGAATCTTCAACCCATTGCAGGAATCAATTACATTTTTTTTCAGAAATGGAGGAAGACCCCCGGCCTCTGCATCTGGACGATGCATGCAGCCACTTTATTAATTGTTCACACAAGACCTTACAAAGTAATACAATAGTAAGACTAAAGCCACCGTCTAGCACCGTCTAGGCAACATCTGTCGCTACTCATATCCAATTAATGAAGGGATGCTGATAGTCTGGGCCTAATACCAAACAGACCTCGTAGCCAAACCTACCATCAAAGACCTGGGGTCCCATCCAGGACGCCTGCCGGGTATGGGGTACCCACCGGTCCGGCGCACTCCCCAACTAGGACGCCTGCCGGGTATGAGGCCGCCGCAGCCACCTGCCATCGATCCATCTTCAGGACTGTACTGTTGCATCTACCTTGCCCGGTCTAGCTGCCGTCGATGCCACCACGACGCCAGACCGCGTCACCCTCCTGCGCGAGTCCATCTCCGCGCACCGGTCACCGAGTCACCACAGCGCCATGCCGCCGAGATCCACCGTCATCAATGAGTGAGATGAAGCACCACTCCACCAAAGAATCCGTCCTCTGGTCGCTCGATCACGTGTGTACCTCCAAGAATGACGTCCCAAAGGAGGGAACGACACTAGAGCGCCGCCGTCATCCGATCTAGGGTTTCCCCCGGAGGTAGCAGAGAGTGGTCTTGAACTTCTCCACGGCGATGCCTTCAAGAAGGGAACGATGCAGATAGCACCGCCACCGCCGGCCTTGGCAATAGCCAAAAAGTTTTTTACCCAGATCTGTTCGAAGGAATCCAACTCCCGTGCATGGCCGCCGCCACCACCAGGCTAAGCACTCGCCGCCGACGGCACCTCCACGATGCCCAGAGGCCGTGAGACTCGTCGCCACCACGCGTGGGCTGCCGGCCACTGCTGCCAACACCAACCCCACCATCCACGGATCTGGGCAGGGATCCCAAATCCATCCCCCACCATCCACCACCACAGAAGGGAGGAGGCGGCGCCAGCGAGGGACGCCGGGAGGGGGAGAAGGATCTGAGGCAGGGCCAGCCCGACGCCCGGCACCACCAGGCAGATGGGAACACCCCGCGGAGTCCCCAGCTGCGTGCGGGAGAGAGCCGCCTCGCCGCCGCCAACGCCACACGGCCTTTGGCCGGCGACGCCCCAGGCGGCGGCGAGGGAGGGGGTTGAGGCGAAGGAGGCGACGGGGGCGGCGCTAGGGTTCCTCCCGGGGGCGCCCGCGGGAGCGCCTCGGGGAGGGGGGGGGGGGGAGGGGAGAAGAGATGGCGCTGGACTTGGTTAGTCACAATTAACATGGCGCTGGAATCAATTACTATTAACCAAAAAAGTAGGAAAGCCAATGAAGATGAAGAGGGCAGGGAAGAAGCAGCACTGACCTGCAGGGCGAGGAGGAGCGCTCATCATGGACGTGCCACTTGACGTCGCCACCCTTCTTCTGGAACGCCTCCATGTGCGTGTCGATGTGGGCAAGGTCCTTGTCCCCGCAGCCGGCGTTGACGACGAGGTAGACGTGATGTTCGTTGACCTTGGTGATAACGGAGTCGTCGATGGCGCCGCCCTTGTCGTTGGTGAAGACAGTGAGGGAGCCGGTGCCGTCCTTGAGCGCGGCGACATCGCCGACGATGAGGGACTCGAGGAAGGGGAAGTGCATAAGTGTTGCCAATATATTTGGTCACTGGTTGGACGGTATTCCAAATAGGTTTAAAGTGCTTATAAGGGTGGGAGCATATGTCTTAATTTGATCGCTCTGACTATATAGAAATGATTTGGTTTATAATGGAAAAAATGCTTCACCTCTGTAGGTTATTTTTTCGTTCTACGCACTCGTTTCATACGTGGTTTATGTTACAGTGGCCGGAGTACCAACCGCTATTCAAGGCGATGTGTACGCGGTTGTAGCAGGTGGCTACAGAGGTTTTTTTTCAATATGGGCGGCAGCATAACCTCCGGATTGATCCACCACCACCTTTGACATAGGCATAGTGTTGATCTATAGGACACTACTGTTGCCGATTATGTCGGTTTTATTTTCATGATTTTTGTCAAGACTTTTGGATTTGACTGTGTGCATCTTAATTATGCAGAGGCCGGGTGTTACTCATAATATTTTGTACCCGCTTGATACTACATTCTGAGATAATAAAATTGCCCTTTATCGGAAAAAAAGAGGCTCATCAAATTGTGTGGTCCTGAGATGAAATTAGTTGCAGGAAGTGCTCAATATAAAAGAATAGTTGAAATTAAATTGGTTAGTGTAACTTTTTTAAGCTTGTTGCATTGTTTCCGTGTGAACCATATTGATCACTGTTGGCTTTTTCAGGGAAAAATATGTATGTATGTTGATGTTTCGGATTGTGAGCTGATAATTTGTCCCAGCTGGCGTATCTTATTGCCTGAAAAAAATATCGAAGTCAGGCAAATACTTAATTGCATTCTTACATCACCATGGCCTTGATGTCAAGCCTCGGATGGTGAGCTGAATAGCTTACTGCTTGTCCCTAGTTCTATCTCTTTCTTGTCAACGCTAGCACTTTCTTATCTTTACATCATCGATGGCAAGCTAAAATAAGTCATCTCTGTTAGCATATACTGTACATCGACATTTGAGAACCTCAATTTGTTTATTGATCAATGTAACCATCTTCTAGAATTTACTTTGCATGTTTATTTCAGTGATGAAACAAATGCTCCCTTTTATCCAGGTTATTAAATCTATTGTCGAGGCAGCACATCTCTGGTATGGTATTGAATTACGTGAAAAGGAGCATTTGTAGTTCTTCCGCCTTTTCTAAAGGATTTTATGGTTACATCTGACATTGATCATAAGGATTCGGCTTTAACCCAATTTGCAACGCCTCCGAAAATGATTTGTTACCCTGGAAGCATCATACGAAGTCTTAGCCCCTGATGTGTTTTCTTTTTTAGAAAAAGAGGAAGACCCCCGGCCTCTGCATCTGGACGATGCATATGGCCAATTTATTAATTATTAACACAAGACCTTATAAAGTCATACAACAGTAAGACTAATGTCACCGTCTAAGCAACATCTGTCGCTACTCCTATCCAATTGACGAAGGGGCGCTGATGGTCTGGGCCTAATACCAAGTAGACCTCGTAGCCAAACCTAACATCTAAGATCTGAGGTCCCAACCAGGACGCCTGCCGAGTATGGGCACCCACCAGTCTGGCGTGCTCCTCAACCAGGATGCCTGCCGGGTATGAGGCCGCCGCAGCCACCTGCCACCAATCCATTTTCAGAGCTGTACTGCTGCATCAACCTTGCCTGGTCTAACTGCCTCCGACGCCACCACGACGCCAGACAGCGTCGACCTCCTGCGCGTGTCCATGGCCACACATCTGACGCCAAGCCTCTACTGCTCTGTGCCACCAAGAACCGCCGCCATGAATATGTAGAGAGAGACACCGTCCACCGAAGAAGCCATCCGCTGGTCCCTCGAGCCCGAGTGCTTCTCCAAGAATGCCGGCCCCAAGGGGGTAACGACACATGATTGCCGCCATCATTCGATCAACCGATTTAGGGTTTCCCCCGGAGATATTGGGTGGGGTTGGGAGCTTCACCTCGATAAGGGCATCATCATCACCGGCACCGTCCAACGATCGAAGACCAAGTTTTCACCCGGATTTGTCCCAAGAAATCCACCCAACAACCAATGCACTGTCTCGACCGCCTTCAAAGCCCCAGATCTAGCCGCCTAGATCCGGCGACCAACTGCAACAGCAGTGCCACCGTAGGAGCCCTGGCGCACCGGCCACTGCCTGAGTGTGCCACCACTGGAGCCTGGGAGGAGGGCTCCCACCCACCGCGCCAAACCGCGAGAGCCGCCGAGATGGACCCCGCACGCTCGTCACCGTCTCTGATCTGGACCAATCTGTACAAAAAACCACGAGATCGCCGACGTAGATCCGCCTTGGACAGGGATTGCACCACGCCATGCCGCCGCGGGAAGCCCGAGCTTCACCGCCACCACCTTCCAGGGCCGCCGCCCCAGGATCCGGCCCTCGCTACCTGCCGGAGCTCACAACCCCACCACAGAGCCACTAAGCCCCACCTCGCCGTCGCCCGCCGCTCGCCTCAAAACAACGTCCGCGACTCCACCATGGAACCGTCGAGCACTACCCGCCGACGCAGCGCGCACCACATCGAGGGACAATGAGGGCGGAGAAGCTAGATCTGGCCAAGCCCGACCAGGATCCGGCCTCTCCCCGCGTTGAAGCCGCTCCCGCAGCCATGCATCTCACCCGCGCTCATGGCGATGCAGACAGCGCGCACGCAACACCGCGGAGAGGGGAGAAACAGCCCCGCCGCCACCTTCCTTGGGCCACGCTCGGACTTCACCGGTGGCCCCTCCAGTGGCGGAGAAGCGAGGGAGCGAGGGCCTGGCGGTGGCGGCGCTAGGCTTCTTGGATCGGGGGGGGGGGGGGGAGGAGATGAGGGAGCGATGGAGCTAGGGCCTGGCGGCGTTGGCGCTGCGGCGCTAGGTTTGTGCGATGGAGCGGGGGCCTGGCGGCGGCGGCGCTAGGTTTGTTCGGCGCTCAGATCGCGTCGAGGAGTCTTTTTCTACTGCTTAGCCCCTGATGTGTGTGTGCCAGAAGTTGTTATTTTTAACAACAGACTTAAGTGTTTTTTCTTTTTGATTTTCTAGTCCGACGAGGAACTAAAGATAGAGGCTCATATGGAATGAGAGGCATGCACGAGTGGTCCGTTAGAAGAGTGCTCCACCGACGGTCCTATTCGTCAATATCAAGGAGGAGGCCACACTTTGGGTAACTGCGGGTGCTAGAAAGTTGGGATACCTGATGACGCGAGAGTAGTTGATCATTTTTATTTCGGTTGTTGCGGGGTTGTCTATGTTGTCACATGAACATAACTCTATTCCTCTTATTTAATGAATGAGATAAATCTTTTGCCTCTCTTAAAAAAGATAGAGGCTAATGCATCTGGATATAAAAGCAGCTTTCTGAAGATCGATGTCTTGTTCGTCAAGGAAGATGCTATTAGTCTCGCTTGAAAGAAGTTTTCACATTGGCACAAATTAAAAATCTTGGTTAGGAAGGCTAGCGAAAGTGTTGGAGAAGGCAGAGGTGATCAGCCTTTGCAACATCGGTAGATGGTCTATGGACCTAGATGTATTTTCTATTTCTGGTGTTCTTTGTATTATCTTGACAGTTGATGCATAGATTGAAAGTTTTCTTTGCCAAAAAAAGATAGTCCCAATAGGACTGGTTTACGTATCGGCCGGCTCCGAAGTTGGAAAAGAGAGTAGTCCCTCCAATACATATTAATTGTCGGATCTGTAGATAACTGTGTACTAAAGTTATACTAAACCTACAATGATTAATATGGATTGGATGGCCGGCTCAGCTCCATTGCTCCTAAGACAATTGCATTGAAGCCACTCTAGTGAATGGCAGTGAACTGGATTTCTCGTGTGAGAGGCAAGAACAAGATGTTAAGCGAATTCTCACTATATTGAGAGAAAAAAGAATAATTTTCGTGGAAAAGCCTATCAGATTACGTAAAGAATAAATCTAGACAAAGAGGAAAGTGACCCTGGGCAGCAAGTGATATCCAACCAAACTATCAATGTCAAAGGTAGCTGTGAGCTGCGAATTTGAAAAATCTGTTGTGACTATGAGCTGTGAGAAAGCTCTTTGAGACGAAAATGCCTCTGACTAGATCTGGAGCATGGGTGGCTACCCCGCTCGGCCTCCCTACCCCCCTAGTGACTAGTCGCCTTTGTCCACAACGACAATCCAGAAATGGACGAAAGACGCTCCAACTGAAACACGTAATCACGGCTAATTCGAGTGAATTGCAGAAAACATCGACATTGAAGGCTAGGGTTGCAGAAACTACACTTCTACTGTTTTGTGCCAAAAACAACTAATTCTAAGCATAATTTTTTGCAAAAAATACTAGTCGACAACTTAGGCTGTTTTGAACACGATTATGACAGTAGGGTCCCACTGGACAGGGTGACGTGGCAAAAAAAACTATCAATTACATCCTGATACAATTTTATTTTGCGAAGTACCCCTGAAAAAAGCAATCGGGTCCTCCGTGAGATCATGACCTTCGTCTCACACGGGCCTGGAGGTGGACGTCAGCGGCAGGGCACTGGGGAGATCCGGCGTTGTCAGTGACAGGCAAGAGGGCATGAATACGGCAGCGGCGGCGGTTAGGACGGCGGGGCAACGGAGCTCTGGCGGCGGCTTGGGCATTGAATGGCCATGGATGAGCTCCGGCGAATCCATCTTGAGCATCGAGCACCCATGATTGAGCTCCGGCGGCGGCGGCGGCTTGAGAACTGGGAACACATCAGAGAGAGATGGGAGAGATAGGGGAGGGCACAGCCGGCAACGGAGCTCAGCATCGAGGGATATGCACCGCACCTCCATGCCCACCGTGATATGCCTCGTTGAGGCGCAGCTCCGACGAGGGGAAAGAGGAGGAGGAGAAGGAGAAGGAAGCGGGGCGTCGCGGAGCCATCGTCCATGTCGAGCTCGCCGGCCGGGAGCTCGTGTGCACGGCTGATGAGACGAAGGAGGAGCCAGACCTTATCCGCTTATAGCAATTTTACAGTTTAGTCTTTTTTTTAGAAAAGCAATTTTACAGTTTAGTCTATGTTATTCATTCTATTTGTGATTTGTTATATCGTGCCACATCACCCCTGTCCAGTGGAACCCAGCTGTCATAATCGTGCTCAAAACCGCCTAAGCCGCCGATTAGTGTTTTTTGCAAAAAAAGAAGCTTTGGAATTAGTGATTTTTGACAGAAAACTGTAGAAGCGTGGTTTCTGCGACCCTTGCCTTTAATATTGATGTTTTCTGCAATTCACTCCGCTAATTCATTAACGCTTTCCGTGCACGGAAGAATTGGCACAAGTAGGTAGTAGGTGAGGATCTAGCATTGACGCATCCCACATGCCAGAAGGCTACGTGGGGAGCCCTGTTATACCCGCAACGTGCAAACTGCCCGCGGCTACGGTACAAGATAAACATGTTCTGTAGCGGGAGTTTGATCACTCTACGTCCCCCTGAAAGTGAAAGGCAAAGGTGCAGGGGTGCCGAATATCTGGATCAGTGTCCAGATCTTCTTCAACCGTTCTCCCAGCCGTCCCTTGGAGTTCCAGAATCACCGTAACTACCGATCATATCACCGTGTATATACAATGTGTCACCTCAAAGTGCTTGACTAACTAGGCTGCAGAGGGTGGTAACCGGATTAGCTTTTCACTAGCTACTAGAGTATCTGCCAAACACGAGCCTATAGGTGGCGGCGTCGGCGTGACGCGGACGAAAGTTACAGATCGTGGGTGCAGCATATTACCACGTCTACTGTTGCAATCACGACGATCTCGAGAATGATTTTTCTTCCATGTGCGGTTTCTTTTTTTTTTTGGCAGAATTTGTCTTATTTCAAAGTATCACGTCATTCTTCATTAGATTTTTTTAGGATGACGCTTCATTAGATTTGTTTTTGGACGCCGATATACAGCACACGTGTGGCATAATAGGCATTCGTCCACACACCGTGTGTGACATGAACGGAGGGCAGCCCACACGGGACTGTGTGTGGGCGAACAGTAGAATTGCTCACACGTGTGGGCGCAGCTACTTCGTGCCGCACTCCCAACAAGTACTACTCATCCCCACCCCGCGCATGTGGCACGAATTAAATATGCCCACACGTCCTGGCGCAACTACAATAGGTACCCGCAGGATGACGATTTAGTTGCCATCCGAGATGGCAAATGTAGTTATCCGGGATGGCAAATATGGTTGTAAAGGCATGGCAACTCTCTCTATTTTGGTTAACTATAGTTGCCATGTCTAATTTATGGTAGTTGTTGCGTGTAATCAAACCATAGTTGTCGTGTGTGATTAACTACTTGTCACATATGATCAAACAATAATTGCCATGTGTGTTTATCTAGTTGCCACGTATGTTTTATCACAGTTGCCATGTATGTTTACCTGATTGCCACGTATGCGCAACTGCAGTCGCTGTCTAGCAAACGAATCATAGTTGCCATGTGTGTTTACCTAGTTGCCATGTACGCGCAACTGCAGTTGCCATCCAACAATGTACGACTGTCGTGTGGGCGAAAAGCAGTTCGCTCAGACGCGCGTGGACTAGGTGGTGACTGTGTGGGCAGAAACTAGTTCGCCCACACAGCGCAGCTAGCAACTGTGGGAGTCCTGGATTCGGGGGTCCTCAGGCGTTCGGTCTACTGATGTGGGCCGGACTAATGAGCCGCAAAGATACAAGACCGAAGATCCTCTCCCGTATTCGGTGGGGACTCTCGCATGCGTGGATGGCAAGTATATGCACTAGTGCAGAACTGGGCTAGAGCACTGGTTCGTAAGGGTCTTTAGTGCTGGTTCTTTAACCGGGTTATCATCGAATGTCAGATACACCATTCTCTGCCTTCCATTGCAGCAATTCCAGTGTGGTGCCCAGCTTTTTCTTGTCACTTTCGCAATTCGGGTACAACAATTTCTTGTGATCCTCTAACATGCGCTGCAACTTCTTCTTCTCCTTTTCACTTGCACAGTTTCTCTTTGCATCGGCAATGGCCCGACCTAGATCATCAGCGGGCTCATCTGATGCCCCTTCTTCAGCTTCTTCCCGCATCACTAGTGCAGAACCGGGCAATAGCACCGGTTCGTAAGGCCCTTTAGTGCCGGTTCCATAACCGGCACTAAAGTGTGGTCACTAAAGCCCCCCCCCCCCCTTTAGTACCGGTTCAGCACGAACCGGTGCTAAAGGGCAACCACGTGGCACGAGCCAGCTCCGGGGGCCTGGAGCCCTTTAGTACCGGTTGGTAAGACCAACCGGTACTATAAGGTTTGGGGGGGGGGGGGGGTTAGTTTTATGATTTCTTTTTCATTTAATTTTGTGTTTCCATTTTAATTCTTTTTCGTTTGCTGGTATTTTATGATACTACACATTGTACATGTTATGCATATATATATATATATATATATATATATATATATATATATATATATATATAAATAGAATTTCTAGTAGAACCAATCATGCATATATATATCATCAATGTCTCACAAACCACCATATTAATTAATTCACACATACACACATGTATACCTATATACAATTTCTCCTACATATGCATGTTGCCTTCGGAGCCAGTGACATTAGCCTAATTGGTGCCTTCGGAGCACGATGACAATTGGAAGTGGTTTTCATGGCGGCGGTAGCGGGTAATAGTATTCTCCCTTCGGATTTATGACCTGGTCGAGCAAAAATCCCGCTATTTCCTCTTGAAGTGCTTCTACGCGCTCCGTTTCTAGGAGCTTCTCCCGCACCTCTTTGAACTATTAAGAAGGAGATCAATATGCATGTGTATTAGTTGTGTGACTAGATATCGATAATGGTGTAAAAATTGTGAATAGTGTTCTCACAAGCATACCCATTCCTGTCTTTGAGATCTGCTCCTTTCGGACGCCATCATGCGAATGTTCTCGCAAATGCAGAATGCACACAGATCAGTCCCCTGCGCCTGCTTCAGGGCCTTTACGAGAATGAAATTTGATTAGATAATAATTAATCAAGCATGATAATTAAAGAGATGGCAGCTAGCTAGCTAGCTAGTACTACTTAATTACTTACCTTGGGTCGAAACCATTTAAGCTTTTTTTTCCATTCGCCTTCCGTGACGCTGATGAACCTTGCCCAAGCCCTGCCCGCCGACAAAGAAAATGAATAAAGGGGTTATTAAATAGTTCATATCATGAAATGACGAACTAAATAGGCCGAGATATATAGTTAATAATGATTGAAGTTACCTGTTGACTATCCCAAACAAGATGTTATAGTTAGTTTTTTCTTTGAGTAGTGAGTCCAGTACTTCAACTGTTCCGGCGTCAATTTTAATGATACACAAGACCCAGTGAAATATGCATGCACACACGTTTGCATGTCTTAATTAAGCGGACATATGTAAGCAAAAACATGTAGCTAGCTAGTAGGCAAAAACAGAGAATTTATAGTACAAGACAGTGCGACTCACTGGAAGTTGTAAGAAAGTAGTATATCTTCATTGTATTTGAGGCGCTTCAAGAACTCTAGCATGTTGTCCTCTACGTTCTTTTGATGATGTGGATTTATTAGCCATGTGTATTCATTAACGGTGTTTGGGTCAATGAACCCAATGCCAAAGCGTCCACCTTTTCTCATTTCATACATCTTCATCCTGCATAATACCACAAAAAAGAATATAGTGAGGATAATTACAGGTAATGATTGATCAAAAGGATTGTAAGTGCATCTAGTGCCCCTTAGTGATTTTGGTGTATTAAAGACTTATAGGTTAAGGGACTGATGCGTTTGTGAGTGTACACAGGTCTATAAGTCTATGAGGAGTTTGATATTTACAGAGAAAGTCGACCCCTAAAAATGAAGTTCTTCGACTGAAGACTTTGATATTCTGAAGACTTTCTGAAGACTTTGAAAGTGAAGAAATTGGTGTGACCTTGAAGACTTGATATTCATGTGAGGAACATGAAGCGTGAAGACTTTTGTTTTCATAGTTTCATTTTCTCTTTCTTTAGTCATAGGAAACACCGTACTGTTAAAGGGGGTCGAGGAAATACTAAGGAAAAATTTCCATGGGATGCTCAACTCAAAATCCTACACCTACCAATCCCTTCGAGTGAAGCCATTGGAAATCTCATACAGTTCAGTCATTTTCTTCAGTGACAGAGACGCAGTTCTTCTGGTCACTGAGGACTTTGCTCTGACTGAGGAGTTAGGAATTCGCCAGGGCGAATTGCCTACACAGTGAGGAACATGATAGCCCTGAGGAATTTGAGAGTCAAATTTCCGACCGTTGCTGTGCTGCGCGCCGGCTGTCACAAAATATCTTATCCACCTAACGGTCATATCATTGAAGGGCATTTATGTCTTATCATGTCGGGCTGCTCCCTAGGCTATAAATAGCCGCCCCCTACAACCACTAGTTGGTTGGCTGCTCCGAGAGAACTTGACACTTGTCATATGAGAGCAACCCATCCTCCGAGGACTTTGAGCGAAAATCATCAAGTGAGGAAAACCCAAAACCAAACCCCCACAAACCCAAAGTGATTGAGCATCACTGAAGAAATTGATCCTGCGTGGATCCGACGCTTGTTACCTTTGAAGACTGTGCTTCTTCCAGACGGTTAGGCGTCAAGGTCTAGAGCATCCAAGAGGAATTGTGGATCGCCGAGTGACCAAGTCTGTGAAGGTTTGGAAGTCACCTGAAGACTTACCACGAGTGATTGGAAGAGGCCTGCGTGGTCTTAGTTCAAGGAGAATACGGTGAGGAATGGGTGTCCTGAGTTGCGGCTCAGTGACTGGGTGTCCGGGACTACGTGTCCTCGAGTTTAAATACTCAGCCGCTCCAACCAGACGTACAACTGAGACAGCAGTTGGAACTGGTTTACCAAATCATTGTCTTCACCAACTAACTGGTTCTATTTCCTCAACCCTTTCATTTCCTCATTACTGTGTTGAGTGTTTGTTCATATCTGTGCTTGAAGACTTTGACTGAAGACTTTCTCAAATTCCTCAGTTCAATTTCTTCAGTCTGTTTGTCTTTATCTTGTGTTATCCTGTGATTACGCTTTCTGTACTCTGTGCTTGTCTTCATTTCATCATGATGACCATGCGTGTATTCTGTTATGCTTACTTCTGAGTACTTATTCCGCTGCAAGTAGTTCTTCGCTAAGGAATTTCCTCACCAGCAAATTCCTCAGTGAAGAATTCATAAAAATCGCCTATTCACCCCCCTCTAGTCGATATAACGCACTTTCAATTTGTATCAGAGCAAGGTACTCCCTTGTTCTGTGTGATTTTGGTTTAACTGTCTGGAGTTTTAGTTATGTCGACCGCAGGTATGAAGAAAGTGACATGCCCTATCTTTGACGGTCACGACTATCCCAAGTGGAAGGCCATGATGAGGAAGCGCCTCATGGCAATGAACAGCGAGCTGTGGACCGTCACTGAGATCGGTGTTACTGATCTATGCAAGATGGCGGACGCTGATGATATTCGCAAGTACACTCGACTTGACCTCATGGCGAAGGATATCATCTGTTCCTGCCTGTCTAGAGATCAATTCGGGCGCATTATGCATCTTGGCAATTCGAAGCTTATCTGGGACCGAATCTCTGATGTCTATGAAGGTCATCAAACCTGTCATGATCCCTGGTTTGAGGACTTCAAGGAATCTCTCAAAACGATGACTTTCGAGGCAGAATCATCATCTTCTGCATCATGTCTCATGGCAGACGGTGCTGAGGTAACCGAATGCTCCTCATCCGAGTTTTGTGACGATGAATCTGATAATGATGAATCTGATAATGATGAATCTGATGATGATATTGAATCTTGTTATACCAAAATTGTTTGCATTGCCACTAAACAACAAACGGCTTTGGAACAAGTTCAAAACATGCTAGACAAAAGTGATGATATGTTGCGTAAAGAAATGGATCAGTCAAAAGCATTGGGTGAATGTCTTCAGAGAATTCACTCCAAGTTTGACGCCCTTAAAGATCAACATAATACCCTCTTGACTGATCATGTGAAGCTTTCTTCTGAATCTCTTCAAAGAAAGGAAGATCTTGAAAAGCTAAGAGTGTGTTATGAAGATCTTCAGAAGGAGCGCAATTCATTACTAGCTCAACAAATCAGCGCTTCTCAGGAAGAATTTGTTCCTCCATGCTTAAAGTGCATTGAACGTGAATCTGCTAATTCTTCACCTGAATGTTCAAATGCTCCAACTGTTACAAATTCTTCATCTGCCTCTGCTATCACTAATTCCTCACCTGAGGACATTGCTAGTATCACTGACAATGCAGGGCTGAAGGAATTGTACATGACAGGCATGTACAAAAGCCTCAAAGGGCATCAGACTCTTTTTGATGTGCTTAAAAAGCAGATCCTCAACAGAAACCCTAGGAAAGAGGGTATTGCCTTTGAGAGGAAACTCAATGCTGATGGAACATATTGGAAGCCTGAGCAGTACCCCAAAACCTCATGGGTTGCTGCAAAGGGACCTCCAGTTGATCCATCTAACTTATCTGGCTTTACATGTGAATCTCCTCATTCTTCTGATGAGTCATTTGACTCCAACTATAAACTGTTCAAAAATCAGAATGGTGAAGTATTTGCTAGATATGTTGGCACTAACTGCAGGAACGGTTCCCCTATGAAGAAAATCTGGGTTCCCAAAAGTTATGTTGAAAGTCTTCAGGTGAATGTCCTCATGACACCGCCAGTGAAGAACAGGAACCCCAGATCAAATTCTTCATATGGACCAAACTCTTCATATGGATCCAAGTCCTCATATGGATCAAATTCCTCAAAAGGATCAAAGTCCTCATATGATTATCATCGTGCTAACAACTCTGTCTCGCAGGGTAGAGCTAAGGGCTATGAATATGTGCATTATTCTTCAAACCATTATGTTCATAAGTCCTCGAAGAATTACTCTACTTACTCATATGCTTACCCTAACCCCTCTTATGTGAAAGGAAACTGTTTGGCATCTTTGCCACCTTTCTCATATGGTGCTCGCAGAGTGATGAATTCTTTGCCACCCCTCCAGATGTGGGTGGTGAAGAAAAAGAACTAATCTCTTCTGCAGGGTCAGGTCTCCAGACGTGCTTTAACGTCTGAAGAATTTGCTGGGGACCTGACAAAATGCATGAAAGGACGCAGACGAATCATGATGAAATGAACTTTTATTTCACACGTCCTCATACTGCTATATCTGTTTACTGCTTGATGAAATTCATCTGATGAACTTGATATCATATTCTTCACTGATGAAGCATATGAGATTGTAAGCTACACTAATTCATCTGCAGGATGATCAACCCAAAACTACTGAATGGGTCCTCGATAGTGGATGTACGAATCACATGACTGGTGACAAGAATCTATTGATGGATGCTCCCTTATCACCGTCACCTCTGAAGCATATCATCTTTGCTGACAAAGGCAAAAGTCAGGTATTGGGTCTTGGTAAGCTTGCGATCTCTAAGGATAAACACATGGACAAAGTCATGCTTGTTGAGTCCTTAGGATACAATCTCATGTCAGTCTCAATGCTTTGTGATCTTGATATGGTTGTTGTCTTTGGCAAGTATAGCTGTGTTGTGATTATGGAAGCTGACAATTCCAAAGTCTTCGAAGGCTTTAGGAGAGGAGATTTGTATATTGTTGATTTCTCTACAGGACCACAACCAGCTGTGTGTCTACTTGCAAAAGCTTCAGAAGGCTGGCTATGGCATCAACGACTTGGTCACGCAGGCATGAGGAATTTACACACGCTTGCGAAGAAGAAGCATGTCATTGACATTGGGAATGTCAAATTCCTCAAGGATCACTTATGCAGAGCCTGTGAAGCTGGAAAAATGACCAAGGCCAAGCATCCAGCGAAGACTATCATGACCACTACCCGTCCATTCGAATTGCTTCACATGGACCTCTTCGGACCTAATCATTACTCAGCAGTCACTAATGATGCATCTCTATATGGTTTTGTCATTGTTGATGATTACTCTCGATATACATGGGTACACATTGTTACTTACAAACATGAAGTGTAGGAAGTCTTCAAACGATTTTCCTCGAGGGCTTCAACCAACTTTGGTGTGAAGATCAAGCACATCAGAAGTGACAATGGAACTGAGTTCAAGAATTCCGGTCTTGATGCCTATCTTGATGAACTTGGTATTACTCATGAGTTATCTGCTCCCTATACTCCTCAGCAAAATGGCGTCGTGGAGCGCAAGAACAGAACTCTTGTTGAGATGGCTCGCAGTATGCTTGATGAATACAAAACGCCTCCGCGTTTTTAGATTGATGCAATTGATACTGCGTGCCACATCATCAACAGAGTATATCTTCACAAATTCTTCAAGAAGACGGCCTATGAACTCCTCACTGACAAGAAACCCAATGTGGGTTATTTCAAAGTCTTCGGTGCTAAATGTTGGATTAGAGATCCTCACCACAACTCTAAATTTGCACCGAAAGCACATGAAGGTTTTATGCTTGGTTACGGAAAGGACTCGCACACCTACAGAGTCTTCAACATTGTTCTTCACAAGATTGTTGACACTGTAGATGTGCGGTTCGATGAAACTAATGGCTCGCAAAGAGAGCACCTACCTTCTGTGTTAGATGAACCAGCACCTGAGGACTTTATCAAGTTCAAGGCAACTGAGGATGTCATTCCTACTGAAGAATCTGCTGAAGAATTCATTCCTGTTCATGAAGAACGTTGAGCTGATGCACCTGAAGAACATGATGAGGAAAATGGTGCTGAAGAAAATGCTGATCAAATTCCTTAGCGACAACCAGCTCATCCTCGCGTTGCAAAAGAAGTGCAAGTGGAGAAGATCATCGATGACATTAGCGCACCAGGTCCTCTCACACGCTCAAAAGCTTCACATTTATCTAACTTCTGTGGGCACTATGCTTTTGTCTTTATCACAGAGCCCACTAAGGTAGATGAAGCATTTCTGGAGCCGGAGTGGATTCAGGCTATGCAAGAAGAACTACATCAGTTCGAGCTTAACAATGTCTGGGAACTGGTCAATCGCCCAGATCCTCGCAAGCATAATATCATTGGCACAAAGTGGATCTACCGCAACAAGCAAGATGAAAATGGCCTTGTGGTGAGGAATAAGGCACGACTAGTAGCTCAAGGCTACACACAGGTTGAAGGAATTGATTTCGATGAAACTTTTGCACCTGTTGCTAGACTTGAGGCTATTCGCATATTACTTGCTTACGCTAACCATCATGATATCATCTTATATCAAATGGAGGTGAAAAGTGCATTCCTCAACGGTAAGCTTGAGGAAGAAGTATATGTTGCTCAACCCCCAAGTTTTGAAGATCCAAAGAATCCTGACAAAGTCTTCAGACTTAATAAGGCCCTGTATGGCCTCAAGCAAGCCCCTCGGGCGTGGTATGATACATTGAAGGAATTCTTCGTGAAGAATGGTTTCACACCCGGTTCACTCGACCCCACTCTCTTCACTAAATCTTATCATGGTGAACTGTTTGTGTGCCAAATATATGTTGATGATATTATCTTTGGCTGTACTGACCAACGTTATAGTGATGAATTTGCCTATATGATGAGTGAAGAATATCAAATGTCTATGATGGGAGAGTTGAAATTCTTCTTAGGTCTTCAGATTCGTCAGCAGCGCAATGGCATATTCATATCTCAGGAGAAATACCTCAAAGATGTACTGAGGAAATTCGGCATGCAAGATTGCAAAGGCGTCAAAATTCCTATGCCCACAAATGGCCATCTATGCACTGATGAAAATGGTATTGACTTCGATCACAAGGTATACCGCTCCATGATTGGTTCTTTGTTGTACTTATGTGCATCTAGGCCAGATATAATGCTTAGTGTTTGCATGTGTGCCCGATTTCAAGCTGCACCGAAGGAATAACACCATAAGGCTGTGAAGCATATTCTTCGATATCTAGCTCACACACCAACACTAGGATTATGGTACCCAAGGGCTCTGCTTTTGATCTCATTGGATATCCTGACTCTGACTATGCTGGTGATCGTGTGGACCGCAAGTCAACATCTGGTACTTGTCATTTCCTCGGACGATCTTTGGTCTGTTGGTCCTCGAAGAAACAGGACTGCGTATCACTTTCTACTGCTGAAGCTGAGTACATTGCTGCTGGCTCTTGCTGTGCTCAACTGCTTTGGATGAAGCAAACCCTCAAGGACTATGGCATCAACGTGAAGAATGTGCCTCTCCTCTGCGACAATGAGAGTGCCATCAAGATTGCTCACAACCCAGTTCAGCACTCGAAGACAAAGCACATTCAGATTCGTCATCATTTTCTTCGTGATCATGTGTTGAAGGGCGACATCTCCATCGAGCATGTGAAGACTGAAGAATAGCTAGCTGATATCTTCACTAAGCCCTTGGATGAGAAGAGATTTAGCAAGTTGCGGTGTGAGCTAAATATCTTAGAGTCTTCGAATGTTCTTTGAAAAGGACACACATCCTAACACTTATGCAAAATTGATGACTTAGATGTGCAACACATGAAGAAATGTTTTTCTTCAATCAATGAACAATAACACTCTAAGTGTGAAGAAATTAATAAAGAATTTGATTCTCAGAACCCTACGACAATTGTACGCGGTGTCTGAAATCATCATTCTTATACGGTGGGTCACGCCACCACAAAAAGTTGAAAATCTTCAATTTGAGTTTTTCCTCAGTTTTTTGAAATTCTTCAGTTTTTCAAATTCTTCAACTTTACAAAATCTTCACTGTTTCTGTCGTTTTTCTTCATTGGCTATATATATATATATATATATATATATATATATATATATATATATATATATATGAGTTTATGTCCTCTACAGCATTCACTTATGGCTATTTCTTCAAGTTGCGTTTTCTGCTAAGTGAATGTGATCGGACCCTTCCCCCTCTATGCTATACTCAACCCAATCTATTCACAAATTCTTCATGTGCGTTCAAATTGAAACTCGTTCAAAATCTTCACTATGTCCTTGTCAGCTGAAGAAATTGCGAACGAAACTTTAAAACAAATCTTATCCAGATTTTTGGTTTTGCCGCTCAAACCGTTCCGCATCCCACGATGCATTATTCTATTCACCCACGATCTTACACGATGTCATCTGCACAGTACGTGGGTGACACATGTCACGTGAAGGAGAAAGGGCAGGGGCATGTTCGTCCCAAAATCTTCGGGCGAACAGTTTTTCACCGTGGCTATAAATACCCCTCTCCCCTTCCTCACTTCATTTACTCCGCTCGACCGCGCTCTCTCTCGCTCGAGCTCCTCAAACCCTAGCGCCGCCGCTACTCCATCATCGCTGGTGAGGAAGAGCTTCGCTGCCTCGACCTCGTCGCCGTCGTACTCGCGCCAGTTGCGGAAATCTTCACTCCGCCGCCGCCGTAGCTGTCTCCCTCTGCCAAGTTAGGGCGTGGGAGATCTAACTTGACGAACTTCACCTCTGTTCATCTCAGTTCGTCGTGTTCTTCAGTTCGGGTAATTAAAAGTTACTTTTATTACTCACTTTGATTCTCAAGCCTTCCTGAAAATCTTCAAAGGTGTTTTATTCTTCAAATCTTCACACATCTGAACACCTCACACGCTGTATGCTCTTGATCCATTTCTCTAAGCACTCATTTTCTTCAAGATTCCTCAATTGTGTGGATTTTTGATCTGTACAACTCTAGAACCTAAGACAAAGAACGCTTAGTGAAATTCCTCAAGGCTCAACTGGTCAAATTCCTCAAAACCTGTCTTTTCGAACAACCTTCTGAGAACGCATATGACCTCTCCAAATTCCTCGCACCTACACTCTGTTCACAGGTACTCATGTCCGCTGCTGAATCACTAGGTTCTCATCAAGTTAACTCATTTGCAGCATTCCTCAAAGAAAAACTGCATACTTCTTCAGAGTGTTCAATTGTTCAAATTCCTCATCTGAAGAATATGGCTGAAGGAAAGAGACCGCAGAAAGGAGGAAAGAAACCTGAGGTCATGACTGCTTTTGAGATCCCTGATGACATATACAAGGACTATTGCACACCTGATGAAGCCAAATTTGGCAAAGAGAACAAAAATCAGCGCAAGGTGCGCATTCAGAGGATTGAACGGAGATGGGCAAGAGAATGGAGGGAATATCAATATGTTACTCCAAAGTACATGAAGAAATTTGCTTTAAATCCTCCATGCCCAAGAGCTCGATTGGCACCTGGCCAAGTAGCTGATCCCACCAGCATCAAGCGTGGTGAGGACTTTCCTGAAGAATGGGCTAGGCGCCAAGCAAAATTGGCAAGACAAGCCAAGGAGGCAGTGAGGGAATTCAATAAGGATTCTGCTGCTGCTGCTGCTACTGAGGCCTCGGTCAAGTCGAGGAAATCAATGCCAAAGAAGCCTGCTTGTAAGCCAAGTGCTTCACCAACAGCACCCACACGGCCAAGTTCCTCAGCTATGCCCTCACAGCAAATTCCTCAGACCGCTACTGCTCCACCAATGTCCTCAACTCCTGTGCATCTGGCAACATGTCAAAGGACTATGGGTTTTTCAATTGCTTCTGGTGTCTTAGCAAGTTCCTCAGCTGCACCAATGTCCTCATCAGGCCCCACACTGTTGAAGACTAAAGCAACAGCTGGACGCGGTCCTCGACCAAGTCCAAGGAAGAAACAGGTTGCATTCCAAGTGCCCTCTGATGATGAAGCTTCTGATGAAGAACTTGCAGAAATCATCAGAGACAGACAAGTGAAGGCCGCTAGAGCCAAAGGCACATCGGTGCCACTGCTTTTGGATCCGAGGAAAATCCTCGACTACATTGACCTCTGTCACAAGGATCCAAACACCCCCATGCCTGATTTTCAACTGACTCCTGGTCAAAGTCACATGCTGACCCATTTCATCACTCAAGAGAAATGGAAGTTTGAAAAGGCATGTGAGATCAAGAAGGCTCAATACAGGAAGGAGAAGCTCCTAAAGAAAAATGTTGTCAGAATGACACCTGAGGAACTTCTCCAGGCTCAGTCTAAAATCTAAGCCCTCAGCAAAGACTTTGATGCATACTATGCTGATTGGCAAGGAGCCAAAGTGAGATTCGTCAACCTGACGAAGAAAATGAGAACTGTTACAGCCCCATCGCAACAAGAAAATCTTCAGGCTGCAGACTCTGCTCAGCCTGCTGAAGAACATGCCAGCACCGCTGATGACTTTCAGCCTGCTGAAGAAAATGTAAGTTCCAGGGCTGATGACTCCATTCCAGCCGCTGAAGAAATTGCTAGGGCATCCACTAGTGGTGCGCCTGAAGAAACTGAAGAGATCAGGGCAACTGCATCAGTTGCGCCTGAAGAAAATCAACAAGATTCCTCAGCTCCTCCCGCGCCTACACCAACTCCAATTCTTCCTTCTGCCTATGAAGCGAAGAAGACCAAGGCTGCAAAGCGAGCTGCAGTGAAGAAAAGGAAGGCATCAGCTGCGTCAAATTCTTCGACTGCGAAGAAAATGAAGCCAATGACCAGCTCACTTGAACATCCAATTGATGTCGTTCCGATTTCCTCCATGTCATCGAAGGAAATTTTTCCTTTTGGAGAAGACTACAAGCTTCCAAGCGGATCTGATGAAGAAAATCATTCTGCTGCCTCGTCGGAGCAGATTGATGAAGAAATTGAAGTGGATACAATCCCTTTAACGACAGTCAATTCCTCACCTATGCCTCAGTTCACAGCTGAAGAGGCTGGTGTTGAGGAAATTTAAGATGAAGATGTGGATATTGGATGCTCCACACCAGTGATGAATGATGACTTTTGGGAAAGTCAGCATCCCAATACTCCTCTCTTCACACCTATCCAACATATTCCTCAGTCCCCGACAACAACAGTTCAACTGGGCTCTGAAGAAACTCATCCCACTTCCTCTGTTCATGAAGATATTCCAGCCACTAGTGCTGAAGAACCTGCTGCTGCTGATCATAATGTTGCACAAGAAGAGGAACCAGAAATTCCTCAGCCTGAAGAACCTGAGCTCGCGATTCCTGAGGTGGTACTGCAAATCACTGACATTCCTCTGCCAAAGCCAAAGAATCCGTTCTCAAGCAAACAGAAGTTCAAGGCTGAAGACTTCTTTTCCGAGCATGTATTCTTCACTGACTACAACCCCTATGACTCTGCTCGGATAAGGAAGAGGCGTTTCTGGACTGCTAGTCAATCCAACTTCTATTCCTCAGTGCTGTTTGACAAAGACAAAATCTTCGATCATGAACATATTCCTCACGTGGATATGGAATCTCTGCCATGCTTCGAGCCAGTCCTCAGTGTTCTTTATGATGCAGGATTACTGAATTTTTGCACTGACATTTGCGATTGGAATGAAGAACTCATTCTTCAGTTCTATGCCACACTGCAGATGTCAATTCATGGGTGTCACTCACTACAAGGCATCACTGGAGACGCTGAAGATGTCAATTCATGGGTGTTGGATTGGATGACCGAAAACACTCACTACAAGGCACCGTCAACTGAATTGCTTCGTGTCCTTCCTCTCGATCCTCCCCATGACAGTGCACGTTGCATATACAATGACCCTGAACTGACAAATTATTATATGCAAGTGCTCATGAAGCCTTTGAAGCCTGGGCAGGCCCCACGAACCAAATTCCTCGTCAAGGAATTGCTTTATGTGCCTCGGACTATCGCATCCTGACGAAGACAATGAGTCCTATCAAAGGCCACGACTCAAATGATGAAGATGTCGTTGGCATCATAAAGAACATGCTTTTCAACATCATTCATGGCGTTCCCGTCAACTTCCATGATTTCTTCATGAGGACACTGGCCAATGTTGCTATGTCACCTTTCGAGCTGAAGCCCTATGCGCCTTGGATTATGAGATTCATACGGGCAAGATCTTCACTGAATTACAAAGCTGACACTCTGAACCATGGTAGCTACTTGCCTCCCATTGAAGTCCTCAAACGGACAGTTTCATCAGCTGATGATAAAGGCAAGTCAGCTGCTGTGATTGATGAAGGCATTCGTCCATTGGATGGTCAATTTCGTCTGGCTACATCTTACTCTACCAATGATGACTCTGCTACTCATGACACTGCCACAAATACCTCAGCTAAGCAAAATCCTCAAGCCACAGCACCCAGGGTGATGACTGACCGTGAGTTACTCCTCAGTCTTCATCAGAAGGTTGATCGCAATCACAAATGGGTGAAGCGTCAGTTTGCTGCCATTCTTCACAATATGACCTCAACCCATAATGCAGTGAAGAAAAACCATTATCACCTCCATGAAATCCTCAACCGCACCTGGGCTGTCCTCACACATGTATATAGCGCGAAAGAACTGAAGACTATGGGTCTCCAGGAAGCATTTGACTGGTCTGC
The DNA here is from genome assembly GCA_963921465.1 of Triticum timopheevii. NCBI lineage: Eukaryota > Viridiplantae > Streptophyta > Magnoliopsida > Poales > Poaceae > Triticum > Triticum timopheevii. The sequence continues at coordinate 575,534,566 of OY997264.1, read as the reverse complement.
ACCTCCTCCGAAGAAATTCAAGAGGGTCAAAGTTCCTGATCTGGTGGCCAACTCTTATTCTTCATCGCGTGACACTGATGAATATGAAGATTTGGACGACACTGCGGCAGGCCCTGCTACAACAAACACCCCCGACAACGCTGGCGCTCCTCCTTCAACTTGAAATTCTTCAGGGGCGTTAGTCCTCAGTTTCAATCCCTTTGGTCACTTGATGACAAAGGGGGAGAAATATGAGTTAGTCTTCAAGCGGGTTTATATTATGGGCGTTTTGTTAAGTTACAACTCTCGTTCTTCTGAAACCTTTTATTGGATCGAGTTGTAATCTTAAACCCGATGGTGCTCTGATACTTTTGGATGGTGCTTTTGTTGCACTATGCTCCGATACTGCTGATGCTTTCGGCATGCTTATTCCTCATTAACATTATTGCACGCATGCTGAATTTCATCAGGAACCATATTTCATCATGCATTTCAAATTCTTCATATTATATATCAAATGCGTCTATGAATTACAAGATATAGGGGGAGACCTCCATGATTCAACTCTTCAAATGTGCATTGCCTCAAAAGCAAATTCCTCACTATGCACATCTTCAGGGGGAGTTCTTCTATATCTTGCAATCAAATTCCTCAATATCAGTAGTTACACTTCATATGTTTATCCCCGTTGAAAACTTAACCTATGTTGTCATCAATCACCAAAAAGGGGGAGATTGTAAGTGCATCTAGTGCCCCTTAGTGATTTTGGTGTATTGAAGACTTATAGGTTAAGGGACTGATGCATTTGTGAGTGTACGCAGGTCTATAAGTCTATGAGGAGTTTGATATTTACAGAGAAAGTCGACCCCTAAAAATGAAGTTCTTCGACTGAAGACTTTGATATTCTGAAGACTTTCTGAAGACTTTGAAAGTGAAGAAATTGGTGTGACCTTGAAGACTTGATATTCATGTGAGGAACATGAAGCGTGAAGACTTTTGTTTTCGTAGTTTCATTTTCTCTTTCTTTAGTCATAGGAAACACCGTACTGTTAAAGGGGGTCGAGGAAATACTAAGGAAAAATTTCCATGTGATGCTCAACTCAAAATCCTACACCTACCAATCCCTTCCAGTGAAGCCATTGGAAATCTCATACAGTTCAGTCATTTTCTTCAGTGACAGAGACGCAGTTCTTCTGGTCACTGAGGACTTTGCTCTGACTGAGGAGTTAGGAATTCGCCAGTGCGAATTGCCTACACAGTGAGGAACATGATAGTCCTAAGGAATTTGAGAGTCAAATTTCTGACCGTTGCTGTGCTGCGCGCCGGCTGTCACAAAATATCTTATCCACCTAACGGTCATATCATTGAAGGGCATTTATGTCTTATCATGTCGGGCTGCTCCCTAGACTATAAATAGCCACCCCCTACAACCACTAGTTGGTTGGCTGCTCCGAGAGAACTTGACACTTGTCATTTGAGAGGAACCCATCCTCCGAGGACTTTGAACGAAAATCATCAAGTGAGGAAAACCCAAAACCAAACCCCCACAAACCCAAAGTGATTGAGCATCACTGAAGAAATTGATCTTGCGTGGATCCGATGCTTGTTACCTTTGAAGACTATGTTTCTTCTAGACGGTTAGGCGTCAAGTTCTAGAGTATCCAAGAGGAATTGTGGATTGCCGAGTAACCATGTCTGTGAAGGTTTGGAAGTCACCTGAAGACTTACCACGAGTGATTGGACGAGGCCTGCGTGGTCTTAGTTCAAGGAGAATACGGTGAGGACTGGGTACCCTGAGTTGCGGCTCAGTGACTGGGTGTCCAGGACTGCGTGTCCTCCAGTTTAAATACTCAGCCGCTCCAACCAGACGTACAACTGAGACAGCAGTTGGAACTGGTTTACCAAATCATTGTATTCACCAACTAACTGGTTCTATTTCCTCAACCCTTTCATTTCCTCATTACTGTGTTGAGTGTTTGTTCATATCTGTGCTTGAAGACTTTGACTGAAGACTTTCTCAAATTCCTCAGTTCAATTTCTTCAGTCTGTTTGTCTTCATCTTGTGTTATCCTGTGATTACGTCTTCTGTACTCTGTGCTTGTCTTCATTTCATCATGATGACCATGCGTGTATTCTGTTATGCTTACTTCTGAGTACTTGTTCCGCTGCAAGTAGTTCTTCGCTAAGGAATTTCCTCACCAACAAATTCCTCAGTGAAGAATTCATAAAAATCGCCTATTCACCCCCCTCTAGTCGATATAACGCACTTTCAAGGATCACTACAGCTAGCTTGAGACTTAAATTATAGAAAGAAATCACTTACAGACAATAGCAACTGACGATAGATTTGTCGAGTGCGTCTTGATTGTATAACTGAAACAGTTCAGAATACTCAACGGACAGAGCTTTCTCATGGAAGTAATGCTCCTCCTTGGCATTCACCATGAGGGACAATCGATCTGAAATCTTGGTAATGTTCATGTACCATTGATGCAATTCATACATTCTTGTTGGGAGGTTCTTGACCTTGTCTGGCTTGACCAAAGGTTGGCCCCGGACATATTTCCGTTTTATTTCATCCTCTCTAAGCAAAGGCATGGGCTCGATCTCGAGGAGTTGTCCAACAGTGATGTTGAGAACTTCAGCCTGCATTATATGCTCCTCCGTTATTACCACATTGCCCACCTCGGGGACGTGCACTGTTTGCCCACAATAATATTGGGCGCGCGTACTGTCACGTGTTGTTGGCACAACAAGCGAGGGGATCGATTGCGCCGCCTGTTCTCCTAGCTGGGGAATGGTTTTCCTGCATTTTTTGACAGCTGCTTCTTGTTTGCTCGATCCCGAGCTCGCCTCCTTACGTAGACGTTCTCGATTTAACTTCCTGATGTGGCGCTCATAGTCTGTGTCAACAGGCTTGGGAGCTGGTGGTTGAGCCATGCGAATGAAGTGGTCAATCGTTTCCTCAGGCACTTTCTCCCTTGGCGGCGGTGGCGGTTTTGGTGCAAAATGGGCTTCCACCTCGGCCTTCGATATGGCTGCGATTTCCTCCTTGGACCTGTCATAAGCCCTCTGCGAAAGAGGCGTGAGGCTTGGACCATATTTATATCGCTTGCCTCCGCCTGTACTTCCTATACTACCTCGACTCGTACCACTACGCACCATAGCTGCGGGGTGTCTCTTCTGCGATTGCTGAGGCGGCGGAGATGGCTGACGAGGCTGAGTTGGACGAGGAGGAGTGGCCTGAAGCTGTGCCGGACTTGGAGGAGGAGTGGCTTGAGGTTGTGCTAGACTTGGAGGAGTGGACGTCTGACGCTGTGGCGGACTTGGAGGAGGAGGAGTGGCCTGACACTTTGCCGGACTTGGAGGAGGAGTGGCCTGACACTTTGCCGGAGTTGGTGGACTTGCAGGAGCGGGAGTCTGCTGACTCGGTGGCGGACTTCGACGAGGAGTCGGCTGACGCGGTATCAGTGGCCTTCGAAAGATGATGCAATCCTTTTTCCATAGGATGATACGATGTTTGGCCTCTCCGAGAAAGCGCTCACCGTCACCTCCAGGAATGTGAAGCTGTAGCTCCGAATATGGTGGGTCCACCACCTCATCAACCAAGACATGAGCATAGCCTGCTGGAATCGGGTTGCAATGGAAGGTTGCCTCGGGGGGATTTGTAAAAGCAACGCCGTCCGCCACCTTCATGGATATGTTCTTCATTTTGACGTGTAGCTCGCAGTTAGTGTTCTCCGTGATGTCATCCACGGGGTATCTACCCAGCATTGCGTCGTCCGGGACGGAACCCACACTGCTTCTCGGCATGGATGGGCCGGTGCTATCCAATGCTGGATCATCTGGTAGCTGCTGCAGCTGCTGAGACCCCCTTTGCTGGGTAAGTGAGTCGATCTACTCCTGCTGTCGCTGGAATTTGACTGCCAATTCCGCTTGACTTGCTTCTAGGCCTTGAAGGCGTTCATAGTCCCGCTTCCTCTGCTCCTCCCCCATCTTCCTCTTCTTCTCCTCCGCAATCTTCTTTCTCGCACGGGTTCTGTAGTCGGTGTTCCATTCTGAAAACCCCTCATACCACAGAATAACGCCCTTGCCTCGTGTTCTTCCCGGGTGTTCAGGATTTCCCAGGGCACGCGTAAGCTCGTCGTTCTCTCTGTTGGGCTGGAACACCCCCGATCATGCCTCTTCTATTGCAACAAGTATCGCATCGTCGGCTCCCTTCAGACTTGCCCTCGTCGAAACATTGCCTATCTCCGGGTCCAACTCCCCCCCATGCGCATAGAACCAAGTCCTGACCCTGGGGGGCCAGCTCTTAGTAACCGGAGTGACACCTGCATCCTCCATCTCTTTCTCAGACTTATCCCACTTAGGCATTGCCACCGCATAGCCACCTGGCCCCAGCTTATGGAACTTATCCTTTTTTTTTCGGCATTCTTCTTGTTTATTCTCGACCGTTCCTTAGCTAATTCCAAATCCTTGAATTTCACGAAATCGTCCCAATGAGCACGTTGGTTCTCTAGTGTTCCCTTGAATACTGGAGTCTTCCTTCCTCCCTTGACGTACTTGTTCCATTCGCGATTCTTGTGGTTCTTGAATGCAACCGCCATCTTCCTAAGAGCAGCGTCCTTGACTTTCTGCACATCTGCTTCTGTGAAATGATCTGGTAGGGTGAAATGTTCCATGAGAGTATCCCAAAGCAGATCTTTTTGATTCTTGTCGACAACAGTAACATCTGGATGTGGCTTTGCTGGCTCTCTCCATTCTTGAAGTTTGATTGGGAGTTGGTCCTTCACAAGAACTCCGCATGGACGAACAAACTTGTCCGCAATCTTCTTAGGCGCTAATGGTTCGCCAGTAGGGCTGCATGCCTCGATATTGTACTTTACGCCCTGCTTCAACTTTTTGTTCGGGCCTCGTTTCGTCCTTTTGCCTGAAGATTTGCTCGATCTAGATGGCTGAAAGAACAAAGATTGATTCGTTAATATATCTTCAAGTCATTTAAAACATGTGATGATCACCAGATGCCTGCTTATATAAATATATATACCTCGCCAGTCTTTGTTGTTTCAGGATCAACATGTTCTTCGTCATCGTCATAATGGTAGTTCATGACTTCATCAATTCGGTCATCGCGATGGAATATCATATCACCCTCTCCGGTGTTGTTTAGAAATTCGGAGCCGTCATAATCTTCTTCATTCTGATCATCATCTGGCCCGCGTATCATATCGAACATGGTCTGTTCTCCCTCTCTGTCGGTATTGTCTGCCATAGCTTTTATTTAACTAATCCAAAAGAAATATAAAACAATTTAGTATTCAAATTACATCATCTCGAATAATAGATATAATCTCGAATACATCATCTCGAATAATATATAATATTGAATAGTACATCACTGGCTAGGTAGCTAATAAAGATCGAATAATACAGAAGAATCTAGGACACTCGCGGTTCCTGCTGCGCGGGCGGTGGACACCCAAAGAGAAGGAACCCTCACAGGATCATAGCTGAAATGAGATCCCCGAAGAAACTGCCAGGTATTGGAGAACCTGCCGCCCTCTGACGCAACCATGTAGCGATGGACGTGCTCGTCCTCCTCCCTGACACGGCGACGTACCACCTCCGGCGGGGCCGGGTCCCTCCGCACCGAAACTGGCCCACGCGAACGCCACCAAACGAGATCAGGGTCGACGACGGGACCCGGGGCCGGGTTCCTCATCAAGCGGCGCGCCCCTCCAGGCAGCACCTCCCAGTGCCAGCCCGGCGGAGCCCAGTCCCAGACATGGGTCGGCTGGACGTCGTCGCGGACGGGTCGACGGCGAGGATGTGGGCCGGGCATCGTCGAGAACAAATACTAGGTATATGCCCGCAAAAAGTAACATTTTTTTAATGATTGGATTTTGATAACTAAAATTTCTAACATTTCTATATAACACTAATTATGCTATCATTGCATATGTCAAAAATCTATATACTATTTCATACTAATTAAGCATCTAACACTAAAAACAGAAAACACAACTTCTATACATCCATTAAAAAACTGAAAAACAACATTATATAAAAAATTTCCATACTAATTAAACACTAATTATATCCATCTAACATGCATTCGTACATATATAATAGTGAAAAAACAATAATCTAAATAATCTAAACTAATTAAACATACAAAATACGTATATACTAATATATACATGCATTAATTCATACATATGTACGTGTGTGTGTGTGTGTGTGTGTGTGTGTGTGTGTGTGTGTGTGTGTGTGTTCATCATGCATGCTTGTGTGTGTGTGTATGGGCTCGGGGAGGGGCGGCGCCCATGGTGGCCGCCGGGGGCGAGGGAGAGGGGTTAGAGGGGGAGAGCTCACAGCGGGGCGACGGCGACGGCGAGGCGACGGCCGGGGGCGTGACGCAGGGGCGGCGACGCGGGGACGGCGCGACGGGGACGGGCCCGGGGCAGCGACGGAGACGAGTGCGGCGACGGGGACGGGGGCGTCGACGGGGACGTGGGCGGCGACGGCGACGGAGACGACGGAAACAGAGGAACAAACAGAGGGAAAATGAAATTTTCGTACCTGTTGTATATATAGAAGGCACCTTTAGTACCGGTTGGAGCCACCAACCGGTACTAAAGGCCTGTTTTGGCCAGGCCAAGCGGTGGGACCGCACCCCCTTTAGTACCGGGTCGTGGCACCAACCGGTACTAAAGGCCCCCCCTTTAGTACCGGTTGTAGCCACCAACCGGTACTAAAGGCCGTGCACTGCCACCCGCGGTGCGCTATGTTTAGTCCCACCTCGCCGAGCGAAGGGCAGCCGCACTGGTTTATAAACCCAGCCGCGGCTGCCCTTTCGAACTCCTCTATATAGCAGGCTTCTGGGCCTAACTAGGGCGCGCTGCCCTATGAGCCTGCTGGCCCTTCTGGGCCTGCATTTGCACACCCTAGGTCTGGCAGGCCCACCGGGCAGCGCCCCAACATTTTTTTATATTTTTTTTCTTTTCTGCATTATTTTTTTATTTTTTGCTTTATTTATTTTTGTGTTGTTTTTTTTGTGTATTTAGAGTTTCTTTGTGAATATTTTTGCTTTAGGTACAAAAAATTACAAACTTTCTGTTAGTGCCCGTAGTTTTCAAATTTGAATAGTTTAAATTTTGAATTATTTGAAATTAGTGTGAATCACTAGTTTGTGAATAACTTAACTTTGAAAAAAGTTTTTTCAGTGATTCTTTTTTCTTATGTTTAATATTAGTGTGTTTTATCATTATATTCAATTTAATTCTTTTTTCTTATACCATGCCAACTTTCAACCTTTTCTGACTTCATTTGAAATGCTTTTCAATTTCAGGGTCATTTAGCTGGAAAAAAAAATCAGTAAATGCATGAAAAGAATTTGTTTGCACATAAAATTTCTTCGCGTTTCAAAAGCCAAAACACATAACTACCCTAACTATTACAGAGATTCCCTCCTGGTTGTGAAACACAGAGGAAAGTGATGATAGTGAAGCCAATCGCATCCTAGATCTTTGGGTGTGAAACTTTTTCTTCGCGTGTGTCCCTTTGCGCCGTAACCATGGAAAATCTTCATCATTTAACGGGATGCTCGGGTCAATATTCACTGTGAATGGAGCAATTTCATCAAACTTTTCATAATCTTCTGACTTGTCTGTCTTATCATCCACTCCCACGATGTTTCTCTTCCCAGAAAGAACTATGTGCCGCTTTGGCTCATCGTACGATGCATTCGCTTCCTTATATTTTCTTTTTCTTGGCTTGGTAGACATGTCCTTCACATAGAAAACCTGTGCCACATCATTGGCTAGGACGAATGGTTCGTCTGCATACGCAAGATTGTTGAGATCCACTGTTGTCATTCCGTACTGCGGGTCTTCCGTTACCCCGCCTCGTGTCATATTGACCCATTTGCACCGAAACAAAGGGACCTTTAAACCACGTCGATAGTCAAGTTCCCATATGTCCTGTATATAACCATAATATGTTTCCTTTCCCATCTTGGTTTCTGCATCAAAGCGGACACCACTATTTTGGTTGGTGCTCTTCTTATCTTGGGCGATCGTGTAAAATGTATTACCATTTATCTCGTCCCCTTTGAAAGTCATTATATTCGAAGATGGTAACTGGGACAGCAAGTACAGGTCATCTTCAATAGAGGTGTCATGCATGGTACGTGTCTGCAACCAGCTGGCGAAACTCCTGGTTTGTTCACGTGTAATCCAGTCATCAGACCGCTCCGGGTGTTTGGAGCGTAACAAATTCTTGTGTTCATCCCTATACGGAGCCACCAAGGTGGAATTCTGTAGAACTGTGTAGTGTGCTTCAGTGAGAGAATGTTCGTCCATACATATTATTTATTCCCCTCCTAGCGTGCCTTTTCCATCCAGTCTGCCCTTATGCCGCGATTCAGGAACACCAATCGGCTTAAGGTCAGGAATAAAGTCAATACAAAACTCAATGACCTCCTCATTTTGATGGCCCTTGGAGATGCTTCCTTCTGGCCTAGCACGGTTATGAACATATTTCTTTAAGACTCCCATGAACCTCTCAAAGGGGAACATATTGTGTAGAAATACAGGACCCAAAACGTTAATCTCTTCGCATAGGTGAACTAGGATGTGCATCATGATGTTGAATAAGGATGGTGGGAACACCAACTCGAAACTGACAAGACATTGCACCAAATCATTCTGTAACCTTGGTATGATTTCTGGATCGATTACCTTCTGAGAGATTGCATTGAGAAATGCACATAGCTTCACAATGGCTAATCGAACGTTTTCCGGTAGAAGCCCCCTCAATGCAACCGGAAGCAGTTGCGTCATAATCACGTGGCAGTCATGAGACTTTAGGTTCTGGAACTTTTTCTCTGCCATGTTTATTATATTCGACGAGAAGCCAGACGGTACCTTAATACCGAGCAGGCATTCAAAGAAGATTTCCTTCTCTTCTTTGGTAAGAGCGTAGCTTGCATGACCCTGATGTATGCCGTCTTCTCCGTGCATACGTTGCTGGTCCTCCCGTGCCTCAGGTGTATCTTTTGTCCCATACACGCCCAAGAAGCCAAGCAGGGTCACGCAAAGATTCTTCGTCATGTGCATCACGTCGATTGCGGAGGGGACCTCTAGGTCTTTCCAATATGGCAGGTCCCAAAATATAGATTTCTTCTTCCACATGGGTGCGCGTCCGTCAGCGTCCTTCGGAACAGGTTGTCCGCCAGGACCCTTTCCAAATATCACCTTCAAATCCTTGACCATATCATGTACATCAGCACCAGTACGGTGGCGAGGCTTCGTCCGGTGATCCGCCTCACCTTTGAAATGCTTGCCTTTCTTTCTTACGGGATGCCTGCTCGGAAGAAATCGACGATGTCCCAGGTACACATTCTTCCTACAACTATTCAAATATATATTGTCGGTATCACCCAAACAGTGCGTGCATCAGCGGTATCCCTTGTTTGTCTGTCCTGAAAGGTTACTGAGAGCAGGCCAATCATTGATGGTCATGAACAGCAACGCCTTTAGGTCAAATTCTTCCCCCATGTGCTCATCCCACGCACGTACACCTGTTCCATTCCACAGTTGTAAGAGTTCTTCAACTAATGGCCTTAGGTACACATCAATGTCGTTGCCGGGTTGCTTAGGGCCTTGGATGAGCACTGGCATCATAATGAACTTCTACTTCATGCACAATCAAGGAGGAAGGTTATACAAACATAGAGTCACAGGCCAGGTGCTATGGTTGCTGCTCTGCTCCCCAAAAGGATTAATGCCATCTGCGCTTAGACCAAACCATACGCTCCTTGCGTCATCTGCAAACTCCTTCCCGTACTTTCTTTCGATTTTTCTCCACTGCGACCCGTCAGCGGGTACGCTCAACTTTTCGTCTTTCTGACGGTCTTCTCTGTGCCATCGCATCGCCTTGGCATGCTCTTTGTTTTGGAACAAATGTTTCAACCGTGGTATTATAGGAGAATACCACATCACCTTGGCAGGAGTCTTCTTCCTGGGGCGCTCGCCCTCGACATCACCATGCTCATCGCGGCTGATCTTATAGCGCAATGCACCACATACCGGGCAAGCGTTCAAATCCTTGTACTCACCGCGGTAGAGGATGCAATCATTAGGGCATGCATGTATCTTCTGCACCTCTAACCCTAGAGGGCAGGCAGCCTTCTTTGCTTCGTACGTACTCTCGGGCAATTCGTTGTCCTTTGGAAGCATATCCTTTATCATTACCAGCAACTTTCCAAATCCCTTGTCAAATACACCATTCTATGCCTTCCGTTGAAGCAATTCCAGTGTGGTGCCCAGCTTTTTCTTGTCACCTACGCAATTCGGGTACAACAATTTTTTGTGATCCTCTAACATGCGCTGCAACTTCTTCTTCTCCAAATCACTTGCGCAGTTTCTCTTTGCATCGGCAATGGCCCAACCTAGATCATCAACGGGCTCATCTGATGCCTCTTCTTCAGCTTCTTCCCGCATTGCTAGCTCAGCTTCTTCCCGCATTACCGGCTCAGCTTCTTCCCCCATTGTTGTATCATCGTATTCAGGGAACCCATGGCCAGGATAGCTGTCGTCATCCTCTTCATCTTCATTGTCTTCCATCATAACCCCTCTTTATCCGTGCTTGGTCCAAACATTATAGTGGGTCATGAAACCGGACTCAAACAGGTGGACGTGAATGGTTCTTAACATAGAGTAATTGCGACCATTCTTACAGCCAGCAAATGGACAAGGCATAAAACCATCCGCCCGCTTGTTTGCCTCAGCCGCAAGCAGAAAAGTATGCACGCCCTCAACGAACTGGGGAGAGCATCGGTCATCGTACATCCATTGCCAGCTCATCTTCATTACACAACACCGAATAGACCAAATTAATACAAGTTCATTGTCGGGGGTTGGGTGCGACATATGCCAAAGGATGGCTTATCATGGTTGGGGCGAGTAGGACGTCGCCGGTGCCTGGAAACGGGATGAGGCGAAGACATGCACGCCGACGAATCTTACCCAGCTTTAGGGCTCTCCGAGGAGATAACGCCCCTACTGCTGCTCTGCGGGGTCTCCGCATGGTCACTAAGGCAAAGCGACTACAATGGTGCTCCTGGAGCTGTATCGGGAGGCAGGAGAGGGCAAGGCTGGCTCTCTCCTCCCTATGCTATCTGGCCTATCTCTATCAAAGTCCGAACCCCTTGCATGGGTGCCCCGGGGGGTTTATATGGTCCCAGCCGTCTGTCTCTCAGACCGCCGTCCTTCCCGCCGGCTTCTGGGGCCCGCCGACTGGCGGGTCCCGCGGACAGGCTTGATACTGTAGCGGCACTCCTGATGATGCAAGCTTGGTCATTGGGTCGTGGCAACAGTGCCGCCGTCTATCGGGCGATCACTGTCTCCATTCCCCATCCTGTCTGGTTAATGGCTCGTGGGGCCCTAGGGAGGAGTCGGCCGACCCCAGGGAGGCCGACTCCCACAGGTCCGTCTTCGGGGCGCTCAGGCCGCCTTCGGTCCACCCACTGACAGGTGGCCCCGCGGTCTTCGGGTCGTACATGCCGGCATCGTGGGCGTAGTGCGTTGCGCACTGTGGCTGAGGTCAGGGCAGGCTTGGCAACAGTGCCGCGCCTCACCGGAGATCTTCCAGCGATACGACTCACTGTAGCCATGCCAGTCCTTCGTAAGCAGGGGGGAACGTCCACGCCGTGATCATACCCCGCATCGTACTTCAAGATGAGGGAGGAGTCATGGGCCGACTCTCCATAGTCGGCCTCTCTGGAGGTCGCCAGCTTGGAGTCGGCTTATCTCGGAGTCGTCGTCCGGGACTCGGCTTGTCTTGGAGTCGGCTCCTGGGACTCGGCCTGAGGGGCGCGGCCTGCCCCGATGTCGTGAAAGGTCCTGGGACTCGGGTTAGCCTACCCGTGGCCCGTTACTCCGACAGTAGTCCCCGAAGCTGGTGAAGCCCTGCGGACGCTGCATTGTGGGGCTTCAACAGTTTCAACCTCCCCGGAGCGTACTCTGGAACTCGGCTGCCGTCTTCCCTTGGGCCGACTGTCGAGAGTCTGATGTTTTCTAGCGAGGAGCCGCATCTTGAAAGTCGCGGCGGGAAACCAGGCGGCGTGCCTGATATGCTTCCCTGCAGCCATCGGTGCAGTCCTATCGCGTGGCGCCACGTGGAGAGGACAGTCTACCCGCCCACGCGCACGACGGGACGGGCCGTTAGGCGGGGCCCGCCACTACCGTGCCTCGGCATATGAACGGATCCCTTGCGGCCGTGGACGGTTGGTTTTCCCACGTCGTTACTGCACGCAGTAACTTCGTGGGGTAAATCATGGGGCGGCGTGGGGGATCGCAGTTAATCCCACGCCCGCCCCCTCGGCTTCTCAGCCCATAGGGCTATAAGTAGGCGGGGGGAGCGGAGCGGCACCGCACGTGCGCCCTTCTACCCCATTCCCCCGCCTCATCTTGCCTTCTCTCCCTCCTGCCTCTGCCATTGAGTGAGAGCACTCCATACCACGGCGATGAGCTCTTCCTCCGCCGTGGCCCCCGCCATGCGCTCCGGCGTGTGGGACGGCTCGGAGGTAGAAGACGAACACATCGAGTTCCTCCGCCAGACACGCCGTCTCCCCAGCGCGGACCTCGTGCGCGCCCGCCCCGCGCCGGAGGGGGAGACCCGACCGGCGCCGGAGGAGGGCGAGCGGGTCATCTTCTGCTCGCACCTCATGCGCGGCCTGGGGCTGCCGGCGAGCGGCTTCTTCCGCTCGTTCTTGGAGTTCCACAGCCTTCAACCACACCACCTCACTCCGAATACGGTGGTGTTGCTCTCCGCCTTCGCCACTCTTTGCAAAGGTTTCCTCGGCGTTCTCCCCACCCTCGAGCTGTGGGGAGAATTCTTCTCTTCTAAGCTTGGCACGTAAGTCGCCGGCATACCGGCTCAGTGCGGCACCTATATCGCGGTGCGGTGCTCGACAGCCGACAACCCTTTTCCTCCCATCACGCTGATCAAGTCGGTGAAGATGTGGCAGCGCTCATATTTCTACGTGAAGAACCTCTCCTTTGACGGCGACTGGGTCAACCTGCCGCCTTACAACGCCGCCCCCCTAACTGGGAGTCTCCCCAGCTGGTCTCACCGAGTCAAGACGCTGACTCCCGCCGGAGCCGCCGCCATAGCGCGACTCCGAGTCTTGACACAGTCGGAGGGTCTCGTCGGGGCCGACTTGCTGGCCACCTTCGTGGCGCGCCAAGTTCTCCCGCTCCAAGGCCGGCCTAACCTGATCTGTCAGATGAGCGGCCTCCGAGACCCAAGTCGGATGAGCACCAAGGAGATGCCCCGCAAGGAGGTGGCGAACTTGGTGAACCATATCGCGCACTGCGAATTCGAGGAGGACTGGCAGTTCGGCAAGGAGCCGTACTCGCGCGACAACCCCCCACCAGTGGTAAGTCGCGTCCCCCTATTGTTTTGTCTTCTTTGCGGCCGACTACAGCTTCTGACTCTTGTCGGTTTCTTCTGAGCTAGAACCCCCTCATGCAGCCTGCAGCCGGCACCACGAGACAGCTCCGCGAGTATGTTCCCGATCGCGCGGACAGCGACGTCGACGACCCCGACTTGGGGGCGGCGGCGATGGAAGCCGATGCCGAAGGCGGGGGAGGAGGAACAGAAGGCGGCTTCAGGCCCTCGGCCACCTTTGCCGACTGGCCTGATGACGACGCCGAAGGGGAAGTCGCCCCGCGCCACCAGCCGAGGGCCGGCTTGTCGGGCGCCAGCTCCTCCGCCGGCCTGGCTGGCCAAGGCGGCGCGAAGAGGCGTCACGCCGGGCCGAGTGCGCCCGGCGGCAAATTGAAGAAGCTCAAGAGGGCGGCCGCCGCGACCAAACGGGAGGAGGCGGCCGCGAAGGCCAACCGCTTCTGAAGGGAAGTGAGAAGGCCGCCGCTAGTCTCTGCGTAAGTCTTTATGCTCTTTTATTTTCCTTCGTTGAATCTTGTCCGAGTCTTCTTTTATTCTCCCTCCGTTCCCCTTCAGGGCCCCTCTTTCCCTTGAGAGAATCGCCGTCCCCTCCGTCATGGGGTTGGCAGAGACGTCCGCCAATACTCGGTGGGCCAATCCCGCCGCCGACCTCCGGGAGGCGACGGAGCGAAATGCACGGGAGAAGCGCGACGAGGAGGAGGCCGACCGCCTAGAGAAGGCGGAGGCTGAGAAGGCGGCCGCCAACGCCCAGAAGAGGCTGGAGGATGCCGAAGCCGCCCTTATGGCGAGACGGCGTGCCGAGGAGGCCGCACGTCGCCGATCGGCGATGCTCGTCCCCCCATTGTCGTCTGCGCCGCCGCCTCCGGAGTTCACGGGGCAGACCGGAGAGGCCGGCACCGAGAACCCCATCGTGGAGAAGGAGAGCGGCGAGGCTTCTATGTCGGACACTCTCGTGCCACCATCGCCGCCTCCGCTGCCGTCTGGGAGACCGCATGGCAAACAACCGGTGGGTCAGTCGGAGCCGCCGATCGCGGACGAGGCCAAGGCGCGGCTGCTTCTACAAGTCGCCTCGCCGGTGCGCCGCCGTCTTGAGAGGGCGACCTCGGGAGACCGGCACTGTCAGCTCGGCAACCCTAGACGCCGAGGCCACAAGAGCCGCGCTCACCGGGTGTTTGCGCGGAGGCGGCACCGGGCCGCTGAACCAAGCGCTCCTGGACGTTCAGGAGAAGCTGCGTGCTGAAGGCGACGCCCTTCAAGCTTGCACCAGGCCGCATCTGGCCGTGCGGACATCCGTCCGAGTACGTTTCCCTCTTCTTTTTGATTCTTGTTTTTCTCTGTGGGGCCATGCCAGCGCACCCACTGGGTGCAGTCCCCGAGTTCCGGGCTAGCTGCTGAGCAGGCGGTTCGGAACTCCCTCTGGCGAGTTCCAAATACTAACTTTGTCTCCATTGACTTATTGCAGGAGTATCATAACCTCCGCGCCACTGCCTTCAACCGCAATGTTGAGTAGTTGAACAAGCGGACCGCCGACTTGAAGGAAAGCCGGAGTAAGCTCTTTTTCCTTTTCTTCGCGGGGGCGTGCTGGCGCACCCGCGGGCTGTAGTCCCCGAGATTCGGGCCGACTGCTGAGCAGTCGGGCCGGATCTTCCCGGCGATCTACTTTGCTGACGACTTATTTGTCTCTTCTTTCGTTCTTCAGGCGCCAACGCTGCTCTTCAGGAGCAGCTAGGCGAGGCCAATACCGCCCGGCGTGCCAAGGAGGAGGAGTGTGGCAAGCTTGCCGCGGAGCGCGACCTGCTGGCAGCGCAGCTAGCCGAGCAGAAGGAGCTGCTCAAGAAGGCGCAGGACGAGGCCGAGAAGAGGGAGACCGCTCTCCTGGCCGAGTTTGAGAGCGAGCGCTCCTCCTGGACTGACAGGGAGGCGATGCTGACCTCCGGCTTCCACGAGATCGAGGATATCGTTGATGGTAAGTTTCTTTCATTTCTTCGGGCTTCCGACTATGCGACAGGCCGACTTCTAATTTTTCGACTTGCTTCTTTTTTTTCTTGGCAGACTTCTTCCCTGGTCACTCGCAGGCAGTCCCTCTGGCCATCGAGGCTACTCGAGAGGCGCGAAGGGAAAACAGTGAGGAGATCGCCGCTAACGCCCCCCGAACCATCGATGAGCAGCTTATGAGCCTTGAAGCCCGTCTTCGTCCGGCTCACCAGCTGTTGCGCCAGCTTTAGCGTGCCGGTGCCCTGGTGGTTGCCGCCCTGTGGCCAGACATGCCGGCTCTGCGCACCGCCAGTCGGACCGCCGACTGGCTGGAAGTCACCGCCGGCCGTCTTGAGGCTTGGAAGGGCTCCTCGGCCCGGGCCGGAGCGCGCCGGGCCTTGGTGTTCGTCAAGGCGTGGTATCCAGGGCTGGACCTGGACCGTCTAGCCGCGTTCCGGTCAGAAGCCCAGGCCGAGCTGGAGGCCGTGGAGGGCACCCTTATCGAGCGTGCGGCGGCCATTGCCGAGTACACGGACACCAGTGTCTTCGTGCCCGAGCGGGCTGAAGGCGGCGAGGAAGTGCCGCCAGAGTGGTTCGGGATGAACCCGGAGTATGGCAAGGACTCGGCGGAGGTGATCGACTCCAGCACCGAGGAGGAGGACGAGGCGGAGGACGAGGAGGAGGACGAGGGGATGAACCCGGAGTATGGCGAGCGCTCCTCCTGGACTGACAGGGAGGTGCCAGAAGACGGAGCAGGCGGCCAGCCTCAGCTCGACCGCGCCTCCAGCAACGAGCCGCATGGAGAGAAGGCGACTGCCGCCGGAGGCGACCAAACCGAGACCGCCCAACCGACTGCCCCGACGCTTGACACCGCCATCTCCTCCGATCTTCCGATCCCAGATGCCGCCTCCTAGGCTGCCTTTTCCGCCTCTGTTTGTCTGTCTTAGTAATCTTTTGGAAACTTTGTTAGATTCGAACAGTTCCACCCGTGGGGTGTATCTTGAACTTCTATTCGAAGATTCGGCCAAGGGCCTATGTAAATATTTATCTGATTTCCGTCTTTCCTTGCTTACTGCTCTTTAGGCTTTTCCCTTTGCCGCCTTCCTTTAGTTGCTGCCTTGCCAGTTGGACAGCCGCTCTGCGGACTGTCGTTGGGTCAAGTGCTTGGCTACTTCGGGAAGGCAAGTACTTGGCCGTTTAGAGTTTCTTTAGCAAGTCGGCTAGAAAGCGACAGGCCGACTACCCAAGAGTCGGCCGTCCTTGATAGAGGCTAAGACGGCGAGCCGACTACTCATGAGTCGGCTTTCTGTTTCAGAAATGCTGGAGGTTGTCTTACGCTATGTTCGTGCTTTAGGTCCTTAGCTATTTTCGTGTGGGCGCCCGTTCTTCCTCACTCCTGCCCGCCTCACAGTCGCTCTGCGAGCTGCGGCTTTGGCAGGAGGTGGATTGGGCACCGCGCACTACTTGTCTGACTGCAGGAAGCGCCTCATAGCGCAAGGCGGCGAGTCCCCGGGCCGACTAGTCTGGCCCGGTGCCAAGCGGCTTGTAATGAAAGTAATGTACTCGAAGGCATAATTCTTATCATACAGATAACAAAAATGGGCAGTCCCCGAGCTCGTCTCGGGGGGCCCAAGGTCTTTGGTACTTTTAATACAAAGGGGGTAGTGCGATACATACTGCATCAACTGTAAAATCTTCGAAGAAGATTTGCATTCCATGGGCGCTCTGTTTCTTTGCCGGAGTCGTCCCTCTTGCGCGCTCGAGGCTTCTGAGCGTTGATTAGATAGTAGGAGCCGTTGCCCAGGACTTTGCTGATGATGAAGGGGCCTTCCCAAGGCACCAACAACTTGTGCTGGCCGGCTGTTCTCTGAATCAGCCGGAGCACAAGGTCGCCCTCTTGAAATGATCTCGGCTTGACCTTTCGGTTGTGGTATCGGCGCAGACTCTGCTGGTTGATGCCGGACCGGCTGAGTGCTAACAGCTGGCCCTCTTCCAGCAGGTCAACGCCGTCTTGGCGTGCTTCTTTAGCTTCCTCTTTGGTGTACATGGTGACTCGTGGAGAGTCGAACTCTATGTCCGTCGGGATGACGGCTTCAGCACCGTAGACGAGGAAGAAAGGCGTGAAGCCGGTTGACTTGTTTGGAGTCGTGCGCAGACTCCAGAGGACGGATGGTAGCTCCTCAACCCAATAGCCGGCCGAACGCTCGAGTGGTTCGACCAGCCGAGGCTTGATGCCGGACAGGATGAGGCCATTTGCTTGCTCCACCTGGCCGTTTGACTACGGATGGGCAACGGACGCTAAGTCCAGTCGGATGCCCTGCATCGCGCAGAAACGGGCCAAGGCGCCTTTGGCAAAGTTTGTGCCATTGTCGGTGATGATGCTGTGCGGTATGCCATACCGCACTGTGATGTCGACGATGAAAGTCACTGCAGTCGGACCGTTCAACTTCTTGATGGGCTTTGCTTCTATCCACTTGGTGAACTTGTCCACCGCGACAAGCAGATGAGTTAGGCCGCCTCGGGCCGTCTTGAATGGTCCCACCATGTCCAGGCCCCAAACTGCGAAGGGCCAGGCGATGGGGATTGTCTTCAGCGCGGAAGCCGGCTGAAGTGGCTTGGAGCGGAACTTCTGGCGCCCCTTGCATTTTTGGATTAACTCTTTAGCCTCTTCCAGGGCAGTCGGCCAGAAGAAGCCGTGCCGAAAGGCTTTGGCGACGAGTGCTCTTGAAGCTACATGGTGGCCGCACTCGCCCTGATGAATGTCTCTGAGAATTGCTTGGCCTTGTTCTGGCTCTATGCAGCACTGGTAGACACCAGTGATGCTGCGCCTGACCATCTCTCTGTTGATTATGGTGTATGCTACCGCTCGGCGCTGCACTTGCCGAGCGAGGATCTCGTCGGTCGGCAGCTCTCTATTCACTAGAAACTTGAGGATGGGCTGCGCCCATGAGGGTGCTGCTATTTCTTCAACTGCTACCACTGCGACTTGGACAAGGGTGGCTGGGCTGGGAGGCGGCGGGCTAGAGTCTGCGGCCGCTTGCTGGATTGACGGAGTCCTTGGGCCGACTGGCGCAGTCCCTGGGCCGACTGGCGCAGTCCCCGGGCCGGGTTCTGAAGTCCCCAGGCCGGCTTCAACTATGATTTTCTTGGGGCCGTCTGCTGGGGCTCTTGAGTCGGATCCGACTTCTTCTGGAGGAGCCGGCACAAAGATGGAGTCTGACTCTGGTGAAGGCTTGATAGACGGCTGGAGGAGGCGCTGAAGAGCGACTCCGGATGGTATCGCTTGGCGGGTGGAGCTGACTCGTGCCAAGGCGTCTGCTTGGTCATTGTCATTCCTTGGCACGTGGAGGAACTCGCACCCCTCGAAGTATCCGCTGAGTTGCTGCACCAGGAAGCGGTAGCTCGCCATGTTTGCATCTTTGGCGTCCCAGTCGCCAGATGACTGCTGGACCACCAAGTCGGAGTCGCCATAGCACAGGATCCGGCGAATGCCGAGTTCTTTGGCAAGCCGGAGCCCATGAATGAGCTCCTCGTATTCGGCGACGTTGTTGGAGGCGGCGAAGTGGATCTGCAGCACATACTTGAGCTTGTCGCCTTTAGGGGAGGTGAGGACGACGCCGGCTCCCAGGCCGGTGCGCATCTTGGAGCCGTCGAAATGCATCCGCCAATGTGTGGAGTCGGGCGCTGGCGGCAGGTACTAGGTCTCGGCCCAGTCGACGAGGAAGTCGGCCAGTGCTTGCGACTTGATGGCGGTGCGGGGCTGGTAGTAGATGGTGTAAGGAGCCAGATTTATGGTCCATTTGGCTACTCGGCCGGAGGCGTCTCGGCTTCCAATGATCTTGGCCAGCGGAGCCATGCAAACCACGGTGATCGGATGCTCTTGAAAGTAAGGCTTTAGCTTCTTGGCGGCAAAATGCACACCGTAGCACATCTTCTGGTAATGGGGGTAGTTCTGCTTGGAGGCCGGCAGTACCTCGCTCAAGTAATATACTGGTCTCTGGACAGGTAGCACCTTGCCTTCTTCCTTGCGCTCGACTACAATGACTGTGCTGACTACTCGGCTGGTGGCGGCAATGTATAGGGGCATGGGCTCTTTGGGAGTCGGAGCCGCCAGCACAGGGGGAGTAATCAACATCTTTTTTAGTTGAATAAAAGCCTCGTCCGCCTTGGGAGTCCACTCAAAGAAGGCCGTCTTCTTCATGAGCTGATATAAGGGGAGAGCCTTCTCGCCCAGCCGACTGATGAATCGGTTGATGGACGTCAAACAGCCAGTGAACTTCTGCACCTCTAACAGTCGTCTGGGCGCTTCCATCCTCTCGATGGCCTTGATCTTCACAGGATTGCACTTTATGCCGCGTTCGGAGACCAGGAAACCGAGGAGCTGGCCGGCTGGTACTCCAAAAACGCACTTCTTTGGGTTGAGCTTGATCTGGAATCGGCGCAGGTTCTCAAAGGTCTCCTTGAGGTCTTCTAGCAGCGTCCCACGCTTCTTCGTCTTCACCACCACATCATCCACGTAGACGTGGGCGTTCCTACCGAGTTGCTTGAGGAGGCATTTCTGCATGCAACGCTGAAAGGTGGCGCTGGCATTCCTCAAGCCGAACGTCATCGTCAGGTAGCAGAAGGCTCCGAATGGTGTGATGAAGGCGGTCTTCAGTCTGTCTGCCGGGTTCAGCTTGATCTGGTGATATCCTGAATATGCATCTAAGAAACTCAGCAGCTCGCATCCGGTTGTGGAGTCTATCACCTGATTGATTCTTGTCAGGGCAAACGGATCCTTTGGGCAGGCTTTGTTGAGGCTTGTGTAGTCAATGCACATCCGCCATTGCTTGTTTTTCTTCAGTACCAAAACCGGGTTTGCCAGCCACTCTGGAAAAAACACCTCCATGATGAAGTCGGCCGCAAGAAGCCGGGCTATATCTTCTCCAACAACTCTTCTCTTCTCTTCTGACAGGCGGCAAAAGGGCTGCCTGATGGGTTTCACATCTGGCCTGAGATGTAGCTTGTGCTCGGCGAATTCCGTCGGTACACCTGGCATGTCTTTGGGAGACCATGCAAAGATGTCTCGATTCTCACGGAGGAAATAGACGAGCTCGCCTTCCTATTTGCTGTCAAGGTTTGCACCGATGACAGCATGCCTCTCTAGGTGCTCCGGGTCCAAGGGTATCTTCTTGGTCTCTTTGGCTGGCTTAAACGAGCCCTCAGCTTTCGACTCCTTGGGGTCGGGCGACATCTCTGGCTACTTTCCGGCCATCGCCACGACTCGGTCAAGGAGCCGCTTCTCAGCTGCGATCACCAGGGACTCGGCCAGTCGGCTGCTCTCGGCCGCGCAGGCGGATGACTTTCTGTAGTCGCCGGCTACGGTCAGAATTCCCTTGGAACTCGGCATCTTCATCTTGAGGTAGGCGTAGTGAGGAACCGCCATGAACTTGGCCAAGGCAGGTCGGCCAAGCAGTGCGTGGTATGGGCTTTCCAGGTCCACTACTTCAAACCAGACTGGCTCTCGGCGGAAATGATCTTTGTCTTCGAAGAGGACGTCTATCAGGATCTTTCCGATTGGTGAGCAGGAAAGGCCGGGTACAATACCATGGAACACAGTCCGGCTGCTCTGCAGCTGTCTTTGCCTGATTCCTAGCTTCTCCATGGTATCTTTGTATAGGATGTTGATGCTACTGCCTCTATCTATCAGCACTCTCGAAAAGCAGGCGGCCCACCTATTAGTGGCCAAGGTGGCACCTAGGACCAGGGCATAGGAACCCGGATTCGGCATCACCTCTGGGTGATCCGCTCTACTCCAACTGATAGGCCTCTCAGACCAATGCATGAACTCTGGAGTGTTTGCTGCCACTGCATTTACTTCTTGTTGCTGCTACTGTCTGCTGCGTCGATCATCAGCCACGCTGGTAAACACCACGTAGGCTCCATGCTCTTCTGGGTACTCGTCTTGCACTGCGCCGACTGGCCGAGCAGCCGGCTGCTGGGGCGGCGGCGGAGGCGGCGGTCCAGCAGGCGGAGGGGCAAGGAGGCCGTCTCCCTTGGCGATTCTGGTGAGCCAGTGGCACTTTCGGGTGGTATGGTTTGATGGCTTCGCGCCACTGTGGAATTTGCAGGGACCATCCAGAGTCTGCTCATAGGAAAAGGTCGGCAACCAATTGGATTTTCCGCCTTTCTGCCGCTTGGCCGGAGGCTGCCCCTTCGGCTGTTGATCTTCAACTGTCGCAACCTGCCGACTGTTGGAAGTCGGCGGTTGGGCCTTGCGCTTGTTGTCGCTCTGTTGTTGGCGCCGACTGGCGTCTCCAGCTGGAGTTCTGGGAGCCTGAGGAGCCACCTTGCCAGCCGCATTGACTTGAATCTGTGTCTTCATGGAGGAGTCGGCCGTGGCGTACTTGTCTGCTATGACTAGCAGTTTGTCGAGGGTTTCTGGCTCGTCGCAGAGGAGCCTGTGCTTGAGGAGGGTGCCTTCTCGGCACCCGGCAGTGAAGTACTCGATGGCCTGCACCTCGTGCACGCCCTCGCAGGAGTTCCGAAGCTCGCCCCAGCGCGTGAGGTAGTCGCGTGTTGACTCATCAGGGCCTTGCACGCACAAGGAAAGCTGGCGCGGCTTGGGAGGTCACTTGTACGTGCTCGTGAAGTTGCGGATGAAGGCTTCGGTGAAGTCGACCCAGCTGTTCATGCTGCGGGGCTTCAGACTGTTCAACCATGTCCGGGCCCTGCCCTGGAGCATGAGGGGAACGTACTTCACGGCAACCCGCTTGTTGCCGTTCGCTATGCTGACGGATGTGGAGTAATCTATCAGCCAGTCTTCCGGCTTCACAGAGCCGGTGTACTTGGGTGTGTCTCGGGGGAGCGTGAACCCTTTGGGGAAGGGGTCGTCTCGGATGCGGGGCCCGAAGCAAGGCGGACCCAGCTCGTCTTCTTCTTCCAGCGCCAGGGATCAGTGGAGTCGGTCGATTCGATGGCGGGCGTCATTCTCTCCGACTCCTTCTCGACGGCCGAGGCGGCCGCCGAGAGTTGGATGCTCAACAGGCGGCGGGGAAACTCGCCGTTCTCTTCTTGGTGGGGGAGGCAGGTAGTCATCCCACCGCTCTACAGCTCTTAGACGGCCGTCTTGGTCGTGCTCAATGGTGATGTGAGTCCGACTACGACTGACAGCCGGCTCCTTTTCCTTCCTTCTGCGGACTCCGCCAGTCGGCGTCCGAGATGTCGCGCCTTGATCTCGGCGGGGAGGCAAGTCGTCGTTCGGTTGCTGCAACGCATCCGCGCGGCCGCCGGCCGCGTTCTGCACAACAACCGCATCGAGGAGCTGCTGGACTCGCTCCGTCATCATGCGGCGCTCCTCGCCCTCGAAGTTCTTCAACTCGTCAGTCGCCGCTTGGGCAGCGCGGATGTTCTCCGCTGGGGTGGCGTATACGGGGTGTTTTGCCCCGAACAAGTCGGCGATGGTTGCGCCGCGCTGCCGGACCACGCCTAGACGGCTCGGCCCAGTTGGAGCCAGCGAGCCGCCCACAGCGCGATCCATCTCGCGCTGGTATGCTTCTGACAGGCGCCTCATGCTCGCCAACCTCTTGGTGCCTTCGATGATCTGAAGGCGGCGTGTCTCCAGCATCTCGGCGTCTGCGTCCTCTGGAATGGGCGCCGTTAGGTCTTGCAGGGCCGCAGCGAGCGGGTCCTAAGCTTCTTCGCCGGAGCGCTCGTCGTGACTGATGACGAGCACCTCCGTGACGGCGCTTCCGCCACTCTCCTCATGAGGAAGCGGCTCGTCGTAGACCACCACGTTGGTGGGGAAAGTGTCAAGTGACACGGCATCAGAGTCGACCAACATCGGGTCGGTGGAGCCTACGGACTCCAAGTCCACGGCAGGCTCGCCGGTGACGTGGAGTTGGTCGAGGAGGCCTGCGAGGAGACTCTCGGGGTCACCCGTGCTTGCGTCGGATGCAGGCTCGTCGGAGAGGCGCACCTCGCCGACAAGTTCGGCGAGGCTGCTTGCTGCACAGGCGGCCTCAGCGCTGCGCAGCGCGTCGATGTAGACTCCATCTGGTGAGCCTGGCTGGCTGCGCTCGCCAGGGAGGAAGAGGGTTCCCGTCCAGAACAGATCTCCGGACGACGGTGCACCAGGCCCCAAGGTGGGTGCCAAATGTCGGGGGTTGGGTGCGACATATGCCAAAGGATGGCTTATCATGGTGGGGGCGAGTAGGACGTCGCCGGTGCCTGGAAACGGGATAAGGCGAAGACATGCACACCGGCGAATCTTACCCAGCTTCAGGGCTCTCCGAGGAGATAACGCCCCTACTACTGCTCTGCGGGGTCTCCGCATGATCACTAAGGCAAAGTGACTACAATGGTGCTCCTGGAGCTGTATCGGGAGGCAGGAGAGGGCAAGGCTGGCTCTCTCCTCCCTATGCTATCTGGCCTATCTCTATCAAAGTCCGAACCCCTTGCATGGGTGCCCCGGGGGGTTTATATAGGCCTACCCCCCGGGGGTACAATGGTACCGGCTGGCGCGGGTCCCAGCCGTCTGTCTCTCAGACTGCCGTCCTTCCCGTCGGCTTCTGGGGCCCGCCGACTGGCGGGTCCCGCGGACAGGCTTGATACTGTAGCGGCACTCCTGATGACGCAGGCTTGGTCATTGGGTCGTGGCAACAATGCCGCCGTCTATCGGGCGATCACTGTCACCATTCCCCATCCTATCTGGTTAATGGCTCGTGGGGCCCTGGGGAGGAGTCGGCCGACCCCAGGGAGGCCGACTCCCACAGGTCCATCTTCAGGGCGCTCAGGCCGCCTTCGGTCCACCCACTGACAGGCGGCCCCGCGGTCTTCGGGTCGTACAGGCCAGCGTCGTGGGCATAGTGCATTGCGCACTGTGGCTGAGGTCAGCGCAGGCATGGCAACAGTGCCGCGCCTCGCCGGAGATCTTCCAGCGATACGGCTCACTGTAGCCATGCCGGTCCTTCGTAAGCAGAGGGGAACGGCCACGCTGTGACCGTACCCCACATCGTACTTCGAGATGAGGGAGGAGTCATGGGCCGACTCTCCATAGTCGGCCTCTCTGGAGGTCGCCAGCTTGGAGTCGGCTTATCTCGGAGTCGCCGTCCGGGAGTCTTGGAGTCGGCTCCTGGTACTCGGCCTGAGGGGCGCGGCCTGCCCCGATGTCTTGAAAGGTCCTGGGACTCGGGTTAGCCTATCCGTGGCCCGTTACTCCGACATTCATACATAAAGTTCATACAACACTTAAATGCAACAAACAAATAACTCTCTAGCTAAAGCATTTAAATGCAACAACAAATGCGATCAAGATCGCAACTAAGGTAACAATTGATCCAACAGCATAATGATACCAAGCCTCACTATCGATGGCATATTTTCTAATCTTTCTAATATTCAAGCGCATTTTCTCCGTCTTGATCTTGTGATCATCGACGACATCGGCAACATGCAACTCCAATTCCATCTTCTCCCCCTCAATTCTTTTCAATTTTTCTTTCAAGTACTCGTTTTCTCTTTCAACTAAATTTAACCTCTCGACAATAGGGTTGGTTGGAATTTCCGGTTCACATACCTCCTAGATAAAAATATCTATGTCAACTTGATGGGCATAATTTGTCATAAACACGAAATGCAACAAATAGTTTTAAAAGAGAATATACCACATCCGAATCATAACAAGGATGAGGGCCGATGGGGACAGATATCAAAACCATGGCACTATGTATAACAAACAACGTACGGGTAAGATAATTATCATACGAGTAACTATATATCCAAATCACACAAACATCAATTTTTTATATAAAATTTCATGAACAAGAGGCTCACCACAAGGTGGTGCCTGCGACGGGACGGTGCGGACGATCGACGGTGGTTACGACGGAGATTTAGAAGGCACTAAGTAAACCACACCTACATATGCAAACTAAGTGTTATTTTTGACCTCAAATTGCATATAAATCAAATACTAGCACATATATATATTTCCTCCCAAATTACTAAACTCACAAATTAATAACTATATAAAGCATTGCAAGAGCTAATCTAGCAATGAGAGATGAAAGGACAAAGTTGCTAACCTTTGTGATCACTTGAATGGATGGGGGCCTTCAAATCTTGACAAAATTTGGGCAAAATGTGTGATGAGCTCGAGGGGAGAAGAGGAAGAACAGAGAGGAGAGGAGAGGGGAAAGGGGGAAGAACAGAGTGAGCTGGACGAAGGGTTTATATGCAGGATGACCTATAGTACCGGTTCGTGGCACGAACCGGTACTAAAGGTGCTGGAGGGGGCCCAGACTGACAACATCCTGCCACCACTCTCATTAGTACCGGTTCGTGGCACGAACCGGTGCTAAAGGTTAGCCACGAACCGGTACTAATGAGAGCGGCCCGGCTAGCCGTTGGAATCGGCACTAATGTATACATTTGTGCCGGCTCTAATACAAACCGGCACTAATGTGCTTCACGTTTGACCCTTTTTCTACTAGTGCATGGCCGGCTCAGCTTCTTCCCCCATTGTTGTATCATCGTATTCAGGGAACCCATGGCCAGGATAGATATCGTCGTCCTCTTCTTCTTCATTGTCTTCCATCATAACCTCTCTTTCTCCGTGCTTGCTCCAAACATTATAGTGGGGCATGAAACCGGACTCAAACAGGTAGACGTGAATAGTTCTTGAGTTAGAGTAATTGTGATCATTCTTACAGCCAACACATGGACAAGGTATAAAACCATCCGCCCGCTTGTTTGCCTGAGCCGCAATCAGAAAAGTATGCACGCCATGAACGAACTAGGGAGAGCATCGGTCATCGTACATCCATTGGCGGCGCATCTTCATTACACACCACCAAATAGACCAAATTAATACAAGTTCATACATAAAGTTCATACAACACTTAAATGCAACATACGAATAACTCTCTATCTAAAGCATTTAAATGCAACAACAAATGCGATCAAGATCGCAACTAAGGTAACAATTGATCCAACAGCATAATGATACCAAGCCTCACTATCAATGGCATATTTTCTAATCTTTCTAATCTTCAACCGTATTTTCTCCATCTTGATCTTGTGATCATCGACGACATCGGCAACATGCAACTCCAATTCCACCTTCTCCCCCTCAATTCTTTTCAATTTTTCTTTCAAATACTCATTTTCTCTTTCAACTAAATTTAACCTCTCGACAATAGGGTCGGTTGGAATTTTCGGTTCACATACCTCCTAGATAAAAATATCTATGTCAACTTGATGGGCATAATTTGTCATAAACACGAAATTCAACAAATAGTTTTAAAAGAATATACCACATCTGAATCATAACACGGACGAGGGCCGACGGGGACAGATATCAAAACCATGGCACTATGTATATCAAACAACGTACGGGTAAGATAATTATAGAAGTAACTATATATCTAAATCACACGAACATGATTTTTTTTATATACAAAAGATACGAACAAGAGGCTCACCACAAGGTGGTGCCGGCGACGGGTCGGTGCGGACGATCAACGGTGGTTACGACAGAGACGGGAAGGCACTAAGTAAACCACACCTACATATGCAAACTAAGAGTTATTTTAAGCTCAGATTGCATATAAATCAAATAAACTACCACACATAATTCCTCCCAAATTACTAAAACCCACAAATTAATCACTATATAAAACATTGCAAGAGCTAATCTAGCAATGAGAGATGAAAGGACAAAGTTGCTAACCTTTGTGATCACTTGAATGGATGGGGGCCTTCAAATCTTGACAAAATTTGGGCAAAACGTGTGATGAGCTCGAGGGGAAGAGAGGAAGAATAGAGAGGAGAGGGGAAAGGGGGAAGAACAGAGTGAGCTGGACGAAGGGTTTATATGTAGGATGACCTGTAGTACCGGTTCGTGGCATGAACCAGTACTAAAGGTGCTGGACGGACCCCAGTCTGACAACATTCTGCCACCACTCTCTTTAGTACCGGTTCGTGGCACGAACCGGTGCTAAAGGTTCGCCACGAACCGGTACTAAAGAGAGCGGCCCGCCTAGCCATTGGAACCGGCACTAGTCACGTTAGTGCCGGCTCAATTTAAAACCGGGACTAATGAGCTGTACATTAGACCCTTTTTCTACTAGTGATGTGTCCGGATATGTTATTCCTTTCTGTAAAATCGACTTTGTGCAAACCCTAAGCCCATCCGGTGTTTATATAAACTGGAGGGTAGAACGAAGGCAGGGGCACAATATTGCTAGGCTAGCTATCTAGGGTTAGCCAAACCGATCTCATGGTAGATCAACTCTTGTAATCCCTATACCCTCGAATATAATCAAGCAGGAGTAGGGTTTTACCTCCATTACGAGGGCCTGAACCTGGGTAAACATTGTGTCCCTTCTACATTGTTATTGTTGATCCTCAGACGTACAACTTGGCCCCTCCTACCCGAGATCTGCCGGTTTGAACACCGACATTGGTGCTTTCATTGAGAGCTCCGTTGTACCATCGACAGAAGGATCAATGACTCGCCTCTTCGGCAATGGTGACGCTACGTCCAGGGAGATTTTTCTTCCTAGACAGGTTTTTGTGTTCGGTGGCTTCGTGCTTCGAGCCAACTCCATCGGCCGCCTTGAGTAGGTCGATAGTTACGCCCCCGACCGTCAGATCATGTTTGGAAACCTGAATTACGTCGCTGACATCTGAGGAGATCTAGTTTTTGATGGGTTCGCGGCCTCGACCGCCGCACTGTGTCCCATCCAAGAAGAATCTTCGGATCCCCTGCCAGATCCCGGCCGGGGGTCAACATCCACCTCGACCCTAGATCCGGAGTAGGCCTCATCGTCCGAAGACGGGAGCTTAAACCCCGCCAAACTTCTTCCCCTTATCGAACTTCCTTCTGAAGACCCAGGCACAGGCTTAAACCTGGTTCTAGACAACCGCGCCGAACTACTGAGGTCCACACTCAGTGGATCCAATCAGGCACTCCAAGCTGAACACATCGCGGCCCCAATTTCCGCTCCCGCTCTTAGATGAAGTGTGGTGTGTGATGCAGTCTCTCGCTATCACGGAGGCTTTAACTCCGAACTACACCTAGCTCGAACTACACCCACCCACCACCAACTTGATAGCCACTGTCGAAGACTTAACCGACATGCTGGATTATGCGTCTGAAGACATCGACGACATGGACGATGATGTCGAAGACGAATCAAGCCAAGTCCCGCCCGTTACGGCGCGTTGGACGGCCACCTCAACTTACGATGTGTACATGGTGGACACTCCGAAGAACGACAAGGACAACCCAAACCCAGATGACGATAGACCCGTCGGTAAGCCACCAAAGCACCAACGTCAGCGGCGTCGCTCTCAATAGTGTCGGGCGAAGGATAGTAATATCGGCACTAGAGAAAATGAAACTTCGGACGGCGCCGAGGATACCGAAAACCTTATCGAGCCCACATCCAAACAGGACGAGCGGGAAGAAGGTGAACAAAGCCCTGGACACTCTGACAATGAAGATGCGGAGGACCGCAACTACATGCTAGAATCTGAAGAGGAGGTTAGCCTTGGTGGCGAATACTTCATCGTCCTAGAAGAACCCCTCGATCAATAATGCTTCAAGCAACATCTCATTGCCACAGCTCAGAGCCTGAAGAGGAAGCAGCAGCAGCTCAAAGAAGAGTAAGACACGTTGAACGAAAGGTGGACTAAGGTCCTGGCCGCTGAGGAATACGGCCAAGAGCGACCTATCAAAAGTTACCCTAGGCATAAGCTGTTGCCTCAATTCAATGATGAGGTCCTTGAACCAATACCGTCAAAATACAATCAGGTAGACCAACCAGACCGACTACCACCTGGAAGGGATAAAGTGGCATATCAAGCCGAATACCAACCCATGCCCCCTCGCCGAAGAGGCAGGGAGACTGCATCCACGGGCTATACATACGACTTGCAACCTGATCCATCTATGGATCAAGGGGGCGTGCCCCGGCATGAGATAATAGCTATGAAGCCCGGCGTGACGATCGCTATTATGTTCGGGATCAGTACCGAACCCAGAGGCCAGCCGATCTCCGCCATGACATTGCTAGATAAAGAGGAGCTGCACACCCCCTATGCTTCACTGATGAGGTTATGGAACATTAGTTTCCAGATGGGTTCAAACCCGTAAACATCGAACCATACGATGGAACGATGGATCCGGTCGTCTGGATCGAAGACTTCCTTCTCCACATTCATATGGCTCGAGGAGATGATCTCCACGCCATTAAATATCTTCCCCTAAAGATGAAGGGGCCAGCACGGCACTGGCTAAACAGCCTCCCAGAAAACTCCATTGGAACCTGGGAAGACTTGGAAGATGCTTTTAGGGCTAATTCCCAGGGCACCTATGTCCGGCAACAGGATGCTGACGACTTGAGTCACATAATCCAGCAGCCAGTCGAATTAGCCCGCAAGCTTTGGAATCGATTCTTAACCAAAAAGAACCAGATCGTAGACTGTCCGGACGCCGAAGCCATAGCGGCCTTCAAGCACAGTGTCTGTGATGAATGGCTCGCCTGACACCTTGGGCAGGAAAAGCCGAAGACCATGGCAGCATTAACGACACTCATGACCCGCTTCTATGCGGGCGAAGACAGCTAGCTGGCTCGTAGAAGCAACAGCTCAGGTGACCCCGGCACCTTTGAGGTGCGGGATGGCAATGGCAAACCTCGTCAAAATAAAAACAAACGTCGGAACAATAGCACCGACAACGCAGACAACACGACAGTCAATGCCGGATTCCGCGGTCCTAAGTCCAGTCAGCGGAAGAAACCTTTTAAATGTAGCAAGGACGGGCCATCCAGCTTAGAAAAAATCCTCGAGAGGCCCTGCCAGATTCATGGCACACCCGATAAACCTGGAACCATACCAACAGGGACTGTTGGGTCTTCAAGCTGGCCGATAAGTTAAATACCGAAAACAAGGGAAAAGGGCCTCCAAGCGAAGATGAGGATGAGCCCTGTCAGGCGAACACCGGGGGTCAAAAGCAGTTTCCCTCGAGGTGAGGACAGTGAATATGATATATGTCACTCACATCCCTAAAAGGGATAGCAAACGCGCATTAAGGGACGTCTATGACGTAGAGCCTGTCGCCCCCAAGTTTAACCCATGGTCAGCCTGTTTGATCACTTTTGACCGCAAGGACCACCCAACTAGTATCTGTCACGAGGGTTCGGCCGCCTTGGTTCTCAATCCAATCATCGACAGATACCACCTCACTAGAGTCCTTATGGATGGAGGAAGCAATCTCAACTTGATCTATCAAGATACTGTCCGAAAGATGGGGATTGGCCCATCATGAATCAAGCCTAGTACCACTACCTTTAAAGGTGTGATACCAGGAGTGGAGGCCCGTTGCACGGGCTCAATCACTCTGGAGGTGGTGTTCGGCTCCCCGGAAAACTTTCGCCGCGAGGAGTTAATCTTCGACATCGTCCCTTTCTGCTGTGGCTACCATGCACTGCTCGGATGAACTGCCTTCACCCGCTTTAACGCAGTTCCTCACTATGCTTACTTGAAGCTCAAAATGCCTGCACCTCGTGGCGTCATCACAGTCAATGGTAACATGGAGGGATCGCTCTGTACCCGAAGAGCGCACACTACTAGGGAAAACCCTAGCAGTAGCGCGTGTTTTGTGTCCACTAGTAGCGCGGGTGGCCGCGCTACTAATAAGGCGCTACAGCTATTGCTTAGCAGTAATGCGTGCCCGCACACGCTACTGCTAGGACAAATAGCTGCAGCGTTTATTCAGAACCACGCTACTGCTAAGATAACTACTTGCAGCGTGTTTTCTGTCCATCGCTACTAGTATTGTTTTAATTTTTTAATTTTTAGTGTATTTATGCGCCATCGTACAAATATTGGTACAATACCAGTTATGAGGTTTACATCATTATGTCCATAACAGTGTGTCAAATGAAGGTGGATTAGGTTCAAGTGGAGGCAATATGTGGTGCATGTCAAAAGTATACTACTAATCCAAACTTGATCTAGTTTGGACTAGTAGTACTTTCGATGTGCACCACATGTTGCCTCCACTTGAATCTAATCCGCCAGCACAAGCTATTTAATCATCATCATAGTCATTACCACCAACAGTATTTATTTAATCACCACTAAAACTAGCTAATAATAATCATCATAGTCATTACCACCAATACTAGCTATTTTATCATCATAGTAATAGTGTAGCACATCATCATCCTCAAACTCATTTCTAGCTAGCTAATCACTCCTGCTGCTCTCTCTTAGGTAAAATAACATAAAACATGTATATCTCTCCTCCTTGATCAAACTGGAGCATGCAGATGAACCTGTCTCCTAATCGTGGGTAGCGCATCTGTTTGCTGCCCCCTAGTACATCTCTGCGCTCCCCCATCACATATTTGGTCCAGTCTTGCACTATTAAGCATCCGTCGCTAATCTTGAATGCACTAAAGTAATCTGTAGGATATCTTGGCCGTAAGCTGGTAATACTCATGGTAACTTTAGTCTCAATCCCATAAGGCACAACATTCATCGGGAGTCCCTGTTGAAGAACATCGTACGGTAACATACTTAGCAATGAAGTTTAGCTACAATAATAATGTATGGAAAAGATGCACTGATGACAAATAGTAAAAATCTTACCATCCTTCCTAAATAGATGTGACCGTAGTTCATTACGAAAACTATTGGTCGCACATTTTTAGTACTAACATTTCTAAATGCAGGAAGAAAATTTGTCTTGACAATATCAAGATCCTCAAGCCATGAAACATAATGACTGAGCGCCTCGCAGTTGAGTTCAGCCCCAGGACAGTATACGGTCCTGTCTACCAAGCGCTGGACATGTTTGCTTGCACCAAAATAAGCTGACAATACAAATTAGTTGTCAACTATTTTTGAATAAACAATATCAAAAACATAAATATGGTTGAGAAACTTACATAATGGTATAACTGGAGGTGTCTGCACATCGACCCAGATGTCGGTATTACCTTCAATATCATCTTCGGGACGAATATCAAAGGTGATAACCATATCAGACTCAAATGCATAAGTCTTGCATAGTGCTCGTCATGTTTTGCATCCAAAATAGGTGTAGTCGTCTGAATTGTTTAATTTTGCATGGAAAATATAACCATGCTCAATCTTCAAGTAAACTTTCTTTTCCTCCATACTATGACTGAAACCTATCTTATCCAATACAAAAACTCTTGCATGGCAGGGGATACGCTAGTAGAATAGTAAAAAAAATATAAGTTGAAGCAAATGAAGCAGATGTCATGCTTAATTACGAAAAAAGACTTGTCATTGTGACTTACTGTATCCATTTCGAAGTTCTCGTCCAGCTTGATGCTGAAGCACCTATCATCATCTAGGAAGATTCTGTCGCACAGGCCGCGCTCATCTTCGCAGTATTTGCAAATACCGAAATCCTTTTCGTCGTCAGACATTTCCTATGTTCATAGTTAAAACATTAATTGAAAATCGATCGAAGACAACTACCAAGATACTCAACACACAAATCCGGGGCACTCGATATTTCCTACATATTCTGTCACAAGTCATGCCAAAATTCATGGAAAAATCCGGCATGACCTTTGCTAAAATAGGACATATCGAGCACCTGAAATTTGCCGGAACGGAAATGAATCAACACTCCGGCAAAACATAGGCCACTCGAAGGTGTAACCTACAAACATGACCGGCCACTTGGATATTGAGCAACACAAGATATACATTTCAAAATATCTTATAGGACTCAAATTAGCATGCATTCAATAAGCAAAAGTAAATCATCTCATGCGTCCGTACATCGTCGAATATTATCACTAGTACATCACGAATAATGTCATACGTATAACATCACTAATACAACTAAAACTCTAGCACACGACGGGTATCGGCGCGGGCGGTGGACACCCACAGAGAAGGAACCATCACGGGATCATAGCTCCAGTGAGATCCCCGGAGAACCTGCCAGGTATTGGAGAACGGCTTGTGCTCCAACGCAAACAAGTAGCAACGGACGTGCGCGTCCTCCTCAATGACACGGTGACGCACCACCTCCACGGAGCCCTCGAGCCTCTCGATCGTCACTGGCCCACGCGACCGCCACCAAAGAAGGTTCGGGTCCACGACAAGCTGGCTCCTCACCAACCTGCGCCCCCCGGTAGGTAGCGCCTCCCAGTACCACCCCGGTGGAGCCCAGTCCCGGACATGGCCGATCTGGTCAAGCAGGTGTCGTCCTCCACCGACTCGACGATGAGGATGCGGGATAGGCATCATCCACGTCGAGGCGGGAAAAATTGCTTTAACTAAAAAATAGAAACAAGTTCTTACTAACTAGTTCTATTAATTCAACTAGTTCTTACTAAAAATAAACTTACTATAAATAAAAATATTCTAGTACCTAATTAGTACCTAGTTCGTACTAACTAATTAGTACCTAGGAACTACTGCCCTAATTACCATCTAAGTAATTAACTAACTAGCACTAAAAATAGCCTAGGGTTCATACTAACTAGCACTAAATAGCTAGGGTTCATACTAAGAAGAGAAGAGGGATCGGAAGGGGAGAGTGCTTACAGAGGGCGGGGAGAAGGAACCATCACGGGATCATAGCTCCAGTGAGATCCCCGGAGAACCTGCCAGGTATTGGAGAACGGCTTGTGCTCCAACGCAAACAAGTAGCAACGGACGTGCTCGTCCTCCTCACTGACACGGTGACGCACCACCTCCACGGAGCCCTCGAGCCTCTGGATCGTCACTGGCCCACGCGACCGCCACCAAAGAAGGTTCGGGTCAACGACAAGCTGGCTCCTCACCAACCTGCGCCCCCCGGTAGGTAGCGCCTCCCAGTACCACCCCGGCGGAGCCCAGTCCCAGACATGGCCGATCTGGTCAAGCAGGTGTCGTCCTCCGCCGACTCGACGATGAGGATGCGGGATAGGCATCATCCACGTCGAGGCGGGAAAAATTGCTTTAACTAAAAAATAGAAACAAGTTCTTACTAACTAGTTCTATTAATTCAACTAGTTCTTACTAAAAATAAACTTACTATAAATAAAAATATTCTAGTACCTAATTAGTACCTAGTTCGTACTAACTAATTAGTACCTAGGAACTACTGCCCTAATTACCATCTAAGTAATTAACTAACTAGCACTAAAAATAGCCTAGGGTTCATACTAACTAGCACTAAATAGCTAGGGTTCATACTAAGAAGAGAAGAGGGATCGGAAGGGGAGAGTGCTTACAGAGGGCGGGGAGAGAGATGGGGTCGGGGGAGACGGCGGCACCATGGCGCGGCGAGGCGGGGTCGGGGGAGACGGCGGCGAGGCGGGTCGAGGGAGACGGCGGCGAGGCGGGGTCGGGGGAGACGGCGGCGAGGCGTGGTTGGGGGAGACAGCGACGAGGCAGGGTCGGGGAAGACGGCGGCGAGGCAGGGTCGAGGGAGACGGCGGCAAGGCGGGGTCGGGGGAGACAGCGGCGAGGTGGGGTCGGGGGAGACGACGGCGAGGCGGGGTCGGGGGAGACGGCGGCGAGGCGGAGGCGACAAGGAATAGTAGAGGAGAATTGGGGGAGGAAGCAGAGGAGAGGGAATCAGGCCGCACGGGGGGGGGGGGGGGGGGTTAGGTGGAAATAGCTTTAACTGTAGCGTTGGGAGGAAAAACGCGCTGCTGCTAAAATCCGTAGTAGTAGCGCTGTTTGTAGAAGGGCGCTACTACTATACCTAGCACATCGGGAATGGTGTGGCAATTATAGTAGTAGCGCTTTCTGCTCCTGCCGCGCTACTGCTAAGCGGCTAACAGTAGCGCGGTTCTGCCAGACGCGCTACTGCTATGTAGCAGTAGCACCTTATTTTAACAAGCGCTACTGGTAACATTCTGTGTATAAGGTTTTCCCTAGTAGTGACACTACGGCCTTATCAAGCCAAACAGCTCGTTGGATAAAGCCAACGACGCACCCAAACGAGTCCGATCCGTGCATAACAACAATAAATCAATGGATACAGACATTAATTAGTAGTTCATCCTCCGCCGACCACCCCATCAGGCCGCGGCTTACATACCACGCATACATAACTATGCACTAAAAATACCTTCTGCGGCGTTGCAGGAACACTGCGGAATAGGTCCATTACACAGCTTGACCACAATTGGACCGCATACATCTTTTTCCTTTTAACACAGGTTCATCAAGAGCCCTACTTACAAGATGGTTGTTGCAGGAGATCCCTTTGAGGCTAGCATATCCCAACCATCAAACGATCCTCTCAAAGGACCCACTACTAAGGAGGAAAGGTGCAGATGTGCGGCAGGGCATCATTGGAGTTCCTTTCCCGAACTACACTTTTTAGGCCCTGTGATAGACTTTCCCTTATGTAAAATCTTTTTCCCGGGCATGTAACATGACCCTCATATTGAACGACATTGTCTGTAGTCGACATATCAATAAAGATACAAAGGGCACAGACGTCACCTTCTTGGTTGGTTTCTTTTGATTTTCTCCTTATTATCCGTGCTCCCCCTTACAGTCGACGGGTTTACGTGGCTTGACACATGCTACCTCTTGAGCACTGTGTTGGTTTTCCCTTGAAGAGGAAAGGGTGATGCAGCAAAGTAGCGTAAGTATTTCCCTCAGTTTTTAAGAACCAAGATATCAATCCAGTAGGAGGCTCCAAGATGGGATCTCATGGATACAGAAGGTTGCGGCGGTGGAAATAGTTTTCCGTGGTGCTCCTAGATATTTTCAGGGTATGGAGGTATATATAGGCGAAGGAGGTAGGTCAGGGGAGCCACAAGGGGCCCATGAGGGTGGGGGGCGCGCCCTCCTGCCTCATGGAAGCCTCGGTTGCTTCTTGACGTCCACTTCAAGTCTCCTGGATTGCGTTTGTTCCAAAAAGATCGCTCCTAAAGGTTTCATTCCGTTTGGACTCCGTTTGATATTCCTTTTCTTCGAAACACTGAAATAGGCAAAAAAACAGCAATTCGGGCTGGGCCTCCGGTTAGTAGGTTAGTCCCAAAAAATGATATAAAAGTGTAAAGTAAAGCCCATAAACATCCAAAACAGGTAATATAATAGCATGGAACAATCAAAAATTATAGATACGTTGGAGACATATCAAGCTTCCCCAAGCTTAATTCCTGCTCGTCCTCGAGTAGGTAAATGATAAAAACAGAATTTTTGATGTGGAATGCCACCTAGCATAATTCTCAATGTAATTTTCTTTATTGTGGCATGAATGTTCAGATCCAAATGATTCAAAATAAAAGTTCATATTGACATAAGAAATAGTAATACTTCAAGCATACTAACAAAGCAATCATGTCTTCTCAAAGTAACATGGCTAAAGAAAGTTCATCCCTACAAAATCACATAGTTAGGCTATGTGTCATTTTCATTACACAAAATACTCCCATCATGCACAACCCTGGTTTCAGCCAAGAAATTGGTTCATATTTTTTAACGCGCTTCAGCTTTTTCAGCTCTCACGCAATACATGAGCGTAAGCCATGGATATAGAACTATGGGTGGAATAGAATATGATGATGGAGGTTGTGTGGAGAAGACAAAAAAGGAGAAAGTCTCACATTGACGAGGCTAATCAACGGGCTATGGAGATGCCATCAATTGATGTCAACATGAGGAGTAGGGATTGCCATGCAACGGATGCACTAGAGCTATAAATGTATGAAAGCTCAACAAAAGAAACTAAGTGGGTGTGCATCCAACTTGCTTGCTCACGAAGACCTAGGGCATTTTGAGGAAGCCCATCATTGGAATATACAAGCCAAGTTCTGTAATGAAAAAAATTCCCACTAGTATATGAAAGTGACAACATAATAGACTCTCTATATGAAGAACATGGTGCTACTTTGAAGCACAAGTGTGGAAAAAGGATAGTAACATTGTCCCCCATTTTTATTTTCTCTTTTTTTATTGGCCTTTCTTTTTATTGGCCTTTTTTATTTGGCCTTTCTTTTTTTATATAAGGGACAATGCTCTAATAATGATGATCATCACACTTCTATTTATTTACAACTCAAGACTAGAACAAGATATGAATCTATATGAATGCCTCCAACGGTGTTCCGGGATGGGCAATGAATCAAGATTGACATGTATGAAAAATTATGCATGGTGGCTTTGCCACAAATACGATGTCAACTACATGATCATGCAAGGCAATATGACAATGATGTTGCGTGTCATGATGAACGGAACAGTGTAAAGTTGCATGACAATATATCTCGGAATGGCTATGGAATTGCCATAATAGGTAGGTATGGTGGCTGTTTTGAGGAAGTTATAAGGAGGTCCAGCGAAGTTTGCACCAACTCTCTAGGTGAGAAAGGGCAATGCATGGTACCGAAGAGGCTAGCAATGATGGAAGGGTAAGAGTGCGTATAATCCATGGACTCACATTAGTCATAAAGAACTCATATACTTATTGCAAAAGTTTTATTATCCCTCGAAGAAAAGTACTACTACGCATGCTACTAGGGGGCAGGTTGGTAGGAGTTAACCATCGCGCGCCCCTGACCTCCACACATAAGGATAGCAATCAAAAGAGCACCCCATGCAATAAATTTGTTACACAACTTTTACCATACGTGCATGCTACGTGATTGCCAACTTCAACACAAGTATTCCTTAAATTCACAATTACCCAACTAGCATGACTCTAATATCACCACCTCTATATCTCAAAACAATTATCAAGCATCAAATTGATCATAGCATCCATTCACTTCCTATGATAGTTTTTATTATACCCAACTTGGATGCCCATCATTCTAGGACCAATTTTATAACCATAGAAAATACCATGCTGTTCTAAAAGACTCTCAAAATAATATAAGTGAAGCATGAGAGATCAACAATTTCTACAAAATAAAGACACCACCGTGCTCTAAAAAGTATAAGTGAAGCACATAGAGCAAAACTATCTAGCTCAAAAGATATAAGTGCAACACGTATTCTAATAAAGTTAAATCATGTGTGTCTCTCCCAAAAGGTGTGTACAGAAAGGATGATTTTGGTAAACTATAAATCAAAGACTCATATCATACAAGACGCTCCAAGCAAAACACATATCATGTGGCGAATAAAAATATAGCTCCAAGTAAAGTTACCGATAAACGAAGACGAAAGAGGGGATGCCTTCCGGGGCATCCCTAAGCTTAGTATTTTCGTTGTCCTTGGATTATCTTGGGGTGCCATGGCTATCCCCAAGCTTAGTCTATTGCCACTCCTTATTCCATAGTCCATCAAATCTTTACCCAAAACTTGAAAACTCCACAACACAAAACT
The DNA here is from genome assembly GCA_963921465.1 of Triticum timopheevii. Lineage (NCBI taxonomy): Eukaryota > Viridiplantae > Streptophyta > Magnoliopsida > Poales > Poaceae > Triticum > Triticum timopheevii. Next base: position 575,495,824 of record OY997264.1, on the reverse strand, counting down.
TAACAGGAAATCTCATGAGCTTCGTTAGTGCAAGAAAGAAAAACCACCACATAAGGTACTATAATGAACTCATATTTATTTATATTGGTGCTAAATCTACTGTATTTCAACTTCTCTATGGTTCATACCCCCCGATACTAGCCATAGATGCATCAAAATAAGCAAACAACACACAGAAAACAGAATCTGTCAAAAACAGAACAGTCTGTAGCAATCTGTAACTTTCGAATACTTATGGAACTATAAAAATCCTACCAAAATAGGAAGTCCTAGGAAATTTTTCTATTTATCTACTGCAGAAAGAATCAACTAAAAATTACGTTTATGTGAGTTACTAAAATTATTCTTGTGCGCTTAAAAGTTTCTGTTTTTCAGCAGAATCAAATTAAATATCACCCAAGATGATCCTATAGGTTCTACTTGGCACAAACACTAACTAAAACATAAGACCACATATAAACAGAGGCTAGATGATTTATTTATTACTAAAAAGAAGCAAAAAGCAAGGAGCAAAAATAAAATTGGGTTGCCTCCCAACAAGCGCTATCGTTTAACGTCCCTAGCTAGGCATAAAAGCGAGGATAGATCTAAGTATTGCCATCTTTGGTATTCAACTCATAAGTGGCTCGCATAATAGACTCATAAGGTAATTTGATTTTATTTCTAGGAAAGTGTTCCATGCCTTTCCTTAACGTAAATTGGAATCTAATATTTCCTTCCTTCGTATCAATAATTGCAGAAATCGTTCTAAGGAAAGGTCTACCAAGAATAATAGGACATGAAAGATTGCAATCTATATCAAGAACAATGAAATCTACGGGCACATTATTCCTATTTGCAACAATAAGAATATCATTAATCCTTCCCATAGGTTTCTTAATAGTGGAATCCGCAAGGTGCAAGTTTAAAGAACAATCATCAAAATCACAGAAACCTAACAAATCACATAAAGTTTTGGGAATCGTAGAAACACTAGCACCCAAATCACACAAAGCATAGCATTCATGATCTTTAATTTTAATTTTAATAGTAGGTTCCCACTCATCATAAAGTTTTCTAGGGATAGAAACTTCCAATTCAAGTTTTTCTTCATAAGATTGCATCAAAGCATCAACGATATGTTTGGTAAAAGCTTTATTTTGACTATAAGCATGAGGAGAATTCAACACGGATTGCAACAAGGAAATACAATCTACTAAAGAACAATTATCATAATTAAATTCCTCGTAATCCAAAATAGTGGGTTCATTGCTATGTAAAGTTTTGACCTCTCCTATCCCACTTTTACCAAATTTAGCATCAAGATCTAAAAACTCCGAATCATTGGGACGCCTTTTAACTAAAGTTGACTCATATCCAGTCCCATCCTTATCAAGATTCATATTGCAAAACAAAGATTTAAGAGGAGACACATCAATCACTTTTAGATCTTCATCATTATTCACTACGGGAAACAGATAATTTGCCGTCAGGAGGCGTCTTTGCCGTCTTCTTTTCGCCAGGCCAGACGGCAAAGACAAGGTTTGCCGTCTACCGCAGACGGCAAAGAAATACTAACGGCAAAAAAGACTTTGCCGTCTGCCAAACGAAATACAAACGGCAAACAGTTCACTTTGCCGTCTGCCAGAACAATAATAGACGGCACAGACTTTGCCGTCTGTTGTTTTGTTCAGTAGACGACAAAGTGAGAAGTTTGCCGTCTGTATTTTATTTGGTAGACGGCAAAGAGAAAACACACCACGCGGATTGATCACGCGGATCAAAGACGTGGCAAGATCCAAAACGCAAGTCCACATCCACCGTACGCCTCGGACACATGCACCCACCCATCCACAAGTCAGGGCCCCACCCACGAGGCCTGCCCCGACCCACGACCCCACGCGCCCATCTCCTCTCTCTCTCCTTATCCCCTCAGCGCCCTCCTCTCTCCTCCCTGAGCAGTCCCACGCCGCCGGCCAGCTTCCTCTCTCCTGCTCCTCATCTCTCTTGCTCCTCTCTTCGTCTCCACCGAGCGGAGCCACACCGCCGGTCAGCTCCCTCATATCTCCTGCTTCCTCCTATCTCCCAGCGCCTGCCCGCCGGCCCGCGCCCTCGAGCAGCCGCACCCCGCCGGCCAGCACCTGCATGCCACCGGCCAGCACCCGCCCACCAACCCGTACCCGAGCAGCCTGCTCCGCGCCCGTCGCTCGTTCGGCCGGCGTCGCGCCCGCCCGTCCCCGAGAAGCCACAGTCCACGCCGCTCGTTCATCCATCCAGCACTGTGCCCCTTTCCTGCATGTGCATCGTGGTCAGCGTGTAGCACCGTCGTCGCCGTCGCGTGCAACTCCCCTGCCGCCACGTCAAGCTCCTCCGTCTCCACCGCGTGAAGCTCCGCCACATCGCCAGTTCTGCGTGAAGCTCCACCCTCTTCTCTTCTGCGACTCCTCCCTCCTGCACGGCCGCCAAACAACAACAGGGCAAGACCGAATGTTGACCATGATGACGCGCGATGCTGCCCTCTCGGCGATGTTGGGCGAGCCGCTCAGTTTCGGCGAGCTCCGACTCAATCTGATTTGGTTCGACGACGGCTGTTGGGCGAGATGCTCTGCTCCGGCGTCTTTTTAAAAAAAAGGAAAAAACGATTTTTGCCGTCTGTAGTTTAATATGACTGACGGCAAAGCACACTTTTTGACTCACGGGAAAGAACACGTTCTTTGCTGTGTTCTATTTTTGTGGTAGACGGCAAACTCACAGTTTGGCTGACGGCAAAATCTTTGCCGTCTGTCCAACAAAAAGCTGACGGCAGAGTACTCTGTGCCGACTTATCTTTGCCGTCTACTTCCTGACAGCAAACTCTTTGCTGTCTGGATTTAGGTCTTTGCCGTCTGGGATCCACAGACGGCAAATTACCTGTTTCCTGTAGTGATTATCATGGAAACTAGAAGAACACGCTTTCATAAAGCAATCTCTCTTAGCACACATCCTAGCGGTTCTTTCTTTGCACTCATCAATGGAAATTCTCATGGATTTGAGAGACCCATTGATATCATGCTTAGGTGGAATAGATCTAAGTTTCCAATAATCAACATCAAGAGAAATTCTATCCACATTCCTAACCAATTCATCAACTTTAAGCTATTTTTCTTCAAGCAAAGCATTGAAATTCTTTTGAGAGATCCTAAATTCTTTAACATTGTTCTCAAAATCAGAGGGCATCTTATTAAAATTTCCATAAGAGTTGTTGTAGGAATTACCATAATTATTAGAGGAATTACTAGGGAACAGCCTAGAATTAAAGTTTCCCCTATACGCATTGTTACCAAAATTATTCCTACCAACAGAATTCACATCCATAGATTCATTATTATTCTTAATCAATGTAGACAAAGGCATATCATTAGGATCAATAGGAGCACTCTTAGTAGCAAACAATTTCATAAGTTCATCCATCTTTCCACTCAAAACATTAATTTCATAAGACATCGCATGAACTTTTTTACTATTAGGTCTTTTGGTGTGCCATTGAGAATAATTAACCATAATATTATCTAGGAGTTTAGTAGCTTCACCTAAAGTGATTTCCATAAAAGTGCCTCCCGCGGCCTAATCTAAAAGATTTCTAGAAGCGAAATTCAATTCGGCATAAAATTTTTGTATGATCATCCATAAATTCAAACCATGTGTAGGGCAATTGCGAATCATTAATTTCATTCTCTCCCAAGATTGGGCAACATGCTCATGATCAAGTTGTTTAAAATTCATAATATCGTTTCTAAGAGAGATGATCTTAGCAGGAGGAAAATACTTAGAGATAAAAGCATCTTTGAACTTATTCCATGAATCAATACTATTTATAGGCAAAGACGAAAACCAAGTTTTGGCACGATCTCTAAGTGAAAACAGAAATAAATTCAATTTAACAATATCATTATCCGTGTCTTTCTTATTTTGCATATCACACAAGTCAACAAAGTTGTTTAGATGAGTCGCGACATCTTCAGTAGGAAGGCTAGAGAATTGATCTTTCATAACAAGATTCAACAAAGCAGCATTGATTTCACAAGATTCAACATCATTAAGAGGAGCAATCGGAGTGCTAAGGAAATCATTATTATTGGTATTGGAAAAGTCACACAATTTAGTATTATCTTGAGCCATCGTGACAAGCAATCCAACACACAAGCACACAAGAGGCAAGCGAAAAAGAGAGGCGAACAAAAAAGAGAGGGTGAATAAAACGGCAAGGGTGAAGTGGGGGAGAGGAAAACATGAGGCAAATGGAAAATAATGTAATGCGAGGGCGATGAGTTTGTGATGGGTACTTGGTTTGTCTTGACTTGAGCGAAGACCTCCCCGGCAACAGCCAGAAATCCTTCTTGCTACCTTTTGAGCACTGCGTTGGTTTTCCCTTGAAGAGGAAATGGTGATGCAGCAAAGTAGCGTAAGTATTTCCCTCAGTTTTTGAGAACCAAGGTATCAATCCAGTAGGAGGCTCCAAGATGGGATCTCGCGGATACAGAAGGTTGCAGCGGTGGAAATAGTTTTTCCTGGTGCTCCTGGATGTTTTCAGGGTATGGAGGTATATATAGGAGAAGGAGGTAGGTCAGGGGAGCCACGAGGGGCCCACTAGGGTGGGGGCGCGCCCACCCCCCTAGGGCACGCCCTCCTGCCTCGTGGCCGCCTCGGCTGCTTCTTGACGTCCACTCCAAGTCTCCTGGATTGCTTTTGTTCCAAAAAGATCGCTCCCAAAGGTTTCATTCCATTTGGACTCCATTTGATATTCCTTTTCTTCGAAACACTGAAATAGGCAAAAAAACATCAATTCGGATTGGGCCTCTGGTTAGTAGGTTAGTCCCAAAAATGATATAAAAGTGTAAAGTAAAGCCCATAAACATCCAAAACGGGTAATATAATAGCATGGAACAATCAAAAATTATAGATACGTTGGAGACGTATCAACACAATCCTCGTACAAGGGGCTGTCCCCGGCCCTCATTCTAAGTCCGAACTCCCACAGGGAACTCTTCGGCGTCCCGGATATTGCATTATATGCATCTGATCTGAATCTGGTCTTTTGGTCTATAGTTGGGTTGCACGGCTCCTATGTTTACCACCTTACGTTCCACAAGTTCGGCTAAGGTAGTAAAGGGAGAACTGTTGCGATTGTATTTCCGGTTCGTCCGATCAAGTACCTCAGTAGAGAAAGAAGAGAACTGACTGTCATGATAAGAGAGAGTGGATTAGCGATCCGGCGACTTAGCGTTATACTAAGAATTGTGCGCGATTTATGCCGTGTCATACGAGAGGCTAGGTTCTTAAAAAGTCATGTTGTAAGGGCACCGCACTCCGGATTGCCGATGATGCAACGAGGGGCTAAGTAATTAGTGCCACCAATGGACTCTTCTGGCTAAATTGAAAGTACTAAAGCTGTATAGTCTGATTGGCTTGTTCATTTCGCAAATGCCTCCTACATTGGACCAAGACATTGGATAAAGTGCGGTCATGCGTTCCCGAACACCCTACTAGCATCTACGTGGGGGCTGAAGCCGACGACTGGTAAACTTTCAGACATAACAATAGCTGATAGGAGGATAAACTCATAACAAAGCATAATCATATCATACATCACGAGTTCATTACACCGCTCTTACAAGCCGGACACAAATACTCAAAAATTATGTCCTTAGAGCACTGGCCCTCTACAATACGGGCTCCGTTGAGGACCTCGTCGAAATACCTCTCCGGCCGAAGGTGTTGCTTGCCATCAGGTGGCCCTGCGGTTGCAACCTCGGTGGCTTTCATCTTCACCAACTGAACCTTCATACGGGCAAAAGCTATCCGAGCACCCTCAATACAGGATGACCGCTTAAGGGCATCAATCTAAGGGAGCGTGTCCATAAGTTTCTTCACAAGACCGAAGTGGCTGCTGGGTATGGCTTCGGTCGGTCACAGACGGGCTGCCACGCCCTTTATGGCCAGACCAGCCATCGTATGCAGATCGGACAACTGCTTCATCTGGTCGCTCAGGGACACTGGAAGCTCCGGTGCTAGGTACTGCGACCAGAACAATTTCTCCGTAGAGCTGCCCTCTTCAGCTTAGAAGAATGTGACGGCATCCGCAATGCTTCTTGGCAGATCCGCAAAGGCGCTTGGAGAACTCCGAACTCAGATTAGTAAAATATATCTTCTATTGGTATACCTACTCTGCATAATAAAGGCCTTACCAGTCGCAATACGCCTCGCCTCCTGGATTTCCTGGCGAGCGTCCTGGGCATCAGCACGGACTTTCTTCAGGCTCTCATCGGCTTTCGCGAGCTCGAAGGCCTGTTCCGAGCTCGTTTTCTCCAAGGACTCACATCTAGCAATAGCGTCCTTGAGCTCCTTTTCAACCTCACCCACCCCGCGCCTCCTGTTGCTGGCGGGTGGTCTTCTCCTCCACTCAGCGTTCGTCCACCTTGTGTGCGGCCGCCTTGCTCGCCTCTGCTTCCTTCTTGGCCTCGGCAAGGGCGGGTTTGAGGGACTCGACCTCAACGGTGCTAACTGCGAGCACAGTTAAAATATTTCTTAGTCTGTTTATCAAAATATTTATTCTTGGGGACTTATACTCAATGTACGCATACCTTGCATCTCCTCCAACTGCTCATTAATGCGGACAAATTCTTCATCGGCCAGCCGCAGCTATCGAGTGAGTTCGGAAACTTCGGCGGACTGGGCGCTCACCACCAGTAGGGAAGCCTATTGTATGATAGAATGTTACCTCTGCCGAATATTATGTGATCCTCTGTCCGGCTCCTTCGAAACCGGACATAGTCTCAGGGGCTACTATCTACACACAGGTATATCTCTTTATTGAAATCAGTTAGAAAATTACATCGCATACCTCAAAGCCCGTTAACTGGTTTGTAAAGGCTTCGTTCAGCCCGCTTTTGGCGGACTGAATCTTCTCAGCCACCACACCCATAAGGGTGCGGTGCTCCTCCACGATGGAAGAACGACGAAACGCTTCCGTAAAATTATCTAGCACGTCCGGATCCATGGAGGTCACCGATGGAGTCGACGCTCCCCCTCCTTCAAAGGGGATTGCTTGCTGGATTCCGGAACCATATGGGTTTCCAAAATAGTGTGCGGCTGGGGGGCGGACTGGTCATGGCCCCCCGTCCTCAGTTTCCATGGGGGTTACCCCCCATGTCTTCGGCAGCCGAGGCATTACCCTCAGGCGCTGTTCTAACGGCCTCCGACACCTCTCCGTGGCCTGGAGAGGCTTTTCGAGACACAACTTCGGTGTCGTCCGGAGCGATAGGTGGGGAAGCCCGCGGAGGCGTCTCGCTCTCCACCGCCCCTTGCTCCAACGAATTTCCCAGAGACGATGTTTGAGGGAGATCGCGGGTCGGGCTGAAACACCCAATGCAATATGTTAAAAACGATAATTGTAAAAGCCGATGTATGTAAAGTATCTGGAGACACTCATGATTCGGCTGGGGGCTTCGACCTAGGGCTGTGCTCGGGGATGACTTCAGCATCCGAATCCGAGTCATTCGAGAGACATACTCTCCCCCTTTTGGACACCTCCGTGTCTGGGTCTGCGGAAGCCGCCCTTTTCTTCCTCCTCCCCTTAGGGTGAGAATTCTTCTCTTCCTGCTCCTCCTCCTTCTCGTCTTCGTCTCCCTCGTGGGAGGAGAGGTCTTCGGACCCCCTGGATATAGTGTCCGAGGGACCTTTCAGCGGGGGCCGTCTTTGGCCTCCTTGCCCTTCTTCTTGGTCTTCTTTTCTGGCGTCTGGTACAGCGCCGAAACCAACATCCTCGTCAGCAGAGTATCAACGGGACTTTCGGGTAGCAGAGCCGGACATTTAATCCGCTCGGCCTTCTTCGTCCAACCCCGTTTCAAATATGAGAATATCAATACACCCCTATGATGTCCAGATTAAGTTATGTTCGGAAACTAAAAACTTATCGGAGTGGCTGGGTGAGCACAGTCGAGGCTGATGTCATCGGTCGTCTCCGGCCAGATTTCTTCTTGTGGGCCTTGAAAAGCAGCCTCCATATATCTTCGTGTGTTGTGCCAAAGAATTGCTGCAGGGTCCATGGCCCTTCCGGATTAAACTCCCACATGTGGAGAGGCCGGTGCTGGTAGGGAATGATCCGGCGGAATAGCGTCACCTGAACCACGTCGGGGAGGTTAGTATCCCTCTTTATTATGTTTTGATGCGCTTTTGCAGCATCGTCACCTCGTTCGCTAACCCCCAGTCCAAGCCCTTGTTGATCCATGACGCTAGCCGCATCGGGGGCTGGATCTGAATTCAGAAGTGGCCGCCCAGTTGGCGCCACGAGGATCGGTGATGTAGAACCACTCCTGCTGCCATATTTTAACAGTCTCCACAAAAGCCCCTTTGGGCCAGGTGACGTTGGGAAGCTTGCTCACCATTGCGCCTCCACAGTATGTGTGCTCCCTGTCCACCATGTTTGGCTTCACGTTGAAGACTTTGAGCCAGAGGCCGAAGTGGGGGGCGGGGGGTGTGGAGAAGCGCCTCGCACACGATCATAAACGCCGAGATGTGGAGGAATGAGTTTGGGGCTAGATCATGGAAATCTAGCCCATAATAGAACATGAGGCCGCGGACAAAATGGTGGAGCAGAAATCCTAGTCCGCAGAGGAAGTGGGGGATAAACACCACCCTTTCGCCGGGCTCCAGGGTGGGGATGACTTGCTTCTTACGAGGGATCCTGTACGCGATTTCCGCACTTAGGTACCCCGCATCCTGGAGCTCCTTGACGTCCTTATCCCTCACGGAGGAGGTGGCCCACTTGCCTTGAAGGCTAGATCCGGACATGACTAGGGAGGCTGGTTGCGGTAGGAAGTTTCGAGGCTCGGGCGCTGAAGCTCGGAGATTGGGAGGCAGAGAAAGGAAGAAGGTGTGGGATGGAACAGATAAATCTTGCTTTGTTTATATAAGCCGTGAATACCAAGCTCCCACCTCCCTAGCCTTAAACCCTCGTCTGTTCTCGATGTGGGTATGCGCTGCGGTCGGTTGGATTACCCAGATATCATTGATATCCAATCCCGTATCAAGTGGGCACGATCTCTGTTTTTGACCAGACGTGTCAATGAGGTGTGGCCTCGAAACACGGAACACGTGGTGTGAAAACGGTTCGAAATGCCGAAAGGTCAAGTCTGACGCTTCGCCGCAAAGGTTGTCAGTAAAATACAATGTTCTCCTTTTTTATTACACACACACACACACACACACACACACACACACACACACACACACATATATATATATATATATATCGTGCCTTCATGACTAAGGGTTGTGATTATTGTGAAAAGCCGGATACACTTCTTTTTACAGAGGAAAGCCGGATACACTCTCCCCCTCAATGCTATGCATCTCTGATGTCTACTACACAACCTTCTTCTTATAGACGTTGTTGGGCCTGCAAGTGCACATGTTTGTAGGATAGTAGCAAATTTCCCTCAAGTGGATGACCTAAGGTTTATCAATCCGTAGGAGGCATAGGATGAAGATGGTCTCTCTCAAACAACCCTGCAACCAAATAAAAAAGAGTCTCTTGTGTCCCCAACACACCCAATACAATGGTAAATTGTATAGGTGCACTAGTTCGGCGAAGAGATGGTGATACAAGTGCAATATGGATGGTAGATAAAGGCTTTTGTAATCTGAAAATATAAAAACAGAAAGGTAACTAATGATAAAAGTGAGCGTAAACGGTATTGCAATGGTAGGAAACAAGGCATAGGGTTCATACTTTCACTAGTGCAAGTTCTTTCAACAATAATAACATAGATAAATCATATAACAATCCCTCAACATGCAACAAAGAGTCACTCCAAAGCCACTAATAGCGGTGAACAAACGAAGAGATTATGGTAGGGTACGAAACCACCTCAAAGTTATTCTTTCGGATGGATCTATTCAAGAGTTCGTACTAGAATAACACCTTAAGACACAAATCAACCAAAACCCTAATGTCACCTAGATACTCAATTGTCACCTCAAGTATCTGTGGGCATGATTATACGATATGCATCACACAATCTCAGATTCATCTATTCAACCAACACAAAGTACTTCAAAGAGTGCCCCAAAGTTTCTACCGGAGAGTCAAGACGAAAACGTGTGCCAACCCCTATGCATAGGATCATGGGCGGAACCCGCAAGTTGATCACCAAAACATACATGAAGTGGCACGTGATATCCGATTGTCACCACAGATAAGCACGGCAAGACATACATCAAGTGTTCTCAAATCCTTAAAGACTCAATCCGACAAGATAACCTCAAGAGGAAAACTGAATTCATCACAAGAGAGTAGAGGGGGAGAAACATCATAAGATCCAACTATAATAGCAAAGCTCGCTGTCGGTGTCAAAACCGGCAGATCTCGGGTAGGGGGTCCCGAACTGTGCGTCTAGGCGGATGGTAACAGGAGACAAAGGACACGATGTTTTTACCCAAGTTCGGGCCCTCTCGATGGAGGTAAAACCCTACTCCTGCTTGATTGATATTGATGATATGGGTAGTACAAGAGTGGATCTACCACGAGATCAAGGAGGCTAAACCCTAGAAGCTAGCCTATGGTATGATTGTTGTTTGTCCTACGGACTAAAACCCTCTGGTTTATATAGACACCGGAGAGGGCTAGGGTTACACAGAGTCGGTTACAATGGTAGGAGATGTACATATCCGTACTGCCAAGCCTGCCTTCCACGCCAAGGAAAGTCCCATCCGGACACGGGACGAAGTCTTCAATCTTGTATCTTCATAGTCTTGGAGTCCGGTCAACGATGATAGTTCGGATATCCAGACACCCCCTAGTCCAGGACTAACTCAGTAGCCCCCGAACCAGGCTTCAATGACGATGAGTCCGGCGTGTATATTGTCTTCGGCGTTGTAAGGCGGGTTCTCCTCCAAATTCCATGCGCTTGCCGAATAGTGTCCGACTTCCTTATAAATGTTGCGCTCCTTGGCTTCCACGCCCAATAATGGCCCTCTTCCATGTGTCGTATGAATGCGAAAAGCCAGGGTATTTTTACGTTTTACCCCCTAGTTGCGCAAATAAGCTGCCTATAAGAGAGGCGAGGATCTAGATCCAAATCACACCATCCTACTTCCGCGAGTACTCATTGAAGCGCCTCTGACGAAAATCCACTGCATCATGGACAGTCGACGGGGCTCCTCCTCTCGCGCTCCCAGCCCTTAGCCCGGAGATTGGAGGAGATGTTCAGTCCCGCATAGCGAGCTAGTGACGCTCCAAGCAGAGGGATACCTTCCCCCAGCCTTCATGGTTCCGGTTCGAGCCGGACTGGCCACCTACAAGGGCGGGAAGCAGGCAGAGAGCGTCCCCAATCCCTCCAAAGGAGAGCGGGTATGCTTCATCCCTTATCTAATAAGGGCACTCGGATTTCCCATACATCCATTTCTCCGGGGGCTCCTTGAGTTCTATGGACTCCAGCTTCACCACCTTACACCTGCCTCTATCTTGCACATCGCGGGCTTTGTGGCCCTTTGCGAGCTGTTCTTGGGCATCGAGGCCCATTTTGCGCTGTGGAAGAGATTGTTTTGCCTCGTACCCCGTTCTCATGATGGGTCGATATATCAAATGGGCGGAGCCGAAATATGGCGCATCGCCGGGACCGGATATCTATCCGGAACCCCGAAGAAGGCGTCCGAAGACTGGCCTTTGGAATGGTTTTATATGGAAGACGCCCCACTGCCGGACCCAGTTCGGATCGGCCTCCCGGAGTTTAGCAACGCTCCTCTAAAGAAACGCCTGAGTTGGCGCCCGCAAAGCCCTCAACGGGAGAATGATAGGAGCGTCCAATATCTGATGGGCTGGATAAGGTTACTGGCTCATTCCGGATTGACCATGATTGGAGTCATGGCCACGTGCTTCATGCGAGGGGTGCAGCCGCTCCAATATAGGGGCCACCCCATGTGGGACTTCAACGGGGAAAATGACGCCACCCGTCATGGTCGCAAGGGGCCGGGATCAGTTGCCGATCTGGTGAAGATCCTATCCGGTTTGTACAAGGGGGAGAAAGAGGACTTCCTCCGTGCGAGTCCATTGAATGGATTCTCCATGAATAACCCTCAGAGCTGGGTAAGCGGACGTTTTATTTATCGGATCCATATTCCCAAAGTTTAGTGTCTTACTTTGTGATTTCGACGCAGGAACTACGCCGGGACATAGAGGGCATACACAGCCTGACTCCACAGCCCGAGGATCCGGAACGATCCCTCGATCCGGCCTCCGAAGAGGATCCGGACACAGAGGTGGAGCTGATCGATGGGGTGTTCCACCAACTTAGCATGGACAATGCTTTGGTCGCCATTACGGCCGACTACCCCGGTTTAGCTCCGGCTTCCCAGGTAATTGTGACCATAGTCCTGACATTATTGCTCATACATGCTTATTTCTGACCACCGTATACCAACGGTGCTTCACAGGAGGTGCCTTTAAGGCGGGAAGCCGAACCCGCGGCGGCTGACCAACAAGGGTTAGTTCGGCCCAGCAGGCGGAAGAGGAGTGCGGCGCGAATCAAAATGTCGCCGCAATGGTATGGCACGCCATCGTAGTTAAGGGAAATATTCCTGGGAGGTATATTAACGCTCATGACTTTTCCAGGAGAAAGAGCGCTCGCTGGACTCTGCCTGGAGAGGTTGCCAACCAAGCCTCCGCCAGCCAGGCTCCAACGCCTGGTCCGGAGGGGGAGGCGAACACGAGGTGTGAGCTGGATGCTCCTCCAACGGAGGATGCCGACAGGCTGTCCGCCACCAGGTCTGAGGTGGAGAGTGCCATGAATCACAGGTGCCGCCGGATAGTTCTTCGTGACGCGTGCTTCTCCCCAGAGGCGTTAAATGCCTTTAATGCGGGAGACGCGCACCTCCGTGCCGCTCAAGATGGTTTAACCAGAGCCACGGAGCAGTATGTGAAATACATATGGGTGAGGAATTTTAATAGTTATATATGCCAGTAGCCCCCGAGACTTAAAATAGTTAGAATAACTGATTTAAGGATCATTTGTTATGCAGGATCTTACGGAGAAGAATACTCACCTGTCCCAGGAGCTTCAAGAGTGCAAGGCCCAACTTGAGGCCTCACTAGCCGCCGCAGGGGGAGCCACAGAGACCACCTCTGATAATACATATTTCAAAAAGATAAGTAGTTTATGAAGTGCGGTGTGTGTATAAGTCTGACAAGAATATTGCAGATGGTGCCGGACTTGATCCGGATAAGCAACAGCTACTGCGCCAGCTTAAGGCCGGCGAGAGGGTGCTTATGAAGGTGCAGCAGGAGAGGAACAAACTCCAAGATGCCAACACCCAGCTGGGCGAAGAACTAAAAGGTGTTCGGGCCCAGCTGTCTGGCTTCGTGAAGGAGAATCAGTGGCTTTGTCGCGACATTTACAGTAAGTGCTTGAGCAAACTCTTTTGAAAAGAAGAGTTCAGCGAGGGAGTCGATTGACAAAAATGTGTCTGTAGGTGTGCTCACAAGTCGTCCTGCGGAGGAAATGCCCGGTTCAACGGGTGATCAGCTTCCCGAGCTGCTGCAACTGCACGAACGTGTTTGGCAGGCGATGAGCAGCGTCGCTCAGGCCTTATGGCCGTTCGTCTCCCTACCCGAGGGTCTTGGAGGTCTTGCGGAGAACCTTCAGGGAGCATGACAGTGCTTCCGTCTATGGAAGATATCGGCCTGCCGTCAAGGCGCCTGGGAGGCCTGGGCCATGGTGAAGACGCGGTACACGAAGGCTGATCCAAACCACATGGCCGAGGTCGGACCTGTGGGGCCCGATGGGAAGGAGATCCCTGTGAGCTTAATGTACGGCCAAGTAGAGTTGGCCGCTAAGTATTCCCAACGGGACTGTAAGCTAGACAGCCTGTTAGATGGGATTGAAGAGGAATACAATCAGTCAATTTGACGATGTAATCTAAAATGACATGTAAAATGCCTTCTAGCCGGATTGTAGATCGTTTGTCTTTGCGGACCTTTTCGCTTCAACCTCGGGACCCTAGAGTCTGGAGTGTGTCCGAGTACCCTCACGGTTATGTAAAAACCGAGGCATGCATGGAGACCAGGCGTAGGGGTCATTAGTGCTTTATCAGACAAGTGTCCAACTAGTTATGTTATATTACATGGTTAGTAAGAAACATCTTCCAGGGAGAATAGTTCCGTTAGGGGTTCCTTTCCCTGGGAGGCATGCCCTAAAGTGCATGTCCGGACTGCGAAAAGAGCAGAAAAACATCTGGGGGCAGATAAATAAATAAGTAAGAAATCATCTTTCAAGTCACCGACCGAATATTACCTTAAGAACGCTAGCTTTCGGCTTCACCCAGTCTAAGGTACACATCCGGCTGACCCGGCAGTAACAATCGCAGAGGTGCTCCCTTTACCTCCTAGTTGAACAATCGGGAACGTAGGGGTTAGCACAGGAGCCAGGTAACCCAGCTTGGCCAAAACTTAAGTCATATCGATGCATATAATGGTGAATAAAAGGAACATGCGGAAGTGTGACACATGTGATGGGCATGAAGCCCTTATAAATAAGCTTCTGTTAAAGAAGCCCCCAGGTATAATGAGTGTGAGCAGCACGTCAAGTGTGTGCGAACAATGCGCAGATCAGCCCACAAAGGCTTTACGAAAAAAGGAGGAAGGAAGAGAGAAACAAAAGATAGCTAAAGTTTAAAATGTGGACGGAGGAAGGAGACGAACTCTGAGTCCGGCGCTAGGCGTAGAATCTTCGGAGACGGGCTGCGTTCCATGGGTTCGGCTCGAGTCGGTTGCTCGATGCATTTCATAGACGGTATGCTCCGCCGGTCAGGACTTGATCGATGATAAATGGACCTTCCCACTTGGGCTTGAGTTTGTCCTTTTTCTTGTCCGACAGGCGTAGAACTAGTTTGCCAACATTGTAAGTTTTGGCCCGTACTTCTCTGCTTTAGTATCTTCGAGCCTGCTGCTGATACAATGCAGAACGAGCCTTTGCTACATCGCGCTCCTCTTCTAAGGCGTCCAAACTGTCCTGCCGATCCAACTCGGCTTCTCTTTCTTCGTACATGCGCACGCGAGGTGAGTCATGAATTATATCGCAGGGCAAGACTGCCTCTGCGCCGTATACCATAAAAAATGGTGTGAATCCGGCAGTGCGATTTGGCGTGGTCCGCAGCCCCCAGAGTACAGAGTCGAGCTCCTCCACCCAGTGCGTGTTAGATTCCGTGAGGGACCGCAGTAACCTGGTGTCGGTGTCAAAACCGGCGGATCTCGGGTAGGGGGTCCTGAACTGTGCGTCTAGGCGGATGGTAATAGGAGACATGGGACACGATGTTTTACCCAGGTTCGGGCCCTCTTGATGGAGGTAAAACCCTACGTCCTGCTTGATTAATATTGATGATATGGGTAGTACAAGAGTGGATCTACCACGAGATCAAGGAGGCTAAACCCTAGAAGCTAGCCTATGGTATGATTGTTGTAATGTATGTTGTGTCCTACGGACTAAAGCCCTCCGGTTTATATAGACACCGGAGAGGGCTAGGGTTACATAAGTCGGTTACAATGGTAGGAGATCTACATATCCGTATCGCCAAGCTTGCCTTCCACGCCAAGGAAAGTCCCATCCGGACACGGGACGGAGTCATCAATCTTGTATCTTCGTAGTCTTGGAGTCCGGCGGACGATGATAGTCCGGCTGTCCGGACACCCCCTAGTCTAGGACTCCCTCAGTAGCCCCTAAACCAAGCTTCAATGATGAAAGGTCCGACGCGCATAATGTTCGGCATTGCAAGGCGGGTTCCTCCTTTGAATAATCCAGAGAAGATCATGAACACCAGGATAGTGTCCGGCTCTGCAAAATAAATTCCACATTCCACCGTAGAGAGAATAAAATGTACACAAGTTCAATCTGCTGACGTATTTTGCGGCACGACGTCACACCACTACCAAGCCTTTACTTGAATCGTTTTTTATTATACCACCTCAGCACGTTTAGCGAAGCGGTTTCCTTGGCACGTCTTGTCGAAGCAGAGATCGCGTTCCCCTTATTCTGGGATTCTCATCAATACGGACGTGGGTAACCCAACCGTGCCGAGGAGGCGTGGCGACGTTTGGGTTACCCACGTCCGTATTGATGAGAATCCCGGAATTAGGGGAACGCGATCTCTGCTTCAACAAGTCGTGCCAAGGAAACCGCTTCGCTAAACGTGCTGAGGTGGTATAATAAAAAATGATTCAAGTAAAGGCTTGGTAGTGGTGTGACGTCGTGCCGCAAAATAAGTCAGCAGATTGAACTTGTGTACCAAACGATCACGAAGACAGCTCTTGGTATTTTCCCTCTTTATAAGAGGACCAAGGCTCGTTTCTTTTCTTCAATCTCCCATCGAATCCTTGCTCCAAGTTCCAACACCCAGAGTCCCAGATTCGAGCGCCTCAGACCTTCAACAATGTCCGGCTCCGACCTTCAGGGCCGGTGGATGCCCTCCTCCGTCACGGAGGAGGACGTGTTAAAGCTGCGTGAGGCCAAGTACCTGTCTTACGAGATTTCGCACAGGTTGCCCAGCAGGCCGTACCCACTCCCGAGCCCGGTGAGTACGTCGTCTTCGTATCCCTCCTCCGTCGGGGTTTAGGCTTCTCGACGGACCCCTTCGTGAGAGGGCTCATGTTCTACTATGGGCTGGATTTTCATGACTTGGCTCCGGAGTCCATCCTCCATATTTCCGCATTCATTATCGTCTGCGAAACCTTCCTCCGTGTCACCCCCCACTTCGGCCTGTGGCTGAAGACCTTCAATGTGGAGCCGAAGATGATCGGGGGGCGTCAAGCAGAGTGCGGCGGGGCGGCCATAAGCAGGAGGGCCGATGCCCCGTGGCCCTAGGGCTCCTTCCAAGAGGAGCTCGGCTTGTGGTAGCAGGAGTGGTTCTATATCACCGCTCCGAAGGGCAGCAGGCAAAAGCCGCAGCCTTCATTCCGCCCGGGACCTCCACGATGGTTGATGTCGTGGGTCAACCAAGGACTCAATTGGGGGCCGTCAGAAGACGTGCCCCTATTGCAGGGCCGGATTCGAGACCTCCAAGCGAGGGAGATCGATCTGGTAGTGGTGATGCAGGTCATGCTAATCAGGCGTCTTCTGCCCTGCAAACGCCGTCCTCTCCGGTTATGGGAGTTCAATCCGGAGGGACCACGAATTCTCCAACACTTCATGGGTACGACACCCGTGGAGATGTACAAGTTGTTCTTCGGACCGCAGGCGATGTGTTTGGAATTGACCGAGGATGCGGGCCTAAGCTGCAATCGCCCGGATACTCAGGTAAATAGCTCAGTGTCCGGATGTTCCGTTTGTTTGCTTTTCTATAATTCGCCTTCTAACCCGTTATCCTCCATCAGGAGTGGGTAGCGCGAGCAAAACTGATAAGGTATCCGGCCCCCCTCCCAGAGAACGCACCGGAGCCCGTGCTGGTCAGAATGTTGGAGGCAGCGCCTGTAGAAGAAGGCGATGGGGAAAATAGAGGAGCTATCACCTCGCCCAAGGGGGCGCTTGAAGAGGGGGGGATCGAGAATCCCTCCTTCTAGGGGGAGAAGAGGACCGCCTCCGAAGACCCGGAGGCCAAAGCCCCTAAGCAGGGAAGAAATCTTCACCGGAGGGTCTTGCGTCCGGGGAGACCCCGGGCGTATAATCGTCTCTAAAGGATCAGCCCTCCAGCGAGCCGTGAGTAGGAAAAGGGGAGTTCATTAATAAGAAAATATCCCTATTTTTGCTTCTGAGGATAACCGAAATTTTTACCTTACAGTTCGGATCTGCGGCCTTCTCAGATGAGTCCGTCTTCGGGGGATCTTCGTCCGGAGATGATGGAGAGCGAGACGCCTCCGTCTGTTGCACCGTCGGACAGGGCAGACGAGCCTGAAGTATCATCACGGAGGGTATCCCAGAGCCCGGTGGAGCCGGAGAGTTCGGCACCGACTAGTGTTCGGCCAGGGGAGCTGAAGGATCTTCTTGAGAGGGCATCCATCTCAGAAGATCACCGTGCATTGATGAGCATGGTGATTGGAAGGATTTCGTCCGCCGAAAGCGGATTGCATAATGCCGTCAGGAGTTTGCTGGCGGGATTTGAGGTACGCAAGAACGATGCACCTTTTTGTTAGTTTTGCACATAGAAGTGCGCCCTGTATAGATAGTAGCCCCTGAGACTCGGTAGGTTGTCGAAAGCGACAGCGTGCCGAGGATCAAAATCGCAGGTATTGAATGTCGCCTTTCCTATGCAGGTGGCGGATAGTCCGGGGGCTAGCCGGACTGGTGGAGTTGTCGAGTTAATGCGGCAACTTGATGTGGCGGATGTGGACATCGCGCTTGTCAACCGGCGACTTGACGAGTCGCAAGGTAAATGAATTCTCCGCAATCACTTATTTAAGGGAGCCAAAACCCGCCTCTTACAATAATTATGCTGTGATGCAGACGGTGCTGCTGCTGTGGAGAGCCTTCGGGCCGAGCTTGCTCAAGCCAAGGAGCAAGCCAGAAGGAGTGATGCAGCTGCCTCGAGGGCGGCCGAGGAGTTAAAAGCTGAAAAGGCTGCACACTGCCTAAGCAGGGAAGAGATGGCCGGATTGGCCATGAAATTGAAGGATGCTACCGACCACAATGAGGCTCTTGAAAAGGAGTGCCTATCGGAGCGAGAAGACCTGGGGAAGGCCACCGCCGAGGCCAAGGATGCCCGTTCTGCAATGCAGGCTATGAAGGAGGGGCTGCGCCTGGCCGGAGACATTGTGGCTGGCAAGCCTTTTCTGCTGCGTCACCGGTTTACGGATCCAAAGTATGCCTAGCTTGGCCAGCTGTGGGGTCCGGAGGATCCATATATGGACTTAGCGGCAAGTGCGGCGGATGCCGTTGTGCACTTCCGGAGTCAGAAGGATCACAAGACGGAAGAGCTGTTTTGGTCTCAATTCCATAGTCCGGATCGTTCACTTCCACTGACCGATCGGTTGGCCGAATGGGCTGAGCTTAATAGGTTGTCCGGACTTGCCATGACTGATATCGTGGCTCATGTCTGGCCAGAGAGGCCTAAGGCGACGAGCTATTTTGCCTTATTGCAGCAATTTCTTGGAGCGGTGCCGCATATCAAGGAGATGAAGCGGTCGGCCTGCATAGAAGGTGCACGGATGGCCCTTGCCGGTGTGAAGACACATTGGACAGAGATGGATGCCACCGCTATTGCAACCCAGGGTTCGGACGAAAGCCGGTTACCCGCCGAGCACTATTTTGGGGAAGTTATGCGTGGCGCTCGTGTAATAGAGTCGCAGTGCTCGAAAAATGTCACGTTCAAATGAACGTTTTATCTTGTAAAACAATGATTATGATGTAACCGCTTTTTATACTTGTGCATTCCAAGTATTGAAATATCTCCTATGCGGCCGTTTATGTATACGTTTGTATAACCTGAAAGATGGCAGTCTTTGGCTTCAGCCCCCACGCACAAGGTGCGGGGCTGTTCGCAAAAAATAGCATGTTTTCACACTTATTCCGACGTCTCGGTCCTGTTAAGGAGGTGGTAGCATAGCAAACGAGGCAATCCGGACTATGATGCTTTATCACTTTCACTTAGCCATTGGAGTTCGAGGGTGGGGCTACGATATAGCCCCTGGGGGCACCGCGCTTCTCCGGATTCGGGGCGCGTGTGTGCCTAACCGGGAAACGGTCCTTTGTCAAAGCGGGGAATTCTAAACATTCCGGTAGTCGATCGAGTGGTTGACCAGTCTCTCGCTGTATCATGACAGTCAGTTTTCGGCTTTCTCTACCGAGGTGCTCGCCCAGCCGAACTGGGGCACAATCGCAGTAGTTCTCCTGGTGTCGCGTTAGCCGATGATACGGAATGTAAGGCAGCAAAACACAGGAGCCGGGTAAACCCAACATTTGACCAAAGACATGATTCGGAGCTGATGCATATAAGGCCTAACTCGAGACGCCGAACACTCCCTAAGGTGTTCGGTCTTTATAAAAATGGGCAGAACAATGCCCTAAGCCCCTAGTGTCCAGGTACGGGCAAGGTCCTCTGACGCGGCCGATGCCAAAACGTCAGGCTCCACTTTGGTTATAATGGAAAACCAGGGGATTATAACAACAAGAGACAGTAAAAAGGTTTACGCAGGGTCTTAATCTGAAAAGAATCCTTGCGACGGGTCCCTACTGCACGTCTGTGCCTGTGTCTGTGTTGTGCCGTTATCCTGGACGGGTGTGCACGTTGTTCATCTGTAAAAAGAGAGGAACTTAGTTTGGAAGGAAATCGTGCGAAAAATATATACGAAGGAAAAAATATAAATAAATAAGTGAAGCGGAGTCTATATGAGCTCGCTGTTGCTTATGCGCGCAGCCCCTTGTGAAGGGGTGTGCGGCTAGGGAGCCCCTAGCTTATTTATGCCGGACTCGTCTAGCCGTGTCCGGGGTCTTTAAATGACCCTCGCACTGAAATGATGCCACGTGGACCGGGCATCTTAAGTGTAAGAGACGCGTAATGTGGTATGGCGTTGAATCAGACAAAAGCTTCTCGTCCCAAGAGTGCTTGATAGCTACTTTTAAATGGGACGACATGAAAGATTAGTTTTTCGCGTCGAAAGTTGTTCGGTGACCCGAACACAACTTCTAGTAATAAGGAGCCTGTGGACTTGGCGTAAGGGCCTGGCGTCACTCCTTTAAAGGAAGTGCGGCTGTGTCGAATTTTAGTAAGGTCTATCCCCAACTTGCGGATTGTGTTTGGATACAGTAGGTTTAAGTCGCTGCCTCCGTCCATCAGGACTTGTGTAAATTGCAGTCCGTCGATTATAGGATCCAATATCAGGGCAGTCCATCCTGCATTTCGAACGCTTCTGGAATAATCCAGGTGGTCGAAAGTGATTGGTTTTGATATCCAATCTCTATGTTCCGTTGGGTTGGACCGTGCGAGACCCATTTTAGCGGGTGCCGCATTGTTTTTCCGTATTATCACATGAAGTGAATTTACTGTTTTGACCTCTTGTGGGAAAGTCTTTTGTTTTCCGGTGCTCTGCTGGTGGGGTTTATCATCATCCTCGCTTGATGCGTCGAGCCCCTTGTGTTCGGCGTGTAATCGGCCGGACTGTTTGAAAACCCAACAATCTCGGTGGGTGTGGTTTGCAGGCCTTCCGGGGGTACTATGGATTTGACATATCCGACCCAAAATTTTGTTTAAGTTGGATAGCTCATCACTGTTATCCTTAAGGGGCGGTGTTTTGTTGTTTGGCCGCGAGCTTTTGAATCCGGCGTTGACCGCCGTGTTCTTTGCGCTTTTCTCTTTATTCCGGCGCTGATCTTTTCTGCGCCGTGATTTTCCATTTCCATCTCTGATCTCGGATGTACTTGGGTCGCTGGTGCTGCATCTTGCTAGCCAGCTATCCTCTCCCGCGCAAAAGCGGGTCATGAGGCTTGTTAGCGCGGACATTGTCCTCGGCTTCTCTTGGCCGAGGTGTCTGGCGAGCCATTCGTCTCGAACGTTGTGTTTAAAAGCTGCTAAGGCTTCGGCGTCCGGACAGTCGACTATTTGGTTCTTTTTAGTGAGGAACCTGTTCCACAATTTGCGCGCTGACTCTCCTGGCTGTTGAGTTATATGACTTAGATCATCTGCATCCGGAGGGCGGACATAAGTTCCTTGAAAATTTGCTCTAAACGCGTCCTCGAGCTCTTCCCAACTTCCAACAGTGTTTTCTGGGAGGCTTTTGAGCCAATGACGGGCTGGCCCTTTGAGCTTGAGGGGTAAATATTTTATTGCGTGGAGATCATCTCCTCTAGCCATGTGTATGTGTAGTATATAATCCTCTATCCAGACTCCAGGGTCTGTTGTTCCGTCGTAAGCCTCTATGTTTATGGGTTTAAATCCTGCTGGGAATTCATGATCCAGCACCTCGTTGGTGAAACATAGTGGGTGTGCGGCGCCCCTGTATTTGGGTGTACCGATGTCTTCGGACACTTGACGTGTTGCGTTGCTTCCTGGGGCCCTCTTCTTTGGCCCATAAATGGACCTGGCTGGGCCATCTGTTTTTCCAGGGTCATTAGTCGGCTTATGTGCGGCGCCGCTTTTAGATTTTGGCCTATCATCTGGCCATCTATCCGACCAGGTGGCCTCTTTGTTTTTTGACTTTGGGGGCTCTATGGCTTCCTCGTCAAATTCTGGCAGCAGCTTGCGCTTCGGGCAGCTCTTTGATTGATGGCCATTGCCATACTTGTCTGCGGTTTTGAGCACTTTGCTCCACCTCATTCTGAGTGTATCTTCCGCTGTTTTGAGCTTCCGTTTTTCCTTCTTCAAGCTTCTTGCGGTGGCGACGAGTCTTTTCCGAAGGTTTTTATTCTCCGGCGGTGTGTCCGGCGTGAGGTCGTCTGGACTGTTGTTTTCGCCGGGCCTGGACTGATTATCTGACTCGTCCTGTTCAGACGATTGCTTGTCTGCGTGTTCGTCGTCCACTGGTTTGCCCTGCTATATTGCTGGGTCATTAGGAGCACTG
This sequence comes from Triticum timopheevii, assembly GCA_963921465.1. Taxonomy (NCBI): domain Eukaryota; kingdom Viridiplantae; phylum Streptophyta; class Magnoliopsida; order Poales; family Poaceae; genus Triticum; species Triticum timopheevii. The sequence goes on along the minus strand of OY997264.1, from coordinate 575,473,332 downwards.
TTTTTGTCGAGGCGGGACTTAGGGCGGCGTCTGCGTCGCCGTTTTGGTTGTTTTTCGGTGGGATTATCTCCTGCCGTGCCCCGTTGGTCCTCGTTATCGCTTCCTTTTGGGGTGTCCACCATGTATACGTCGTGTGATGAGGTGGTCTTCCAGTGCCCTGTAGGCGCTGGTTCTTGTTCATCTCCGGCATCGTCGTAAATACCGTCGATGTCTTCGGAGTCATAGTCTAGCATGTCGGTTAGATCGTCGACAGTGGCTACAAAGTGGGAGGTGGGTGGGCTTTGAATTTCTTCGTCGCTCGCTTCCCAACCATCCTGGCCATAATCCGGCCGGGGCTCTCCGGATAGCGAGAGATGCTTTATTGAATTTAGGATGTCGCCAAAGGGCGAGTGTTGGAACATGTCCGCGGCGGTGAATTCCATAACTGGCGCCCAATCAGATTCGATTGGCAGGGGCGCGGGAGGTGCGGAGTCCGGCAGGGAGTCCGGTACCTCGGAGTCACGAGCTTTACAAAGGACTAGGTTAGTGTTCGGCTCCATCGCCATGGAAGTTGCAGCCCCCAAGGCGGTGTTCAGCCACCGATCCTCGATCTGGGCGATCGGCTCCGGACTAAGGGCCGGAGCGGATTCGTGTGCGGCCACCAAGGCACTGTCCGGCGGCAGAGCTAGATCATGCCCATCGTGACAGTGCGGCACGCTCAGCTGTGGCTTGAGCCCGTCGAAGATCAAGTCCCCGCGGATGTCGGCCATGAAGTTTAGGCTTCCGAACCTGACCTGATGGCCAGGGGCGTAGCTTTCGATCTGCTCCAGATGGCCAAGTGAATTAGCCTGCAGTGCGAAGCCGCCGAATACAAAGATCTGTCCGGGGAGAAAAGTCTCATCCTGGACAGCGTGGTTGTTGATTGAAGAAGCCATCGATCCTATCGGTGATGACACAGAGGAACTCTCAATGAAAGCACCAATGTCGGTGTCAAAACCGGCAGATCTCGGGTAGGGGGTCCCAAACTGTGTGTCTAGGCGGATGGTAACAGGAGACAAGGGACACGATGTTTTACCCAGGTTCGGGCCCTCTTTATGGAGGTAAAACCCTACGTCCTGCTTGATTAATATTGATGATATGGGTAGTACAAGAGTGGATCTACCACGAGATCAAGGAGGGTAAACCCTAGAAGCTAGCCTATGGTATGATTGTTGTAATGTATGTTGTGTCCTACGGACTAAAGCCCTCCGGTTTATATAGACACCGGAGAGGGCTAGGGTTACACAAAGTCGGTTACAATGGTAGGAGATCTACATATCCGTATCGCCAAGCTTGCCTTCCACGCCAAGGAAAGTCCCATCCGGACACGGGACGGAGTCTTCAATCTTGTATCTTCTTAGTCTTGGAGTCCGGCGGACGATGATAGTCCGGCTGTCTGGACACCCCCTAGTCCAGGACTCCCTCACCTGGGTTTAATGCCACTCATGATTAGACCATTTGCTCGTTCGACTTGACCGTTAGTTTGAGGGTGATAGACTGAAGCGTAGTCGAGCTTGATGCCCATATTTTTGCACCAGAGTTTAACCTCGTCGGTCGTGAAGTTCGTGCCGTTATCAGTGATGATACTGTGGGGGACGCCATAATGGTGTACTACCCCAGATATGAAGTCTATCACCGGTCCGGATAAGGCTGTTTTAACCGGCTTGGACTCTATCCATTTGGTCAATTTGTCCACCATGACCAATAGGTACTTTTGCTTGTGGGTTCCCCCTTTAAGGGGTCCAACCATGTCAAGCCCCCAGACCGCGAACGGCCAGGTGATGGGTATAGTTTTGAGGGCGGTAGGTGGCATGTGGCTTTGATTGGCAAAGAGCTGGCAACCGACGCATCGTTGGACTAAGTCCTGAGCATCTGCCCGGGCCGTCGGCCAATAAAATCCTGTTCGGAAGGCCTTGCCTACAAGGGCCCGGGCTCTAGCGTGGTGCCCGCCGAGTCCGGCATGAATTTCAGTCAGAAGATTTCGCCCTTCCTCTTTGGAGATGCACCTTTGAAGGACTCCGGTTGTGCTTTTCTTATAAAGCTCTCCCTCATGGACCTTGTAGGCTTTAGATCGCCGTACTATGCAGCGGTCCTCATTTTGGTCTTCGGGAAGTTCCTGCCTAATTAAGTAGGCTAGGAATGGTTCCGTCCACGGGGCAATGACTACCATTATTTCGTGGGCTAAAGGTGTTATTTCATTGGCTGAGCCACCGATTGTGTCAGAATGTTCAGCGTTGGGCGGTGCGGTTGGTTCCGTGTTGTTGTTTCCGGACTCCTCTTCCCATAATACGGATGGCTTAAAAAGACGTTCCAGGAAGATGTTTGGAGGGACGGCGTCGCGCTTTGCACCGATGCATGCCAACACGTCGGCCGCCTGGTTATTATCCCGGGCTACATGGTGGAATTCGAGTCCTTCGAACCAAGCTAACATTTTTAAGATGGCGTTACGGTAGGCTGCCATTTTCGGATCCTTGGCGTCAAAGTCTCCATTTACTTGGGATATTGCGAGGTTTGAATCCCCGCGCACCTCTAGGTGTTGAATGCCCATGGAGATTGCCATCCGGAGACCATGTAGAAGGGCCTCGTATTCGGCTGCGTTGTTGGAGTCCGTGTACATTATCTGAAGTACGTATTGGACTGTGTCTCCGGTTGGGGACGTCAATATGATGCCAGCCCCCAAGCCGGCCAACATTTTGGAGCCGTCGAAATGCATGATCCAATTGGAGTATGCGCCGTACTCTTTAGGGAGTTCGGCTTCGGTCCACTCAGCGATGAAGTCGGCCAAAACTTGCGACTTTATAGCTCGCCGTGGTTTGTAGGTTATGTCAAATGGTAAGAGCTCAATGGCCCATTTTGCAATCTTGCCTATCGCATCACGGTTGTTTATAATGTCGTTGAGAGGTACTTCGGAGGCCACTGTTATCGAACACTCTTGAAAGTAGTGTTGTAGCTTCTGGGATGCCATGAACACCACGTACGCTATCTTTTGATAATGTGGATACCGTGACTTGCATGGAGTTAAGACAGTGGATACGTAGTACACTGGTTTTTGAAGAGGGAATTTGTGTCCTTCTGTTTCTCGTTCGACGACGAGCACCCCGCTTACAACTTGATGTGTTGCCGCGATATATAATAACATTGGTTCGCCCAAGTTGGGCGCGGCCAAAACCGGATTTGTTGCCAATATGGCCTTTATTTCTTCGAGTCCGGCCGTGGCAGCATCCGTCCATTCGAAGTGTTCGGTGCGCCGGAGGAGGCGATAGAGGGGCAATGCCTTTTCTCCCAAACGGGAGATGAAGAGGCTTAGAGCTTCCACGCATCCAGTCAACTTTTGTATTTGTTTGAGGTCTTTTGGGATATCCAACTGTGACAGAGCTTGGATCTTGGCTGGATTTGCTTCAATTCCTCTACCGGATACAATGAAGCCCAAGAGATTTTCGGCTGGTACGCCGAAAACGCATTTTTCTGGGTTGAGCTTAATGTCATACGCTCGGAGGTTGTCGAATGTGAGCCTCAAATCGTCTACTAGAGTTTCGACGTGTTTGGTCTTGACGACCACATCGTCTACGTATGCCTCCACTGTTTCGCCGATCTGGGTTGCCAGACATGTCTGAATCATGCGCTGATATGTTGCGCCGGCGTTTTTGAGCCCGAAGGGCATTGTGTTGAAGCAGAATGGTTCGTATGGAGTAATGAATGCCGTTGCGGCTTGGTCTGTCTCCGCCATCTTGATTTGATGGTATCCGGAGTATGCGTCAAGGAAGCACAATGAATCGTGTCCTGCGGTAGCATCGATGATTTGATCGATGCGGGGAAGGGGGAAAGGATCCTTTGGACAAGCCTTGTTAAGGTCTTTAAAATCGACACACAGGCGCCATGATTTGTCCTTTTTTGGTACCATTACCAGGTTCGCTAGCTAGTCCGGACGTTTTATATCTCTGATGAATTCGGCTTCTAATAGTTTGTCTAGCTCCTCTCCCATTGCCTGTCTTTTGGGTTTGGAAAATCGCCGAAGAGCCTGTTTGACTGGCTTGAATACTTTTAGGATGTTTAGGCTGTGTTCTGCCAACCTGTGTGGGATTCCTGGCATATCTGAAGGGTGCCAGGCAAAAATGTCCCAATTTTCCCGAAGGAATTCTCGTAGTGCGGTGTCTACATCGAGGTTTAATTGTGCCCCAATGGAGGCCGTCTTTGTGGGGTTCGTTGGATGGACTTGGAATTTGACTATTTCGTCTGCTGGTTTAAAAGAGGTGGACTTGGATCTCTTATCGAGTATCACATCGTCCCTGTTTACCGTGGAGCGCAGCGCAGTGAGTTCCTCTGCCGCTAGGGCTTCGGATAGTGCCTCAAGGGCTAGTGCGGCTGTCTTATTTTCGGCATGGAGTGCTATGTCCGGATCACTGACAAGAGTGATGATTCGATTGGGCCCGGGCATTTTAAGCTTCATGTACCCGTAATGGGGTATAGCTTGAAAAATTGTGAATGCCTCTCGCCCTAATAAAGCGTGATATCCGCTGCTGAATGGGGCCACTTGGAACATGACCTCCTCAGACCTGTAATTGTCCGGCGAGCCAAATACCACATCTAGTGTAATTTTTCCTGTGCAGCGTGCTTCCCGACATGGGATTATTCCTCCAAAGGTTGTGCTGCTTCGCTCAATACGGCTCCAGTCTATTTCCATTTTTCGAAGGGTTTCCTCATAGATGAGGTTTAATCCGTTGCCGCCATCCATGAGTACCTTGGTAAGACGAAAGCCATCCACTATTGGACTGAGGACCAATGCGGCCGGTGCTCAGGCTGTTCGGAATTTAGGTTCTTCGCTGGCGTTGAAGGTGATAGCCGTGTCACTCCATGGATTTATTGTTGCTACTTGGTAGACTTCGGCGAGGCTGCGGAGTGTTCGTTTCCGCATATTATTTGATGTGAAACTCTCGAAGACTTATAATACCGTACTGGTATAGTTGGGCTGGTTCTCCGAGGCTAGAAGCTCTTCGTCATTTTTGGCCATCTGCCGTAGTATCCAACATGCTCAAAGGCTATGTGTTGGAGTGGCGCCCTCTGTACGATGGATTTTACAGGGTCCGCTGAACCATCCCTCCAGTACGGTTCCGTGCCCTTTAGGGGTTTTTTTCTTTTTGGTTTTTTTCCCGGGTGCCTGAGCATGATGCACCCTTTTGTTTCGGACTAGGGTTTTTTTGGAGCCGGGTTGTCCCAAAACTTAGTTTCGGTTTTCCAGGCACTCTCCATTGCACAGTACTTTTGTACTATGGACGCCAGGTCGGCAAAGCGTGTAATTTCGTGACGACTTATGGCGTTCATGATTCCCTTGTCCGTGCAATTGTTGCAGAAAATTGAGATTGTTCTTTCCTCACGGTAGTCCTTTATCCTGTCCATAACCAGGAGGAATCTGGCCCAGTAATGATGTACTGTTTCAGTGGGCTCTTGCCAGATTTGAGATAGATCGCTTGTGTTTGGGTGGGCGGGTGGAATTAAGTCCGGAACCCCACCCAATCCGAGGCTCAAGGGCCGAAAAGTTTCCGAATTTGGAAGCTTGGATTGCTGGATGTTGTCCAACGAATCTGGTCCGCTGCCTGACTTTAGGTACTTGATTGACGTCCGTCCCTCCGCGGGAATCCGGCATGGAGAGATCAAGAATCCGGACATAACTGGTCTTTAATATAGAAGAAGAGTTGCCGCGATGTTCCTCTATCACAGCAACGTGGTGGGTAGCCTGGGGAGAGTTGATCTCTCTCAGATCGGTTTTAAGCCCAATCTGATCGTAGTCTATAGCCACTCCCAGGGCGGTGATGCGATCCAAGAGTTCGTTTACAGAGGAGAGCTCCATCGGATCTAGCTGCTCGGTGAGTTCCTAGTTGACGTGAAGATCGCTTTTGATGACCCGAGAGGTCATTATCGGAGCGGTGGCTGAACAGGCGGTCATAAGAAAACCACCTAGCCGGATAGTTTGGCCGGTGGCCAAAGCTCCTTTGGCAATGGTACCATCTTTGAAGACGGGAAGAGGCATCCTTCCTGATCGTGACGGCACAGAGGAACTCTCAATGAAAGCACCAATGTCGGTGTCAAAACCGGCAGATCTCGGGTAGGGGGTCCTGAACTGTGCGTCTAGGCGGATGGTAACAGGAGACAAGGGACACGATGTTTTTACCCAGGTTCGGGCCCTCTCGATGGAGGTAAAACCCTACTCCTGCTTGATTGATATTGATGATATGGGTAGTACAAGAGTGGATCTACCACGAGCTCAAGGAGGCTAAACCCTAGAAGCTAGCCTATGGTATGATTGTTGTTCTTCGTACGGACTAAAACCCTCCGGTTTATATAGACACCGGAGAGGGCTAGGGTTACACAGAGTCGGTTACAATGGTAGGAGATCTACATATCCATATTGCCAAGCTTGCCTTCCACGCCAAGGAAAGTCCCATCCGGACACGGGATGAAGTCTTCAATCTTGTATCTTCATAGTCTTGGAGTCCGGCCAACGATGATAGTTCGGCTATCCGGACACCCCCTAGTCCAGGACTCCCTCACTCGTGATACATCAAGATCGTGCCATAGAGAGAACACGAGAGAGAGAGAGAGATCAAACACATAGCTACTGGTACATACCCTCAGCCCCGAGGGTGAACTACTCCCTCCTCGTCATGGATAGCGTCGGGATGATGAAGATGGCCACCGGTGATGGGTTCCCCCTCCGGCAGGGTGCCGGAACGGGCTCCCGAGAGGTTTTTGGTGGCTACAGAGGCTTGCGGCGGCGGAACTCCCGATCTACCTTGCTCTTTGATGGTTTTAGGGTATATGAGAATATATAGGCGAAAGAAGTCGGTCGGGGGAGCCTCAAGGGGCCCACGAGAGGGGAGGGTGCGCCCAGGGGGGTGGGCGCGCCCCCGTATCTCGTGGCCTCCTTGAATCTTCCTTTACGTCAACTCCAAGTCTCCTAGGTCACTTTCGTTCCAAAAATCACGCTCCTGAAGGTTTCATTCCGTTTGGACTCTGTTTGATATTCCTTTTCTTCGAAATACTGAAACAGACAATAAAACAGCAATATGGGCTGGGCCTCCAGTTAGTAGGTTAGTCCCAAAAGTAATATAAAAGTGTATAATAAAGCCCGTAATCATTCAAAATAGATAATAAAATAGCATGAATGCTTCATAAATTATAGATACGTTGGAGACGTATCAGCATCCGCAAGCTTAATTCCTGCTCGTCCTCGAGTAGGTAAATGATAAAAGAAATAATTTATGAAGTGTGAATGCTAGAAGGTGCACAAGTTTGATCAATGACAATTTCAATCACCTTTTCTAGCATGATTATATGTCATAACAATAGTTCATCTCATAAAACTTCTCACGAACAAGTAACAATCAATTCACATGTTAAAGCATAGACCATATACTTTCTTGAAAACTAGCAAACTATGTTCTCAGTCATCAAACAATTGCAATTCATCTTATTTTCAGGAAGGGTCTATGTTAGAGCTTTGATTTAGCAAACTTCACATACTCAACTATCATATAGTCTTCCCCAATTGCTAACACTCATGCAATACTAATGGTTATGGAGTTTTAATCGGACACTGAGAAAGATAGGGGCTTATAGTGTTGCATCCCAATGTATTCACCTTTGGGTGATGTCAACAATAATAGTTCATGCTAATTTACATCCAATTGGATATATATATATCAGGATCTTTCCAACACGAGGTGCTTGCCAAAGGATAAAATGAAAAAGGGAAAGGTGAAGATCACCTTGCATAAAGTAAAAGACATAAAGTAAAAGATAGGCCCTTCGCAGAGGGAAGCAGAGGTTGTCATGCGCTTTTATGGTTGGATGCACGAAATCTTACTGCGAAAGAACGTCACTTTATATTGCCACTTGTATATGGACCTTTATTATGCAGTCTGTCGCTTTTATTGCTTCCATAACAAGATCGTATAAAGCTTATTTTCTTCACACTAATATTTCATACATATTTAGAGAGCAATTTTTATTGCTTGCACCGATGACAACTTACTTGAAGGATCTTACTCAATCCATAGGTAGTTATGGTGGACTCTCATGGCAAAAACTGGATTTTAGGATATTTGGAAGCACAAGTAGTATCTCTACTTGGTGCAAGGAATTTGGCTAGCATGAGGGGGAAAGGCAAGCTCAACATGCTTGAATGATCCATGACAATATACTTTAACTGAGACGTGAGAAAATATAACCCATTACATTGTCTTCCTTGTCCAACATCAACTCTTTAGCATGTCATACTTAATGAGTGCTCACAATTATAAAAGATGTCTAGGATAGTATATTTATATGTGAAATCTCTCTTCCTTCAATATTCTTTCATGAATTGTTCAAGTGACCAATACAATGCTTGCTATCCTTCAATAAATTTACAAACTCTACTTCTTAGATGTGAAGTAATTACTCCCCATGGGATAAGCAAATGAGACATATATAATTTCAGATTTATGACAATCAACTCATTCAACAATTTACTCATAGGATATAGGTGAAGCACACGAGTAAATGACAAACTACTCCAAAAAGATATAAGTGAAGATCAATGAGTAGCTAAATAATTATGTAACTATGTGAAGACTCTCTCTCATTAAGGAATTTCAGATCTTAAGTACTTTATTCAAACACCAAGCAAAGCAAAACAAAATGACATTGCAAGGATAGCACAACTCATGTGAAGAAGCAAAAACTTAGGCTCAACCGATATTAACCGATAGTTGTTGAAGAAGAAAGGTGGGATGCCTACTGGGGCATCCCCAAGCTTAGATGCTTGAGACTTCTTGGAATATTATCTTGGGGTGCCTTGAGCATCCCCAAGCTTGATCTTTTGTGTCTCCTTAATTCCTCTCATATCATGGTTTCTCTTTTTATCAAAAGCTTCATCCACACCAAACTCAACAAGAACTCGTGAGATAGGTTAGTGTAAACCAATGCAAAACCTTATCATTCTCTAATGTAAAAAATCACTAAAATTATTATTCAACATTGCATACTAAATTCCTCTGCATATTTAATACTCCTATCCTTAAATAGAATCATTAAACAATCAAACATATGCAAACAGTGCAACCATAACAGCAATCTGCCAAAACAGTATAGTCTGTAAATAATGCAAGATTCATCATACTTACCTAACTCCAAAAATTATGATAAAAATACTAAGCTGTATAAGATTTATCAGATCTCAAAATGCAAAAAGTTTCAACATTATATCATTCTCTGACTTTTCTAGGTAATTTTTGCAACAGCGGTAAACTTTCCGTTTTCAAACAGCAACATGTATACTAGCAAAATAAGCATGGTAAAGGCTAGCCTTGACATTTTTATTGCAACTAAAGATGCAAAACATTAATCTAAATAACAACAAGCAAATACTAACTAAATAAAATGACGCTCCAAGCAAAACACATATCATGTGGTGAATAAAAATATAGCTCCAAGTAAAGTCACCGATGAACGAAGACGAAAGAGGGGATGCCTTCCGGGGCATCCTCAAGCTTAGGCTCTTGGTTGTCCTTGAATATTGCCTTGGGGTTCCTTGGGCATCCCCAATCTTAGGATCCTTCCACTCATTATTCCATAGTCCATCGAATCTTTACCCAAAGCTTGAAAACTTCACAACACAAAACTCAATAGAAAACTCGTAAGCTCCGTTAGTATAAGAAAACAGAACCACCACATAAGGTACTGTAATGAACTCATTATTTATTTAAATTGGTGTTGAACCTACTGTATTCCAAGTTCTCTATGGTTCATACTACTTAATACTAGCCATAGATGCATCAAAATAAGCAAACAACACACGAAAAACAGAATCTGTCAAAAACAGAACAGTCTGTAGTAATCTGTATCAAACGTATACTTCTGGAACCCCAAAAATCCTACCAAATTAGGAAGTCCTAAGCAATTTGTGTAGAAATACAGAGAAAAAATAATCATATCAAGAGCACGTTTAAGTGAATTACCAAAACTAATTTACTGGGTGCAAAAGTTTCTGATTTTCAGCAGGATCAACACAACTATCACCGTAAGCCATCCTAAAGGTCTTACTTGGCACTTTATTGAAACAAAAGCTATAAAACATGATTACTACAGTATCATAGTCATGTGAACACACAAAAAACATTAAGGATAAATATTGGGTTGTCTCCCAACAAGCGCTTTTCTTTAATGCCTTTCTAGCTAGGCACGATAATGACAATGATGCTCACATAAAAGATAAGAATTGAAACATAATGGGAGCATCATGAAGCATATGACTAGGATATTTAAGCCTAACCAACTTCCTATGCATAGGGATTTTGTGAACAAACAGCTTATGGGAACAATAATCAACTAGCATAGGAAGGTAAAACAAGCATAGTTTCAAGATTTTCAACGCATAGAGAGGAAACTTGATATTATTGCAATTCCTACAAGCATAAGTTCCTCTCTCATAATAATTTTCAGTAGCATCATGAATGAATTCAATAATATAACTAGCACCTAAAGCATTCTTTTCATGATCTACAAGCATAGAAAATTTACTACTCTCCAGATAAGCAAATCTCTTCTCATGAACAATAGTGGGAGCAAACTCAACAAAATAATTATCATGTGAAGCATAATCCAATTGAAAACTAAAATCATGATGACAAGTTTCATGGTTATCATTATTCTTAATAGCATACAAGTCATCACAATAATCATCATAGATAGCAACTTTGTTCTCATAATCAATTGGAACCTCTTCCAAAATAGTGGATTCATCACTAAATAAAGTTTACATTCTTCCAAATCCACTTTCATATTCATCACAATAAGATTCAACATCCTCCAAAATAGTGGAATCACTACTTCCTAAAGTTGACACTCTTCCAAGCCCGCTTTCATCAATATAATCATCATAAATAGGAGGCATGATTTCATCATAATAAATATGCTCATCAAAACTTGGGGGACAAAAAATATCATATTCATCAAACATAGCTTCCCCAAGCTTGTGGCTTTGCATATCATTAGCATCACGGATATTCAAGGAATTCATACTAACAACATTGCAATCATGCTCATCACTCAAAGATTTAGTACCAAGCATTTTAATGCATTCTTCTTCTAGGACTTGAGCACAGTTTTCCTTTCCATCATACTCAAGAAAGATATTAAAAAGATGAAGCGTATGAGACAAGCTTAACTCCATTTTTTTGTAGTTCTTATTTTATAAACTAAGCTAGTGATAAAACAAGAAACAAAAAGATTCGATTGCAAGATCTAAAGATATACCTTCAAGCACTCACCTCCCTGGCAACTGCGCCAGAAAAGAGCTTGATGTCTAGTATACAACCTTCTTCTTGTAGACGTTGTTGGGCCTGCAAGTGCACAGGTTTGTAGGACAGTAGCAAATTTCCCTCAAGTGGATGACCTAAGGTTTATCAATCCGTAGGAGGCGTAGGATGAAGATGGTCTCTCTCAAACAACCCTGCAACCAAATAACAAAGAGTCTCTTGTGTCCCCAACACACCCAATACAATGGTAAATTATATAGGTGCACTACTTCGGCGAAGAGATGGTGATACAAGTGCAATATGGATGGTAGATAAAGGTTTTTGTAATCTGAAAATATAAAAACAGCAAGGTAACTAATGATAAAAGTGAGTGTAAACGGTATTGCAATGGTAGGAAACAAGGCATAGGGTTCATACTTTCACTAGTGCAAGTTCTCTCAACAATAATAACATAGATAAATCATATAACAATCCCTCAACACGCAACAAAGAGTCACTCCAAAGCCACTAATAGCGGAGAAAAATGGAAGAGATTATGGTAGGGTACGAAACCACCTCAAAGTTATTCTTTCGGATCGATCTATTCAAGAGTTCGTACTAGAATAACACCTTAAGACACAAATCAACCAAAACCCTAATGTCACCTAGATACTCCATTGTCACCTGAAGTATCCGTGGGCATGATTATACGATATGCATCACACAATCTCAGATTCATCTATTCAACCAACACAAAGTACTTCAAAGAGTGCCCCAAAGTTTCTACAAGAGAGTCAAGACAAAAACGTGTGCCAACCCCTATGCATAGGTTCATGGGCGGAACCCACAAGTTGATCACCAAAACATACATCAAGTGGCACATGATATCCCATTGTCACCACAGATAAACACGGCAAGACATACATCAAGTGTTCTCAAATCCTTAAAGACTCAATCCGACAAGATAACCTCAAGAGGAAAACTCAATTCATCACAAGAGAGTAGAGGGGGAGAAACATCATAAGATCCAACTATAATAGCAAAGCTTGCGATACATCAAGATCGTGCCATAGAGAGAACGCACGCGCGAGAGAGAGATCAAACACATAGCTACTGGTACATACCCTCAGCTCCGAGGGTGAACTACTCCCTCCTCATCATGGATAGAGCCGGGATGATGAAGATGGCCACTGGTGATGGGTTCCCCCTCCGGCAGGGTGCCAAAACGGGCTCCCGAGAGGTTTTTGTTGGATACAGAGGCTTGCGGTGGCGAAACTCCCGATCTATCTTGCTCTTTGATGGTTTTAGGGTATATGGGAATATATAGGAGAAAGAAGTCGGTTGGGGGAGCCTCGAGGGGCCCATGAGAGGGGTGGGCGCGCCCAGGGGGTGGGCGCGCCCCCTTTCTCGTGGCCTCCTCGAAGCTTCCTTTAGTTCAACTCCAAGTCTCCTGGGTCACATTCGTTCCAAAAATCACGCTCCCGAAGGTTTCATTCCATTTGGACTCCGTTTGATATTCCTTTTCTTCGAAATACTAAAACAGGTAATAAAACAGCAATATGGGTTGGGCCTCCGGTTAGTAGGTTAGTCCCAAAAGTAATATAAAAGTGTATAATAAAGCTCGTAATCATTCAAAACAGATAATAAAACAGCATGAATGCTTCGTAAATTATAGATACGTTTGAGACGTATCAATCTCCTAGATAGATCTTGCGTGAGTGTAGGAATTTTTTTGAAATTGCATGATACTTTCCCCAACAGTGGCATCCGAGCCAGGTCTATGCGTAGATGATATGCACGAGTAGAACACAAAGAGTTGTGGGCGGTGATCGTCATACTCCTTAGCACCAATGTCTTATTTTTATTTGGCGGTATTGTTGGGTGAAGCGGCCCGGAACCTTACATGACCACGTTCAGGAGACCGGTTCCACCGACAAACATGCAACTAGTTTTGCATAAATGTGGCTGACAGGTGTCTGTTTCTCCTACTTTAGTTGAATCAAATTTGACTACGGCCGGTCCTTGTTGAAGGTTAAAACAACAAACTTGATAAAACACCATTGTGGTTTTTGTGCCATAGGTAAGAACGGTTCTTGCTAGAAGCCCGTAGCAGCCACATAAAACTTGCAACAACAAAGTAGAGGACGTCTAACTTGTTTTTGCAGGGAATGTTGTGATGTGACTTGGTCAAGACATGATGTGATATACGTTATAGTATGAGATGATCATGTTTTGTAAAAGTTATCGGCAACCGGCAGGAGCCTTATGGTTGTCTCTTTATTGTATGAAATGCAAACACCATGTAATTGCTTTACTGTATCACTATGCATTAGCGATAGTTGTAGAAGAAATAGTTGGCGAGACGACCACAACACAACGATGGAGATCAAGGTGTCGAGCCGGTGATGATGGAGATCGTGACGATGCTTTGGAGATGGAGATCAAAAGCACAAGATGTTGATGGCCATATCATGTCACATAATTTGATTGCATGTGATGTTTATCTTTTATGCATCTTATTTTGCTTAGTACGACGGTAGCATTATAAGATGATCCCTTAACTAAATTTCAAGGTATAAGTGTTCTCCCTGAGTACGCACCGTTGTGACAGTTCGTCGTGCTGAGACACCACGTGATGATCGGGTGTGATAGGCTCTACGTCCACATACAACGGTTGCAAGATAGTTTTGCACATGCGAACTACTCAGGTTAAACTTGACGAGCTTAGCATGTACAGACATGGCCTTGGAACACTAGAGACTGAAAGGTCGAACGTGAATCATATAGAAGATATGATCAACATAAAGATGTTCACCATTGATGACTACCCCATCTCACGTGATGATCAGACATGGGCTAGTTGATTTGGATCACGTATCACTTAGATGACTTGAGGGGTGTCTATTTAAGTGGGAGTTCTTAAGTAATTTGATTAATTGAACTTTAACTTATCATGAACTTAGTCCTCATAGTATTTGCAAATTATGTTGTAGATCAATAGCTCGCGTTGTAGCTCCCCTATGTTTTTTGATATGTTCCTAGAGAAAACTAAGTTGAAAGATGATAGTAGCAATTATGCGGACTAGGTCCATGATCTGAGGATTATCCTCATTGTTGCATAGAAGAATTATATCCTTAATACACCGCTTGGTGACAGACCTATTGCAGGAGCAGATGCAGACGTTATGAATGTTTGGCAAGCACGATATGATGACTACTTGATAGTTTAGTTCACCATGCTTTATGGCTTAGAACCGGGACTTCAAAAATGTTTTGAACGCCATGGAGCATATGAGATGTTCCAAGAGCTGAAATTGGTATTTCAGACTCATGCCCGTGTCAAGAGGTATGAGACATCTGACAAGTACTTTGCCTGCAAGATGACGGAGAATAGCTCAGTGAGCATGTGCTCAGAATGTCTGGGTACTAGAATCATTTGAATCAAGTGGGAGTTAATCTTCCAGATAAGATATTGATTGACAAAGTTCTCTAGTCACTATCACCAAGCTATTAGAACTTCGTGATGAACTATAATATGTAGACAAAAATGATTCCCGAGTTCTTTGCGATGCTGAAATCGGGGAAGGTAGAAATCAAGAAATCACACCAAGTGTTGATGCTTAATAAGACCACTAGTTTCAAGAAAAAGGGCAAGGGAAATAAAGGGAACTTAAAGAAGAATGGAAAGCAAGTTGCCACTCCTGTGAAGAAGCCGAAAGCTGGACCCAAGCCCGAAACTGAGTACCTCTACTTCAAAGGAAATGGTCACTGAAAGTGGAACTGCCCCAAATACTTGGCGGATAAGAAGGATGGAAAAGTGAAAAAATGTATATTTGATATACATGTAACTGATGTGTACCTTACTAGTATTTGTCGGTGTTTTGGGAACGGGGGTCCCTAGACTGGCCTGCCTGCGGCCTGCGGCGTGGCTCAAGCAGTGGCCCAGTATGGCCCGTCTTCATCAACCCAAGTTTAAGACCCTCGCGAGGGACAAAGCCTCGTGGGGTGGACGATGCAAGGCTTCCTCAGGGGCGGCCTCACCAGGCAGGCTCGCGAGGAGGCGGAGAGATCAAGGCAAGGAGTACCTTGCGAGGTGCCCATGACGCAAGCCATGACGACTGAGACCAGGCGGGCGTCTGCTAGCGTACTGTCCTCGTTTCCCCTTTGGTGCAAAGGGGGCAAGCGCAGGTACGGAGTACCAAGACATCAAGCAAAGGTTACCATATCGGTGCAACGAGACCAAGACCAGCAGAGCGGCAGGACGGAGGTCACCGTGGATCCCAAGACGGCGTCATCACCAGTGCCTTTAGCAGTCGAAGACCAACTTTAGTCAGGATAGCTTGTACTAGTTGTCCCCCTTCAAAATGGCCGTTGTTGGCTCCCTTCCCACTCAATATTTGGGAAGAGGACTAGGGCCCCTATAAATAGAGATAGCCACCATAGTAGAAGGCATCTAGATCTCACCTAGAGCCAACAAAGATGGAGTTATTCTTCTCCAAGCACACCACCACAAGAACACCCCTCGCGAGGCTGTTCTTCCTCTATACTATTGATCATCAGCCCCAGAGGCAATCCACCACACCACACACTGGATTAGGGTATTACACCCCAACGGTGGCCCGAACCAGTATAAACCTTGTGTCCCTTGTGTTGTTCATCGTGTAGCTTAGATTCGCGACAATGCTTTGGGGCGTCGATCCGTAGGGAGAAGATCTTCGTGCGCACCCCAGAGTTTGAATCTTAAGGGTTTTGCCAGAACCCGATATCCGACATTTGGCACGCCAGGTAGAGGTGCGCCGAAATCCTCTTTTGACGGTTCCGCGTTCCATCCTCTCGTCGCATCCATGGCGGACGCTCACCGAGCTCGCGCCGAGCATCTGGCTGCTCTCGCCTCCCGCGTCGCCCAGACGCCCCCCGTCGGTGGGCCCCCTTGTTGTTTTCCGTCGCTTGCCGCCAACGCCGCCACCGGCCCGGTGGGGAACAAGCAGCAAGCATTGTCGCTACATCCCTCGATGCGGCGGGAAGGCCGCACCGCCACTCCGTCGCTAACTCCAGCTGGCTCGTCATCTCACGCTCGTCGCTCTCCCACGGACGCACAGGCCGCGTTGCTCCTAGCACGTGAGCTCCTGCACTACCGCCCTGTCGACGACCTCTACGAGGAGTGGCTCGCTCGCATCACCGAGCACGTCAGCGACGCAGGGGGCTCTCCTGCGTCGTCCCTCTAACTACCTCGCCCTCCGTCCTACATGGGTGATGCAGCTCAGGAGGTTCCTCCACTACCTCCTCCCCAAGAAGGTGCCCTGGCTCCAAGGCGCGTGGCCCCTAGACGAGACCCACCGCGTCCAGCGCCAGCGCGACAATAAAGGAGCTGCCAAGAAATCCCTCGGCCCCAAGAAGGCGCTCACGTGCTCCCTGCTCCAGCACGTCAAGACCGCATCCCTGCGCCAGTGACCCCGCGCTGCCCCTGGCGGCGGCACGCGGGAATCTCCAAGAGCAAGCCCCGCGTCTGCAAAGGTCTCCGGTGGCCACTGCAGGCTGCCGCGCCTTCACCACCGAGCTACGCAGTGTCGCCTAGCCGGGAAAGTTCAAGCCAGATCTGCCTCCTCGCTATGACGACACTGCCGACCCCGCGGAGTTCCTGCAGCTCTATGAGCTGGGCATCGAGGCGGCCAACGGAGACGAGAAGGTCATGGAGAATTGATTTCCCATGGCGCTCAAGGATGGTCCCCGCACCTGGCTCCTGAACCTGCCTCCCGGCTCGATCTCCTCTTGGGACGAGATGCGAAGCCGCTTCATCCCCAACTTCCAGGGTACTCGCGACCGTCCTCCAGTCGTGGGTGACCTGCGCTGCATCAAGCAGCAGCTAGGAGAGATCTTGTAGAAGTACATCCAGCGCTTCAACAGCGCTCGCCTCAAGATTCCCAAGGTGACTAAAGAGGCCATCATCTCAGCGTTCTCTGATGGCGTCCACGACGTCAAGATGAAGGAGGAGTTGGCCATCCATGAGGATCTATGCACATCCCTGGAGCTGTTCAACCTAGCGACCAAGTGCGCAAGAGCTGAGGAGGGGCGCCTCTCCCTCCTCGAGCTTCCAGCTGCTGACCCAGAAGAGAAGAAATCCAAGGCCAAGGATGTGAAGCGCAAAGGAGCAGCCGTGCTCGTAGTAGAACCAGACACGAAGCACGGCAGGGACCAGCCGGAGTCGTCCAAGGGCAACCGATTCTGCGCCTACAACAACCTCTACACCAACAACACCAACGAATGCTAGGAGCTCAGAGCCGTTCGAGAAGGACGCATCGATCGACGCCCCCAGCGCAACGACCGGGGCTACGACCGATGAGGAGGAAGATGTCGGACAATGGCACGACGGAGGACCTCGCCAGGAGTGGCACGACCGCCCTCGCGAGGATCGCTGGCAGGACCAGCCTCGCGAGTATCGCCCGCAGGGCAACGCAGGCCTTCCTCCTTTGCCACCACCGCCAAGAAGGAATGACGACCACCACCAGGATGAGGGGGCTGGGGTCTTCCAGGAGCCATGCGCTATCGCTTGCATCTTGGGCAGTGCCCAGGCCCCAGCCTCTCAGTGCATTTTCAAGTAGTTTACTCATGAGGTGAACACACTCCTCCCCAAGCTCGAGGCCACACGATCTCTCAGGTGGTCCACATGCGCCATCACGTTCAGCTTAGCGAACCAGCTCAAGTGTGCGGCTACAGCTAGCGTCCTCCCAATGCTTTGTTCCCTCGTCATCGGCAATGTGCAAGTTACCAGAACCCTCATCAATGGCGGCGCAGGACTCAATGTTCTGTCCGTCGAGACGTTCAACAACCTCCAAGTGCCTCATGACCAACTTCAGCCAACCAAGCCTTTCTCAGGAGTCACTGACGGCTCCACCACTCTGATAGGGCAGGTTCGCCTTCCTGTCACTTTCGGACAGCGCAAGAACTACCGTACCCAGCTCATTGACTTCAACGTTGCCCACATTCGCCTGCCATACAATGCCATCCTTGGGTATCCAGCCCTGGCCAAGTTCATGTCGGTAACTCACCATGGTTACAATGTCCTCAAGATGCCTGGGAGCGATAGAATCATCACAGTCCCCTGCGAAGAGAAGGATGCGGTGTGCTCTCTCGAGCGTGCCTTCCAAGCTGCATCAGTCGAGGACCGAGATAACAAGAGTGAGAACCCCTCCCGAAGCAGTTCCCAAGAAGAAGAAGACATCACCCAGCTCAAGGCCTCAGGAGGTTGGCATCTCTGGAGGCGTCGTGTCAGGATCTGCGCCCGTGCAAGGGGTGCCTCCCTCCGTCGCGTAGGAAGGCGCGCCCGGCACCCTCCTCGGGCAAGGCTTGGGGGCTCTCTCCTAGAGGGCCTCAGACTTTGCGAAGGTCACGAGGGAGGCGCTCGGGCACGACTTGGAGGTGTGCTTTGTGGCACGTTTTCCTCAGGAAGGCATGGGGCAAGGAGGGCCCAACCCTCAGGAGTTAATCACCAAGGCCACTCAGGAGCTTCAAGAATCGAGAGTCATACGTGGCGATCGCTGCCTACCTGGTGTAGCTCCCCATCCCGGCGAGGATGGCGAGCTGCGCGTCTGCATCGATTACCCAGGGCTCAGCCGAGCCGCGCATCAGGAGCGCTTCTTGTCCTCGCGCGTGAGACGCTGCGAGGGTCTGCCGCACAGCTACGTTTGCATGCCTTTCAGCCTGCCGAACGCAACTGCCGCTCACCAGCGTCTCCTGCGGAGCATTCTGGCAGCTCAGGAGGCCAGGCACTGATACGTCTCCAACGTATCTATAATTTATGAAGCATTCATGCTATTTTATTATCGGTTTTGAATGATTACGGGCTTTATTATACACTTTTATATTATTTTTGGGACTAACCTATTAACCGGAGGCCCAGCCCATATTGTTGTTTTCTTGCCTATTTCAGTGTTTCGAAGAAAAGGAATATCAAACAGAGTCCAAACGGAATGAAACCTTCGGAAAAGTTATTTTTGGAACAGAAGCAATCCCAGGAACTTGGAGTGCAAGCTAGGGAAGCGTCGAGGAGGCCACGAGATAGGGGGGCGCGCCCACCCCCCTGGGCGCGCCCTCCACCCTTGTGTGCCCCTCGAGGCTACCCCGACCGACTTCTTTCGCCTATATAAGTCCACATACCCTAAAATCTTCGAAGCACACAATAGACCGGGACTTCTGCCACCGCAAGCCTTTGTAGCCACCAAAAACCTCTCGGGAGCCCGTTCCGGCACCCTGCCGGAGGGGGAATCTATCACCGGTGGCCATCTTCATCATCCCGGCGCTCTCCATGACGAGGAGGGAGTAGTTCACTCTCGGGGCTGAGGGTATGTACCAGTAGCTATGTGTTCGATCTCTCTCTCTCTCTCGTGTTCTTAAGGTGATACAATCTTGATGTATAGCGAGCTTTGCTACTATAGTTGGATCTTATGATGCCTCTCCCCCCTCTACTCTCTTGTGATGAATTGAGTTTTCCCCTTGAGGTTATTTTGTCGGATTGAGTCTTTAAGGATTTCAGAACACTTGATGCATGTATTGCCGTGCTTATCTGTGGTGACAATGGGATATCACGTGATCCACTTGATGTATGTTTTGGTGATCAACTTGCGGGTTCCGCCCATGAACCTTTGCATAGGGTTTGGCACACATTTTCGTCTTGACTCTCCGGTAGAAACTTTGGGGCACTCTTTGAAGTACTTTGTGTTGGTTGAGTGGATGAATCTGAGATTGTGTGATGCATATCGTATAATCATGCCCACGGATACTTGAGGTGACAATGGAGTATCTAGGTGACATTAGGGTTTTGGTTGATTTGTGTCTTAAGGTGTTATTCTAGTATGAACTCTATGATAGATTGAACGGAAAGAATAGCTTCATGTTATTTTACTACGGACTCTTGAATAGATAGAACAGAAAGGATAACTTTGAGGTGATTTTGTACCCTACCATAATCTCTTCGTTTGTTCTCTGCTATTAGTGGCTTTGGAATGACTCTTTGTTGCATGTTGAGGGATAGTTATATGATCCAATTATGTTATTATTGTTGAGAGAACTTGCACTAGTGAAAGTATGAACCCTATGCCTTGTTTCCTGCCATTGCAATACCGTTTACGCTCACTTTTATCATTAGTTACCTTGCTTTTTTTATATTTTCAGATTACAAAAACCTATATCTACCATCCATATTGCACTTGTATCACCATCTCTTCGCCGAACTAGTGCACCTATACATCTTACCATTGTATTGGGTGTGTTGGGGACACAAGAGACTCTTTGTTATTTGGTTGCAGGGTTGATTGAGAGAGATCATCTTCATCCTATGCCTCCCACGGATTGATAAACCTTAGGTCATCCACTTGAGGGAAATTTTCTACTGTCCTACAAACCTCCGCACTTGGAGGCCCAACAATGACTACAAGAAGAAGGTTGTTTAGTAGACATCATGCACCACGCGGTCCTGGCAGAGATGGAGATGGTCCTCGAGGAGCCGCCCGGACCCCCAGAGCCTCCCGAGGCTCAGGGCTAAGGTGGCTCGTGAGGATCGGCCTCTTCACCGTGCATCGTCAGCTACTCCAACTCTCGCTCTGCAATGGTATCAGGTGACATCTTTCGAGTTCATTTCAGCTAGGAGCGCCCTCAGGACTGCATTATTCCCAGGTCGCGTGGGTCTGTCCCTGCATCCCTTTTGCTTATGTCTTTAGTTTCCCTTGCTAGGGGCGCCCCTAACTACAAAAAAATACACTTCCGTGATGATACGTGTTTGTCACAGTAGGTCGCGTTTTTTGTCATGCATGTACATCCTTGACGATTTTATGACAGAGTTAAGATAGTCATACCTGTGCTGTCGTAGAAGTGTTCCAGGACATTACCAAAATTATCATCACGGAAGTGTCCACTTCCATGACAATAAATCGCGCGTCACAGAAGTGCTTTCGTCAAGGGTGACCGACACGTGGCATCCACCGTAACGGAACGCCGTTAAGCTATCGGGTCCGGTTTTGGATCCGATAACCCGTTAACAGCCCGGACCAATGCGGATTTTCCACGTGTAAAATCATCATTGGCCGCAGGAAACACATGTTGCCTCACCGTTGGAACAGATGTCATCCCCTCATTGGACAGGAGGTGCCTATGATAGTTCAACACGTGGCACGGCCCAACAGTGGCCCATTCCGGTGAAAAAGGCAGGCCCAGTAAAAATTAGCAGGCCGGACCATATAAGGCCTACTTGTGTCAGGTCCATTTAAGCCCACGACCCATACGAGATGTGCCAATTCAGCCCGTCAACGGCCCATTAAAGATTTGACACCATTGCAGCCCATCGTCAGTTCGAGCCCGTTAACAGCCCGCTACATATTTGGGCTCAATATCGGCCCGATGAGATTTCGGCCTGTTATGGGCCCATTTAATGGATGGGCCAATTTTCAGGATGTACATCTTCCGGCCTTTTAGCGACCCATTTAAATGTTGGGCTAATTTTCGGCCCGGTGTGTCTTTCAGCCTGTTGACGGCCCATAAATCTGATGGGCCATTTTTAGTCGGACCTGAGTTTCGGCCTTTTAGCGGCCCATTTAAGTGTTGGGCCAATTTCTGGCCCGGTGTCACTTTTAGCCTGTTGACGGCTCATAAATCAGTTGGGCCATTTGTAGTTGGACTTGAGTTTTGGCCTTTTAGCGACCCATTTAAGTGTTGGGCCAATTCCCGGCCCTGTGTGCCTTTCGGCTTGTTAACGGACCATAAATGAGTTGGGACATTTGTAGTCGGACCTTAGTTTTGGCCTTTTAATGACCCACGCCCTTCATGGTCCAATACCAGCCCGGTTTCTCTTTCGGCCTGCTAAAAGCCCACAACACAGTTGGGCCATTTACAATACGACCTGACTTTCGGCCTCTTAGCGGCCCATGCTCTTCATGGTCTAGTACAAGCCCGCTGTCTCTTTCAGTCTACTGAAGGCCTACAGTATAGTTGGGCTATATGTAGCCCAAACTTAGTAATGGCATGTTAACGGCCCGTGAAATAAATTGGGGCCACCTGTTGCCCGCTTCGATGTCGGCCTGTTAACGACCCGGGAGGTAAGAGGGCCAACCATTAACTTTTGGCCTAGTAACGGCCCATTAACTTAATGGGCCCACTAAAGTTCATACATGTCTTTAGGCCAAATTAGATAATTTGAGCCCATTACGATGAGCAATTA
The DNA here is from genome assembly GCA_963921465.1 of Triticum timopheevii. Classification (NCBI taxonomy): domain Eukaryota; kingdom Viridiplantae; phylum Streptophyta; class Magnoliopsida; order Poales; family Poaceae; genus Triticum; species Triticum timopheevii. The sequence continues at coordinate 575,450,835 of OY997264.1, read as the reverse complement.
TGCACAGGACCAAAACCGATCAAGCAAAGGTACGGCATACAAGGAATAACATTGCACATCCAGCATATATTACAGGAAATTACATCCACTGGGCAATAAAATAGTGATGCTAGTGCAAATAAATGAGCAGAACCTAACCATCTACAACGTCACAATCTGCAACCTCAGCACAGATGACGCCCATAAGCATGTGGGCAAGTTCTTGCTGCTTTGCTACAATGTCTCTGAAAACATTGATCAGTTGTTGTGTCGCACGACTCTGCACCTCTGATTCATCCACCATTTCCATCATTGCTTCAGCCATTAATTGGTTCACAAACATACATTTATTCCGTTGCATTCGAGCTAGAGGATACTGAACAGATTCAGATGGCGATTTTGGCAGGCTTGTATTATTGATAGTGGAGAGTGTCTCGACCACTTCATCATAACATAAATTAGGATGGGAACCAAACAGATTAATCATGAGTTATTGCCATATTACCTGGCCTAGATTTATTGGAAAGAAACAATGGGGTTGCCTTGCTATTTTTAGTGTTTGTCTTCTTATCGTCAGCAGCCTACACAAAATTAACACACTAGCATTGATATCATTGGTCAAGTCGGATAATAGGAAAGCAACATTGACACAACGAACGTTTGGGCAACTAGCCTACACCAAATTAACACAATATGGCACAGCTATCATCAGCCAGGTAAGGTAGTACGAAAGCAACATTGACACAATGAATGAATGGGCAACCAGAGAAGCACTACAATTTAGTAATGTGCGTGATATGAGATAGTACATTCATGCAGCTCAGTATGCAAAACTACCAGGCAGTTTTCCTTACAAAAATCAACATTGGTGCCTTTAACATTTTGCTACAACTAATTTTAGATCAGATAAAGCTTAGATTCATGCCGATTAACAAAATACATGTTGATGTAAAAATATAGTGATATACAACAGGTACTTACATCAGCATTGGAGCACAGAGAATTCCCGCAAGATATTTTCCTACATTCCCAATGGAGGAAGTCTTCTATCGTTTAACCTTATTTTCTAAAAGAGAGATGGGTAAGAAACATGTTGAAAATATGATCAGAATGCTATACAATTTTATGATGCGAGGATACGCACACGCTTCTTAGAATGGAGTTGACATTCTTTTGCTGGACTGGAGCGGACTAGTTCTTTGGCCACTGGAATCTGCTTATTATTAGTGGGAGTTGGGTTTCTCTCTGCTGGAGCAGTATCTATGAAAAATGGAGTTGGTTTATTATCTCCTGGCGTTTGGATCTTTTGCAAAGACCTGGTTTGTAACCCTTCAGATTGTAACATAGCCGTCTTCCCCTTGCATGCCTTATATAGAAGAATGGTGATTCAGCTATAAAACATGATACAGCAGAGATGGAATAGGTACTGAAGAATAGAAATGCATGACATATTGACATGTATTCCCTCCATCCGGAAATAAATGGATGGGTCTAGGCGTATTTCAGTTCTAGATACATCCAGTTTTATCCATTTCTGCAACATTTAATCCGGAGGGAGGGAGTATGATGTAAGAGCTAGGGATACGACATGACAACACAATAAAACAAAACACTAAAAAACCCACTGCAAAACCAAAGTATTCAAACCCACTAATATGAGATAGTACACTCATGCAGCTCAGGATGTAAAACTACCAGGTAGTTTTCCTTACAAAAATCAAGATTGTGGCCTTTGATCATACATTTTGCTACAAGTAATTTAGATGAGATAAAGGTTGGATTCACGCCAATTAACAAAATACATGTTGATGTAAAAATATAGTGATATACAACTGGTACTTACATCTACATTGGAGCATAGAGAAATATGATCAGCATGCCAAGCACATGGCATTGCAGAAATTCTTCTATCTGTTAAGCTTATTTTCTAAAAGAGAGATGGGTAAGAAACATGTAGAAAATATGATCAGCATGCTTTAAAATTTCATGATGCAAGGATACGCACACGCTTCTTAGAATTCAGTTGACATATTTTTGCTGGACTAGAGCGGACTAGTTCTTTGGCCACTGGAATCTGCTTATTATCAGTAGGAGTTGGGTTTCTCTGTGCTGGAGCAGTCTCTATAAAAACTGGAGTTGGTTTATTATCTCCTGGCATTTTGATCTTTTGCAAAGGCCTTGTTTGTAACCCTTCAGATTCTAACATAGTCGTCTTCCCCTTGCATTCCTTGTATAGAAGAATGGTGCTTTAGTTATAAAACATGCGACAGCAGAGAGATGGAATAGGTACTGAAGAATAGAAAGGCATGACATATTGACATGTATTCCCTCCATCCGGAAAAAAATGGATGGGTCTAGGCGTATTTCAGTTCTAGATACATCCTTTTTTATCCATTTTGGCAACATGTAATCCGGACGGAGGGAGTATGGTGTAAGAGCTAGGGATACGATAGGACAACACAGCAAAAAAAACACTAGTTGAATGTAAAACTATATGCTGGCAGAATACATACAGAAATAACTAAGGCAACATACACATGTATGATTGGGAAAATAAGATGGCATTGCAACAGAGCACTAGAACAGCACTTCAATGTAAAAAAACATGGTATGGCAGATAGATGAAGTACATACAGATGAATAACAATGCATAAGATATTCAGAAGCATGATGTCCAAATTAAGCAGATGGCATTGCGATAGAGTAGAATGACAGTACTTGAATTTGAAAACATGTTATCATGAATGGAATAGGTACTGAAAAACAGGAAGGCATGACATATTTACATGCATGATCAGCATGCTAAGCACATGGCATTGCAACAGAGTAGATACACTCCATGACATTATATGCATGTTGTACCCATATCACAGGCCAAGTTAGAGCAAGGACCTTGTGGGGTGAAGAGGATTCGTCATCTTTTTGCAAGTCTTCTGAAGAACTGCCTTTACATGTTCCATCATATTGGGTATCATTGACATCAAGTTTATTGGCCTTTACATTGCTCCGTGAGGTTCTTGTGGATATATCAGTGTGTGCAATTATATCTTACATGCATGGAAGACAACTAGTAGTTAGATTTATGTAATGAGTGCCTGTAGGAGACGACATAAATAGTAGGACTAGGGTTAGCTAGCAGCAATAGGTCTCATAAACTAAAGGGAGAACACATATGAAAGCTACAGAATATGTATCGTTTGTACTCGAGATTAACTAGATGGGACACAAAAGTATTAAAGAACAACATAGGTAATACTAGAAGTGGTATAATACTATAATCACCAGCCTGTGGGATAGCATTGGCTGATGGATGATAACTATGGAACAGCGTTACCTAAAGAACATGTATCTTAGCTGAACTATGGAACAACGTGAACTCCTGAACAAGACCCGTAAGAGATTAGCATGAATATACAGTGAAATGTGATGATCTATTTCCATGCTTAGATGAATAACAAAGCCATAAATGTTGCACACAAGTAAGATGAGGGTACAACCTATTTGGCTGCCATCCATAGGAGAGAGCATCATGTGCTAACTTGTCGATGGCCCTGCAGTTGTTGTGGTTGTCCATGTCGGGCACGCACATTCGATGCAGGGAACTGTTGAGTGGGGACTATAGCTCCCTTCTGGTGTATGCTTCCCTTGTTGGAGCAGCTGCGATGAGTCGGAAGACAGTGTGTCTGAAGATGCAGATAACACATAATGTTAAGAACGACATATCTCTTTGATCTGAAGAAATACACTAAGAGATCAACATCAAGGTACGTGAGTGGTCACACGTCTGTTGACTGAAGACTAAATTGGGGTCACATGATTTTATTTTATTTTGGTACTGTCCGATCTACGCCGGATGGCTTGATGGCCGTCTTGTGCCTCCCGGCTGACACTGTTCGGAATCTTCCCCGAAGAACCAGTGACCAACGGCAGAGCAGCTTGCCTCCACCGTTCGTGGCCCCGGCCAAAACCCCGCTCCCCGCCCCACCGCACTGTCGTGGTTGCGCCGCCACCGGGCCAATCCACAAAGACTCCCCGTCATCCAGATCCGGTGGCGGCAGTACCTTTAACCCGCACAACTCTAAAAGACAACCATCTAAGCGCTACTTCCGTGGAAAACTTGCGGCCCCGCACCCTTACGTTAGACACCAGCCAACCGGCAGCCTAGGAGCTCCACCGCCTCGAGGGGTGCTGCTTCCCATTGGGAATTAATTGGTCCAGAATAAAAATTCAGACAACTGACGCCTAAATAAAGTGATTTGAGATGAGGGTGCGACCTATCTGGCGGCATGGTGAAGTAGGCAGGTCCAGCTGCCGAGTCGGAGAGGCCGGCGCGGTTGCGGTGGCGACCGGCGGCAGGGAAAGAGTGATGTCGCGACGGTTGACGGCTACGCGGAAGCAGCGCCAGGACTCTGGACGGATCCGAAGTTGGAGCCGCTCCGGTGCCGTGAACAACGGCGGGGGTGAACCGGCTCCGACACGGTTCATGCGGCCGTCGTCGAGGCAGCACCAGCAACATGGAGTAAGAGGCACACGGCCCGGTGCACGACGGCAAATGGACAACGTCTCCGGCATTAGGGAGGAGGGCGGCTGTGAAATTGGTGCGGTGGGGGGAGCCATGGAGGTGGGGCTGAGGTTTCGCGGCTCAGGAGAAGGGAGCTTCCCTGGGAGAAGGTGATTTGGCGCCCACGAGGTATGAATGGGGGCGGGCGGGGGGGGGGGGGGGGGGGGGGGATTGGGAGGGGAGTGGAACCATGTCTTACAGACGCATTTGTCTGAAATGTGAGGGGGAGTTACAGTTCTACCCTTGCCTATAGGCTTCTCGGCTTGGGTCTGTGTACTGAGGGTCGGGGGTAGTAGAGTAACTTTGCTTCTCCCCAAATAGTGGGCGGGAGAAATTTCAGGCGAGGAGGGCGTGTTTTGAACTATAGTGGGCGCGAGCAATTTCGGGCGAGGAGAGCGTGTTTTGAAATAGTGGGCGCGAGCTATTTCGGGCGAGGAGAGCGTGTTTTGCCGACCATGGTTTATGAATTATTCGGCACATGTCATTTCGGCCGAGGAGAAGGCGTGCTTGGATGAAGTTACGAACCTACCCTCGATGTACAACGGGCCAATTGATGTGTGTCCCACATAGGACGGTAATTTCGCGTCTCCCATTTATTTGCTCGGGCAAATTCCACCGAGCAGAGAGGATGTTTAACGGTTCGTTCAAATTTTGGGAGAACGAGCATCCACGTCTACCTTACCAAGTCGATTCGAATCAAATTTTGAAATATTAGCTTGCCACTTCTTTTTTAGATGGAGAGATGATGCTTGGGAGTAATGTGTTTTTACATGCTCGTTGCTAACGATTTACTATATAACAAATAGTTGACCCACTCAAAAACGCGAATCAAACCCAAAATGAAATATCTCGATTCAATGAAATAGCTCGTTCAGTAGGTCAAAATAGTGAACTAAATCCAAAATTGAACACCTCAATCGAGTAGCATGTTGTACAATATTATAGTACTCCATGAACATGTTGAAAGTCAAATTAATGAACTTGTTTGATATACGCATATATCCATTCATGTGTGGATTGCAGACAACATGTTCTCCAATTTAAATATTTGAATGTAAGTTTATATCGAAACATGGTTTGTATCAGTCTTTGATGCATAAAATGCGACCTCCCCCTCTCCCGGACTCCTGTTCTCTCTCTCTCTCTCTCTCTCTCTCTCTCCAACAATCTTCAATTCTGTCGCACGCATCCGACACAAAAACCTTGTTGGTCCCTCTCCCTTTCTCTCCATCTCTCTCTCTCTCTCTCTATCTCTCTCTCTCTCTCTCTCTTTGGGTGTGTGTGGGGGGGGGGGGACTTTCTAGTTCGCATGCATATATACACCATCTATAGGTCTCTCTCGCACACTATGTATGATACTCTAGCTAGTCCAAGCTAGATATCTTGGGTGTACTCATCGTACGCACACGAATTCCTTGACTCTTTGCCCGTAACTCTCTCACGCACCACTATGTCGTCTCGGAGCTCTTCCCCCCCTCTCTCAAACTCTCCATCCACCTGGGTCACACATACACATGCATATCTCACTCGCACTCGATAGGCCCATCTAAAACTCTATCTCTCTCCCTCGTTCTCTCTCCATCTCACACGCACACATACATAATCTCATGCCCAGCTAGCCAAGTATGATGGTCTCTCACTCAATTGTAGGCACACGCAGTCCCCCCTATATGTATATGACTAGCTAATCTTAGTCTCCATCACAAACATGTGCATGGTCTATCTCGATTTCTCTCAGGGCATCTTTCTATCGCGCATGCACTCCCTCGATCTCCCACCCATATAGTCCCCTCACGATCTCGAGGGGATCTCTCTATCACAAACACCTCCCTCCCCATGCATCCATGCCATCCATGTGTCCCTCTCGACCTTTTTTCCTTGTTGGCCAGACCTCTATTCGACATGTGCTACAGGGGTGTCTCTCTCCGTTGCAAACAATCACACACTAGCTATCTTCGTGTATCTCCTCGCCTCGCTTTTCCATCTCGGAGATGCATGCGTGATATGTTCGCATAAGAAACGAAAAAACACACACTCTCTCTCTAATTTATCGTTTGTTGTCACTTTCTCTTTCACACACATACTATTTTTGCACACTTACTCATTCTCCTTCACACGCACTTGATCTGTCTCGACTGAGGCACTCTCCTCGGTCCATAGCATATAGATTTATTGAAAAGTCAAACGTCACAAAGTTTGACCATGTACGTGGAGAAAAAGAATTACATCTAGTACGACAAACATATACCATTAGATTCACCATGAGATGTAGTTTTGTATGATGTATCTTTGGTATTGTAGATATAAATAACATTTGCGTAAACCTGATCAAAGTTTCCAAAGTTTGACCTCTAAAAAATTTACATGCACTACATTATCGAGAGGATGGAATATCTCTTTCCCCCTCTCAGCTATCTGATGCACCACTCAGCCTTATCGGGGATCCTCAATCTCTCTCAAACTTTACTGGATAGTTTGGTTCGTGACCTGACCCTCATGCCTTGATGGCCGGTACTGCCTGGTGTGGACGTGAGATGTAAAATATTTCTGCCTGGCTAGGCTCGCGCTATACATATAGACCCATCCAACACTCTCCACCCTGTTCTCTCTCCATGTGAAACGCACCCCTAATTACCATAATCCCTCACTCCATCATAGGCGCAAGCACTCTCCCCCTCCTAAGTATGATTATCTCTTACTAGCCATCAGGAACACACGTATTGTCTCCTTCCATCCATACGTCTATCTCGATATCTCTCGAGGCATCTTCTATCGCGCACGCACCTTGTCACTCGATCTCCCACCCATGTAGTCCCATCACGATCTTCAGGGGATCTCTCTATCACAAACATACACTCTCTCCTCCCCATGTCTGCATTTTCTCCATACGTCTCTCTCGACCTCTCTCCCTTGTTTGTTAGACCCCTCTTGGCCACGTGCTAGGGGTCTTGCTCTCTCGGTTCCAAACAACCACACACTATCTCCTCACCTTGCCTCCGTTGTCAAAGCTGCATGTGTGATATGTTTGCATAAGACACGCACACTTTTTCTCTACTATTATCGTGTGTTGTCCATGTCTCTTTCACACACGCACACACACTTTTCTCTCTCTCTCTCTCTCTCTCTCTCTCTCTCTCTCTAGTTAGGGACTCTATCACATCCATAAGCATATGGATGTTTTGAAAAGTCAAACCTCAGAAAAGTTTGACCAGGTATATGTGGAGAAAAACATTTACATCTGGAACGATCATTAGATTCATCACAACATGTACTTACTTCATACTATCATTTATCTTTGGTATTGTAGATATAAGTAATTTCTTTATAAACTTGGTCAAAGTTTCAAAAGTTTGACTTAAAAAAATGTTGGAACTACATTATCGAACGGAGGGAGTAGCTCTTTCTCTCTCTCTGCTATCTCTCACGGGCCTCCCCTCTCACTCGAACTCTCTATATCGAGGGATTATACGCTCACTGCGTCAGCGTATAGCTCCGTATATTGTTTAGTTGACCGGTCAACCAATCCACATGCTGCCTTGTCAGCTCATGTTCTGTATCTTCGTGTGCTGGCACGTGTGGCAGTTGGTGAAAATAAGTAAACTAGAGGCCCATCTAACACGCTGTGAAGTAAACAAAGTTGAAACCACTCGCGGTAGCACCCCGCACGCTAGTAAATTGAGGGCACATTGAGGACAAACTTCTTGCGCGCGAAGGACACACTCGCCTTTCCTTGAGAGATTGCTTGTATCGGATTTAGAAGGTCCAACAAAAATCAGGGTCATTGACGCGCCGAAATTTACAGCGTTGGTGTACTCGTCTGCCAAATTCTCCGAACTCTTTATTGGATCCGTAATCGTTCAGGTACAACACTCATCTTCTTCTCCGTCTTCTTGAAATTCACATTTTTAAATTTCTTCTTGATGTATTTATGACCGTCTTCCAGAAAATGATTCCCACAAGCTTGACCCAGTCCATGCGCACAGTGAAGATCTTAGCACTAAAATCTATCGACCCCAATCTGGATCAAGTTGTTGGATTCCTTACATGCTTTCCGTGCACGGAGAAGCTACTCATCGAGGTGAAACTTCTTTCCTATAAGTAAACGGTAATCACAACGTAGCTCAATTTTTCGTAATTTTCCCAAATTACAATGACAAGTGTAGTGTTCAAAACTGCATCTACGCACTGCACCGAAAGAAATGTTTTTAGTATTTTTTCTCACGTGATCACCTGCATCGTTTTTATGCTGTACTACTATCGTAGCCTAGGATAGTCATAGTGGAAAGTAACTTAGACTACTCCAGTAACTCTATGGTTACCCTAATAGCAAGTACTACCTCCGTCCTGGTTTACTCTTCCAATTTTGTAGTATCAAAATTTGACCATAGATTTAACTGACAAAATGTTAATGCATGTCACTAAGAACTATATCGTTGGATTCGTATTTGAACATAATTTCAAATGGTGTAAATTTTTAGTGACATGCATTGGCATTTTCTTAGGTAAATCTATGGTCAAAATTTTATACTAAATATGAGGTAGTATTCCCTCCGTCCCAAAATTCTTGTCTTACATTTGTTTAGATACGGATGTATCTAACACTAAAATGTAACTAGATACATCCGTATTTAGACAAATTTAAGACAAGAATTTTGGGACGGAGAGAGTACAAAAGTGGCTATGTAGGCCAAAACATGTGCCAAATTCACTTGTGATGCATTTGGCATCGATGCCCCTCCATTGCTCACCTGGTGCCCCAATCTGGATCACCTACTTTGCTCCGGTGCCAAATTAACTCACACAATGAAAAAACACTGCGTGAGAGAGAGAGGACTGAGGCAATAAAAAACACTTGTTTGGGAGAGTGAGAGGCTGGTGTAGTTGGTTTTATTGATTTGTCTATACATGTGGGTCTGTGTGGACAGCGGTGCCAACTCTCTCACATCGCGAGAGCGGTGCCAAAATCTTTTGATTTGACATCGATGCGTATTATGTGGCATACTTTTGCGAAATATGGCATCGGCCACATAGTGAAAGGCAACAAATGCCCAAGCTCTTCACGTGCTCCTAGTTAAATGAGAGGAAACAGAAAGAGAGAGAGATAGAGAGAGATAGAGTGAAAAAATATCACTAGCCAGCCAACCCTATTGTATGAGCGAATGATATTGGTACCTCTTGATGACATGGCAATCTTATGCAGCCAGCTGATCTAATATGTTCTCTTATTTTTCAGATAAAAAAAGTCCCAAAAGTGAAAAATGTGCTGCACTATAACAATCTCATCGAATGCCTTGATCTCCATCTTATAGAAATTGATTTGATCGACTATCGAGGCAGCACATCTGAGATTAAATTGGCCAGGTTCTTTGTTCTGGAGGCAAGTGTGCTCAAGGTAATGAGGTTTGGCGTTCTCTGTCACAACAATGAATGGCGTGCTAATCACCGCAAGCGTCTAAGCCTAAATGACAAAGTCTCCGCAGAAGCTGAATTTGTTTTTGAAACATCAAGTGGCCAGAGACTCGAAAACTTATTTGGCCATTAGTGACTTGTCAGGGTGGTGGATTTTAGTTTGTACGATAATGCTGCATCCACCTAAAGTAAGGAAAGTTCTTACGTAAACTTCCTAGTAATTCCCTCTTCATAGGTGCGACATTACTCCTAACATTTGTAATATCAGTTTGAAACATGTAATATTGTCGTTTCCTCCATTTTCAAAATCCTGCGAATCAAACAGGTCCTGAGTTGGTGATGATGTTGTGCCTCCCATCTTTCACCAATAGCCGCCGGATCTAGATCTGATGCATACAAACCAAGCTTCTCCATTTTTGCAAAAAGATCCCTGCACTTGTTCCCTATTTACAAACAACTCCTTGTCTCTCACAATCAGCCTTATCTCCTCCCCACCACATCTAGAAGGCCGTGGAAAATCTGGCGCGATGGCCGCTGCCGGAGCCGTCCACCCCCAATCTTGGTGTTCCGTGCAATGCACGGGCATCTACGCACGGGAAATTATGTCGAACAGGGCTAGTTGTAAGCAGGATAGCTCTACAACCATGATGATACTGACTACAGACGGTGAGACTGATGATGGTATGCCGAACATGATGCCTATACTCAGGTGTCATCTCCGGCGCAGGGTCTTGTCACTTCACTGTGAGGAGCAGCACGTAATAATTTGACCAACGGGTAGTATCGTGCTAGTACTCCTACTACTACATTGGTAGTACTACTACTAGTACTAGTAGCACCACCGTCTGGATTTAGGAGTACTACCACGTCCATCTGGATTTTAGTATTTGACTAGCAATATCTAGTAATGCATATCACAAAAAATGTACTACTCCCTCTGTAAATAAATACATGGTGTTTTATTCCTATCGGCGAGAGAACTTAATGTTTTTTTTGCTAACTAGAGTACTAATAGGATTACATGCAATGAACTAAACACTGCATGTCATGTTTGGTAGTATCAAGTCATTGACAGCATGCACGGCCCACATCTCTCATTGGTTGATATGTCACGAAATAAGAAACAAGGAGGGAGTTAATGCACCATGCCTAAGTGTTTTGGGATTATTTGGTTTTCGTAAGGTGACTTACACAACATTTTTGTTTACATGCATTAACATTTTATTAGTTAAATCAAAGGTCAAAACTTGGTGCAAAATGCAAAGGGGACCAATAAACCAGTAAACATCAAACTTCTCTCGTTTGGCCCCAACTAGAGGTCCGGTGAGATGACCATACTGCACCGGCACGGAGGGGGACGCAACTTCATTGACTTACGGCAACTGCCTTTGGGTGAATGACATGTGGGCCCAGCGGGTGGCTGGCCCACCTATCATACAGCCAAAGGCAGGTGCAGTATAGGGCCGAGTAGTAGTACGAAATCCTACGCACCTACGCACGCTAACCAAGGGCAAGAGTGATCACTCGAATTGCAAGATTAGTTGACTAGAAGCTAAGCTAGACCCATGGAGACGATGAGCGCGAGCATCAGCCGGCCGTGCCAGATGGTCCGAGACGCCGGCCTGCGGCCCGGCACCGAGGAATGTCTCCAGGTAGTATTGCTTGAGGCCGCCAGGGCGAGGGGCCGCTTGGACGACAGCTTCGTCTCCTTGTTCGATGAGTTCCTCGTCGGTTTCCTCGACAAGTTCATCGCCGTCAAGAAGCTCGCGGACGAATTTGACGTAAGCCTCCAGCCGACGCGCCCAGGCTCTGCGATGCCCGCCACCCTCAATGACCACTATGGTGACAACCACTTCGACGCACTGGTGGCCATGTGACTGCCCACCATCGCGCCGGAGAATGTCCATCTCAAGGTCGCGCTCGCCGCGCAGCGCCTGGCGCAGCAAGACACCATCGACATAATCACCCACGTCTATGCGCAAATCGTCCACAAGGACTACTACATGCAAGAGGAGGACGAAAGGACGTTGGCCTTCTTGGACCACAGGGCAACCTTGGACGGCACTGTTCAGAAGCACGTTGAGCTCGCCGCCAACGCCGCTATTCCTCACATGTCGGTTGGTGACCCGGCGCACTAGGGCGTGAGGATGTCATTGATGGATCCGTATGTATTTTTATCTTTCCGTCAAATCCATGTAGTAGTATATGATACTACAGTAATTATCTTACCTTCGCATCAACTTCATAATTTTCGTACATACTCCATGCATGAACGGCGCCAGAACCAAACTTCTCATTACCCTAGGCAAAATCGTTATTTTCTATCTATCGGTCGCGCCATGGAGCAGAACCAAATTTTACAAGTTACGAGTTCAAAAGTAAAAGCCTGCTGTGTTCGCATCGCACCACCACACGGTTGATCCGGCATGCCGCTCAAGCGGGAATGCATGCGGTGTTGCATTTTCACTTACAAGTGGGACCGCAGTTGAGCAAACCGACTATCGGCAAACCCCCACCCCACCCACCGTGCGATGGCTGAGAGAACAGGAGGGAGAATAGATGGCTGTAGCATGGACTCCAAGAAAATTGGTGTCAGATGGGACTCGTGTGGGTGGCATGTGCCGTACTTCTAGACGTGAATGCTAGTTATGGCCCATGCCACCCCACTATATCGAGCCTATATCGAGGTACGTAGAACAAGTTTCCTGCAGTCCGTGCTCAGCCCTCCTCTATCTCTCTTCTTAGACAGCCAGCGGACGCGCGGAGCCCATCATCTGTTTCCTCACAAGCGGTCCCACATGTCAGTGAAAACGCAAGCAGACCCACTGAACCTGCACATCTTTCACCTCGACGTGCTGGTGATGAAAAACAAATCCAATATAGATCTTCGGTGGCTGCTTTTGGAGTTACTCAAGAGTAGTAAGATTCTATTTACAGTTTAACCCAAGATGCACATCTCGTGGCTTCAACTACCACTCTATTTTCTTTCATGACACGACCTGGACGCTGGATGTCCCATGTGTTGTGCTCTTGGATTAGACTAGTTGTGCTAACTTAAATTTTTTATTGTGTACTCCCTCCGTTCCAAAATACTTGACTTTCATTTGTCCAAAAATGGATGAACCTATATACTAAAACATGTCTAGATACATATATATTTTGACAAATAGAAGGCATGTATTGTGCAACGGAGGGAGTAGAATGGATGCAAGTTTTTGTATTGGGAAGAAGAGTACATCCACATATTGATAAAGCGCAATTTAGTAGATGTTCTATCACTTTTAGATAGCACAGAGACTAGAGATGAGATTAGTGCACTTGTTGATACTCCTACTAGAATAGAGGCTAGACATGAGACTAGATGCGAGGAAGAAACGTCTACTTCTTTACACTCGAAGAAGAAAGAAGCAGGAAAGATCGAGCCTCCGAGGATCAATAGTGAATGCATCGAGAAGGTACTAATCCAACTTACAGGAGTAGTAAAATGTATTCTTGTGGTTCTTTTTTTCTTTGGTCTTGCTTTTCTAGTCAAAATTATCATTGGAGTTCGTGCAAAATGGAGGTCCGTTTGGAGTCGTGCGTTGGAGTTGGCCTTACAAGTGGGACTGCAGTTAAGGAAACTGACTATCGGCAAACCCCCACATCGCCCGCCGCGCGATGGCTGAAGTAAGAGAAACGACGAGGTTGAAGAGATTGCTCTAGCATGGACTCCAAGAAATAATATGGTGTCTGATGGATGTCGTGGTGGTGGCGTGTGTCGTACTCCTGGACGTGAATGCCTGTTCTAGCCCATGCCACCCTACTACTCCTACTACTTACTCCTACTATATAGTACTAGTATCGAGGATTCGAGGTGCTGGTTACGTACAGCGAACACATTAACATATGGCTACAGTAAAAACAACCGCCCGACGCGCGAAGCATATGAAGCTAGTACAAATAGTGTACTACTATTGTTGATTGGCCTCATCCGATAACCTGTTGCAATGCACGTACAATTATGTATTCAGAAAATATTTTTTTGCTTCGTCGCACCACTCACTCAGAGAAGCGACTCGAAAGCCATTCATAAATTTAGTAAGAATATCACAGGCATATCATTTTATTACATACAACAAGTCATCAACCCACATAAACAACGAGGATACATTATAAATACTAAAGTTTTCACCACACAACAAATAACAAGCAATTAAATGAACTTCAACTTAACCATTCCTCGGCGTTGGAAATGCTTGCTTTGAACCACAAGTGATTCTCTGGGACGGGCCATCCATTGTCGATCTGGAGACCAACGCAGGACTGATCATCCAGGCTGAAGCGGCCTACTATATTAGTACCAGGGTAGGGAACCACCCAAATGTCCGAGGTATAGACACAGTTGCTTCTCATAAATGGTACTAGTAACGTTGTGTCAACGGCAGTTGGATCGCCTTTCACCATCATCGGATAGTTTTGTCCAAGGAAGAGCGAGTTTTCTCCAAGACTATCAATTCTGTACCAGGGAGAAGGAGTTGGCGCTAGCACACTAGTATCCATCCCGAATACCATGCAACAGCTGTTGGAATAGGTCCGGAGAATGCGACCATGGGAGACTACACCTGCTTCCTTAGCAGTAACATCATCAGTGGGCTGTATACACACAAGAAGAGGTGATCCATCGGAATTAGTTGCCAGGCGCCACAGAGTATATGGGCGCTGCTCGTCCTCATGCTCGTGATCATCACCATCGTCATCTCCCCCTTGGTTATAATAATTTTCAAGTATAGGTGGTGGGATGTTCACAGGACCTTGGAAACACAAGAAGAAGGTTAATTAGTAAAGGGAAACTTGCTAACCCGCATGCATGTGGATGAAACAATTATAATTACGGTGGAAGACAAACGTACCGAAACTACGAGGATCCCATGTAAAAATAGTGCCACGAGTGGTGGCAGCAAACACAAGGCCCTCGTATTGAATTGCATCACAGTACTCATCTGTGTACAGAAACTGATTTTTGAGCAATATCCATCAAGTCAAACCACCAAGCACGGCAACAAGCTTGTCTAAGATAGCAACAACATCATAGTTGTTGTAATTCCAAGAGCGGTTGGGAACTCAACAAATTGCTATCTTCCGTAGAAGACAGTCACCATGATCGTATTTGAACGTGCGTACAATACCGGTGTGCTCAACCTCTGGGCAGTCTGCTGAGATTTTTGGAAGTGGAACCCGTCACGAATGTACACATTCACAAGTTCCCACTTGCAGTTGGACCCAATGTAAACAACCCAATCTCCATTTGCGCCTGCCCAAGCCTTGCCCTCAAGCGATGGCATCTTAACATCATACGTATCATTATCAAGCGGCATCAACACAAGGCGAGGCCTCTGTCATGCCGGCGCCAGTCATCAGGGTCACGGCAAAGAAGATAGGGGAGATCAAACCGCTTCTTGACTCTTGGGTTCCTTGTAATGCTGTTATTAGTTGAGTCGAGAATGGGCTTGAACGAACCTGCCATGGTAGCCGAGGTGATGACGTCGCACCGATCAATGAGTTCCTCCACCACGTCATCTTTCAGATCGGGGCAAGAATAACAGGGTCGTTTCCACCCTGTTCCCTCCATGGAGAAGACGATCGAACAATGGCAGAAGAAAGGGTGAAGGGCTAAAGGAAAATGGAGGAGGGAGAGGAAGAGCGTGCGACAGCAGTTCCAAATCGAGAGGGAAAGGCGAAGAGTCGGTGGACGGTTCCCAGTTTGCCACGGTTCACGAAGAGGCGCCCCGTCCTACACGTCCGTTCATAAATACTCCTACTACTCACCGTCGTCTCACTGATATGTTGGAATGGGACCACATGTCAACGAAACATGGTGTGTAATTTCTCGTGCAAAATGCGATCTGGCCGCGTTGGCCCGAGGTGCCGCATTAGTTATCGACCTTTATTTTTTTTAATGGCGTGCCATTCAGTTTTGAAGCACGACTAACTGGTACTATACTCAGAGAAAATATAAACTACTCTACCACTACTCCACCTCCAGTACTAGCAGTATAAAAAAGATACATAGGCTGGAGCTTCAGCGCTTTCTTGCCAAGGGCTGCCCACTTGCTTCTCACACTACCACCCTCTCTCCAGATCTAAAAACGACGGCCCCTCTCTCCCTCCTCACCGGTGGTCACAGATCCACCGGGGAAGAAAGGACGTGCAGCGTTAACGCACTCGTCATCGGCGAGCGAGGTCACGCACTGACGACAAGGCCGTCCTCTCAGACCTAGCGCCCGCGCGGGATGGCCTCCATCCCCAAGCTGGCTGTCGAAGTGTGTGCGGAGGACGACGACCATGAGCGAAGCCACTTCCCGCCAACCCTCAGGTATGCTACCTCTTTTTGAACCATACCCTTGTTCTATTGCCCCATCTGCCACGTTGTTGCATGTGTATCTTTTTCCACTCCACCATCTTCCCAATTTGCTATCCTCTGCTCTGCTGGCCACGCAGACGAAAACCATAATTTGCACTATTAAAAGAAACCCTACTTCATGCAGACTAATCCATGTCTGGATTGAATAAGGAAAGGAAGGGAGACTGTACTGTCCAAGAGAGTAGGCATCGAACCCGCATCTAGGTTGAAAAGGGGAAATCAGTAGCTAAGGAACGAGTCTCTTGTCTCTTGGTTGAAGAAGGGTAGAAAGGCATGACAACGCAATAGAGAATGACCAGGTCGATCGGTTTGTTGTCCTGACATAAGAAAAAGGTGGCTAAAGAGAACAAAAATGGGACGTAATCCACATATGCTGCCTGGATATTTGTTGCTCTGGGAAACCATACCTCCCTCACCACTCTGCGTCCGTGGAGGTACATCGTACTGGTGCGCCCACTGTCTGAATGGGCCTCCCATGCTCTTATTGCCACTTTTTTTGCTGTTAGTATAACGCCAGCAGTCAAGTCAAGCAATGCTACTACTAAAGTGATGCCACATTTCACTAATGCCGCTCTCAGTTAATGCCACCGATAAATTTAAGCAATGCCATTTAATTTCACTGGATTATTTCAGGGTTAGTTGTTTATTGTGGATGTATTAAATATTTTTCAGCTAAGGCATTCTATTGTTGTTGCACAGCTAGTATACCAACGATGAAACTTGTTACTACCTTCAGATTTTTGCACTGTTAATGCTTATAGATTACATACCTCACTCTCATGAGATATGTTAACTTTTTTGTATAGTGTCACCAAAATGCCAAGGCGCTGATGTCATTTTATTTTGGTTAAACTGCACAGACAATTATGAAGACAAGAGGAAAGGTCAAGAGTGGGCAGCTCCTCCTCCGGCTGTTCTCTTGATTCGTTCAATCAAGTTTTTATGTTTAATCAATTATCAAGATTGGGATAGCAATTTTGAAGGTCCCCCCAAGTTCAAAAATGATATTTACCTTGGAGGTACATGGTTTGCAATTTTTTATGCTGTCATTAGTTAATAATGCTAGTTACCTTCAGACTTTTGTATTTGGTTTAATGCTCATGCACAGCTAGTATACCAATGCTGAAACTTGTTACCTTTACATTTTGTATTGTTAATTCTTATAGAAACCTTCCAATGCTAGAGTTTATTGAAATCTGTTCAGTAAAACCATTGTACTATACCCTGTAATAAACTAACTACTCTACTGTTGCACTAGCCACTGGATTAGTGAATATTTGTATTATTCGAATGGTGTTGCATTAGCGTATGGACATAAATAAAGTGTGGCAAGCTTTCCCAGATATCTGCTCAAGAAAACTACTACCTGTTTTTCTAAATACTAGATGTTTGGGTACTTTAAAATGAACCACGAAAATGTCTTATATAAAGGAACAGAGGGTGTAGAGTTCACTCAAATTATCCTGGTAAAGCTAGTCACACCTTTGTTAAAATTAATGTTCATTATGTTATCGGAGGAGGTCTGTATGTTTCTCTCTAATGCCTGTCGACTACATACCTGACATCATGATGTAATGTTAAGTCATTTCCTTTTGTACAGTGTCACTGAATTGTCAAGGCGGTGATGGCATTTTATTTTAGTAGAACTGCACAAAATTTGCTTAAAAGAAGAGGAAAGGTCAGGAATGGCTCAGTTTTCAGAAAAAACTATGTATGCCTTCCTGACATCAGCCGCTGTTGCTTTATTTATTCCTTCAAGCAGGTGGTTAGAAATAGTCTTGCTACCTTTTCCCATTAAGAAATTGGAATTCTTATATTTGTGAGTCTATGCTTCAACTAGTGCCACTTCTATAGTAATCACACTTTCAATATCTATGCAAACAGGGATGCTCGAATTTAGTGGAACTGCACAAAAAGTCCAACTGGTTCAACATTAGGAGCATGTTTTTTCCAAACCTTTATATCCAATTGGTGGCACTATGAGCTGTTCATTATGAAGGTACATGGTTTTCTACTATCTTGCTACTCTTTTTGTACTGTCATTAGATAGTAATACTAGTGGTTTGCATGTGAATTTATTGGCAGGGTGGACCTACATTGGAGGTGCAGGACAGGATTCAATGATTGGATGCTCAATTTAGGTTGTATCGATTTCAACTCTTCCATCACTGCAAACATGGATATCCTTGGTCTGATGAAGAATAGGCGCTATATTTCTGCTCTGAACCAGCAAATCAATTCAGTATGAAATTGTCCAGGGCAAAACATAACTGTATCAGATTGTCCAGTGCAGAACATGACAGATGCTAAGTGAAGAGACATGTTTAAACCGAAAATACATGGTGTGGTATATGTTTACTAGCTGCTTGATATTTGTGCAGACAGAGATGTCTGCCCGTTGCTATTTGGCAAACAAACAAAGTGTCCGCAATTTTGGTTGAACTGCACAAGAGAATAGTATAGTCACTGCATGCAGTGCCATTTGAAAATAGACACAAAGATTGGATAGTCACTTCATGCACTGCAGAAAAGTAGTATTGTACTATTTACTGGCCAACACTAGGTGCTTCATTGCTTTGGTCTGATTATACAATGGGCATCATTTTGCCTAAGTTAAAGTTTGTATTCCAGAAATAGTCTCGCGGTGTGATCGAGAGAAGACCAAATCATATTGCAGTGGATGTTCCTCCATCATGTGTGGTTCATTCTCATGGTTCCAGCTGTTGGTGAAACCACTTACGTTTGCAAGAGGAATTGTAGACTTCACAAACAAATTTGTCTTCCAATCTATACCGAATGTTGGCCAGGAGAAGCATCCATGTTAGTAGGAAGAACATATGTTTTTGCTAGATCTTTGCTTTTGGAGCTACATATTTGTATATGATGTGTGAATCATTGAGATGCATTAACATGTTGATCTTATGTATGGGAATCGTACTAGTTAGTTTTAGTTGCGACGCAAGATCCGAAGTGGCTGATCTTTGCTTTTGGAGCTACATATTTGTATATGATTTGTAAATCATTGAGATGCATTAACAGTTACTTATTTCTGTTCGCTCAGTGTTTACAAGTTACTGATCGATCACTAGCTAGCCTACAAATGCGCTCCTGGCAGTTTTATTTGCGACGCAAGATGCAAAGTGGCAGTTTTTTTAATAAAAATGCCTACCTCTGAAGAAACTGACAAGCTACACTATCGATCCTACACGGATAATAATGCCTGCCTCTGAAGAAACTGACAAGCTAAACTATCGATCCTACACGGATAAATAGCGGATCACACACGTACTACCTCCTTTCCAGTTTGTAGGGCTCAATTCAAGAAACAACCTACTCAATCCTACAAGAATAAATAGCGGATCATGCACATACTAGTACCTCCTTTCCGGTTTGCAGGGCTTAATTCAAACCTCTCACCAACCAAGGTACTCCCTCCGTCCGGGGTTATTAGTCCCATGAGAAAACTAGCAAGACCAAGGCATGGCAATAATTAACGGCATGTAGAAGTTTAAGCCTAATTAATTCCAGCGATTTAAGTGGCTGCATGCGTGCCCTCGGCTGCGACTCATGGCATGCTGCTTCGTGTACTGCCTGCGAGCGATTCTGAGTGCCTGCATGCAGTCGACCGTAATTAAGGCAGCTAACTGATGCGAAAAAGATACGCTTTAATTATTGCGGGCTTTTTAAATCCGTGGAATCATTATTGACAAGGAGGAAGATGATTTGAGTGCACTCGTTTGACCGCCATGCCGGCGTGCGACCCAGACGGGACGGGACGGCACAGTCATAATTTCAGTTTCTCTAGTTTTCCACGGCAAGCTGGCGCGCTAAGCCATTATGCATTAAATTCCGATGACCGTCGCGCTACCTTTCCCCTATAAGTACTGTTTCCCGGCCTTCTCCGGTGCCACCATGACCCAACTCGCCATATCCTCATAAGCCCCCACCGGCCCGACGTCGCTCGCCACGTCTGCCATGCCCCCACTCGTCCGCGGTAGGCGAGGCCAGAGGCGGTCACCGCCGGAACTAGTGTTCGGTTTTTCACCGGAAGGCAGACGGAGAGAGGGGGCATTCTATCTGTCTTTAGATGGCAATGCAGAGATCGAGGAGTTGTTGGAGCGCGACCGCATGGTGGAGGAGCAGGAGTTATTGGAGCCTGACCGCCTGACGGAGGAGCAGTGTATCGCAGGACATGGAGCAGCAGCGCACCGACACTCTGAGTCGCTAGCAGAGCGCCCGCAACTGCGCCGACTACGTGGAGGCCGGCGCTCGACAAATAGCCCTGGAGGCTGTCGGGCACGCACGCGTTCGTGACGCCGATTTTTACTACCAGCTCGTCAAGTGGGTTTCCCGCTTGGAAGCCAAAGCTTCGGTGGACCACGCCGGCATGGAAAGGGCCAACGCGCGCGAGCAACGCGCCCTATCACACCTCTTGCAAGTCCGAGGCGCAGGACGCCGATGCCGGCGTTTAGCATGTACCATAGATGGCGGCTGGCATCGTCTAGTTAGCTAAGAGTAAGTTAGTACTTGTATGCCACTAGAGTATTAGTGGGAGTAGATAGTTAACTTGGCTATGATGGTTGTCAACATGGAAGTTCAGTACTCTATATGTGGATCAGACCTGTTACTTTGCTCTGAATGTCGAACTTTCCGTTTGAACATACGGAATGGGCTATTGTTTTTTTAAATGGGTTGTATTTGTCCTCCACGGGTTTAGAGGCTGACTTGTGGGCCTAGCAAGTTGACGCGTACACAATCAAGAGATGATTGTACGTGGAGAGGATGACAGCAGGGACCTACTAAGGTCATGGCAGTACACAAGCAAGTGCCTCCTTATTTCAAGCCAATAAAAAAATGGCTCCTCCTAGGGGATTTCTGACATCTGGGTCCCATTCCATTGTCAACGTAGTCAATAAATGAGAGAATTGCACAACGAGCGGCTGACACTAGGGACCCAGCAGCTCGCCTAGTTATTTTTGTTTTGGGTTAATTTGATAAATGCCACTCCAAATCTGGTGTATCCGAGAAATGCCACTGCAATTTCCAAACTTTGAAAAATGCCATTTCATGCCATTTCTAGTGGCATTTTTCAAAGTCCGGAGTGGCGTTTTTCAAAGTTTGCAAATTGCAGTGGCATTTTTCAAAGTTTGCAAAAATTGCAGTGGCATTTTTCAAAGTTTGGAAATTGCAGTGCCATTTTTATGAATCGCCATAATTGGAGTGGCATTTATCTAATTTGTTTTTGAGACGGAAGCAGGGTGTCAACTGGGCTGTGCGGGACACTCTGGCCTATCTAGACAGCCTTTTCTTTAATGTTTACCGCAGACCAGCCTAGTAGTTCCTTTTCTTTCTGAAAATGGCTAGCCCAGTTTTTTTGTGATTTGTAAAGTAAGTCCCTTTATCAGGCCTGTTGGGCTGCAAATCTTTCAAGATGAGGAGAGCTTCATTCGGGCTGGCCGAGAAAATGGCCTATCAGTAATGAGAAATGGGCTGTACATTTTTAAAACACATCAAACCGGCAACTAGTTTCAAACATCTTTTTTCATTTTGAGATTTTAAATTGCATTGATTTTTATGCGTGGACAATTTATTGGATTTTATATTGATATACATTTATTTTTGAAATCAGTCTGAATGTGACTTGAAAAATTTCGGGATTAAAAAAAGTTCAGACCGCACTGACATATGCAAAATTTCGTATAATATTTTAACTGTGGCCACAATATGGGCTGTAATGCTAACAAAAAGAATATGGTCTCCAAAAAAACCTGTAAGAATTAGCAAATGGGCTGTAAATTATTTGAAATAATGGCAGATGGGTTGTATGCTGTTTTCCACAGATTTGAGGCTTTCCACAGATGGCGTGTATACTGTTGGATGTCCATCCAACGGCCGTCGTGCTTCTTCAATCTCTGCTCTTCCTACTCCGGCCGCTCAAACAAGCGCCGACGGGACTGCCTGCTCCCTCCTCCCCGCGGCCGGCTGTGCTGCCGTGCAGGCCTCACCGCCCCACCGTACTCCCATCACTGGCCTAGCCATCCCTCTACTCACCCAAAATCCCACACCTGATGTTATTCTCCGGCAATGGCAGATGAACCAGTAAACCCTCGTACAGTCGTACTCCCCTCCGCGTGGGAAACAACTGCTGAGTCTTCCCTGCCTTCGTGTCGTTCCCTTCCTAGGCCTCGCCATCGTCCACCGCCCTGGTGCTCTCGGCGTGGCGTGGTCAACATGGTCAACGACCGACATGCATCTGAAGTGGACTGTATGTGGAGAGGCTGACAGCTGGGCCCATGGCCGCACACAAGAAATGCCTCCTTATTATGCGCAAAATAATGACTCCTCCACCTGACATCTGGGACCCACCGAAAGGGCCTCTGTATTTCACGAAAAAAACGTTACTGCCGCTGACATGTCGGACCCACCAGCTATATCTTCGCACGCAAGGAACTGCCTCCTTATTACGCACAAAAATATGAATACTCCCCCTGCTAGCTGGGACCCAGTATAGTGGGCCTACTAAGTTGACGGGGACGAAGGGCTTTGTCAAATTAGTCAATATGCACGATTCTAGCTCGAATGACCGTACGATGTCCATCCAACAGCTGTAAGGCTTCTTCAACCTCTAGTCTTCTTGCTCCAGCCGCCCAAAGCAGCGCCGGTCGTGCCGCCTGCTCCTACCTCCCGTGGTCGGCTGTGCTGCCGCGGAGGCCTCACTGCCCCCATACTACTCCCACCACTGGCCAAGCCATCCCTCCACTCCACTCACCCCACACCCCCTGTTATTCTGCGGCGACGGCAGCGCAGTCGAATCAGTGAACCGTCATACTCCTCTCCGCGTGGGTATCCACTGCCGCATCTTCCCAGGCTCTGCGGCGTCCCCTTCCTAGGCCTTGCCGTCGTCCACTGCCGTGGTGCTCTCGGCGCGGCATGGTCAATGTGGTCAACGACCGAATTCCATCGGAAGAATACTATACGTGGAGAGGCTGACAGCTGGGTCCACGGCAGCCACAAGGAAGTGCCTCCTTATTACGCGGAAAATAATTATTCCTCCACCTGACAGCAGGGACCCACCGGACGGGCCACCAGTATTTCGCGAAAAAATGTTTGCCCCTGACTGCTGGGACCCATCCGACGGGCCAACGTATTTCGTGAAAAAACGTTCCCCCTGCTGTCAGCTCGGACCCACCGGAAGTGCCTCCTTATTACGCACAAAAAAATGAATACCCCCTGCTAGCTGGGACCCACCTTGGTGGGAGGCTAACTTGTGGGCCTACTAAGTTGACGGGGACGGAGGGCTTTTTCAACTTAGTCAATATAAACATTCTAGCTCAAGTGACCATACGATGTCCATCCAACGGCCGTAGTGCTTCTTCAACCTCTGGTCTTCTTGCTCCAGCCGCCCAAAGCAGCGCCGGTTGTGCCGCATGCTCCTGCCTCCCGTGGCTGGATGTGCTGCCGCGAAGGCCTCACCGGCCGCTACTGTTCCCACCGCTGGCCAGGCCCTGCGGTGACGGCAGCCTCACACTGCAGCCGAACCAGTGAACCCTCGTAGTCCTCTCCGCGCGGGCTTCCACTGCCGCGTCTTCCTCGGCTCCCCGTCGTCCCCTTCCTAGGCCTCGCCGTCGTCCACCGCCCTGGTGCTCTCGGCGCGGCGTGGTCAACATGGTCAAGGAACGACTTCCATCGGACGTCGACTGTATGTGGAGAGGCTGATAGCTGGGTCCACGGCCGCAGCAAGGAAGTGCCTCTTTATTACACGAAAAATAATTATTCCTCCACCTGACAGCGGGGACCCACCGGATGGGCCACCGTATTTTGCAAAAAAACATTTCCCCCTGACTGTTGGGACCCACCAGCTACATCTTCGCACGCAAGGAAGTGCGTCCGGGCAACAAAAAAACAATTCGCCCCCCTGACTACTGGGACCCACCAGCTACATCTTCGCACGCAAGGAAGTGCGTCCAGGCAAAAAAAAACGTTTTGCCCCCTAGACTGCTGGGACCCACCAGCTACATCTTCGCAGGCAAGGAAGTGCCTGACAGTCGAGACCCACCTGGTCAAAGGTTACGTAGCGTTGTCATTCTGGTCGCGAACGTGTACGTACATATATACTGGTCGATGTAGAGGCGCACACGTGTCGTAGTAGAGGCGCGCACGTAGCATGTACACATACGTACATCAGCCAGGGTGCAAGAAAGAAAATAAGGCCACATACGTACATACGGGCAGAGTCTCGAACGCCTACTCGCGCATACGTACATGGCTGGGTCGGAACAGAGAAACAGCGTCGTCATCGTGTTAACGGGGAGCCAACTGGGTGGGTCGGAACGGAAAGCGTTGTTGTGTTCATCGGGAGGGCTTGGATGGAACAGGCAAGGGAAACGAGGCCTGGCGTATCACAGAACGGAGGAAACGGACCTCTTACGTTTCGAACGGGGTCCTATTGATCGGGAGGGGTGTGGCGTACCACAAAACGGAACAAACGGACCTCCTACGGTCGATACGGAGGTCCTGTTGATTGGGAGGGGTGTGGCATACCGCAAAATGGACGAAACAGACCTCCTACGATCGAAACGGGGGTCCTGTTGATCGAGAGGGGTGTGGCGTACCGAAAAATGGACGAAACGGACCTCCTACGGTCGGAACGGGGGTCATGTTGATCGGGAGGGGTGTGGCGTACCGCAAAACGGACAAAACGAACTTGTGTTGGAGCGCTACGGTTGAAACGGGGGTCCTGTTGATTGGGAGGGGTGTGGCGTACCGCAAAATGGGACTCCATAGGATACTGTTCATCTCCACCGTCAACTTCCTCCAGCCTCCACGGGCTACCGTCGACCTCCTCCGGCCTCCACGGGCTCCTGTTCATGCAGCATCCACCGCGCGCTACTCCACCAGCTACTGTTCAACCACCCCTCCACGGGCACCCCTCCATCGTCTACTGTTCATCCAGCCCTCCACACCACGGGGTCCTGTTCAACCACCCCTCCACGGGCACCCCTCCACCGTCTATTGTTCATCCAGCCCTCCACACCACGGGGTCCTGTTCAACCACCCCTCCACGGGCACCCCTCCACCGCCTACTGTTAATCCAGCCCTCCACACCGCGGGGTCCTGTTCATCCAGAGGCAACGCCACCGCTCACTGTTCATCCAAGCCCCCCCCCCCCCCGCAACGCTCACTGTTCATCCAATCGATTGACTTCAGTTAGCAGCAGTAGCGAAGGAATTGCTCGATCGGGTTCAGTTAACAGCCATCGATTGATCGCTCGGGTTCAGTAACGCGTAGCCTGCAGTGCAATCGCTCGGGTTCAGTTAGAGACCAACGCCTCGCTTGGGTTCAGTTAGAGCCAACGCCTCGCACACACGCGCGTACGTGTATGAGAGAAACGCGCATCGCTCGGCCCCCGACCTCCCACCGTAACCGGGAACTCCCCAAAATTTTCCTCCCCCTCGCTTCTACCACAGTTTTTTCCGTCATGGACAGCCCAAAGAATGTCATGCAGCTACGTCTCCGGCCTGCCTAGGACGAAAAGCCCATTTTCTGTCATGATTTTTTGTCATGGAAGTAGGAGCCCACCACATCTATGATGATACCGGGTTTTGTCACAATTATCGTCATAGAAGTGTCATATGTATGACAGAAAAAAATTCGTTTGGCCCAAAATGTCACGGATGTGTCTTTCTTTGTAGTTCCTCGGGCTGCATCATCCCCAAGCCGCTCGGTCCTGACCTAGTGGCATGTATCCTTCCTGCAGTTATCTAAGCCAATTTGCCTTTCATGCTTAACCTGCCTATGATTATCATCTCCTGCCTACCGCGGCCCCTTTTTCTCCCTCAAGCAAATCGCTTGCACGTTAAAAGGGGGGCGCCTGAGCATCGCGACTCAGGGGCTCTTACTGGCTCTCCAGACCTCACCCCCTGGCCTTGTCCATGGCATCGCGACCTGGCATACCAGCGGCGGCTGAGCTTGCTCAAGGGCCGGGACCTGAGGATGTAGAGCATTTGTATCTAACCACCCCGCAGGAACACTCAGCCACCCAAGGCTCAAGATCAGGCGCAACCCGCCTTGAGGTAGGGTCTCGTGAGTCCCGCGCTGGCTCGTGAGTGCCCAGATACACCTCGTCTAGCCCTACCGTGCCGGCCATGTGTCAAGGCGGGGCTGTACACGCCCCGAGGGCTCCTCCCGGATGGGCCCCCCTACCACGTACCAGTGGAAGCACCATGCTTTGCGCTAGCTGACAACACTGCTGAGGAGAGGCTATGCCCGTACACATACGGAAGCGCTATGATCCGCGCTGGTGATAAACAACTAAGGGCAGCCCACGGCTGTATCAACCTCAAGGAGCCCAGAGCTCAGTGTCTGGCCTCATCGCAATGCCTCCCCTCAGGAGTGCCACGCGAGGGGGCTGGACACAGGGGCTGCGCCCGGGTCACGCCCGAGCGCACGCCACCAAGCGAGGTCCCTCGGACCTGGTCATCGCATGCCCCTTCCCGAGCGGAGCCAGGGTATGAAGACCGTTTGAGCGTCAAGGGGGACTCCTGAGCATCGCGACTCAGGAGCCTAACTGGTCACGTAGCCCCTCACTCCTTAGTTCCGCAACGCTAACGACAGTTGAGGTATGCGCGGGGCCGGGCCCTACCGACGTAGAACGACAGATCTACTCCTACACCCCCTCCCTATTTGCTGTTTGCGCGTCAAGGGGGACTCATGAGCATCGCGACTCAGGAGCCTAACTTGTCACGTAGCCCCTCACTCGTTGGTCCTGTCCTGGTGATCCGGTCGGGGCTAACCGCGGCTGAGGTATGCGCGGGGCCGGGCCCTGCCGACGTAGAACACAAAGCAAATAGGAAGAAAAACGCAAAATCTCAAAAATTCAGAAGCAAATATTACAGACCATAAATTGTCCTCACGATACCCAGCACAAGTTTAAGCACCTCCACAAGGCACGGTCCATGTTGTAGGAGTTGAAACAGGAAAGAAGCCGCGAGGAGATCACCCTTGAGCAGCGCCGTCATTCGCCAGGAGCCCCGCCTCCGTAGCGGAGTTGCGCTTGTCAGCTCCACCTCCTGAGGCCGCGGAACCAGCAGTACCTGCCTTGGGCGCAGTTGCGAAAGCGCGGAACTTTGCTAGCAGGGCTTCCGCTTGGCCCTTCACAGCTTCAGCAGCAGCGGCGGAGTGCTCGGCGTCCACAGGCTCCAGCAGCTCGTCAAGGTTGGCGCCAGGGTCGCGGAGGTAGACGTGGCTGAGGATCCGCGTCTGTGCCGCGGAAGAAAGGACGCAGGCTTCAACCTCGGCCATGGGGCCGATGCCGGTCACGACCTCCTCAAGCGCTTCGACCAAGAAGGGAAGCAGCTTGGCAGCACCGTCCTTGGCTCCGGTCAGCGGCTTCTCTAGGCCATCATTGTAAAGCGAGTTCAGTGCCTTGCGAGATCTCTCCTCAAGATCCGCAAAGGCCACGTGATCCTCGGCCAAGACCTTCGCCTTGGCGTCCAGCTCGGCCCTCTCCACCTTCAGCTTTTGTTCCGGAGTCTTCAGTCGGCTTTGATCAGCGATCAGCTCGGCGTCGCGGTCCCCGATGGCGGCCTCCCGATCCTTCATCTCTTCCTCCCTTGCCTGGTGGTCGTGAGCCTCCTTGGCGAGCTCATCGCGCAGGCCTCGCAGCTCATCATCCAGCACCTTGCAGCGGTCCTAGGCGATCGAGGCTTCCTTCAGCGTTGCGTCACGGGCGGCTATGGCCTGGGTGGTGACTTGCTTTTCCGCCTCGGAAGCCGCCACAGCGTGGCTCAGCACCGCTCGGACGGAGGTGTCAGAGCGAACCCAGCCAGAGATCAGCTCCAGGCGCCCGGCCACCAGGCGAGGGTTGGCGCCCTGGATGTCTTCTCGCATCCGGCCTAGCTCGGCAGCGGCATGGTCCAAGGTGGCAGAGGAGGCAGAGGAGTCAGGAACCAGTGAAGCAGAAGGAGAAGACGGCAGCATGATCATGGCTTGGGAGACTGGGAGCTCCTGAGTCTTGGCAACCTCAGCGACAGCACCAAGTGCCAACGCCTCCAGAGCCAGCGGGGCCACGGGGGCTGGCACCCCACCAGGGCGCTCCTCCTGGCCTCGCGAGGATGACCAGGCAAGGAAGGTGCGAGCTCCACTGCCTCCCCTTCCCACAGGCGAAGGCGCGACCACAACGGGTGAGCTTTCCCCAAGCGGAGCCACCATGTCCCCCTTCAGCCTCTTCGCCGTAGGCGGAAACCTACCCAAGTGATGGAGGACGTCAAGCCCTGACAGCAAAAACAAGAGCAAGCGGAGTTCGAGTAATTACTGGTCAATCGCGGCGTGTTCGGCGGTCTCCTGCCAATCTTAAAGCCTGTGAGCCTCTTGCGAGGCGCAGCCTCGGGAGGTCCTGAGGCAGAGGAGGGCGCACCAGAGGGGCTGGCTTCGAGAAGTGCCGGGGCCGGAGTAGCCCCTCGGGAGATCAGCCTCGACCAGTCCTTCCTCGGAATCACGGGCGGGTCCTCTCCCCCTCGCCTGGTGTTGGCCTCGTCGTCGTCCGGCAGGGTGCAGAGGATGTTGGCCCTGCGCCGGGGGGAAATCTCCCCCGTCCCCTCAGTGGTCGTCTCCGAGTCACGCTCCTCTCCTCCGCAGGAATCATCGGAAGACAATTCCACCGACGCCACCGCCTCCTGGCCCTCAGGAGGCACCTCTGGCACCAGGCCGATCCCATTGAAGGTGGGCATGGCTTCCACCACTTGCTGCCAGTCTTCACGAAGGAACAAGGGGACAGGAGCACCCTCCAGGCCTTTCACGTCCTCTCCAACCAGGAAGCGGAGAGCGGCGGTCAGATCCTCATCAGCCAGGGCCTCCGAGTTCAGGCGGAGATCGTCATCCGCATCTCCAAGCCTCCACAACGGGCGCGAGTGCGCCTAAACTGGAGCCACCCGCTGCGCCAGGAACTCCCTCAGGAGCATGGCCCCGCCTTCATGTTGCCCGGCCTTAGGTCGGCATTCATCATCTCCAGCACCAGCTTCGCCCGTCGGTCGTCAAGCTTCACGCGAGACCATGCCTCATCAGCCTGGGGCTGCTCCGTGGGCAGCACCAACCGAGAGTGGGTGCATCTGGCGTCCATCATGACCCACTTACTCTGGAAGCCATCAACCCTCTTCCCAACCTTGGAGATCGCGTTGGCTTTAGAGTATGCAACAAAGCCAGTGCACGCCGAGGTATGGCTGCCGGTGACCCGGAGGGAGAAGAAGTGGCGCAGCAAGGCCACGGAAGGCATCACCCCGACATGCGCCTCGCAATAGTAGGCAAAAATTGACAAAAGGAGGACAGAGTTGGGATGGAGATGCAGAGCCTGCAGCTTGTAATGGCGGAGGACGGCATAGAAGAACTCGGAGAAGGGAGGCACCAGGCCGTTGATGACGGTGCTCATGAAGAATGGGTAAAACGTCCTCCCCTTAGCCTCCGGCGTGGCGGAGCTGGCTCGGAGCACAGTCTCCCCCATCTCATTGCCTTGCGCCGCCGTCATTAGGCGCGTAGAGGCGAGATTCTTCTCCGTTATGTTTGGGGGATCCAAGGCTGGCGAGGACCAAGCTGGTGTGGCCTCGGTCCCGGCCTTGCGGGGCGCCATCACTCGCTGGAGGAGGAAGAATGGGATAGATCTGGAGATTTCAGAAGCAAGAGAGCAAGAGCAAGAAAGGGGATCTGAAGCAAGGCAAATGAGAGCAATGAAGGTAAGCCTAACCCAGGACAGCCTTCTCTCAGTCGGGCAGTTGCTGAGGCGGCGTGGGGAAGCGGAGACGCCCATGTCCTATCAACCGCCACGCGGCGACCAAGGCTGCAGGCTGTTGGGGCCCGCGGCGCTCTGCACTTGCCCTTTGGCTTCGCTGCTAAGCCAAGTCCGAGTGCGCCTTGGGCCCGGGGGCTACTGTCGGTGTTCTGGGAATGAGGGTCCCTAGACTTGCCTGCCTGCGGCCTGCGGTGTGGCTCAAGCAGTGGCCCAGTACGGCCCGTCTTCATCAACCCAAGTTCAAGACCCTCGCGAGGGACCAAGCCTTGCGGGGCGGACGATGCAAGGCTTCCTCAGGGGCGGCCTCACCAGGGCAGGCTCGCGAGGAGGCGGAGAGATCAAGGAAAGGAGTACCTCGCGACGTGCCTATAACGCAAGCCATGACGACCGAGACCAGGCGGGCGCCAGCCATCGTAGTGTCCTCGTTTCCTCTTTCGTGCAAAGGGGGCAAGCGCAGGCGTGGAGTACCGAGACGTCAAGCAAAGGTTACCATATTGGTGCAACAAGACCAAGACCAGCACAGCGGCAGGAAGGAGGTCACTGTGGAGCCCAAGACGGCGTCATCACCAGTGCCTTTGGCAGTCGAAGACCAACTTTAGTCAGGATAGCTTGTACTAGCTGTCCCCCGTCAAAATGGCCGTTGTTGGCTCCCTTCCCGCTCAATATTTGGGAAGAGGACCAGGGCCCTATAAATGGAGATAGCCACCACAGTAGAAGGCATCTGGATCTCACCTAGAGCCAACAGAGACGGAGCTATTCATCTCCAAGCACACCACCACAAGAACACCCCTCGCGAGGCTATTCTTCCTCTATATTGTTCATCATTAGCCCCAGAGGCAATCCACCACACCACACACTGGATTAGGGTATTACACCACAACGGTGGCCCGAACCAGTATAAACCTTGTGTCCCTTGTGTTGTTCATCGTGTAGCTTAGATTTGCGACGAGGCTTTGGGGCGTGGATTCGTAGGGAGAAGATCTTCATGCGCACCCCAGAGTTCGAACCTTAAGGGTTTTGCCAGAACCCGATATCTGACAGTATTCATAGTAGCCCCTGGGTATTTGATACTGGTTCAATTGCTAAGATTAGTAACTCGAAACAGGAGTTGCAGAATAAACAGAGACTAGTTAAGGCCGAGGTGAAGGTGTGTGTTGGAAGTGATTCCAAGGTTGATATGATCACCATCGCACACTCCCTCTACCTTCAGGATTAGTGTTGAACCTAAATAAATGTTATTTGGTGTTTGTGTTGAGTATGAATATGATTTGATCATGTTTTTGCAATACAGTTATTCATTTAAGTCAAAGAATAACTGTTGTTCTGTTCAGGGGCGGAGCCAAGATTTATACATAGGGGGGGCCAAACGACAATCAAGCCAAAGAATATTTGTGCCACACAAACTACCCAATAGTTCTATTTTTGGAGGCAAATCTACCTAATAGTTTTATATCAAGTATGTTTTGTATTTAATTTTGTAGGCACAATTTTTTTGCAGCTAGATCCTATCTAGCTATTGCTAACTTTGGTCAACATCTCGTATGTGCCAAGTAGACGAAGTTGATAATCAAACAACTCCTAAATATGACATGAAAAGCCTTAGCTTGCTACAAAACATAGTCATATGAAATTTAAGATAAATGAAAAAGAAAAATCATTGTATTGCCAAATAGTTGGCTTTTAGCTTGCATTTGTACATACTTGAATGGCAAATCGTCACTAATTGTATTAGGAAATCTTGTTGTTCTATTAGGAAAAATTGCTCAATGTTGCTAGAATACATACCTAGCCTTTCCTCATCCCCTCTGCCACTAGGTCGAACAAGATCTGCCGGTCATCATTGGCATAAGCATGGCAACCAT
The DNA here is from genome assembly GCA_963921465.1 of Triticum timopheevii. Classification (NCBI taxonomy): domain Eukaryota; kingdom Viridiplantae; phylum Streptophyta; class Magnoliopsida; order Poales; family Poaceae; genus Triticum; species Triticum timopheevii. The sequence continues at coordinate 575,418,844 of OY997264.1, read as the reverse complement.
CACTGCTCACAAATGCTCGACAAAGCATCGACAGATCCGAGTTATCGAATGATAGTGAGTGCCTATGCCCTACTATGGCGATGCATCACAAAGCACATAACCAAAATAATTAAGATCTGAAGTATAAGTTCGAAAAGACACAAGATATGAATTGAGAGGGATTGATAAAAAGTGTGATGTGTTAACCTTGGCTAACTCATTGGCTACAGACCTTGAAGAATTGACGAGAAGCAGCTTGCGTCGTCGTATGAGTGAGACGTGATTGGGGAGAACAAAGATGGGCCTATGGCAAGGGCCTTGGGCGATACCTGTGCAGAACTAATCCTTGCTCGCGCTAACACGAGAGATAATGCCCAGTGCAGAGCAGACATCGGTCACCCAATTTCCATGGGCCCATGGCCCTTCATTATTGGTCTTTCACATGGGCTTTTTCCCATTTTTCCAAGAATTGATGTTGGATAGGGGGGATTATTCTGTACGTGCAATCATATCGCTAATTGTACGCTAATTATAATACTTCTGCTCGATCGATAGGGGGCAGGGCCCTGCTCGCCCCCCCTTGTCTCCGCCACTGGTTCTGTTTACATTAATAAAACCTTCTATGGCCATACACCCAATGTGAATGTTCTATTGAATCTCGATCCTAGTGATACACATATTCATAATATTGATGTCAAAAGATGCAAAGTTGACAATGATAGTGCAACATACTTGTGGCACTGCCGTTTAGGTCATATTGGTGTAAAGCGCATGAAGAAACTCCATGCAGATGGGCTTTTGGAATCACTTGATTATGAATCATTTATACTTGGTGAACCATGCCTCATGGGCAAGATGACTAAAACTCCATTCCGGAACAATGGAGAAAGCTAATGACTTATTGGATGATGTATGCGGTCCGATGAGTATTGAAGCACGCGGCGGGTATCGTTATTTTCTGACCTTCACAGATGATTTGAGCAGATATGGGTATGTGACGCCCCTGATTCAATCGTACACTAATCATACACGCAAGTGTGTACGATCAAGATCAGGGACTCGTGGGAAGATATCACAACACAACTCTAGACACAAATCAAAATAATACGAGCTTTATATTAGAAACCAGGGGCCTCGAGGGCTCAAATACATAAGCTCGAATACAAACGAAACAACGGAAGCAGCAATATCTGAATACATACATAAGTTAAACAAGTTTGCCTTAAGAAGGCTAGCACAAAAGCAACATCGATTGAAAAGGCAAGGCCTCTTGCCTGTGAGCCTCCTAACTACTCCTGGTCGTCGGCGATCTCCACGTAGTAGTAGGCACCCTCAGTGTAGTAGCAGTCGTTGTCGAAGGTGGCGTCTGGATCCTGGGCTCCACCATCTGGTTGCAGCATCCGAGAAGAATGGAAAGAGGTGGAAAAAGGGGAGCAAAGCAACCGTGAGTACTCATCCAAAGTACTCGCAAGCAAGGATCTACACTACATATGCACCGGTATCAATGAAATGGGTAGTATCCGTGGACTGAACTGCAGAATGCCAGAAGAGAAGGGGAAATCCTAGCCTATCGAAGACTAGCATCTTCAAGCAGCTCCAAGCATCTTGCAGCAATCAGAAGAGTATAGAATAGTACTTTATATCTAACAAACAGGTTGTAGAAATAACGACCAGAGATCCTTCCCCGACTCCCTGCAGGAAAGCAATCTTGAAGCCACATATCCATTACATGCCTCAGCATTCAGTATCCAGTTATAGTTGTATCAATCGGGATACAACTCCGAGCGTCCGTTACTGTGGACCCGGCTATTTGAATATATAATACTTCCCTGCACGGGTGCACAAACTTACCCAACATGGTCGATCAACTCCGGCCGGACACACCAGCAGGTCATGACCGGCCTCGTCCGATCAACACACCGCGGTCCTACCTAGGCTTGCCAGAGAGGCCAGCACGCCGGTCTACATCCTAAGTGCACATAGGTCTTGGGCCCATCGTCGTTTGCAATCCTGCACACTACTAGGGAAAACCTTATACATAGAATCTTACCAGCAGTGTGGGTTAAAATAAGGTGTTGTTGCTACTTAGCAGTAGCGTGCCAGCATAGACCGTGCTACTGATACGAACATAGAAGTACCGCGTTAGGAGAAAACAGCGCTACTACTAATATTGCCACGACATAGCCACCATACTAGGAATAGTAGTAGCGCCTGTTTTGTAAACGCGCTACTGCTATTGAACTTAGCAACAGGGTTTTTTGCCAACACTCGCTGCTCCTAACTTTAGTCCACTCATTGCAACTTGTTTAGTCCCACCTCACTCCGCGAACAGGGTGTTTACCACCTTAAATACATTACTGCCCAAAGCATCACAACCACTTGGTCTTTATTGAACTCTATGTGTAGGATCTGTGGCCGCAATAGGAATCTTTGTCGGTTCTTCAACCAGCGCCGGTTCTTAAATTGGTGAAGATTCCTATTGACAATTTAGATTCTACACTAAAATATCATTAATGACCAATGTATTTTTGATTTACATGCTTAGCAATAGCGTGTTTTTCAGAACGTGCTACTGCCATGTAGTTTAGCAGTAGCGCTTTATCCTAACACGTGCTACTGCTAAACGCTACCTATCTTCCCCAACCGGCTGCTCCCACTCTCCATGTCCACTCTCACTCTCCCCCGCAAAACCCGTCGTCTGCCGCCACCGTCATTCCCCGAGCACCGTCGTCGCCCGCCGCTGCCGACGCTCCTGCTCCTCCTCCACTGAGGTAGTCCCTCCATCCCTCCTCCCTCCTCCTCCTCTTTCCTCCCTCCTCCCTACCGCGCCCCTCCCTTCTCCTCCGGCCGCCCCCTCCTCCCTCCTCCCTGCTCCGCAGGCAGCCCTCCTCCCCCTCCTCCTCTCTCCTCCCTCCTCCCACCCACTCCTCACTCCTCCTCCTCCCTCCTCCTACCGCCCAACTCCCCCTCCTCCTCTCTATTTTTACTGTTTTTATTGTTTTTAGTAAGTGTTTAATAGAAATAGTTTATTTAGGAAGTGCTTAATAGAACTACTTGAATTAGTATGAAAATTAATTATTTTTATTTATAGTAAGTGCTTAGTTGAACAAGTTGAATTAATAGAACTAGTTTATTTTTAGTAAGAAAATTTAGGTATATGAGATTTTATGATCTAATTAAAATTTTACTATAGAACTAGTTTATTTTTAGTAAGAAAGTTAATAGAACTAGTTTATTTTTAGTAAGTGCTTAGTTGAACTAGTTGAATTAATAGAACTAGTTAAATTTATATCATTATCACTTTGTCATAAAAGAATGCATATGAGATTTGATGATCTAATCAAAATTTTACTCGGTAGAATATGCAGGCTTTGTAGAGTCGTGTCTCCTTCTCCACTTCGAGTCGGTGAGCTAAAAGTCCACCTCCTCCTTCTCCACTCCTCGGTGTTGAATATAGTAGAACTAGGGTATTTAGTTATGCTTCTTAACCAAATGAAATGTTCAGGTTATAACATATATTGAAATGTTTTTCTCAATATTAAACCATTGAAATGCAATGAGCACAATTTTGTGCGCATGTGCGAAGTGTTGGTTCATTTCCGAGTGGCCTATGTTTTGCTGGAGTGTTGATCCATTTCCATTCCGGCAAATTTCAGGAGCTCGAAATGTCCTATTTTAGCAAAGGTCATGCCGGATTTTTCCATGAATTTAAGCATAACTTGTGCTAGAATATGTAGGAAATATCGAGTGCCCCGGATTTGCTAGAAAGAGAATTAAATGAAAATTCGATTTGACTTTAAGTCTGTCGGGGCTCCATACATGACAGTCAACAAATCAGTGAGGTAGAGTCCCACCATATATGAGAGAAGAAGAATGCTGACTGTTATCATGGGGGTCGCTTCTCCTTCTTCTCTTTGTGCTAGACCTTTGTTATGCACTATGGGAAGGAGTAGCGACCATCAACGACGGTCGAAAAATTGATGAGGGAGTGTCCACCATATATGTGAGAAGAAGACTACCGATTGTTGTCGTGGGGGTCGCTTCTTTTCCTTGTGCTAGATATTTGTAATGCACTAGGGAAAGGAGGAGTAGCGACCATCACTGACGTTCGCAATATCAGACAGGGAGTTCCCACCATATACGTGAGATGAGAGTTTAGGAAGGAAGACTCGACAGACCTAAAGTCAACCTATTGCATATTGAGTAATAATGATCTGTGTGTTGAGTTTCCTGGTAGTTTCCTTCGACTGATTTTCAATGTTTCAAATATGAACATTGTCGTGGGAACGAACACATATGGGACCGGAGCCCCTTTCGGTTCGGCGGGGGGCGGAGGCCGCACGAAGAGCGGATCGAGGCGAGGCACACGAGCGATTTACCCAGCTTCGGAGCTCTCCTGAGAGATAATACTCCTACTGCTGCTTTGTGGTTGTATTGTGTTCTTGCTCGGGAGCAATGAGCTCTACAGTACACACTAGCTGCGAGACCGAGCGTGAGCGTCTTCTGGTTTCGAACCCCCCTCTACGTTGTGCATGGGCCTCCTTTTATATGCTCAAGGGGTCACCGACAGGTGGCAACGCATGCAAGGGCAAAAATGTAAAAGAACTGCAGTTGGTACACCTACTTGCACAGTGTATCATACCTAACCCTGACGGCAGGGGACAAGGGCATTAAATGCCCGTCTGTGTCGCCCAATCAGTGCAAAAAAGTGACCGTTATGGGCGCCACCGCTTGCCACGATGGCAATCTTGTCAGCGTCGCTTGCCACCTCGCACCGCTGGCTGCACAGCTTCTCGCCACGCGCGCCTGGAAAGATCCCATGGCGACACGTTGATGGATTCGCTGGAGCATGGGTACAGAGTGGTGGCTTGCCGCGGCAAGCGCCTTGCCGCGGTTGTTGTCTTGTCGCGCCCGGAAGCTTGTCACCCACCGGGCCTTGCCGGGAAACACGGCGCGTCGCGGCAAGTTCCTTGAGATGCCATGGTTGGCCTTCCCGGCAAGCTCCTCTTGCCGGGGCCTTGTCTCCTTCCCGGCAAGCTCCTCTTGCCGGGGCCTTGAACACTTTGTTCTTGAATGGCTCCAAAGGAACCACGGAGGACCTTGGCGGACACCCGGCAAGCCTTGCCGCGGGGTGCTGCGACTGCCCGTGCACAAGTTCGGGATACTAGGGTACCCCTACTCTAGTACACCGACAGGAGCCCCCGGGCGTGGGCCACACACGGTGTCGAGCGCTGTTGGGCCAGGCCCAAAACAGGGCACGGGCACGCGCGGCCCGGGTCACGTTGTATCTTACTCCGTATCCACCACGCTCTCCCCTAACGGCACGCGTCGAGCGCGGCGTCGTGGGAGAGATCGTGGGTGGTTCTTTATTCGGAAAAAGCGTAACGTTCGCCTTGTTCCTCTTTATAAGCAGGGGAAACAGGGGAAGTTCCCCCATCCCGCCAGTTGCTGTTTCCAATCTCAGAAATCTCCGCCGCTCCCCCCTTCTTCCAAAGCCGAGAGAGAGCAGCGCTCCGCCCCCCATCGCCGCCGGTGCCACCAACGCCGCCAATCTCCCCCACCACCTCCACCATGGCTCCGAAAGCCGGGAAGGGCGTGAAGTCAGCCGAGGCGCTGTGACTCAAGGAGCTGCGAAAGGAGCGGGCGCTCTTCCCCCCCGAGCTCGCCGCGAAGGAGCTGAGGGAGTGGTACTACCTCTTCTGGTCGACGGAGACGCGAGCGCATCCGTGCACGAAGGTACTCTCCGCCGCCGCTTCGAAACGGGCTCCAAACGGATACCCATTCTTCGCGCTGTTCTTCGACTGCGTGATCTGCCCGCCTTTCTCTGAATTCTTCTGCGATATCATGAACACCTATGGGTTCCACCTCCTTGACTTCACCCCCAACGTCGTTCTGACCATGGCAGTTTTCGCACATCTCTGCGAAAACTTTGTCGGAGTCCACCCAAACGTAGCTCTCTTCCGTCACTTCTTTATGCCCCGGGTTGAGAGAGGGGAACCCCTATCCGGCGGGATCGCCTGGATCTCGAGGGCCGGCAAGAAGGAGGCCTATCTGGAGGGGGAGCTCCGCAGCAAATGGGAGGAGTGGAGAGCAGAATGGTGTTGGATTGTTGAGGAGAACCCGCAGCCGTTTCCTGCCCTGCGCCAAGCCCCAGCAGTGCGCGGCAATGATTGGAGCGCCTTGGCCACGGACGACGATAAGCTGAAGATCGCCACCACCCGGATCTTGCGGCTCAGGCTTGCCGGGCTCACTGTATGCGCTGTTGGCGCAGATTTTCTTCGCCGCCGCATCGCCCCCCTACAGGTGAGGAGGAGACCCGCCTGGGAGTTCGGGGGTCCGGCGGACATCATGAGGCTGTGCCCGGGCCTCAACTTCAATTTCACTGTCTTGGAGCTGGACGCGATGCTCAAGGAGCTGTTCAAGCATGACCCTCAGCATCCCGAATGGTTCAGGTTGCCGCAGGGTGTCGTTCCGCTGTGCAACAACTCCTCGCTCGACCGCATCCGCGCAATGATGCCGCTGTGCGACTCGCATGGACTTGCCCCAACCTAGCAAGAGCCTGCGGACGACGTTGTGCAGCAGTTCTTCGACGGCTTGGTGGAAGTAGCGGTCCGTGCCGACGAACAGAAGAGCCTCACCCGCGACACCACCGATGCGGAGATGCGGTGCATCACCACTAGGGCGGAAGAGGCGGCAGCAGCCGCTGCCGCGGGTGAGTTTGGATTTATCGTGGAGGAGGCAGAGGCAGCTGAGGCGGCAAGCCTTGCCGATCGAGATGAGCTTGCCGGAGAGCTTGCTGGCGAGGAAGAGCTTGCCGATCCTGAAGCCGAATCGAGCGAGCCCACCGAGGGTGCGAGCGGCCCGCCTTCTTCAAGAAACTTGCCGCAGGAAGAGCCCCCAGCGCAGCCCCCAGCTCCACCAAGAAGGCGCCTCCGCAAGGCCGGGGACGTAGCAGGGCGGCAGACGAGTCAACAGCCGTCGCGCCGCGCGACACGCTCTGCTACGACAACTGGAGCGGGGTTCTCCCGGACCGCCACTTCTGGTCCTGCCGCTGCCCCCGCCAAGCGGTCAAGGGAACCCACTCCTCCGCCTCGTCGCGCCGGAGGAGGGCCGGACTTCGACCTCTCCGCATGCAGCTCCGACGAGGAAGAAGAAGAGTAAGATCCCTTGCTGTACTTGTAGTTCTTCGATTCTTGCTGTTTTTGTCTTGTATCTGATTTGCTTTACTCTAAACTCATTCCTTTTCAGGACCCTGGCCCAGAGAGCGGCGAAGAGAGCCAAGGCACCGGTGATTGTCATTGACGACGAGCCCACCGCGACAGCAGGGGGCGCGCCCGAGACCACCTTGCTGGACCCGGCAACTACTCCCCGAAGCAGCCCCCAGCGCAGCCCCCAGCTTAAGTATCTGTTTACTTCCCGTTGTTGGGCGCGCATGGGTGCTCTTTATTTGCTGATACCTGACTGTTGGTTTGTGTAGGAGCAGAGCAGCCTCACCAGGAGCAACCAGAAGCCCCCCCTGAGATGCTATCTGCTTCGACTACCCCGCCAAGGGAGGATTCCCCGGCAAGGGAGCGTTCTCCGGCAAGGGAGAAGTCTCCGGCAAGGGACAGTTCTCCGGCAAGGGATGGCACCAGCGACCCCCTGGTGGTGGAGCCCATGGCTGAAGAGCCCAGCACAGGTTATCCTCTTGCTTGAAAACTTCCCTTTGGTTTTTCTTCTTCTGATTTTTCTTTTTGGATATTTGCTTGACTTTTCTCCCTCTTCCGGCCTTCAGATCCATCTTCCATGGAGCCGATGGAGACGGAGGCCACCGGCGAGGACAACGCGCGTGGCAACACCAATGACGCTATTGCCACCAAGGAGGAAGCCGGCGCCGATGATCCTGCCGGCGAGGAGGCTGCCAAAGCTGCCGCCGCAAGAGCCGGCGAGGGGTCTGGCGATCGCACTGACGGCCCCGAGGCTGCAGGAGCACAATGCGCTACACCGACCGCCGATCCCTCCGCCGCTGCCGCAGCGCCCGGCTCCGAAGAGCCCCAGCCCGGCGCCTACCTAAAGGCCGGCGATGGCGTCTTCATCAAGCTCCCCTGGGCGTCAAGCTCCAAGGCGCCGGTCGAAGGAGAAGTCTTTGACGGAGAAGTGCTTGCCTCTGCTAGGTTGACACTTGTTGACGCGCCAAGCAGCAGCGGCGGCGAGCCTGAGGAGGAATAGCTGCTGCGGAGGCTGCTGTCACTCTACCGCGCCCGACAAGCCAAGGTGGAATCCCGGGAAGCGCTTGTCGCGCAAGCGGGAGTGGATATTGAGAAGCATGCGGAGGAGCTCCGGAGTCGCAACCAGGAAGCCCTCCGGTCCATTGCAGAGGAGCGGGCGCAGCTCGTCGAGGCGTGGAAAGCCTTCCTTCTCGAGAAGGTTGAAGCTAAGGAGCAACAGCGGCTTGCCGCCGAGGACCTGTCTGCGCGGGAAGGCGAGCTGGCGCAGCGGAAGGTCAATCTGGACAGCCATGAGGAGGAGCTTGCTGCGCGTGAGCAAACACTTGGCGGGGCTCTCAAGGAGGCAAAGGATGCTGCCGCAGCTGCCAAGGCCACCAAGAAGGAGCTGGAGACGAAGGTGGCGCGGCTAGAGGCCGATCTCAAGGCGAGAGATGAAGAGCTTGCCGCGCTCCATCGTGAGCGCGAGAAGGACGCCCATGCCCACGGTGAGCTGCAGGGTCGTCTCGTTGAGAAGGGCAAGGAGCTGAGCACCGCCAAGGACTCCAATGCTGATCTTGAGTTGAAGCTAGCTACTTTGACCAAGACGCTGGATGGCGCCAGGGAGCAGGAGGCGGCCTTGAAGAAGGAGATCAAGGCCAACGAGGAGCTGCTGGCGAGCGCTGCCGCCACCCAGAACACCCTCAGGGAGACTGTGGAACTCTGGACAGAGGGTCTCGTGAATATCGCCGCTGTCATCGACAGGGAGCTGGAGCAGCTGGGGTTGGAGGACTTTGGGTATTCCTCCGATGAGAACCTCCAGCCCAGCGCCAAGCTCACTTTGTTCTTCAAGGGCGTGGCAACGGCTCTCCAGCGACTCCGGGAAAGGATCCCAAAGCAGCTGGCCGACGAGTCGTACACGATCTGCGCGAGAGTTCTGCAAAAGGTGTTGGTGAAGGTGGCCTTCCGCAACCCAGGCCTTAACCTCACCAACATCCTCAAGAAGCTGCCGGCGGATGCTGATCTGGAAGAACTCAATGCCCTTGTCGCATCCATTGTGGACAAGGTGAATGAAGTCAAGAGAGTTGACAGCGATCGCGTAGATTAGGCCACCTGTTTTCTCCTTTTCTTGCCGCTGCTAGTCATGTTACGAGAACAATCTATTTGAGATGCAACAAGTTATCTTTGTAATATAACTTTTATTTTGGGTATCGATTGCTATGTTATTTCCTTTACTTGATTCCTTCCCTTGTATGTTTTTACCCTACGCTTTTAGGGAACTTGCCGGCGCAGGCACCTTTGTCGCGAGCGCTGAGTGCGGAACATCAGCAGCCTGCTGGCGGTGCCGCTACCGACAAGAAAACCTTGTCGCAACTAGTCGCATCACACTTAAGTTGTTGAGCAGACTCGAAACAAAGTAAGGGCGCAACTAGCTACGAGTTGGTTCCTCCGCGCACAGGTTTTTCGAGGAAGATAACTTAAAAAAATTTAAAACTGATTGCTCAAACTTTGGCAACTTAGCTTTTCTGTCGTTTGCGCCCCGGCAAGGCAAAACTTTCTTGAACGACGCCCGGTCCACACCATTATCTTCTCCCTCCCCCCCCCCGGCAAACTTGTGTGCGAGGGAACCTTCCCTTTTCTTGAGAAAAGGAAAGAAGAGAAAATAAAGATATGGAGCCTCATGGCTCGTTATCGCTTACCGGGGGTAGGTGCTGCACAAAATGTCAGATAACACATGCAAAAAATAGGAAGCATGAAATCGACAAGATGTGCAGAGCACATGAGCTTTATTTATGCACGGGATCTGCGCCCGGCTTTGTACAAAGGGTTACATGCAACAGCGGCAAGGCTTGTACAAAAGGTAGTTGCCGGAACAGGTTCCGGCAACTGCGCCTTACGGGTAAAACTTACGAAGATGCTCAATGTTCCAGGAGTTGCTCACCGGAAAGCCATCTTCGGTCTCAAGGCGGAACGCGCCAGGCCTAGTGACTCGTTTAACCCGGTAAGGGCCTTCCCACTTCAGCGTCAACTTGTTGGAATTCTTGGCAGACTGGACGCGCCGAAGAACAAGGTCGCCTTCCTCGAGACTCCTGGCATTAACTTTGCGGCTATGGTAGTGGTGCAAAGCTTGCTGGTATCGAGCAGCTCGTACAGCAGCCTGGAGACGGTCTTCCTCAAGGAGCAGCGCGTCATCTTGTCGCAGCTGCTCTTGCTCAAGCTGATCATAAGCGAGCACTCGAGGTGACCCGTATACGAGTTCCGTGGGGAGAACTGCCTCTGCTCCATAAACTAGAGCGAAAGGTGTCTGGCCAGTGGCTCGATTCGGCGTTGTCCTGATCGACCAAAGAACCACCGGCAGCTCCTCAATCCAGTTCTTTCCGCACTTGTGCAGCCTATCGAAAGTCCTGGTCTTGAGCCCGCGCAACACTTCAGCATTTGCCCTCTCCGCTTGACCGTTGCTTCTCGGGTGAGTAACAGAAGCGAAGCAGACCTTGGCGCTAAGATCTTGGACGTACTGCATGAAGGTGCGGCTCGTGAATTGCGTGCCGTTGTCGGTGATGATCCTGTTAGGAACCCCGAAACAGCAAACAATCGACCTGAAAAACTTGCCTGCTGACTGTGCTGTCACCTTCCTCACTGCTTCCACTTCTGGCCACTTTGTGAACTTGTCGATTGCAACGTACAAGTACTCAAAGCCCCTGACAGCTCGGGGAAAGGGGCCGAGGATGTCGAGCCCCCAGACCGAAAATGGCCAGGATAAAGGGATCGTTTGGAGAGCTTGAGCTGGCTGGTGTATCTGCTTGGAATGGAACTGGCACGCTTCACACTTGGTTACTTGTGTAGTTGCATCCTGGAGGGCTGTCGGCCAAAAGAAACCTTGCCGGAACGCTTTGCCGGCAAGTGCTCTTGCGCCAATGTGGTGGCCACATATGCCTCCGTGTATCTCTGCCAACAGCTTTTGTCCATCTTCCCGGTGAATACACTTCAATTTCACACCGTTGAATCTTCTTCTGTATAGTGTGTTGTCGACAAACTGGTACATACTTGATTGCTGGGCTACTCTTTCTGCTTCTTCTTGCTCTTCGAGAAGTTCTCCTGTCTGAAGGAAACGGACAATCTGCTGTGCCCATGCTGGAGCTTGCGGCTCGACAACAAGGACTAAAGGCACATATGCTACTGCGGGAACATCCGCTTCTACAGCGAGAACCTGCGGCTCGGCCGGAGCTTGATGTTCCCTGACAAGCTTGCCGGAGCAAAACTTGTTGGGAGCGTCTGCTTCAACGGAACAAACCCTAGGGCTTGTCGGAGCAGACTGTTCCTCAGCACCCTCGGTGTTGATCTTGGGGACCTTCTTGGTGGCGGCTTCGGGGAGCTCTGCCGGAAAGTAGTCACCAGAAATCAACTTCCTCTTCTTGCTCTGTCCAGTTGATGGTGTTACAGACGGTTGAGTCAGCTTGAGCACAAAGATCCCTGGTTCCACAGGTAACTTCAGTGCAGCGCACTTTGACAGGCCATCAGCAATGTCGTTCTGAGCTCTTGGAACATGTTCCATCTGTAGGCCGTCAAAGTGCTCTTCTAACTTTCTCACTTCATCAACGTAAGCTTCCATCAATGGACTCTGATAATCTTTGATCACTTGGCGGACGACAAGCTGTGAGTCACCCCTGACAATGAGCTTCTTGATCCCAAGGTCTGCTGCGATCCTGAGACCGGCAAGCAAACCTTCATACTCTGCAGTATTGTTTGTTGCTTGCTCCCTGGGAAAGTGCATCTGGACTACGTACTTGAGGTGCTCTCCGGTGGGTGCGACAAGCAGCACGCCCGCACCGGCGCCTTGTAGCGAGAAGGCACCATCAAAGTACATGAGCCACTCTTTGCTTGCTTCCTTGACGGGGATGCTCGTTTCTGGAATTTCTTCATCTGGTGTTGGCGTCCATTCTGCTATGAATTCTTCCAATGCCCGGCTCTGGATAGTAGAAGTGCTTTCAAATTTGAGGCCAAAGCTTGACAGTTCCAGTGCCCACTCGACAATCCTGCCTGTTGCTTCTGGATTCTGCAATATCCTCTTCAGCGGAAAACGAGTGACAATTGTGATCTCATGTGCTTGGAAGTAGTGGCGCAGCTTTCTTGAAGCCATGAGAAGGCCGAAAAGTAGTTTCTGCACACCAGAGTACCTTGACCTAGCCCCCTGCAGAAGGGAACTGACAAAGTAAACTGGGCGCTGCACCATTTTCTTCTGCACCTCCTCATGTGCCTGCGCAGATCCATCCTTCTCGGGACCAGAGCTTGCCGGTGAAGCCCCCTGCTTGTCGCTGGATGCACCTGCCGTGGTCGCCGGCTCATCATCCGCATCCCTCTCTGCTACTAACGCAACACTAACCACTTGATTGGTTGCCGCTAAATACAGCAGCAACTTCTCTTGTGGTTTAGGTGCGACAAGTATTGGAGTGGAGGACAGGTATCTCTTTAAGTCCTGCAGCGCAGCCTCCGCTTCCGGAGTCCATTTCATTGGACCTTCCTTTTTCAATATTTTGAAAAATGGCAGGGCGCGCTCAGCAGACTTAGAAATAAACCTGCTGAGAGCAGCCACGCAACCGGCAAGCCTTCGTACATCCTTGACGCGCTTCGGTGCTTCAATCTGCTCAATGGCCTTGATCTTGTCGGGATTGGCTTCAATTCCCCGCTGAGACACGAAGAACCCGAGAAGCTTGCCGGAGGGGACTCCAAACATGCACTTCTCGGGGTTAAGCTTGAGGTTGATCTTGCGCAGATTTGTGAAAGTTTCATCTAAGTCCTGAATCAGAGTTGCCTTGTCTTTGCTCTTGACCACTATGTCATCCATGTAGGCTTCCACATTTCTGTGCATTTGTGGCTCAAAAGCGTGATTGACTACTCTTGCAAATGTTGAACCAGCATTCTTCAAACCGAAAGGCATTCGTACGAAACAGTACGTGCCACACGGAGTGATGAATGCGGTCTTCTCCTCATCCTCTTCTTCCATGAAGATCTGATGATATCCTGAGTATGCGTCAAGAAATGAAAGCAAGTCACATTCGGCCGTGGAGTCAACAATCTGGTCAATGCGCGGCAAGGGAAATGGGTCTTTGGGACAAGCTTTATTAACATCAGTAAAGTCAATACAAAGGCTCCATTTCCCGTTTGCCTTGCGCACGACTATAGGATTGGCCAACCACATAGGATGGAGCACCCCTCTGACAAGGCCTGCTGCTTCCAACTTCTTGATCTCTTCTGCAATGAATTCTTGGCGCTCCACTACTTGTTTCCTGACTTTCTGCTTGACAAGCCGTGCGTGAGGACAGACGGCAAGGTGGTGCTCGATTACTTTCCTGGGAACACCAGGGATGTCAGACGGTTGCCATGCAAACACGTCGACGTTCGCCCGCAGGAAAGCAATGAGCGCGCTTTCCTATTTAGGGTCGAGAGTGGCACTGATGGTGAAGGTACCACCAGCGTCGTCCTCCTTGGCGGCCACCTTCTTGGTTTCTGGCGGAGCTGTCTTCGTCTTCTTACACTTGCCGGTGGAGCTCGATGGTGCGTCCTCGACGGTAGCGCAGCACTCCGAAGAGGTGCGTTTGCCGGAGTGGGCATCAGAACTCTTGCCGGACTTGGTCTTCTTCTTCCCCCCAGGAGCTTCAGCGGCAAGTGTCTTGTGTTCTGCTGCGGCTGCTGCTTCCCGGTAGATCTTGTCGGCGCAGATAAGGGCATCCTTCTTGTCGCCAGGGACAGAGATGACACTTATCGGGCCTGGCATCTTCAGTACGTTGTAGGCATAGTGAGAGGCTGCCATGAACTTGGCGAGCGCTGGACGGCCGAGTATCCCATTGTAAGGCAATGGGAAGTCAGCAACGTCAAAAGTGACCCTTTCAGTTCTGAAGTTCAGCTCGCTGCCAAATGTCACCGGCAACGTGATCTTTCCCTTCGGCTTGCTCCTTCCCGGATTGATTCCTTGGAATGTGTCGGTCTCTTCGAGCTCGCTGTCAGGGATCTGTAGTTTCTGAAGTACCGCAGAGGAGATCAGGTTCAAGCCGGCCCCGCCGTCAACTAGCATCTTAGTGACCTTGAGGTTGCGGATAGTTGGTGAGACCAACATCGGCAAGCACCCAACCGCAATTATGCGATCAGGGTGGTCCTCAATATCGAAGATGATAGGCGTGCTAGACCATTTCAGAGGCTTGCGTGACTCGACGGGTGGTTCTGCAGCATTGACTTCCCGCACCCACTACTTGAGTTGGCGGTGTGAAGTATGCAGAGAAGCACTGCCGTCAACGCATAGGACCTCTGTGCCTTTCTGAAACTCCTGCTCATCAGCATCGTCATCATCCATCTCTTCATCTTCGTCTTCGTCTTCATCCTTGTCGCGGCCGCGGGGAGGCCTGTCTCCTTGCCGCTGCGTCCTCCCCGGCCGAGACGCTTCTTGCCGGATCCTCCAGTACCTTCCTGGGCCTTCTCCTTGTCGCGTCGCTCGTACTCAGCTTTCTTCTGCTCGACAAGCTGCTCGACCTTCTTGCAGCTCTGGAGATCATGGCCCTTGGTGCGGTGGATCTAGCAATACTGCTTGTCGGAGCTGCCCTGCTTGTCGGCGGCTGCCACAGGTTCGGCTTCCTTGGCGCCACCTCCGTTGCCGGACTGCTCAACGACTAGCACATCTTTGCCCTTCTTCTTCCTGTTGTTCCGCCGCCGGTTTTTCCTTGCCGGGGCAGCATCATCGCTGTCAGATCCTCCTGCTCCTGCATTCTCTCCGGGGAGTTTCCTCCCTTCCTCAGCACGTGCACACTTGTCGGCCAGGGCGTATAGCTCACTGACGTCTCTGATCTTGCACATCGCCATCTCCTCCCGCATCCTGCGATTACGCACGTTCTGATGGAACGCGCTGATGACCGCGGCAGGGTGGACATCTGGGATGTTGCGCTGTACTTGGCTGAATCTTTGAATGTACTTGCGCAGGGGCTCTCCTTCCTTCTGGGCGAGCAGATGAAGGTCTCTCTCTTGGCCATGAGGCTTGTGGCCGCCTGTAAAGGCGCCAACAAACTGATGGCACCAATCCGCCCATGAGGATATGGAGTTGTCCGGCAAGTGCATGAGCCAGGATCTGACATTGGGCTTGAGCACTAGCGGGAAGTTGTTGGCAAGGATCTTGTCATCGCGTCCCCCGGCAGCTTGCACCACGATGGTGTAGATGCTGAGGAACTCCGATGGATGCAACTTGCCATCGTACTTCTCTGGTACATCTGGCTTGAAGTTCTTTGTGCTGGGCCACTGGACTTGCCGCAGCTCATGAGTGAACGCAGGGAAACCTACCGCGTACGGCAAGTCGCCTGGTTCCCCTGGCGCATGCATATCGACAGTGGGCCCAGCGCGCTAGTCTAACTGACGCCGCACTTCTCTTCGACGCTCGATGCGAGTACGAGCGTCTTCTTGCTGCCGTTCGTCAAGAACTTGGCGCTGATCGCGACGAGCTCGTGGATCTGACGACACGGTGGAGTCGGTGTCGAGGTTGACCCGGCGAGTCGGCGATCTTGGCCTTCGGGGCGGAGAGTGCACGGTGGTTGCACCCCCACCGGTTTTGTCGCCATCGGCTCGCGCCTGGCAAGCTTGCCGCGGCTGCGATGTAGCCAGCTGCCGTGGAGTGTCGCCGTTGGCGAAGCCGATGAGACTCTGAATGGTGGCCCTCCATTCGTCGATCTTGTCCGCCGTTGGAGGGTAATCCAGGAGTAGTTGAGCTCGTGCCAAATCTTCTTCCGAAGTTTTGGGTGGCGGTGGCGAACGGTGCGAGGAGCGGGATATGCTCGGACTTCTAACTATGTTAGAAGGAGAAGGATCCCGTCCAGGCGACCGTGTCTTGCTCGTGCCAGCATGCTGGCGCGCATGTTCGTCTTGAGCATCCTGAGATCCACCAGCTCGATCTCGCTCCAACGAACATATGGTACCGCGAGTACCATGACGCTGTCGGTCCCACGCCTCCAGAGATGGGCGCGGTGCATGTACGGACGCCGAGGTTTGCACGGCCTTGTCCTTGGACCTGGCGGCAGCGTGAGCTCCCTCGTCGATGCCCGTTCCTCCGCCGGCGTCTACCCCACCGCCCGTTTGCTCCGGTGGCGGTGGGATCGACATGGACGGAGCAGCCACCTCCGAATCCTTCTTCTTCGGTGGCATGTCGATGAACATGATGAAGAAGATGAAGATCTGGCTCGCGTGAATGCCGGATCGGGTTCACACAACCTCGACGCCCCCTACCTGGCACGCCATTAGATGTCGTGGGAACGAACACCTATGGGACCGGAGCCCCTTTCGGTTCGGCGGGGGGCGGAAGCCGCACGAAGAGCGGATCGAGGCGAGGCACACGAGCGATTTACCCAGCTTCGGAGCTCTCCGGAGAGATAATACTCCTACTGCTGCTTTGTGGTTGTATTGTGTTCTTGCTCGGGAGCGATGAGCTCTACAGTACACACTAGCTGCGAGACCGAGTGTGAGCGTCTTCTGGTTTTGAACCCCCCTCTACGTTGCGCATGGGCCTCCTTTTATATGCTCAAGGGGTCACCGACAGGTGGCAACGCATGCAAGGGCAAAAATGTAAAAGAACTGTGGTTGGTACACCTACTTGCACAGTGTATCATACCTAACCCTGACGGCAGATGACAAGGGCATTAAATGCCCGACTGTGTCGCCCAAACAGTGCAAAAAACTGACCGTTAGGGGCGCCACCGCTTGCCACGATGGCAATCTTGTCAGCGCCGCTTGCCACCTCGCATCGCTGGCTGCACAGCTTCTCGCCACGCGCGCCTAGAAAGATCCCATGGCGACACGTTGATGGATGCGCTGGAGCGTGGGTACAGAGTGGTGGCTTGCCGCAGCAAGCGCCTTGCCCCGGTCGTTGTCTTGTCGCGCCCGGAAGCTTGTCGCCCACCGGGCCTTGCCGGGACGCATGACACGTCGCGGCAAGTTCCTTGAGATGCCTTGGTTGGCCTTCCCGGCAAGCTTCTCTTGCCGGGGCCTTGTCTCCTTCCCGGCAAGCTCCTCTTGTCGGGGCCTTGAACACTTTGTTCTTGAATGTCTCCAAAGGAACCACGGAGGACCTTGGCGGACACCCGGCAAGCCTTGCCGTGGGGTGCTGCGACTGCCCGTGCACAAGTTTGGGATACTAGGGTACCCCTACTCTAGTACACCGACAAACATATATAGGAAATGTCTGACGAGGAAAGGGAATTCGGTATGTGTGAATACTGTGAAGAAGAGTGCAGCATGTGCGACAGGCCTCACCTAGTTGGTGGTAGGCGCTTCAGCATCGTGCTGGATGAGAAATTTGAAGTGGATACATTAAGTCACAATGGCAAGTCTTTTTTCTTAGTTAAGCGTGACTTCTGCTACTTCTGCTTTTTTTTGCTTCAACTTATAATTTTAATATTTTACAATTCTACTAGAGTGTCCCCTGTCATGCAAGAATCTATGTCTTGGATAAGATTGGTTTTGGTACTATGGAAAGTATGGAGGTAAAGAGAGTTCACTTGAGGACCGAGCATGGTTATACTTTTGCCGCAAAATTATACAATGCAGACACCTCCACCTGTTTTGAATGCAAAAATTGGAGAGCACTATGCAAGACTTGTGCATTTGAGCCTAATATGGTTATCACCTTTGATATTCGTCCGCAAGATGAAACTGTAGGTAATATCGACCTCTAGGTCGATGTGCAGACGCCTCCAGTTCTACCATGTGAGTTTCTCAACCATATTTATTAAGTAATTTATATAGTTTATTTAAAAATAGTTGACAACTAATTTCTATTGATAGCTTATTTCCATTCAAGAAAACATGTCCAGCGCTTGGTAGACAGGACCTACTACTGTGCTGGGGCTGAACTAAACTGTGAGGAGATAGGTCATTATGTTTCATGGCTTGAGGATCTTGATACTGTTAAGACAGGTTACTTTCCTGGACTTCGAGATATTAGTACTCAAAACGTGCGAGCACTAGTGTTCGTATTGAACTACGATCACATCTATTTAGGAAGGTGGTAAGATTTTTACTATTTTGTCCTCATCAGTGCATCTTTTGCATACATTATTTTTAAGCTAAACTTCATTGCTAAGTATGTTACTATGATGTTCTTCAACAGGGAGTCCCGATAAGTGTCGTGCCTTGTTGGATCAAGCCTAATGGTCGCATGACAATGGTTAGCTTATGGCCAGGACATCCTACATTGCACATGAGTGCATTCAAGATTTCTTGAAGCGAGCAAGTCTTAATAGTAAAAGAATGGAGCAAAATTGTGAAGGATCGCAGCAGAGAAGTACTAGGGGGCAGCAATCAGAAGTGCTGCCAACAATTAGGAGGCAGGTTCATTTGCATTCTCCAATATGATGAAGCGGGAGTGTTAATGTGTTATACATGTTCTATGCTATTTTACCTGAGAGAGAGCAGAGGAGTGATTATCTAGCTAGAATGAGTTTGAAGATGATGATGTGCTACACTATGACTATGATGATTAAATAGCTAGTGTTGGTGGTAATGACTATGATAATAATTATTAGCTAGTGTTCGTGGTGATTAGATAGCTACACTATGACTATCATGATTAAATACTATTGTTGGTAATGACTATAATGATTATTAGCTACTGTTGTAGGTGATTATATGATGCAAGAGTTTTTATATTAATATGATGATGCTGTTGATCATGATTATCATGATGATTTGTGATACGTCTCCAACGTATCTATAATTTTTGATTGTTCCATGCTATTATATTACCCCCTTTTGGATGTTTATGGGCTTTATTTTACACATTTATATCATTTTTGGGACTAACCTACTAATCGGAGGCCCAGCCCGTATTGCCGTTTTTTTTGCCTATTTCAGTATTTCGAAGAAAAGGAATATCAAATGGAGTCCAAACGGAATGAAACCTTCGGGAGCGTGATTTTTGGAACGAACGTGATCCAGAGAACTTGGAGTGCAAGTAAAGAAGCAATTGAGGCAGCCAGGAGATAGGAGGGCGCGCCCACCCTCCTGGGTGCGCCCCTATCTCCTGGGCCCATCGAGCGGCCACCGACGTACTTCTTCCTCCTATATATACCCACGTACCCCGAAAACATCCAGAGAGCCACCGAAAAGCAATTTCCACCGCCGTAACCTTCTGTATCCGTGAGATCCCATCTTGGAGCCTTTGACGGCGCTCCACCGGAGGGGGAATCGACCATGGAGGGCTTCTACATCAACACCATAGCCCCTCCGATGAGTTGTGAGTAGTTTACCACAGACCTTCGAGTCCATAGTTATTAGCTACATGGCTTCTTCTCTCTTTTTGGATATCAATACCATGTTCTCCCCTGTCTTGTGGAGATCTATTCGATGTAAACTCTTTTTGCGGTGTGTTTGTCGAGATCCGATGAATTGTGGGTTTATGATCAAGTTTATCTATGAGAAATATT
This sequence comes from Triticum timopheevii, assembly GCA_963921465.1. Classification (NCBI taxonomy): domain Eukaryota; kingdom Viridiplantae; phylum Streptophyta; class Magnoliopsida; order Poales; family Poaceae; genus Triticum; species Triticum timopheevii. Next base: position 575,399,232 of record OY997264.1, on the reverse strand, counting down.
TGAATCTCTTATGAATTATTTTATGTATGATTGAGTTATCTTTGCAAGTCTCTTCAAATTATCAGTTTGGTTTGGCCTACTAGATTGATCTTTCTTGCCATGCGAGAAGTGCTTAGCTTTGGGTTCAATCTTGCGGTGTCCTTACCCAGTGACAGAAAGGGTTGCAAGGCAGGTATTGTATTGTTGCCATCGAGGATAAAAAGATGGGGTTTATATCATATTGCTTGAGTTTATCGTTCTACATCGTGTCATCTTTCTTAATGTGTTAGTCTGTTCTTATGAACTTAATAGTCTAGATGCATGTTGGATAGCAGTCGATGTGTGGAGTAATAGTAGTAGATGCAGGCAGGAGTCGGTCTACTTGTTGCGGACGTGATGCCTATATACATGATCATGCCTAGATAATCTCATAATTATTCGCTTTTCTATCAATTGCTCGACAGTAATTTGTTCACCCATCGTAATACTTATGCTATCTTGAGAGAAGCCTCTAGTGAAACCTATGGCCCATGAGTCTATCTTTTATCATATAAGCTTTCAATCTACTTTTATTTGCATCTTTTCTTTTTGCATCTATATTATAAAATACCAAAAATATATTTATCTTATTATACTATCTCTATCAGATCTCACTTTCGCAAGTGGCCGTGAAGGGATTGACAACCCCTTTATTGCGTTGGTTGCGAGTTCTTTGTTTGTTTGTGTAGGTGCGTGAGACTTTTAAGGAGCCTCCTACTGGATTGGTACCTTGCTTCTCAAAAACTGATGGAAATACTTACGCTACTATTGCTGCATCACCCTTTCCTCTTCAAGGAAAACCAACGCAAGCTCAAGATGTAGCAAGAAGGATTTCTGGCGCCGTTGCCGGGGAGCTCTTCGCTCAACTCAAGACATACCAAGTACCCATCACAAACTCATCTCCCTTGCATTTACATTATTTTCCATTTTCCTCTCGTTTTCCTCTCCCCCACTTCACCCTTGCCGTTTTATTCGCCCTCTCTTTCCCAATCTTCTCTCCTCTCTTTCGTTTGCCTTTTTCTGTTTGCTTATGTGTTGGATTAGTTGTCGCCATGGCGTAAGATAATACCAAATTGTGTGATTTCTCCAATACCAATAATAATGATTTCCTTAGTACTCCGATTGCTCCACTTAATGATGTTGAGTCTTGTGAAATCAATACTGATTTGCTGAATCTTGTTATGAAAGATCAATTCGCCGGCCTTCCTAGTGAAGATGCTGCTACCCATCTAAACAACTTTGTTGATTTGTGTGATATGCAAAAGAAGAAAGATATGGATAATGATATTGTTAAATTGAAGTTATTTCCGTTTTCACTTAGAGATCGTGCTAAAGTTTGGTTTTCGTCTTTGCCTAAAAATAGTATTGATTCTTGGAACAAGTGCAAAGATGCTTTTATCTCTAAGTATTTTCCTCCCGCTAAGATTATCACTCTTAGGAACGATATTATGAGTTTTAAACAAATTGATCATGAGCATGTTGCCCAATCTTGGGAAAGAATGAAATTGATGATTCGCAATTGCCCTACTCATGGTTTGAATTTATGGATGATCATACAAAAATTTTATGCCGGTTTGAACTTTGCTTCTAGAAATCTTTTAGATTCGGCTGCGAGAGGCACGTTTATCGAAATCACGTTAGGAGATGCTACAAAACTTCTTGATAATATTATGGCTAATTATTCTCAATGGCACACCGAAAGATCTTCTAGTAAAAAAGTGCATACTATAGAAGAAATCAATGTTTTGAGTGGAAAGATGGATGAACTTATGAAGTTGTTTGATACTAAGAGTGATCCTATTGATCCCAATGATATGCCTTTGTCTACTTTGATTGAGAATAATAATGAATCTATGGATGTGAATTTTGTTGGTAGGAATAGTTTTGGAAACAATGCTTATAGAGGAAACTTTAATTCTCGACCGTTCCCTAGTAATTCCTCTAATAATTATGGAAATTACTACAATAATTCTTATGGTAATTTTAATAAGATACCCTCTGATTTTGAGAATAGTGTGAAATAATTTATGATGTCTCAAAAGAATTTTAATGCTTTGCTTGAAGAAAAATTGCTCAAAGTTGATGATTTGGCTAGGAACGTTGATAGACTTTCGCTTGATGTTGATTCTCTTAAACTTAGATCTACTCCTCCTAAGCATGATATCAATGAGTCTCTCAAAGCCATGAGAATTTCCATTGATGAGTGCAAGGAAAGAACCGCTAGATTGCGTGCTAAGAAAGATTGCTTTGTAAAGGCGTGTTCTTCTAGTTTCCATGAAAATAATGATGAAGATCTTAAAGTTATTGATGTGTCCCCTATTAGATCTTTGTTTTGCAATATTAATCTTGATAATAATGGGACTGGAGAGGAGTCAACTTTAGTTAGAAGGCGTCCCAATAATTCGGAGTTTTTAGATCTTGATGCTATGTGGGATTGGAGAGGTCATGACTTTAAATAGTATTGAACCCACTATCTCGGATTTCAAGGAATTTGATTATGATAATTGTTCTTTATAAGGTTGTATTTCCTTGTTGCAATCCGTTGTTAATTCTCCTCGTGCTTATAGTCAAAATAAAGCTTTTACCAAATATATCGTTGATGCCATGATGCAATCTTATGATGAAAAACTTAATTTGGAAGTTTCTATACCTAGAAAACTTAATGATGAGTGGGAACCTACTATAAAGATTAAAATTAAAGATCATGAGTGTTTTGCTTTGTGTGATTTGGGTGCTAGTGTTTCCACGATTCCGAAAACTTTATGTGATATTCTAGGTTTCCATGATCTTGATGATTCCTCTTTAAATTTGCACCTGCGGATTCCACTATTAAAAAGCCAATGGGAAGGATCAATGATGTTCTCATTGTTGCAAATATAAATTTGGTGCCCGTAGATTTTATCGTTCTTGATATAGATTGCAATCTTTCTTGTCCTATTATTGTTGGTAGACCTTTTCTTAGAACGATTGGCGCGATTATTGATATGAAGGAAGGGAATATTAGATTCCAATTTCCATTAAGGAAAGACATAGAGCAATTTCCAAGAAAGAAAGTCAAATTACCTTATGAATCTATCATGCGGGCTACTTATGAATTTAGTGCCAAAGATGGCACTACTTAGATCTATCTTCGCTTTTATGCCTAGCTAGAGGCGTGAAACGATAGCGCTAGTTGGGAGGCAACCCAATTTTATTTGTGTTTTTTTGTTTTTGCTTCTGTTTAGCAATAAATTTTGCATCTACTTCTGTTTAGATGTGTTTTTATATTTTAATTAGTGTTTGTGCCAAGTAGAACCTATAGGATAACCTATGGTGATAGTTAATTTGATTCTGCTGAAAAACAGAAACTTTGCACGCACGAAATTAGTTTTGTTAAATCACAGGAACGTGATTTTGCGTTGATTCTTTTTGCTGCTGATCAATAGACAAATTTCGCAGGACTTCCTATTTTGTTAGGATTTTTAGAGTTGCAGAAGTTTGCGTTAGTTACAGATTGCTACAGACTGTTCTATTTTTGACAAATTCTGTTTTTTCGTGTGTTGTTTGCTTATTTTGATGCATCTATGGCTAGTATTAAGTGGTATGAACCATAGAGAACTTGGAATACAGTATGTTAAACACCAAAATAAATAAATAATGAGTTCATTACAGTAACTTATGTGGTGGTTTTGCTTTCTTTCACTAACGGAGCTTATAAGATTTCCTGTTGAGTTTTGTGTTGTGAAGTTTTCAAGTTTTGGGTAAAGATTTGATGGACTATGGAATAAGGAGTGGCAAGAGCCTAAGCTTGGGGATGCCCATGGCACCCCAAGATATTCAAGAGTACCCAAAAGCCTAAGCTTAGGGATGCCCCGGGAAGGCATCCCCTCTTTCGTCTTCGTTCATTGGTAACTTTACTTGGAGCTATATTTTTATTCGCCACATGATATGTGTTTTGCTTGGAGCGTCGTGTATTATATCAGTATTTGATTTTTAGTTTTCCACAATCATCCTTGCTGTACACACCTTTTGGGAGAAGCCTACTTGATTAGAATTTATTTGAATACTCTATGTGCTTCACTTATATCTTTTGAGCTAGATAGTTTTGGTCTAGTGCTTCACTTATATCTTTTAGAGCATGGTGGTGGCTTAATTTTGTATAAATTGCTAGTCTCTCATGCTTCACTTATATTATTTTGAGATTCTTTTAGAACAGCATGGTATTTGCTATGGTTATAAAATTGGTCCTAGAATGGTAGGCATCCAAGTTGGGTATAATAAAAACTATCATAGGAAGTGAATTGGATGCTATGATCAACTTGATACTTGATAATTGTTTCGAGATATGGAGGTAGTGACATTAAAGTCGTGCTAGTTTGGTGATTATGAATTTAAAGAATGCTTGCGTTGAAGTTTGTGATTCCCGTAGCATGCACATATGATGAACCGCTTTGTGATGAAGTTGGACCACAATTTTATTTATTGATTGTCTTCCTTATGAGTGGCGGTCGGGGACGAGCGATGGTCTTTTCCTACCAATCTATCCCCCTAGGAGCATGTGCGTAATACTTTGTTTTTGATGACTTGTAGATTTTTGCAATAAGTATATGAGTTCTTTTGACTAATGTTGAGTCCATGGATTATACGCACTCTCACCCTTCCACCATTGCTAGCCTCTCTTGTGCCGCCCAGCTTTCGCCGGTACCATACACCCACCATATACCTTCCTCAAAACAGCCACCATACCTACCAATTATGGCATTTCCATAGCCATTCCGAGATATATTGCCATGCAACTTTCCATCGTTCCATTTATATGACACGCATTACTATTGTCATATTGCTCTTTGCATGATCATGTAGTTGACATCGTATTTGTGGCAAGGCCACCTTCATAATTTTCATACATGTCGCTCTTGATTCATTGGATATCTCGGTACACCGCCGGTGGCATTCATCTAGAGTCATATCTTGTTCTAAGCTTTGAGTTGTAATTCTTGAGTTGTAAATCAATACAAGTGTGATGATCTTCATTATTAGAGCATTGTCCCAGTGAGGAAAGGATGATGGAGACTATGATTCCCCCACAAGTCGGGATGAGACTTCGGACTTTAAAAAGAAAAAAAGAGAAAGAAAAAAAGGGAAAAAAGAAAGGCCAAAGAAAGAAAGAAAAGAAAGAAAAAAGGAAAAAAATAATAATAATAATAATAATAATAATAATAATAATAATAAAATGAGAGAAAAAGAGAGAAGGGACAATGCTACTATCCTTTTACCACGCTTGTGCTTCAAAGTAGCACCATGATCTTCATGATAGAGAGTCTCCTATGTTGTCACTTTCATATACTAGTGGGAATTTTTCATTATAGAACTTGGCTTGTATATTCCAATGATGGGCTTCCTCAAAATGCCCTAGGTCTTCATGAGCAAGCGAGTTGGATGCACACCCACTTAGTTTCTTTTGTTGAGCTTTCATGCATTTATAGCTCTAGTGCATCCGTTGCATGGCAATCCCTACTCACTCACATTGATATCTATTAATGGGCATCTCCATAGCCCGTTGATATGCCTAGTTGATGTGAGACTATCTTCTCCTATTTTGTCTTCTCCAGACCCACCATTCTATTGCACATATAGTGCTATGTCCATGGCTCACGCTCAAGTATTGCGTGAAAGTTGAAAAAGTTTGAGATTACTAAAGTATGAAACAATTGCTTGGCTTGTCATCGGGGTTGTGCATGATTAAATACTTTGTGCGATGAAGATAGAGCAACAGCCAGACTATATGATTTTGTAGGGATAACTTTCTTTAGCCATGTTATTTTGAGAAGACATGATTGCTTTTATTAGTATGCTTGAAGTATTACTATTTCTTATGTCAATATGAACTTTTATTTGGAATCATTTGGATCTGAACATTCATGCCACAATAAAGAAAATTACATTGAGAATTATGCTACGTAGCATTCCACATCAAAAATTCTGTTTTTATCATTTACCTACTCGAGGACGAGCAGGAATTAAGCTTGGGGATGCTTCATACGTCTCCAACGTATCTATAATTTTTGATTGTTCCATGCTATTATATTACCCCCTTTTGGATGTTTATGGGCTTTATTTTACACATTTATATCATTTTTGGGACTAACCTACTAACCGGAGGCCCAGCCCGTATTGTTGTTTTTTTGCCTATTTCAGTATTTCGAAGAAAAGGCATATTAAACGGAGTCCAAACGGAATGAAATCTTCGGGAGCGTGATTTTTGGAACGAACGTGATCCAGAGGACTTGGAGTGCAAGTCAAGAAGCAATCGAGGCGGCCAGGAGATAGGAGGGCACGCCCCCTGTCTCCTGGGCCCCTCGAGCGGCCACCGACATACTTCTTCCTCCTATATATACTCACGTACCCCGAAAAAATCCAGAGAGCCAACGAAAAACAATTTCCACCGTTGTAACATTCTGTATCCGCGAGATCCCATCTTGGAGCCTTCGTCGGTGCTCCGCCGGAGGGGGAATCGACCATGGAGGGCTTCTACATCAACACCATAGCCCCTCCGATGAGTTGTGAGTAGTTTACCACAGAACTTCAGGTCCATAGTTATTAGCTAGATGGCTTCTTCTCTCTTTTTGGATCTCAATACCATGTTCTCCCCCTCTCTTGTGGAGATCTATTCGATGTAAACTCTTTTTGTGGTGTGTTTGTCGAGATCCGATGAATTGTGGGTTTCTGATCAAGTTTATCTATGAGAAATATTTGAATCTCTTCTGAATTCTTTTATGTATGATTGAGTTATCTTTGCAAGTCTCTTCGAATTATCAGTTTGGTTTGGCCTACTAGATTGATCTTTCTTGCCATGGGAGAAGTGCTTAGCTTTGGGTTCAATCTTGCGGTGTCCTTACCCAGTGACAGAAAGGGTTGCAAGGCACGTATTGTATTGTTGCCATCGAGGATAAAAAGATGGGGTTTCTATCATATTGCTTGAGTTTATCCCTCTACATCATGTCATCTTTCTTAATGCGTTACTCTGTTCTTATGAACTTAATACTCTAGATGCATGCTGGATAGCGGTCGATGTGTGGAGTAATAGTAGTAGATGGAGGCAAGAGTCGGTCTACTTTTCGCGGACGTGATGCCTATATACATGATCATGCCTAGATAATCTCATAATTATTCGCTTTTCTATCAATTGCTCGACAGTAATTTGTTCACCCATCGTAATACTTATGCTATCTTGAGAGAAGCCTCTAGTGAAACCTATGGCCCACGGGTCTATCTTTTATCATATAAGCTTTCAGTGTACTTTTATTTGCATCTTTACTTTTTGCATCTATATTATAAAATACCAAAAATATATGTATCTTATCATACTATCTATATCAGATCTCACTTTCGCAAGTGGCCGTGAAGGGATTGACAACCCCTTTATTGCGTTGGTTGCGAGTTCTTTGTTTGTTTGTGTAGGTGCGTGGGACTTTTGAGGAGCCTCCTACTGGATTGATACCTTGGTTCTCACAAACTGAGGGAAATACTTACGCTACTATTGTTGCATCACCCTTTCCTCTTCAAGGAAAACCAACGCAAGCTCAAGACGTAGCAATTTGTTATTATGATCATGATTAGTTATTATATCATAGGTGGAAGGAACACGGATTAGATTCATGTGGATGGATCAAAATTGACCAAAAGTAGAATTAGTAGGATCGTCGTCCTATTTCAACTTTTGATTCATCCAAATGAATCTAATCCATGTTTCTTTCTCACAACCTCTTAATTGGTACTATATCAAAATTTGTATAACGGCGTATAAACGGTAGCGCGGCGTAAAAATAAATAAAAAGTGTAAAACAGAATAGTTGTAGCGCGGGGCGCGAAAAATGCTACTACTAGTTAGATTAGTAGTAGCGCTTGTACGGAAAGCGCTACTGCTAAGTAGCTATAACAGTAGCGTGGGTAGTAATGCGCTACTACTAAGTGTTAGATGTAGCTCCTTATCAGTAGCGCGCTACCCCGCGCTACTGATAGCCCTAAAACCCGCGCTACTGCTTGGCTTTTCCCTATTAGTGGCACGTTGCATACGTGGCCGTTGAGCAGACCTAGCTACGTCCTTAAATAAGGCAGGTGCTTACGCAGTCCAACCCGGAGTGCACCGCTCCATCGCTGACGTATGTTGAGATTTCGGCTGATACATACGACACAGAGTGCCCATACTTATTACCGCGTGGTGGTTAGTGCGAAAAAGGACAGAGGGCTACTCAGATCAAATATCGAAACTGTTAGTGTCTTGGTAGTGCGATAATGATCAACGATCCATGATATGTGGTCCCGTCGCCCCGTCTCACGGACTTGCGGCAAGGGCTAAGAATGCCCGGCCGCACCGCGTGGAAAACTTGCGGGTATTCTCAGAATCAACCCAACTTCATATCAGTCGCGGGTACCCCTCGGGGCTAACCCGATGTCATCATGGTTCTATGGTAAGTCAACGTAACCGTGTGTCCGAAATAGCAAGGGGAAAACCTGAGGAATCACAATCAATGGATTCCCACTCGATGTAACCGTCAAGGTGGACTTGGAGGAATCACACTCGATGGTCCACACTTGACGGGTTGCATGACAGAGTCGTTATCGGGAGTGGTGAAGGAGGAATCACCCTCGATGACCATGACAGAGTAGTTACACTCACTACAAAAGAAAGACACATCCGTGACATTTTGGGCCGAACGAAATTTTTCTGTCATACATATGACACTTCTATGATGATAATTGTGACAAAACTCGGTATCATCATAGATGTGGTGGGCTCCTACTTCTATGACAAAAAATCATGACAGAAAATGGGATTTTCATCCTTGGCGGGCCGGAGACGCAGCTGCATGACATTCTTTGGGCCGTCCATGACAGAAAAAACCGTGGTAGAAGCGAGGGCGAGGAAAATTTTGGGGGGTTCCCGGTTACGGTGGGAGGTCGGGGCCGAGCGATGCGCGTTTCTCTCGTACACGTACGCGCGTGTGTGCGAGGCATTGGCTCTAACTAAACCCGAGCGAGGCGTTGGGCTCTAACTGAACCCGAGCGATTGCACTGCAGGCTACGCGTTACTGAACCCGAGCGATCGATTGATGGCTGTTAACTGAACCCGATCGAGCGATTCCTTCGCTACTGCTGCTAACTGAAGCCGATCGATGCTGCCTCTCTGGATGAACAGTGAGTGTTGCGGGGGGGTTGGATGAACAGTGAGCGGTGGCGTTGCCTCTGGATGAACAGGACCCCGTGGTGTGGAGGGCTGGATGAACTGTAGACGGTGGAGGGGTGCCCGTGGAGGGGTGGTTGAACGATAGCCGGTGGAGTAGCGCGTGGAGGAGGCTGGATGAACAGGAGCCCATGGAGGCTGGAGGATGTCGACGGTTGCCCGTGGAGGCTGGAGGAGGTCGATAGTGGAGATGAACAGTATCCCGTGGAGTCCCGTTTTGCGGTACGCCACACCCCTCCCGATGAATAGGACCCCCGTTTGGACCGTAGCACTCCAACACAAGTCCGTTTTGTCCGTTTTTGTGGTACGCCACACCCCTCCCGATCAACAGGACCCCCATTTCGACCGTAGGAGGTCCATTTTGTCCGTTTTGCGGTACGCCACACCCCTCCCGATCAACAGGACCCCTGTTTCGACTGTAGGAGGCCTGTTTCCTTCGTTTTGCAGTATGCCACACCCCTCCCGATGAACAGGATCCTGTTTCGAACGTGGCCGGTCGAACACAAGGCCGTTTCCTCCGCTCTGCGGTACGCCAGGCCTTGTTTCCATCTCATGTTCCGTCCAAGCCCTCCCGATGAACACGACGACGCATTCCGTTCCAACCCAGCCGGTTGGCTCCCACGCGTTCCGTTGCCTCCCGAAGAACACGACGCATTCTGTTGCCTCCCCATTAACATGATGACGATGATGTTTCTCCGTTCCGACCCAGCCATGTACACGAGCCCAAGCCGTACGTATGCGCTAGTAGGCGTTCGAGACCCCGCCCGTATGTACACATACGTGGTCGTATTTTCTTTCTTGCACAGTGGCCGCTGCACGTACGTCTACATGCTACGTGCGAGCCTCTACTATGACACGTGCGCGCCTCTACTACGACACGTGCGCGCCTCTACTACGACGCATGCGCGCCTCTACATCCACCAGTATGTACATGCACGTTCGCGACCAGAATGACAACGCTATGTATGCTTCGACCAGGTGGGTCCCGACGGTCAGGCTCTTCCTTGCGTGCTAAGATGTAGCTGGTGGGTCCCAGCAGTCAGGGGGACGAATCGTTTTTTCTTGCCCGGATGCACTTCCTTGCGTGCGAAGGTGTAGCTGGTGGGTCCCAACAGTCAGGTGGAAACATTTTTTTCATGAAATACGGTGGCCGTCCGGTGGATCCCTGCTGTCTGGTGGAGGAATAATTATTTTGCACGTAATAAGGAGGCACTTCCTTGCGGCTGCCGTGGACCCAGTTGTCTGCCTCTCCACGTACAGTACTCTTCCGATGGAAATCGGTCGTTGACCACATTGACCACGCCGTGCCGAGAGCACCACAGCGGTGAACAACGGCGAGGCCTAGGAAGGGGACGACGCAGAGTCGGTGAAGACGCGGCAGTGGATGCCCACGCATAGAGGAGTATTAGGGTTCACTCGTTTGGCTGCGGTGTGAGGCTGTCGTCGCCGCAGAATAACAGGGGGTGTGGGTGAGTGAAGGGATGGCCTGGCCAGCGGCGGGAGTAGTAGGGGGCGGTGATGCCTCCGCGGCATCACAGCCGGCCACGGGAGGCAGGAGCAAGCGGCACGATCGGTGCTGCTTTGGGCGGCTCGAGCAAGAAGACCAGAGGTTGAAGAAGCACGATGGCCGTTGGATGGACATCGTACGGTCACTGCAGCTAGAATCGTTCATATTGACTAAGTTGACAAAAGCCCTCCGTCCCCATCAACTTAGTGGGCCCACAAGTCAGCTTCCCACCAAGGTGGGTCCCAGCTAGCAGGGGGGTATTCATTTTTTTTTGCTTAATAAGGAGGCACTTCCGGTGGGTCCGAGCTGATAGAGGGGGGAACGTTTTTTTCGCGAAATATGGTGGCCCGTCAGGTGGGTCCCAGCAGTCAGGGGGCAAACGTTTTGTCGCAAAATACGGTGCCCCGTCCAGTGGGTCCCTGCTGTCAGTTGGAGGAATCATTATTTTCCGCGTAATAATGAGGCACTTACTTGCTGCGGCCATGGACCCAGCTGTCAGACTCTCCACGTACAGTATACTGAAGTCGTTCCTTGACCACATTGACCACGCCGTGTTCCGTTGCATGCATGCGTCCATGGGCGTGGTGCGTCCCCACTGTCAGCCTCTCACGTACAGTCATCTTTTGATGACTCTTGGTTGTTGACCACGTTGACCACACCGTGCCGAGCGCACCCAGACTGGAATGACCCGGAGATGGGGAAGACGGGGCAGTGGAGTCGTAGATGGAGAGGAGTGGGAAACTTCACTGGTTTGGGTGTGCGGCAGCACAGCCACGGTGCCGCCCACGGGAGACAGGAGCAAGAACAGAGGTTGAAGAAGGAGCACGGTTGTTGGATTAACATCCAACGGTCCAGCTGCTAGAATCATTTGTTGATTAAGTTGACAAAAGCCGTGCGTACACGTCCGCTTAGTAGGCCCACAAGTCAGCCACCAAATCTGACGGGTCCCAGCTATCAACGGGATGAATAATTTTTTTCACAAAACAAGGAGGCACTTCCTTCCGTGCAGAGATACAGCCGGTGGGTCCCAGCTGTCAGGTGGAGGAAACATTTTTTCACCTTAATAAGGAGGAATTTTCCTTGCGTGCGACCATGGACTCGTGGGTCCTAGCCGTCAGGCTCTCCACGTACAATCCTCTTTCGATGACTCTTGTTTGTTGACCACGCCAAACCGAGCGCAGTGAGGCGGTGGACGACGGTGAGGCCCCTGACGGGAACGACTCGGAGATGGGAAGACGCGGCAGTGGAGTCCCAGATTGAGAGGAGGAGAAGGGTTATAACTGGTTCTGTTGCGGCGTGGGGCTGCAGTCTGTGGAGAATAATAGGAGGTGTCGAGGGGTGGAGGGATAGCCTGGCCGGCGGTGGGGTAGCGCTTCGCAACGATGCATGCTAAGCAGAGCTGCTAGCCGCCGGAGGCCGGACCAGGCGGTCCCGGCGACGCTGGAGGAAGAAGACGAGAGATTGAAGGTGCATGCCGATCGTTGGATATAAATCCAATGGCTACGGATGACACAATCATTTGTTGACCAAGTTGACAACGCCCTGCATAGGCTTTGACCTATTGGCCCACATGTCAGCCTGCAAAAATATGGCATATATTTAACCCATGTTTTCTAAAATGTACAGTCCATTTGTTGGGCTAGGTGAACAAATAATTTCGCGTCAATCAGGCCCATTTATATTTTTTAAGAAATCCCAGCCCATTTGCACTTCCTTGAAATAAATGTATTAGGTGGGCTCGTTATATATATAATGTTATGTTAGAAGGAGCAATTAATATCAAAGAATAAACTAGAGAGGCACATTTTTTATATATATAATTAACAAATTAGCGAGTTATTGCTCAAAATAAAAATGAGCGTGTTATTATTAAATTGGTCCTTAAAATCTTCGCAAGCTTTTGTACGCAATCACCAGGATTTTCCTTGCCTGTGAATCAAAAACAACCAGGATTTTCCTTGCCAACTTCCGTTAAACATTTACTTTTATAAGTTAATAACACGTGGGATGTTTTTATAATGTATATATAAGTCTCTATAAATATACGATAATAGTAATAGTATAAATATAAATAATGTGGTTAGAAGGGAAAACAAAAATTGGACACATCATTATCATTCTTATATATAGATAAATAGAACAGAGACCTGTGTTTTATTAAAAAAATACATTGGGCTGCCGATCTTTAAGAAAAGGCCCATAGGCCGGTATGGACCTCAAAAAATAAGTTGAAACCACTGTCTCCGTATGTCGTGGCTACGCATGTTAAAATACAAAACCTAGGCCTAACTGATACTTGTTCGCCCTCTGAAAAAAATGATACCAGATCCCGAGCGAACTGGATTAAAGAGGGGGCCGGCGGCACGACTGAAGAAGCACATCAGGAGCGATTTTTTCTCCTTCAGTAGATGGCTCTCGATAGCGTTTTTTTACTTGCCTCTGCACCATACAACTTGTATTTTTAGCCACCCAGTCCGTCGTGGTGGACTAGCAACCCATTTGCTGGGCGGGCCAACCTACAGAAACCAGCACTCGATTTTTCATCAAGCCCCAAAAAATGCAGTACTATGTTTGTTTTGAGGCCGAAAACATTACGGCAGGGGTTGAGCGGGGGAGAGGGGAAGCCAGAGTAATAAAAAGATTAAAAAGAGCTGATGCACCGTTGCTATCCTAATAAAGCAGGTGCAATTCTTCTCGGGAAGAAGGTGTGCCATTGACACTCACACGTCACATACCCCACAGTAGGCATACTAACAAGTTCACACACAAATACAACAGAAAAGGTAAACATTCGTATCAAACTCAGGTTCACAGGACACGTACATATTCATAGCCAACATTCACTATCAACAACTAAAAAGATTCATATATACACAAGCTCAGCATATCTATGCATCCAAATGATTGATAGATCACACGACAATATTCATACATAATTCACAAAAAGATTCAGATATACACATGTTCAGTATGTTTATGCATCCAAATGATTGAGATCACAACCAATATGATACATGGATGAACTTTAATTACCTAGGGTACAGACTGGTAAATGGTGTTCAGTCGGAGGTACTTCTTTCTAAAATTAGTTCTTGTACGAGTAAACTTTCGAGTACATAAGAGGCAGCACAGACAATCTGAACTTTGCTTGTAGGTTTATCCTCAAATAGTGGCCTCGTGCCGAGGGAGGTTTGAGCAACTTGGCCACTACTTTCATCTAACTAGTTTACTGGCTCATCTTGGTCCTGTATCTCGCAAAAATTCTACATTGCAGACGAGAAAGGTGGCGGTTGAGAAAATGAACCACCCAAATTTTTTGTGCAGTTCAACTGAAATGAAGCATCCTTGGCGTGCAGACTGATTAAGTGCCAGATGAATATACGCGTCAACCAACTTGCCTGGAATCTTTAGACTCCATGACATATAGTTTGCTACCATATGTGTCGATAACCAAAAGGCACAAGTTGGGACCAAAGACTGGACTGCGTTTTTTGGGCTAAGCACCAAGCAATATTTTTGGCGTTCACTCTCCTAATACTTGGAGTTTGACAATTGGTTGACGCCGGTTGATACTCGAATGAACATTGGCACTTCTTCTTGTCAACATCGATGCTTGTCTGAGTGAACTTTGGAGTACATAGCAGCAGCATAAGTACATCTCCATCTGATCATTTTGTGCAGTTCTACTGAAATCACCCGATGTAATGATTTGCCTGCGAGTTCGGGCTCCAAATTACTCCTTTATGAAATCGAAAAACAGTAGCACAATACCAAATTACCAATACATATGACAAGCACACTAATCAGGATAAAGACCAGTACCAACCTGTGTGAGGTAGCATATCAATTACTATTTACTTTGACTGGAAGTCGAGATAAGCGAAGCGACTGGCAGCGAAGGAAGAAGGCAAGCCGAGATTAGCGACTGATAGGAAAGGACGGAAGCTGTCGGGGCAATGAAGCACCCAAAGTTTTTTTGCAGTTCCACAAAAATCGAGCATCCCTGTTGGCACATATATTGAGAGAGTGAGATTACTGTAATAGTGGGTGAGGGAGTCCTGGACTAGGGGGTGTCCGGATAGCCGGACTATCATCGTCCGCCGGACTCCAAGACTACGAAGATACAAGATTGAAAACTCTGTCCCGTGTCCGGATGGGACTTTCCTTGGCGTGGAAGGCAAGCTTGGCGATACAGATATGTAGATCTCCTACCATTGTAACCGACTCTGTGTAACCCTAGCCTCCTCCGGTGTCTATATAAACCGGAGGGCTTTAGTCCGTAGGACAACATACATTACAACAATCATACCATAGGCTAGCTCTAGGGTTTAGCCTCCTTGATCTCGTGGTAGATCCACTCTTGTACTACCCATATCATCAATATTAATCAAGCAGGACGTAGGGTTTTACCTCCATCGAGAGGGCCCGAACCTGGGTAAAACATCGTGTCCCTCGTCTCCTGTTACCATCCGCCTAGACGCACAGTTCGGGACCCCCTACCCGAGATCCGCCGGTTTTGACACCGACAGTGGGACTAGTTGATGAAACATACACTAACAAATAGAAGCACCGTCATTATATTAAATGGGTAAAGTTAGCAACATAGTAGTCTTGCTTAAAGAGAGGTAGTAGTTTATTGAATCAGTTCCAATTAGCTCAACACTCAAAGCATTGCCATTTATCATAGGTTACAAAACTTTAACGTGCAAAAATAAAGGAGTTTCTCATGATAGTAGCATGATACAAATAGAGTTGACTAATATGGATGAAGGCCTTAGGCCCGTACCAACCTGAGAAAAAAGCTTATTCATGTAGTCCCATAAGAGATGATAAAACACTCACTGGAATCACACAATAGTATATATTTTTGTGCACTTCAAATGTATGGTTGAAATCACTCTTGTTTACCAGTGCTGAGATTATATCGAAAGATTATCAAGAACTTCCAGCAGAGTTAAAGCACTCGCTAAGATACAGTTCATTGTATTGTCTTGTGTAGTTCCACTAAAATGTATGATTGGCACAACATGATCCCTGTTTGCACAAGTAGGAACAAGGTGAAACCTTCACTAGCTTAGTGAGAAAGGATAGGAAGACATTAGCATATTACTTAAACAGTAGCATCAAATTCATGATGGACAATACGCAAAACATTGCCTCATTGAACCAATGGCAATAAATTGACATGCAAAACAACAACACTATTATGTCATGACACTAATAATATTCCCTCCCTGCTCCACCACATGATTCACCTCCATAGACAAACATACGCACGTACATGATTCAACATTGGGTCCTACTAAAGATTTGTTTAACTCCAACAGGAAAATTAGGCAGTAATAAATTAGTGGTACTTAAGTACTCCTAATTAATTAAGTGAGACAGCAGAAGTGGAAGGGCTCCCTGGAGGATCATCTCACATGTACGGTAGTCGTTGCCTGAGCCCTTGAATGGCCTCGACTGAGGCCTCTGGCTTCAGCAAGATCGCCTTGGCACTGTTTATTCTTCTTCTTCTTCCTCTTCATGCTCTGTTTCTCTTTCTCCTCACCAGTTGGTGAAACCAAGTACATGATTGGCCTTCTAATTCAGAATTGGTTTTGTCAGTGAGGGAGTACAAGTGTACTAGTAAAAATAGCATTATTTTCTCATGGCAGTCGGAAAATAGAGATGAACACATGCATTAAATATCATTCTTACCTAAAGGAAGGTTATTGCGCCAACATGGATGATGAGGATTGGAACACAGATCTCCTTTCGTGCAGTTCCACCAAAATGAACCAACTGTTCCATTCTGACATTCCAATTAAACAGCACAAAAGTCACTTCTTTTAAGAAGAGTTTTGCACAGTGCACCAAAAGGTCACAACAGCAACCAGGTGAATTGGATATCCCTGTTTGCACAAAAAGGTACAGAGGAAACAGTCAGAGTCTCAAACAATTATAGGAAAAAACATTTGGCTAAACTTGTCATGGCTTATAACAGTGGCATGGCTTCATTTTTACCAGGGACATTAGATTAAGAACAACTAAATATTTGGTATAAGGGCATGGGACAGTGGGTGCACCAGCAGTCCAGCAGCATGTACCTAAACAGGGGCATAAAGTGGTGATTCATAGTTTGTTTCCCCGAGAAACAAACATCCAAGAAACATATCTGGGTTGGTCCCATTTTTGTTCACTCTAGCCACCAACTCCTATGTGTGGATAGCAAATCTAGTCCTAGTCATACCACTGTGTATAGCGTTGCCCCTATATTTCCCTTTGCAACCAAGAGACCGGTTGCATGACCAGTCTATAGTACTTTCACCCCCTTTCCCTCCTGTTTGTACCAAGTCCGATGTACATACTAAATTCCCCCACCCCCACTTTATTTCTTGTTTTAACCAAGTACTCCCTCCGTCCGGAATTACTTGTCATCAAAATGGATGTGTCTAGAACTAAAATACATCCAGATACATCCATTTCAATGACAAGTATTTTCGGACGGAGGGAGTACAAGATTCGACTCCATGAAGTAGCTTTACCTCTAACAATAGAAAAAAATAGGTGATGTTGGACCATCCAATCGAGAGGGGCTGAGAGGTAGAAAATGATGCACATGGAAGAACATAGCGAGCTGGGGAAGTAGAACCAAGGCGGTTTCAAACGAAGATATACCTGAAGGTCGTCGGGATGTGGATAGGTGGGCGGCGGGAGGCCGGATCCGCCCACATGCAACGACGAAGGGATCGGAGGACCTCCCGCGCCAGCGCTCGGCCAGAGATAACGGTGCCGTCAGCAGTGGGTCTCCTCCCTCACTGTCGACGATGGCCTAAATGCTGCCCCTCCTCCCATTCACCGACGGAGGGGGATACGTCCAGATCTGGAACCAACGGTGAGGATAGAAAGCCAGTGTTTTTTGAAGGGAGAAAGACAGTGTTACTACCCCTATCTTGTTTAGATCTGTAGAGGATGAGAGCGTGTGAATAGAGCAACCCTAGCAAGCAAGCGCGGAGGCTCCGGCCTATATATACGTAGTGGGGTAGTTTTCCTTTTTCACTCCATCAAAACAATCGTTTAAAATTGTGTACTACTACATGCCAGGTCGCGGGTTTTTTTAGTTGTTGATTGTTTTTTGAGATAGCTACCCGCTTGTTCCAAGTGGTGTTATGGTGTGCCAGGTCGCACTTTGTATCGTTCAAGTCTGGCACTACAAGTCCCTCCATTAAATGAACAACCACCCCCTCGTAAAAATTGTGAACAAGCCCATGGCTAAAATTAGCAGAAACGTGGGTTGCCCCAACATGCATTATTATTTCTACTCCCTCCATTCCTAAATATAAGTCTTTTTTATTAGCCACACCTAAGACAAGAATATTTTTATTAGTAGTGAAGCCCACATGTCATAGACACAAAAATTGTGGCAAGATTACGTTAGGCAAGCCAAAGTGTGTCTAACAATTTGAGCAACTCAGGTTAAGCAAGTGTGGCAAGTGTGGGAAAAATAATGTGGCAACATAAGACAACACAGTCACAATCCAAACAGCCCCGTAATTTTTTGTGACATGCATGAAAATTTGTTTAGTTAAATTTATAGTCAAAATTTGGCAAGGTGCGTCAAATCAACACATGCAAGTATCAAAAGGAAAGTCACGGCGTGCATGCATGCATGCGTTGTACTCCCTCCGTTTCCAAATATAACTCCTTTTAGAGATTGCAACAAGTGACTACATACGAAGCAGAATATGTCTACATATGAAGTAGTTCATTTGAAATGTGTAAAAAGACTTATATCGAGTGCAGTGCTTTGATGTGTCGCGTCAACTCGTACAAGACCGAGAAATTTGATTACTACAACGCCCTCTCCCTCGCGGACTGAGCTCCGGTGCCATAACTGCACCTGCCTTTGGCTGCATGACAGGAGGGCCAACCACCTGTTGGGCCCACCTGTCATAGACGCAAAGGCAGGAGCAGTAAGTAGAAGCTTTCTCTACATGCTATCCCTCCCGCACGAGGTGGACGGACATGCAGCAGTGGATTCGATACTGTAGAAGTAGGACTAACATCATTGTTCGTCTTCTCGAAGAGGCGAAGAGCCAAGCGCAACCCGAACATGGCAGTTGCGAATGCTCGCGTGGTGCGGTGCCTTGGAGCATGCATATACTAGCCAGGCTCTTGCATGAGACAAAATTGCTAGTATTGTTTAACAATTAAACTCCATCATCCATTGGTTGATACTCATTCTGCATAGGCCACACACTTAGCACCGTTTCCTCCTGGGGTCGCTAATGTTTATTTGCTAATTAATAACATTGCATGCAATGAACTAGCCATTGCAAGTCATTAAAAGCATGCACACCTCTCATCTCTTATTGGTTGATATGTCAAAAAACAAGAAACAAGGTAGAAGTTAATGCACCGCGCCTAAGTGTTTTGGGACTATTTGGTTTTCATAAGATGACTTACACACCTAGACGGAGGGAGTAGTATAGCCCTGTAAACCGGAAAGGAGTATTTTCCTTTCTAGAGATTTCAACAAGTGACTAGACTACACCACGTGCAGTACTCCCTCCCTTCCGGTTTATAGGGATCAAATCTCAAATCTCATGAACCAAGGCATTTTGCAATTGGAGAAATGTATCTCGTACTTTACAAAACTACCGTAATTAAACTCATGCATTAATTACGTAGTTCTCTTGTTTTCCTCTCCGCCTTGGTCACGGTGCACAATATTGAGCACTCCTATATGACTAGCCGCTCTATCTACATGTGGGACATTTCAAAGCATCCGGGCCTGCGTGCCATCCACCAAATCATAGCGAGGTGCTACAGTCGAGACTCACCTGTCACCCCGGTGTGGTCGTCATGACCTGTCATATCACAAAACCTACACCTTTACCAGCAGTGGTAAGGTGGCCTCCAAGTTGGACTGGACGAAGCAACCATCATTTCACTGGAACGCTCGTTCAAGCCCTTTCTTCCCTTTCTTGAAGAAAAACCTCACTCTAGGCTACTCACTTTTGCCACTTTTCTTCTGTACCGACAAAGGATAGGTGGGCGAATCAGTTATGCTGCTATATTTTCATTCCAAGAATCTTCTTTTTGCGAAGCACCGACCGATTCTCACATCCCATTCTTTTCCTGTTTTCATTGCGATTGTGGTTTCCTTTAGATTGCTTTTTGTTTGTCAGTTCATTGATGGATCCTGGAGCACTAGGCAAAGAGTTGCTGGCGGACAACCCACTGGAGACAGCAATCTCCGGGAAGTGAGCACCGACAAACGAGTTGACCATGTTGGCGGGCCAACCCATGGACATGAAGAACTCCAAGAAACAAGCACTGGCCAAAGAGTTGACGACGTTGGCGGAGGAACTCCTCAAAGAAAGTTGGAAGAACAGCAAGGGCCCCAGCGTGCCTACCCCAGGAACTCTGATAGCCACCTATGCGAGGCTCAAGGCCGAGTTTGAGGAGATACTCGCCGTTGAGAAGCAGTATTCCCCTGGCAAGGTGATGGCCCCCATCGAGGACGAGGAGATGGCCCCTGGAGGGACGAGATCCCCCGGTGAGCTACACAAGGTAAAAAATATTGGCTTATTACCATAGTTGTGGTTTTTGATTATTTGCAATGTGCTTGCTAATATGTTAGGGTTGTGCAGGTGCCGGTGGACGTCCTTGATGATTCCGATGTCGCGGCCTATCCCATTGGCATCGCCCCGGAGATCGATTCCGATGCCGCTGTCCATCCTGTGGACATCGCCCCAGAGATCAATTCCGATGTCGCGGTCAGTCCTGTTGACATCGCCCCAGAAATCGATTCCCATGCCGCTGTCCGTGCTATGGTCATTGCCCGAGAGATCGATGGCAAGAAATAGGTGGTCGCGCTAATCCTTCAGGGTAGTTTGCATTGCCCTGTGTTTAATTACCAGAACGATGCATGTTATCAAACCATCTTAGGGCTAGTGCATTGTCTTGTGTGGGCGGTACTTGCTACTTTTGTTTGATAGTGAATAGTGTGATGAATCAAGCGAACCCTCTCCGAGTTATGGAAACAGATGTATCCTCACCAACTTTTGATGTAATATATGGCATGCTTAGATGTAAGTTTGAACAGTTTATCATATCAGCAGGGCTTGTTTGATGATTCTTCGTGTTAGTAGGCTAGCTACTGTGCGAGCTATAGTACTTGCAAAACACTCACCAAAGAGAAACGTTGGGGCTGATGAGCTCGTTGTACGCTTATACTTATCCCTCGTCGATCGACTAATAGCCCTAGCTCCTAAAATTGTAGGCTTAGGGCTCGATCAGACAATAGTCGACACGGACACATTCAGGCCTCATTTGGTTCATAGGGTAGGAAAATCGTAGCAAAAGTACAGAGAACGTGCAACACAAAATCATAGCAGTGCAAGGACATACTCCCTCCGTTCCAAAATAGATGACCTAGGCGGGCTAGTTTGGCCTAGTGAGTTTTAGTGATATGACGTGGTACAGTGCCATCCAGTCTTCGCGTGTGGTAGCAGTATTGCGGGTACAGTAAGTTTTCTTGAAGAAGCGGAATTCAACGAAGTCATGATGGTTCCTTCGTCCGAACAACTTTCAGTGGGAAATGTTGGGCCTGCGATACGACCGGGGTAGACTAGGATAATTTGGTGCATGGCAGGTGGACCAGGATGGTCGATGTCCCACATGTCGGCGAATCAAAAGTACTCTTTCCGATATAGAGGACGAGCAACGAGTATTCATTGTTTATTTTTGATGAAAGCTATTGTCTCCACTGTTACGACGGAGGAGTGTGAAACACGGCAGCCCAGTGAACTTGGCATGTGCACCACTCCCTCCTTCCTCATGTAATGCCCAGGTTACAACTTTTTCTCACTTTCTCTCTATCTATTTCCTCTCAAACATTTTTTACCTTTCTTTTTTTTAGACACAATTGTTTTTTATGCCTTTTTTAGAATTATTTTTTATACCTAGGAGCACGTGTAGAGACGGGCTCTTGCAGAGCCCACTCCTTGACTTTGTCAATGCCTCTCTCTCCTCCACATAAGGAGTACTACTTGCTATGCATGCATGCGGCGGGCAGCTGGCGTCTTGAGGGGCCAGGGCGGTGAGAGCGGGCTCCGGAAGCGGTCCAGACTCCAGCATGGCCCACCTCACATTATCACCATATATTTCTTGGAGTCCGTGTGCGGCGGGCGGGCGATCTCTTCTCCCTCCCCCGTTTCTCTCTTCTCAGTCGACGCCCGCTGAGCGATTAGATTTGGGCTATCGACGGTTTATTCAATTACGGTCCCACATGTCAGTGAAATTGCAAGACAACGTGTGTCCCCTCTGGTGAGCGGCGTGCGAGCCGGACTGTCGGGGGTGCGACACGTATGAGTCGTAAGTGTGCCGCCTTTTCCTTTAGAACTTGCGAAGCGTAACATTTTCGCGCGATCGATTGATAGAAATCCAGAACAAAATGACGAGGGCGGTGCTTTCCCGCTCATTAGGTGGGCTAGTTCGAGTGATATGACGTGCTACAGTGTCATCCACTTGCTCCATTTTTATGTAAGCTAGAGTTTACACTCTTACGCGGGAAGAGTGTGAAACACCGCGGATCTGATTTTGATCGAGCGATAACTGTTCCCTGCCAAATAATGGAGGATTGTTAGCGATTATAGCATGATAGTTAGGGCATCTCCAGTGCTGGCCCACAAATTTACACCGGCATCTATCAAGGACACTGATGGATGCCATCCGATGCTTCCCGCATACCTTTCGACAACTATATGACCTAACCAGACGAAATTCGTGCAAACAAAGCAAATTTCAAATTAACCGGATCAAATTCATTACATTTCGAAAACTTTTCCTACAAACTGGACGAAATTCTTTACATATTTCGCACAAAACGTACTAAAACCTACTGTAAACCTAATTTAAACGATCGCCAGTGCCCGACCACCATGTCCGGCCATGAACCCGAGAAAGTCGGCCATTGCCTTTGCCTCCTCCTCATCCGACTCGATAACCCACTACAAGAAAGACACATCCGTGACATTTTGGGCCGAACAAATTTTTTTTCTGTCATACATATGACACTTCTATGAAGATAATTGTGACAAAACCCGGTATCATCATAGATGTGCTGGGCTCCTAATTCTATGACAAAAAATCATGACAGAAAATGGGCTTTTCGTCCTGTGTGGGCCGGAGACGTAGCTGCATGACATTCTTTGGGCCGTCCATGACGGAAAAAACCGTGGTAGAAGCGAGGGGCAGGAAAATTTCGGGGAGTTGCCGGTTACGGTGGGAGAGCGATGCGCGTTTCTCTCGTACGTACGCGCGTGTGTGCGAGGCGTTGGCTCTAACTGAAGCCGAGCGAGGCGTTGGGCTCTAACTGAACACGAGCGAATGCATTGCAGGCTACGCGTTACTGAACCCGAGGAATCGATCGATGGCTGTTAACTAAACCCGATGGAGCGATTCCTTCGCTACTGCTGCTAACTGAAGCCGATCGATTGGATGAACAGTGAGCATTGCGGGGGGTTTGGATGAACAGTGAGCGGTGGTGTTGCCTCTGGATGAACAGGAACCCATGGTGTGGAGGGTTGGATGAACAGTAGACGGTGGAGGGGTGGCCGTGGAGGGGTGGTTGAACAGGACCCCGTGGTGTGGAGGGCTGGATGAACAGTAGACGATGGAGGGGTGGCCGTGGAAGGGTGGTTGAACAGGACCCCGTGGTGTGGAGGGCTGGATGAACAGTAGACGATGGATGGGTGCCCGTGGAGGGATGGTTGAACAGTAGCCGGTGGAGTAGCGCGCGGTGGAGGCTTGATGAACAGGAACCCGTGGAGGCTGGAGGAGGTCGACGGTAGCCCGTGGAGGCTGGAGGAGGTCGACGGTGGAGATGAACAGTATCCTGTGGAGTCCCGTTTTGCGGTACGCCACACCCCTCCCCCCCCCCCCCCCCCCCCGTTTCGACCATAGCGCTCCAACACAAGTTCGTTTCGTCCGTTTTGCGGTACGCCACACCCCTCCCGATGAACAGGACCCCCGTTTCGACCGTAGGAGGTCCGTTTCCTCCGTTTTGCGGTACGCCACACCCCTCCCGATCAACAGGACCCCTGTTTCGACCGTAGGAGGTCCGTTTCGTCCGTTCTGTGGTACGCTAGGCCTCGTTTCTATCGCCTGTTCCGTCCAAGCCGGTTGGCTCCCACGCGTTCCGTTGCCTCCCGATGAACACGACGCATTCCGTTGCCTCCCAATGAACACGACGCATTCCGTTGCCTCCTCGTGAACACGACACATTCCGTTGCCTCCCTATGAACACGACGCATTCCGTTTCCTCCCCATGAACACGAGCATTCCGTTGCCTCCCCATGAACACGATCCCTTGCCGTACGTATGCGCGACTAGGCGTTTGAGACCCCGCCCGTATGTACACATATGTGGTCATATTTTCTTTCTTGCACCCTGGCTGCTGTACGTACGTGTACATGCTACGTGCGCGCCTCTACTTCGACACGTACGCGCCTCTACTACAACACATGCGCGCCTCTACATCGACCAGTATATATGTACGTACAAGTTCGCGACCAGAATAACAACGCTACGTACGCTTCGACCAGGTGGGTCCCGACTGTCAGGCAGTTCCCTACGTGCGAAAATGTAGCTGGTGGGTCCCAGCAGTCAGAGGGGTGAATCGTTTTTTTTTTGCCCGGACGCACTTCCTTTGCGTGTGAAGATGTAGCTGGTGGGTCCCAGCAGTCAGGGGGCGAATCGTTTTTTTTTTTTGCCCGGACGCACTTCCTTGCGCACGAAGATGTAGCTGGTGGGTCCCAGCAGTCAGGGGCGAATCGTTTTTTTTTGCCCGGACGCACTTCCTTGCGTGCGAAGGTGTAGCTGGTGGGTCCCAGCAGTCAGGAGGGAAACGTTTTTTCACGAAATACGGTGGCCCGTCCGGTGGGCCCCCGCTGTCAGGTGGAGGAATAATTATTTTGCGCGTAATAAGGAGGCACTTCCTTGCTGCGGCCGTGGACCCAGCTGTCAGCCTCTCCATGTACAGTCCACGTCCGGTGGAAGTCGTTCCTTGACCACGTTGACCATGCTGTGCCGAGAGCACCACGGCGGTGGACGACAGCGAGGCCTAGGAAGGGGACGACTCGGAGCCGGGGAAGACGCAGCAGTGGATTCCCACGCGAAGAGGAGTACAAGGGTTCACTGGTTCGGCTGCGGTGTGAGGCTGCTATCGCAATAGATTAACAGGGGGTGTGGGTGAGTAGAGGGATGGCCTGGCTAGCGGTGGGAGTAGTAGGGGGCGGTGAGGCCTCCGCGACATCACAGCCGGCCACGGGAGGCAGGAGCACGCGGCACGACCGGCGCTGGTTTGGGCGGCTGGAGCAAGAAGACCAGAGGTTGAAGAAGCACTACAACCGTTGGATGAACATCATACGGTAACAGGAGCTAGAATCGTTCATATTGACTAAGTTGACAAAGCCCTCCGTCCCCGTCAACTTGGTAGGCCAACAAGTCAGCCTCCCAGTATGCTGGGTTCCACCTGGCAGGGGGAGTATTCAGTTTTTTGTGCATAATAAGGAGGCACTTCCTTGCGTGCGAAGATAGCTGGTGGGTCCGACAAGTCAGCGGGGGGCACGTTTTTTTCGCGAAATACAGAGGCCCTTCCGGTGGGTCCCAGATGTCAGGTGGAGGAATCATTATTTTGTGCGTAATAAGGAGGCATTTCCTTGTGTGCGGCCGTGAACCCAGCTGTCAGCCTCTCCACGCACAGCCTACTTCCTTTGGTGTCGTTCGTTGACCACGTTGACCACGCCGCGCCGAGTGCTTCACGACGGCGAGGCCTCGGACAGCAATGAGCCGGAGATGGGAAGACGCGGGAGTAGAGTCGCAGGCGGAGAGGTGTACGAGGGTTAAGTGGTTCTAGTGCGGTGTGGTTCAGCAGTCGGTGGAGAAGAACAGGAGGTGTGGAGGGTTGGAGGGATGGCCTGGCCAACGGTGGAGTAGCGCTTCATAGCAAAGCATGCTAAGCAGAGCTGCTAGCAGCAGGAGGCGGGAGGTGGTCCTGGCGGCGCTGGAGGAAGAAGACAAGAGATTGAAGATGGATGTCGGCCGTTGGATGTAAATCCAACGGCTAACATGTCAGAGTCATTTGTTGACTAAATTTACAATGATTTGCGTTGGCTTCGACCTATTGGCCCACATTTCAGCCTCCAAAAATGTGGCACGTATTCAACCCATTTTTTCAGAATTTACAGTCTTTTTTTGCGCGGTAGAATTTACAGTCAATTTGATCTCTTTTTTTTGAATTACAGCCATTAGCTGGGTTGGGTGAACAATTAATGTAGCTTTCATGCGGCCCATTTATTTTATTTCCTAAAAAATTACAGGCCATTTGCATTTTATCTAGATAAATGATTTTGCTGGGCTGATTCTAATTATAATGTTGGGTTGGGCCAGCAATGTTATCAAAAAATAAAAAAGGGCTGAGCATTTTGTTATAAATATATTTAAATAATAAGTGATATCATTGCATTCGTCTTTAAATCTTACCAAGCTTTTATACACAATCACTAGGATATTCGTGCCAAAACAATCCAGGATTTTATTTGTTAAGAAATTATTTTTATAAGTTAATAAGATGTGGGATATTGTTTTCTTACATATATAAGTATCTGTTAAATATATGATGACAATAAAAATAATATATAATAACATATAAAATAATTTAAATATATATAATATAGTTAAAAGGGAAACATAAGTTGTACCTGGCGTTCCTATTCTTATATAGAAAAATAGAACAGACCGCTGCATTTTCTTCAAAAAAATACATAAATTGGGCTGCCAAAAATAAAACCTCGGATGGGAGGTCCATAGGCCGGTCGATACATGACGGCCCTAAGAAAATACAAACAGGCCCTCCCATCCAAGGTCGTGGGCTGCGCATGTTAAAAATGAAAGCCCAGACGGGGCAGCCCAAAACCACTTCCAACACTTGCCAAAACTCCATCCCTCGTTTTCTCTTTGTTTCGCACACTCAACATTGTGTGGGCATTTTGACTGTGCATCATATGAAGATGTGCTATGCGTGAATGTTCATCATCATGATGTTAACTGGCTGGTAGTTCCATTTTCGACCACGAATAAAACTTCGAACATGATGTTAACCCTGTTTGAAAAGGCCGTGTTAATATAAATGCTCTGCCTCTGAAAGTTGCAGTTTCTTATCTGAAACTGAACTTGCAGTTTCTTATCTGAAACTGAAACTTGCAGTTTCTTCTCGTCTGCACTTTTATACTCCTATGAAACTACATTTTTTTAAGTGCTAAAAATAGATCTCTGGAATTCATAAAATTCTTCATATGCTCAATACTGCAAATCTGAAATTCAAAAGACATTCGTATCTGAAAGTACTCTCAAAATACACAACACAAAACACAATTCACAACCTGCAAATACTGACAACCCTAAGCTCCTCCTGACAATTCATAACCTTCCCGACTATTGGGCTGGGGGGCAGTCCCCTCCTATTCCTCGGCGGCAGACAGCCGCCCCATGAGACGATGTGAACGGGCAGGGAGACGATGGCGGGGAAGCATCGTCGGGCCAACTGCTTTTCTCCTCTTGCAGTTGGGTTCGGTCGACGAAGACTCCACCGGCTCGCTCTGGTAGGACACCCTCACAAACGGCAGCCTGTAGATGCGCGATCCTTCAATCTCTGGTGGATGCTCCATCTAGGATAGATACTCCTACCACTGCTCCCTCACGATCGGATTCGATGAATCTGTTTGCTCCATGGCCCAGAGGAGCAGCTCTATGTACTCCGGCGCGACTCCCTCCGGGAGTATTGCCGCCTTTTCGCTCTGTTGCAGATATTTGGCCATGGGTGTCACCGTCGCCGCTAGTTGGTCTATGTTGTCAAACCAAGACTGTATCTCCAACATCCTTGCTAGCTTCACAGGGTCGCCGTTTGCGATCCTCACGTATTGGTTGTACTCCTCCATCGATCTACTTCTTCACAACACCTTCACTCGCCGGCGGTGGTTTTTGAATGGAAGAGGAAAGGAGCGGCGCTGATTTTGGATTAGAACGAGAGAGGAGTGACGCTGGTTTTGGACTGGAACAGGAGAGGCGGGGCGGTGGTTTTGAAATGGAAGAGGAGAGGAGCGGCGCTGGATTTAGATTGGAACATGAGAGGAGCAGCGGTGGATTTAGATTGGAACAGGAGAAGAGCGGAAGAGCGGAGCTGGTCTTGTAAGTATTTTTTTGTTGTTTTGCGTATTTTGGGTCAAAGTTTGACCATGTTCTGTATGTGACAAGCATTTCACCAAAAATTGTATCGTTTGGTTCGTATCTGAATGTACTTTCAAATTATATTATTTTTGCAACGTACAACATATATTTTATGTGCGAAAATCATGGTCAATTATGACCCAGAATAAAAGGAAGACTAGTTAATGTGGGGTCACTTTCTTCATTGAAGGGTAAATTGATTTTGATTTTGATCCAGTCACAGCGCGCCGGCCCTCTCGCCCAATCCTAAATCGTTTCCGCACGCTCCTCTCCCTCTTCTCCATTGCAAAACCACCTCCTCTCCTCTCCATCATCTCCATTCCAAAACCACCGTCTCGCCTCTCCCTCTTTTGATCTTCTCCATTGCAAAACCACCTCCTCTCCTCTCCATCATCTCCATTCCAAAACCACCTCCTCTCCTCTCCATCATCTCCATTCCAAAACCACCGTCTCGCCTCTCCCTCTTTTGATCTTCTCTCCATTGTAAAACCACCTCCTCTCCTCTCCATCATCTCCATTCCTAAACCACCTCCTCTCCTCTCCCTCTTCTCTATTGCAAGACCACCGTCTCTCCTCCCATCTTCCAAAGCTAGCACCAGACCACTCAAAACGACATCTATGGAGAGGATGCAGCAGCGAATCAGGCAGATCACCGGCAGCGACCTGGCAAAGTTAGCCAGGTTGAAGGAGATCCTTAGTTGGTTTGACAATGAGTGGGAGATTTTGAGGACGGTGCGGGCCATGTGGCAATGTATGCGAAAGATCGAGACAGCGGCGATGAGGGCGGCAATGTACATGTACTCCTCGGCGGCAGTCATGCCGCAGTCCTCCGAGTTCATCGATTATCTCCTATGGGCGACGGAGCAGACAGATTCGCCCGAGGCGAAAGTCAGGCGGAGGTGGTGGGCATACAGGTCGAAGGTCGAGCACCCAGAGGATAACGAATCGATCGAGTATGGTGTGCCATTCATGAGGGTGCAGAGCCAGCCGGAGCCATAGGAGTATTCGTTCTCCCACCACAAGAGGAGGCCGGATGGCGCGACGTCGCTTCCCCGACGTTCTCCACGGTTCCCTCGATGCTCACCTCGTTTCAACGGCGGCAGTAGGGTTTAAGGTAAGCTTCGTGCTAACCTAATCTTCCACCTGCTCATGCTTACAATCAGTGTGACAGCTAATGAAAATCATGCTTACAATCAGTCTCCGAGTACTACGCCAATCACCCTAAAATAGCTCTGGACCTTTGGATCAAAGTTGTGACACAATGTACAAATAAAGAAAAATAGATTGGTGCTTCTTTCAGAAAAGAGTACTCCCTAGAAAACTGCCAATATAAGCTACTACTTTTTTGGTTAGAGGATTTGCTGCCGCGAAAGATCCATCCACAAAGAGCGCCACACATCCCACTGGTTGTGGTGGATGCCAATGCGTGCATGCAGCATGGTTGGTGTCGGTAATTTTTACTTGGCACACCTCGCACTCTGCATATATGCCGGTTCCATACGTACATTTGTGCAGTTCCACCAAAATGCAGCTGAATAACCCTGTTTGCGCAGATAATAAAAAAGCGTGATTACATTATAGTGGCACTAGTTGATGAAACACACAAAATAAATAGAATAAAATATTGCGATAGTATCATAGTATGCCATGCTGCGAGGGCGAGATGGGCCCTGCAACGCCTCATATGGTACGCCTCATACTGGACATCGTCCCAAGTCTCCCAGATACACCTTCTGCCAGTGATGAACATCAGTGTACAGCAGTAGTACAAGGAGGCACCTTGAGACATTCAAATCTCTATTTTTGTACATATCAACTAAAATTAAGCACCCCAGTTTGCAGAAACGCTTAAACATTAACAATGGGACTAGTTGATGAAACATACTTTAACAAAGAGAAGCACTTTCTTTATCTACATTGGAAATGAAATGATAGAGATGACACTCACTCTATTTTAACTGTATTATTACTTCATTTTATCAGTGACACTAGGGTCGAGCAGGTGGCAAACGAGGTGTACCGTGCGTCGCAAGGATGGAGGCCGGGGGTGCTTAGACTGGGATGCTGAAGCTGGCTCTTTCAGTCACCAACATGGATGATTCAATTCATGAGACCTTTTGGTGCAGTTCGCCTAAAATGAAGCAATGTCCCGTGAGCTAGCAGCTTCTTCTTACAAAAATTAAGAAAAGGGCTCCAGCCTTGGCTCCATTTCCATCAGAAAACGAAACCCACAGAGCTTCTTCTTCATTAGTTGCAATAAAATTGAGCAACATCAAGGTTGGTTGTGAAGCTCCTGGAATGCTCAACTATAATTTGGATATCATTTGTGCAGTTCAACTAAGATCGAGCGTGAAATGTATATCTCTGTTTGCACAAAAAAGGTGGAAAGGAGGGTGACTAACAAGTAACAAGTGATGAAACATGCATCAAATGAAAAGCAGCATGTTCCTTATCTGAATGGCAATCCTACAAGGACAGTAGCAATTTCAAAAGCAGTGGCATTGCTAGATATTAGTGTGGGCATCAGGATTAACTATGACAACCGTTAAATACGACATTACTTTGGGCACGGGAGAGTAGGCGGACCAGGATAGTTGCATTTCTAACAAAAGGAACCAACTTATCTTAATGGGAAATTTTAGCAGGACATCTAAAGAAGTGCCATTGATTCATATTACTGGAGGTATTACATTGAAAACAACATTGGTTTAACGTGTCCTTACTTTTAACAGTGCGACTACTACATTTTACCAGTGGCATTACATAAGAGTGGCTTGGGGCAACAAACATCAGAACAGGATATCTGGGTTGGTCCCATTTTTGTTCGGTATAGCCACCTTATACTGTGTGAGGCTAGCAAATCTAGTGCTGGACTTACTCTGTTGACTTGTCCCCCAGTCCCCACTTTCTTTCCTTTTTCAACCAATAGATCGGGTTTATATTGAGTTTGTACTGCGTTTCCCTTTATTTCCCTATTAGACCTAGAGACCAGTTGGATAGCCAGTCACTGCTACTTTTGGCCCCCATTATTTCCTCTTTCGACCAAGTCCTAGATTCAGGTAACAAATCCTCCCCCACCCCCACCCCCTTTCTTCCTTGTTTGAACCAAGTAGTACTAGATTCGAGTGCATGAACTAGTTTTACCTCTTAAACGTAAAAAAATTAGGTGGTTTTCGAATAGCCGATTGATCCTATCTACGAGGGGGCCTGAGAAATAGTAAAAGTTACAAATGCAGCAACGTCAGGAGCTCGGGGAGTAGAGCAAGGCCGGTTTCGAAGGAATTTATGCCTGATGGTCGCCGGGATGTCGCTAGGTGGGCGGCGGGAGGCCGGATCTACCCACACTATGGCAACAAGGAAGAAGGGGTTAGAGGCCCTCCCTCGCCAGCGGTGCTTGGGAGAGAACGGCAAGGCAGGCTGATCGGGACACGCCCAGCAGTGGGTAAGAGCCGTCGCCGAGGACGCCCGCGTGAATGTTGCACCTTCTCATCTTCCCCGGCAAAGAGGATCCGGCTGGATCTGTGACCAGCGGTGAGCAGAGAGAGAGAGAGTGTGGCCTCCGCTGTCGTGTTTAGATCTGGAGAGGCCAAGACGGCGTGAAGAGGGAAACACTAGCAAGCAAGCGCGGAGGCTCCTGCCTATATAGTGGAGTAGTACTTAGTTTTCTTTTGTCTACTGGAGCCGGCTTGACCTTGTCAATGACTGTCGAGAAGTCTTCATGCACGTGGCCCGGAGGCGCAGTTGTCGTCATTTTGATCTGAAGCGCCGGATTATAACATATAACACGAAAAAATGCCACATGACAAGAAATCATAACCTCACTGCCCAAAGGAGACAACATGAATCCCGACGGACAAACTAGACGAGGAACAAAGCTCAAATTAAAGATAAACTCGTAGAAAAGGGGTCCGTCGATAGATGTCCTAATTAACATAGCCGGCTTGACCTAGATGGCAGCCGAGTAGTCACTGTTCGTGCATGTGCCCCCAATGACAAGCCCAAATCAGTTGTCGCTGTTTAACCCTCGCAGTGATTCGAAGCACATGACACATAATTTTGCAAGATGACAAGAAACCTTTTTTTAGATTTCTCACCACAACTACAGCCATGTACAACATAGCCTGCACGATATGTAGACGATAGCCAATCCAGGCGTGTCTGCTGGAGTCTGGTCACATGCATGGACGAACTGATCTTCTGTGTCTTGCAGGGATCGTCCAGGCAGCAACGTAGTACAACACTTCTCTAGTACTATCGCTCGTCTCCCTCTTCTATTAAGTCACCCGACTTGCAGGGCCGGGGAGTGTGCCTATGGTCGGTTCTCAATTGTTGTCCCACATGTGTGTGCGAACGCAATATGACACGCGTTCCATTCGGAGAGCAGCGTGCCAGACCGACCGACCGTCTGGGGTGCGACGCGAACGCGACATGCGTGCTGTATACTCCGTACATGTGTACCGCCATTTTCTAGATGCTTTGCTCCATGGCGCAGGCGCAATCCATGGATACAAAATTAGTATATTGTATACTATTTAAAAGTCGAGGGCGGGGCTTTTCCTGCCCGGTAGGCGGCGGGACAGTTCCGCCGAGTCGGTTCAACAAAGACGTGAGAAGACGAGGGAGTAGGCTGCTGCAAACGTAGGGCTGTGTGATTTGACAGCAAGTTACTGCTGGACAGGTGGGGCCCCGTGATTTGACTTGCCATTATCATTTTAACTGCGGTGCTACGAATGGCGTGAGTCTCCCGATTCCTGACCACCTCCATACAGGTGCCTCTCCCAATGCTCACCATGTAGTAGTAGAGGCTGGCTCTTGCATGAGAGCCCAATTCTCCACTTTTTCCCTGCCTCTCTTTCCTCCACATATGCAAAAATGCCATGTAAACGCACCCTCCATCTAGGTGTGTAAGTCATCTTACGAAAATCAAATAATCCCAAAACACTTAGGCACGGTGCATTAACTTCTATCTCGTTTCTTGTTTCTTGACATATCAACCAATAAGAGATAAAGGGTGTGCATGCTTTTAATGACTTGGGACTATCAAACACGACATGCAGTGGTTAGTTCATTGCATGCAATACTATTAATTAGCAAATAAACGTTAACGTTTCCCGTTTTCTCCTCCTCCTTGGTCATGGTGCACAGCCTAAGATGGTATTGTACTTACTTGCTCCTACAGGTGCTTAAGCTTGCCACATAGGCATAAAGTCTGATGTGGCAAGTTAATCAAGAAGAGAGAGACTAGTTTGGTGACCCAAGGAAGAAACGGTGCTAAGCGCGTGTACCTAGGTGAAAAGACAATTTTGAGTCTATAGCTAATTAAATGAAGCAAACTTAGCAACACCATTTCATTGGAAGAGGTCACTCCTTGGCAAATGCAATAAATAGTAGTACTCCCTGTGTCCCATTATATAAGAACGTTTTTGACACTACACTAGCTAGTGTCAAAAATGTTCTTATATTATGGGACGGAGGGAGTACGAAGAAAGAGAAAGAGAGGAGTAAAAAAATACACTTATAGCCAACCTTATAGCCAACCTTGTTGTAGTATGAGTGACTAAGTGATGACTATGTATGACATGCCAACATCAGATAGCCTAACGCACCGTGTTAAATCTCCAAGGGCGCGACCACGCAAGCGACGCGACGGTCGTGGTAGGCGCGACCATGATACGGGCTGCTGGCAGCCCTTGGATCTAAGATCAAACGGTCGCATGCTAAGTTGCTGAAAATTTTAAGAATAACCCTCCAGGATAGGATATTCACCCATTGGTCTAGAATCATGCCATGCAACCATTCGATCTCAGATCCAAGGGCTCTCGGAAGCCCGTATCATGGGAGAATGGAAAGCCACTACCCTGCCGTTCGCACGCTAGTAGTTCGCTCCTACTCTTTCCCGCACGTCCTTTAATACTACGGCGGTTCGCTCTTAGTCGTCCCGTCCATTCACATTACGGCAGTTCCACTAATCCTAACACTCCTCCCAAATCCATGGCGTCCCAAATCTCCTCGATTGGCGGTGAGTACAAGGTTAGAACTATCATCGGCGATGAGTTCGACGTCATCTACACCCGTACTTCCGCGACGGTGAAAGGATGCCTTTCTCGCTTCAGACGCATGTTCGAAGACTCGCATGATGAGTGGGTCGTCGGCTAGATGTTGAGTACACCACAGTTGTGGGACGAGAGAAGGATCTAAAGGACGAAGAGAGGAAGAAGCCCGCCATGATCCAGGTTTGCATGAATGACTTATGCTTGGTCTACCACATATGCCATGCCGACGTTCAGTGCCAGGATTTTAAGGACTTCCTCGAGAGCAACCTAGTCAAATTCGTTACTGTAGACTTTGGTAACGACAAAGAAGTCCTGCGTCGGATAGGCCTCGTTGTAGTCAACACCTTCGACCTCCAAAAGAATCGGTTGGTGTCCTCTCGTCAGCTTTCAATGCTGACCCTGGCAGGAGCCATGGTTCATCCTTCGTACGGTAAACTGGAGAAACCTCCATACACGTTTCATCGTCATGCATGGAAGCAGAATGTGCTTGATATAGAACACATCCGGTACGTTGCAATGGATGGCTACCTTTGTTTCAATATCTACAAGGGTTGGATGAAGAGCAACAGCCAAGTTGGCGGTTCAAGCAAAGAAGTATTGGCCAAGAGGAAGAGGGACAAGGATGAAGTCGAGAACGTGGACGAGGACTCCGAGTAAGGTGGCAGTGTCGTTGCTCATGGTGGTTCTAATGCAGTGTCTATCGGAATAGTTGCAAAGTTTAATTTCAGGTGTGCTTAATTTAATTTGAGGGGTGTGTTGTGTTGAGCCCCCAGCAGAACTATGTTATGTTTCTTCTTGTTACTTTAACTCTTTAGTAAGTACATACTAGTATTTCTTACATTTGATCTTTTAGTTGGTATAGTACTACCACTCATTTATTCACATTATATACGTACAATATATATGGCCAACATCATATAGCCAGCAGTTTAGTTGTCAAAGAATTTCATGGTGCTTAGTTTTGTCAAAGAATTCCAGGGTGCTTAGTTTTATTTGAGGGGTGGGTTGTGCTGGACACCATTATTGTGACTAGCCTTTTTAATAGTACTATATGCATAATTTGGCGACGAGCGCTCTCTATATGTACCACCTTTTTAAATTTCAAGTTTTGCTCCATGGCGCAATCCATCGATACTACTGCTGTACAAAAGTATACATTTTTTAAAAGGCTAAAGGGCGGGGCAGTCTAGCTTGGTCGGTTTCACGAGAGGCGAGGGCCTTTGTGATTTGACGGCTCATTACTGCTGGAAGGCGGGGCCTTGTGATTTGACTGCTCGTATAAATGTGCCGACGACCTGATCGAGGAGGAGCAAAGAACCGTGCGGTATACTCAAGTTTTCCACTGGAGTAGTACTGCGACGGAGGAGCACGAAACATGGCAGCCCAGTGCCATATGGCGATAAAAAATGATCTAATTTGCTAGTCATATCATTGTTAGCATTGTTCTATTCAATCCCTCAAAAAACAAAAACCATTGTTCTATTCATGCCTCACAGAGAACGCGACACGTGCGGCGAAACACCCGAAGCAAAAGATGAAACACAGCAGCAAAAGAAGAAGGAAGATTATCACCCCAAATGATCTAATTCGCCGCGGAGTCGTAACTGCTTCTTCATCGCCTCCACGACCTCCATCTCCTTGCACGTCCCCTCCGCCATCTTCATTATGTCCATGACACGGGATTTCTCGACGCGCGCCTTCATCATCTGTTCCACGGCCACATTACGTACCTTGACAGCAGTCGGGTGCTCGATGCAGAGCTTCGCCAACTCCTCCTTCTGTTCCATGACGAGGGCCTGCAGCATCTTCATCGAGGAACTACTATTCTCATGCAGCTTCTTCCAGCCGGCGTTCTTCTCCTTCAACAGGTCGATCTCGTGGCAGAGCTTCACCTTGTCCTCCTGAAGTCGCAGGATTTCGCTGGTCGCCTTCTTCTCCGAGGCAATGCTCTTCTTCAGCAGCATCACCAAGCGGGCGGTCAACTCCCCCTGCTGATTGAGCTCAGCGGGCATGTCGTCGAGGCTCTCCTTCAGCAACTCCGTCAAGCCTTGGATGAACTCCTTCTGCTTATTGAGGTGCTTATTGAGCTGATCGGGCATGCCGTCGAGGGATAACGACTCCAGCTCCGCCGGCTCGGCATGTTCGCCTCCACGGCTAGGGCGCTCCTAGGAGCCATCGCCTGCCCGTGAGAGATCTTTCGAGGTCTCTGCGTGGCGGCGAGCCCTCTCTTTTTTTCCGTAGCCTTGGTTGCCGCTCCCTTGTTACGAGTAGTTCTCGACCTAGAGCTCTACTCACCGGCCATGGCAACGACGGACGAAGAAGAAGCACTTATGAGGAGGAAAGGTAGAGTAATTTTCGGTTAGGTAGTTCCCCTTTTTATAACCTAAGTACTAGCACTAGTAGTACTAATACCTGCATAGTGGGAACACGTTCAGGTTTGGTACGTAGTACTAGTAGGTGTGATCAGGCTTTCGAATGTGATGGGAACAAGGTAAAGATTAATTGATGGTTTTGGTTTCGAGGCCTGAAACGGCTCCCGATGAGTTTAGTGGAACATAAATTTCAAGTAGACTATTACAGTCAAAAATTGGCACAAAATACGAAGGAGACCAATGGAAGTACTACTAGCAACCCACGATTTAACTACTCGCATGCGCGCAGTGGACTAATAATGTCTTTCTTCCGCACTCACGTCCACTCAATTTGCATGCCCTATATTAATTGACCATCAATGAAGTGAACGACTTTACACGCGTCAAATTATCACATGGGGTGGATCTTGGTACAAAATTGCGTCCGCCCATGTACCCGCGTGTGCGTGCAAGGGAATGAGTGCGTGCATGGCGTGCGTGCACATCTTTGCTTTGTGCATGTACCGCCAGTATGCCTCAGGGAGGATGAGTACATTCTTCTGGAACCAGCAGCACGTCACTGTGATCAATCCACGCAAGGAGGTCGCGACAACGCCTCCACATGTGCCATGTCGCTTCATGAACTGTAAGAGAGACACTGTGTAGCGTGCCATTGGTATTCTAATTTACGTGTTTTGCACATACTCGAAGTACTAGTAATTTACACGTGCATTGCACGCATCGGATTTCGTAACCAAATTATGAATAAATACCACACTATAGCATGTAAGCTCTTAGTCATATATGCGTTATGTAGCCCTTCGTTTAATTCTTATAGTTCATCTCATTCAAAATCAAATTAGTTTTTATAAAAAAGCTAAGAACGCGTGAATAGGAAAAACATGGGATTATAGTGGAATGTCGTATTGAATCCTACAGGATTGTACGAGTGTTTGATTGTGCATAGAAAAAATGCAGAATTTTTTCAAAGAGGTTTGAGTGGATGGGATGTTTCCTATGAAATCTAGTGCAAATGAATCATATGGAAAAATTCCTAACGTTTACAATCCTACGAATCAAACAACCAAGATAGGAAAAATTCCTAATGATTAGAATCCTCCAAAATTCCTTTGAGAATCCTTTGAATCAAAGAAGCCCTTAATCTATTTTATTATTCATGGAATTGCGTGTTGTAAAGCATAAAGTAAAAACAAATAATGGCAATTCAACTAGAAAAAAAGTTTGGGCAGTTATGATACGGAAGATTCTAGAACAAAAGAGAACCACTGTTGTTTTGAGGTTTGTGCATTATGCTTAAGTTCAACCATGGAGTCTGCTAGATTGTACATGTGGCAAAATCCGGTGGGGGGCTAGAAGATGGTGCGAGGGGCCGAGTGGAGGGAGACTATGAAGGAATGCACAAGTGCGAGATCGATATTTAGAGAGAGGGGGCGAACACGTGAGATGTTGCATGCAGTGGCGGAGCCATAGAAATAAATGGGCTAGGGGGGCAAGCATTGCTAATCCTTTACGAGGAGGGTCAATTCATGAAATTAAACCTTTTTAGCAGCAATTGTCTAATGATCACATTCATATTAGCCTCGATATATAGTGATGTTAGGGGGGGCAGGGCCCTTACTGCCCCTGTCTTCGCCATTGTGCACGCATCTGAGAGATGAAGCGGAAGGCATGGATGATGAGAGGGGGACGTTGGATATATAATTAATGTGGGTGTATTGGCTATTTATGTTAATCCTATATAGAGAGGTATAGATTGATCGATGTGGACGTGGGAGAGGTATAGATTGATTGATGTGGACGTGGGAAAGAGGGTGAGACCTCACTGGATATATCAATTGATCTGTTTGTGTGGAAAACTATGAAAGACCTAACTACATACACACATACATAGAGGAACATCGATCGTTGCACATGCACGCTTGAGAGATAAAGAATGCCCGGTATGAGGGAGAGGGGGATGTGTGTGGGTGTGTGCCTTCATGGGAGACCGACCTGAGGAAAAAGATTGCATGCGTGCGATAGATAATGGCGACTGGTAGTGTGTGTGCATGCATGCACGAGAGAAAGTTAGTGGTACAATTATAAAGAGAAGACTATTGTGTGGGTGTAAAAGAATAGGTGAGGTCATAATCAATGTAAAGTTGAATTCAAATATTTGAACAAGAGATCCTGATGTTTGAAACCCATGCATGCATGAATATAATGGAGATCTGTGCGGTGTGCTTTGGAAACAAGCATGTTGTAATGTATACACATTGAACAAGGTCAGACTGATTTGAATTTGAGATACCGATGGCAGACATCATTTGCCCATGTCGCCTCCGTTCATGTAATTGGAGATGATGGGCGGCTTTCGCATCGCATATCTATATCTATACCCCTATATATATTATATTATATAATTTTTTACATTGTGAGCGGGTAACTTTAACTTTGAAAGATGGTCATTGGATGAGGCGAATCCGAAGGTCCAAAGATGGCAAATTTGAGCACTATTGACCGTTGGATATCATCTAGATTCCACCAGATTTCGCCACATGTATAATCTAGAAGACTCCATGGTTGAACTTAAGCATAATGCACAAACATCAAAACACAAGCACTTCTTATTTGTTCTAGAATCTTCCGTATCATAATTGCCCAAATGTTTTTCTACATGATTTGCCATTATTTGTTTTTACTTTATGTCTTACAACGCACAATTCCATGAATCTTAAAATAGATTAGCTTTCTTATAAAAACTAGATGATTTTGAATGAAATGAACTATAAGAATTAAACGAACATCTACATCATGCATATACGACTCAAAG
This sequence comes from Triticum timopheevii, assembly GCA_963921465.1. Taxonomy (NCBI): domain Eukaryota; kingdom Viridiplantae; phylum Streptophyta; class Magnoliopsida; order Poales; family Poaceae; genus Triticum; species Triticum timopheevii. Next base: position 575,359,970 of record OY997264.1, on the reverse strand, counting down.
CTTGCATGCTATAATGTGGTATTTATTCATAATTTGGTTGCCAAATCTCATGCGTGCAATGCACGTGTACCTTACTCTAGTCTAAATGGTGTTTGTGTGCGTGTTGTGCGTGTTGAGGTGCAAATTGTCTTTTTTTGGCTACACGTTAAGCTTGTTCTTCCGAAATGTCAAGCCGTGCCTTGTTATGCCGACAATTGAAGCTAGCATCTCTGTCTATCGTGCTGCAAAACTCCCACCTCTTCAACCTGCGCCTTGTTAGCCCGAAATATTTAAGATATATCTTTGTCTCGTTGTGCTCCGACAACTGCCTCCATCTCAACACGCGCCTTGCTGTTCCGAAATTACAACGCGCGCGAAAACTCCCACCTCCTGTGAAATCCTGACACGCGAAACGCCCGTGGTACCCCTGAACCGAAAGAACCGCCTCAAATCGGTGGGGGTACTTTTGTAACTTACCCCACATTTCGGACAAGCGCGTCTGTAAGCCATGGTTCCCCACTGCCATCCCATCCACCCACCCATTCGTACACCGAGGCCGCGAAAACCCGTGACGAAACCCCACACCCTGCTCCGTCCCCCACCCAGCCGGAGCTTCTTCCCCAACGATGTCATCCACAGCAACACCTCGACGTCCCTCATCCACCGTACCGGATGAGGATCCATCGTCGATCTCATCGTCCCACCGGTTCAGCCACCCAGTCCTCCACCTCCAAGGAGCTGCCCCGACGTTCCCCTCATCTTTCACACCACCTCCATTCCCACACCGCCGTCTTCAACTGCACCACCGGAAGAGCATCATCATCACTGTTTCCTCGGATGAAGCTGCGGCCTAATCGGCGCCACCAAAGAGGTTGTACACTAATCACCGCATTTTCTTCTTGATTCGATCTCACGGTGCTGCCGGCGCTCGGTCCTGAGCCAAGATGGCGCGGCTCCATCCACGGCAGCATTGCCGGCCACTTCCTCCATGGCGTCGCTCCCTCGGCGGTGATGTCCACATCAGTAGGAGCTGCTGCTGCTTTAGCTCTCGCTCGTGCTGCTGCTCTGCTCTTGCTCTCGGTCCCCTGCCTGGTCTTCTCTTGCTATTGCTCTTGCTCGCGCTGCTGCTCTCACTCTTGCTCTTGCTTGCGATGGTGCTCCGATTTGGCTACACTTCAGTCGACTGAATCGACTTTTGGGTCAGTCGATTTCCAAGGGGTGGGCTTGCCGGGGGTGGTGGTCGCCGGAGGTGGCGGGGCGTTGGCGGGGCGGTGGCGTGGGGATCGCCGGAGAAAAAGCTCGGCATGGGGGGCCTAGAGGGATGGCCGGGGCGGCGGCGGACCGGCGGTGGGGAGTGTTTTCGGGGCGGGCGGGGCGGCGCACCGCCGGCCGCGGGTGGCGGGGGCTGCTATTTGGCCAGTGGTGGCTGGCGGCTCAGGGGGTGGAGGTTGAAGATGAACCGCAGGCCCTTGATTTCGTATCCAACAGCTGCAAAATCGACTGACGTGTAGCCTCACCTTGCTAGTGCGTTCAGTTTCGACAGTTAGGTTCAGTTTCAACAGTTAAGTTCAGTTTCGACAGTTAAGTTCAGAGATGAGCGGCTGATGCATTTTACATGTAGCACTTTGTGGTTATGTATTTTACGTCATGTATTGGAGATGCTATTAGAATTCCACTCAGGTTAACGTTGTTTGTTGTCTCTCTTGTCCTGCTTCAGCCTCGGCGTCGTACAACTCACCGGAGCTGCTCCAACGATGAAACCCTCCATCACAGCGGAGCAGTACCTCGGGCTCCATCTCCAGATGCCTAAGATCTTCTTCCCCTCCTCCGATAGCAAAGTCAGTCGGAGCATCCTCACCGGCCAACCCAATCACGCTGAGATCGACATGGCTTCGCCAAAGAGGTTGTACACTTGTTGCATCTCTTTTTTACTCTACATGTTATATATATTATCCACTGAGCACTCGTAGTAACGGGAACTACGATTATTTTATCCTACTATATGACAAGCAGTGAGGTACCAGGCAACTTAGCTATCCGTGATGGACTCTCTTGAATGCCATCATTATTTATCTCCGCGCGTTTGAGCTATGCATTTGTCGATGGGCCTGGGAGTTGAGCTAGTATGGCAGTGGCCTGGGTCCAAAGTAATAGAAGTAGCACAAAAACATTTTTTTGTGTAGGATTTTCCTTGCTCAAGCCTGCCTACTAGAATCGCCAGTGCTTGAAAGGAAAAGTGAATGAAAAACATAGGAATTGGAAAGTTTCCTATGGTACTACTTTTCATGAATTTGGTGCAAAGGAATGGAGCAAAGGAAAACTGTAGGATTTGTTCCTTTAATGTCTCCTTGAAAGAAAAACCGTAGGAATTCTAATTTCCACTTCTCCTCCTTTTCATATTCCTATTCATCAAGCACAAGACTAAGAGATAGTCGCATAATAGCATTATAACCGTACATTTTCTTGTGGTTTGACTTAATCTCACCATGCTTTTTTGCATCATGTGATCTTCCAATTGTTGTGAATCAAACACCCAGATTGGCAGAAATCCTGTGTTTTTAAATTCTCTATTTTGCACATGCATTCCTATCCTATTCATGTCTATTTCATATCCCTGCATTGTTAGAATCCTCAAATTCAAACAAGCCCTTACTCAATTACTTATGTTACAGATATGTTTCAAAGAAAACCTTGTGTGGTTTGTCCTGCTCCTGTGGCGCTGTGTTCCACCCCAGCTCAGCTGCTACAATGACGGAAGGGTTCACCACAGCAGGGATCCGCTCTCCAGACTGTCTTTCGCCGCCTCAGATCTTCTTCCCCGCTGCCGGCAGCCACGACAACTGCATTACCATCATCAACTGAGCAGATGACCTTGAGGACTACACGGGTCCGCAAGAGAGGTCGCACTCTTCCGTGTCTGCTTACGTTATGCATCGCTTAATATGATGACATGTTACATTATCGTCGTGTTCACCTATTAGACTCCGAGTCAGGTCCAAACTAATGCTGAAACTTGAGTTTTTAAATGGTTGTGGGGTACATATTGGGGCAGCAATCAGTACTATCTATCTACTACCTGGTTAATCTCCGGTGTCTACTATGAGTTTCATGTTGGGTGCAAACAAACATTAAAGGAGCCATTATCTATATTTTTTAACTAAAGCTATTATCTGCCTGCTATCATTGGTTTTGGGTCTATCAACAGTTTGCTACCATCACTCTGGATTTGTGCATGCACTCCTTACATAATCTCACTATGTTTTATTCCTATGCATGCCAGTTATTGTACACAATGGAACTGATCATGTAGAGCAAAAGAGACGAGCCTTGCGTGGCAATAAAATTTCATGCAGACGTCGTTCCATGGTGGGCGCAAAGGCAGCCCCCCCTCCACCCATTTCGGATCGTAATCCAGAGGAGGATAACTGTTCTGAGGGGGATTCAGAAGGAGAAGACCACTCCTATTTACCCCATGAGGTCTTCGCTCTAACTTGGCATGCTGATGTTGGTAATATCGTGCATATGGTGCCTTGCATTGCTTACTGTATACATTAAAGATGTCATCTGCTTAGTTTAGACATGCTTTGTGTCAATGCCATCTGTTTTGTTTCTTTATTGTATATGTGAATCATGCAATGCCATCTTGTCTAGCCAGGCATCATATATGTGAATTTTGCAATGCCACCCTGGTTAGCCAGTCATCTTATATGTGAATTATATCATGCCATCATTTTTTTATTATGTGTTAAATTTGTCAACAATTTTAGTACATTTAATTACTCTTCCTGTGCATCAGCCATTCGGCACGGTCATGGAAAAATCTGGAGTGGAAACAAGGTCTTCAAAGCAGACAATGCTATCTGACGAAGCGCGTGTCTTGCTGGTTACCGGTAGCCCCTCAGAGGAGGATTCAGAGATAGATGACCAGTCATATTTCCCCCTGAGGTGCATGCCCTAACTTGGCAGGGTTATGTTACTCATATCGTGCGTATGGTATCTTGCATTGCTATGTCATTTGCTTAGTTTAGACATGTTTTGTGTGAATGCCACCTGTTTAGTGTCTAATTACCATATATGTGAATTATGCAATGCCATCTTGTTGCAAGACATTATATATGTGAATTATGCAATGTTATCTTATTGCAAGGCATTATGTATGTGAATTATGCAATGCCATGCTGTTTAGGCAAGCATCATATATGTGAATTATATCATGACGTCCTTCTTTTGTATTTCTCATTGCTTTTGTCGACAATGTTTGTATATTCAACTGCTCTTCTTGTGCATCAGCCATTTGAATTGGTGATGGAGAAATCTGGAGTGAAAACAAGGTCTTCAGAGCAGACAATGCTACCTGCTGAAGCAGATATCTTGCTGGTTACACATAGCTCTTCAGAGGAGGATTCAGAGGCAGATGACCAGTCCTATTATCCCCCTGAGGTGTATGCTCAAATTTGGCAGGGTTATATTACTCATATAATGCATATGTTGTATTGCAATGCTTATTTTTTTACATCATATACACAATATTGAATGCCATCTCCTTAGTTAACACATCATATATGCAATTGCCCTCTGCTCACTTCCTTAGTATATAAATCATATATTTGAATTATGTCATACCATGATGTTTACATAGACAGCATGTATCTGAATTATGGCATGCCAACCCATTTTCTAAAGACATAATATAGTTATATCATCTCATCCTGTTTACATAGTCATCATATTTTAAATTATGTCATTCTATCCGTGAATTATATCATGCCATCATGTTTCCATCGACGGCATGTTTGTGATTTATGGCATGCCAACCACTTTAATAGACACATCGTATAGTTATATCATGTCATCCTGTTTACATAGTCATCATATTTTGAAGTATGTCATTCTATCCTGTTTAGTTAGCCATCATACATGTGAAATTGTGTCATGCTATCCTGTTTAATTAGCCATCATATATGTGAAATTATGTCCTGCTATTCTATTTGCTTAAACCACATAAATGTGAATTATTTCATGCCCTGTTTTCTTCCCTACCACTACTAGGAAAAGGGCTATAGATAGGATGGACACTAATGGCGCACTGTACATGTGGTGCGCCATTACTAAATACTAATGGCGCACCATGTGTTGGTGCGCCATTAGTGTGCAAATAATAATGGCGCACCACATCCCACGGTGCGCCATTAGTAAAAAAAATTCAAAACTACTAATGGCGCACCGTGGGGGTGGTGCACCATTACTAGTTGACATAGTAATGGCGCACCACAACCACGCTGCGCCATTAGTAGTTTTGAAAAAAAAAGTAAAAAAAATAAAAAAAATTGTTAGTAATGGTGCACCTGTGGACAGTGCGCCATTACTAGTTTTAACTAGTAATGGCGCATTGTCCACTCGTGCGCCATTACTAAGTTTTTTTTCAAAAAAAATTAAAAAAAATTCAATTTTTTTTCAAAACTAGTAATGGCGCACCGTGGGGTGGTGCGCCATTACTAGTTTAACTAGTAATGGCGCACCGTGGGGTGGTGCGCCATTACTAGTTAAACTAGTAATGGCGCACCACCCCACGGTGCGCCATTACTAACTTGGCCCAACACCGAATGCACCCCCCCTGGACCGCCTTTTCAGTTTTAAAAAAAATAAAAGAAAATGATGGAAATGTCAAAAAAATAAAAGAAAATAAGTTTCCCATGTAATATGTGGTCCAGTTGTTGGGAAAATTTACAAATATGAATTTCGACTTTATTTGCAAAATCTCTCTAAAAATTTGTAAAATGGCCATAACTTTTGCATACGAACTCGGATTAAAAAGTTTTTTATATGAAAAATCATCTACTCGAAAAGTTACATCCAGATTTAACGGGCGGAACCCCATTAAAAGTTTTCAAAATCCCCAAAAACCTAACAGAAAAAAGTTACGGGGCTTTCAAGATCTAGAGGCAAAAAAATTCAAATAATTTCAAAAAATTTGGTTTTGAATTTTTTTTGAATTGTTTTTCAAAAAATGATACGTAATATGACCGGGATGTTTGAAGTATTTTTCAAAATTTCATCATAGTCATGAACGTGAACAAAGTCCTAGACATCAACAAGGTATAGTAGGATTGATATGCTAGATATATCAACAAGTGCCTGTGAAGTGAGCTGTTGCTGGGGTTGGATAGAACTTTGAAGTTAAGCGTGCTTGGGCTGGAGTAGTGTGAGGATGGGTGACCTTTCGGGAAGTTTGACCATGGAGTGCGATTTGACTCAAGATTAAGCATATTGACCCGATATTAAGCCATATTGACCTGAGATTAAGAAAAAACGAAAAAAAATTAAAAAAAATTTGAAAAAAAATAAAAAAAATCTGAAAAAAAATTTGAAAAAAAAAATGTTACTAATGGCGCACTTCTATGTGGTACGCCATTAGTATACCAGATACTAATGGCGCACCACGTGGTGCGCCATTAGTATAAATTACTAGTGGCGTGCTACTAATGGCGCACCGGTAGTGCGCCATTAATAGGCAAAACCGGTGCGCCATTAGTAGGCCTTTTTCTAGTAGTGTACTATCCATTGCACCTGTCTATCTTACAATGTCTGTACATTCAATTACTTTTTTTGTTTATCAATTGGAGGGAGTGATGGCAGTATCTGTGGGAGTAAAAACACAGTCTTCAGAAAAGATCGTGCTACCTGTCGATGCAGATAGAACCACGGTGGTACTTGCCCAAGAATCAGCCCCACCACATATAACCCACACTCATGCAGATTGTACACCTACCCAGTTGGACAGAGAACCAGCTACACCCCTTCTAACCCCAACCCCAGCAGATAGACACCCAGTTCCCGTTGACACAGCACCATCTCCACCACAGAGCACCCAAACACGGGTAGTTAGTAAGGCAACTGCAGTGCCCAAATCACGAGGACCACCACTCCAAACCCGAAGTCAACGCTTAAAGCAGAAGAAGAATTGTTCTCAGGTCAGGTTCCGTAGCTATGGTTCATACTACTTTGCTCTTGCATCACTGTATTTACTGATACCAACCAATTTCAAATTTGAAGGATGCAATTGAAACTCCAATGGTGCAACAGGTATGTTTTAAACCTGTTTCTTCAACGTGTTTGGCTGTTTGCTGTTGTAACTTGCTCTATGTTTATTTCAGTTTCAATTGAATAAATAGTTATGTTCTCATGCCATGCACATTACAAGTGTTGTTATTGTTGTGTAGTTTCCCACACTTATATTCTGTCTATGATGCTTTGTCTTAAATAGATATGATTCGAATTGTATCTATCTTGATTTGGCAACATAAACTAGAATGATATAGACCATACAGTGACCATACTACATAGATATATGTTTCTTTCATGCTGTTATCCTGTCCACCTTACTACTGAACTGGTTTACCAAAATGAGTTTCATATACTACATTGTAAACCTGAGATGTGTTTGTTTGTTTCCCTTTTAGAACGTGGATAAAATATTGGAGAACAGTACCCTGTTATGCAATGGTAAAGGAAGTAATGCAGATAAGGTTCAAGATAGTGAGACATCCCTGTTGGTCTCCAAGAAAGTTGATAAAAACTATAATGAGGACACTGAGACAACCCTAAAGTCCTATCTTGATGTAGTGTTCGAGTTACTGGCTACCATTGCTGGCACCAGCTCTTCGAACTCGTTGCCTGAAACAGTTCGGCTTCTTGAGTCTCAACTTCAAGTTGAAAGACATCGATCAGATGTTATGCGACAGGAAGCCGAAGGACTGAGGAAGTCCCTGCAGAATTCAGATGCATACTTTCTGGTGAAACAGCAGACGCTGGAGGACTTAAGCACCAAACAAGAGAAAGTTAATAAGCTTGCTAAGCATCTTGCCAGCATTATGGGTACCCAGGATATTGTTTCTTGAGCTCTTCTGAAGTGGTTTCAGTTCTGGACTTGTTTTGCTGTGGCGTTTATATGCTGCTGTGTTCCCTATATTTGCACTGGTGGCGAACTTTGATGCCTGCCGGAGTAATGGCCCACGGGTAGGCTAACCCGAGCCCCAGAACCTTTCAAGGCATCGGGGCAGACTGCGCCCCTCAAGTACCTACGGCGACTCCAAGACGAGCCAAGTCCCAGAGGCGACTCTAAGACACGCCGAGTCCCAGAGGCGACTCCAAGACGAGTCGAGTCCCAGAGGCGACTCCAAGGGGGCCGACTATGGGGAGTCGGCCCACGACTCCAACTGCCCCGATAATTAAGGGCAGGCATGGCCACAGTGCGCCATACCCACGGAGATCTCCACCCGGCGCGGCACTGTTGTCCTGCCAGCCCTGACATCAGCCCTTGGGGCGGGGCCCTTTACCCACGACGACCTGTCTGTACGGCCCGGAGACGGCGGGGCCTACCAGTCAGCGGGAGTGCTGAAGACGGCGAGAGCGCCACGAGTCGGACCGGTTGGGAGTCGGCCCCCAGGAGTCGGCCGGCCCCTCCCGCGGGCCCCACGTGCCATTAACCCGATGCGACGGGGAAATGGCAACAGGGATCGCCCGCCAGGCGGTGGCACTGTTGCCATGACCCCATGACCAAGCCACGTCATTAGAAGCACGGCTAAATTAATCTGCAGCCGGCAAGACCCGCCCGCGGCGGACACGGGCTGACGCCCTCGTACCAGGCCGGTCGGCGGGACCCACCAGTCGGCGGGCCCCAGGAGTCGGCGGAGAAGACGGCGCCCGTGAGACAGACGGCTGGGACCCGCACCCAGGCGGTTTTACCATTGTAACCCTGGGGGTAGGCCTATATAAACCCCCAGGGCACCCATGCAAAGGGTTCGGAATCATCTAGCACTAGACAGACCACACGAGGAGGAGAGAGCTAGCCTTGCCTTCTCCTACCTCCAGAAACAGCTCTGGGACCAAGCTTGTATCCACTTTGCCTTAGTGACCATGCGGAGACCCCGCAGAGCATCAGTAGGGGTGTTATCTCCTCGGAGAGCCCTGAAGCTGGGTAAGATCCGCCGGCGTGCATGTCTTCGCCTCATCCCGTTTCCAGGCACCGGCGACGTTCTACTCGCCCCCACCATGATAAGCCATCCTTTGGCATATGTCGCACCCAACCCCCGACATTTGGCGCCCACCGTGGGGCCTGGTGCAACGTCGTCCAGAGATTTGTTCTGGACGGGAACCCTCTTCCTCCCTGGCGAGCGCAGCCAGCCAGACTCGCCAGACGGAGTCTGCATCGACGCGCTGCGCAGCGCCGAAGCCGTGTGCGCAGCGAGCTGCCTCGCCGAACTTGTCGGCGAGGTTCGCCTCTTCGACGAGCATGCATCTGACGCAGGCACGGGTGGCCCCGAGAGCCTCCTCGCGGGCCTCCTTGACCAACTCCATGTCACCGGCGAGCCTGCCGTGGACTTGGAGTCCGTAGGCTCCACCGACCCGATGCTGGTCGACTCCGACGACGTGTCGCTTGACACTTTTCCCACCAACGTGGTGGTCTACGACGAGCCGCTCCCTCATGAGGAGAGCGGCGGAAGCGCCGTCACGGAGGTGCTCGTCATCAGTCACGATGAGCGTTCCGGTGAGGGAGCTCATGACCCGCTCGGCGCGGCTCTACAAGACCTGACAGCGCCTATTCCAGAAGACGCAGATGCCGAGACGCTGGAGACACGCCGCCTTCAGATCATCGAAGGCGCCAAGAAGTTGGAAAGCATGAGGCGCTTGTCAGAAGCCTACCAGCGCCAAATGGATCGCGCCGTGGGCAGCTCACCGGCTCCGATTGGGCCTAGCCGCCTAGGTGCGGTCCGACAGCGCGGCGCGACCATCGCCGACCTGTTCGGGGCCAATCGCCCCGTATATGCCACTCCTGCGGAGAACATCCTCGCCGCCCAAGCAGTGACTGACGAACTGAAGAACTTCGAAGGCGAAAAATGCTGCATGATGATGGAGCGAGTCCAGCAGCTCCTTGACGCGGTTGCTGCGCAGAACGCGGCCGACGGCCGCACAGAAGCGCCGCAGCAACCAAACGACGACTTGCCTCCCCGCCGAGATCAAGGCGCGATGTCCTGGATGCCGACTGGCGGAGTCCGCGAACGAAAAGTCAAATTGCCGGCTGTCAGTCACAGTCGGACTCGCATCACCATCGAGCGCGACCAAGACGGCCGTCCGAGAGCAGTGGAACGGCAAGGCGACTATCTGCGTCCCCCACCAAGAAGAGAACGGCGAGTTTCCACACCGCATGTTGAGCATCCGACTCTCGGTGGCCGCCTTGGGCGCCGAGAGGGAGTCGGAGAGAATGACGCCCGCCACCGGATCGACCAACTCCACCGATCCCTGGCGCTGGAAGAAGAAGATGAGCTGGGTCCGCCTTGCTTTGGGCCCCGCATCCGAGACGAGCCTTTTCCCAAAGGGTTCACGCTCCCCCGAGACACACCCAAGTACACCGGCTCTGTAAAGCCGGAAGACTGGCTAGTTGACTACTCCACGGCCGTCAACATAGCGAACGGCAACAAGCGAGTTGCCGTGAAGTATGTTCCACTCATGCTCCAAGGCATGGCCCCGACATGGTTGAACAGCCTGAAGCCCCGCAGCATGAACAGCTGGGTCAACTTCACCGAGGCCTTCATCCGCAACTTCACAAGCACGTACAAGCGACCTCCCGAGCCGCGCCAGCTTTCCTTGTGCGTGCAAGGCCCTGACGAGTCAACACGCGACTACCTCACGCGCTGGGGCGAGCTTCGGAACTCCTGCGAAGGCGTGCACGAGGTGCAGGCCATCGAGTACTTCACCGCCGGGTGCCGAGAAGGCACCCTCCTCAAGCACAAGGTCCTCTGCGACAAGCCGGAAACCCTCGACGAACTGCTGATTATAGCAGACAAGTACGCCACAGCCGACTCCTCCATGAAGACGGAGATTCAAGTTAATGCGGCTGGCAAAGTGGCCCCTCTGGCTCCCAGAAATCCAGCCGGAGATGCCAGTCGGCGACAACAACAGAACGACAACAAACGCAAGGCCCAATAGCCGACTTCCAATAGTCGGTAGGTTGCAACAGTCGAAGATCAACAGCCGGAGGGGCAGCCTCCGGCCAAGCGACAGAAAGGCGGCAAATCCAACTGGTTGCTGGCCTTCTCTTATGAGCAGACCCTGGATGGTCCCTGCAAGTTCTATAGCGGCGCGAAGCCGTCAAACCATACCACCTGAAAGTGCCACTGGCTTACCAGAATCGCCAAGGGAGACGGCCTCCTTCCTCACCCGCTTGTTGGGCCGCCGCCTCCATCGCCGCCCCAGCAGCCGGCTGCCCGGCCAGTCGGCGCAGTACAAGACGAGTACCCAGAAGAGCACGGAGCCTATGTGGTGTTCACCAGTGTGGCTGATGATCAATGCAGCAGACGGCTGCAGCAGCAAGAGGTGAATGTTGTGGCGTCAAATACTCCAGAATTCATGAATTGGTCCAAGAAGCCTATCAGTTGGAGCAGAGCAGATCACCCAAAGGTGATGCCGAATCCGGGCTCCTATGCCCTGGTCCTGAGTGCCACCTTGGCCACTGATAGGTGGGCCGCCCGCTTTTCGAGAGTGCTGATAGACGGAGGCAGTAGCATCAACATCCTTTACAAGGACACTATGGAGAAGTTAGGAATCAAGCAAAGACAGCTGCAGAGCAGTCGGACTGTGTTCCACGGCATGGTGCCTGGCCTTTTCTGCTCGCCAATCGGCAAGATCTTGATAGACATTCTCTTCGAAGACAAAGATCATTTCCGCCGAGAGCCAGTCTGGTTTGAAGTGGTGGAACTTGAAAGCCCATACCATGCATTACTTGGCCGACCTGCTTTGGCCAAGTTCATGGCAGTCCCCCACTATGCCTACCTCAAGATGAAGATGCCAAGTTCCAAGGGAATTCTGACCGTCGCTGGCGACTACAGGAAGTCGTCCGCTTGCGCAGCTGAAAGCAGTCGGCTGGCCGAGTCCCTGGTGATCGCAGCTAAGAAGCGGCTCCTTGATCGGGTCGTGGCAATGGCCGAAAAGCAGCCAGAGATGTCGCCTGACCCCAAGGAGTCGGAAGCTGAGGGTTCATTCAAGCTGGTGAAAGAGACTAAGAAGATACCCTTGGACCCGGAGCACCCAGAGAGGTACGCTGTCATGGGTACAAACCTTGACAGTAAATAGGAAGGCGAGCTCGTCAATTTCCTCTGTGAGAATCGAGACATCTTTGCATGGTCCCCTAAAGACATGCCAGGTGTACCGACGGAATTCGCCGAGCACAAGCTACACGTCCGACCTGATGTGAAGCCCGTCAAGCAGCCCTTGCGCCGCCTGTCAGAAGAGAAGAGAAGAGTTGTTGGAGAAGAGATAGCCCGGCTTTTGGCGGCCGGCTTCATTATGGAAGTATTTTTTCCAGAGTGGTTAGCAAACCCGGTCTTGGTGCTGAAGAAAAACAAGCAGTGGCGGATGTGCATTGATTACACAAGCCTCAACAAAGCTTGCCCCAAGGACCCCTTTGCTTTGCCAAGAATCGATCAGGTGATAGACTCCACAGCCGGATGCGAGCTGTTGAGTTTCTTAGATGCATATTCAGCATATCACCAGATCAAGCTGAACCCGGCAGACAGACTAAAGACCGCCTTCATCACGCTGTTCGGAGCCCTCTGCTACCTGACCATGACGTTCGGCTTGAGGAATGTCGGCGCCACCTTTCAGCGTTGCATGCAGAAATGCCTCCTCAAGCAACTCGGCAGAAACGCCCATGTCTATGTGGATGATGTAGTGGTGAAGACGGAGAAGCGTGGGACACTGCTGGAAGACCTCAAGGAGACCTTTGAGAACCTGCGCCGATTCCAGATCAAGCTCAACCCTGAAAAGTGCGTTTTCGGAGTACCAGCCGGCCAACTCCTTGGCTTCCTAGTCTCTGAACGCGGCATAGAGTGCAACCCTGTGAAGATCAAGGCCATCGAGAGGATGGAGGTACCCAGCCGACTGTTAGTGCAGAAGTTCACCAGTTGCTTGGCGTCCATCAGCCGATTCATTAGTCGGCTGGGCGAGAAAGCTCTCCCTTTGTATCAACTAATGAAGAAGACCACCTTTTTTGAGTGGAACCACAAGGCGGATGAAGCATTTCTCTTGCTGAAGAAGATGTTGACTACTCCTCCTGTGATGGCGGCTCCCACTCCTAAAGAGCCCATGCTCCTATACATTGCCGCCACCAGCTGAGTAGTCAGCACAGTTATTGTAGTCGAGCGCAAAGAGGAAGGCAAGGCGCTCCCTGTCCAGAGACCGGTGTATTACCTGAGCGAGGTACTATCGACCTCCAAGCAGAACTACCCCCACTACCAGAAGATGTGCTACGGTGTGCATTTTGCCGCCAAGAAGCTGAAGCCTTACTTTCAAGAGCATCCAATTACGGTGGTTTGCACGGCCCCGCTGGCCGAGATCATCGGGAGCCGAGACGCTTCTGGCCGAGTAGCCAAATGGGCCATAGATTTGGCTCCCTACACCATCTACTACCAACCCCGCACCGCCATTAAGTCGCAAGCACTGGCCGACTTCCTCATCAACTGGGCCGAGACCCAGTACCTACCGCCAGCGCCCGACTCCACCCATTGGCGGATGCATTTCGACGGCTCCAAGATGCGCACCGGCCTAGGAGCCGGCGTCGTCCTCACCTCCCCTAAAGGCGACAAGCTCAAAGATGTGCTGCAGATCCACTTCGCCACCTCTAACAACGTCGCCGAATACGAGGCGCTCATTCACGGGTTCCGGCTAGCCAAAGAACTCGGCATTCGCCGGATCCTGTGCTATGGCGACTCCGATTTGGTGGTCCAGCAGTCATCCGGTGACTGGGACGCCAAAGATGCAAACATGGCGAGCTACCGCTTCCTGGTGCAACAACTCAGCGGATACTTCGAGGGGTGCGAGTTCCTTCACGTGCCAAGAAATGACAACGACCAAGCAGACGCCTTGGCACGAGTCGGCTCCACCCGCCAAGCAATACCATCCGGCGTCGCTCTTCAACGCCTCCTTAAGCCGTCTATCAAGCCTTCACCAGAATCAGACTCCATCTTTGTGCCGGCTCCCCCCGAAGAAGTCGGATCCAACTCAAGAGCCCTAGCAGACGGCCCCAAGAAAATCACAGTTGAATCCGACCTGGGGATTTCAGAACCCGGCCCAGGGACTGCGCCAGTCGGCCCGGGGACTACGCCAGTCGGCCCGGGGACTGCGCCAGTTGGCCCGGGGACTTCGTCAATCCAGCAAGCGGCTGCAGACTCCAGCCCTCCGCCTCCCAGCCCAGCCACCCTTGTCCAAGTCGCAGTGGTGGCGGTTGAAGAAATAGCAGCACCCTCATGGGCGCAGCCGATCCTCAAGTTTCTAGTAAACAGAGAGCTGCCAACTGATGAAATCTTGGCTCGACAAGTGCAACGCCGGGTGGCAGCCTACACCATAATCAACAGAGAGCTGGTCAGGCGCAGTGTTACTGGTGTCTACCAGCGCTGCGTGGAGCCAGAGCAAAGCCAAGCAATTCTCAGAGACATCCATCAGGGCGAGTGCAGCCACCATGCAGCTTCAAGAGCACTCGTCGCCAAAGCCTTTCGGCACGGTTTCTTCTGGCCGACTGCCCTGGAAGAGGCTAAAGAGTTAGTCCAAAAATGCAAGGGGTGCCAGAAGTTCCGCTCCAAGCCACTTCAGCCGGCTTTCGCGCTGAAGACAATCCCCATCGCCTGGCCCTTTGCAGTTTGGGGCCTGGACATGGTGGGACCATTAAAGACGGCCCGAGGTGGCCTAACTCATCTGCTTGTTGCGGTGGACAAGTTCACCAAGTGGATAGAAGCAAAGCCCATCAAGAAGTTGAACGGTCCGACTGCAGTGACTTTCATCGCCGACATCATGGTGCGGTACGGCATACCGCACAGCATTATCACCAACAATGGCACAAATTTTGCCAAAGGCGCCTTGGCCCGTTTCTGAGCGACACAGGGCATCCGACTGGACTTAGCGTCCGTTGCCCATCCGCAGTCAAACGGCTAGGTGGAGCGAGCAAACGGCCTCATCCTGTCCGGCATCAAGCCTCGACTAGTCGAACCACTCGAGCGTTCGGCCAGCTGTTGGCTTGAGGAGCTGCCAGCCGTCCTCTGGAGTCTGTGCACGACTCCAAACAAGTCAATCGGCTTCACACCTTTCTTCCTCGTCTACGGTGCCGAAGCCGTCATCCCGACGGACATAGAATTCGACTCTCCACGAGTCACCATGTACACCAAGGAAGAAGCAGAAGAAGCACGTCAAGATGGCGTTGATCTGCTGGAAGAGGGCCGGCTGTTGGCACTCAGCCGGTCCGGCATCTACCAGCAGAGTCTGCGCCGATACTACAACCGGAAGGTCAGGCCGAGATCATCCAAGAGGGCGACCTTGTGCTCTGGCTGATTCAGCGAACAGCCGGCTAGCACAAGTTGTCGGCGCCTTGGGAAGGCCCCTTCATCGTCAGCAAAGTGCTGGGCAACGACTCCTACTACCTAATCGACGCCCAGAAGCCCCGAGCGCGCAAGAGGGACGACTCCGGCAAAGAGTCGGAACGACCATGGAACGCAAATCTTCTCCGAAGATTTTACAGTTGATGCAGTATGTACCACGCTATCCTTTGTATTAAAGTACCGAGACTTTGGGCCCCCCGAGACGAGCTCGGGGACTGCCCTTTTTGTTATCTGTATGATAAGAATTATGCCTCCGAGTATGCTACTCTTTGTTGCGCCGCTTGGCACCGGGTTCGACTAGTCGGCCCAGGGGCTCGCCGTCTTGCGCTATGAAATGCTTCCTGCAGTCGGACTAGTAGTGTGCCGCGCTTAAGCCGTCTCCTGTCGGAAGCCGCAGCTCGCAGAGCGACTGTTGGTAGGCAGAGACTAAGCAAGAACGAGCGCACATGCGAAAAATGGCTAAGGACTCAAAGCATATGCATAGCCCAAGCCGGCTTCCAGCCTCTCTTCGCAGAGCCGACTCTTGAATAGTCGGCTTGCCGCCTTCTATCCAACTTGTTAAAAGACTCTAAAAAGGCCAAGTACTTGCCTTCCCCAAAGTAGCCAAGCATTTGACCCAGCGACAGTCCGTAGAGCGGTTGTTCGTCTGGCAAAGCGGCGACTATGGAAAGGCGGCAAAGGAAAAAGCCAAAAGAGCAATGAACAAGGAAAGATAGAAGTCGGATAGATATTTACATAACATAGGCCTCTGGCCAAGTTCAAGATACACCCCGCGGGTGGAATTGTGCAAATTAACAAGTTCTTCAAAGACTATGAAAGCAGATAAAGTAAAAGACAGGACGGAAGCCTAAGAAGCGGCAGGCGGGTTTGGAGGGTCGGTGGAGATGGCGGTGTCAGGCGCCGGAGCGGACGGCTGGGCAGTCCCGGCTTGATCGTCTTCGGCGGCAGCCGGCCCGGTCGGACGCGGCTCGTTGCTGGAGGCGCGATCGAGCTGAGGCAGGTCGTCCGCTCTGTCTTCTGGCGCCTCCGTCTCGTCTCCATCCCCCGCCTCGTCTTCCTGCTCGGTGCTGGAGCCGATCACCTCCACCAAGTCCTCGTCGTAGTCCGGGTTCATCCCGAACCACTCCGGTGGCACCTCTTCGCCGTTCGCGGCCCGTTCAGGAACGAAGACGCTGGTGTCGGTGTAGTCGGCGATCGCCGCCGCACGCGCGACGAGGGCGCCTTCCACAGCCGCCAGTTCTGCCTGGGCCTCTGACCGGAACGCGGCTAGCCGGTCCAGGTCCAGCCCTAGATACCAAGCCTTGACAAATTCCAAGGCCCGACGCGCTCCAGTCTGGGCCGAGGAACCCTTCCAAGCCTCAAGACGGCCAGCTGCGACCTCCAGCCAGTCGCCAGTCCTACTGGGAGTACACAGGGCCGGCATGCCCGGCCATAGGGCGGAGATCGCCTGGACCCTGGCGCGTTGAAGCCGGTGCAGCAGCTCATGGGCCGGCTGCAGGCGAGTCTCGATGCTCAGGAGCTGCTCATCGACGGTCAGGGGGGCGTTGGCGGCGATCTCCTCGCCATTTGCCCTCCGCGCCTTGCGATCAGCCTCGATGGCTTGAGTGACCGCCTGTGAGTGGCCGGGGAAGAAGTCTGCCCAAAACAGAAAGAAGCAAAAGAAAGAATCAGAAATCGGCTTGACTTGCAGTCGGCGGTTCGAAGAAACAAAGCAAAGAAACTCACCATCGACAATGTCTTCGATCTCGTGGAAGCCGGAAGTCAGCATCGCCTCCTTGTCAGTCCAGGAGGAGTGCTCGATCTCAAACTCGGCCAGGAGAGCGGTCTCTTCCTTCTCCGCCTCGTCCTGAGCCGCCTTAAGCAGCTCCTTCTGCTCTACCAATTGCGCGGCCAACAAGTCACGCTCTGTGGCGAGCTTGCCGCACTCCTCCTCCTTGGCGCGTACGGCCGTGCTGACTTCACCCAACCGTTCCTGAAGAGCGGCATTGGCCTCTGAAGAACAAAGAGAAAAGACGTTAAGTCGTCAACAAGGAAGGTCGCCGGGAAGATCCGGCCCGACTGCTCAGCAGTCGGCCCGAATGTCGGGGACTGCAGCCCGCGGGTGCGCCAGCGCGCCCCCGTGAAAAAGAAGGAAGAACTTACTCCGGCTCTCCGACAAATCGGCAGTCCGCTTCCCCAGCTGCTCAACGTTGCGGTTGAAGGAGGTGACGTGGAGGTTGTGATACTCCTGTGATAAAAAAATCGGACAAAGACAAAAATGAGGAACTCGTCAGATTGAGTTCCGGGCCGCCTGCGCAGCAGTCGGCCCGAAACTTGGGGACTACACCCAGTGGGTGCACTGGCGCGCCCCCACAGAGAACAACGAGAAAAGACAAATTCAAAAAAGGAAAACATACCCGGATAGACGCCCGCGACGCCAGATGCGCCCTGGTGCAACTCTGGATGGCTTCGCCTTCAGCTCGCAGTTTCGCCTGCACATCCAGGAGCGCCTGGTTCAGCGGACCGTCGCCTCCTCCTCGCACCCACCCAGTGGGCGCGGCGCTTGTCACCTCAGCATCTGGGATGGCCGAGCTGGCGGCACCGACTTCCAAGGGGCGTGGCGCCAAAACCGCCTTCTCAAGGCGGCGGCGCGCTGGTGAGGCGACTTGAAGGAGCAGCCTCGCCACTGCCTCGTCCTCAGTCGGCAGCACTGGCGGGCCCGCCGGCTGCTTGCCATGTGGTGGAGGCGGCGGTGGCGGCGTGGCCGTGCCCGACGCAGAGGCCTCGCCACCGTCCTTCTTCACGATGGAGTGCTCCCCGCCGACTTCTCCTGTCTGCCCCGTGAACTCCGGGGGCGGCGGCGCGGAGTTCAGCGGGACGACAAGCAATGCCGACTGGTGGCGCGCGGTCTCCTCAGCCCGCTGTTTTGCTGCGGTGGCGGCTTCGGCCTCCTCCAGCTTCTTCTGGGCGGAGGCCGCCGCTTTCTTGGCCTCCGCCTTCTCCAGACGGTCGGCCTCTTCCTCGTCGCGCTTCTCCTGCGCGTTGCGCTCCGTCGCCTCCCGGAGATCGGCGGCGGGGTCAATCCGCCGAGTATTGGCGGACGTCTCGGCCGACCCCATGACAGAGGGGATGGCGACCCTCTCAAGAGAAAGAGGGGCCCTGAAGCAAAAGATGGAATGAAAAAGACTCGGAAAACATACATCAAGGAAAACAATACAAAGACAGTCAACACTTACGCAGAGACTAGCGGCGGCTTCTTCACTTCCTTGCGGAAGCGGTTGGCCTTCGCGATCGCCTCCTCCTGCTTGGTCGCGGCGGCCGCCCCCTTGAACTTCTTCAGCCGGCCGCCAAGCGAACTCGGCGCGGCCCGGCGCTTCTTCGCGCCGGCTTGACCGGCCAAGCCGGCGGAGGAACTCGCACCCGGATGGCCGGCTTTCGGTTGGCGGCGCGGGACGACTTCCCCTTCGGCGTTGTCTTCTGGCCAGTCGGCAAGGGTCGCCGAGGGCCGGAAGCCACCTTCCGCTCCCCCTCCTCCGCCTTCGGCGTCGGCCTCCATTGCCACCACCCCCAAGTCGGGGTCGTCGACATCGCTCTCTGCTCGATCTTGAGCAAACTCGCGGGGCGGTCCCGTGGCACCGGCTGCAGGCTGGATAAGGGGGTTCTGACTCAGAGAAAGCCAAGAAGATCAGAAGTCGGATTCGGCTGCAAAGAAAAACATAAGAGCAAGATATACAACTTACCACTGGCAGAGGGTTGGCAAGCGAGTAAGGCTCCTTGCCGAACTGCCAGTCTTCCGCGAGCTCGCGGTTCGCGATGTGGTTCACCATGTTCGCCACCTCCGCGTGAGGCATGTCCCAGGTGCTCATCCGGCTCGGGTCCTGGCGGTCGCTCATCTGACAGATCAGATGAGGTCGGCCTTGGAGTGGGAGGACTCGGCGCGCCACGAAGGCGGCTAGCAAGTCGGCTCCGACCAGGCCTTCCGACTGCGTCAGCACTAGGAGCCACGCGACGGCGGCGGCACCGGCAGGAGTCAGCGTCTTGGCCCGATGGGACCAGCTGGGAAGCCTCCCAGCCGGTGCGCCGGCTTCGTAGTGCGGCAGGTTGACCCAGTCGCCGTCCGTGGCAACGTTCTTCACATAGAAGTACGACCGCTGCCACATCTTCACCGACTTGATTAGCGCGATGGAGGGGAAGGGGTTGTTAGCGGTCGACCTGCGCATGGCGATGGTGGGGAGAACACCGAGAAAACCCTCGCATAGGGTGGCAAAGGCGGCCAGCAGCACCACTGTGTTCGGAGTGAGGTGGTGCGGCTGGAGTCCATTGAACTCCAAGAAAGAGCGGAGGAAGCCGCTCGCCGGTAGACCCATGCCGCGCATGAGGTGCGAGCGGAAGATGACCCGCTCGCCCTCCTCCGGCGCCGGCCTTATTTCCCCCTCTGGCGCGGCGCGGGCTCGCACCAGGTTCACGTGGGGAGCCGGCGCGTCTTGCGGAGGTGCTCGATGGCGTCATCGTCCACCGTAGAGCCGTCCCACACGCCGGAGCGAACGGCAGGAGCCGCGGCAGAGGAGGAGCTCATCGCTGTGGTGCGGTGCGGTGTGGTGCGGCGAAGGCAGGAAGAAGAAGAGGTAGGACGAAGCGGGGAAAGAAGGGAAGAACGAGCGCGCGCTTTGCCGTCCCGCTCCCCCCGCCTATTTATAAGCCCAAAGGCTGAGAAGCCGATGGGGCGGTGTGGGATTAACTGCGCGCGATACCCCACGCCCCCCACGATTTACCCCACGAAGTTACTGCGTGCAGTAACGACATGGGGAACCCAACCGTCCACTCGGCCGCAACGGATCCGTTCGCACGCCGAGGCACGATAGTGGCGGGCCCCGCCTGACGGCCTGTCCCATCGCGCGCGTGGGTAGGCAGACTGCCCCTGCCACATGGCGCCGCGCGACGGGGCCGAGACAGGCGACCGCGGGAAGCGTATCAGGCACGCCGCCTGGTTCCCGCCGTGGCTTTCAAACTCCTCAAGAGGCAAGACGGCCCTCTGAGAATCTGACTCTAGCCAGTCGGCTTGAAGGAAGACGGCGGGCAAGGCCTAAGTCCCACCACCGGAAGAATGAAACTGTTGAGGCCCGCGACATGTCTCCCTCGGAGCCTCACCAGCTTCGGGGACTACTGTCGGAGTAATGGGCCACGGGTAGGCTAACCCAAGCCCCAGAACCTTTCAAGGCATCGGGGCAGACTGCGCCCCTCAAGTACCTGCAGCGACTCCAAGATGAGCCGAGTCCCAGAGGCGACTCTAAGACACGCCGAGTCCTAGAGGCGACTCCAAGACGAGCCGAGTCCCAGAGGCGACTCCAAGGGGGCCAACTATGGGGAGTCGGCCCGCGACTCCAACCGCCCCGATAATTAAGGGCAGGCATGGCCACAGTGCGCCATACCCACGGAGATCTCCGCCCGGCGCAGCACTGTTGCCCTGCCAGCCCTGACATCAGCCCTTGGGGCGGGGCCCTGTACCCACGACGACCTATCTGTACGGCCCGGAGACAGCGGGGCCTACCAGTCAGCGGGAGTGCTGAAGACGGCGAGAGCGCCACGAGTCGGACCCGTTGGGAGTCGGCCCCCAGGAGTTGGCCGGCCCCTCCCGCGGGCCCCACGCGCCATTAACCCGATGCGACAGGGAAATGGCAACAGTGATCGCCCGCCAGGCGGCAGCACTGTTGCCATGACCCCATGACCAAGCCGCATCATTAGAAGCACGGCTACAGTAATCTGCAGCCGGCAAGACCCGCCCGCGGCGGACACGGGCTGACGCCCTCGTACCAGGCCGGTCGGCGGGACCCGCCAGTCGGCGGGCCCCAGGAGTCGGCGGAGAAGATGGCGCCCGTGAGACAGACGGCTGGGACCCGCACCCAGGCGGTTTTACCATTGTAACCCTGGGGGTAGGCCTATATAAACCCCCCAGGGCACCCATGCAAAGGGTTCGGAATCATCTAGCACTAGACAGACCACACGAGGAGGAGAGAGCTAGCCTTGCCTTCTCCTACCTCCAGAAACAGCTCTAGGAGCAAGCTTGTATCCACTTTGCCTTAGTGACCATGCGGAGACTCCGCAGAGCAGCAGTAGGGGTGTTATCTCCTCGGAGAGCCCTAAAGCTGGGTAAGATCCGCCGGCGTGCATGTCTTCGCCTCATCCCGTTTCCAGGCACCGGCGACGTTCTACTCGCCACCACCATGATAAGCCATCCTTTGGCATATGTCGCACCCAATCCCCGACAATGCCCAGTGGATGTAATATGTGTAATAGCCGTGATAGCCTAGTGTAAGTTGCTTGCTTATTTATTTCCTTGTTGTCTTGTTTATTTGTTTGCTTGTAGTCAGTGTAGTTCTTTTTCTGCGGTTTGCTAGTGGCTGCAACAACCTATTTTTTAAAACTAGGCCACAATAACCATGGGCTAATATTTACTATAGTGACACTGCACCTACGGGCCATAGAAACAGTGGGCCTTCTACGGGCCGTATAAACAGTGGGCCTTCCACGGGCCGTAGAAACAATGGGCCTTCTATGGGCCGCAAAAACAATGGGCCTTCTATGGGCCGTATCATCAATGGGCCTTATACGGGCAGTGATCGATTGGCCAAACATGGGCCAATAACAGGCCGCATTATGGCCGTAAACGGGCTAGAGTTGGAATCGTCCGTTCATGGGCCGACCATAACGGGCCATCGTTAATAGGCCAGATTTCATGACGCTATGAAAACGGCCCAACGTGTTAACGGACCACAAACGGGCCGACTGTAACCACGGGCTGAATTTGGCCCATAAGCAGAAAATGACAGTAACGGGCCGTAAGTAAACGAATGCTGGAAATGCGCCCAAGAATAAATAGGCTCTGAGAAGGCCGAAAGATAACATGGGTTGGAAACGGCCCAACGGAATAACGGGCCCTTAATGGGTATAAAGTGATACACTGTTCATTACGGGCCAGTTTCACCACGGGCCGTTAATGGGTGTAAAGTAATACACTGTTCATTACGGGCCAGTTTCACCACGGGCCGTTAATAGGCCAAGAGTTACATAGGGCCTCATATGGGCCGAAAGACGTCATGGGCCATACATGGGCCAGAAGTGTAAATGGGCTGGAATCATATTGGGTGGCCCAGATGACGCTACTGGGCCTAATTCGGATAGGGCGTAACGGGCCTTGGGTTAGCGGGCTGTAAATGGGCTATATGCGAACAGGCCATTAACAGGCTTTACATGGGCCGGCCCGCCACCTTTTGACCAAGTCAAATGGGCTGGCCTTTTCACAGGAATGGGCCTCTGTTGGGCCGTGCCACGTGTCCACGTAACATAGGCGCATTCTGTCCAATGAGTGGATGACATCTGTCCCAACGGTGAGCCGACATGTGTCTCCTCCAGCCAATGATGATTTTACACGTGGAAATCCCCATTGGTCGGGGCTGTTAACGGGTTATCGGATCCAAAACCCGACCCGATAGCTTAACGGCGTTCCATTACGGTGGATGCCACGTGTCGGTCACCCTTGACGAAAGCACTTCTGACGCGCGATTTATCATCATGGAAGTGGACACTTCCGTGATGATAATTTTGGTAATGTCATGGAACACTTCTACGATAGCACAGGTATGACTATCTTGATTCTGTCACAAATTTGTCATGGATGTACATGCATGACAAAAAAAGGGACCTACTGTGACAAACACGTATCATCACGGAAGTGTATTTTTTTGTAGTGACCTCCTCCTCTGAAGCACAAGGTTCTAAAGATTTCCGCCTCCATGTCGCCGTCAAGCGGCTAATCGGCCGCCGATGTTTACCCCACCAAGCTTGGCGTCGACTGAGTGGAGTAGCGGTAGCCTTCATGGGACCAGAGCGGCAGCGACCTACCATGTACTACTCTTCCTCGCTGCCGGCTGCGCCCATGCACGTGCGCCGGCTTCGTGGTCGTGGCAGCGGAGGGCGGCCGGGGGGTGCCGGCGATCTCCTTCGTTTGCTCCTGCGACAATACGTCGATGAGAGCTTTGGAGCGCGCCCGGAGTGGAGCCACCGATGTCCCTCGTCTGCTCCTGCGACAGTACGTCCAAGAGAGCTTCGGAGCGCTAGGAGGCCATGGTTGGAGTGGTGCCGACAGAAGGAAGGGATCGGAGGAGAATAAGTGTGGGTCTTTGGCTATGGCTGGGAGCTGGGGCTCAAGTTAATATAGCGGGCGAATGGCAATGAGCCGTGGCAGACGGATGGACAACTGGCACCGGAGTAGGCTCGTGAGGCGTGAATGCGGACGCTGCTTCAGTGACTTAACTGCAATGCGTTGGGTTAATGACATGTGGGCCCAACGGGCATCTGGCCCGCATGTCAGTGACACACCAATTTCACCTGCAGTTAGTCCGGTGAATGCGGCATTGACATTCTGGAGAGACGGTGACTGTTTCAGGCGGGAAGCACGCGCTAGCGATGGAAGGGGTTTCGGTGTGTAGTGGCACTAAGATCGGTCGCTCACGATCCGTACCATACTACCATAGTACCCTCTCTAGCTAGGCTGTTTTATAGATTGTCGTTGCGACGGACGATATACATGAGCAAGGCGCTCCGAGTATGACCGTTGGTGTTGAGCCAGGTAAATACATGCTCGGCGTTCGCGTAGGCCTCCATCAAACGTCTAAACAGTAATGTCAGGCACCGCCGGGGCGCACAGGTGATGGGCTTGCCGTTTGCGTTGCGCCATGAGCAGGACTTTGATTTAGAGGGCGACGTGCATGCATTAGCATGCTTTGACAGAGTGAGCGTGAGTGTCTGGCACAAATTATTTCATTTTCATTTGGCTGACGTGGGTGCGTTGCAGCGACGAGTCCGTGGTTTGATTCCCCACATACGCATAATTTTGGTTTTTACAGTATTTCTTTCTCCATTGACAGGTAGGCCCGCGTAGATAGATAAAGAACACGAGCTGATGAGGCGCATGCGAACTATTTGACTGGTCAACCAGACAAATACGGAGCTATACGCTGAGCCAGTGACCGTATAATGACCATATCTTGTATACAATGATCAAAGTGAGCTATCAAGACAAGTTCGATGACCGCCAATGCATTTTACTCGGTAATAAATGACCATGATTGAAGCGGAATCCAAATTTCCTTCGTCTTCTGTCCTTGAGCTCTTGACAAACCAATGCACTATACGGTTGTCCGACCACTCCACCCAGAGCTCTCAGCAAGCGTCGTTCATGCCACCGCGCTGCACACTAACCGGTAAGGCAGCGATGGCATCCCGCCACGCCGAGTTCCTCGCCGCCCACGACCGTACACAAAATGGTAGGGAAGCGATGGCATCCCGCCGTGCCGAGTTCATCGCCGCTCGCGACCTTATAACTATGTGGGAGGAATTTGAAGATGCCAAGGCCGAATGGGCGGTAGAGCAAGAGGCGGCCAAAGCCGCACACAGGGAGCGGAAAAGTCAGAAAGCACTCAAGAAAAGAGAGGCCCGTCGCCGCAAGAAAGAAAAGGACACACGCGCTGCTACGAAGAGGTTGGCGGAGATCCAAGCACAGTGAGGTGTCGCCGACAAATCTGTGAAGGAGAACAACGGCGTCTGGCCAGCATGTGAGAAGTAGTAGTACTGGTAGTTAGTGTGTGTGTGTCTGTGTCTGAGTACGAGCATGTACCAGTACTACTAGTTACTACTGTAGTTTTTTGAGCAAATTACCAGTACATTAGCCTAGACTAAATGGAAGAATTCCTATCCTATGCATCAAATGGCATATCTTTCTCTATAGGAATTCAGATGCATGTCTTCTCACTTCCTATGATTTTCATATTCCTATAAAATTCCTATCCTATGAACGAAAGGAGGCCTCCATTGGAGTAACTACTGTAGCTAGCAGTACTGCGAGTACAGTAGTTTTCCTCAAGAAGCGGAATTCAACGAAGTCATGATGGTTCGTTCGTCCGAGAAACTTCACAGTGGGAAGTGGGCCTGTGATTTGACGGCTCATTAGTCATTGTTACTGCGGCGCGACGACCTGGGTGACTCTCCCTTGGAGTTCTGCGTGCATGGCAAGTGGACCAGGATGGTCGACGTCCCACATGTTGACGAACGAAAGTATTCCTTCCGATATCGAGGAGCAAGGAAACCGCGTGGTATAGTATCACTGCTGATTGGTTCTCAAAAAAATTGTATCATTGTTGATTTATAATTATTTTTATTTCTGATGAATGCTAGCATTTCAACTCTTATGACGAAGGGTGCCAAACACGGCACGTGTTGGATGTCCCACACGTCAGCGAAAGGGGTGGGACATGAACAGCGTGGTACGTAGAGCCCAGCGTAAAAAAACAGCGTGGTAGAGCGTCCCCACTTCTTCCACTTCTGGGTCGGAGACCACACGTAGTAGTACTTAGTGGTATGAACGGTACAAAGTGCGACCTAGAGAGAAAGACACGTCTAGTCCGAAGGTCTCGGGGCATACACGTAAACAAATATAAAAGTTAATATGTGCCTCCAACTAATATAGTAGTAGTAGTAGGGTACTTAGGCACGTACTCCATAACATCACTGTGCATTGCATGTACAACATTTAGTGGTAGTACGTAGTAAGAGACAAATGCCGCCCAAGAGTTCCCTTCTCGACCTACTTTTGGGTGTTTGGTAGAGTGTATGGAGGGTGCATGAGTCCACACTAGTTTAGCACAAATACACTAGAAGCATGCATGAAGTGAGCATGCATGAAGAGTGGTGTTGAGTTGAGTATGCATGAAGAGGGAACAACTATGATGAGACGAGAACGCAACCAAACACACCCTATATGCCACGCATGTTCATACCATTTGTGACATTCTACTTCACTTACTACGCTACATTACTCAGTTTCATACGTCCACTCCTGGGTACATGTTCGTCTCGTAGTTCCAGTCCCATGTGTTCTTCATATAGATGGAACGATCCTTGCATAACACGTGCACCTTGATGCTAGATGCCTCGCGTGTTGGCAAAAGGATGGACAAAGCTCACGTTAAAAAATACTAGAGTGGAAGAACATAGATTCCCAACGACCGAGAAGGAGCAAGGAACCTCGTGGTGGAGCGTCTGCACTCATAATATTTAATATTATTCAGCAATATAAAATCAACCAATCATCTCCAAAGTGGACTGGAAGAGTACGAAACACGGCAGCCCAGTGTAGTTACATCATACTAGTACATGGCTGACCCACGCTATCACCATATTTCTTGGCTTCCGTGCAACACCTATATCTAGTAATCCAGCAGCCTGTATCGCTTCTCCCTCCTCGTCTCTATCAAAGTGCGGCGGGCTAGCGTTTTTGCTGTCTATTGAGGTCGGTTAACTCATCACATGTTAGCGACATGCCAAGACCATTCTAAAAAAATTCCTTTCACGTTCCATTTTCAAAAAGAAAAAATCCTTTCACATACGAATTTGACTGTATGCTTTGAGCAACTTGCATGTCCTATATACTGCTCCTGTTTGATACTCTAACTTAGCTAGAGCTTAGACTAACTCATGACTAACCCTGAACTAGCTGTAGCCAAAGAGGTGTTTGGGTGACAGGGTTAGATAGACAATAAATGCACTTGATGGAGAGAGAAAAATGATTTTTCAGTGGTCCCAATGAGAACTATCTCTAGTTAGCACCTCTTGGGTGGGATAGTTTTTTTTTGGTGGGTTCGGTGCAACTTGCTCCAATTTAAACCCTCATGCTTGGATACTTTAGGGCTATTTGAGCCCCAACTAGCTCAAACTAACTCTAACCCATGGATCCAAACAGGGCCTATGGCCAGTCTCGACGCGGAGCAGTCGCGTGCACCGGGAAGCGGCGCTCTCTCGGCCATCGCGCCACTTCAAAGCCGGCGCCAGTGAGAGGTCGCCTCCGCTCTAGCCGGGCATTAATGCAGTATTGACGCTCCAGGGAGATGTTGACCGTTTCATGCGGGAAGCGTGCGCTAGCAGGGGAGTATAGGTTCTGAACCGTTTCAGGTGTAGTACTGGTAGTTTGCAAAACTACTCAATTATTGCACTCAGTTTCCTAAGAAATTATGGTAAAAAACGTTACTCCACAGCCTGCTTCCCTTCTCCTTCCTCTTCCACCGCCTGCGCACGTCCGCGAGAAGCGACCGGTCAACCCTTATATAGGAGTGCTAGCACAAAAAGATGCATGCATGACCACTAAAATTTCCATATTAAAGCGCCGCTCCGGCGGGAGTATGGCGTATGTTGTTACCTTCGGTCGGGCCATGGCTACCGGGCGACGGTGACCAGAGAAGAGGCAGCGGGAGGGGAATGAATGCAGCTAGTGTTTGGGTTTGCCTTCCGGCTTAAATAAATGCGCAACATCACGTGTACCCGCGGGTGCACAAATTGTAACATATGTGTTTGCTTAAGTGGGCGTCACATAACTGGTGAGAGAGAGAGAGAGAGAGAGATTCTAAGAGACAGAGTGCGTGTGTGCGACTCTACTCTCCGGACATGTACTCAACCTTTTGCATCGGGATATAAGTATAATGGTATTTACTTTAGCTAGTGATTTACGTGGCCATGTTAACGTGGTTGTGTCAAAAAAATGTCACTTCCTGATCGTGATTTGCGTTATATAATTACAAGCAAGATTCTCGTGCATTGCACGGAACATCAATATGCATTTTTTTACAAAACACCTGTTGTGATTGACCCATGCAGGAGTAATCCCATGTGTAAAAACTTATGATATCTCGAGAATTTTATCGGAAAATTGGTATCTCGAGAATGTCATCAAAAAAATGAAAGATGGGAGATAAGGCAAGGAGGAGTGGAGCGTGGTGGTGATTGGTGGTCGGAATGAGCGGAGGCATGGGGATGGACGGTGCCGGCAGGCGGCAGCGGCCACCATGCATGCTAGATTGTTCCATAGACTTATTCCTTTTTTAATTGCTGAGCAATGAGGTTGTGGGAGATAATGATGTGGAGAGAGGTGTGGGTATCTTTTATAAAATTATCATAGTTTGATTTCTATCTGTCAGATATAGATCATACGGTCTGTATTACAAGATGGCAGGCACACCATCATCGCCAACTCGTCTTTTTATAAGGGTACAGATGATAAGTTTGCTGACTACTAAAGTAAAGTGGAATTTGTCCATGTTATGCAAGTAAATAAAGGTGATTGTTTATCATACGGGGTAAGGTTGGATGAAGGGTGGTAGGAACAAATGCTCCGCCTAGAGCATGTATGTGTGAGATGGAGTCTTAGTGTGTGTGGGGTGTGTGTGTGTGTGTGTGAGAGAGAGAGAGAGAGAGATGGAGTCTTAGTTTGTGTGTTTGAGAGAGATAAAGATGGAGTCTTAGTGTGTGTGTGGGGGGGGGGGAGGGTGTGCGTGCGTGTGTGTGTGAGAGAGAGAGAGAGATGGAGTCTTAGTGTGTGGGGGGGTGCGTGTGTGTGTGTGTGTGTCGCGGGGTCCTCTGTGGCGGATGTAATTTAAGTGTGCATGGCTTCATCATAGAGAGGTGATGTGTATGGCAGAGGCCACCAATGATGGGGTGCGAGAGAGAAAATGCCCATAGAGAGGGAAGAGAAGGTGTGTGCGCGTGAGAGGAGTCGACATCGAGAGAATGTGTTTGTTCAAGAGACACCGAGGAAGACTACTATATATCGATGGTGCATGTAGGCGGGAATTAAACAAAGGGATGGTCTTATTGGTTCCGGGGATATAGGGGAAGAGTGAGAAGCGGCGGGGGAGCTAGAAGGAGATTGTTAAGTGTGAGTGTGTGTTTTACCCATCCAGGCGGAAGTTATGTGCACAAAATAGGAGAACGATTCGATGTGGCGTTAGGATTGAGGGTAATTAACTACGTATGGAGACATAGAACCTTGAACGTGCATGTGTGAGAGGTATACATGTATACGTGAGATGTGTGTGTGCGCGCGCGCGCATGATCGAAATAAAAGAAAGAAGACATAAGTCATAAGATCAACGACATGGGAGAGACGGATCGGTATGACAATATGCATGCATGTGAGAATGCAGGGAAGAAGGCCCGACAATTGAGCATGTGTTTTTGTATTTAAGAGATAGTGGCGTGGGCTGGAGCATGCATCTATGGAGAGCAGAGGGAGTGAGGCACAACGATTGTGCAAAAGAGATCAACCTATAAATGCATATGTATGGAGAGAAATATATAGTGTGGGTGATAGGAAGCAAGACTCCGTGCGAGAAAAAAATGTTGACAGAGAAACTACAGATAGATACAGAGATGGAGATGCTAGCTAGAGGGACATCCGCTAGTTTGGGTGTTGGAGATGACCGTCGGGTGGTTCAGAGGGTGGAGTTATATATGTGTGTGAGAGGGCACTTGACTGCATGTAGAGAGAAACATATGTAGTGTGTGTGATAGGAATCAAGAGTGAGGGCGAGAAAGAAGGTTGATGGAGAAACAGATAAATAGAAAGATAAAGATGCTAGCTAGTGTGCGTTAGAGATAGGAGTCGAGTGGATCAGAAGGCTGAGTTATGTGTGTGGGTGTGAGAGAGATAGAGAGAAGGTGCATGTGAGTCACATACAAACAGATATCAGAGAGAAATGAGATCCCGAGAGATGGAGTTTTGTGTCTGCAAGAGAGAAAGATATTTCACAATGAGAGTGATAGCTAGAGAGACATATGAGATAACGCAAGATATTTGTAGGGAGAGAGAGTGTGTGTGAGCGACATACAAGAGAACAATGGAGAAATATGAGACCCTGGGAGACAAAGTTTGTGTTTGTGTGTGAGAAAGAGATATTTAAGAGGAAGAGTCGTAGGTTCTCATATCTAAGGAGCGAAAGACATATCTGTATGAGGGGTGTGCGAGTGGCACACATGGGAATAGTAGAGAGAAATGAGACCCCGGGAGACAAAGTTTTGTGTTTGTGTGAGAGAAAGAGATTCCACATGAAGAATCATAGTTAGAGACACATAGCAGGGAGCGAGATATACTTAGAGAGAGATAGAGTGATGAAGGTCGAGGGAGAGAGTACCGTCAGTGTGTTACAAAGATAAAAGATCATTGTCGACATACATGTAGCACGAGAGATACCTGAGAGACGATGAACGCGTATAGGTCCAGAGAGATAGTCCTATATAAGCATGAGTGATAGCTATATGAGATGAATATCTGGTTAAAGGGGATTCAAATATTTAAACTGGAGATCACGACATCGATAATATCAAAATGCAAATTGGTGTATCAAACATGCATATTCATTTGAATTTGGGCACACATGTAATGTTATATAGTTTATCAATATTGGTGATCCATAGATTCTTTAATTACAAATAATGCATGGTTTATATGCAATTAATGTCTAAACAGGATTACACTGTATGTTGTGTGTGTGTGAAACACATTATACATGTTTGAGAAGTAAAAAAACCCGCATGAAACACACATTAATTGGAGACAGTTAGTGAGGAATGCATACATTGGATTTCAACATAAAGTGGTTTCAAATATTTGAAAATCCAAATTGGTGGATACAACCTTATGAATCTGAGATCATGCCATTTGTAAACCATATTTATCTATAAATGGTGGTGTGCTTTTCAA
Source organism: Triticum timopheevii (assembly GCA_963921465.1). Taxonomy (NCBI): domain Eukaryota; kingdom Viridiplantae; phylum Streptophyta; class Magnoliopsida; order Poales; family Poaceae; genus Triticum; species Triticum timopheevii. The sequence continues at coordinate 575,329,007 of OY997264.1, read as the reverse complement.
AGTATATATAAAAAATGATGTCTATAGAATGTAATTCTAATTGAAAATGGATCCCGCCCGAAAAAAATAGAATACAAACAGGATTCGAATTGAGTTGGCATGGTAAACGTGCACTCTGCAAAATTTGAACGAAGCGGGGAAAGTCGCAGTAACCGCCCGAAACCAAAATCTGTGAGATGGAAATTACTACTGCCTATCCCTGCCACGCAAAGCCTATCTGCTGGATTTCTATAGGTTTCGATAGGGGTAGGTTTGTAATTTCACCCAAACGTGACGTAACCGTCTCTCACCCGGATTCATACACGGTGGGTGCCAAAACACAGTGTGTCCTCGGCCGAAATTGACTCCCTCCCTGATTCATATTCATACACGGTGGGCGCCAAAATAAACTCTCGTCAGCAAATATTCAGTGTATGCGAGATTACCGTCCTATCCCCAACCGACTAATATTGCTGTGATGTAGTAGAAATTTGAAACGGGGGCTAAGTTTGTAAATTTCCTCGCATTTGAGACAAGCGCGACCTGGATACATGGTTCCCCCCTTCCTCTCTACCTCCCTTTTCCCCATTCGTACTCCATGGGCAACAAAACACCCTCTCACCCCACCCTCCTCCGTCCGCCGCCGTCCGCCACCCCATCCACCGTCGTCCTCCTCCACCATGCCGGAGCTGATACCCCAACGCCGTCGTCCATTACAAGAGATCGACCTCTCCCATCCACAGTTTCGGACTGGGATCCTTGCATCCCGTCCTCTCGCTTCATCCCCGCCGTCGTCCACCTTGCCGGCGCCGCCCCTACGACCGTCTCATCCACGATGCCCCGCCGCCACCATCTACCCTCCTAGATCTGCTTCCACGCCGTCGACAGCCATTGCTACCGCAGATCCATCAGATTCTCAGCAGATGCGTACACGGCGCCGCACCAGAGGCGGTACTCTTTTGTATCTGCTCAACTTATTTATCGCAGCAAGAAAATAGATCGCCACTGCTTTACTCTGATTTCTTGTCTTGGTTGCGAAGTTGCCTTTGTCCGATTTGCACCTTCAGATCCGCCATGGCACGTTCAACACTATACTCCCAATGCTTATGGTTTTCCCCTTTTATATTCCACACTAGTTAAATCACAGTAGACTAAATTTCAAAATTGGGTCAGTCGATTTTTCAGAGCTCGCCGGAGTTCGCCGGTGCGAACGAAGGGGCTCGGGTGGTTGTGGGGCCTCTCTGAACGAAGAAAACTCGACGCGGGTGGGGGTTGGGGTGGGGTGGGGGTGGGGGTGGTGGAGGAACACAGGCGGTGGGGGCCGGTGGTCCAGCCGGCGGCCCGTGTTGTGTTCTGTATGGGAAGAATCAGAGACGAGGAAGAAGAAGGGTTAGGAGACGTAGGATCTTCATCCAACCGCCTAAAATGGTCGAGAGACAGCTGGGAGTTGCATTCTTAATGCGCTCTGGTTCATCATGTGTGGGCACTTACCATGTTCCTCTTCCGTTCTTCTTTAATATGTACTCTCTCCGTTCCTAAATACAAGTCTTTGTATAGATTCCACCATGGACTACATATGGAGCAAAGTGAGTGAATCTACACTCTAAAATGTATCTGGATACATCTGTATGTGATCCGTAGTGGAAATATCTACAAAGACTTATATTTTGGAACGGAGGGAGTATGATAGTAGTACAGTATGTTCCTTGTACTGAAGATGAGTAGGGACATTTGCAGTGTAGAGTTATATACGGTCGGTTGTGATGGACACTTTGAGCCTCTTTGATTCGTAGGATTTTGTAAACATAGGAATAGGATTTGTAGTGACCTGCCCACTTGAATCCTATAAGAATAGCAAGGAAATGCGGGGAGCTGTGTCGCCTTTCAGAGTTACACTGATATTAACAGTACCGCACCTTCACTTGAAGAGAGCTGGTATCCGAAGTCTTTCTAGCCGTACCAGCAATACTAGCACATATATTCCAGCAAGTTCCACTTTGCTGATTTTACTCTGATGCTTAAGGTTTTCCCGTTATATCTACACTATGATCTGTGTAGCTGCTTTATGTCGCACTAGCAGCAGTCCACTCTTGAAGCTAAACACTGCAATGACTTCCAAAATTGGCACCAGGGCATTGAGTGCCATTCTGGATGCAATGAAACTCATACGCTCCCCACCTGTTGAATATGATCCTAATGACTCTTGTTCAAAATTTCCACATATAGAGAGACAACATGGAATTGCATTTCTTTGGGCGCTGTGATTCATCATGAGTGGGCAACCAACATTGTATGCAATGAAGCGGAACCTCAAGAATATGCTTCCTCTTCTGTTCTTTAACATGTTCTGCTTTGTTTATTCTGTATTTAGTACGTACAGTATGTTTCTTGTCAAGAAGGCGCGCAGGGACATCTGCAGTCAATAGCTGATAGAGCTGGCCTGTACGTGATCGATAGGCTTTCAATTACTAGCGGCAATACAACACTGTATTTTGAAGCCAGTTCCACTTTCCCGATTTATATATCGTGGTTATGGTGTACCCCTGTTATGTACACTATGATCTGCCTAGTTGTTGTGTGTCTTGTTATCATGGTTTGGCAATAAACTCTCTATACAGTATATTATGAACCTATCATTTGCCAACTATCCTTACTTCTGGAGCCTATTTTTTGTGTACTTGTGCCAAATTATATAAATGCACGCACCATATTACAGCACACATGAGCTCTCTCATCAGAATCCAGTGATAGCACACAAGTGTTTACAGGGGCGCCCCTATATTAGAATATCATCTGCATTACAAAGATAATCTCACAACTATTTATGTTTTCAAGGTTCTCAGATATTATACGCAATTACAGTGAATATCAAAATTCGCGCATCAGAAGAATATTGTGGAACACTGCAATGACTTACAAAATTGGCACCAAGGCATTGAGTGCCATTCTGAATGCAATGAAACTCATACGCTCCCCCACATGTTGATTCTTGTTCAGAATATGATCCTAATGACTATTCTAACCTCGAGGAGTCAAAGGCAGATGGCCTGTCCTGTTCACCCATCAAGGTACCTGTTCTAATTTGGCAAGGTTTTATTGATTGCGCGTATCTTGCATATGTTGTCTTGCATTTCTTCTACTTTGTTGCACCGCCATCTGCTTAGTTTACTCATCATATAACTCCAGATGCCATGCCCATCCATTATCAATACATATTCCATATGTCATCATACCATGTCTTTTCACTCAAATGCTGTTCCTGTGCATCAGACATCAAAAAGGAAGAGGGTGATTGCCGAACCTGAAGGAGCACCAGCAAAGTCCTTGAAAAATGTGGTGGTGCCAGAGAAATCAGACAGCGCCCCACTTATATTGGTTGTACAACTAGTGACACAAAACGTAGGACCGACTCTAGCAGACTGTACCCATACTTCCCTGGCCACACCACTAGCCCCACCACACAGGACCTGCACTCCAGCAAAAGGTATACCGATTTCATTTGCCATAGCACCAGCCGTACCACAGAAAAATCCCACTCCAGCAAAAAGTACAACAAGTCCACCGGCCGAAGACCTATCCCAACTGCAGAGACGACCAATTCCTGCAGATTGGAACCCCATTCCATTTACTCCAAGTTTAAAAGACAATGCTTTCAATTTTGTTAGGGACTACGTGCATATATTCCCATCATGGGAAGATTATAGTGAAGACAAACACCATTTTCACATCTTCCTGTCCAACTTACATGTAACTGCTATTATTCATGGTTATTATTTTCCTGTTTTCTGCTGATTGAACACATCAATGATTTACATTACATTGTTGTAACTAGGCGAGGGTCAATCTAGATAGTCATGACGAGCAAAGCTTGCTTGTGCTTTTCAAGGAAGCATTGCAGTAGTATCGGTGTTACCTGAGGAAATCACACTTTGATGGCAAGTCTATAAATGAATTTCCGGTGAAGTCTCCTGTGCTAAATTTAGAAGACATTGAATGGAAAAACCTTGTTATGCACTGAACTTGTTCCCAGGATGAGGTATTGTCTATGAAATCACATGACAATTTGAACTTCTACTTTTCCGCATGTGCCTTACGGATCTTTTTTGCAGGAAATCTACTCGAATAAGAATTCCAGTTTGAAAAGAACGACAGGATATCACAAATATGTTGCCCGCTGCTTTGCTCTTGGTAGTACATGTTGTCCTGTATCACTGTACTTGCATACATACCTGGTTCATTATGTGACAGCAGTATGCATGGTAGCTTGCTTATCAATTGTTCGCTCCAAATTATCTGATCTGTATGAATGGTTACATTAGTGTAGAATATATCCAATGCCAATGATTTTTTTAGCTCTGCATTGTTCTTGTAAGTACATGTTGTCCTTTATCAGTGTACTTATATTGATAGGTAGTTATTCATGTACCATCACTCTGCAGCTTATTTTCCTTTGCCCTCCATTTTCTACACATCAGATCTATATTTACTCTTACCATAAGGTTGGTACTGAATAAGTTTAGCTATGCATTGCTCTTGGCTGTGCCTTTTGCCTATATCGCTGCACATACATTTATAGCTACTTGGTTATGTAGCATCACTCTTCATATTATCTTAAATATTCTCCATTTTTTCGTATATTATCACATCTATATTTACTCTTAACAAAATGTAGAATAAAGGCAATGCTTATGAAGAAGATTTTGTGGTAAACTTCTTGGATTGCCCCCCCCCCCCCCCCATCAGCATGGACAAGGGCTTTATAGAGCCTTTCTTCACCAGTAATGTAAGTTTGTCCTTCTCAAGCCTTCAAACTTTGTTGTGTATACTTGGTTAGGCATGACTGCAACAGCTGTTTATTTTTGGTGTTTGCATCAAATTGCATGTTTAAAGTTTATTATGTAGTTCATAAACAAAAGTTTGTCCTTCCCTTTAAGTTTTCAGTTGTACAACCAAGTTCCTTCTTCATACCATGTAAATTAAACTATACAGAGCAAGTGATCTTCTTTTGCACTGCATGTATGCTTCTGTTCTTCATTTGTAATCCAGTGGTGTGGTGAACCTACCCACTACAGCACAATGTCATATTCTGCAATGTCTTAACTATGAACAATGTCATATCATTCTACTATTATTTAAACCGTCTCTTTATTTGCCAATCTGAAATGGGATAAATTGACAGCACACTAACCATTGGTACTTATGAGTTCTTGATCTGTAATCCAGTGGTGTTGTGAAGCTGCCAACTCCTTCACAATGTCATTTCCTGCCATGTCTTGACCTGAACAATACCATATTGTGTTAATGCAATTTTAAACTGTGTCACTTTATTCGTCAGTAAGAAATGTGATGAATTGTCAGCACTGATACTTTTATGTGCAAAACATGTCATCTTTCTGCTTATTTATCTTTCAGAGTGAGGAAGATATAAGTGTTGAACAAGTGCAGTCTCATCATCTTGCTCAGCTGCTTGCGCTGCAGCTCGCCAGCAGGGCTAACCTTTCTTGAACTCTATTGAAGTGATGTCGTTTTTGTATATTATTTTGTCGGTGTGTTTATTTGCACTAGTGGCGATCTTTGATGCCTAGTGTATGTAATCTGCTGTCTGCTTGTGCTTTATTATCATAGTGGCGAACTTTGATGCCCAGTGGATGTAATATGCTGTAATTTCTTTATTGTATAGTCTAGGTTTTTTTCTTATTCACGATGCTGCAGTTATTTTACTGTATATACATCATGTCTTCACAGTAAACCGGCCAAACCGTAAAATTACGGTATATAATCGGGCCGTCATGCAATCACGATGTATGATCCGCATCATGGGCCCCATCATCTTGGTCCGTTAAAAGGCCAAAAGTAAACTGGCCCACTAGTAGATTTAGGCCTTTAATAGGCCGAGTAACCCCCGGCCCTCTTTTCGCAAGAAAACTCAATGGGCTTTTAGGAGGCCGAGAAACATGCCGAACAGCTCATGGGTCGGCAGCAGCCCGAAATGGACCTCGGCCCATGATTGTGCGAATCAAATCACGGGCTTTTAACAGGCAAAAATTGTCTCGGTCCTTGTTTGGCCCAATCAGATATCGGCTGCGAGCAGGCCGGATGCAAACTGGGCCATAGTTAGGCCCAACTATATGACGGGCTTTTAACAGGCCGAAATTAATATAGGGCCGAAATGTTAAACGGGCCCTTAACAGGCCGAAACTAATATCAGGCCGAATTACTAAATGGGCCTTTAGCAAGTGGGCCCAAAAGCATAGCGTCCAATTGACGGGCCGAATCTGATATGGGCCATAATTGAGCCCAAAGCCTCTTAAAGGGCTGAACCTGATCTGGGCCGTGATTTGGCCCAGAACGTGGTAGGCTTTTAACGGGCCGGATCTCATATGGGCCATTATTAGGCCCGGAACGTGGCAGGCCATTAATGGACCGCATCAAATATGGGTCGGCATTTGCCCCAAAACATGGCAGCCAGTTAATGGGCCTACTAGGGTCCTCAAAATCTTGTGGGCCTACAGCTGGGCCGGCCCATTAATGTCAGTGAAATCTCATGGGCCTTTAGTTGGGCCGGCACATTATGGTCCGCAAGAATTTTGTGGGCCTTTACCTGGGCCGGCCCATTATGGCACACAAAAATCTTGTGGGCCTTTACCTGGGTCGGCCCATTATGGCCCGCAAAATCTTGTGGGCCTTTGGCTAGGCCAGCCCATTATGGTCCGCAAAATCTCGTGGGCCTTTAGCTGGGCCGGCCCATTATGGTCCACAAAATCTTGTGGGCCTTTAGTTGGGCCGGCCCATTTAAACTTGATGGGCCGGTCCACGTGTCAACATATCATAGGCACGTCTCGCCCATTGGATGAGTGACACCTGTGCCAACGCGGACCTGACACGTGTTTGCTCCAGCCAATGATGATTTTACACGTGGAAAATCCCCATTGGTCGGGGCTATTAATGGGTTATCGGATCCAAAACCCAACCTAATAGCTTAACGGCATTCCGTTACGGTGGATGCCACGTGTCGGTCACCCTTGATGAAAGCACTTCTGTGACGCGCGATTTATCGTCATGGAAGTGGACACTTCCATGATGATAATTTTGGTAATGTCATGGAACACTTCTACGACAACACAGGTATGAGTATCTTGATTCTGTCATAAAATCGTCATGGATGTACATGCATGACAAAAAACGCGACCTACTGTGACAAACACGTATCATCACGGAAGTGTATTTTTTTTGTAGTGACTACAGTGTTAACATCAGATGTGCTGATGAGGTATCACATTCGGCACTCGATAGTAACTCTGCAGAGTCGTACAACTAAGGGGGGTGATGTGCAATGTCGGGGCCTGGACGTCGATCATGTTGATCGAGTCATCGAACATAAAGTGAGGCAACTGAGACAAGGTGGGGGTCACTGATGGATCTCTAACCAACCTATACTAAGCAGTTTAGAATAAGCAGGTAAGGTGTGAAAGCAGGTAACAAAAACAGGCTATGCATCAGAATAGGATCATAGAGAAGTGGTAGCAGTTCTAATGCAAGCAAGAGAGGGAAGGAAATGGGAGATGTCAAAATGAACAAGGGGGGTTTGCTTGCCTGGAAGCTCTGCTAAGAAGGAAGTAGTGTCGTCGGTGACGTAGTCGATCACAGGGGCAGCATCGGTCTCAGGGTCTACTGGAGAGAAGAGGGGGAAGAAACAGTAAATGCAGAGCAAATAGAGGTATCACTAAGCATAACATGACGATATGCAGAACTAGGGTCGATCTAATGTAGTACTACACGTTGTAGACGGAGGGGATAAACATCCGAGGATGAATTCCTGGCGTTAGGCGGATCTCGGATAGGTGAAAGAGAGGGGACGGTTCCATGTTCAACATGCTAGGGGCATGTGACAGATGAACAGACCGCATATTCGAATTCTTTGGATTCTTCTGAGCAACTTTCATGTAGAAAACATTTTCATTCGAGTTACGGTTTATTTTCTATGATTTTCTAAAGTTTTAAAAACTTTTCGAAATTATTTAAATTAACATAATTAACAGAAAAGGAATATGACGTTAGCATGACACGGAGATGATGTCAGCAATCAACGGACTCGCTGACCAGGGTCAAACCTGACATGTGGGTCTAGTGGGACCCACATGTTAGCTTCTATTAGCTTAATAGTGGATTAAAATAATCTAACAGGGTTAATTAGGGGTGTGGGCCCCAGGTGTCAGTGAGTGTTTAGGTTAACTTAATTACTTTATTTATAAAAATGTTATTAGACTAATTAACAGAGGGGGCCCACATGTCAGCGACTAGGGGCTGCCCAGTCAGCATGTTGACTTAGTCAACCTAGTCAACTGGGCCCTAGGGCCCACTGGTCAGTGACCCAGGGGCATGGCCCACTGAGCCACGTCGGCGTCGGCGCCAGAGAGAGCTTCGGCGACCAAATCCGTGGCGGCACTTCGCCGGAACGCATCGGAATCCCGCTAGGGGGCACCATTGGGCGTGCAGTTAGGTTCTTTCGTACGGGCTCCCGCCCGCGCATTGATCTGTGGTGGCGGTTTGGCCGGAGACAGCGATGGCTAGCGGCGAAGCGGACGCCGGAGTTCGAGCATTGGCGTCTCCGGTGATGCAGGGCAAGTCAAGCGATGCGGGGAGAGGCGTTGTGCTCCTACGAGCTCCAGGAGCTCGACTACGAGCTCAGACGAGCGTGACAGCGACTGTGGCCATGACGGCAAGGCGCTCAGCAGCGACCAGAGCTCGGGCACTATGGGGGAAAGTAGCTACGGCCGTGGCAGGGGCTGGGAAGAGAGAGGGGAGGAGCGCAGGGCTCACTAGGCCCTGTAGTTGTGCGCTCGCGGGATTGGGGAGCACCGTGGTGGCCGGAGATAGTGACGGCATGCGGCGGTGCAGAGGAGGAAGACCACATGGTAGCGGGCTCTCCGGTGGCGCCCGCCCCGCTTGGGTGGTCGGGGACGACGAGTTAGACGACGGCCATGCTCCCGGGCACGACGGTGGGGCACGGGGCGGCCGGTGGCTGCGATGGAGTGCTACGTCTTGAGCTTGCGTTGGTTTTCCTTGAAGGGGAAAGGGTGATGCAGCAATAGTAGCGTAAGTATTTCTGTCGGCCACGTGGGGACGAGCACCTATGGGGCAGGGCCCCTTTTTAGTCCGGCAAGGGGGCGGAGAGCGCACGAAGAGCAGATCGAGGCGGAAGCGCGCGGGGGATTTTACCCAGCTTCGGAGCTCTCCGGAGAGATAAAACTCCTACTGCTGCTTTGTGTTTCTATTTTGTTCTTGCTTGAAAGCGTGGGTGTACTCCCGTTTCGAATGGGTCGAACCTCCCTCTAAGTCGCTAACTCCTTCTACGTGCGCATGGGCCTCCTTTTTATAGGCTAAAGGGGTCACCGACAGATGGCAGCGTAGAAAGAGGGGTAGAAGAGTAAAAACGCGGGTTGGTACAACCGCTATCAACAGTGCCCCCTACCTAACTCTGACGACAGGGGACAAGGGCATTTAATGCCAGTCTGGTCGCCCAAGCAGTGTATGAAACGACCGTTGGGGGCGCCACCGATCGCCACGATGGCCCCTCGCCAGCGCCTGCTTGCCACCTCGCACCCCTAGCTGCACGGCCTCCTGCCACGTGTGCTTGGGAAGGTCCCAGAGCGACACGTTGGCAGGTGTGCTGGAGCGCGGGCGTGAAGTGGGGGTTTCCCGCGGCAAGCTCCTTGCCGTGGTCGTCGTCTTGTCGTGTTCGGGAGCTTGTCGCTCACCGAGCCTTGCCGGGACGCGCGGTGCGTTGCGGCAAGTTTTCTTGGAACGCCTTGAATGGCCTTCCCGGCAAGCTCCTCTTGCCGGGGTCTTGTCTTCTTCCCGGCCAGCTTCTCTTGCCGGGGCCTTGGTTGGCCTTCCCGGCAAGCTCCTCTTGCCGGGGCCTTAGTTCGAGTACTTTGTTCTTGAATGGCATCAAAGTAGCCGTGGAGGATCTTGGCGGACGCCCGGCAAGCCCTGCCGCGGGTCGCTGCGACTGCCCGTGCACAAGTTCGGGATACTAAGGTACCCCTACTTTAGTACACCGACAGGAGCCCCCGGGCCTGGGCCATACACGGTGCCGAGCGCTGTTGGGCCAGGATCAAAACAGTGCACGGGCACGCGCGGCCTAGGTCACACCGCATATCTTTCCGCTTCCACCGCGCACGCCCAGAACGGCACGCGCCAGAGATGTCATGGGTGACGTGCGCGGCGTGCGCGGGGCTAAGCCCCGTGAGCATGCGTCGAGCCATGATGAAGGAGACGGTTCACGCCCTCCTACCTAAACGAAGGTAGGCGTGGGGGCGTGGTGCATTTACTGGACGGGGCCAGTGCGCGGTTTTCGAGGCGTCCACCCCCATGATCACGGGGTGGGGCGAGGACGCCTCATCCGTCGCCTCGGCTCTGCATCCACGCCACGCGGCTCCCATGCGCTTGGGGTCGCGGACGGTGGAAGAGGGAATCTGGGATGTCGTGAGCAGAGGCAGCGGGTCAGCCCTGACTCCCTGCTTTTCTCGTGCCTTGATTCGCCGAGAGGGGCGGCCGAGCCCCCACCTCGCTCCTTTATAAAGAGTGGGAGGGGAGCACAGAAGCCCGCACTCTTTCATCTTCTCCTTCCTTCAGCTTCTGCTCTCCTTTCTCCCATTCTCCATGGAGAAAGGGAACCCTGGCCCTTCATCGGTGGCGGCGAGGGTCGCCGCCAGACAGCGCACCTCTCCCTCTCTCGCGCCGGTGGTGGCAGAGCCGGTCACAAGGGGGAAGAGGGAGGGGGCGAGGTCGCGGACGAGGTCGAGGACGAGGTCGAGGCGCTCGGGGAAGAGGCGGACAGGGCGGCGCGCCAGCTTCGCCTCCGCCGGCGGCTCCTCCCCCCACGGCGGTCCACATAGGGGACGACCCTTGCGAGTTCTTCGTCAGGCTGCGTCGGGCGCCTCGAAGTCGCCTCCGGCTTCCAGCTCCGTTCGCGAGCGCGATGGAGTCGGACCCGCCCGAGACACTGAGACTGCAGATGAGGGGTTGTGGGATCAGCGGCATGCGAGTCCGCGTTGTATTCCCAGCCCCCAGCGTGATGTATCTTGATCGAGGGTGGAAGACGTTCGCCCGTATCCACAGCCTGATGGAGAGGTTCACCCTCCATTTTAAGTTGATGGAGGGCAATCTCCTCTCCGTCAAGGTCTTCGGGTGCTTCGGCACTCGAGCGAAGTGCTGCGTGGACAGCTCCTCTGATGGCAAAGGCTCTCCCTCGAGCGAGAGTGACGAGGAGGGGAGCGACAGCGACGATGAGGGTATCGGGCGGCGGGATGGCGGGTTCAACTAGGTGTCAGGCGCCGCTTTGCGCGGCACCGGCGACCCCATCATCCGTGTCGCCGGCTCCTTGAACTCCCCGGGGTTGTCTCCTTGGGCGGCTGGCGTAGGGAGGCTGCGGAAGGGGAAGAGGGCTGGCGACAAGGCCGTCAGGTCAGAGTACGAGGGCGTGGTGCCCTCGACAGCGTGCTGACGTCCTGCCGCCCCGTCTTCGAGCCCCGCTTCCGGCGCCGCCATCACCGTCCAGCCTTCGGACAGCCCCCGGGCTGTTCTCTTGGTGTCTTCTGGCACCCGTAGCTCGCCTAGGCGCTCCCTTTGCCCTTTTCGCCTCCTTGACCTATCTCCTGAAGAGAGGGACAGGAAAGGGATTACGGGCATCTTATCTTTTTAGTTTGTAAGCCTTCGGGCCTTAGCTGTATCTAAAACTTGTAATCCCCTCTTTCATGTTTTTCATCCTCTATGGGCTGTACCTGAGTGGGATGTTTTTTTAATGAAAAAGGGGTTGCTTGCCGGGTTATTTGTCTCGCGGGTTAAACCCACGCCAAGGAGCAAATCCTTGGTATCCCTCGGACAGACAGTTCGCCTCCCGGCAACAGGCCCTGCCGCCTTCCCACGTCGCTCGACCTTTCTCACGCCTTTGACGGAGGCGGGAACGAGGTGGGTGCGGCCTCCTCGTTTCATCCCTCTGCTGCCGCAACTACGACCAAACTTGGCCCCGAGAATGGGCTTCAGGGCCTAGAGTTGAGGGAGCACGGCAGTTTTTGGGAAGAAACGCGGTTTCGCATTCCCCAGTCCATAAGAGGATGCATGAAGAGGGACGAAAGACTTATCTGATATTGCAGCCCCCGGCAACTCTGGCTTGCCGCGGACGAATCTTGGCACTCGCAGCCCCCAGCAATACTTCTCCTTTTTGTTCTCAAGCGGTCTGGCCAGGATATGCGAGCCCTGCGAACGAAGGAAAAGCAAAAGGATGGACTCTCGACCTCTAAGCTAAGGGTTAGCTGCTGTTAGGCACTATCAACCCTAACCAAGGACGAGACTAGCATGCATGCTATAACCCCGGGGTGTCAGCACTTCATTTACTTGTGCTCAGGGTCTGTGCCTGGCTTTGTACAAAGGGTTACATGCAACAGCGGCAAGGCTTGTACAAAAAGGTGGTTGCCGGAACAGGTTCCGGCAACCGCGCCTTATGGGTAAAACTTACAAAGATGCTCTATGTTCCAGGAGTTGCTCACCGGAAAGCCATCTTCGGTCTCAAGGCGGACAGCGCCAGGCCTAGTGACTCGTTTCACCCGATAAGGGCCTTCCCACTTCGGCGTCAACTTGTTGGAATTCTTGGCGGATTGAACGCGCCGAAGAACAAGGTCGCCTTCCTTGAAACTTCTGGCTTTAACTTTGCGGCTGTGGTAGCGGCGCAAAGCTTGCTGGTAGCGAGCAGCTCGTACAGCAGCCTGAAGATGATCTTCCTCGAGGAGCAGCGCGTCATCTTGGCGCAGCTGCTCTTGCTCAAGCTCATCATAAGCGAGCACTCGAGGTGATCCGTATACGAGTTCCGTGGGGAGAACTGCTTCTGCTCCATATACTAGAGCAAAAGGTGTCTGGCCAGTGGCTCAATTTGGCATCGTTCTGATCGACCAAAGAACCACCGGCAGCTCCTCGATCCAATTTCTTCCGCACTTGTGCAGCCTGTCGAAAGTTCTGGTCTTGAGCCCGCGCAGCACTTTAGCGTTTGCCCTCTCCTCTTGACTGTTGCTTCTCGGGTGAGCAACAGAAGCGAAGCAGATCTTGGCGCCAAGATCTTGGACGTACTGCATGAAGGTGCGGCTCGTGAATTGTGTGCCATTGTCGGTGATGATCCTGTTAGGGATTCCGAAACGGCAAACAATTGACCGGAAGAACTTGACTGCTGACTGTGCGGTCACCTTCCTCACTGTTTCCACTTCAGGCCACTTTGTGAACTTGTCGATTGCGACGTACAAGTACTCAAAGCCCCCGACTGCTCGGGGAAAGGGGCCGAGGATGTCGAGCCCCCAGACCGAAAATGGCCAGGATAAAGGGATTGTTTGGAGAGCTTGAGCTGGTTGATGTATCTGCTTCGAGTGGAACTGGCACGCTTCACACTTGGTTACTTGTGCAGTTGCATCCTGGAGGGCTGTCGGCCAGAAGAAACCTTGCCGGAAAGCTTTGCCGGCAAGTGCTCTTGCGCCAATGTGGTGACCACATATGCCTCCATGTATCTCCGCCAACAGCTCTTGTCCATCTTCCCGGGAAATGCACTTCAATTTCACTCCGTTGAATCTTCTTCTGTACAGCATGTTATCGACAAACTGGTACATACTTGATTGCCGGGCTACTCTCTCTGCTTCTTCTTGCTCTTCGGGAAGTTCTCCTGTTTGAAGGAAATGGACAATCCGCTGTGCCCATGCCGGAGCCTGTGGCTCGACGACGAGGACTAAAGGCGCAAATGCTGCTACGGGAACATCTGCTTCCACGGCAAGAATCTGCGATTCAGCTGGAGCGTGATACTCCCCGGCAAGCGTGTCGGGACACAGCTTGTCGGGAGCGTCTGCTTCAACGAAACAAACCCTGGGGCTTGTCGGAGCAGGCTGCCCCTCAGCATTCTTTGTGTTGATCTTGGCTGCTGCGAGAACATCTGCTTCCACGGCCAGAATCTGTGATTCAGCCGGAACGTGATGCTCCCCGGCAAGCGTGACAGGACACAGCTTGTCGGGAGCGTCTGCTTCAATGAAACAAACCCTAGGGCTTGTCGGAGCAGACTGCTCCTCAGCGCTCTCTGTGTTGATCTTGGCTGCTGCGGGAACATCTGCTTCCACGGCCAGAATCTGTGATTCAGCCGGAGCGTGATGCTCCCCGGCAAGCGTGTCGGGACACAGCTTGTCGAGAGCATCTGCTTCAACGAAACAAACCCTAGGGCTTGTCGGAGCAGACTGCTCCTCAGCGCTCTCTGTGTTGATCTTGGGGACCTTCTTGACGGTGGCTTCGGGGAGCTCTGCTGGAAGGTAGTCTCCAGTAATCAACTTCCTCTTCTTGCTCTGTCCAGTTGATGGTGTTACAGATGGTTGAGTCAGCTTGAGCACAAAAATCCCTGGTTCCACAGGTAACTTGAGTGCGGCGCACTTTGACAGGCCGTCTGCAATGTCATTTTGAGCTCTTGGAACATGTTCCATTTGCAGGCCGTCAAAATGCTCTTCCAACTTCCTCACTTCATCAATGTAGGCTTCCATCAACGGACTCTGGTAATCTTTGTTTACTTGACGGACGACAAGCTGTGAGTCACCCCGGACAATAAGCTTCTTGATCCCAAGGTCTGCCGCGATCCTGAGCCCGGCAAGCAAGCCTTCATACTCTGCAGTATTGTTTGTTGCTTGCTCCTTGGGAAAGTGCATCTGGACCACGTACTTGAGGTGCTCTCCGGTGGGTGCGACAAGTAGCATGCCCGCACCGGCGCCTTGCAGCGAGAAGGCACCGTCAAAGTACATGATCCATTCTTTGCTTCCTTCCTTGACGGGGATGCTCCTCTCCGGAGTTTCTTCATCAGGCGTTGGCGTCCATTCTGCTATGAATTTTGCCAATGCTCGGCTCTGGATAGTTGAAGTACTTTCAAACTTGAGGCCAAAGCTAGACAATTCCAGCGCCCACTCGACAATCCTGCCTGTTGCTTCTGGATTCTGCAGTATCCTCTTCAATGGAAAGCGAGTGACTACTGTGATTTCGTGCGCTTGAAAGTAATGGCGCAGCTTCCTCGAGGCCATGAGAAGGCCGAAAAGCAATTTCTGCACACCAGAGTACCTTGATCTAGCCCCCTGCAGAAGGGAACTGACAAAGTAAACTAGGCGCTGCACCATCTTCTTCTGTTTCTCTTCTTGTGGCTGCGCGAATCCATCCTTGTCGGAACCAGAACTTGTCAGGGAAGCCCCCTGCTTGTCGCTGGACTCGCTTGCCGCGGTCGCTGGCTCATCATCTGCCTCCCTCTCCGCTACTAACACAGCACTAACCACTTGATTGGTTGCCGCCAGATATAGCAGCAACTTCTCTTGTGGCTTAGGTGCGACAAGTATTGGAGTGGAGGATAGGTACCTCTTCAAGTCCTGCAGCGCGGCCTCCGCTTCCGGAGTCCATTTCATTGGACCTGCCTTCTTCAAAATTTTGAAGAATGGCAGGGCGCGCTCGGCAGACTTAGAGATGAACCTACTGAGAGCAGCAACGCAGCCGGCAAGCCTTCGCACATCCTTGACACGCTTCGGTGCTTCGATCTGTTCAATGGCTTCGATCTTGTCAGGATTGGCTTCGATCCCCCGCTGGGACACAAAGAATCCGAGAAGCTTACCGGAGGGAACTCCAAACACACACTTCTCGGGATTCAACTTGAGATTGATCTTGCGCAGATTTGCAAAAGTCTCATCCAGATCTTGGACCAAAGTTTCTTTGTCCTTGCTCTTGACCACTATGTCATCCATGTAAGCCTCTACATTTCTGTGCAGCTGTGGCTCAAAAGCATGACTGACTACTCTTGCAAACGTTGAACCAGCATTCTTTAGTCTGAAAGGCATCCGTACAAAGCAGTACGTGCCACATGGAGTAATGAATGCGGTTTTCTCTTCATCCTCTTCCGCCATGAAGATCTGATGATATCCTGAGTATGCATCAAGGAATGAAAGCAGATCACATCCTGCCGTGGAGTCGACAATCTAGTCAATGTGCGGCAAGGGAAATGGATCCTTGGGACAAGCTTTATTAACATCAGTGAAGTCAATACAAAGCCTCCACTTCCCATTTGCTTTGCGCACGACTACTGGGTTGGCTAACCACGTTGGATGGAGTACTCCTCGGACCAAGCCTGCTGCTTCCAATTTCTTGATTTCCTCTGCAATGAACTCTTGGCATTCTACTGCTTGTTTTCGGACTCTCTGCATGACGGGCCGCGCGTGAGGGCAGACGGCAAGGTGGTGCTCAATTACTTTCCTGGGAACACCGGGGATGTCAGATGGTTGCCATGCAAATACATTGACATTCGCCCGCATGAAAGCAACGAGCGCGCTTTCCTATTTAGGGTCAAGCGTGGCACTAATGGTGAAGGTACCACTAGTGCCGATCTCCTTGGCGGCCACTTTTTTGGTCTGTGGTGAAGCTATCTTTGCCTTCTTGCACTTGCCGGTGGAGCTCAATGGTGCGTCCTCGACGGTAGCGCAGCACTCCGAAGAGGTGCGCTTGCCGGAGTAGGCATCAGAGCTACTCTTGCCGGACTTGGTCTTCTTCTTCCCCCCGGGAGCTTCAGCGGCAAGTGGTTTGTGTTCTGCTGCGGTTGCTGCTTCCCGGTAGATTTTGTCGGTACAGATAAGTGCATCTTTCTTGTCGCCATGGACAAAAATGACACTTATCGGACCGGGCATCTTGAGCATGTTGTAGGCGTGATGAGAGGCTGCCATGAACTTAGCAAGGGCTGGACGGCCAAGTATCCCATTGTAGGGCAATGGAAAATCAGCAACGTCGAATGTGACTCTCTCTGTCCTGAAGTTCCGCTCACTGCCAAACGTTACTGGCAGCGTGATCTTCCCCTTCGGCTTGCTCCTTCCCGGGTTGATCCCTTGAAAGGTGCCGGTTTCTTCGAGCTCGCTGTCGGGGATCTGGAGCTTCTTTAGTACCGCGGAAGAGATCAGATTCAGGCCGGCCCCGCCGTCAACCAGCATCTTCGTGACCTTGAGGTTGCGGATTGTTGGCGAAACCAACATTGGCAAGCACCCGACCGCAGTTATGCGGTCAGGGTGATCCTCAATGTCGAAGATGATGGGCGTGCTGGACCACTTCAGGGGCTTGCGCGACTCAACGGATGGTTTTGCTGCGTTCACTTCCCGCATCCACTGTTTGAGTTGGCGGTGCGAGGTGTGCAGAGAAGCACCGCCGTCGATGCACAAAACTTCCGTCGCCTTCTGAAACTCCTGCTCGTCGGCCTCATCCTCCTCCATCTCATCATCTTCATCTTCGTCTTCGTCCTTGTCGCGGCCGCGGGGAGGCCTGTCTCCTTTCCGCTCCTTGGCCTTGCCGCGGCGCCCTCCCCGGGCGGGACGCTTCTTGCCGGATCCTCCGCCACCTTCCTGGGCCTTCTCCTTGTCGCGGCGCTCGTATTCAGCTTTCTGTAGCTCAACGAGCTGCTCAACCTTCTTGCAGGCCTGGAGGTCATGGCCCTTGGTGCGGTGGATCTTGCAGTACTGCTTGCCGGAGCCGTCCTGCTTTCCGGCGGCCACCACAGCCTCGCCGGAGTTACCAGCTTTGGCCTTCTCGGCGCCACCTCCATTGCCGGACTGCTCGACAACTAGCACATCCTTAGCTCTTCTGTTTCTGTTGTTCCGCCTCCGGTTCTTCTTCGCCGGGGCGGCATCCTCACTGTCAGATCCTTCTGCTTCTGCGTTCTCTCCGGGGAGTTTCCTCCCCTCCTCAGCACGTGCACACTTGTCGGCCAGAGCATATAGCTCGCTGACATCTCTGATTTTGCACATCGCCATCTCCTCCCTCATCCGGCAGTTACGCACGTTCTGATGGAACGTGCTGATAACCGCGGCAGGGTGGACGTCTGGGATGTTGCGCTGCACCTGGCTGAATCTCTGTATGTACTTGCGCAGGGGTTCCCCTTCCTTCTGGGCGAGCAGATGAAGATCGCTTTCCTGGCCATGAGGTTTGTGGCCGCCTGTGAAGGCGCTGACAAACTGATGACACAGGTCCGCCCACGAAGAGATGGAGTTGTCCGGCAAGTGCATTAGCCAAGATCTGACGTTGGGCTTGAGCACCAGCGGGAAGTAGTTGGCGAGGATCTTCTCGTCGCGCCCCCCGGTAGCCTGCACCGCGATGGTGTAGACGCTGAGGAACTCCGACGGATGTATCCTGCCATCGTACTTCTCGGGTACATCTGGCTTGAAGTTTTTGGTACTGGGCCACTGGACCTGCCGCAGCTCACGGGTGAACGCAGGGCAACCTACCGCGTACGGCAAGTCGCCTGGTTCCCCTGGCGCATGCATATCAACAGTGGGCCTAGCGCGCTGGTCTGACTGACGCCGCACTTCTCTTCGGCGCTCGATGCGAGTACGAGCGTCCTCTTGTCGTCGTTCTTGGAGAACTTGGCGCTGATCACGGCGAGCTCACAGGTCTGACGATGCGGTGGAACCGGCGTAGAGGTTGGCCCGGCGAGTTGGCGATCTTGGCCTTCGTGGTGGGGAGTACACGGTGGTGGCACCCCCAGCGGTCTTATCGGCGTCGGCTTGCGCCTGGGCGTCTCTCCGGGGCTTCGATGTGCTCGGTTGCCGGGGCTTGTCACCGTTGGCGAAGCCGATAAGGCTCTGAATGGTGGCCCTCCAGTCGTCGATCTTGTCTGGCGTTGGAGGGTAATCTAGAAGCAGCTGGGCTCGGGCCAGCGCTTCCTCTGGAGTCTTGGGTGGCGGTGGCGAGCGACACGAGGTGCGGGATATGCTCAGACTCCTAACATTGTTAGAAGGAGCAACATCTCGTCCAGGCGACCGCCCCGCGCTCGCGCCAGCATGTTGTCGCGCATGGTTGCCTTGAGCGTCCCACGACCCACTAGCTTGGCCTTGTTGTAGCGCGAGTACGGTGCTAGGAGCACCGTGGCGTTATCCATCCTGCACCTCCTGGGAGGGGTGCGGCGGATGTACAGACGCTGAAGCTTGTGGGGCTTTGTCCTTGGACCGAGTGACGATGTGAGTCCCTCCGCTGGTGCCCGCTCCTCCGCCGGCATCCACCCCACCGCCCGTTTGCTCCGGTGGCGGTAGGATAGATGCGGACGGAGCGGCCACCTCCGAAGCCTTCTTCTTCGGTGGCATGTCGATGAAGATGTTGATGTAGCGCGCGCAAACGCCGGATCAGGTTCGCACAACCTCGACGCACCCCCTACCTGGCGCGCCAGAGATGTCGGCAGCATGGGGACGAGCACCTATGGGGCAGGGCCCCTTTTTAGTCCGGCAAGGGGGCGGAGAGCGCACGAAGAGCAGATCGAGGCGGAAGCGCGCGGGGGATTTTACCCAGCTTCGGAGCTCTCCGGAGAGATAAAACTCCTACTGCCGCTTTGTGTTTCTATTCTGTTCTTGCTTGAAAGCGTGGGTGTCCTCCCGTTTCGAATGGGTCGAACCTCCCTCTAAGTCGCTAACCCCTTCTACATGCGCATGGGCCTCCTTTTTATAGGCTAAAGGGGTCACCGACAGATGGCCGTGTAGAAAGAGGGGTAGAAGAGTAAAAACGCGGGTTGGTACAACCGCTATCAATAGTGCCCCCTACCTAACTCTGACGGCAGGGGACAAGGGCATTTAATGCCAGTCTGGTCGCCCAAGCAGTGTATGAAACGACTGTTGGGGGCGCCACCGATCGCCACGATGGCCCCTCGCCAGCGCCTGCTTGCCACCTCGCACCCCTAGCTGCACGGCCTCCTGCCACGTGTGCTTGGGAAGGTCCCAGAGCGACACGTTGGCAGGTGTGCTGGAGCGCGGGCGCGAAGTGGGGGTTTCCCGCGGCAAGCTCCTTGCCGCAGTCGTCGTCTTGTCGTGTTCGGGAGCTTGTCGCTCACCGAGCCTTGCCGGGACGCGCGGTGCGTCGTGGCAAGTTTTCTTGGAACGCCTTGAATGGCCTTCCCGGCAAGCTCCTCTTGCCGGGGTCTTGTCTTCTTCCCGGCCAGCTTCTCTTGCCGGGGCCTTGGTTGGCCTTCCCGGCAAGCTCCTCTTGCCGGGGCCTTAGTTCGAGTACTTTGTTCTTGAATGGCATCAAAGTAGCCGTGGAGGATCTTGGCGGACGCCCGGCAAGCCCTGCCGCGGGTCGCTGCGACTGCCCGTGCACAAGTTCGGGATACTAAGGTACCCCTACTTTAGTACACCGACAATTTCCCTCAGTTTTTGAGAACCAAGGTATCACTCTAGTAGGAGGCTCCTCAAAAGTCCCATGCACCTACACAAACAAACAAAGAACTCGCAACCAACGCAATAAAGGGGTTGTCAATCCCTTCACGGCCACTTACGAAAGTGAGATCTGATAGAGATAGTATGATAAGATAAATATATTTTTTGGTATTTTATAATATAGATGCAAAAAAGTAAATAGACAAATAAAAGTAAATTGAAAGCTTACATGATAAAAGATAGACCCGGGGGCCATAGGTTTCACTAGTGGCTAGTCTCAAGATAGCATAAGTATTACGGTGGGTGAACAAATTGTTGTCGAGCAATTGATAGAAAAGCGAATAATTATGAGATTATCTAGGCATGATCATGTATATAGGCATCACGTCCGTGACAAGTAGACCGACTCCTGCCGGCATCTACTACTATTACTCCACACATCGACTGACTCCTGCCTGCATCTAGAGTATTAAGTTCATAAAGAACGGAGTAACGCATTAAGAAAGATGACATGATGTAGAGGGATAAACTCAAGCAATATGATATAAACCCCATCTTTTGATCCTCAATGGCAACAATACAATACGTGCCTTGCTGGCCCTGCTGTCACTGGGAAAGGACACCGCAAGATTGAACCCAAAGCTAAGCACTTCTCCCATGGCAAGCATTGTTGAGGAAATTGTTAACTGGTAGCTACTCGGTTGGCTGGCGAGTAGGGGATTAATAGGCTAATCGGCAAGTTAATCGGCCATTTAATTAATTAATCGGACGATTTATCGGTTTATCGGCTACTCGGTGACCCTAGGAGTAGGGATTAAATGGCAAGTTAACTAGTTAATCGGACGAATTCTTGAATAGGATGGCAAGAAAGATCAATCTAGTAGGCCAAAGAAAACTGATAATTCAAAGAGACTTGCAAAGATAACTCAATCATACATAAAAGAATTCAAAGGAGATTCAAATATTTCTCATAGATAAACTTGATCATAAACCCACAATTCATCGGATCTCGACAAACACACCGCAAAAAGAGTTTACATCGAATAGATCACCACAAGAGAGGGGGAGAATATTGTATTGAGATCCAAAAAGAGAGAAGAAGCCATCTAGCTAATAACTATGGACCCGAAGGTCAGTGGTAAACTACTCACAACTCATCGGAGGGGCTATGGTGTTGATGTAGCAGCCCTCCATGGTCGATTCCCCCTCCGGCGGAGCGCCGACGAAGGCTCCAAGATGGGATCACGCGGATATAGAAGGTTACAGTGGTGGAAATTGTGTTTCATTGGCTCCCTGGATGTTTTCGGGGTACGTAGGCATATATAGGAGGAAGAAGTACGTCGGTGGCCGCCCGAGGGGCCCAGGAGACAGGGGGCGCGCCCTGTAGGGTGATACGTCTCCAACGTATCTATAATTTTTGATTGCTCCATGCTACTTTATCTACTGTTTTGGACTATATTGGGCTTTATTTTCCACTTTTATATTACTTTTGGGACTAACCTATTAACCGGAGGCCCAGCCCAGAATTGCTGTTTTTTGCCTATTTTGGTGCTTCAAAGAAACGGAATATCAAACGAACTCCAAACGGAATGAAACCTTCGGGATCATGATTTTCCAACCGAACGTGATCCAGGAGACTTGGACCCTACTCCAAGCAGTGCCCGACGAGGTCACGAGGGTGGAGGGCACCCCCCCCCCCCCCGGGCGCGCCCCCTACCTCGTGGGCCCCTTGACGCTTCACCGACGTACTCCTTCCTCCTATATATACCTATGTATCCCCGAACGATCAGAACAGGAGCCAAAAAACCTAATTCCACCACCGCAACCTTCTGTATCCACGAGATCCCATCTTGGGGCCTGTTTCGGAGCTCCGCTGGAGGGGGCATCCACCACGGAGGGCTTTTACATCAACACCATAGCCCCTCCGATGAAGTGTGAGTAGTTTCCTTCAGACCTTCGGGTCCATAGCTAGTAGCTAGATGGTTTCTTCTCTCTTTTTGGATCTCAATACAATGTTCTCCCCCTCTCTCGTGGAGATCTATTCGATGTAATCTTCTTTTTGCAGTGTGTTTGTTGAGACCGATGAATTGTGGGTTTATGATCCAGTATTATCTATGGAAAATATTTGATTCTTCTCTGAATTCTTTTATGTATGATTGAATTATCTTTGCAAGTCTCTTCGAATTATCCTTTTTGGTTTGGCCAACTAGATTGGTAGTTCTTGCAATGGGAGAAGTGCTTAGCTTTGGGTTCAATCTTGCGGTGTCCTTACTCAGTGACAGAAAGAGTTGCAAGGCACGTATTGTATTGTTGCCATCGAGGATAACAAGATGGGGTTTTTATCATATTGCATGAATTTATCCCTCTACATCATGTCATCTTGCTTATGGCGTTACTCTGTTTTTAACTTAATACTCTAGATGCATGCTGGATAGCGGTCGATGAGTGGAGTAATAGTAGTAGATGCAGAATCGTTTCGATCTACTTGTTTTGGATGTGATGCCTATATACATGATCATTGCCTAGATATACTCATAACTATGCTCAATTCTGTCAATTGCTCAACAGTAATTTGTTCACCCACCGTAGAATACTTATGCTCTTGAGAGAAGCCACTAGTGAAAGCTATGGCCCCCGGGTCTATTCTCATCATATCAATCTATATCACTTTATTTACTTGTTTTGTTTTACTTTGCCTTTTACTTTTTACTTTGCATCTATCTATCAAAAATACCAAAAATATTATCTCTATCAGATCTCACTCTCGTAAGTGACCGTGAAGGGATTGACAACCCCTAAGCATTGGTTGCGGGTTGCTATCGTTTTGTGTAGGTACGAGGGACTTGTGCATGGTATCCTACTGGATTGATACCTTGGTTCTCAAAAACTGAGGGAAATACTTACGCTACTTTGCTGCATCATCTTCTCCTCTTCGGGGAAATCCAACGCAGTGCTCAAGAGGTAGCATAGGGGTGGGCGCGCCCTCCACCCTCGTGGCCGCCTCGGCTGCTTCTTGACTTGCATTCCAAGTCCTCTGGATCACGGTCGTTCCAAAAATCACGCTCCCGAAGGTTTCATTCCGTTTGGACTCCGTTTGATATTCCTTTTCTTTGAAATACTGAAATAGGCAAAAAAACAGCAATACGGGCTGGGCCTCCGGTTAGTAGGTTAGTCCCAAAAATGATATAAATGTGTAAAATAAAGCCCATAAACATCCAAAAGGGGTAATATAATAGCATGGAACAATCAAAAATTATAGATACGTTGGAGACGTATCATGGAGCAGCAGCGTGGCGGCGTCGCTGCTCGGGTGAAAGGGGATCTGAGGAGGGGGAAGCGCTGGTGCGAGAGAGAAGAGGAGGGCAAGCTAGGATTAGCGGGAGGGTCGACGACCTTGTAGACAGCAGGGAGAAGCCGGATGGCTGCCGCGTGGCCATCCGCGGCCACGGACGCATGCCCGGCGACCACCACATGCGGTGATAAGTGGGAGGCAGGTGAAAGGCCCCCTAGTGGGCTGGGCTGGCTACTGTGAACTGGAAGCCCAAGTGCACAGTAGGCCTTTGACCCTTTTTTTTCTTTTTATATTTTCTGTTTTGCAAATTGTTTAGCCACCATTTGAGTTTTGTAAAAATATGTGACAGCTCAATAGATATAGTGTAATATTTACCACTGCCAGAAAATGGTTTGGAGCCAAAATGATTTCATTTGAAGTTTTAATAAATGATTTGGCACTTTAAATTTTGTTCTGATATTGTTTCTTGTTGTTTGAGTCACATAATGAATTCAAGTGATGTTGTTTTTCTGAAGATAATTAGTTATGAATTATTTGCTATTTAATGAACATTTTAGTTTCTGATTTGAACAACTTGTATTTTTCACTTTAAATTTGAATTGCAATTTGAGTTGGAATTTGAAATGAGCTATGATCCAAATGATGATCAAGCACTGATAATCATGGTGACTAGGCATTATCAGAGGGTGATCACTGTAGTGTGATACTGGGGATGTTACAAATCTCCTCCACTACAAGAAATCTTGTCCCGAGATTTAAGTGGGGAAGAGAAAAGTAACTTCGGGAGAACTAACCCTTATAGTGTTAATTATCTGGTGAACAATTCAAGGAATGTGGCAGAAGTATCTCTCGAGTTGAAACTTAAGAAAACATAAGAGTAAAGTATGAAGGTACAATAAGAAGTTTCAAGCGAATGGGCAACCGATCGATACCTGAACAAAGTGTGAGAACGGGGTTCAGAGCATCAGGAATAGATCATCTCTCGGAATGTGGCTCGCAAATTACATACAAAGTCAAGCGCTAGGAATAACTTTGGGAACAGGGAGGTACGAGAGAGTCAAGTTTTGATCCTGTGGAACTGTGGGTTATGGGCCCACCATGTGGGTTAAGAGTATGACGAGCGGTGACATCTTGCATGGTCATGATGACATGGCATGTCAGAGGATAACCTTTCAGCCATGTTGGCAACAATGTCGGTACCAAGAGCGAGGGACGAAGAGAACCATTTTCCTGCTCGTAAGACAAGATGGACCAATAGGCAAAGTTCTCGTCCATCGGTGGTTACCGGAATGTCCTCAACAATAGTAACAGGGTCTTACTAACAGAGTTGTACACCGAGGTGCTTACTTAAGAAGGGATTTACCTCTGCTCGGACAAGTTAGATTACAAGAAAGGTTAAACAAAACAATGGAAAGGAAAATGTGATTATCAGATTAAACAGACAGATGGCAAGGAAAATGTGTTTATACCTGGGTATCAAGAGTATATCTTTCCCAAGGAAAGGCATAGCATGATATACATGATAGGGCTCCAAGTATGAAACCAGTTAGACAAAGGGGCAAGGAATTTATGAGTTTTACCCATACAACGGTGTTTGGATAATTGATCAAGAAGATTTACCATTGCGCTTCCAATGTTCTTGTTGATGATCGGAGTACCACAGACATGCTTCAGGGTAGCATTGACATGGTCATCAGGGAAAGGTCAGACTTGGATACACAAAGGATCCATTGGAACAACTTATAAAATAAGTCATACAATTTCACCAAGAAAAGATGATTCTATGGACGACGAGCTCAACAACAATTCATCGAGGGGGCAAGGATGGTATTTCTCATCATGAATTCGATTGATAACCTGGAAGAGCTCAGAATGTTGATGATGATCATGACATATTCATCAAGAGGTTCCATGAAGATGTAATCGGTCGGTGATGACATCAAGTCAAAGGAATGATGAAGCGAAAGGTTATTGGAACCATGGGTACAACACAAACTCGAAATCAAGCTTGCTGTTCAAGGTGAAATGATATGATGAGGAAGATCGACATAGGCTTAGCTCATCGTCAAAAATTGTGCTCCGGGGAGAAGTACCAGGTAGCACAGTTAAAATTTAGCACGATAATGATATAGCCGATTGGGCTAGGAATGACTTGAAGGATTATTAAACTTGTAAGCAACGAAAATTACTTAGAGTTATAGAATCAGAGTGCGAAATCGATTCACATACCAGTGGTCTCGAGTGACTAATAACTCGGAACCCAAGGAATCTGGAAGCATTGAGAAGCAATACTAGAAGAAGACTCATCGGAAGCAACACAACTCTTTGATATTCTTGAGATACTAGAGGGTAATACTCGAAGGTAGATCAGAATCGAGGTGGGGCATGCGTATTGATCTGCAGAAGGCAAGCGCTATAACTTGTCCAAGAAATGGGATCAAAGAAAAACAATCATGGTCGGAACCACGGTTGCAAAGGAGAAAGCCTAGATACAAGATGAACTTATGACAAGGGGATTATTATTATGTTTATGAAAAGCTTCCATGATAAGTTCCACATCGGGTCCATGGGCATGAACACAAAGTTCAAGGTCGACTCCCACTTCTCCAAAGCATAACCTTTCATTCACTTCTTGTTTCAAAAAAGGCATTAGTGTTGAAAGTTTTACCTGGTGAAATACCAGATGAGTAATGTCGGTGCAACAGACCTGGGGCTTGTTGCCCTGACTGTGCATAGGCACAAGATCAAGACTGAAGCACCAGAGCATGACGAACAAGATACCGAGAGACTCGAAGAACCAACAAGAAGATCAGAAGGATTCAAGGCCAAGACAAAGGAGACAGATATTGTCAAAGAGAGAAGCCTCCTTTGACCGACAGGCGAGCCCGGCAAGGGACGAGGCAACCCTTGGAAGGAGATGGCCAAGGCGTCTCGGCAGGGCCTGCCGGGACTCGCGGAGACCATATTACTTCACCAACTACTCCATCTCGACCAACGTTGTTGATCAGTGCGGTGTCAAGCCGCGGAGTGATTAAGTGGCAACCATTCGCCACATGGCGACCACTTCCTACTAAGGAAACCCACAGGTGACACCCGTCCAGTGATGTGTGAGGCAAGCAAGCATGGAGCTGGCGAAATAGCCCAGCAGGCCTTGCCGGGCACCCGATGACATGACACTAGGCGGTGCATTAAATGCACGTCGTCAGCCTACAGAGTTAGGTATGATAGCACTATTTGCTATAATATCAATATATAATGACTAATTTGCCACTGTGCTGACCCCTTGATCTATAAAAGGAGGCGCATGGCAACCGTAGAAGGGGTTTGTCCGGTTCGCGACATTAGAAAGCTAGACCACTCGCTCCCCCACACAAGTAGTCGCTGTCACTCCGAAGCAACCCTTGCCGGGCAAGTGTACTACGCACCACCTCCACCTTTCCACCATCAATCCACCAAAGCAGGAGTAGGGTTTTATGCCTCACAGCGGCCCGAACCTGGGTAAAATTGCTCGCGTGATCTCTGTCGTGCTGCCTTTTGTTGGTCTGCTCTTTGTGCAACGCGACTCCCCCTTGTCAAACCAGCAAGGGGCTGTCCTGGTCCCATAGGTGGTCGTGGTTTCCCGCGACATATTTGGCGTGCCAAGTAGGGGGATCGCTTGTGCAAACCTAAAGATGTAACCAGCACGTCATCTTCACCGCCATCTGCATCTTTGACGGTGCCATCAACCATGGCGCCCAAGAAGAAGTCGGCTCCTTCGGCTCATCCATCCACCTCGAAGGCTCCGCTACCCGCAGCCTCCAATGCT
The DNA here is from genome assembly GCA_963921465.1 of Triticum timopheevii. Classification (NCBI taxonomy): domain Eukaryota; kingdom Viridiplantae; phylum Streptophyta; class Magnoliopsida; order Poales; family Poaceae; genus Triticum; species Triticum timopheevii. The sequence continues at coordinate 575,301,706 of OY997264.1, read as the reverse complement.
ACGGGGGGCGCAGAGACGCACGAGGGCGCGAACGCTGCTGGGGATGTGGTCGGAGCAGGCGGCACCGCCGCCATCCCCCTCGCGGCCGACGCAGGAGCAGAAGAGCCAGAGGAGAACGACATCAGCAACCCCTCAACGGCCGCACTCCGCCCGCCGACGGGTGCAACTACAGCGTTGGCACTCGGTCTAGGGTGAGCCACCACCCTCCGGCCGTCCTTGCCACAGGCACTACCTAGTGGATAAGTGTGCGCGGAAGGAGGAAGGGAGGAAATTGCCTGGAGAGGAAGATTGCATTGATGTTGATTCAGAGGATGATGATGAGTCCACCAGTCAGAAGAAGGCTAAGAAGCGAAGTAAGAAGCAAAGGGATAAAGCAGTATTGATTGTTGAAGGGTCGGGCACCCCAAGTACCGGCAAGATCGCCAAGACTCAGGGCCCGGCAAGGAGGTTGCCGTGTGTGCCGATTGCCGGGAGGATGCAGCTGCCAAGAAGGCCGGGAAGGGCGATGGGCCGTACTGCAAGATCCATCGGACCAAGGGCCATGACCTTCAAGAGTGCTATCAGGTTGAGCAGTTGGTCAAGAGACAGAGAGCAGAATATGAGAAGTGTGATAAGGAAAAGGGTCAGAATGTCGCTGGCGGTAAGGGCCGCGGTGATGTAGCAAATCACCCCGGCAAGCCCTTTCGGAACAAAGGAAAACCCGCCAGGGGCCAGGAGAAGGAAGTTTGTGATGATGAGAGTGATAAAGGGGATGAAGAGGAAACCAGTGAGTAGGAGCCGGCAGGGCCAGATAAGGATCAGAACAACAGCAAGCACATCAACGATGACAACCCCAAGGACGCGGCAAGGAAGAAAGTGGTGTAACACCCAGTGTACTTCTCAGCTCCTTGTTATAGGGGGCTAGGTTGAGGTACTCTGGCGTGCAAAAGTTGATCTTTGGTCTCATCATGCCCTCAAGTAAACTGCGCCACTACTTCCAAGCCCATGAGATTACGGTTGTTACTCGTTTCCCGTTGCAGCGGATACTCCAAAACCCAGAGGCTACCGGCAGAATTGTGGAGTGGGCTTTGGAGCTATCCAACATTGGTTTGAAGTTTGAGAGCACATCAACTGTCCAGAGCTGGGCGTTGGCAGAGTTTATTGCAGAATGGACGCCGGCCCCTAATGAAAAAGTGACTGAGATAGTTGTCCCCGGCAAGGAATCAACCCAAGAATGGATTATGTATTTTGATGGTGCTTTTTCCCTGCAAGGTGCGGGGGCTGGTGTGCTTGTTGTTGTCCCCTCCGGGGAATACTTGAAGTACGTTGTCCAGATGCATTTTGCACAGGAAGAAGCAACCAACAATACAGCAGAGTATGAAGGGCTCCTTGTCGGGCTCAGCATTGCATTGGAATTGGGAATTAAGAAGCTGATCATTCGAGGAGATTCACAGCTGGTGGTGAGGCAAGTTAACAAGGATTATCAAAGTCCATTGATGGAGGCATACATAGAGGAAGTGAGAAGGTTGGAGGAGCACTTTGACGGATTGCAAACAGAGCATGTACCCCGTGCGAAAAACAGCATAGCTGATCATCTATCAAAGTGTGATGTGCAGAAGCTTCCTGTGGAACCGGGGACTTTTGTTCTCCGTCTTACTCAGCACTCCGTATCCCCGGCAACAATGGCCTGGAAGAGGAGAAAGTTGAACACCGGAGAGCCTCTCCCGGTAGAGGCGTCCGCTCCCGGCAGAGACCCTGCCAGAAACAACTCCTCACAGCCTGTCGGACCACCCCCTCCAGTCGGGTCCATGAACCCCGTGTAAGAGGCTGGTGCTCCCGCAACAGAGGAGGTGCCGCTAGTCCTCGTTGCCGAGCCATAGGCTCCAACTTGGGCAAGGCATATTGCCCGCTTCCTCCAAACCTGAGAGCTTCCCAGCGGTCAAGACAAAGCTGAAAGAGTAGCCCGGAGGGCCAGTATGTATCAGTTTGTCGATGACACTCTGTACAGAAGGAGGCCCAACAGTGTGAAATTGAAGTGTGTCTGCCAGGAAGAAGGAAAGGAACTGCTGGCTGAGATACACAAAGGAATGTGCGGCTCCCACATTGGATCAAGGGCATTAGTTGCGAAAGCATTCCAGCAAGGATTCTATTGGCCCACAGCCCTCCAAGATGCGGTCGAGCTAGTCACTAAGTGTGAAGCTTGTCAGTTCCATTCCAAGAAAACCCACCTGACTGCCCAAGCGCTTCAGACAATCCCTCTATCATGGCCATTTTTGGTCTGGGGGCTCGATATCCTCGGCCCCTTCCCCCGAGCAATCGGGGGATTTGAATTCTTGTTCATTGCCATTGACAAGTTTACAAAGTGGCCAGAAGTGATTGCCGTGAGAAAGGTGACTGCTCAGTCAGCTATCAAGTTCTTGAAAGATCTGGTGTGTCGTTTTGGAGTTCCAGCAAGGATCATCACCAACAACGGCACCCAGTTCACGAGCCACGCCTTCATGCAATATGTTCATGCCCTCGGATGCAAGATCTCATTCGCCTCTGTGGCACACCCCCGGAGCAATGGACAAGCTGAGAGGGCGAACACTGAAGTGCTACATGGACTCAAGACAAGAACCTTTGATACGCTGCAGAAGCATGACAGGTGGTGGATCAAGGAGCTGCCGGTAGTTCTCTGGTCTCTCAGAACGACACCAAACCAAGCTACCGGGCAGACTCCCTTCTCCCTGGTCTATGGGGCAGAAGCAGTTATCCCCACGGAACTCATTTGTGGGTCGCCTCAAGTACTTTCTTATGACGAAATTGTACAAGATCTGCATAGGCGTGACGACGCTGTGCTGCTCGAGGAGAACCATCTTCGGGCTGCTATGCGTGTTGCACACTATCAACAAGCCCTGTGTCGCTTCATAGCCACAGGGTTCATGCCCGGTGGTTTGAGGAAGGTGACTTTGTCCTTAGGCGCGTTCAGTCCGCCAAGGGTAGACACAAGTTGTCATAAAAGTGGGAAGGCTCTTACTGGGTAGTATGAGTCACTAGATCCGGCGCAGTCCGTCTGGAGACCGGAGATGGCACTCTGTTGCAAAACTCATGGAATATTGAGCATCTCCATAAGTTCTACCCGTAAGGTGCGAGCAGCCACCAATTTGTACAGGCCTTGCCTCAGTTGCATGTAACCCCTTGTACAAAGCCAGGGCGATGACCCCGTGCAAGAGAAAATAAAGAAGCGTTGTAGGGGGGCCAACCTAGATTGCATGCATGCATGAGCATTCTAGATCACTGCATAAGCATTTCCATGAGCATCTGCATATGCATATAGATAGGATCGCATCCTATATTCATTATCATCTGCATGGAGCTATAGGTTCTCACTATGGACTTGGCTTCGACAAAGGAGTGAGAAGACTACCCGGCACTGCGATCCCGACAAGCCAAACAGATAAGTTCAACGTTTTCTCCATTCGTGTTCTGTAAGCTATAACTTGTGCGTTAGAAAACCTCGCCGCTCCTTCTAGACTTAGGTGCTCCCATTTCTGACCTGAACGCCACTTTGGTCAGGGTGGTTGTAGTTTCCTTTGATAAAATGAAGTTGGCGGGTGGCTGGCCCTTCTGTTTGTAACCCGGCAGATGAGGATCTCCGACAGATAAAAAGAGGGGCTGGCAAGATAGCCTGTCGGGGCAAACTCACTTGTTTACACTAAAGAGGTATTTCACCTCTGCATGGACATATACATGCGCGAGTTCCCGGCAAGGTTCATCTTTTTCATTAATATGCTAATACAAGTACAAGCATTACAGAACACAAAATGGACATGAGAGGTTACATTATTTGAATTAAAAATTGGCAAGTGCCCACAGATTTAAGATTGAAAAAAGATAAGTGCCCCATAATCCCCTTTCTTGTCCCTCTCCTCCCAGGCACGGCAAGTGAAGGCAAAGAGGACAAGGGAGGGGCACTGGGGAACGCGTCGATCGAGAGCATGGCAGAGGCGACCCCTCAACCACCGCCACCAGGGCCAGCAGGGCACGGCAGGGCGAACGGAGCTGCAGCCCGGGAGGAAGCCTGCTAGGCCCCAGCTGGAAGACTCCTGGAGGAGCCCAGGAGCATCATCCCCACCACTGCATCCAACTCCCCGGCAAATCGCTTTGCCGGGAAGGAGATGCGGATGCAGATGATGGTGCTGCTGCCTGATGAAGATGGTGCGGGCGGCGATCAGTTGAAGTCAAAGTCGTCGCCCTCCCACCCGCTATCATCATCATCACCGTCATGGTCCTCCTTGTCGTTGTCGCTTGAAGAGGAGCTTTCGTCGTTGGTGCAGCTCTCCGCGCAAAAGCCTAAGAGAATTCCCGAGCACCCGAAGACCTTGATGGAGAGCAGACCGCTCTCCATTAATTTCAACTGGAGAACATGCCCCTCCGTCAAGCTATGGGCATGGGCAAAGGTCTTCCAACCACGGTGGAGATACATAACATGAGGAGCAGGGAAGTCGACATCGACCCACATGCCGCCATTCCCACAGCCCCTCATGTGCAACCTCAAGGCATGCGGTGGATCGAGCTCCATTTCCCAGGCGAACAGGGTAGGGAGACGAACATGGCCGCACAGAGGCTTGTACAACCTAATGAAGAACTCTTGGGGCTGATCTCCAGCATGGCCTTCCATCGGGGGAGGAGCCGCCGACGGAGGTGCAACCGAAGCACCGCCCCGTCCTCCTCTTCCTCGAGTGCCATGATGACCTCGACCTCGCCCCCTCCCACCTCCTCTCACAGCAGGCTCCGCTGCTGCGAGCTCTGGAGGAAGAGGAATGCGCTGTCGAGTGGAAGCCCTCATCACCGCTGCTGGAGCACCAGCACGCCCTCGCCCTCTCACCATGGCAAGCGGAAGAAGACTACAAAGAAAGAAGAAGAGGGAGGTGCGTATGAAAAGGCACTGTCCCTATTCCCTTTTTATAGAAGGGCAGGGCCAGGGGCTGGCCTCTCACCCCAAGAGCGGCCGCCCCGCTCGCCCAGTATGGCCCCCAGAGACGTGGGGAATCAGGACTGACCCGCTGCTCCAACCAGCGACGCCTGATATCCCACCACGGCACTCACACCCGTGCTCTCCCCGGCCACCACCTACCCTTCTTGAGGCATGAAGAACACGTGGCGGGTGGGTCAGAAGCACATAGGCAAGTGGGATGGCCGTTTCCACCCCATGATCGTGGGGCACGAGCGCCATGAGGCCACGATCCGAGCCTTTTTTGTAATGACGTGCACGACGCGCGGGGAAATCGGAAACTGGCCCGAAATCAAGGCTATTGAAGAAGCAAAGAAGATCTCAAGGGACCAACCTCTTCAGCAGTGTTGCCTGTGCACTTATTAGGCCCTACCCCGATGACTCCCGGCAGCGTGTTCGGGGCAGGCCCGGGGTCTTCTGTCGGTGCAACAGACCCGGGGCCTGTTGCCCTGACTGTGCACAGGCACAAGATCAAGATTGAAGCACCGGAGCAGGATGAACAAGATAGCAAGAGACTCGAAGAACCAACAAGAATATCAGAAGGATTCAAGGCCAAGACAGAAGAGACAGATATTGTTAAAGAGAGAAGCCTCCTTTGTCGGGCAAACGAGCCCAGCAAGGGGCGAGCCCCCCCCCCCCCCCCCCCCGGAAGGAGATGGCCAAGGCGTCCCGGCAGGGCCTGCCGAGGGTCACGGAGACCAGATTACTTCACCAACTACTCCACCTCGACCCACGTCGTCGATCAGTGCAGTGTCAAGCCGCGGAGTGATTAAGTGGCAACCATTCGCCACATGGCGGCCACTTCCTACTAAGGAAACCCATAGATGACATCAGTGCGGTGTCAAGCCGCGAAGAAATTGGTGAACTCTCATGTGCTTTACTTATATTATTTTGAGAGTCTTTAAGCAGCATGGTAATTTGCTTAGGTTATGAATTTAGTCCTAATATGATGGGCATCCAAGAGGGATATAATAAAAACTTTCATATATAGTGCATTGAATACTATGAGAAGTTTGATTCCCTATGATTGTTTTGAGATATGAGGATGGTAATATTAGAGTCATACTAGTGAGTAATTGTGGATTGTAGAAATACTTGTGTTGAAGTTTGTGATTCCCGTAGCATGCACATATGGTGAACCATTATGTGATAAAGTCGGAGCATGATTTATTTATTGATTGTCTTCCTTATGAATGGCGGTCGGGGACGAGCGATCGTATTTTCCTACCAATCTATCCCCCTAGGAGCATGCGTGTAGTACTTTGTTTCGATGACTAATAGATTTTTGCAATAAGTATGTGAGTTCTCTATGACTAATGCTGAGTCCATGGATTATACGCACTCTCACCCTTCCACCATTGCTAGCCTCTCTAGTACCGCGCAACTTTCGCCGGTACCATACACCCACCATATACCTTCCTCAAAACAGACACCATACCTACCTATTATGGCATTTCCATAGCCATTCCGAGATATATAGCCATTCCGAGATATATCATGCAACTTTCCACCGTTCTGTTTATTATGACATGCTTCATCATTGTCCTATTGCTTTGCATGATCATGTAGTTGACATTGTATTTGTGGCAAAGTCACTATTCAAATTTTCATACATGTCACTCTTGATTCAGTGCACATCCCGGTACACCACCGGAGGCATTCATATAGAGTCACATTTTGTTCTAAGTATCGAGTTGTAATTCTTGAGTTGTAAGTAAATAAAAGTGTGATGATCTTCATTACTAGAGCATTGTCCCAGTGAGGAAAGGATGATGGAGACTATGATTTCCCCACAAGTCGGGATGAGACTCCGGACAAAAAATAATTAAACAAATGAGGCAGAAAAAAAAGAGCCCAAAAAAATCAAAAAAATGAGAGAAAGAGAGAGAAGGGGCAATGCTACTATCCTTTTACCACACTTATGCTTCAAAGTAGCACCATGATCTTCATGATACAGAGTCTCCTATCTTGTCACTTTCATATACTAGTGGGAATTTTTCATTATAGAACTTGGCTTGTATATTCCGACGATGGGCTTCCTCAAATGCCCTAGATCTTCATGAGCAAGCAAGTTGGATGCACACCCACTTAGTTTCTTTTTGAGCTTTCACACACTTATAGCTCTAGTGCATTCATTGCATGGCAATCCCTACTCACTCACATTGATATCTATTGATGGGCATCTCCATAGCCCGTTGATAAGCCTAGTTGATGTGAGACTATCTCCTTCTTTTGTCTTCTCCACAACCACCATATTCTATTCCACATATAGTGCCATGTCCATGGCTCACGCTCATGTATTGCGTGAAAGTTGAAAAGGTTTGAGAACATCAAAAGTATGAAACAATTGCTTGGCTTGTCATCGGGTTTGTGCATGATTTGAGTATTTTGTGTGATGAAGATGGAGCATAGCCAGACTATATGATTTTGTAGGGATAAGCTTTCTTTGGCCATGTTATTTTGAGAAGACATGATTGCCTTGTTAGTATGCTTGAAGTATTATTGTTTTTATGTCAATATTAAACATTTGTTTTGAATCTTACGGATCTGAATATTCATGCCACAATAAAGAAGATTACATTGATAAATATGTTAGGTAGCATTCCACATCAAAATTTATGTTTTTATCATTTACCTACTCGAGGACGAGCAGGAATTAAGCTTGGGGATGCTTGATACGTCTCCAACGTATCTATAAGTTTTTATTGTTCCATGCTATTATATCATCCATCTTGGATGTTTTATATGCATTTATATGCTATTTTATATGATTTTTGGGACTAACCTATTAACCTAGAGCCCAGTGCGAGTTTCTGTTTTTTCCTTGTTTTTGAGTTTCGTAGAAAAGGAATATCAAACCGAGTCCAATTGACCTGAAAATTTATGGAGATTATTTTTGGACCAGAAGAAGCCCACGGAGCATCGCATATGGACCAGAAGAGTTCCGAGGCCACCACGAGGGTGGAGGGCACGCCCCCTACCTCGTGGACCCTCCATGACTTGTTCCCAACGGCAACACCTCTTATATATCCCCAAACTTCTAGAACAAAACCTAGATAGGGAGTCCCGCCGCCGCAAGCCTCTGTAGCCACCAAAACTAATCGGGACCCTGTTCTGGCATCCTGTCGGAGGGGGAACCATCACCGGTGGCCATCTTCATCATCCCAGCGCTCTCCATGACGAGAGGGAGTAGTTCACCCTCGGGGCTGAGGGTATGTACCAGTAGCTATGTGTTTGGTCTCTCTCTCTCTCTCTCTCTCTCTCTCTCTCCCTCTCTCGTGTTCTTGATATGGCACGATCTTGATGTACTGCGAGCTTTGCTATTATAGTTGGATCTTATGATGTTTCTCCCCCTTTACCTTCTTGTAATAGATTGAGTTTTCCCTTGAAGTTATCTTATCGGATTGAGCCTTTAAGGATTTGAGAACACTTGATGTATGTCTTGCATGTGCTTATCTATGGTGACAATGGGATATTCACGTGATCCATTTTATGTATGTTTTGGTGATCAACTTGCGGGTTATGTGACCTTGTGAACTTATGCATAGGGGTTGGAACATGTTTTCGTCTTGACTCTCCGGTAGAAACTTTGGGGCACTCTTTGAAGTTCTTTGTGTCGGTTTGAATAGATGAATCTAAGATTGTGTGATGCATATCGTATAATCAAACCCACGGATACTTGAGGTGACATTGGAGTATCTAGGTGACATTAGGGTTTTGATTGATGTGTGTCTTAAGGTGTTATTTTACTACGAACTCTAGGGCTGTTTGTGACACTTATAGGAAAAGCCCAATGGATTGATCGGAAAGAATAACTTTCAGGTGGTTTCGTACACTACAATAATCTCTTTGTTTGTTCTCCGCTATTAGTGACTTTGGAGTGACTCTTTGTTGCACGTTGAGGTATTGTTATATGATCCAATTATGTTATTATTGTTGAGAGAACTTGCACTAGTGAAAGTATGAACCCTAGGCCTTGTTTCCAAGCATTGCAACACCGTTTTCGCTCACTTCTACCGCTTGCTACCTTGCTTTTTTTATATTTTAAAATTACAAAAACCTATATCTACCATCCATACTACACTTGTATCACCATCTCTTCGCCGAACTAGTGCACCTATACAATTTACCATTGTATTGGGTGTGTTGGGGACACAAGAGACTCTTTGTTATTTGGTTGCAGGGTGGTTTGAGAGAAACCATCTTCATCCTACCCCTCCCACGGATTGATAAACCTTATGTCATCCACTTGAGGGAAATTTGCTACTGTCCTACAAACCTCTGCACTTGGAGGCCCAACAATGTCTACAAGAAGAAGGTTGCATAGTAGACATCAGTGACAGACCTATTGCAGGAGCAGATGCAGACGTTATGAACGTTTGGCAAGCTCGATATGATGACTACTTGATAGTTTAGTGCATCATGCTTTACGACTTAGAACCGAGACTTCAAAAATGTTTTGACGCCACGGAGCATATGGGATGTTCCAAGAGCTGAAATTGGTATTTCATACTCATGCCCGTGTCAAGAGGTATGAGACCTCTGGCAAGTACTTTGCCTACAAGATGGAGGAGAATAGCTCAATCAGTGAGCATGTGCTCAGAATGTCTGGGTATTAGAATCGCTTGAATCAAGTGGGAGTTAATCTTCCAGATAATATATTTATTGACAAAGTTCTCTAGTCACTATCACCAAGCTACTAGAACTTCGTGATGAACTATAATATGTAGACGAAAATGATTCCAAAGTTCTTCGTGATGCTGAAATCGGTGAAGGTAGAAATCAAGAAAGAGCATCAAGTGCTGATGGTTAACAAGACCACTGGATTCAAGAAAAAGGGCAAGGTAAAGAAATGGAACTTCAAGAAGAATGGCAAGCAAGTTGCCACTCCTGTGAAGAAGCCCAAAGCCGGACACAAGCCTGAAACTGAGTACCTCTACTGCAAAGGAAATGGCCACTGAAAGTGGAACTGTCCCAAATACTTGGTGGAGAAGAAGGCTGGCAAAGTGAACAAAGATTTATTTGATATACATGTTACTGATGTGTACCTTACTAGTATTCATAGTAGCCCCTGGGAATTTGATACCGGTTCAGTTGCTAAGATTAGTAACTCGAAACAGGAGTTGCAGAATAAACACAGACTAGTTATAGGCTAGGTGACGATGTGTGTTGGAAGTGATTCCAAGGTTGATACGATCACCATCGCACACTCACTCTACCTTTGGGATTAGCGTTGGTGTTGAGCATGAATATGATTTGATCATGTTTGTTGTAATACGGTTTTTCATTTAAGTCAAAGAATAATTGTTGTTCTGTTTACATGTATAAAACCTTCTATGGCCATACACCCAATGTGAATGGTTTATTGAATCTCGATCGTAGTGATACACATATTCATAATATTGATGCCAAAAAATGCAAAGTTGATAATGATAGTGCAACATACTTGTGGCACTGCCATTTAGGTCATATTGGTGTAAAGCGCATGAAGAAACTCCATGCAGATGGGCTTTTGGAATCACTTGATTATGAATCATTTGATACTTGCGAACCATACCTCATGGGCAAGATGACTAAAACTTCATTCCGGAACAATGGAGAGAGCTAGTGACTTATTGGAAATAATACATACCGATGTATGCGTCCGATAAGTATTGAAGCACGTGGCGGGTATCATTATTTTCTGACCTTCACAGATGATTTGACCGGATATGGGTATATCTACTCAATAAAACACAAGTCTGAAACATTTGAAAAGTTCAAAGAATTTTATAATGAAGTGGAGAATCATCGTAACAAGAAAATAAAGTTTCCACAGTCTGATCATGGAGGCAAATATTTGAGTTACGTGTTTGGCCTTTATTTAAAACAATGTGGAATTGTTTCACAACACCTGGAACACCACAGCGTAATGGTGTGCCCGAACGTTGTAACCGTACTTTATTAGATATGGTGCGATATATGATGTCTCTTACCGATTTACCACTATCGTTTTGGTGTTATGCATTAGAGACAGCTGCATTCAGGTTAACCAGGGCACCGTCTAAATCCGTTGAGACGGCACCGTATGAACTGTGGTTTGGCAATAAACCTAAGTTGTCATTTCTTAAAGTTTGGGGATGCGATGCTTATGTCAAAAAGGCTTCAGCCTGATAAGCTCGAACCCAAATCGGAGGAGTGCGTCTTCATAGGATACCCTAAGGAAACAATTGGGTACACCTTCCATCACAGATCTGAAGGCAAGATCTTTGTTGCTGAGAATGGGTCCTTTCTAGAGAAGGAGTTTCTCTCAAAAGAAGTGAGTGGGAGGAAAATAGAACTTGATGAGGTAAGTGTACCTTCTCTCGAATTGGAAAGTAGTACATCAGAAAAAAATTGTTTCCGTGATGCCTACACCAACTAGAGAGGAAGCTAAAGATGATGATCATGAAACTTCAGATCAAGTTACTACTGAATTTCGCAGGTCAACCAGAGCACGATTTGCACCAGAGTGGTACGGTAATCATGTCCTAGAAGTCATGTTACTAGACCAAGGCGAACCTACGAACTATGAAGAAGCTATGATGAGCCCAGATTCTGACAGATGGCTTGAGGCCATGAAATCTGAGATAGGATCCATATATGAGAACAAAGTGTGGACTTTGGTGGATTTACCCGATGATTGGCGACCCATAGAGAATAAATGGATCTTCAAGAAGAAGACCGACGGTGATGGTAATGTTACTGTCTATAAAGCTCGACTTGTTACAAAAGATTTTCAACGAGTTCAAGGAGTTGACAACAATGAGACTTTCTCACCCGTAGCGATGCTTAAGTCTGTCTGAATCATGTTAGCAATTGACACATTTTATGAAATTTGGCAAATGGATGTCAAAACTGCAATCCTTAATGGATTTCTTAAAGAAGAGTTGTATATGATGCAACCAGAAGGTTTTGTCGATCCTAAAGGTGCTAACAAAGTGTGCAAGCTCCAGCGATCCATCTATGGACTGGTGCAAGCATCTCGGAGTTGGAATATATGCTTTGATGAAGTGATCAAAGCATATGGTTTTATACAGACTTATGGTGAATCCTGTATAAAGTGAGTGGGAGCTCTGTAGCATTTCTGATATTATATGTGGATGACATATTGTTGATTGGAAATGATATAGAATTTCTAGATAGCATAAAAGGATACTTGAATAAGAATTTTTCAATAAAAGACCTCGGTAAAGCTACATATGTATTGGGCATCAAGATCTATAGAGATAGATTGAGACGCTTAATAGGACTTTCATAAAGCACACACCTTGATAAGATTTTGAAGGAGTTCAAAATGGATCAGTCAATGAAGGAGTTCTAGCCTGTATTGTAAAGTGTGAAGTTGAGTAAGACTCAAAGCCCGACCATGACAAAAGATATAAAGAGAAGGAAAGTCATTCCCTATGCCTCAGCCATAGGTTCTATAAACTATGCCATGTTGTGTACCAGACCTGTTGTGTGCCTTGCTATGAGTTTTCAAGGGGGTACAATAGCGATCCAAGAGTAGATCACTCAATAACGGTCAAAATTATCCTTAGAGGACTAAGGAAATGTTTCTCGGTTATGGATGTGATAAAGGGTTCATCGTAAAGGGTTACGACGATGGAAGCTTTAACACTAATCTAGATGACTCTGAGTCTCAATCTGGATACGTATTGAAAGTGGGAGCAATTAGCTAGAGTAGCACCATGCAGATCTTTGTAGACATAGAAATTTGCAAATATACAGACGGATCTGAACGTAATAGACTCATTGACTAAACTTTTCTCACAAGAAAAACAAGATCACACCTTAGTACTCTTTGGGTGTTAATCACATGGCGATGTGAACTAGATTATTGACTCAACCCTTTGGGTGTTAGTCACATGGCGATGTGGACTATGGGTGTTAATCACATGAGATGTGAACTATTGGTGTTAAATCACATGACGATGTGAACTAGATTATTGACTCTAATGCAAGTTGGAGACTGAAGGAAATATGCCCTAGAGGCAATAATAAAGTTGTTATTTTATATTTCCTTATACCATGATAAATGTTTATTAGTCATGCTAGAAATGTATTAACCGGAAACTTGATACATGTGTGGATACATAGACAAAACACTGTGTCCCTAGTAAGCCTCTACTAGACTAGCTCGTTAATCAAAGATGGTTAAGTTTCCTAACCATAGACATGTGTTGTCATTTGATGAACGGGATCACATCATTAGGAGAATGATGTGATGGACAAGACCCATCTGTTAGCTTAGCATTATGATCGTTCAGTTTTATTGCTATTGCTTTCTTCATGTCAAATACATATTCCTTCGACTATGAGATTATGCAACTCCCAGATACCAGAGGAATGCCTTGTGTGCTATCGAACTTCACAATGTAACTAGGTGATTATAAAGATGCTCTACAGGTATCTCCGAAGGTGTTTGTTGGGTTGGCATAGATCGAGATTAGGATTTGTCACTCCAAGTATCGGAGAGGTATCTCTGGGCCCTCTCGGTAATACACATCATAAGAAGCCTTGCAACGAAAGTGAATAATGAGTTAGTTGCAGGATGATGTATTACGGAATGAATAAAGAGACTTGCTGGTAACGAGATTGAACTAGGTATGAAGATACCGACGATCGAATCTAGGGCAAGTAACATACCAATGACAAACGGAATAACGTTTGTTGTCATAACGGTTTGACCGATAAAGATATTCGTAGAACATGTGGGAGACAATATGAGCATCCAGGTTCCGCTATTGGTTATTGACCGGAGAGGTGTCTCAGTCATGTCTACATAGTTCTCGAACCCGTAGGGTCCGCACGCTTAACGTTCGATGACGATATTGTATTATATGAGTTATGTGATTTGGTGACCGAATGTTGTTCGGAGTCCCGGATGATATCACGGACATGACGAGGATTCTCGAAATGGTCGAGAGGCAAAGATTGATATATAGTACGATAGTATTCAAACACGGAAGTGTTCCGGAGAGTACCGGGTACGTATCGGGTCACCGGAAGGGGTTCTGGGCACCCCCAGCAAAAGATATGGGCCTATTGGGCCAAGAGGGGAAATGCACCAGCCAACAGGGGCTGGTGCACCCCCTGTCGGTGTGAAATCCGGCGTATCTCGTAGTAGGGGTCCTAAGCTAGGCGTCTTGGTGCGATGGTAATATGGACACGGGGTTTTACCCAGGTTCGGGCTCTCTCGAAGAGATAATACCCTGCATCCTGATTTTGATTGTATTCATATGGGGGGTTAGTATAGAGTACATGTATCTACCACGAGATTGATCTAATGAATATAAGTTCCTCTATTGACTAGCCTGGCCTCGGTTTATATAACACACCGGAGGCCTAGGGTTTTTAGGAGAGTCCTTGGCTTGAGCCCAAGTCTTGTGGAGTCTTCCTTGTATGTAGCATGGGCTGCCTAAAGTGGCCCATCAGTGAATTGCCATGGGGGTCCTTGGCCCGATCCAGCTGGTCGGGAGACGACTGGTGAGTACCCCCTAGTCCAGGACACCGTCAGTAGCCCCCTGAACAGGTCTTCAAGTTGGGGATGCTCCTCGATTCTTCCGAACTGTTCTTCATCTTCGATCGTCGGTCTTGAAAATTGGTTCAACAAATCTTCTCATCTTCGATCTTGAGGATCGCCGAAGTGAATTCGAAGAGTTTACACATTGGGTATCCGAGGAGCCCCTTTAAGTTCTCGACCTTTATCAATGCCTTGTTATTTTTTACGCCACATCTCGGGTTTGAAGTTGTTCCCATGCGGCGGTGTCCTCTTGCATCCGAGCTCCAACGCCAGACTGCATTCGAGGTATCTTTTGTAGCCTAGCACCAACGCCGGACTGTATCCAAGCTCCAACGCCGGACTATATCCAAGGTGTCATAGATCACCTTGGCTTGAAAAATTTTGAAGGAGGTTATCCGAGCTTAACGCTGTAAAGTTCTCTATGGAGCCAGCCGCTTGCAGCCGAACTTTATACCACACTGCTTCCGAGGTGATGCACCACCTCAGACTCGGGCTGATTGTTTGCATAGATGCAATTTATTTACTGACAAGATATATAGCCAATAGCCCTCAAGGTGTGTGTCGGCCTAAAATCCGAGATGCACATTAGAGGAGATAGTGATCGGCGGACGGGCCCTTGAGAGAGGGTTTTGAGAAGTCGTCGTAATATATTAGCTTGATGCCGGATAAGTCCTAGTTAGTACCTATTGTTGTTCGAAGACGTGTTTGCCCATAGTTCGGTCAAGCCAGACACTGAGCACTTTGAATTTTTTGCATTAAATAGGCAATGTTCCCCCGAGACACTGGTCGGGTGGCAACACCAGATCAGGGGATCGATGTGCCCCTTAATATTAGTAAATGATAAGCCCGAAGCCCAGTAGCCCCCGAGCCTTAATGCGAGCACGGGTGGCCGAATTAAGGATCGATATCCGGTGTAAAATCACAAGTTATGTGTAATGATTCTATGTATCCAAGTACTCTACATCATTAATGCTCAGATCCGCACTGTACAAAACTTTGTTTACCGACCATCGGCTTCAACCTCCTCGGCCAGTAGCCGGGGAGTGTTTGTCCTACTTTATAAAGCCGTTATAAGGGCAAAGATTTACGGCAAACAAGGCAATCCGGCCATACAGTTTTATAAACAAAGGTATGCGGAGAGAATGTTATATTACTATTTAATGTAAGAAACATCTTTCAAAGCAAATAGTCCCGCTATCGGTTCCTTTCTTTGGGTTGTCATGCCGACCACGATCATGAAATCTCACCTCCAATCAATGCGGGAGGAAAATATTGAGAATTTAGTGTGGGGAAAGTTCCCGAACTCGATGGTCTTAATGAACCGAATTTTCACTTCCGTCATTGCCGACCAATTATATTCTTAAAGTAGCTAGCTTTCGGCTTCACCTAGTCTGAGGTACTAATTCGGATTACCCGGTAGTAACAATCACAGAGGTGCTCCCTTTACCCCCTAGCCGAATAATCGGGAACGTGGGGTTAAACACAGGAGCCAGGCAACCCAGCTTGGCAAAAATCTTAAGTCAAATTTGATGCATATTTATGGCTTTCTAACGATGATTACGAAAGGCAGCGCTTGTATACTGAATACAAATGTTGATGATATGTTTATTTTGACTCCGTTGCAACTGTTTATCAGTTGAAAGTGTCCCATCGTTCGCTTCCACCCCCTTGTAGATGCTACACGTGGTGTTTCCGCAATAACAAAACAACCCTTAGTCGACATCTCGGTGCCCGGAGGCGGTTGTGTTAGCGGAAACAAGGCAATCAGATATGCGGATTTTATAGCTTTCACTTAGTCATAGGAGCTTAAAGTTGGGAGGCCAGTTACTAGCCCCCGGTTAGTGTTTGGCGACAACCGAGGTAAAGCCGTAAACACTTCGGCCAATGTTACGAACGGCCCGTCATTTAACACGGGGTGACCTCTATCGATCTTATAGTTTAACACAGTCATCGGATCACTGACCAGTTCGCGCTTATTGTGACAGTCGGTTTTTGGCTTTCTCCACCAAGGTGCTTAACCATGCGAACTGGAAGCACAATCGCAGTGGTTCTCCCTTTGCACACCTAACCAAACAAAGCGGAATGTAGGAGGCAAGCATAGGAGCCGGGCAATCCAACAATTGACCGAAGACACAATTCGAAACCGATGCATATAAAGCAATGTTCGAGAACGCTTTGCTGAGGACTCTATGGGGTACCTTGGTTTTGGTGGGTTCGGCTGTAGTCTCAGCCCCCCGTTAATATTGCCAATGCTTTAAAGGCGTCTAGCGTTGCACTGCTCGGGAACTAGTCCTGATGTGGCATATATTTTGTCAACGCCAAGGTGTAGTTCGGCAGGAAAGATGCTGAGTTGTGGGTCAAAAAAGATCTCCCGAGATGAATTATTATGCAGGGCACCTCAATCATGAGGATGTCCCGCTTCCTGAAAAAAATACAGACAGCTAAAAAAGTGCCATAAGCTCGAAAAGCCAAAAACTTATGTAAAAGCTTGACGTCCGAACTAAATCAAGATTTTGGTGCCAATCCGAACATTGGACTTAAAATTTGTGTGCTTCTGTCGTACTTTAACATGACACATCCAGTCTCAAGACTTCAAGAGGGTCAGCATATGGCTTCAACTTCCTATCCCGAAGGCGGAGTAGTTCTCGTTAGGCCAGTTTATCAAACTAAACTCGAGCGGCTTTGAGAGAGAAACTAGGCTCCCCGACTGTTGACCACACACTCGCGTCATAAAAAGGAGTGATAGAAAAAAAGACTTTGCAACGACCGAGAAGAAAACACATTTACTATAAAACAGCTCATATAAATTTTAAGAGCCCCTAGTTAACATGGGAAAGGAAGTGTTTTAAACAAACAATGTTTGTTGACAAAGTAAGGTTTTTGTTTAACATAAATATAAAGTTTGGTCGAATCAAACAAGGATTGAAAAAAATTTGAGCATGGAAGCGACTTAGCTGGTTAATATGCTCGGTGTTGATGACATAGTCCGAGCTTTCGGCGGGGCGAGGTCCCAGCCCCCAAGCCAGTCCCGAGGTGGCGGAGCGAAGAGCTCGGCACTCCGAAGTGGCGACGTAGCACGGCCAATGTGGCGAGGTGGAACCCCCAGTCCGACTGGGGCGACAGAGCAGGCCGGCAGTATGACGCGAAGTCTCCGGCGTGGGTTAATGAAGTGATGACGAAGCCCCCAGTCCAGCCGAGGTGACTTGGTACATCGGTACGCCGAGGTGATAGGGCTGCCCAACCTGGATCATTTACCTGTGCACAGAACATAGTGCAAGCCGGAGATAATAGTTATAAGAATAGATTAAACAAGATTCGTAGCATAATAAATAATCTATGTAAAGTGAGTAATAAAAGAAATATGGCCCTTGTGCCGAACATTCAATGAGGTAGAGCTCTCTCAGCGATGCTGAAGTCCCTGAGGCGATCGAACATGTCGGTATGGCAATTCGACCAACAAGGTGATCACGCGAGCCGATTTATGCCGATTGGGACGACGACGCCGGCTTGCCGAAGTGACCGTGTGACGAAGTCAAAGTCGATTACCTACACATGTAAAATAGTGCAGTCCAAATATATAAAAAATCCTTGCATAATTAATTTACGCAAAATAATTTATTTAAAGAGATGTGGCCTGGCGCCGAAGTCAATGTTGATGCAGGGCGCCGGCGTGATGCGGCCAAGGCGTGACAAAGCCTGAATTCGCAGGACGGTCTGAGTTCCGGGTGCGGCGTTCGCCGAACCGCGGACGAAAATTGACCGAACCGGCACGACATCGTCGTTAATGTGGTCATAATTTAACAGACCTGTGTGTAGAGGATGGAACAAACCAGAGCAATAATTCCTTGAGAAAAAAAACCTATGCTAACAAAAATTACTAGGATTAATAGCACCTAATTTATTTGTTCAATAGTGATAATAGTAATCCGAAGAAAAACATGCGGACCTTCATGGATTTACCTCTACTGCATGGAGGTAAGCCGTACTAGTAATAGTACTGGCAAAAGCTCTAGAAGTGCATGTAATAAGACAAATAATTAACAAAAAACATGTACTGCCTGAATTAAATAATAAAGAAAAAAGAGAAGGATTGGGTCTCCCTATATGTCGCCGAGCGGCGCGTGTTCGGCTGGAACCCGCGATTGCACAACATCTTCTCACAAGTCGCGTCTGCTGCTTGCCCGTCGTAGCAGACCTCAGATCCGATGTATAAACAGGCAGCGTACACAGCCGCCGCCGCTAAAATTTTCTGTTTGAGCAAGAAGGCGACAGCAGAACGGAGCAAGTAAAAGGAAGCAATATGTACGCCACTAGTACCAACCAATACCAAGGCTAGATTAACTTTGATCTTTTAGGCGGAGTGGTAGTATTCGGACTACTACTAGAATCCAATGACCAAATATAAGGTAGAGTGCTGCAGAGCTATTACTAATTAACTGGGGGTAGTAGTACGTTTAGGGTATGCTCTAATCAAAGAAAAAAAGAGTAGCAGAAAACAATGCGCAGCTAGAAGCTGAATTAAAAAAGGGAAGAAAAACGAATCTGGTTGATGTGTTGCCGCCGATCTGAACTCCGGTCGGCCGGCCACACGCACTGTTCTTTCATATATAATTTTTGATTTGATCCGTACAAGGAATCCGCCAGCTTCAGGCTGCTGTTTGTACGCGCACTGCTCGAGGATCTTTACGGCGCGCAGGGTAGCTCGCGTCCGACCTAACGTCAGACGGCGGACACAATAGTCGCCGCCTAAATTTACACGGTTCTGATCTGATCGGCCCTCTGCTGACTATGATTTGATCTGCGGACAAAACAATGGAAGCGACAGAAAAATCATTTTCTTATAAACCAGTGTATACAATACTGATCTAATCGAAAAAACATCATCTGATTATTGTTTTTATTCCCCTCAGACCACGACGAACACCAAGCAAGCTTTTAATGAAAGCACCAATGTTGGTGTGAAATCCGGCGTATCTCGTAGTAGGGGTCCTAAACTAGGCGTCTTGATGCGATGGTAACATGGACACAGGGTTTTAGCTAGGTTCGGGCTCTCTCGAAGAGATAATACCCTACATCCTGTTTTTGATTGTATTCATATAGGGGGATAGTACATAGTACATGTATCTACCACGAGATTGTTCTAATGAATATAAGTTCCTCTGTTGACTAGCCTGGCCTCGGTTTATATAACACACCGGAGGCCTAGAGTTTTTAAGAGAGTCCTTGGCTTGAGCGCCAAGTCTTGTGAAGTCTTCTTTGTATGCGGCATGGGCTTCCTAAAGTGGCCCATCAGTGAATCGCCATGGGGGTCCTCGGCCCGATCCAGCTGGTCGGGAGACGACTAGTGAGTACTCCCTAGTCCAGGACACCGTCACCCCCCATATGGGCCGAACCAGGAGGAGAAGGAAAGAGGGGGAGGGAAAAGGAAAGGGGGGATTCGGCCTCCCCCTTCCTTCCCTCCTCCCTCCTCTTTCCTTCCTCTCTGGCAAATAAGGAGGGGGCCAATTGGGGAGGAACCCCAAGTAGGATTTGGCCTACTTGGGTGTCCCTGGCTGCCTCCCCTCTCCCCCCAACCTATATATATGTGAGGGGCGCCCCTGGAACACATACCAGATCAATTGTTAGCCGTGTACGGCGTCCCCCTCCACCCTTTACACCCTCGATCATATTTTCGTAGTGCTTAGGTGAAGCCCTGCGAGGATCACTTCACCATCACCGTCACCACGCCGTCGTGCTGACGAAACTCGTCTACTACCTCGACGACCTGCTGGATCAAGAAAGCGAGGGACGTCACCGAGCTAAACGTGTGCAGAACTCAGAGGTGTCGTACGTTCGGTACTCGATCGGTGGATCGTGAAGAAAGTTCGACTACATCAACCGCGTTGTGAAATGCTTCTGCTAACGGTCTACGAGGGTACGTAGACACACTCTCCCCCTCATTGCTATGCATCTCCTAGATAGATCTTGCGTGAGCGTAAGAATTTTTTTGAAATTGCATGCTACGTTCCCCAACACTTTCGTTATAAATAGAATGGTCTTTTACTTTCCGTAGACCTGATAACTTACATATGAACATTGTGGTAACTTTGACCCAGAGAAAACAAAAGTTGTTGAAACATGTCTCGGTAAATTATGTGCAAAAAACATGGTAATTTACGAACCGCACACCTATCAAACACCATGGTAACTTTTCACCCAGCGGGAAAAAAGTCTTCAAAACATATACAGATATACTAAAGTTATCATTGTGCCCATACTAAAGTTATCATGCTTCTCATGCTATAATTACTAGTCTTCTCATGATATAGTTACCGTCCTTATCATGCTAATCTTTACTAGGTTGCTAGTGTTGAAGTTACCAAGATTATCATTGCATAATTATCACTTTGCTCATGTCAAAATTAAATTTTGTGTTGATATCAGGTTGCTCATGCCAAAGTTACCAAACATAAAAGCCACCGCCATCGAAGATCCAGGGCCGTCGTCCCAAGCACCAAAGATCCCGAGTCGCCAAAGATGACGTATTTCGCGAGATATGAAAACGAAGGGCCTCGCCGCTTCCGACGCCGGGTGAGTTTTGCCCGGCAGGGCCTGCCAGCGGAGGCGAGGGGGAGAGAGGGTTGGAGAGGAGGAGGTTGCCCGGTGACTAGGGTTTTGCTTGGAGCTACTCAATCAGCTGCTTATCAATCCCCATATCCACTACCTTAATTTTCTCCCTCGAGTTATACGCGGTCAAACTTGCCAACAAACCAAAACTGGGTTTCAACGCTAACCATCGATCAGTGCACTTATAAACATCACACTAGCGCATCGAGAACAATCGTTGGTGTGAATTAGGCAGTTTATGGACTTTTGTAGCTCCCCACGGGGCTTTTGCACTAATGGGTTCATGTTACGCCAATTTGAACTTGCTATGTCTGTTCTATTGCGGGCTTATAAGGCAATCTGATTAATTCTCTGGTCGAATTGTTGTTTTTTTTCTGTATTCCTTATTTATCCACTTGGGCAATCTGGTTGGTTCTTTGCGCCAATCTTTGGCATGGGAGCGATATTGATTCATCCATTTCTTCCAAGGATTTCATAATTGGACGTTGCAGAATGAAAAATAATGAAGTCTTTTCTTGATCATTTATCAACACTTTGCTATTTATTGGTTTTGTCTAATGATTAATTAACAGGGTTCACTGGATCATTGATACATATAATATCCAAATACCAAATACTCTCAGTATGTAACCCACAAAAAGATTAAAGAAGAGTTGTTTTGGTGAACATCAAAGGAAAAAACTTGCTATTCTTCTGTAAAAACATAATCTTCAAGGTCAAATGACTGATTTACCTATTCAAAGCAATTTACGTGAGGGATTTTCTTTGACATAATATATAATTTCCTGCTATGGAGCCCGCAAAGGGGTTATAGATACCGTTGTAAGAAACAAGCAACACATGGTGGATATCTTACATGTGGACTTGTTGAAGTTGTTCTACATATTATTGTGTGTAGAAGATATTATGGTACTATTCGACGGTATTTCTGTAAGTCCAAAATAGGATGACATTGCCAACAAACTGAAATATGAGTTTCAACGCTCACCATCCATCACAGAAAACTTATAATCATCACACACGCATCCAGAACAATCAAACCAAGGAACTAGCTATATGTAATTGGCCTGAAAATATGTTTTTAGCCTCCTTTCACCAAATGGACCTGCCCAAATTACAAATTCTTTTTTTTGTGGGGTGCCCAAATTACAAATTGAATCAACTTACATATAGCTACCGTGCGCATGGCACATATGGTTAGCAAGATCAGGGCCTCTTTGATTTGTAGGATTTTAAAAACGTAGGAACAGGAAAAGTATAGGATTGAAGTGGCATGCCCACTTTAATCCTATGGGATTAGCAATGAGTGTTTGATGGCATAGGAAAAACAAAGGAATTGTAAAAAGAGGTTGTAGTGGATGTTAGATTTTCTATGAAATGTAGTACAAAAGATTCCATGGGAAAAATTCCTATGAAATTCAATTCTATGAATCAAAGGACCAACATAGGAAAAAATCCTAAAGATTTCAATCCACCAAAAATCCTATAAAATTCCTTTGAATCAAAGGAGCCCTCACAGTTCACATATAGCTGCCATGTCAAACGAAACAACGGCTGTACACGGTACATGACCGGTGCACGCGCACTACATATAAGCACGGTTGTCTCAAGCTCACCACACCCTGTCAATCCGTAAGCGAGCAGCAGCCAGGTAGCAGACACCGCCAGCCATGGAGAGCACTCGCATGCCACTGGGTGCCATCCCTCGCATGCCATGCAGCCTCCAAACCTTTCCGCGACGCAACGTTCCCCGTGATCTCCACCACAGCAAGGACGCGAGGCAGCCACGGCGTCTCTCAGTCTCATGCGAGGCGGCCGGCGGCGGCCGCCTCGACCGCCGTGACGTGCTCCTCGGCCTCGGCAGCGCCGCGGCGGCCGGGCTGGGCACGCAGAGAGGCCGAGGGGCGATCGCCGCGCCTATTCAGGCACCGGACCTCGGCAACTGCAACCCGCCCGACCTCCCGAACACGGCGCCGGACACCAACTGCTGCCCGACGTCCGGCACCGGGATCATCGACTTCGTGCTGCCGCCGGCCTCCTCGGCGCCGCTCCGCGTGCGCCCGGCCGCGCACCTGGTGGACGCGGAGTACCTGGCCAAGTACGAGCGGGCCGTGGCGCTCATGAAGCAGCTGCCCGCCGACGACCCGCGCAGCTTCGAGCAGCAGTGGCGCGTGCACTGCGCCTACTGCGACGGCGCGTACGACCAGGTCGGGTTCCCGGACCTGGAGCTCCAGATACACAACTGCTGGCTCTTCTTCCCATGGCACAGGTACGTATGGTCAATGGGTTATGGGTGTGACGACCTGCACCTTTCTGTGCTGAACCCCTCAAGGAGCCGTCACTTGTCCCTGCGTGCAGGTTCTACGTCTACTTCCACGAGAGGATCCTCGGCAAGCTCATCGGCGACGACACCTTCGCGCTGCCGTTCTGGAACTGGGACGCGCCGGCCAGCATGACGCTGCCGGCGATCTACGCCAACAGGTCGTCGCCGCTCTACGATGAGAGGCGCGACCCCGCCCATCAGCCGCCGGTGCTGGTCGACCTTGACTCCAGTGGGACCGACGCCAATATCCCAAGAGACCAGCAGATCGATGAGAACCTCAAGATCATGTACCGCCAGGCCAGTAGTACTATATACTAACAACCTCTTAAAACATACTACTCCCTTCGTTCCAAAATTTGTGTTTTATATTTGTCTAGATACGGACGTATCTAACACTAAAACTTAACTAGATACATCCATATTTAGACAAATATAAGACAAGAATTTTGGGACGGAAGGAGTATTAGCAACTTCAAAAATATTGTTTTTTTTCGCCTCAACTTAAAAAATATTGTTAACGTGAACACAGAACCACTGGTCATTAAATTAAGTAACACAAATGTACGTACACATCAGATGATTTCAAACGCGAAGAAGACGTTGCTGTTCCTGGGACAGCCGTACCGCGCCGGCGACCAGCCGGACCCGGGCGCGGGCTCCGTGGAGAACGTGCCGCACGGCACGGTCCATGGCTGGACTGGTGATCCAAGGCAGCCGAACGGCGAGGACATGGGCAACTTCTACTCGGCGGCGCGCGACCCCATCTTCTTCGCGCACCACGGCAACATCGACCGCCTGTGGCATGTCTGGCGCGGCCTCCGCCCGAGCAACGTCGACTTCACCGACCCCGACTGGCTCGACGCCGCCTTCCTGTTCTACGACGAGGAGGCTCGCCCCGTGCGCGTGCGCGTCCGGGACTGCCTTGACACGGCCGCGCTGCGGTACACGTACCAGGACGTCGGCCTGCCGTGGCTCAACGCAAGGCCAGCCAAGGCGTCCGGCGGGACGCCGGCGCCTGCCACCACCAGTACCCTTCCTGCCACCCTGGACAGGACCATACGGGTGACTGTGACGAGGCCCAGGGTGTCCAGGAGCCGCCGAGAGAAGGAAGACGAGGAGGAGGTGGTGGTCGTGGAGGGGATCGAGATCGCCGACCGTTTCAACAAGTTCATCAAGTTCGACGTGCTGGTGAACGAGCCTGAGGGCGGAGTGGGCGGCACGCCGGCGACGGCGACGGGGTACTGCGCCGGGAGCTTCGCGCACACGCCGCACATGGTCCGGCCCGAGGAGACGAGGAAGGGACCGGTCAAGACGGTGGCGAGGTTCGGCGTGTGCGACCTGATGGACGACATCGGGGCGGACGGCGACAAGACGGTGGTCGTGTCGCTGGTGCCGAGGTCCGGCGGCGAGCTGGTCACCGTCGGCGGCGTCAGCATCAGCTACGTCAAGTGAAGTTACATAATGTGGTTCGCTCTCGCGTTGGTGGCTCGCCGTCGTATAGAATCTATGTAATGGTGATGGTGCCGAATTGTAAATAAGCTACCTCAAGTGACTGCCGATGAAGCAGGCACCCATCTGCTCTCTCGTCGGCGTTCGGTTGTGGTATGGAATCTATGGTGTGTCTCCTCGTATTGTATTGCAGCACGTACGTACGTGCTTATGTCCTATGTGTATTGCAGCACGTACATCCAACCTATACTCCTGTGCGCGGCACCATACTAGTTAGAGCATTACTAGTAGAGCCCTCAAACCCTCGAACCCCTAAAAATAACTGCTTTTTTACGGTTTTCGCCGAAAAAACGCCGTAGACTAGAACCTCTAAACCCTCAAACCCATAAAAAAAAATAGAGGTCCAACCCTCAAACCAATTTGCAATCTGTAGAAGTAGGGGTTGAGGGGAAAATCTCCCCCCAACCCGCACTCCTCCTCGTCGCTCGCTCCGAGCCCGCGCGGGAGCCAACCGCTCCTCCTCCCGCCCGCGTCCCGCCGCACTCCTCCTCGTCGCCGGCCATGGAAGGCACCGCCACCGACGCGCCCCCGCCCGCCGCGGCCGCCGCTCCCGCCCCGCCCGTCCCGCCCGCCCCCACCCCCGCCCCCGCCCAACCCACCGTAACCGACGTGGTGGCGGCGACCCACGTCGGGGCCAAGCGGCGGCGGGCGGGCCTCGCACCACCTCCTGCCGCCCCCGCCCCGGCGCCCGCCCCCGTCACCGCCCCGCCCGCCTCGCCCTTACCGGCTCCCGCCCTCGCCGCCTCACCGCCGCTTCCCGCCCCGGCTACCAAGAAGAGCCGGCAGAAGGCGGCCTCTCTTGGGCCGCGAGGGGCGGCCTCGAAGCCGCGGAAGAAGCCCGCTGCGCGGAAGAAGCCCGCGGCGGCCGCCGTCGCCCAACCTCCTCCCGCCGCGCGCGAGGTGTTCGAGGAAATGGCAAACCCATCCTCGTTCATGGACCTCCTCCAAAACGCGGAGGTGGACCTCGGAGCTCCGCCTCTAGACCCCTTTAGGGTTGGTGACGACTTGGAGGAGAAGGAGGAAGATGAGGAGGAGGTGGGGGGTGACGAGGAGGAGGTGGCCGAGATAGGGGAGGAGGCATTCACCGCCGCTTCCCGCCCACACGCGCGGTCGACAAACTACACCGAGGTGGAAGATGTCCTCTTGGTTCGTGCTTGGGCAGCTGTGGGAATGGATGCAACCACCGGCACCGATCAAACCGGTAAACGGTATTGGCAAAGGATCGAGGACGTCTATTGTAAGATCAAGCCGAAGAATAGTGGGTTCATCCATCGCTCTTTCCGGTCGCTTCAAGGCCGGTGGGAGTTGATCAAGCCCGCTTGTTCTCGTTGGAGTGCGGCCATGGACCAAGTGAGAGATGCACCACCTAGTGGAACCGTGGAGAGTGACTATGTGAGTACATATTTCTTCACTATTTTGATTATGTGTGTGCCATGGACCAAGTGATAGATGATATTGGTAGGTTCTTATGTGATTTATGTGTGGTTGATAGGAGACAATTGCCGGCTTGAGGTACAAGGATATGGCCGCTTCCAAGGGCAAGCCATTCCCATTTAAGCATGTTTGGTCAATTCTTCAAACCTTTGACAAGTGGAAGGTGAGGGATCAAGAGACCGCACCCAAGAAGTCGGCAATGCTAAGGATGGATGATAGTGAAGATGAGGAGGAGAGGAACTTGGGCAAGCCCGAGGAAAACAAGAAGGGCAAGCTAAGGGTGAAGATGGAAGAAGAGGCTTCAAGCCTAAGGGAGAAGATGGACCACATGATGAAGGCAAGAGAGGAATTGACAACGAAGACATTGGAGACGAAACTTCTTATCACCGAGAAGAAGAAAGAGGTCAAGCTTGCACAAGTTGAAGCAAAGCGTGAAGAAGCAAAGCACAAGGCCGAGTTGGAGGAGAGGATGATCAAGCTCAAAGAGGCAAAGGTATGGAAAGAACTCATGGTGGAAAATAAAGAGCACATGATGATGTCCAAGAAGGACATGGATCAAGACCAATTGCAATGGTGGAAGGACTACAAGGAAGACATCGCGGAGAGGAAGAGGATGTTCCGTGTTGCGTCCTCTACTTTTAGAGGTGACACTCTGATGAGTAGTTGTGGTGATGGCGGTGTGTACGACTCCACCGGTGCCGATGGAGATGCTTGATGGAGCCCGCTTGTGGTCTAGGAGATGGCGCCGAGGTGCAACTTTTGGTGATGGTGCCGATGAGAGGAGGAAGATGATGATTTTGTGATGTAAACTATTAAACCATGCATCAATGATTGTCATTTGGTAGTTTGTTTGGAAGTTGATTGTGTTCTTGTTGTCATAAATTGTGAGATGCCAAATGATAGATTTAAAGGTTGGGGTTGAGGCAAAGACTAGAACCCTCAAATCCAACCCTTAAAGCAGTTTACAGGTTGGGTTTGGGGGTTCTAGTATTTGCCCCTATTTTTCAACCCTTAAAAGTTTCAAAAAGTGGCACAACTCAACCCTTAAAACTGCTTTGAGGATTTGAGGGTTTGAGGGTTCTACTAGTAATGCTCTAAGCAGATCGTGGGGTGGGAGATCTGCAAACCACGGGGAAGGAGACTGCAGGAGCAGACGTCTGCGGCAGAACATTGATCGTGCGCCGTTCGATCAGAAGGCAGAGCATCAAATTAATATTGACTCTTAGATCTTGTTACATGGATCCGATCGGATGGTTCAGGTTATCCTGTGGACACTTTGTGGGTGTGGCTTTAGGGGAATTTATGTTTGCTCTTTTTATAGTAGTATAGATGATCTCTAAGAGCAACTCTAGCATACCCCGCAAAAATGCGACCCGCAAAACGCGTTTGCGGATTCACGAAAATCGTTTTTGCGGGTTAAAAACATACGCGGCCGAGCAGAACCCGTATCTAAACCTGCATAATTTGAAAAAATTGTTTCGCGGGAGAAATTGCACGAACAGAGTTCATCACATACTACATTGTTCATGGCATACTACATAGTTCATCACAAACTACAAGCATAGTTATACTACATACTACGTTAAACTAGTACTAGGGGGTCGGATCTGACGGCGGCGAGGTCGCGGCAACTGGACGACGCCGGAGAGAAGCCGGACGCTCAATCCTCCTCGCCGGAGCTGCAGAGATCGACGTACTTCTCCGGCTGCTCCTTGCGGATGCGGCGCCACTCGTCCGCCTTCTCGTTGGCGGCGACGTTGTCGGCGACCGCCTGCCGCCACTCGAGGGCTTCGAGCTCCTCGGCATGGCGCCGACGCTCCTCCTCCTCGCGCACGCTCCGCTCGGCAATGGCGGCGGCGACGGCGCCGAACTCCATGACGTAGTCCTCGGGCCCGATGACTCCGGGGTGGCCGAGCGGAGCGGGCTCCTCGGGCTCCTCCTTCACCGGGACGAAGGCGAACGGCGCCGGCGGCTCCGGTTCCTCCTCCTCGTCCGACCACTCCCTCTTCACGGGGAGGAAGCCCGCGGCGGAGGAGGAGGAGGGTCCGGCGTACGAAGAACACACGGAGGAGAACGACGTGCGCCGGCGGTCGTACTCCACCGTCTCGCGGCGGTCGAAGCTCGCCGGCGGCGAAAGCCCGCGGTTGGTCCACTTCCGCGCGCCGCGCTTCCTCGCGCCGTCGGACCGGACGCGCCGCTCGCGCTCCGGGTCCCTCTCCCGGCCGGATCTGCTGCCGGAGCCGTGTCCGGAGCTCCACATTCGCCCCCACATGGCGGCTGGAGGCGGGGCGGAGGGTCGCTGGCGGCGAGAAATTGGGAGAGGAGAAAGGGGAATCGGGTGGCTCGCGGCGGCGGGGGAATAGGGTTTGGACCCGCAAAAGGGTCGCGGAACCGCACTTATAGCGCTGGGGGGGGGGGGGGCGGTTTGCGGTCTGCGGCAAAAGTTTTTGCGGGCCGGGCGAGTATGCGGGGTCTGTTCTGGCCGCAAAATTGGCCCGAGCCTGCATATTCGCCGGAATTTTTGCGGGCCGGGCATTTTGCAGGGTCTGTTAGAGTTGCTCTAGGTCAATCAACTTTGCTGATTCCTTTACATCCATTGGGGTCAGCCTAACATTCCTTCTTTTACCTTCCGAAGAATGATTTAGCTACTGAGTACCACCTAGGAAGAAGTTTCTTTTTAAGATGTTAAGAAGCTTGCCGATGTCATGAATCTTGTTCTCAGATCATATTCTCGTGGGAGTTGCCCATGTACATCTTCTCTTTATAAAATTCAGTCATAACAGAATATAGTGACAGATTTAGAGTTTTGATTTAAAAATGTCAATAACAAAATTTGTTAACCGAAGGACAGAAAATAACTTTTCTGTGTATTTCATCTTTCAATCAAGTATACGTGGATATGCAAACTTCGTTGCGCTGGGAACTGCAGCGATGACATTTAAGTTACATATATGTACTATTTAGTCCATCTGAATGGCCAAAACAGGGTGCACAAGATTTTAGTAAACCAATCAATCTATTTTAGTAAACAGGCTGTGAACGCAAATAAATGGAGCATGCTGGGAAGAAAATGCCACATTTTTAAAGCATGACCAACCCAGAATAATGGCTCGTCTCCGAGAGTACATCAAAGATCAAACAGAGAACTGTGTTGAAAATTTGAGCCACCTTTTTGTTGGGGAACATAGTAATTTAAAAAAATTCCTACGCACACGCAAGATCCATCTAGGAAATGCATAGCAACGAGCGGGGAGAGTATGTCCACGTACCCTCGTAGACCGAAAGCGGAAGCGTTAAGTAACAAGGTTGATGTAGTTAAACGTCTTCGCGATCCAACCGATCAAGTACCGAACGCACGGCACCTCCACGATCTGCGCACGTTCAGCTCGGTGACATCCGTCGTACTCTTGATCCAGCTGAGGCCGAGGGAGAGTTTCGTCAGCACGACGGCGTGGTGAAGGTGATGATGAAGTTACCGGCACAGGGCTTCGCCTAAGCACTGCAACGATATGAGCGAGGTGGATATCTGTGGAGGGGGGCACCGCACATGGCTAAGATCAACTTTGATGTGTTTTAGGGTGCCCCCCCTCCCCACGTATATAAAGGAGGGAGGGGGAGGCCGGCCGGCCCTCATAGACGCGCCAAGGGGGGAGGAATCCTCCTCCTAGTAGGAGTAGGACTCCCCCTTTCCTAGTCCTACTAGGAGAAGAACGAAGTAGGAGGAAAGATAAGGAAGGAGGGGGCTCTGCCCCTCCCCCTAGTCCAATTCAGACTAGGCCCATGGGGGGCGCGCGGCCAGCCCTTGGCAGCCCCTCTCTCTCTCTCCGCTAGGCCCAATAAGGCCCATTACTTCTTCGGTGGTTCCGATAACCCTTCCGGCACTCCAATATTTATCCGGTGACCCCCGGAACTCATCCGCTGTCCGAATAACATCGTCCAATATATCATTCTTTATTTCTCGACCATTTCGAGACTCCTCGTCATGTCCGTGATCACATCCGGGACTCCGAACTAGCTTCGGTACATCAAAACACATAAACTCATAATACCGATCGTCATCGAACGTTTAGCATGCGGACCCTACGGGTTCGAGAACTATGTAGACATGACTGAGACTCATCTCCGGTCAATAACCAATAGTGGAACCTGGATGCTCATATTGGTTCCCATATATTCTACGAAGATCTTTATCGGTCAAACCGCATAACAGCATATGTTGTTCCCTTTGTCATCGGTATGTTACTTGCCAGAGATTCGATCATCGGTATCTCAATACATGGTTCAATCTCATTACCGGCAAGTCTCTTTACTCATTCCATAATGCATCATCCCGTAACTAACTCATTAGTCACATTGCTTGCAAGGCTTATAGTGATGTGCATTACCAAGAGGGCCCAAAGATACCTCTCCGACAATCGGAGTGACAAATCCTAATATCGATCTATGCCAACCCAACAAACACCATCGGATACACCTGTAGAGCATCTTTATAATCACCCAATTACGTTGTGACGTTTGATAGCACACTAAGTGTTCCTCTGGTATTCGGGAGTTGCATAATCTCATGGTTATAGGAACATGTTTAAGTTATGAAGAAACCATTAGCAATAAACTAAACGATCATAGTGCTAAGCTAACGGATGGGTCAAGTCAATCACATCATTCTCTAATGATGTGATCCCGTTCATCAAATGAGAACTCTTGTCCATGGCTAGGAAACTTAACCATCTTTGATTAACGAGCTAGTCAAGTAGAGGCATACTAGTGACACTCTGTTTGTCTATGTATTCACACATGTACTAAGTTTCCGGTTAATACAATTCTAGCATGAATAATAAACATTTATCATGATATAAGGAAATATAAATAACAACTTTATTATTTCCTCTAGGGCATATTTCCTTCAGTCCCCCACTTGCACTAGAGTCAATAATCTAGATTATATTGTATTGATTCTTACACCCATGGAGTCTTGTTGCTGATCATGTTTTGCTCGTGAGATAGGCTTAGTCAACGGCTCTATAACATTCAGATTCGTATGTATCTTGCAAATCTCTATGTCTCCCTCCTTGACTTGGTCGCGGATGGAATTGAAGCGTCTCCTTGATGTGCTTGGTTCTCTTGTGAAATCTGGATTCCTTTGCCAAGACAATTGCACCAGTATTGTCACAAAAGATTTTCATTGGACCCGATGCACTAGGTATGACACCTAGATCGGATATGAACTCCTTCCTCCAGACTCCTTCATTTGCTGCTTCCGAAGCAGCTGTGTACTCCGCTTCACACGTAGATCCCGCCACGACGCTCTGATTGGAACTGCACCAACTGACAACTCCACCATTCAATAAAAATACGTATCCGGTTTGTGACTTAGAGTCATCCGGATCAGTGTCAAAGCTTGCATCGGTGTAACCGTTTACGACGAGCTCTTTGTCACCTCCATAAACGAGAAACATATCTTTAGTCCTTTTCAGGTATTTCAGGATGTTCTTGAACGTTGTCCAGTGATCCACTCCTGGATTAGTTTGATACCTCCCTGCTAAACTAATAGCAAGGCACACATCAGGTCTGGTACACAGCATTGCATACATGATAGAACCTATGGCTGAAGCATAGGGAATGACCTTCATTTTCTCTCTATCTTCTGCAGTGGTCGGGAATTGAGTCTGACTCAACTTCACACCTTGTAACACAGGCAAGAACCCTTTCTTTGCTTGATCCATTTTGAACTTCTTCAAAACTTTATCAAGGTATGTGCTTTGTGAAAGTCCAATTAGGCGTCTTGATCTATCTCTATAGATGTTGATGCCCAATATATAAGTAGCTTCACCGAGGCCTTTTATTGAAAAATTCTTATTCAAGTATCCTTTTATGCTATTCAGAAATTCAGTATCATTTCCAATCAATAATATGTCATCGACATATAATATCAGAAATGCTACAGAGCTCCCACTCACTTTCTTGTAAATACAGACTTCTCCAAAAGTCTATATAAAACCATATGCTTTGATCACACTATCAAAGCATATATTCCAACTCTGAGAGGCTTGCACCAGTTCATAAATGGATCGCTGGAGCTTGCACACTTTGTTAGCACATTTTGGATCGACAAAACCTTCCGGTTGCATCATATACAACTCTTCTTTAAGATATCCACTAAGGAATTAGTTTTGACATCCATTTGCCAAATTTCATAATCATAAAATGCGACAATTGCTAACATGATTCGGACGGACTTAATCATCGCTACATGTGAGAAGGTCTCATCATAGTCAACTCCTTGAACTTGTCGAAAACCTTTCGCAACAAGTCGAGCTTTATAGACAGTAATATTACCATCAGCGTCGGTCTTCTTCTTTTCTCTATGGCTTGCCGATCATTGTTGGCGTTTGTTGATGGATTGAGATCAACTTTAGCCATCTAATCTCCATCCAAAACAAATCCAACGGTCTACATGAGACACGGGCAAAAACTCCAAGACTTAGCAGTTTTGCAGCTTAGCAGCAAACAACAGTACAGTCTAGCAGCAAACAACGATACAGTGTGCTTCGATTCAGTTTCATTTGAATAGACTATAACCCAAAAAATTGAACAGATTATACAGTACCATATTATGCAAGCAAAGTTGAATAATTCAATTGCATTTGACACCGAATCCAGTAGCATTTGACAATAAAAGGCTGTAGCACATAACATATGAATGCTACAGCAAGAAATGCCAATATTGAGTAATCATTCATGTACACAAAAGCATGCCATTTCACTTGTACATTTCGGTCAAAAAAGACTATGATTAACTCCCCAAAATATTGTAGTTAACCTGTTCAAAATACTACCTAACAATTTTGAAGATACTAAATCAGATCATCATAAAGATATCATCTTCGACTCGTGAAATTGTCAAGAGCTCGGTAAAGCTGTCGATTGCATCGTATTCTTGACACTTCTCACTTTCTCCTATGAGACTCCCTCTGTTTGTGCCATCATTCTCCACTTGCACTTGAGGCTGCACACTATCTTTTTTCTTTTGTTGTTGTTGCTGCCAATGTAAATGAAAATTCACTTTATTAGTTTAGGAATGAATAATAACAAATAGTACATACATACTACAGCTTACCTTTGCGTCTTTTTTTGTTGTTGCCGCTGATTTAGGTTGCTTTCGCCCCTTGCGTAACTTATTAAACCAAGTTTTCTTTCTCCTTAAATTTTTAGATGAAACATAATTTTTTCTTCAGTTTTGCAGAACTAAGCAAGTCATTGGCTTGCTGCACATTTGGATCAACATTTTCTTGGTCATTGGAACATCCATTCATAGCACTAGTAGCTGATGCATTGAGTTTATCCTCTAGTTGTGGCCAAAGATAATCAAGTGCATTTTCTAGCAACAAACGACATTCGGGAGAGTTGGCTATTTTATATGCCATATCATTTAATTTACGAGGCATATCTTTGTACCAAAGTTGAGCTTCCAATTTTGGATTTTCTACCACTTTCCTTCCTTGTCTATCTTGTATACTTCCACTGCGTGCTTCTCTAGTCCATCTCTTTAGGACATAATGTGTTGGCAATGTCTTTACATTCATCAAATCGAGAACTTTCAAACTATGTCCACACAATATTCCCGCTCTATTGAACATTTGACAACTACGTGAAGTTGTTTGGGTCAAATGATCACCAATCACTATGTGCTCCTCCTCCTCCTCATAAGTCAAATCACCATGCAACCTCCCAATAGCAACCGCGAATTTGTTATTTCCATCCAACACGCTAGTGCAAGCAGCCATGAATCTTTCGTATTCACTTTGGAAAGCTTCAAAAATAGGGGGAGTGTACACTTTGCTTGCTTGCACCAACATCGGAGTGCACATTTTGATTCTTGGCAACTTTTTCCTTGCCTCATATTCAGATTCCAATTCCTTTCTTCTTTTTTCTTCAACCGTTCTCTCAAAATGCATCAAGAATCGGACAATATGGAAATCAGATTTCAAATGGTTCTTCAATGCATTGTTGAAACTCTCACTTAGTTATGTACTTCTCACTCCCAAACTGAAGACATCTCTTATATAGCATTCAGCCCATTTTTCTTTCACCTTGTATATACTATCAAACCAAGTTTGCTTATGCACTTTATGTCTCATGTTGTCAAATGCTTCTTGAAATGCTACCTTGTCCTCGTAGCCGTACATACAAGCACTGAAATCAGAGAGAATATGAGATTCGTCTTCCTCCTCCCCTTCATCTTCCTCTTCCACTTCCCCTACATCTTTCTCTTCGCCCTTGAATGGAGATAAATGTTTGACATCATTCATCATAATGTGAAAGGTTCACAACCCATGATATGATTCCATAAATACTTTCTCTATAGCTTTTCCCATTGCTGCATCTTGATCCATACAAATAGTTCTAGGTTGTCTTCCATTATGTGCAGCTAGAAAAGTCTCAAATAGCCATATAAATGAGTCTTTTGTTTCATCAAACAACAAGGCAGCACCAAAAATAGTAATTTCTCTGAACTGATTGAGCCCAAGAAAAACACCAAATGATCTCAGTCCGTTGTTGATGGTTTGGGTGCTGGTGCAGGGCGTCGAGGGAGCGATACAGTGAAGATGGCGGCATGATGGCACCATAATTGAAATTATTATTTCTAGACAAGCCAGAATTGATATGTATCACTTAGGCTGGTCACATTAGAAATATCATAGGTAATATCATGCATGCCAATTAGGCACTTTTGTTGATGTGACACATATATAAATGAGAAAAGAGAAGGTCACTATGAAACCAAAGTATGATACTATGTATTTACACTAGTAATACATACTTTCCAATGTAGCTAGTAGCAAAGCAATCGGGAGCGTTTTCAATTCTGGATTGTTTGTTATTTGCTAAAAAAATCCGGAGCATTCTTGTGAAGCGGTCGGGGATTGGGAGTCTGGTTTCTAGAACCTTCGTGGGAGCGATGGGGGGTTTGGGCATCCGAATTTTCCTTTTCTTCTTTTTTATCTATTTGTCTTTATTGATTTTCTGTTTCTTCTTTCGATTTTTGCATGTTCGCTTTTTCCATTCATTTTCTTTTTTAAAGAATTTTGAACCTTTTTCAAATTTGTTAAAAAATCAAATTGTAAACTGTTTTTGAATTTTCTAACTTTTTTTGAATTTGTAAATATTTTTCGATCACACGACAATTCCTGGAATTTGCAAATATGTTTTCAATTTGAAAGCAATTTTGAATTCTCCAAAAATATTTTTTGAATTCGTGAACTAATACAAATTTGTGAATATTTTTTGAATTAGCCAACATTTTTTGAATTCGTGCCATTTATTCTGAATTCACGAACATTGTTTTCACTATCCACAATATTTTTTTGAGCAAGTGAACATATTTTGAATTCACAAACATTTTTCTAAATTCGCGGGCATTTATAGTTATGGACGAACGTTTTTTGAATTCCTGGACATTTTTTTGATTTGTGAAGATTTTGGGATTCAAAGTCGCAATTTTTTGAATTTGTGAAGATTTTTTGATTAATGAACCTTTTTCAAGTTCGTGAATATATTTTGAATTCATGAACATTTTTCAAATCACAAATATATTTTTTCAAAATTACAAACATTTTTTCAAACCCATGGGCCAAGGGGGTCCGCTACTTTGGGCCTTCCCGGTACAGAGCAGAGCACTAACCTGGGCCCCCCTTGGATCCACTTTCTCGTTGGTTGCCCGACATCTCACCAGCATTTCAAACCTTTGGCGGTCATCCCCACGCCTCGGCGCCCGCTCGTTTGAGCTCTACGACGTTAGCCAGCCAGTACACCTCCACCGCCTTCCAAGTGTTCGACGGATTGTCTAGGTGAGTTTTTTTTTTGTTATTTCATCTCGTTTTGTTTGTCCGAATTGAACCTGAGTGGCTTCAATTGAAGTTGAAGAGGCTTAGAGAGATGATCTTTGAGGACTCGTTGTCATCTGAGGAGAAAGAAGATGACGATGACTTTGAAAGTCTCCTCGCATGATTTTCAACGATGATATTCGGCGGCTGAGAAGAGGATCGCAGTCTGACCGGATACAACTCAACCGTGATAGAGCGGAGGGTCATGCCAAGATTATGAGAGATTACATTGACCCTAATCCGACCTACGGAGAAGTATTTTCGCCACCGCTCTCATACGCACACAAGTCTCTTTCTCACCATTGAAAAAGCCGTGGAGAAATATGATCATTGGTTCAAGCTTAGAAGGAATGCATGCGGGGATAAGTGCGAGCCCTTTGATGAAGTGCATTGCAATTGTTCGAGTTCTTGCATATGGGTGTTCGGCTGATGCAATTGATAACTATGTCCTCATTGGAGAAGATACAATCTTGGAGGCAGCTCGAAAGTTCACGAAAGTAGTGATTGATGTATTTGGGCCGGAGTACTCGAGGGCATCCAACGAGGAAGACACCGAGAGGCTTATGGTAGAGAGTGAAGCAAGAGGATGGCCAGGGATGCTTTGATCAGTTAACTATATGCACTGGACCTGAAAAAACTATCCTGCGGGGTTTAAAGGTCAGTACGAAGGCCACTACAACAATCCCATGATCATTCTTGAGGCTGTTGCGTCGGAGGATTTATGGATTTGGCATTCATCCTTTGGATTGTCTGGCTCTCACAATAACCTGAATGTGCTTTCGAGATCACCACTGTTTGCTAAGCTTGTTGTAGGAGGTGCTCCTCCTTGCAACTATATGTTCAATGGTCAGGAGTACACGATGGGCTGCTACCTTGCACATGGCATCTATCCTCCATGGGCCACATTTGTCCAAACAATTTTGCAACCAAAAGGTAACAAAAATTCTCACTTTGTAACATGTGAAGAGTTTACTAGGAAGGATGTGGAGAGAGCTTTCGGTGTGCTTCAGAAGCACTTTGCAATCGTTCGTGGCCCTGCCGAGTATTGAAATTCCAAGGTTCTAGGCCAAATCATGACTTGTTGCATCATCTTGTATGACATGATCATTGAAGATGAGAGATGCATGCCTGAAAACTTTCGTTACATCACCAATGGAACTCCTATTGAGCCAAAGCATGATCCAATAAGGATTCACGCATTCCTTGAAGCTCATCGGAGGATCGAGAATTGAGAAGTTCATACCCAGCTCCAGCATGATCTTGTCGAGCATCAGTGGCATCTCTTCATTTGAACCATTCGGTGTGTTTGAATTTGAATAATTTGGTTTGTAAACTATGAGTTTGTAATATTCATGAATTGTGTGAAACTTATTTATTAGGTTTGGTTTTTATATGTGTGCTAATATGTAGTTGCAATGTATTAAGTAAACTAGAATTGAAAAACTTTGTCCAAAACAAAAATTACTCCACTAAGTTTAGGAATTCAGTTAGGTTTGGCCAAAACTTAGTGGAGTAAATTTACTCCACTATAGCTAACACGGCGGTTTACTCCTCTATTTTTTAGGGGATCAGCCATAGATGCCCTTACTAAGGTATAGAGTGACCCCTAGATATAGCAGAATAGATGAAAGGTTACCACAAACGAGTAGTTCAGTTAACCTTTTTATGATAACATCTCAAAAGGGGCACAGGTCGAAAGCTCGTCCGTGGTATGTCTCATTGATCTGTGCCTCAGCACACATGACATGATCACATCTGGGATAGCAAACAACGCATCGGCATATATTATTATTAGAAGGGTAGAGGAGAAATGTCAAGCTGTAAGAGGAAGCCCGACAGAGGTTACAGCTGCAGCAGCCTGCCATGAACAAGCCGCCATGGCAGACTCGCGAGAGAAAATTGCAGTCCAGGGAGCATCCATCAATTGTTTTCCTTTTGTACACAACCTAAGGGGCCTTGTAGTACTTGGTGGGCACGAAGGGCATCTTGGTGACGACGGCGTCGTACTGCTTGCCGCGGACGACCACCTTGAACTCCGTGCCGGCCTTATGCAGGCCGTTCTTCACGTACCCCATGGCGATGTTCTTCTTCAGGCACGGGCTGAACCCGCCGCTGGTCACCTCGCCGATGTTCTCCCCGGTGCCGCTCACGATCTCGCTGTGGCTCCGCGGGGGCGGCCCCTGAGAGAAGATGCCCACGCGCCGGATCTTGGGGCCTTCCTTGAGCTGCTTCAGGATCACCTCCGCGCCCAGGAAGCCGCCCTCGGCTTTCCTCCTCTTGCCAATCGCCCACGAGAGGCCAGCTTCAACTGGCGTGATGTGCTGCTCCATGTCGTTGCCGTACAGGCAGAGGCCCGCCTCCAGCCGGAGACTGTCACGGGCGCCCAGTCCGGTCAGCCTCACCTTGCCCTCGGATTTCTCCAGGAGGGCCTTTGCGAGGTCGACCGCGTTCTCTGATGGGACAGAGATTTCAAAACCATCTTCACCGGTGTAACTGAAATGAGAAATGTTTCAGACACAGAAGCAAATTATTCAAAACAATAATATCATCAATGGATAGTCACATACTCCCTCCATTCCAAAATAGATGACTCAACTTTGTGCTAACTTTAGTATAAAGTTGGGTCATCTATTTTGGAACGGAGGGAGTACATGACTAGTCACTGGTGTAAGAAGCTTTACTATAGAATTTCAAAAGCTAAAATAAGATGACTTTATCGATTGTCTTTAAGCAACAGTCACCAAATAACCTCCCATAGACCCACTTTGGCATGCCAGATTGAACAGTAAAGTGATTTCAGTATTTATGAATTATGATGGACAAATGTTGGTTGGTCAATGTAAAAAGTTAGTACTGATGCTCTGAAGGAATTGTCCTGGTATTAAAGAAAGGAGCAGAGTCATAATATGGAAATTGGAAGTAATGGAGTAAAAGGATCATACCCAGTTCTGGTGAGGAAGCAAGCAGATCCATTGATGTCAATCATCTTGAAGTCACTGAAGTACATTTTGCTCAAATCTTCCTTTGTCAGCAACTGGAGAGTTGGTGCGGCAAGAGGACCCTGCTCATGTCAAGGAACAGAGTTACAATAATGTCTTCGTGTAAATTTGGGAAATAGTACATATGTTGGAGAAGTATCAAATATACATAATTGACATAAAAGTAAAATTTTATTACTTCGACAAAACCACACAAATAGTGCCAAGGAAGAAGTTCAGAATAGAAAGATCACTTCCCCCGCAATCTAGAATAAAAATCCTACATTGTGAAGGTCATTTCTATTTTATGAATCGATGTGCAAACATTTATCCTCCTCTTGCTGAAACTTGAATTGGGTTGTTCTGCACTGCTTTCATAATTTCATAGTGCTATGACGAAAACTGGCAGGAGCAACTGCCTTTTCTATTAGGAGAAATGTCTGCTGTCACAATCCAATCTAGGAACCACTGGATTACATCAAAGTGAAACCAAGAGAAACTTTAGCTAGAGAGTCCACCAACTGAGAAAAAGACACTCAAACCTGCTCAACTACTACCTCAGAATTCAGATAGAGCATTGCATCTTGTAAGAACTAAGAAGCCAAAACTTGACCAAGCAAACAAGCACCACAACTGCCTATCAAGAAATCTCACGAAGCAGCAAGATATAAAAAAATCCCTAGATTTTGTCATCATTCTGCCATACTAGCTGAACTCATAGTCTATACAAGATCAACAACAAACCATAAACTGACATCAACAATGATACTATTAGTGCCTTTTCCCTAGTAAAGCTAAATGTTATTCTGAACTAATCACATTGAAACTCAATTTCACAAATAAAGAACTCAGCCGAATCGCAATGTGTCAACACTCCATCATAATGTACATCCCAAAATCTTTCCTGACAGAAATAGGCCATTTATTTATGGTAGTACCCTTGTAGCTCCAAGTACTGCATTCCCTAATCCTAGAAATAAATATATGCATTCCAACCTTGGGAATCTTCAACCCATTGCAGAAATCAATTACTACTAAACTAAAAAAGCAGGAAAAGTACCAATGAAGATGAAGAGGGCAGGGAAGAAGCAGCACTGACCTGGAGGGCGAGGAGGGAGCGCTCGTCGTGGACGTGCCACTTGACGTCGCCGCCCTTCTTCTGGAAGGCCTCCATGTGGGCGCCGATGTGGGCGAGGTCCTTGTCCCGGCAGCCGGCGTTGACGACGAGGTAGACGTGGTGGTCGTTGACCTTGGTGACGACGGAGTCGTCGATGGCGCCGCCCTTGTCGTTGGTGAAGACAGTGAGGGACCCGGTGCCGTCCTTGAGGGCGGCGACGTCGGCGACGACGAGGGACTCGAGGAAGGGGATGGCCTGGCGGCCCTGCAGGCTGAGGCCGCACATGTGGGAGACGTCGAAGAGGCTGCCGTTGGCGCGGCAGTTGAGGGTGAGTCCATGATGGTGTCCTTGTACTGGATGGGCATGCTCCAGCCGGCGAAGGGCACCATCTTGCCCCCGTGCGCCACGTGGAAGTCGTAGAGCGCCGTCTTCTTCAGCTCCGCCTCGGCCGCCTCCGCCGCGCCCGCGAGGTGGCGGCGCGCGGTGGTTGCGGCGCCGCCCGTGGATGAGGCGGCGGCGGCGCGGCGGGCCAGCGTGGCGCACGCGAGGAGGCCTCTCATCGTGGCGGTGTGGTAGGAGTGGTGGTGGGGGAGTGGGATGGGGAAACAAAAGATGAGATTTTGAGGGGTGGTGGTGGGTGGCGACGGGGGAGGCGATCGGGAGTGGGTGGTGGCAGGCAAAGGGAGGGGACGAGCTGCTGCTGCCGCCTCGGCGCGAGCTCGGAGGGGGTTTGGTGATGATGGATCAGTGAGCGATCAGTGCTGGCCTTGTTGGCTTTCGGATTAGTTTTTGTTGGGTTTTTGTCCGGCTTTGGTGGTGGATGGTGACGGCTCTCCCTCACTGGGCAAAGATTCGTGTGCGAGTCCATAAAAAGAACACTTGACAGATTCTTGCATTCGAGTGGTAAAACATGTTCTGATCGCCGACAGATTGTGATAAAAATCATTCTGATCTGAACGAAAAAATAATTCTGAGGATCCGCGTACGCATTGGCATCCTGGCAGGGCAACTGGCCAGGAAGCAACAGCGGTGAGGCCATTCAGATACGGCATCCAAGACTGATTAACTATAGTCTATAGACAAACATGGGATGTTAGCGCCCGACCAGGCTCAGATGCATGTTGATTCAGCAGCTGCAGAGAGGGGTATGCCATTTCTTTAGGCAACACACCTAACCAACAAATAACAATATTCTGGCAACCACTTGACATGGGATCGCCAAACTAAAACACACCAGCACTGCCTTTCCAACAAACAAAGCTACAGATTCTTCATTCATATCATGGGTCTAAAACCATCAAACCGACGAACCATTGCAAATTGTACTTACTAGGCTTCAATAGCCAGATCTAGCAGTTCAAGAAAGCATGCCTTTTCTAGAGGCAAGGGTCGGGCTTACAACCAGAACAAAACGCTGCTTCA
This sequence comes from Triticum timopheevii, assembly GCA_963921465.1. Classification (NCBI taxonomy): domain Eukaryota; kingdom Viridiplantae; phylum Streptophyta; class Magnoliopsida; order Poales; family Poaceae; genus Triticum; species Triticum timopheevii. The sequence continues at coordinate 575,259,917 of OY997264.1, read as the reverse complement.
AAAATGCCAGCCAAAGACGCGTCTCTATATAGGTATTCACAGGCTTCATCTCGCGGACATGAATTAAGGGTAAAACGGGTAAGAACGTCTTGACCGCACATGTGGGCGAAAAAGGTCTCGGTAAATTCTGCAAGTACCTCACTACTTAGACCCTGCGGATTTCTTCGAAGATGATTTCTTCTGCTTCTTCGGTTCCTTCTCAGGTATCTTCTCTGCCTCGACCGTCTTCTTCCTGTCCTTCCTCTCCCTTTTCTTCAAAGCGTGCATGTGGGCTTTAAGAACCAGGGCATATGAAGCTTGGAATTTCAGATACTCCTTTGCAGACAGCTGAAAGGCATGGCAAGTACAGTAAGGTTCACTGATTGGTCCACAAATGCAATGCAATTGCCAGGACAAATATGTTGAATAAAATACGATATGTGTTTATGCCACCATGAAAATAAAATAAGTCCCCAGTCCTCATAACAAAAACAAATTGTAGATGACAGTTCTCTGATGACATTTCAGAAAATATTCATAGTATTGCCACCATATCAGAAATATAGCATGAACATTTACCGTAAGCCCTAAGTGCACATATTTATCCAGCCCTAAGCTAAAGCACTTCGTGGAAAAAATGCCCTACTTAGGGGAGTTGCAGAAATTTGATGTGGCTGGGGACAAATAGGTATGCAAAGAGATAAACAGATTAGTTCATGTAAGTATTTGTTTTGTGTTATCAGGATATGAAATGGGAGACATGTTTCCATATTGACAGCAAACATCATTACTAATTGGGACAGCTAGTAACCCTTCTACATGTAAATGAAGGAAATATAAGATAACAAAAATAAACAACAGTTTTGTAGCGATAAATAGGGATGCCCTACATCACCACTTCAACCATCAAAATTAATAGGAGATGTAAAACTGTTTACCAAAACTTAGGTCATGGGAATTAGGAGTCATAAAATGTCAATTCTCCTTTTTTAGATGGACCGTGATTTCATTACTAAGACAGGTTGCACAGATTCCCGGCAACAGTGTCTTGTGGAAAAAGATGCACATAGTCAATTGTTTTCTCGGAGAGCTTAAATGCATGAAAAGAAAAATGCATGGGTTCACAACTTCACATCGATGCATATCCTTGTCAATGGTAAATGCTACTTGATGAGGGCTTTCACAAAAGCTAGATAAGGTGATATCATGAGGTGCTACGACATGATCTTGGGAAAATATCGTTCAGGTGTTTGCAAAGTGGAAATAGATTGTATACACTTTCATAAATGGTGTTCAACTGATGTAAGGTGATATCATGGGTTCACATTGATGCTATCCTTGTCAATGGTAAATGTGCCTTGATGAGGGCTTTCACAAAAGCTAGATAAGGTGATATCATGAGGTGCTACGACATGATCTTGGGAAAATATCGTTCAGGTGTTTGCAAAGTGGAAATAGACTGTATACACTTTTATAAAAGGTGTTCAACTGATGTAAGATGAAACAATTAATGCGGGTCCTCACTGGTTCATGCAATTGAAACTTGACAAGGGCAAGAAAATCTGTCCCATCCTTCAAATTTGCACCAATTGCTGAACTATCTTAACACTGGTATAAGTTCTAACTCTTTCCCAGTCAGTAATAAGATTGCTAATCAGGAACCCCTCTTCCCACTGCCCTATTAGTTTGCCTACAGCTGTAGCAATAGAGAGATTACTGCATAAAAGACTTGTACCACTATGGTCAAAATGTACCAAACGCAAGTGCTTCATTCCTCGCTTTATACTTGTCATTATGCTACTCAATGTTACTGCATATCCCCCAGCACTGGGATGATCGCGATATGACACAATGATCAGATGTACAGTGTATCCTCTCTACACATTCAGGTCACTGAGTTGATTTACCTACCTACCAATTCTCAATACCAACCAAACCATCCTCAACTGGAAGTAACAACCAACATTCTATCAGCATGTGTGCAAACCTATCCAGAGGAAATATGCAAATCTCTGATCTATGATTCACAATCCTTGCACAAACGGTTGCTAATTACAGTGAATAACAGCGACCTGATATAACGCACAAAATCAATGCAAAACACATCCGATAGCCATAATGCCGAATCAGCAGCAGAAAGAAAGTGAATAATACCGAGGTGGAGATGTTCCTCTTGCCATCGGTGGCGCGGACCAGGCACCGGTACTCGACAGGCTCCCCCTTACTCGCCATCCTCTTCAACCTAGCCTGACACTTCATCGACGCTGCGCACATCGAACAACCCGACACATCAGACTTGCTGAACCCATCAAATCCACAACCCACACCACACGAACCAGCGGTGAAAGGGAGCACTCACATCGCTTCATGGTGACCCACACGGAGCCCTTCTCCGTGCTCCGCTCGTACATGTTGGTCAGCTCGCTCAGGAACGGATCTGCCTGCATCAGCACCTGCACAGACCACCCAATGCGAGTGAACATGGTCAGAATCAGTTCCGAGAAAGCAGGGCGGAGTTTCCGCTCCGTTTTCTACCATCGATCTGAACTATGCGACGCCGGGAAGTACTAAAAAGCGGCCTAATCGGTTCCAAATTTTAGGGCGAAAACGCCGGGGGATCTAGTTCTCCGCTGAGTTCTTCGCGCCAGATCGCGATTCTCGGCGGGATGGGCATGAAACACGGCGCAGATCGGAGGAACAGAGCATCGGGTAGGGGATTACCATCTTGAGGAGGGTGGGCTCGCGATCGCCGAGGGAGCGGAGGTCTTCCCCTTGGTCTCCTCCTCTTCGTCGGCTCCGCCGCTGGGGTTCGGGTCGGAGATGGGGGAGGGGGAGAGGGGAGGGTGGGGTATTGTGGGAAGACGGACGGGGGGGATCACGGGACGGGAGAGATCTGACGGATAATGTTGCCGGGCGGGACGGCAGGGGCTGTGAACTTGTGAAGGCAGCCTTGGACTGGAGGACGGAACGGTGACGCCGACTTTGGAAGAGAGGCAGAAACGCCGTGATTCCGTTCCTTGGGCTTGGGCTGAACGGGATAAGATTAATACTCTTTTACGGAGTAATTTTTTTATTTATTCTCAGTATTAATTGTGTCTTAAATCAAAATTTATATAATTTGATCGAACTATAAATATTTACAATAACATATATATGAGGAACATATTGCATGAGGAATCTGACAACACTAATTTGGTATCGTAAAAAATAATAATGTTTTTTATAAATTTGATCTAATATAGAAAGTTTGACTTATGATAAAGCTAATATACAGAGTAAATAAAACCGAAGAGTATATTATTCCTTCTTATGTCATTGACCATACCAAACATGCTTAGCAATATTTGGGGAAGAGAATGAGATTTTAAAAGGTGAGAGTTTGTTAGAAGATTAGGCTTGAAAAGTTGAATAACTAAGTCAGGCCGGGTCGGGCTTGCATCATGAGGCGAGCTCAGGCCTTGCTTGCCACCTAAGGCCCCGCTTGGAATGGGGGTAATTTTATACACCTGTATTTATTCTACTGGTGTAAGTTACAGGTCAATACTTAATATTAGCCTGAAACGAAAACGACCAGCGGAGGTCCGTATCTTATACCGGGCAGAAAACGATCGGAAGCGCTAATCCAAACGGGCCCTAAAAGGTAATTCAAATGGGGCTTAGGCTCGGATATCTATTTTTTAGATTTTTGTGTCGGGCTTTCACGCGTAAGCACTTAAAATGCAATCTTCAGACTTTCAAGCTTGATTTCGGGTTGGGCCCACTCGGGTGTAGCCCAAATCCACCTGCACCGCAGCCACGCCGGTACCCTCCCTTCCCCGGTTGGCACTCCCAATCGACCATCGCATCCCCCGACTCCCACCAAAGTTGGCTGGATCTAGGCGTCGGGGTTCGCCGCGGGCGATTTTATGCGCACATCCGCCCCAAGCACGCACCGGCTCACCTCCTCCCGATCCTTCAGCAACTTTGTCGCCGCCGGAGAAGAAGATGAAGTACCATAATGTGTGGTAGCGGGCCGGGGCAGGGGGGAGGGGGCACCGGAAGTGATTGATCTTTCGTCCAGTGACTCCAGCCAGGGCATCATGGACAGCTGGGAGAACATCCTAGCCGAAAAAACTCTGACGCCAACACCTAGTTTAAGTCTGAATTGAGGAAGAAGATTAGTTTTTATTTCGATCAAATCAACTAGTTTCAATCTGTGTAATGCAATGTAGTTTGAATGGAATTGTGATATCTATGTTCAAATTTATGTGAGAAAAATGTTTTAGGGAGCTAAATTTAAGATAACAACTAGAAACCATATTCTTTTTAACTCAGTTTGAGCAGGCGTATAGAGGGCTCAACTATAAGGCCCTTCGCAGTGCTCCACCGTGGACACGTGCTAACCATGCCACATAAGTGAAAAAATGACATGACACAACAATTAAAGAGGAGAGGGAGCACTTAGATGACCTCAGAAAAAACCAATGCCAAGCACGTGAACCTAGACAAACGACTTAAATGAAAGAAGCTGACCAATGCATGAAAGAGTTTAAGTACTAAATCATTAAATAAAATGAAAGCTTAGCAATAAGAGCATGGTTAATAATATAGCCAGCTACTGGCTATAGCCAGTGCCATGTCATCTACAGCATATCTTATAGCCAGCATGTACAATAGTAGATCAAAAGAGTGTACTATTTTTTTTTATTATGTGGCCCACTTTTCATTCTCACTAAGTGCCTAGGAGCACGTGTTAGAGCTGGCTCTTCACGAAGAGCCCGCTTACCTTCCCTCTCCTCTTTTCTCTCCTCCAACTAAGCAGAAATATACTAGTTTATTTCTTATAGCCCGCTGACTCAGCTTTATTGTACTTGCTCTAACAAGTTAAGCACCTTTGCATTGTAGAGTTGAATTGATAAGTTATTTAATGCACTTAGCACCTCACGTAAGCACCTTTGCATTGAAAGAGGTTTAAAGCTTCTGCTAGGCATGCTTTCAAAATGATAACAATACGACAGCGAGGGAATAGTCACAAAATCGAGTATTTAACAAAAAAACTACCACACTTCACAGAACCGTGCCTACAAACTACCATTTTACAAATTTGTGCCGAAAACTACCACTTTTTGTCTAATCTTTGACTAAAAACTACCATGTCGGGAAAGTGCCCGATTCGCCTCTTCTAAACGCCTTTCTGACAGGATGGGCCCACCTCTCAGCATCAATCTTCTTCCTCCTCTCTCTCTCTCATTTCCACGAACACCTTACGTGCACTCCGCCGCTCTGCCCCCGCCGGCCGGCGAGCCCCACCACCTGCGCTGCCCTCTGTCCTAGGATGGCGTCCGTCTCCCCGCCACCTGCCGACCACCTTGGTGAACCGCTCCCTGGGCTCGAAGTAGACGGAGAGAACGAAGTCGATGGCCTTGAGCGGCGAGTCCTCCTCCTTGCCAGCGAAGAGCTCGGGCGAAGATGCGGTCGAAGAGCTCGCCGCCCTCACACAGCTCCATCACCAGGTGCACGCCCTCGGCGTCCTCGCGGAACCGCACCACGGCGCCGCCCGCGCCCTCCAGCGCCGACATGCGCCGCAGGATCTCCACCTCCCGCTGCACGTCCTCGGCGTCGGCGGCGCGGCGCAGCCGCTTGCGGCGGGTGGTCTTGCAGGTCAGCGCCTCGCCCGTGGCCGCGTACTCGCAGCGGCGCGTCACCCCGAACTCCCCGCGCCCCAGCTCCGCGCCCAGCTGATACCGCTTGGCGAAGCCCTCCCCGCCGGGCGCGCACTGGTCGTCGTCGCCCAGGATCGGCGCGCTCTGCCTCCACTTGGTCGACCTGCGCTTCTTCTTGCAGCAGCTGCTGCTGTTGGCGTCGCTGTCGGGGGGCAGTCGTCGGCGTTGGCCACGGGCATGATGGCGGCGGCGGCGCGCCTCCGGGCCAGCATCCTAGAGGCCGCGATGACAGAGTAGCAGCCCCCCATGGCGCCGTTGCACGGCCAGACGGACGCCGCAGACTGTCGTAGAAAGGTGGCGCAGGTGGCGGGGCTTGCCGGCCGGCGGGGGCAGAGTGGCGGAGTGCACGTGAGGTGTTTGAGGAAATGCCAGAGAGAGAGAGGAGGAAGAAGATTGATGCTGACAGGTGGGCCCATCCTGTCAGAAAGGTGTTTAGATGAGGCGAATCCGGCACTTTTCCGACATGGTAGTTTTTAGTCAAAGATTAGACAAAAGGTGGTAGTTTTCGGCACAAGTTTGTAAAGTGGTAGTTTGTAGGCACGGTTCCGTGAAATGTGGTAGTTTTTTTGTTAAATACTCCACAAAATCAGAACGTGATCAACAGCATTTCGCCGGCAGACTACGCCTACGTTCTATGAAATTATTGCCCGATACATCGATCGATCAAATGAAGGCACAAGAACGAGCGGTATCTCAAATCGACCACCGCGCGCGCACACAAGCGGCCGGATGCGGCGCGTGCCTACCTAGAGGCGTGCCCGGCGGACCCTGTCGCCGTCGGTGACGACGTGGTCGCGGGTGATGTCCCGCAGCGACGGGCACCCGCTGAGCGCCATGGCCAGCTCCAGCTCGTCCCGCAGCATCTGCAGCACCTTCCGCACCCCCGCCTCGCCGTCCACCGCCAGCGAGTACAGCACCGGCCTCCCGATCTGCCACGCCGAACCGTCAGCATCGCCGGCCAAGAAAGAAACGCGCAGATCGAGCGTGTCTGTACTTACGAACACTCCCGCAGCTCCGAGTGCCAGCGCCTTGAACACGTCGGTGCCGCGCCGGACGCCGCCGTCCAGGAACACCGGCAGCCGCCCCTTCGCCTCCCTGACCACCTGAATTTGTTTGTGCACACTTTTGGTCAATATATGCATGCATGAAGAATTTTTTCCACTGAAGCTTCCTGAACTTTATCTGCAATTTCTCATAGTCCAGCTGCTCGCGACTGGTTGGCACACATACCTCTTCCAGGCAGCTGATGGTTGCGGGGACGTAGTCCAGCTGCCGAGCGCCATGGTTGGACACGATGATGCCGGCCGCGCCGTACTCGATGGCAACCCTAGCTGCATTTTCCACAAGTTTCTTCATGTGACTGACATGCCGCCATAGCAAAAAGATATACAGCCATTTTGGAAACGGAGGCGTGCATCTCATATTCAGAAGCTGGAAAAACTTACCGTCTTCTGCAGTCATGACCCCTTTCACCAAGATCGGCAATGAAGTAATTGTCTGCAGCCACTTGACGTCCTGCATTTGTGCATCATCAGTGTTCATTATTCCATTCAGGACGAAGTGCTAATGATAACTCCCAACAACATTTTAAAATAAATAAATAAAGGGGAAAAAAGTACCTCCCAACAAAGAGATTGGTCGACCTGGCTAGCAACGTAGGAAGCCAGCCCGGAATCATCTGTCTGGCAAGCCACAAAGGACATGGTAAGATGTCTGATAATAACATTCTACTTAGGCGATTTCTGCGATACGACTGGCTTGGTTGTCAGGCAAGCAATTAACCTTGTCCATCTTGCCGAGGTCCAGCGCCGCAAAGTTCTCCAGCACCAGGTGTGGAGGCAAGATGAACCTGCCACAAGTTATCAGAAATTCAGATTTCAGAGTGCAGATTCTGCAGTTCCTAGTAAATGGAATAGACCATTTATTCAGTAAATTGGCATGATAATGTGCACATCTGTTGGATTTGGACCTGTTCTTGATATCGGCTTCCCTGCGGCCGAGCCTTGGAGTGTCGACGGTGAGGGCAATCGCCTTGAACCCAGCCATTTCAGCCCTTTTCACGAGTTGCCGGACTATATTCCTGTCCTTGTAAACCTGATGAAGACAATGATCCACGCCTTGGTCAGTTGGTCATGTTAAAGAATACTAAGAAACAATTTACACATGTTATTAGCCTCATAGTTTGTGAAGCTGAAGACTACACATACATAAAGCTGGAAGAAACGTATCCCGGGCCCTACTGAGTTAACCCTTTCCACACTAGAAGTAGCCCATGAAGACAATGTCTGAAAAAAGCATAAACCATAGTATAAAGCGTCAGCACAATGAATATTGGGAAAGATCAAAGATGCTACAGGAGTTAGGTGATCTTCCAAACCATTATGGTCCCTGCAGATGCCGCTGCTCTTGCAGTAGCAAGCTCTCCTGCATATATGGCAGATAAACCTCACCATCAGAACGTTGCTCTGGAATATAGGAAGGAGATGGTGATTGCGAATTTGGTTGAATTAACCTTCAGGGTGAGCCATTTTCTGCATGGCCGTGGGAGCGATCATGATCGGCATGGAGACGTCGAAGCCCAAGATGTTTGTGGCCATGTTGATATGGGTCACATCAATCAGTACGCGTGGCCGGAACCTGAAACCAAAATGGAATCATAGTCTGCAATGAGATACTTATGAACCTTGGGGCATCTTTGGTCCATGCCCCAAAATTCTGCTAGTCCCAAAAGGTAGAAGTTTGAATTTTGATGAGCTATTTTCAACAGGGGTACTTCTGCCCATGCATGTATCTATGTATGTATGATGATGTCATTTATCCTCTCTGAGAGTTCCTGACGAAATTGTCATCTACTTTGACCATCGGAACCACATGTGACAACAAGACTCGTCTGATCTCTTGTCCTCTACTCAATGTCATGAGAAATTGAGATCCATTGTTATTTGTCCAGGTCTGCTACCATCTACTTATACTAACCAAAAGGCAAACCAATCACCTACGCCCAGCCTGTCAGGACTAAACTCATACTCCTAACAGTGGAGTTGCAAAAATTCCACAAGGGTTCATCTGGGCCTTATCCTACGCCATCTCCAAAGATTTTAAAAATGCAAAAGTTTTCAATTGACATGACAGTTGCCATTATTTTACATAATTTCTTTTATGCCATCCTTGCAAAAAATAATGTTCAAACTCTTTCTACCGCCTTACTTTTTTTCTGAATTATTAGTTGCTGATGGTAATAAAAACAAGCACAGTTCATCTATCAGCATACCACCAAATAGACACAGCTTGGAGTTGAAGATACAATAAATAGATACGGCTGAAAGCATGAGACCTGCTACTTTGGAAGATAGTAGCTTACAGGATCCTGGAGAAGGCCTCCCTGTTCTCGTTGAGCGTCCACTGATCCTCTGCGCCGGAGGCGTAGTAGTCGTACACCATCTTGGGCAGCTTCTCCTTGGCGAGCCTCTCGTACTCGGACACATTCGTGATCATCTCCATGCCCCTGATCGAAAAAATCACTGTCAATCTCCAGTTCAATCTATCTATGTCTCTAAGAACACAACAAGCAGTCAAGCAGATCCTCTGCTTTTTGTCTCGAAGACAGTACACCATAAATAAACTGAAGATTCCCCTCGCACGGATAATTTGACAGAGATGAATCAACAAAGGCAAGAACAGCATGGAGAAATGAGGGGGCTGATCTATCCACGGAGTAGTTGATTAGCTGCAGAATCTATCCATGAATTCCTGATTCGGTATCAGTAGTTCGAGATGTTACTTTCGAATCATCAGTACTGACAAAACGAAACGGAACGATCCGACGGACGGCCGAGAAAGAAACGCAGAATCACCCCGAGAGATCACAAGAAAGAGGAGGAACTGAGGCAGGGCGATCCAAAGGAAATGAGAGGAAAGGAACCAGTAGGACTCACATGTCGCCAAGGGGGGGAGGAGCGGTGGACGGAGGCAGGCTGCGCGCACGAGGAGGGCTGCGGCGACGGCGGCTCGTCCGTGTCCTTGAGCGGAAGCGGAACAGGGAGGGAGGTCCCGTGGTGTCACCGGGGGTGTGGTATTTAAAGGCTTTTTTTCAGCCCATGAATGTGGTTTGGTGGTGAGACTGATGTCACTGTTCTGAACTCCTTCTGATGAGGCGGCCTACTTGCGGGCATGTGGCCAGTTGCCATATGCCATCTATAGCTCAGAGGCATGTTCGAAATCGTGTTTATAAATCAATAATGGAAGGAAGATAATGATGGTATTGTTTGTGTCATTATACCTATGTACTTAAAAGCAGATTCTAGCATGTAAACGTGATTGGCTTTTGTATTATTAGTCTTTTGTTAGCATGAAGTGTTTTTTGCAGATTGAGGTGGTGGAATAGGATGCTGGTATCAGTCCCTTGAGATATGCCTCTTTCTCTATAAAATTTTAATAGGGTTTACGACTTCAGCTTGTGGCTCTCATAAGTTGTGGAGCTTCAGAAATCCAATTCGGCTCTTGTCGCGCGCCAAAAATGTTTTTTTGCAAATGTTGATTTTTTTTAAAAAGAAAAATAAACATTTTCATTGTCACACTCAAATGCTACCTACAAATTTTTAGGAAGAAACCAGCATTTTGACCTGTGCAGAAAAAAACATGTACACCAAATGTTACGCTTGATTTTGTTTTTTTCACCGACGAAGTATTGATATCCCGTTTCGCCTGAAAATTATCAAGCACAGTTTTTACACTAACATGAACATCGGCAAAAAAATACATGATTTTTAATATTTATTTACTATCATTTTTAATTTATTATTCATCGGAGAGCCCATGCTCCCCAGAACCAAAACAGCCATCCCGTGGAGTTTGCCTTGTTAGACCTCTTTTTTTTTGTAGGGACCTTGGCCTCCTTATATAGAGGTTGGAGAGGTGGTGTGAGACTTAGAATCCTCCATGAATATGTGTCTCAGTTTTCCATGGTTGAAGGGAGTGAATCCGAGTGTCTGAAATGTACATCTTAGATTATGGTTCAACACAAAGTCAAAGTCGGTTGGACTCATATGGACCCCCTATTTTCATATGTATATACAATATAAAATACGCCATGCATGACTATCCACTCAACGATGTTAGGTTCTCACCTATTGGCGTGGGAGGTTCATGAGTATTTTTCCTCCAAAATTATCAAGGTTAGTCAAGCTTGTGTAGGTTTGATCCGCTACAATATCTTCATGGAAATCATGGTGGAACGTTGAAATGTAGAAGTTGAAGCTCAAGATGATGATTTCGACTAACCTTGATGTAGCATCTTGTAACACTAATCTTTGTTGTCATTTTTGTGCCGGTTAGAGGCTGAGCTATGTACATCTTCAGAGGGTGGGGGTGCCATGCCTTGGATCAAGTTGTGAAGATATTTTTGGGAGGGCTTAGATTAGGTTTTTTTATCAATTGCACCCCCTCCCCCCAACATTGATGATTTGTCTTTCGCCCCCTCCAACGATTTTCGTCTAGCTCCGCCACTAGTGTCGGCATTTCCCGATTTGATGTACTTTCTCCTAATATGTGAATTTGAAAGTAGTTAATTAATGGCTGGGTTTGTTTAAAATTAGTGTCAAGTGAGTTGACGAGAGGCCAAGTGTCCACTATTTCTGGAATAGGCACACAACTTTCGACGTGTTGCATTGTTTCTTTTGAAAATAATCAATGTAAAATCTAGTGAACAACAGAACAATTTATAGAAGTTTGAATTCTAGAAGTATCTAGTAGTTGACATTTCTTATAATCTAGAAGTACCCATTTATTCACACAAAATCTTTATATTCTTGTACTCTAGAAACCTTTGGCAATGTACTTGCAAGATACACACATCTCTAAAAACACTCTATCGGGGTTTGTAGATATCTAGAGATCCTATGAAAAATGAACATATAGTTTGAGTGGAACTATTGTGTATCGATCCTATGAAAAATGATGCGTACAAACATATAATTTGAGTGGAACTATTGTAACAACACAATTTCTTAAACATCCTAAACTAAAATGCATTTTTTGTATAAAACTAGAAATTATACTTAATGCTAGAAAATATATTTCTAGTGACAAATATTGGAAGCGCAGAACAATATTATCTAATATACATGAGAGTGTTTACATTGTTCATTATGCTTATTATAGCAAATGATATTAAGAATAATTTATTTAATGATGTATATAAAAAAACATTCTCCCTCCATTCAAATATATAGGCTACACTAAGTTTCTTGAGGTTCTCTTTGATCACGAGTTAGGGCAATAAATATGTGTTGTGTCTGTTACAGAAAAGTATACCGTCAAATTTATATGTGAAAGAAGTTTTCAAAGACATAATTTTTATATGATACATCTCATATATTATTAATTTTATTATTGGTAAAATAAACCTTAAAAAAACATATTATTGCCCTATATATTTAGATGGATAGAGTATATTTAATTATCACGAAGTAAAACTGTTCAGTATAAATAAATAATAACATTTTAACTCACCCTTGGCACGCAAAATAATAATATTTATATTGCAGTAGGTACTAACCAGCGAAATCCTACGTAGTACCTTACTCTAGTCAACTATTTCATATAACCACCTAACACTCAACCAGATCTCACATATGACATAGTCTCACCACCATTTATGATCTACTATTAAACCGGAAAAACATATTGGCAACACAATGAGGACAAGTATCATAAGCTCATGCCGACCCCACCCGTGTGTTCATTGAAATCACTCCAAGGCTAATGGGATGTGATCAAAAAATAGTGTGGCCATTGGAGTTGTTGCTTGGAGCAAGTGAGGAACAAAGTGTTTGCACAATTGATGACTATGTGGGTTTAATGAAATTTTGTTGTACACATTTGTGGTCTTGTTTGCTTTGATGAAAATTTGAGTTCACATTTAGCTCTTTTTCAAATGTAGGATTGCATTGTGCATGAAAGTGATGAGCACATGGGTACATCATACATGACATTTCAAAAATGTGCAAAATTTAGTTGGAAAGAATTACTAAGCCGAATCAAGCAAACACATGCCCAGGTGAACGATAACTTAAGTTCATACTATAATATTGAATACATGGCTGCACTTTCATTTCCATTGTTGTTGGTTGAACTTAGGTATGCCATGTAAGAAATCCAACAACATATGAGCTCTTGAAGCAACCGGTTTGGAGGAACAAGTTTGGAGAAAACAAGTTTCAAGTGAAGCTGATGCTATCAGTTTTTACCTCTGATGTTTCATTGTGTCACACCCATATGGTGGAGATACGGGGCCATAGGGGTACATCACCAGAAGCTACATCAAATTATCTTTCCAATTCAAAAAACCTCACATCATTTGGAGTTGTGAGTCAAAAGTTGTAGTCATTTTCGTGGAAGGTGTCCAGACTGTCAAGGCTTCGCGAATTTCCGAGGAGTTGTGCAACAACTCCCAAAGTTGACTGCTTATTCACCCAAGGAAGCCATGCAAACCTGCTTATTTTTGAAACCTTTTTCACACCTAGTTAAGGGGGGTTGTCCCTGCTATAAAACCCCATCTCCCCCATCCTCTAGAAAAAAAACCTTTTGTCAAAACCATTCAGCTACAAGCTTATGCAGCAAGACTGCTAGAGAGATCTTGCTACCTTTGCTCTTGTGAGTTCATTCGGATTCGCGAGAAGGAGCCTCTGATTCCCCCTAGTTCGTGCTCTACGGTTCCGGCTGTTTTGTGTGGATTAGTCCCGGTTTGTGGTTCTGCGATTGTTCGGACAGCAGATTGGAGTTCTTGTATCTTCGATCAACCATCCCCAACGTACGGGTTGCATCCAACCTTGGCAGGTATAAAGCTAGTTATCCTGGCTGGTTGCAGCTAGTTATCCCTTCCGATTCGATCCTACGACGTGAAGATCGGGCCACCCTCGGGCGTGAAGTCATTCATCGGGTTCCCATCTTTCATCTGGCATCAGAGCCTTTGTTGACACGGTAGGATCTGTTATCCAAGTTTATCTTACTACCATCCCTTTAGACCGAGTGTTTTTCATGCTATATTTTCTGTCCTAGAAGTCCAAAGCCTCATCAAAAATAAATCCAAGCCTTCTTGGTGCTGAGATCTTGTTGTTGCATACCTTGCATGTTCTTCATCTTTTAGATTTGCACCAAGTTCATCTTCATAGTTGCTTTTAGATTTGGTTGTTGTGCTTTTGAAAAAAAGAGTGAAAAAAAAGAGTGGCAAAAGAAGAGAAAAAAAGAGTGGAAAAAAGGTCAAGAGAGAAAGAAAAGAGTGGCAAAAAGAGTCAAGAGAGAAAAAGAAAAGTGTTGTGTAAGATCCAAAAGTTTCAGCTTGGTAGAAAAATTTTAGAAGCTTGTGTGTTGTGTGTTTTTCAATCTTGGTGCAAAGGTGCAGCAGATCTATTCCCATATTTTTTTGGTTTCATCAACTTGATTTTAGCACAAGCCGCTTTTTGTTTACCCCACCGAGCTTCACCAAAAACCAAAGCTAGTTCTTTGATCACTGTCTTTCAATCGCTTTAACACATCCGGGAAAAGCACAATCTGGTGTGAACTCATAAGAACTTTGGTGAGTAAGAGGTGAGATTGTGTGATTCCACAAAATTATCCTATTCCACTTTCATCCCTACTAACATGACAGGATCTACACCAAGTGTGCGTCAAAAGAATCATGGAGAAGGCAATTGTTTGGCCACCCGCGCTGATGTGCAACAACTCAAGAACAACATACTCCAAGCCATGGAGAGGATGCTTCACAAGCGTCCACCAACAGATGGTGATAGGGTTCGACACCGACAATACCCTGCTGCTCATGAAGTGCAGAAAACAAGACATGCTCGAGGGCATGATGTTGTTGCTCATGGGCGTGTCACTACTACTCAAAAAGTGCAACAAGGAGGACATGCTCGAGGGCATGGTGTTGCTGCTACTCGTGGGTGTGACGTTGCTGCTCCTCAAATGCGGCAAGGATGGCATGCTCAAGGGCAAGCTACTGCTGCCCCTAGGCATGTCGCTGCTGCTCATGAATCGCAGCAAGGATGTCATGGCCGACGACAAAGTTATGGCACCCATTGGCACATCGACGACCCACCGCAAAGCAGGACCATGGTTGATGAACCGACTCCGGTGATTCATAGCTCATGTTTACATGAGAAGCTCATTCCTAATGTTGCCATCTTGACCACCACTATTGTCCCAACGTCCAAGAAACATGTGCCACAAAATCCATGTGAGGAAGAGAGTCCACAATCCAAAATTCCACAACTTGAGAGTAATAAGAAAAGCAAGCTGAGTGACTCTGCCAAAAGTGAGGAAGAGTGTCCACTTTAAAAAATCCCACCACTTGAAAGTGAAAATAAAAATGAGTTGAGTGACTCCACCAAATGTGAGAAAGAGTATCCACTTTCAAAAATCCCACAAGTTGAGAGTGATCATAAAAATGAGTTGAGTCATGCCACCAAATGTGAGCTTGAGATGTTCCCCAACAATATCAACGAGATGAGTGATCCACCAAATGAAAAGAGAGAGGAGTATTCAGTTACCAACCTTTCACAAAATTCTCTTTGTTTGCAATATGTGCATGTGCAAAAGGCATACCTATCAGCTCTCTTGCAATGATGGGAGATTGAGATCCAAGAACAAATATGGAGGACATGGAGTACCACTACATGAGGTGTGTGTGTGTGAAGATTGATTTTCATAAAGGCTTTCAAGTACTCAATGAGGTAAAACAAAAAGGATTTTCCATTTTGATGCACCCCGAGGTATGCACATATGAACTCCTAAAACATTGGCGAAACCAAATAAGAGAAAATTTATTGGGAACATCCTTTAGCATGCCATCAATCCATCAATATAATTTTTTTCAACCTTGAAGACAAAACAAAGGAGGTGGCAAACACAAGATCCACACTTAATTGTTCAAATTTTGCTTTCACTAGTTATTTTGTATTGGCCTCGTGCTATAATTTTGTAGACCGAATGAAGTCGAGGACGACTTTTCCCCAAGAGAGGGAGGATAATATGAACATGGTTATGGTTGGTTATAAATTTGTGCTCCATGAAAATGTTTGTTGGAAGGAACTCCTAAGTCGAACAAAACATCATGTTGTCATCGTCCATAAGATAGCAAAGTTGAAAACTAAAATTCTCTATATCATGATACCTTTGCATTATGATTTGGTATTGCCCTGCTTTCTTTTGTGTGATGACCAGGTAGAGTCAAGGATGACTCCTTTTCAATAGAGGGGGAATAATGAGGACATCTCGGTCACTGAAATAACACCAATCATCCCTGGACCAACTCCAAGATGTGAGAAACAAATGCATGATCAGATGCAACACAATTCTAAGGTGAAAGCTACAAATGAGGATTCCATTATTCCTTTGCATGGATATTATCTACTTCCCTTCTACTTATCTTTTGTAGATTAAAGAGAGTCGAGGACGACTCTTCATGAAGGGAGGGAGGATGATGAGCACATGGGTACATCATACACAACATTTCAAAAATGTGCAAAATTTAGTTGGAAAGAATTACTAAGCCGAATCAAGCAAACACATGCCTAGGTGAACGCTAACTTAAGTTTATACTATAATATTGAATACATGGCTGCACTTTCATTTCCATTGTTGTTGGTTGAACTTAGGTATGCCATGGAAGAATTCCAACACCATATGAGCTCTTGAAGCAATCGGTTTGGAGGAACAAGTTTGGAGAAAACAAGTTTCAAGTGAAGCTGATGCTGTTAGTTTTTACCTTTGATGTTTCATTGTGTCACACCCATATGGTGGATATACGGGGCCATAGGGGTACATCACCAGAATCTACATCAAATTATCTTTTCAATGCAAAAAAAACTCACATCATTTGGAGTTGTGAGTCAAAAGTTGTAGTCATTTTCATGGAAGGTGTCCAGCCTGTCAAGGCTTCGCGAATTTCGGAGGAGCTGTACAACAACTCCCAAAGTTGACCGCTTATTCACCCAAGGAAGCCATGTTAACCTACTTACTTTTGAAACCTTTTTCACACCTAGTTAAGGGGGGTTGTCCCTGCTATAAAACCCCATCTCCCCCATCCTCTAGAAAAAAACCTTTCGTCAAAACCATTCAGCTACAAGCTTATGCAGCAAGACTGCTAGAGAGATCCGAGAGATCTTGCTACCTTTGCTCTTTTGAGTTCATTCAGATTTGCGAGAAGGATCCTCTGGTTCCCCCTAGTTCGTGCTCTACGGTTCCGGCCGTTTTGTGTGGATTAGTCCTGGTTTGTGGTTCTGCGGTTGTTCGGACATCGGGTTGGAGTTCTTGTAGCTTCGGTCAACCATCCCCAACGTACGGGTTGCATCCAACCTTGGCAGGTATAAAGCTAGTTATCCCGACTGCTTACAGCTAGTTATCCCTTCTGATTCGATCCTACGACGTGAAGATCGGGCCACCCTCGGGCGTGAACTCGTTCATCGGGTTCCCATCTATCAGAAAGGTTCAAGAAAATGTCGGCTTTCAAATGCAAACACCATTCTTGCTCCAACATTGTTGGAATTGCTTCAAAGAAGTGAGCAATGGAGGTTGAGGGATCAAGAAGCTCCACCAAAGAAAGGTGCACTTTTTAACTTGAAAGACAATGATGATAGTGATGATGCACCAAGGGGAGAAAGAAACAAGTGAAAGCCCAATGAAATAAAGTTGGAGAAAGATAGTGTGAAAAGGTCAGACGAGGCCTCTAGCTTGAGGGAGCAAATTAGTACAATGGTGGAGTTAAAGAAAACCATGATGTAGAAGCATTTGGAAACTAAGGTGGCCATGGCCGAGAAGAGATCCAACAAAATGAGACAAAGTAGGAGATAGGATGTGTCTTCGAGGAGTGCAAGATCGCTCTTGAGGAGCAAAAAGAGGAAGGGCAACAAGATCGCCGAGGAGGAACAGTTCTTGATGATGAATCTGAATGGCATGGAACCGATGGCAAGGGGTTTTGGGAGTTGAAAAGGATGGAGATCATGTTTT
Organism: Triticum timopheevii; assembly: GCA_963921465.1. Classification (NCBI taxonomy): domain Eukaryota; kingdom Viridiplantae; phylum Streptophyta; class Magnoliopsida; order Poales; family Poaceae; genus Triticum; species Triticum timopheevii. The sequence goes on along the minus strand of OY997264.1, from coordinate 575,242,230 downwards.
GGAGGAGGCAAGAGCTTCATGATCTTATGGCCGGTGGTGGTGGTGCTTCGGCCAATGGAGGTGGTGGTGGTGCTTTCGACAATGGTGGGATGCTTCGACCAATGAAGGTGCTGGTGGTGGTGCTTCCGGCAATAGTGGTGATGGTTCTTTGGCCAAATGTTGATGATGGTGGTGCTATTGCCGGTGGTGGTGGCGATGATCTTGTCAACAATGGTGTTGCAGTTTTTGCGGGAGGGGGGGACAATGGTGTTGCTTGATTTGTCTCATTGCCTTGGCAAAGGAATCCAAATTTCACAAGAGGACCAAGCACATCAAGAGACGCTTCAATTCCATTCGGGACCAAGTCCAAGTGGGAGACATAGAGATTTGCAAGATACATACGGATCTGAATGTTGCAGACCCGTTGACTAAGCCTCTCTCACGAGCAAAACATGATCAGCACCAAGACTCCATGGGTGTTAGAATCATTACTACGTAATCTAGATTATTGACTCTAGTGCAAGTGGGAGACTGAAGGAAATATGCCCTAGAGGCAATAATAAAGTTATTATTTATTTCCTCATACCATGATAAATGTTTATTATTCATGCTAGAATTGTATTAACCGGAAACATGATACATGTGTGAATACATAGACAAACATATAGTCACTAGTATGCCTCTACATGAATAGCTCATTAATCAAAGATGGTTATGTTTCCTAACCATAGACATGTGTTGTCATTTGATTAATGGGATCACATCATTAGGAGAATGATGTAATTGACATGACCCATTCCGTTAGCCTAGCACTTGATCGTTTAGTATATTGCTATTGCTTTCTTCATGACTTATACAAGTTCCTGTAACTATGAGAATTATGCAACTCCCGTTTACCGGAGGAACACTTTGGGTACTACCAAACGTCACAACGTAACTGGGTGATTATAAAGGAGTACTATAGGTGTCTCCGAAGGTACATGTTGAGTTGGCGTATTTCGAGATTAGGTTTTGTCACTCCGATTGTCGGAGAGGTATCTCTGGGCCCTCTCGGTAATGCACATCACTATAAGCCTTGCAAGCAATGTAACCAATGAGTTGGTTACGGGATGATGCATTACGTAATGAGTAAAGAGACTTGCCGGTAACGAGATTGAACTAGGTATTGGATACCGACGATCGAATCTCGGGCAAGTAACATACCGATGACAAAGGGAACAACGTATGTTGTTATGCGGTTTGACCGATAAAGATCTTCGTAGAATATGTAGGAACCAATATGGGCATCCAGGTCCCGCTATTGGTTATTTACCGAGAATAGTTCTAGGTCATGTCTACATAGTTCTCGAACCCGTAGGGTCCGCACGCTTAACGTTACGATGACAGTTTTATTATGAGTTTATAAGTTTTGATGTACCGAAGTTTGTTTGGAGTCCCGGATGTGATCACGGACGTGACGAGGAGTCTCGAAATGGTCGAGACATAAAGATTGATATATTGGACGACTATATTCGGACACCGGAAGAGTTCCAGGTGATTTCGGAGAAAACCGGAGTGCCGGGGGGGGGGGGTTACCGGAACCCCCCGGGAGAGTAATGGGCCTTATGGGCCTTAGGGGAAAGGAGAGAGGGGCGGCCAGCATGGGCCGCGTGCCCCCTCCCCCCTCTGGTCCGAATTGGACTAGGAGGGGGGGGGGGCGGCGCCCCCCCTTTCCTTCCCCCTCTCCCCCTTCCTTCCTCCTCCTAGTAGGAGTACGAAAGGAGGAGTCCTACTCCTACTAGGAGGAGGATTCCTCCTCCTTGGCGCGCCCCAAGGGGCCGTCCGGCCTCCCCCCTTGCTCCTTTATATACGGGGGCGGGGGGGCACCCCAAAGACACACAAGTTGATCTACGGATCGTTCCTTAGCCGTGTGCGGTGCCCCCCTCCACCATATTCCACCTCGGTCATATCGTCGCGGAGTTTAGGCCAAGCCCTGCGCCGATAGAACATCATCATCGTCACCACGCCATCGTGCTGACGAAACTCATCTCCGGAGCTTTGCTGGATCAGAGCCCGGAGATCGTCATCGAGCTGAACGTGTGCTAAACTCGGAGGTGCCGTACGTTCGGTGCTTGGATCGGTCGGATCGTGAAGACGTACGACTACATCAACCGCGTTGTGCTAACGCTTCCGCTTACGGTCTACGAGGGTACGTGGACAACACTCTCCCCTCTTGTTGCTATGCCATCACCATGATCTTGCGTGTGCGTAGGAAAATTTTGAAATTACTACGTTCCCCAACAGTGGCATCCGAGCCTAGGTTTTATGCGTTGATGTTATATGCACGAGTAGAACACAAGTGAGTTGTGGGCGATACAAGTCATACTGCTTACCAGCATGTCATACTTTGGTTCGGTGGTATTGTGAGATGAAGCGGCCCGGACCGACATTACGCGTACGCTTACGCAAGACTGGTTTCACCGTTACGAGCACTCGTGCTTAAAGGTGGCTGGCGGGTGTCTGTCTCTCTCACTTTAGCTGAATCGAGTATGGCTACGCCCGGTCCTTGCGAAGGTTAAAACAGCACCAACTTGACGAACTATCGTTGTGGTTTTGATGCGTAGGTAAGAACGGTTCTTGCTAAAGCCCGTAGCAGCCACGTAAAATTTGCAACAACAAAGTAGAGGACGTCTAACTTGTTTTTGCAGGGCATGTTGTGATGTGATATGGTCAAGACGTGATGCTATATTTTATTGTATGAGATGATCATGTTTTGTAACCGAAGTTATCGGCAACTGGCAGGAGCCATATGGTTGTCGCTTTATTGTATGAAATGCAAACGCCCTGTAATTGCTTTACTTTATCTCTAAGCGGTAGCGATAGTCGTAGAAGCAATAGATGGCGTAACAACAACGATGCTACGATGGAGATCAAGGTGTCGCGCCGGTGACGATGGTGATCACGACGGTGCTTCGAAGATGGAGATCACAAGCACAAGATGATGATGGTCATATCTTATCACTTATATTGATTGCATGTGATGTTTATCCTTTATGCATCTTATCTTGCTTTGATTGACGGTAGCATTTTAAGATGATCCCTCACTAATAATCAAGAAGTGTTCTCCCTGAGTATGCACCGTTGCGAAAGTTCTTTGTGCTGAGACACCACGTGATGATCGGGTGTGATAGGCTCTACGTTCAAATACAACGGGTGCAAAACAGTTGCACACGCGGAATACTCAGGTCATACTTGACGAGCCTAGCATATACAGATATGGCCTCGGAACACGGAGACCGAAAGGTCGAGCGTGAATCATATAGTAGATATGATCAACATAGTGATGTTCACCATTGAAACTACTCCATCTCACGTGATGATCGGACATGGTTTAGTTGATTTGGATCACGTGATCACTTAGATGACTAGAGAGATGTCTGTCTAAGTGGGAGTTCTTTAGTAATATGATTAATTGAACTTAAATTTATCATGAAACTTAGTACCTGATAGTATTTTGATTGTCTATGTTTGTTTGTAGATAGATGGCTCGTGTTGTTGTTCCGTTGAATTTTAATGCGTTCCTTGAGAAAGCAAACTTGAAAGATGATGGTAGCAATTACACGGACTAGGTCCGTAACCTGAGGATTATCCTCATTGCTGCACAAAAAAGTTATGTCCTGGAAGCACTGCTGGGTGCCAGGCCTGCTGCTGATGCAACTAACAACGTTAAGAACGTCTGGCAGAGCAAAGCTGATGACTACTCGATAGTTCAGTGTGCCATGCTTTACGGCTTAGAACCGGGTCTTCAACGACGTTTTGAACGTCATGGAGCATATGAGATGTTCCAGGAGTTGAAGTTAATATTTCAAGCAAATGCCCGGATTGAGAGATATGAAGTCTCCAATAAGTTCTATAGCTGCAAGATGGAGGAGAATAGTTCTGTCAGTGAACACATACTCAAAATTTCTGGGTATAATAATCACTTGATTCAACTGGGAGTTAATCTTCCTGATGATAGTGTCATTGACAGAATTCTTCAATCACTGCCACCAAGCTACAAGAGCTTCGTGATGAACTATAATATGCAAGGGATGAACAAGACTATTCCCGAGCTCTTCGCAATGCTAAAAGCTGCGGAGGTAGAAATCAAGAAGGAGCATCAAGTGTTGATGGTTAACAAGACCACCAGTTTCAAGAAAAAGGGCAAAGGGGAGAAGAATGGGAACTTCAAAAAGAACGGCAAGCAAGTTGCTGCTCAAGAGAAGAAACCCAAGTCTGGACCTAAGCCTGAAACTGAGTGCTTCTACTGCAAGCAGAATGGACACTGGAAGCGAAACTGCCCCAAGTATTTGGCGGATAAGAAGGATGGCAAAGTGAACAAAGGTATATGTGATATACATGTTATTGATGTGTACCTTACTAATGCTCGTAGTAGCACCTGGGTATTTGATACTGGTTCTGTTGCTAATATTTGCAACTCGAAACAGGGACTACGGATTAAGCGGAGATTGGCTAAGGACGAGGTGACGATGCGCGTGGGAAATGGTTCCAAAGTCGATGTGATCGCGGTCGGCACGCTACCTCTACATCTACCATCGGGATTAGTTTTAGGCCTAAATAATTGTTATTTGGTGCCAGCATTGAGCATGAACATTATATCTGGATCTTGTTTGATGCGAGACGGTTATTCATTTAAATCAGAGAATAATGGTTGTTCTATTTATACCAGTAATATCTTTTATGGTCATGCACCCTTGAAGAGTGGTCTATTTTTATTGAATCTCGATTGTAGTGATACACATATTCATAGTGTTGAAACCAAAAGATGCAGAGTTGATAACGATAGTGCAACTTATTTGTGGCACTACCGTTTAGGTCATATCGGTGTAAAGCGCATGAAGAAACTCCATACTGATGGGCTTTTGGAATCACTTGATTATGAATCACTTGGTACTTGCGAACCGTGCCTCATGGGCAAGATGACTAAAACACCGTTCTCCGGAACTATAGAGAGAGCAACTGATTTTTTGGAAATCATACATACTGATGTTTGTGGTCCAATGAATGTTGAGGCTCGCGGCGGGTATCGTTATTTTCTCACCTTCACAGATGATTTGAGCAGATATGGGTATATCTACTTAATGAAACACAAGTCTGAAACATTTGAAAAGTTCAAAGAATTTCAGAGTGAAGTGGAAAATCATCGTAACAAGAAAATAAAGTTTCTACGATCTGATCATGGAGGAGAATATTTGAGTTACGAGTTTGGTCTACACTTGAAACAATGCGGAATAGTTTCGCAACTCACGCCACCCGGAACACCACAACGAAATGGTGTGTCCGAACATCGTAATTGTACTTTACTAGATATGGTGCGGTCTATGATGTCTCTTACTGATTTACCGCTATCGTTTTGGGGTTATGCTTTAGAGACGGCCGCATTCACGTTAAATAGGGCACCATCAAAATCCGTTGAGACGACGCCTTATGAACTGTGGTTTGGCAAGAGACCAAAGTTGTCGTTTCTTAAAGTTTGGGGCTGCGATGCTTATGTAAAGAAACTTCAACCAGATAAGCTCGAACCCAAATCGGAGAAATGTGTCTTCATAGGATACCCAAAAGAGACTATTGGGTACACCTTCTATCACAAATCTGAGGGCAAGATTTTTGTTGCTAAAATCGGATCCTTTCTAGAGAAGGAGTTTCTCTCGAAAGAAGTGAGTGGGAGGAAAGTAGAACTTGATGAGATAACTGTATCTACTCCCTTATTGGAAAGTAGTTCATCACAAGAACCGGTTCCTGTGACAACTACACCAATTAGTGAGAAGCTAATGATATTGATCATGAAACTTCAGATCAAGTTTCTACTGAACCTCGTAGGTCTACCAAAGTAAGATCCGCACCAGAGTGGTACGGTAATCCAATTCTGGAAGTCATGTTACTTAACCATGATGAACCTACGAACTATGAGGAAGCGAAGATGAGCCCAGATTCCGCAAAATGGCTAGAGGCCATGAAATCTGAGATGGGATCCATGTATGAAAACAAAGTATGGACTTTGGTTGACTTGCCCGATGATCGGCAAGCAATTGAGAATAAATGGATCTTTAAGAAGAAGACTGACGCTGATGGTAATGTAACTGTCTATAAAGCTCGACTTGTTGCGAAAGGTTTTCGACAAGTTCAAGGGGTTGACTACAATGAGACTTTCTCACCCATAGCGATGCTTAAGTCCGTCCAAATCATGTTAGCTATTGCTGCATTTCATGATTATGAAATTTGGCAAATGGATGTCAAAACTGCATTCTTGAATGGATTTCTGGAAGAAGAGTTGTATATGATGCAGCCAGAAGGTTTTGTTGATCCAAAAGGTGCTAACAAAGTGTGCAAGCTCCAGCGATCCATTTATGGACTGGTGCAAGCATCTCGGAGTTGGAATAAACGCTTTGATAGTGTGATCAAAGCATATGGTTTTATACAGACTTTTGGAGAAGCCTGTATTTACAAGAAAGTGAGTGGGAGCTCTGTAGCATTTCTGATATTATATGTAGATGACATATTATTAATTGGAAATGATATAGAATTTCTGGATAGCATAAAGGGATACTTGAATAAAAGTTTTTCAATGAAAGACCTCGGTGAAGCTGCTTACATATTGGGCATCAAGATCTATAGAGATAGATCAAGACGCTTGATAGGACTTTCACAAAGCACATACCTTTATAAAATTTTGAAAAAGTTCAAAATGGATCAGGAAAAGAAAGGGTTCTTGCCCGTGCTTCAAGGTGTGAAGTTGAGTCAAACTCAATGCCCAACCACAGCAGAAGATGGAGAGAAAATGAAAGATGTTCCCTATGCTTCAGCCATAGGCTCTATCATGTATGCAATGCTGTGTACCAGACCTGACGTTTGCTTAGCAATAAGCTTGGCAGGGAGGTACCAAAGTAATCCAGGAGTGGATCACTGGACAGCGGTCAAGAACATCCTGAAATACCTAAAAAGGACTAAGGATATGTTTCTCGTATATGGAGGTGACAAAGAGCTAGTCGTAAATGGTTATGTCGATGCAAGCTTTGACACTGATCCGGACGATTCTAAATCGCAAACCGGATACGTATTTTTATTAAACGGTGGAGCTGTAAGTTGGTGCAGTTCTAAACAAAGCGTCGTGGCGGGATCTACATGTGAAGCGGAGTACATAGCTTCTTCTAAAGTAGCAAATGAAGGAGTCTGGATGAAGGAGTTCATTTCCGATCTAGGTGTCATACCTAGTGCATCGGGACCAATGAAGATCTTCTGTGACAATACTGGTGCAATTGCCTTGGCAAAGGAATCCAGATTTCACAAGAGGACCAAGCACATCAAGAGACGCTTCAATTCCATTCGGGACCAAGTTCAAGTGGGATACATAGAGATTTGCAAGATACATACGGATCTGAATGTTGCAGACCCGTTGACTAAGCCTCTCTCACGAGCAAAACATGATCAGCACCAAGACTCCATGGGTGTTAGAATCATTACTATGTAATCTAGATTATTGACTCTAGTGCAAGTGGGAGACTGAAGGAAATATGCCCTAGAGGCAATAATAAAGTTATTATTTATTTCCTCATATCATGATAAATGTTTATTATTCATGCTAGAATTGTATTAACCGGAAACATGATACATGTGTGAATACATAGACAAACATATAGTCACTAGTATGCCTCTACATGACTAGCTCATTAATCAAAGATGGTTATGTTTCCTAACCATAGACATGTGTTGTCATTTGATTAATGGGATCACATCATTAGGAGAATGATGTGATTGACATGACCCATTCCGTTAGCCTAGCACTTGATCGTTTAGTATATTGCTATTGCTTTCTTCATGACTTATACAAGTTCCTGTAACTATGAGAATTATGCAACTCCCGTTTACCGGAGGAACACTTTGGGTACTACCAAACGTCACAACGTAACTGGGTGATTATAAAGGAGTACTATAGGTGTCTCCGAAGGTACATGTTGAGTTGGCGTATTTCGAGATTAGGTTTTGTCACTCCGATTGTCGGAGAGGTATCTCTGGGCCCTCTCGGTAATGCACATCACTATAAGCCTTGCAAGCAATGTAACCAATGAGTTGGTTACGGGATGATGCATTACGTAATGAGTAAAGAGACTTGCCGGTAACGAGATTGAACTAGGTATTGGATACCGACGATCGAATCTCGGGCAAGTAACATACCGATGACAAAGGGAACAACGTATGTTGTTATGCGGTTTGACCGATAAAGATCTTCGTAGAATATGTAGGAACCAATATGGGCATCCAGGTCCCGCTATTGGTTATTTACTGAGAATAGTTCTAGGTCATGTCTACATAGTTCTCGAACCCGTAGGGTCCGCACGCTTAACGTTACGATGACAGTTTTATTATGAGTTTATAAGTTTTGATGTACCGAAGTTTGTTTGGAGTCCCGGATGTGATCACGGACGTGACGAGGAGTCTCGAAATGGTCGAGACATAAAGATTGATATATTGGACGACTATATTCGGACACCGGAAGAGTTCCAGGTGATTTCGGAGAAAACCGGAGTGCCGGGGGGGGGGGGGGGGTTACCGGAACCCCCCGGGAGAGTAATGGGCCTTATGGGCCTTAGGGGAAAGGAGAGAGGGGCGGCCAGCATGGGCCGCGTGCCCCCTCCCCCCTCTGGTCCGAATTGGACTAGGAGGGGGGGGGCGGCGCCCCCCCTTTCCTTCCCCCTCTCCCCCTTCCTTCCTCCTCCTAGTAGGAGTACGAAAGGAGGAGTCCTACTCCTACTAGGAGGAGGATTCCTCCTCCTTGGCGCGCCCCAAGGGGCCGTCCGGCCTCCCCCCTTGCTCCTTTATATACGGGGGCGGGGGGGCACCCCAAAGACACACAAGTTGATCTACGGATCGTTCCTTAGCCGTGTGCGGTGCCCCCCCTCCACCATATTCCACCTCGGTCATATCGTCGCGGAGTTTAGGCCAAGCCCTGCGCCGATAGAACATCATCATCGTCACCACGCCGTCGTGCTGACGGAACTCATCTCCGGAGCTTTGCTGGATTGGAGACCGGAGATCGTCATCAAGCTGAACGTGTGCTGAACTCAGAGGTGCCGTACGTTCGGTGCTTGGATCGGTCGGATCGTGAAGACATACGACTACATCAACCGCGTTGTGCTAACGCTTCCGCTTACGGTCTACGAGGGTACGTGGACAACACTCTCCCCTCTCGTTGCTATGCCATCACCATGATCTTGCGTGTGCGTAGGAAATTTTTGAAATTACTACGTTACCCAACACCTCTCATATCTAGCCCAAATATGGGGTGGATATGGGGGCACCCGGGCACGTGATACGTCTCCAACGTATCTACTTTTCCTAACGCTTTTCCTCTTGTTTTGGACTCCAATTTGCATGATTCAAATGAAACTAACCCTGGACTGACGTTGTTTTCAGCAGAACTACCATGGTGTTGTTTTTTTTTTGCAGAGATAAAAGTTCTCGGAACGGAATGAAACTTTGTGAGGAATTTTTATACAATAACAGAGAATTTCTGGAGCCAAGACCTGCCAGAGAGGGGCCCTGGGTGGGCACAACCTACTAGGACGCGCCCCCAATCCTGGCGCGTGCAGGTGGGTTGTCCCCACCTGGTGGCCCCGCAGACCCTGATTCCAACGCTATAAAATCCTATTTTCGGAGGAAAAAAATAGGGGAGAAAGAATTATCGCGATCCATGAAACGGAGCTGCCGCCAAGTGATACGTCTCCAACGTATCTATAATTTTTGATTTCTCCATGCTACTTTATCTACTGTTTTGGACTATATTGGGCTTTATTTTTCACTTTTATATTACTTTTGGGACTAACCTATTAACCAGAGGCCCAGCCCAGAATTGCTGTTTTTTGCCTTTTTCAGCATTTCGAAGAAACAGAATATCAAACGGAGTCCAAACGGAATGAAACCTTCGGGATCGTGATTTTCCAACCGAACGTGATCCAGTAGACTTGGACCCTACTCCAAGAAGCTTCCGAGGAGGTCACGAGGGTGGAGGGTGCGCCCCCCTGGGCGTGCCCCCTACCTCGTGGGCCCCTCGGAGCTCCACCGACATACTCCTTCCTCCTATATATACCTACGTATCCACAAACGATCAGAACAGGAGCCAAAAACCTAATTCCACCGCCGCAACCTTCTGTATCCACGAGATCCCATCTTGGGGCCTGTTCTGGAGCTCCACCGAAGGGGGCATCCACCACGGAGGGCTTCTACATCATCACCATAGCCCCTCCGATGAAGTGTGAGTAGTTTACTTTAGACCTTCGGGTCCATAGCTAGTAGCTAGATGGCTTCTTCTCTCTTTTTGGATCTCAATACAATGTTCTCCCCCTCTCTTGTGGAGATCTATTCGATGTAATCTTCCTTTTTGCGGTGTGTTTGTTGAGACCGATGAATTGTGGGTTTATGATCCAGTATTATCTATGGAAAATATCTGATTCTTCTCTGAATTCTTTTATGTATGATTGAGTTATCTTTGCAAGTCTCTTCGAATTATCCTTTTTGGTTTGGCCAACTAGATTGGTAGTTCTTGCAATGGGAGAAGTGCTTAGCTTTGGGTTCAATCTTGCGATGTCCTTACCCAGTGACAGAAGGGGCAGCAAGGCACGTATTGTATTGTTGCCATCAAGGATAACAAGATGGGGTTTTTATCATATTGCATGAATTTATCCCTCTACATCATGTCATCTTGCTTAAAGCGTTACTCTCTTTTTAACTTAATATTCTAGATGCATGCTGGATAGCGGTCGATGAGTGGAGTAATAGTAGTAGATGCAGAATCGTTTCGATCTACTTGTCACGGACGTGATGCCTATATACATGATCATTGCCTAGATATACTCATAATTATGCTCAATTCTGTCAATTGCTCAACAGTAATTTGTTCACCCACCGTAGAATACTTATGCTCTTGAGAGAAGCCACTAGTGAAACCTATGGCCCCCGGGGTCTATTCTCATCATATCAATCTATATCACTTTATTTACTTGCTTTGTTTTTACTTTGCCTTTACTTTTTACTTTGCATCTATCTATCAAAAATACCAAAAATATTATCTCTATCAGATCTCACTCTTGTAAGTGACCGTGAAGGGATTGACAACCCCTAAGCGTTGGTTGCGAGTTGCTATTGTGTTGTGTAGGTACGAGGGACTTGCGCGTGACCTCCTACTGGATTGATACCTTGGTTCTCAAAAACTGAGGGAAATACTTACGCTACTGTGTTGCATCATCCTCTCCTCTTCGGGGAAAACCAACGCAAGCTCGAGACGTAGCAAGAAGGATTTCTGGTGCCGTTGCCGGGGAGGCTCATGCAAGCAAGTCAACCATACCAAGTACCCATCGCAATCCCTATCTCTTGCATTACATTATTTTCCATTTGCCTCTCGTTTTCCTCTCCCCCACTTAACCCTTACCGTTTTATTCGCCCTTCTTCCGTTCGATCTTATGTTTGCTTGTGCCTTCTTTTTGCTTGCATCTTCGCTTGCTAAAAGTTTATGGATCCTGATCCACTTGCTACTCTCTTTAAGAGATCCAATTATGTTGAACCTATTGCTAGTGAGTTGAATGCACTAAATTATCTTTATGAGGTTTTGCTTGAAATTCGTGAATCTGAAAATTGTGATGAAATACTTTATGAAGGAATTCACGATAGATCTTTGAATAAAAAGCATGATTGCAATTATTTTATAAATTCTATTGATGTTAATTGTGCTAATAATATGCAAAACCCTAAGCTTGGGGATGCTAGTTTTGTTGTGTCCACTATTTGTGGCAATGATCATGATTGGGGTGATTTTTCTTATGATCTTGAAAATTTATTTAATCCCCATGATGAATATGAGATTGATAATATTTTTTGCAATAATATTGAAAGTGGGTTTGGAAGAGTGTCAACTTTATATCCCACGTATTTGGAGAATGTTCAATCTTATGGTATTTTTGATAAAAGTGGGTTTGGAGTGGTCATGACTTTAGTTAATGTTAATCCCACTATTTTGGAAGAGTGTCAACTTTACATGCATGTGGATCGTGTTGAGAATATGTTATGTGATAGATATTTTGTTGAATTTTCTTATGATCCTACATATAATTATTATGAGAGAGGAAAATATGGTTGTAGAAATTTTAATGTTACTAAATTACCTCTCTTCATGTTGAGATTGCTATCATCTCTTTGTTCTTCCTTGCATATACTAGTTTTTGTTTGCCTTGCAAATTTATTGCCTATAATATGCCTATGCATAGGAAGTATGTTAGACTTAGATGTGTTTCTCACGTGTTTCATGATGCTCTCTTTGTGCTTCAATTCTTGTCTTTCTTGTGAGCATCATTAAAATTCTCAATGCCTAGCTAGAGGCGTTAAACGATAGTGCTTGTTGGGAGGCAACCCAATTTTATTTTGTGTTTTTTGTTTTTTATTCTGTTTAGCAATAAATAATCCATCTACCTTCTGTTTGGATGTGGTTTTATGTTTTAATTAGTGTTTGTGCCAAGTAGGACCTATAGGATAACCTACGATGATAGTTGATTTGATTCTGCTGAAAAACAGAAACTTTGTGCGCACGAATATAATTATGATAAATTACAGGTGCATGCTTTTGCGTTGATTATTTTTGCTGCTGATCAATAAACAAATTTTCCAAAACTTACTATTTTGGTAGTATTTGTAGAGTTCCAGAAGTTTGCGTTAGTTACAGATTACTACAGACTGTTCTGTTTTTGACAGATTCTGTTTTTCGTGTGTTGTTTGCTTATTTTGATGAAACTATGGCTAGTAAATTAGTTTATAAACCATAGAGAAGTTGGAATACAGTAGGTCTAACACCAATATAAATAAAGAATGAGTTCATTACAGTACCTTGAAGTAGTCTTTTGTTTTCTTTCTCTAACGGAGCTCACGAGATTTCTGTTGAGTTTTGTGTTGTGAAGTTTTCAAGTTTTGGGTGAATTCTTTTGATGGATTATGGAACAAGGAGTGACAAGAGCCTAAGCTTGGGGATGCCCATGGCACCCCCAAGATAATCCAAGGACACCAAAAAGTCAAAGCTTGGGGATGCCCCGGAAGGCATCCCCTCTTTCGTCCACTTCCATCGGTAATTTACTTGGAGCTATATTTTTATTCACCAACAAGATATGTGTTTTGCTTGGAGCGTCTTGTATTATTTGTGTCTTTTGTTAGTTTACCACAATCATCCTTGCTGTACACACCTTTTGAGAGAGCCATACATGAATTGAAATTTGTTAGAATACTCTTTGTGCTTCACTTATATCTTTTGAGCTTGATAGTTTTGCTCATAATGCTTCACCTATATCCTTTTGAGCTTGATAATTTTTGCTCTAGTGCTTCACTTAGATCTTTTAGAGCACGATGGTGGATTTGTTTTAAAGAAACTTGATCTCTCATGCTTCACTTAGATTATTTTGATAGTCTTTAATAGCATGGTAATTTGCTTAATGTTAATATACTTGGTGTTCAAGATATGTGAAACTTTCTTTTGAGTGAATTGAATACTAAGATAAGTTTGATGCTTGATAATTGTTTTGAGATATGGAGGTGATAATATCATAGCCGTGCTAGTTGGGTGATTATGAATTTGAGAAATACTTGTGTTGAAGTTTGCAAATCCCGTATCATGCACATATGGTTAAAGTTGTGTAACAAATTTGAAACATGAAGTGTACCTGGCTTGTGCATCCTTATGAGTGGCGGTCGGGGACGAGCGATGGTCTTTTCCTACCAATCTATCCCCCTAGGAGCATGCGCGTAGTATTTTAACTTTTGATGACTTCTAAATTTTTGCAATAAGTATATGAGTTCTTTTGACTAATGTTGAGTCCATGGATTATACGCACTCTCACCTTTCCACCTTTGCTAGCCTCTTCGGTACCGTGCATTGCCCTTTCTCACCTTGAGAGTTGGTGCAAACTTCGCCGGTGCATCCAAACCCCGTGATACGATACGCTCTATCACACATAAACCTCCTTATATCTTCCTCAAAACAGCCACCATACCTACCTATCATGGCATTTCCATAGCCATTCCGAGATATATTGCCATGCAACTTCCACCATCATCATCGTGACATGCATTACTTTTGTCATATTGCCATTGCATGATCTTGTAGTTGACATCATATTTGTGGCAAAGCCACCATGCATTATTTTTCATACATGTCACTCTTGATTCATTGCACCATCCCAGTACACCGCCGGAGGCATTCATATAGAGTCATATCTTGTTCTAGTATCGATTTGTAATTCATATGTTGTAATGAAAGTGTAATGATCATCATTAGAGCATTGCCCAAATAAAAAAAGGCCAAAAAAGAAGGGAAAGGCCAAAAAAGGCCCAAAATAATAATATATAAAGGGCAATGCTACTATCTCTTTTTCCACACTTGTGCTTCAAAGTAGCACCTTGTTCTTCATGTAGTGAGTCTCATATATTGTGCTTCAAAGTAGCACCATGTTTTTCATATAGTGAGTCTCTTAAGTTGTCTTGTTCATACTAGTGGGAATTTTTCATTATAGAACTTGGATTGTATATTCCTATGATGGGCTTCCTCAAAATGCCCTAGGTCTTCATGAGCAAGCAAGTTGGATGCACACCCACTAGTTTTCTTTTGTTGAGCATTCATAGCTCTAGTGCATCCGTTGCATGGCAATCCCTACTCCTCAAGTTGACATCAATTGATGGGCATCTCCATAGCCCGTTGATTAGCCTCGTCAATGTGAGACTTTCTCCTTTTCTTTGTCTTCTCCACACAATCCCCATCATCATATTCTATTCCACCCATAGTGCTATATCCATGGCTCACGCTCATGTATTGCGTGAAGGTTGAAAAAGTTTGAGATTATTTAAGTATGAAACAATTGCTTGGCTTGTCATCGGGGGTATAGAAGTTGGGAACATCTTTGTGTGACGAAAATGAAGCATAGCCTAACTATATGATTTTGTGGGGATGAACTTTCTTTTGCCATGTTATTTTGAGAAGACATGATTGCTTTGATTAGTATGCTTGAAGTATTATTATTTTTGTGTCAATATGAACTTTTGTCTTGAATCTTTCGGATCTGAATATTCATATCACAATTAAGAAGATTTACATTGAAATTATGCCAAAGTATCACTCCGCATCAAAAATTCTTTTTTTTCATTTACCTACTCAAGGACGAGCAGGAATTAAGCTTGGGGATGCTTGACATGTCTCCAACGTATCTATAATTTTTGATTGCTCCATGCTACTTTATCTACTGTTTTGGACAATATTGGGCTTTATTTTTCACTTTTATATTACTTTTGGGACTAACCTATTAACCGGAGGCCCAGCCCAGAATTGCTGTTTTTTTGCCTTTTCAGTATTTCGAAGAAACAGAATATCAAACGGAGTCCAAACGGAATGAAACCTTCGGGATTGTGATTTTCCAACCGAACATGATCCAGGAGACTTGGACCCTACTCCAAGAAGCTTCCGAGGAGGTCACGAGGGTGGAGGGCGCGCCCCCTACCTCGTGGGCCCCTCGGAGCTCCACCGAGGTACTCCTTCCTCCTATATATACCTACGTATCCCCAAACGATCAGAAAAGGAGCCAAAAACCTAATTCCACTGCCGCAACCTTCTGTATCCACGAGATCCCATCTTGGGGCCTGTTCCAGAGCTCCGCCGGAGGGGGCATCCACCATGGAGGGCTTCTACATCATCACCATAGCCCCTCCGATGAAGTGTGAGTAATTTACTTCAGACCTTCGGGTCCATATCTAGTAGCTAGATGGCTTCTTCTCTATTTTTGGATCTCAATACAATGTTCTCCCCCTCTCTTGTGGAGATCTATTCGATGTAATCTTCTTTTTTGCGGTGTGTTTGTTGAGACCGATGAATTGTGGGTTTATGATCCAGTATTATCTATGGAAAATATTTGATTCTTCTCTGAATTCTTTTATGTATGATTGAGTTATCTTTGCAAGTCTCTTCGAATTATCCTTTTTGGTTTGGCCAACTAGATTGGTAGTTCTTGCAATGGGAGAAGTGCTTAGCTTTGGGTTCAATCTCGCGGTGTCCTTACCCAGTGACAGAAGGGGCAGCAAGGCACCTATTGTATTGTTGCCATCGAGGATAACAAGATGGGGTTTTTATCATATTGCATGAATTTATCCCTCTACATCATGTCATCTTGCTTAAAGCGTTACTCTGTTTTTAACTTAATACTCTAGATGCATGCTGGATAGCGGTCGATGAGTGGAGTAATAGTAGTAGATGCAGAATCGTTTCGATCTACTTGTCACGGACGTGATGCCTATATACATGATCATTGCCTAGATATACTCATAACTATGCTCAATTCTGTCAATTGCTCAACAGTAATTTGTTCACCCACCGTAGAATACTTATGCTCTTGAGAGAAGCCACTAGTGAAACCTATGGCCCCCGGGTCTATTCTCATCATATCAATCTATATCACTTTATTTACTTGCTTTGTTTTTACTTTGCCTTTACTTTTTTACTTTGCATCTACCTATCAAAAATACCAAAAATATTATCTCTATCAGATCTCACTCTCGTAAGTGACCGTGAAGGGATTGACAACCCCTAAGCGTTGGTTGCGAGTTTCTATCGTGTTGTGCGGGTACGAGGGACTTGCGCGTGACCTCCTACTGGATTGATACCTTGGTTCTCAAAAACTGAGGAAAATACTTACGGTACTATGCTGCATCATCCTCTCCTCTTCGGGGAAAACCAACGCAAGCTCGAGACGTAGCACCAAGCCCTGTTCTTCCTCGGGAGGGCAGATCTGGAGTCTGTTTGGGGCTCCGGAGAGGGGGATCTTCGTTCTTCGTCATCACCAACCCTTATCCATCGCCAATTCCATGATGCTCCCCATCGGGAGTGAGTAATTCCTTCGTAGGCTCGTTGGTCAGTGAGGAGTTGGATGAGATTCATCATGTAATCAAGTTAGTTTTGTTAGGGCTTGATCCCTAATATCCACTATGTTCTTAGATTGATGTTGTTTTGACTTTGCCATGCTTAATACTTGTCACTTTGGGCCCGGGTGCCATGATTTCTGATCTGAATCGTTTATGTTATCATCATTATATCCATGTTCTAGATCCGATCATGCAAGTTATAGTCACCTACTATGTGTTATGATCCGGTAACCCCGGAGTGACAATAACCGGGACTTCTTCCAGTGATTACCGTAGTTTGAGGAGTTCATGTATTCACTATGTGTTAATGCTTTGTTCCGGTTCTTTATTAAAAGGAGGCCTTAATATCCCTTAGTTTCCAGTATGGACCCCGCTACCACAGGAGGGTAGGACAAAAGATGTCATGCAAGTTCTTTTAATAAAGTACGTATGACTATTTACGGAATACATGCCTACATTATATCGATGAACTGGAGCTAGTGCCGAATCGCCCTAGGTTATAACTATCACATGATGAATGTCATCCAACAAGTCACCGATCCAATGCCTACTAACTTTTCCATATTGTTTCTACTAAGTTACTACTGCTATCATCACGGTTACACTTGCTACAAAATTACTACTATCACCGTTACTATTGCTATTACTGCTGTCACTACTATCAAAACTATCAGACTACTTTGCTACTGATCACTTTGCTGCAGATATTAATCTCCAGGTGTGGTTGAATTGACAACTCAGCTGCTAATACTTTCAAATATTCTTTGGCTCCCCTTGAGTCGAATCTATAAATTTGGGTTAAATACTGTATCCTCAAAAACTGTTGCGATCCCCTATACTTGTGGGTCATCAGCGCGCCCGAGCATGCCTGCCACATCAGAATGACGAAGGGGTCCCAGCCGAAAACGCCCGGAAACCCGGCGGTCCGAAGCTCGTCTCCTCCGTCAGACCGGTGGCGCCGTGTGGCGCAGCTCCGGCGTGCCGTGTAGTGCTATCTCTTGAGCATACGTTGGTTTTCCCTTGAAGAGGAAAGGGTGATGCAACAAAGTAGCGTAAGTATTTCCCTTAGTTTTGAGAACCAAGGTATCAATCCAGTAGGACACAACGCACAAGTCACCTAGTACCTGCACAAACAACCAAGAACCTTGCAACCAACACGATAAAGGGGTTGTCGATCCCTTCACGGTCACTCACAAAAGTGAGATCTAATAAAGACAGTAAAGTAAATATTTTTGGTATTTTTGTTGTATAGATTGGAAAGTAAAGATTGCAAAATAGTAAACGAGATGCAATGTAAATAAAAGAGATGCAGTATAATAAGAAAGAGACCCGGGGGCCATAGGTTTCACTAGTGGCTTCTCTCAAGATAGCATGTATTACGGTGGGTGAACAAATTACTGCCGAGCAATTGATAAAAAAAATGATAGTTATGAAGATATATAAGGCAATGATCATGAATATAGGCATCATGTCCGTGTCAAGTAGATCGAAATGATTATGCATCTACTACTATTACTCCACACATCGACCGCTATCCAGCATGCATCTAGAGTATTAAGTTCATAAGAACAGAGTAACGCATTAGGCAAGATGACATGATGTAGAGGGACAAACTCAAGCAATATGATATAAACCCCATCTTTTTATCCTCGATGGAAACAATACAATACGTGCTTTGCTACCTGAGGGAGTCCTGGACTAGGGGGTGTCCGGACAGCCGGACTATCAATGTCCGCCGGACTATCAAGACTACGAAGATACGAGATTGAAGACTCTGCCCCGTGTCCGGATGGGACTTTCCTTGGCGTGGAAGGCAAGCTTGGCAATACGGATATGTAGATCTCCTACCATTGTAACCGACTCTGTGTAACCCTAGCCCTCTCCGGTATCTATATAAACCGGAGGGCTTTAGTCCGTAGGACAACATACACAACATACAATCATACCATAGGCTAGCTTCTAGGGTTTAGCCTCCTTGATCTCGTGGTAGATCTACTCTTGTACTACCCATATCATCAATATTAATCAAGCAGGACGTAGGGTTTTACCTCCATCGAGAGGGCCCGAACCTGGGTAAAAACATCGTGTCCCTCGTCTCCTGTTACCATCCGCCTAGACGCACAGTTCGGGACCCCCTACCCGAGATTCGCCGGTTTTGACACCGACATTGGTGCTTTCATTGAGAGTTCCTCTGTGTCGTCATCGATAGAGCGGATGCCTCCACCCGTCTTCAAAGACGGTATTTTCGCCAGAGGGGCCTTGGCCGCCGGCCAAACTATCCGGCTTGGTGGTTTTCTCATGACCGCCTGTCCGGCCGCCGCTTCGGCAATGACTTCTCAAGTCGTCGAAAGCAATCTTCGCGTCAGCCCTAAAGCTGCCGAACTGTTAGATCCAATAGAGCTCTCGTCTGTTAACGAGCTCTTGGATCGCATCGCCGCCCTGGGAGTCACTACGGACTACAACCAGATTGGGCTTAAAACCGATCTGAGAGAGATTAACTCTCCCCAGGCCACCCACCATGTCGCTGTGGTGGAAGAGCAATACGGCAACTCTTTGCCAGTGTTGAAAACAATTCATGTCCGGATTCCCGAACCCTCCATGCCGGATTCCCGCGGAGGAACGGACTTCGATCGAGCATCGAACTTAAAATCATGCATCGCCCCGGACTCGCTGGATTGTCCCCAGCAAAACACACTTCCAAATTCGGAAACCCCTTGGCCTTTGAGCCTCAAGATGGGCAGGGATCCGGATTTTATTCAACCCACCCGCCCAGACATATGCGATCTATCTCTAATACGACAAGAGCCTACAGAAACAGTACATCACTACTGGGCCAGATTCCTCCTGGTTATGGACAGGATAAAGGACTGCCGAGAGGAAAACGCAATATCAATCTTCCGCAATAACTGCACGAACAAGGGAATACTAAACGCCATTGATCGTTGCAAAATTACGCGCTTTACCGATCTGGCGTCCATAGTATGAAAGTACTGTGCGATGGAGAGTTTCCGGAAAACCGAAAATCAATTCTGGGATAACCCGGCCCCAAACCCAGTCCGCAGTAAAAGGGCGCCTTACACTCAGGCCCTAGATGCAAAAACGAAAAAACAAAAACCCAGTCAGGGAAACGGAACCGTACTGGAGGGATGGCTCAATGGACCCTGTAAGCTTCATAATACAGAGGGAGCCGTCCCAACACATAGCCTTCGAGCATGTTGGATATTACGGCAGGGGGCCAAAAGTGGCGAAGAGCTTCTAGCTCCGGGAAACCACTCCAACAATACCAGCACGATATCAACAGTCTTCGAGACTTTCGCATCAAATAATATGCGAAAACGATCAATCCGCGAACTCGCCGAAGTCTACCAAGTAGCAACAGCAAATCCATGGAGCGACACAGCCATTACCTTCAATGGCAGCGACGAGCCCACATTCCGAACAACCAGAGCCCCAGCCGCACTGGTACTTAGTCCCATAGTGGACGGCTTTCGACTGACAAAAGTCCTCATGGACGGTGGCAGTGGACTAAACCTCATTTACAAGGAAACTCTGCAAAAAATGGAAATCGATTGGAGCCGTATTGAGCGAAGCAGCACAACCTTTAGAGGAATAATCCCTAGCCGGGAAGCGCGCTGCACAGGAAAAATCACACTCGATGTGGTGTTCGGCTCTCCGGACAATTACAAATCCGAAGAAGTCACATTCCAGGTGGCCTCGTTCAGCAGTGGATACCATGCCATATTAGGACGAGAGGCATTCACAATTTTTTAAGCAATACCTCATTACGGGTACATGAAGCTTAAAATGCCTGGGCCCAACGGAATAATCACTCTCGCTAGTGATCCGGACATAGCACTCCGCGCCGAAAACAAGAGAGCCGCACTAGCCCTCGAGGCACTATCCGAAGCCTTAGCGGCAGAGGAACTTACCGCGCTGCGCTCTACGGTGAACAGGGACGATGTGATACTCGATAAAAGATCCAAGTCCACCTCCTTCAAACCAGCAGACGAGATAATAAAATTCCAGGTCCACCCAACGGACCCAACAAAGACGGCCTCCATTGGGGCACAGTTGAACCCCGGAGTAGACGTCGCACTGCACGAATTCCTTCGGGAAAATTGGGATATCTTCGCCTAGCATCCTTCAGACATGCCCGGAATCCCCCGCAGGTTGGCTGAACACAGCCTCAACATCCTAAAAGGATTCAAACTAGTCAAACAGGCTCTTCGACGATTTTCCGAGCCCAAAAGACAGGCAATGGGAGAAGAGCTAGCCAAACTATTGGAAGCCGGATTCATTAGAGATATCAAACATCCGGACTGGCTAGCAAATTTGGTGATGGTACCAAAGAAGGATAAATCCTGGCGCCTCTGCGTCGATTTTAAAGACCTCAATAAAGCTTGCCCAAAGGATCCCTTCCCTCTCCCCCGCATCGATCAAATCATCGATGCCACAGCAGGGCACGATTCGTTGTGCTTCCTGGACGCATACTCTGGCTATCATCAAATCAAGATGGCGGAAGCAGACCAAGCCGCAACGGCATTTATCACTCCATATGGACCATTCTGCTTCAACACGATGCCCTTCGGACTCAAAAATGCCGGCGCAACATATTAGCGCATGATTCAAACATGTCTGGCCACCCAGATCGGGAAAACAGTCGAGGCATACGTAGACGACGTAGTCGTCAAAACAAAACACGTCGAAACTTTAGTAGACGATTTGAGGCTCACATTCGACAACCTCAGAGCATATGACATCAAGCTGAATCCGGAAAAATGCGTGTTCGGCGTACCAGCCGGAAAACTGCTGGGCTTCATTGTATCCGGTAGAGGAATTGAAGCAAATCCGGCCAAAATCCGAGCTCTGTCACAGTTGGATATTCCAAAAGACCTCAAACAAATACAAAAATTAACAGGATGCGTGGCAGCATTAAGCCGCTTTATCTCCCATTTAGGAGAAAAGGCGTTGCCCCTCTATCGCCTCCTCAGGCGCACCGAACACTTCGAGTGGACGGATGCTGCCACTGCCGGACTCGAAGAAATAAAGGCCATACTGGCAACAAATCCGGTCCTGGCTGCGCCCACTCTGGGTGAACCAATGTTGTTATACACCGCAGCAACACATCAAGTTGTGAGCGCAGTCCTCGTCGTCGAACGAGCGACAGAAGGGCATAAATTCCCTCTTCAAAAACCAGTGTATTATGTATCCAGTGTGTTAACACCCTGCAAATCCCGTTACCTGCACTATCAGAAGATAGCATATGCGGTGTTCATGGCGTCTCGAAAGCTCCGACACTACTTTCAGGAGTGCTCGATAACAGTGGCCTCTGAAGTTCCACTCAATGACATTATAAATAATCGCGACGCAATGGGCAGGATAGCAAAATGGGCCATTGAGCTCTTACCATTCAACATCACTTACAAACCTCGACGAGCCATAAAGTCACAAGTTTTGGCTGACTTCGTCGCCGAATGGACTGAAGCCGAACTCCCTAAAGAGTACGGCGCATACTCCAATTGGACTATGCATTTCGACGGCTCCAAAATGTTGGCCGGACTGGGGGCTGGCGTCGTACTGACGTCCCCCACCGGAGATACAGTCCAGTATGTACTTCAAATAATGTACACGGACTCCAACAATGCAGCCGAATACGAGGCCCTGTTACATGGTCTCCGGATGGCGGTCTCCATGGGCATTCAACGCCTAGAGGTGCGCGGGGACTCAAACCTTGCAATATCCCAAATAAATGGAGACTTCGACGCCAAGGATCCAAAAATGGCAGCATATCGTAACGCTGTCCTAAAAATGTCAGCTAGGTTTGAAGGACTCGAATTCTATCACATAGCCCGAGATAATAACCAAGCGGCCGACGTCCTGGCACGCATCGGTGTTACACGTGATGTTGTCCCTCCAAATATCTTCCTGGAACGGCTCTTCAAGCCATCCGTACTATGGGAAGAGGAGCCCGGTAGCTACAAACCGGAGAAAACCACACCAACTGGTGATTCGGCAGACGACATAACACCCTCCGCCACGTCATAATGGCAGTAACTGCCGCGTGGACAGAACCTTTCCTAGCCTACTTACTTAGGCAGGAACTTCCAGAAGACCAAAATGAGGCCCGCTGTATAGTCCGGCGATCGAAGGCCTACAAGGTCCATGAGGGAGAACTCTATAAGAAAAGTACCACCGGAGTCCTTCAAAGGTGTATCTCCGAAGAAGAGGGGCGAAACCTCCTGGCTGAAATTCATGCCGGACTAGGCGGACACCACGCAGCAGCCCGGGCCCTGTAGGAAAGGCATTCCGTACAGGATTTTATTGGCCGACGGCTCGGGCAGACGCGCAGGACTTGGTCCAGCGATGCGTAGGTTGTCAGCTCTTTGCTAATCAGAGCCATATGCCACCCACCGCCCTCAAAACCATACCCATTACCTGGCCGTTCGCGGTCTGGGGGCTTGACATGGTTGGACCCCTTAAAGGGGGAACCCACAAGAAAAAGTACCTATTGGTCATGGTGGATAAATTCACCAAATGGATAGAGGCCAAACCGGCCAAAACGGCAGAGTCCGGACCAGTGATAGACTTTATATCAGGGGTGGTACACCGTTACGGAGTCCCCCACAACATCATCACCGACAACGGCACGAACTTCATAGCCGACGAGGTTAAGTCATGGTGCAAAAATATGGGCATCAAGCTCGACTATGCGTCAGTCTATCACCCTCAAACCAATGGTCAAGTCGAAAGAGCAAATGGTCTAATAATGAGCGGCATTAAACCCAGACTAGTGAGGTCACTCACCAAATCCGACACACAATGGGTCGAGGAGCTCGACTCCGTACTCTGGGGGCTGCGGACAACGCCTAACCGTACTACCGGATTCACACCATTTTTTATGGTATACGGCGCAGAGGCAGTCTTGCCCTGTGACATTATTCATGACTCACCTCGAGTGCGCATGTATGAGGAAAGAGACGCCGAGCTTGATCGGCAGGACAGCTTGGACACATTGGAGGAAGAACGTGACGTCGCGAAGGCTCGTTCCGCATTCTATCAGCAGCAGGCCCGAAGATATCAAAGTAGAGAAGTACGGGCCAAGACTTACAACATTGGTGAACTAGTTCTACGCCTGCCGGACAAGAAAAAGGACAAGCTCAAGCCCAAATGGGAGGGTCCCTTCATCATCGATCAAGTACTGACCGGCGGAGCGTACCGTCTACGAAATGCGTCGGATCACCGACTCGAGCCGAACCCATGGAACGCAGCCCGCCTTCGACGATTCTATGCCTAGCGCCGGACTAAGAGTTCGTCCCCTTCCCCCGTCCATACTTTTGCACTTCGGCTGTCTTTTGTTTCTCTTTTTATCCTTCTCATTTAAAAGCCCTTTCGGGCCTATTTTTGCATTCTTTGCATACGCATGATGTGCCATCCGCACTCATTATTCCTGGGGGCTTCTTTTACAAAAGCTCAATTATATGCATGATGTGCCATCCGCACTCATTATTCCTGGGGGCTTCTTTTACAGAAGCTCAATTATACGGGTTTTATACCCATCACATGTGTCAAGCTTCCACATGTACCTTTTATTCGCCATTATATGCATCGATATGACTTAAGTTTTGGCCAAGCTGGGTTGCCTGGCTCCTGTGCTTACCCCTACGTTCCCGATTGTTCGGCTAGGAGGTAAAGGGAGCACCTCTGCGATTGTTACTGCCGGGTCAGCCGGATGTGTACCTCAGACTGGGTGAAGCCGAAAGCTAGCGTTCTTAAGGGAATATTCGGTCGGTGACTTAAAAGATGACTTTTTACCTATTTATCTATTTGCCCCCAGATGTTTTACTGCTTTCTTTGCAGTCCGGACATGCACTTTAGGGCATGCCTCCCAGCGAAAGGAACCCTTAACGGAACTATTCTCCCTGGAAGATATTTCTTACTAACCATGTAATATAACATAACTAGTTGGGCACTTGTCTGATAAAGCACTAATGACCCCTACGCCTGGTCTCCATGCATACCATGGTTGTTTCTTAACCAAAAAGGTATTCGGACACACTCCGGACTCTAGGGTCCCGAGGTCGAAGTGAAAAGGTCGGCAAAGACAAACGATCTACAATCCGGCTAGAAGGCATTTCACATGTCACTTTAAAGGATAACATACATTGTCAAATTTATTGATTGTATTCCTCCTCAATCCCGTCTAACAGGCTGTCTAATTTACAGTCCTGTTGGGAAAATTTAGCAGCCAACTCTACTTGGCTATACACTAAACTCACAGGGATCTCCTTCCCGTCGGGCCCCACCGGTCCAACTTCGGCCATGTGGTTGGGATCTGCCTTCTTGTACCGCGTCTTCACCATGGCCCAAGCCTCCCTCGCACCTTGACGGCAAGCCGAAATCTTCCACAAACGGAAGCGCTGCCGCACTCCCTGCAGCTTCTCCGCAAGCTCCCCGAGGCCCTCGGGTAGGGTGATGGCTGGCCATAAAGCCTGAACGACGCCGCTCATTGCCTGCCGAACTCGTTCGAGTAGTTGTAACAGTTCGGGAAGTTGATCACCCATTGATATGGGCATCTCCTCTGCAGGACGACCCGTGAGTATACCTACAAGACATATCATGTCAATACGCTTCCTCGCCGGACTCTTCTTTTCAAAAGAGTTCGCTCAAGCACTTACTATAAATGCTGCGACGAAGCCGCTGATTCTCCTTAACGGAGCCGGACAGCTCGGCCTGTACGCCTTTCAGCTCTTCTCCGAGCTTGGCATTGGCATCTTGGAGCTTGTTCCTTTCCTGCTGAACTCTATTCAGCACACTCTCGCCGGCCTTTAGCTGGCGTAGCAATGCTTGCCTGTCCGGATCTTGTCCGGCGGTACCTGCAAATGTCATTATTAGACTCGCGCGCACGCCGCACAGCGCTTATATTTATTAATAAAAATGTGTTACCAGGAGGGGTCTTTCCGTCTCCTCCTGCGGCAGCAAGTGTGGCCTCAAGTTGGGCCTTGCAATCTTGCAGCTCCCGAGACAGCTGGGCGTTCTTCTCGTTAAGTGCCTGAAATTTACAATGATCCTTAAATCAGTTAGCATAACTAATTTAAGTCTCGGGGGCTACTGGTATATACAACCATTAAAATTTCCTTACCCGTATGTCTTTCACATACTGCTCCGTGGCTCTGGTAAAACCATTTTGAGCAGCACGGAGATGCGCGTCCCCTGCGTTAAAGGCATCCAATGCCTCAGGGGAAAAGCACGCTTCTTGAAATACTGTCCGGCGGCGCCTATGGTTCATGGCGCTCTCCACCTCAGACTTGGTGGCGGACAGTCTGTCGGTATCGTCCGTTGGAGAAGGATCCGGCTCGCGTCTTGCGCTTGCCTCCCCCTCCAGGCCGGGCGCTGGGGCCTGGCCGGTGTTGGTCGGATTGGCAATTCCTGCGCTCGCAGTCCGGCGAGCGCTTTTTCTCCTACAAAAATCATGGGCACTTAGACGTTTCCTCGGAACGTTGCTCTAAAAATTCAAATACGAGCTATACCTTTGCGGCGATGTTTCCGTCCGCACTGCGCTCCTTTTCTGCCTGCTGGTTCGGACTGACCTCTGTTGGTCGGCCGCCGCGGGCTCGGCTTCCTGCCGTAAAGGCGCTTCCTGCAAAATACCATCGTTCGCGAAGGTCAGAAATGGGCAGGGATGAGATAATGGTGTCCGGACTTCGGTCGCAGTCACCTGGGAAGCCGGACTTAGTCCGGGGTAGTCCGCCGTAATGGCGACCAAAGCATTGTCTATGCTGAGCTGGTGGTACACCCCGTCGATCAGCTCCACCTCGATATCCGGGTCCTCTTCGGAGGCCGGACCCAGGGATCCTTCAGGATCCTCGGGTTGCGGAGCAGGACTTACCATGTCCTCCACAATCCGGCGTAGACCCTGCGCCGAAGACATAATGTAAGAAGCTTAAACTTCGAAAGCATGGGCTGGGCCCTTCAAGGTGTTCACTTACCCATCCTCTGGGGTTGATCATGGAAAACCCATTCAAAGGGTTCGTTCGAAGGAAATCCTCCTTCTCCCCCTTGTATAGACTGGACAGGATCTTCACCAGATCCTCGGTCGAATCCGGCCCTTTGCAGCCATGCCGGGTAGCATCGTCTTCCCCGTTAAAATCCCACATGGGGTGGCCTCTGTATTGTAGTGGTTGTACCCCTCGCTTGATGCATGTCGCCATGACTCCGATCATGGTCAATCCGGAGTGAGCCATTAATCTTATCCGGCCCATCAAGTAATGGACGCTCTTGTCTTCCTCCAATCGGGGGCTCCGCGGGCGCCAGCTGAGGCGTTTCTTCAAGGGAGCAGCACTAAACTCCGGGAGGCCGATCCGGACTGGGTCTGGCAGCGGGGTGTCTTCTATATAAAACCATTCCGAGGGCCAGTCTTTGGACGCCTTCTTGGGAGTGCCGGATAGGTATCCGGTCCCGGCGATGCGCCATATTTCGGCGTCGCCCACTTGATATATGGACCCCTGGTAAGAACGGGGTACGAGGCAAAACAGCCTCTTCCACAATGCGAAATGGGGCTCAATGCCCAGGAACAGCTCGCAGAGAGCTACGTAGCCCGCGATATGCAGGACAGAGGCGGGCGTGAGGTGGTGGAGCTGGAGTCCGTAGAACTTCAGGAGCCCGCGGAGGAACGGATGTATTGGAAATCCGAGTCCCCTTGTCAGATAAGGGACAAAACATACTCGCTCCCCCTTATTGGGGCTGGGAGTGTCCTCCGCCTGTCTCCCACCTTGATAAGTAACCAGTCCGGCCCGGACTGGGATCATAATGGCCGGAGGAAGGAATCCCCCCGTTTGGAGCTTCTCGAGCTCGTTGTGCAAAATAGAGCACCTCCTCCAACTCCCCGGCGGTGGGCTGGGAGCGCGCGAAGAAGAGCCGTAGTGACGATCCATGGTGGAATGGATTTCTAGGTCAAAGGCGCTTCGATGGAGTATTCGCGGGAGGAAGATGGTGTGGTTTGGATCTGAATTCTTGCCTCTTTTATAGGCGGTCGACTCGCACAATTGGGGGGTGAAATGCAAAAAACACCCTGGCTTTTTGCATTCGTGCGACGCGTGGAAGAGGGCCTTTATTTGGCGTAGAAGCCGAGGAACACAGTATTCAAGATGAAGCCGGACACTGTTCGGCAGGTACATGGAATTTGAAGGGAGAACTCGCCTTGCAATGCCGAAGATTATAGACGCGCTGGACTTATCATCATTGAAGCCTGGTTCGGGGGCTACTGAGGGAGTCCTGGACTAGGGGGTGTCCGGACAGCCAGAGTATCAGTGTCCACCGGACTATCAAGACTACGAAGATACGAGATTGAAGACTCTGCCCCGTGTCCGGATGGGACTTTCCTTGGCGTGGAAGGCAAGCTTGGCAATACGGATATGTAGATCTCCTACCATTGTAACCGACTCTGTGTAACCCTAGCCCTCTCCGGTATCTATATAAACCGGAGGGCTTTAGTCCGTAGGACAACATACACAACATACAATCATACCATAGGCTAGCTTCTAGGGTTTAGCCTCCTTGATCTCGTGGTAGATCTACTCTTGTACTACCCATATCATCAATATTAATCAAGCAGGACGTAGGGTTTTACCTCCATCGAGAGGGCCCGAACCTGGGTAAAAACAACGTGTCCCTCGTCTCCTGTTACCATCCGCCTAGACGCACAGTTCGGGACCCCCTACCCGAGATCCGCCGGTTTTGACACCGACACTACCCCTACTGTCACTGGGAAAGGACACCGCAAGATTGAACCCAAAACTAAGCACTTCTCCCATTGCAAGAAAGATCAATCTAGTAGGCCAAACTAAACCGATAATTCGAAGAGACTTGCAAAGATATCAAATCATGCATATAAGAATTCAGAGAAGAACCAAATAATATTCATAGATAATCATGTTCATAAATCCACAATTCATCGGATCTCGGCAAACACACAGCAAAAGAGTATTACATCGAATAGATCTCCAAGAACATCGAGGAGAACTTTGTATCGAGAATCAAAGAGAGAGAAGAAGCCATCTAGCTAATAATTATGGACCCGAAGGTCTGTGGTAAACTACTCACGCTTCATCGGAGAGGCAATGGTGTTGATGTAAAAGCCCTCCGTGATCGATTCCCCCTCCGGCAGATCACCGGAAAAGGCCCCAAGATGGGATCTCACGGGTACAGAAGGTTGCGGCGATGGAAAAGTGGTTTCGTGGCTCTCTCTGATCGATCTAGGGTATAAGAGTATATATAGGCGAAAGAAGTACGTCGATGGAGCTACGAGGGGCCCACGAGGGTGGGGGCGCGCCCTCCTGCCTCGTGGCCGCCTCGTGGAGTTCCAGACTTCGACTCCAAGTCTTCTGGATTGCTTTTGGTCCATGAAAGATTATCGCGAAGGTTTCATTCCGTTTGGACTCCGTTTGGTATTCCTTTTCTGCGAAACTCTAAAATAGGCAAAAAAAACAGAAACTGGCACTGGGCCTCCGGTTAATAGGTTAGTCCCAAAAATAATGTAAAGAGCATATTAAAGCCCATTAAACATCCAAAACAGATAATATAATAGTATGGAACAATAAAACATTATATATACATTGGAGACGTATCACGTAGTGCCTAGCCCGGCTATTTAAGTCAATCAACGACACAAAAACCTTCCATCCGTCCACATTTTTCTCCCCTTGTCTGCCGCCGCCACCACTTTCCACTCCACCCATCCCCCTAGTAGACATGCCCCCACACTGCCGGATGAGGGGCGAGCCATTTCTGACGCCGGAGCGCTGGCTCGAGCTCCTTGAGCGGATCCGGGCTAGGCGCGAAGCCCGGATCACCGCATGGCTACCTCCAGATGCAGTGGATCCGAAGGAGGAGTTGGAGGATGAGGAGGATGAGTCGGGGGAGGAGGATGTGGGACGCTGGCGACGCGAATCTGCAGGTGGAGCAGCAAGCCATCCTCGATTCCCTCCGGTCGGAGTCGGCTGCGGAAGCCAGACGCCATCGCCGGCAGGAGATGGAGGCGCAACAGGCCTCGGAGGAGGCGGAGATGCTCGCCTACATGGATGAGGTGGAGCATGAGGAGGATGAGTCGGAGCCCTCCTACCCGACAATCCAGCCGGCGCCCGACACCGTAGCTGTGGACATCTACGACGATGAAGAATAGCTAATGTAGTACGTAGGAATTTTTTTGCATGCTTTGTATGTATCTAGGGAATGAAATATGAGAGAGACGGATACAAAGTGGTTAATTTGAGGCATGACCGATCACTGTCCGCGGACGCGTGCGGTCACGTCCGCGGGCGTTTGAGGGGTCGGATTTGCAAAGTCCGACTGCAGATGCTCTAATCTCGAAAAAATCTTGATATGTCCACCAATTGTTGTTCCATGTTGGTGCACTCCAATGAGGCAGCAGTCACATGCAAGTCGCTTGGTGAAGTCACAAAAGATCAATGTCTATCTCAACTTGTGTTCTTTTCCACTTGCGCCTCTGGACAAAACATCTCCAGATTTTCGTCTTCATGTAGCCTGCCATTCCTGCTGATTGGCACAACCAGGAATAGTTTGTTTCTGCAACCTGCAAGTGCATGCATGGAATCTTTGTGTCGAGAGTCGAGACCACGAGGTGCTAGGTAGAAAACAGGAACGGCTTGCAAGTTTTGTCGCGTGTCCCGTCGAGATTGGCCGCTGCGCATCTCATCTACTATCCCAAATTGACAAACATGCTTAAAACACTCTGAACTTGCTGAAATTTGGGATAGGCTTTAGGCCCATATAGCAATTTCTGAAAAATCTCTAAGTGCCCATGTGGTTATTGGCACTAGTTGTAGTGGGAAGTTTAGTCTCACCCCGCTAGTGAAGAAGAAGTTGGACCTCTTTATAAAAGATTGTCTTCCACATGCTATGGGAGCTTGAGAATAGAAGATGCCCTCGCGCACTCCTCCGCCGCCACGCCATTGAGCCCACGTCTCTCCACGCGTCTATGCAGTATGCGGTGTCTCCTAACCCTAGCTGCCATGAACAGATCACATCTGCTCACGCGCACACCCACCGTCGTTCCTTTGCTTCCGCTGCCGCAGGTCTTCGAAACCCCGCCCTTCTGGTTCCTAGAGGGGTGAATAGGTTTTTGGGCAGCGACTGCTCGCTCCCGATCCGCTACTTCCTCTACGTCTGCGTCGCCTTCATCATCACCATGTCCACCGCCGCCGAGAAGCTTGAGGCCGACAAGAAGGCCGCCAAGGACGTCGCGGCTGCTTCTACATGGCCTACTGGAGGGTATAACACGTTTATCCCGCTCCTGTTTACTTTCGTATTAGCAGTACTAGCAGTATGTGTAGATGTGTCTACTGTTTGTGTAGTACGTGCTTGCTTAGATCAGAATCAGTATGTTGTTAATTTAGTCAATGCCATGATAGTGATTTATATATGGATTATATTAGTCAAAAAATTTGCCTTTACTCAGCAATCCAAAAACCTATTATGTGTAGGAATTTCTCGTCAAGTGGCTTTGCTGCTGCACTGAAACCCGATAAGTTTATCGGTACATACTTTAAGCGTTGGCAGACTAAGACCACCTTATGGCTCATGGCTATGAATGTGTTCTGGGTCACCGGTGTCCCTTCGGGAACGATTGCTCCTGACCAGGAGAAGGCCTTCAAGGAAGCCACCGTCGTGTTCCTCGGAGCAGTTCTTAGCATGACCGGAGATAAGTTGGTCGACGCATATTTACATGTGCATGTCGCCAAGGACTTGTGGGAGGCGCTCGAATCTAAGTTCGGGGCCACCAACGCTAGGAGCGAAATGTATGTTATAGAGCAGTTCCACGATTACAAGATGGTTGAAAATCGTCCTGTACTGGAGCAGGCTCATGAGATAATATGCATCGTGAAGGAGCTTGAGCTTCTGAAGTGCGATCTACCGGGCAAGTTTGTCGCGGGATGTATAATCGCTAAGCTCCCTAATTCGTGGAGAAACTTTGCTACCACTCTAAAAAATCAGAGGCGTGAGTTATCAGTAGAGGACGTCATCGGCCATCTGAGTGTTGAGCAGAATTCGAGGGCAAATGACTCGCACGGAAAAGGCGCCGAAGGGACTTCTGTCGCCAACATGGTGAACCAGAGGAACTTCAACTCCCACAAGCCCAAGGGAAAGAACGGTGTCCAACACAATACCGACTTTAAGAAGAAGGGTAAGAAGACCTTTAAGAAGAACAAGAAGGATGAGGGCTGCTTTACTTGTGGTTCGGTTGAACATTGGGCTAGCAAGTTCCCAAACAAGTTTAAGAAGTCGGGACATGACTCCAAGTCTATTAACATGATTATGGGCAACAATGAGAATGATGCATCTGGGTACGGTAATTTATTTACTGTTTTTTCAGTGTTTCAGCCTACCGATTTGTGGGTGGACACAGGTGCAGATGTTCATGTGTGTGCTGACATTTCATTGTTCACTTCTTACCAGGTCATAGGCCACGGGTCCATATTGATGGGGAATGGCGCGAGTGCTTCTATTCATGGTGTTAGCACGGTCGATCTGAAGTTTACTTCGGGAAGGATCGTGCAGCTGAAGAACGTGTAGCATGTCCCCGCCGTCAAGAAGAACCTCATTAATGGCTCCCTTCTATGTAGAGAAGGGTTTAAGTTGGTATTCTAGTCTAATAAATTAGTTGTTACTAAATATGTACTATTTGTTGGAAAAGGTTATGAGAGCGGAGGGATGTTCCGCCTTTCCCTCGCAGATTTTTGTAATAAAGTTGTGAACCATATTCATTCGAGTGTTAATGAATCTGAAGTTTGGCATTCACGTCTTTGTCACATTAGTTTCGGTGTTATGATGAGGCTAGCTAAGTTGGATTTAATCCCGAGTTTCACTTTAGCCAAAGGTTCTAAGTGCCTTTTCATGTGTGCAAGCTAAGCAACCTCGGAAGCCTCACAAGGCTGCGGAGGAGAGACACTTGGCACCGTTAGAACTCATACATTCTGGTCTTTGTGAGATGAATGGTGTGTTGACTAAAGGTGGAAAGGAATACTTCATGACATTGATAGATGATTCCACTAGATATTGTTATGTATATTTGTTAAATACTAAAGATGAGGCTCTACACTACTTTAAAATCTATAAGGCAGAAGTTGAGAATCAACTTGAAAAGAAAATTAAACGACTCTAGTCAGATCATGGTGGAGAGTACTTCTCGAGTGAGTTTGATTCCTTTTGTGCGGAACACGGCATTATTCATGAGAGGACGCCTCCCTATTCACCCCAGTCAAACGGGGTTGCCGAGCGGAATAACCGTACTCTAACTGATTTGGTTAACACCATGTTAGATACATCGGGTTTATCCAAGGCATGGTGGGGGGAGGCTATATTGTCGGCATGTCATATCCAAGGCATGTCATGAGAAATGGGCGAACAGAAGAACAACACTCTCGTACTTGCGTACTTGGGGGTGTTTGGCGAAAGTCAATGTGCCGATCCCCAAAAAGCGTAAGCTTGGACCAAAGACTGTGGACTGCGTTAATTTGGGCTACGCTAAGAACAAAATTGGTTATAGATTTCTAGTAATGAAATTTGAGGTACCTGACCAGAAGGTCGGTACAATTATGGAGTCTAAGGATGCTACATTCTTCGATGATATTTTTCCTATGAGAGATATGGAAATCACTTCTAGACAAGAATCTGAGGAGACTCCTGAGCCTGCCATTCCAATGGAATATTATGAACGAACACATGATGAAAATCTTGAGGAGGATGACGAGGAAACCCTTGGTAGGGGCAAGAGACAAAGGACTGCAAAGACCTTTGGTGATGATTTCTTCATGTACCTCGTGGATGATACTCCCACTTCTATTTCAGAAGTGTATGCCTCTCCAGAAGCTGACTACTGGAAGGATGCGGTCCGTAGCGAGATGGATTCCATCATGGCTAACGGGACATGGGAGATCACTGACCGTCCATATGGTTGCAAACCATTAGGATGTAAGTGGGTGTTCAAGAAGAAATTTAGGCCCGATGGTACGATTGAAAAGTACAAGGCTAGGCTTGTGGCCAAGGGATATGATCAGAAAGAAGAGGAAGATTTCTTCGATACTTATTCACCTGTGGCTAGACTGACAACCATTCGAGTATTACTCTTGTTGGCGGCCTCACATGGTCTTCTTGTCCACCAGATGGATGTTAAGACGGCTTTTCTGAATGGAGAGCTAAACGAGGAAATCTACATGCAACAGCCAGATGGCTTTGTGATAGATGGTTAGGAAAGAAAGGTGTGTAGGTTGCTGAAATCTTCATATGGCCTGAATCAATCACCTAAGCAATGGCATGATAAGTTTAATACAACTTTGACATCTTTTGGCTTCATTGTTAATGAAGCTGACAAATGTGTATACTATCGCCATGGTGGGTGCGAAGGAGTTATACTGTGATTGTATGTTGATGACATACTGATATTTGGAACCAACCTGATAACCCACAAGTATAGGGGATCGCAACAGTTTTTGAGGGTAAAGTATTTAACCCAAATTTATAAATTCGACACAAGGGGAGCCAAAGAATATTTGAAGGTATTAGCAGCTGAGTTGTCAATTCAACCATACCTGGAGATTAATTATCTGCAGCAAAGTAGTTTGATAGTTTTGATAGTAGTGACAGCAACAATAGTAACAGTAACAGTGATAGCAGTAATTTTGTAGCAAGTGTAACAGTGATGATAGCAGTAGTAACTTAGCAGAAACAATATAGGATAAATTCGTAGGCATTGGATCGGTGACTTGTTGGATGATATTCATCATGAGACAGTTATAACCTAGGGCGATACGGCACTAGCTCCAGTTCATCGATATAATGTAGGCATGTATTCCGTAAATAGTCATACATGCTTTAATAAAAGAACTTGCATGACATCTTTTGTCCTACCCTCCCGTGGCAGCGGGGTCCATATTGGAAACTAACGGATATTAAGGCCTCCTTTTAATAGAGAACCGGAACAAAGCATTAACACATAGTGAATACATGAACTCCTCAAACTACGGTCATTACCAAGAGCGGGCCCGGTTGTTGTCACTCCGGGGTTGTCGGATCATAACATGTAGTAGGTGACTATAATTAACTTGCAAGATCGGATGTAAAACATGGATATAATAATGAATTCATAAACGGTTAAGATCTGAAATCATGGCACCCGGGCCCAAAGTGACAAGCATTAAGCATAGAAAATTCATAGCAACATCAATCTAAGAACATAGTGGATACTAGGGATCAGGCACTAACAAAACTAACTCGATTACATGATGAATCTCATCCAACTCCTCACCGACCAGCGAGCCTATGAAGGAATTACTCACTCCCTGTGGGGAGCATCATGAAATTGGCGATGGAGATGGGTTGGTGATGACGAAGAACGAAGATCCCCCTCTCCAGAGCCCCAAATGGGCTCCAGATCTAGCCTCCTGATGAAGAACAGGAGGTGGCGGCGGCTCCGTCTTGTGGATCGTGATAATTCTTTCTCCCTGATTTTTTCTCCGAAAGTAGGAATTTATAGTGCCAGGGTTGAGGTATGCGGGGCCACCAGGTGGGGACAACCCACCTGGGCACGCTAGGAGAGGGGGGCGCGACCTGGTCGGTTGTGCCCACCCAGGGGCCCCTCTCCGATGGATCTTGAGTCCAGAAATTCTCTTTTATTATATATAAAATCCTCACAAAGTTTTGTTCCATTCTTAGAACTTTTATTTCTGCACAAAAACAACACCATGATGGTTCTGCTGAAAACATCGTCAGCCCGGTTTAGTTTCATCCAAATCATGCAAATTAGAGTCCAAAACAAGAGGAAAAGCGTTAGGAAAAGTAGATACGTTGGAGACGTATCACAACCTCAAAGTCATTGAGGAGGTCAAATTGTTTCTATCTCAGAACTTTGAGATGAAAGACCTTGGTGTGGCTGATGTTATCTTGAACATTAAGCTACTGAGAGATAATGAGGGTGGGATTACACTTCTGCAATCTCACTATGTTGAGAAGGTGTTGAGTCGTTTTGGATATTCGGACTGCACACCATCTCAAACACCATATGATCCTAGCGTGTTGATTCGAAAGTCCAAAGGCACGGCTAAAGATCAATTGAGATACTCTCAAATCATTGGTTCACTGATGTACCTAGCGAGCGCAACGAGGCCTGACATCACGTTTGCTGTGAGCAAACTGAGCCGGTTTGTTTCCAAACCGGGTGATGTACATTGGCATGCTGTTGAAAGAGTTATGCGCTATCTGAAAGGTACTATGAACTATGGACTTCACTATACCAGAGACCCGTCGGTACTTGAAGGGTATAGTGATGCGAATTGGATCTCTAATGCTGATGAGATGAACGCCACAACTGGGTATATGTTTACTCTTGGAGGTGGCGCTGTTTCCTGGAAGTCTTGCAAGCAAACGACCTTAACAAGATCAACAATGGAAGCAGAATTAACAGCATTAGACACATCTGATTTTGAAGCAGGATGGCTTCGAGATCTTTTGATGGACTTGCCATTGGTTGATAAACCAGTTCCGGCTATCCTTATGAAATGTGACAATCAGACTATCATCACCAAGTTCAAGAGTTCAAAGGACAACATGAAGTCAAACAAACACATAAGAATGAGATTAAAAGCTGTCAGAAAATTAAGAAACTCCGGAATGATAGCATTGGACTATGTCCATATGGCTAAGAATCTGGCAGATACCTTTACAAAAGGGCTATCACGTGTTGTGATAGATAATGCATCGAGGGAGATGGGTATGAGACCCACATGAGTTGCCATGGTGGTAACCCAACCTATGTGATCGGAGATCCCGTGAAGTAGGACCTGGGAAAACAAGCCAGTGGTGAACTGAAGAGAGTAACTATACTACCCACTCCATTAGAGATGCAATACTCTCAATACTGTATGGTAGGATGACTATTGTCTTAATGTGTTCAAAAGCTTATGTAAGCAAGATGTTATCCTACAGAGCGATCTTTGGAGGAACACACCTATGTGAGCCCGACTGCTGATCACAGCCTATGAGATTGGGATGATCTCTAGTAAGCTCATGAATAGGCCAGGAGTGTGTCTTATATGCTTCACCCGAGGGGTCAGCCTTCGGCAGCCTAGTACTAGTAAGACATGTGGTGAAGCTTCTTTACGCCAAACTGACAATTCAAGGCATAGTCGATTGTTCAGTTGTGAAGGAGTGTAGCTGCTTGCTCTAGGTGAAGTTCAACCTTAACAGGTCTTCAATGAAACATTGGTATATCAAAACAACAATTGGAACATATGACACAATGGGCCCTCGAGATCTGATGGGGGATTGCTGCAATTTGGGATGGGCTTTAGGCCCATATAGCAATTTCTGAAAAATCTCTAAGGGCCCATGTGGGTTATTGGCACTAGGTGTAGTGGGAAGTTTAGTCCACCCCGCTAGTGGAGAAGGAGTTGGACCTTTTTATAAGGGATTGTCTTCCACATGCTATTGGAGCTTGAGAATAGAAGAGGCCCTCGCGCACTCATCCTGCGCCGCCCGCCTCGCCACGCCTCGTCACGACGAGACGCGGGTTTCGGGAATGAGCCGAGCCGAACTCACACCTACGCGCTTATTTTTTGCCAGTCACTGAGCACTTGGCACTGTTAGAACTCGTACATTCTGATCTTTGTGAGATGAATGGTGTGTTTACTAACAGAGAGTTTCTGACAGCTGGGCCACGACCTGAGACGTCGGATCGTGGGTTGTCACGGAGGTGTCTCCTAACCCTAGCCGCCACGAACATATGACATCTGCTCACGCGCACGCCCACTAGCGTTCCTTTGCTGCCGCTGCCGCCGGTGACTCCATCCCGTCCGCTGCGTACACGGTCGACGGGAGAGCAGGTCTCCGAAACCCCGCCCTTCTGGTTCCTGTACGGGAGAGGGGTGAATAGGTTTTTGGACAGCGACTACGCGACTGCTCGCTTCCGATCCGCTACTTCCTCTACGTCCGCGTCGCCTTCATCATCATCATGTCCACCCACGCCGAACATGCCGCCGCCGAGAAGCTCGAGGCCGACAAGAAGGCCGCCGAGGACGCCTCTGCTGCCGCCACCGCCGCGGCTGCTTCTGCATGGCCTACTGGAGGGTATAACACGTTTATCCCGCTCCTGTTTACTTTCGTATTAGCAGTACTAGCAGTATGTGTAGATGTGTGTACTGTTTGCGTAGTACGTGCTTGTTTAGATCAGAATCAGTATGTTGTTAATTTAGTCAATGCCATGCTAGTGATTTATCTATGGATTAAATTAGTCGAAAAATTGCCTATTTACTCAGCAGAACTTCTGTCCCAAATTCGAAATGTTAACTTGTGCAGACTGCTGATGAACTTATTCATGGGTTCTGAGGTGTGACTTCAGCTCTCTTTTTGCTCTTTCCATCTCTACTGTTTCTGAACTTGTGATACGATTTCTCTGATCGTTGTATCACCACAACTTCCGGTAAAACAAATTAGAAAGCTTGAGGACCGGGAAGCCAGAAGGAACTGTACGAAGAACAGCTTCAGAAACACATGGACTTCAGAAGGAAACGAACAAATAAATAAACCCAAGACAGTACAGAACACCCACATGTGACCGGCAACGCTGAGGAAATACATCCAATCTCTGTGTGCTGATGCAGCTGCATTACTGCCTGCGTAAAGGGCAAAGATTCTGTCAATTATTCGGTTCGCATCTCAAATTCTGATCCTAGGCTAGGGTATCGAAATAGACATTGTGATGATGATTAGTTTAAGCGGCCCGTGTCACTCGAGCTGCCCAGGACTGGAGAAAATTTGTACTCTGTTGTACAGCTGCAGAGTCTCTTCCCGCAAAAAAAAAGTTGCAGAGTCTCTGTGACAAATTTGTGTGTAATAACAATTTTGGGGGGAATCAGGTAAAAAAACAATTTTGGGGGAAAATAAAATGGAGATCATGCCGTCGTGGGCCGTTAGATGAAGGACGTGCACCGCTAAAAAAAAAAAAAAAAGCAGAAGGACGTGCGGCAACTGCTACTGCGGCGATCGACCGAAACCTTCGGATCCAGAACCGAGTGGGCGAGATCGCGCGCCTCTCCTCTTCTTCCCCGTCCCCCCACATTCCCACGCCGCTCCCGTTCCGTCATTCCACCCAATGCGGCCGTGAGTGTGAAACCCCACCCCTCTCGTTGCCCACCACCGCCGCACCCTGCCGCAGCCTAGCGGCGCCGCCGACGCCTCGCCCGCCCCCAAATCTCCATCCAGTTTTTTGAGGTACGAGCTTCCATCCATTCACATTCTCCAAGTCCACAAAGCTATACGTCGATTCCCTGGAGTGGACCATTCTTGATCTACGAACAGCATGGTCAAATTTTTTGAGAGGAGAACGGCACGCGGTCCATAATAGATAACGCTCACTTGGATGGTAGGTTTGATGGGTCAGATGCTCTGTTGTTCTATACTGGTACGGTGACATGGTTGTACATTCAGTCATGCGTTCAGCGACAAGTGGAAGTATGTTTTAAATAAATACATACTACCTAAGTTCCATAATTGTTGTTGTGCTTTTAGTCCGTCTAAAGTACATAGTTTTTTGCTTTCAAGGATACTAAAAAGTCTTATATTTTGGTACAGAGGTAGTACATAGTTTTAGGTGCCATTCAAAATGGGATATTTGGATCTATCGGCTGTCTTA
Source organism: Triticum timopheevii (assembly GCA_963921465.1). Lineage (NCBI taxonomy): Eukaryota > Viridiplantae > Streptophyta > Magnoliopsida > Poales > Poaceae > Triticum > Triticum timopheevii. The sequence continues at coordinate 575,202,581 of OY997264.1, read as the reverse complement.
CAGATGCCTTGTACTCCCTCCGTTCCTAAATATAAGTCTTTGGAGAGATTTCACTATGGACCACATACGGAGCAAAATGAGTGAATCTATACTCTCAAATGCATCTAGATACATCCGTATGTGGTCCATAGTGAAATCTCTACAAAGACTTATATTTAGGAATGGAGGGAGTATATACCATCTGCCACATTTGAACTGGCAGTTTCGACATCAAAATGTCCGACCTGACTGATATCAGAATCTATAGATTACATTTCGTGCTTTCCAGCTTAAAACTTTGGTGCTGTGAAACCAAGTCACTGGCTCTTTGCTATCTGCTCTTATATAGGGTTGTTTTATGGATGCAGGCGTTTGATGTTGTTCATCTAAGCCACAGGACGTCCACTCTGTTTGTTAATATCTAAGCACGCTTCTGACACGCAAAATGGCATTGCTTCTTCGCTTCAATCAACTGAGGAACAGCATATGGAGTAGCTGTCCTGCCAGGTTGCTTATGCCACATGCTGGATTGTCATCTGGAAAGTTGCTTGATCCAAAAAGCTATGAGAGGCGCCTTTTCTCAACAAGGGTTCAAGAGACAGCTAGTTTGGACAGAACATGTATTTCCCGAATTCAGCCATTAGAGTTTCAGCAGACTTCTGAACATGAGGAATCTGTGCCTCTTCTTATCTTTGATATTAAGACCACTGGTTTTTTCCAGAAGCGTAATAGAATCACTGAGTTTGCAGTCCATGATCTTTGGGCCGGAAAGAATAACACATTTGAAACTCTCCTTAATCCTGAGATGGATGTTCCTCAGTACGTTGCAGCTGTCAGTGACATCAACACTGATTTGGTCTGCCGACCTGATGTCCCGAGGTGTGTTTCTCTTCCAATGCATTCATGTTATTTCCAATTCCATCACGACACCCCATCCCTTAACATTAGTCGGCGAGCCTAAATTGTCGCTAATTAGGATGCACTCGCACTCGCACGCCTGTATGCATGCCCAACCTTTTCATTCCTCAACATGGTGCTGTCACAAAGACCATATGGAAGTAAGTCTTTTTGTGCAGTAAATTTCTTTGTCGTGTTTTGATAACCATCCATGTTACTAGTATGGTAGGCGTTTCTAAGTCTTTATTTTTAGGAATCTTGTGCACTTTGCAAGTTTTTAAAATGGAAATTTGGTTCTCTGTACGTCTGACTCTGTTAACACTGAACTTACTCTAAGTGTTATCTTAATCTGAATAATGTAGGTTCAGTGATGTACTTCCATTACTACTGGCGTTTGTTCGAAGCCGCCAAACTCCTGGCAAACCAGTTATATGGGTTGCTCATAATGTAAAAAGATTTGATGGCCCTTTCCTTGCCCAAGAGTTTGATCGTTGTTCAGCTCAGATACCTGAAGATTGGCTGTTTGTTGACACCTATTGCTTGGCAAGGAAATTGCCTAAGCTTCTGCCATCAAAAGGTACACCATCTTTACTCCAGGGCTCTTGGGTATAAAAGCACTTCATACCATCGGGTTTAGGGTATAGCACTTTTGCTTGCAAGGGTGGTTTTCTGTTTTGAGATTCTTTCTTGTACTCCATGATTTCTGTAATGCAATTCCATTTCCCATGTTTGTGTCCTCATGTAAAAGGTGCCATGTTTGTGCTGTTATTTACTCCCTCCGTTCCTAAATGTAAGTCTTTGTAGATATTCCATTAGGTGGACTACATACGGACCAAAATGAATGAATCCACCCTTAAAATGCATCTATATATATCCGTATGTAGTTCATAGTGGAATCTCTACAAAGACTTATATTTAGGAACGGAGGGAGTATTATTTATTTGTTGTCCTTTGGTTCTGGGAATACGAGGACCACACGAGGACCACTTTTGTTGAAGTGGCCAAGTGTTTTTTTGCTTTTTATCATATGCCTGTATCATTTTTGCAGTCCCAGTTAGTTACCTACATTGTACCATTTGGTAATTCCACAACAGAAATAACCATAATTACAGAGTTTTACTGGTATCTGCAGATAAGAGACACCTCCATGACTTGGGGTCACTATGCAAACGCTATGGGATCTCTGTGGAAGGCCCTCCTCATAGAGCAATGCAAGAAGTGATGAAATTATGTCAAGTTTTCCAGAAAATGAGTTTTGATCTAAAACTGACATATGAAGGCCTAATGAATGAGGCCATCAAGGCTAGTTATTTCAGCAAGTTTCTTAATTAAATAGTATTTGTTGTTTCCAGCTTCCTTGTTTTAGTGGTCAAATTTATTTGACCTTCCCTAATAGGATTAGCCTGTCCTTCACGTTGCTGGATATTGTTGCCTTCGTTGTAGGATCTCAAGAATCATGACTTCTTTTTTGTTGAAAAATAGCTGCATTTGTTGATGTGCTTTACTGTTTCCAATCTTATCGTTCCTGCCCACATCGACAGGCAAGTCAATTCAACTGGCCGCAACTCAAGTACTCATTTTTACCATATCTGCAACGTCCAAAGTAAATTATCCATTTTACCTAGAATGCTACACCCTCTATGGTTGTAATAAAAACAGGTACAGTTCATCTAGCAGCATACTACCAAATACATTCTGCTAAGAAGTTCAAATCAAAATCAATAGATGCAGCCAAAAGCATGAGACCTGCTACTTTGGATAGCTTACAGGATTCTGGAGAAGGCCTCCCTGTTCTCGTTGAGCGTTCACTGATCTTCTACGCCGGAGGCGTAGTAGTCGTACACCATCTTCGGCAGCTTCTCCTTGGGCGAGCTTCTTGTACGAACACATTCATGATTATATCCATGCTCCTGATCGAACAATTCATTGTCAGTTTGCAGTTCATCTGTCTGCCAATCAGTGAAATAGATTCTCTGTTTTTTCTCTGAAGAGTGAAGACGCTTCAACATGAACTGAATATCGTCCGGATAGTTTGACAGGGAATATGAGAAATCAAGAAAGATAACAAGACATGAACAGATCAGGTGGCTGGTATATCTGGCGAGGAGTTGATTAGCTGCAGAATATATCCATGAATTCCTGATTTGGTATCAGTAGTTCGAGATGTTACTTTCGATTTTTGAAACAGTACTGACAAAATGAAACGGAACGATCCGATAGCCGGTCGAGAAAGAAACGCAAAATCACCCAGAGAGATCACAAGAAAGAGGAAGGAGGTGGAAAGTGCTACTCTAATCACGAGCATAAATGCACTCGCATCAACAGTAAATTTCAAAAATATAGTAAAAAAATAAAAAAATCTGAATGTTTTTGCGGTTGAACATCAACAAATTTTCCAACATTCTGCAAAATTTAGCCTCGAAAAGACATCGAACATCAACAAATTTTCCAACATTCTGCCAAATTTAGCCTCGAAAAGACATCTGTGGAGGTGCACGTAAAAAAGAAAGTGCTCCAAAATGCGTCTTTTGAGTCCCGAATTTTGTTCTTTTGTACAGGCCTCCGCGGATGTCTTTTCAAAGTGAAAGTTTACCGGACGTTAGAACTTTTGTTGCTGTTCATACACAAACTTTCAGGATTTTTTTTTGATACTATTTGTTTGGAATTTACTGCATTTGATGAGAGTAAAGGACCAGTAGAACTCACATGGCGAGGGGGAGACAGGAGCGGTGGACGGTGGACGGTGGATGGAGGCAGGTTGCATGCACGAGGAGGGCTACGCGACAACGGTTCGTCCGTGTGCTGGAGCGGAAGCGGAACAAGGGAGGTACCGTGGTGACACCGGGGTGTGGTATTTAAAGGCTTTTTTGAGAGGACCGTTTTGGCTCTGGAGAGCATGTGCTCTCGGATGAACAGTAAATTCAAAATAAATAGTAAATAAATTTCAAAAATTCTGATTTTTTTTTTGTGGATGTTCATGATAGTCTAACAAGTGTGCTTGAAAAGTTTGTGCGAAACGGGATATCACTGCTTCATCGGTGAAAATTTTAATTTAAGTGTAACATTTGGCGTTTGATTTGTTTTTTTCGCACAGGTCAAAATGCTTAAGCTTTTCCACTAAAAATTTGCAGGTAGCATTTGGGTGTGACAATGAACAAACTAAAATTTTATATCATTTTTTTACATTTACAAAAAACATTTTTGATGGGCAGAAGCATATGCTCCGAAGAGAGCCGAATTTGATTTCTGTTTTTTTAGCCGATGAATGTGGTTTGGTGAGACTGATGTCACTGTTCTGAACTCCTTGGGATGAGGCAGCCTACCTGTGTGCACGTGAGCATATGCCATGTAGTTTAGCTCAGAGGCATGTTCGAAATGAGTGCAAGTGTTTACAGATCAATAATGGAAGGAAGATAATGATGGTATTGTTTGTGTCATTGTGCCTATGTACTTAAAGCAGATTCTAGCATGTAAACGTGATCGCCCTTTGTATTAGTTTTTGCCAGCATGATGTGTTTTTGCAGATTGAGATGATGGAATATGATACTGGTATATCAGTCTCTTGAGATATGCCTCTTTCTTCATAAAATTCCATTAAAATGAATAGATTACATTTACAAAGAAGTTAAGCAAAAGGGATAAATTTTACTCCGTTTTTATTTACCCCGTATATTAGGTTTGTCTGAAGTCAACCTTAAATACTTTCAACAAGTTTGTAGAAAAATAAATTAACGTATACACCACCAAATCAATACCACTAGATTCTCATTGCATATATTTTCACATCATAGAAATTTGTTACTGTAAATGTTCATACTATTTTCTACAAACTTGGTCAAACTTTATGCTACTGCTATATTATTTTGAGTGAATCAATTTTTTTACTGTAAATATAATTGACCAACATGTAAAGCAACAAGAAGCAAAACGATCTCCGTTTTTTACGCACGCGATGGCAACATTCTCTCCACTCTCGTGTATACTAGAAGTACCCATTTATTCACACAATGTTCTTGTACTCTAGAAACCTTTAGCAATGTACTTGCAAGATACATACACTTTAAAATCAATCTATCAAGTTTTGCAGATATCTAGCGATCCTATGGAAAATGATGCGTAGAAACATATAAATGAGAGTGGAATCTATTGTAACAACATAATTTCTTAAACATCCTGAACTAAATGCAAATTTTTTGGTACAAAACTAGAAATTCTACTTAATGCTAGAAAATATTTTTTTAGTGAAAAATATTGGAAGGGTAGAACAATATATTCTAATATACACGAGAGTGTTCAAATTGTTCATTATGCTTATTATACCAAAGAATATTCAAAATAATTTATTTAATGAGGTACATAAATAGAAACAACATACTCCCTCCATCCAAATATATAGGGTATAATATGTTTTTTGAGGTTCCCTTTGATCACGAGTTAGAGCAATATATGTGATGTGTGTGTGTTACAAAAAGGTATATCATCAAATTCTTATGTGGAATAAGTTTTCAATGACATAATTTTTATATGGCACATATGATATATAATTAATATTATGAATGGTCAAAGAAACCTATAAAACATATCATTGTCCTATATATTTAGATGGATAGAGTGTCTTCAATAAACACGAAGTAAAAAATGATCAATATAAATAAACAATAACATTTAACTCACTCTAGGAATGCAAAATAATAATATTTGGATTGCAATGGATAGTTATACCGCCAACATGCGATCCTAGCCCGATTGAGGATTTTGCAATCCTCGCTAAGGATAGAAGCACATATTAGGTTGGCCCCAACATGTGACTAATATCATACACACAAGTGTCACATGTTGGAAACAAGGTGGGCATCACAACAAATACCATACAAAAAGAGATGAGATGCAACATTTAACTTGGCCTACACTCACCACAGCATAGAGGGGTAACAACAGAAGTATCATGGTCCACCATAACAATCATCATACAATAAGACAGGATTTAGGTACGGATAAGAAGCAAACCTGGCCTAAGAGGCCCCAAATGAAATAAGAAAGACGTCCACCCATCTAATCCCAGGCTGCCAACTGGGAACCCATTTTATGATTGTCGTTGAAGAAGAAGAACTCTCATGTTAGAACATCGCTTTACTGTGCATGCACCTGTTGTTGTTGTGGTACCACGAGTCATTGAGACTCAACAATAACAATACTAAGGATATCAAGACTAACAATACTCACTTGGTTGGATATGGTTAAGTGGCGAGGTTGCAGTAAGCACTAAGCATTTGTAAGCCAACTATTCCTACGAGTACTAGAACAAGATGAAATAAATCTACACATAAGGGGGCACAACTAGAATGATCAATAAGTGACCCTGAACACCAACCTACTAGTCATTCATAACCCCACTGTGTTCTCTTCTTGATCCCAATCTCACAAGAAGATACGACCACGATTACGCACACGGTTGGCAAGTTTTAGTTATTTTAGTTTGAAGTTCTCTACAACTGGCTGTTATAAATTTCCAAGTAGTCGCGTAACCACGGGCATGGCTTTCTGAAAGATTTAACACTGCAGTGGTGCTCCAACTCGTCCATTATAAATTATCGTAAGCATACCCGTTCCTCCAAGTTCAAATAGTCCGAAAGAGCCCCACTGGATAGCCACATGTGTTCGAGGAGCTCGGAAGTACAAAGTCCTCCACCTAAGGTAAAACTAGTCCAGCAAGACCTCCCGATGAGTCAAAACCGACTCTGACCCACGCACACTCTATCCCCGGACGCATCTGTCTCGTCCAAACTTCCGATAAGCCAAAACCCGAGTTTCCCCAGGTGGCTACCGGCGGTTGACAATTTTGGACCAACACCCTCAACAGTAGCCCACCTTCTTATTTTGAATTAAAAATCCACAAGCTAACCAACCCCTATGTGTTAATTATGTTGGAGAACTCGGTAATTTCAAAAAACTTCCTACGATCACGCAAGATATATCTAGGAGATGCATAGCAACAAGACAAGAGAGTGTGTCCACGTACCCTCGTAGACCGAAAACGGAAGCGTTTAGTAACGCGGTTGATGTAGTCGAACGTCTTCGCGATCCAACCGATCCAAGTACTGAACGTACGGCACCTCCGCGTTCAGCACACGTTTAGCTCGATGACGTCCCTCGTGCTCTTGATCCAGTTGAGGACGAGGATGAGTTCCGTCAGCACGATGGCATGGCGACAGTGATGATGATGTTACCGGCGCAGGGCTTCGCCTAAGCACTACGGCGATATGATCGAGGTGTGTAACTGTGGAGAGGGGCACCGCACACGGCTAAGGCAAAACTTGGTGTCTTTGGGGTGTCCCCTGCCCACGTATATAAAGGAGGAAGGGAGAGAGGCCGCCCCCCTAGGGGTGCGCCAAGATTATGGAGTCCTATTAGGACTTCCAAGTCCTAGTAGGAATCACTTTCCTTTTCGGAGTAGGAGAGAAGGAAAGAGGGAAAGAGAGAGGGAGTAGGAAAGGGAAAGGGGGGCGCCGTCCCCTTCCCCTAGTCCTATTCGGACCCATGGGGGGGGGTGCCACCTCCCCTTGTCCTGCCTCCTCCTTTCCCGTATGGCCCAATAAGACCAATTACATCTCCCGATGAATTCTCGTAACTCCCCAGTTCTCCGAAAAATACCTGAATCACTCGGAACATTTCCGATGTCCGAATATAGCCTTCCAATATATCAATCTTTATGTCTCGACCATTTCGAGACTCCTCGTCACGTCCATGATCTCATCCAGGACTCCGAACAAACTTCGGTCATCAAAACACATAACTCATAATACAAATTGTCATCGAAGGTTAAGCGTGCGGACCCTACGGGTTCGAGAACTATGTAGACATGATCGAGACACATCTCCGATCAATAACCAATAGAAGAACCTGGATGATCATATTGGCTCCTACATATTCTATGAAGATCTTTATCGGTCAAACCACACAACAACATACGTTGTTCCCTTTGTCATCGGTATGTTACTTGCCCGAGTTTCGATCGCCGGTATCATCATACCTAGTTCAATCTCGTTACCGGCAAGTCTCTTTACTCGTTCTGTAATGCTTCATCCCGCAACTAACTCATTAGTCACATTGCTTGCAAGGTTTATAGTGATGAGCATTACCGAGAGGGCCCAGAGATACTTCTCCGAAACACGGAGTGACAAATCCTTATCTCGATCTATGCCAACCTAACAAAGACCTTCGGAGACACCTGTAGAGCATCTTTATGATCACTCAGTTGCGTTGTGACGTTTGATAGCACACAAGGTGTTCCTCCGGTATTCGGGAGTTGCATAATCTCATAGTCTGAGGAACATGTATAAGTCATGAAGAAAGCAGTAGCAATGAAACTGTAACGATCATAATGCTAAGCTAATGGATGGGTCTTGTCCATCACATCATTCTCCTAATGATGTGATCCCGTTCATCAAATGACAACACATGTCTATGGTTAGGAAACATAACCAACTTTGATTAACGAGCTAGTCAAGTAGAGGCATACTATAGGGACACTATGTTTGGTCTATGTATTCACACATGTACTAAGTTTCCGGTTAATACAATTCTAGCATGAATAATAAACATTTATCATGAAATAAGGAAATAATAATAACTTTATTATTGCCTCTAGGGCATATTTCCTTCAGTCTCCCACTTGCACTAGAGTCAATAATCTAGTTCACATCGCCATGTGATTTAACACTAATAGTTCACATCTGTATGTGATTAACACCCATAGTTCACATCACCATGTGACCAACACCCAAAGGGTTGACTAGAGTCAATAATCTAGTTCACATCTCTATGTGATTAACACCCAAAGAGTATTGAGGTGTGATCAGGTTTTTCTCGTGAGAGAAGTTTAGTCAACATCTCTGTTACATTCAGAGCCGTATGTATTTTGCAATTTTCTATATCTACAATGCTCTACATGAGCTACTCTAGCTAATTGCTCCCACTTTCAATATGTATCTAAATTGAGATTTAGAGTTATCTAGATTGATGTAAAAGCTTGCATCAACGTAACTCTTTACGACGAACTCTTTTTATCACCTCCATAACCGAGAAACATTTCCTTAGTCCTCACTAAGGATAATTTTGACTGATGTCCAGTGATCTACTCCTAGATCACTATTGTAATCCTTTGCCAAACTCATGATAAGGTACACAATAGGTCTGGTACACAGCATAGCATACTTTATAGAACATATGGCTGAGGCATAGGGAATGACTTTCATTCTCTTTCTATTTTCTGCTGTGGTTGGTTTTTGAGTCTTACTCAATTTTACACCTTGCAACACAGACAAGAACTCCTTCTTTGATTGTTCCATTTTCAACTCTTTCAAAATCTTGTCAAGGTATGTACTCATTGAAAAATCTTATCAAGCGTCTTGATCTATCTCTATAGATCTTGATGCCCAATATGTAAGCAGCTTCACCGAGGTCTTTCACTGAAAAACTCTTATTCAAGTATCCCTTTATGCTATCTAGAAATTCTATATCATTTCCAATCCACAATATGTCATCCACATATAATATTAGAAATGCTATAGAACTCCCACTCACTTTCTTGTAAATACAGGCTTCTCCAAAAGTCTGTATAAAACCATATGCTTTGATCACACTATCAAAGCATTTATTCCAACTCTAAGAGGCTTGCACTAGTCCATAAATGGATCGCTAGAGCTTGCACACTTTGTTAGCACCCTTTGGATCGACAAAACCTTCTGGTTGCATCATATACAACTCTTCTTCCAGAAATCCATTCAGGAATGCAGTTTTGACATCCATCTACCAAATTTCATAATTATAAAATGCAGCAATTGCTAACATGATTCAGACAAACTTAAGCATCGCTACAGGTGAGAAAGTCTCATCATAGTCAACTCTTTGAACTGTCGAAAACCTTTCGCAACAATTCGAGCTTTGTAGACATTACCGTCAGCGTCAGTCTTCTCCTCGAAGATCCATCTATTTTCTATGGCTTGCCGACATTGGGAAAATCCACCAAAGTCCACACTTTGTTCTCATACATGGATCCCATCTTAGATTTCATGGCCTCAAGCCATTTCGCGGAATCTGGGCTCATCATCGCTTCCTCATAGTTCGTAGGTTCATCATGGTCTAATAACATGACTTCCAGAATAGGATTACCGTACCAATCTGGTGGGACCTTACTCTGGTTGACCTACGAGGTTCGGTAGAAACTTGACCTGAAGTTTCATGATCGTCATCATTAGCTTCTTCACTAATTGGTGTAGGAATCACTGGAACTGATTTCTGTGATGAACTACTTTCCAATTCGGGAGAAGGTACAATTACCTCATCAAGCTCTACTTTCCTCCCACTCACTTCTTTCGAGAGAAATTCCTTCTCTAGAAAGGATCCATTCTTAGCAACGAATATCTTGCCTTCAGATCTATGATAGAAGGTGTACCCAACAGTTTCCTTTAGGCATCCTATGAAGACGCACTTCTCCAATTTGGGTTTGAGCTTATCAGGTTGAAGCTTTGTAACACCCCGAATGTAACTTTCCATATTTGTAACTCCAACTCTTGCCATTTTCGGCTATGTGTTATGATATTCCCTCCGTGGTTGGGTTTTTGTCTTTCGTTTTGCATTTTGTTCATGTCACGCATTTCATATCATGTCATCATGTGCATCTCATTTGCATACGTGTTCGTCTCATGCATCTGAGCATTTTCCCCGTTGTCCGTTTTGTAATTCAACACACCCACATGCACCGGCGCACCCCCTCTTGTCTCTTTTCGTGAGCGGGTGTTAAACGTTCTTGGAATGGACCGAGGCTTGCCAAGTGGCCTTGGTAGACCACCGGTAGACCACATGTCAAGTTTCGTTCCATTTGGAGGTCGTTTGATGCTCCAACGGTTATCCGAGTAATCGCAAAGGCCTCTTTTGGGTTGCAGCCCAACACCCCTGCAAAACAGCCCATAATCCATCTAAGTTACTTCCATGCTCTCCGTCGTCGGATCATGATCGTGTGGGCGAAAACTACACTCCATTTGGAGTCTCCTAGCTCCCTCTACCTATTAATATGTGCCCCTCCCCTAAATTTTCGGGCGAAACCCTAGTCTTCCCCTTCCTCCGCGCGCCAGACACGTTCGTCCGGCGCCGGACGCATCCGCCGCCGCACCCGAGCCAGCCAGGAGCCGCCACGTGGCCCCAGCCACCGCACGCCGCCGCCGGCCCGCCAGGCCCGCACGGGCCCCCCGCGGCCCGTCTCCGCCGCCCGCGCCCGAGCGCGCCTCCGCCTCCACCCGTCGGCCGCCGCCTTCGCCCGGATCCGCCGCCGCCCTTCGCCCGGATCTGCCGCCTCCGCCGACTCGCCGCCATCCGCCACCGCTGGGGCGCCGCTCCGGCGCCGCCCTTCGCCGCCCCGCCGCGGCACGCCGCCGCCGCCCGACCCGGAGCGCCCCGCGCCTGATACGCGGCTCCCGCCGCCGACCGACGCCAGATCCGGCCGGCCCCGACCCCGGCGACCTCCCCCGAGCCTTCTCCGGCCACCACCGCGCCTCTCCGGCGAGCAGCTCCTGCCCCGCCTCGATCCACGTGCCCGGATCCAGATCTGGAACCCTAGGGTTGACCCGAGATCTCCTCTAAGTCTTTTTATTTTTGCATTATATTGCCCTGTTCATCGCATTATAACTCCGTCATCGTAGCTCCGTTTCATGCATACGATATATCGAAATGTTCATCAGGTTGTGTTCTTCATTTCGTTCCATTGGTCCATGTTCATTTGAGGTCACCTCGATGCCCAAATCTCTGATGCAAGAGTGCAATATAATGTTAGTTTCTAATTCTTAACAGATTATGGGCATTTGTCATTTTTGCTACATTTAATGTGTGCATCTTATGGGCATGAGCTCTACATGTGTTTTGGACTATGCCATGTATTATTTACAGAGGTGCTTTCCATGTAGTTTTGTGATTTATGTGGTGACTAGAACAAGCATGCAAACTAGGCTTCGTGATGTTGCTAATTTCAGTCCCTGTTCTGCTGTTATTTTGATGCCATGTAAACTTGATGCTACAGAGAGATACATGCTTATTTTGAGATACTTCAGTAAGGATGTTTTGAACATATGGTTATGCTCTATCCATCCACGCCCCTGTTTGCAATTATGGAGTAGCATAGCATGTCATTTTCTTGCTCTACTTTTGCTATAAAATGTTTCCTGGCAGATTGTTTACATGTTATTCAATTTTGCCAAGGCTGTTGTAGTTGATCCATGCATTCTATGAACTTGTTCTTGCCTTGGTTAGTTTCATAAACCTATATTATTGCTGTTTCTATGCTTATCTTGTCATGCAATGACTTGTGGTGAGTGAATCGAGCTCGCAAAGATGCATTCATAATTCTGTTAATGCCATGCACTGTTTGCTGAATCTGTTAACGAAACTTGCTATGTTTGCATGGGTGCCATCATATCTTCTGATCCTTTTTGGCTCATGGTCAGTAAGGGACTTTTGTTCTATGCATTTAGTAGTATCATGCCATGCCTTAAGTTTCTATGATATGTTCCGGTAGCATGATGTTTTCTTGCCATAAACATTGCTTCCTGATGCTGTTTCTGCTATGTTAGTATTTTCACCTAGTCTGTGCTGCTGTTATCTTTTGCACTTTTGCCATGCTTGTTTGAACCTATTAATTTGTGAATTAGCCGTAGCTCAGTGTTCATCTTTTGTCAAACATCTCTTGTAGATCAGTTCCATGTGTTTTGTTGATATGTTGGGGTGCTGTAGCATAATATCTTGATGTATTATAAGTGCTATCATGCTGTTAATCGCAGAATGGTGTCATTCTTGTTTTGCTTGCCATTTGCAAACCGTGCATCTGATTCCGGTGATCTTTATATCGATTTCAACCAAAATCATCTCATCTTTCCAACGGCATACTTGGTTTACCAAGTTTATGCCTTGTTCACCATTTTCCTTCCGGAGCACGCATATGCATTGCACATCACATCTCGCATATCATGCCATGTTTTGCATCATGTTGCTTGTGCATTGCACCGTGGTTGATTGTGATTCCATTGCTTGTGTTCTTGCTTTGGGTAGAGCCGGGAGAGGAGTACGTGAACGAGGAACCTGTTGAGTACGCTAACGAGGATCAAGCTTTCGACAACTCTGAGAACCTTGCAGGCAAGATGACCATTCCCTCGATATCACTTCTATCTTTGCTTTGCTAGTTGCTCGCTCTATCGCTATGTTTGCTCTACCTACCACTTGTTTATCATGCCTCCCATATTGCCATGTCAAGCCTCTAACCATCATGTCCTAGCAAACCGTTGTTTGGCTATGTGACCGCTTTTGCTCTGCCCCTCTTATAGCGTTGCTAGTTGCAGGTGAAGATGAAGTTTGTTCCTTGTTGGAACATGGATATTTTGGGATATCACAATATCTCTTGTTTAATTAATTCACCTATATACTTGGTAAAGGGTGGAAGGGTCGGCCTTATGCCTGGTGTCTTGTTCCACTCTTGCCGCCCTAGTTTCTGTCATACCGGTGTTATGTTCCTTGATTTTGCGTTCCTTACACGGTTTGGTGATTTATGGGACCACCCTGACAGTTTGCTTTGAATAAAACTCCTCCAGCAAGGCCCAACCTTGGTTTTACCATTTGCCACCTAAGCCTTTCTCCCTTGGGTTTTCGCGAGACCGAGGGTCATCTTTATTTTAACCCCCCGGGCCAGTGCTCCTTCGAGTGTTGGTCCGAACTAGAGCCACTTGCAGCACCACCTCGAGGAAACTTGGGGTCTGGTTTTAGTTGTACATAGTGTTCATCCGGTGTGCCCTGAGAACGAGATATGTGCAGCTCCTATCGGGATTTGTCGGCACATCGGGCGGTCTTGCTGGTCTTGTTTTACCATTGTCGAAATGTCTTGTAAACCGGGATTCCGAGACTGATCGGGTCTTCCTGGGAGAAGGATTATCCTTCGTTGACCGTGAGAGCTTGTGATGGGCTAAGTTGGGACACCCCTGTAGGGTATTATCTTTCGAAAGCCGTGCCCGTGGTTATGAGGCAGATGGGAATTTGTTAATGTCCGGTTGTAGAGAACTTAACACTTGACTTCATTAAAATGCATCAACCGCGTGTGTAGCCGTGATGGTCTCTTCTCGGCGGAGTCCGGGAAGTGAACACGGTTTGAGTTATGTATTAACGTAAGTAGTTTCAGGAACACTTCTTGATCACTTCTAGCTTCTCGACCAATGCGTTGCTCCTCTTCTCGCTCTCGTTTGCATATGTTAGCCACCATATATGCTTAGTGCTTGCTGCAGCTCCACCATATTACCCCTTTCCTACCTACAAGCTTAAATAGTCTTGATCTCTTGGGTGTGAGATTGCTGAGTCCCCGTGACTCACAGATTCTACCAAAACAGATGCATGTGCCGAGGATACCAGTGCAAATGGCGCAATCGAGCTCAAGTGGGAGTTTGACAAGGACCTTGGTCGTTACTATGTTTCATTTCCTGATGATCAGTAGTGGAGCCTAGTTGGGACAATCGGGGATCTAGCTTTTGGGGTTATCTTATTTTCATTTAGATTTGACCGTAGCCGGTCTATCAGTGTATCTTGAATGATGTATGGATTAATTTATGTATTGTGTGAAGTGGTGAGTGTAAGCCAACTCTCTTTATCCCATTCTTGTTCATTAATTACATGGGATTGTGTGAAGATGACCCTTCTTGCGACAAAACCTACAATGCGGTTATGCCTCTAAGTCGTGCCTCGACACATGAGAGATATAGCCGCATCATGGGCGTTACAAGCTTTTTCACATAAGCATCGCAGCCCCAAACTTTAAGAAATGACAAGTTTGATTTCTTGCCAAACCACAGTTCATAAGGCATCATCTCAACGTATTTTGATGGTGCCCTATTTAACGTGAATGCAGCTGTCTCTAATGCATAATCCCAAAACGATAGTGGTCAATCGGTAAGAGACATCATAGATCGCACCATATCTAATAAAGTGCGGACACAATGTTCGGACACACCATTATGCTGTGGTGTTCTAGATGGCGTGAGTTGTGAAACTATTCCACATTGTTTTAAATGAAGGCCAAACTCGTAAGTCAAATATTCACCTCCACGATCAGATCGTAGAAACTTTATTTTCTTGTTACAATGATTCTCCACTTCACTTTGAAATTCGTTGAATTTTTCAAGTGTTTCAGACTTGTGTTTCATTAAGTAGATATACCCATATTTGCTCAAATCATCTGTGAAGGTAAGAAAATAATGATACCTGCCACGAGCATCAACACTCATTGGACCACATACATCAGTATGTATTATTTCCAATAAGTCAATAGCTCGTTCAATGTTCCAGAGAACGGAGTTTTGGTCATCTTGCCCTGAAGGCACGGTTCGCAAGTATCAAGTGATTCCAAAAGTCCATGTTTTATGGAGTTTCTTCATGCGCTTTACACTGATATGACCCAAACGACAGTGCCACAAATAAGTTGCACTATCATTATCAACTTTGCATCTTTTGGCATCAATATTATGAATATGTGTATCACTACGATCAAGATTCAATAAATCATCAACATTGGGTGTATGACCATAGAAGGTTTTATTCATGTAAACAGAATAACATTTATTCTCTGTCATAAATGAATAACCATATTGCAATAATTATGAGATAATCATATTCATGCTCAACGCAAACACCAAATAACATTTATTTAGGTTCAACACTAATCCCAAAGTATAAGGAGTGTGCAATGATGATCATAACAATCTTGGAACCACTTCGAACACACATCGTCACTTCACCCTCAACTAGTCTATGTTTATTCTGTAACTCCTGTTTCGAGTTTACTAATCCTAGCAACCGAACAAGTATCAAATACCCAGGGGTTACGACGAGCACTATTAAGGTACATATTAATAACATGTATATCAAATATACCTTTGTTCACTCTGCCATCCTTCTTATCCACCAAATATTTGGGGTAGTTCCGCTTCCAGTGACCATTTCCTTTGTAGTAGAAGCACTCAGTTTCAAGCTTAGGTCCAGCTTTGGGCTTCTGCACGGGAGTGACAACTTACTTGCCATTCTTCTTGAAGTTCCCTTTATTTCCCTTTCCCTTTTGTTGAAACTAGTGGTCTTGTAAATCATCAACACTGATGCTCTTTCTTGATTTCTACCTTCATTGATTTCAGCATCACGAAGAGCTTGGGAATCGCTTTCGTCATCCCTTGCATACTATAGTTCATCACAAAGTTCCAGTAACTTGATGATGGTGACTAGAGAACTCTGTCAATCACTATCTTATCTAGAAGATTAACTCCCACTTGATTCAAGTGATTGTAGTGCCCAGACATTTTGAGCACATGCTCACTAGCTGAGCAATTCTCCTCCATCTTTTAGGCGAAGTACTTGTCTGAGGTCTCATACGTCTTGACACGGGCATGAGTCTGAAATACCAATTTTAGCTCTTGGAACATCTCATATGCTCCATGGCGTTCAAAACATTTTTGAAGTCCCAGTTCTAAGCCGTAAAGCATAGTGCCCTAAACTATCAATTAGTCATCATATTAAGCTAGCCAAACGTTCATAACCTTTGCATCTGCTCCTGCAATAGGTCTGTCACCTAGCGGTGCATCAAGGACATAATTATTCTGTACAGCAATGAGGATAAACCTCAGATCACGGACCCAGTCCGCATCATTGCTACTATCATCTTTCAACTTAATTTTCTCTAGGAACATATAAAAAACATAGGGAAGCTATAACGCAAGCTATTGATCTACAACATAATTTGCAAAATACTATCAGGACTAAGTTCATGATAAATTAAAGTTCAATTAATCATATTACTTAAGAACTCCCACTTAGATACACATCCCTCTAGTCATCTAAATGATCAGGTGATCCATATCAACTAAACCATGTCCGATCATCACGTGAGATGGAGTAGTTTTCAATGGCGAACATCTCTATGTTGATCATATCTACTATATGATTCACGCTCGACCTTTCGGTCTCCAGTGTTCCGAGGCCATATCTGCATATGCTATGCTCGTCAAGTTTAACCCGAGTATTCTGCGCGTGTAAAACTGGCTTGTGATACGTCTCCGTCATATCTATAATTTTTGATTGTTCCATGCCAATATTCTACAACATTTATATACTTTTGGCAACTTTTTATACTATTTTTTGGGACTAACATATTGATCCAGTGCCCAGTGCCAGTTCCTGTCTGTTGCATATTTTTTGTTTCGCAAAAACTTATATCAAACGGAGTCAAACGGGATAAAAACGGACAGAGAGTTATTTTGGAATATTTATGATTTTTGGGAAGTAAAATCAACGCGAGACGGTGCCCGAGGGGGCCAGGAGATAGGGGGCGCGCCCCAGGGAGGCAGGCGTGCCCTGGACTCTCCTGCCCCCGTAAGGCGGTTGATGCTCTTCTTTTTCCGCAAGAAAGCTAATTTTATGAGAAAGATCTGGGCGAAATATTCATCCCAATCGGAGTTACGGATCTCCGGTTATAAAAGAAATGGTGAAGGGGCGGAATCTGAGAACGCAGAAACAGAGAGATAGATCCAATCTTGGAGGGGCTCTCGCCCCTCCCACGCGATGGGAGCCAAGGATCAGAGGGGAAACCCTTCTCCCATCTAGGGAGAAGGTCAAGGAAGAAGAAGAAGAATAAGGGGGGCTCTCTCCACCTTGCTTCCGGTGGCGCCGGAACACCGCCGGGGGCCATCATCATCACCGCGATCTTCACCAACACCTCCGCCATCTTCACCAACATCTCCATCACCTTCCCCCCTCTATCTACAGCGGTCCACTCTCCCGCAACCCGCTGTACCCTCTACTTGAACATGGTGCTTTATGCTCCATATTATTATCCAATGATGTGTTGCCATCCTATGATGTCTGAGTAGATTTCCGTTGTCCTATCGGTGATTGATGAATTGCTATGATTGGTTTGATTTGCATGTTTTGTTATTGGTGTTGTCCCATGGTGCCCTCCATGTCGTGCAAGCGTGAGGGATTCCCGTTGTAGGGTGTTGCAATGCGTTCATGATTCGCTTATAGTGGTTCGCGTGAGTGACTGAAGCACAAACCCGAGTAAGGGGATTGTTGCGTATGGGATAAAGGGGACTTGATACTTTAATGCTATGGTTGGGTTTTACCTTAATGAATCTTTAGTATTTGCGGATGCTTGCTAGAGTTCCAATCATAAGTGCATATGATCCAAGTAGATAAAGTATGTTAGCTTATGCCTCTCCCTCAAATAGAATTGCAATAGTGATTACCGGTCTAGTAAAGTAGTCAATTGCTTAGGGACAATTTCACAACTCCTACCACCACTTTTCCACACTTGCTATATTTACTTTATTGCATATTTATCTAAACAGCCCCTACTTTTTATTTACGTGTTCTTTATTATCTTGCAAACCTATCTTATCACACCTACAAAGTACCTCTAGTTTCATACTTGTTCTAGGTAAAACGAACGTCAAGCGTGCATAGAGTCGTATCAGTGGCCGATAGGATTTGAGAGAGTATTTGTTCTACCTTTAGCTCCTCGTTGGGTTCGACACTCTTACTTATCGAAAGAGGCTACAACTATCTCGTATACTTGCGGGTCATCAAGACCTTTTTCTGGCGCCGTTGCCGGGGAGTCATAGCGTGGGGTGAATATTCTTGTGTGTGCTTGTTTGCTTTATCACTAAGTAATTCTTATTTGCTGTTGTAAGTTGTTCTCTATCTTTAGTTATGGATATGGAACGCAAAATATCAAAAAAATTAGGTGTAGATGCTACTCATGGAGATGGGGAACCTCCTAAAACCCTCGATGCTCGTTATGTGAAAGAAATTATGTACTACTTTAATAATCCTGAGAAAACCCCATTCCGTTATATTATGGGAGACACGTTTGATCAACGTGAATACTTTAGGGATTATCGCTTTACACAAAAGGGAAACTATTATGGGATCAAATTAATATGTTGCGTTGGTATGCTCGTCAACTATGCTTGAGATATGATATTATTTGTTGCTCTAGGATGAAGGCTCCACACCTTCCCTTTTCATGCAAATTCAATGATAATGAAACCTTAGCTTCTTATGCTAATGGTAGATATGATTACTATGATGTGGAACAAATAGAAGAATTTGTTGCTTTTAAGGCTGCTTATGAAATTGAATCTTTGTTTGAAAAGTATGAAGCTTTAGATGATGATGTTTATAGGCCTACAAAGCTTGCTATACTTAGATATTGCTATGAAAATTATGAATACAATTACAATATTAATGCATTTATTAAGAAAGTCTCTGCTGTCCAAGAAGAGACTAATATTTTGCAGGAAGCTATGGAAGAAGAAATGATGAAACTATGAGCTCATTGGATGAAAAAGATGATGAGGAGAGCGAAGAACAAAAGGAGGAAGAGCGGATTGATCACCCGTGTCCACCTTCTAATGAGAGTAACTTTTCAACTCATACATTGTTTAATTCCCCTTCATGCTTACCGAAGGATGATTGCTATGATGATTGCTATGATCCCGTTGATTCTCTTGAAATATCCCTTTTTGATGATGCTTGCTATGCTTGTGACCAAGATGCCAATATGAATTATGCTTATGGATATGAACTTGCTATAGTTCCTTATGTTAAACATGAAATTGTTGCTATTGCACCCACGCATGATAATCCTATTTTCTTTTTGAATTCTCCAAACTACACTATATCAGAGAAGTTTGTGCTTATTAAGGATTATATTGATGGGTTGCCTTTTACCATTGCACATGATAATTTTGACAACTATAATATGCATGTGCTTGCTGCTCCTACTTGCAATTATTATGGAAGAGGAACTACATCTCCGCCTCTTTATGTTTCCAACACGATAAAATTGCAAGAATCTGCTTATACTATGCATTGGCCTTTACTATGTGTGCATGAATTGTTCTTTTATGACATGCCGATGCATAGGTAGAGAGTTAGACTTTGTTGTTACATGATTTATGTTACTTTGTGCTCATTACTAAATCACAAATCATTGTTAATTAAAATTGGCTTTGATATACCTGGGGATCCGGGTGGATTCATTACTTGAGCACTAAATGCCTAGCTTAATGGCTTTAAAGAAAGCGCTGCCAGGGAGACAACCCAGAAGTTTTAGAGAGTCATTTATTTCTGTTGAGTGCTTTTATATAGTTTAAAAACAAAAAATAAAGAGGGGAACCTAAAAACTTTTCAAAAAGGAAACTGAAAGTAAGAAGGACATGCATTGTTGAAGTGGGAGAGCTCCTTGAACTTTGTTCATGCTCACGAAAACTTTGTGAATCTTAATTACAGAAACTTTTCATCAAAAATAAGTATCCCCTTGTACAATTACATTGTATTATAAAAATAATGTGCCAAGGTTTGCCTTTAGGATGTTTATAATGCTTGTTGGTTTGTACGGTGCAGGATAGAAACTTTGGCTGTAGTGCGCGATTTTACATTTTTAACTGGAACGTCAATTGGTTCTGATTCTTTTTGCACTGTCTTGCTGTACAACTTTTTTTCCCTAATTTTGGTAGAAGTTTTGGGGTACCGGAAATATGGTGAATGTTCAGATTGCTACAGACTGTTCTATTTTTGACAGATTCTGTTTTTGATGCATAGTTTGCTTGTTTTGATGAACTCTTGGCTGAACGACGAAGAAATTCGTTTCCCACCCACCACCCACTTGGTAGACACTGTCAATGATTTAACCGACACGCTTGATTTTGACTCCGAAGACATCAACGGTATGGACGACAATGCAGGAGAAGAACAGGAACCACCGCCTAAAGGGCGATGGACAGCCACCTCATCATATGATATATACATGGTGGATACACCCAAAGAAAATAACGGCGAGGAACTGGAGGATGCAACAGAGGGTAATCCTCTTGAGAAGCAACTAAAGCGATGACGTTGGCGCCGCTCCAAATCCCGCCTCAGCAAAAACAGCGATAACAACGCAAGAAAGAATAATACCCCGATCGACTCCAAAGGAAACGACGACCCCATGGACCCAGCGATGGAGCAGGATGAGCTAGGGCATGGCAAACATAGTCCGGAGCAGCTGTCCGATCACGGCGATGCCGAGGGTAAAACTCACCAACCTGTCTCCAGAGAGGAGAACAGTCCAGGCGATGATGCACACATTATCCCGGAAAGGCACTTGGAACAAGAGAACCTCCATAGAAGGATTATTACCACCGCGAGGAGCTTGAAGAAGCAGAAGCAAAGGCTTAAGGCTGCGTAGGATACGCTCAACCGCAGATGGAACAAAGTGCTTGACACTGAAGAAAAATACGGTGGGGATCGCCACACAAAGAGCTACCCAAAGCGCAAGCTGCTGCCCGAATTCAACGACGAGGCTATAGAGCCCACTCAGCCGGAAAATAAAACAGCTGATCAGCCGGACCGACCACCCCGTGGCCGCGATAGGACGGCTAATGACGCCGCACATAAGTCAGCGCACGATTTACGTGAGCACCTGGACAAAAAAGTCGGTATGGCCAGGTCCATCTATGGATCTAGGAAGCGTGCTTCGGCACAAGATTGTGGCCGCCCAAACGACTATACCGACCGAATAACAGCTCGGAATCAAAACCGAACACTACAACCGTCAGAAGAATGCCATGACACATCCAAATACAGGGGTGCCGCACACCCCCTGTGCTTCACCGGTGAGGTGCTGGATCATGAATTTCAAGAGGAATTCAAACCCGTGAACATAGAGGCATACGACAGAACAACAGACCCTGGGGTCTGGATCGAGGTCTTTATCCTTCACATCCACATGTCGTGCGGAGATGATCTCCACGCCATCAAATACCCGCCCTCAAGTTGAAAGGACCTGCTCGGCACTGGTTGAAAAGCCTCCCTGAAAACTCAATTGGTAGTTGGGAAGAACTTGAGGATGCTTTTATGGCTAATTTTCAAGGGACCTATGTCCGACCTCCGGATGCAGACGATTTAAGTCACATAACTCAACAACCCGTAGAGTCAGCTCGTAAGCTGTGGAACAGATTTCTTACCAAGAAGAATCAAATTGCCGACTGTCGGGACGCCGAAGCCTTAACGGCTTTCAAAGACAGTGTCGGGGACGAATGGCTCGCCCTAACAAGCCTTATGACCCGCTTTTGCGCGGGCAATGACAGTTGGTTGGCCCGTGGCGGCACCAGCGACCCAGGCACATCCGAAGGCAGGGATAGCAACGGGAAACCGCGACGCAATAAAAACAAGCATCGAAACAATGAAGACCCCCAGACAACACAGCGGTAAACGTCGGATTCAGGGGCTCTCGACCTGGTCAACAAAAAAGCCGTTTAAAGGCAGCAGAGATGGACCGTCTAGCCTAAACAAGATTCTAGACAGATTATGTCAGATTCATGGTACCCCCGAAAAACCTGCAAATCACACCAACATAGAATGCTGGGTCTTCAAGCAGGCCGGCAAACTAAACGCCGAACACAAGGGGAGGAAGATGCCAAGTGAAGACGAGGATGATCCTCGCCAGCCGAACACCGGGGATAGAAAAAATTTCCACCAGAGGTCAAAACAGTGAACATGATCTACGCAACTCACATACCAAAGAGGAGACGCAAGCATGCACTCCGAGACGTATACAATGTAGAGCCCGTTGCCCCCAAGTTCAACCCTTGGTCGGCCTGCCCAATCACTTTTGATCGCAGGGATCATCTGACTAGTATCCGGCACGGAGGATCGGCTGCCTTGGTGCTCGACCCAATAATTAACGGATACCATCTCACCGAGTCCTTATGGACGGTGGCAGTAGTCTCAATTTGATATATCAGGACACTGCCCGCAAAATGGGGATAGACCCGTCAAAAATTAGCCAAAGTAATACTACCTTTAAAGGAGTAATACCAAGCGTAGAGGCCCGCTGCACGGGTTCTCTAGTATTAGAGGTTGTATTCGGTTCTCCCGACAACTTCCGAAGCGAAGAATTAATCTTCGACATCGCTCCATTCCGAAGCAGCCATCACACACTACTCGGAAGAATAGCCTTTGCTCGTTTCAATGCAGTACCGCATTACTCTTATCTTAAACTTAAGATGCCCGGTCCACGTGGCGTCATCACAATTAGCGGGAATATAGAGCGTTCCTTATGCGCGGAAGAATATGTGGCGGCTCTAGCATCCGAACACTAAACAGCCTCTCCAACCAGAATAAATGATCGGTCATCAAGACCGCGGACACGGTTAGATGAGTCTGGCGCACCACCAGTTGTAGTAGCTCAGATAAACTTGAGCTTGGATCAATGGATATACTCCCATAGGTGGTGCTAGGGGTTACCCGCATGTAAAAAGGCCCATAGTTCGGCTTGACCCTATTAATACAATAATAGATTGCATTTTCATGGTTCATTAAGAATAACCAACTTTTCGCACGAAGTCTTTCACCTGGGTTTTCTTTTTACAGATGATCATCGTGCTACACCCTTCCAGGATACGGCACAATGGAGACAAAGGCGTAGACGTGCAGTAGGGCCCCGCTCAAAGGTTTCTTTTTAGATTAAGACTCTGTGTAAACCTTTTTTAATGTCTCTTGTTGCTTCACACCCTCCGGGAACTTAACACAACTGAGAGGGATACTGGCGTTATTGGCATTTTGTCACGCCAACTAATGCATGTACCTGGAAATTTAGGGCTCATTATCGAGGGTGTTACTCAGCCCGGTATATGTTGTAAAGTCCGAATACCTTAGGGAGTGTTCGGCGTCACGAGTTTGGCCTTATATGCATCAGCTCTGAATCATGTCTTTGGTCAATAGTTGGGTTTGCCCGGCTCCCATGTTTTGCTACCTTACGTTCCGCTCTATCGGCTAAGGTGGCTATCGGTGTCAAAACCGGCAGATCTCGGGTAGGGGATCCCAATCTGTGCATCCAAGGCTAATGGTAACAGGAGGCAAGGGACATGATTTTTTACCCAGGTTCGGGCCCTCTCGATGGAGGAAAAACCCTACTTCCTGCTTGATTGATCTTGATGATATGAGTATTACAAGAGTTTATCTACCACGAGATCTTAGAGGCTAAACCCTAGAAGGTAGCCTATGATGATTATGATTGTCCCTACATGGATCAAACCCTCTGGTTTATATAGACACCGGAGGGGGCTAGGGTTTACATAGAGTCGGTTACAAAGAAGGAGATCTAATATTCGGATCGCCAAGCTTGTCTTCCACACAAAGGAGAGTCCCATCTGGACACGGGACGAAGTCTTGAGTCTTGTATCTTCACGGTCCAACAGTCCGGCCAAAGTATATAGTCTGGTTGTCTGGATACCCCCTAATCGAGGACTCCCTCAGTAGCCCCTGAACCAGGCTTCAATGACGATGAGTCCGGCGCGTAGTTTGTCTTCGGCATTGCAAGGCGGGTTCCATCTTCGAATACTCCAAAGCAGATTTAAGGATTCCATCCGGCTCTGTGAGATAATTTCCGCACACCATCATAGAGGGCATAACACTTCATAAATCTGATCTGCTGATAATTTTTCTTACGGGGAGCCCTTACACCATGGCCTGTCCCAATACGAACCGGTTTTATCGGCCTGCCTCGACACGCGTTGCGGGGCGGTTTCATTGGCGATCCTTGCCAAAGCAGAGATCGTGTCCCTCTTATCGCGGGATCTGCCATCAATATGAGCGCGTACAACTCCACGACACATGTTGTATGACTCCGTGTTTTTAGGTAAGTCCCAAGCGGTTACGCTGAGGATGCTTGATATTCACCCCTTTATAGAGGGGCCGAGGCCTATCCCTCGTTTCTACCATGCTTGCGCCTTTCCACATCTCGAGTTCCAACACCCGAAGCCCAAGCTCAAGCACTTCAGGCCTTCAATCATGTCCGGATCCAACCTTCAAGGCCGGTGGATGGCCTCCTCCATCACAGAGGAGGACATCGCAAAGCTTAGGGAGGTCAGATACCTGACCGCCGACATCAAGCACAGGCTTCCTGCTCCAGGGCAGGTCATCCCTACTCCCGAGCCCAACGAGAGCGTCGTATTCGTTTCTCACTTCCTCCGTGGCTTAGGCTTCACCCTTGATCCCTTTGTGAGAGGGCTCATGTTCTATTATCGACTAGATTTCCATGATCTAGCTCCGGACACCGTCCTTCACATCTCGTCGTTTATCGTTGTGTGTGAAGCCTTCCACCACATCACCCCACATTACGGCTTATGGCTTAAGACCTTCAATGTGAAGCCGAAGATGACTGAGGGGCGATGTCGGTGTCAAAACCGGCGGATCTCGGGTAGGGGGTCTCAATCTGTGCATCTAAGGCTAATGGTAACAGGAGGCAAGGGACACAATGTTTTACCCAGGTTCGGGCCCTCTCGATGGAGGTAAAACCCTACTTCCTGCTTGATTGATCTTGATGATATGAGTATTACAAGAGTTGATCTACCATGATATCTTAGAGGCTAAACCCTAGAAGCTAGCCTATGATGATTATGATTGTCCCTACATGGATCAAACCCTCCGGTTTATATAGACACCGGAGGGGGCTAGGGTTTACATAGAGTCGGTTACAAAGAAGGAGATCTAATATTCGGATCGCCAAGCTTGTCTTCCACACAAAGGAGAGTCCTATCTGGACATGGGACGAAGTCTTGAGTCTTGTATCTTCATGGTCCAACAGTCCGGCCAAAGTATATAGTCTGGTTGTCTGGATACCCCCTAATCCAGGACTCCCTCAGTAGCCCCTGAACCAGGCTTCAATGACGATGAGTCCGGCGCGTAGTTTGTCTTCGGCATTGCAAGGCGGGTTCCATCTTCGAATACTCCAAAGCAGATTTAAGGATTGCGTCCGGCTCCGTGAGATAATTTCCGCACACCATAGTAGAGGGCATAACACTTCATAAATCTGATCTGCTGGTAATTTTTCTTACAGGGAGCCCTTACACCATGGCCTGTCCCAATACAAACCGGTTTTATCGGCTACCTCGACACGCGTTGCGAGGCGGTTTTATTGGCACGGCTTGCCAAAGCAGAGATCGTGTCCCTCTTATCGCGGGATCCTCCATCAATACGAGCGCGTGCAACCCCACAACTCCTGTTGGTATGACTCCGTGTTTTTAGGTAAGTCCCAAGCGGTTACGCTGAGGATGCTTGATATTCACCCCTTTATAGAGGGGCCGAGGCCTATCTCTTGTTTCTACCATGCTTGCGCCTTTCCACATCTCGAGTTCCAACACCCGAAGCCCAAGCTCAAGCACTTCAGGCCTTCAATCATGTCCGGATCCAACCTTCAAGGCCGGTGGATGGCCTCCTCCGTCACAGAGGAGGACATCGCGAAGCTTAGGGAGGTCAGATACCTGACCGCCGACATCAAGCACAGGCTTCCTGCTCCAGGGCAGGTCATCCCTACTCCCGAGCCCAACGAGAGCGCCGTATTCGTTTTTCACTTCCTCCACGGCTTAGGCTTCACCCTTGATCCCTTTGTGAGAGGGCTCATGTTCTATTATCGACTAGATTTCCATGATCTAGCTCCGGACACCGTCCTTCACATCTCGTCATTTATCGTTGTGTGTGAAGCCTTCCTCCACATCACCCCGCATTTCGGCTTATGGCTTAAGACCTTCAATGTGAAGCTGAAGATGATTGAGGGGCGATGTCGGTGTCAAAACAGGCGGATCTCAGGTAGGGGTTCCCGATCTGTGCATCTAGGGCTAATGGTAACAGGAGGCAAGGCACATGATGTTTTACCCAGGTTCGGGCCCTCTCGATGGAGGTAAAACCCTACTTCCTGCTTGATTAATCTTGATGATATGAGTATTACAAGAGTTGATCTACCACGAGATCTTAGAGGCTAAACCCTAGAAGCTAGCCTATGATGATTATGATTGTCCCTACACGGATCAAACCCTCCGATTTATATAGACACCGGAGGGGGCTAGGGTTTACACAGAGTCGGTTACAAAGAAGGAGATCTAATATCCGGATCGCCAAGCTTGTCTTCCACGCAAAGGAGAGTCCCATCCAGACATGGGACGAAGTCTTGAGTCTTGTATCTTCACGGTCCAACAGTCCGACCAAAGTATATAGTCCGGCTGTCCGGATACACCCTAATCCAGGACTCCCTCAGTAGCCCCTGAACCAGGCTTCAATGACGATGATTCCGGCGCGTAGTTTGTCTTCTGCATTGCAAGGCGGGTTCCATCTTCGAATACTCCAAAGCATATTTAATGATTGTGTATGGCTCTGTGAGGTAATTTCCGCACACCATCGTAGAGGGCATAACACTTCATAAATCTGATCTGCTGATAATTTTTCTTACGGGGAGCCCTTACATTGTGGCCTGTCCCAATACGAACCGGTTTTCTTGGCCTTCCTCGACACGCGTTGCAAGGCGGTTTTATTGGCATGCCTTGCCAAAGCAGAGATCGTGTTCCTCTTATCGCGGGATGCTTCATCAATACGAGCACGTGCAACCCCACGACGCCTGTTGGTATGACTCCGTGTTTTTAGGTAAGTCCCAAGCGGTTACGCTGAGGACGCTTGATATTCACCCCCTTTATAGAGGTGCCGAGGCCTATCCCTCGTTTCTACCACGCTTGCGCCTTTCCGCATCTCGATTTCCAACACCCGAAGCCCAAGCTCAAGCACTTCGGACCTTCAATCATGTCCGGATCCAACCTTCAAGGCCGATGGATGGCCTCCTCCGTCACAGAGGAGGACATCACGAAGCTTAGGGAGGTCAGATACCTGACCACTGACATCAAGCACAGGCTTCCTGCTCCAGGGAAGGTCATCCCTACTCCCGAGCCAACGAGAGCGTCGTATTCATTTCTCAGTTCCTCCGCGGCTTAGGCTTCACCCTTGATCCCTTTGTGAGAGGGCTCATGTTCTATTATGGACTAGATTTCCATGAGCTAGCTCCGGACGCCGTCCTTCACATCTCATCGTTTATCGTTGTGTGCGAAGCCTTCCTCCACATCGCCCCACATTTCGGATTATGGCTTAAGACCTTCAATGTGAAGTCGAAGATGATTGAGAGGCGACACGCAGAGTGCGGAGGTGCTTTAATAAGCAGGAACACCGACGCCCCATGGCCAGAGGGCTTCTTCCCGGAGGTGTCCGATCTATGGCAGCGGAGGTGGTTTTACGTCATGGCTCCCAGAGGCACAAAGTGGGCGGCGGCCCCCGACTTCCGTTCAGGCCCTCCGCCTCAACTGGCGTCATGGGCCAATGTAGGACTGGATTGGGGGCCTACTAATGATGTACCAGGAGCTTCTTGAGAGGGACATTAGCCTTGTCAGCATAATTCAGGTAATGCTAGTCCGACGGATGTTGCTGTGCAAATGCCGGCCACTCCGGATGTGGGAGTTCAATCTGGAAGGTCCGCGGACTATTCTGCACTTCTTTGGCATGACGCTCGAATGCATGTGTAAGTTATTCTTCGGAACACAAGTAAAGTGTCCGGACACCACCGAGGTTGCGGGCCTGAGCTGCACCCGCCCAGATACCCGAGTAAGTAACCCAGAAACCGAACACTTTGTTTATATTTATCATAGCATTATTCTGAAAACCATCCGCGGCCAGGAATGGCTCAACAAGGCAGAGAGAATCAGGTGTCCGGTGCCACTTCCTGAAGGCTCACCTAGCCCTGCCATAGCCAAGATGCTTAGTCGTGTGCTAAGTCAAGTGCCCCCGGGGAAATACGAAGGGAAGAACAGAGAAGCCGAGCTTCACACATTGCACATCCAAACCGGGGGAATTACTACCTCCACAGAGGAGGATAGTCGGGGAGGGGAATCTAGGGTCTCCTCCCCCCGCGTGAAGAAGAGGGCCGCCTCCGAAGACTTGGAGACGGAGGTGCCCAGACAAGGGAAGAAAACTTCGCCAGGGGGCCCTGCCCCGAAGGATGTCCTACCGCACCATGCCTGCAAACGGGCCAGCCCTCAGCCGAGCTGTAAGTCTAATCACAAAAAACTTCTGCTTCCTCCTCCGAAAACAATAACTAAAATCCATTCTTTGTAGTCTGGCTAGCAGCTCTTCTCGACAGAGTTCGTCTTCGGGGGATCTCCTTCCGAAGATGATGGAGAGTGAAACCCCGCCAGCCTCTCCGCCTTATGGGGTGGGCGACCACGAGGTGTCGTCACGGAGGAGTCCAGATTTGTCGAGGCCAAAAGCTAGTACTTCGGCCGCCCTGAGCCCTGAGCGCTCGGCTCCCAAGGGGGGGGGGGTAAGAAGGGTCCGGCATAGTTCAGCGACCGGCCGGACACGCCGACGGGCCTTCTGGAGCAAGCCGCTCTCTCGGAGGATCACCGTTCATTAATGAGCATGGTGCTTGAGAAGATTTCATCCGCCACAAGAGGATTGAATGAAGCTTTTACAAGCCTGCTCAAAGGCTTTGAGGTATAATGAAATACGTAATTTTTGATTGTGGCGCACGCGCTAGGTGTGCTCCATATGGATAGTAGCCCCTGAGACTCTGGTTGCCAGCCCAAGGCGGCAAACGGAGGGTCACATCATTGAGTAATGATCGCACTGTGTTCATGCACATGTGGCTAAGGGTCTGGCAGCCGACCGGTCCGTTGAAGTCGCCGAATTGAGGCGACAAATTGGAGTTATTGATGCTGATATCATGCTTGTGAACGAGCGACTTAACGAGTCACAAGGTATGTGCTCTGCTTTCCTTATTTTTTATAGGAACAATTAAGAGGAGCATAATGTTAATGTGATATGCTTGGACTGCAGACGGAGCTGCTGCCGTAGAAGCCCTGAGGGTGGGACTTGCCCTGGCCAAGGAACAAGCCCGGGCTAGCAATGTGGCTGCCCTAAAGGCGGCCGAAGAGTTGAGAGCCGAATAGGCTGCTCATCGCCGAAGCGAAGACAAAATAGCCGAGATGGCTGTGGAGCTAAAAAATGCCGCCGACCGGTATGAGCTCCTTAAAAAAGAGAATCAGGCTAATTTGGCTGACCTGAAGAAGGCCCTTCATGCGGCCAAGGAGACGCGTTCTAAAATTAGGGATGCACGGGAGGAGCTTCGACAGGCCGGAGAGATCGCGGCTGGAAACCCCTATTTATTGTAGATGAAGTTTGTAGATCCGAAGTACGCTCCTCTGGATCGACGCTGGAGCCCTGCAGACGCGTATGCAGATCTGGCAAAGAGTACGGCTGATGCGGCCAAGTTTTTCGAGGATCAAAAAGATAATGAAGAGGAAAAGCTGTTCTGGTCACAATTTAGTGCTCCAACACGCCCGTTACCATTGAGTGAGAGGATGGCTACTGTGGCCGAGCTCCATAGGTTGTCCGATCTTGCAATGAGGTCTGTAATAGACCATCTATGACCGAAGAGGCCGAAGCTGGATAGTTATTTTGGTTTAGTGCAACAGTTCCTTGGTGCCGTATCTCGAATCGATGCCATGAAAAGGTCGGCGTGCATAGAGTGTGCGCGGATGACTCTTGCCCGTGTTAAAGCATATTGGACATGTATGGAGGCCACCATCATTGCGACCCAGAATCCGGCGGGAAGCCAGGATCCAGCCGAGCACTATTTGGAGCAGGTAACAGAAGGTGCTCGTTTAGTAGAGGCTCAGTGCTCGAAGAATGTCATGTTCGAGTGACAAATCGTTTCATTGTAAAAACAATTTTATTTTAATCATGGAGGCTATGTTTATAATTTTCGCCCGAAAGTGTTATTGTGCCTCCTGTGTGGCCGTTTGATGTATGTATGTAATCTGAAAGTTAGCAGTCGTTGGCTTCAGCCCCCACGCATACAATGCGGGGGTGTTCGCGAGAATATGCGTAATCACACTTGATCCAATGTCTCGGTCCATTAAGGAGGTGATCGCACGTTGAACTAGGCAACCGGACTATATAGCTCTAACACTTTCACTTAGCCATAGGAGTTTGACGGTGGGGCTACTATGTAGCCCCTTGTACCTTTGCGTGCATCCAAATACGGGCGCGTGTGTACATGACCAGGAAACGGTCCTTCGTTAATGCGGAGGAATCCTAAAGATTCTGATAAGTCCTCGAGTGGTTGACCAGTCTCGCGCTATATCATGACAGTCAGTTTTCGGCTTTCTCTACTGAGGTGCTCTTCTGGAATAACCAGGGCAAATCGTAGTAGTTCTCCTTTGGCCGCCTTAGCCGATAAGAACGGAACATAAGGCGGAAAACCCAGGGCCGGGCAAACCCAACATTTGACCAAAGACATGATTCGGAGCTGATGCATATAAGGCCAAACTCGCGATGCCGAACACTCCCGAAGGTATTCGGACTTTAGAAAATATACTGGGCTGAAGAACGCCCTTTATTATGAAATCTGTATTTCCAGGTACGTGCATTAGTCTGTCATGGCGAAATGCCAATAACTGCAATATCCCTTGTGGGTGTAGTATCCATGGGATGTGTAAGCAACAAGAGACAATAAAGAAGGTTTATGCAGGGGCTTAATCTAAAGATAAACCTTTGAGTGGGGCACTGCTGCACATCTGCGCCTTTGTCTCTGCTGTGCCGTGTCCTGGGAGGGTATCGCATGAATGATGTCTGTAAAAAGGAAAACTCATGTAGAAGAGTATGACATAAGCGTGCGAAGAGTTGACTATTATCAATGGATAGTAGAAGTGTAAGATATTGGCCTGTTAATAAGGTCAAGCCGAAAGGTGGGCTTTATTGAATATTTGAAGCCCCTGGTGTCCTCTATGGGATTACATGTATAGCGCCCAACTTAGGTTTATCCGGGCTGCCGGACTCGTCTAACCGTGTTCGTGGTCTTAACGACCGATATGCGTTCTGGTATTTGAGGCCGCTTAGTGTCCGGTTGCTGGAGCCGTCGCGTACTCTTCCGCGCGTAAGGAATGCTCTGTATTTCCATTAACGGTGACGACGCCACGTGGACCGGGCATCTTGAGTTTAAGGTAGGCATAGTGCGGTACTGCGTTGAAGCGGGCGAAGGCCATTCTCCCGAGCAATGCATCATAACCACTTTGGAGGGGGCGATGGTGAAGAGTAATTCTTCGCTTCTGAAGTTACCTGGGGAACCGAATATCACCTCTAGTATGAGGGAGCCCCTGCAGCTGGCTTCAACGCCTGGTATCACCACTTCAAAGGTGGTGTTACTTTGGCTGGATCGGTCTATCCCCATCCTGCGAAAAATGTCCTGGTATATTAGATTGAGACTACTGCCGTCGTCCATGAGGATGCGAGTGAGATGGTATCCGTCGATTATTGGGGCGAGCACCAAGGCAGCTGATCCTCCATGCCGCATACTAGTCGGGTAGTCCCTGTGATCGAAGGTGATCGGGCAGGCCGACTAGTGGTTAAGTTTGTGGGCGACGGGCTCTATAGCGTATGTGTCTCTGAGCGTGCGTCCGTGCCTTCTCTTGGGTATGTGAGCCGCGTGGATCATGTTAACTGTTTTTACCTCTGGTGGCAATTTTTCTGTCCCCCAGTGTTCGGCTGGCGAGGCTCATCCTCGTCTTCGCTTGGTGTTTCCCTTCCCTTGTGTTCGGCATTTAATTTGTCGACCTGCTTAAAGACCCAACATTCTCTGCGAGTGTGGTTCGTAGGTTTTTTGGGGGTGCCATGAATTTGGCATAGTCTGTCCAGGACTTTGTTCAGGCCGGACGGTCCCTCTTTGCTGCCTTTAAATGGCTTCTTTTGTTGACCGGGTCGAGAGCCTCTGAATCTGGCATTGACCGTTGTGTTGTCCAGCCTTTCTTCCTTGTTTTGATGTTTGTTTTTATTTCACCGTGGCTTCCCGTTGCCATCCCTGATTTCGGATGTGCCTGGGTCGCTGGTGTCTCTACGGGCCAACCAGCTGTCTTCACCCGCGCAAAAGCGGGTCATAAGGCTTGTTAAGGCTGCCATTGTCCTCGGCTTTTCTTGGCCGAGGTGTCTGGCGAGCCACTCATCCTAGATACTGTGCTTGAAGGCCGCTAGGGCTTCGGCATCCGGACAATCGACAATTTGATTCTTCTTAGCACTACAAAAAAATACACTTCCGTGATGATACGTGTTTGTCACAGTAGGTCGCGTTTTTTGTCATGCATGTACATCCATGACGAATTTATGACAGAATCAAGATAGTCATACCTGTGCTGTCGTACAAGTGTTCCATGACATTACCAAAATTATCATCATGGAAGTGTCCACTTCCATGAAGATAAATCGCGCGTCACAGAAGTGCTTTTGTCAAGGGTGACCAACACATGGCATCCACAGTAACGGAACGCTGTTAAGCTATCGGGTCGGGTTTTGGATCCGATAACCCATTAACATCCCTGACCAATGGGGATTTTCCACGTGTAAAATCATCATTGGCTGGAGGAGACACGTGTCAGGTCTGCGCTGGCACAGGTGTCACTCATCCAATGAGCGAGACGCGCCTATGATATGTTGACACGTGGACCGGCCCATCAAGTTTGAATGGGCTGGCCCAACTAAAGGCCCACAAGATTTTGCGGACCATAATGGGCCGACCCAGCTAAAGGCCCACGAGATTTTGCGGACCATAATGGGTTGGCCCAGCTAAAGGCCCACAAGATTTTGCGGGCCATAATGGGCCGGCCCAGGTAAAGGCCCACAAGATTTTTGTGTGCCATAATGGGCCGGCCCAGGAAAAGGCCCACAAGATTCTTGCGGATCATAATGGGACGGCCCGGCTAAAGGCCCACGAGATTTCATCGACATTAATGGGCCGACCCAGCTGTAGGCCCACAAGATTTTAAGGACCCTAGTAGGCCGGCCCATTAATTGGCTGCCATGTTTTGGGCCAAATGTCGGACCATATTTGATCCAGTCCATTAATGGCCTGCCACGTTCCGGGCCTAATAGTGGCCCATACGAGATCCGGCCCGTTAAAAGCCTACCCCATTCTAGGCCAAATTACAGCCCAGATCAGGTCCGGCCCTTTAAGAGGCTATGGGCTCAATTATGGCCCATATCAGATTCGGCCCGTCAACTGGAGACTATGCTTTTGGGCCCACTTGCTAAAGGACCACTTAGTAATTCGGCCTGATATTAGTTTTGGCCTCTTAAGGGCCCATTTAACATTTCGGCCCTATATTAATTTCGGCCTGTTAAATGCCCGTCATATAGTTGGGCCTAACTACGGCCCAGTTTGCATCCGGCCTGCTCGCAGCCGATATCTGATTGGGCCAAACAAGGACCGAGACAATTTTGGCCTATTAAAAGCCCGTGATTTGATTCACACAATCATGGGTCGGGGTTCATTTCGGGCTGCTGCCAGCCCGTTAGCTGTTCGGCACATTTCATGCCCAATCTACATCGTGATTGCATGATGGCCCGATTATGTACCGTAATTTTACGGTTTGGCCGGTTTACTGCGAAGACAGGATATATATACAGTAAAATAACTACAGCATCGTGAATAAGGAAAAACCTAGACTATACAATAAAAAAATTACAGCATATTACATCCACTGGGCATCAAAGTTCGCCACTATGATAATAAAGCACAAGCAGACAGTAGATTACATACACTGGGCATCAAAGATCGCCACCAGTGCAAATAAACACGCCGACAAAATAATATACAAAACCGACAGCACTTCAATAGAGTTCAAGAAAGGTTAGCCCTGCTGGGGAGCTATAGCGCAAGAAGCTGAGCAAGATGATGAGACTGCGCTTATTCAACACTTAAATCTTCCTCACTCTGAAAGATTAACAAGCAGACAGATGACAGGTTTTGCACATAAAAGTATCAGTGCTGACAATTCATCACATTTCTTACTAACGAATAAAGTGACACAGTTTAAAATTGCATTAACACAATATGGTATTGTTCAGGTCAAGACATGGCAGGAAATGACATTGCGAAGGAGTTGGCAGCTTCACGACACCACTGGATTACAGATCAAGAACTCATAAGTATCAATGGTTAGTGTGCTGTCAATTTATCCCATTTTAGATTGGCAAATAAAGAGACGGTTTAAATAATACTCCCTCCGTCCGGAATTACTTGTCATCAAAATGGATGTGTCTAGAACTAAAATACATCTAGATACATCCATTCCAATGACAAGTATTTTCGGACGGATGGAGTAGTAGAATGATATGACATTGTTCATAGTTAAGACATTGCAGAATATGACATTGTGTTGTAGTGGGTAGGTTCACCACACCACTGGATACGGATGAAGAACAGAAGCATACATGCAGTGCTAAAGAAGATCACTTGCTCTATATAGTTTAATTTACATGGTATGAATAAGGAACTTGGTTGTACAACTGAAAACTTAAATTGAGAAAGGACAAACTTTTGTTTATGAACTACATAATAAACTTTAAACATGGAATTTGATGCAAACACCAAAAATAAATAGCTGTTGCAGTCATGCCTAACCAAATATATACAACAAAGTTTGAAGGCTTGAGATGGACAAACTTACATTATTGGTGAAGACAGGCTCTATAAAGGCCTTATCCATGCTGATGGGGGGGGGGGCAATTCAAGAAGTTTACCATAGAATCTTCTTCATAAGCATTGCCTTTATTCTACATTTTGTTAAGAGTAAATATAGATGTGATAATATACGAAAAAATGGAGAATATTTAAGATAAGATGAAGAGTGATGCTACATAACCAAGTAGCTATAAATGTAAGTGCAACAATCAGGCAAAAGGTACAACCAAGAGCAATGCACAACTAAACTTCTTCAGTACCAACCTTATGGTAATAGTAAATATAGATCTGATGTGTAGAAAATGGAGGGCAAAGGAAAATAAGCTGCAGAGTGATGGTACATGAACAACTACCTGTCATTATAAGTACACTGATAAAGGACAGCATGTACTTACAAGAACAATGCAGATCTAAAAAAACATTAGCATTGGATATATTCTACACTAATGTAACCATTCATACAGATCAGATAATTTGGAGCGAACAATTGATAAGAAAGCTATCATGCATACTACTGTCACATAATGAACCAGGTATGTATGCAAGTACAGTGATAAAGGACAACAGGTACTAACAAGAGCAAAGAAGCGGGCAGCATATTTGCGATATCTTGTCGTTCTTTTCAAATCAGAATTCTTCTTCGAGCAGATTTCCTGCAAAAAAGATCCGTAAGTCACATGCGGAAAAGTAGAAGTTAAAATTGTCATGTGATTTCATAGACAGTACCTCATCCTGGGAACGAGACCAGTGCATAACAAGGTTTTTCCATTCAATGTCTTCTAAATTTAGCACAGGAGACTTCACCGGAAATTCGTTTATAGACTTGCCACCAAAGTGTGATTTCCTCAGGTAACACCGATACTGCTGCAATGCTTCCTTGAAAAGCACAAGCAAGCTTTGCTCGTCATGACTATCCAGATTGACCCTCGCCTAGTTACAACAATGTAATGTAAATCATCGATTTGTTCAATCAGCAGAAAACAGGAAAATAATAACCATGAATAATAGCACTTACACGTAAGTTGGACAGGAAGATGTGAAAATGGTGTTTGTCTTCACAATAATCTTCCCATGATGGGAATATATGCACGTAGTCCCTAACAACATTGAAAGCATTGTCTTTTAAACTGGGAATAAATGGAATGGGGTTCCAATCTGCAGGAATTGGCCGTCTTTGCCGTTGGGATAGGTCTTCGGCCGGTGGACTTGCTGTACTTTTTGCTGGAGTGGGATTTTTCTGTGGTACAGCTGGTGCTATGGCAAATGAAATCGGTATACCTTTTGCTGGAGTGCAGGTCATGTGTGGTGGGGCTAGTGGTGTGGCCAGTGAAGTATGGGTACAGTCTGCTGGAGTCGGTCCTACGTTTTGTGTCACTGGTTGTACAACCAATATAAGTGGGGTGATGTCTAATTTCTCCGGCACCACCACATTTTTCAAGGACTTTGCTGGAGCTCCTTCAGGTTCGGAAATCACCCTCTTCCTTTTTGATGTCTGATGCACATGAACAACATTTGAGTGGAAAAACATGGTATGATGATAGATGGAATATGTATTGATAATGGATGGGCATGGCATCTTGACATATATGATGAGTAAACTAAGCAGATGGCGGTGCAACAAAGTAGAAGAAATGCAAGACAACATATGCAAGATACCCACAATCAATAAAACATTGCCAAATTAGAACAGGCACCTTGATGGGTGAACAGGACAGGCCATCTGCCTTTGACTTCTTGAGATTAGAGTAGTCATTAGGATCATATTCTGAACAAGAGTCAACAGGTGGGGGCGTATGAGTTTCATTGCATCCAGAATGACACTCAATGCCTTGGTGCCAATTTTGTAAGTCATTGCAGTGTTTAGCTTCAAGAGTGGACTGCTGCTAGTGCGACACAAAGCAGCTACACAGATCATAGTGTAGATATATCGGGAAAACCTTAAGCATCAGAGTAAAATCAGCAAAGTGGAACTTGCTGGAATATATGTGCTAGTATTGCCGGTACGGCTAGAAAGGCTTCGGATACCAGCTCTCTTCAAGTGAAGGTGCGATACTCTTAATATCAGTGTAACTCTCAAAGGCAACACAGCTCCGCGCATTTCCTTCCTATTCTTATAGGATTCAAGTGGGCAGGCCACTACAAATCCTATTCCTATGTTTACAAGATCCTACGAATCAAAGAGGCTCAAAGTGTCCATCACAACCGACCGTATAGACCTCTACACTGCAAATGTCCCTGCTCATCTTCAGTACAAGGAACATACTGTACTACTAGCATACTCCCTTCGTTCCAAAATATAAGTCTTGGTAGAGATTTCCACTATGGATCACATACAGATGTATCCAGATACATTTTAGAGTGTAGATTCACTCATTTTGCTCCATATGTAGTCCATGGTGGAATCTATACAAAGACTTGTATTTAGGAACAGAGAGAGTACATATTAAAGAAGAACGAAAGAGGAACATGGTAAAGAAGAGCAAGCAGATTTTGGATAATAAAATGTTGGTTGCGCAGTGCCCACACATGATGAACCAGAGCGCATTAAGAATGCAACTCCCAGCTGTCTCTCGACCATTTTAGGCGGTTGGATGAAGATCCTACGTCTCCTAACCCTTCTTCTTCCTCGTCTCTGATTCTTCCCATACAGAACACCGCAAGGGCCGCCGGCCGGACCACCGGCCCCCACCGCCTGTGTTCCTCCGCCACCCCCACCCCCACCCGTGCCCCAACCCCCACCCGCGTCGAGTTTTCTTCGTTTGGCGAGGCCCCACAACCACCCGAGCCCCTTGGATCGCACCGGCGAACTCCGGCGAGCTCTGAAAAATTGACTGACCCAATTTTGAAATTTAGTCTATTGTGATTTAACTATTGTGGAATATAAAAGGGGAAAACCATAAGCATTGGGAGTATAGTGTTGAGCGTGCCATGGCGGATCTGAAGGTGCAAACCGGACAAAGGCAACTTCACAACCAAGACAAGAAATCAGAGTAAAGCAGTGGCGATCTATTTTCTTGCTGCGATAAATAAGTTGAGTAGATACGAAAGAGTACCGCCTCTGGTGCGGCGCCGTGTACGCATCTGCTGAGAATTTGACGGTGCTGCGGTAGCGATGGCTGTCGGCGGCGTGGAAGTAGATCTAGGAGGGTAGACGATGGCGGCGGGGCGCGATGGACGAGACTGTCGTAGGAGCAGCGCCGGCAAGGTGGACGACGGCGAATGCAAGGATCCCGGTCCGAAGGCGTGGATGAGATAGGTCGATCTCTTGTAATGGACGGCGGCGTCGGGGTAGCAGCTCCGGCATGGTGGAGGAGGACGGCGGTGGATGGGGTGGCGGATGGCGGCGGATGGAGGAGGGTGGGGTGGAGAGGGTGTTTTGGCGCCCACGGAGTACGAATGGGGAAAACGGAGGTAGAGAGGAAGGGGGAACCATGTATTCAGGGCGCGCTTGTCTCAAATGCGAGGAAATTTACAAACTTAGCCCCTGTTTCAAATTTCTACTACATCACAGCAACATTAGTCGGTTGGGGATAGGACGGTAATCTCGCATACACCGAATATTTGCCGACGAGAGTTTGTTTTTGGCGCCCACCGTGTATGAATATGAATCGGGGAGGGAGTCGATTTAGGCCGAGGGCACACTGTGTTTTGGCGCCCACCGTGTATGAATCCGGGTGAGAGGCGGTTACGTCATGTTTGGGTGAAATTACAAACCTACCCCTATCGAAACCTATAGAAATCCAGCAGATAGGCTTTGCGTGGCAGGGATAGGCAGTAGTGATTACTGCGATTTTCCCCGCTTCGTTCAAATTTTGCAAAGTGCACGTTTACCGTGCCAACTCAATTCGAATCTCGTTTGTATTCTACAATTTTTTTTGGGCGGGATCCATTTTCAATTGGAATTACATTCTATATACATCATTTTTCTATATATACTTTCAAAAGCACAACAAAGAATTCTGCTCCTTTATATGTATAATATGATTTACAAATACAACGATCTCAAAATCTTAAGGTTGAATTAGAAATTTTTTAACCAAATTATGTTCTACTAAAATGTATGGATCAGTAATATCTACATATTAAATAACATAGATGTGCATGAATTCATATGAGTATGCATGTTTGATAGATCAATTTTGGTTCGAGTATGGATTACATGTATCATCATCTTGAATTCAAATATATGAATCCCTTTTTTGTTCACTCCTTTCACGTCCATCTCTCTCGCATGCATGCTCCTTCAGGTAGCTATCACTCTCTTTTCTCTAGCTCACCCGCACGCTCACTTCATGTTTCTCCTATCCTCGCAAACATGGTCTCTCGACGTCTCCCTTGAGAAGTGTCACACTCTCCCTATCATTATACATTACACGGTTTTCATTATCTCTCACGTCTCTACTGTTCTCTGGTATCACTCGGTACCTAAGCTTTCTTTTTCACCGCCATACACACAGTCTCCACTCGTCTTTCACTTTGTCTTTCTCTATATGGGATTCTCTCACACACCCTATATGTCTCTACATATGACTCATAGCACTAAAATTACTCTCTCTCTCTCTCTCTCCTGTAGACACAACATTTGTTGCGGTCTCCTTTTCGTCTCCATCCCAGACTGACATTATTCATTTGTTTACCAATCAGACAACCCCGACTACCGTCTCCTCTCTCTCTCTCTCTCACAGACACACACACACACACACAACTCCTGCTTCCACTCCCCTTCCCGACTACCATCTCTCTCTCACACACACAAAACTCTCGCTTTTGCACCCTGACTCGTATTTCCCTCACAAATGTTTATCGACTAGCTAGCCTCTGGATAGGTTCATACACCCGCACACTTGTGCTTCCACCATCGCATACATGTCTCTCTCCCGCTCCTTGTATCTATGTATCTTTTTCTTCCCTTCTTGAGACACGCCCTATCGATCTTGCACACACACTATCGCCTCATTTTAAGCTGATACCTATCGCACACACACTACTTGTGTCTTTGTCACACATGCACTCCGTCCTCCTCCACTCTCCCTCTCTCTCTCACACACATGGGCTTTTTGCAACAACTAGCAAGATGCCCATGCATTGCATGGAACATCAAGATGCATTTGTATGAGTAGTTTATCTTGTGGGGGAAAAGGATGAATGAGGGAAGGCCTTATTTGCGAATGTGGAGAGGGGTGTGGGTATCTTTTTGCAAAATTGCCATAGTTTCTTCCTATCCATCAGATATAGATCGGACGGCCTATATTGCAGGATGGCAGGCACACGATCATCACTGACAATGCTTTCATAAGAGTAGGGATAAAAAATAGAGTTGGTGATGATGGTGGGCCTGCCATCCTGCAATGTAGGTCGTCTGATTTATATATGACGGATAGGAAGGAAAATATGGCAATTTACCCGCACTCTTCACCACATTTGCAGATAAGGCCTTCCCTCGTTCATCCTTTTCTCCCACAAGATCTTGATGTTCCATGCAACGCACGGGCATCTTGCTAGTAAGAGTAGAAATTAGACATATACCACTTCTCGAATCTTGAAACCAACAACATTCCTCCCTTATCTCATCAAAACTGCCAAAGGAATACATTTTGAGTGAAACATAACATATTTTTAGTGATATACGTATTTCAAAACTAGACTTTTTTTCTATCAAATCGGTGAATATGTATTAATCTACTTTGATCGTGTGGCAACGCATTGGCACATTGCTAGTAGTTATTATAATTTTTTGGACACCAGACAAATGGTGGAGTACATATACGAAGAGAAGAGGCGCACGCACGCAGTCGGCCTCTCGCTGTATCGCACACATGAGTGTTACGTAAAGGCGACGTTAACAAATAAACCCTAAAACCCTAGGTGCACGATTGCTGCATTCGCGGGTACCAGATACATGGTGGAGCACCTTTGTAGGAGTTGATGGTCGGGACCACAGGTGAACGACTTGGAGCGCGGTGGCTCGCCAGTTGCCATAGATCGAGTAGCCACATTTAAAATATCGTTTTTTAGCGGGGTTAAGAGTTCCGATTTTCAATGGCACGTTATAAGTAGTAAGTAGTTTTTAGAACGACTTGTATGGAGCGAAAATGGAATTCATAGTACTACGTACCTCCTTGGCGTATGGTTGTATGGGTTTATGTTGCGAGATGTTGAACCTGGTAGTTCTAGGGCAAATACTATGGTTTAGATTTAGATGCTGGTTTTCAGTAATCAGAAGGGGAAACCCTTCTTTGATTAAAAAAACTACTACCTCCATTCTGGTTTACTAGTCCCCATTGTACTTTGGGTCAAAGTTTGTCCACGAATTTTACTTGTAAAATGTGAATGGAAAATGAGATTTTGTTAAACCCAAACAAAAAAGGACTGGAGGGAGTGATTACTCTGACACGGACGCGGCCTCTCATAGCGCAGGCCTTGAACCGGCACGCCGGCCAAGAGGGCCGCACTCGCTGCAGGCCCAGCTGAGCACGCCTCCTCGCCGCGTGCAACCAGCTTAAGACTGCCCCGTCTACCTTCATTGAATCCGCGCATGTGCTGGCAACACATCCTTCCGCGAGCCGGCAGGCATTTTAGAACAGAAAAAATGACTAAAATATAATTAATTTACGCATGGTCTTGACTTGTTGTGCTCGCACTGGTAGCAGGAACTAGTAGAGGTTTTTCTTTATTTATAACTCTCCTCACATTTTTTTTGGCTTTGAAGTGAATCATGGTTGTGGACATTATGTATGAATGTGCAGATATCTGTGAACATGAGTTTGATGTGGAAGTTCAACTTCGAATGTCGGGCTTGCGCGTGAACTATACCATGTTCAATGCTTCGTCTGTTATTGTTTGGAAAGTAATTGTTGTTATTACATGACCCGGAAAAAACATTTTGTGCCACATCAGTAGATGCACAGACATCACAACAGGCATGCTGACTGGATAAATATTTGAACCTAGCTATTATGAAGGCAATTTTGTATTGACAAATATTTTAGATAGCAGGAGACGCCTAGCCTGCTCTGCCTCTGTTAGCTTATTTCTGGCTTCTTCCATCTCTTCTTTGGCTTGGGTGAAGAGAGCATCTGATTGCTCTTTTCGCTTCTTCAAGAACTCAGCTACATTCTCAAGGGCTGATGCACGCTTTCTTTCAGCCTTTACTAATGCCACGAGGACACGAATAGTTGACGACTCCACCTGGCTTGTGTGTAATCCAGCATCATCTAGGAATTTGCACCTTGTGTCTAATCCAGCATCATTAGGGAACTGGCACCTTGTGTGTAATCCAGCCTCATTTTGGAAACATGATCTCGAGGTTGACCATACTTCCCTTCTCGCAGGAACTGCATCCTGACATGAAGTTACTTCTTTTTTAGAACAATACTCAGAGAAACCTAGATCCATTTAGTAGAAGCCAGATAAACAGAACTCAGAGAAGTAAATTCAAAAGGAAAAGAAATATAAAAACAGACTACAAGGTGAGAACACCCACTTCCTACGCCAAGCTAAAAATGAAAGCATTAGGACGATTAAGACTCTTCTTGTTACACATCGAAGAACACCACGCTTAAGAGAAACAGAAACTACAACATATACACATCGAAGAACACGAGGCTAAACGAAAGTAATTGAAAGGGTGTTACTTACCAAAGCTCGTTTTACAGGTTCGGTGCAGCTCCTCTTTAACTTGCCACGCTCCTTGAAGATGTCCCGAATATCCCGTGTTTGGTCTTCATTGCTCCTCTGCAAGTTCACACTCATGGTTTTAAAATCTCAACATGGCAAGAAAAATACAACTAGTAATACTCGCGCATCTTGTGGGCAACATTAAAGCACTCGACTGCCATGTTAGAGCATCTCCAACAGAATCACAACGCGCGGCGCTTTAAAAAAGTGTTTACAGTGCTGAGATCGAGAAGTAGATACTAGAGAGTAGAGGATAGTTCTCAGCATAGATAGATAAAAATAAGATAATTCAACTACTCGTCGTCCGACTCCTCCTCGGTGATGTCCTCCTCCGACATCTGACTGTAGGCGTGAAGATACCGATCATCATCGGATTCCCAGGGTGACGCTGCTGCTAGCCTCATGTTAATTGAGCGTCAGCTTTTCGCCTACGCTTGTCCTCGCGATAGGCGGCTCGCTCCGCCCTCCTCTTATCCCTCTCCACCCTCCTTTGCGCGTAGAACTCGCGCTCGTTGATGATGTCATGCGGGAAGTGTTGGCGCCACAGCGCCATGGCTTCCTCGTCCATCTCGGTGATGCCGAGATGGTGCTCCCGCCTCCGGTTGTCGCGACGATCCTTGTTGGTGCTAAGCCGCGGCAGAGGCGCGAGCTCCTGCGCCCGCTGCCGCGTCGGCACGTTGGGGAAGTTCAATGTTCTATGCGGCCACCGGAGGCGCCACACCGTTGTGTCATACGCGCGGGCAGCCTCGTTGGCGGTGTCGAAATTGCCGAAGGCCGAGGCGCATCCCGCGGAACCGGATCTCGGCGGAGAAGCCACCGGAGGGGCGCGCGCGGACGCCGCGGTATCCCCAAGTTTCCCAGCGATGCGGCGGCATGTTGGCATGGCGATGGTGAGGCAAAAAGAGCGGGGAGAGAGCAGTGGCGAGGCACAGAGCGGTGGCAAGGCACAGAGCGGTGGGAGGGCATTGGATTTTATAAAGCGCGCCGGACGCCGCGCGCCAAAACTAGCGCACGCCCGACCACTTTTTCTCGCGCGTGCTCGATCCTTTCCCGACGTCTCTGCTATCTCTACTCTCTTCTCTACAGTTATATTTATTTAATATTTAATATTTAATATTTATCTCTACTTCCTTTACTGTCTACTTTTTTTCTCTATACGTTTTTTCTTGCAATATAGGCCGTCCAATTTATATCTGACAGATAGGAAGGAAACAAATGGGAATTTTGCAAAAGGATACCCATACCCCTCTCCAGATTTGCAAATAAGGCCTTCCCTCATTCATCCTTTTCTCCCACCAGATAAACTACTCATACAAATGCATCTTGATGCGTGCAACGCATAGGCATCTTGCTAGTTCTAAAAACTTTTCCATCATTTGCCACACTACTGGTTGCAGATGAAAAACCTACCCAAGCACAACACGATAGAGGAGCGACGCACAATTACAAGCTGATATTCTGTTGGACAATGGAGGCTATAATCAATTACTTTTACGGGAACAATAGCACCCAGGAAAATTGAAGGGTAGGTATGAACAAAATTGGAACTGAACATGTACTGCTAAGTGATTCAATACACACATTACCAGTCGAGGAGGAGAATGATGGTCGCGGCGGCCTCTGTGAGTCATGGTCGGCAACGGGAGTCAGTTCATTGTCCACAACGGTGGTACTTCTGCGCTTGGCGTCAGCTTCCGGGAAGCAGATCCGAGACCATGGAAGACAATGCCGGGGAAGAGGCTCTGTGTACCACAACAACGGTGGACCAGCTCCAGTGTGGCGTACGAGGTCGTCGATGAGGCAGATGTGCTGCGGTGGACGAG
Organism: Triticum timopheevii; assembly: GCA_963921465.1. Lineage (NCBI taxonomy): Eukaryota > Viridiplantae > Streptophyta > Magnoliopsida > Poales > Poaceae > Triticum > Triticum timopheevii. Next base: position 575,157,767 of record OY997264.1, on the reverse strand, counting down.
TGCGCCGATGTAAAGGGGAGGAGCACGAAGGTTGCGGTGCTGTGGAGAAGTCTATTTTGCGGCGGGGATAGAAAATGGGGAGTATTCAGGTGTACTACTCTAGGTGCCGGGGTGGGGTTGGCTGGGTAGGGTGAACCTAAAGTTACGAAGACAGCCCCCTACCAAGCGTCATCCGTAGGCCTGTTCCGAAGGCTATGATGGTAACTTCCCACTGCTCGAATCAGGGTCGCGGGAGATTTTCCCGCCGACCTCAAAATTTTGTGACACTGGAATCCCCGTGTGGCATGTTGAGTGATTCGGCTAAGCAACTAGCGAGTAGTAGTAGTAAATTCTGCATATTAGGTTTGACCGAAGTCAAAAATCCGAAAGTTTGACCAAGTTTATATAAAAATATAAACATTTACCATAACAAATATGTATGATGTGAAAGTACATGCAATAATGAATCTAATGGTATTTATTTGTTATTGTATATGTTAATATTTTTTGTTATAAGCTTTCTGAGAGTTTACAAAACTTGAATTTGACCAATGCTAATACGCAGACTTAAATAAAAATGGAGGGAGTACACATTTGTTTTCTTAGTTTGTAGTGAACTAATCATTTGTTGAAATTGTGAAATAAATATATTAGGCTATTGACTTCAAATGTAATGGTCTATACAATTCAATAGTTACAATCATTGTCGAATCCCAAGATGTATACAAGGTCTATAATACTTCACAACATGCTCAAACTCACATAATCCCAGTCAAATGAGAATCTAAATGCATTTCATAGTTATTACTTTGTAGGATGCAACAAAAACAACCAAAACGCTACATCAGCCATTATAGAAGCAACATTTTGACAAATCCCAATGTGTGAATGAAACGTGCAGAGAGAGCTTTTCAAGATGGAGCAGATAGGGCGGGAAAGATTGTATGTATGTGGACGAGAGATTAGGAGACAAACCTAATGCGAGAGAGAGAGACAGAGGAAGAAGTTAGGTCTGTGAGAAAGATGGAGACATGTAATATACGTGAGATGCATGTGCATCCGGATTCTGTATATGTGGAAGGAGAAGAGACAACATGTTTGATGAGAGAGCTGGAAGAACATGGACGAGAGGGGAAGGATCTCATGGGTTGAGGGATTGGCAATTTTGTGCGGGGGAGAGAGGGATTGATAATTTTGTGCAAGAGAGAGAGAGGGTGGGGGGAGGAGTCAGTCAGCCGTCGTCACATCACCCTGCTTCCAAATGACCCCGCATTCTCTAGCACGGTGTGGTCGCCGTCTTCGATCTGCTCGATGCCCTCTTTGAAGATTGAGGTGTTGTGCATGTTGGGGTGCAAAGAAGCACAAGCGAGAGTGGTCACCGTATAACTTTGGATGGGGATGAATTGTGTGCTCGGGGGAGTGTGTGTGTGTGTGTGTGTGTGTGTGTGTGTGTGTTGTGCTACGTGTGTGTGTGTGTGTGCGCGCGCGCACGCGCGCTCGTGTGTGTGTCAGATATTGAGCGAAAACAAACCTAAGGAGAGAAATGGGTATTCACGAAGAGATTGTGCGGGCCTTGAGGTGGGCAGGGGCCGAGTGAGGGTGTCAAAATGTGCGCATTGATGCATGTGTTGCATGTGATCGTGCGAGGGACGGACGAATCGAGAGAGATGGTTGTTGTGTTACGGATGCTCCTTTCACTCTCTCTCTCTCTCACACACACACATACACACACAAGTAAACTAGAAGACCGTCCTCTCATGTATACACAACGTATCGGCATCTGTCTATGTCTCACTCATGCATGATCATTTGCACATTCACACCTCTCTATGTCTATATCACATGCACACCGTCTCCACATTACCCTTCTGCCACAACACACATATGGACACATACACACGTTCTCTCTCAGTCACACGCACAAAATAAGTATTAAAAAAAACTAGGGCGCACCTAAAACGTCCAAATCCAAATAAACACAAACTGGAGCTAAATTCAAATATATGGAAATATTGCAGCGTCAAGAACTTTCCGTGGAAAAGAAAGTTGAGTAATATTCGAGGATTGTTTTCACACACACACAAAAAGGTTCGGTGGATGTCCTTCGAGCGCGACACGGTGACGCACCGTTCGATCGACCGCGCGGTCGCGGTTCACGCGCTTGCACAGGATTCCGTATCATGGCTGCGGTACTAACTTCATATTTTTTTTAATAAAAGCACTACCTAAGTCTAATGTTTACGTGTACTAGTACGATTTTCTTTTAAGTTTGACCAACCTTATATAAAACTAAAGTAAGCTTCCATATGCGCACTCATCATGTCGCCGCCGCCGTTGCGCATGCTGGCGCCCGCCTACTCCGGCCAACAATTTCTCGCCCATCACCGTCATGTCGCCGCCATCCCTGTTCCATGAAGCCGAAGGCTCGCCCGCTCACGTCGTCTGCAGTCCCTCCTCGCCATGCCTCCGTGTTGCCAAGCACACGAGCAGCTGGTGGAGCCGCGTCTATGCACGCAACATACAAAGAGGAGGACGAGCGCGTGCTCCAGCACGCCGGCGAGGAGGAACTAGCGTGTCATTGTCGTCTCCGCACGCGTGAAGGAGGCGCGCATGGTGGCTATCGCGGCGGAAGCCGGTCGCGCGCGCGTCGAGCCCGCAAACCGGGTGCGGACGCGGAATATACCTTTGAGACCTTGAATGCCACGTGGATCCTGCAATCTGAAGGAGCAATTTGGGTCAGTCGAGTCATGTCTAAAGAGTTCAAATAACGAGAAAGAACATAAACATAGTTCTGCTGGGGCCTCAGCACAACACACCCTTGAAAATAAACTAAGCAACTAGTCCGCTTGACACTGCAGTAGAACTAGCATGAGCGACGGCACTGCCACCTACTCGGAGTCCGAGTACACGTCCTCGACTTTGTCCTCGTCCCTCTTCGTCTTCCTCTTCGCCGACGCTTCTTTGCTTGAACCGGACACTAGGCTCTGCTTCTTCATCCAACCCTTGTAGATATTTAAACAAAGGTAGGCATCCATTGCTGCGTACAGGATGTGATCTTCATCTAATGTCTTCGACTCCCATGCATGATGAAACTCGTGATGAGGTTTCTTCAGTTTAGCGTACGAAGGATCAATCATGGCTGCTGCCAGGGTCAGCATTGAAGGTTGAGAGGAGGACACCAGGCTTGCCTTCTGGAGATCGAAGGGCTAGCCTACAACGAGACCTATCCGACGCAGGACATCCCTGTCATTCTTAAAGCCTACAGTAACGAATTTCACTCTTTTGTCCTTGAGGAAGTTCTTAAACTCCTGGCACTCAACATCGTCATGGCATATGTGGTAGACCAAGCAAACGTTATGTACGCAAACCTGGATCACGTCGGACTTCTTCCTCTCTTCGTCCTTTAGATCCTTCTCTCATCCCAGGACTGTGGTGTACTCAACATCTAGCCCAACGACCCACTCATCCGTTGAACAGTTGAACATGCGTAGGAAGCGAGCAAGCCATGCTTTCACCATTGCGGATCCACGTGTGTAGATGACGATGAACTGATCTCCTGTGATGGCTCTAACTTGGTACTCAGCGGCGACCATGGAGATTTGGGACACCATGGATTTTGGAGGAGGGTTAGGAGAAGTTGAACTGTTGTATCCCGCAAAAACTGGGAGCGAACTAATGTGAAAGGACGGGATGACTGGGAGCGAACTGTTGTGAGGTAGAAGATGGGGATGAGTAGAGCGTGCGAACGACATGGGGTTACTGTTGGAAATATGCCCTAGAGGCAATAATAAAAGTATTATTATATTTCATTGTTCATGATAATTGTCTTTTATTCATGCTATAACTGTATTATCCGGAAATCGTAATACACGTGTGAATACATAGACCACCATATGTCCCTAGTGAGCCTCTAGTTGACTAGCTCGTTGTGATCAACAGATAGTCATGGTTTCCTGGCTATGGACATTGGATGTCGTTGATAACGGGATCACATCATTAGGAGAATGATGTGATGGACAAGACCCAATCCTAAGCATAGCACAAAGATCGTGTAGTTCGTTTGCTAGAGCTTTGCCAATGTCAAGTATCTCTTCCTTAGACCATGAGATCGTGTAACTCCCGGATACCGTAAGAGTGCTTTGGGTGTACCAAACATCACAACGTAACTGGGTGACTATAAAGGTGCACTACAGGTATCTCCAAAAGTGTCTGTTGGGTTGACACAGATCGAGACTGGGATTTGTCACTCCGTATGACGGAGAGGTATCTCTGGGCCCACTCGGTAATGCATCATCATAATGAGCTCAAGGTGACCAAGGTGTTGGCCACGGGATCATGCATTATGGTACGAGTAAAGTGACTTGCCGGTAACGAGACTGAACAAGGTATTGGGATACCGACGATCGAGTCTCGGGCAAGTAACGTACCGATTGACAAAGGGAATTGTATACAGGGTTTGATCGAATCCTCGACATCGTGGTTCAACCGATGAAATCATCGAGGAGCATGTGGGAGCCAACATGGGTATCCAGATCCCGTTGTTGGTTATTGACCGGAGAGTGGTCTCGGTCATGTCTGCATGTCTCCCGAACCCGTAGGGTCTACACACTTAAGGTTCGGTGACGCTAGGGTTATTAGGAAGACTAGTATGTGACTACCGAATGTTGTTCGGAGTCCCGGATGAGATCCCGGACGTCACGAGGAGTTCCGGAATGGTCCGGAGGTGAAGTTTTATATATGGGAAGTTGTCAAACGGACACCGGAAAGTTTCGGGGGCATACCGGTATTGTACCGGGGCCACCGGAAGGGTTCCGGAGGTCCACCAGGAGGGGCCACCCCTCCCGGGGGACCACATGGGCTGCGTGGGGCAGGAGCCAGCCCCAAGTGGGCTGGGTGCGCCCCCCTCCTTGGGCCCTTGCGCCTAGGGTTTGGGGGGACCCTAGAGGGGGCGCCCCCTTGCTTGGGGGGCAAGCCCCCCTCCCCTTGGCCGCCGCCCCCCCTCTAGTTTCCCATCTAGAGGGGCCGGCCCCCTTGCCCCTTCCCCCTATAAATAGAGGGGCGAGGGGAGGGCTGCAACACACAATTGAAGGCGCAGCCCCTCCCCTCCCCAACACCTCTCCTCCTCCGCGTCTGCTTGGCGAAGCCCTGCTGGAGAACTGTCACTCCACCATCATCACGACGTCGTGCTGCCGTTGGAGCGATCTTCCTCAACCTCTCCTTCCCCCTTGCTGGATCAAGAAGGAGGAGACGTCTCCCGTACCGTACGTGTGTTGAACGCGGAGGTGCTGTCCGTTCAGCACTTGGACATCGGTGATCTGAATCACGTCGAGTACGACTCCATCATCACCATCCCCTTGCAAGTTTCCGCGCGCGATCTACAAGTGGTATGTAGATCCAAACTCTCTCCCTTGACTCGTTGCTTAGATGAACTCATAGATGGATCTTGGTGAAACCGTAGGAAAAAATTTAATTTTCTGCAACGTTCCCCAACAGTTACTGGCTTGCCCGGTGGATAAACGGCTGCAAGACCCCAAAGAGTTCTCGAGAACTATGCGGGACCCACTAGATGTCATGTCTACTAGACCCATATCGTAGGCCTGACGGTATAGCTTCTGCCTGTTCGCACGCCATGCCGACGCGTGGATGTAACTTCACTTAATTCCGTCAACTGTCGCGCCTCCCATGACCTTCGCCTCCCTCGCGCGGTCGCGCCCTTTGAGACTTGGACCGGCTATAAATGAGCAATTTTTTGCCTACTCCGCATGCATGATACTCCCTCTGATCCTTTTTACTCCCGTCAACCGTTTGCAAAGTGTTTTACCAAATTTATACTTTTTTAACATCACCTTATATTAATTAACCAGCCACACCAGTACACTCATTTGATACAATATTCACCACACAGGGCAGTACGTTATTTACAAGAATACCATATAATCTATTGTCAAAGCTATAGTTAGCGATTAAGTGTGCCACCTTATTGGCCAAACGGCTAATCTTTGACAATTGAAGATTGTTGATCAACTTCGAGATGCTCAACGCTTTCATCTTCAAGTCACGCATGGCAGACCTGTCATAGTCCCCCGATGCAAGAGACGCTACCACAAAAGCGCAATCAGTCTCTAAAATTACAGGATTATGAAGAGAAATACCTACGTAGAGACCAGCAATGCAAGCCCTAAGCTCCGCTTCCTCCACGCTTTGACAGGCATCAACGAAATCCCATGACCAAATTTATACTAAAAATATCAATATCTACAATACTGATTATAATGAGTATAAGAACTACGTTTTATAATGAGTGTAAAAATATTGATTTGACATTGTGAATGTTGATACTCCCTCCGTCTAGGTGAGTAAGTCATCTTAGGCTGTGCACCGTGACCAAGGAGGAGGGGAAAATGAGAGACATTAATGTTTATTTGCTAATTAAATAGTATTGCATGCAATGAACTAACCACTGCATGTCATGTTTGATAGTCTCTGGTCATTAAAAGCATGCACACCCTCATCTCTTATTGGTTGATATGTCAAGAAACAAGAGACGAGGTAGAAGTTAATGCACCGCGCCTACGTGTTTTGGGATTATTTGGTTTTTGTAAGATGACTTACACACCTAGCTATTAGAGTACCACTACCTCCCTTCTAGTTTAAAGGGCTCGACTCAAAAATTTCACCTACTCTTAGCAAGATAGTAGAGGCAATGGAATAGTTTTTGAAGTCTGCAAAAGTACTCAACTAATGCTGTCGTTCTTCACAAAAAAATGTGTTTACCAATGCATGCATGAACACTAGTTACTCTAACCCCCCTCTCTTCTTTAATTCTTTGCCACATCAGCATGTTTGCTATTCTCATGTGCATGATACCAGCTAAGATACCACCATTATGGCCAGCCTTAATCATCGCATGCAATAATTTAGTGCACCTTGAAATATGAACATGTGTGGGGCGTGTATGTTTTTAATGACTTGAGACTATACCTAGCCCGGCATGCAAGATGACTTATTATGCACCATTCCCCATACCTGCATGAAGCCCGTTCGTCTCCAAATCTTTTCCTCTCCATGTGTGGAAACAATATGCCTGCCAAACTCTCCTTCTCCCTCCAGCGATCCCACCACTCCACCCCGTGTGAAAAAATATGCATGCATGACTCTCCTCCCCCCACGCTCGTCCAATCCGTTGTGACCAGCAATATTTCCACCCCTTCACTCCCTCGTAATTTACTCCAACAAATATGCCCACATAGCTTTTACTTAACTTCAGGTGCATTGGGTCATTGGCATATGGGCCCAGTCGGGTACTGGCCCACATGTCAGTGACGCAACTGGACCTGCAGTTAAGTCAGTGCAGCTTAGTCCATATCTTACGTAGGTGTGCCATTGCTCGCTATAAACACTGCACCTCCCACAACATCGCTATCTCCTCCCCCTCACGTTCACATTCATCGCTATCTCCTCCCCCTCCCTCTCATGTCGACCAGCATGGCATCGCCCCTCCCAAGCCCTAGGAGCCCCTCGCTGCACCGCGCGGACGGTCACGCGTCGTCGTTCCGTTCCTCGCCGCTACTAGTCGAGGAGGATGCGTCGGTGTTCCGCTCCTCGCCGTTACACGATGCGTCGCCGTTTCGTTCCTCGCCGCCACTAGTCGAGGAGGATGCGTCGGTGTTCCGCTCCTCGCCGCGACGTGGAGCGTCGCCGTTCTGCTCCTCACCGCCACTAGTCGAGGAGGACGCATCGGTGTTCCGCTCCTCGCCGCGACGCGTCGAGGTGGACGCGTCGGTGTTCCAATCTCGCCAGCACGCGCGTCGGAGGACGCGTTGGCTCCCCGCTACAAGGAGAACGCTGTGCTGCCCATCGAGCCCCCCCAGCCTTGAGGAGCTTTGGAAAGAAATGGATGTCGCTTTGTGGGAGGCTTTGCCTCCAGGAGAGCGCGCCAAAATAGAGGCAGAGAAGAAGGCCGAGAAAGAGAAGCGCACCACGCAACAAGCTGTCTGGGAGATCTATGTCGTGTCCGAGAGAGCCAAGCAATTGGCTCTTTGGCAGAAGGCTCGTGCGAGGGCCGTGAGGGTGGCAGAGGACGCCCGTGCCGATGCCCTGAGTGCAGTCGGGCCCAAGCGCCTCATCTACGCTCGGCGGTACGTGGACCGAGTGCACGCTTCCAGCCAGGAGGAGTACCTATTGGCGCCGGATCACCACACCGATGAGATCGCGCTCGCCCGCCGGCAAGCCGCCAATCAGCACCTCGCGAGTTGCGAGGCTGAGGAAGAGGCATTGTGTCGGCGCGCTGGGAAACGGCCGCGCACCAGGGCACTCATGGCGCGCCGCAAGCGCTCCTGCGAGCTCTGTGGCTTTTAGGAGGAGTATAATTTTTGTTTCGTAAGGCGATCTCATTAGTTTTGGGACACAAATGATAAATCCCGAACGTTCAGGAATTTTTAGCGTCCTTAGTTAAGTATGTAAACGGGAAAGTTTGGAAATGTTGTGTATTATTACGCATTTTGCAAGTACGTGCATATAGCACAAACTTTACTATATACTATCGGACTACACGTCTCTCTCGATATATGCTTGCAGACTGTGCTACTCCCTCCGTCCAGGTCAATAAGTCATCTTTGGTTGTGCACGGTGACCAAGAAGGAGGGAAGACTTGTACACCTAGACAGAGGGAGTACTACTATTACTTATGTACGTGCAAATGCACATTTTAACATTACGATGCGGTTTTTGTAAAAGTAGAAAAACAGCACTAGTCAAGCTTGTGAAACGATTCAATGCAAAACAAATGCAAAAATGCTCGTTTGATTGTTTACTTTTAGCTTCCTTCTCTGTGGTTATTTCTCTGTCGTACTTTGTACGGAGTATCTCACTGGTTGGAAAGGCATGCAAATTCCCAAACCGCTTCCTACACCCTGTATCGAATTTTTTGCCTAACAAGTTGTGTCGTGCAATTGGAATTCCAACTTGAGTACTACTACTAGTAGGAGTACCAGGGGCCAGTTCTTTTAGGCTTCTATATTAGTAATCCCATAACTACTACCTCCGTCCAGGTTTATTGGTCCCCATTGTAATCTATGTTAAATTTTTGATCATAAATTTAACTAATGAAATGTTAGTGCATGTCACATGCACTACTCCATCCATCTAGGTGAGTAAGTCATCTTAGGATGTGCACCGTGACCAAGGAGAAGGAGAAAATGAGAAACGTTAATGTTTATTTGCTAATTAATAGTATTGCATGCAATGAACTAACCACTGCATGCCGTGTTTGATATATCAAGTCAATAAAAGCATGCACACTCTTTATCTCTTATTGGCTGATATGTCAAGAAATAAGAAACGAGGTCGAAGTTAATGCACCGCGCCTAAGTGTTTTGGGATTATTTGGTTTTCGTAAGATTACTTACACACCTAGATGCACCACGCCTAAGTGTTTTGAGTAACATTTTATCAGTTAAATCTTTGGTCAAAATTTAGCAAAAATTACAATGGTGAGAAATAAACCAGGATGGAGTAGTAGTTTAGAAGCCCAAATAAATGAGTGAGGCGCCTTATTGTTACTCTCCACTGTGACTAGTCTTGTGGGAAAAGCTGGGGAAGCCGCCAAAAGAACTGGCCCTAGGAGTAGTAGCTAGGGATCGAGTGTGGGAGATGAACCGGAGAAAGTAAATGCAGAGAGATGAAATGCAAAAAAGACGGAGGGATGTGATGGTTGCTTGTCCGTTTATTTTACCAGGCCACTTATTACTGGGAGTGGTTGAGTTTTGTGATATGATAGCTTTACTGCCGCGCCACGAGCGGGGTGAGAGGTGAGACTCGTGTGCAGCGCCGCCCTCTACACTTGTACTACATCGGTCGTGGTTTATTAGTCCCCCATTGAATTTGACTGAAGATTTAACTGACAAAATGTTAGTGCATGTCAACAAAAACTATATCGTTGGATTCGTATTTGAACATAGTTTTGAATGATGTAATTTTAGGTGACATGCATCAGTATTTATCGTACTATATATAATGTTAGTTCAATTTTTGTTCGTACTAATCTATAGTAGTAAGGTGCTCGTGCGTTGCACCGAAGAGTGAAATGCATTGATCGGGGAGTTGTTTATTTTGACAAAGGATGTGGGGGTCATCTCATGTGTAATGGGTATCAATAGGTTTCTTCGGATATTATCTCATCTCTAGAGCTCACAAACATCTAGGTGAAATAGATAAAAAGGTATCTTTTGCAAACAAAAGCGTTCAACTGTTCAACCTGCATCGAAAACTTGTGAAGAAATAACACTTATTGTGCTTTGCAAGAAATGATCTTTAAGAATTAGTTTTTGAGTATCGATTGTTATACATGTTGGCTACAGATGACATGGCACTTTCTTACAGTCAACAGTTGGTTATACTATTAAGTAATATTAACCATGCCCTTATACACCTAGACGGAGGGATTAAATCAGGATGACTTGCAAGGGGGCAGAGGAGATGTAAGAAATGGTTCATCGTAAGTCTTTCACCAGTACTGTAGTAAAAATTCATACATGGAAGATTCTAGACTAAACCATAAATGGATACACTTTTATTCATGCGTGATACTCCAATAGAGCAAGATCCTGCATGGAAGTATCCACATGCTTAGACAGCGGATTACATTGAGCGAAGACTAATGATCAACATTTAACTTGATAATGCGTATTTTTTTTAGAAGAACAGGGAAGCTCCTCCCCGGTTCCATTATCAAATGAAACCCAAAGTGTCTTACATCAGCTCACTGAGAGGAGTAGTTCAAAGGAAGGACTGCGGTGAAAGCCACTCAAGTTTAACGACAAGCTTACAAAATCAAAAGCGGCTAAGACACGGGCCATAAGCGCCCACACACACACTACATGTTTTCTAAGTGCACTTGATAATGCGTATGTCCAGGTGAACCTCCTTGGGCTCCCCGTGCACCGTGTCGGCGGGTAAAGGATGCCATGGGTTTTCCAAGTCCACATTTGCGGGATAGTCCCAGCTCCCCAGAGTCCAATTCCGTTCGATGAGGCCAGTGTCGCCGCCCACGCGACCCAGAGGGGTAGTAACATTGACCACGCACCCGTACATCTGCCTCGTGTCAGTGTCAGCGTCAGCGGCGACGCCCCTGACACACATGACAGAGACGGGGCGGCGGCCTGCGCGGGCCTCGCTGGTGCCCACGATCAAGAGGAAGACACTGCCGTCCTCCTCCGAGACTAGCAGGCGGCGGTGATCCTCCAGCGACTCCGGCATGGTGAACCGGTAGCATGTGTCATACTTGATGTTCTCCGCCAAGGGCCAGCAGTGACCGCTGCATGTATCCGTGAGGTGATGCACCATGTCCGCCGGCGAGCCACAAAACGGCATCGGGCACTCATAGCAGTGGATGAAGGGCTCCTTGGAGGCATCGACTAGGCCGTCCATGAAACGGGAGTGGCTGTAGGGGATGTTGCACCAGTTGAATATATGAGCAAGTTACTACGAGATTTAATCCGAATAAGCACAAAATAAATCATGACGGCTATAACAGAGATGAAACTAATCATGTGGACTAGCATAGTAGTAGGATATAGAGTAGAAACATGAATTCTACCATGATTTCGAACAGGAAGGACAGAAACACATACGGTGCAATGGGAGCAGCACCATTGGCGTTGAGGTTGTCGCCCCTGTTGTTGAGGAAGAGGTTGCCGAGGTCGGGGAAGAAGTCGTCGTCGGTGAAGTCGTGGCTGCCAGCAGTCGCGAGAGTGCGCTCCCCAGATTTCAACGACACCCGCCGAATGGAGCGCAGGAGGGAGTGGTTGTAGGGGACGTTGCGGCCGCCGAATGGAGCGCAGGAGTAGCACACAAAGCAGTAGATGGTGTCCTTACTAGTACTCCCTAGTCTCTATCTATCTATATCTATATATATCTACTCTTATAGAAAACCGAGTTGGTGATGATGGTATGCCTGCCATCTTGTAATATAGACCGTCCGATCTATATCTGACGGATAGAAAGCCAACTATGACAATTTTACAAAAGATACCCGCACCTCTCTCCACATTTATAGATAAGGCCTTGCCTCGTTCATCCTTATCTCCCACAACCTCGTGCTCCTCCCTATGTCTCTATCTCTACTACTCTTCTTTGTATTTTATAACAAATCGAATAGTGTTGCGTCGTCCGCTGCACGCTCGGCTGAACAGGCCTCCTCGCCTCCATCATCACCAACTGAGTCTTTTATAGGAGTAGGAGTAGAGAAAAAACCGAGTTGGTGATGATGGTGTGCCGTGCAATGCACGGGCATCTTGCTGTTTTTGCATATAAGTTCAAACACCATGTAGACACGGTCTTTGAGCACGGTTCATAGTCGTTCCACGCTCAGGCATTGAAATTTGTAACTATTTTAGATTAGAATATACTACTCCTTCGGTGCTAGTAGTAGAGTAGAGTCCTACTCTACTACTCTACTCTAGCAAGCTAGGGCATAGTACTATAGTAGGTACTGTAGGGAGTACCAGTACTGTGATCACTCAAGCAAGTTGTCTGGCATCGATATGACCCTACGTTGCTGGTATGTGTCTCGTAAGTCCAGCGGCGTGCTGTAGTCATCATCACCTGTCCACTTCCCGCATCACATATTCACTTCTCCATCTTTGTCCGCACATAATCTCGTCCAAGCTTCCATCCCCGCTAAGGCGCCTCCCCCCCCCCTCGTCCGAAATCCAAGCACTAACAATGGCAGAACCGAGCAGCGTCCGCTGAAAGAGTGGCTGGAATTCGCTCCCCACAGTGGTAATCAAGCTCATTGTTTCGCGTGTGGACAATCTCAGTACCATGCCGCTCGCCGCGTGCTCGTCGGGGCTGTACCGTTTACTCAAAGCCCTCAGGCCGGAGCTTTTTAAGCCAGCTCCTTGCTTGCTGATGCCACCTGATCTTCAAAAACAGCGTGTCATGCAGCATAACGATTGTAGGGTGGCGAGCATCAACCCCCTTCACTGTGATCCGATCCCCGTCAGCCTTAGCTACATTAACGGTATGTACTGGGTCGGCATGAACACGTCTTGGATGGTGCTCGTCGATGGTCATGGCAGCTGGAAGCTCGTGGAGGTCTAAACACGGCGATTGGTCCCCCTTCCTTCGATTAACACTACACTACTTTGGCACCGCAGCCCAGAATACTCGGAGTCTTACAGTAGCCAACATGATACCAAGTTTGATTTGCTCAAGGTTGTAATCTGCCAAGTGCCCACAAGATCTGCGAATTATAAAGATTTCAGGCTAATTGCTTTCTTCAACCACGGTCTCGCCTATCTGACAGGTCACTGCGGTAAGTGGATAAATCTGCACGTCCATCGCAGGATCATACATCCTCCATGGTTCTCTGATGCCATTGAACACAAGGGCTTCATTTACGCTGTCGACTCCTTCTATGGCTGGACGTATTGCTGGCCTACTCCAGTCATCGCTACAAACGGTTGTTACAGCAGTATGTTACTTTCCTATGATATCATAATGGCTTCCTTATATTACTGTCAACATTTACTGAAAAAATATTCATGCTCATAACATGATGTTCTTAAGATTGACTAAATCAAGAGCCCTTTTTTATTTGACTCCAACTTGATATGATGTTGTAGGCCGCCTGGTGTCCCTACCCTTCCTAATACCAGAACCTTTCAAAGAAAAGCGGCATGGCAGTTGCAGGTGGTTCCTGGCTCGATCAGACGACGGCGAAAGATTGATGATTGTTCGCACGTACCGGACGTGTTGTTTCGCGGAATACAATCACAGTCACCGCAAGGTCTTTGAGCAGGATCCCGGCTTCTCTAGGCCTTCAGGAATTTTTGACTGGAGGCTAGTAAGTAGCCTTGGTACATGCTCTCTGTTTGTCAAACTGAATTATCCGATTAACCAGGAGATAACCGATGGCAAGGATCATGATGGCAGCACGGTTTCGTTCATCAGGCAAAATTGTGTGTACACAACGTACCATGCGTCTCTGCATGCACCATACCCTGATATGTGCTGCCACGCTCTGCAGCCCAAAGTAGCAGAGAGGGTCGCAAGTATCAGACTTCGACCTGCTGGCTGGAGTTTCCCCCGTCAGGCACCCATCTGGTTCAAGTCGTCAGCCAATCTCCACAGCTTAATAAATAGTAACGTCTAACTGAGACAGTTAGTTAGATGCTACACTTGGTGTAGTAGGATCTTTATTTAGTTTGATGCATACACTTGTTCTTGTTTGGTATCCCTTTTGTAATGATGGCTGATGTTTGGTTTGGAAGAGAGAGTTGCGTCTTCACTCTTATGGCCTGCTTACTGCTTCTGTTGCACCCCCAGCTCTGGTTGCTGTTGCTGCTGTTTTCAATGTACAATCAGTAATATATTTCGTCTGTTGGTTGAATAAATGTGTTGTTAGAACGACAAACACAATGTTTTGGAAGTCGTTGCACGGTTCGATCCTTTAGTGCCCCGTACCGTACGTAGCTCATACTATTTTTCGTACGGAACACATTTTCCACTTGTTGATAACATGCAGCCCATTGATGAAGGCCCAATAGAGAAGCCCATAATTAACTGGAAGGTAGGCTCTCACATGAATCCGGCCTAGGTACATGCACATGGTCCCCTAAACATAAATAAGTAAATAAATAAATAAAGCTAAATGCTCATGCACCAGTTCTTTGGGAAAATAGGTAGCCCAGTATTTCTTTTTGAAGAATACCCAAGCTAGGCCTATTTGTTTTCTCCGAATTACTGGGCTGCAAATCTTCCAAGACGAGGATGGATGCATTCCGTCCTGGCCAAAGAGGACGGTCAATGTCTGTTAAAAGTAATATCAAAAGGGGTTGAAAGTTCCAAAAAATTTATAGCAAATGGGATATTAGTTTTTTTTGGTTTTTGTTCTTCACTGATATCTTATACGTATTTCATTGGATTTAACATGACATAGTACTAATTTATTTTTAAATTTGTTTTCGTATGGCTATTAATTTTTGGATTAAGAATATTTCGTTCCCCAGCAAAAATTTGTGAATTTTCAAAATTTCCCACATATTTAGTTAATTTTTTGACCCTGGTACTGACCAGAAAATGGCCGGCAATTCTAAAAATGGAAAACGGGCTGCAATAAATTCCATATGAATTAGAAAATGAGTAAAAGTTATAAAAATAATAGCAAATGGGTTATACACGCCACAGATTTCGAGGCTGACTTGTTTACGCAAGGCTTTGTCAGTGAACACACGATTCTAGCAGCAGTGACTGTTGGATCTCCATCCAACGGCCGACGTGCTTCTTCAATCTCTGATCTTCCTACTCCAGCCGCCTAAACTAGCGTCGGCGGGACTGCCTGCTCCCTCGTCTCGTGGCCCGCTATGATGCCACGCAGGCTTCCCCGGCCCACCCTACTCCCTCCGCTGGCCTGGCCGCATGCAATCAACTGCCTCCTTATTACGCGAAAAAAAGGATTCCTCCCACTGACATCTGGGGCGCACCGGTTGGGAGGCTGACCTGTGGGCCTACTACGTTGACGCGTACGCAGGGCTTGTCAACTTAGTCAACAAACGATTCTAGCAGCAGTAACCGTTGGATTTGAATCGAACGGTCCTGCTGCTGCTTCAATCGCTGCTCTTCTTGCACCAACTGCCCAAACCAGCGCCGGGGAGACCGCCTGCTCCTGCCTCCAGTGGCCGGCTGTGCTGCCGTTGGGGCCTCATTGCCTCCTACTACTCCCACTGCTAGCCAGGCCCTGCGGCGACAGCAGCCTCACACTGCAGCCGAACCAGTGAACCCTCGTACACCTCTCCGCGTGGGCATCCACTGCCGCATCTTCCCCGGCTCCACGTCGTCCCCTTCCTAGGACTCACCATCGTCCATCGCCTTGGTGCTCTCGGCACGGTGTGGTCAATGTGGTCAACGACATTCCATCGGAAGAGTTCTGTACGTGGAGAGGCTGACAGCTGGGTCCACGGCCACAGCCCAGTTTTTTTGTGATTTGCCAAGTAAGTCGCTTTGTCAGGCCTGTTGGGCTGCAAATCTTGCAAGATGAGGAGAGCTTTCATTCGGCTGGCCGAGAAAATGGCCCATCAGTAATGAGAAATGGGTTGTACATTTTTAAAACACATCAAACTGACAATTAGTTTCAAATATCTTTTTTTTCATTTCGAGATTTTAAATTACATTGTTTTTTTTCATATTGATATACATTTATTTTTAAAATCAGTTTGAATGTGAGTCGAAATTTCGGGATTAAAAACAGTTCGGACCGCACCGAAATATGCAAAATTTCGTATAATTTTTCCACCGTGGCCACAATATGGGCTGTAATGCTAACAAAAAGAATATGGGCTCCAAAAAACCCTTAAGAATTAGCAAATGGGCTGTAAATTATTAAAAATAATGGCAGATGGGCTGTATGCTGTTTTCCACAGATTTGAGGCTTTCCTAAAAAAAGGTTGACGCAGAAGCAGTGAATGTTGGATGGCCATCCAACGGCCGTCGTGCTTCTTCAATCTCTGATCTTCCTGCTCCAGCCGCTCAAACAAGCACCGGCGGGACTGCCTGCTCCCTCCTCCCCGCGGCCGGCTCTGACAGCTCAGACCCACCAGCTATATCTTCGCACGCAAGGAAGTGCCTCCTTATTACGCACACAAAAAATGAATACTCCCCCTGTTAGCTGGGACCCAGTATAGTGGCAGGCTGACTTGTGGGCCTACTAAGTTGACGGGGACGGAGGGCTTTGTCAACTTAGTCAATATGCACGATTCTAGCTCCAGTGACCGTACGATGTCCATCCAATGGCCGTAGTGCTTCTTCAACCTCTGGTCTTCTTGCTCCAGCCGCCCAAACCAGCGTCGGTCGTGCCTCGTGCTCCTTCCTCCCGTGGCCGGCTGCGATGCGGGGGAGGCCTCACCGCCCCCTACTACTCCCACCGCTGGCCAGGCCATCCCTCTACTCACCCACACCCCCTGTTATTCTGCGGCGACGGCAGCCTCACACCACAGCGAACCAATGAACCCTCGTACTCCTCTACGCGTGGGCATCCACCGCCGCGTCTTCCCCGGCTCCGCGTCGTCCCCTTCCTAGGCCTCGCCATCGTCCACCGCCCTGGTGCTCTCGGCACGGCGTGGTCAACGTGGTCAAGGAACGGCTTCCATCAGACGTGGACTGTACGTGGAGAGGCTGACAGCTGGGTCCACGGTCGCAGCAAAGAAGTGCCTCCTTATTATGCGCAAAATAATTATTCCTCCACCTCACAGCGGGGACCCACCAGACGGGCCACCATATTTCGCAAAAAAATGTTTCCCCCCTGACTATTGGGGCCCACCAGCTACACCTTCACATGCAAGGAAGTGCGTCCGGAAAAAAAAAACAATACGGCCCCTGACTGCTGGGACCCACCAGCTACATCTTCGCACGCAAGGAAATGCGTCCGGGCAAAAAAAATGATTCGCCCCCTGACTGCTGGGACCCACCAGCTACATCTTTGCACACAAGGAAGTGCGTCCGGGCAAAAAAAAAACAAAACGATTCGCCCCCCTGACTGCTGGGACCCACCAGCTACATCTTCGCAGGCAAGGAAGTGCCTGACAGTCGGGACCCACCTGGTCGAAGCGTACGTAGCATTGTCATTCTGGTCGCGAACGTGTACGTACATACTGGTCGATGTAGAGGCGCGCACGTGTCGTAGTAGAGGCGCGCACATGTCGTAGTAGAGGCGCGCACGTGTCGTAGTAGAGGCGCGCACGTAGCATGTACACGTATGTACAGCGGTGAGGGTGCAAGAAAGAAAATACGGCCACGTACGTAGATACGGGCAGGGTCTCGAATGCCTACTCGCGCATACGTACATGGCTGGGTCGGAACGGAGAAACAACGTCGTCGTCGTGTTCATGGGGAGCCAACCGGCTGGGTCGGAACAGAATGCGTGGTCGTGTTCATCGGGAGGGCTTGGACAGAATAGGCGATGGAAACGAGGCCTGGCATACCCCACAACGGAGGAAACATCCTTGTGTTCGATCGGCCACGTTCGAAACGGGATCCTGTTGATCGGGAGGGGCCTGGCGTACCGCAAAACGGAGGAAACGAACCTCCTACGGTCAAAACGGGGGTCCTGTTCATGGCAAGGGGTGTGGCGTACCGCAAAACGGATGAAACAGACTTGTGTTGGAGCGCTACGGTCGAAATGGGGGTCCTGTTCATCGGGAGGGGTGTGGCGTACCGCAAAACGGGACTCCACGGGATACTGTTCATCTCCACCGTCAACCTCCTCCAGCCTCCACGGGCTACCGTCGACCTCCTCTAGCCTCCACGGGCTCCTGTTCATCCAACCTCCACCGCGTGCTACTCCGCCGGCTACTATTCAACCAACCCTCCACGGGCACCCCTCCACCGTCTACTGTTCATCCAGCCCTCCACACCACGGGGTCCTGTTCAACCACCCCTCCACGGCCACACCTCCACCGTCTACTGTTCATCCAGCCCTCCTCACCACGGGGTCCTGTTCATCCAGAGGCAACACCACCACTCACTGTTCATCCAAACCCCCCCACAACGCTCGCTGTTCATCCAATCGATCGGCTTTAGTTAGCAGCAGTAGCGAAGGAATCGCTCGATCGGGTTCAGTTAGCAGCCATCGATCGATCGCTCGGGTTCAGTAACATGTAGCCTGCAGTGCAATCGCTCGGGTTCAGTTAGAGCCCAACGCCTCGCTCGGGTTCAGTTAGAGCCAATGCCTCGCACACACGCGTGTACGTGTACGAGAGAAACGCGCATCTCTCGGCCCCCGACCTCCCACAGTAACCGGCAACTCCCCGAAATTTTCCTCCCCCTCGCTTCTACCACGGTTTTTTCCGTCATGGACGACCCAAAGAATGTCATGCAGCTGCGTCTCTGGCCCGCCCAGGACGAAAAGCCCATTTTCTGTCATGATTTTTTGTCATAGAAGTAGGAGCCCACCACATCTATAATGATACCGGGTTTTGTCACAATTATCGTCATAGAAGTGTCATATGTATGATAGAAAATTTTTTTGTTCGGCCCAAATTGTCACGGTTGTATCTTTTTTTTGTAGTGTAGTGAGGAATCTATTCCAAAGCTTGCAGGCGTACTCTCCAGGCTGTTTAATTATGTGACTTAAATCGTCAGCGTCCGGAGGTCGGACATAGGTTCCTTGAAAATTGGCCCTGAAAGCATCCTCAAGTTCCTCCCAACTTCCAATTGAGTTTTCGGGAAGGCTTTTCAACTAGTGCCGAGCTGGTCCCTTCAACTTGAGGGGAAGGTATTTAATGGCATGGAGGTCGTCCCCACGAGCCATGTGGATGTGAAGGATAAAATCCTCAATCCAGACCCCGGGGTCTATCGTTCCGTCATATGCCTCTATGTTCATGGGTTTGAAACCCTATGGAAATTCGTGGTCCGGTACCTCTTCGGTGAAGCATAGAGGGTGAGCGGCCCCTCTGTATCTGGACGTGTTGTGGCGTGCTGTCGACGGTTGTTGTGTCCGGTGCTGATTCCGAACTGGTACTCGATCAGTCTGATCGTTTTGGTGACCATAATCTTGCACTGGAGCGTGTCCTCTAGATCCATGGATGGACCTGGTCGCGCCGGCCTTTTTATCCAGGAGCTCACGTAAATCGTGTGCAGCATCAGTAGCCGCTCTATTGCGGTTATGAAGTGGTTGATCCGGCCTACTGGCTGTATTGTTCTTCGGTGGAACGGCCTCATCGTTGAATTCTGGCAGCAGTTTGCGCTCTGGATAGCTCTTTGTGTGGCGATCATTGCTGTATTTTTCTTTAGTTGCTAGCACTTTAGTCCATCTGCGATTGAGCATTTCCTGTGCGGCCTTAAGCCTTTGCTTTTGCTTCTTTAGACTTCTTGCAGTGGCCATAAGCCTACTGTGGAGGTTGTCTCTTTCCAAATGTGTTTCCGGGATGATGAATGCATCGTCGTCCGAACTGTGCTCCTATCCCGGGGCGGTTTGATGAGTTCGTCCCTCGGGGTCACTGTGATCGGGCGTCTGCTTCGGGCTGTGTTCGGCGTGACCTAGTTCATCCTGCTCCATCACTTGGTCCATATGGTTGTTGTTGCCTTCGGAGTTGACTGGGGTGTCGATCTTTCTAGCGCCGTTATCGCTGTTTTTACTATGGCTGGACTTAGAGCGGCGTCTGCGCCGTTGTTTTGGCTTTTGTCCGGGGGTTTTATCTTTCGTTTTGTTGCCATCGTCCTCCTTAGGCATGTCCACCATATATATATATCGTATGATGAGGTGGCAGTCCAGCGCCCCGTGGGCAGTGGTTCGGAATCGTCCCCTGCGCCAACGTCTGTATCATTGGTGTCATCGGAGTTGAAGTCAAGCATGTCTGTTACATCGTCGATAGTGGCTATGAAGTGGGTGGTGGGTGGGGAACGAATTTCGTCGCCTTCTTCCCCCTTAGGCCAGACGTAGTTCGGCCAAGCATCTCCCAACAAAGAGAGAGGCCGTAGTGAATTCAGCATGCCGCCGAGGGGCGAGTGCTGGAAGATATCCATGGCTGTGAATTCCATTACCGGAGCCCAACCTGAATCGGCAGGCTCGGTGGCACGCAATCGGGGACCTACAGCCGGACACCAGTCCGGGGGTCTGGAGACACAGGCTTCCTTGGGGGTGAAGTCTGTGCTCGGCTCTACCGCCGATGAGTGTGTGGCCTCTGGGGCGGGGTCCATCCAATCGTCCTCGGACGACGCAATCTGCCCCGGATTTAGGTCTGGAGATCCTGCAGGTGTGATATCCCGAGTATTGTCTGACATCAGGTCTAAGCCCTGCTCGTCGTGACTGTTCGGCGCTCCTGGCGTAGGCCCAAATCCATCGAAGATCAAGTCTCCACAGATATCGGCCGTATAGTTCAAGTTTCCGAACCTGACCTGCTGGCTAGGGGCGTAGCTGTCGATATGCTCCAGATGGCCAAGCGAATTGGCCCGTAGTGCGAAGCCGCCAAACACGAAGATCTGTCCAGGGAGAAAAGTCTCAACCTGGACCGCGTTGTAGTTTATGATTGAAGGAGCCATCGAGCCTCGTAGCAACGACACAGAGGAACTCTCAATGAAAGCACCAATGTTGGTGTCAAAATCGGCGGATCTCGGGTATGGGGTCCCGATCTGTGCGTCTAAGGCTAATGGTAACAGGAGGCAAGGGACAAGATGTTTTACCCAGGTTCGGGCCCTCTCGATGGAGGTAAAGCCCTACTTCCTACTTGATTGATCTTGATGATATGAGTATTACAAGAGTTGATCTACCACGAGATCTTAGAGGCTAAACCCTAGAAGCTAGCCTATGATGATTATGATTTTCCCTACACGGATCAAACCCTCCGGTTTATATAGACACCGGAGGGGGCTAGGGTTTACACAGAGTCGGTTACAAAGAAGGAGATCTAATATCCGGATCGCCAATCTTGTCTTCCACGCAAAGGAGAGTCCCATCCGGACACGGGACGAAGTCTTGATTCTTGTATCTTCACGGTCCAACAGTCCGGCCAAAGTATATAGTCCGGCCGTCCGGATACCCCCTAATCCAGGACTCCCTCAGTGGCACCGGGAGAACTACTATGATTGTGCCCTGGTTCATCTGGATGAGCACCTCAGTAGAGAAAGCCAAAAACTGATTGTCATGATAAAGTACGAGACTGGTCAATCACTCGATGACTTAGCGGAATCTTCGCGATTATTCCACATTAATGATGGACCGGTTTCCCGGTCACGTACGTACGTGCACCGTATTCAGATGAACGTGGAAGTACCAGGGGCTATATAGTAGCCCCACTATGAAACTCCTATGGCTAAGTGAAAGTGTTAAAGCTATATAGTCTGATTGCCTTGTTCGTCGCGCTATCACCTCCTTAACGGACCAAGACGTTGGATAAAGTGTGATTACACGCTTTTCCGAACACCCCCGCATTACGTGCGTGGGGGCTGAAGCCGGCGACTGCAAACTTTCAGGTTATATACATACATAAACGGCTGCACAGGAGGCACTATAATACTTTCGGGCAAAAGTATAAACACAACCTTTATAATCAAAATAGCATTGTTTTTACAATTCAGATACATGTCACTCAAACATGGTACTCTTCGAGCACTGAGCCTTGATACGTCTCCAACGTATCTACTTTTCCAAACACTTTTGCCCTTGTTTTGGACTCTAACTTGCATGATTTGAATGAAACTAACCCGGACTGACGCTGTTTTCAGCAGAACTACCATGATGTTGTTTTACGTGTAGAAAAAAAAAGTTCTCGAAATGTCCTGGAAATCCATGGAGACACTTTTTGGAATTAATAAGAATTTTTGGCGAAAGAATTAGTGCCAGGGGGCCCATGGCCTGTCCAAGATACAGGGGGCGCCCCCCCCCTAGGGCGCGGCCCCCTATCTCGTGGGCCCCCTGGACCTCCACCGACCTCAACTCCAACTCCAGATATTCAAGTCCGGGGAGAAAAAAAATCAAGGAGAAAGTTTCATCACGTTTTACGACACGGAGCCGCCACCAAGCCCTAATCTCTCTCGGGAAGGCTGGTCTGGAGTCTGTTCGGGGCTCTGGAGAGGGGGATTCGTCGCCGTCGTCATCATCAACCATCCTCCATCACCAATTTCATGATGCTCACCTCCGTGTGTGAGTAATTCCATCATAGGCTTGCTAGACGGTGATGGGTTGGATGAGATTTACCATGTAATCAAGTTAGTTTTGTTAGGGTTTGATCCCTAGTATCCACTATGTTCTGAGATTGATGTTGCTATGACTTTGCTATGCTTAATGCTTGTCACTAGGGCCCGAGTGCCATGATTTCAGATCTGAATCTATTATGTTTTCATGAATATATGTGTGTTCTTGATCCTATCTTGCAAGTCTATAGTCACCTATTATGTGTTATGATCCGACAACCCCGAAGTGACAATAATCGGGATACTTCTCGGTGATGACCGTAGTTTGAGGAGTTCATGTATTTACTATGTGCTAATGCTTTGTTCCGGTTCTCTATTAAAAGGAGGCCTTAATATCCCTTAGTTTCCGCTAGGACCCCGCTGAACATGGGAGGGTAGGACAAAAGATGTCATGCAAGTTCTTTTCCATAAGCACGTATGACTATTTACGGAATACATGCCTATATTACATTGATGAACTGGAGCTAGTTCTATATCACCCTATGTTATAACTATTGCATGAGGAATCGCATCCAGCATAATTATCCATCACTGATCCATTGCCTACGAGCTTTTCATCTATTGTTCTTCGCTTATTTACTTTTCCATTGCTACTGTCACAACTACTACAAAAACCCCAAAACATTTATCTTTACTTTTGCTACCGTTACCATTACTATCATACCACTTTTGCTACTAAACATTTTCCTGCAGATACTAACTTATCCAGGTGTGGTTGAATTGACAACTCAATTGCTAATACTCAAGAATATTCTTTGGCTCCCCTTGTGTCGAATCAATAAATTTGGGTTGAATACTCTACCCTCGAAAGCTGTTCGATCCCCTATACTTGTGGGTTATCAAGACTAATTTCTGGCGTTGTTGCCGAGGAGCATAGCTCTATTCTCTGAGTCACTTGGGATTTATATCTGTTGATCACTATGAAGAACTTGAAAGACGATCGAACTACTATTTTGCCCTCAACTACGAGGGAAGGTAAGGAACTGCCATCTAGCTCTGCACTAGATTCTCCTTCCATTATTAGTAGGCTTGCGACACCTAAACCTACTACTGTTATGAACTCTGATATGTCACATGTTATTGATGATGCCACTTTTGCTATGCATGATGAAACTACTTCTGTACGTGATACTACTGTGCCATTAGGTGAATTTCTCGATGAACAACTTGCTAGAGTTAGGGGGTATGAAAATATTGAAGAACCTATTATTGATGATAGTGATGATGAAGGTTCCCCCAATGATTATGTATTACCTGTTGTTCCTAAGGGTTATGTTATGGATGAAGCAGCTGCTATGGAAATCCTTGCTTGCAATGATAGAAATGATCTTAAGAAGTTATTAGCTAAATGGAAGCAGCAGTCTCTTAATGCTAGAATGAAACCCGATCCTGCTTTTGCTACTTCACCTATCTGTGTTACTGATAAGGATTATCAATTCTCTGTTGATCCTGATATTATTACTTTAGTTGAATCTGATCCTTTTTATGGCCTTGAATCTGAAACTGTTGTGGCACATCTTACCAAGTTGAATGATATAGCCACCCTATTTACTAATGATGAGAAGTCTCGCTATTTATATATCCTTAAGATATTTCCGTTCTCATTAAAGGGTTATGCTAAGACTTGGTATAATTCTCTTGCTCCTGGTTGTGTGCGTAGTCCCTAGGATATGATTTATTACTTCTCTGCTAAATATTTCCCTGCTCATAAGAAACAAGCTGCCTTGCGGGAAATATATAATTTTGTGCAAATCAAAGAAGAGAGTATCCCACAAGCTTGGGGGAGGCTTCTCCGGTTAGTTAATGCTTTGCCTGATCATCCTCTTAAGAAAAATGAAATACTTGATATCTTTTATAATGGACTAACCGATGCTTCCAAGGACTACTTGGATAGTTGTGCTGGTTGTGTTTTCAGGGAAAGAACAGACGACGAAGCTGAAATACTATTGAATAATATGTTGACTAATGAAAATAATTGGACTCTTCCCGAGCCAGTTCCTGAAGTAATTCTTGAACCAATTGAGCCAACTCCTGAGCCTATTCCTAAACCCACTCCGAAGAAGAGAGGTGTTTTATTTCTCAGTCCTGAAGATATGCAAGAGGCAAAGAAATCAATGAAAGAAAAAGGTATTAAAGCTGAAGATGTTAAGAATTTACCTCCTATTGAAAAAATACATGGTCTTAATTTACCGCCTGAGGAACCACGTTGTCTTGATAACCCGACACAGGTAGTAAAGGTAAATTCTCTCTATAGATATGATAAAGTTGAAATACCCTCTACTAAATTTCATATCCCATGCTTAGATGAATTTGATGACTTTATGGCTAGACAGGAAAGTTTTAAAGCTTATGTTGGTAGAGAGTTAAAGAATAATGCTTTCGAGATAGGACGCGTAGGTGATAATCTGGCTAGAGTTAAAGATGAACTTCACCGTGTTAGAAAATATGCTTCTATGGTTGCTACTCAAGCTGAGCAAGTACTTAAAGCTCAAAATGATTTGCTTAATAAATTAAATAATAAAAATGACTTTGCTGTTAGAGTGGCTACTAGAACTGGTAGAAAGACTCAGGAACCTTTGTATCCTGAAGGCCACCCTAAGAGAATCGAGCAAGATTCTCAGAGAAATAATCTAGAGGCACCTAGTTCTTCTAAAAAGAAGAAAAAGAAAGACGATAGGACTTTGCATGCTTCTAGTGAACCTACTGTAGACACACCTGAGAATTCCAATGATATTTCTATTTCTGATGCTGAAACTCAATCAGGTGATGAACTACCTAGTGATAATATTAATGATAATGTTCATGTTGATGCTCAACCTAGCAAAACAATGATGTAGAGATTGAACCTGTTGTTGATCTTGATAACCCACAATCAAAGAATCAACGTTATGATAAGAGAGATTTTGTTGCTAGGAAGCACGGTAAAGAAAGAGAACCATGGGTTCAGAAACCCATGCCCTTTCCTCCTAAACCATCCAAGTCAAAAGATGATGAGGATTTTGAGCGCTTTGCTGAAATGATTAGACCTATTTTCTTACGTATGTGCTTAACTGATATGCTTAAAGTAAATCCTTATGCTAAGTATATGAAGGATATCATCACAAATAAAATAAAGATACCGGAACCTGAAATTTCCACCATGCTTGCTAATTACACTTTTAAGGGTGGAATACCAAAGAAACTTGGAGATCCGGGTGTTCCAACTATACCATGCTCCATTAAAAGAAATTATGTTAGAACTGCTTTATGTGATCTTGGAGCCGGTGTTAGTGTTATGCCTCTCTCTTTATATCGTAGACTTGAATTGAATAAGTAGACACCTACTGAAATATATTTGCAAATGGCTGATAAATCAACTGCTATACCTGTCGGTATTTGTGAGGATGTGCCTGTTGTGGTTGCAAATGTCACTATCTTAACGGACTTTGTTATTCTTGATATTCCTGAGGACAATAGTATGTCTATTATCCTTGGTAGACCTTTTCTTAATACTACAGGGGCCGTTATTGATTGCAACAAAGGCAATGTCACTTTTCATGTTAATGGTAATGAACATACAATACACTTTCCGAGGAAACAATCTCAAGTTCATAGCATCAATTCTATTGAAAAAGTTCCAACTACCATTTTTGGAGGTTTTGAATTTCCTCTCCCTACTGTCAAGAAAAAGTATGATATTCTTATTGGGGATTTTCATATCCCCGTTGAGGTAACTTAGTGTTATTCGAAATTTCTCCAGTTCCGTGTTATTCGGAATGAGTTTGTTAACGAGACATGATCAACCTTGTTAGTGGGTTCATTTTGATGATCATGAGATGGATGAAACTAGAAGACACAACCTTCTGTACCCTCTTTTTAATTTCTGTTATTTAGAATAAATAAAGCAAAAATAGTATTATCTATCTGTTTTCTGAATTATCCATGCATTAAAAAATAGTCCAAAAATAAAAGTGCTCCAAATGCCCTGCAAATTTAGTATGATTTTTTCTGGAATATTTGAGGATTTTAGGCACTGAAAACACTGCAGGAGGGCGAAGCACCAGGCCACGAGAGAGGAGGTTGCGCCCCCCTGTAGGGCACGCCCCCCTGTCTCGTGGGCCCCTGGTGGCTCCCCTCCACTTATGCCAGCACCCACACACTTCATCTCCTACCCAAAAAAATCCCCATCCGGCTCAAGCCCGAGTTCTAGCTCATTTTTCCTGCGATTTTCGATCTCTTAGCTCAAAGCTCCATTCACAAAACTGCTTTGGGAGATTGTTGCTTGGTATGTGACTCCTCCATTGGTCCAATTAGTTTTTGTTCTAGTGCTTTATTCATTGCAAAATTTTGCTGCATAGGTGGCCATGTTCTTGAGCTTGCATGTTAAATTTCTGAGGTCCCAAGCAATTCCAATGCATGATATAGGCTCTAGGCACTTGTAGGAGTAGTTGCTATCAATCTTGTTTAGTTTTATTCACTTTTATTTTGAAGTTACTAAAATTTCAGAAATTTTCAGAAAAAGAAATATGCTTAGAAGAATGTACCAAGGTGGTTCCTCGGCAAAGAAAGGGCCAAGGATTGCTATATGTGAACAAGATGTTAATTTGCCAAGGGACGCAAATTTATGGGCTTGTGAGTGGCCATCCGATGATTTTATGGTCGAAGCAGGCTTCAAGGAGGAATTTGACGTGTATGTGCGTAATGCCGAGTTGGAGGACTTATTACAAGATAAGTGTCCTCAATATTATCAATTGACTGATTCCTTTGTGCGGAGGTTCAAATATATTTCTGCGCGTAATTCTCCTAGTGTCATGTTTGATATTTATGATACATCTTATACCATGGATTTAGATGATTTCACAACTGCTTGCAAACTCCCGCAGTGGGGTAATATTAATGATCCTCGCAAATCTGAACTTAGAGATTTTCTTGCTAGTATTACTATAGGAAAATCTAGGGACGTAGAACAAGCTACCATACGGAGCATTCATTTTCCTGTTATACATTATTTTGCTCTCTTTATTGGTAGATGCATTAACGGTAAGGACGAAGTATGTCACCTGTGTGCTCCTGATCTTTGTGTCCTCAAGAGTGTTGTGTCAGGTTATAGAGGATATAACTTGGGGGCAATAGTCGCACGTAGGTTGCAGAATAATAGTAGAAGGGGTGATTTCTTTGGAGGAATTTATGCAACCCATGTGGCTAATTTTCTTAATATAGCTCCACAAGAGGGGGATATGATTGTACCTCCTGTTTATTTGGATAAAGAAGCTATGTTTGATCATAATTTTCTTGAGAGGAATGAACAATTCCTCCATTATCTACTAACCTATGACAGACGCAACGTCGTCCCTGTTACTCTTCCTGCTCCCTACCTTTTTGATTATCAGGCAAAAGGAAGATATGTTGTCACCAGGGAAGAAGCAACTGAATATGAGAGGGGAATGGAGGTAGCTCGCCAACATGCTACTGCTCAGGAGGCGGTCGCCTCTGCATCTCAGTACTACCCCATCTACTCTTATGGATATCAGCCAGGCGTTCATTGGTGTTAAACCAACTTTGGCCAAAAGCCTAAGCTTGGGGGAGTACGTATTTCTCACCGACTTTACATTCATGTTCACACACTAGTCATCGGTGCTCATATTCTTTCATTGTATTATCCATGTTAGTTAAATTTCTTTTTCTAGTTTTCTTCTTGTGTGTTTGATAAACCTTGAGAAAAAACCAAAAAAATTAGTTAGTTTAATTTCCTTGCTTGTAGTAGAAATTAAAATGAAAACCCAAAAAGATTTCTAGTTCTTCTTCTTACTTGTTGGGAGCTTTTCCGTGTAAATAGTTTTATTTTCTTTTCTTTCTTTTGGGGGTCGAGAAGACTATATTGAAAATGCTTAGTGGCTCTTATATGCATGATTGTTTATTTAATTCAGAGCCCATATTACCTTGTCTTCTCTCTTGAGTTGAATGCTTGCAGATTCCATCTTAGTCCAATGCACATGCACTCTTATTATTATACACATCGTTTGGTCGTGCAAATGAAAGGCAATAATGACGATATATGATGGACTTATTGGGATGAGAAAAGCTGGTATGAACTCGACCTCTCTTGTTTTTGTAAATATGATGAGCTCATCGTTCCTGAGTCAGTTATTATGAAGTAAACATATTTGCAATAACATTTAGAGATTATAGTTGCTTGTGTCATGCTTGATTAGCTATGTGTTATAATGGTTTACCTTGCGTGCCAACATGCTATTAGAATGATTATGATGTGATATGATGGGATGGTATCCTCCTTTGAATGAATTGAGTGACTCGACTTGGCACATGTTCACGCATGTAGTTGAATCAAATCAACATAGCCTTCATGATATTTATGTTCATGGTGGATTATATCCTACTCATGCTTGTACTCGGTGTGAATTAATTTTAATGAATGTTTACGACTGTTGTCGCTCTCTCAGTTGGTCGCTTCCCAGTCTTTTGCTAGCCTTCACCTGTACTAAGCGGGAATACTGCTTGTGCATCCAAACTCCTTAAACCCCAAAGTTGTTCCATATGAGTCCACTATACCTACCTATATGCAGTATTTACCTGTCGTTCCAAGTAAATTTGTATATGCCAAACTCCAAACCTTCAAATGAAATTCTGTTTTGTATGCTCAAGAAGCTCATGTTACAACTAGGGCTGCCTATATCTTCCATGCTAGGTGGGTTATTCTCAAGAGGAGTGGACTCTGCTCCTCATTCACGAGAAAGGGTCGGTAACTGGGATGCCCAGTCCCATGATCCAAAAAGATCAAAGCAAATCAAAATAATTAAACAAAACTCCCCCAGGGCTGTTGTATGTTCGAGGCACTCGTTGTTTCGAGCAAGCCATGGATTGATGCTTAGTGGTTGGGGGAGTATAAACCTTTACCATTCTATTTGGGAACTGCCTATAATGCATGTAGTATGGAAGATACAACCATCTCATAGTTGTTGCATTGACAGCGAAAGTATACCGCTCAAAATGTTATTCAATCTCTATTTTAAAATCGAGCTCTGGCACCTCTACAAATCCCTGCTTCTGTCTATGAAGGGCCTATCTATTTACTTTTATGTTGAGTCATCATCCTTCTTATTAAAAGCACCTGCTGGAGAGCACACTGTTATTTGCATTCATTATTATGGGTTTATATTGGGTATGACTTGACTGGATCTCTTTTACCATGAATTACAATGTTTAGTCAGTCCTTGATCTTTAAAGGTGCTCTGCATTTATGTTTTGCAGTCTCAGAAAGGGCTAGCGAGATACCATTTTGTTAGATCATGTTATGACTATTTTGAGAAAGTGTTGTCATCCGAGTTTTATTATTATGGCTTGCTAGTTGATTATGCTATTGATATGAGTAATTGTTATACCTACGTGTTATTGTGAGTATGGTTAGTTCATGATATTTTCTGAAACTTGAATGCTAGCTTTTCATGATACAACAACAAGAGCAAACAGAGTTTGTAAAAGTTTTTCTTTATCACTTTCAGTTTATCAACTGAATTGCTTAAGGACAAGCAAATGTTTAAGCTTGGGGGAGTTGATATGTCTCCAACGTATCTACTTTTCCAAACACTTTTGCCCTTGTTTTGGACTCTAACTTGCATGATTTGAATGAAACTAACCCGGACTGACGTTGTTTTCAGCAAAACTACCATGATGTTGTTTTATGTGTAGAAAAGAAAAGTTCTCGGGATGTCCTGGAAATCCATGGAGGCAATTTTTGGAATTAATAAGAATTTTTGGCGAAAGAATTAGTGCCAGGGGGCCCACGGCCTGTCCACGAAACAGGGGGCGCCCCCCTAGGGCGCGGCCCCCTATCTCGTTGGCCCCCTGGACCTCCACCGACCTCAACTCCAACTCCATATATTCACGTTCAGGGAGAAAAAATCAAGGAGAGAGTTTCATCGTGTTTTACGACACGGAGCCGCCGCCAAGCCCTAATCTCTCTCGGGAAGGCTGGTCTGGAGTCCGTTCGAGGCTCCAGATAGGGGGATTCGTCGCTGTCGTCATCATCAACCATCCTCATCACCAATTTCATGATGCTCACCGCTGTGCATGAGTAATTCCATCGTAGGCTTGCTGGAGGGTGATTGGTTGGATGAGATTTACCATGTAATCAAGTTAGTTTTGTTAGGGTTTGATCCCTAGTATCCACTATGTTCTGAGATTGATGTTGCTATGACTTTGCTATGCTTAATGCTTGTCACTAGGGCCCTAGTGCCATGATTTCAGATCTGAACCTATTATGTTTTCATGAATATATGTGTGTTCTTGATCCTATCTTGCAAGTCTATAGTCACCTATTATGTGTTATGATCCGACAACCCCGAAGTGACAATAATCGGGATACCTCTCGGTGATGACTGTAGTTTGAGGAGTTCATGTATTCACTATGTGCTAATGCTTTGTTCCGATTCTCTATTAAAAGGAGGCCTTAATATCCCTTAGTTTCTGCTAGGACCCCGCTAAACACGGGAGGGTAGGACAAAAGATGTCATGCAAGTTCTTTTCCATAAGCACGTATGACTATTTACGGAATACATGCCTACATTACATTGATGAACTGGAGCTAGTTCTATATCACCCTATGTTATAACTATTGCATGAGGAATCGCATCCAGCATAATTATCCATCACTGATCCATTGCCTACGAGCTTTTCATATATTGTTCTTCGCTTATTTACTTTTCCGTTGCTACTGTCACAACTACTACAAAACCCCCACAACATTTACCTTTACTTTTGCTACCGTTACCATTACTATCATACCACTTTTGCTACTAAACACTTTGCTGCAGATACTAAGTTATCCAGGTGTGGTTGAATTGACAACTCAACTGCTAATACTCAAGAATATTCTTTGGCTCCCCTTGTGTCGAATCAGTAAATTTGGGTTGAATACTCTACCCTCGAAAGCTGTTGCGATCCCCTATACTTGTGGGTTATCAAGCCTCTATTAAATGGGCGCCTTCTAGGACTTCTTCAAAATAGTGCTCGGCCGGGTCCTGGCCTTCGGCCGGACCTTGGGTTGCAATAGCGGTGGCCTCCATCCCTGCCCAATATGTCTTAACATGGGCAAGGGCCATCCGCGCACCCTCTATGCATGCCAACCACTTTACAGCGTCGATATGCGGCACAACACCAAGGAATCGTTGCACTAAACCAAAATAACTATCCGGCCTTGGTCCCTTCGGCCAAAGATGATCCACGACAGACCTCATGTCAAGCCCGGACAACCTATGGAGCTCGGCCCACTTGGCCATTTGTTCATTTAACGGCAGCGGACGCTTTGGAGCACTGAACTGCGACCAGAACAACCTTTCAACCTCATGATCTTTCTGATCTTTGAAAAACTCAGTCGCATCAGCAGCACTTTTTGCCAAGTCCAAGTACGCGTCTGCAACACTCCATAATTGATCCAGAGGGGCATACTTCGGATCTCCGAACTTCGTCCGCAACAAAAAGGGCTTCCCAGCCGTGATATCTCCGGCTTGACGAAGCTCCTCCCTTGCCGCTCTGATTTTAGAGCGAATTTCCTTGGCTGCTTCCAAGGCCTTCTTCAGGTCAGCCGCTTTCGCTTGGCTTTCCTTTTCGAGAAGCTCATATCGGTCGGCTGTCTCTTTCAGCTCAACAGCCATCTTGGCTATTTTATCTTTGCTCTGGCGATGAGCAGCCTGTTGGCTCTTAACTCTTCGGTCGCCTTTAGGGCGGCCGCATCACTTCTCCTGGCTTGTTCCTTGGCTCAGGCAAGATCCGCCCGAAGGGTCTCCACGGCGGCAGCCCCATCTGCAGTCATAGCATATTATAGATACTAGCATCATGCTCCTCTTAA
The DNA here is from genome assembly GCA_963921465.1 of Triticum timopheevii. Taxonomy (NCBI): domain Eukaryota; kingdom Viridiplantae; phylum Streptophyta; class Magnoliopsida; order Poales; family Poaceae; genus Triticum; species Triticum timopheevii. The sequence continues at coordinate 575,125,258 of OY997264.1, read as the reverse complement.
TATTTGTTGACCACCCGAAAATACATACCCTATGCCTCGTCAAGCCTCTTGTTCACAAGCGCGATGTCAGCATCCGCCACATCAAGCTGCCGCCTTAGTTCGGCAAAATCAGCAGTCCGGCCAGCCGCCGGACCCTCAGCTGCATGCACATGAAAGCAGTGCGATCATTACCTGGGACTATGATCCTCTGTTTGCCGCTTCTGGATGGCAACCAGAGTCTCAGGGGCTACTATCTATACAGAGCACACCTAGCGTGTGCGGTACCGTCAAAAATACATATATATTACTTTGTGTACCTCAAAGCCTCTTAGCAGGCTCGTAAAGGCTTCATTCAACCCGCTTTTGGCGGATGAAATCCTCTCAACCACCATACCCATTAAGGTACGATGCGCCTCTGAGATAGCCTCTTGCTCCAGATGACCCATTATTGTGTCCGGTTGTGCACCGGATAGTCCCGGACACTTTCTGTTGCTCTCCTTAGGAGCTGAATACTCCGGAATTCGGGCGGCCGAAGAGTTACCTTCTGGCCTTTGCGTATCAGGAGAAATCCTCCGTGACGACACCTCGGGGTCGTCCGCCCCATGAGGCGGGGAGGCAGGAGGAGGCGTTTCGCTCTCCACCATCTCCGAAAGAAGATCCCCCAAAGACAAACTCCGTCAAGAAGGGCTACGAGCCGGACTGCAAGATATATGTCTCGGTTATTGTTCTTAGAGATAAAGCAGGATATATTTACCAAAGTACTTTTGTTCACTCACAGCTCGGTTGAGGGCTAGCCCCCTTGCGGACGTTGTGCGGTAAGGACGCCCTCCGGGGCAGGGCCCCCTGGCGAAGGTTTCTTCCCTCGTTTGGAAACCTCCGTTTCCAGGTCTTCAGAGGCGGCCCTTTTCTTCCCGTGGGGAGAGGGGATTCTAGATTCTCCTACCCGATTATCCTCCTTCCCGGAGACACTAATTCCCCCGGTTTGGATGTGTAATGTGTGAAGCCCGCTTTCGGCTTCTTTATTCCTCCCTTCATCTTCTCCTGATGGCACTTGATAAGGTGCGCGCTCAAGCGTCCTGGTTAGTAAAGGATCCGGTGAGCCTTCGGGAAGGGGGGCCGAACACCTGATCCTCTCCGCCTTTCTTATCCAGTCCTGGCTGAGAGCAATTTTTCAGAATAATGTTGTGACAAATAAAAATACGGCATGTTCGGTCGTGGAATTACTTACTTGGGTATCTGGACAGTTGCAGTTGAGACCCGCATCCTTGGTGGTGTCCGGACACTTTATTCGTGATCTGAAGAACAATCCATACATCTCTTCGAGCGTCACGCCGAAGAATTGTTGAATAGTTCGCGGTCCTTCCGGGTTGAACTCCCACATGCGGAGAGATCGACGTTGGCATGGCAGGATCCGACAAACTAGCATTACTTGCATTACCTTGACAAGACTGACATCCCTCTTGAAGAGATCTCGGATGCGGTGCAATGTCAGCACGTCGTTAACTGGCCCCTAGTCCAGCCCCTTGTTGACCCATGACGCCAGTTGGGGCGGAGGGCCTGAGCGGAAGGCGGGGGCGGACGCCCGCTTTGTACCTCAGGGAGCTGTGATGTAAAACCACTCCCGTTGCCATAAGTCGGACACCTCCGGGAAGGAACCCTTTGGCCATAGGGTGTCGGCGCCTTTGCTTATTATAGCGCCTCCGCACTCTACGTGTCACCCATCGATCATCTTCGACTTCACATTGAAGGTCTTGAGCCACAAGCCGAAGTGTGGGGTGATGCGGAGGAAGGCCTCACACACGACGATAAATGACAAGATGTGAAGGATGGAATCTGGAGCTATATCATGGAAATCTAGCCCGTAATAGAACATGAGCCCTCTGACGAAGGGATCAAGACTAAAGCCTAGCCCTTGGAGGAAGTCGGAAACAAATACGACACTCTCGTTGGGTTCGGGAGTGGGGATGACCTGCCCTTGAGCAAGCAGCCTGTGCGGGATTTCAGCGGTCAGATACTTGGCCTCCCTAAGCTTCTTGATGTCCTCCTCTATGACAGAGGAGGCCATCCACCGGCCTTGAAGGTTGGATCCGGACATGGTTGAAGGTCCGAAGCGCTTAGCCTAAGCCTTGGTTGTTGGAACTCGAGGTAGGGGAAGGGAAAGATCGAGCGTGGGAAGAAAAGGACAGGCCTTGGCCCCTTTATAGAGAGGGTGAATATCAAGCATCCTCCGCGTGGCCGTTTGGAACCTGCCTAAATTTGAGGAGTCATACTAACAAGCATGGTTGGGTTACCCACACCCGTATTGATGAGAATCCCGTGATAAGGGGAACACGATCTCTGCTTCGACAAGACGTGCCGATAAAACCGCCTCGCAACACGTGTTGTGGCAGGCTTGGAAAAACAGTTCGTAATGACTGGGCCACGGCGTGATGTCACGCTATGAAAAGTTGTCAGCAGATTAAATTTGTGGAATATTATGCTCTCTACGGTGGTATGTGGAAATTATTTTGCAGAGCCGGACATGAGCCTTGTGTTCAAAATCTTCTATGGAGTATTCGGAGAAGGAACCCGCCTTGCAATGCCGAAGACAATCTGCGCGCCGGACTCATCTTCATTGAAGCCTGGTTCAGGGGCTATGAGGGAGTCCTGGATTAGGGGGTCCTCGGACAGCCGAACTATATACTTTGGCCGAACTGTTGGACTATGAAGATACAAGATTGAAGACTTTGTCCTGTGTCCGGGTGGGACTCTCCTTTGCGTGGAAGGCAAGCTTGGCAATTCGGATATGTAGATCTCCTTCTCTGTAACCGACTCTGTGTAATCCTAGCCCCCTCCAGTGTCTATATAAACCAGAGGGTTTAGTCCGTAGGATAACAACAATCATAATCATAGGCTAGCTTCTAGGGTTTAGCCTCTACGATCTCGTGGTAGATCAACTCTTGTAATACTCATATCATCAAGATCAATCAAGCAGGAAGTAGGGTATTACCTCCATTGAGAGGGCCCGAACCTGGGTAAACATTGTGTCCCCCGCCTCTTGTTACCATTAGCCTTAGACGCATAGTTCGGAACCCCCTACCCGAGATCCGCCGGTTTTGACACCGACAATGAGCATTACCGAGAGGGCCCAGAGATACTTCTTCGAAACACGGAGTGACAAATCCTAATCTCGATCTATGCCAACCCAACAAACACCTTCGAAGACACCTGTAGAGCATCTTTATGATCACCCAGTTACACTGTGACGTTTGATAGCACACAAGGTGTTCCTCCGGTATTCGGGAGTTGCATAATCTCATAGTCTGAAGAACATGTATAAGTCATGAAGAAAGTAGTAACAATGAACTGTAACGATCATAATGCTAAGCTAACGGATGGGTCTTCTCCATCACATCATTCTCCTAATGATGTGATTCCGTTCATCAAATGACAACACATGCCTATGGTTAGGAAACATAACCATCTTTGATTAACGAGCTAGTCAAGTAGAGGCATACTAGGGACACTATGTTTTGTCTATGTATTCACACATGTACTAAGTTTCCGGTTAATACAATTCTAGCATGAATAGTAAACATTTATCATGAAATAAGGAAAAAAATAATAACTTTATTATTGCCTCTAGGGCATATTTCCTTCAACCTAATTATTAGTATTATTATGTGGGATTTTTTTAAATCAATGTTGAGCCTTCCTGGAAAAGTTCAACACATAGGCGAAATGATTAGGGGGGGGGGGCATAAAACCCACATACATTAGGAGTGTTGTAGGAACATAACACCAATATCACATAAACTAGAGAGGCAAGACAGGAACGAAACACGAAGCAAAAGGCCAAGCCTTTCACCCTTTACCAAGTGTATAGATGGTTTAATTTAAAAAAAGCATGATTGATAGGTCTCCAACGTATCTATAATTTTTGATTGTTTCATGCTATTATATTAACAATCTTGGATGTTTTATATACATTTACAAGCAATTATATATCATTTTTTGGGACTAACCTATTAACTTAGTGCCCAGTGTCAGTTGCTATTTTTTGCCTGCTTTTGGTTTTTCAGAATATCAGTAACAAAACGAAACTTTTTGGAGATTTTTTCTGGACATAAGAGACCCTGGAAGCTTTGGGAGGGGAACTTTTTGGAGATTTTTTCTGGACATAAGAGACCCTGGAAGCTTTGGGAGGGGACGAGAAGATGGAGTAGTGGCCCACGAGGCTCTGTTTGACCTAACTGGGGAAACCAACAGATGAGTCCACGAAATACTTTTTCCACCACCGCGAGCCTCTGTTCTCGAGAGATCCCATCTGGGGACACTTTTCGGTACGCTGCTGGAGCGGGAATCAATCACGGAGGGGCTCTACATCAACCTTGCTGCCCTTTTGATGATGCGTGAGTTGCTTACCACGGACCTACGGGTCCATAGTTAGTAGCTAGATGGCTTCTTCTCTCTATTTGATCTTCAATACAATGTTCTCCTTGATGTTCTTGGAGTTCTATCTAATGTAATCACTTTTTGCGATGTGTTTGTTGGGATCCGATGAATTGTGAGTTTATGATCGATTACCCATGAATAGTATTTGAGTTTTCTTTGAACTCTTTTATGCATGATTGTTATAGCTTCGTATTTCTCTCCGATCTATTGATTTCTTTTGGCCAACTAGATTGATTTATCTTGCAATGGGAGAGGTGCTTTATGATGGGTCGAGGGTTTGATCTTGAGGTGTTCAATCCGAGTGACAGTAGGGGACATGACACGTATGTATCGTTGCTATTAAGGGTAAAAATATGGAGTTTATTCATGCATGAGTTTACTTTGTCTACATCAGGTCATCTTGCTTAAAGCGTCACTCCGTTCTTTATGAACTTAATACTCTACATGCATGCTGGATAAAGGTCGATGTGTGGAGTAATAGTAGTGGATGCAGGTAGGAGTCGATCTACTTGTCACGGACGTGATGCCTATATACATGATCATTGCCTTGGACATCGTCATGATTATTTGCTTTTCTATCATTTGACCAATAGTAATTTTTTTACCCACCGTATGCTATTTTCAAGAGAGAAGCCTCTACACTAGTGCAGAACCGGGCAATAGCACCGGTTCGTAAGGCCCTTTAGTGCCGGTTACATAACTGGCACTAAATTGTGGTCACTAAAGGGCCCCCCCTTTAGTACCGGTTCAGCACGAACCGGTGCTAAAGGGCAACCACGTGGCACGAGCAAGCTCCGGGGGCCTGGAGCCCTTTAGTACCGGTTGGTAACACCAACCGGTACTATAAGGTTTGGTGGGTTTTTAGTTTTATGATTTCTTTTTCATTTAATTTTGTGTTTCCATTTTAATTCTTTTTCGTTTGCTGGTATTTTACGATACTACACATTGTACACGTTATGCATCATACATCATGCATGCTTTGTTTATCAACGCTGCTGCTATGTTCATTGCACTCGCAGATATAACATGCTCATGCATGCTTTGCATCATTACATCATCATCATATATATAATAACAAGTCCTACTAATCATGCATCATCATACAACTTCTACTCGTTATTAATAATAAGTCATATGGTCATCATCCTCATATATAGTCATCGAACCCAACCCTACATAATTGTTCTTAGCACATGATCATCAGTATCAGGTAGGACCTAAACACCCTTAAGGTAAAATAGCATAAAACAATATAGACCCTGACTCTCCATTATGAAGAATGGCGATCATCCTGTCTCCAATTCTTGCCTTTCGCTGCTTATTGCTTCCAAGAAGCTCCTTACGACTGTCCATACATTTTTCCATTCTTTGATTGTTATGTCTCCACTTCTTTTAGAAACCCGGTATGGACAGTTGAGATTCGTAGGACGACCTGGTCGTATGTTCAAAACATGAAGGCTACCACGCGTATACATCAGATGAGGCACACAATCATTCAGGATTATCTGTTGAAAAACATAATAATAATTTTGTAGTTAGCAATGATGTACTAGTTTTAGAAGTGTGCAAAAAGATGCATGGATGTTGTAATAGTAAAAAATAATCTTACCAGGGTATCTCCATGGTAGTTACCGTAGTTCAACACGTGCACTAGTGGCACGTATTGACCATAATGTTGAGGAGTTTGATTGTAGATATTTTAATTCTCAAGATCAGTACAAAATCCGACCAGATGATTTTTCTCCTGATAAGTTAATTCGGAGCCTTCAGTGTAGTACGTTCTGTCTACCATCTTCCGCACATTCTTTTAAGAATGAAAATAAGCTGTCAATGGAGATAAGTTGTCAACATTATATTTTGAAATAAACAATATAAATTACTTAATAACTATGTTTAGCTCACATGAGGGAAGAACTGGAGGTGTATCCACAAAGACCCAAATCGAAGGTGTCTCTTGCTCGATTGTAGGATCACCAAGATCCATGGTGACAAGCATACCCTTATCAAGACCATACATCTTGCAAAATGCATCCCAATTTTTGCAACCAAAATGGGTTACACTCTGAGCATTGTACAACTTTACTTGAAAATCCACACCATGTTCGGTACTTAGGATAATTTTTTTGGTTTTGAAATTTTCATGGTCTTCAAAACCCATCCTCTCCAAGACATAGCGTCTTGCAAAGCATGGGATAAGCTAGTCGAATTGGAAAAGATGAAAAATACACGTTAAAATAGTTGAAGTCGTGCTTAATTACGAAAAAAAACTATTGTCGTCGTTGCGTACCGTATGAACATCACAGGTCTCCTCGAGCTTAATGCTGAAGCGCCGATCTTCGTCCAGCTCAATGAACCTGTCGCAGATACCTCGGTCGTCGTGGCACCAGTCGCACTCCCCCGGGCGGTTTTCATCGTCCGATGAGTACGACATTTCCGGCCTACGTTCATAATTTAGTTTTATTAATTAAGTAAACTATCTAGTTCAACTACTAAGCACTTACTATAAATAAATAAGTAGTACTTACTAAAAACAAACTACTTCTATATATAGTAAAATAAATTAGTTTATTAAATCAACTAGCTAGTTCAACTATATATAAACTACTTCTTCTTTTTTTCCTTTTTCTAAATACTATGAACAAAAAAATCATTAAAATTCTATGACCAAAATTAATTACACAATCTAAATATCACCAAAAAAAATCTATTAACAATAATATCACCAAACATGCATATTCAATAATAATATCACCAAAAAAATCTATTAACAGAAAAAAAATCTATTAACAGAAAAAAAATCTATTAACAGAAAAATCTATTAATTCAACTAGTTCAACTAAGCATTTACTAAAAATAAACTAGTTATATTAATTCAACTAGTTCAACTAATTAAGCATTTACTAAAAATAAACTAGTTCTATATATTAATTCAACAAGTTCAACTACGCATCTTCTAAAAATAAACTAGTTCTATATATTAATTCAACTAGTTCAAGTAATTAAGCATTATATTTACTAAAAATAAACAAGTTATTATATTAATTCATCGATGATAACATTTCTAACATTCTAAAAATAAACTAGATAGTTCTAATTCATCTAAACATTACATATAGAAAACAGAAAATAAGTAAAAAAATATGTGTGTGTGTGTGTATACGTGTGTGTGTACGTGTGTGTGTACGTGTGTGTGTGTGTGTTTGTGTGTACGTGTCTGTGTGTATGTGTGTGTATGCGTGTGTGTGTGTAGTGTGTGTATGCGTGTGTGTGTGTGTGTCTGTGTGTGTGTAGTGTGTGTGTGTGTATGTGTGTATGCGTGTGTACGTATATAGGGCGCGTACGGGTGGCGCGGGGCAGCGACGACGGGCGGCGGGGGCCGGGGACGGCGACGAGACGGGCGGCGACGGCCGGGGACGGCGACGAGATCACCGGCGGCGGCGATATGGCGACGAGACGGGCGGCGGGCCGGGGGCGCGCGGCGACGACGACGGGCGGCGGGGGCGGCGACGACGACGGGCGGCGGGGGCGGCGAGGGCGACGGCACGGCGGCGCGGCGGCGTCGGCGTCGTCGGAGATCGAGACTCGCGCGAGAAGTGGAACGAAAGTGGCGACGATAACTGATTTTTCATACGTGCCATATATATAGGGGGAGCCTTTAGTACCGGTTGGAGCCACCAACCGGTACTAAAGGCCAATTTTGGCCAGCCCAAGCGGCGGGAAACGAGGGCCTTTAGTACCGGTTGGTGGCTCCAACCGGTACTAAAGGGGGCCGTGCGCTGCCACCCGCGGTGCGCTATGTTTAGTCCCACCTCGCCGAGCGAAGGGCAGCCGCACTGGTTTATAAACCCAGCCGCGGCTGCCCTTTCGAACTCCTCTATATAGCAGGCTTCTCTACTTTTTTGAACAATCTATGTGCATTCAGTTTTTGCCGTAACCCTCTCTACTTTTTTGAACAATCTATGTGGGTGAAATGATGATACCATGCCAAGTTTCAACTTTTTTAGAGTTCATTTGTAGTGCTTTTCAATTTCCAGGTCATTTAATTCTCAAAACAAATCATTGAATGCATGAAAATAGCAAATGAAGGCAGAAATGGTTGAAAGTTGATGGCGTCGCTTTGAATGGTGCATACTGAATGCACAAAAAGTCTGGAGTTGTAATAAGTTTAAAAAAATGAAATGCCTTTGTAACAGTTGAGTTTAATTTCGTTAGAAACCTGAATACTTCGAAAGAGATTGTCCAGTTTGTAAACGAAGTGCATCCAGTTTTTGCCGTAACCTTCTCTACTTTTTTGAACAATCTATGTGGGTGAAATGATGATACCATGCCAAGTTTCAACTTTTTCAGAGTTCATTTGTAGTGCTTTTCAATTTCAGGTCATTTAGTTCTCAAAACAAATCATTGAATGCCTGAAAAATAGCAAATGAAGGCAGAAATGGTTGAAAGTTGATGACGTCGCTTTGAATGATGCATACTGAATGCACAAAAAGTCTGGAGTTGTAATAAGTTAAAAAAAATGAAATGCCTTTGTAACAGATGAGTTTAATTTCATCAGAAACCTGAATACTTCGAAAGAGATTGTCCAGTTTGTAAACGAAGTGTATCCAGTTTTTGCCGTAACCCTCTCTACTTTTTTGAACAATCTATGTGGGTGAAATGATGATACCATGCCAAGTTTCAACTTTTTCAGAGTTCATTTGTAGTGCTTTTCAATTTCCAGGTCACTTAGTTCTCAAAACAAATCATTGAATGCATGAAAATAGCAAATGAAGGCAGAAATGGTTGAAAGTTGATGGCGTCGCTTTGAATGGTGCATACTGAATGCACAAAAAGTCTGGAGTTGTAATAAGTTTAAAAAATGAAATGCCTTTGTAACAGTTGAGTTTAATTTCGTCAGAAACCTGAATACTTCGAAAGAGATTGTCCAGTTTGTAAACGAAGTGCATCCAGTTTTTGCCGTAACCCTCTCTACTTTTTTGAACAATCTATGTGGGTGAAATGATGATACCATGCCAAGTTTCAACTTTTTCAGAGTTCATTTATAGTGCTTTTCAATTTTCAGGTCATTTAGTTCTCAAAACAAATCATTGAATGCATGAAAAATAGCAAATGAAGGCAGAAATGGTTGAAAGTTGATGGCGTCGCTTTGAATGGTGCATACTGAACGCAAAAAATATAAGAGCATTTACATCACGATCTTATATTTCTTTAGAGTGTAAACTGTTAATATGATCTTATAACATTAAAAATACTTTGATCATCAATGATCTTTGTGTGTACAATCTGAATTGTCAATATGAGTCATCAACGATTTATAAACCGATGAAGACTCATATTGCGGCCACAAATTCTACACATAGAGTTCAATGAAGACCAAGTGCTTGTGATAGTTTGAGAAATAACATATTTAAGGTGGTAAAAGGCTTGTTAGGGGAGCGAGGTGGGACTAAAAACAGCTTGCCATAACCTCATTAGTACCGGTTCGTGGTACGAACCGGCACTAAATGGTGATGGTGGGGCCATAGCCTGACCGCAGGCTGACACATCCCCTTTAGTACCGGTTCGTGGCATGAACCGGTACTAAAGGTTCGCCATGAACCGGTGCTATTGATCGCCGCCACGAACCGGTGCTATTGTACACATTAGTGCCGGCTGAAATTCAAACCGGCACTATTGGGCTTCACGTTTGACCCTTTTTCTACTAGTGCTAGTGAAAACTATGGCTCCCGGGTCTACTTCTATCATATATTAAAAATCCAAAAAAATACATTGCTGCAATTTTACTGTATTTATTTTATTTTGTATTTTTGTTCGATATATCTATCTATCACCATACAATTAAATTTTGCAATTAACCGCCAAGGGATTGACAACCCCTTGTTCGCGTTGGGTGGAATGATTTGTTATTTTGTGTGCATGTGCTGTTAACGAGTTGTTGCGTGATTTTCCTACTGGATTGTTAACCTTGGTTTCATAACCAAGGGAAATACTTATCTCTAATATACTGCATCATCCCCTCTCTTCGGGGAAAACCCAGCACAGCTTACAAGTAGCAATGATATAATGATATTCCATGATATATATGTCCCAAACATGAAACAATCCGCACCTACAACTAGCAAAGCTATAAGAGGGATCAAGCCAGAGGTAGCATATCCAAACAAAGGTTTGCATAGGTGGTGAAGTTTAGAGGCTTTATCATGTCAATTGGGAGGCTTGCAAACAAGTGGTAGGTTGCAAGACCAAACGATAGCATTGAGACACATCTAGCAAGCAAAACTAGTAAAGATATCCAAGGTAATGATCATCCTCACCTGGAATCCCGCTTTGAAGAAGATTAATCCACGAAGTGTAGTCGTGCAAAGCGTACTCAAAGGAATCCTCGCACTCCGTATTGTTATCGAAGCTAACGAGAAGAAGAGAAACTGAAAAGAAGCAAACGGCATGGTAAACAAACATCACATATACATGAAATGATGCACAACCAAGCATGACGCATGTCAAGTTAAATATGCATAGCATGGCAAGTCGTAACAAACAAATACTCCCTCCGTAAAGAAATATAAGAGCGTTTAGATCACTAATTGATTTGATCTAAATGCTCTTATATTTCTTTATGGAGGGAACACTACACATTAAGTAAAGCCCAATATGCAACGAGTTGCATATTGACAAAACTCAACGTTCAATTATTAAGTCCAGTCTCATTTATGTACTCAACAAGTTTAAAATGTTGATTGACATGGAAAGAGGTGAAGCGGAAGTAAACTACCTATCTAGGCAATTTAAATGAGGCTAAAAATTGAATTTCGTATTGTTCTACCCTAAACACAATTTTATTATTGCTAAACATGAAAAGTAAGTGCAACATGGTATTCTAAACATTTTTCTAGTCCATTTACATATTAAAACATTTACTTTGGACTTATGGTTAATTAATTATGAAATAAACCATTTTAGCACATTATTAATGCAAATTAAATGCAAGGTGGGTGTGCCTGCAGTTGGTGGGATAGGGATTCCAAGGGAGAAGAATGTAGCGGTGATTGGATGGACGGGACAATTGGCTAGGGAGTAGGATTGTCCAAAATGGACTAGAGGATATATTTGTAAGAAAACAAATATGCTTGGGGTAGTTTGGGGTAAGTCTGGACCCTCCGGTAACAATTGGGCGATTCGAGTCGGGGGAAGTTTTCGGGCTAAGTTGCAAGTGGGTCTAAGAAAGGTCAACAAAGACAAAGAGAGAACCGACAAATACAAACGGCTACAACTTTTATAAAAAACACCTGAATGAATTTGGTACGATGACAATAGATTGCTGATGCGACGTGGATGATGGCATGATGGATACAACGAATAAATAATTATATTACGCAAAGAATCTAGAGAAGTGGTCTCAGGCTGTTACAGTAGTGACCTGCGAAATCCTACCTAGTGCCATAGTCTAATTGCCTATTTCATATGACCACCTTACACTCAGCCAGATCTCACACATGACATAGTCTCACCAGCATTTGTGCTCTACCATCAAACCGGCAAAAATATTGGCAACGCATCAACGACAAGTATCATAAGCTCATGCCGACCCCATCCGCCTGTTCATTGAAATCACTCCAAGACCGGTGGGATGCGATCCGAAAACGGTGTTGTCGTTGGAGTGGTTGCTTGGAACAAGTGAGGAATGCACTTCCAAAGTGGTAGCACATTTGATGACCATACTATGTGAGTTTGTTGTCATTTTGTTGTACACATTTGTGATCTTGTTTGTTTTCATAACAATCTGAGCTCACGCTTGCCTCTTCTTCAAATGTAGCGTCACATTGCGCATGAAAGGTTTAAGCAAATGCCGGCTCCCAAAGGCAAACCATTTCTACTCCAACATTGTTGGGATTTGCTTCAAGGAAGTGAGAAATGGATGTTGAGGGATCAAGAAGCTCCACAAAAGAAAGGTGCACTCGTTAACTTGGAAGTCGATGATGATAGTGATGATGCACCAAAGGGGGGAAGAAACAAGGGAAATCCTGATGAAAAATAAGCTGGAGAAAGATAGTGTGAAGAGGTCGGACGAGGCTCTAAGTTGAGGGAGCAAATTAGTACAATGGTGAAGTTAAAGGAAACCATGATGGATAAGCATTGGAAACCAAGGTGGCCTTGGCCGAGAAGAAGAATGAACAAAAGGAGGCAAAGTGGGAGAGAGGATGTGCCTTCGAGGAGCGCAAGATCGCTCTTGAGGAGTAAAAGAGGAAGGACAACAAGATCACCAAGGAGGACCGGTTCTTGATGATGGATCCGAATGGCAAGGGAGTTTTGGGAGTTGTAAAGATGGATATCATGTTTTAGAGGAGACAAGAGCTTCATGATCTTATGGCCGGTGGTGGTGGTGGTGCTTCGACCAATGGAGGAGGTGGTGGTGGTGCTTCCGACAGTGGTGCTGATGGTGGTGGTGCTTCGACCAATGGAGGAGGTGGTGGTGGTGCTTCCGACAGTGGTGGTGATGATGGTGGTGCTTTGACCAATGGAGGAGGAGGTGGTGGTGGTGCTTCTGACAGTGGTGGTGCTTCGGCCCACGGAGGAGGTAGTGGTGGTGCTTCCTCCAATGGTGATTATGGTTCTTCAGTTAACATTGATAATGGTGGTGCTATGGCCGATGGTGGTGGCGATGATCTTGTCAACAATGGTGTTGCCTGATTTGATCACGTCTATTTGTGTTTGATTGCGCAAAGATAAACTTAATTGCTACCTCTTTATATTGTGCATGCTTCTGGACGTGAAATATTGTCATACTAGTATTGTACGAGATTTGCATATTTACTCGGTGTATTGCATCTACTATATGAGTTTGTAGTTGATATCAATGTGAAAACCAAAACTGGTTTTGCGGTACGAGTTTATGAGGCCTGTTCCGTCCGAGCCCTGTGTGGTACCGCAAACCAGTTTTTCGGGGGCATCCGAAACTGGTTTTACGAGACGTGTTTTTACGGGATCTGGAGATGCTCTGAAGGCTAGAAAGCTAATCTCGAAAAAAAATCTTGAAATTGTCCACCAATTGTTGTTCCATGTTCGTGCACTGCAATGCAGCAGCAGTCACATGCAAGTCGGTTGGTGAAGTCACGAAAGATGAGTGTCCATCTCAACTTGTGTTCTTTTCCACTTGCGCCTCTGGACAAAACATCTCCAGATTTTCGTCCTCATGCAGCCTGCCATTCCTGTTGATTGGCACGACCAGGAACAGTATGTTTGTGCAACTTGTGAGTGCATGCATGGAATCTTCATGTCCATACCACAAGGCGCTAGGACGCTAGGTAGAGATCAGGGACGGCTTGTAAGTTGTGTCGCCTCGCGTGTCCCGACGAGATTGGCTGCTGTGCATCTCATCTGTCAGTGTTTATGTTCCAATCGACATGCTTAAAACATTCTGAACTTCTGTCCCAAATTCCATCTCGCAGGACAATTTGATCCTGTTTTTTCTTTCTTTTCATGAACTACGCACGCTAGCTTATTCTGGTTGAAATGTTAATTTCTGCATGCTGCTGATGAACTTATTTATTTATGGGTTCTGAGTTGTTGTTTTTTTGAAACGAGCTGGGTTCTGAGTTGTGATATTCAGCTCCCCTTTTTCTCCTCCCATTTTACTTATCTGAACTTACGATACGTTCTCTCCAAACGTGCGTTTTACTCTCTCCGATCGGAGATAACTGACAGTTAATGGAGGTAATACCTGAATTTCTGGTAAGAAACGAATTGGGACTTCTGAACGAAACGACCAAATAAATAAACCCAAGACTTTGCCGGTAACGCTACTCCCACATGTGACCGGCAATTCTGATAAATCGTACATTCAGTCTCTCTCTGCCGATGCTGCAATTGCTGCCTGCGTAAAGGGCAAATATTCTGTTAATTATTCGGTTTGCATCTCAGATTATAATCCTTGGGTATCGAAGTAGATAGTGTGCTGATTAGTTTAAACTGCGGCTGAAGAAATTTTTGTACGGTAGAGTTTATTTTTCTTTGACACTATTTGTACGGTAGAGTTGCAAAGTTTCTACGACAAATTTGTGTTTAACAACGATTCCGGGGGAAATGGAGATCGTGCCGTCGTGCAGCAACTGCTTCCGCAGCGATTGACCCGAGCCGTCGGATCAGAAAACGAGTGGCCGGGATCGCGCGCCTCTCCTCTTCTTCCCCGCCCCCATCCCCCCTCTCCACCCCCGCCGCTCTCGCTCCGTCATTCCCCTACCCACCCACTCAATGCGGCCGCGAGTGTGAATCGGATTCGCACCCCACCACCGCCGCTCCCCGCCGCAGCTTAGCGGCGCCGCCGACGCCTCGCCCTCCTAAACCCCTCCCCCTCCCCGCAACCTCTCGCGCGCGTCGCCGCCATCGCCGTTCCCCTTCTACCTCGTCGCGTCCCTGCCGTCTCCGCCCAGTCCGCAACCTTGGGCATTGGTTTTTCCAGGTACTCCTACGAGCTTCCGTTCATTCCGGGTTCCAAACTAACCTCCCGGCGCACCTTCTAGATTGGGGGCCCAGTCCGCCATTCCCCAAACCGAGATGTTATTTTTTCGAGGTACTCCTTGTACGGTGGGAGTACTTTGTAGCAGTTCAAGGAGTTGATCATAGAAGCCGCATTTCAGAATCATTCCGAAAAAAAATTATGATTTTTCTACACCGACGTTGTTAACTAAAACACGATAAAATATGATCTGGACATTCTCGAAGTCCACAAACCTATACGGCGATTCCCTGGAACATTCTTGATCTGTGGACAACATGGTCATTTCTTTGAGAAGATGACCTCTCGAGTGCCATGATAGACAGATGCTGAATTGGATGGGTCAGATGCTCTGTTGTTCTATATTGGTACGGTGGCATGGTTATACATCCAGTCATGCGTTCAGCGATAAGTGGAAGTTCGTTTAAAATACATAGTTTTTTTTGTCTAAAAAGTACTGCTTACATAGTTTTAGGTGCTACTGAGTTCATTCAAAATGGGGTACTTGGATTTACTGGCTCTCGTATGGATGCATTTGTATGTATCGTTCGCCACATTAGAACTGGAAGTTTTGACTGATACCAGAATCGAAATAGTATTACATTTCGTGCTTTCCAGCTCAAAGCTTTTGTACTGTGAAATCAAGTCATTGACTCTTTGCTGTCTAGTCTTATATACTATGGTTGTTTTATTGATGCAGGCGTTTGACGTGGTTCATCTAAGCCATAGGACGCCCACTCTTTGTTTGTTAAATTCTAAGCACGCTTCTAACACAAAATGTCATTGCTTCTTCGCTTCAATCAGTTGAGGAACAACATCTGGAGTAGTTGCCCTGCCAGGTTGCTTATTCCATATGCTGGATTATCACCTGGAAAGTTGCTTGATCCAAAAAGCTATGAGAGGCGCCTTTTCTCAACAAGTGTTCAAGAGACGGCTAGTTTGCACAGTGCGAGCCTGGGTTCATGTATTTCCGGAATTCAGCCATTAAAGTTTCAGCAGACTTCTGAACATGAACCATCTGTGCCTCTTCTTATCTTTGATATTGAGACCACTGGTTATTTCCAGAAGATCACTGGTGATGTCCAGAAGGGTAATAGAATCACTGAGTTTGCAGTCCGTGATCTTTGTGGAGGAAAGAATAGCACATTTGAAACTCTCCTTAATCCTGAGAGGGATGTTCCTGGACACCTTGCAACTGTCAATAACATTAACACTGATTTGGTGTGCAGACCTGATGTCCCGAGGTGTGTTTCTCTTCCAATGCACTCATGTTATTCACAATGCCACCACGACATCCCGTCCCTTCACATTAGTCGCCGAGCCCAAATGTAATGAAATTGTCAGTAATTAGGACACACGCGCACTTGCACGCCTGTGCGCATACCCAGCTTTTTTGTTCCTCGACATGGTGCTGTCAACAAAGGCCATACGAAAGTAAGTCTATTTGTTCAGCAAATTTGGTTGTCGTGTTTTGATAACTATCCATACTACTAGTAAGTAAGCGTTTCTGAGTCTTTCTTTTTTGAAAATCTTGTGCATTTTGTAAGTTTTTACAATGGATATTTGGTTTTGTATGTCTGACTCTGTTAACACTGAACTTGCTCTAATGGGTTGTTTGGATAGCTAGTCTTTAGAGAACCAGTTAGTTATAAACGTGTTTCGGAGTCTAACAAACTAAAACTCTGTTTGGGTAATCTAACTAATCCTTGGATAAGCAGAACTTTGTTCTTGTAATATCCAAAATCTGTGTTTTTGGAAAGACGACTCCGAGACGTTTTTGCGCAAACGCGTTTTAGAAAAATGGGTCTTGCGTGCGCCTGGGCATGGCGCGGAGCTCCGTGGAGAGGAACGTCTTCTGGCGCCGGCACCGGTGCCTGACCTGCGATGTCAGGAGACGCGACAGGACGTCACGGCGGCCGGCGGCGTTGGGCGGAGTGGCGACTATGCTTTGTACGGCCACGTTGTTGGTGACTTCGTAGTCCTGCCGACCTCCCCGACGGCACGGCGCTGCCCCTTTCATTCATGGTCCTGGAGCACGGCGTGCCCACGCTTTTCCTCCAGCCCTGGCAAGGCCGCCGTCGTTTGGTTGACTGCTAGGGGCATGACGGTGCATGGCATCGAGCACCCTCACGAGCTCTGCGATCTGCCGCTGCCTGGATATTGATGCTCATGGATGTCCAGCGTTGTGGGGCACACTGGACGCGTTCGCGCTAAGGACCTCGCTCGCTGGCGCCGGAGCTACGACGGTGCTGGGAGGACGAGTTGACGCTATCAGCGGCGGGCGCCGTTACCTGCTGGTTCGTAGCACCGATATCACGTTGGTATAAGACGACGCACCGGCCACGCAGAACAGGACGTCCATCCCCGGGCAGAGCTTGTACGGGAGCCGGCGAGGAACGTAGGGATGTAGGAACAGCAAGCTAGGTGAACAGGGAAGCGCTTGCCAGCGTCCGCGCGGGGAGTCGTCGAGGCCGACCCGAGTGGAGAAGCAGCGTCTAGGGGTTGAGGCCAGAATCGTCGAGGCTTAGGCTGGAGCTTGGAGGTCGTCAATGGCTAGTTTGAGAAAGAGAGAGAAGGTCATGGGATGCGTGGGGTATCAAAAACTGTTTTTCCGTGAACTGGTTATTCATAAAATATCTAGTAAAACTGGTTTTGCTAAAAGGCAACTAAAAACTCGTTTTTCTAAATCCCTGTGGCTTATACTTGCTATGCAAACAACCACTAAGTGTTATCTTAATCTGAATAATGTAGGTTCAGTGATGTACTTCCATTACTACTGGCATTTGCTCGAAGCCGCCAAACTCCTGGCAAACCAGTTATATGGGTTGCCCATAATGTAAAAAGATTTGATGGCCCTTTCCTTGCCCAAGAGTTTGATCGTTGTTCAGCTCAGATCCCTGAAGATTGGCTGTTTGTTGACACCTATTGCTTGGCAAGGAAATTGCCTAAGCTTCCGCAATCAAAAGGTACACCATCTTTACTCCAGGGCTCTTGGGTATAAAAGCACTTCATACCATCGGGTTTAGGGTATAGCACTTTTGCTTGCAAGGGTGGTTTTCTGTTTTGAGATTCTTTCTTGTACTCCATGATTTCTGTAATGCAATTCCATTTCCCATGTTTGTGTCCTCATGTAAAAGGTGCCATGTTTGTGCTGTTATTTATTATATATTTGTTGTCCTTTGGTTCTGGGAATACGAGGACCACACGAGGACCACTTTTGTTGAAGTGGCCAAGTGTTTTTTTGCTTTTTATCATATGCCTGTATCATTTTTGCAGTCCCAGTTAGTTACCTACATTGTACCATTTGGTAATTCCACAACAGAAATAACCTTAATTACACAGAATTTTACTGTTTTCTGCAGATAAGAAACATCTCCTAAACTTGGAGTCACTATGCAAACGCTATGAGATCCCTGTGGAAGGCCCTTCTCATAGAGCAATGCAAGATGTGATGGCATTATGTCATGTTTTTCAGAAAATGAGTTTTGATCTACAACTGACATATGAAGGATTAATAAATGAGGCCATCAACGCTAGTTATTTCAGCAAGTATCTTAACTAAACATTTGTTGTTTCCAGCATCCTTGTTAAGTGGTTACATTTATTTGACTTTCCCCAATAGGATTAGCCTCTCCTTCACATTGCTGGATATTATTGCCTTTTGTTGAAACATCTCAAGAATCATGGCTTCTTTTTATTGAAAAGTAGCTGCATTTGTCAGTGAAAGCCCTACTGTGGGAGCTGGATCATTGATATTTACCCTTGCATTAACATGACAGGTAGAAAACTATTGCCAGGTTGTTTCTGTTGGCTGATTGTCGGATCTATTTCATAAGGGATTATGCTTCAGCGGTCTATTAATTACAAAGTGGCATTTCTGTGATGATTTAGCTTGCGTTAGGCATGGGCATTAGGAAAGAAAACCTAGCACTGTTTGTAGTAGCATGGTATATGCCACTAAAATTGTTTGAACCTACGCTAGCAATACATCTGCTGATGCTATTCCTTTCAAATTAAGTTGAATAAGGCATATTTGCCTGTAACGTGCGCTCCTATACAGGTAAGGATTTCAGTTTAGTCTTTGTAGTCATTCTCGGGAACAATTTCGTTGTTGCTTGGTGCATTGCTATTTGATATTGGCAACCGGACCAGATCTATGGTTGGTATGTCAATGCTGCATGCAGAACTGAGACTGCTATATACGCGTTCATTACCTTACTTTGTTACCTTATTACGGAGATATAGTACAGCAAAAATGATACCTACGCAAGAGGTCTTTGTATTGGTTGACCCTTTGCTGGCCACATGTTTATCATGGTTTCCACTGTTATGGTACTTGTCGAACAAACACTGCTCGGATAAAATGTTTTGTGGACTATGGCAGGCATGTCAATATGTCATGGTCCGGATCTGTTTCCAGTGGGTGCAGCTCCCACACTACACTCTGGTCTGATCAGTTAGACAGACTCTGGTGTTGATTAGCGTCTCCGTAAATTGTAGGGTAGTCATTTCCGTTGAGCTTTGTATTGATGCTCTGTTCTGTTTTATCCCTGGCAACATCGACATGGCAAGTCAATCCTAGTGGCATCAAGTATCCTTTTACCATCTTTGCAAGTCCCAAGTAAATTATTCATCTCAAATGAAACTAGTAAGAACATGGGCGAGAAGATTGTGCAAAACCCATGTTTCAGGTTTACTTGGTTACCTAAAATATTTCCTTGTTTATGCTGATGAAATGAAGCTGGTGTAGGGTTTGGCTGTTTCGGTAGGCCTGGATGAATGCATCGTGTCTTTTCCATGTATTTACCCCGGAGTCTGGATGCATATATTCTTTTTTATTCGCTGACACTAAGAACTCATCGAGTTGTAATCTTTGTCGTCAAATCATGTCAATCCAACAATTTAGATTGCTTCAATGGCGTGTGCTCAACATGTTTAACATGCAATTAACATCATGCTAAAGATTAACATTTGTGCTACTCAAATAATTAATGTGTAATTGATATCCTACCTAATATCAATGTTTAGTTAATTTTCTTTTTAATACCAACTGCACGTATGCATTTACTAGTTTTCTGAACCAATATCTTTGTCAGAATGTCAAAACAAAACCTTGGCCATGCTTTTCAGCACCCTTTATTTTTTTAATAAAGGGACAAGCCATGCTATCCCAGCGTGCTGTTTCACGCGATAAGTTCCACCTAAAACTGAGGTGGAGCCTGCATATCTGTAGCTGCCCACACTGTTTCTGCGGTAAAATCCCCCGCTCTCCTTCCACCCCGTCGCTCTCCATCAAATTTTCGCCCTTTTCTTCACTCTCTTCTTCCATCCCGCTGCGGACCCATAGATCTAGAGGAGACACTGCCGGAGATGGAGGTGGTGGAGGATCCGAGCATCACGCTTAGAGGGAAGATCAGCTCAGCGACAAGGAAAAAATCACTGCATCAAAGCGAAGGCCGCAAAAGAGGAAAAACTCAAGAAGCAGAATGCCAGCGGAGGGCGTGCTGGTGGCAGGCGAGGCGGTGGGCATGTAGGTCGCAGACGTAGTGAAGGTCAGGGTGGCCCGGGCCGAAGGGCCTCGCGGACCATACAGATGCTGCCATGGCCGAAACATTACAAGCCTCGTACTTCTACGCCACCAAGCAGCTGGGTAGGCAGTCCCGGGCATCCCCCGCCATGCCGTTCATCGTCAACGTCAACGTGGCGCCGCTGCTTTTCTCTGAGTGTTCATCGCCGCCGCTTGTCTGGACGCGGACGATGGGCGTGGAGCAAATGGGTGCTCGCACGCTGTTCTCTGGTATGCCTAAAGCGGCAGAGCCGGCATACAACGACGTGGACATAGAGATGTATGAGATGTTCCAAGAGGGAGGCAGAGGATGAGGTTCCTATGAGGGCGGGCAGGTGGATGACTCGGAGCTAACCTAGCCCGACACCTACACCCAGTCGGGCACGCAGCAGGACACCCAGCCGGGCACCTACACCCAGTCTAGCACGCATGAGGACTATAATCAGCTTGGCGCAGACACACAACATCAGGATTGGGCTGCCGAACAACAGGAGGAGGAGGAGGACGATGGCAATGATCTAGATGATTTCACTATTCAAAGAAGAGGGGCAGAGGAGAAAGCTTCAACATACGGGAAGACGAGCTATTGTGCGATGCATGGTTGGCTACTAGCCTCGATTCGATCCATGTCACAGAGTAACTTTTGGGCCAACATTCATACTTGGTTCCACGAACACAAGTATTTCGCGCCTTACTCTGACGCGGTCATCTGCAACAGTGAATCGAAATCCCTCAACCATTGATGGTACATTATCCAAGGGGACACGTCGAAGCATTGCGGCCACTTGAGGCAACTCATTGCACGATGGCCTAGTGGTTCGCAAATCACCGAGTAAGTTCTTAATATGTGTACACCACTTGCTGGACATGCATAGTTTTGTAGTTCATTTGTAGCTGAATATGCATAGTATTGTAGTTGGATATGCATGCAATGTTGTGTAGATCATTGTAGCCGGATATGCATAATTTCGTAGATCATCTCTAGCCGGATATGTATGCATTGTTGTGTAGATCATATGTAGACGGATATGCAAAGTTTTGTAGATCATTTGTAGCCGGATATGTATGGATTGTTGTGTACGAAGTAGATCATTTGTAGCCGGATACACATAGTTTTGTAGAGCGATATGTATGCATTGTTATGTAGATCATTTGTAGCCGGATATGCATAATTTTGTAGCTGGATAAGCATTGACAATATTTTATTTTATAGCATTCTCGTGCGTGTAGTGTGTTCCAAGAAGTTGGAGAAGAAAAACTTCATCATCATGTATTGTCGGTTGAAGTTGAATGGACCAAGTGAAACTGATACACTGCCAAAACCGTCATTAAGGCATCCAGAAAGAAACCGATGACCCAACCGACCCAATAAATAAACCGTCCAAGAAGGTTAAAAGAGATGCGGTGAACATACAATGCCAAATAGCCGACTCCCCGCATCCGTATTTGCGACGGGCGGATGCGGTGTGCACTTTGCGGAGATGCCCTAACCTTTTCTGTGAGCTGCAAGCAACCCTGCATACTTTTAAAAGCCTCCGTACTTTTAAAAGCCAGGTTTCTCGTGAAGCTCTCGATTTACAAGTGCAAAGCTTGTTTCCTTGGGCCTAGCTTGGACTGTCTGTGAAATTTTACAACTGTAAATGATTACACCTGGATATTACTGTACACCAGTAAAATACAACCGAATACATTTCTGCCTGTAATCCGCAGCCGGATTGCAACACCCAAGCGGCCCCCGATGTGTTTCACCAGTGTATCATTCAACGATGATTGAAGAAATAAAGCAAGCATCCAAAGGATGGGGAGGGGGCAGAGGTGACTGGGAGCATGGTGCGGATCTGGCCACTTGAAGCAGGAGGAGGGAGCGAGTGGCCGCTGCTCGCCGCCCTCAACGTCGCGTTCAAACGGCCGCCTGCCCTTAGACCCCGCCGTATCGCGGTCGCCGGGGACCTCACCGGCTTCGGAGCGGACGACGTCTCTCGTCCCTGTAAGTAGCCAGTGCCTCGCCCCTGCCGCGTCGTGGACGCCGGCGATGCCTCCCCGTCCCTCGTTACGGTGGCGCAACACTCAACATAGTCTCGAGCGAGGAGGTGGAAGAAATACGACGCCCAGAGATCTGTATCGTTTAGGGCAACAATCTGCGCCGGCGCACCGGCCCAACTGTTGGGCCGGTCGCACAGCAGCCGTTGGATCCGACCGCCTGGGCCGCTGGATCCCGCCGAAGAAAACGATTCCCCCTTACCTTCTTCTTCCTTGCGCGAGGGAAAAAAGGAAATCTGCAGGTCAACCTCCTCGTGCGCGCCCTTGGCCGCCCCGTCGCAGCTCGCCGGGCCTGCTCGACCGCCCCGTCGCACCTCGCCGGGCCTGCTCGACGTCGCAGCTCACGGGGGCCGGTCGATGTCACAGATCGCCGAGGCCGCCGCAGCTCGCCGGATGCACCTCCGCCTTGCATCTCGACGTGTGTCACACCGCCTGATTGCAGCACCACCGGATGAGGGTTCCAGCGTCGCCATCGGCCTGCTGTCGTAGCTCGCCATGCGCCCATCGCAGCACCGCCACGCAACACCGTCGTCACCGGTCGCCATTGTTATCTAGCTGTTTTCAGTTTGAAGCTTTTTTAGAAGCGGGCTGTAGCTATTCTCGACGCCGGTTGCAGCTTTTTTCGGCTATGCGGTGGCCGACCTCCAGCTACCATGTATCCAGTTGAAGCTTTTTTCAAAATCGGATGTAGCTTTTTTGGTTGCCGAACGTAGCATTTTTCAGTATGGTTGCAGCTATGACGCACGTCCGTCGAAGCCTATTCTTTCTCTGGTTCCAGCAAAATGCCATCGGTTGTAGCATTTTGGGTTGACGGTTGTAGCTCCGATGTGCACCGGTTGTAACACCTGCTTCTCTCTTGTCCCTGCAAGAAAGAATGACACATGTAGCAATTTCCGTCGCTGCTTGTAGCTTCGTCGAGTGCCGTTAACAGCTTTTCTGTAGATGGTTGAAGCATCCCCGTGCAGCACGTCGGCGCCTGCAGGTGGTTGAAGCTTTTTGTTTCACCCGTTGTAGCTTTTCCCACAATGGTTGTAGCTTCTCAGGCGCCGGTTGCAGCTTCCATGGGCACCCGCCCCAGCTTTGTGTATCTCGGCTCAAGCTTTTCTTCTCACCGGTGGTAGCTTTCTCAGGTGCGGGTTGCAACATCTGTTTGTTGTCGTCTCCAGCTCCGGCTGGTGCTGGTTGCAGCACCGACGTTGGGTGGCGCCGTTGTAGCTTCCAAGTCTGTAGGAAGGAGAGAAAAAGCACCATGAAAAGAGCTCCAAAATTCTCTAGGGATCCATGGCGGTTTGCTGTGGGGAGTGGAGAAACGGAGCCATGGCCGCGGCCGGCTAGTCGGAGTGGAGCCAGGAGTGTGTGGGTTCTGGCACGCTCGCCGGCAGGGATCGGAGAAACAGGAGAGTGGATGCGGGACGAGCTGAGTTTTGTTGTGGATAAGGCAGAGGAGCAAGAAAAAACGAGTGGAGGAGCGCTTCATTTGGTGCGTGGCCCCATGTGCAGAAGTGCGAGGCGAGCGAGGGGCATGACCGGCCGAAGTTTCGGCCGGTCCGCCGATTATAAATGTTTCCCTATCGTTGCTTCGACCGGTCCGCCGATTATAAACGTTCCCCTATCGTTTACTGGCCCGTTCCGGGTGTAAAACAAAAACCGGTGTATTTTTTACAGCCCGAAAACGACGTCCCAAGCACCTAGTCGAAGCTCAGCCGTTTTCTTTTACGGTAATGATAACTCCCGAACGTTCGGGAGTTAAGCATGGCAACCCGAACGATTTAGATGGCAAGTTTAGTTTGCGTGAGATTAGAGAAACACAACAATTTTCTGACAAAAAAACGGAAAAGGACAAAGTTGCCATTCCTTATAAACTAAAGTTGCCATCCTCTATAAACTAAAGTTGCCATGTAAATACGTTCGGGACAAAATGCTCAAATCCGAATGTTCGGGAGTTATTGGATTCCTTCTTTTATGGAAGGGATGTTTTTACAGGTGTAATGGGCTGAAAAACGACATTCCAAGCGGGGCCTTGATCTTTGCCTCTTTGGCCAATACAGCAGCGTGGTAGATTTATCCTAGTGACAGTAGTGAGAGTGTATCTTCTTCCAAACATCCACCGGCACAACCGTAATAGAGGAACACTCGTTGCAATGCACGGTGGTCATGCCCAAGGAGCTAGTAACGCATGTAATGATGGTGCTAGTACGAGCCTCCTTAGAAATATCTCGTTCATCTGTGGCTGGGCAGGCTACACCTGGCCGACGCGCGCACACGCGTCGTGCATAGACATGCAGTCCCCACCTCGGTCCCGTCTCAACGCCCAGCAAACGAGCACCGTCCACCTGTGAGCGTGCTACAGTGCAAGGGAATCCGCCATTATAACGGGCCGTCGGCAGACGAGTCAGTTGCGCCAGCAGCTGCTCTACGAAACTCACTCCACACTCCGCTTCTGTGGAACGGACGAAGCTAAGCAGCAACAGCGAGCGATGAGGCCATCTACTATGGTCCGAGCCCTCGCGGCCGCGGCTGCAATCGTCGCCGCCATGGTCTGCGTCGGCGCGACCCCGGAGACGACGTGCAGGGCGGCGGCGGGCACCGACAGGCGCGTGGACTACCACTTCTGCGTGTCCAGGCTGAGCCAGCACCACGACAGCCCCGACGCCGACACGTGGGGCCTGGCCAAGGTGGCCGCCGACGTCGGCGTTCTCATGGCCGGCAACGGCGCCTACGACATCAAGGCCATGCTCGCCGGCAAGAAGGAGCAGCCAGCGGCAGCACGCGGGCCGCTGGAGCAGTGCGAGGCGCTGTACAACAGGATGGGCTCCGCGTTCGCCGAGGCGTACGACGGCATCGACAGGCGCGACTACGCGACGGGCAAGGAGAAGGCGGGCGAGGCCGCGTCCCTCGCGCGCCGGTGCGCCGCCGCCTTCGCCCGGGCCGGCGTCGCCGTGCCGTCGCGGCTGGCGAAGCAGAGCGCCGACTCGGTGCAGATGGCCATCGTCTGCACCGCCGTTACCAACCTCATCAAGTGATGTCGGCACTGCATTGTTTGCCCGTCGAGAGAAATGGGTCATGTTCTGCATTGTTGGTTGCTCAACCGTGATGTCATTCATGTACGCTTGTGTTTGTGACATCGGTCGTTGTTAGTGGTAGTAGTACGACGTTCTTCAGTGTTATGTCAGTGATCATTCAGAAGGGAATAAACAGGTGAATTATCTTTTCCATCTAAGTTTACAGATTTGCTTGTATCATCATCGAAATAAATAATCGATCTGGATGCGTTCTTTTGACCACCTTCATGGATTCATCGGCGACCAAAATAACCGGCGGCGTCTGTGCCAAAACACCCCAAGTCGCCGGCGACGGGAGGGCGTGCACACGCTCACGCTCCCCTGCTTCCGTGCAGTGCACGAGGCGAGCCCGGTGGTCCCTTCTGAGGTCTGAATTGCACTGATTTTTTGGTGGAGACGCCTCCAACCGCCGCGTAGTACG
Organism: Triticum timopheevii; assembly: GCA_963921465.1. Lineage (NCBI taxonomy): Eukaryota > Viridiplantae > Streptophyta > Magnoliopsida > Poales > Poaceae > Triticum > Triticum timopheevii. The sequence goes on along the minus strand of OY997264.1, from coordinate 575,099,264 downwards.
GGCCAGAGAGGAGGAGCAGTGCTGTCATCGTCCATGTCGAGTGCGTGGCAAGACGCCGCGTGTAGGGGGCCCCGTGGCACATGACATGCCGCGGCCGAATCAGTGTTGCCACTATCAATCAGGTACAGCGCCGAGCCGTGGCCGCACACTGCCTGCACTCTGCTCCACTCCTGTGTTTGGCGCGGCGGCTTGCGCTGGGTGGTGGGCTGCCTCGCGCGACTGGTCCGGTGGATCCCCGTTCCCGTCCTGGACCGAAGATGGCGGTCCTTCGTGTTGGAATATTAGGCAAATTCATGATCAATTTTAGTAAATAATTCGTGACTACAACATAGAATAGCATGCAACAATCTAGCGTACTAGGTGAACAGAAAAACATGCATAGCGGCATCGCACATGAAACAACAACTACAGATAGAGACATGGACAGATCATGATGAACGTACTGTAGTGTTCTTTAGATGCTGCAGGAGCGACGATGTTCATGACGATGTTGACGATGATCTGTTGTTGACTGTGACAGAGACGACGATGAGTAGCAGCGCCTGATGAGGATAGAGACCTGGGGTAGGGTCATTGGCCTGACCTACACGTCCTATCCTAGATCACTACCCCAGAAGATAAGAAGACCAAGAATCCACTCGACGACCTAATCACTCGACCATCATTCCTCATCGTCACTCGACCATATGGGGAGTCACTCGACTATATCGAAGACCAGGAGTCGGAAGAACGCACAACGGCCGGGCATTCACTCCTTAGTCTTCATGAGCATTAAGAACATTTAAGACTGCCGTTACCCGTAACACCCTTACTTTATGTACATTAAGCCCTTTGTAATGGAGGTGGGCGGGGGTCCTGGCGCACTCTATATAAGCCACCCCCTCCTCTGGGACAAGGGTTTGCACCCTCTGTAACACACCACACATAATCCAATCGACCGCCTCCGGGCACCGAGACGTAGGGCTGTTACTTCCTCCCAGAAGGGCTTCAACTCGTAAACCTCGTGTGTACATCTTCGCCATAGCTAAGATCTTGCCTCTCCAACCTACCCCCCTTTCTACTGTCAGACTTAGAACCATGACAGTTGGCGTCCACCGTGGGGCCGGTGTCTTAGCGACTTGTTAGTGAAGTTGCAAGGTTTTTCCGATCATCATCATGGTTTCCGGCGGCGAGATAGTTGAGGGCCGCGAGATCCGTCTCGGCGCACTCGTTTTCGTCGTCGACGACTCGGCGTGGCTCCAGGAAGCTCCGCTCGATGTCGAGGCGCTCCCCGTCCGAGGGGCGACGCACTTTCGCGCGTGCGCTCGTGGCGTCCTTCTTCGGCAGCCGTCGACCCAGTATCAGTCGGCTCCGGTGACATCTTCCCTCCCCGCTGTTCACCGCCGCAAGCGATCCGGTCAGTCGCGGCTTCAGCGGTGGGTGAAGCATGCGGTGGCTCGACGTTTGGCCACTCATCAAGTCGCGGCAATCGAGCCCGACGAAACTCTCCACAGCCTGTTCGATCTGTCGACTGGCTCCGCGGAGACAGCGTCCGAGTGCGATAGCAGCGATCCTGCGCCTGAAGTCTTGATGGTCGATGGTCCGCGTGGCCCACCTGGCTTTCGCCGCGAGGACGACGAAGAGGCTGGCGGTGATCCATTACGGGTCCACGAGGAGTACCATCCCGAACCTCTCTCTTCGCAGCAGAGAGAGGATCTTCGTCGTCGCAACATGGACACACTTCACACACCCACCACTGGAGAAACTCCCGAGGCTCGGGCCTTGGAGGAGGCGCGCTTGGCTAAGGGCATCTCCAGCCGTTGGCCCCCAGGAGGGGCAAAAAATCGCCCCCTGGGGGCGCACCGGCGCTAAACCGCGCACTGGGGGCGTGATGCCCCCCTGTCGCGGCGCCCACGGTTAGTCAAAAAAGTCAAATACGGCACAAAAACGACTCAAATTTAACACAAACATCGGCTAGTTCGTTCAAACTTAAACATATTTTACAAAAAAAGAAAAAAACTACCGCGGGCTACCCCCGCCGTCTCCCTCGCCACCCGCCTCGCCGCCCGCCCACGCGGTTCTACATGCCGAGGAGGCTGTAGAACCGCGTGTAGTCACCGCCGTCGTCATCATCGTCGTCGTCGTCGTCGCCGCCCCCGCCTACGCCTCCGACGTCCCTGCTGCATCCCTCCCCCGGTTGGCGCGGCGGGTTGGATGGTCCGGGGGCGTCGTCGTCGTCGTCGCTGTCGAGGACCACGATGCCGTGCTCGTCCTCGCGCCCACGCTTGCGGGCGGCGATCTCCTCCAGGGCCCGGCGCTGCCGGACCGTCTCGTCGCGGAGGTAGTCGTCCCGCGCCCACCGCATGGCGTCCTCGTCGGAGAAGCCGCGCCGGGCTATCTCCTCGTACTCCGCAGGGAGGCCGGGCTCCGGCTTGGGCTCGACGAGGACGAAGCGGCCGGTGGGTGGAGAGGCGTTGGCACCGATGCGGACGCCGGAGCTGCGGGTGCGCGCGCTGACCGGCGTGCCCTGGGGCTCCGACTTAACGGGGCGGAGGCAGGGCGAGCCGCCGGACGAGGAGGAGGACCCCCCCGGTCTCCATGCGCCTCGGGGTCCAGGAGCTTCCCCGGCGGCGTGAGAAGGAAGGGGGAGCAGGGTACTCGAGGCGCGGCGTGTTGCCGCCCTCGATGTACTCGAGGACGGCCTCCAACGTACGCCCGGGCACGCCCCACCACCGACGCCGGCTGGCGGCGTTGAGCCTGCCGGAGGGCACGATGCCGTTGGTGGCCTCGAGCTGCTGGGCGTGACGGCGGCGGAAGTAAGGGTCCCAGAGCGGGCTATCGGGGACGTACCGTGGCCCCTCCCTCGCCGCACGCGGCAGGTTCGAGCGGATGCGTGCGATCTCCGCATGCCACGCCGCGCCGGTGGGTACCGGGGGCACCGGCACGCCGCCCGCACTGATCCTCCACACCCCGGGCACCCGCATGTCCGGCGGGACCGGGTACTCGGCCTCGTAAAGGAGCCTCGTAAAGGAGGCGAGCCTCGTCTTCATGAAGATGGCGGCGGCCGAAGCCGTTCGCCGCCGCGCCGTCACCTGGGAAGCGCTCGGCCATGGGTGTGAACTGGAGACGATGAAAGAGAGGAGAGGAGAGGGAGGAACGGCGACGGCGGGAGAGTGTGAGTCGCCGAGTGCGCCGGGGCGCGTCATATATAGGCCGAGGCGCCGCCCGCGCGCGTGCCACCGTGTGTACGCGTGGCGGGCGAGGGAGGGCGAGGGACGCGCGTCGTCCGGTCTTCACTGCGCCGCCCATGAGGCATCAATGGCGCAGGCTGACCGGCGCGGCAGCGCGCGGCAGCTTTGGCATTGATTCGCCGCGGGAAACAAGGCGATGAGGATGACGAAGGGCCGAGAAGAGAGCCGTGTCGCTGACGCGGCGGGCCCGCGGCTTTTTCGCGCCAAGACAGTTCGCCCGACGCCCCCGGGCGCCCCCCAGCTCGCCAGGTTCAGGCTGGGTCCGCCGGCGCTGTTTTCGGCCCAAGCCGGCGAAAATCGGGCTCCTGGGGGCGCGACTGGGCCGTTTTTTCGGCGCCGGCGCGAAAAAAACGCCTGGGGAGGCCTTCCTGGGGGCGCGGCTGGAGACGCCCTAATTTGGCTGAGCGCACTCGAGTGGAGAACTTGCAGCGCTGTAGGACCTTGAAGTATGTCTAGAGGGGGGGTGATTAGACTACTTGACCTATTAAAAACTTAACCTTTTCCCAATTTTAGACTTTGGCAGATTTTAGTTATCTTTGGACAAGTCAAGCAATCTTCACACAATTCAAGCAAGCATGCAAAGAGTATATGAGCAGCGGAAATTAAAGCATGTAACTTGCAAGAATGTAAAGGGAAGGGTTTGGAGGATTCAAACGCAATTGGAGACACGGATGTTTTTGTCGTGGTTCCGATAGGTGGTGCTGTCGTACATCCACGTTGATGGAGACTTCAACCCACGAAGGGTAACGGTTGCGCGAGTCCATGGAGGGCTCCACCCATGAAGGGTCCACGAAGAAGCAACCTTGTCTATCCCACCATGGTTGTCGCCCACGAAGGACTTGCCTCACTAGCGGTAGATCTTCACGATGTAGGCGATCTCCTTGCCCTTAGAAACTCCTTTGTTCAACTCCACAATCTTGTCGGAGGCTCCCAAGTGACACCTAGCCAATCTAGGAGACACCACTCTCCAAGAAGTAACAAATGGTGCGTTGATGATGAACTCCTTGCTCTTGTGCTTCAAATGATAGTCTCCCCAACACTCAACTCTCTCTCATAGGATTTGGATCTGGTGGAAAGAAGATTTGAGTGGAAAGCAACTCGGGGAAGGCTAGAGATCAAGATTCATATGGTAGGAATGGAGTATCTTGGCCTCAACACATGAGTAGGTAGTTCTCTCTCGGAACTGGTAGGTTGGAAGTGTAGGTTTGTTCTGATGGCTCTCTCCACGAATGAAGAGGAGGTGGAGGGGTATATATAGCCTCCACACAAAATCTAACCATTACACACAATTTACCAAACTCGGTGGGACCGAATCAACAAACTCGGTCGGTCCGATTTAGCAAATCTAGTGACCGTTAGGATTTTCGGTGGGACCGACATGCAACTCCGTGAGACCGATATGGTTAGGGTTAGGGCATAACATAATCTCGGTGAGACCGATTACACAAACTCAGTGAGACCGATTTTGGTAATTAGCTAACCAGAGAGTTGGTCAGGTAAACTCGGTGGGACCGATTCGCTCTTTTCGGTGATACCGAAATGTTACGAAAGGGAAACAGAGGGTTTACATTGCAATCTCGGTGGGACCGATCGCTCACTTCGGTTAGACCGAAACGTTACGAAGGAAACAGAGAGATTACAATCCCATCTCGGTGAGACCGAGATCCCTATCGGTGAGACCGATTTGCCTAGGATTTGTGGCAGTTGCTATGACATTTGAACTCGGTGGCACCGGATAGAAAGAATCGGTGGGGCCGAGTTTGACTTTGGGTTTAGGTCATATGTGGATGTGATAAAGTAGTTGAGGGTTTTTGGAGCATATCACTAAGCACTTGAAGCAAGAGGCTCATTAAGCAACACCTCATCCCTCCTTGATAGTATTGGCTTTTCCTATAGACTCAATGTGATCTTGGATCACTAAAATGTAAAATGTAGAGTCTTGAGCTTTTGAGATTGGGCCAATCCTTTGTCCTTAATATTTTGAGGGATCCACTTTCATCATCCATGCCAAGCCATTCATTGAGCTTTCCTGAAATATTTGTCTTGAAATAGCATTAGCTCAATGAGCTATATGTTGTTATGAATTACCAAAACCACCTAGGGATAGTTGCACTTTCAATCTCCCCCTTTTTGGTAATTGATGACAACATATAGATCAAAGCTTCGACAAATGATAATAAAATTGAAAAACATCGTCGCTTTGAGAAGTATGTGATAAGCAAGAGCTCCCCCTAAATATGTGCATAGTTTAAGATTTGCTTTGGACTGCAAATGCACAAGGAACTAGGCTCATGGGTTACTATTCCATGTCACATACATCTTGGTGGAGCGCTCAAAATAATAAAAATTGAATACATGCACTCATCACCAAGCAAAGTGAATGATCATATAAGCATAAGTAAGATAATATCATCTAACAAGCATAAGTGTAGCAAATGATCAAACACATGATCATCAATGTCTCACAGATAATAGCATAGTATCTCAAGCAATCAAAAGCAAACAAAGTTCAACCACGAAGACAAGAGAGAACAAAAGGCAAACTCTCTCTCTCGAAGCCTATGATCTATACATGTTTCTCCCCCTTTGGCAACAAGTTACCAAAAAGTTCCTAGAAAATGCATAGTACTATATCGTCTCTCAGGCTTGGTCTTCAGTTGGTGGTGTAGAGATGGCTCCTTGGATGAAGGCTTCAGTTGATGTAGATGGAGCTGGAGGAGTTGGTGCTGGAGCTGGTTGCACTGGAGCTGTAGATGGTGCAGATGAAGTGGCTCTAGTGTCTGTCACTGGCACTGCAGCTGAACTCTGAGCTCGTGGCACTCTGGCAAATGCATCAGGAGTTGTCCTGCCCTTCCTCTCCTGCATGTCATCCTGTAGCTGCTCCACAACTAACTGAATCTCAGTTACTTTGACATCTAAATCATAGAATTTTTGTTCCATGATTCTTTCCAGGCTCTCCTAGTTTTGAGTTAGGGTGGCCAACCCCTTCTCAATCCTCAGAGTTGATGCTATCAAGTAACCAAGCTGCTCCTGCTTGTTCTTCAAAAAGTACTCAGATGCCTCCTCTTGAGTTGGCATCTTGGCAGCCTTCTCTTTCTTTGCTTTCTCCTTCTTCTCTTGAGCTTGAACTGATGATGGTTCATTCTCATTCATCACAACTTGATTGTCCTCAAAGTCTGGATAGAGAACAAAGTGTTCCTTATCCAACAGATATTTTCCTGTGCCCATCTTTGAGTTAATCAACTCCTGAATCTGTGGGGCATATCCATAGCTTCTCTTCTGGTCTGCTGCTGTCCTCTTGATAGTCTCAACAATGAGGCTCATGACCTTGAATTTATGTGGAACATCAAACAAGTGTAGCAAGTTTATAGCATGGCCTCTTATCATGTTGTGGTCACCTGACTTGGGCAATAGAGTATGCCTTAGGATCCAGTTGATCGTTGGCAGCCCTGACAGAAGATAATGGACTGATCCAACTTTATGTGCCTCAACTGTAGCATCTGGGATCTCCTTGTACATATGAGCCATGGAATTGTGATCCATCTTCTTCTTGGCATAGGCATCCAAGTCATCTTCCTGCTCCTTGGGTGCATTGATCAGATTTGCCCATTCCTCAATAGTTGATTGGTACCTTGTACCTTCAGACATCCACACTATCCTGCCATCTGGGTAGAAATGTGCTGTGGAGTAGAATTGCATAATGAACTCATCATTCCACTTTGTGAGCTTCTGCCCAACAAAGTCTGCAACTCCACAAGCAATGAAACTGTCTTGCACTCCAGGATAGTGTTCCTCATTCTCCTTCATCTAGGTCCAGTCGACCCACCTCATGTCACAAACTATAGGCTTCTTGTCCAACAACACTGTCTCATAGAAATCCTGCTGTTCCTTTGTGTGGAACCTGTAATCAACAGCAGTCCTTCTCCTGGTAGCATAGGGATCAGACAACCTCCACTATCTGAGTCCTGCATCCTTTCTCAGCTTCATGTTCTCAGCCACAAGATGAGCATCATTGTGTTCTGGAATCTTTGGCTTCAGCTTTCTCAACACATGCTCTTCATCTTCTTCTTCCTCAGCAGCAATTTCAGGCACTGGGGCCTTGTTCTTCTCAGCAGCTGGTATACTTCTGGTATTCCTCTTTGGTGCATTCTTGGGCTTGGAGGCAACTTTGGGTGCTTCTTTGGGCTTTGATGATTGATATGTCTCCAACGTATCTATAATTTTTGATTGCTCCATGCTAGTTTTTCTACTGTTTTGGACTATATCGGGCTTTATTTTTCACTTTTATATTACTTTTGGGACTAACCTATTAACCGGAGGCCTAGCCCAGAATTGCTGTTTTTTGCCTTTTTCAGTATTTCGAAGAAACAGAATATCAAACGGAGTCCAAACGGAATGAAACCTTCGGGATCGTGATTTTCCAACCGAACGTGATCCAGGAGACTTGGACCCTACTCCAAGAAGCTTCCGAGGAGGTCACGAGGGTGGAGGGCGCGCCCCTACCTCGTGGGGCCTGTATTCACGAGATCCCATCTTGGGGCCTGTTCCGGAGCTCCGCCGGAGGAGGCATCCACCATGGAGGGCTTCTACATCATCACCATAGCCCCTCCGATGAAGTGTGAGTAGTTTACTTCAGACCTTCGGGTCCATAGCTAGTAGCTAGATGGCTTCTTCTCTCTTTTTGGATCTCAATACAATGTTCTCCCCCTCTCTTGTGGAGATCTATTCGATGTAATCTTCTTTTTGCAGTGTGTTTGTTGAGACCGATGAATTGTGGGTTTATGATCCAGTATTATCTATGGAAAATATTTGATTCTTCTCTGAATTATTTTATGTATGATTGAGTTATCTTTGCAAGTCTCTTCGAATTATCTGTTTGGTTTGGCCAACTAGATTGGTAGTTCTTGCAATGGGAGAAGTGCATGGCTTTGGGTTCAATCTTGCGGTGTCCTTACCTAGTGACAGAAAGAGTTGCAAGGCACGTATTGTATTGTTTCCATCGAGGATAACAAGATGGTTTTTTTTATCATATTGCATGAATTTATCCCTCTACATCATGTCATCTTTCTTAAAGCGTTACTCTATTTTTAACTTAATACTCTAGATGCATGCTGGATAGAGGTCGATGAGTGGAGTAATAGTAGTAGATGCAGAATCGTTTCGATCTACTTGTTCCGGACGTGATGCCTATATACATGATCATTGCCTAGATATACTCATAACTATGCTCAATTCTGATTGCTCAACAGTAATTTGTTCACCCACCGTAGAATACTTATGCTCTTGAGAGAAGCCACTAGTGAAACCTATGGCCCCCGGGTCTATTCTCATCATATCAATCTATATCACTTTATTTACTTGCTTTGTTTTTACTTTGCCTTTACTTTTTACTTTGCATCTATCTATCAAAAATACCAAAAATATTATCTCTATCAGATCTCACTCTCGTAAGTGACCGTGAAGGGATTGACAACCCCTAAGCGTTGGTTGCGAGTTGCTATCGTGTTGTGTAGGTACGAGGGACTTGCGCGTGACCTCCTACTGGATTGATACCTTGGTTCTCAAGAACTGAGGGAAATACTTACGCTACTGTGCTGCATCATCCTCTCCTCTTCGGGGAAAACCAACGCAAGCTCGAGACGTAGCAAGAAGAATTTCTGGCGCCATTGCCGGGGAGGCTTATGCAAAAGTCAACATACCAAGTACCCATCACAATCCCTATCTCCCGCATTACATTATTTGTCATTTGCCTCTCGTTTTCCTTTCCCCCACTTCACCCTTGACGTTTTATTCGCCCTCTCTTTCCCAATCTCCTGTCTTTCCCATTTGCCTTCTTCCCATATGTATCTTTATTTGTGTTTCCTTGTGCCTTCTATATGCTTGCATCTTCGCTTGCTGAAAATCTATTGATATGGATCCGCTTAAAGTGTTCTACTTGGATCATCTTCGATCCTTATGTGCTCGTGCTGAAACCCCAACTAGCCTAGTTGATGGGAAATCTTTAGATGAGCATGCTTATTTTGTGTGTCATTGTTTGTCTGAAAAGGGGAGACTCTTACGGTATCATATAAATAGTTTGCTATGCCATGCTTTGAATCTTTGTGAAATGTGTGATTTTACTTGTTGCTCTAAGAACCCTAAAAAACACCTTCCCTACCTATGTGAGTTCAATGATAATGAAATCTTATCTTCTTATGCAAAGGGTGTTTATAGTTACTATGATATCGAACAAATTGAAGAATTTGTCGTTTTTAAGGGTGCTCATGAAGTTGCTTATTTGATTGAAAAGTATGATTTTACTCTCAACAAATCTGAAAATTTCGTCATACTTAAATATTGCAATGAAAACCTTGATCATGATGTCTATGTCCAAGAGTTTATTGAAAGAATGGCCGTTGCTTTGGAAGAAAATAATGATATGCATGAATCTATAGATAATGATGATTCCGATGATTTGATTGAAATATCCCTTGATGAACATGATGCTTGCTATTCCTGTGGCCATGATGCCAATATTTATGAAGATGAATTTGCTATAGTTCCTTATGTTAAACATGAGATCGTTGCTATTGCACCCATACTTGGTAGTTCCTTCAATGAAAAGTATGATTGCAATGATTTTACTATAAATTCTTTTGATGTCAATTGTGCTAATAATATGTAAAACCCTAAGCTTGCGGATGCTAGTTTTTCTATGTCCTCTACTTGTTGCAATGATCATGATTGGGGTGATTCTTCTTATGATCTTGAAAATTTATTTAAGCCCCATGATGAATATGAGATTGATAATATTATTTGCAATAATATTGAAAGTGGGTTTGGAAGAGTGTCAACTTTAGATCCCACATATTTGGATAACATTCAATCTTATGAAATTTTTGATAAAAGTGGGCTTGGAGAAATCATGACTTTAGTTAATGATAATCCCACTATTTTGAAAGAGTGTCAACTTTGCATACATGTGGATCATGTTAAGAATATGTTATGTGATAGCTATTTTGTTGAATTTGCTTATGATCCTACATGTAATTATTATGAGAGAGGAAAATATGGTTGTAGAAGTTTTCATGTTACTAAATTACCTCTCTTCATGTTGAGATTGCTATCGTCACCTTCTTCTTCCTTGCATATGCTAGTTTTTGCTTGCCTTGCAAATTTGTTTGACTATAAAATGCCTATGCATAGGAAGTATGTTAGACTTAGATGTGTTTTTCACATGCTATATGATGCTCTATTTGTGCTTCAATTCTTGTCTTTCATGTGAGCATCATCGAAATCTCAATGCCTAGCTAAAAAGGCTTTAAAGAAAAGCGCTTGTTGGGAGACAACCCAATATTTATCCTTTCTGCCTAGTAATAAATAATCCATCTACCTTCTGTTTGGATGTGGTTTTATGTTTTAATTAGTGTTTGTGCCAAGTAGGACCTATAGGATAACCTACGATGATAGTTGATTTGATTCTGCTGAAAAACAGAAACTTTAGCGCTCACGAGATTAGCTGCCATTTTTTACTGGAGAGTGCTTTTGCGTTGATTATTTTTGCTGCTGATCAATAAAAAAATTCCAGGACTTCCTATTTTGGTAGAATTTTTAGGGTTCCAGAAGTTTGCGTTAGTTACAGATTACTACAGACTGTTCTGTTTTTGACAAATTCTGTTTTTCGTGTGTTGTTTGCTTATTTTGATGAATCTATGGCTAGTAAATTAGTTTATAAACCATAGAGAAGTTGGAATACAGTAGGTTTAACACCAATATAAATAAAGAATGAGTTCATTACAGTACCTTGAAGTAGTCTTTTGTTTTCTTTCTCTAACGGAGCTCACGAGATTTCTGTTGAGTTTTGTGTTGCGAAGTTTTCAAGTTTTGGGTGAATTCTTTTGATGGATTATGGAACAAGGAGTGGCACGAGCCTAAGCTTGGAGATGCCCATGGCACCCCCAAGATAATCCAAGGACACTAAAAAGTCAAAGCTTGGGGATGCCCCGGAAGGCATCCCCTCTGTCGTCCACTTCCATCGGTAATTTACTTGGAGCTATATTTTTATTCACCAACATGATATGTGTTTTTCTTGGAGTGTCTTGTATTATTTGTGTCTCTGCTTGTTAGTTTACCACAATCATATTTTCTGTACACACATTTTGAGAGAGCCATACATGAATTAAAATTTGTTAGAATACTCTATGTTCTTCACTTATATCTTTTTGAGCGTGATAATTTTTGCTCTAGTGCTTCACTTAGATCTTTTTGAGCACGGTGGTGGATTTGTTTTAAAGAAACTTGATCTCTCATGCTTCACTTAGATTATTTTGAGAGTCGTTAATAGCATGGTAATTTGCTTAATGTTAATATACTTGGTATTCAAGATATGTGAAACTTTCTTTTGAGTGCGTTGAATACTAAGATAAGTTTGATGCTTGATAATTGTTTTGAGATGTGGAGGTAATAATATAAAAGTCGTGCTAGTTGGGTGATTATGAATTTGAGAAATACTTGTGTTGAAGTTTGCAAGTCCCATAGCATGCACGTATGGTTAAAGTTATGTAACAAATTTGAAACATGAAGTGTACCTGGCTTGTGCATCCTTATGAGTGGCGGTCGAGGATGAGCGATGGTCTTTTCCTACCAATCTATCCCCCTAGGAGCATGCGCGTAGTACTTGATTTTTGATGACTTCTAAATTTTTGCAATAAGTACATGAGTTCTTTTGACTAATGTTGAGTCCATGGATTATACGCACTCTCATCTTTCCACCTTTGCTAGACTCTTCGGTACCGTGCATTGCCCTTTCTCACCTTGAGAGTTGGTGCAAACTTCGCTGGTGCATCCAAACCCCGTGATACGATACGCTCTATCACACATAAACCTCTTTATATCTTCCTCAAAACAGCCACCATACCTACCTATCATGGCATTTCCATAGCCATTCCAAGATATATTGCCATGCAACTTCCACCATCATCATCGTGACATGCATTACTTTTGTCATATTGCCATTGCATGATCTTGTAGTTGACATTGTATTTGTGGCAAAGCCACCTTGCATTATTATTCATACATGTCACTCTTGATTCATTGCACCATTCTGGTACACCGCCGAAGGCATTCATATAGAGTCATATCTTGTTCTAATATCGAGTTGTAATTCATATGTTGTAATGAAAGTGTGATGATCATCATTAGAGCATTAGCCAAATAAAAAAAAGAGAAAGACCCTATATATATATATATATATATATATATATATATATATATATATATATATATAAAGGGCAATGCTACTATCTCTTTTTGCACACTTGTGCTTCAAAGTAGCACCTTGTTCTTCATGTAGTGAGTCTCATATATTGTGCTTCAAAGTAGCACCATGTTTTTCATATAGTGAGTCTCTTAAGTTGTCTTGTTCATACTAGTGGGAATTTTTCATTATAGAACTTGGCTTGTATATTCCTACGACGGGCTTCCTCAAAATGCCCTAGGTCTTCATGAGCAAGCAAGTTGGATGCACACCCACTAGTTTTCTTTTGTTGAGCATTCATAGCTCTAGTGCATCCGTTGCATGGCAATCCCTACTCCTTGCATTAACATCAATCGATGGGCATCTCCATAGCTCATTGATTAGCCTTGTTGATGTGAGACTTTCTCCTTTTTTGTCTTCTCCACACAATCCCCATCATCATATTCTATTCCACCCATAGTGCTATATCCATGGCTCACGCTCATGTATTGCGTGAAGGTTGAAAAAGTTTGAGATTATTTAAGTATGAAACAATTGCTTGGCTTGTCATCGGGGGTATAGAAGTTGGGAACATCTTTGTGTGACGAAAATGAAGCATAGCCTAACTATATGATTTTGTAGGGATGAACTTTCTTTTGCCATGTTATTTTGAGAAGACATGATTGCTTTGATTAGTATGCTTGAAGTATTATTATTTTTGTGTCAATATGAACTTTTGTCTTGAATCTTTCGGATCTGAATATTCATATCACAATTAAGAAGATTTACATTGAAATTATGCCAAAGTATCACTCCGCATCAAAAATTCTTTTTTTCATTTACCTACTCGAGGACGAGCAGGAATTAAGCTTGGGGATGCTTGATACGTCTCCAACGTATCTATAATTTTTGATTGCTCCATGCTACTTTATCTACTGTTTTGGACTATATTGGGCTTTATTTTTCACTTTTATATTACTTTTGGGACTAACCTATTAACCAGAGGCCCAGCCCAGAATTGCTGTTTTTTGCCTTTTTCAGTATTTCGAAGAAACAGAATATCAAACGGAGTCCAAACGGAACGAAACCTTCGGGATCGTGATTTTCCAACCGAACGTGATCCAGGAGACTTGGACCCTACTCCAAGAAGCTTCCGAGGAGGTCACGAGGGTGGAGGGCGCGCCCCTACCTCGTGGGCCCCTCGGAGCTCCACCGACGTACTCCTTCCTCCTATATATACCTATGTATCCCCGTATGATCAAAGGGGAGCCAAAAACCTAATTCCACCGCCGCAACCTTCTGTATCCACGAGATCCCATCTTGGGGCCTGTTCTGGAGCTCCGCTGGAGGGGGCATCCACCATGGAGGGCTTCTACATCATCACCATAGCCCCTCCGATGAAGTGTGAGTAGTTTACTTCAGACCTTCGGGTCCATAGCTAGTAGCTAGATGGCTTCTTCTCTCTTTTTGGATCTCAATACAATGTTCTCCCCCTCTCTTGTGGAGATCTATTCGATGTAATATTCTTTTTGCGGTGTGTTTGTTGAGACCGATGAATTGTGGGTTTATGATCCAGTATTATCTATGGAAAATATTTGATTCTTCTCTGAATTCTTTTATGTATGATTGAGTTATCTTTGCAAGTCTCTTCAAATTATCCGTTTGTTTTGGCCAACTAGATTGGTAGTTCTTGCAATGGGAGAAGTGCATGGCTTTGGGTTCAATCTTGCGGTGTCCTTACCTAGTGACAGAAAGAGTTGCAAGGCACGTATTGTATTGTTGCCATCGAGGATAACAAGATGGGGTTTTTATCATATTGCATGAATTTATCCCTCTACATCATGTCATCTTGCTTAAAGCGTTACTCTGTTTTTAACTTAATACTCTAGATGCATGCTAGATAGCGGTCGATGAGTGGAGTAATAGTAGTAGATGCAGAATCGTTTCGATCTACTTGTTCCGGACGTGATGCCTATATACATGATCATTGCCTAGATATACTCATAACTATGCTCAATTCTGTCAATTGCTCAACAGTAATTTGTTCACCCACCGTAGAATACTTATGCTCTTGAGAGAAGCCACTAGTGAAACCTATGGCCCCCGGGTCTATTCTCATCATATCAATCTATATCACTTTATTTACTTGCTTTGTTTTTACTTTGCCTTTACTTTTTACTTTGCATCTATCTATCAAAAATACCAAAAATATTATCTCTATCAGATCTCACTCTCATAAGTGACCGTGAAGGGATTGACAACCCCTAAGCGTTGGTTGTGAGTTGCTATCGTGTTGTGCAGGTATGAGGGACTTGCGCGTGACCTCCTACAAGATTGATACCTTGGTCCTCAAAAACTGAGGGAAATACTTACGCTACTGTGCTGCATCATCCTCTCCTCTTCGGGGAAAACCAACGCAAGCTCGAGACGTAGCAATGATGCAGCCCCTGACTTTATAGCATCACCCATCAGCTTTTGTGCCTTGGGTGCTGGTGCAGCAACCTCTTCTTCCTCTTCCCCATCAGAGGAATGCTTCTCAAATTCTGCCATTGGATCAACTTTCTTGCACCATCTCCCTCTCTTTCTTTCCTTCTTCTGCCCTTCTGCAGCAGCCCCTTTGGGTTGAGATTTCAAAGGAACTTGGGTAGAGGATCTGGCTTTAGACCTGGGAGTTCTCTTTGCAGGCACTTTGATCTTCATTCCAGGCTTAATGGATGCAGCTGTGACATACTCCTTTTTTAGCACCTTCTTCTTGGAAGTGGCCTCATCCTCTACTGCCACATAATCCTCATCCTCAGGTTCTGAGGTTTTTTTTCTTTCTGGCCCTGGTGGCAGCTTTAGGCAAATTGCTTGGGGTGCTCCTGCTGCCATCATCTGAAGTACTAGAGGGACTAGTGCCCTCACTCATCTGAACCTGCTCTTCTTCCCTGTTCTGGCTGTCACTTTGGTTTGACATGATGCAAACACTGACTGTTGACCCTGTGAATAGTTATAGATGAGATAGAGTGGATGAGCATCACAAAATGCAGAGATTTTTGCAAAAGAATGATTCAAAAACTTAGTTTTATTTTTCCACAGAAAGCATTTCGGATCAACCAATTTTCAAACTCGGTGACACTGAAGCAGTTTTGGAACCTAAACTAGTGAACTCGTTGAGGGAGTCCTGGACTAGGGGGTGTCCGGATAGCCGGACTATCATTATCCGCCGGACTCCAAGACTACGAAGATACAAGATTGAAGACTCCGGCTCGTGTCCGGATGGTACTTTCCTTGGCGTGGAAGGCAAGCTTGGCGATACGGATATGTAGATCTCCTACCATTGTAACCGACTCTGTGTAACCCTAGCCCTCTCCGGTGTCTATATAAACCGGAGGGCTTTAGTCCGTAGGACAATATACATTACAACAATCATACCATAGGCTAGCTTCTAGGGTTTAGCCTCCTTGATCTCGTGGTAGATCTACTCTTATACTACCCATATCATCAATATTAATCAAGCAGGACGTAGGGTTTTACCTCCATCGAGAGGGCCCGAACCTGGGTAAAAACATCGTGTCCCTCGTCTCCTGTTACCATCCGCCTAGACGCACAGTTCGGGACCCCCTACCCGAGATCCGCCGGTTTTGACACCGACATTGGTGCTTTCATTGAGAGTTGCTCTGTGTCATCACCGATAGGCTTGATGGCATCTTCAACCTACAACGCTGTCCAGGGTGAGACTTTTCTCCCCGGACAGATCTTCGTATTCGGCGGCTTCGCCCTGAGGGCCAATTCACTTGGCCATCTGGAGCAGATCAAAAGCTACGCCCCTGGCCGTCAGGTCAGATTTGGAAGCTTAAACTTCACGGCCGACGTCCGCGGAGACTTGATCCTCGACGGACTCGAGCCACAGCCAAGCGCGCCGCACTATGACGATGGGCATGATTTTGCTCTGCCGCCGAACAGTGCCTTGGTGGCCGCACACGGATCTGCTTCGGCCATTAGCCCGGAGCCGATCGCCCAGATCGAGGGTCGGTGGATAGGCGCCGCCCCGGGGGCTTCAACATCCACGGCGATGGAGCCGAACACTAATCTTGTCCCCTGCGAAACTCGTGATTCCGAGGCGCCGGACTCCTCGCCGGACTCCGAACCTCCCGCGCCCCTACCAATCGGTCCGGATTGGGCGCCGGTTATGGAATTCACCACCGCGGACATCTTCCAACGCTCGCCTTTCAGCGATATCTTGAATTCACTAAAGCATCTCTCGTTATCAGGAGAGTCCTGGCCGGATTATGGCCAGGATGGTTGGGATGCGGACGATGAAGAAATTCAGAGCCCACCCACCACCCACTTTGTAGCCACTGTCGACGATCTAACCGACATGCTAGACTACGACTCCGAAGACATCGACGCTATGGACGACGATGCCGGAGACGAACAGGAACCAGCGCCCACAGGGCACTGGAAGGCCACCTCGTCATATGACGTATACATGGTGGATACCCCAAAAGATGGGGACGGCGAAGAAACAGCGGAGGCAGATCCCTTAAAGAAACAGCCCAAGCGCCAGCGTCAGCGGCGCCGCTCTAAATCTCACCACAGCAAGAATGGAGATTCCGGCACATGAGATAATAATACTCCAGAGAGTACCGAAGACAATCCCCTCCGGCAAGACTCAGCGCAGGAGGATGCAGAAGCAAGCCCCCATGAGGGGGCAGCAGACGAAGAGGTTGAGGATCATAATTATATGCCTCCCTCCGAAGACGAAGCAAGCCTCAATGATGACGAATTCGTCGTACCTGAGGATCCCGTCGAACAAGAGCGCTTCAAGCGCAGGCTTATCGCCACAGCAACCAGCCTAAAGAAAAAGCAGCAGCAACTTCAAGCTGATCAGGACCTGCTGGCCGATCGATGGACCGAGGTCCTCGCGGCCGAAGAGTATAAACTCGAACGTCCCTCCAAAAGTTACCCAAAACGCAAGCTGCTCCCCCGATTAGAGGAGGAAGCATACGTACATCCATCACCAGCGCATGATATGGCTGACCGACTACCCCGTGGTCGTGACAGAGAGGCATCCAAGCCCCCAGCCAAGACCATACCCCGGCATCGCTCCAAAAGTACGAAGCCAAGAGGGAACGCGCCGGACTTGCGAGACATATTGGAGGACAAAGCAAGACAATCCAGATCCATCTATGGATCACGTGGGCGCCCTACGACCCACGACAAATACCGTCGTGCCGGATACAATAACCCCGGCCGGGCCGAACACAGCAGACAGCGCTCTCTCGAGCTGCGTCGCGATATCGCTCAATACAGGGGCGCCACACACCCGTTATGCTTCACTGACGAAGTAATGGATCATCAGATCCCCAAAGGGTTTAAACCCGTAAACATCGAATCTTACGATGGCACAACAGACCCCGCGGTGTGGATCGAAGACTATCTTCTCCACATCCATATGGCCCGCGGCGACGATCTCCACGCCATAAAGTACCTCCCACTCAAGCTTAAAGGACCAACTTGGCATTGGCTTAACAGCTTGCCCGCAGAGTCAATTGGGTGTTGGAAAGACCTGGAGGCCGCATTCCTTGATAACTTCCAAGGCACATATGTGCGCCCACCAGACGCCGATGACCTAAGCCACACAATTCAGCAGCCAGACGAATCGGCCAGACAATTCTGGACACGGTTCTTAACAAAGAAAAATCAAATCGTCGATTGTCCGGACGCAGAGGCCCTTGCAGCCTTCAAACATAACATCCGGGACGAATGTCTAGCCCGGCACCTGGGGAAGGAAAAGCCGAAATCCATGGCAGCCCTCACATCGCTAATGACCCGCTTTTGTGCGGGAGAGGACAGCTGGCTAGCCCGCAACAACAATCTCCATAAAAATTCTGGCAGTCCGGATACTAAGGACAACAACGGCAGGTCACGTCGAAACAAAAACAAGTGCCGAATTAACGGCGACGATAAGGAGGATACGGCAGTCAATGCCGGATTCCGAGGCTCTAAACCCGGTCAACGGAAGAAGCCATTTAAAAGAACCACTCTGGGTCCGTCCAATCTGGACCGAATACTCGACCGCTCATGCCAGATACATGGCACCTCTGAAAAGCCAGCTAACCACACCAATAGAGATTGCTGGGTGTTCAAGCAGGCCGGCAAGTTAATTGCCGAAAACAATGACAAGGGGCTAAACAGCGACGACGAGGAAGAGACCCGGCCGCCGAACAACAGAGGACAGAAGGGTTTCCCCCCACAAGTACGGACGGTGAATATGATATACGCGACCCACATACCCAAGAGGGAGAGGAAACGCGCACTAAGGGACGTCCATGCGATGGAGCCAGTCGCCCCAAAGTTCAACCCATGGTCCTCTTGTCCGATCACTTTCGATCGAAGAGACCATCCGACCAGCATACGCCATGGCGGATTCGCCGCATTGGTCTTAGACCCAATCGTCGATGGGTTCCACCTCACGAGAGTCCTGATGGACGGCGGCAGTAGCCTGAACCTGCTTTATCAGGATACAGTGCGCAAAATGGGCATAGACCCATCAAGGATTAAACCTACAAAGACAACCTTTAAAGGTGTCATACCAGGAGTGGAAGCCAACTGCACAGGCTCAGTCACACTGGAAGTGGTCTTCGGATCCCCGAATAATTTCCGGAGCGAAGAGTTAATCTTCGACATAGTCCCGTTTCGCAGCGGCTATCACGCTCTGCTCGGGCGAACCGCGTTTGCCAAATTCAACGCGGTGCCGCACTATGCATACCTAAAGCTCAAGATGCCAGGCCCTCGTGGAGTCATCACAGTCAATGGGAATACGGAACGCTCCCTCCAAACGGAGGAACATACAGCGGCTCTCGCGGCAGAAGTACAGAGCAGCCTTCTAAGGCAATTCTCGAGTCCGGCCGTTAAATGGCCAGATACAGCAAAGCGCGCCCGGAGCAATGCCAACCAAGACCACCTGGCGCGATCAGAGCACGCATAGCAATGCGGCCCCAACCCTCGCCCGCGTATGATCGCAAGAATAACACTCCGCGTACATCATTACGCTTTGGAGATACCATGGGCACAGGGGAGGGGGCACGATCACAACGGACCCAGAGTGCGGTTCGACCACACCGGGGGCTCGCAAATGTGCCCTTCTTTTTTTTATTATTTTTCTTCTTTTTTGTACATAGGACTCTGTTAACCAGAAGCCCTGTCCGGCGATGAACTTGCCGAACTCATGATGCAACAGTCAGGGACTAAAGAAGGCTGCGTCGAACACTCAGGTGGTCTCAATTATGAGCATTAAATTCAATTATATACACCAAATCCGCAGCTCATCCCTGGAGGGGGACATGTTTATTTAGTCCAAATCCCTTGCTTGCCGCACTATTTGTATCAGTCCGCTCTACTAGCAGACTTTTCTTTCATTAATAATGCATCACCTTTATGATCGCAATTGCATTACATTTTATATATATATGCTCATTATATGACATCTGGCACCCGTATATTTTGGTACGGTGTAATACACCAGGGGCTTATGTTCCCCACTCTATGGTGTGATAAAGTCCGAACACTTTCACAAGTGCGGCACCCCGAACTTATAGCATTATATGAATCGGCTCCGAATCATGTCTTGGGTCAATAGTTGGGTTTGCCCGGCTCCCACGTTTTGGTGCCTTACGTTCCATTCCGTCGGCTAAGGTGGCACTGGGAGAACCACTGCGATTGCGCCCCGGTTGAGCCGGGTTAACGCCTCAGTGGAGAAAGCTAAAACTGACTGGCATGATAAGGCGAGAGACTGGTCGCTGTTCGAGAGGTTTTTTCGGGTCCATAAAGACTCACGCCGCTTCAAGCGAAGTTCCGGATAATGTCCGATGAAGGCATGGATAGCGCCCTGGATTCGGTCTTCCGAATACCAGGGGCTTCGCCGAAATTTAAAATTATAGAATTCTATGGCTAAGTGAGAGTGTTCAAGCATTATAAGTCCGGTTGCCTTGTTCGTCGTGTTGAGCGCCTCCCTAGATGGACCCAAAAATGGGAACAAGATTGCTCAAGTTTATCTCGAACACCCCAGCACTTGTGGCTTGGGGGCTGAAGCCAACGACTTGCCATCTCTCAGATTTTATATACGGCCGCACAGAAGGTAATATTTTAAATTAAACAAGCGTTGCTCATGGCGCATATGAACGAAGTTTTCAGCGCACAGGATAAATAAACAGCGAGTTCACTCAAAGATTACATTTTGGGAGCACTCATCTGCAATATTGCAGGCTCCCTTCAGGACAATTTTATAATACTTCTCCGGCGTGCGATACTCCTTGCCCGGCGGTGGTGGGTCCGTGAGAAGCTTCTCCGCATCCAATTTGCCCCATTGCACCTTTATGCGGGCAAGGGCCCGACGAGCACCTTCGATACAGGCGGAGCGCTTGACTACATCCAACCTGGGGCATGCATCTACCAGCCGCCGCACGAGGCCAAAGTAGCTACCAGGCATGGCCTGTCCAGGCCACAGCCGGACTATGAGGCCCTTCATGGCCTCCTCAGCTACCTTGTGGAGTTCGACCAGCTGCTTCAGCTGGTCGCTTAGGGGCACCGGATGGCCGGCCTCAGTATACTGAGACCAGAAGACCTTCTCCGTCGAGCTCCCCTCCTCGCCACGATAGAATGCGGCGGCATCAGACGCACTACGTGGCAGATCTGCAAACGCCCCTGGAGAGCTCCGAATGCGGGTAAGTGTTAGGTAGTTCACATTAAAATGCCTGCTTTGCATGAAAAACGCCTTACCCGCCGCTATCTTCTTTATGTCCTCAACCTCCTGAAGGGCCTTACGGGCCTCGGCCTTCGCGGACTTGGCACTTTCGAGAGCCGAGGCAAGCTCGGACTCTCGAGTCTTGGAGTCACGCTCCAAACTCTCATGTTTTTCCATGAGAACCTGGAGCTCTTGCCGAACTTCCGCCACACGTGCCTCTTGCTTTTCTCGCTCAGCCCGTTCCGCGGCCGCATTGCGTTCGGCCGCGGACACAGCATCCCGCAGGGCTGCCACCTTGTTAGTGGCCCCTGCAATACACATATTATCCTTGTTAATTTTGTTTGCAACCAAAATCCTTTTCTGTAAGGTATTTTTTCAAAGAGGTGTTCTCACCTTCTTTTTCCTCGAGCTGCTTCTTTGCATGGCCGAGCTCTTGCTCGGACCGCTCGAGATCCTTTTTCAGCGTGTCAACCTCCGCCGTTAGTGCGGCAGAGGTCAGCAGTGCAGCCTGCAAACCCATATTGACATATTTTAGGCAACCCTGCGTATATCTTGTTATAGATCCTTAGTCCGGCTTTTCTTTCCGAACACCGAACTAAGCATCAGGGGCTACTGTCTATGCGGTATTACATTACATAATTTTAACTTCTTACCTCAAAGCCTGTTAAAAGGCTGCTGCAGGCTTTGGTCAGCCCGCCCTTAGCGAGCTGAACCTTCTCAATCACCACACTCATGATAGTGCGGTGTTCTTCCTCGATGGAAGCGCCTTTAAGCGCCTCCAGCAGGTTATCCGGCGCCTCCGGTTGGACAGAGGCCGCCGGCGTCACGGTCCTGCCCTTCTTTCGAAGGGGCCGCTTGCCGGACTCTGGAACCACTGCGGGTTCCGATGTAGAGTCCGGCACGAAGTCCGGGGGGCTGCCTGACGGCGCCTCCGGAGCCTCCTCCTGATGGGTCCCTCTCTGGGATCCCACCTCGATGTCCTCGCCGGCGCGTGGGGTGGAGGCAGTCGGGATGGAATTCACATCCGACGAGGCCAATGACCCGCTCGATGAGTCGGGGAGATCATCATTGGCCGGACTACGGGCAGAATGCGGCGTTAGAAGGATACTACGCGACATAAAAGAAATTACACATCAAGGATCCGGATACTTACGATCTTGCCGGACGCCTGGCCCTTGGAGGCCACTCATCCTCACCAACGCTGATGTTGGCAAAATTGTCCGGGGGGATAGTTCTCCCCCTCTTGGACCCTTCGGCCTCCCCGATGGGGGAAGCCTTCCTTTTCTTCTCTCCCTCCTCCGGGAGAGAGTACTCCTCCTCTTCGGGGGAGGAGTCCTCGTCGTCGTCAGACGCCTGATTGCGGGAACTCTTTCGAGTCCCCGCGGCCACCTTCTTGGCCTTCTTCTCCGGCACCACGTGCGGTGCCGGAACCAGCAGCCCTGTTAAGCGGGCGTCCGCTGGGTCTTCTGGCATGGGAGCCGGGCTGATGAGCAGCTTGGCCATCTCCATCCATTCCTGTCAAAGGAAGAGGCAAAAATGAAACCTCACTAGAGTCAATCTAATTATCACAAGTGTCCCGTAATGGGGTTGAATCACTTACCTCGTCAGTTGGATGCTGCGAGCTGAATCCGCGGTCTTTGGTCGCGGACGCGGGGGCTTCGGCGCCCTTGAACAGCACCCTCCAGGTGCCTTCGTATGTTGTATCGAAGAGCCCGCTTAGCGCCTGGTGCTGTTCCGGATTGAACTCCCACAAATTAAATGCCCGTTCTTGGCATGGGAGGATCCGCCGGATGAGCATGACTTGGACCACGTCGATGAGCCTGAGCCTATTGCTCACCATCTTCTTGATACATGCTCGGAGTCCCGTCACCTCCACCGGATTCCCCCACTGCAAGCCCTTCTCTTTCCACGAGGTGAGCTGCGTGGGGATGCCAGATCTAAATTCGGGGGCCGCCGCCCATGTGGATTTGCGCGGCTCGGTGATGTAAAACCACCCCGATTGCCACCCCTTGACGGAGTCCACGAAGGTCCCTTCCAGCCAAGGGACGTTGGGCAATTTGCCCAACATGGCGCCTCCGCATTCCGCTTGCGTACCCTTCAGAACCTTCGGCTTGACGTTGAAGGTCTTGAGCCACAGGCCGAAGTGGGGCCGGATGCAGAGGAAGGCCTCGCACACGACGATAAACGCCGAGATGTTGAGGATAAAGTTCGGCGCCAGATCTTGGAAATCCAGGCCGTAGTAAAACATGAGCCCCCGGACAAATGGATGGAGCAGAAAGCCCAGTCTGCGGAGGAAGTGGGGGAGGAAGACGACCCTCTCATGAGGCCCGGGGGTAGGGATGAGCTGCCCCTCGTCGGGCAGCCGATGCGCGATATCGCCGGAAAGGTATCCGGCGCTGCGCAGCTTGGTGATGTCCTCCTCCTTGACGGTGGAGGCTAACCATTTACCTCCCGCTCCAGACATATTCGAAGAAGGTCGAGGCGAGATGCGCGAGCATGGGCGTTGGAGCTTGAGTTCGCGGGGATGGATAAGCAAAGGAGGAAGAAGGCGTAGGTGAGAAGGTGAATCCTTATCCCTTATATATAGGCGGACAAAACTATACGTCCCCCACCAGCCTGGTAAAACTCGTTTATCTCCCAAGCGCCACCATCAATGGCGCGGTTGGGTTACCCACGCACGTATTGATGAGAATCCCGGAATAAGGGGAACACGATCTTTGCTTCGACAAGACGTGCCAAGGAAACCGCTTCGCTAAACATGCTGAGGTGGTATAGTCATTCAAACAAAGACCTGGTGGCGGTGTGATGTCACGCCGCATAATATGTCAGCAGATTGAGCTAAGTGTACATTTTATTCTCTCTACGGTGGAATGTGGAATTTATTTTGCAGAGCCGGACACTATCCTGGTGTTCATGATCTTCTCTGGATTATTCAAGGGAGGAACCCGCCTTGCAATGCCGAACATTATGCACGCCGGACTTATCGTCATTGAAGACTGGTTCAGGGGCTACTGAGGGAGTCCTGGACTAGGGGGTGTCCGGATAGCCGGACTATCATTATCCGCCGGACTCCAAGACTATGAAGATACAAGATTGAAGACTCCGGCTCGTGTCCGGATGGTACTTTCCTTGGCGTGGAAGGCAAGCTTCACGATACGGATATGTAGATCTCCTACCATTGTAACCGACTCTATGTAACCCTAGCCCTCTCTGGTGTCTATATAAACCGGAGGGCTTTAGTCCGTAGGACAACATACATTACAACAATCATACCATAGGCTAGCTTCTAGGGTTTAGCCTCCTTGATCTCGTGGTAGATCTACTCTTGTACTACCCATATCATCAATATTAATCAAGCAGGACGTAGGGTTTTACCTCCATCGAGAGGGCCCGAACCTGGGTAAAAACATTGTGTCCCTCGTCTCCTGTTACCATCCGCCTAGACGCACAGTTCGGGACCCCCTACCCGAGATCCGCCGGTTTTGACACCGACACTCGTTCAGACCGAGTCACAGTTCGGTGGCACCGAGACTGCTAGGGTTTCACAAAGTTCTAAAATCGGTCACACCGATTAGCAATTCTCGGTCAGACTGAGAGTTACTAGTGCAATGGCGTTAGCCGAATCGGTGGGACCGAGTGTCGTGGTTCTAAGTCTGACAGTAGAAAGGGGGGTAGGTATGGAGAGGCAAGATCCTAGCTATGGAGTAGTTGTAAACACAAAGGATGTACGAGTTCAGGCCCTTCTTGGAGGAAGTAACAGCCCTACGTCTCGGAGCCCTGAGGCAGTCGAGTGGATTATATGTATATGGATTACAGGGGTGCGAACCCTTTACACTGAGGAGGGGGGTGGCTTATATAGTGTCTGCCAGACCCCTCTGGCCCTCAGTTATGCAGGGTTTAAAGTACATTAAGGCTAGGCGTTACTGGTAACGCCTTACATAAAGTGTCCTAAATGCCATAAAGACTACTTAATTACAGACCGTTTGGCTGCAGAGTGGCTCATGATCTCCTGGCGGTCGAGTGAGTCTTCATAGTTGAGTCCTTTGAGTCCGTCGAGTGAAGTCCCTCTTGGTCGACTGGAATGCAGTTTCTTCTGAGGGTGTCCTTGGGAAGGGTACTTAGGACAGGTCTATGACCCTACCCTAGGTACATGACTTCATCATTAGCCCCCGAATGGATCGAGGTTTGAGTGAGAAAGGAGTTGATGATATTTCTGACTTGCTTTTGTGTTCTGAACATGTATCATCTTGGACCAATAATCTTTTTGTTGATAACAACAACTTTTCTTTCACTCGCCTTGATCCATTCTTCTCTCCCGTCGAGTGAACTTTTGAACTTAGTAAACTTCCGAGCGACGAATTGCAGGAAATCTCTCGTCTGACAGATTGATCTGCTGTTAGCGGATTTCGTGGGATCTGAATTTTGGGAAGCGCGCGAAGCGGGGCGGACCGCGACGCTCGGATGGGATAGGGCATAGACGCCTCGATTCCCGTGACACCTTTTTCGCCACGTATCGCGTACGCGCGACTGTTTCGGGATGTGATTGGATTGCTTGGGCCCACTTGTCATCCACTTGGAAGTGTCCTTATGAAATGTGCCCGGCGAGGGTTTTTGAACAGTACCTCTCCATTCTTCCTCCTGCCCTCTCCCTCTCCGCCCGCCGCGCCTGTTCTCGCCCTTGCCCATCCACTCCTCGTGCGCTTCGTCGGCGACAATGGTGAAGGAGAAGACGGCGGCTTTGGAGCGCGTGAAGAAGGCGACAGCGACGGGGAAGGCGAAAGGGCGAGCGCCCAGTCGGGGCGGATCCTCGTCCAGGTCCCGCCTGCCGCATGGCTGGGTACAAGGGGATTGGATCCGCTCGACCATCACCGAGATGGATCTCACTGAGATGGCCAACGAGGGCTTGATCCCTCACGGGGCGGCGAGGCTCCCGGGGAATGAGTGGCAACCACAGCCGCAGGAGGGTGAGTGCGTCCTTCTGGCTACTCACGTCGACCGTGGATTCTCCTTGCCTCCGAGTGTTTTCTTCCGTGGTTTCTTGAATTTCTTTGGGGCGCAACTTCACCATTTCAATCCAAATTCCATCGCCTACCTTGCTGCCTTCGTGTCCATGTGCGAGAACTTCCTGGGCTGCCGACCGCATTGGGGTCTCATCAAGCACATATTCACTTGCCGCTCACAGACTGTGAAAAAGGCGAGTCCGGATGACGATAGGACTAAGGTTATTCAGATGTGTGGGGGTCTTGGGATTCAGATGAGGAGCAAGAGTACTTTTCCGGCCATGACTCTTCCTGAGTCGGTCAGAGGGTGGCAGTCGACTTGGTTCTACTGCCAAGACGAGTCGACGCCGGGGTAGTCGACTGGTCTACCTCAGTTTTCCATGGACCGAGTGAACAAGCCCTCTTCTCTGAAGGTGCTCCCCGAGGAGAAAGCCCAAGTGAAGATGTTGATGGAGCATGTAGTCCAGCTAGTTCGGGAAGGAGTGACGGGTATGGACCTTCTGGAGGTCTTCCTTAGGCGGTGCATCCAACCACTTCAGTACCGAGGCCATTGTATGTGGCTGTACTGTGGAACCGAGGATGAAACTCGGGTCCATCCAGAAGCAGTCGACGACGCCACACTGGAGAGGTGGATGGCCGCGATCACAGGGAATAAAGACAACCCTCGAGGAGCCAGGAGGATCCCGCCACTTGACCATTCTTACACTCTAGACACGGTATGCTCACTTTATCTCCAATTGTAATCTTGCCATACTTATTCTGCTTTTGCTGCAATTTGGTCGATTGATCTTTGTTTTGCTGTCTGTCAGGCCACCACCGAACTATACTCGATGCCCAATGGAGCACAGACGCCGACTGAAGAGGAGGAAGGAAGTGGGGGCGAAAGCCAAGAGGACTGGGATTCGGACGCTGCTGATGATGATGAAGATGATGACTCTGATGGGGAGGAAGAAGAGGAGGAGGAGGAGGAAGTTGCATCGCCTCGCTCGGAAAGACGCTCGAAGCTCGTCCATGA
Source organism: Triticum timopheevii (assembly GCA_963921465.1). NCBI lineage: Eukaryota > Viridiplantae > Streptophyta > Magnoliopsida > Poales > Poaceae > Triticum > Triticum timopheevii. The sequence continues at coordinate 575,072,077 of OY997264.1, read as the reverse complement.
CCCTGCAACCGAGCGTGGTAAGGGGGTCGCAACTGTCGTTCAGTCGACCAAGCGTCCTCGAACCACTTCTCCAGCGCCAACCGAGAAAGCTCCGAAGCAATCCAGGGTGGCACTATCGAAGCCGGCCAAGGTCTTGCCGAAGATGAAGGTGGCGATCCCCACTATCTCAGGGTAATGATGCTACTTGAGTTTTTCTGCTCCCCATGAAATTATTCTTGGTCGACTTATGAATCATCCGACTGACTTCTGGAACCGCAGCGCTGCTACTTCTGATACTTCGGCCAGGGCTGACGATCATGAGATGGAAGAGGCCGCCACTTCAAAACCTGGTATGACTTTCATCATTCTGTCTTCAGTCGATTGAATTTTTGTCTCTAATTTTTGATTCTTTTCCATAGATCCGTCTAATGTCGTTATTACCCTTCCTGACGACGACGATGAGGAACCACTGAAGCAAAGGAGGAGCAGGAAAACGTCTGCTGGCAAGGCGACTCAGAACGTGCCGGCGCCCGAGACATTGGTCGCGGAGGGAGAGAACACCACTCGGCCCACCGCAACTTTCGCGGTGCCGTTGACGAGTGCTCACCCCACGTCGTCGAGTGCTGCACAGCCTTCACTCTTCTCGACCTACTACGTCCCAAAGGATCAAGCCAGTGCTGCGAAAGAAGCGATACGCCAGGCGGGAGTCATGATGGAGCAAGTGAAGGCCATCCGAGAAGCCAGCCAGGCAGCCTATGATGCCAGTTCCGCTCTTCAAAGTAACATTCAGGTCAGTCGGTCATCGCCTGTTCTGTTAGGATATGATATCTGAAAATTCTTCTTTCTGAAATCCGTAGTAATTGTCCTACACCCACTAGGTGTGTCGATTGGAATTCCGGGTTAGTGGGGGCACGCTGAGTGCACCCACTGGGTGTAGTCCCCGAGGCTATGGTGGACTGCTGGCAGTCGACCATAGGCTTTATAAGTTAAGTTTTTTCTTCATTCGACTAGGTCGAATGGACTTCCCAAACTGGTGGGGGCACGCTGAGTGCACCCACTGGGTGTAGTCCCCGAGACTGTGGTCGACTGCTGGCAGTGGACTACAGTCTGAAGAGCATCTCCTGTTTTTTTTTACTGGTCGACTGGTCGACTCTTGACTTGATAGAACTAGGTCGACGGGTCGACTCTTGACTTGATAGAACTAGTGGGGGCACGCTGAGTGCACCCACTGGGTGTAGTCCCCGAGACTATGGTCGAATGTTTTGCATTCGGCTGTAGTCTTAGAAACTTATGATTTTTCCTTAGTTACTCAGAAGTGAATTGTTTTTGACATTTTGTCGATTGGTTCTTCGTAGAAATCCTGTGACCTCGCGGCTCGCTACATTGAGTTGGAAAACAAACACATCCAACTCGAGCTTGATCTGAAGCTGGCCCAGGAGAATTTATCGAAGGCGAAGGAGGAAGCCAAAGGTATGTTTGGTGAGGCTTCGACGACTGCTTTTGCCCCTCATTTGTTTCATAGTCTAACCTTGCTGTAACTTTGCAGGCAAAGTGAAGGAGGCCCAGAAGAAGAAAGACCTTGAGTTGGCTGCGATGCAGAAAACAGCTTTAGAGAAGACCAATCTAGCAGATGAGAAGTTGGCTTCGGTCACTAAGCTTGAAGAAGAAAACACCAATCTGAAAGCTGCCCTTGATGCCGCCAACAAAGAGGTCAGTCGACTGAAAAGTGATAAGATTGCTCTGAGTGACAAGGCCAGTGAGTTGGTGGGGAAGAAGAACGATCTGGAGGCTTATCTGGGCGGACTCGCCAAGAAGCTGTTCCTCATGCTCGAAGGTAATCTTTTGCACCAAACAGGTATTTCAACTGTGATCTTTCCATTCGACTGTTGTCTTGACTCGGTGGTTGTGTTTGCAGAATTTTGTCAAAACTTTGAAGAGGAGACTGGTCGACTGGAGCCTAACCTGGACCCCATCAACTCTCCGGTGAATGATGAAGTCGCTATGAACGTGCTCCGGCTCGAATCTCGTGTTGCTGCCGTTGTTGATTATCTCGCAAGGCTGAAGGTCGCCACTTCCCGCATCAACGCTACGCTCTGGCCCAGGGAGACGCTCCAGAATGACCCTGAGTCTCTGATGACTCGACTGAACACAGTCCCAAGTCAAGTGCAGGAGTGGGAGAAATCCTCTGCCAGGTGTGGCGCAGATTTTGCTCTATCTCTGGCCCGAGTCCATTGCAAGGATGCACGAGAAGACAAGTTGGCGGCTCTTCGGGTGACTCACACCAAGAAGCACGATTTCCGTTCCTTCATGGAGACCTTCATCGCCGCTGCCACTCGGATTGCTGATGGAATCAACCTCGACGAGTTTGTTGCGCCTTCCAGCCCTCCACAGGAGGGGTAAAAAACTTCTTGAGCTCGACACTTTAAATTTGCCTTGATATGCCGAGTGATTTTGTAACCGTCAAACCTTAACAGGCCTAGCGCCTGAGCACTTTTGATTCCGTTAGGTATCTATCCGAACTTGGATTCGACGTTTGAATATGCTTGTATTTGGTTTTGAGATGTCTTTTGCAGGTTAAAGCGAGATGCTTATTGCAATCGGCTTGTTCTCCAATTCGCTTAGGCAGGCACTGGGCTGTAGCTAAGCCTCCGAGTGGGAGGTCTGCTCTCCACTCGGTAGGATTTTCAAAACTTAGGCGAGCACTGGGCTGCAGCTAAGCCCCCGAGTGGGAGGTCTGCTCTCCACTCGGTAGGATTTTCAAAACTTAGGCAAGCACTGGGCTGCAGCTAAGCCCCCGAGTGGGAGGTCTGCTCTCCACTCGGTAGGATTTTCAAAACTTAGGCGAGCACTGGGCTGCAGCTAAGCCCCCGAGTGGGAGGTCTGCTCTCCACTCGGTAGGATTTTCACGTTGTACTTGTGGCGTAGCTCGGAGGAGAGGGTCGCAGTCGACCTGCACCTCGTCTTCCTTGCGACCGCACGTTGTACTTGTGGCATAGCTCGGAGGAGAGGGTCGCATTCGACCTGCACCTCGTCCTCCTTGCGACCGCACATTGTACTTGTGGCGTAGCTCGGAGGAGAGGGTCGTAGTCGACCTGCACCTCGTCCTCCTTGCGACCGCACGTTGTACTTGTGGCGTAGCTCGGAGGAGAGGGTCGCAATCGACCTGCACCTCGTCCTCCTTGCGACCGCACGCTGTACTTGTGGCATAGCTCGGAGGAGAGGGTCGCAGTCGACCTGCACCTCGTCCTCCTTGTGACCGCACGTTGTACTTGAACTTAGGCGAGTACTTAGACTGCAGCTAAGCCTCCGAGTGGGAGGCTGGCTCACCACTCGGTAGGATTTTATTGAAACTTAGGCGAGTACTTGGACTGCAGCTAAGCCGCCGAGTGGGAGGCTGGCTCACCACTCGGTAGGATTTTATTGAAACTTAGGTGAGTACTTGGACTGCAGCTAAGCCCCCGAGTGGGAGGTCTGCTCTCCACTTGGTAGGATTTTATTGAACTTAGGCGAAACGGATTCGCAGCTAAGCCCCCGAGTGGGAGACAGGCTCGCCACTCGGTAAGGATTTTTTTTACAAACTTAGGCGAAATGGATTCGCAGCTAAGCCACCCACTGAGGGGAAATTTTACTGAACAAATAAAAGTGACAAAAATCATTGGGGAAATTATGACACTATTATCTTACAAAACACGAACTACAGAAGTACTTTTATTACAACTCATCCGAGTGAAAACTTAAGTGTAAAATGGGCGGAGCAGATCCGCGTTCCAAGCTCGGGGCTCGTCAAAGTTGTGCTTGACGTTGTAGAGGCGGTACGCTCCATTGTGGAGAACCTTGGTGACGATGAAGGTTCCTTCCCAAGAAGGAGCAAGCTTGTGTGATTTCTGCTGATCCACTCGGAGAACCAAATCTCCTTCCTGGAAGGCTCGATTCTTCACGTTTTTGGCGTGGAAGCGACGCAAGTCCTGTTGGTAGATGGTCGATCGGATCAGAGCCATCTCCCTTTCTTCCTCTAGAAGGTCGACTGCATCCTGTCGCGCTTGTTCTGCTTCAGCTTCGGTGTAGAGCTCGACTCGAGGAGCATTGTGGAGTAGATCACTCGGTAACACCGCTTCAGCTCCATAGACCAAGAAGAATGGAGTTCTTCCAGTCGACCGATTAGGCATGGTCCTTAGACCCCACAGCACCGAGGGAAGTTCGTCGACCCATGCCCCAGCCGCATGCTTGAGGTCACGCATCAGTCGGGATTTCAATCCTTTGAGGATCAAGCCATTGGCTCGCTCCGCTTGTCCATTCGACTGGGGATGGGCGACTGAAGCATAGTCGACTCGAGTGCCCTGAGATGTGCAGAACGCCTTGAATTCTTCCGAATCGAAGTTTGATCCATTGTCAATGATGATGCTGTGCGGGACTCCATATCTGAAAATCAGTTCTCTGATGAAGCTGACAGCAGTACCGGCGTCGAGGTTCTTGATGGGTTTAGCCTCAATCCACTTGGTGAACTTGTAGACTGCTACCAGTACATGTGTGAAACCGCTTCGTCCTGTTCTCAAGGGACCAACCATATTCAAACCCCATACTGCGAAGGGCCAGACGAGTGGAATGGTCTTCAGAGCTGATGCAGGCTTGTGTGACATGTTGGAGTAAAATTGGCATCCTTCACACTTATCTACTATTTCTTTTGCCATTTCATTCACCCTTGGCCAATAAAATCCAGCTCGGTATGCTTTGGCCACAATGGTCCAAGAGGACCCATGATGGCCACAGGTCCCCGAGTGGATGTCATCAAGGATTATTCGACCTTCTTCTGGCGTTATGAACTTCTGACCAACTCCAGTCGCGCTCTCTCTGTACAACTGTCCTTTGATCACAGTAAAGGCCTTGGATCGACGGACGATCTGTCGAGCCTCTTCCTCGTCCTCCAGGTGCTCTTTTCTCAGGATGTACGCGATGTATGGAACCGTCCAGTCGGGTGTGATCACTAAAACCTCCATGACCAAGTCGACCACTGCTGGGATCTCAACCTCAGTCGGATCTGTGGCACTCTTGGGCTGCGGAGCTTCTTCGATGAAAGGATCTTCTTTGACTGAAGGAGTATGGATATGCTCCAAGAACACATCGCTGGGAATGGCTTCTCTCTTGGAACCTGTCTTCGCCAAATCATCAGCCGATTGATTCTTCAGTCGGGGTATATGATGGAGCTCTAACCCCTCAAACTTCTTTTCCAGCTTCCTCACTGCATTGCAGTATCCAGTCATGGCTGGGCTTCTAACGTCCCACTCCTTCATCACTTGGTTGACCACCAAATCTGAGTCGCCATAAACCATAAGGCGTCGGACACCGAGTGAAATGGCCATGCGCAACCCATACAAAAGGGCCTCGTATTCTGCCTCATTGTTGGAGGAATCAAAGTGAATCTGGAGCACATATCTGAGCTTATCTCCTCTGGGGGAAACCAGGACAACCCCAGCACCGGAACCATTTAACATCTTAGAGCCATCAAAGAACATGGTCCAATGCTCCGAGTGAACTTGAGTCGGCTGCTGTTGTTCAATCCACTCGGTAAGGAAATCTGCTATTGCTTGGGACTTAATGGCTTTCTTTGCCTCAAATTTGATATCAAGGGGAAGGAGTTCAATTTCCCATTTTGCCACTCGACCAGTTGCATCTCTGTTGTGCAGAATCTCTGAAAGTGGAGCTTCCTTGACGACTGTAATGGAATGATCAGAGAAGTAATGAGCAACCTTCTTTGTGGTCATGTAGATCCCATACACAAGCTTCTGATAATGAGGATATCTTTGCTTTGATGGAGTCAAAACTTCAGACAGATAGTACACTGGGCGCTGAACTTTGAAGGCTTTCCCTTCTTCTTCCCGCTCGACCGTAAGTACAGTACTGACGACTTGTCCCGTGGCTGCAATATAAAGCAACAGAGGCTCTTTGCTGATTGGAGCAGCAAGCACCGGCTGGGTGGAGAGCAGAGCTTTTAGCTCGGCAAACGCTGCATCAGCTTCTGGAGTCCACTCGAACTTGTCTGCCTTCTTCATCAGTCGGTAAAGAGGCAATGCCTTTTCACCGAGTCGTGAGATGAATCGACTTAATGCGGCCAAGCATCCAGTAAGTTTCTGGACATCGTGCACCCGCACGGGGCGTTTCATTCGGAGTATAGTGCCGATTTTTTCTGGGTTAGCGTCGATTCCTCGTTCGGAAACGAGAAAACCGAGTAACTTGCCACCAGGAACTCCGAATGTGCACTTTGATGGATTGAGCTTGATATCATACCTCCTGAGGTTGGCAAATGTTTCGGTGAGGTCAGTCAGCAGGTCGGAACCCTTTCACGACTTGACCACGATATCATCCATGTACGCTTCCACATTCCGACCGATTTGAGTGAGTAGACACTTCTGAATCATTCGCATGAACGTGGCTCCGGCATTCTTGAGGCTGAATGGCATGGTGACATAGCAGAAGCACCCAAATGGAGTGATGAAAGCTGTTTTGATCTCATCGAGTCCGTACAGACGGATCTGATGGTACCCGGAATAGGCGTCTAAAAAAGACAATCTCTCACATCCCGCAGTCGAGTCGACAATTTGATCGATGCGCGGGAGAGGAAAATGATCTTTCGAGCAGGCCCGATTGATGTGCTTGAGATCAATGCACATGCGGAGTGACTTGTCCTTCTTGGGAACCATTACAACATTGGCGAGCCACTCGGAGTGATATATCTCTCGGATAAACTCTGCTGCCAATAGTCGAGCCACTTCCTCGCTAATGGCCTTTCTCTTCTGGACAGCGGACCGTCGAAGATGCTCTTTGACTGGTTTTGCTGTTGAATCGACTCTAAGGCGATGCTCAGCCAGTCCCCTGGGAACACCCGGCATGTCAGCTGGCTTCCATGCAAACATGTCCTAGTTCTCATGGAGGAACTGGATGAGCGCTTCTTCCTATTTAGGGTCGAGTGTTGTGGACATATGGGTCGGAGCTGCATTGGGATCGGTCGGGTGAATGTGAACGGGCTTTGTCTCACCGGACGACTGAAACGCTGATTCGGTAGCAGGCTTCTTAGCCCGCAACAAATCACTCGGGTCTGCATTTTTCTTATACCCTTCAAACTCGACTGTTGTCACCTGGGAGTCGGCAATTTTCGAGCCTTTATGGAAACACTCTTCTGCTTTTTTCCGATCACCAGTGATAGTGATCATGCCTTTGGGGCCAGGCATCTTTAGCTTGAGGTACACATAACATGGTCGAGCCATGAATCGTGCGTAAGCTGGTCTTCCCAAAATAGCGTGGTAAGCACTCTGAAACTCTACAACTTCCAAATGTCAGCTTCTCTTTGCGGAAATGCTTCGAGTCACCGAACACCACGTCTAGAGCTATCTGTCCGAGTGACTCAGCCTTCTTTCCAGGTATAACTCCATGAAAACTCATGTTGCTGGTGCTCAGTCGGGACATCGGAATGCCCATTCCTTTTAGCGTGTCCGCATACAACAAATTCAGTCCACTACCACCATCCATTAGCACCTTCGTCAGTCGAGTGCCTTCGACGACCGGGTCAACCACCAAAGCTTGCCTCCCAGGGGTGGCTATATGAGTCGGGTGATCGGACTGGTCGAATGTAATGGGAGTTTGTGACCATCTCAGATAACTTGGCGTTGCCAGGGCGACCATGTTCACCTCACGGTTAATAACCTTCAGTCGGCTCTTGCTTTCTACATTTGCAAAGATCATCAGAGTGGAGTTAACATGAGGATATCCTTCCTCACTGTCCTCCTTGTCTTCGGCTTTGTCCGACTCCTTTTCCTTGTCCTTGGGTTGTTTACCTTGGAACTGCTGGATCAGGAGCCTACACTGCCGAGTGGTATGCTTCGGGTAAATGAAATTACCCTCTTCATCTTTCTTCGTGTGGATGTGACACGGCAGATCCATCACATCATTTCCTTCTTTATCCTTCACCTTCTTGGGGTTCCAGGATCCTTTGGGTTTTCCTTTGAACTTGCCCTGAGTCACGGCCAGAGCCTCTCCAGGAGCCGCTGGTTCGGCTTTCCATTTCTGCTTCCGGCTGGAGTTTCCCTTCTCCGACTGACTCGGCTTGTACTTGTCGCTCCGGAGTCGGTCCTCCTCTTCGCCGTTGGCATACTTGGTAACAATTTCCATCATCCGACTCAGGGTCATATCTCCGGTCCGACCAAACTTCAAACTTAATTCTCTGTTCTTAACACCATCCTTGAAGGCGCAGACTGCCTGATGATCAGACACGTTCTCCACGGTATGATGCAAAGTGATCCATCTCTGAATATACTCTCTTAAGGTCTCATTCAACTTCTGCACACAAACTTGCAGCTCTGTCAATCCAGCTGGTCACTTGCAAGTTCCCTCGAATGTTCTGACGAACACTCGGGAAAGATCTTCCCAAGTGTAAATGCTGCTAGGAGTTAGCTGATTCAACCACGCCCTGTCCGAACCTTCCAACATGAGTGGTAAATGCTTCATAGCCACTTCATCATTTCCACCACCAATCTGCACCGCCACTCGGTAGTCTTCAAGCCAAGTTTCAGGCTTAGACTCACCGGTGAACTTGCTGACTCCAGTTGCCAACCTGAAGTTGGGGGGAATCACCGCAGCTCTGATAGCCCTGCTGAAACATTCCGGACCAGAAACATGCACTCGGCTGCTAGTGGGCGCATCTCTGTCGTGGCCACCTCGATGAGCTCTGTTCCGATCGACCAAGCCTTGCACGATGATGGATCGCGCGTCAAAGCCTAGTTCCCTGGGGTCGACCGGAGCTCTTCGTCCCACACTGAGCTGACGCCTGTCATCTTGCTGCCGATGAGCGTAAGATCCATCCCTCGGGGGAGGAGTGGGCACTCGACGCCTATCATCATGATCGTGTCGGTCACCATATTGGTCTCGTCGATTCTCGCGTCCTTCACGCCGCGGAGGCGATCTGGGGCTGTGAGCCGACTGAACCGTATTCACAGCGACGGATCGACTGTGAATCCTGTTGCGTGACTGTGACACGGCTGAATTCTGATCTCCTGCTGCCCGGAGCAAATCTCTAATCTGCATCAAGCCTCTGCCAGCCTCCGACTGAGAGGGCTGAATTGACTCTGCTATACGGGTTGCAGCTGCTAAATTCTGAATCGGGGTTCGATATACCTGAGTCGGCGGGAAGAATTGACGTCGACTGGAGTCGGGCACTCGTTGCCGTGCACGCTCGTTGAGTGCTCACTGGAGGTTCTCCAGACGAGCGCGTTCAGCCAAGTTGGCCAAACGTGCCTCCTCCAAGGCGCGAGCTTTAGGGGTTTCTCCTGCGATGGGAGTATGCAGGGCATCCATGTTCCTGCGGTGAAGTTCTTCCCTTTGCAGGGAGTTAAGTGGCTCGGGCTGATATTCCTCATGGACTTGAGCGGGGTCGCCTCCACCGTCCACCCCATCGCCGCGGGGGAAGCTGGGAGGGCTACGAGGCCCGTTGACCATCAAGACCTCCGCCGCTGGATCGCTGCTGTCGCACTCGGATGCGGTCTCTACGGAGCCAGTCGACAGATCGAACAGGCCATAGAGAGATTAGTCGGGCTCGATTGCCGCGACTTGGGTGATGGCCGACTGGCGGGCCACTGCGTGCCTTACCCACCGCTGGAGCCTCGACCGACCAGAGCTCTTGCGCTGGCGGGAGACAGGGAGGGTGGACGATAAGGGAGTCGACCGATATGGAGTCGACGGTTGCCGCAGCAGAACGCCACGGACACATGCGCGAAAATGCGTCACACCGCGGATGGGGAGCGCATCAACGTCGAGTGGAGCCTCCTGGAGCCAAGCGGAGTCGTCGGCGATGAAGGTGAGCGCGCCGAGACGGATCTCGCGGTCCTCGACCAAAACTCCACCAGAAACCATGATGAAGACAATTGGAACAATTGCAACTTCTCCAGAAATCGCTAAGACACCAGCCCCAAGGTGGGCGCCAACTATCGTGGTTCTAAGTCTGACAGTAGAAAGGGGGGTAGGTATGGAGAGGCAAGATCCTAGCTATGGAGTAGTTGTAAACACAAAGGATGTACGAGTTCAGGCCCTTCTCGGAGGAAGTAACAGCCCTACGTCTCGGAGCCCTGAGGCGGTCGAGTGGATTATATGTATATGGATTACAGGGGTGCGAACCCTTTACACTAAGGAGGGGGGTGGCTTATATAGTGTCTGCCAGACCCCTCCGGCCCTCAGTTATGCAAGGTTTAAAGTACATTAAGGCTAGGTGTTACAGGTAACGCCTTAGATAAAGTGTCCTAAATGCCATAAAGACTACTTAATTACAGACCGTTTGGCTGCAGAGTGGCTCTTGATCTCCTGGCGGTCGAGTGAGTCTTCATAGTCGAGTCCTTCGAGTCCGTCGAGTGAAGTCCCTCTTGGTCAACTGGAATGGAGTTTCTTCTGAGGGTGTCCTTGGGAAGGGTACTTAGGACAGGTCTATGACCCTACCCTAGGTACATGACTTCATCACCGAGTTTTTTAACTCGGTGGGTCCGAGATGGTTTCGGCGGAAACCTAACCCTAAATTTTCAAATCGCATCTATACTAAGGATTGTTTTGACTGGATAGAGGTGTTTCAATCCTGGCAAGAATCATAATGAACACAATGTGCTGAGAATCAGACGAGGATAGCACTGTGATCGAGTTCATACCCTAGTTTGGCGATGAACTCGCTACGGCGGCAACGACGGAGATGAAATCCGTTGACAGCGGCAGAGACCAGTGACAGGAGGCGGCTGGCCACGAAGTTGACGATCCGGAGACCTAGAAGGCAGAGCGAGCTATGCGCGGGCGAAGAGGTTTGGAGAAAGTTTTCCAAATTTTTGCCCGTGTGAATATATAGCCCGACCCTGTCGGAGTGACCGAGTGGAACGACTCGGTGGCACCGAGATGCATAACTGTTGACAGTTACAGCAACTCGGTGTGACCGAAAAGTTCAAATCGGTTGCACCAAGATTGAAAACATAGATCGACTTAGTGATCTCGGTGTGACCGAAATGGAAGAATCGGTCAGACCGAAAAGCACAAATAAGTTTTGGAAGTTTAAGTCCATGACGAATCGGGGACTCCGAGTGCTCCTCACACAGAGTGGTTCGAATCTGACTTGATCAAATTTTGTGATGTAGCATGAAAAGAGTTTGAGAAGAGAAAAGCATAGTTAGCTGGAGAAGGTTCTTAGGCATTCTTGTCCATCCACTTGGCCAAAGAAAAAGAAACCAATCAACCAAAACAACAAGTGGATGTCCTCGAATGAGTAAAGTATGCAACCAACATGCTCACACAATAAAATGGCAAATGAAATATGTGGCAAAGCATGCACAACCAATTCTAGCATCTATCAAACAATTGGCGATGACTAGGTCATCTATATATGAGTATATTGACTTAGGAGTCAAATGAGAACATTTTGATCATAGGTCATACTCATCGTTTAAGCTCAAGTGGGGTTACCACTTTTACATAATGCATTGATGTGTTCACATCATTAGAGTTGCTTTGACTCAATTCTTAGAGTTAAGCTCCCCCTAGATGTGAGATCCCCCCTTAGAGGGATGAACTAACCTTGGGTTTTGTCGATGATGACTTCATGTAGGTGTTGAAGATGTGGATGCTCAATGTTGATGTAGATCATTTGGAGCAATCCTTTGGAGTGAGTTGCACTTTCAATACCTACATGGGTTTGTCCCACAAGGAACAAACAAGAATATCCATAGACATAGAGTGATGCACACACAAGATGATGTCCATGAAAACATTAAGTTACCTTGTCCCTTGCCTTACCAACATGAGGGTTTGTGACTCCTTGAACTAGTGCAAGATATGGAAGTTGATTGCACTTGTCCTTGCCATAATGATATGAGTGAAGAATGTTGGCAGAGTCACCCTCAAGAACTCTCTAGTTCTTCTTCTTCAGGATCCACATCATCTTGATGGGAATGCTTGGAGTTGTAGTTGTACTTGATGAAGTAGAACTTGACGTAGTCTTGGGAACCCACTTGACCAAGGCCTTAGGTGCTTCTTTAAATGCATAAATCTCCTCTTGAAGCTTGTCCTTGCCTTTGTTCTTGTGGTCTTGTGGTGGAAGATCGTCTTGTGCTTGTGTTCCCTTGAAGGAAGTAGGATCATACTTCTCTTGTTGAGGAACAAACTTCGTCTTGGGGTATTGATCTTCTTCCCACTCAACTCCATTGGCATTGAACTTTCATTCAAAACCAACACCTTGTTTCTTCCGGTGCCTTCCTTGCTTGCGTACAATTTCCTCGAATTGCTTACTCCCGGCAAGGCTCTTGTATACACCTTTCTCTATAATTCCCTTCAATAAGCTATTTTCTTGCTCAAGTGTAACTTGGCTAAGAGAATCATTAGTGGAATCAAGAGAACTACTAGAAGCAACAATATTTGATTTGGCATTATTATTGTTACTACTAGAGGAAGAATCTTTCTTGTTCTTGTTACTAGACTTGACTTGAGGCATGTAAGTAGATAAGAGTAAACGCTTGGCAATGTAAGAAGAACTTTTCTTACGGAGATCATCATTGATTGCCTTTAAGAACTCATGCTCTTGCTCAAGATTGAGCTTTTCAAAGCGTAACTTCTCATGAGCCCTTAAAAGTTCTCGATGATCTTCGAAGATAGTTTCATGAGCTAACTTAAGAGTGTTTAGTTCTTTAGTTAGAAGCTCAATCTTCTCCTTATCATTGTCATTCGTTTTATCTTGATTAGCATGATTAATTGAAGTTTCATCATAGTATTCATCACTAGAGTTGTCAATAAGTAAATCATCATCACCTAACAAGTCATCTTCATCACTATTAAAATCAACATACTTGGGGTGTGTTACCTTAGGACCTTTGGCCATGAAGCATCTTCCAATTCCTTCATTTGGTGAATCAAATATGTCGTAGGAGTTGGTTGACACAAGTGCTAGACCGACAACACCTTCATCTTGAGTATATTCGGAGTCGGAGTGATAGCTTCTCTCGGAGTGATTGTCGGAGTCAGAGCCGGATACCCGTTCACCAACATGAGCTTGATGTTTTCGTTTTGTGTAGCTCTTTGTTGACTTGTCCTTCCTTTCTGAATCCTTGCTTCTCCGTGAGGGCCTTCATTCATAACAATCATCTCTACTCCTTCTCTCTCGTGGTGGTGATTCTTCTCTTCTACTTCTTCTTTTTGGAGAATCTTCTCTTCTTTTGTAGGGTGTCGTACACTCATTGGAATAGTGTTCGGGTCTCCCACAATTGTAGCAATTACGCTCTCGACTAGAAGATCTTTTGTCATTGTAGGACCTTGACTTAGAGCTTCTTTCTTTGCTTCTACTCTTGTAGAATTTGTTGAAGTTCTTCACCATTAAGCTCAATTCTTCATTGAAGGTTTGTTTCTCACTTGATGATGTGGGGGCTTCACATGAGGCTTTGTAAGCACCACTTGACTTGTTGTGTAGTTCCTCCTTATCCTTGAGTGACATCTCATGAGCAACAATTCTTCCAATGACTTCCGTTGGCTTGAGATCTTTCTAATTTGGCATCATTTGGATCAATGTGCACGCGGTATCATACTTTCCATCCAATGCTCTTAGGATCTTCTTGATGATGAATCTGTCGGTCATCTCTTCACTTCCTAAGCCGGCAATCTCATTTGTGATAAGAGCAAGCCTAGAGTATATTTCAGCGACACCTTCACCATCCTTCATTTTGAACTTGTCAAGCTGACTTTGGAGCACATCCAACTTGGATTCCTTGACGGAGTCGGTACCTTCATGCATATCAATCAAAGTATCCCAAATTTCCTTTGCATTCTCAAGACGGCTGATTTTGTTGAATTCTTCGGGGCACAAGCCATTGAAGAGGATATCACAAGCTTGAGCGTTGTATTGCAGCATCTTCAATTCTTCCGCACTAGCTTCACTGTTCGGCTCTCTCCCATCAAATAATTCACCTTGCAAGCCAATACACATAATAGCCCAAACAGCGGGGTTATGTCCGAGAATATGCATTTTCATCTTATGCTTCCAACTAGCAAAATTAGTGCCATCAAAGTAAGGACCTCTACGGTGATAATTTCCCTCGCTAGACGCCATACTCTCCTAGGTTGTGAAACCAAGGCTATGACCACCAAAAGCTATGGAAATCAAAGCAAATGGAGATCAAAGCTTTGATACCACTTGTAGGACCTTGTAGTATGTCTAGAAGGGGGGTGATTAGACTACTTGAGCAATTAAAAACTTAACCTTTTCCCAATTTTAGACTTTGGTAGATTTTAGCTATCTTTGGACAAGTCAAGCAATCTTCACACAATTCAAGCAAGCATGCAAAGAGTATATGAGCAGCGGAAATTAAAGCATGCAACTTGCAAGAATGTAAAGGGAAGGGTTTGGAGGATTCAAACGCAATTGGAGACACGGATGTTTTTGTCGTGGTTCCGATAGGTGGTGCTATCGTACATCCACGTTGATGGAGACTTCAACCCACAAAGGGTAACGGTTGCGCGAGTCCACGGAGGGCTCCACCCACGAAGGGTCCACGCAGAAGCAACCTTGTCTATCCCACCATGGCCGTCGCCCACGAAGGAATTGCCTCACTAGCGGTAGATCTTCACAAAGTAGGCGATCTCCTTGCCCTTACAAACTCCTTGGTTCAACTCCACAATCTTGTCGGAGGCTCCCAAGTGACACCTAGCCAATCTAGGAGACACCACTCTCCAAGAAGTAACAAATGGTGCGTTGATGATGAACTCCTTGCTCTTGTGCTTCAAATGATAGTCTCCCTGTCGGTGTCAAAACCGGCGGATCTCGGGTAGGGGGTCCCAAGCAGTGCGTCTTAGCATCAATGGTAACAGGAGGCAAGGGACACAATGTTTACCCAGGTGATGGATTCATGTACCTAGGGTAGGGTCATAGGCCTGACCTAAATGTCCTACCCAAGGACACCCTTAGAAGAGATCACCTTCCAGTCGACCAACGAGGAACCCACTCGACTAACTAGAAGGACTCGACCATGGAGATTCACTCGACCACCAGAAGGTCAGAAGGCACTCTGCACTGCAACAGCCTGTAATTGAATAGACTTAATGATAGTTAAGGCACTTTATGTGGGGCGTTACCAGTAACGTCCCAGACTCAATGTACTTAAATCCCTTCATTATGTGGGCTAGCAGGGGTCCTGGCGCACTCTATATAAGCCACCCCCCTCCACAGGCAGAAGGGTGCGCACTCTTGTAACACCTACACACATAATCCACTCGACCGCCTCAGGGCTCCGAGACGTAGGGCTTTTACTTCCTCCGAGAAGGGCCTGAACTCGTACATCGCTTGTGTTTACAACCTCTCCATAGCTAGGACCTTGCCTCTCCATACCTACCCCCCACTCTACTATCAGACTTAGAACCACGATAGTTGGCGCCCACCGTGGGGCCGGTGTTTTAGCAATTTTGTGGAGAAGTTGCAGTACTTCCAAGTACTTTCATCATGATGACTGCTGGGGTTTTGGTCGAGGGGCGCGAGATCCGTCTTGGCGCTCTCACCTTTGTTGCCGACGACTCCGCGTGGCTCCAGGAGGCTCCACTCGACGTTGATGCGCTCCCCGTCCGCGGTGCCATGCATTTTCGCGCATGTGTCTGCGGCGTTCTGCTGCGGCAACCGTCGGCCCCCTATCGGTCGACTCCTTTATCGGTCACCCGTCCGGTCTCCCACCAGCGCAAGCGCTCTGGACGGTCGAGGCTTCAGCGGTGGGTGAAGCACGTGGTGGCTCGCCAGACGGCCATCGCACAAGTTGCGGCAATCGAGCCCGACGAATCTCTCTACGGCCTGTTCGATCTGTCGACTGGCTCCGTAGAGACTGCATCCGAATGCAATACCAGTGAGCCAGCGGCGGAAATTCTCATGGTCGACGGGCCCCGCAGTCCTCCCGGCTTCGCCCATGGTGGCGGAGCGGGCGGTGGAGGTGACCCCGCACAAGACCACGAAGAGTACCAGCCCGAGACACTCGACTCTCTGCAGAGAGAAGAGCTTCGCCGCAGGAACATGGATGCCCTGCATACTCCCATTGCGGGAGAAACCCCCGAGGCTCGCGCCTTGGAGGAGGCATGTTTGGCCAATGTGGTTGAACGCGCTCGTCTGGAGAACCTTCAGCGAGCACTCGACGAGCGCGCGCGGCGACGAGTTCCCGAAGCCAGTCGACTCTTCCCGCCGACTCAGGTATACCGCACGCCAATTCAGAATTTAGCAGCTGCAACCCGTATAGCAGAGTCCATCTAGCCTTCACAGTCGGAAGCTGGGAGAGGCTTGATGCAGATCAGAGATTTGCTCCGAGCAGCGGGGGACCAGAACTCAGCCGTGTCGCAGTCGCGCAACAGAATTCACAGTCGATCCGTCGCTGCGAATACGGTTCAGTCGGCTCACAGTCCCAGATCGCCTCCGCGGCGGGAAGGGCACGACAACCAGCGAGATCAGTATGGAGATCGACGCGACCGAGATGACAGGCATCGAGTGCCCGTTTCCCCTCCGAGGGAAGGGTCTTACGCTCCTCGGCGACAGGATGACAGGCATCAGTTCAGTGCGGGGCGAAGAGTTCCAGTCGACCCCAGGGAACCAGGCTTCGACGGGCGATCCATTATCGTGCAAGGCTTGGTCGACTGGAACAGAGCTCATCGAGGTGGACCCGAGAGAGATGCACCCACGAGCAGTCGAGTGCATGTTTCTGGTCCAGAGTGTTTTAGCAGGGCTATCAGAGCCGCAGTGATTCCCCCCAATTTCAGGTTGGCGACAGGAGTCAGCAAATTCACTAGGAGTCCAAGCCTGAAACTTGGCTTGAGGACTACCGAGTGGCTGTTCAGATTGGCGGTGGGAATGACAAGGTGGCCATGAAGCATTTGCCCCTCATGCTGGAAGGTTCAGCCAGAGCGTGGTTGAATCAGTTACCTCCTAGCAGTATTAACACTTGGGAAGATTTGTCCCGAGTGTTCGTCAGAACTTTTGAAGGAACTTGCAAGCGACCAGCTGGTTTGACAGAGCTGCAAGTTTGTGTGCAGAAGACCAATGAGACTCTCAGAGAGTACATTCAGAGGTGGATCACTCTGCACCATACTGTGGAAAATGTGTCTGATCATCAAGCAGTTTGCGCCTTCAAAGATGGCGTCAAGAACAGGGAATTGAGTCTGAAGTTTGGTCGAACCGGGGATATGACCATGAGTCGAATGATGGAGATTGCTACCAAGTACGCCAATGGCGAGGAAGAGGACCGACTCCAAAGCGGCAAGAATAAGCCAAGTCAGTCGGAGAAGGGAAATTCCAGTCGGAAACAGAAGCGGAAAGCCGAGCCAGCAGCTCCTGGAGAGGCCCTGGCCGTGACTCAGGGAAAGTTCAAAGGGAAGCCAAAAGGATCCTGGAATCCTAAGAAAGTAAAGGATAAAGAAGGAAACGACGTGATGGATATGCCTTGCCACATCCACACGAAGAAAGATGAAGAGGGCAACATCATTTACCCAAAGCACACCACTCGCCAGTGTCGACTCCTAATCCAGCAGTTTCAGGGAAAACAGTCTAAGGACAAGGAGAAGGAGTCAGACAAGGCCGGAGACAAAGAGGACAGTGAGGAAGAGTATCCGCATGTCAACTCCACTCTGATGATCTTCGCGGATGTGGAAAGCAAGAGTCGACTGAAAGTCATTAACCGTGAGGTGAATATGGTTGCCCCAGCAAAACCAAGTTATCTGAGATGGTCCCAAACACCCATCACATTCGACCAATCTGATCACCCGACTCATATTGCCACCCCTGGGAGGCAAGCTTTGGTGGTCAATCCAGTTGTCGAAGGCACTCGACTGACGAAAGTGCTGATGGACGGTGGTAGTGGGCTGAACTTGTTGTATGCAGACACACTGAAAGGAATGGGCATCCCGATGTCCCGACTGAGCACCAGCAACATGAGTTTCCACGGAGTCATACCAGGGAAGAAAGCCGACTCACTCGGCCAAATAGCTCTGGACGTGGTTTTTGGCGACTCAAAGCATTTTCGCAAGGAAAAGTTGACCTTTGAGGTTGTGGATTTTCAGAGCGCGTACCACGCCATTTTGGGGAGGCCCGCCTATGCACAGTTCATGGCTCGACCATGTTACGTGTACCTCAAACTGAAAATGCCAGGTCCCAAAGGAGTGATCACTGTCACTGGCGATCGGAAAAAGGCAGAAGATTGCTTTCAGAAGGGCTCGAAGATTGACGATTCCCAGGTGACAGCGGTCGAGTTCGAAGAATACAAGCAAAACGCAGATCCGAGTGATTTGTTGCGATCCAAGAAACCAGCCACAGAATCTGCATTTCAGTCGTCTGGTGAGACGAAGCCTGTTCACATTCACCCGACCGACCCCAATGCAGCCCCGACCCACATCTCCATGACACTCGACCCGAAATAGGAAGAAGCGCTCATCCAGTTCCTCCGTGAGAACTGGGACATTTTTGCATGGAAGCCAGCTGACATGCCAGGTGTTCCCAGGGGACTGGCTGAGCATCGCCTCAGAGTCGACAAATCAGCAAAACCAGTCAAAGAGCATCTTTGGCGGTCCGCCGTCCAGAAGAGAAAAGCTATTGGTGAGGAAGTGGCTCGACTGTTGGCGGCAGGATTTATCCGAGAGATATACCACTCCGAGTGGCTCGCTAATGTCGTCATGGTTCCCAAGAAGGACAACTCACTCCGCATGTGCATTGACTTCAAGCACATCAATCGGGCCTGCCCGAAAGATCATTTTCCTCTCCCTCGCATAGATCAAATTGTTGACTCGACCGCGGGATGTGAGAGATTGTCTTTTCTAGATGCATATTCCGGGTATCATCAGATCCGTCTGTATGGACCCGACGAAATAAAAACAGCTTTCATCACTCCATTCGGGTGCTTCTGCTATATCACCATGCCATTCGGCCTCAAGAATGCCGGAGCCACATTTATGCGAATGATTCAGAAGTGTTTTCTCACTCAAATCAGTCGGAATGTGGAAGCGTATATGGATGATATCGTCGTTAAGTCGCGAAAAGGTTCCGACCTGCTTGCTGACCTCGCCGAAACATTTGCCAACCTCAGAAGGTATGATATCAAGCTCAATCCATCTAAGTGCACATTCAGAGTTACTCGGTTTTCTCGTTTCCGAGCGTGGGATCGACGCTAATCCAGAGAAGATCGGCACTATTCTCCAAATGAAACGCCCTGTGCGAGTGCACGATGTCCAGAAGCTTACTGGATGCTTGGCCGCATTAAGTCGATTCATCTCACGACTCGGTGAAAAGGCATTGCCTCTTTACCGACTGATGAAGAAGGCAGACAAATTCGAGTGGACTCCAGAAGCTGATGCAGCGTTTGCCGAGCTAAAAGCTCTGCTCTCCACCCAGCCGGTGCTTGCTGCTCCAATCAGCAAAGAGCATCTGTTGCTTTATATTGCAGCCACAGGACAAGTCGTCAGTACAGTACTTACGGTCGAGCGGGAAGAAGAAGGAAAAGCCTTCAAAGTTCAGCGCCCGGTGTATTATTTGTCTGAAGTCTAGACTCCATCCAAGCAGAGATATCCTCATTATCAGAAGCTTGTGTATGGAATATACATGACCACGAAGAAGGTTGCTCATTATTTCTCTGATCATTCTATCACAGTCGTCAGCGACGCCCCACTATCAAAGATTCTGCACAACAGAGATGCAACTGGTCGAGTGGCGAAATGGGCGATTGAACTTCTTCCCCTTGATATCAAGTTTGAGGCAAAGAAAGCCATTAAGTCCCAGGCAATAGCAGATTTCCTCGCCGAGTGGATTGAACAACAGCAACCGACTGAAGTTCACTCGGAGCATTGGACCATGTTCTTCGATGGCTCTAAGATGCTGAATGGTTTTGGTGCTGGGGTTGTTCTAGTTTCCCCCAGAGGAGATAAGCTTAGGTATGTGCTCCAGATTCACTTTGATTCCTCTAACAATGAGGCAGAGTATGAGGCCCTTTTATATGGATTACGCATGGCCATCTCACTCGGCGTCCGTCGCCTGATGGTTTATGGCGATTCAGATTTAGTGGTCAACCAGGTGATGAAGGAGTGGGACGTGAGAAGCCCAGCCATGACTGGATACTGCAATGCAGTGAGGAAGCTGGAGAAGAAGTTCGAGGGGTTGGAGCTCCATCACATCCCCCGACTGAAAAATCAAGCAGCAGATGATCTGGCAAAGTTAGGTTCCAAAAGAGAAGCCGTTCCGAGTGGCGTGTTTTTGGAGCATATACACACTCCATCAGTTAAAGAGGATCCCTTCACAGAGGAAGCTCCACAGCCCAAGAGTGCCACAGATCCGACTGAGGTTGAGGTCCCAGCAGTGGTCGACTTGGTCATGGAGGTTTTAGTGGTCACTCCCGACTGGACAATTCCCTATATCGCGTATATCCTGAGAAAAGAGCTACCAGAGGATGAGGAAGAGGCTCGGCAGATCGTCCGTCGATCCAAAGCCTTTACCGTTATCAAAGGACAGCTGTATAGAGAAAGCCCGACTGGGGTTGGTCAAAAATGCATAACGCCAGAAGAAGGTCGAATCATTCTCAATGATATCCACTCGGGGACCTGTGGTCACCATGCGTCCTCTCGGACCATTGTAGCCAAAGCATACCGAGCTGGATTTTACTGGCCA
This sequence comes from Triticum timopheevii, assembly GCA_963921465.1. Classification (NCBI taxonomy): domain Eukaryota; kingdom Viridiplantae; phylum Streptophyta; class Magnoliopsida; order Poales; family Poaceae; genus Triticum; species Triticum timopheevii. The sequence continues at coordinate 575,051,433 of OY997264.1, read as the reverse complement.
AGGGCGAATGAGATGGCAAAGGAAATAGTGGACAAGTGCGAAGGATGTCAGTTCTACTCCAATATGTCACACAAGCCCGCGTCAGCTCTGAAGACCATTCCACTCGTCTGGCCGTTCGCAGTATGGGGGTTGGACATGGTCGGTCCCTTGAGAACAGGTCGAAGTGGTTTCACGCACGTACTGGTCGCAGTCGACAAGTTCATGAAGTGGATTGAGGCTAAACCAATCAAGAATCTTGACGCCGGTACTGCGGTTACCTTCATCAGAGAGCTGACGTTCAGATATGGAGTCCCGCACAGCATCATTACGGATAATGGGTCGAACTTTGACTCGGAAGAATTCAAGGATTTCTGCAACGCTCAAGGCACACGAGTCGACTACGCTTCGGTCGCTCATCCGCAGTCGAATGGACAAGCAGAGTGAGCCAATGGCTTAATCCTCAAGGGTTTAAAACCCCGACTGATGCGTGATCTCAAGCACGCGGCTGGAGCATGGGTCGACGAACTCCCTTCAGTGCTTTGGGGTTTGCGGACCACACCCAATCGGTCGACCGGAAGAACTCCATTCTTTTTGGTCTATGGAGCTGAAGCAGTCTTGCCGAGTGATCTTCTTCACAATGCTCCTCGAGTTGAACTCTACAACGAAGCAGAAGCTGAGCAAGCGCGTCAGGACGCAGTCGACCTTCTAGAGGAAGAAAGGGAGATGGCTCTGATCCGATCGACCATCTATCAACAGGACTTGCGTCGCTTTCACGCCAGGAATGTGAGGGGTTGAGCCTTCCAAGAAGGAGATCTAGTTCTCCGAGTGGATCAGCAGAAACAGCATAAGCTCGCTCCTTCTTGGGAAGGACCCTTCATCGTCACAAAAGTTCTCCACAACGGGGCATACCGTCTCTACAACGTCGAACACAATATCGAAGAGCCCCGAGCTTGGAATGCGGATCTGCTCCGCCCGTTTTACACTTAAAGTTTTCCACTCGGATGAGTTGTAATAAAATACTTCTATAGTTCATGGATTTCGAAATAATAGTGCCATAATTCCTTCATAATTTTTGTCACTTTTTATCCCCCAGTGGGTGGCTTAGCCGCGAATCCGTTTCGCCTAAGTTTGTACAAATCCTACCGAGTGGTAAGCCAGACTTCCACTCGGAGGCTTAGCCGCGAATCCGTTTCGCCTAAGTTATAAAAATCCTACCGAGTGGCAAGCCAGACTTCCACTCGGGGGCTTAGCTGCAGCCCAGCGCTCGCCTAAGTGATTAAAATCCTACCGAGTGGCAAGCCAGACTTCCACTCGGGGGCTTAGCTGCAGCCCAGCGCTCGCCTAAGTGATTAAAATCCTACCGAGTGGTAAGCCAGACTTCCGCTCGGAGGCTTAGCTGCAGTCCAGTGCTCGCCTAAGTTATAAAAAATCCTACCGAGTGAAGAGCAAACCTCTCACTCGGGGGCTTAGCTGCAGCCCAGTGCTCGCCTAAGTTATAAAAAATCCTACCGAGTGAAGAGCAAACCTCTCACTCGGGGGCTTAGCTGCAGCCCAGCGCTCGTCTAAGTTATAAAAAATCCTACCGAGTGAAGAGCAGACCTCTCACTCGGAGGCTTAGCTGCAGCACAGTGCTCGCCTAAGTTATTAAAAATCCTATCGAGTGGCAAGCCAGACTTCCACTCGGGGGCTTAGCTGCAGCCCAGTGCTCGCCTAAGTTATAAAAAATCCTACCGAGTGAAGAGCAAACCTCTCACTCGGGGGCTTAGCTGCAGCCCAGTGCTCGCCTAAGTTATAAAAAATCCTACCGAGTGAAGAGCAAACCTCCCACTCGGGGGCTTAGCTGCAGCCCAGCGCTCGCCTAAGTTATAAAAAATCCTACCGAGTGAAGAGCAAACCTCTCACTCGGAGGCTTAGCTGCAGCACAGCGCTCGCCTAAGTTATTAAAAATCCTATCGAGTGGCAAGCCAGACTTCCACTCGGGGGCTTAGCAGCAGCCCAGCGCTCGCCTAAGTGATTAAAATCCTACCGAGTGGTAAGCCAGACTTCCGCTCGGAGGCTTAGCTGCAGTCCAAGTACTCGCCTAAGTTATAAAAAATCCTACCGAGTGAAGAGCAAACCTCTCACTCGGGGGCTTAGCTGCAGCCCAGCGCTCGCCTAAGTTATAAAAAATCCTACCGAGTGCAGAGCAAACCTCTCACTCGAGGGCTTAGCTGCAGCCCAGTGCTCGCCTAAGTTATAAAAAATCCTACCGAGTGAAGAGCAAACCTCTCACTCGGGGGCTTAGCTGCAGCCCAGTGCTCGCCTAAGTTATAAAAAATCCTACCGAGTGAAGAGCAAACCTCTCACTCGGGGGCTTAGCTGCAGCCCAGTGCTCGCCTAAGTTATAAAAAATCCTACCGAGTGAAGAGCAAACCTCTCACTCGGGGGCTTAGCTGCAGCCCAGCGCTCGCCTAAGTTATAAAAAATCCTACCGAGTGAAGAGCAAACCTCTCACTCGGAGGCTTAGCTGCAGCACATCGCTTGCCTAAGTTATTAAAAATCCTACCGAGTGAAGAGCAAACCTCTCACTCGGGGGCTTAGCTGCAGCCCAGTGCTCGCCTAAGGAATAAGTCGACTGCAGTGGGCATCTTGCTGTGAACCCACAAAGGACAATTCGAGCCAAGAGCAATCATATCCAAACATCAAATCCAAGTTTAGGTCGATACCTAAAGGAACCGAGAGTGCTCAGGCACTAAGCCTGTTAAGGTTTATCGGTTACAATTCCACTCGGCATACCGAGGCAAATTTAAAGTGTCGGGCTTAAAGAAAGTTTTTTACCCCTCCTGTGGAGGGCTGGAAGGAGCAACGAACTCGTCGAGGTCGATCCCGTCTGCGATCCGGGTAGCAGCAGCGATGAAAGTTTCCATGAAGGACCTGAAGTCGTGTTTCTTGGTGTTGGCCACTCGGAGAGCCGCCAGCTTCTCTTCTCGCGCGTCCTTGTAGTGGACTCGGGCCAGACACAGGGCAACATCTGCGCCACACCGAGCCGAGGACTTCTTCCACTCTTGCACACGGTCGGGAACCGCGTTTAGTCGAGCCATCAACGACTCGAGGTCATTCTGAAGTGTCGCCCTGGGCCAAAGCGTCGAGTCGATGCGAGAAGTGGCGGCCTTCAGCCTTGCAAGATAGTCCACGACAGCTGCAACGCGGGACTCCAGTCGGAAGACATTCATGGCAACTTCATCATTCACCGGAGAATTGACAGGGTCAAGGTTCGGCTCCAACTGGCTAGTCTCTTCTTCAAAGTTTCAACAGAATTCTGCAAGGACAAAACGCTGAATCAAGACAATGGTCGAATGGAAGCATCACAGTTGAAAATGTTGGTCGAGTGTAAAGGATTACCTTCGAGCATAAGGAACAATTTCTTGGCAAGACCACCCAGGAAGCCTTCCAGGTCATTCTTCTTCCCAATCAACTGGTTGATCTTCTCGGTCAAGGTAGCCTTGTCAGTTTTCAGTCGGTCGACATCCTTGGTGGCAATCGCCAGAGCAGTTTTCAGATTGGTATTTTCCTGTTCAAGCTTGGTGACTGAAGCTAACTTCTCGTCAGCAAGCTTGGTCTTCTCAGCTAGCTCAAGGTCCTTCTTCTTCTGGGCCTCCTTCACCTTGCCTGCAAGTTACAGCAAAGTCAGATTTTGAAACAAATGGAAGGAAAAAGGAGTCGTCGAGGTCTCACCGAACATACCTTTGGTCTCCTCCTTCGCCTTCGTCAGATTCTCCTGCACCAGCTTCAGATCCAGCTCGAGCTGAATGTGCTTCTGCTCCAGTTCGGTATAGCGAGCCGCAAGGTCATAGGATTTCTACGAAGAACCAATCGACAAAATATCAAAGATAATTCACTTCCGAGTGGATAAGAGAAAATCACACGTTTCTAAGACTACAGTCGAAGGCAAGCATTCGACCGTAGTCTCGGGGACTACACCCAGTGGGTGCACTCTGTGTGCCCCCACTAATTCTGTTCAAGACAGAGTCGACCAGTCGACCCCCCCCAAAAAAAAGACGTGCTCTTCAGACTGTAGTCGACTGCAAGCAATCGACCACAGTTTCGGGGACTACACCCAGTGGGTGCACTCAGCGTGCCCCCACCGGTTTCAGAAATCCATTCGATCCAGTCGAATGACGAAAAGCCTTTACTTATAAAGCCTAAGGCCGACTGCCAGCAGTCGACCTTAGCCTTGGGGACTACACCCAGCGGGTGCACTCAGCGTGCCCCCGCTAACACGGAGTTTTTTATCGACACACCCACTGGGTGATTGCTATGGATTTCAGAAAGAAAAAGTTTTGATAGCATATCCTAACAGAACAGGCGGTGGTCGACTGACCTGAACATTGCTTTGAAGGGCGGAGCTAGCGTCATAAGCTGCTCGGCTTGCATCCCGGATGATCTTCACCTGCTCCATCATGATCCCCGCTTGGCGTATCGCCTCCTTAGCAGCGCTGGCTTGGTCCTCTGGGACGTGATGTGTTGTGAAGAGCGAAGGTTGTGCAGCACTCAACGAAGTGGGATGAGCACTCGTCAACGGCACCGCGAAAGACACGGTGTGTCGAGTGGGGTTCTCCCCCTCCGTGACCACAGTCTCGGGCGCCGTCGCATCCTGGGTTGCCTTACCAGTAGACGCCTTCCTGCTCCTCCTGTGCCTCAGCGGTTCTTCATCCTCATCATCATCATCTTCAGGAAGGGTGATAATGTCATTGGGTGGAGCTTCAGAAAAAGAATCAAAGTTAGAAATCATGAGTCAGTCGACTAAGGATAGAATTGAGAGTATAGTACCAGGATTTGAGGTTGCTGCGTCCTCCATCTCATGGTCGTCGGCCTTGCCTGAGGTCTCAGAAGTTGCAGCACTGAAGTTCCAAAGAATCAGTCGACTAACTCAAGTATCAACCAGAGATAAAGCTTATACTTAACTAGGAGACTCAAGTAACATGTTTACCCGGATATGGTGGGGATGGACACCTTCATCTTCGGCAGGAGCTTGGTGGGTTTCGACGGAGCCACCTTCGACTGCTTCGGCGCCTTTTCACTCGGCACTGGAGAAGCGGTCCGAGGGCGTTTGGTCGACTGCGGGGCAGTCGCAACCCCCTTACCGCGTTCAGTCGCGGGGTCATGGACAAGTTTCGACCGCCTTTCCGAGCGCGGTGGTGCAACCTCCTCCTCCTCCTCTTCTTCGTCCTCATCATCGTCGTCATCATCGTCGTCATCTTCGGCAGCATCTGAATCCCACTCATCCTGTCTCTCGCCCTCGCTGGCTTCTCCCTCCTCAGTCGGAGCCTGAGCTCCATTGGGCATCGAATACAGCTCGGTAAGGGCCTGGAAGACGTCAAGACAGAGATCAATCGACCAAGTTGCAGAACATACAGAAACAAATTCGACAAATATACAATAGAAGGCAGAGCAAATGTACCTTGTCTGGAACGCTGTGATGGTCGAGTGGAGGAATCCTCCTGGATCCACGGGGATTATCCTTGTTCCCAGTGACCGCGGCCATCCATCTTTCCACCGTGGCGTCGTCGACTGCTTCCGGGTGGACTCGAGTCTCGTCTTCAGTTCCGCAGTACAACCACATGCAATGGCTCCGGAACTGAAGAGCATGGATACGCCGCCGAAGGAAAACCTCCAGAAGGTCCATGCCAGTCACGCCGTCCCGAACCAACTGCACCACGCGATCCATCAACATCTTCACATCGGCTCTCTCCTCCGGAACCACCGTCAGAGAGGAGGGCTTGTTCACTCGGCTCATGGTGAATGGGGGGAGTCCACTCGACTGCCCCGGCATCGGCTCATTCTGGCAGTAGAACCAGGTCGACTGCCAGCCCCTGACCGACTCGGGAAACGTCATAGCTGGGAAGGTGCTCTTATTCCTCACTTGAATTCCCAGGCCCCCACACATTTGGACAACTTGGGTTTTCTCATCGCCTGGACTCGCCTTCTTCACAGTCTGAGAACGACACGTGAAGATGTGCTTGAACAAGCCCCAGTGCGGTCGACAGCCCAGGAAGCTCTCACACATAGATACAAACGCAGCAAGATACGCGATGGAGTTCGGAGTAAAGTGGTGAAGTTGGGCTCCAAAGAAGTTCAAAAAACCACGAAAGAAAACACTCGGTGGAAGAGAAAATCCTCGATCGACATGAGTAGCCAGGAGCACACACTCACCCTCTTCCGGCTGGGGTTGCCACTCTTTTCCTGGAAGTCTTGCGGCGCCGTGGGGGATCAGCCCGTCATCGGCCATGTCGAGGAGATCCTTCTCCCTGATGGTCGACTGGATCCAATCTCCCTGGACCCAGCCCTTCGGCAGGCGGGATCTCGACGAAGACCCGCTGCGGCTGGTGGATCTCCCCTTCGCCTTCTCCGCCGCCGACGCCTTCTCCGCCGCCGACGCCTTCTTTGCGCGCTCCAGCACCGCCGTCTTCTCCTTGACCATGGCTGCCGGCGAGGTGCGCGAAGAAGAGCTTTGCGGAGGCGAAAGCAGGTGCGTTGGGCGGAGATGAGGAGAGCAAAGGAGAAAGAATGGAGCACTGTTCAGAAACCCTCACTAGTCGCATTTATAACATCCCTTCCGAGTGGATGACAGGTGGACCTGGTCAATCTAATCATATCCCGAAACAGTTAAATTGACACGATACGTGGCGGAAAAAGCGGCGCGGAGATCGAGGCGTTTATGTCCTGTCCCGTCCGAGCGCCGCGGTTCGTTCCGCTTCGCGCGCTTCCCCAAATTTCGTATCCCGTGGAATCCGCGAGCGGCAGATCGGTCTGTCAGACGCGAGATTTCCTGCGATCCGTCGCTCGGGAACCGGCAAAGTCTAAAAGATCACTCGATGAAAGACAAGAATGGATCGAGTCAACTGAAGAACAGTTGCTCGTTATCAACAAAGAAGATCTTGGTCACGAACGATGCATAGCCAGTATACCAAAAATCAATCGGAAACAGCATCAACTCCTTCCTCATTCAAGCCTCAATCCATTCGGGGGCTAATGATGGATTCATGTACCTAGGGTAGGGTCATAGGCCTGACCTAAATGTCCTACCCAAGGACACCCTTAGAAGAGATCACCTTCCAGTCGACCAACGAGGAACCCACTCGACTGACTAGAAGGACTCGACCATGGAGATTCACTCGACCACCAGAAGGTCAGAAGGCACTCTGCACTGCAACGGCCTGTAATTGAATAGACTTAATGATAGTTAAGGCACTTTATGTGGGGCGTTACCAGTAACGTCCCAGACTCAATGTACTTAAATCCCTTCATTATGTGGGCTGGCAGGGGTCCTGGCGCACTCTATATAAGCCACCCCCTCCACAGGCAGAAGGGTGCGCACTCTTGTAACACCTATACACATAATCCACTCGACCGCCTCAGGGCTCCGAGACGTAGGGCTTTTACTTCCTCCGAGAAGGGCCTGAACTCGTACATCGCTTGTGTTTACAACCTCTCCATAGCTAGGACCTTGCCTCTCCATACCTACCCCCCACTCTACTGTCAGACTTAGAACCACGACACCAGGTTCGGGCCCTCTCAATGGTGGTAAAACCCTACTCCTGCTTGATTGATATTGATGATATGGGTAGTGTTGGGGAACGCAGTAATTTCAAAAAATTTCCTACGCACACGCAAGATCATGGTGATGATATAGCAACGAGAGGGGAGAGTGTTCGTCCACGTACCCTCGTAGATCGTAAGCGGAAGCGTTAGAACAACGCGGTTGATGTAGTCGTACGTCTTCACGATCCGACCGATCCAAGCACCGAACGTACGAAGCCTCCGAGTTCAGCACACGTTCAACTCCGATCCAGCCGAGTGTCGAGGGAGAGTTTCGTCAACATGACGGCGTGGTGACGATCTTGATGTACTACCGGCGTAGGGCTTCGCCTAAGCTTCGCGACGATATGACCGAGGTGGAATATAGTGGAAGGGGGCACCGCACACGGCTAAGGAACGATTCGTAGATCAACTTGTGTGTCTATGGGGTGCCCCCTGCCCCCGTATATAAAGGAGGGAGGGGGGAGGCCGGCCGGCCCCTTTGGGCGCGCCAAGGGAGGAGGAATCCTCCTCCTAGTAGGAGTAGGATTCCTCCTTTCCTACTCCTACTAGGAGGGGGAAGGAAGGGGGAGAGAGGGGGAAGGAAAGGGCCCCCCCCCCTCCTAGTCCAATTCGGACCAGAGGGAGAGGGGGCGCGCGGCCCACCCTGGCCGCCCCTCTCTCTTCCTACCTAGGCCCATGTGGCCCATTAACTCTCCCGGGGGGTTCCGGTAACCCCCCGGCACTCCGGTTTTCTCCGAAAACTCCCGGAACCTTTCCGGTGTCCGTATATAGTCGTCCAATATATGAATCTTTATGTCTCGACCATTCCGAGACTCCTCGTCATGTCCGTGATCACATCCGGGACTCCGAAAAAACTTCGGTACATCAAAACTTATAAACTCATAATAAAACTGTCATCGAAACGTTAAGCGTGCGGACCCTACGGGTTCGAGAACTATGTAGACATGACCTAAAACCATTCTCGGTCAATAACCAATAGCGGGACCTGGATGCCCATATTGGTTCCTACATATTCTACAAAGATCTTTATCGGTCAAACCGCATAACAACATACTTTGTTCCCTTTGTCATCGGTATGTTACTTGCCCGAGATTTGATCATCGGTATCCAATACCTAGTTCAATCTCGTTACCGACAAGTCTCTTTACTCGTTCCGTAATACGTCATCTCATAACTAACTCATTAGTTACATGCTTGCAAGGCTTAGGTGATGAGTATTACCGAGAGGGCCCAGAGATACCTCTCCGACAATCGGAGTGACAAATCCTAATCTCGAATTATGCCAACCCAACATGTGCTTTCGGAAACACCTGTAGAGCACCTTTATAATCACCCAGTTACGTTGTGACGTTCGGTAGCACACAAAGTGTTCTTCTGATAAACGGGAGTTGCACAATCTCATAGTTGCAGGAACTTTGTATAAGTCATGAAGAAAGCAATAGCAGTATACTAAACGATCAAGTGCTAGGCTAACGAAATGGGTCATGTCAACCACATCATTCTCCTAATGATGTGATCCCATTAATCAAATGACAACACATGTCTATGGTCAGGAAACATAACCATCTTTGATTAATGAGCTAGTCAAGTAGAGGCATACTAGTGACTATGTGTTTGTCTATGTATTCACACATGTATCATGTTTCCGGTTAATACAATTCTAGCATGAATAATAAACATTTATCATGATATGAGGAAATAAATAATAACTTTATTATTGCCTCTAGGGCATATTTCCTTCAGTCTCCCACTTGCACTAGAGTCAATAATCTAGATTACATAGTAATGATTCTAACACCCATGGAGTCTTGGTGCTGATCATGTTTTGCTCGTGAGAGAGGCTTAGTCAACGGGTCTGCAACATTCTGATCCGTATGTATCTTGCAAATCTCTATGTCTCCCACTTGGACTTGGTCCCGAATGGAATTGAAGCGTCTCTTGATGTGGTTGGTCCTCCTGTGAAATCTGGATTCCTTTGCCAAGGCAATTGCACCAGTATTGTCACAGAAGATCTTCATTGGTCCCGATGCACTAGGTATGACACCTAGATCGGAAATGAACTCCTTCATCCAGACTCCTTCATTTGCTGCTTCAGAAGCAGCTATGTACTCCGCTTCACATGTAGATCCCGCCACGACGCTTTGTTTAGAACTGCACCAACTTACAGCTCCACCGTTTAATAAAAACACGTATCCGGTTTGCGATTTAGAATCGTCCAGATCAGTGTCAAAGCTTGCATCGACGTAACCATTTACGACTAGCTCTTTGTCACCTCCATATACGAGAAACATATCCTTAGTCCTTTTCAGGTATTTCAGGATGTTCTTGACCGCTGTCCAGTGATCCACTCCTGGATTACTTTGGTACCTTCCTGCCAAACTTATTGCTAAGCATACGTCAGGTCTGGTACACAGCATTGCATACATGATAGAGCCTATGGCTGAAGCATAGGGAACATTTTTCATTTTCTCTCTATCTTCTGCTGTGGTCGGGCATTGAGTTTGACTCAACTTCACACCTTGTAGCACAGGCAAGAATCCTTTCTTTGCCTGATCCATTTTGAACTTTTTCAAAATTTTGTCAAGGTATGTGCTTTGTGAAAGTCCTATTAAGCGTCTTGATCTATCTCTATAAATCTTGATGCCCAATATGTAAGCAGCTTCCCCGAGGTCTTTCATTGAAAAACTTTTATTCAAGTATCCCTTTATGCTATCCAGAAATTCTATATCATTTCCAATTAATAATATGTGATCAACATATAAAACTAGAAATGCTACAGAGCTCCCACTCACTTTCTTGTAAATACAGGCTTCTCCAAAAGTCTGTATAAAACCATATGCTTTGATCACACTATCAAAGCGTTTATTCCAACTCCGAGATGCTTGCACCAGTCCATAAATGGAACGCTGGAGCTTGCACACTTTGTCAGCACCTTTTGGATCAACAAAACCTTCCGGCTGCATCATATACAACTCTTCTTCTAGAAATCCATTCAAGAATGCAGTCTTGACATCCATTTGCCAAATTTCATAATCATGAAATGCAGCAATAGCCAACATGATTCGGACAGACTTAAGCATCGCTACGGGTGAGAAAGTCTCATCGTAGTCAACCCCTTGAACTTGTCGAAAACCTTTCGCAACAAGTTGAGCTTTATAGACAGTAACATTACCATCAGCGTCAGTCTTCTTCTTAAAGATCCATTTATTCTCAATGGCTTGCCGATCATTGGGCAAGTCAACCAAAGTCCATACTTTGTTTTCATACATGGATCCCATCTCAGATTTCAGGGCCTCTAGCCATTTTGCGGAATCTGGGCTCATCATCGCTTCCTCATAGTTCGTAGGTTCATCATGGTCAAGTAACATGACTTCCAGAATAGGATTACCATACCACTCTGGTGTGGATCTTACTCTGGTAGACCTACGAGGTTCAGCAGAAACTTGATCTGAAGTTTCATGATCAATATCATTAACTTCCTCACTAATTGGTGTAGTCGTCACAGGAACCGGTTCTCGTGATGAACTACTTTCCAATAAGGGAGTAGATACAGTTATCTCATCAAGTTCTACTTTCCTCCCACTCACTTCTTTCGAGAGAAACTCCTTCTATAGAAAGGATCCATTTTTAGCAACGAATGTCTTGCCTTCGGATCTGTGATAGAAGGTGTACCCAACAATCTCTTTTGGGTATCCTATGAAGACACATTTCTCCGATTTGGGTTCGAGCTTATCTGGTTGAAGTTTCTTCACATAAGCATCGCAGCCCCAAACTTTAAGAAACGACAACTTTGGTTTCTTGCCAAACCACAGTTCATAAGGCGTCGTCTCAACGGATTTAGATGGTGCCCTATTTAACGTGAATGCGGCCGTCTCTAAAGCATAACCCCAAAACGATAGCGGTAAATCGGTAAGAGACATCATAGATCGCACCATATCAAGTAAAGCACGATTACGACGTTCGGACACACCATTTCGTTGTGGTGTTCCAGGTGGTGTGAGTTGCGAAACTATTCCGCATTGTTTCAAATGTAAACCAAACTCGTAACTCAAATATTCTCCTCCACGATCAGATCGTAGAAACTTTATTTTCTTGTTACGATGATTTTCCACTTCACTCTGAAATTCTTTGAACTTTTCAAATGTTTCAGATTTGTGCTTCATTAAGTAGATATACCCATATCTGCTCAAATCATCTGTGAAGGTGAGAAAATAACGATATCCGCCACGAGCCTCAACATTCATCGGTCCACATACATCTGTATGTATGATTTCCAACAAATCTGTTGCTCTCTCCATAGTTCCGGAGAACGGTGTTTTAGTCTTCTTGCCCATGAGGCACGGTTCGCAAGTACCAAGTGATTCATAATCAAGTGATTCCAGAAGTCCCTCAGTATGGAGTTTCTTCATGCATTTTACACCGATATGACCTAAACGGCAGTGCCACAAATAAGTTGCACTATCATTATCAACTCTGCATCTTTTGGCTTCAACATTATGAATATGTGTATCACTACTATCGAGATTTAATAAAAACAGACCACTCTTCAAGGGTGCATGACCATAAAAGATATTACTCATATAAATAGAACAACCATTATTCTCTGATTTAAATGAATAACCGTCTCGCATCAAACAAGATCCAGATATAATGTTCATGCTCAACGCTGGCACCAAATAACAATTATTCAGGTCTAAAACTAATCCCGAAGGTAGATGTAGAGGTAGTGTGCCGACCGCGATCACATCGACTTTGGAACCGTTTCCCACGCGCATCGTCACCTCGTCCTTGGCCAGTGCTCGCTTATTCCGTAGTCCCTGTTTCGAGTTGCAAATATTAGCAACAGAACCAGTATCAAATACCCAGGTGCTACTACGAGCTCTAGTTAGGTACACATCAATAACATGTATATTACATATACCTTTTCTCACTTTGCCATCCTTCTTATCCGCCAAATACTTGGGGCAGTTCCGCTTCCAGTGTCTAGTCTGCTTGCAGTAGAAGCACTCAGTTTCAGGCTTAGGTCCAGACTTGGGTTTCTTCTCTTGAGCAGCAACTTGCTTGCCGTTCTTCTTGAAGTTCCCCTTCTTCTTCCCTTTGCCCTTCTTCTTGAAACTAGTGGTCTTATTGACCATCAACACTTGATGCTCCTTCTTGATTTCTACCTCTGCGGCTTTCAGCATCGCGAAGAGCTCGGGAATAGTCTTGTTCATCCCTTGCATGTTATAGTTCATCACAAAGCTCTTGTAGCTTGGTGGTAGTGATTGGAGAATTCTGTCAATGACACTATCATCAGGAAGATTAACTCCCAGTTGAATCAAGTGATTGTTATACCCAGACATTCTGAGTATGTGTTCACTGACAGAACTATTCTCCTCCATCTTGCAGTTGTAGAACTTATTGGAGACTTCATATCTCTCAATCTGGGCATTTGCTTGAAATATTAGCTTCAACTCCTGGAACATCTCATATGCTCCATGACGTTCAAAACGTCGTTGAAGACCCGGTTCCAAGCCGTAAAGCATGGCACACTGAACTATAGAGTAGTCATCAGCTTTGCTCTGCCAGACGTTCTTAACGTTGTCAGTTGCTTCAGCAGCAGGCCTGGCACCCAGCGGTCTTCCAGGACGTAACTCTTCTGTGCAGCAATGAGGATAATCCTCAGGTTACGGACCCATTCCGTGTAATTGCTACCATCATCTTTCAACTTTGCTTTCTCAAGGAACGCATTAAAATTCAATGGAACAACAGCACGAGCCATCTATCTACAAACAAACATAGACAAGCAAGATACTATCAGGTACTAAGTTCATGATAAATTTAAGTTCAATTAATCATATTACTTAAGAACTCCCACTTAGACAGACATCTCTCTAGTCATCTAAGTGATCACGTGATCCAAATCAACTAAACCATAACCGATCATCACGTGAGATGGAGTAGTTTTCAATGGTGAACATCACTATGTTGATCATATCTACTATATGATTCACGCTCGACCTTTCGATCTCTGTGTTCCGAGGCCATATCTGCATATGCTAGGCTCGTCAAGTTTAACCTGAGTATTCTGCGTGTAAAAAACTGGCTTGCACCCGTTGTAGATGGACGTAGAGCTTATCACACCCGATCATCACGTGGTGTCTCGGCACGACGAACTTTGGCAATGGTGCATACTCAGGGAGAACACTTCTTGATAATTTTAGTGAGAGGTCATCTTAAAATGCTACCGTCAAACAAAGCAAGATAAGATGCATAAAGGATAAACATCACATGCAATCAATATAAGTGATATGATATGGCCATCATCATCTTGTGCTTGTGATCTCCATCTTCGAAGCACCGTCATGATCACCATCGTCACCGGCGCGACACCTTGATCTCCATCATAGCATCGTTGTCGTTACGCCATCTATTGCTTCTACGACTATCGCTACCGCTTAGTGATAAAGTAAAGCAATTACAGGGCGTTTGCATTTCATACAATAAAGCGACAACCATATGGCTCCTGCCAGTTGCCGATAACTTCGGTTACAAAACATGATCATCTCATACAATAAAATATAGCATCACGTCTTGACCATATCACATCACAACATGCCCTGCAAAAACAAGTTAGACGTCCTCTACTTTGTTGTTGCACATTTTACGTGGCTGCTACGGGCTTAGCAAGAACCGTTCTTACCTACGCATCAAAACCACAACGATAGTTTGTCAAATAGACTCCGTTTTAACCTTCACAAGGACCGGGCGTAGCTACACTCGGTTCAACTAAAGTGAGAGAGACAGACACCCGCCAGCCACCTTTAAGCACAAGTGCTCGTAACGGTGAAACCAGTCTCGCGTAAGCGTACGCGTAATGTCAGTCCGGGCCGCTTCATCTCACAATACCGCTGAACCAAAGTATGACATACTGGTAGGCAGTATGACTTATATCGTCCACAACTCACTTGTGTTCTACTCGTGCATATAACATCAACGCATAAAACCTAGGCTCGGATGCCACTGTTGGGGAACGCAGTAATTTCAAAAATTATCCTACGCACATGCAAGATCATGGTGATGATATAGCAATGAGAGGGGAGAGTGTTCGTCCACGTACCCTCGTAGACCGTAAGCGGAAGCGTTAGAACAACGCGGTTGATGTAGTCGTACGTCTTCACGATCCGACCGATCCAAGCACCAAACATACGGAGCCTCCGAGTTCAGCACACGTTCAGCTCGATGACGTCCCTCGAACTCCGATCCAGCCGAGTGTCGAGGGAGAGTTTCGTTAACACGACGGCGTGGTGACGATCTTGATGTACTAACGGCGCAGGGCTTTGCCTAAGCTTCGCGACGATATGACCGAGGTGGAATATGGTGGAAGGGGGCACCGCACACGGCTAAGGAACGATCCGTAGATCAACTTGTCTGTCTATGGGGTGCCCCCTGCCCCCGTATATAAAGGAGGGAGGGGGAGGCCGGCCGGCCCCTTTGGGCGCGCCAAGGGAGGAGGAATCCTCCTCCTAGTAGGAGTAGGATTCCTCCTTTCCTACTCCTACTAGGAGGGGGAAGGAAGGGGGAGAGAGGGGGAAGGAAAGGGGGGCGCCGCCCCCCCCCCCTCCTAGTCCAATTCGGACCAGAGGGAGAGGGGGCGCGCGGCCCACCCTGGCCGCCCCTCTCTCTTCCCACCTAGGCCCATGTGGCCCATTAACTCTCCCGGGGGGTTCCGGTAACCCCCCCCCCCCCCCCCGGCACTCCGGTTTTCTCCGAAAACTCCCGGAACCTTTCCGGTGTCCGTATATAGTCGTCCAATATATGAATCTTTATGTCTCGACCATTCCGAGACTCCTCGTCATGTCCGTGATCACATCCGGGACTCCAAACAAACTTCGGTACATCAAAACTTATAAACTCATAATAAAACTGTCATCGAAACGTTAAGCGTGCGGACCCTACGGGTTCGAGAACTATGTAGACATGACCTAAAACCATTCTCGGTCAATAACCAATAGCGGGACCTGGATGCCCATATTGGTTCCTACATATTCTACAAAGATCTTTATCGGTCAAACCGCATAACAACATACTTTGTTCCCTTTGTCATCGGTATGTTACTTGCCCGAGATTTGATCGTCGGTATCCAATACCTAGTTCAATCTCGTTACCGACAAGTCTCTTTACTCGTTCCGTAATACGTCATCTCATAACTAACTCATTAGTTACATGCTTGCAAGGCTTAGGTGATGAGTATTACCGAGAGGGCCCAGAGATACCTCTCCGACAATCGGAGTGACAAATCCTAATCTCGAATTATGCCAACCCAACATGTGCTTTCGGAAACACCTGTAGAGCACCTTTATAATCACCCAGTTACGTTGTGACATTTGGTAGCACACAAAGTGTTCTTCCGGTAAACGGGAGTTGCACAATCTCATAGTTGCAGGAACTTTGTATAAGTCATGAAGAAAGCAATAGCAGTATACTAAACGATCAAGTGCTAGGCTAACGGAATGGGTCATGTCAACCACATCATTCTCCTAATGATGTGATCCCATTAATCAAATGACAACACATGTCTATGGTCAGGAAACATAACCATCTTTGATTAATGAGCTAGTCAAGTAGAGGCATACTAGTGACTATGTGTTTGTCTATGTATTCACACATGTATCATGTTTCCGGTTAATACAATTCTAGCATGAATAATAAACATTTATAATGATATGAGGAAATAAATAATAACTTTATATTGCCTCTAGGGCATATTTCCTTCAGGTAGTACAAGAGTTGATCTACCACGAGATCAGAGAGGCTAAACCCTAGAAGCTAGCCTATGGTATGATTGTTGTTGTATATGTCTATCGACTAGCCTGGCCCCGGTTTATATAATGCACCAGAGGCCTAGGATAACAAGAGTCCTAGCCGAATACGCCGGTGGGGGAGGAGTCCTTGTCTTGATCGCCAAGTCTTGTGGATTCTTCCTTGTATGCGGCAGCTGTCCGGACTGGCCCATGAGTATACGGCCATGGGGGTCCTCGGCCCAATCCAACTGATCGGGAGATGACGCGTTGAGTACCCCCCCAGTCCAGGACACCGTCAGTAGCCCCCTGAACCGGTCTTCAAGTTAGGGACACTCCTCGATTCTTCCGAACTGTTCTTCATCTTCAGTTGCCGGTCTTGAAAACTGGTTCGACAAATCTTCTCATCTTCTATCTTGAGGATCGCCAAAATGCATTTGACGAGTTTACACGTCGGGTATCCGAGGAGCCCCTTTAAGTTTCCGACCTTTATCAATGCCTTGTTATTTTTATGCCACACCTCGGGTTCGGAGTTGTTCCCGGGAGGTAGTGTTCTCTTGCGTCCGAGCTCTAACGCCGGACTGCATTCAAGGTATCTCTTGCAGCCGAGCACCAATGCCGGACTGCTTCCAGGCTCTAACGCCGGAATGTATCCGAGCTTCTAACACCGGACTATGTATCCGAGCTCCAACGCCGGACTGTATCTGAGGTGTCGTAAATCACCTTGGTTCAAAGAAGTTTGAAGGAGTTTCGCCGAGCTTAATGCCGGAAATGCCCTCTATGGAGCCAGCCACTAGCGCCCGAGCTTTATGCTGGACTACTTCCGAGGTGGTGCACCTCCCCGAATATGGGCCGATTTTTGTCAACATTTTTGATTGGCGCAATTTATTCTCTGCCGAGATACATAGCCAGTAGCCCTCAAGGTGGGTATCGGTCTAGAACCCGAGATGCACATGAAGGATGACATATGACCACTGATCCCCGTAGCCGCTGAGACTCAGGTTGATTTACAAAATCGGTTTGAGGATCAAGTCCTAGCTCGGCAGAATACTTCGGGACACAAAAATCGGCGTGCTCAGTCCTCGAGACTCAGGTTGGGTGCGGCCGACCAACCTGAGGATCAAAATCTCCTCGGAAACTGTATTGCACTTAAAATTTTCTGCATAGAACAGGCAATGCAGTAGCCCCCGAGACACTGGTCGGGTGGCAACACCAGATCAGGGGATCGATGTGCCCCTTTAATATTTGTAAATAATAAGCCCGAAGCCCAGTAGCCCCCGAGCCTTAATGCGGGCACGGGAGGCCGAATTAAGGATCGACATCCATAGTAAAATCACAAAGTATGTGTAATGACTCTATGTATCCAAGTACTTTACGTCATTAATGCTCGGATCTGCATTGTACAAAACATTGTTGACCGACCATCGGCTTCCACCTCCTCGGCCAATAGCCGAGGAGTGTTTGTCCTACTTTATAAAGCCTTTATGAGGGCAAAGATTTACAACAAACAAGGCAATCTGGCCATACGGTTTTTATAAACAAAGGTATGCGGAGAGACATGTTACATTACTGTTTAACAGAAGAAATGTCTTCCAAAGAAAATAGTCACGCTATCGGTTCCTTTCTTTGGGTTGTCATGCTAAGCATGATCATAAAACCTCAGCTCCAATGTAAGAGCTAAATATCGAGGATTTAGTTTGGGAGGCCAGTTAATAGCCCCTGGTAGTGTTTGGCGACAGTCGAGGTCAAGCCGTAAACACTTCGGCCATTGTTATGAATGGCCCGTCGTTTAACACCGTCATCGGATCGCCGACCAGTTTACACTTATTATGACAGTCAGTTTTCGGCTTTCTCCACTGAGGTGCTTAACCATGTGAGCTGGAAGCACAATCGCAGTGGTTCTCCCTTTGCACACCTAGCCGAACAAAGCGGAACATAGGAGGCAAGCGCAGGAGCCGGGCAACCCAACTATTGACCGAAGACACAATTCGAAACCGATGCATATATAGCAATATCCGAGAATGTTTTTGCCGAATCTCTAAAGATGTCCGGCGTTGCACTGCGAGACTTGTGCTGAAAACACACAATTAGTTTAAAAGTGCCATGGGCTCGAAAAGCCAAAAAACTTATTCAAAAGGTTAATGTCCGAACTAGATCAAGTGTTCAGTGCCAATCCGAAAATTGGACTTTAGAAAAAAAAGGTGCTTCTGCCGTGCTTTAACATGACACATCCTATCTCAAAACTTTAAGCGGGTCAACCTACGGCTTCAACCTCCTATCCCGAAGGCGGAGTACTTCTTACTAGGCCAGTCTAGCAAACTAAACTCTAGCGGCTTTGCGAGAGAAATTAGGCTCCCCGGCTAGTGACCGCACACTTGTGTCGAAAAAAGGAGTGATAAATAATAATAAAAACTTTGCAACGACTAAGAAGAAAAACACTTATCATAAAACGGCTCCTATAAATTTAAGAGCCCCCAAGTGACTTGGGTAAAAGAATGATTGCATGTACCGAAGTACTTATATCATATCTATGTTCAACCGAACTTTAAACGCGTCTTAACCGACCGTCGGCTTCTCCCTCTTCGGTCAAGGACCGAAAAGTGTTATGTACTCCATCTGTCGAGAATATCGACGGTGTTTCCAATAACCAGGCAATCAGGTCATAAGGCTGTACAGACAAAGCGCGCTCAGGGAACTTATGCTATATTACTGCGAAGTGTAAGAAGCATCTTCGAAGAAAATAGTACCCCGACCGATACCTTTCTTTGGTGCTCATTGTTATTATGAGACTTGTGCAATAGATTTTTTGTACTCATGAGTTCCATTGTGTGCCGACCATGATTGAAAACAATAAGAGCGCTAGCTTTCGGCTTTACCCAGTCTGCGGTCCGGCTCGGTTGACCCGATCGTGACAATCGCAGAGGTGCTCCCTTTACTCCCTAGCCAAACAATCGGGAACGTAGGGGTAAGCACAGGAGCCAGGCAACCCAGCTTGCAAATCGCTTAAGTCAATATGGTGCATATTGTGGCGTAATACACGAACAAGGAACGAAGCCGTACAAGTATAATCATATGCAAGAGGAAAAAGCTTCATGGAGGAAGCCCCCAAGTAAACGGGGTATTTGAATTTATGCGTCACAAACAAAGTTTGGACAAAAAAAAATTTACAAGCAACTTTTTTCCAAAAAAGTATAATGCTTGGCTGAGCCGAACACAAGTTAAAAATTTAAAACTTTGAGCATGAAGACAACTTAGCTGGTTAATATGTTCGGTATTGATGACGCGGTCCGAGCTTGACGCGGGACAAGGTTCCATCCCCGAGCCGGTCCCGAGGTGGCGGAGCAAAGAGCTCGGCACTCCGAAGTGGTGACATAGCACGGTCAATGCAGGACGGCAGGGTGATGCCGAAGTCCCCGGCATGGGGTAATGAAGTGTTGACGAAGCCCCCCGTCAAGCCGAGGTGACTCCAAAGGATATAGTCCAGCTGGATCATTTTCCTGTGCACAAAAAATAGTGCAAACCGGAGATAATAGTAATAATAAAAAAATAATAAAAATTCGTTGCATAAAAAATAATTTATGCAAAGTGAGTAATAAAAGAAATATGGCCTGGCGCCGAAGTCAATGCCGATGCAGGGCGGCGGCGTGATGCGATAAAGGCATGGCAAGGCCTGAATTCACAGGTCGATTCGAGTTCCGGATGCGGCATTCGCTGGACTATGTACGGAAACTAACCGAACCACCATGCGACCGTCATTAATGCGGCCACCATTTGATAGACCTGCGTACATATGACGGACAAACCAGAGTAATAATTCATTGGGAAAAATGAACCCTAACAAGCAAAAAATACTAGGATTAATAGCACCTGGCTTATTTGTTGTAGCAATCCGAAGAAAGGTGATTCCCAAAATTGGGACTCGATCCGCACACCTATCGCCTGATGGGCGATAAAGCAACGGCATGGCGATGCTGGCAAAGGTTGGCTCGCCGAGGCAAAGCCCTCGGTCCAGCTAACGTGACGGAGCTGGTCGGCCAGCGACGCCGAAGTCTCCGGAGTAGGTTGATGAAGAGATGATGAAGCCCCCGGTCCAGCGATGCAGGTCGTGACATGGTCGATGCCAGCTTGATGAAGTGACCGTGTGGCGATGCAGGTGTGCTCGCTCTGTGTAATCCGTGGGGCGGCGATGTTGGTGACGATTTATCCTTCGCGATGCTGAACTATTGTTTGGCTGGCCGAGATGATGATCCAAAGAAATTGAGCTCGGCTCAACAAAGCGACGACGTGTCTAACGCAGGTCGGCCGCCGTGGAGTGATGTTGTCGGGCTGGTTTGACACCGGCGCGACGATGAAGTTCGTATTGCAAGAATACTTTTAATACTACTGGGATGTGTTTGAGAATAAAACACAACACCCCATACGAAAACTTCCTTCAAAAAGGATGTCCGAGATCCCGTTCATAAAGAAGATGAATTCGGGTCGGATTCGTTCTCGCGCAGAAAACAGATCCAAAAAGTGATGCACTAATCAGAAGTTTCCCGGAGTTTGGACGGTCGGATCGAGCTGAATTTTTGGCAGGTGGTAGATATGGGAATTCCGCAGCAAATCAACGGTTGGATCCTCCAAAGGACATCAGAGCTAGATGCTGGATACCATGCCCTAAACTCGTCCGGATTCTCGTCCAGATTCAACAGGGCTCCGGTATATCGGAGATTGCCGGAGATTCCTCCATCGGAACTCGACGAAATTTTTGCAGGGTTGTTGTAGACTTAATTCTGCATAATTCCACCAAAGTAATCATTTAAGCGACACTCGAGGAGGCGGTGGCAGCGGATACAAGTTTGCTGTCCAGAAAAACAGCACGGTCGCCTGAGGGCTATGTTGACGTTGAGCCCCTGAGCTCCATGGATGACTCCTCCATGATCTTGATAGAGATCGGAGTTGGTGTTGATGAAGGCCTTAATCCGAACATGACGATCGGAGGTAGGGCGCAGTCCTTGGTCAAGCCAAGGTGATCAGTCGAGCTGTTGACGAAGAAGCCGACGTCGCAGTTGACCTGCAGTCGAGCCATTGATCCTTTCGCCGATCACACAGCGGAACTCTCAATGAAAGCACCAATGTCGGTGTCAAAACCGGCGGATCTCGGGTAGGGGGTCCCAAGCAGTGCGTCTTAGGATCAATGGTAACAGGAGGCAAGGGACATAATGTTTACCCAGGTTCGGGCCCTCTCAATGGAGGTAAAACCCTACTCCTGCTTGATTGATATTGATGATATGGGTAGTACAAGAGTTGATCTACCACGAGATCAGAGAGGCTAAACCCTAGAAGCTAGCCTATGGTATGATTGTTGTTGTATATGTCTATCGACTAGTTTGGCCCCGGTTTATATAATGCACCAGAGGCCTAGGATAACAAGAGTCCTAGTCGAATACGCCGGTGGGGGAGGAGTCCTCGTCTTGATCACCAAGTCTTGTGGATTCTTCCTTGTATGCGGAAGCTGTCCGGACTGGCCCATGAGTATACGGCCATGGGGGTCCTCGGCCCAATCCAACTGATCGGGAGACGACGTGTTGCGTACCCCCCAGTCCAGGACACCGTCACTCCCCAACACTCAACTCTCTCTCATAGAATTTGGATCTGGTGGAAAGAAGATTTTAGTGGAAAGCAACTTGGGGAAGTCTAGAGATCAAGATTCATATGGTAGGAATGGAGTATCTTGGCCTCAACACATGAGTAGGTAGTTCTCTCTCAGAACTGGTAGGTTGGAAGTGTAGGTTTCTTCTGATGGCTCTCTCCACGAATGAAGAGGAGGTGGAGGGGTATATATAGCCTCCACACAAAATCTAACAGTTACACACAATTTACCAAACTCGATGGGACCGAATCAACAAACTCGGTCGGACCGATTTAGCAAATCTAGTGACCGTTAGGATTTTCGGTGGGACCGACATGCAACTCCGTGAGACCGATATGGTTAGGGTTAGGGCACAATGTAATCTCGGTGAGACCGATTACACAAACTCGGTGAGACCGATTTTGGCAATTAGCTAACCAGAGAGTTGGTCAGGTAAACTCGGTGGGACCGATTCGCTCTTTTCGGTGATACCGAAATGTTATGAAAGGGAAACAGAGAGTTTACATTGCAATCTCGGTGGGACTGATCGCTCACTTCGGTTAGACCGAAATGTTACGAAGGGAAACAGATAGATTACAATCCCATCTCGGTGAGACCGAGATCCCTATCGGTGAGACCGATTTGCCTAGGGTTTGTGGCAGTGGCTATGACATTTGAACTCGGTGGCACCGGATAGAAAGAATCGGTGGGACCGAGTTTGACTTTGGGTTTAGGTCATACGTGGATGTGAGAAAGTAGTTGAGGGTTTTTGGAGCATATCACTAAGCACTTGAAGCAAGAGGCTCATTAAGAAACACCTTATCCCTCCTTGATAGTATTGGCTTTTCCTATAGACTCAATGTGATCATGGATCACTAAAATGTAAAATGTAGAGTCTTGAGCTTTTGAGCTTGAGCCAATCCTTTGTCCTTAATATTTTGAGGGATCCAATTTCATCATCCATGCCATGCCATTCATTGAGCTTTCCTGAAATATTTGTCTTGAAATAGCATTAGCTCAATGAGCTATATGTTGTTATGTATTACCAAAACCACCTAGGGATAGTTGCACTTTCAAGCGCGCTCTCGACGAGCGAGCCCGAGAACGAGTTCCTGAGTCCAGTCGACGGCAGCTTTTCCCGCCTCCACCTAAGGTATAGTGTACTCCGATTCAGTACCTCACTGTTGCGGCCCGAATTGCAGAGTTGATTCAACCTTCTCAGTCAGAGGCTGGCCGAGGGTTGGAGCAGATCCGAGCCCTGCTCCGAGTAGCAGGAGAGCAAAATTCTGGGTGTCTCAGTTGCGGAATAAGATACACAGCAGATCCGTGGTAGCAGATACAGTTCAGTCGGCCCATAGCCCAAGATCGCCCCCGCGGCGTGAAGGCAGTGGGCAGTATGATCGACAGTTCGACCGCGACAATCGTCGTCGAGTTCCAACGCCTCCTCCAAGGAGTGCGTCGTACGTGCCTCGGTAGAACGATGACAGACGCCATCACAGGGACGAGCGCAGAGCTCCAGTCGACCCAAGGAAGCCGAGTTTCGATGCGAGATCCATTCTCGTCCAAGGCCTGGTCGACCGGAATAGAGCACACAGAGAAGACCTGGGCAGAGATCGTCCGAGTGGCAGCAGATAACATGTTTCAGGCCCAAAGTGTTCCAGCAGAGCCATCAGCGCAGTAGTGATTCCTCCCGACTTCAGATTGGCAACATGAGTCAGTAAGTTCACCAGAGAATCCAAGCCTGAAACTTGGCTTGAAGATTACCGAGTGGCTGTGCAAATTGGAGGAGGAAACGATGAGATAGCAATGAAGCATCTTCCTCTTATGTTGGAAGGGTCAGCCCGAGCGTGGTTGACTTAGTTGGTCCCGGACAGTATACACAGTTGGAAAGAGCTATCTCGAGTGTTCGTAAGTACCTTTGAGGGCACGTGCAAGCAGCCAGCAGGGCTTCTCGAGTTGCAGCATTGTGTGCAGAAGCCGAATGAAACTTTGAGGGAATTCATTCAGAGGTGGACCACTTTGCATCACACCATGGAGAATGTATCAGAGCATCAGGCAGTGTGCGCTTTCAAGGAAGGCGTCAAGTATCGAGAGTTGGTTCTGAAGTTCGGTCGGACTGGGGATATGACTCTGACCCGGATGATGGAGATAGCCACCCGGTATGCTAACGGAGAAGAAGAGGATCCACAACGTAGCGGGAAGAGTAAACCAGTCGGCCAAGAGGCCGGTGGAGGTAGTTCCAGTCGGAAACAAAAGCGTAAAGCCGAGCCAGCGGCACCTGGTGAGATTGTAGCAGTGGCTCAAGGAAAGTTTAAGGGAAAACCTAAGGGGCCCTGGCCCCCTAAGAAGGTAAAGGATCAAGCAGGAAATGATGTGCTGGATTTGCCGTGTCACATCCACACGAAGAAAGATGAAGAAGGTAATCTGATTTACCCAAAGCATACCACTCGACAATGTCGACTCCTGATCCAACAGTTCCGGGAGAAACAGCCCAATGAGAAGGACAAGGAGTCGGACAGAGATGAGGAGGAAGAGGAAAATGACAGTTACCCCAAGGTCAATTCCACTCTCATGAATTTTGCTGATGTTGAGAGCAAGAGTCGGTTGAAGGTCATCAACAGAGAGGTGAATATGGTTGCTCCGGCGACGACGACCATGTACCTGAAATGGTCCCAGACAACCATCATATTCGACCAGTCAGACCATCCTGCTCGCATAGTCACCCCCGGGAGGCAAGCGCTGGTGGTCGACCCAGTGGTTGGTGGCACTCGACTGACTAAAGTGCTGATGGATGGAGGTAGCGGCCTGAATATCCTGTATGCTGAAACCCTGAAGGGGATGGGCATCCCGATGTCCAAGCTTAGCGAGAGCAACATGAGCTTTCACAGTGTTATCCCCGGAAAGAAGGTCGAGTCACTCGGCTAGATCACTCTCGACGTGGTTTTCGGTGACTCCAAGCATTACCGGAAAGAAAAATTGACATTTGAAGTCGTGGATTTCCAGAGTGCTTATCACGCCATCCTGGGGAGACCGGCATACGCACGTTTCATGGCTCGACCGTGTTATGTGTATCTCAAGCTGAAGATGCCTGGCCCCAAAGGTGTGATCACAGTCACTCGCAATCAGCAGAAAGTAGAAGAATGTTTCCAGAAAGGTTCCAAAATCACCGATGCACAGATGGCGGCGGTTGAATTCCAGGAGTATCAGAAGAGTGCAGATCCGAGTGATTTGCTCCGAGCCAAGAAGCCTGCTACAGACTCTGCGTTCCAGTCGACTGGTGAAACGAAGCCGATTCATATTCACCCGACTGACCCCAATGTTGCCCCGACTCATATATCAACAACACTCGACAACAAATAGGAAGAAGCGCTCATCCAGTTCCTCTGTGAGAACTGGGACATCTTCGCATGGAAACCTTCTGACATGCCAGGTGTACCCAGAGAACTGGCTGAGCACCATTTGCGTGTCGACCCCAAAGTAAAACCCGTCAAAGAGCACCTTCGGCGGTCCGCCGTTCAGAAGAGAAAAGCAATCAGCGAAGAAGTGGCTCGACTGTTGGCAGCAGAGTTCATACATGAAATCTACCACTCCAAGTGGCTTGCCAATGTCATCATGGTCCCCAAGAAGGATGATTCACTTCGCATGTGCATTGATTTCAAGCATATCAATCGGGCCTGCCCGAAAGATCACTTCCCTCTCCCCCGTATCGATCAGATTGTTGACTCGACTGCGGGATGTGAGCGCCTGTCTTTCCTAGATGCATATTCAGGGTATCATCAGATCCGACTGTATGGCCCTGATGAAATAAAAACAACTTTCATCACCCCATTCGGGTGCTTTTGCTATGTCACCATGACATTCGGTCTTAAAAATGCCGGAGCCACGTTCATGAGAATGATCCAGAAGTGCCTACTCACCCAAATCAGTCGGAATGTGGAGGCGTACATGGATGACATCATGGTCAAGTCTCGCAAAGGTTCCGACCTATTGACTGACCTCGCTGAAACCTTTGCCAACCTAAGAAGGTACGATATCAAGCTTAATTCGTCAAAGTGCACATTCGGAGTTCCAGGAGGAAAGTTGCTTGGTTTTCTCGTTTCTGAACGAAGGATCGACACCAATCCAGAAAAAGTTGATACCATCCTCCGAATGAAACGCCCCGTGCGAGTGCATGACATCCAGAAGCTGACTGGTTTTTTGGCCGCCTTGAGTCGATTCATTTCTCGTCTCAGTGAAAAGGCCTTGCCTCTTTACCGACTGATGAAGAAATCTGATAAATTTGAGTGGTCTGAAGAAGCTGATGCAGCATTTGCAGAGCTCAAAGCCCTGCTTTCCACCCAGCTGGTGCTAGTTGCGCCAATCAGCAAAGAGCCTTTACTGCTTTACATCGCAGCCACTGGACAAATTGTCAGTATAGTACTCATGGTCGAGCAAGAAGAGGAAGGAAAAGCTTACAAGGTTCAACGCCCAGTTTACTATCTCTCTGAAGTTTTGAATCCGTCCAAGCAATGATATCCTCATTATGAGAAGCTTGTCTATGGAATTTACATGACCATGAAGAAGGTTGCACATTACTTCTCTGATCACTCTATTACCGTCGTCAGCGACACATCGTTGTGTGAGATTCTGAATAACAGAGATGCAACTGGTTGAGTACCAAAATGGGTGATTGAACTCCTTCCACTAGACATCAAGTTTGAGGCAAAGAAAGCTATCAAGTCCCAAGCAATCGCGGATTTCCTTGCCGAGTGGGTTGAGCAGCAACTACCGACTCAAGTTCACTCGAAACATTGGACTATGTTCTTCGATGGCTCCAAGATGCTAAACGGATCAGGTGCTGGAGTAGTAATTGTGCCCCCCCCCCCCCCCCCCGTGGAGACAAGCTCAACTATGTTCTCCAAATTCATTTTGATTCCTCCAATAACGAAGCAGAATACGAAGCACTTTTATATGGGTTGCGTATGGCCATTTCACTCGGCGTCCATCGCCTCATGGTATATGGTGATTCAGATTTGGTGGTTAATCAGGTGATGAAGGAATGGGATGTCAGAAGTCCATCCATGACTGGTTACTGCAATGCTATTAGGAAGCTGGAAAAGAAGTTTGAGGGGTTGGAACTTCACCATGTGCCCCGATTGAAAAATCAAGCTGCAGATGAGTTGGCGAAGATAGGTTCAAAGAGAGAGGCCATTCCCCGCAATGTGTTTTTGGAACACATTCATTCACCTTCGGTTCAGGAGGATCCCTTCACAGAAGAGTCGCCACAGATCCGACTGAAGTTGAAATCCCAGCCGTGGTCGACTTAGTCATGGAGGTTCTGGTCATCACTCCCGACTGGACAGTTCCATACATTGCATACATTCTTAGGAAAGAACTTCCGGAGGATGAAGAAGAGGCTCGACAGATCGTCCGGCGATCCAAGGCTTTTACTGTGATAAAGGGGCAGTTGTTCAGAGAAAGTGCAACTGGAGTTTGCCAGAATTGCATCACACCAGAGGAAGGTCGAGTGATCCTCAATGATATTCACTCAGGGACCTATGGTCACCACGCATCCTCTCGGACCATCGTGGCCAAAGCATACCGAGCCGGATTTTACTGGCCGCGGGCCAACGAGATGGCTAAGGAAATAGTGGACAAGTGTGAAGGCTGCCAGTTTTACTCCAACATGTCTCATAAACCTGCGTCGGCTCTGAAAACAATTCCACACGTCTGGCCTTTTGCCGTCTGGGGACTAGACATGGTTGGACCTCTGAGGACGGGCAGGAGTGGATTTACTCATGTGCTGGTAGCAGTCGACAAGTTCACCAAATGGATCGAAGCCAAGCCCATCAAAAGCCTTGAAGCAAGCACATCCGTGAGTTTCATCAGAGAATTTATATTTAGATATGGCGTCCCGCACAACATCATCATGGATAACGGCTCGAACTTCAATTCTGAAGAGTTCAAAGCCTTTTGTGCCTCCCAAGGCACGAGAGTCGACTATGCTTCGGTCGCTCATCCTCAGTCGAATGGGCAGGCCGAGCGGGCAAATGGATTGATTCTCAAAGGATTGAAGCCTCGGTTGATGCGTGACCTGAAACATGTAGCATGAGCTTGGGTCGACGAGCTTCCATCCGTACTGTGAGGGTTGAGGACAACCCCTAAGCGGTCGACTGGAAAAACTCCATTCTTCTTAGTCTACAGAGCTGAAGCCGTGCTCCCCAGTGATTTGCTCCACAATGCACCTCGAGTCGAACTCTTCTCAGAAGAAGAAGCAGAACAAGCTCGACAAGATGCAGTCGATCTCCTAGAAGAAGAAAGAAAGATGGCCTTGATCCGGTCGACCATTTATCAGCAAGACTTGCATTGATTTCATGCTAGAAATGTGAGGGGTCGAGCATTTCAAGAAGGAGACCTGGTTCTTCGAGTGGATCAGCAGAGACCTCACAAGCTCGCTCCTGCTTGGGAAGGCCCTTTCGTCATCACCAAGGTGCTCCACAACGGAGCATACCGTCTCTTCAACGTCAAACATAATAAAGATGAGCCACGCGCCTGGAATGTGGATCTGCTCCGCCCTTTCTATTCTTAAATATTTAGACTGACAAGATGTAATACCTTTTAGTTTGGCTATCAAAAGACATAATTTACTTCTTCCGAATGATTGTTGTTTATTTCTTTTGTACGCATTACCTTAGTTGCGAATCTATTTCGCCTAAGACGAAGTGATAAAAATCCTACCGAGTGATGAGTCTGCCTCACACTCGGGGGCTTAGCTGCAGCCCAGTGCTTGCCTAAGTGATAAAAATCCTACTGAGTGATGAGTCTGCCTCTCACTCGGGGGCTTAGCTGCAGCCGAGTGCTCGCCTAAGTGATAAAAATCCTACCGAGTGATGAGTCTGCCTCTCACTCGGGGGCTTAGCTGCAGCCTAGTGCTCGCCTAAGCGATAAAAATCCTACCGAGTGATGAGTCTGCCTCTCACTCGGGGGCTTAGTTGCAGCCCAGTGCTCCCCTAAGTGATAAAAATCCTACTGAGTGATGAGTCGACCTCTCATTCAGGGGCTTAGCTGCAACCCAGTGCTCGCCTAAGTTTGAAAAATCCCACCGAGTGGTGAGCAACCCTCCCACTCGGGGGCTTAGCTACAGCCCAGTGCTCGCCTAAGTTTGAAAAATCCTACCGAGTGGTGAGCAACCCTCCCACTCGTGGGCTTAGCTGCAGCCCAGTGCTCGCCTAAGTTTGAAAAATCCTACCGAGTGGTGAGCAACCCTCCCACTCGGGGGCTTAGCTGCAGTCTCGTACTCGCCTAAGTTTGAAAAATCCTACTGAGTGGTGAGCAACCCTCCCACTCGGGGGCTTAGCTGGAGCCCCGTACTCGCCTAAGTTTGAAAAATCCTACCGAGTGGTGAGCAACCCTCCCACTCGGGGGCTTAGTTACAATCCCGTACTCGCCTAAGTTTGAAAAATCCTACCGAGTGGTGAGCAACCCTCCCACTCAGGGGCTTAGCTCCAGTCCCGTACTCGCCTAAGTTTGAAAAATCCTACCGAGTGGTGAGCAACCCTCCCACTCAGGGGCTTAGCTGTAGTCCCGTACCCGCCTAAGTTTGAAAAATCCTACCGAGTGGTGAGCAACTCTCCCACTCGGGGGCTTAGCTGCAGTCCCGTACTCGCCTAAGTTTGAAAAATCCTACCGAGTGGTGAGCAACCCTCCCACTCGGGGGCTTAGCTGCAGTCCCGTACTCGCCTAAGTTTGAAAAATCCTACCGAGTGATGAGCAACCCTCCCACTCGGGGGCTTAGCTGCAGTCCCGTACTCACCTAAGTTTGAAAAATCCTACCAAGTGGTGAGCAAACCTCCCACCCGGAGGCTTAGCTGCAGTCCCGTACTCACCTAAGTTTGAAAAATCCTACCGAGTGGTGAGCAATCCTCCCACTCGGATGCTTAGCTGTAGCCCAGTGCTCGCCTATGTTTGAAAAACCTTACCGGGTGGTTGACAGGAACGTCAAGACCATTGCTGAGTACCTTGCTGATGAGCTGATCAATGCTTCTCAAGGATCATCCAATCGGTTGACAGGAACGTCAAGACCATTGTTGAATGCCTTGCTGATGAGTTGATCAATGCTACTCAAGGATCACCCGATCGGCCGACTGGAACGTCAAGACCATTGCTGAGTGCCTTGCTGATGAGCTGATCAATGCTACTCGAGGATCGCCCGATCGGTCGACTGGAATTCCAAGACCATTGTTGAATGCCTCGCTGATGAGCTGATCAATTTTGCTCAAGGATCGCCCGATCAGTCGACTGGCCATTCTTCTCCAGAAGCTGCATCAAGCAAACAGACAATATTCGAGAGAAAAACGAATTTCGTTTGAAGACAAACGCAATATATGAGATGATAAATCCAAAGTTTCTTAACCGCAGAATGAAGTGCTCGGGCATCAGGCCCGAAGGAGTTTTAACGGTTACAAATTCACTCGACATTCTGAGGCAAATAAAAGTGAGGCATAATGTTTTTTAATCACTCGGCAGGAGAAGGACTGGTCGGGTCGCAGAAGCTGTCGAGGTCGATGTTGTCGGCGATGCGAGTGGCTGCCTCGAGGAAGGTGTCCATGAAGTCCTGGAAGGAGTGCTTCTTAGTGTTTGCCACTTTGAGAGCAGCCAGTTTGTCTTCCTTAGCCTCCTTGTAGTGCACTCGGACCAAAGACAAGGCGACATCGGCACCACAGTGGGCGGAAGATTTCTTCTACTCTTGCACTCGGCCTGGAATCTGATTTAGTCGAGTCATCAAAGACCCGAGATCTTGAGACATTTTCGCCCAAGGCTGGAGTTCAGCATCCACTTGGGCCATCGCCGCCTTCAGCCGAGCCACATAAGCAACCGCACCATCTAAGCGCGACTCCAATCGAAGCAGATTCATTGCGGTGTCATCTTGCACCGGACAGTTGATGGGGTCAAGACCCGTCTCCACCCGCGCAGTTTCAGCCTCAAAGTCCTGACACAGTTCTGTAACATTGCAAAAACTGATGAATCGACGGCGTGACAACAAAGTTCAATCGGCAACAAAGTGATGAGTCGACTGATCATACCTTCAAGCTTCAGAACAAGTTTGGCGGCAAGTTGCTCCAGATAGGACTCTAGCTTGTAGGTCTTGGTCTTGAGGCCGCCAACTTCAGTGGTCAGATTTTCCTTGTCCTTCTTCCGCTATTCGACTTCCCGATTAGCGTCTGAGATGGCAGTCTTCAACTTTGCGTTCTCTTCCTCCAATTTGCTGACTGAAGCCAGTTTCTGGTCCACAAGCTTCATCTTCTCACGTGCTTCGTTCTGAGCAGCTGCCAGATCCAGATCCTTCTGCTCCAAAGCCTCCTTCATCCTCTCTAAAGAAACAACACTCTTCAGACGAGACTGAAGTTGACGATTTTCACTATGCACATCTGCTTGTGCGAAATCACTCGGTTCAAAGAGACTGAAGGAAAAACTAGTTCGAAGTGTGAAGCTACAAAACAGACAAAATGGTCGAGTGATCACCTCCCATGATGGCCGTTTCTTGTTGGGCAGTCTTCAGATTCTTCTTCGCAAGTTCGAGGTCAAGTTCAACGCTGATATGCTTCTTCTTTAACTCGGTGAGCCGAGCTCCAAGATCACAAGACCTCTGCAGCCAGAAAGACAGACATGTCAGTCGACAGATACAAGCAACAGTGAAAGAAAAGAATTACTCTAAGACTACTGCCGAATCAAATATTCAACAGTAGTCTCGGGGACTACACCAGTGGGTGCACTTAGTGTGCCCCCACTGGATCAGATCAATACTCAGCATGAGTTCAAAAAAAAGAAAAAAAAAAGAAAAGAGAGATACATCATTAGACCTCAGTCGACTGCCAGCAGCCGACCGTGGTCTCGGGGACTACACCCACTGGGTGCACTCAACGTGCCCCCACTGATTCGAAAAGTGCAGAATTGAAGATTTCCTGAGTTCTAAACGAAGGAACACCCAGTGGGTGATCAGATATAAAGCGACATTCAAAAGTTCAGTCGGAATTTTGCTGACCTGAACATTGGTCTGAAGGGCAGTGCTGGCGTTGTAAGCTATCTGACTGGCTTCATGCATCACTTTCACCTGCTCCATGACAAGGTTCGCCTGGCGAAGAGCTTCCCTAGCAGCACCCGGCGAGTCGTCTGGAGTTTGATATGTAGCAAAGAGGGATGGCTCTAGAGGGGTCGAAGTAGTTGCTGGGTCGGATGAGTGGAGTTGCACCAGTGCAGCAGGTGTCTGTACAGTCGACCCCGACGGACGATCAGTCATCAACGAGTTAGCGAAGGTGACGTTGGTCCAGACTATCGCTTCAAGCGCTGGTGTCGACTGAGGGACCTGGACTTCAAGCTTCCTCCTGCTTGAGCCTCCACTCTTCTTCCTCCTCTCCTGTAGAGGCACTTCTTCTTCTTCGTCATCAGGAAGCACAACGATATCTTGCGGAGCTACATAAGAAGAGAAGTATCAAATTTTCAGTCAATTGACCATCCACTCGACTAAACAGAGCTCGGTCGAACGAACTTACCAGCTCGTGAGGTGGCCTCTTCGTCTTCTGTTGCCTTGTCAATCTCCATGTCAGTGGCAGCAGAGGTGGGGCTGGAAGGACACAAGAATTTGTCGGTCAGATCAAGAAAACCTTCAGTCGACTGAAGGAAACACAGACAAGATACCAACCCTGAGGCAACGGGGACGTCTATCTTGATTCGCGGCAATGTCTTCCGGGTTTTGGAGGGAGCAACTTTCGGCTGCTTGGATACCTTCTCCGTCAGCTCCGGAGTCGACGTCCGAGTGCGCTTCTGAGTATTGGCACTCGGACCCACGCCTTTCCCACGCCCGCCAGCCGAATCATGCTGCTGTTTGGATCGATGTTCGAAACGCGGCGGCGAGTCGACTTCCTCCTCCTCGTCTGACTCCTCGCTCTCCTCCTCCTCCTCGTCTCCCTGAGAATCCCACTCGGCACTATCTTCCGCGCTGTCCTCCCCCTCCTGGGCCTGTTCCAAAGCCTGTTCACCATTGGGCATCAAATGCATCTCGGTGAACACCTGCAGAACAAATTGGTCGAATGAGAGTCGGTCAATACCTGCAGAACACCTGCAGAACAAGTGCAGAACAAGTGCAGTCGAAGCATGAATGAGAAGCAGTCGGAACAAAAAGCATACCTTGTCGGGTGGGTTTACGCTGCTAAAGGGAACGACTCGCCTAGATCCTCTGGGATTGTCCTAATTGTCTGTGATGCTCCTCAGCCACAAAGCTACTGTTTTAGACGGCACTTCTTTTGGATGGACCCGAGCGGTGTCGTCCAGTACGGAATACAGCCACATCGGGTGATCGCGGGCCTAGAGAGGCTGGATGCGTTGACTGAGGAACACCTCCAACAGATCCAGACCCGTAACGCCATCATTGATAAGCTGAACCACCCTATCCACCAACATCCTCGTCTCCATGGTCTCGCCAGCAGTCACCTTCAGTGGAGCAGGAGTTTGGACTCGGTCAAACGAGAAGTGGGGGAGGCCGGTCGACTGACCTGGAGCCGCGGCGTCCTGGCAATAGAACCAAGTCGACTGCCAACCTCTAACGAAGTCAGGAAGAGTCATGGCAGGAAAGGCACTCCCTTTCCTCTTTTGGATAGCTAAACCCCCACACATCTGGATGACATGGGTTTTCGAGTCACTCGACTTCGCCTTTTTTACCGATTGGGAACGAATGGTGAAGATGTGTTTGAAAAGACCCCAGTGCGGTCGACACCCCAAGAAGTTCTCGCACATCGACACGAAAGCAGCTAAATACGTGATGGTGTTGGGAGAGAAATGATGGAGTTGAGCACCGAAAAAGTTCAGAAACCCCCAGAAGAAAGGATGCGGGGGAAGTGAAAAGCCACGGTCGACGTGGGTGGCGAGCAGAACGCACTCACCCGGTCGAGGCTGGGGACTCATCTCCCCCTCCAGCAGCCTCGCCACTCCCTTGGCAATTAACCCCGACTCCGCCAGCTCGTCCAGGTCCGCCTGCCGAATCAAAGACCGGATCCAATCGCCCTGGATCCAGCCCGGCGGCAGCCCCGCGCGCGACGACGACCCGCGTTGCTGCTTCTTGCCCTTCGCCACCTCCTTCATCTTCTTTGCGCGCTCTAGCGCCGCCGTCTTGTCCTTTACCATGGTGACGGGGCAGCGGCGTCGGAGCGGAAGAGTAAGGTAAGGCGTAGAAGCGGAGAAAGAAGAAGGAAGAGAAGATGTGCATAGTGCAGACGCCTCAGTCCAGTCACCTTATAAGAGATTGTTTCCGAGTGACTGATGCGTGGGACCAGACGATCCCGCCAAATCCCGCAACAGTCGCGCGCAGCATACGTGGCGAAAAAGGCGGCGCGGGAATCGAGGAATCATTGTTTATCCGCTCCGCCCACTTTGGCACTCCTCGTCCCGCGCGCTTCCCCGAAATTTCGTATCCTGCGAAATCTGGGATACACTGCAGACAATCGCGCCCAGGATCCAGCGCTCCAACACAACACTCGGCACATGAGATCACCGGTTCACTCGACCGTCCACTTAATGGATCAAGGTGACTGAGTCAATGCCAAATACCGACGCAGGCGTTCGGACTTGCAGAAAGCACTCGCGAGGTCCCGAAGCTCGGAACAGGTTCAATTTCAGCCTACTTTGCACTCGCGCCTTAATCCATTCGGGGGCTACTGATGAGGATACAGACCTAGGGTAGGGTCATAGGCCTGACCTACACGTCCTACCCTAGGTCACTACCCCAGAAGATAAGAAGACCAAGAATCCACTCGACGACCTAATCACTCGACCATCATTCCCCATCGTCACTCGGCCATATGGGGAATCATCGACTATATCGAAGACCAGGAGTCGGAAGAATGC
The DNA here is from genome assembly GCA_963921465.1 of Triticum timopheevii. Lineage (NCBI taxonomy): Eukaryota > Viridiplantae > Streptophyta > Magnoliopsida > Poales > Poaceae > Triticum > Triticum timopheevii. The sequence continues at coordinate 575,016,603 of OY997264.1, read as the reverse complement.
ACAACGGCCGGGCATTCACTCCTTAGTCTTCATGAGCATTAAGAACATCCCTTACTTTATGTACATTAAGCCCTTTGTAATGGAGGTGGGCGGGGGTCCTGGCGCACTCTATATAAGCCACTCCTCCTCTGGGACAAGGGTTCGCACCCTCTGTTACACAACACACATAATCCAATCGACCGCCTCCGGGCACCGGGACATAGGGCTGTTACTTCCTCCGAGAAGGGCCTGAACTTGTAAACCTCGTGTGTACATCTTCGCCATAGCTAAGATCTTGCCTCTCCATACCTACCCCCCTTTCTACTGTCAGACTTAGAACCACGACCGCGCCCGACTTGGACGGAAGACGATCCGTGATGACGAACTTGAGCAGGCGAGTCACGCAGAGCGCTTCCCAAAAACCTAATTCGCCCTCTCCCGGTGCAGGATCACAAGGACAAACGGTTCACAGGACTGCTTGTTAGAAGGGAGAGAGAGGATTGGTGGAATAGTTGATTATAATGGATGTTTATTGCTTGAGCGTCGTGTACATATATATAGGAGTACATGATCTACTTGAAGTACAAGACAAGTCAGAATACTTCCTAGTCTATCTCGTCTTTCCTAATAATCAATATACTCAACACCCCCCGCAGTCACAACGGTATCGACGCAGACGGTGAGACTGGAGAAGAATCCGAAGGCAAGCCGACGGACACCCTCCCCCCCCCCCCCCCACACACAGTCATAACAGTTGATGCATCGCGGAAGGCGTGGCTGGAGTGAAAACCGACGAGGTTGCTCAAGCAAGGCTGTAACCCTTTGTGCCGTTTGTCGAGGAAGCCGAGAGAGCGTGGGTGGTGTAGCAGTGGTCGAGGTAGCCGTGCGAAGAATGCAGTGGTCGATGTCCAGTCGGGGTTGTCGGTGTCGAGAAAGTCGTCGTGGAGCCACGACCGCAAGGAGGCGCCGAGTTAGTCATGGGCGCATTGGTGTCGAATTAGTGGTGCACCGTGGAGAAGACGATGTTGATGAGGCGTCGCACCGGATTTTTTCCAAAACCGGGGACACGTCGTAGACGAAGGCACGCGTCAGTGTTGCCAGCACCAGGCATGCGTAGACGGATGAAGACGAAGTTGATGAAGCGCCACACCAGGCTTGCCAGGCCCGGGGACACGTCATGGACGAAGCCGCGCATCAGTGTTGCCAGCACCGGGCATGCGTAGACGAGGGACCTGCACAAGATGTACGCCATGTCGAGGAGTCAGAGGGCTGGCAGAGAAGATGACTCGACGACGGTTGCGGCGGGAATCAGCGCGGGGCCGATGTCGCCGACGGTGGTCGAAGTAGACGAAGTGGTCGAGGAAGAAGACGGCGACACTGGTGACGGGCTGGTGCTTGATGAAGACGAAGGGGGTGGACGGGCAGCGGCGGCGGCTACAGGGGTATCGGTGGCGGCGGCCGAAGAAGAGCAGCGGCGGCGGCGGCTAGGTTAGGAGCACGGCGTCGGTGCTCGAAGTAGGCGAAGAACCCGACGTCATGAAGAAGATCGGTGCGGACGATGGCGTTCCCGCGCCGAGAGAGACGGCGCGACGCATACCACGGAAGGTTGACGCGCGGTGACGCGGAGTGGACCGCGGACCACAACGCTCCGGCCCAAAGGGGCGACACAGCGGCGGCAGGCAGGGCGGGGCGACGGCGAGAAGCCCTCAAGGAGGCGGCGGGGACCGCGGGCCGCGGTGCTACGACCGGAAGGGGCGGCGCAACGGCGGAACCCGGGTCAGTACAACCGCAGGAACGGTCTCTGGACGGCGGCGTGGACCGCGTGCCACGCTCGCTACGGCCCGACGGGGCGATGCAGCGGCAACGTGAGGGTCGGTGCAGCCACAGGAACGACCTGGAGCGGACGGCTATGGGCCGTGGGCCGTGTCACTATGGCCTGAAGGGGCGACGCAGTGGTGACACAGGTCGGTGCAGTCAGGAGAAGAACAACGCGACGGCGAAGCTCCAGCTCGATGAGGCGACGCAGCGGCAGCCCGTTGCTCGATTGGTGGAGGGGCGTGCTGAAATCAATGCAGTCTTTACAGGACCTGCGGAGGCGCGCGCAATCGACGGGCCAGATCGGTCGCACGACGAAGATGAGGCGGACCGCGGCGGCGGGAGGGTGATCAATCTGATCACGCGCGAGGTCGGGGACGCCGCTCGATGGAGGCGGGGTGGCGGTGGAGTCCGAGATGAAGCCAGCGACAACGGTCGGCAGGGCGGTCGTACATGTGCGGTGGGTCGATGTTACCTCTTGAGCTTGCGTTGATTTTTTCTTTAAAGAAGAAATGATGATGCAATAAAATAGAGATAAGTATTTCCCTCGGTTGAGAACCAAGGTATCCATCTAGTACAGTGGCGAATCCAGGATTTGAAGTAACCTAGGGCGAACTTTTAAAGGCAAAAAGAAATTTGAAGCCACAGTAGACGATGCAATCAAATATGACAACAACAAAAATTAATTGGTCAATAGTATGCATTCAAGCAAGATGATCAACATAATGAATTATTTAAGATTTCTCGAGAACTAGGTGAAAATTATATAACACAAAAAAATCATATAAACTATAACTTGGAATCCCGCTGGCCGGATTATCTTATTCGTAATTAATTTCAGTATTCCAATTTCAATAATTAGGTCGATGTGACAACAGATTATATAATGACGACAATTAAAAATGATAGAGCGAGAAGAGCAGAAAATAAGGGAAGAGCAAAAGAACCTGCTCATTGCAAGCTCTGTTGGCTGCTCACTTGCAGTTTTGAGCGGGATGCGTGGCCGTGGCGGTGGGGATGCTGCCGCTTGCGTGGACGGCACAAGAAACAGGTGGACCTCCTTATCCTCCAACCAACACCTTTCGGCAAATTTGACAATTTTGACCTATGGACGAAATCAATTCACGGAATGAACTGGCCGTGAAACTATTTCATAGCTCTAACCTTTTTGTGTAGCGCCCGCCACGACGGCGCCACACTCTACGGTGCAGCGCCTAGCCCGGGGGCGTTGCACACCAGTCCACCGTGGCAGCCCCTGGGCCTGCACCCAGCAGTGCAACGCCTCCGAGCTAGGCGCCACACTTGTAAAGTGCAGCGCCTAGACCGTAGGCGCTGCACTGTGACTTAGACGCCAGGCGCCCGCTCCCCCTCCCGCACCCCACCCATTGGTCGGTTTTGAAGTAACAGAAGCAGCGGCGCGGCGGGTTCCTCCTCTCCCCCTCTCAATCCCCTCTCCCAAATCCTTTAGATCCGACGATTTGGTCCGTGCATTTCTTCACCAATCCATCCTAGAAGGTACTCTCTTCCGATCCCCTTCTTTCTATCCATAGAAAATATGATATTTTGGAGATTTGGGGAATCCTTGTTTGATTAGATTAGATTTGAATCTTGCATGTATTAGAACTTTGCATGTATTGATTTGTTTGATTGATTTGGGGAACCCTTGTTTGTTTGATTTGTGGAACCCTAGTTTAGTTTATGGAAGAGTTATTTTTATGAAGTAGGCATAGTTTATGGAAAAGTTATTTGTATGAAGTAGGCCTAGTTAATTGTGGAACCCTTTTTTATTAGTTATGTTTGATTTGATATGGTTGGATACATAGATTGGTATGGTTGCATCTAGTAGGCCTACTTTAGTTTTTTTTGTATTCAAAAGATAATCGTGTTGACAAGAAAGCTTTCTTGCAAATTGCTAGGATGGTTTGGCTTCTCAATGATCATTGGGATCTACAACACCGGTCGTACGCTATGTCGGTGAAGCAGCAGGTAATAATGAAAGTTGCCGGTGTTATGATTTTTGTGTTTTTTTTCAAACACATACCCCCCATATGTAATGATTTGTTTGTTTTCTTGTAGGAGCTTGCACCTCTGAAGCTTCAGGCTCACGGGGTCAACCTTGGGTGGATGCGCTATGATGAGCGGTACACGCCGTATGTTAGGGAGACAGGACTTCTCCCTTTCATTCAGTTGGTCAGCAGGTCGACGCCACCCAACAATGCTCCAGCACTCACCACGCTTATTGATCATTGGAGGCCGGAGACACACACTTTCCATCTTCGGACCGGGGAGATGACCTTGACGCTCCAGGATATAGCTATGATCACCGGTCTTCCTATCGATGGGAAACCTCTATGTATGAGCACCGATTCTGATGGGTGGCGCGAGCAAATGTTTGCCCTTATCGGTATGGTTCCTCCGGAGCCGTGGGAACCAGAAGTAGAAGGCAAGAAGAAGGAAAGAGTCGCAGCCGGTGCTACTTTCACGTGGATTGTATCAAACTTCAGTAATTGCCCTGAGGATGCTAATGAGGACACGGTGAAGACATATGCTCGTGTCTACATGTGGTACGTGATATCCAGGACTATGTTTGCTGATGGCACAGGCAAGAATGCTCCATGGATGTGGCTCAAGGCGTTGACCATCTTCGATAGCAAATGGAGTTGGGGTTCGGCGACACTGGCTTACTTGTATAGACAGGTATGAAGTTGTTTCTGTTTCAATCATTGGTACATTATGAATGCGATCTTGCTTTTAATTCAACCATGTTCTCTTTTATGTGCAGTTGGACGAAGCCTGTTGTAGGCTATCTGGAGGTATTGGTGGTTGTTTGCTCGCACTTTCCATATGGAACTGGGAGCGTTTGCCGGTTGGACGACCGAAGAAAGTGAAGTTCGAGGATTGGGACGATAAACACGACCCACTACGGCGCGCGACTTGGGCTTACAAGTGGGATGTGTTAAATGAGATGACGGATGATCCCTCGGTCATGTACAAGCTGTACAGGAGCGAGATGGATGCCATCACGCCTGAGCAGGTGAATTGACATTGCATAAGTTATTATCATGCTTCCATCGTAAGTCGATATCAATTTTTCATTCTATCCAATTTTGTAGGTTGTATGGGAACCTTATGGAACAGGAGATAGTTTTGGGAACCCTATAGAGTTCACGCTGAATCTGATGTGCACTAGAGATAGGGATCTCTGGCATATGCGGTGTCCACTCATATGCAACTGGGCGGTTGAGCTTCACATGCCACATCGGGTGTACCGGCAGTTTGGTTTGTTCATGCCACACCCGCCGGAGTTTGTGGACACGGATATAGTGCTACACGCGTAAGATATAATCAACCTTGAGCAATTAGCAGCTTCTCGGCGGTTTCGATGATGCTAATATTATGTTTCTAACTTTCAGGTTGGATAGGAAAAAGCAGCGGAAGATCAAGGATTGGGCCAAGCATCACAACAAGTATGTCATACAGTGGGAGCTTGCTTTGGAGCAAGCTAGGGCTGGAAAACGAGCCAAGCTTCGTGAGCACTGCCCGATTGCGTTCAACAACTATCTCACATGGTTTCTAGGCATCACTCGTGTGGAGGTATGCAAGTCGGCGTATGATGATAAGATTTTGGAAGAACCCACCGTCTTTGATGAGGTAGCCCAGCACCAGTACAACGCATTAGTCAGGAAAGGCAACTCCGTGATCCCTGCGGGGCCAATGATGAACTTTGTGGTATGTGCCCTTTTTGCTTTTCAATTCGCAATATTCACATCTTCACTTGCCTAACACGTTGATACCTTTTCTTTTCATAGCGTGCCCAGATCAAGAAAGCAGCTGATGAGACCGACACTATTCTGGAAACAACCCCGGCTGGCAAAAGCGATGGGGAAGGTGCACTTCGAGAATTCATTAAGGTTCACATCTCCTTCAAACTAGCACTTAACATGTGTTGCTACGTTCGATGTCTCATTCACTTGTTCATGTTGCAGCGCCAGGGCCAAAAGTTAAGGCGGCTGTCAAACCTTTTCGGTTGTCGTGACCCCGAGTATGTATCACCAGAACGTTCTAGGTCGGCGACACCATCAGATCCAACTTCTGGCCATGATAATCCTTTGGACGATGAGGATGTGGGTGTGGTCACCCAAGATGTGGGTGTGCTCACCCAAGAGGTATGGCCTGAGGTTATATATCCAATTGTTGATGCATTTGCTAACTATATTCTCACAAACGGTCTTTCCATATCTTTTGTGGATGCATAGGTCTCTGATGATATGACCTTGGAGACCTACAAGGTTCGGTCTGCATACGAGTTAAAGCCTAGGAAGAGAATCAACAAATACACACCTGAGGACTTCACCCAAAGAGGCAAAAGGACGGTCGGCACCTCGCGGATGGCTGCTTTGGACGACTATTTGGATGACGATGTGGATGACGATGTGGATGACGTGGAGGAACAGGAGCCAGAGCAGGAGTGGGTTCGTCTTCCTAGGAAAGTGAAGAAGATACCCTCCAAGAGAGGGGGAGGAACCAGCAAGCGCGGAAGGAAGTAGTCGTCGTTCTCTTCTAGTAATGGTAGTAATGGTAGCTATGTTGGTGGTAATGTCGAACTTGTCGTGATGGTCATTCTATGTGTTGAACTCTATGTTGGTGGTAATGTCGAACTTGTCGTGATGGTCACTCTATGTGTTGGACTCTATGTTGGTGGTAATGTTTAACTTAAATCTCTTAGTAATGCTTATTCTGTGATGCAACTATACAGTTTTGGCCAAAGTGTTGCTTATTCTGTGTTGAACTCTATTCTGTGCTTAAACTGGAGCAACAAGGAGCAACACAATGAAGGCCTCCAGTTTGGCCAAAAAATTCGCTAAGTTTTTATGCAGCGCCTTGCCCTGAGGTGTCACACTACACAGTGCAACGCCTAGCCCAGAGGCGCTGCACTGTGTAGTGTGACGCCTCCAGGCTAGGCGCTGCACAGGTCTGTATCATGACAAACATTCTGTTGCTCTCTGGAAAGCTACAGACCTGTGCAGCGCCTAGCTTTGAGGCGTCACACGACACAGTGCAGCGCCTGTGAGCTAGGCGTTGCACTGTGTAGTGTGACGCCTCAGAGCTAGGCGCTGCACAGGTCTGTAGCTTGACACACATTCTGTTGCTCTCTGGATAGCTACAGACCTGTGCAGCGCCTAGCTTGGAGGCGTCACACCACACAGTGCAACGCCGGAGGCGTTGCACTGTGTGGTGTGACGCCTCCAAGCTAGGCACTGCACAGGTCTGTAGCTTGACACACATTCGGTTGCTCTCTGGAAAGCTACAGACTTGTGCAGCGCCTGGAATGGAGGCGTTACACTATACAGTGCAGCACCTCTGTGCTAGGCGCTGCACGTGGACTTAGTGAATATTTTAGCATGTACACACGTGATGTGAAGTAGGATTGATACATAGCAATGTAACAAGTGCGAAGAGAATATATGCATGACACATAGTTCATAACACATAGTACTTCACGACACATAGTAGTTCTTACAACCAAATCAGGAGGAGACATAGTAGTTCACGCCACATAGTAGTTATTACAACCAAATCGAGGAGGACACATAGTAGTTCACGACACATAGTAGTTCAAAACCAAATCGAGGAGGAGACATAGTAGTTCACGACACATAGTAGTTCACAACCAAATCGAAGAGGAGACATAGTAGCTTTATTGCGTAGAGCAAGGCCCCTTTCCCTTCTTCTTCTTCCTCTCTTCTTCCTCTTCCTCCTCCCTTTTTCTTATGAGGTGAGCCTCCTTAACCACCCTTTCCATGAATATCTGTTTGTCCCTCTCTTCTTTTTCAGCTTCAAATGCCCAAAGCTTCATGGTTTTCTCTTGAAAATCCTGTAGACGCTTCTTCTATGCCTCCTCACATTTCCTCACCAACGCTTGCTCCCTAGCGCGCATCGCATTGTCCGCTCTCTCTATCCTCTTCATCTCCTTCTCAAGCTCCTCTTCCTTCTTCTTCTTTAGCTTGGCTGCATCCTCATCTCTAAGCTTCTTCGCAGCCTTCTCCCACCATCCCGCCATCTCATCTTCGCCATCCTCCTTCATCGTTGGTTTGTTGGGTTGGGAAGCCGCCATACCTACAATGAGTTAAACATAATGGTTAGTGAGGAACATACGGAAACATAATGGTTATTAAGGACAATAAGAACAAATGGAAGCACATATGAAAAACAAGAACATATGATACATTATAGTTAGTGAGGAACATACGGAAACGGTCCATCTAGGTATCCAAACATCCCTCTATAACGAACTTGCCCTTCTCCATCACCACGGCCAAATCCACCACCAAGGCCAAGACCATCACCACGGCCAAATCCACCACCACCACGAGCTCTACCACCACCACCACGGCCACTACCACCACCATGGCCTCTTGTCAGTCCTAGTTGCCGACCTCTTTGTTGCCTAGATCCTCTTTGGCTAACACTTGGTTGGCTTGGCACTTGTTGGCTACCACTTGGTTGGCTTGGCACTTGTTGGCTACCACTAGGTTGGCTACCAATTGGTTGTCTTGGCACTTGTTGGCTACCACTAGGTTGCCTTCGCTTTTGTTGGCTACCTCTTGGTTGGCTTGGCACTTGTTGGCTACCACTTGGTTGGCTCCCTTGTGTAGCTCCTTGTTGGCTTGTGCTTGCATCATTTTTCTTGGACCTTTTCCTTGGTTTCGTACATTTTCTTTTGTTGTGGCCATGACCTTTACACTCCCCACAACGGGAGCTCTCACGAGGCTCTTGGAATTGGTCGTTGCCCGCTTCGCGGCGGCCACCATGGCCGCATCCGTCCATGTCTCCTCTAAGACGCTTTGTCTTACATCTACCCCGTTTAACAACCTTCAACTCCGGATCCGGCCATAGTTGAACTCCATGATACTCCAGCCATTGCGATTGGTCAAAGTACGGGTGAAAGCGGGGAGCCCATGTTTTCTTGACCGTCATGATTGAGAACTCGGACTCCCTCATGGTGCATGGGTGATTGATGTCCACATTCCTAAGGCGACCGGCTGTATACAAGTGTGAGCATGGGAGATGAAGCAACAACGGCCTACCGCAAGTGCAAGCACATTGTGTTAACGACACCTTGAAAGCCCGACCTCCATGTTGCCGGCCATCGTTTGTGGTTCCTCCTAGCTCTTTCACTTCGTACTTCCACTCTTCGTTGTCATATAATATAGCTTCTTCTGAGTCCGCCTTCCGTGATTGAAATACCAACCATTCATCAACTTTAGGTGGGAACTTGTACTTGTACTTCCGTGGGTTCTCACCCGCTATTTGTGCATCGGTTTCCATCGAGTACTTTACAAAGTACGCATTCATCTTGTCAAATGTGTACTGAACTATTGCCGTCACGGGTAATCCACGTGCACCTTTGAGCACCCTATTGAAGCATTCCGCCATATTGCTTGTCATTTGACCGTATCTCCAGCCATCTTCATCAAAGGCACGTGCCCACTTGTTCCGGTATTGAATGTGCGTATTGAGAAAGTCTTGACCTCCGGCATCAAGTTTTTTGTGTGCGAGCAATTTGTTATACAAAGTGGCGAAGCGCTTCTCGGAGAAAGCAAGACAACAATCTTGAAGATCATCGGCCAACTCCTTAAGGCCACATGCCCTATAGAAGTTCGAACAAAAGTGCCTCATGCACCATCGATGGTGCAACGGAGCATGCCCGGGAATGTCAATCTCCACCGCGTTAAGAATTCCTTGATGCCGATCCGATATGACACACATTTCCCTTTGAGCGGGTAACACCTTCGTCCTCAAAAGATGCAGAAACCACTCCCAGTTGTCATTGTTTTCCACCTCAACCAAAGCAAATGCCAATGGCAGCACCCGGTTATTGGCATCACTTGCTATCGCAACCAACAAGGTGCCCTTGTATTGTCCGGTCAAGAACGTGCCATCAATTGCGATGACCGACCTACAATGTTCAAAAGCCCTCACACATTGCTCGAACGCCCAAAAAGCACGGCCAAATACTCTGACTTTCCTTCCTTCATGAACCGTTGTTTGGTGCCCATGAGGCTCGACCACATGAACCATGCCCGGGTTTGTCGCGGCCATGGCTAACAACAACCTAGGGATTCGGTTGTATGCTTCCTCCCAAGTACCATACAACATCTTAAATGCGGCTTGCTTCGCCTTCCATGCCTTGCCGTACTTCACCTTGTAGTGAAAGATGGCTTTCACAAGGTCAATGACATGTTGGACGCTCATTGTTGGAAGTGTGGATATTGAGTTGGAGAGCCTGTAAGCGATGAACTCGGACGTGAGTTGTTTGTGGTTTTGGGACACAATCTTGCCATCCACCCTTTTGCCTTGGCACATGTGAGTTGGCACACAACTCACTACGTGCCAAGTGGGACCTCCTTTCCATGGTCTTGCACGCACAATCCATGGATATATTTCATCTTCACATGCACATGCAACCGTGTAGCGCACTTTGACGTCCGAATGCACCACCTTATGTGGACGATAATGCGTAACCGAGTAGTTGTCGAGCCACATCTTCAATTCCAAGAAGGTGTCGAACTTAGAACCTTTAGCAATGCGGTTCTTGTCATCTCCCAGATCACAATAAGAGATTGGCCTAACCCCAAGAGGTACACATTGGCCACCATCTTCCACGGCTTCATCCGCGAGACTAACATCCTTGAACAATGTAGTCCGATGATCCCGACCAAATACCTTCTCGAAAGCTTCGGCTTCCTTCACCGTGAACCCCTCCGCATCAACTTGTTCATCCGGACCATCGTCATCCGAGTCCGATGCATATGCACGGGAAAAAGGGATGGAAGGGTCCATTGTCTCTTGCAAGTGATATTTGTCGAGATCACCCACATTGTTGTCATGGAGATCAACTTCATTGTCATCGTCCGCATACTCATTATTGTCCTCTTGCAAAGCTTCATCTTGGTTGTTTGTAAACGGGCTCAATGTTGGCCTCACTTCTTGGGTCAAAAGAGGTTCAACAATTTCATCTCGCTTCAAAGGTGTGGGGCTACTAGCAACCAAAGGGGAGGGGTTCCGGTTCAAGTCCAAATGCAAACTTGAATCAACCTTCTTTGTTGCAAATAACTCAAGAGCCTTGTCTAGTGATTCGGCCACCGTCTCCTTGTATGCAACCCAACGTTGCTCCGAGTTGACACGCATTGTCTTCCAACGGATGTGCATTCCAAAACCAACATTATGCCTTCCCTCCAACTCTATGATATCACTAGGGTCCGTCCAATTCAAATCTTCCCTAACTTGTTGCAAGAGCTCCGCATAGCTAGGACTACTATCAAACACAATGTCAACCTCATCCGGGTCCGGTTCTACATTGCCTTTCAAAAATGCGTCCTTGTCCCCATGATGAACAAACACACATGTTCTTCCCATCCCTATAAGCATTCCAATAACACAAGGTAACATTGCTTCCATGAGTACTAATACAAGGATTAACACGGAATAGAAACCCTAATATATATATCAAACAACAACCCTAACCATAACCATAACCATAACCATAACCATAACCATAACCCTAGCCCTAAACCTAACCCTAGCACCAACATAAGAACACCCATAAGAATAACCCTAGCATACTAACAAAGCCTAACCATAGAAATTGGCAAACAAACATCTCACATTTCCATGCATATCTCTAGATCCAAACAAAACTAGGGTTTCCCCAAACAAGCAACAAATGAGCAATGGGGAACTTTACTTGGATCAAAACAAGGGGAATGGAGAATATTACCTTGAGGGAGGGTTTGACTTCGAAATCCACGGACAAAATCTTCAAATTTGCAAGATTTGGGAGAGGATTTGAGAGGGGGAGAGAGGGGGAAAGGGGGCAAAGCTCGGGGGAGGAGAGTGGGAGAGTGTGTGGTGTGGGGGTGGGGGAGGGGGGGGCAGCCGAGTGTCTGGATAAGTCACAGTGCAGCGCCTAAGAGCTAGGCGCTGCACTTAAGAAGTGTGGCGCCTACCTCGGAGGCGTTGCACTTTACAAGTGTGGCGCCTAGCTCGGAGGCGTTGCACTGCTGGGTGCGGGCCCAGGGGCTGCCACGGTGGACTGGTGTGCAACGCCCCCTGACTAGGCGCTGCACCGTAGAGTGTGGCGCCGTCGTGGCGGGCGCTACACAAAAAGGTTAGAGCTGTGAAATAGTTTCACGGCCAGTTCATTTCGTGAATTGATTTCGTCCATAGGTCAAAATTGTCAAATTTGCCACACCTTTCGTTGGAAGAACCTGGGAAGGGCCGCAGCAAGGCCGGGAGGGCATCGCGTCAAGGTCAAGGCGGCGAGGCAGGGCGACGGCGTGATGGTGTGAAGCGTTGGCTGATCGATTTTGATCCGTAGGGATCGGGAACGTCAAAGGCTCCGTGCAGAGTTGAAATGGGCTGCATAAAGAAAAAGAATGGGTCCTCTTATATTTTATTGGGCCTTACTCATTAGCCCATCTCCTAATCGAAGCGTTTCCTTCTCTTTATATTCCTACTCGAAGCGTTTTGCTTCTTCTTCTCTGTAGCCTGCCTACAGGAAGCTCTGCACTCGTCTCCCATGGTGGCCAGGACTACCCAAAGCAGTACAGGGGTACCCTAGGTTTTCAAAATTTACCCGGGGCGGCTGCCCCTACACGACCCCACGCTGGATCCGCCCCTGATCTAGTAGGAGGCACAAGCAAGTCCCCAATATATGCACCTATACAAACTAACAAACACTTGTAAACAACACGAAAAAGGGTTGTCAATCCCCTCATAATCACTTGCAAAGAATGAGATCTAATAAAGATAGATTTAAAATAAAAGTAAAAGGGAAAATAAAGTAAACACAAAATAATTACAGCAAGGTATTACAGTCGTGAGCAAGTCTTCATAGAACCACTTTCATTTTGTTAAGGGCTTTGATAGACCAAATTGATTTACAGTTCTCAGGTTGCTGTTTTCAGATCACACGGAGATGATTCCGTAACCTTTTTAGTTTTTACAGTCTGCAAGCAACCGCCGTACTCTTTACTAGAAGCTATACGTGTCTCGTGAGGCTCTCGTTTGTTACAAGTGCAAAGCATGATTCATCTTTGGCTATACCTGGCCGACGAGCGCACACGCGTCATGCAGAGACATGCAGTCCCTCACCTCATTACTATCCCAGGTCCCAGCAAACGAGCACCGTCCACCTGTGAGCGTGCTACAGAGCAAGAGAATCCGCCATTATAACCAGCAGACGAGCCAGTTGCTCTACGAAACTCACTCCACACTCCGCTTCCGTGGAACGGACGAAGCTAACCAGCAACAGCGAGCGACGATGCCATCTACTACGGCTTGCTTTCTCGCGGCCGCGGCTGCCATTCTCGCCGCCGTGGTCTGCGTCGGCGCGACCCCGGAGACGACGTGCAGGGCGGCGGCGGGCGCCGACAGGCGCGTGGACTACCACTTCTGCGTGTCCAGGCTGAGCCAGCACCACGACAGCCCCGACGCCGATACGTGGGGGCTGGCCAAGGTGGCTGCCGACGTCGGCGTTCTCATGGCCGGCAACGCCGCCTACGACATCAAGGCCATGCTCGCCGGCAAGAAGGAGCAGCCAGCGGCGGCACGCGGGCCGCTGGAGCAGTGCGAGGCGCTGTACGACAGGATGGGCTCCGCGTTCGCCGAGGCGTACGACGGCATCGACAGGCGCGACTACGCGACAGGCAAGGAGAAGGCGGGCGAGGCCGCGTCCCTCACGCGCCGGTGCGCCAACGCCTTAGCCCGGGCCGGCGTCGCTATCCCGTCGCGGCTGGCGAAGCAGAGCGCCGACTCGGTGCAGATGGCCATCGTCTGCACCGCCATTACCAACCTCGTCAAGTGATCTCCGCATTGTTTGTTCGTCGAGAGAAATGGGCCATGTCTGCATTGCTGGTTGCTCGACCGTGATGTCGTTCATGTACGCTCGTGTTTGTGCCTGTCGAGTATGTACGCCCAAGTATCGATGGTTGATAGTGGAGTTAGTGGTACTAGTACGACGTTCTTCAGTGTTGTGGTAGTGATCATTCAGAAGGGAATAAACATTGCATTATCTTTTCATTTACTTCCTTCGTCCTATAATATAAGAGCGTTTTACATAATAGCGTAAAAATGAGAGAGAGGGAGCAGTTTACAGATCCGCTTGTTTCATCGAGATAAATAATCGGCTTTGCTAAAACTCATTCGAATGAGAAATTAATTAGTCTCTTTCACTTTTTCACCCGTCCGATCAAGCCTCGCAGTGATTCGTGTTTTGTGCGGTGGAGAGCTCCGTACGTAGCAACGGGAGGCGCGGCCCGTCCCGCTCGTGGCCTGTTTTTCTTTTTGTCGCGCGTTTTTTTCTCTTTTTTGTTTGATGGAGGCAACTTGCATTCCGGGCCAGCACATGTTCCACGCACAAGCCCAAGTACGCCGGATTTTTTTTTGTTTTGAATGTATGTACTCAGGCATTCCCAAAGGGTATAAAGTAGTTTTCTCAGTGTCATGTCTGATAGATTCTTTGGATCGGGGTAGGCTAGATATTCCGGTAAACCTACCTTCTGCTTGTCCAGACGAGGAACTCCCCGTGCCGGCCATGGTGACGGTGGCCGGTGATGGCAGAGAGTAGTGGGCGAAGTGGTGGCGGCGCTTCCCATCAGCACTGCACTAACCCTAGATCGGTAGGGGATTAGGTGGGGTGTACGGCGTTGCGATGAACCTCGTGATGCAAGCCGCCGGCCCCCACCTCTTTATATAGTGCAGGTGACAGGGGCCCGTCACCCATAGTGGGTTGAGCGCCCCCGATCAGGGCGCGGATCTAAGGGCCCGGTGGGCCGTTGGGCCCACACGGTGGAGATCATCCTAACATTCTCCCCCTTGATCTCAACTTTTACTTTTGATCTTATACTTTTACATTCCTCGTTTCATAACAGATCAATACATAGAACATGTTTCATCGTCACAGCTCAATTGCCGATAGAATCAGACAGCCACAACGTACCTCTCTGTTTTGAAACAAATTCGTTAACCTTGGGCCCTTTTATTGTCCGGAAATTTTAGACTATACCATAAAACCCATGTCGACTGTGTGTTCTCTTAACACACTGGGCGGTAAGCCTTTAATAAGCAGATCTGCAAACACTTGTCTGTTGCTTTTATGCTCCAACCATTTCAACATAATTCCGGACTTTCTCCTTAACAACGTACAACTTTGTGTCAATGTGTTTGGCACCATACTTGACTCGTTGTCATAGGAGTGAATTACTTAACATGGTTATCGCTGTTGTCAACCATTATCAACTCCGGGTACAGGTCTCCTTAACCATTTTGCCTGTCCCTCAGCCTCATATCAAGCTATAAAATATCTTTGCATCACATTGATGATAATTGTTCATTCTTTGGAGCTTTTCCACACCAAAACTCCAAGTGTGAAAGTTAGCGACAATTGTGGATTTCGCTATACATTTCACAAGTCCTGTCTTTGTACTCACAATCTTTTGAGAGCACTTATTTCTTTCAGCATGAGGCCGATATCTTTGACTCCATTCCAGTGATCTATATATGGACTGGACATTGCCAAAACAACCCGGATATGTGAACTGTGTCAGGACAATATATTGAGCTTCCAACAGCTGAAGCATATGGTACCATATCCGTTTTCAATCTTTTCTCATCAACTTTTGGAACACCATAGTTTCCAGTTCTATTACCCTTGACTATAAGAACAAGCGTAGGTTTTCTCGCATGCATACTTTAGAGACATTTCTTAGCATGTCCATGTGATATTCCTAATACCCATTTTATTCTTTTCTTGGTGAATCTCGATAATTATGACGAGAGACACTCTACCGAGAACATTCTTTTGAACTTTGAGGACAAGAACTTCTTTTCTCCTCCTGCAGTAGGTTGACATCACCACTAGCAAGTAGGATGTCATCCACACACACAGGATCAGGAAATGAATTTCCCATTCTATAACTTTGCACAAATACAATTGTCCTCTCATTTTCTTTAACCCAAAACAACATTTGATTGCTTTAGTCCATAAAAGACTTCTTTAGGCAGTATCCCTTGTGTTCTTTACTTTCATCTGATGTAACTCAGATCATAATATCTTTCATCTGATGTAACGTAGATCATGATGTGCTACCAACACTCATTGTAATCTATTCAGTGCAAAATGCGCAAAAACCTTTCGATTTAAGTCGTGTTTTACACCTTTACATATTTCCTTTGGAGTCACATTGAAAATTACTCATCAGTCCCGAACATCGTCGGGATTCACTAATTTCATTTCATCTCACATAGTCTCTTATCATTTAGATAAGCAGACACTTCTCAAAGCTCGAATGAGCGCTTTAAATGAGGTGGGATCAACCTCCATTTGAATTTCACTAACATAGACTTTATAGTAATCAGAAGTATCTGTTTTTCTCATTCCTTGAGACCATCAGTTTCTCAGGTACTGGCACTTCTCTCGTATGGGGATATGTTGTATAGGTCATACAACATGCTCCCCCAGATTACTCCATCTTCACTAAAAATGGCGTATCTTTAAACTTTATAATTTGGGTTTATTCTTTTAAAACTTTCTTCTTTATGGCACTTTAAGCATCGTCTTAGTATTCCTTACTCTACTTTCGGAACTGTAAAAGATCCAGAAATACAACTATTTCTTTTCTTTAGGAGTATTAATATGACCGTCATACTCCCCAGACGATCACATTCTTCATCACATTATCTAAAGTATAGGGGAGTTTCATCATTCTTAATTTGTCTCATATATCTTTCTCCCCCTCGAAACGTGGCAAGAACTTTTCTGCCACAATTTCGAAAACCGTGGATAACTCTTGTGAATTGAGGAAACTTTGATTATCTACTTCATTCATCAGATTACTTCATACGAAATGAAGTTATCTCTTCATACAAAATGAAGTTATCTTTTAACTAGCATGGGAGTACTTTTTCCTCATTTCATTGCAGAAACTCAACAGAGTTCTTTATCATTAGTACTTTTGCAAGTCACACTTACATATCATTCTTATCTTTAGGTTCATCTGTAACTTTTAATCTCTTTGGATTTATTGAGTGCTTAATGACCGTTACACATAAGATGTACGGTCGATACTAGGAAAGCATAATAGCTACTCCATACTTTTCTCCCAGAGTGGAACATTAAACGCACATGAGTCATCATATCCTTCTCCTGTCATACATGATAAGTCCTTTGCCAAAATTTCTCCTGCCATACAGGATGTTTGACATAATACTATGTCAACTTTACCCAGTTACGCAGGTATTTTCCCAGACTTTTCCCCGCCATGCGGGTTTTATCATAATCCTCTTTTCCTGCTATGCGGGTAATTCCCTGTAAGGAACATAAATGCCAGAATTGGCTCTTTTGACTGCATACGCAATCATCAAATTCGGAAATAAATCCGAACGCTCCTTGACACACATGCTTAATCCGACGTTGGTCAAAATTAAACACGCATGTTGCTTGTTTCATCTCAAATCATGTTGACTGAAAAATCTTCTTCATATAGTATCCATGAAAGACATTCGTCAACCAAGACTCTCAATTATCTATCTGTTTTCTGCTCTTGGATTAATATCCAAGAATTCTTTTCTTTTGAAGCCATTCTTTAGAGAGAACATACTCCCTCACGTTATGACCTTTCGTGGTCATCTTTCGGGTCACAAGTACCCAGCCATTCGCTTTCACGAATGAAAGCATGAAAAACTTTTAGTCTGAGAAAACATAGCCAATAATCAACAATAATGAGCATAATAATAACCCTACGTTGGTATGGTTAAAAAATATGCACATTAAACTTTTGTAAAACTTCCTTTTTATACTCTGAATCACCGTTGTGGTAGAATTAGAATAAAACTCATTCTTCTACATTAATTCCATATCACTGTTGGGCGGAAATGGAAATAATGCATATAACTCATAAACAATGTGATGATAGTATTTCTATTAAACAACTTTGCTAAGAAATAATCATCATCATCAACTTTATTGCAGCGGAAACAAGAAATATGCATTTCTCTAGTTCAAGAGCATTTCTTCATCTTTAACTGTTCTCTGAAAATAGATCACTTTGATGCAAAAATTATCAGAGTTTAAGCTTTGAACATGAGAGTCATAGAATTATAGTATTGTTATCATCAACGTTAGTCAGAAAATAACAATACCATATTTCAACTATAAAACAAATATCTTTCTTTTGTCATAGAGGAAACTATCTTAACCAGACTTCACCCACAGGGGAAAAACATTGCTCAAAATAGTCCTTCCAATTAAATTTTCCCGTTGGTTCCAATTTAATTGGAGGATAAAACTTTTACTTTGTAGTGGAAACTTTATAATATTCTATTCAGAAATAATTCTGTACTCTCTTACTCTCTAAGCAATTTTAACCGGTTGGTTCAAAAATGCATTAGAGAAGCAACAATTTAATCTTTTACTTTAATTCTATTCACTTTAAAAAGATCACTTTTAATTTTTTTTATTTGCAGTGGAAACATGAATAGAAAATTCATGAACTTTTTCTTTTTATAGAAACTTTTCTTTCACTAAATAAAAATTCATGAACTTTATTATTTTCTTTATAAAATCCATGAACATTTATTTTTCTGAAAATTTTCTATTTTCATTTTCCGAAACTTTTATTTTACTTTTCAGAAACTTTATATTTTCTGAAAAGGCAAAAATATCATAAACTTTTCTATTTACTTTTCAAGACATTTCTGCTTTTTTTTAGAAAAAAAACAAAACAAAACAAAAAAGGCAGTGCCCAGCGCGCGCAGTTGCGCCCGCGAGGCTGCGCCCACGCGGCTCTTTCGGCCCAGCGGCCTGCTCCCTTTCCAGCCCAGTGGCCCGCTCTGGCGTGCTAGGGTTAATCGCGGCCGTTCAGCACGATCCGACGGCTGACCGCCGTTTTCGCCCGAACAAAGACACGGGTCGATCCTCCCCCGACCGAAAACCCTAGCCACTTTCCCCTCGAGCGCCCCCGCTCTTCTTGTCGCTCCGTAGCGGTGGCTCTGCCTGCCGGTTCTGTCGAGCCGGTCGCCGGCGGCGGCCACCGCGCCGCGCCGCGCCGCGGCTCCTTTTCTTCCCTTCCCTCTTCTTTGACACAGAGAGAGAGCGGCGCGATGAAGCCATCATCTGCTCCTCTCCCTCAAAGGCAACGCCCTGCCACCGGGGAGACTTTGTCCGGCTGCCGGTGACGGGGTCGAAAGGCCACCGCGCGGCGCGAGGCTCTGCTTCCTCCCCCCTTTTCTTTCCATCTTTCATGCCCCTATCCACCGAATCCAGTGGCAGAGAGAGGCTTGAGAGACAGAGAGGCGCATCGAGGCTTCCCCTTTCCTTTTCAGCGAGAGGAAGAGGAGCGTGGCCAGATCGCACCGTGGCCATCCTCCTCGCCGGTCGCGCGTCCTCCCTTGCGGTG
This sequence comes from Triticum timopheevii, assembly GCA_963921465.1. NCBI lineage: Eukaryota > Viridiplantae > Streptophyta > Magnoliopsida > Poales > Poaceae > Triticum > Triticum timopheevii. The sequence goes on along the minus strand of OY997264.1, from coordinate 574,997,350 downwards.
AGCGCGCCGCCGTCGAGGGATTTGGCCGCGGTGCTACCCTTTTTTTTGTCTTTTTCCTTTCTTTTCCGGCGAGCAATTACTAGCTCCGGTGGTTCTTCGTCCGGACGCCTCGGCTTGCCGATGCGCGTCCGAATCGAGAGGAACGGCGCGGCCATAACGGCGGCGCAACTTTTTCGGTGAGGCCCGAGGCCCTTCTCCGGTGATGTACTTTGCCCTGTCTAGGGTTCCTGGTGGGGAGGGAGGGATCTTTCTTACTCTGTAATTCTCCGTACCGAAAAATCTTAGCCTAGCATGGCCTGATACCATTGATAGATTCTTTGGGTCGGGCTAGGCTAGATATTCCGGTAAACCTACCTTCTGCTTGTCCAGACGAGGAACTCCCCGTGCCGGCCATGGTGACGGTGGCCGGTGATGCCAGAGAGTAGTGGGCGAAGTGGTGGCGGCGCTTCCCATCAGCACCGCACTAACCCTAGATCGGTAGGGGATTAGGTGGGGTGTACGGCGTTGCGATGAACCTCGTGATGCAAGCCGCCGGCCCCCACCTCTTTATATAGTGCAGGTGACAGGGGCCCGTCACCCATAGTGGGTTGAGCGCCCCCGATCAGGGCACGGATCTAAGGGCCCGGTGGGCCGTTGGGCCCACACGGTGGAGATCATCCTAACAATGTCACCTATGCGCCTACATTTTTTTTTGTCCGTGTGGTAAACCTAAATCTAGGATTTTTATTATTATTATTTGATTGGGAATTCAGGGGGCGCGTACTGATATTTGATCACATCTGTTTTTTATGTAATGTTTTGGTTAGATATGTGGTTTTTTAGGTTGATGGGGAATGCAGGGGGATGTAGTTCTCAAAGTACCCCTTTTTAATACACATGGTTTATAGTTGTCATTTTTTGTGGTTTAGATGATAAATTTGGTATGCCCTGTTTTTTATGTGGTTGCTTTTTCTAGTGTAATTTTTCTTTGATGCTGATGCATGATTTTGCTGGTTTTTTTTTCCTGTTTTTGTTTGATTATGGTCTGCATTTCTTTAGTTAAGTATTTATTTTGTTTTGGTCTACACTACGACAATGTTTTTTAGTTGATTTTTCATTGTAATCAAGTAGAAGTTTGTCTCGGCTACTATAAATTGCAGTAGTGAATGGCGAGTGTAAATGTAATTTCTTAGGTTATTGTTTTTACAGCGCTATTTCTAGTGCAGTTTCATTCGGTACTTCGGTAGTAGTCTATCTTACACTGGTTTTTCACTGTAAATGGCCAGTGTAAACACAACTTTTTTAGCTTTTGGTTCTGCATTTTCCTTTCTCTTCAGTTGCTGCAGCTGCTGGGAGTGGGAGTGGGAGTGGTGCGTGGTGATGAGATGCATTTTGACAGGCTTTTCTTAAATGGTTGTGGTCTGTTGTTTGTTTGGTTTACTTGGCATGGGTGTTTTGTGAACTGAATCAACCAAGAGACTAGGTTTTTCTTGTTCTCCAAAACATATATCCCCTGTTTGCTTTTTTTTAAAGATCAAAATGAGGAGCTATCTTGATTTTTTGATTGCGGTAGTTTAAACCATGTAAAAGAGAACAATGTGGTGTTATCTTTTTGATTTGTGTAGTTTTGTCAGTCTATGCTTCGCTTTTTTACAGTATTGTTTATCATTCCTAAATAATCCGTCGTATTTTTCTTTTTTTGTCTTTTTTGTTTGTGCAAACTGATTGTGGAATATTTTTTTATATATGATTTTATACTCTGCAGGATGTTGTGTCCAGATTGCCATTCATTCTGTCAGAATGATGATGAGCAGAGCTTTGGCATTTTCATTCGCGACGGGTCTGGAGATTTTGCGATATTCTATTCTCCTTTTGTTGGATTTTTTTTCAATGCCTTTTCCTTTATGATAGGATTCTTCTTTTTGCTAAATGTGTTGATTTTTTTTCTCCTTTTTTATGAGCAGAACATCCCATGCACCGCAAGGAACCGGTTCAACTAGATGAGTGGCCTGAAGTTTAATGCACATGGTCGTAATAACCATTCAAGATGGATACATTGGGCCACATTTTGTGCACCGCCTCACGCCCACTAACATCACAAGCAAGTTTATGGTACATCTTCTCAATCTTTCAGTTCTTTTTTTGTTATTTTTTCTTTTTTGCAAATATGTTTTGCTTTTTCCCTCTTCTATCCTAACACCTTTTTTCCTTTTTTGCTTTTTGTTTGTATTTGCTAATATCACATAGAAAATCCTGAAGAAAATAGTTCAACCATTGAACTTGGCTTCAGAAGGGGTTGTTGGGCTTTGCTTGGGTGTAGGAGATTTCATGCAGCTTGGATATCACACGGATCGCGATGGACGGATGGGGTGTTTTTGTAGCCCAGAACCATCGCCAGGTGGATGATGCTGTCGTTTTCAACTTCAAGCATAGCAATGCACAGTGCATCAACATTAAATGTGTCATGGTCTATTTTTTGTTGTATTATTTTTCGTAATTGTCCCAATTGCAAGTCCACCCCCGACTCGCAATTGTGGGGCCCACATGCCTCTTTTTGCAACTCAGCCATTGACTTGCAACTGGGAGTGTTTTTACTCGATGCTACTTGCAACTCCACCATCTACTTGCAACTGTTGGTGCCCACATGCCACTTGCAACTCGACCATCAACTCGCAACTTGGCTTTTTTTGTAGTTTGCAATCCCCCTAGTTGGCAAGTCCACCATCGAATCGCAAATGTGGGTGCCCGCATGCCACTTGTAATTAGACCACTGACTCGCAACTCGGCATTTTCTTGTAGTTTGCAATTGCCCTAGTTGCAAGTCCAGCCATCGAATCGTGATTGTGGGTGCCGCATGCCACTTGCAAGTAGACCATCAACTCGCAACTAGGGTTGTTTACTCGATGCCACTTGCAACTCGACCATCGACTTGCATCTCCGGAAATTGCCTAGTTGCAAGTCCACCATCGACTTGCAACTGTGGGTGCCTGCATGCCAATCACAACTCGATGGTCGAGTTGCAACTCGACTTTTTTTGTAGTTTGCAGTTTCCCTAGTTGCAAGTCCACCATCGAATCGCAACTATGAGTGCCCGCACACCACTTTTGCAAGTAGACCATTGACTTGCAACTCAACTTTTTTGGTAGTTTTTGTAATTGCCCTAGTTGCAAGTCCACCCATTGAATCGCAATTGTGGGTGCCCGCACGCCACTTGCAAGTAGACCATCGACTCGCAACTAGGGTTGTTTACTCGATGCCACTTGCAACTCGACCATTGACTTGCAACTCGGTTTTTTTTGTAGTTTTTGTAATTTCCCTAGTTGCAAGTCCACCATCGACTCGCAACTGTGGGGTGCCCTCATGCCACTTGCAACTTGCATTTTTTTGTAGTTTGCAATTGCCCTAGTTGCAAGTCCATCATCGACTAGCAATGGTGGTGGCCCGCATGCCACTTGCAAGTACAACATCGACTCGCAACTAGGGTTGTTTACTCGATGCCACTTGCAACTTGACGATCAACTTGCAACTCGGATTTTTTTTTTGTAGTTTGTAATTGCCCTAGTTGCAAGTCCACCATTGGCTTGCAACCGTGGGGTGCCCGCATACCACTTGCAACTCGGCCATCGACTTGCAACTCATTTTTTTTCTAGTTTTTGTAATTGCCCTAGTTGCAAGTCCACCATCAACTCACAACTGTAGGGGCCTGCATGCCACTTGCAAGTAGAAAATCGACTCACAGCTAGGGTTGTTTGCTCGATGCCACTTGCAACTTGACTTGCAATTCGGTTTTTTTTGTGGTTTGTAATTGCCCTAGTTGCAAGTCCACCATTGGCTCGCAACTGTGGGGTGCCCGCATGCCACTTGCAACTCGACTATCGACTTGCAACTCGGCTTTTTTTTAGTTTGCAATTGCCCTAGTTGCAATTCCATCATCGACTCGCAACTGTGGGCGCCCGCATGCCACTTGCAAGTAGACCATCGACTCACAACTAGCTGGTGTTTACTCGATGCCACTTGCAACTCGACCCTGGACTTGGAACTGGTCCTTTTTTGTCTTCTTTTTTCGCCATAATTGCCCCGGTTGCAAGTCCACGATCGACTCGCAACTGTGAAGGGCCCGAATGCCCCAGTTGCAACTCGACCATCGACTCGCAACTTTGGGGGGAGGGTGTTTACTCGATGCCACTTGCAACTCGATCCTTGACCTTCACCTGATCTTTTTGTGTGTTATTTGTTGTTGTTGTTTGTTGGTTTTTGTTCTTTGTTGTTCACAATTACTTCCTTTTGGAAATACAAGCAACTTTGCTTTCACCGATGAAAATACTCGCAACCGTGGGCCTGCATGCCCAAGTTGCAACTGGCTGGTGTTTTACTCAAAGCCACTTGCAACTCGACCCCGGACTGCAACTAGTATGTTTTATTTTTTTTCTCGTAATTTCCCCAATTGCAGGTCCACTATTGACTCGCAACTGCGAGGGCCCGTGTGCCCTAGTTGCACCTCCACCATCGACTCGCAACTGGCTGGTGTTTACTCGATGCCACTTGCAACTCGACCCTGGACTCGCAACTGGTGTGTTTTTTGTCTTCTCTCTTTGCCATAATTGCCCCAGTTGTGAGTCCACCATCGACTCGCAACTGTGAGGGCCCGCATGCCCCAGTTGCAACTCTACCATCGACTCGCAACTCGACCTTGGTCTCGCAACTGGTCTGGTTTTTTGTCTCTTCTTTATTGCCTTAATTTCCTAAGGGTTGACCATCAACTCGCAACTAGGAGGTGTGTGTTTGTTGAGGACCCCTAGTTGCAAGTTGACCATCGAGTCATCATTAGGTGTGTGTGTGTGTGTGTGTGTGTGTGTGTGTGTGTGTGTGTGTGTGTCAAGGGTCTTCATCTGCATGTCAACCATCGAATCGCAACTATGGAGGGTGTGTATTTGTCAAGGACCCCAATTGCAAGTTGACCATCGACTCGCAACTGGGGAGGTAGGTGTGTGTGTGTGTGTGTGTGTGTGTGTGTGTGTGTGTGTGTGTGTGTGTGTGTGTGTGTGTGTGTGGGTGTGGCCCCCAGTTGCAAGCCACTCATCGACTCGCAACTAAGGATGTGTGTGTGCGTGTGTGTGTTTTTGTAGAGGGTCCCTAGTTGCATGTCGATAACCGACTCGCAACTAGGTGTGTTTGTGTGTGTCTTTTTTGTCAAGGGTCCTTAGTTACATGTTGACCTTGAACTTGCAAGTAGGAGGTGTGTGTTTCTTAAGGACCCCTAGTTGCAAGTTAGCCATAGACTCGTAATTAGGTGTGTGTGTGTGTGTGTGTGTGTGTGTGTGTGTGTGTGTGTGTGTGTGTGCGTGTGTGTTGTCGTGGCCTCCAGTTGCAAGCCGCCCATCAACTCGCAACTAACAACGTGTCTGTGTGTGTATGTGTTTGTTGAGGGTCCCTAGTTGCATGTCGATAAGCAACTCGCAACTAGGGGTGTGTGTGTCTTTTTGTTCAGGTCCCCAGTTGCAAGTTGCCCATGGACTCGCAACTAGGGGTGTGTGTGTGTTTGTTGAGGACCCCCAGTTGCAAGTTGACCATAGACTTGCAACTAGGTGTGTGTGTGTGTGTGTGTTTATTCGTGGCCCCAGTTTGCAAGTTGACCATCGACTCACAACTAGGAGGGGGTGTGTGTTTGTCAAGGGGTCCCCAGTTTGCAAGTTGACCATTGACTCACAACTAGGAGGGGGTGTGTGTGTTTGTCAAGGGGTCCCCAGTTGCAAGTCCCTCATCGACTCGCAACTAAGGATGTGTGTGTGTGTGTGTCAAGGGGTCCAGTTGCATCTCAACCATTGATTCACAACTAAGGGGTCCCAAGTTTAGCAGAGTGCGTGTTTGTCGAAGATCCCCAGTTGCAAGCCGACCATCGACTCGCAACTAGGAGCGGGACGAGGTGGTGTATTTTGTGTGTTTGTCAAGGTCCCTAGTTTTTGCGAGTCTACCATCGAGCCGCAATCGAGGAGGAGGGGGAGAAGTTTGTTTGTACAAGCCCCAGTTGCTAGCCGAGCATCGACTTGCAACTTGGGGGAGGGGAGGGGAAATTTTGTTTCTGTATGAACCCTTAATTTTTTTTGCAAGTCAACCACTGAAATCGCGATTGAGGGGTGCCGGTGTCTGTGTGTGTTTGTTGAGGACCAATTTCAACCAGTTCCAAGTCGATGCTCGACTCACTTTTTTTTACAACTATTTCCATTTTTTGATAGATTTTTTCCTTTTTGATGGAACAAAACAAAGGATTTTCTACTTTGTTTTTAATATAACTGCATTTTGTAAAAAAAATCTAATCCCTGGTTTTTACTATGATCAATATTGTATAATAATTATTTTTTATTAAAATAATTTTCTTGTATCAAATATTCTTACATGGTATGATCTCGTGTATGTTTTTTTACACAAACAACCTTTTGTGTAGGAGCATAAAGGCTAATTTTTGAACTCAACTGTATTATTATTTTTTGGAGGGTTTTTCTGCAAGATGTCCAAAGTTTGCAACGGATAACACAAGGTTGTGCGGCTCTGCTTCTATCTCTTTTTGGATGAGTGATGGCCAATCTGATCTGATCTGCTTCATGGCTTTCCAAGCAACACGGAAGCAAAACGACCCTGCACTCCAGATCGTATATTTCCTGAACACTGAAAGCCATGGCACGAACTTCAAAAAAAAAAGCCACGGCACGCAAAAAGGCCCAACACCAACAATGACCACCAAAACAAACAACGACAAAAAAAAACTGACAAGCCAAAAAGTGAGAATCAAAGAGGTCCGTTATTGTGTTTCTTTTACCAAGGATAAGGATAGTGCGGGCCTGCCAGCGAAACGGGCTGGGACAAGAAAAGGGGATGTCATGCATACATCATCTGAATGAGACCATTTTATGTCTCATTCGAATGAGTTCTAGGCGCTCCCATAAATAATCGATCTCGATGCGTTGTTTTCACCACCTTCATCGGTGTGCCACTTTCCGCGCAAAATAACCGGCGGCGTCTGTGCCAAAACGCTCCCCTGCCTCCGTGCAGTGCACCAGCCGAGCCGAGCTACTGCTGGTTCGTCCTGAGATATGAATTGCACTGTTTTGTTTTTTGGTGGAGACGCCTCCAACCGCCGCGTAGTAGGAAATGGAGTACGGGCCAGAGTGGAGGAGCAGTGCTGTTATTGTCAATGTCCAGTGCGTGGCAACACGCCGCGTGTAGAGGGCCCCGTGGCACATGACATGCCGCGGCCGAATCAGTGTTGCCATTATCAATCAGGTACAACGCCGAGCCGTGGCCGCACACTGCACTCTGCTCCCGATGGTATCTCGAGTCTCCACTGCCCGCACCATTAAGACACTAAGGGCGCGATTTGGTTCACATCTGTATTTCAGGGCGTTTCGTATATTTGTCCTACTTGGACCTACTAAGTCAAATGCAGACTAAAAACCAGCTTGTAGTTGCTTGTATTAGGTTTTTCGCATGAGGGAATCAACTAGTCAACCCGCTCTTTGGTTGCCTGCGTCGTTGTTGTTAAGTAAATAACATGTTTTTTTTAGGGTGGAATATCTATTCCATTAAACTTAGTGCACCAGATCGGCGTTCACTAATACAGAAACAAAGTGAGGGGCATCCATCGCCCAAACGGAGAGAGGAACCTCAGCCGTTAGGCCAAATTGTGCCAGGGCATGTGCTACACTATTACAACCACGGGGACAAAAAGTGAAGTCGAAGAACTCAAAGGATGCACGGCTCAGACTCCTTGCTTCCCTGAAAAGAACTCCGAGTTCGGCCGCGTCATAGGCCCTGGACTTGATGGCGTTGATCAGTGTGAGGCAATCTGATTCAAAAATGACTCGTTGTGCACCCAGATCAGCAACATCCTCGATTGCATTCAGACATGCCATTGCCTCAGCCTGCAAAGGGCTTTGCACATGTTCCAGTTTGCCTGCAGCAGCTGCAAGGAAGCTTCCTGTTTCATCGCGAGCCACAAAACCCCAGGTGCCGGACCCTGACTCCACTCGGTAAGCAGCGTCCAGGTTTATCTTAACAGTATGAGAGGTAGGTGGCTTCCAACAAGGCTGTGAATTTTACTGTGTAGCTTGTGCAGGGGACTGGGGTTGCCCACTTGCAAGGTCCAGAAGATGTTTAGAGATGAGGGCACTGACTTCTGCTGTCGATTGCTGTTTCTCGCCTGCATTTGTTTTGTTCCTGGTAGTCCACCAATCCCACAATAACACCGCTACACGAAGCTTCTTCTCGACTGGAAGCGTACAAACCTCATGAATCACATTAACGGAGTCTCGGCACTGACATAACTGAAGCCTCACATCCAAGGTTGTCAGAATCATGATTCTGTTATACGATTCTACGACTTTACGATCCAAACTAACCCCTATGATTCTACGATTTTAGTTCTTAGAATCTACGACTTTACGATCCTGATAGTGAAGATCCTATGATTTGCGATCCAACCATCAAAGCTCCGATCCGATTCAAAATCACGATTCTGACAACCTTGCTCACATCTTCTAACTGATGCTCCCTCCAAACTGCTTTAACCGTCTTACATCTCAAGAAAAGGTGTCCTCCAGCTTCGTCCAGTCTAGCACACATCGGGCATCGAGTGTCAAGTTTGATCTTCCTGCGCTTGATGTTTAGTTTTGTGGGAAGACTATTATGTGCCAACCGCCACAAGAACATTCGAACTTTCCCCGGGAGATTCAAGCTCCATATATGCTGCCACTTCTCTGATGTCAAAGCCTGGGAGCTAGAGGTTCCAGCATCCTGGTACTTTCCTGCCTCTTTGAGACTCACCCCAACCTGATACGCCGACTTGACCGAAAAGACCCTTTCTTATCGTATTGCCATGGTAGAAAATCCTCCATCCCGGATCTCAAGGGAATAGCCAGAATGGTTGTTGCATCCTCCAGCGTGAACAATTCCGTCACAAGCTCAACATCCCAGTTCTCCATCATCGGATCAATCAGTTCGTGTACCTTGGTTATGATTGTCTGCGCCTGGTGTGCAACCGGCTTTAGAGTGGTCCCCCTTGGAAGCCATGGATCAGTCCAGACATTGACCTGTCGACCATCGCCAATATCCCAAATGACCCCTTCCTTGAGCAGCTCACGCCCCCTTAATATGCTTCGCCAGGTGTAGGACATACCTTGTGGTTCTGGTGCTTCTAGAATGGAGCATTCCGGGTGGTACTTGGCTTTCAGCACCACAACACACGATGACTCTGGATTTTCTATGAGCCTCCACACCTGCCGAGCAAGCATGGCCATGTTGAAAATATGCAAATCCCGTAAACCAAGGCCGCCCTTCTTTTTCCCTCTCATAAGCTTATCCCAGCTGATCCAATGGCATTTGTGCACTCCTTCTTGTTGGTTCTTCCAATACGTACTAATAATTGCACTGATTTCATCACACAAACTTTTAGTCAAGTCAAAACAGGACATATCATAAGTGGGAATGGCCTGTGCAACTGCCTTAATTAGAACCTCTTTTCCCGCCTTGGACAAGAGCCTCTCAATCCACCCTTGAATTCTTCTCCATATGCTCTCCTTTATGTACTCAAATTCTTTGCTCTTTGCTGCTCCTAGGTGAACCGGCAAACCAAGGTATCGTTCGTTCTGCGATTCAGATGGGATACCTTGGACATTCAGTACTTGTTGTTTGTTGGTAGAACCAGTCTTCTTACTGAAAAGGCCAAAGACTTTTCTCTGTTTATTTTCTGTCCAGACTGGGCCTCATATAATGCAAGTATCTCCTGAAGACGGGCTGCACTTGCTGCTGTAGCTTTCATCACTATCAAGGAGTCATCAGCGAAGAACAAATGGTTGATGCTCGGGGCGCCAGGACAGATTTTAACTCCCGCAATGGTCTGATCCACCTCCGCTTGCTGCAACAACACTGAGAAAGCTTCCGCACAGAGGATAAACAGGTACAGTAACAAAGGGTATCCTTGTCACTAACCCCTCCGAGGGAGGAAAACCTCGGTAACCTTATTATTGAACTTAACCCGATAGGAGACAAACCTCACACACGTCATAACCAAATTCACCCATGCAGGAGCAAAACCCATCTTGTCCATCATTCCTTCGAGGAAACTCCACTCCACCCTGTTATATGCCTTGCTCATGTCTAGTTTCACGGCCATAAGCCCTTGTCTGCCGCCCTTCTTGCGATGCATTAGATGGGTGTAGGCGAGCAACACTGTATCGGTAATCATGAGCCCAGGAACAAAGGCAGATTGGGTTGGGGAAATTATGTCTGGCGGGATCAACTTCAACCGATTTGCCAAAACTTTTGAAATGAGCTTGCATAGGACATTGCAAAGACTAATTGGGTGATATTGTGATAGAGATTCTGGGTCCTTAACTTTGGGGATCAACACTATTGTAGTCTCATTCCACCCCTCTGGCATAGGGTTACCATTAAGAACACCGAGTACTTCCTCTTTCACCTTGGGCCTAACCTTCTGCCAAAAATTCTTATAGAAAAGGGTCTTTTACATCTGTGTCCCTAACTCGAACCCACTACTCACATTTGCCCCTAATTCGAAAGCCTGCTCAAAAATGCCCCTCCGCCGTCATGTTCCCTTATAGAATTGCCCTTCCGTGCCGTTTCCGTCCAGTCAAGGCTGTTTGACTGGTAAGCGGCCGTTTCTTTGACATTTTTGCCCCTTCGTCCTTACAACTGGGCCCAAGTCACCGGTTCACTCTTGCCCCTTCTCATTCTCTCGCCCGAGCTGCACCCTCTCTCTTTCTCCCCCAAATCGCCTCCCGCCGTAACCCTAACCCTAGCTCACTCGATCCGGTCGAGCCCAACTCCTAAGGCTCGATCTACTGATGGCGGCCACGGTGGAGCTTCGGATTTGACTATGTGTCCCTCTGCTACGGCGTGAAGGAGACATAGGCGACGGGATGGATGGGGACAACAGTTGCGGCGGCGACGAACGAGGGAGCACACTGCAGCTACAGACGAATGCTTCGGCGGGGTAAGTATCTCTTGTAATCTGATGCAGTCTCATGTCGTTTGTAGTTCGATTTGTTCTTGTAGTTCAATCTGTTGACCTAGTTCATAGTTCTCATGGTGTTGGGATCTGTCTGTTTTCCATGGTCATCGTAGGATGGACCCCGATAGAGTAGTTGGGATGGATTGTAGAATGGAAACCACACTTCTAGCTAGTGCTGGCACAAAAGCATCCAACACAGGATTCTCTTTTCCTTTTGTTGCTGACAATCAATGGACTTTCAATCAGTTTAGATCTACCATAGCTGCTAAATATCCATGGGGTCTATACGATGCAGTGGAATTCAGGTACTGGGACATTGATAAATCAGCATGGGTCCCTGTCCAGTGTGATGATGAGCTTGGTATCATGTTTGCAATACATGATTCTTTCCCTGCTAAACTAGAAATCAGTGTCATACAAAGGGAGAGAGGAGAGCCAGAGAGCAGAGGAACAAGATCTCAGTCTAGGTCTACAGGTAAAGGTAGAACTAGCCAATCAAGGGGCAAAAAAGCAACAACTCATAGTGGAGGTAGCAGTTCCATGCAGGCACCAGGAACACCTTAGTTCCTAGGCATGCAGCTCCCTCTCATAATAAAGATTCAGATGACCCATACACTGAAGAGGGACTACCAGATGATTGGCCAAGTGATGATGAGGATGAAAGGTTGTTTCCACAGTTTGTAACAAGGAAGAAGGGCAAGGAGAAAGATGATGAGGGGGAAGATTATGTTCCACCCCCTAAAGGCATGTTTGGTGAGGCAGGTGAAGATGAGAAAGAGGAGGACAATGACATGGGGTACTCTGAAACATCTGATGAGGAGAGACCAGATGTACAATACAGTAGAGATGATCCTTCTTTGAAAGAGGGAACAATATTTTCCAGTGCCCTAGACTGTAGAAATGCCCTTGCAACTTTCTCAATAAAGACTCAAAGTGAATTTGTGATAGACAAGAGTGACAGTACTAGGTTGACAGTGCATTGTGCTTATAAGAGGTGTCAATGGAGGATGCATGCCTCCTTAATGAGACACAGCACACTGTTTCAGGTATTACATATAGCAACTAACAGTGCATTTGTAGTTAGCAGCATTGATACTGTATTTTGTTTGTTTGTTGCAACACATAGGTTGTGACATGTTTCTGAACTATCATGAATGCAGGTTAAAGTGAACAAGACTGCTCATACATGTCCTAGTGTGAACAGGAGGAAGAGATTGAGGTCAGCTAAGAGTAGATGGGTTGCTGATGCTGTGAAGACCTGGATTTTAGAGGATTCAGAAGTGGGACCAACAGAATTGCAGAAAAATTTGAAGAAGAAGTATGGCCTGGCAGTTCCATATATGAGAGTATTCTATGGGAAGCAAATGGCACTTGACAATATCTATGGTAAGTGGGTTGACTCTTTTCAGTTATTGTATACCTTCAAGGCAGAAGTGGAGAAAGCATCTCCTGGCAGTGTAGTTAGCATTGATAAACACACTGTACATTACAAACTGAATGGGAAGAGTAGACAGAAGGAGTGCTTTAGAAGAGTATTTGTTTCTTTCAAAGCATGCTGGCAAGGGTTTTTGAATGGGTGTAGGCCTTATCTTGCAGTAGATGCGACTGCATTGAATGGCAGATTTAGAGGGCAACTAGTTAGTGCATGTGCTATGGATGCTTGCAACTGGATCTTCCCAGTTGCATATGGAGTTGTAGAGTGTGAAAATATAGAGAGTTGGACTTGGTTTTTCCAGAATTTAAGAGAGCTTATAGGACACCCACCAGGTCTTGCTACAGATGTTCTCATTTCAATTTTTGCATCATTTAATGTTCTAATTTCCTTTTTTTGCTTCATTTAATGTTCCAATTTCCTTTTTTGCTTCATTTCAATTGTAGCCCAAGAAAGAACTACAAAAAGGCAGCTGACAGAGGGATGTCACCAGCCAAGAAGAGGCTCAAGTATGCACCAGATCCTACAATAGGATCTGTAACTGGAAGCAACCAGCTAAGCAAAGAAGTGAGCAAAACTGTCACCACAAGGAGGAGTTCAAGGCTTGCAACTAACCCTGCTCGCAACACCAGGAGCAAGAAGATGAAAGATCTGTGAACTTGTTGGCTGCTATGTTAAGTGTGTTGTTTTTGTTGTTTAAGAACTATTTGTGAACTTGTTAGCTGTTATCTTAAGGGGCAAGTGTGCTGCTGAAACTTGTGAGATGCTATCTTGAATGTGCAATGCTATTATGAAACTTATGCTATTTGTGAGATGCTATCTTGAATGTGCAATGCTATTATGAAACTTATGCTATTTGTGAGATGCTATCTTCTGAGCTGCTACTTTTAAATATTTTGTGATCTGCTAGTTTTAACACAACAAATCATTTGGTCAGCTGCTAGTTTCATTTGAGCTGCTACTTTCAAAATGCCAAGCAAGATTCTTCAGTCATTCATTTCCAAATAGAGATATCACATCATTCCAAAATCACAACATTATTCTGGGATAATACATTCCCAAACTTAGCTCCATCAAAGCATACACTACAAACAGAAATCCATTTAGTATGGATTATTAGACCACCCAGAAAAAAATGTGGCCAACATACTAATACCAAGAACTATGATAAATCCCCAGGCTTGCATAACCTCGTTCCTCTTCTTCATATTTAGCTTCAGTTTCTTGTTCTTCTCGGTTAGATACATCACCCTCCTCTCTAAATAATGAGTTTTTAGCCAGCTCTTCTCCAATCCTGCATGAAGCTCCTCAAATGCACGACCAACACATTCGGTCGATGGCGGGTCAATCCAGACAACCCAATCACATTCATCAGGAAGCTGCAAAATCAATGATTGAATTAGAAAGAGGAGAAAGAGCAGAATCAAGTCAAGCATTCAAAAGCAAAAACACTTACATCAAGAGGGCATCCGAGAAACCTTCTGCCGGAGCTTGCTCCTCCCCAGGCGACACAACGAGCAGGAATAAGCCCGTGGCCAGGGCACCGCCGCGACGACCGAACCTCAAGGACACAGAATGTCAGATCGTGGATGTAGAACTCCGATTGAAACTGAACTATCTCGACGCCATCAACCTATCAGCAAAGGGCAACCCAAATTGATGAACCCTAATTTCGCAATATCACCCAAATCGACCCTGAAACTTACATTGGCGGCCACCGACGAGGTCGTAGAAGAGATGCCCGCCGTGCCCGACGTACCCATCGCTCACCACGCCGTGCCTGACCTGCCCCTCTCTGTTCGACCGCGGCGGAAATGCCCGATGCAGTTCTTGCTCAAAAATGCCCCTGTCGTCGCGAGGAAGAAGAAAGAGGGGAGAGAGAGTGAACCGGTTAGTTGGGCCCAGATGTAATGAAGGAGGGGCAAAAATGTCAAATAAACAGCATGTTAGCGGTCAAACAGCCTTGACTGGACGGAAACGGCACGGAAGGGCATTTCTATAAGGGCACATGACGGCGGAGGGGCATTTTTGAGCAGGCTTTGGAATTAGGGGTATATCTGATTAGGTGGTTCGAGTTAGGGACAGAAATGCAAATGGCCCTATAGAAAACCGCCGGCATGCCATCAGGTCCTGGAGCTTTTAAATCACCAATTGCATCGAGAGCACTTTCCACTTCCTCCCCCAGAAAAGGTTTGGTGAGGATATCATTCATTTGCAGGGTCACTGACAGGGGAACATGCTTTAAGATATCGTCATTTGGTGTTCCTGCAGAAGATACAAACAAACTTTTGTAGTAGTTAGATATAAAGGGTCCTATATCTTCCTCCCTCTCCACTACACTCCCATCTTCCTTCCTCAATCTTCTAATCAAATTCTTCCTCCGTCTATCCGACGCATGGGCATGAAAGAAACCCGTGTTTCGATCGCCGTACTACAGCCAGTTTACATGTGCTCTCTGCTGCCAATACAAGTTGTGTTGGCTCTCAAGGCGGTTCAGCTTATACCTCAGTAAATGCTCTCGGGAAATGTTGTGCTGGTCAATTCCTCCTCGTCTACACCGCTCAAGTTCCTTTTTGACGTTCTTAATTCTATATTTCAACTCCCCCAGCACCTCCCTATCCCACTTCAGTAATCTCGCACCCACCCTTCTCACCGCCTCTCCCACCGAACCAACCCCCTCCTGAAACACTTCATTCCAAGCCTCCTCCACCACCTGGCCACATCCCTCTTCTTGGAGCCACCGTGCCTCAAATCTAAAGCACTTTGGACCCCGACCCGCAGCCGCTTGCAGACTTTGTCCGTTGAGCTCAACAATGATTGGGCAATGGTCAGAATGTCTTGGATCACCGTTAATAATTTTATGCAGAGGGAACATACACCTCCAATCCACGTTCACAACTGCCCGGTCCAGTCTCTCCCGCATGTACCCCTCCGCATCCGTCCAATTATTTCTCCAGGTGAAAGGATCTCGAAGAAACCCCAGGTCCTCCAACCGACAGTGTTTAAGGCATCTTCGGAAAGCTTCCATACAGCCCTGGGCCCGAGCCGGCCCTCCTTCCTTCTCACCCCCAAACATGATCTCACTGAAGTCTCCGAGGCAGAGCCATGGTAGGTTTGACTGCACATGGAGAGCTCTAAGAAGCCTCCATGTGTTTTCCTTCTCTCCTACCCTCGATTTGCCATAGACTCCTGTCAATCTCCACTTGCTTCCATCCTCATTTACTACATCCGCATCAATATGGTACCTTCCCTTCCATCTCAACCGTACCTCCACACCCCTCCTCCAGAACATTGCCAACCCGCCAGTATGCCCCACACTATCCACCACCACCATGTTTGCTAGATTCAAACGCCACAGAAGAAAGTCAATATCCCTCTCCCTCATCTTTGTTTTGGACAGGAAGAGGATGTTAGGCTCTTCAACCCTCTGGAGCTCCAGAAGGCCCGAACTGCCGCTGGGTTCCCAAGCCCCCGGCAGTTCCATGCGATAACCTTCATTGATGGCTGTAGGGCTGTTCCGACAGCCCCACTTCAATGGTGTTGGTCATGTTCCCCTTAGCCTTGTACCTTTTAGCACTCCCATCCTCCTCTCCCTCCCACTCCATGTCCACTCCCACCCCACAGTTACGTCCAGCATGGTGCTATCATCCTTCCTACTTTTGCGTTCTTGCCTTCGGAAACTGCGCCCTCCCCCTTTGCCACTGTCCTTGCCCTTTCTTGTGTCCTTTGTTGGTTCCCCCCCCCACACGCGCCTCACTTTCACCTTTCTCCTCCCTTCTAGCTACACCAACAGACTCGCCAAGATCCCCTTTCTTCATCTCTTCAAGAGTAACTGCTGGCATTCCGGATGCACTTAGATCCCTTCCCAGGCCACTCCTCCCCAACCCATCTTCCCTGGGTTCATTCTGTTCTCCTCCAACACCAAATATTAGTTGTTTTTTGCTGGTCTTGTCCTGCCCCACATCGTGAAGACCTTTCTCCTTCTCCTCAATCTGCATATTTTCATTCGAATTTTTTAGCGGGCTCGTAACCTCCTGGGATACATGCTCAGGTATACGATGTCGAGCACCAGTCTTTTCTTTCCTCCAACTACCACTGTCACTCCCTGATTTGCTCCTGTTGTAACCCCAGCCAAAACTCTTTCCGCTCCCGCTGCTACGCGCATCATATCTTCCTTTGCCATCACTCCAGCTCCCCCGGCTCATTTCATTTGAAGCCTTGGGTATGTTTGCTTTAAGACAGGGTCCAAACTACTTGACTTCCCCTTTTTTCAGCCTTACTGAGCACTCATTCTCCACATGGTCGAGCCTGCCACATATATAACAAAAGTCTGGTAGGAATTCATACTCGAAACACCTCGAATTCTCTTCCTCCTTCTTCTTCTTTTCCTCTGCGGTTAATATGTTCCTCTCCTTCTCCTTATCATCTTCAACATCAAGCACAAAACCTATCATAATTGGCCTCGATATGTCCATGCGCACCTTAATTCTCAAGTACTTCCCTGCTGCCATACCGTCTGCTCCCGCATCTACTTCTAGTGCTTCGCCAATAATCTCCCCAATAGCCAGTCCTGCATCGTGACACATCATTCCCAATGGCAGATCCAAGACTCTCACCCAAATCGGCAGCCATTTGAACTCATACTCCTTGGTGCTTTTGTTCGGATCAAAATCTTCGACCACCAACAACGACTTCCCAAACATCCATGGTCCTTCATCCATGGCTCTCCTCTTCCCCGAGTGCTGATGGAAAGTGAACAAGAACATGTTATCACCCAGATCCCTACAATCAAGGCCCCTCATTGGACACCAAATACCACCAAGAGCATTATCCATCCCTTGTGCGTACGCCGGTTTATCCGACATGAGTTCTGCCACTGCCTAGGGCTCAGCCACCCCAACCTTGCCTCCCCCACTCCATACGATCTTCCTCCCCTTGCTTTCTATATCAGACAGCTTCAGACTCTTCATCAGCCCTTCAACTCTCTCCATGGTCGACGGGGACTTGAACTAAGGCAGAGCAACTTGGGATTCCAGTCGAGAGCAACGACGCTCCCTGGAAATGCGTCGAAGCCTTTGGGTGGTGGGAATGGCAGGGACAGGGAGGGAGGACCGAGGAAACAGGAGGGCCCGCGCATAGAAGGGGGCGGCGACGGCAGGCGAGGACGGCGAAGCGGCTAGGACGATGAAGGGCGAGGACGTTGACACGGCGGCGGTGGCAGGCGAGGACGGCTACGCGGCGAGGACGGCGACGGGCGAGGACGGCGGCGGGCGAAGACGGTGACGCGGCAGCGGCAGCGGCAAGGTCAACGCGCGACCTAGGAGACGCCACTAGATCGCCTCCCCACACGCCTCACAGAAAACCTAACCGTCACCTGAGGGACGGACTTACGTAAGACAATAGGATGTTCAAACAAACAACATGTTGTTTGGTTGCAAACGGCTAACGATGTGATCACCAATACTCACTAGTGGTGACCTTACCACACACACTGAACATTGTCTTGTCCTAACTAGGAAACAAATGGTAGTATCCTACCTACTAGCAAATGGCAGTGCAAATTATTAAGAGCTAACATGGCTGAATAGGGAAAGTTCAATGATGCTAACTAGGTGGACGTTCATTCTCTTCCTCTGCTATTGATGTGCTGCTTCCTCTTCCTCGCTTCTACTGCTGCCTGTTTCTTCTTCTTCCTCTTGTTCTTCTGCTTCAGATCCTTGTCCGACCTCTGTTATCCCACATTGCTTGAGCCCACTCCAACCTTTTGTTCTTCCTTGCTTCTACTACTGCCTCTTTCTTCTTCTTCCTCTTGTTCTTCTGCTTCAGATCCTTGTCTGACCTCTGTTATCCCACATTGCCTGAGCCCACTCCAACCTTTTGTTCTTCCATGTTTCGTTGTCGAACGCCTCCACACCATGGCCGGAGCTGATCACCTCATCAGGAGTCACATCTGATAGACCTCGTGGATCGGGTAGGTCAGATCGATCTGGTAGTCCTACCTTCTCCTTGGGTTGAAGAGCTCAAGCCGGTGCCGGCCATGGTGAAATACTGGCCGGTGGCGGCAGAGAGATGGTGGCGGTGGTGTGCTTCCCGTGAGCACCACGCTAACCCTAGATCGGTAGGGAGTGTCAGTGGGGTTTGTGGCAGTGAACCTCATAATTCATGCCCCGCCCCACCTCTGTTTATATAGCGTGGGTCACAGGGGCCCATCAACCATAGTGGGTTGAGCGCCCCCGATCAGGGCGCAGATCTAAGGGCCCGGTGGGCCGTTGGGCCCACACGGTGGAGATCAACCTAACATTCTCCCCCTTGATCTCAATGTTACTTTCAACCTTATACTTTCTAGTTTATTTGTTTCATCGCATATTGGTGCGTAGAGCATGTTTCATCATCACAGCTTAATTGCCGATAGAATCATACAGCTACACCATTCGTTCTGTTCTGAAACAAATTATGTTCCTTTTGGGCCTATCCAGGAATCATAAGGCTTTCCCTTAAACCCATGCCAGCTAAGTGTTCCTTTGAACACATTGGGTGGTAAGCCTTTCGTTAGCGGATCCGCAAGCATATCCTTTGTCCTTATATGCTCGAGACTTATAGTGTGATCCTGGATTTTATCTTTCACAACATAATACCTTATCTCTATTGTTTTGGCAGCATTACTCGACTTGTTGTTGTGAGCATAGAATACCGCGGGTCGGTTGTCACAGTACATCTTTAGTTGATTGTGAATACAATCTACCACTTTCAAGTCGGGTATAAATTTCTTTAGCCATATCGCCTGCCCCGTGGCCTCGAAGCATGCTATGAATTCTGCATACATCGTGGATGATGCAACTATCGACTGTTTGGAGCTTTTCCACGAAATAGCTCCCCCAGGGAGAGTCAATACGTATCCTGATGTGGATTTTCTATCATCTCTGTACCCTGCAAAATCTGCGTCAGAATACCCTTTTATCTCTAGGGAATCACATCTCATGTATGCTAGCATGTAGTCCTTCGTGCCTTGCGCATAACACAATGCTTTCTTTACCATCTTCTAGTGCTCTATGCCAGGATTCTCTTGATATCTACCAAGTACCCCGGTGATAAAAGCTAAGTCAGGGCAAGTGCACACTTGTGCATACTGTAAGCTGCCAACAGCCGAAGCATATGGTACTGCTTTCATTTGATCTCGTACTGATTCTTTTGACATTGGTATTTCCAAAAATTATCGCCCTTGACTATAGGAGCAGGTGTGGCTTTACTCACATGCATATTGTACTTTTGAAGAACGTTTTCTAAACATGCTTTCTGCGATAGTCCTAAGACTCCGTTATTCCTATCTCGGTGAATCTCTATGCCCAAAACATATGATGCTTCACCAAGATCTGTTATATCAAAATTTGAGGATAAGAACTTCTTTGTTTCTTGTAGTAGACTAACATCATTGCTAGCAAGCAAGATATCATCCACATACAAGATTAGGAAAATATATTTCCCATTTTTAAACTTTGCATAAATGCAGTTATCCTCAATATTTTCTTTAAATCCAAAACTTTTAACCGTTCGATTAAACTTTAAATACCACTGTCTAGAGGCTTTCTTTAATCCATAAATGGATTTCTTCAGGCGGCATCCCATATTTTCCTTGCCTTCCATGATAAAACCCTTGGGTTGTTTCATGTAGACATTTTCTTTCAAATCACCATTCAGAAATGCCATCTTAACATCCATTTGATGTAACTCTAAATCAAAATGTGCAACTAATGCCATTATGATTCTGAAGGAATCCTTACATGAGACTGGAGAAAATATCTCATTGTAATCTATCCCTTCTCTTTGTGTAAATCCTTTTGCCACAAGTCTTGCTTTATACTTTTCTATATTCACTTTAGAGTCATACTTAATTTTGTAGACCCACTTACAACCTACTATTTTGGCTCCTTTAGGAATATTCTCTAAGTCCCACAATTTCATCTCATCTTCCATTGCCTTCATCCACTTTGATGAATGAGGGCTTCTCATGGCTCCTTCATATGAGGTTGGATCTTTTTCTGTATGAAATATTTCCATGTTATAAACTTTATAATTAGTAGAAATAGCTGAATTTTTGTGTCTTGTAGAACTTCTAAGGGCCTCGGTTTCTGGCACATTTTGTGCCTCAACTTCTGGCACTTCTTCTAAAATTTGTTGCTGCACCTGCCTTTCATGCTCAACAATGGGTTCATTCGGCTCCTGACGGACAGGTTCCGGGTCTACCCCAATAGTTGTCATGGGTGGAGTTTCTACTGGTAGTGAGAAAAATGGCTCCTGAATCATCGGATTAGGTGCATGCACCCTCTTCTCCTCAAGATCAATTTTCTGAGCTACCAAGCTCCCCCTCATCATTTCGTCCTCTAAGAAGACTACATGTCTTGTTTCTACAAACTTTGTATATCTATCTGGACAGTAGAAACAAAAACCCTTTGATCTGTCTGGATAGCCAATGAAGTGGCAACTCACTGTTTTGGGATCTAACTTTCCAATGTTTGGATTAAACATTTTGGCCTCAGCAGGGCACCCCCACACCCTGAAGTGTTGTAAGGAGGGCCTCTTCCTGTCCATAGCTCGTATGGTGTTTTGGGCACCGACTTGCTTGGTACTCTGTTGAGAATGTGAATGGCAGTTTTGAGCGCCTCCATCCATAGTCCCAATGGCAAGGTGGAGTAACTCATAATGCTGCGCACCATATCCATAAGTGTACGGTTGCGCCTTTCAGCTACTCCATTTTGCTGAGGCCCGACCGACATTGAATACTGGGCTACTATGCCAGTCTCCTGCAAGAACTTTGCAAAAGGTCTAGGGACTTGGTCATATGGAGTGTGCCGACCGTAGTACTCTCCCCCACGGTCGGATCTTACTATATTTATTATTTTATTATGCTGATTTTCAACTTCATCTTTGAATATATTAAATTTATCCAACGCTTCAGATCTTTGTTTGATTCGATAAATATATCCATAGCGAGAGTAGTCATCTGTGAATGTTATGAACGAGTCATATCCATCCACACTTTTCACCGGAAATGGTCCACAAATGTCAGTGTGAATGATTTCTAGTGTGCATGTGCTGTGGATTGCACCCTTTATGATTTGTTTTACATATTTTCCTTTAATGCAATCTATGCATTGTTCCAAGTCTGAGAATTATAACAGAGGAATAATTTCACTTTTGACTAATCTTTCTGTTCTCCCCTTGGAAATATGGCCCAAGCAACAGTGCCATAATTTCGATGAGTCGTGTGTTCTCTTTCTTTTCTTTTGTTCTTTATTCGACGTGACACGCTCATTCACATTACACACAGAGTGCACCTTTTCACGTAGTGATAATAAATAAACCTCATCGTGTAGTAAAGCATCACCCACATAAGGATTATTATACCATATGGCACACTTGCCATGTCCAAAATAACATTCATAATTATCTTTGTCCAAACATGAAACACTAATTAAGTTTCTATGACATGATGGAACATATTAAACATCTCAAAGTAGAAGCTTGAATCCATTGGCTAACTCCAAGGAGATGTCGCCGACAACTTCAACTTCTGCTTGAACTCCATTTGCCACTTCAATGCGTCTTTTGCTTATTTGCGTAGTCCGCGTCGAATGGAATCCCTGTAATGAATTTGCAACATGGACAGTTGCTCCTGGGTCAATCCACTAAGTAGATTTCGAAAACTGTGTACACAAGGATTCATTTACAAAGGAAACTATATTATTACCTCTTTTTGCCATGATTTACTTTAGCCAATCAGGGTAGTCTTTCTTGCAATGCCCTTTCTTCTTACAGTGGAGACATGTATCCTTGTCCACTGGAAGAGACTCCTTCTGATGCTGATGCTGATAGGGAGCTTTTCCATGTGGCTTAGAAGGAGAACCTTTGCCATTTTGACTGTAATTCTTATTCCTTTTATCCTTCACATAGTTGAGTGAACCACCATGTGAGGCTTTGAGTCTGCCCTCTTCTTGGACACACATTTCTATTGTCTTTTCAATGTCCCATGTTCTAGGTTAGTTTACAACAAAGGTTTCAAACTCCTTTGGCAGTGAAGTCATGACTAGGTGGATCAGGAGCTTTGGTTTGATCTCCAGATCCGCATCCATGGGCTTGAGCTTTGCTGCCATGTTGCTCATCATAAGGATGTGCTCTCTTATTCCATGACTACCTCCAGTGTAGTTCTCTGTCATTAGTTGCTTTAGCACCTGGGTGGCATATATCTTTGAAGAACCAGTGAACTGATTCTTTATCTTTGTAAGCAACTCCCCCACGGAAGTGCACTCTGTAATTGAGCTCACGATGGCGTTCTCAATTGTATTCTTTAGAAATGCCATACACTTTTTGTTTGCATTGACCGAATTTTGGTTTTCTATGGAATATAACATCTCCACAAGCGCATAATCGCCCCTCTTTTTATCCCACGCAGCATCATCATCAATGGCCTCTCTGACTGGCTCTGTAGGTCTGACCGGGTGTGGAGTGTCCACGACCCAGTCCACCTCAGTACAGATAAATGCCAGGTCTACTTTATTCCTCCACTTAGTGCAGTTATCACCTCTGAGTGTCGAAACATCTTTTAGGCAACTCATCAAGTGGAAGCCTCCTGAAATCGCAATTTAAGTGAGATCAGTATAACAATCATATGCACTAATATAACGTCAGTCAAATTAAACATACAGTTGTCTATGCAATTAAATCTAGGCATGGTACACAGCCCATACATTATAGAACCTATGGCTGGGGCATCGGGATTGACTTTCATTCTTTCTCTATCTTCTACCGTGGTCGGAATTTGAGTCTTACTCAATTTTGCACCTTGCAACACAGGCAAGAACCCTTTCTTTGACTGGTCCGTATGGCAAGTCCTATTAAGCGTCTTGATCTATCCCTATAGATCTTGATGCCTAATATGTAAGCAGATTCACCAAGGTCTTTCATTGGAAAATTATTATGCAAATATCCTTTTGTGCTATCCAGAAATTCTATATCATTTCCAATCAGCAATATGTCATCCACATATAATATCAGAAATGCTACAGAGCTCCCACGCTCACTTTCTTGTAAATACAGGCTTCACCGTAAGTCCATATAAAACCAAATGCTTTGATCATTGCATCAAAGCGTATATTCGAACTCCGAGATGCTGGCACCAGTCCATAGATGGATCGCTGGAGCTTGCACACTTTGTTAGCATCCTTATGATCGACAAAACCTTCTGGTTGCATCATATATAACTCTTCTTTAAGAAACTCGTTAAGGAATGCAGTTTTCGGATTCTGGGCCCCGCAGACCCAAGAAAGGTTCGAACTCAGTGGCATGTGTGAAGAACTCAACCTCTCAAGCCTCTTGATCCGTTGCTCTCATGACTTAGCTCGATGAACATGACAGAGAAAGACACAACAATTTACCCAGGTTCGGGCCACCTTGCGGTGTAATACCCTACTCCTGCTTTGTGGTGGATTAGCCTCGCGAGGGGCTGAGGATGAACTAGTACAAGAGGAAGAACGGCCTCAGGAGGCGTGCTCTTGTGATGAGCTCTTGGTGGTTTGATGAGCTGATCACCTGGTTAGGTGATCGACCGACCGTCCCTCTTCTACAGTGGTGGCTAGGCCCTACTTATAGTGGCCTTGGTCCTCTTCCTCCAAAACTTAGGCGGGAAGGGATCCCAGAACGGCCAAATTTGAATGGGAACAAGAAGTACATCTAATCCTGACAAAAGGTTGTCTTCGCCTGCAAAGTCTCTACGCGTGACGTCGTGGTGGGCTCGGCGATGACATCCATCCTGCCATTCTGGCGGTCTTGGTCTCGTTTCATGCAAACGGCAACCTTTGGCTGATTCCTTGGGACTCCACACTTGCGCTTGCCTCCTTTGCACCAAAGAGGAAACCTGTTGTACTGCGCCCACTAGCGCGTGCCTGGCCTTGGTCGTCATGGATGTTGTCATTTTAGCCTCGTGAGGCTGGGTCTTGCATAGAAATCTCCGCTCCGCTCAGGAGGCAGCCTAAGGAGGCTGCTCTCACGGGAGGTCTTGATGTCGCGCGCCTCGCGAGGCTTGGTCCCTCGCGAGGGTCTTGGCTTTCCGTAGTCGAAGCTGGGTCGTACCAGGCCGTCGATGAAGCCACGTCGTAGGCCGCAAGCAGGCAGGTCTGGGTACCCTGGTTCCTAGAACGCCAATAGAAGCCCCTGGGCCCAAGGTGCACTCGCACTTGGCTTCGAGGCGAAGCCAAAGGGCAAGTGCAGAATGCTGCTGGCCCCACTCGCATGCGGACCGAGCCGACGCATGGCACTTCATGGGACATGGGCGTCTCCGCTTCCCCTTGTTGCCTCGGCAACCGTTTGACTTGACAACTGCCTGCTACATGCGGCGGAAATCATCATTACTGGGAATCGTGGGAGGACGACGATTTACCTTCTCCTGGCTATAAATGCGGGTGCGAGCATAGCCCCCTGCTCATTTCTGTATTCTTTCTCCTTGCTCCTCCTTCTCCTTGCGCCTCTGTCTTGCTGGAGAACCCATGGCGCCGTCGAGGAGGCTCTCGGCTGTAGAGAAGGGAAAGGCCCCTAAGGAGGGGCCTGACTCACCCCCGCCCAAGAGAGGCCGCGGCCATCCCCGCAAGTACGCGGCGACGCCAGCAGCGGCTCCCCGTGGTCGCGGGCACCCACTTTCTAAGGCTGGTACTGCCTCGGGCGGCCTTGTGGGTGCTTCTTCTCATGGTGAGGGTTGTCGCGGTCAAGGAAGCTGCCGCGATCGTGATCCCACTCAGCCGACTCTGCCCTGGAGTTTGTGGTGTGGGCGGAGAAGCCTGCCTCCGCCAGGCTCCAGCTCCCTCGCTTCTTCTCGGATGCACTGCCGGCCGGGGGGCTGGTGGCTTCTGGCTCCAGGCCGACGGCTGCTGCAGCAAGGCCTCATTGGTGGGGGCTGAGGTCACGGCCGCCGGCAACGTGTTTCTGACCCGCGGATGGCAGTCGTTTGCCCGGGCATGGGACCTGCGCAGGAGGTGCACTCTTCACTTCAGGTATGATGGCATCGCGACCCTCGATGTGAGGATCTTCGGGGAAGATGGCCCGCGCATAGGGTGCTTCCCGGAGAGTGACAACGATGACGACGGTGATGATGACAGTGGACGGAGGAGCGGCATCGTCGCCGGTGATGACCTCGCCCTTGGCGACGGTTGTGCTGCCTCCAACAGCGGCGGCTTCTCCTCCGCGGAGAGCTCCAGCAGCAACGACTCCGACGAGCCGCCGTGTCGCCGAGCCCGGATCGGGAGGGGAGACGAGTCGCGTTGCCGCCATGCCCCGGTGAAGCAGGAGGAGGGCTATGAATGAGCCCAGGTGCTGCCGGAGCCGGGCCTCAGGAGCTGTCGTGGATGCATGCCTGTTTTTTTCATTCTTTTGCAGCAAAAAAGGAAGAAGTAGGAGGCCCTATAGGCCACTGCTAGACCTGGGCTCATACTTTACTAGACCGATAGCAAGTTTTTATATCAGACAGGCCACTGCTACCATGCCATCCCTTACTTGGACTTTTATGCACTTATGATGTGAACTATTAGCAAGCATCTGCAACTACCAATGTTCATTAAGGTAAAACCCAACCATAACATTAATATATATTGGTCCTCCTTCAATCCCGTATGAATCAATATCTATGGTAGGATGAGGCTTCTGTCACTCTTGACCTCCAATGCATAGTCCTATCAACATACAACTAACCCTATGGTGTGATCCACATGCACGCTCATATGATGGGCACAAAAGGATGGCAAGATAACCACAAGAAAATTGAACCAATCATAGCAATTCACCAATTACTGGTAGGACAACAAAAATCTACTCAAGTGTCACAGGATGGCAACACATCATTGCATAATAATATGAAGCATAAACCACCATGTTCAAGTAGAGGGTACAATGGGTTGCGGGAGAGTGGACCGCTCTAGATAGATGGGGAAGGTGATGAAGATGTTGGTGAGGATGATGGAGTTGTTGGAGTAGATTTCCGTCACATGATGATTGCCCCAGCGGTGTTCCGACGCCACCGGGAGAGAGGGGGAGAGAACCCCTCCTTCTTCTTCTTCCTGCCTCCCCCTAGATGGGAGGAGAGTTCTCCCTCTGGTCCATGGCCTCCATGGCAGCAGAGGGGCGAGAGCCCCTCCTAGATTGGATCTCTCTCTTTGTTCTCTTCTAGCCGAAAACTGTTCTTATATATCTGGAGAACTATAACTCCGATTACGCTAAGAATTTAAAACGATTTTTTCTAGATATTATCTTTCTTGCGGCGAAAGAAGGGCTGCAACCGCCTTACGAGGTGGCCACTATGCACCACCACGCACCTGGGGGGCTGCGCCCTAGGCCTATTGGAGGTTGTGGGCCTCCGTTTGCATTTTTCCACCTCCCAAAAATCACATATATTCCAAAATAATTCACCATAAATTTTTATTGCATTTGGACTTTGTTTGATATGGATATTCTGCTAAACAAAAAATATGCGACAAATAGGAACTCGCACCAGGAACTGGATCAATATGTTAGTCCAAAAAAATAATATAAAATATTGCCAAAAGTATATAAAAGTTGCATAATATTAGCATGAAACAATCAAAAATTATAGATATGACGGAGTTGTATATCAATGTTTAGCAACAGTAAAAGTGATGACATGGCACCATTATCAGGGGATAATTGTAGCTTAATTAGCAGGGTGTTACAGGGCCGTAGGATCCATGGGCCTTCTATGTGCCGAAGGATAAATGGGCCTTCTACGGGCGCTATGACCGATTTGCCAAACATGGGTCGTACTATTCGTGGACCAATAACAGGCTGCAATATGGGTCGTACACAGGCTAAAATTGGAATTGTCTGTTTTTGTACCCGACCATAATGGGCCGTTAATAGGCTGATATATATAACATCATTAATGCTATTGACAGACATAACTGGTCGTTTATTGTCCATATTAGATGGCGCTAAGAAAATGGCCCAATGGATTAACATGCCACAAACGGGTCGACTTAGCTATGGGCTGAATTTGGCCCTTCAATGGAACAGGGTAGTGACAGACCGTAAGGAGTCGAGGGCTGGAAATAAACCCAAGAATAAATGGGCCTTTATAAGGCCGAATGTTAACATGGGCTAAAAATGTCCCAACTAAATAATGGGTCTTTAATGGGTATAAAGTGATATAATGTTCATTGTGGGTCAGGTTCACCACGGGCCGCTAAAGGGCCCATAGTTACAAAGGGTCTCATATAGGCCGAAAGACGTCATGGGTCATACGTGGGCTAAAAGTCACAACGGGCTAGAATCATATTGGACGGCCCAGATGACGCTACTGGGCCTAATTCAGATAGGCCATAACGGGTAGTGAGTTAGCGGGTTGTAAATAGGCTATATGCGACTAGGCCGTTCATAGGCTTTCTGTGGGCCGGCCCGCTACCTTTTGACAAAGTCAAACGGGCTGGCCTTTTAACCTAAATGGGTCGCTGTTGGGCCGAGCAATGTGTCGACGTATCTAGGCTCGTCCCGTCCATTCGGTGGATCACATCTGTCCCAATGAGGAGCTTACACGTGTTTCCTTCGACCAATGAGAATTTTACATGTGGAAAATCGCCATTGGTCATTGCTGTTAACGGGTTATCGGATCCAAAACTGGACCCAATAGCTTAACAGCAATCAGTTATGGTGGATGCCACGTGTCGGTTATCGTTCACGAAAACACTTACATGACGCGAAATTTATCGTCATGGAAGTGGAAATTTTCCGTGATGATAATTTTAGTATTGTCATGGAACACTTATACGACAATACAGGTATGACTATCTTGATTCTGTCATAAAATCGTCATGGATGTACATGCATGACAGAAAATGTGACCTATTGTGACAAAACGTATCATCACGGAAGTGTTTTTTTAGTGTATATCATTTAAAAGAGGTCGAGCGCTAAGTGGTTTTGGTCGAAACACATGAACAAACATTTTAAATAGCACGTTATAACATTTAAAAGAGGCATGCTGCTAAGAAGCTTAGTGTGCTATTAAAATCTTGTTCTAGATAGAAACTTAGTACATTTGTGAGCTTTTTAAACCACATGGTAGCCCTTTTTGATTTCTTTTGTAGTGATAATACATGTTCTTATGAAAGCAGGGGAATGCAAAAGATACTAACAAGATTAATGCACAACTAGGAAACCCGCTGTCCCCACTCGCGAGAACTACGGGGCAAAAACCTAGTAGCACCACATTATTACATGAACTTAACTATGAATGAAAAAGAGATGAATTTAGGACAACTACATGCACCACATCTCTAGAATCAACTTCAGTAGTTGCACATCTTAATGGAGATGAGACTCTCCATGTAGGGAACAATATGGCTTCGATAGAAGTTACCACCATAGTGTAACCTTTGTCGCTCAAAATCCACTTCCTCTTCAAGGTCCACCAATTCCTTCATATTTCCACTCCTCTCATGGCACCAATACAACTTTTCATAGTCCACAAAAACTATAATTCCACCCCAACCAACCCAAATTGGGAAGAAGGATTCAACACCAAGGTCTTCGTTCAATGGTTTAATGCTACATCGCGGTGACCATTGGGGTTGTCTTGTCCCATCATCCTCCAGCTGCCACACAATG
This sequence comes from Triticum timopheevii, assembly GCA_963921465.1. Lineage (NCBI taxonomy): Eukaryota > Viridiplantae > Streptophyta > Magnoliopsida > Poales > Poaceae > Triticum > Triticum timopheevii. The sequence goes on along the minus strand of OY997264.1, from coordinate 574,968,260 downwards.
AAGTTTGTGTCCGCGTTGCTGTTCACATAGCACAACTTGTTGTCCAGGTCTGCTAGATAGTCGATTTCACAACGGTGGGTGAAGCGAGGTGGGCTTGGAACCACATCAAACCTCCTATTGCTTAGGCTAAATCGCACCAGCACACTCTCCTGGGGATCATGGGGTGCATAAGTCCCCCAGTAGAAGGCCCCCTGTGTGAAGACTGGTCGTGTGTTGCCAATCGCATCTGGTGGTTCATCGGTACGCATCCAAGAGTCTGCACCAAGTGTAAAGACTTCATGCCCGATCTCGTAACTGAGAACTCCACTAGACGTATTATGTTCAAAGTACTGGTAGAAGTACCTGGCCACAACATACTGGTTGCATGACACATCAAAGCCAAGAACTTCTGATGGCTCCTTGATGTCACGAACATCTGGTGTGCCGCATGGCAATGCCACGAGCTCCTGGGTGGCTGGGTTGCACATAAATATCTGGTCCTTGTTGGTTGCGATGCACACTAGGCCATTACAATGTGTGGGGAAGATCTTATTTGCAATACCTACCTCGCCTGGCGGACACACCTTTTCAAGCATCAAATCCACCCCCTTATTGTTCCAAATGGTGCCGAGTGTATTCTCCACATGGAGGTGATGGAAACTGATATCCTGGGAGAACTCAAAATCATCCTGGATAGAGCTCTTGCGAGGGATGATGAGCATGGACAATGGTTCCACACGAGATAGCTCACGGTGGCGGCGAACGAAGCCGACATCAGCAGTGGCAGCGTCCCAAGAAGGGAATAAGCGTTTGTAGAGCATAAGGTACTTCACAGGAAGGCGAACTAGGATCTCCCAGATTACCAGGTCTTCTGGGAGAGTATCATGGATGGTAAGAACAAAAGGCGCTTCTGTGATCTGGTGGTGTGTGGCAGAATGTGGATGATCCATCTTGCCAGTATCAGTTTGGTTGAGTTGTCTACCGTGTTAGAACTCTCACCACACGTATATATTGATACCAAGAATTAATTACATTCCTTTGTTTATAAAATCTTATTTAGAGGATATATCCCTCAAGATTTAATTAACGTAATCTTTAGCCCTAAGATTGCATAGCTGTATATATTGATTTAGCACGCAACTTCTACCTTGAGTTAACATTGCATGATTTGCTCTGAAACCTTATTAGTTGGAATACATTGATTTTCAAGATCGTTCTGGGATATGCAAATAATCAGTATTTGCGTATTTATTAATTACAATCCAAGTAATACAAAGGGGCGAGTCCACCATTATTCATTGGTATTTAGTTTAATATCCACATATTTTGGTAGAAATTTAGCATGTATCCTTTGTCTAACATAAGTACTTTATAAGATATCGGATGGCTCCATATTTTGACACTTTTGATTGGGTATTTTGACTATTTTCCAAAGGATTTTTCCGGCTCTTGTCTCGTTCCAAATGATAACACTTTGAGAACAAATAAACCTTGTTTCCTTACTTGCTGTTCATATCCATACATTTCTGGAAAGAAAGAAATCAATATTCGGAGAAGTGGAACCTTTGGGGATTATTTTCCTTTTTAGCAGAAGTGAATCTGGCGCACCAGGTGAGAAGACGGTGCTAGGTACGACCACAAGCACTCATACAAGTGCTACTCACGACGAAGTGTTGGATTTCCCCGAAGAGGAAGGGTGATGTTGCACAGCAGCAGAAAGTATTTCACTCGATGAAGAACCAAGGTTTATCAAACCAGTAGGAGTCATGAAGCTAATAATGTCGGAAGTACCTTCACACAAACAAATAATTTGCTTGCACCCACCAAAGGTAAGAGTGTTGTCAATCCCCTTGTTCTTGCTAGCCACAAGATTAAAAACCAATAGTGATAGGGCAAAGTGGCAAGAAAGTAAAAGGCAAATTGTAGGTTTTTTTGTATTGATGGAAAATATACCCCGGGGCCATAGGTTCACTAGTGGCATCTCTCTCAAAAGCATGTAGTGGCATGGTAGGCAAATTATTGTTGTGTAATTGACAGAATAGCGCAAATTATAACTATGATTATTCATGGCATAATCTCATATAGGCATTATGTCTGTGATAAGTAGATCGTTAAACTTACTGATGTCTACTAGTATTACTCCACCCCAAGACCACTATCCAACATGCATCTCAATGTATTAAGCTCACAAGAAATAGAGTAATGCAATAAGCAAGATGATGTAATGCAGAAAAAAGAAAACCTTGCAATAAGATTGACCCCATCATTTATCCTTATGGAAACAATACAAAGACGTGTCTTGTCCCTTGCTGTCAGTGGGATATAGAAATCACCGCCAGATTGAACCCATTACAAATCACCTCTCCTATTGAACATAAAGCAATCAAACTTGGCCAAAGTGGGTGGATAGATCATGGATAAATTCAAAGCTATAAAATTATGTAGCAAACAAACTTTAAATGGTTCATATAAATTCAATGAACAATCTGATCATAAGTCCACAATTCAACGGATCCCAACAAACATGCCACAAGAATTACATCGGATTGGTCTCTGAAGAGATCCTTGTATTGTAGATCAAGAGAGAGAGAGAGAGAGAGAGAGATCCTTCTATCTACTACTATGGACTTGTAGGTCCTGAAAGAACTACTCACAAATCATCATGGAGGTAACAAGATTGATGAAGATGGCCTCCCCATTTATCCCCCTGCGGGTATAGTGCCAGAACAGGGCCCCAGATGGGATTGCGGCGGAATAGAGGCTTGCAAAAGCGATAAAATTGTTTTGGGTCTCGCTCCGATGGTTTTGGAATATATGTGAATTTATAGGCCAGATATTAGGGCATACATAGCAATGAGGGACCCACAAGTCAGGGTGGCGTTCCCCCTTGCTTGTGGCCACCTCGTGGTTCTTCTGGTCTTCCCCCAAAGCTTCTAGGTTCTCTTATATTCTAGAAAAAATCATCAAAAAGTTTCATTGTGTTTGGATCTTTGTAGGCATCGTTTTTCTCTAAAACCAAAAAAACATAAAACAACAACTAGCACTGAGCACTGGATTAATATTTGAGTCCGGAAAAATAATATAAAATGATGGCAAATCATGTAAGCATGATAATATAATGACATTTAATACTAAAAAATATAGATACGTTTGAGATGTATCAACCAGCCACCACCGCCTCCCTCTCATCTACACCAATAATTTTAGTAAATATGTCGGGGAAGAAAAGGATAGGAATGCATCACAATCAATTTCAGAAGACTGAAGACGAAATCCAGAAGAAAATAACATAACATAGATCCATTCTGGCTTTCTCCACATCACATCCCACTTCATTAATCTACATTATCACATTTAGGGAGTAGTTGGAACTTATAAGGCTAGCGTTTGTAACTCTATTCATACTTTAACATAGATCAAGATCGGATCAAACTTTCATCTTGTTGTAGTAACTTGAAATACTATTGATATGGTTTTCCCCTATTTTATCTTCATGTTTGTTTCTTCTTTCCCTCTCATGCGTGGGTAATTCACCATAGGTATGGGAGATGTAGGGGATTGGTGAGATTCATTTGTTATATTTGATATTTCATTATTTGTGAGAGTAGTTCTCTGATTGATTACTAAGTTTTTTGTGGTGAGTGAAATACGTGTGGTCCAAGTTAATAAGAGTCGAGGCAACATGATCTAAATACCTAGACAGATAACACATATTGTCAAGCGAATCTGTGACCTCCAAGTAACATGTATTTGTATCTACGGGGAGCTAAAACAATATGTGGAGAACAGGAACCCACTACGCTTAAAGCATTATCCCATCGCCTAATCTTAACTTCTGAAACGACCATGCATATGGAAATAATGATGCATGACAATAGAGGAGAACAAACATGATATGGAGGAGTTCGAGTACTTAAGGGTGAACTGCCTACTAAACGTTCAATCAACAAGGTAGAATAACATGACAAGGTAACTAGTATTAATGCCGCACTGACAAACTTGATGTACACAAGGATCTGAGTTTCCCCATGCCTAGCCTCTCTACTATAGACAAACCAATAGTTTATTTTCATCCTTTTTCCTTTTATGTCTTTACTTTTCACACTTGTTATTTTGTTTGAAACCCTTGATTTAATTGTATTCTATAATTACACCAATATCCCTGCGGGTATTCAAAACAATTAATTCACGTAAGACTAGTTATAACTTGTGTGTGACAAAAACACCAACTACTAAAACTCTCTCCCTCTCTTCATTGCGACCATAACTAATTGGGGTACTTACACGAAGGTGCTACATAACCACGTGTGCCTTGTAGACCATCGCGTATTTTTTGACACCGTTGCCAAGGAGCTACTGATACGTCTCCGTTGTATCTATATTTTTAATTGTTTCATGCCAATATTCTACAACTTTCATATACTTTTGGCAACATTTTATATTATTTTGGGACTAACATATTGATCTAGTGCCCAATGCCAGTTCTTAGTTGTTGCATGTTTTTTGTTTCGTAGAATACCCATATCAAGCAAAGTCCAAACGTAATAAAAATTTACGGGGATTTATTTTGGAATATATGTGACTGTTGGGAAGAAGAATCAACGCAAGACGGTGCCCAAGGCGGCCACGAGGCACCTGGGCGCGCCTAGGTGGCTTGTGGGCCCCTCATAAGTTAGTTGCATCCCTTCTTTTGCCGCAAGAAGATAGTATCCGGAATAAATTGTGTTAAATTTTTAGCTCCATCGGAGTTACATTTCTCCGGGAATTTAAGAAACAATTTTCGGCCAGAAAAACAGGAAGGCGAAACAAAAGAAACGGAGAAAGAGAGATCTGATCTCGGAGGGGCTCCTATCCTCCGGGAGCCATGGAGACCATGGACCAGAGGGGAAACTCTCCTCCCATCTAAAGGGAAGGCCAAGAAAGAAGAAGAAGGAGGGGGGCTCTCTCCCCCTCTCTCCTAGTGGTGTCGGAACGCCACTGGGGCAATCATCATGACGGCGATCTACACCAATACTTTCGCTGCAGTCAACACCAACTATCCCCCCAACTCTCATGCAGCGGTGTAACACCTCTTATACCCGATGTAATCTCTACTCAAACATGGTTCTTAACGCTACATCTTATTATCTAATGATGTGTTGCTATTGATATGTCTCCAACGTATCTACTTTTCCAAACACTTTTGCCCTTGTTTTGGACTCTAACTTGCATGATTTGAATGAAACTAACCAGGACTGATGCTATTTTCAGCAGAACTGCCATGGTGTTATTTATTGTGAAGAAAACAAAAGTTCTTGGAATGACCTGAAAATCCACGGAGATAACTTTTGGAACATATAAAAAATACTAGCGAAAGAATCAAGGCCAGGGGGCCCACACCCTGTCCACGAGGGTGGGGGGGGGGGCGCCATCCCCCTTGGGCGCGCCCCCTGTCTCGTGGGCCCCCTGATGCTCCATCGACCACAACTCCAACTCCATATATTCCGTTTCACGGAGAAAAAAAATCAGAGAGAAAGTTTCATCACATTTTACGATACGGAGCCGCCGACAAGCCCTAATCTCTCTCGGGAGGGCTAATCTGGAGTCCGTTCAGGGCTCCGGAGAGGGGGATTCATCGTCGTCGTCATCATCAACCATCCTCCATCACCAATTTCATGATGCTCACCGCTGTGCGTGAGTAATTCCATCATAGTTTGCTGGAAGGTGATGGGTGATGAGATTTACCATGTAATCAAGTTAGTTTTTTAGGGTTTGATCCCTAGTGTCCACTATGTTCTGAGATTGATGTTGCTATGACTTTGCTATGCTTAATGCTTGTCACTAGGGCCCGAGTGCCATGATTTCAGATTTGAACCTTTTATGTTTTTTTGGAATATGTGAGTTCTTGATCCTATCTTGCAAGTCTATAGTCACCTATTATGAGTTATGATCCGACAACCCCGAAGTGACAATAATCGGGATACTTCTCGGTGATGACCGTAGTTTGAGGAGTTCATGTATTCACTATGTGTTAATGCTTTGGTCCGGTACTCTATTAAAAGGAGGCCTTAATATCCCTTAGTTTCCACTAGGAACTCGCTGCCACGGGAGGGTAGGACAAAAGATGTCATGCAAGTTCTTTTCCATAAGCACGTATGACTATATTTGGAATACATGCCTACATTACATTGATGAACTGGAGCTAGTTCTGTGTCACCCTATGTTATAGCTATTACATCACTGATCCAATGCCAACGAGCTTTCCACATATTGTGCTTTGCTTATTTACTTTTCCGTTGCTACTGTTACCATTACTATCATACTACTTGCTACTAAATACTTTGCTGCAGATACTAAGTTATCCAGGTGTGGTTGAATTGACAACTCAACTGCTAATACTTAAGAATATTCTTTGGCTCCCCTTGTGTCGAATCAATAAATTTGGGTTGGATACTCTACCCTCGAAAGCTGTCGCGACCCCCTACACTTGTGGGTTATCAAGACTAATTTCTGGCGCCATTTCCGGGGAGCATAGCTCTATTCTTTGAGTCACTTGGGATTTATATCTGTTGATCACTATGAGGAACTTGATAGACGAAAGAACTAAGATTTTTCCCTCAACTACGAGGGGAGGTAAGGAACTGCCATCTAGCTCTGCACTAGATTCTCCTTCTGTTTTGAGTAAGCTTGTGACACCTAAACCTGCTACTGCTATGAATTATGATATGTCGCATGTTATTGATGATGCCACTTCTGCTATGCATGATACTTATGATGAAACTACTTCTGTGCGTGATACTACTTTGCCATTATGTGAATTTCTTGATGAAAAACTTGCTAGGGTTAGAGAGAATGAAATTATTAATGATGATATTATTGATGATAGTGATGATGAAAGTTCTCCCCCTGATTATGAATTGCCTGTTGTTCCTGAGGGTTATGTTATGGATGAAGAAGCTGCTAGAGCTATTTTTGCTTGCAAAGATAGATATGATCTTAAGAAGTTATTAGCTAAATGGAAGCAGCAATCCCTTAATGCTAGAATGAAACCTGACCCCGCTTTTGCTACTTCACCTATCTGCGTTACTGATAAGGATTATGAATTCTCTGTTGATCCTGAGATAATTACTTTGGTAGAATTTGATCCTTTTTATGGCTATGAATCTGAAACTGTTGTGGCACATCTTACCAAGTTAAATGATATAGCCACCCTGTTTACTAATGATGAGAAGTCTTGCTATTATTATGTCCTTAAGATATTTCTGTTCTCATTAAAGAGTGATGCTAAGACTTGGTTTAATTCTCTTGATCATGGTTGTGTGCGTAGTACCCATGATATGATTTATTACTTCTCTGCTAAATATTTCCGTGCTCATAAGAAACAAGCTGCCTTGCGGGAAATATATAATTTTGTGCAAATCAAAGAAGAGAGACTCCCACAAGCTTGGGGGAGGCTTCTCCGGTTACTTATTGCTTTGCCTGATCATCCTCTGAAGAAAAATGAAATACTTGATATCTTTTATAATGGACAAACTGATGCCTCCAAGGACTACTTGGATAGTTGTGCTGGTTGTGTTTTCAGGGAAAGAACAGTCGACCAAGCTGAATTACTATTGAATTATATGTTGACTAACAAAAATAATTGGACTCATCCTGAGCCAATTCCTGAGGCAATTCCTGAGCCAATTGAGCCAACTCCTGAGCCTATTCCTAAACCAACTCCGAAGGAGAGGGGTGTTCTATTTCTTAGTCCTGAAGATATGCAAGAGGCAAAGAAATCATTGAAAGAAAAAGGTATAAAAGCTGAAGATATTAAGAATTTACCTCCTATTGAAGAAATACATGGTCTTAATATACCTCCTGTTGAAGAACCACATTGTCTTGATAACCCAACACAGGTAGTAAAGGTAAATTCTCTCTATAGATATGATAAAGTTGAAATTCCCTCTACTAAATTTCATAGCCCATGATTAGATGAATTTGATGACTTTATGGCTAGACAAGAAAGTTTTAATGCTTATGTTGGTAGAGAATTAAAGAATAATGCTTTCAAGATAGGACGCTTGAGTGATTATATGGCTAGAGTTAAAGGTGAACTTAAACTCTTTAGCAAATATGCTTCTATGGTTACCACTCAAGCTGAGCAAGTACTTAAAGCTCAAAGTGATTTGCTCGATGAATTAAATAATAAACATGACTTTGCTGTTAGAGTGGCCACTAGAACTGGTAGAATGACTCAGGAACCTTTGTATCCTGAAGGCCACCCTAAGAGAATTGAGCAGGATTCTCAGAGAAATAATTTAGAGGCACCTAGTTCTTCCAAAAAGAAGAAAAAGAAAAACGATAGGACTTTGCATGCTTCTAGTGAACCTGTTGTAGACACACTTGAGAATCCCAAGGATATTTCTATTTCCGATGCTGAAACACAATCAGGTGATGAACATGAACCTAGTGATAATGTTAATGATAATGTTCATGTTGATGCTCAACCTAGCAAAAATAATGATGTAGAGATTGAACCTGCTGTTGATCTTGATAACCCACAATCAAAGAATCAACGTTATGATAGAGAGATTTTGTTGCTAGGAAGCACGGTAGAGAGAGAGAGAACCATGGGTTCAGAAACCCACGCCTTTTCCTCCTAAACCATCCAAGACAAAGGATGATGAGGATTTTGAGCGCTTTGCTGAAATGATTAGACCTATCTTCTTACGTATGCGCTTAACTGATATGCTTAAAGTAAATCCTTATGCTAAATATATGAAAGATATCATTATAAATAAAAGAAAGATACCAGAAGCTGAAATTTCCACCATGCTTTCTAATCACACTTTTAAGGGTGGAATACCAAAGAAACTTGGAGATCCGGGGGTACCAACTATACCATGCTCCATTAAAAGAAATTATGTTAGAACTGCTTTATGTGATCTTGGAGCCGGTGGTAGTCTTATGCCTCTCTCTTTATATCGTAGACTTGAATTGAATAAGGTGACACCTGTTGAAATATCTTTGCAAATGGCCGATAAATCAACTACTATACCTGTCGGTATTTATGAGGATGTGCCTGTTGTGGTTGCAAATGTCACTATCTTAATAGACTTTGTTATTCTTGATATTCCTGAGGACGATAGTATGTCGATTATCCTTGGTAGACCCTTTTTGAATACTGCAAGGGCTGTTATTGATTGCAACAAAGGCAATGTCACTTTTCATGTTAATGGTAATGAGCATACGGTAAACTTTCCGAGGAAACAACCTCAAGTTCATAGCATCAATTCAATTGGAAAAAGTCCAACTATCATTATTGGAGGTTTTGAATTTCCTCTTCCTACTATCAAGAAAAAGTATGATATTCTTATTGTTGGGGATGTTCATATCCCCGTTGAGGTAACCTAGTGTTATTCAAAATTTCTTCGGTTCCGTGTTATTCCGAATGAGTTTGTTAACAAGACTTGATCAACCTCGTTAGTAGATTCATTTTGATGATCACGAGATGGATGAAACTAGAAGGCACAACCTTCTATACTCTCTTTTTACTTTCTGTTATTTAGAATATATAAAGCAAAAATAGTATCATATGTCTGTTTTCTGAATTATCCGTGCAATAAAAAATATCCCGAAAATATAAGTGCTCCAAATGCCCTGCAAATTTAGTATGATTTTTTATGGAATATTTGAGGATTTTAGGCACTGAAACCACTGCAGGGGGGCAAGCACCTGGCCACGAAGGTGGAGGGCACGCCCACTCCCCTGGGCGCGCACCCCTGTCTCGTGGGCCCATGGTGGCCCTCCTCCACTTATTCCTGCACCCACACACTCCATCTTCTTCCCCAAAAAAAATACCCATCCAGCTCAAGCACGAGTTCTAGCTCATTTTGCTGTGATTTTCGATATCCTTGCTCAAAGCTCCATTCACAAAACTACTTTGGGAGATTGTTGCTTGGTATGTGACTCCTCCATTGGTCCAATTAGTTTTTGTTCTAGTGCTTTATTCATTGCAAATTTTTGCTGCATAGGTGACCCTGTTCTTGAGCTTGCATGACAAATTTATGAGGTCCCAAGTAATTCTAATGCATGATATTGGCTCTAGGCACTTGTAGGAGTAGTTGCTACCAATCTTGTTTAGTTTTATTCACTTTTATTTTGAAGTTACTAAAAATTTCAGAAATTTTTTCAGAGAAAGAATTATGTCTAGGAGAATGTACCAAGGTGGTTCTTTAACAAAGAGAGGAGCTAGGCGTGCTATGCGTGAGCAAGACAATGAACCACCAAGGGATGCCGAAGTGCGAGCTTGTGAGTGGCCATCAGAAGAGTTTATGGTCACTGCAGGCATCAAGGATGAATTTGACACATAATGTGCGTAATGCCGATCTTGAGGACTTTTTACAAGATAAGTGTCCTCAGTACTACCAATTGACTGATTCATTCATAAGAAGGTTTAAATATACATCTTCGCGTAATTCTTAGAGTGTCCTGTTTGATATTTATGATAAATCTTATACCATGGACTTAGAAGAGTTTACAACTGCTTGCAAACTCCCGCAGTGGGGCAATGTTCATGAACCCCACAGATCTGAATATAAAGACTTTCTTGCTAGTATTACTGTTGGATAATCTAGGGATATAGCACAAGCTACCATAGGGAGCATTCATTTTCCTGCTATACATTATTTTGCTCTCTTCATTGGTTGATGCATTAAAGGTAAAGATGAAGCATGTCACATGTGTGTCCCTGATCTTTGTGTCCTCAAGAGTGCTGTGTTAGGTAATAAAGATTACAACTTGGGGGCAATAGTTGCACGTAGGTTGCATAATAATGGTATATCTGGAGATTTATTTGGAGGGATTTATGCGACTCGTGTTGCTAATTATCTTGGTATAGCCCCACGAGAGGAGGATATGGAGTTGCTTCTTGCTTATTTAGATTATGACGCGATGGTCAAACATCATTTTCTTTTGAGGAATGAACAATTCCTCCAGTATCGACTAATCTTTGACAGACGTAGCTCTGTCCATGTTACTCTCCCTACTCCTTCCCTTTTTGATTACCGGGCAAAACGAAGATATGTTGTTACCAGGGAGGAGGCAGCTGAACATGAGGGGAGAGTGGAGGCGGCTCGCCAACATGCCGCAGCTCAGGATGCATTTGCTGCTGCATCTCTGTACAACCCCAATTATAACTTCGGATATCATCCAGGCTATCCTTGGCATTAGACCAACTTAGGTCAAAAGCCTAAGCTTGGGGGAGTACGTATTTCTCACCGACTTTACATTCATGTTCACATAGTATTCTAGTTGTCGGTGCTCATACTCTTTCATTGTACTATCCATGCTAGTTTAATTTCTTTTTCTAGCTTTCTTCTTGTGTGTTTGATAAACCTTAAGAAAAACCAAAAAATTAGTTAGTTTAACTTCCATGCTTGTAGTAGTAATTAAAAAGAAAACCCCAAAAGGAGATTTCTCATTCTTCTTTTGCTTGTTGGGAGCTTTCCCGTGTAAATAGTTTTATTTCTTTTCTTTCCTTTGGGGGTCGGGAGTAGATGACCATACTGAAAATGTTTAGTGGCTCTCATATGCATGATTGTTTATTTAACTTAGAGCCCATATTACTTTGTCTTCTCTCTTGAGTTGAATGCTTGCAGATTCCAGCTTAGTCCAACGCACGTGCATTATTATTATTATACACATCGTTCGGTCATGCAAGTGTAAGGCAATAATGACGATATATGACGGACTGATTGAGATGAGAAAAGCAGGTATGAACTCAACCTCTCTTGTTGTTGTAAATATGATGAGTTCATCATTCCTGATTCAGCCTATTATGAAGTAAACATATTTGCAATGACATTTAGAGATTATAGTTGCTTGTGTCATGCTTAATTAGCTGAGTTATAATGGTTTACCTTGCGTGCCAACATGCTATTAAAATGATTATGATGTGGAATGATGGGATGGTATCCTCCTTTGAATGAATTGAGTGACTCGACTTGGCACATGTTCACACATGTAGTTGAAACAAATCAACGTAGCCTTCACGATATTTATGTTCATGGTGGATTATATCCTACTCATGCTTGTACTTGGTGTAAATTAATTTTAATGCATGTTCATGACTATTGTAGCTCTCTCAGTTGGTCGCTTCCCAGTCTTTTGCTAGCCTTCACTTGTACTAAGCGGGACTACTGCTTGTGCATCCAAACTCCATAAACCCCAAAGTTATTCCATATGAGTCCACCATACCTTCCTATATGCGGTATCTACCTGCCGTTCCAAGTAAATTTGTATGTGCCAAACTCCAAACCTTCAAATGAAATTGTGTTTTGTATGCTCGAGCAGCTCATGTTTCAACTAGGGTTGTCTGTATCTTCCATGCTAGGTGGGTCATTCTCAAGAGGAGTGGACTCCGTTCCTCACTCACGAGAAAATGGCTGGTAACCGGGATGCACAGTCCCATGATCAAAAAGATCAAAGCAAATCAAAATAATTAAACAGAACTCCCCCAGGGATGTTGTTAGTTGGAGGCGCTCGTTGTTTCGAGCAAGCCATGGATTGATGCTTGTTGGTGGTGGGGGAGTATAAACTTTTATCATTCTGTTTGGGAACCACCTATATGTATGTACCATGGAAGATATTGCCATCTCATAGTTGTTGCATTGACAGTAAAAGTATGCCGCTCAAAATGTTATTCATCTCTATTCTAAAATCGAGCTCTGGCACCTCTATAAATCCCTTCTTCCCTCTGCGAAGGGCCTATCTATTTACTTTTATGTTGAGTCATCACCTTCTTACTAAAAGCACCCGCTGGAGAGCACACTGTCATTTGCATTCATTACTATTAGTTTAAATTGGGTGTGACTTGACTGGATCTCTTTTACCATGAATTACAATGTTTAGTCAATCCTTGATCTTTAAAGGTGCTCTGCATTTATGTTTTACGGTCTCAGAAAGGGCCAGCGAGATACCATCTTGTTATATCATATTATGATTGTCTTGAGAAAGTGTTGTCATCCGAGTTTTATTATTATTGCTCGCTAGCTGATTATGCGATTGATATGAGTAAATATGAGACCTAAGTGCTATCGTGAATATGGTTAGTTCATAATCTTTGCTGAAAACTTGAATGCTAGCTTTACATATTTACAACAACAAGAGAAAATAGAGTTTGTAAAAGTTTTTCTTTATCACTTTCAGTTTATCAACTGAATTACTTGAGGACAAGCAAAGGTTTAAGCTTGGGGGAGTTGATACATCTCCAACGTATCTACTTTTCCAAACACTTTTGCCCTTGTTTTGGACTCTAACTTGCATGATTTGAATGAAACTAACCCGGACTGACGCTGTTTTCAGCAGAACTGCCATGGTGTTATTTATTGTGCAGAAAACAAAAGTTCTCGGAATGACCTGAAAATCCACAGAGATAACTTTTGGAAAATATAAAAAAATACTGCGAAAGAATCAAGGCCAGGGGCCAACACCCTGTCCACGAGGGTGGGGGGCGCGCCCTCCCCCCTGGGTGCGCCCCCCTGTCTCGTGGGCCCCCTGATGCTCCACCGACCTCAACTCCAACTCCATATATTCCATTTCACGGAGAGAAAAAAATCAGAGAGAAAGTTTCATCGCGTTTTACGATACGGAGCCGCCGCCAAGCCCTAATCTCTCTCTGGAGGGCTGATCTGGAGTCCGTTCGGGGCTCCGGAGAGGGGGATTCGTCGTTGTCGTCATCATCAACCATCCTCCATCACCAATTTCATGATGCTCACCTCCGTGCATGAGTAATTCCATCGTAGGCTTGCTGGACGGTGATGGGTTGGATGAGATTTACCATGTAATCAAGTTAGTTTTGTTAGCGTTTGATCCCTAGTGTCCACTATGTTCTGAGATTAATGTTGCTATGACTTTGCTATGCTTAATGCTTGTCACTAGGGCCCGAGTGCCATGATTTCAGATCTGAACCTATTATGTTTTCATGAATATATGTGAGTTCTTGATCCTATCTTGCAAGTCTATAGTCACCTATTATGAGTTATGATCCGACAACCCCGAAGTGACAATAATCGGGATACTTCTCGGTGATGACAGTAGTGTGAGGAGTCCATGTATTCACTATGTGTTAATGCTTTGGTCCAGTACTCTATTAAAAGGAGGCCTTAATATCCCTTAGTTTCCACTAGGACCCCGCTGCCACGGGAGGGTAGGACAAAAGATGTCATGCAAGTTCTTTTCCATAAGCACGTATGACTATATTTGGAATACATGCGTACATTACATTGATGAACTGGAGCTAGTTTTGTGTCACCCTATGTTATAGCTATTACATGAGGAATCACATCCGACATAATTATCCATCACTGATCCAATGCCTACGAGCTTTTCACATATTGTGCTTTGCTTATTTTACTTTTCCGTTGCTACTGTTACCATTACTATCATACTACTTGCTACTAAATACTTTGCTGCAGATACTAAGTTATCCAGGTGTGGTTGAATTGACAACTCAACTGCTAATACTTAAGAATATTCTTTGGCTCCCCTTGTGTCGAATCAATAAATTTGGGTTGAATACTCTACCCTTGAAAGCTGTCGCGATCCCCTACACTTGTGGGTTATCAGCCATCCTATGATGTTCGAGTAGATTCGTTTTGTCCTAGGGGTTGATTGATGATCGTGATTGGTTTGAGTTGTATGTTCTATTTTGGTGCTGACCTATGGTGCCCTCCGTGCCGTGCAAGATTGTAGGATTACCGCTGGAGGGTGTTGCAATACGTTCATAATTCTCTTATAGTGGGTGGCAAGACAGACAGAAACTTATACCCGAGCAACGGGGTTGTTGCGTATGGGAGTAGAGAGGACTTGTAACTTAATGCTATGGTTGGGTTTTACCTTAATGATCTTTACTAGTTGTGGATGCTTGCTAGAGTTCCAATCATAATTGCATATGATCCAAGTATGGAAAGTATGTTAGCTCATGCCTCTCCCTTATATTAAATTGCAATAATGATTACCAGTCTAGGTATCAATTGCCTATGGACAAATATTTCTCTTTGTGTTACAAAAAGCTCTCTACTAAAACTAATTTAATGGTTTATTTATCTTAATAGCCCCTAACTTTTATTATGTGTTCTTTATTATCTTGCAAACCTATCCCTTTGCACTTACATAGTACTTCTAGTTTTATACTTGTTTTAGGTAAAGCGAACGTTAAGTGTGCGTAGAGTTGTATCGGTGGTCGATAGAACTTGAAGGGAATGTTGATTCTATCTTTAGCTCCTCGTTGGGTTCGACACTCTTATTTATCAAAAAATCTACAATTGATCCCCTACACTTGTGGGTTATCAAGACCTTTTTCTGGCACCGTTGCCAGGGAGCCATAGCGTGGGGTTGATATTCTCGTGTGTGCTTGTTTGCTTTATCACTAATTAATATTTTTTTCTGTTCTAAGTTGTTCTCTATCTTTAGTTATGTATATGGAACATGAAATACCAAAATAATAGTTGTACTTGCTACTCATGGAGATGGGGAACCTCCTAAAACCGTTGATGCTCACTGGTACGCGTCGGTGCTACACACACGGTTTTTAACACCTTTCCGCGGCGTCATTTGGAACCGTCGTCAAGTGAGTGTGGGCGATAGGGGGTCCTTTCCACATGACCCAAAAACCGTCGGGGATATGGAGCAATGATCCAGAGGCCTTGCAAAATGTAATCGTGTGCATTGCAGCACACACTAAATTTTTTCGCACATGTGGGATCAGTGATTAAACGTTTCTAATGACGCAATGATTCCAAACGGTGTGTCATAATGAACCGTTTGGGAAACAGTATGTAAGCCACACGGGACAACATATGAACAGTGTGCGACATGTGCCCCATCACACATGAGTTTTCTGCGGAACCCGTCTGCCATGCAAGACTCCATCGCGCACATTTCGCAACATTTTACCGTCTGCGATAATGTTCTATCACAAACGGTTCAGGAGCCCCTTTGCACACATACAAGTGACGCAGACCATTTGTGATTTTTTCTGTATCACCGACGGTTGCGGCAAGAGTGATGTGTGCTTTTCATTTGGGATGCCACACATTTCCTGAAAAAATTACGAATGGGATTGTATTTTACATTGGGAACGGTTTACTCTGAGTTCTCGTGTGAGATAACTTGATATCACAAACGGTTCCGGAGAGCCTACACACATGTAGTAGCATTGCAAATCGTTTGTGATCTGCTATGTATCACCGACGGTTCCGCTATGATTGACGTATGCTTTCCAATGTGGATCGCACACACTCATTTAGTTGAACCGTGTGCGGAACAATTGCAAGGTTAAAACAAAAATTTCCCATTTTAAATCGGCATGCAAAAAGGAAATTCACCACAATATTCAATTGAACAAATAAACAAAAATATCCCATTTTGAATCGGCATGCGAAAATCAAATTTGTCACAATATTCAATTGAACAAATAAACAAAAATACCCCATTTTGAATTGGCACGCAAAAAGCAAATTCACCACAATATTCAATTGAACAATTAAACAAAAATATCCCATTTTGAATCGGCACACAAAAAGCAATTTTGGCACAACATTCGATGGAATAAATAGTGTCCATAGGAATAACATTCATCAGATTTCGCAACAATTGCAATTGAACATATGGTAGCTAAATTCCAATGATTTGTCCACACATATATAATAATAGTGTACGAAATACGAAGACCTCATCAGATGGAAAACAATGGATCCGTGCGTATATGTTTAGCAGCCAGCTCTTACTCAATGTTTCAGGAGAAGGCATGCTGAATTCTTCATTATCACCAGTGGGGTTGCTGTAGTGATTCAGGAAGAAGTCGCTGATAAATCTCTGAACCATGAGCAATTCACTAGTCGGGAGCGGTTCAGGGGTCCTCGGTTCTAAGATGAGCTGCAATATTTTTAAGGTCAGAATGTGCCATATGAGTGGAGTAGAAGATATTAATTAAGATAGACTTACTGGTACTAATTTGCAAGGATCATCACTACTATCAACAGATTTGCACATGGAGATCATGTGTCTGCAAACATAGTATCCACAAAGGTTGGTCCTTGCTTCTTGCTGAGGACACTGAATTTTCTTTACAGAATTAGTCATGTATCTGTCCTATTAGGAACAACCTAACCGGTGTTAGGTGTATTATTTTTTCTTTGGACAAAATAGAAAGAGGTTTATTTAGAAGCTTGAACATTTGACCAGCGTAAGAAAAGGTATTTGCAGACTGTTAGATAAATTTTCTGAAAATAACAGATTTTGGTGTGTTACTGGTGAAACGATCTCGTGCTGCAGAGGTAGTTCCCTCTTGAACAAGTTCCCTGGTTTAGTTTTCCACAATGTGAGCACACTGCAAATGAAGATGAATTTTGACAACATCAATTATTGAACCAGATATGAATGCAATTAATTTCAACATCATAGAATTCAATACCTATCCATGAATTGCTGAAGATGCGTCAGATCCTGAGCGTTTGTTGACTCTCAGAGAGAATTGATGTAGTAAATTATGTTCTTGTTTGGAACAATGCATACCAATATCCAGTGATGGCTACATATTAAGAGAGCCATGAACTGATGAATTATGTCGAAATTTGAAAGACAATTAGTGTATGCGTGGTTGTTTACTTGAATTACCGTTCATGATATGGCCAGAGAAATGATTCTGCATGGGACGTGTTTTCGAAGAGACGGACGACCGTGTTAACGGCCCAGTCCCGTATGTCCTGACCATGTAATGTTGTGCCATTTGCTAATTCAGGATCTATGAAATATACACTCTCCCTTTTTCTTCTCTGTGCGTTCAATCCCCTAAGAGGAATAAAATGCAATTAGTTGTTTATCATTTATAGCCTTGTATGGAGAAGTTGATCAGAGTTTGTTAAGTACTTACAAAATCAAGCATCTAACATGAGTGGTATCAAGCTCGTTGAACTTGAAGAAGAGATGTAAGTCCTCGAAACTCACATTGATGGAACCAGCATCGTGTAGGAAATGATCTCTGTTGTAGTGCACTAGCAACTCATGATGACCTGCTGACATTAGATCCATGCAATATTCATGTAACTCGCGGCAACTGGAGGTGCACTCATCAAACTATTCTCCAATGAGAAATGGCTGGCGTAATTGCGTGCTTCAAGTACGTCTGCTTTACTTTTGGCAAGCAACAAATCTACTTTTACATCATCCATGCTGTCAGAAATAATATTACTCCCTGATTCGAACAACCTGCTGTTAATTTGGTTCTGGGTGATGATTGCTTTGAGCAAGAGGCAATCGTTCTCTTTCCTCTTCACTCTCCCGCCACGCTTCCTCGCAGCTATAGCCTTTTTGGCCAGTTCCTTCTTAGTACTTGAAGAATCTCTGGTAGAAAGTCTGGTTGGCTACAAGGTAGACTGCCAAGCAGACGGTGAAGCTTCGACGTACTGCCTAGCAGACAGTTTATCTATGTCGGACCGCTGAGCTAGTGGTGCTGCTGTGATGGACTGCTGGGCTGTAGGAGCAGAGGCATCAGAATGTTGACCATGCGTTGAAGCTATGTCGGGTTTCTGCGCAGGTGGTGCCAACTTGACGGTGTGCTGAGGAGGCTGGGCCAACACGTTGGTTTGATGAGCAGGAAGTGCTGACGCATTGGTATGCTGATCACGTGACTGCGGACCAAGAGACTGATGAGAAGTCGGTTATGGACCTACAGACTACTTAGCAGGCGGTTCCTAAGCATCAGACATCTTAGCAGTCAGTTCCACCAGGTTGGTCTACTGAGCATGTGCTGCAGCTGGGTCTCCCCCGCTGCTTCAATGGCCAGCATCTGAACCGGTGGTGCGTCTTCAATAGTTGTAGGCCTTGCCACTGGCTGCTTTGGGGTCGAGGATGACATGGCCTATACGCCACATAGATGGGTCGGCTGATCACAGGTGATGCATCAGCCGTCGGATTACACGTATTAGGTTCTTTGGGGGGTGAGGGAGTCCTGGACTAGGGGGTGTCCGGACAGCCAGACTATCATCGTCCGCCGGACTCCAAGACTACGAAGATACAAGATTGAAGACTCCGTCCCATGTCCGGATGGGACTTTCCTTGGCGTGGAAGGCAAGCTTGGCGATACGGATATGTAGATCTCCTACCATTGTAACCGACTCTGTGTAACCCTAGCCTCCTCCGGTGTCTATATAAACCGGAGGGCTTTAGAACGTAGGACAACATACATTACAACAATCATACCATAGGCTAGCTTTAGGGTTTAGCCTCCTTGATCTCGTGGTAGATCTACTCTTGTACTACCCATATCATCAATATTAATCAAGCAGGACGTAGGGTTTTACCTCCATCGAGAGGGCCCGAACCTGGGTAAAACATTGTGTCCCTTGTCTCCTGTTACCATCCGCCTAGACGCACAGTTCGGGACCCCCTACCCGAGATCCGCCGGTTTTGACACCGACATTGGTGCTTTCATTGAGAGTTCCTCTGTGTCGTCACCGATAGGCTCGATGGCATCTTCAATCAACAACACCGTCCAGGGTGAGACTTTTCTCCCCGGACAGATCTTCGTATTCGGCGGCTTCGCACTGCGGGCTAATTCACTTGGCCATCTGGAGCAGATCGAAAGCTACGCCCCTGGCCATCAGGTCAGATTCGGAAGCCTAAACTTCATGGCCGACATCCGCGGAGACTTGATATTCGACGGGCTCGAGCCAAAGCCAAGCGCGCCGCACTATTACGATGGGCATGATCTAGCTCTGCCACCGAACAGTGCCTTGGTGGCCGCACACGAATCCGCTCGGGCCCTTAGTCCGGAGCCGATCGCCCAGATCGAGGACCGGTGGATGGACACCACCTCGGGAGCTTCAACTTCCCCGGCGATGGAGCCAAACACTAGCCTTGTCCCTCGCAAAGCTCGTGACTCTGAGGTGCCGGACTCCTTACCGGACTCCGGACCTACCACGCCCCTGTCAATCGAATCTGATTGGGTGCCGGTTATGGAATTCACCGCCGCGGACATCTTCCAACACTCACCCTTTGGCGACATCCTAAATTCGCTAAAGCATCTCTCGCTATCCGGAGAGTCCTGGCCGGATTATGGCCAGGATGGTTGGGATACGGACGACGAAGAAATTCAGAGCCCACCCACCACCCACTTTGTAGCCACTGTCGACGATCTAACCGACATGCTAGACTATGACTCCGAAGACATTGACTCTATGGACGACGATGCCGGAGACGAACAGGAACCAGCGCCTATAGGGCACTGGAAGACCACCTCGTCATACGACATATACATGGTGGACGCCCCAAAAGACGGGGACGGCGAAGAAGCAGCGGAGGCAGATTCCTTAAAGAAACAGCCCAAGCGCCGGCGTCAGCGGCGCCGCTCTAAATTCCGCCACAGCAAGAATGGAGATTCCGGTACAGGAGATAATAATACCCCAGAGAGTGCCGAAGACAATCCCCTCCAGCAAGACTCAGCGCAGGAGGATGCAGAAGCAAGCCCCCACGAGAGGGCGACAGACGAAGAGGTCGAGGAACATAACTATACACCTCCCTCCGAAGACGAGGTAAGCCTCAACGACGACGAATTCGTCGTGCCTGAGGATCCCGTCGAACAAGAGCGTTTTAAACGCAGGCTTATCGCCGCAGCAAATAGCCTAAAGAAAAAGCAGCAGCAGCTTCAAGCTGATCAGGACCTGCTGGCCGATCGATGGACCGAGGTCCTCGCGGCCGAAGAGTATAAACTCGAACGCCCCTCCAAAAGCTACCCAAGACGCAAGTTGCTCCCCTGATTATAGGAAGAAGCATACATACCTTCATCACCAGCGCACGATACGGCCGACCGACCACCCCGTGGTCGCACAGAGAGGCACCCAGGCCCTCCACCAAGACCGTACCCCGACATCGCTCCAAAAGTACGAAGCCAAGAGGGAACGCGCCGGACTTGCGAGATGTATTGGAGGACAAAGCAAGGCAATCCAGATCCATGTACGGATCACGTGGGCGCCCCACGACCCACGACGAATATCGTCGCGCCGAATACAATAACCCCAGCCGGGCCGAACACAACAGACAACGCTCTCTCGAGCTACGTCGTGATATTGCCCAATATAGAGGCGCCGCACACCCGCTATGCTTCACTGACAAAGTAATGGATCATCAAATACCTGAAGGGTTTAAACCCGTAAACATTGAATCCTACGATGGAACAACAGACCCCGCGGTTTGGATCAAAGATTATCTCCTTCACATCCATATGGCCCGCGGCGACGATCTCCATGCCATCAAGTATCTCCCACTCAAGCTTAAAGGACCAGCTCGGCATTGGCTTAATAGCTTGCCCGCAGAGTCAATTGGGTGTTGGGAAGACCTGGAAGCTGCATTCCTCGACAACTTCTAGGGCACGTATGTGCAGCCACCAGACGCCGATGACCTAAGCCACATAATTCAGCAGCCAGACGAATCGGCCAGACAATTCTGGACACGGTTCTTGACAAAGAAAAACCAAATCGTCGACTGTCCGGATGCAGAGGCCCTCGTAGCCTTCAAACATAACATCCGCGACGAGTGGCTAGCCCGACACCTGGGACAGGAAAAGCCGAAATCCATGGCAGCCCTCACATCATTAATGACCCGCTTTTGCGCGGGAGAGGATAGCTGGCTAGCTCGCAGCAACAACCTCAGTAAAAATTCTGGCAGTCCGGATACTAAGGACCATAATGGCAGGTTGCGTCGAAGCAAAAATAAACGCCGCATTAACGGCGACGACAAGGAGGATACGGTAGTTAACGCCGGATTCCGAGGCTCTAAACCCGGTCAGCGGAAGAAGCCATTCAAAAGAACCACTCCGGGTCCGTCCAATTTGGACCGAATACTCGACCGCTTATGCCAGATACATGGCACCCCTGAAAAGCCAGCTAATCACACCAACAGAGATTGGTGGGTGTTCAAGCAGGCAGGCAAGTTAATTGCCGAAAACAACGACAAGGGGCTAAACAGCGACGACGAGGAAGAGACCCGACCGCCGAACAATAGAGGACAGAAGGGTTTCCCCCCACATGCGGACGGTGAACATGATCTACGCAACCCATATACCCAGGAGGGAGTGGAAGCGTGCACTACGGGACGTATACGCGATGGAGCCAGTCGCCTCGCAATCCATGGTCCTCTTGTCCGATCACTTTCGATCGAAGAGACCATCCGACCAGCATCCGCCATGGCGGATTTGCCGCATTGGTTTTAGACCCAATCGTCGATGGATTTCACCTCACGAGAGTCCTGATGAACGGCGGCAGTAGCCTAAACCTGCTTTATCAGGATATAGTGCGCAAGATGGGCACAGACCCCTCAAGGATTAAACCTACAAAGACAACCTTTAAAGGTGTCATACCCGGTGTGGAGGCCAATTGTATAGGCTCAGTCACACTGGAAGTGGTCTTCGGATCCCCGGATAATTTCTGGAGCGAGGAATTAATCTTCGACATAGTCCCATTTCGCAGCGGCTATCACGCCCTGCTCGGACGAACCGCGTTTGCAAAGTTCAACGCGGTGCCGCATTATGCATACCTCAAGCTCAAGATGCCAGGCCCTCGTGGAGTCATCACGGTCAACGGAAATACGGAACGCTCCCTCCGAATGGAGGAACATACAGCGGCTCTCGCGGTAGAAGTACAGAGCAGCCTTTTAAGGCAATTTTCGAGTCCGGCTGTTAAACGTCCGGATACAGCCAAACGTACCCGAAGCAGCAACAACCAAGACCACCTGGCACGATCCGAGCACGCGTAGCAATGTGGCCCTGACCCCCGCCCTCGCATGATTGCAAGAACAACCCTCCGCGTACATCATTACGCTTTGGAGATACCATGGGCGTAGGGGAAGGGGCACGACCACAATGGACCCAGAGCGCGGCTCGACCACACCAGGGGATTGCAAGTGTGCCACTCTTTCTTATTATTATTTTCCTTTTTTATGTACACAGGACTCCGTTAGCCAGAGGCCCTGTCCGGCGGTGAACCTGCCGAACTCATGATGCAACAGCCAGGGAGCAGAGAATGCGGCGACGAACACTCAGGTGGTCTCAATTACGAGCATTAAATTTGATTATATACACCAAGTCCGCAGCCCATCCCTGGAGGGGGACATGTTCAACTAGTCCAAAACCCTTGCTTATCGCACTATTTGTATCAGTCCGCACTCATAGCAGACTTCCTTTAATAAATGACGCAGCACCTTTTTGCTTGTTATTACATATATATGTTCATTACATGACATCTTGCACCCGTATATTTTGATACGGCCTAATACACCAGGGGCTTATGTTCCCCACATTATGGTGTGATAAGTCCAAACACTTTCACAAGTACGGCACCCCGAACTTATAGCATTATATGAATCGGCTCCGAATCATGTCTTGGGTCAATAGTTGGGTTTGCCCGGCTCCCACATTTTGGTGCCTTACGTTCCGTTCCGTCGGCTAAGGTGGCACTGGGAGAACCACTGCGATTGCGCCCCGGTTGAGCCGGGCGAGCGCCTCAGTGGAGAAAGCTAAAACTGACCGGCATGATAAGGCGAGAGACTGGTCGCTGTTCGAGAGGTTTTTTCGGGTCCTTAAAGACTCACGCCGCTTCGAGCGAAGTTCCGGATAATGTCCGACGAAGGCGTGGATAGCGCCCCGAATTCGGTCTTCCGAATACTAGGGGCTTCGCCAAAATTTAAAATTATAGAATTCTATGGCTAAGTGAGAGTGTTCAAGCATTATAAGTCCGGTTGCCTTGTTCGTTGTGTTGAGCGCCTCCCTAGATGGACCCAAAAGTGGGAACAAGAGTGCTCAAGTTATCCCGAACACCCCAGCACTTGCGGCTTGGGGGCTGAAGCCAACGACTTGCCATCTCTCAGATTTTATAAACGGCCGCACAGAAGGTAATATTTTAAATTAAACAAGCGTTGCTTAAAGCGCATATGAACAAAGTTTCAGCGCATAGGATAATACATAGCGAGCTTACTCAAAAATTATATCTCTAGGGCATTCATCCGCAATATCGCGGGCCCCCTTCAGGACAGTTTTATAATACATTTCGGGGGTACGATACTCCTTGCCCGGTGGCGGCGGATCAGTAAGAAGCTTCTCCGCATCCAGCCTGCCCCAGTGCACCTTTGTGCGGGCAAGGGCCCGCTGAGCACCTTCAATACAGGCGGAGCGCTTGATGACTTCCACCCAGGGGCACGCATCCACCAGCCGCCGCACGAGGCCGAAGTAGCTCCCAGGCATGGCCTGTCCAGGCCACAGCCGGACTATAAGGCCCTTCATGGCCTCCTCAGCTACCCTGTGGAGTTCGACCAGCTGCTTCAGCTGGTCGCTTGGGGGCACCGGATGGCCGGCCTCAGCGTACTGAGATCAGAAGACCTTCTCCGTTGAGCTCCCCTCCTCGCCATGGTAGAATGCGGCGGCATCAGACACACTACGCGGCAGATCTGCAAACGCCCCTGGAGAGCTCCGAATGCGGGTAAGTGTCAGGTAGTTTACATTAACATGCTTGCTTTGCATGAAAAATACCTTACCCTCCGCTATCTTCTTTACATCTTCAACCTCCTGAAGGGCCTTACGGGCCTCGGCCTTGGCGGACTTGGCACTTTAGAGAGCCGAGGCAAGCTCGGACTCTCGAATCTTGGAGTCGCGCTCCAAGCTCTCATGCTTCTCCATGAGAGCCTGGAGATCTTGCCGCACTTCCGCCACCTGTGCCTCCCACTTTTCTCGCTCTGCCCGTTTCGTGGCCGCACTGCATTCGGCCACGGACACAGCCTCCTTCAGGGCTGCCACCTTGTTTGTGGCCCCTGCAATACCCGTATTATCCTTGTTAATTTTATTGCGACCAAAATCCTTTTGTGTAAGGTAACAATTCAAAATGGTGCTACTCACCTTCTTTGTCCTCGAGCTGCCTCTTGGCATGGCCGAGCTCTCGCTCGGACTGCTCGAGCTCTTGCTTTAATGTACCAACCTCCGCAGTCAGTGCAGCGGAGGTCAGCAGCACAGCTCGGGGGCCGCCGCCCACGCTGGGTCGCGCGGCTCGGTGATATAGAACCACCCCGATTGCCACCCCTTGACGGAGTCCACAAAGGCCCCTTCAAACCAGAGGACGTTGGGCATTTTGCCCAACATGGCGCCTCCGCACTCCGCCTGCGTGCCCTTCACTACCTTCGGCTTGATGTTGATGGTCTTGAGCCAAAAGCCAAAGTGGGGCCGGATGCAGAGGAAGGCCTCACACACGACGATGAACACCGAGATGTTGAGGATGAAGTTCGGCGCCAGATCGTGGAAATCCAGGCCGTAGTAGAACATGAGTCCCCGGACAAAGGGGTGAAGTGGAAAGCCCAGTCCGTGGAGGAAGTGGGGAAGGAAAACGACCCTCTCATGGGGCCCGGGGGTAGGGATGAGCTGCCCCTCGTCGGGCAGCCGGTGCGCGATATCGCCGGAAAGGTATCCGGCGCTGCGCAGCTTGGTGATGTGCTCCTCCTTGACGGTGGAAGCCAACCATTTGCCTCCCCCTCCGGACATGGTTGGGGAAGGATAAGACGAGATGCGCGAGCTTGGGCATTGGAGCTTGAGTGCGCGGAGGTGGATAAGCAAAGGAGGAAGAAGGCGTGGGTGAAAAGGTGAATCCTTATCCCTTATATATAGGCGGGCGAAGTCTATGCGTCCCCACCGGCCTGGTAAAACTCGCTTATCTCCCAAGCGCCACCATCAATGGCGCGGTTGGGTTACCCACGTCCGTATTGATGAGAATCCCGGAATAAGGGGAGCATGATCTCTGCTTTGACAAGACGTGCCAAGGAAACCGCTTCGCTAAATGTGCTGAGGTGGTATAATAAAAATACGTCAGCAGATTGGACTTATGTGCATTTTATTCTCTCTATGGTGGAATGTCTAATTTATTTTGCAGAGCTGGACATTATCCTGGTGTTCATGATCTTCTCCGGATTATTCAAGGGAGGAACCCGCCTTGCAGTGCCGAACATTATGCGCGCCGGACTTATCGTCATTGAAGCCTGGTTCAGGGGCTACTGAGGGAGTCCTGGACTAGGGGGTGTCCGGACAGCCGGACTATCATCGTCCGCCGGACTCCAAGACTATGAAGATACAAGATTGAAGACTCCGTCCCGTGTCCGGATGGGACTTTCCTTGGCGTGGAAGGCAAGCTTGGCGATACGGATATGTAGATCTCCTACCATTGTAACCGACTCTGGGTAACCCTAGCCTCCTCCGGTGTCTATATAAACCGGAGGGCTTTAGTCCGTAGGACAACATACATTACAACAATCATACCATAGGCTAGCTTTAGGGTTTAGCCTCCTTGATCTCGTGGTAGATCTACTCTTGTACTACCCATATCATCAATATTAATCAAGCAGGACGTAGGGTTTTACCTCCATCGAGAAGGCCCGAACCTGGGTAAAACATTGTGTCCCTTGTCTCCTGTTACCATCCGCCTAGACGCACAGTTCGGGACCCCCTACCCGAGATCCGCCGGTTTTGACACCGACAGGGGGGAGCACGCGAGAGCAGTTGTGGCAAGGAGAGCGTCACCGGTTGAGGGGCGACATTGGTTGCTCTTGGCGGGGCTTGAGGGATCTCATCGATGAACTCTATTTCCTTTCGTGGCCACTGGATGTGATGTAACGGTGTTTCTCCCAAGGTCCTTTGCTCATCAAAGTCTCCTAGGACATTCTTCAGGGCAAATTCATTGAACCCAGGCTTTACTTCAGTCACGTAGCACTTCACACAGCCAGGCTTCAATGGCACATTGTCCAACAAGAGGCCATCTGCCAAGAAGGGTGGGCAACCCCAGGCTGTTGCACATTTTAATGTACCTTCATAATGTGTAAGCACGCCCTTCAATCTTTCTTTCATTCCAGATAGATCAGATATAGCATCATCCCAACCAGCTGCAGTCTCAGTGTCGTTGGGGTCAGCTGATGCACATCTACTCTTGTGCGGTGTTGTCGCGCAATAAGCAACATCCTCCATGCTCGCCTCCCCTCTCATCTGCTGGCTATCTGTCAGTGTTAGAGTCTTCGGAATCATCATTGACTCCTTAATATCCTTTCAAACAGCTGGATACATGTCCTTCCTCACTCTTTCATACAATGCATTCTGCTTCATTTCACTCCTCGCTTTTTTCATGTTGAGCCTCTCTTCTTTGCTGAGTGTGAAATCCCTCTTGTGTGGGACATTAACAGCTATAGCCCTTCACGGCTAGGGGTCTCTCTTGTTTCTAGAGCAACGGATAGAATGTTGCATGGCCCTGAGTTACTGTAGAACCTTCCAGGTATCTTGGAAGCCTCTAACATCACTTGATACAGTTCTTCGTCGTGTGAGTTTTTAAAGTAATAAGTTTCATCATCATGCTTCCTTGCACGTGCCCGCAATAGTCTCTGGCACGTTCGCCCCTGATTTCACTAACAGTCGGTTTCCTACCCGCCGCTACTGCTTCTTTGTCCTCCTGGTCCCATATCGGTTTCATGCCGTAGTATCCTACCACACCCAAACAATGGGTGTGTGTGTTCTTCTTCTGAAGTTCCGATTGCTTGAAACTCTTCTCAGCAAACTCTTTAGTTGCCCTAAACCTTTTGAATTCTTCCCAGTCTGCCTTTGTAATTTGGGGGTATGCGGGTGATGGAGTCCTGGACTAGGGGGTGTCCGGACAGCCGGACTATCATCGTCCGCCGGACTCCAAGACTACGAAGATACAAGAGTGAAGACTCCGTCCCGTGTCCGGATGGGACTTTCCTTGGCGTGGAAGGCAAGCTTGGCAATACGGATATGTAGATCTCCTACCATTGTAACCGACTCTGTGTAACCCTAGCCTCCTCCGG
This sequence comes from Triticum timopheevii, assembly GCA_963921465.1. Classification (NCBI taxonomy): domain Eukaryota; kingdom Viridiplantae; phylum Streptophyta; class Magnoliopsida; order Poales; family Poaceae; genus Triticum; species Triticum timopheevii. The sequence continues at coordinate 574,940,423 of OY997264.1, read as the reverse complement.
TGTCTATATAAACCGGAGGGCTTTAGTCCGTAGGACAACATACATTACAACAATCATACCATAGGCTAGCTTTAGGGTTTAGCCTCCTTGATCTCGTGGTAGATATACTCTTATACTACCCATATCATCAATATTAATCAAGCAGGACGTAGGGTTTTACCTCCATCAAGAGGGCCCGAACCTGGGTAAAACATTGTGTCCCTTGTCTCCTGTTACCATCCGCCTAGACGCACAGTTCGGGACCCCCTACCCGAGATCCGCCGGTTTTGACACCGACATTGGTGCTTTCATTGAGAGTTCCTCTGTGCCGTCACCAATAGGAAGGATGCCTGCACCTGTCTTCAAGGACAGTATTTTCGCCAAAGGGGCCTTGGCCACCGGCCAAACTATCCGGCTAGGCGGTTTTCTTATGACCACCTGTCCGGCCACTGCTTCGACAATGACTTCTCAAGTCGTCAAAAGCAATCTCCACGTCAGCATGGAATTCGCCGAGCGACTGGATCCGATAGAGCTCTCGTCTGCCAATGAACTCTTGGATTGCATCGCCACCCTGGGAGTCGCTACGGACTACAATCAGATTGGGCTTAAAACCGATCTGAGAGAGATTAACTCTCCCCGGGTTACCCACCACGTCGCAGTGGTAGACGAACAATGCGGCGACTTTCCTCCTGTATTAAAAACTAGACATGTCCGGGTTCCCGAACCCTCCACGCCGGATTTCCGCGGAGGAACGGACTTCGATCAAGCACTGAACTCAAAGTCAGGCATCGGACCGGACTCGTTGGACAACGTCCAGCAATCCAAGCTTCCAAAATTGGAAACTTCACGGCCTTTAAACCCCAAGACGGGTAGGTATCCGGATTTTATTCCACCCACCCGCCCAGACATATGCGATCTATCCCTAATATGGCAAGAGCCTGCTAAAACAGTACATCACTACTGGGCCAGATTCCTCCTGGTTATGGACAGGATAAAGGACTGCCGAGAGGAAAACGTAATCTCAATCTTTTGCAATAATTGCACGGACAAGGGAATATTGAACGCCATCGGCCGTCGTAAAATCACACGCTTCACCGATCTGGCATCCATAGTGCGAAAGTACTGTGCGATGGAGAGTTTCCGGAAAACCGAAAACCAGTTTTGGGACAATCCGGCCCCGAATACAACCCTAGTCCACAACAAAAGGGTGCATCATACTCAGGCCCCAGAAACAAAAACCAAAAAATGAAAACCCCATAGAGGGCACGGAACCGTACTGGAGGGATGGCTCAGCGAACCCTGTAAGCTTCATAGTACAGAGGGCGCCGTCCCAACACATAGCCTTCGAGCATGTTGGATATTACGGCAGGTGGCCAAAAGTGGCGAGGAGCTTCTAGCCCCGGAAAACCACTCCAATAATACCGGTACGATATCAACAGTCTTCGAGACCTTTGCATCAAATAATATGCGAAAATGAACAATCCGCAGCCTCGCCGAAGTCTACCAAGTAGCAACAGCAAATCCATGGAGCAACACAGCCATCACCTTCAACGCCAGCGACAAACCTAAATTCTGAACAGCTCGATCACCAGCCGCACTGGTGCTTAGTCCCATAGTGGACGGCTTTCGACTCACAAAGGTTCTCATGGACGGCGGCAGCGGACTAAACCTCATTTACGAGGAAACTCTTCAAAAAATGGAAATAGACTGGAGCCGTATTGAGCGAAGCAGCACAACCTTCAGAGGAATAATCCCTAGCCGGGAAGCACGCTGCACCGGAAAGATCACACTCGATGTGGTGTTCGGCTCGCCGGACAACTACAGATCCGAAGAAGTCACGTTCCAAGTGGCCCCGTTCAATAGCGGATATCACGCTATCTTAGGACGAGAGGCGTTCACAATTTTTCAAGCCGTACCCCATTACGGGTACATGAAGCTCAAAATGCCCGGGCCCGGTGGAATAATCACTCTCGCTAGTGATCCGGACATAGCACTCCGTGCCGAAAACAAGACAGCCGCACTAGCCCTGGAGGCACTATCCGAAGCCTTAGCGGCAGAAGAACTCACCGCGTTGCGCTCTATGGTGAATAGGGATGATGTGATACTCGATAAAAGATCCAAGTCCACATCCTTCAAACCAGCAGATGAAATGATAAAATTCCAGGTCCATCCAACGGACCCAACAAAGACGGCCTCCATTGGGGCACAATTGAACCTCGAGGTAGACGCCGCACTGCGAGAATTCCTTCGGGAAAATTGGGACATTTTTGCCTGGCATCCTTCGGACATGCCCGGAATCCCACGCAGATTGGCAGAACACAGCCTAAACATCCTAAAAGGATTCAAGCCGGTCAAACAGGCTCTTCGACGATTTTCCGAACCCAAAAGACAGGCAATGGGAGAAGAGCTAGCCAAACTATTGGAAGCCGGATTCATCAGAGATATCAAACATCCGGATTGGCTAGCAAATCTGGTAATGGTACCAAAGAAGGATAAATCCTGGCGCCTATGCATCGATTTTAAAGACCTCAATAAGGCTTTCCCAAAGGATCCCTTCCCCCTCCCCCGCATTGACCAAATTATCGATGCAACCGCAGGGCATGATTCGTTGTGCTTCCTCGACGCATACTCTGGTTACCATCAAATCAAGATGGCGGAAGCAGACCAAGCCGCAACGGCATTCATCACTCCATATGGACCATTCTGCTTCAACACGATGCCCTTCGGACTTAAAAACGCCGGCGCAACATATCAGCGCATGATTCAAACATGTCTGGCTACCCACATCGGCAAAACAGTCGAGGCATACGTAGACGACGTAGTCGTCAAAACAAAACACGTCGAAACTCTAGTAGACGACTTGAGGCTCACATTCGACAACCTCAGAGCATATGACATCAAGCTGAATCCGGAAAAATGCGTTTTCGGCGTACCAGCCGGAAAGCTGCTGGGCTTCATTGTATCCGGTAGAGGAATTGAAGCAAACCCAGCTAAAATCCGAGCTCTGTCACAGTTGGATATTCCAAAAGACCTCAAACAAATACAAAAATTGACAGGATGCATGGCAGCCCTAGGCCGTTTTATCTCCCGCTTGGGAGAAAAGGCACTGCCCCTTTATCGCCTCCTTAGGCGCACCGAACACTTCGAGTGGACGGATGCTGCCACTGCCGGACTCGAAGAAATAAAGGCCATATTGGCAACAAATCCGGTCCTAGCTGCGCCAAACCTAGGCGAACCTATGTTGTTATACATCGCAGCAACACATCAAGTTGTAAGTGCGGTACTCGTCATCGAACGAGAGACAGAAGGGCATAAATTCCCTCTTCAAAAACCAGTGTACTACGTATCCACTGTGTTAACTCCCTGTAAGTCCCGTTACCCGCACTATCAAAAGATAGCATACGCAGTGTTCATGGCATCCCGGAAGCTCCAATACTACTTTCAAGAGTGTTCGATAACAGTGGCCTCCGAAGTACCACTCAATGACATTATAAACAACCGCGACGCAACGGGCAGGATTGCAAAATGGGCCATTGAGCTCCTACCATTCGATATAACCTACAAGCCTCGGCGAGCTATAAAGTCACAAGTTTGGCTGACTTCGTCACTGAATGGACAGAAGCCGAACTCCCTAAAGAGTACGGCGCATACTCCAATTGGACTATGCACTTCGACGGCTCCAAAATGTTGGCCGGACTGGGGGCTGGCGTCGTCTTGACGTCCCCAACCGGGGACACAGTCCAATACGTACTTCAAATAATGTACACGGACTCCAACAACGCAGCCGAATACGAGGCCCTTCTACATGGTCTCCGGATGGCAATCTCCATGGGCATTCAACGCCTAGAGGTGCGCGGGGATTCAAACCTTGCAATATCCCAAATAAACGGAGACTTTGACGCCAAGGATCCGAAAATGGCAGCATATCGCAATGTTGTCCTAAAAATGTCGGCTCGGTTTGAAGGACTTGAATTCCATCATGTAGCCCGAGAAAATAACCAAGCAGACGACGTACTGGCACGCATCGGCGCAAAACGTGACGCTGTCCCTCCAAATATCTTCCTGGAACGGCTCTTCAAGCCGTCCGTACTATGGGAAGGGGAGTCCGGAAATGACAAACCAGAAACAACCGCGCCAACCGGCGATTCAGCCGACGACATAACACCTTCAGCCCACGACATAATGGCAGTAATCGCCCCGTGGACAGAACCATTCCTAGCCTATTTACTTAGACAAGAACTTCCCGAAGACCAAAACGAGGCCCGCTGCATAGTCCGGCGATCGAAAGCCTACAAGGTCCATGAGGGAGAACTTTATAAGAAAAGTACAACCGGAGTCCTTCAAAGGTGTATCTCCGAAGAGGAAGGGCGAAACCTCCTGGCTGAAATTCATGCCGGACTAGGCGGACACCACGCAGCAGCCCGGGCCCTTGTAGGAAAGGCATTCCGTACAGGATTTTATTGGCCGATGGCCCGGGCAGATGCCCAGGACTTAGTCCAGAGATGCGTCGGTTGTCAGCTCTTTGCTAATCAGAGCCATATGCCACCCACCGCCCTCAAAACTATACTCATTACCTGGCCGTTCGCGGTCTGGGGGCTTGATATGGTTGGACCCCTTAAAGGGGGAACCCACAAGCAAAGGTACCTATTGGTCATGGTGGATAAATTCACCAAATGGATAGAGGCCAAACCGGTCAAAACGGCAGAGTCCGGACCAGTGATAGACTTTATATCCGGGGTCGTACACCGTTACGGTGTCCCCCACAGCATCATCACCGACAACGGCACGAACTTCACAGCCGACGAGGTTAAGTCATGGTGCAAAAACATGGGCATTAAGCTCGACTACGCCTCAGTCTATCATCCTGAAACCAACGGTCAAGTGGAACGAGCAAATGGTCTAATAATGAGCGGCATTAAACCCAGACTAGTGCGGTCACTTACAAAATCAGACATGCACTGGGTAGAGGAGCTCGACTCCGTACTCTGGGGGCTGTGGACAACGCCCAACCGTACTACCGGATTTACACCATTCTTCATGGTATACGGCACAAAGGTAATTCTGCCCTGCGACATCATTCATGACTCACCTCGAGTGCGCATGTACGAGGAACGAGAAGCCGAGCTGGATCGGCAGGACAGCTTGGACACATTGGAGGAGGAACGTGACGTCGCCAAGGCTCGTTCCGCATTTTATCAGCAGCAGGCTCGAAGATATCAAAGCAGAGAAGTACGGGCCAAGACTTACAACGTTGGCGAACTAGTTCTGCGCCTGCCGGACAAGAAAAAGGACAAGCTCAAGCCCAAATGGGAGGGCCCCTTCATCATCGACCAAGTCCTGACCGGCGGGGTGTACCGTCTACAAAATGCGTCGGACAACCGACTCGAGCCGAACCCATGGAACGCAGCCCGCCTCCGAAGATTTTACGCCTAGTGCCGGACTAAGGGTTCGTCCCCTCCCCCCGTTCAAATTTTTATACTGTAGCTGTCCTTTGCTTCCTTTTCTTTTCTTAACCCTTCTATTACAAGGTCTTCAAAGGCCCTACTAGCATGCACTTGATGTGCTATCCGCACTCATTATACCTGGGGGCTTCTTTTCCAGAAGCTCAACTATAAGGGCTTCATGCCCAACATGTGTCATGCTTCCACATGTGCCTTTTACTCACCATTATATGCATCGATATGACTTAAGTTTTGGCCAAGCTGGGTTGCCTAGCTCCTGTGCTTACCCCTACGTTCCCGATTGTTCAGCTAGGAGGTAAAGGGAGCACCTCTGCGATTGTTACTGCCGGGTCAGCCGGACATGTACCTCAGACTGGGTGAAGCCGAAAGCTAGTGTTCTTAAGGGAATATTCGGTCGGTGACTTAAAAGATGATTTTTTAAATACCTGTTTATCTGCCCCCAGATGTTTTTCTGCTATTTTCGCAGTTCAGACATGCACTTTAGGGCATGCCTCCCAGGGAAAGGAACCCTTAACGGAACTATTCTCCCTGGAAGATGTTTCTTACTAACCATGTAATATAACATAACTAGTTGGGCACTTGTCTGATAAAGCACTAGTGACCCCTACGCCTGGTCTCCATGCATACCCCGGTTGTTTTTTAACCAAAAAGGTATTCAGACACACTCCGGACTCTAGGGTCCCGAGGTCGAAGCGAAAAGGTCGGCAAAGCCAAACGATCTACAATCCGGCTAGAAGGCATTTCACATGTCATTTTCAATACATTATCAAATTTACTGATTGTATTCCTCCTCAATCCCGTCTAACAGGCTGTCTAACTTACAGTCCCGTTGGGAAAATTTAGCAGCCACCTCTACTTGGCTGTATACTAAACTCACAGGGATCTCCTTCCCATCGGGCCCCACCGGTCCAACTTCGGCCATGTGGTTGGGATCCTCCTTCTTGTACCGCATCTTCACCATGGCGCAAGCCTCCCTGGCACCCTGGCGGCAGGCTGAAATCTTCCATAAACGGAAGCACTGCCGCACTCCCTAGAGTTTCTCTGCCAGCTCCCCAAGGCCCTCGGGTAGGGAGACGGCTAGCCATAATGCCTGGACGACGCCGCTCATCGCCTGCCGAACTCGTTCGAGCAGTTGCAACAGCTCGGGAAGTTGATCACCCGTCGATACGGGCATCTCCTCTACAGGGCGACCTCTGAGTATACCTACAAGACATATTCTGTCAATTGATTTCCTCGCCGAACTCTTCTTTTCAAAGGAGTTCGCTCAAGCACTTACTATAGATGCCGCGACGAAGCCGCTGATTCTCCTTAACGGAGCCGGACAGCTCGACCCGAACGCCTTTCAGCTCTTCTCCAAGCTGGGCGTGGGCATCTTGAAACTTGTTCCTTTCCTACTGTACTCTACTCAGCACCCTTTCACCGGCCTTCAGCTGGCGCAGCAGTTCCTGCCTGTCCGGATCTAGTCCGGCAGCACCTGCAATGTCATTATTAGACTTACACGCACGCCACACATCACTTCTATTTACCAAACGAATGTGTTACCAGGAGTGGCCTCTGTGTTCCCTCCTACGGCAGCAAGCACGGCCTCAAGTTGGGCCTTGCATTCTTGCAGCTCCTGAGACAGTTGGGCATTCTTCTCGGTAAGAGCCTGCGTTTCAAATGATCCTTAAATCAGTTAACATAACTACTTTAAGCCTCGGGGGCTACTGGTATATATAACCATTAAATTCCCTTACCCGTATGTCTTTCACATACTGCTCCGTGGCTCTGGTAAAACCATCTTGAGCAGCACGGAGGTGCGCGTCCCCCGCGTTAAAGGCGTCCAGCGCCTCAGGGGAGAAGCACGCTTCACGAAATACTGTCCGTCGGCGCCTATGGTTCATTGCGCTCTCCACCTCAGACTTGGTGGCGGACAGTCGGTCGGCATCCTCCGTTGGAGGAGTATCCGGCCCGCGCCTCGCGCTTGCCTCCCCCTCCTGACCGGGCGCTGGGGCCTGGCCGGTATAGGCCGGATTGGCAACCTCTACGCCCGCAGTCCGGCGGGTGCTTTTTCTCCTATAAAGGATCATGAGCACTCAGACGCTTCCTAGGAACGTTGCTCTGAATATTTAAATATGGGCTATACCTTTGCGGCGACCTTTCGGTCCGTGCCGTGCTCCTTTTCCGCCTGCTGGTCCGGACTGGCCTTTGTTGGTCAGCCGCCGCAGGCTCGGCTTCCCGCCTTGAAGGTGCTTCCTGTAAAACACCACCGTTCGTGAAGATCAGAAATGGGCAAGGAAGAAATAATGGTGTCCGAACCTCGGTCGCAATCACCTGGGAAGCCGGATATAATCCGGGGTAGTCCGCTGTAATGGCGACCAAAGCATTGTCCATGCTGAGCTGGTGGAATACCCCGTCGATCAGCTCCACCTTGATATCCGGATCCTCTTCGGAGGCCGGATCTTGGGATCTCCCTGGATCCTTAGGTTGCGGAGCCGGACTTATCATGTCCTCCACAATCCGGCGCAGTCCCTGCACCGAAGACATAGTGTAAGAAGCTTAAACTCTAAAAGCACGGGTTGAGCCCTTAAAAGTGTTCGCTTACCCAGCCCCGAGGATTGTTCATGGAGAACCCATTCAAGGGGTTCGTTCGAAGGAAGTCCTCCTTTTCCCCCTTGTACAGGCCGGACAGGATCTGCACCAGGTCCTCGGTCGAATCCGGCCCTTTGCGGCCGTGGCGGGTGGCGTCGTCCTCCCCGTTGAAATCCCACGTTGAAATCCCACATGAGGCGGGTGTAAGGTGATGGAGCTGGAGTCCGTAGAACTCTAGGAGCCCGCGGAGGAACGGATGTATAGGAAATCCGAGTCCCCTTATTAGATAGGGGACGAAGCATACCCGCTCCCCTTTGTTGGGACTTGGGGTAGCCTCCGCTTGCTTCCCACCTTGGTAGGTGGCCAGCCCGGCTCGAACCGGGACCATGAAGGCCGGAGGGAGATATCCCCCCGCTTGGAGCTTCACTAGCTCGTTGTGTGGAACAGAGCATCTCCTCCAATCTCCTGGCAGTGGGCTGGGAGCGCGAGAAGAGGAGCCGCGCCAACGGTCCATGGTGGAATGGGTTGTTGGGTCAAAGGCACTCCGATGAGTATTCGCGGAAGGAAGATGGTATGATTTGGATCTGGATTTTTGCCTCTTTTGTAGGCGGATGACTTGCACGACTAGGGGGTAAAATGTAAAAAACATCCTGGCTTTTCGCATTCATGCGACGCGTGGAGGAAGGCCATTATTGGGCGTAGAAGCCAAGAAGCACAGCATTTATGAGAAAGCCGGACACTGTTCGGCCGGTACGTGGAACTTAAAAGGAGAACCCGCCTTGCAACGCCGAAGACTATATATGCACTGGACTTATCGTCGTTGAAGCCTGGTTCGGGGGCTACTGAGGGAGTCCTGGACTAGGGGGTGTCCGGACAGCCGGACTATCATCGTCCACCGGACTCCAAGACTACGAAGATACAAGATTGAAGACTCCGTCCCGTGTCCGGATGGGACTTTCCTTGGCGTGGAAGGCAAGCTTGGCAATACGGATATGTAGATCTCCTACCATTGTAACCGACTCTATGTAACCCTAGCCTCCTCCGGTGTCTATATAAACCGGAGGGCTTTAGTCCGTAGGACAACATACATTACAACAATCATACCATAGGCTAGCTTTAGGGTTTAGCCTCCTTGATCTCGTAGTAGATATACTCTTGTACTACCCATATCATCAATATTAATCAAGCAGGACGTAGGGTTTTACCTCCATCAAGAGGGCCCGAACCTGGGTAAAACATTGTGTCCCTTGTCTCCTGTTACCATCCGCCTAGACGCACAGTTCGGGAACCCCTACCCGAGATCCGCCGGTTTTGATACCGACAGCGGGGATTGGGTCCTTGCCTTCACTCAAGTACTTCTTGTACAACACGTGCTTCCAGTTTCTCCAAGCATCCCTAGCCTTCTTTAGTGCAACATGTTCCACCTGCATTCTCCACTGCTCTAGAATGTTGAAGTGATCCATGATCTCCCAGACTATCCGTCGGCGTGTTTCTGTGTCAGCCTTCCAAGACCCCGGCAGATTAATGTTGAGCCTTGCCCTGCCAACAAATCCACACAAACTCCCAAACCTCGTGCGTGCTTTATCTGGTTTAGTTGGAGCCCAAGACTTTCAATCAATCTTGGTTACTTCATATACACCTTTAGGCTGGTGTGTGGGCTTTCTTGGAGCGTTCCTCCATGTCCTGGCTGGAAGGGTAATTGCTGCAGCTCTATCCCATTCAAGATTACTTGATCCCTCACCATCTGCTAAAGACCTAGGGTTTTCAGAATCAGATGAAGAAACATCGCCTGAAGTATGAGTGATGTTGCTGCTATTCGGCATCTATAGAGAACACATGCGAATCTCAGGAAAGGAGGATAAGCATAAAACTAACAACTTGGTATCAAGCTTTATAAACATGTCATGCAATAATTTAGAAAATGTATGACTAATTTGTTAAGTTTGTGTGACTCAGGCGCCCCCGATCTGTAAATCGGCAGTAACTTATTGGAACAAATACAACTTATATGTACTAGTTAGGTAGGTAAATAATGAACATATATACGCTCTCCGTTAGTTTATAGCCAATTTGGGAACATACGGAACGAAATAGGAAGAGGGATTGTGAGGAAATATGCCTCACCGCGATGGAGAGCAGTAACTAATAGGCTTCTTAATGGAAACCCAACTGGACCACAGGAGAGGCGAGAGTTACAACATCAATATGCTCGAGGGTGCTGTCGGTGTCAAAACCGGCAGATCTCGGGTAGGGGGGCCAAGTTGTGCGTCTAAGGATCAATCGTAACAGGGGACGAGGGGACACAGTGTTTACCCAGGTTTGGGCCCTCTTAAGGGAGGTAAAACCCTACTCCTGCTTGATTATATTCGATGAGTATGAAGATTACAAGAGTTGATCTACCTTGAGATCGTAATGGCTAAACCCTAGATGCCTAGCTTATGAGGATTCCAATGACGGTAATGAAGATAGCCTCTACGGACTAACCCCTCCAGTTTATATACACACCGGAGGGGCCTAGGGTTTGTACAAGGTCGGTTCATCAGGGAAGCAAACACCCGGACTCTAATCTTGTTGTTTACGTATGGAGGAGTCCCATCCGGACACGGAGGAGAATCTTCAGCTTGATCTTGTACGGCCCATCCGGTCCATACTCCTAGGACGGACACCTGAGGACCCCCAAATCCAGGACTCCCTCAGTAGCCCCTGAACTTGCCTTCAATGACGATGTAGTATGCGGATATAAGTCTTCGGCTTTGCAAGGCGGGTTCTCCACCATACTCAGGATTGATGATAGTCCGACATCGGCTTCCACATCCAGTCTTTATGATTCCTTCCTACCGTCGCCTCGATTTCCACGCATCTGAGTGAATGCGAATGGTCTGTTATGTTTGTATATTAATATTTTTAGTAGGCACAGGCCACGCCTATATAACAAGGTTAGATCTCCAAAACGCCATCTCACATCGCCCCAATAGCAATAGAGCAAACCACGGAAAAAACTCAAACCATGGCTAGTGTTCCCGGCTCCTCCTCGTGTCGTCATGGCCCTCAAGAGGGGGATTGGCAAAGTTGTTTTGTATCCCATCTCTAGCTCAATCGTCTCCAGACGCAAGGATATCTTCCCCCCGCGGATCTAGTCTCTGTACGGGCAGGGTTAAATTCTATGGGCGATGATGCATTGGCAAAGAATTTCCCAATTCCCAGCCAAGGGGAGAGGGTGTGCTTCATCTTGTTCCTTCTGAGGGGCGTAGGATTCCCAATCCACCCCTTCCTCAGGGGTCTACTGGAATATTACGGGATCCAACTGCACAACCGCACACCAGGTTCTATTCTGCACATTTCTGGTTTTGTCGCCCTTTGCAAATTATTTTTAAGCTGCGAGGCTCATTTTCAACTATGGAAAAAGTTCTTCTGCATCGTTCCCCACCACTAGGGTAGAGGCTCCATATTTGAAGTGGGCGGCGCTGAAGTATGGCACATAGACGGATCCGGTTATCCGGTAGGGACTCCGAAGAGGGGGTCCGATGAATGGTCTTCAGAATTGTTCTACATTGAGGATGTTCCTATTCCGGACCCTGTTCGGCGCGGGCTTCCTGAATTCTCATGCACTCCTTTAAATAAGCTATTCAGCTGGCGCCCCAAGTCCCCCAGACAAGAGGATAGTGCAGAAGTGCTGAGATTGGTCAGCAAGGTCAGATTTTTGACCCATTCTGGACTCTCCATCGTTGAAGTCATGGCTATTGCGATAAAGCGATGTATCCAACCTCTTCAGTCCATAGTGGGTCCTTTATGGAACTACAACAGGGAGGACGACACATCTCGCTACACGAAAGGGTCCGAATAACCAAGCCACATTGGCTGCCATGCTTATGGGACTTTATAAGGGAGAGGAAGAAGACTTCACCCTTCTAGATTGCCGGGACGGTTTCTCCATGTACAACCCCATTGACTGGGTAAGTTCAGTCATTCAGCACCTTTGTTATCACCGGGGCGCATTAACTGAATACTCTGGTTGTTTCAAAAACAGTCGTGGAGGAAGGTAGTCGAGAACATCTATTGCCCTCCTCCCCAACCAGAAGACCACGCACGTCACGAAGACCCCGGATTCCATGAGGATCCAAATATATTTGTGGAATTTGAAGACGGAGTCTATTACCAGGCGGGCCTTGACGGCTCGGAAGTAGCCATCATGGCTGATTACCTCGATCTCTACCCCTTCATTAAGGTAAGTGTTCGGAAATCAAAAAGAGTGACATTTCCGCTCATAACTTACTCTCCGCACTGGGCCATATTTCATAGGATCGGTACTCAGCGAACCATACCCAAGGTCGGGCAACAAGAAGAAGGACGGCACCCTCAAGGGGTGGTCGTGCGAAGCGAAAGGAGGCCGGGAGCGCTACTGAGCCTACTCCATCACCAAAAAGGTATGTTCCTTATTTCATACTTGGGCGTAAAGCCGAATTATTATCTTCACTCTCCCTTTGTTATCTCAGGAGAGGTATACAGCAAACCATGCCAAAGATCCCACCAAGCCGGGCCGCAGCCAATGCGATGCCGAATTCGTCGACTAGGACGAGGGTGCATACAGGGTGGCGCCATCTCATCCGCCCCAGGAAGATCCGGATGAGATGTCCGTCACTAACTCTTAGGAGGAGAGCACGATGAATCATCGTCGCTTAAAAGAGACCCTGCATGCCCTGGTCTTTTTGGAGGAAGAGTTTACCACTCTCAACATCGTGAGCGCGTATATCCGGGCTGCCCGATGGACTTACAGGTGTTTCTCGCCTGTTCTCAAAGGATATCTAGGTGAAAAATTTATGCAAATCTTATATATAGATAGCCCCCGAGACTTAAAGCGGAAGGAAAAGGAGAAGAATAGTGCGTTGTCTGAGGAGCTTGAGACAAGCCGGACATAGCTAAATGCTGCTTTCACAGAGCTTGAAGCAATGAAGAGTGCCCCAATGACTGGTGGAAAATATAAAAAACTACAAGATGAAGTGAAGAAGCAGGTCGAGGAGATAAAAAGCTTAAAGGCTGAACTCTTGGAGGCGCAAGAGGAAAACCAAAAGCTGAAGGGTGGCATATTCGATATGACCTTTTGAACCATCCAAAGTATTAATATAATCATATAATACCAAATGTTTACAATTCGGTTCATATAGGTATGTTGACCAGCCGCCACGAGGAGGAAGTGTCCGGGCTTCAAAGCGACGTTCTAAAAGAATTGTCAATGTTGCACGAGCGTGCCCGGAAGGTCATGAAGAATATGGCTAAAGCCTTATGGCCATCCGATGCCCCTCCGGAGAACATGGAGGGATTGGCTGACCTGTTAAAGGGTGCTCGGCATCGCTTCGAGCTATGGAAGATGTCCGCATGTCGTGAAGGTACTCGGGAGGCATGGGCCATGGTGAAGATACCCTACACCGGACTGGATCCGAATCACATGGCCCGAGTTGGACCTCAAGGACCCGATGGGAAGGAAATTGTTGTAAGCTTGGTATATGACCAAGTAATGACTGCGGCGAAATATTTGCAACAAGATTGTAAGCTAGATAGCCTATTAGATGGCGAAGAAAGAGAGTAGGCATTCGATTCTATGTGTCAATGTACTTTATGACCGAACTTATCTCCTGCTGAACTTATAATTTTTTTGTCATCGCAGCTCCAAACCAAGAAGTTGGAGTGTTTCCATATACTGTGTTTAACTAAAAAAATGTTTAGTATCTTCGGAAACCAAGCAATCCGGTCATATTGCTCGAACAGACAAAATATGTTCGGGGAGTTATGTTATATTACTATTTAACGTAAGAAACATCTTCCAAGAAAAATAGTTCCATTAGGGGTTCCTTTCCTTGGTTTAGCATTATAAATGATGCATGCCTAGGCTCGTATCCGAAGTACAAGCAGCCAATTACATAGTTATTCCAAAAAAGTAGTCTGTTGTATACGTGCTGACCAATTATTCCCTTAGGAACGCTAGCTTTCGGCTTCACCCGTCTAAGGTACAGGTTCGGATAACCTGGTTGTAGGAATCGCAGAGGTACTCCCTTTACATCCTAGCCGAACAATCGGGAACGTAGGGTATAAACACAGGAGCATGGTAACCTAGCTTGGCAAAAACTTAAGTCACAGAGGTCCATAAAATAGCAAAAGCAATAACCGTTATGGATAAAGGAAGCTTATAAGCTTTTCAACAAAATGCTTCGTTAAAAGAAGCCCCCATGTATGGTGGGGTGTATACATTTAAAGATGTGTACCCCAAATAATGCGGTTGATCCGAACATACATTCGAAAGGAAAAAAAATAAAACTTGAGAGAAAAAGGAAAAACCTAGTTTAAAATGAACCATAAGGAGGCCGAACTATGCGTAGAATCTGTGGAGCCAGGCAGTGTTCCATGGGTTCGGCTCAAGGCAATTATCCGCTGTGTTGCGAAGGCGATAGGCTCCTCCATTAAGGACTTCATCTATGATGAAGGGCCCCTCCCATTTGGGTTTGAGCTTGTCCTTTTACTTTTTTGGGAGGCGTAAAACAAGTTTTCCGACATTGTATGTCTTAGGCCATACTTCTCTGCTTTGGTAACGCCTGGCTTGTTGATAGAATGCGGAACGGGCTTTAGCAACATCGCACTCCTCTTCGAGTCCGTCTAGGTCATGCTGCCGATCTAGTTCGGCTTCTCTCTCTTCGTACATGTGCACTCTAGGTGAGTCATGAATAATGTCGTGGGGCAATACGTCCTCTGTACCGTACACCATAAAAAAGGGTGTGTATCCGGTCGTTTGATTGGGCGTGGTCCGGTGTCCCCAAAGTACAGAATTGAGTTCCTCAACCCAGTGCTTGTCTGATTCTCGTAAAGAGTGCACTAGTCTAGGCTTAATACCACTCATGATCAGACCATTGGCCCTTTCAACATGGCCATTTGTTTGAGGGTGGTATACGGATGCGTAGTCGAGTTTAATGCCCAACTTAGCGCACCAAGTTTTCAGCTCATCAGTTGTGAAGGTGGAGCCATTATCAGTGATGATACTGTGCGGGACACCGTAACGGTGGACTACGCCAGATATAAAGTCAATCACTGGCCCAGCCTCAGCTGTTTTTACCGGTTTGGCCTCTACCCACTTGGTGAATTTATCTACCATTACCAGCAATTATTTATCTTTGTGGCTTCCCCCTTTAAGGGGTCAAACCATATCAATCCCCCAGACCGCAAAGGGCCAAGTAATGGGGATTGTTCTTAATGCGGTGGGAGGCATGTGGCTTTGATTGGCGAAAAGCTGACAACCCATGCAACATTGGACAAGGGCTTGAGCGTCTGCTCGAGCCGTATGCCAGAAAAAACCTATCCAGAACGCCTTGCTTACGAGGGCTTGAGCTGCGGCGTGATGACCGTCGAGACCAGCATGTATTTCTGCCAAGAGTTGCCCTTCCCTCCTCTTCGGAGATACACCTTTGAAGGACTCCGGTAGTACTTCTTTTGTACAGTTCACCCTCATGCACTTTAAAGGCTTTAGAGCGACGAACTATGCACCGAGCTTCATTTTGATTGTCGGGAAGCTCCTACCTATTAAGGTAGGCCAGGATGGTTCGGTCCAGGGAGCGATAACCGCCATGATCTCATGAGCGGAGGGTGTTATATCGATATTCGGACCCCCGATGGTGTCTGCATTGTGTTCGGCAGCTGGGGGTGTGATCAAGTCCGTACTCCCATCTCTGCTCTCACCCTGCAACACTACGGATTGCTTAAAGAGCCTTTCCACAAAGGTGTTAGGTGGCACAGGGTCGCTCTTAGCGCCCATACAAGTGAGGATGTCGGCTACCTGATTACTCTCTCGAGCGACGTGATGAAACTCGACTCCTTTGAACCGAGCTAATATTTTTAATATGGTGTTTTGATATGCCGCCATTTTTGGGTCCTTTGCATCGAACTCTCCATTGACCTGGGAAATTGTGAGGTTGGAATCACCGCGCACCTCCAGGCGTTGTATACACATGGAGACAACCATGCGAAGACCATGTAGCAGCGCCTCGTATTCGGCTGCATTGTTGGAGTCCGTATACATAATCTGCAGTACATAGCAGACTGTGTCCCCAGTAGGGGATGTTAGGATGACGCCAGCCCCTAGTCCAGCCAGCATTTTAGAGCTGTCGAAGTACATAATCCAATTGGAGTATGAGCTATACTCATTAGGGAGTTCGGCTTCTGTCCATTCAGCAACAAAGTCGGCCAACACCTGGGATTTAAGAGCCCGACATGGCTTGTATACAATTTCGAACGGTATTAGCTCGATGGCCCATTTGGCTATGCGGCCAGTGGTGTCCCTGTTATTTATAATGTCATTGAGTGGTACTTCAGATGGCACTGTGATCGAACACTCTTGAAAGTAGTGTCACAGTTTACGGGATGCCATGAAGACTGTGGAGGCTATCTTCTGATAGTGGGGGTATCGGGATTTGCAAGGTGTAAGGACCTCCAATACATAATAGACTGGTTCTGGGGTGGGGAATTTCACTACAAAAAAAAGACACATCCCTGACATTTTTGGCCGAACGAAATTTTTTTTGTCATACTTATGACACTTCTATGACTATAATTGTGACAAAAACCGGTATAATCATAGATGTGGTGGGCTCCTACTTCTAGACAAAAAATCATGACAGAAAATGTGCTTTTCATCCTGGGCGGGCCGGAGACGCAGCTGCATGACATTCTTTGGGCCGTCCATGACGGAAAAAACCGTGGAAGAAGCGAGGGCGAGGAAAATTTCGGGGAGTTACCGGTTACGGTGGGTGGCCGGGGGCCGAGCGATGCGCGTTTTTCTCGTACACATACGCGCGTGTGTGCGAGGCATTGGCTCTAACTGAACCCGAGTGAGGCGTTGGGCTCTAACTGAACCCGAGCGATTGCACTGTAGGCTACGCATTACTGAACCCGAGCGATCGATCGATGGTTGTTAACTGAACCCGATCGAGCGATTCCTTCGCTACTGCTGCTAACTGAAGCCGATCGATGCTGCCTCTGGATGATCAGTGAGCGTTGCGGGGGGGGGGGGGGGTGGATGAACAGTGAGCGGTGGGGGTGGATGAACAGGACCCCATGGCGTTGCCTCTGGATGAACAGGACCCCGATCGATCGAGCCGGTTGGGGCTAGATGAACAGGACCCCGTGGAGGGTTGGATGAATAGGATGACCCCGTGGAGAGCTGGATGAACAGTAGACGATGGAGGGGTGCCCGTGTAGGGGTGGTTGAACAGTAGCCAGTGGAGTAGCGCGCGGTGGAGGCTGGATGAACAGGAGCCCGTGGAGGCTGGAGGAGGTCGACGGTAGCCCGTGGAGGCTGTAGGAGGTCGATGGTGGAGATGAACAGTATCCCGTGGAGTCCTGTTTTGCGGTACGCCACACCCCTCCCGATGAACAGGACCTCTGTTTTGACCATAGCGCTCCAACACAAGTCCATTTCATCCGTTTTGCGGTATGCCACACCCCTCCCGATCAACAGGACCCCCGTTTCGACCGTAGGAGGTACGTTTCCTCCATTTTGCGATACGCCAGACCCCTTCCGATGAACAGGATCCTATTTCGAACGTGGCCGGTCGAACACAAGGCCGTTTCCTCCATTCTGTGGTATGCCAGGCCTCGTTTCCATCGCTTGTTCTGTCCAAGCCCTCCTGATGAACACAACGATGCATTCCATTCCGACCCAGCCGGTTGGCTCCCCATGAACACGACGATGACGTTGTTTCTCCGTTCCGACCCAGCCATGTACACGAGCCCTGGCCGTACGTATGCGCAAGTAGGCGTTCGAGACCCCGCCCGTATGTACACATACGTGGCCGTATTTTCTTTCTTGCACACTGGCCGCTGTACGTACGTGTACATGCTACGTGCGCGCCTCTACTACGACAGGTTCGCGCCTCTCCTATGACACGTGCGCGCCTCTACATCAACCAGTATGTACGTACACGTTCGCGACCAGAATGACAACGCTACGTACACTTCGACCAGGTGGGTCCCGACTATCAAGCACTTCCTTGCGTGCGAAGATGTAGCTGGTGGGTCCCAGCAGTCAGGGGGGCGAATCGTTTTTTTGCCCGGACACACTTCCTTGCGTGCGTAGGTGTAGCTGGTGGGTCCCAGCAGTCAGGGGGAAACGTTTTTTCGCAAAATACGGTGGCCCGTCAGGTGGGTCCCTGCTGTCAGGTGGAGGAATAATTATTTTGCACGTAATAAGGAGGCACTTCCTTGCGGCTGCCGTGGACCCAGCTGTCAGCCTCTCCATGTATAGTACTCTTCCGATGGAAGTCAGTCGTTGACCACATTGACCATGCCGCTCCGAGAGCACCAGGGCGGTGGACGACGGCGAGGCCTAGGAAGGGGATGACGTGGAGCCAGGGAAGACGCAATAGTGGATGCCCACGCGAAGAGGAGTACGAGGGTGCACTGGTTCGGCTGCAGTGTGAGGCTGCCATCGCCGCAGAATAACAGGGGGTGTGGGTGAGTAGAGGGATGGCCTGGCTAGCGGTGGGAGTAGTAGGGGGCGGTGAGGCCTCCGCAGCATCACAGCCGGCCACGGGAGGCAGGAGCACGCGGCACGACCGGCGCTGGTTTGGGCGGCTGGAGCAAGAAGACCAGAGGTTGAAGAAGCACTACGGCCGTTGGAAGAACATCGTACGGTAACAGGAGCTAGAATCGTTCATATTGACAAAGTTGACAAAGCCCTTCATCCCCGTCAACTTGGTAGGGCCACAAGTCAGCCTCCCACTATGTGGGTTCCAGCTGGCAGGGGAAGTATTCATTTTTTTGTGCGTAATAAGGAGGCACTTCCTTGCGTGCGAAGATAGCTGGTGGGTCCGACCTGTCAGCGGGGGGCACATTTTTTCGCGAAATACAGAGGCCCTTGTGGTGGGTCCCAGATGTCTGGTGGAGGAATCATTATTTTGCGCATAATAAGGAGGCATTTCCTTGTGTGCGGCCGTGGACCCAGCTGTCAGCCTCTCCACGCACAGTCTACTTTTGATGGTGTCGTTCGTTGGCCACGTTGACCATGCCGCGCCAAGCTCATCCAAGGTGGTGGACGACGGCGAGGCCCCGGACAGCAACGAGCCGGAGATGGGAAGCCGCGGGAGTAGAGTCGCAGATGGAGAGGTGTACGAGGGTTAACTGGTTCTAGTGCGGTGTGGTTCAGCAGTCGGTGGAGAAGAACAGGAGGTGTGGAGGGATGGAGGGATGGCCTGGCCAACGGTGGAGTAGCGCTTCATAGAGAAACGTGCTTAGCAGAGCTGCTAGCAGCAGCAGGCGGGAGGTGGTCCCGGCGGCGCCAGAGGAAGAAGACGAGAGATTGAAGATGGATGCCGGTCGTTGGATGTAAATCCAACGGCTAGCATGTCAGAATCATTTGTTGACTAAATTGACAACGACTTGCGTTGGCTTCGACCTATTGGCCCACATTTCAGCCTCCAAAAATGTGGCACGTATTCAACCCATTTTTTCAGAATTTACAATCTTTTTTTGCGCGGTAATTTACAATCAATTTGATCTTTTTTTTGAATTACAACCATTAGCTGGGCTGGGTGAACAAATAATGTAGCGTCCATGCGGCCCATTTATTTTATTTCCTAAAAAATTACACGCCGTTTGCACTTTCTCGAAATACACGATTTTGCTGGGCTGATTCTAATTATAATGTTGGGTTGGGCCAGCAATGTTATCAAAAAATAAAAAGGGGCTGAGCATTTTGTTATAAATATATTTAAATAATAACTGATATTATTACATTCGTCCTTAAATCTTACCAAGCTTTTGTACACAATCACTAGGATTTTTGTGCCAAAACAATCCAGGATTTTATTGTGAAGAAATTATTTTTAGAAGTTAATAATATGTGGGATATTGTTTGCTTACGTATGTAAGTATCTGCTAAATATATGATGACAATAAAAATAACATATAATAACATATAAAATAATTTAAATATATATAATATAGTTAGAAGGGAAACATAAGTTGGACCTGGCGTTCCTATTCTTATATAGAAAAATAGAAAAGACCTCTGCGTTTTCTTCAAAAAATACATAAATTGGGCTGCCGATATTCAGGAAAAATAAAACCTCAGATGGGAGGTCCATAGGCCGGTCGATACATGACGGCCCTCAAGAAAATACAAACAGGCCTATGGACCTCCCATCCGAGGTCGTGGGTTGCGCATGTTAAAAATGAAAGCCTAGACGGGGCAGCCCAAAACCCAGCTGATACTTGCTGCCCCAGTGACAATAAATGATACCTGCCAGCTCCCCATCTTCGTTGTGAATTTATCTCTTCTAGTAACTACGTTGAAGCACCTAAAAAAATTTCAACTATGTTGACAAACCTGTTGGCCCCAATGTCAGTATAGCATTAGGAGGAAGTATTTTTTTCGATGAGACACTTGCTTGCATACGGCCATAGACCTAGTGGGTCCCGAGTGTCCGCCTCTCCATGTAAAGTCATCTCCAGATTCCTCTCGTTTGTTCAGCATGTTCACAACGGCAGACAACGGCGTCGCGGCGAGCGCACAAAGGCGCATGAGGGGATCCGACCACCTGAGGAAGTGCCTTATTATTAATGAAACTACTGAACTAGCCTAGTGGCCAAGTGACGCTACCTGACAGCTCTTCT
Organism: Triticum timopheevii; assembly: GCA_963921465.1. NCBI lineage: Eukaryota > Viridiplantae > Streptophyta > Magnoliopsida > Poales > Poaceae > Triticum > Triticum timopheevii. The sequence goes on along the minus strand of OY997264.1, from coordinate 574,919,760 downwards.
GCCCGGGTTCGATTCCACCTGTGCAGGGAAAACTTCCAACATGATGTTCACCCTGTTTGAAAAGGCCGTGTTAATATAAATACTCTACCTCTAAAAGTTGCATTTTCTTATCTGAAACTGAACTTGCAGTTTCTTATCTGAAACTGAAACTTGCAGTTTCTTCTCTGAGAATCTCATTGTCTGCACTTTTGTACTCCTATGAAACTACATTTTTTAAGTGCTAAAAATAGATCTCTAGAATTCATAAAGTACTTCATATGCTCAATACTGCAAATTTGAAATTCAAAATACATTCATATATGAAAGTACTATCAAAATACACAACACAAAACACAATTCACAACCTGCAAATACTGACAACCCTAAGCTCCTCCCGACGATTCACAACCTGCCCGACTATTGGGCTGGGGGGCAGTCCCCTCCTATTCCTCGGCGACAGATAGCCACCCATGAGACAATGTGAACAGTGAGGGAGAGGATGGCGGGGAAGCGTCATCGGGCCAACTGCTTTTCTCCTCTTGCAGTTGGGTTTGGTCGACGAAGACTCCACCGGCTCGCTCTAGCAGGACACCCTCACAAACGGCATCCTGTAGATGCTCGATCCTTCATCTCTGGTGGGTGCTCCATCTAGGATTGATACTCCCACCACCGCTCCCTCATGATTGGATTCGGTGAATCTGTTTGCTCCATGGCCCAGAGGAGCAGCTCTATGTACTCCCGCGCGACTCCCTCCGGGAGTATCGCCGCCTTTTCGCTCTGTTGCAGATATTTGGCCATGGATGTCGCTGTCGCTGCTAGTTGGTCCTTGTTGTCAAACCAAGACTGTATCTCCAACATCCTAGCTAGCTTCATAGGGTCGGTGTCTGCGATCCTCACATATCGGTTGTACTCCTCCATCGATCTACTTCTCCACATCACCTTCACTCGCCGGCGGTGGTTTTTGAATGGAAGAGGAGAGGAGCGACCCTGGTTTTGGACTCGAACAGGAGAGGAGGGGTGGTGGTTTTGAAATGGAAGAGGAGAGGAGCGGCGCTGGATTTAGATTGGAACAGGAGAGGAGCGGCGGTGGTTTAAGAGGAGAAGAGCGGAAGAGCGGCGCTGGTCTTGGAAGTATTTTTTTGTTGTTTTGCGTATTTTGGGTCAAAGTTTGACCACGTACTGTATTTGACAAGCAAAATGTGAATGCATGTCACCAAAAATTGTATTGTTTGCTTCGTATCTGAATGTACTTTAAAATTATATTATTTTTGCAACGTATAACATATATTTTATGTGTGAAAATCATGGTCAATTATGACCCGGAATAAAAGGGAGACTAGTTTATGTGGGGTCACTTTCTAAATTGAAGGGTAAATTGATTTTGATTTTGATCCAGTCACAGCGCGCCTGCCCTCTCGTCCTATCCTAAATCGCTGCCGCACGCTCCTCTCCCTCTTCTCCATTGCAAAACCACCTCCTGTCCTCTCCATCATCTCCATTCCAAAACCACCGTCTCGCCTCTCCCTCTTATGATCTTCTCCATTGCAAAACCACCTCCTCTCCTCTCCATCATCTCCATTCCAAAACCACCGTCTCGCCTCTCCCTCTTCTCTATTGCAAGACCACCGTCTCTCCTCCCATCTTCCAAAGCTAGCACCGGACGACTCAAAAAGACATCTATGGAGAGGATGCAACAGCGAATCAGGTAGATCGCCGGCGGCGACAAGGAAAAGTTATCCAGGTTAAAGGAGATCCTTACTTGGTTTGACAATGAGTGGGAGATTTCGAGGACAGTGCGGGCCATGTGGCAATGTATGCGAAAGAGCGAGACGGTGGCGATGAGGGCGGTGATGTACATGTACTCCTCGGCGGCAGTCACGCTGCAGTCCTCCGAGTTCATCGAGTATCTCCTCTGGGCGATGGAGCAGACAGATTCGCCCGAGGCAACAGTCAGGCGAAGGTGGTGGGCGTACAGGTCGAAGGTCAAGCACCCAGAGGATAACAAATCGATCGAGTATGGTGTGCCGTTCATGAGGGTGCAGAGCCAGCCAGAGCCACAGGAGTATTCGTTCTCCCACTGCAAGAGGAGGCCGGATGGCGCGACGTCGCTTCCCCGCCGTTCTCCATGGTTCCCTCGACGCTCGCCTTGTTTCAACGGCGGCGGTAGGGTTTTAGGTAAGCTTTGCACTAACCTAATCTTCCACCTGCTCATGCTTACAATCAGTGTGACAGCTAATGAAAAGCATGCTTACAATCAGTCTCCGAGTACTATGCCAATCACCCTAAAATAGCTTTGTACCTTTGGGTCAAAGTTGTGACACAGTGTACAAATAAAGAAAAATAGATTGGTGCTTCTTTCAGAAAAGAATATCCCTAGAAAACTGCCAATATAAGCGACTAGTATTTGGTTAGAGGATTTGCTGCCGAGAAAGATCCGTCCATAGAGAGCGCCACACATCCCACTGGTGGTGGTGGATGCCAATGCGTGCATGCAGCATGGTTGGTGTCGGTAATTTTTACTTGGCACACCTCGCACTCTGCATATATGCCGGTTCCATACGTACATTTGTGCAGTTCCACCAAAATGCAGCTGAATAACTCTGCTTGCACAGACAATGAAAAAGCGTGATTACATTATAGTGGCACTAGTTGATGAAACACACAAAATAAATAGAAGAAAATATTGCGATAGTATCATAGTATGCCATGCTGCGAGGGCGAGATGGGCCCTGCGACGCCTCATACAGTACGCCTCATACTGGACATCGTCCCAAGTCTCCCAGATACACCTTCTGCCAGTGATGAACATCAGTGTACAGCGGTAGTACAAGGAGGCGCCTTGAGACATTCAAATCTCTATTTTTGTACAGATCAACTAAAATTAAGCACCCCAGTTTGCAGAAATGCTTAAACATTAATAATGGGACTTGTTGATGAAACATACATTAACAAAGAGAAGCACTTTCTTTATCTACATTGGAAATGAAATGATAGAGAGGACACTCGCTCTATTTTAACTGCATTATTACTTCATTTTATTAGTGACACTAGGGTCGAGCAGGTGGCAAACGAGGTGTACCGTGCGTCACAAGGATGGAGGCCGGGGGTGCTTAGACTGGGATGCTGAAGCTGGCTCTTTCAGTCACCAACATAGATGATTCAATTCATGGGACCTTTTGGTGCAGTTCACCTACAATGAAGCAATGTCCCGTGAGCTAGCAGCTTCTTCTTCAAAAAATTTTAAGAAAAGGGCTCCAGCCCCAGTTCCATTTCCATCAGAAAACGAAACCCATAGAGTTTCTTCTTCATTAGTTGCAATAAAATTGAGCAACATCAAGAATGGTTGTGAAGCTCCTGGAATGCTCAACTATAATTTGGATATCATTTGTGCAGTTCAACTAAGATCGAGCGTGAAATGTATATCTCTGTTTGCACAAAAAAGGTGGAAAGAAGGGTGACTAACAAGTGATGAAACATGCATCAAATGAAAAGAAGCATGTTCCTTATCTGAATTGCAATCCTACAAGGATAGTAGGAATTTCTAAAGTAGTGGCATTGCTAGATATTAGTGTGGGCATGAGGATTAACTATGACAACCGTTAAATATGACATTACTTTGGGCACAGGAGAGTAGGCGGACCAGGACAGTTGCATTTCTAACGAAAAGAACTAACTTATCTTAATGGGAAATTTAGTAGGACATGGAAAAAAGTGCCATTGATTCATATTACTGGAGGCATTACATTGAAAGCAACATTGGTTTAACGTGTCCTTACTTTTAACAGTGCGATTGCTGCATTTTACCAATGGCATTACATAAGAGTGGCTCAAGGCAACAAACATCGGAACAGGATATCTGGGTTGGTCCCATTTTTGTTCGGTATAGCCACCTTATACTATGTGAGGCTAGCAAATCTAGTGCTGGACTTACTCTGTTGACTTGTCCCCCAGTCCCCACTTTCTTTCCTTTTTCAGCCAATAGATCGGGTTTATATTGAGTTTGTACTATGTTTCCCTTTATTTCCCTATTAAACCTAGAGAGCAGTTGGATAGCCAGTCTCTGCTACGTTTTGCCCCCATTATTTCCCCTTTCGACCAAGTCCTAGATTCAGGTAACAAATCCTCCCCCACCCCCACCCACTTTCTTCCTTGTTTTAACCAAGTAGTACTAGATTCGAGTGCATGAACTAGTTTTACCTCTTAAACATAAAAAAAATTAGGTGTTTTTCGAACAGCCGATCGATCCTATCAACGAGGGGGCCTGAGAAATAGTAAAAGATACAAATGCAGCGACGTTAGGAGCTCGGGAAGTAGAACAAGGCCGGTTTCAAAGGAAGTTATACCTGATGGTCGCCGGGATGTCGCTAGGTGGGCGGTGGGATGCCGGATCTGCCCACACTACGGCAGCGAGGAAGAAGGGGTCTTAGGACCTCCCTCGCCAGCGGTGCTTGGGAGAGAACGGCAAGGCAGGCTGATTGAGACGCGCCAATAGTGGGTAAGAGCCGTCGCCGAGGACAACCGCGTGAACGTTGCACCTTCTCACCTTCCTCGGCGGAGAGGATCCGGCTGGATCTGTGACTAGCAGTGAGTAGAGAGAGAGAGAGAGAGAGAGAGAGAGAGTGTGTGTGTGTGGCCACCACTGTCGTGTTTAGATCTGGAGAGGCCGAGATAGTGTGAAGAGAGCAACACTAGCAAGCAAGCGCGGAGGCTCCTGCCTATATAGTGGAGTAGTACTAGTTTTCTTTTGTCTACCAGAGCCGGCTTGACCTCGTCAATGACTGTCGATAAGTCTTCATGCACGTGGCACGGAGGCGTAGTTGTCGTCATTTTGATCTGAAGTGTCGGATTATAACATATAACACGAAAAATTGCCACGTGACAAGAAATCATAACCTCACTGCCCAAAGGAGACAACATGAATCCCGACGAACAAACTAGACGAGGAACAAAGCTCAAATTAAAGATAAACTCATAGAAAAGGGGTCGATCGATAGATGTCCTAATGAACATAGCCGGCTTGACCTAGATGGCAGCCGAGTAGTCTTCGTGCACGTGCCCCCAATGACTAGCCGAACTCAGTTGTCGTTGTTTAACCCTCGCAGTGATCCGAAGCACATGACACCTAATTTTGCGAGATGACAAGAAACCTTTTTTTAGATTTCTCACCACAACTACAGCCATGTACAACACAGCATGCACGATATGTAGACGATAGCCAATCCAGGCGTGTCTGCTGGAGTCTGGTCACATGCATGGATGAACTGATCTTCCGTGTCTTGCAGGGATCGTCCAGGCACCAACGTAGTACAACACTTCTCTAGTACTATCGCTCGTCTCCCTCTTCTAGTAAGTCAACCAACTTGCAGGGCCGGGGAGTGTGACTATGGTCGGTTCTCAATTGCGGTCCCACATGTGTGTGCAAACGCAATATGACGCGCATTCCATTCGGTGAGCAGCATGCCAGACGGACCGACTGTCTGGGGTGCGATGCAAACGCGACGGGCGTGTTGTATACTCCGTACACGTGTACCGTCGTTTTCTAGAGGCTTTGCTCCATGGCGCAATCCATGGATACAAAATTAGTATACAGTACTATTTAAAAGTCGAGGGAGGGGCTTTTCCTGCGTGGTAGGCGGGGCAGTTCCGCCTAGTCGGTTCGACAGAGACGCGAGAAGACGAGGGAGTAGGCTGCTGCAAACGTAGGGTTGTGTGATTTGACAGTGAGTTACTTCTGGACAGGTGTGGCCACGTGATTTGACTTGCCATTATCATTTTAACTACGGTGCTACGACCGGCGTGAGTCTCCCGATTCCTGACCACCTCCATACAGGTGCCTCTCAAAATGCTCCACCATGTAGTAGAGGCTGGCTCTTGCATGAGAACCCACTTCTCCACTCTTTCCTTGCATCTCTTTCCTCCACATATGCAAAAATGCCATGTAAAGCACACTATTGTAATTAGGTTGGTCGTAATGGAGAGTATCATATACTAGTATCATGCATATGATACTTTTGTATGATACTACATCCGTAATGCATAGTATCATGTGTTGGTATCATAGGATAGTTTATTTATTGTCATGCATGACACATAGTAGCACATCATTTAATATGATACAGTATCATATTATGATACTCAACTCTCTCTTTTCTTCATTTAACTCGACGTCACCTCATCAAGATTGCATACTTGGCATGCATGATACTAGTACCTATGATACTCCCATTACAAGCAGCCTTACTTGCTCCTACAGGTGCTAAGCTTGCCACATAGGCATAAAGTCTGATGTGGCAAGTTAATCAAGAAGAGAGAGACTAGTTTGGTGACCCAAGGAAGAAACAGTGCTAAGCGCGTGTACCTAGGTGAAAAGACAATTTTGAGTCTATAGCTAATTAAATGAAGCAAACTTAGCAACAAAAAACTAATACGCACATAATTTCATTGGAAGAGGTCACTCCTTGGCAAATGCAATAAATACTAGTACTCCCTGTGTCCCATAATATAAGAACATTTTTGGCACTACACTAGTGTCAAAAACGTTCTTATATTATGGGGCGGAGGGAGTTCGAAGAAATAGATAGATAGAAGTAACAAAATACACTTATAGCCAACCTTATAGCTAACCTTGTTGTAGTATGAGTGACTAAGTGATGACTATGTATGACATGCCAACATCAGATAGCCTAACGCACTGTGTTAAATCTCCAAGGGCGCGACCGCGCGAGCAACGCGACGGTCGTGGTAGGCGCGACCATGATACGGGCTGCTGGCAGCCCTTGGATCTGAGATCAAATGGTCGCATGCTAAGTTGCTGAAAATTTGCAGAATAACCCTCCAGGATAGGATATTCACCCATAGGTCTAGAATCACGCCACGCAACCGTTCGATCTCAGATCCAAGGGCTCTCGGAAGCCCGTATCATGGGAGAATGGAAAGTTAGTACCCCGCCGTTCGCATGCTGGCAGTTCGCTCCTACTTGTCCCCGCACGTCCTTTAATCCTATGGCGGCTCGCTCCTAGTCGTCCCGTTCTTTCACATTACGGCAGTTCCACTAATCCTAACCCTCCTCCCAAATCCATGGCGTCCCAAATCTCCATGATCGGCGGTGAGTACAAGGTTAGAACCATCACCGGCGATGAGTTCGACGTCATCTACAGCCGTTCTTCCACGATGTTGAAAGGATGTCTTTCCCGCTTCAGACGCATGTTCTAAAACTCAGATGATGAGTGGGTCGCTAGGCTAGATGTTGAGTACACCACAGTCCTGGGACGAGAGAAGGATCTAAAGGACGAAGAGAGGAAGAAGCCCGTTGTGATCCAGGTTTGTGTGCATGACTTATGCTTGGTCTACCACATATGCCATGCCGATGTTGAATGCCTGGATTTTAAGGACTTCCTCGAGAGCAACCTAGCCAAATTCGTTACTGTAGACTTTAGTAACGACAATGAAGTCCTGGGTCGGATATGCCTCGTTGTAGGCAACCCCTTCGACCTCCAGAAGAATCGGCAGGTGTCCTCTCGTCATCCTTCAATGCTGACCCTGGCAGGAGCCATGGTTCATCCTTCGTACGGTAAACTGGAGAAACCTCCATACACGTTTCATCGTTATGCATGGCAGCAGAACCTACTACATATAGACAACATCCACTATGCTGCAATGGATGGCTACCTTTGTTTCAATATCTACAAGGGTTGGAGGAAGTGCAAGAGCCAAGTATGCGGTTCAAGCAAAGAAGTATCGGCCAAGAGGAAGAGGGACAAGGACAAAGTCAAGGACGTGGACGAGAACTCCGAGTAAGGTGGCAGTGTCATTGCTCATGGTGGTTCTAATGCAGTGTCTACCAGAATAGTTGCAAAGTTTAATTTCAGGTGTGCTTAATTTAATTTGAGGGGTGTGTTGTGCTGAGCCCCCAGTAGAACTATGTTATGTTTCTTCTCATTACTTTAACTCTTCAGTACGTACATACTAGTATTTCTTACATTTCATCTTTTAGTTGGTATAGTACTACCACTCTTTTCTTCACATTATATACGTACAATATATATGGCCAACATCATATAGCCAGCAATTTAGTTGTCAAAGAATTTCAGGGTGCTTAGTTTTGTCAAAGAATTCCAGGACGCTTAGTTTTATTTGAGGGGTGGGTTGTGCTGGACACCATTATTGTGACTAGCCTTTTAATTAGTACTATATGCATAATTTGGCGACAAGCGCTCTCTATATGTACCACCTTTTTTTAATTTCAAGTTTTGCTCCATGGCGCAATCCATCGATACTACTACTGTACAAAAGTATACATTTTTTAAAAGGCTAGAGGGCGGGGCAGTCTAGCTTGGTCGGTTTCACGAGAGGTGAGGGCCTTTGTGATTTGATGGCTCATTACTGCTGGAAGGTGGGGCCTTGTGATTTGACTGCTCGTATAAATGCGCCAATGACCTGAGGAGGAGCAAAGAACCGTGCGGTATACTCAAGTTTTCCACTGGAGTAGTACTATGACGGAGGAGCACGAAACACGGCAGCCCAGTGCCATATGGCGATAAAAAATGATCTAATTTGCTAGTCATCTCATTGTTAGCATTGTTCTATTCATTCCCTCAAAAAAAGCATTGTTCTATTCATGCCTCGCGAAGAACGTCACACGTGCGGCGAAATACCCGAAGCAAAAGATGAAACACAGGAGCAAAAGAAGAAGGAAGATTATCACCCCAAATGATCTAATTCGTCGCGAAGTCGTAACTACTTCTTCATCGCCTCCACGACCTCCATCTCCTTGCGCGTCTCCTCCGCCATCTTCTTCATTCTGTCCATGACACTGGATTTCTCGACGCGAGACTTCATAATCTGTTCCATGGCCGCATTACGTACCTTGACAGCAGTCGGGTGCTCGATGCGGAGCTTCGCCAACTCCTCCTTCTATTCCATGACGAGGGCCTGCAGCATCTTCATCGAGGAACTATTATTCTCATGCAGCTTCTTCCAGCCGGCGTTCCTCTCCTTCAATAGGTCGATCTTGTGGCAGAGCTTCGCCTTGTCCTCCTGAAGTCGCAGGATTTCGCCGGTCGCCTTCTTCTCCGAGGCAATGCTCTTCTTCAGCAGCATCACCAAGCCGGCGGTCAACTCCCCCTGCTTATTGAGCTCTGTGGGCATGTCGTCGAGGCACTCCTTCAGCAGCTCCACCAAGCCTTGGATGAACTCCTTCTGCTTATTGAGGTGCTTATTGAGCTGATCGGGCATGCCGTCGAGGGATAACGACTCCAGCGCCGCCGGCTCGGCATGTTCGCGTCCGCGGCTAGGGCGCTCCTGGGAGCCATCGCCTGCCCGTGAGAGATCTTTCGAGGTCTCTGTGTGGCGGCGAGCCCTCTTTTTTTTCCGCAGCCTTGGTTGCCGCTCCCTTGTTACGAGTAGTTCCCAACCTAGAGCTCTGCTCACCAGCCATGGCAAGGACGGACGAAGAAGAAGCACTTATGAAGAGGAAAGGCAGAGTAATTTTTGGTTAGGTAGTTCCCCTTTTTATAACCTAAGTACTAGCACTAGTACTGATACCTGCATAGTGGGAACACGTTCAGGTTTGGTACGTACTAGTAGGTGTGAGCAGGCTTTCGAATGTGATGGGAACAAGGTAAAGATTAATTGATGGTTTTGGTTTCGAGGCCCGAAATGGCTCCCGATGAGTTTAGTGGAACATAAATTTCAAGTAGACTACACTGCTCAAATGCTTAAATATTATGTTACTGTCAAAAATTGGCACAAAATACGAAGGAGACCAATAGAAGTACTACTAGCAACCCATGATTTAGCTACTCGCATGCGCGCAGTGGAGTAATAATGTCTTTCTTCCGCCCTCACGTCCATTCAATTTGCATGCGCTGTATTAATTAACCATAAATGAAGTGAACAACTTTACACGCGTCAAATTATCACATGGGGTGCATCTTGGTACAAAATTGCGTCCGCCCGTGTACCCGCGTGTGCGTGCGAGGGAATGAGTGCATGCGTGGCGTGCGTGCACATCTTCGCTTCGTGCATGTACCGCCAGTATGGCTCAGGGACGACGAGTACATTCTTCTGGAACCAGTAGCACGTCACTGTGATCAATCCACACAAGGAGGTCGCGACAACGCCTTCACATGTGCCACATGGCTTCATGAACTGTAAGAGAGACACTGTGTAGCATGCCATTGGAATTCTAATTTACGTGTTTTGCACATACTCGAAGTACTAGTAAGGTACACGAGCATTGCGCGGATCAGATTTTGCAACCAAATTATGAATAAATACCACACTATAGCATGTAAGCTCTGAGTCGTATATGCCTGATGTAGACCTTCGTTTAATTCTTATAGTTCATCTCATTCAAAATCAATTAGTTTTTATAAAGAAGCTAGGGCCTCTTGGATTCGTAGGATTTCCAAAACGCGGGAATAGGAAAAACATGGGATTATAGTGGGATGTCGTCTTGAATCCTACAGGATTGTACGAGTGTTTGATTGTGCATAGAAAAAAAACAGAATTCTTTCAAAGAGGTTTGAGTGGATGGGATGTTTCCTATGAAATCTAGTGCAAATGAATCATATGGAAAAATTCCTATGGTTTACAATCCTATGAATCAAACAACCAAGATAGGAAAAATTCCCAATGATTAGAATCCTCCAAAATTCCTTTGAGAATCCTTTGAATCAAAGAAACCCTTAATATATTTTATGATTCATGGAATTGTGTGTTGTAAAGCATAAAGTAAAAACAAATAATAGCAATTCAACTAGGAAAAAAGTTTGGGCAGTTATGAGAACCACTGTTGTTTTGAGGTTTGGTGCATTATGCTTAAGTTCAACCATGGAGTCTACTGGATTGTACATGTGGCAAAATCCGGTGGGGGCTAGAAGATGGTGCGAGGGGCCGAGTGGAGGGAGACTATGAAGGAATGCACAAGTGCGAGATCGATATTTAGAGAGAGGGGGCGAGAACGTGCGATGTTGCGCGCAGTGGCGGAGCCATGAAAAATAAATGAGCTAGGGGGCCAAGCATTGCTAATCCTTTACGAGGAGGGTCAATTCATGAACTTAAACCATTTTTAGCAGCAATTGTCTAATGATCACATTCATATTAGCCTCGATATATAGTGATGTTAGGGGGGGGGCCTTACTGCCCCTGTCTTCGCCATTGTGCGCGCGTCTGAGAGATGAAGCGGAAGGCATGGATGATAAGAGGGGGACGTTGGATATATAATTAATGTGGGTGCATTAGCTATATATGTTAATCATATATAGAGAGGTATATATTGATCGATGTGGACGTGGGAAAGAGGGTGAGGCCTCACTGGATATATCGATTGATCGACTTGTGTGGATAACTATGAAAGACCTAGCTATATACACACATACATAGAGGAACATCGATCGTTGCGCATGCACGCGTGAGAGATAAAGAATGCCCGATATGATGGAGAGGGGGATGTGTGTGGGTGTGTGCCTTCATGGGAGACCGACCCGAAGAAAAAGATTGCATGTGTGCAATGGATAATGCCGACTGGTAGTGTGTGTGCATGCATGCACGAGAGAAAGTTAGTGGTACAATTATAAAGAGAAGACGACTGTGTGGGTGTAAAAGACAAGGTGAGGTCATAATCAATGTAAAGTTGAATTCAAATATTTGAATAAGAGATCCTGATGTTTGAAACCCATGCATGCATGAATATAACGGAGATCTGCGCGGTGTGGTTTGGAAACGAGCATGTTGTAATGTATACACATTGAACAAGGTCAGACTGATTTGAATTTGAGATACCGATGGCAGACATCATTTGGCCACGTCGCATCCGTGCATGGACACACTATTCTAATTTGAGATGATGGGTGGCTTTCACATCACATATCTATATCTATACCCCTATATATATTATATTTCATATTTTTTTATATTGTGTGCGGGTAACTTTAACTTTGGAAGATGGTCGTTGGATGAGGCGAATCCGATGGTCCAAAGATGGCAAATTTGAGCACTACTGGCCGTTGGATATCATCTAGATTCCACCAGATTTCGCCACATGTATAATCTAGAAGACTCCATGGTTGAACTTAAGCATAATGCACAAACATCAAAACACAAGCACTTCTTCTTCGTTCTAGATCTTCAGTATCAGAATTGCCCAAATGTTTTTCTACATGATTTGCCATTATTTGTTTTTACTTTATGTCTTACAACATTCCATGAATCTTAAAAGAGATTAGCTTTCCTATAAAAACTAGATGATTTTGAATGAAATGAACTATAAGAATTAAACGAACATCTACATCATGCATATATGACTCAAAGCTTACATGCTATAATGTGTTATTTATTCATAATTTGGTTGCCAAATCTCATGCGTGCAATGCACGTGTACCTTACTATAGTCTAAATGGTGTTTGTGTGTGTGTTGTGCGTGTTGAGGTGCAAATTGTCTTTTTTTGGGTACACGTTAAGCTCGTTTTTCCGAAATTTCAAGCTGCACCTTGTTATGCCGAAAATTCAAGCTAGTGTCTCTGTCTATCGTGCTGCAAAATTCCCGCCTCTTCAACCTACGCCTTGTTAGCCCGAAATATTTAAGATATATCTTTGTCTCGTTGTGCTCCGACAACTCCCTCCATCTCAACCCACGCCTTGCTATTCTGAAATTACAACTCACGCGAAAACTCCCAACTCCTGTGAAATCCTGACATGCGAAATGCCCGTGGTACCCCTGAACCAAAAGAACCGCCTCAAATCGGTGGGGGTACTTCCGTAACTTACCCCACATTTCACACAAGCGCGTCCCTAAGCCATGGTTCCCCACTGCCATCCCATCCGCCCACCCATTCGTACACCGAGGCCGCGAAAACCGCGACGAAGCCCCACACCATGCTCCGTCCGCCACCCAGCCGAAGCCTCTTCCCCGACGATGTCGTCCACAGCAACACCTCGACGTCCCTCATCCACCGTACCGGATGAGGATCCATCGTCGATGTCGTCGTCCCGCCAGTTTAGCCACGCCGTGCTCCACCTCCAAGGAGCTGCCCCGACGTTCCCCTCGTCTTTCACGCCACCTCCATTCCCACACCACCGTCTTCACCTGCACCACCGGAAGAGCATCATCATCACCGTTTCCTCAGATGAAGTTGTGGCCTAATCGGCGCCACCAAAGAGGTTGGACACTAATTGCCGCATTTTCTTCTTGATTCGATCTCACGGTGCGGCCGGCACTCGATCCCGAGCCAACACGGTGCGGCTCCATCCACAGCAGCGTTGCCGGCCACTTCCTCGACGATGTCGCTGCCTCGGCAGCGACGTCCACATCAGTAGGAGCTGCTGCTGTTTTAGCACTCGCTCACGCTGCTGCTCTGCTCTTGCTCTCGGTCCCCTACCTGGTCTGCTCTTGCTATTGCTCTTGCTCGCGTTGCTGCTCTCGCTCTTGCTCTTGCTTGCGATGCTGCTCCGATTTAGCTACACTTCAGTCGACTGAATCAACTTTTGGGTCAGTCGATTTTCAGGGGGTGTGGGGCTCACCGGGGTGATGGAAGAACCAGCCATAGCGGGGAGGGGGGGATCACCGGAGAGGTACCCCACTATCTATCTTAGGGTTCAGGGTGGGGGCGGTGGTCGCCGGCGGTGGCGGGGCATTGGCGGGGTGGTGGCGTGGGGATCGTCGGAGAAAAAGCTCAGCACGGGGCGGCGGTGGACCGGTGGTGGGGAGTGTTTTTGGGGAGGGCGGGGCGGCGCACCGCTGGCCGCGGGCGCCGGGGGGCTGCTGTTTGGCTGGTGGTGGCAGGCGGCTCAGTGGGGTGGAGGTTGAAGATGAACCGCATGCCCTTGATTTCGTATCCAACTGCTGCAAAATCGACTGACCAGAGATGAAAAAGTCAGTCCACCGACGTGTAGCCTCACCTTGCTAGTGCGTTCAGTTTCGACACCAAATTCAGTTTCGACAGCAAAATTCAGTTTCGACAGTTAAGTTCAGTTTCGACAGTTAAGTTCCGTTTCGACGGTTAAATTCAGTTTCGACAGTTAAGTTCAGAGATGAGCGGCTGATGTATTTTACATCTAGAACTTTGTGGTTATGTATTTTACGTCATGTATTAGAGATGCTATTAGAATTCCACTTAGGTTAACATTGTCTCTCTTGTCCTGCATCAGCCTCGGCGTCGTACAACTCACCGGAGCTGCTCCAACAACGAAACCCTCCAGCACAGTGGAGCAGTACCTCGGGCTCCATCTCAAGACGCCTAAGATCTTCTTCCCCTCCTCCGACAGCCAAGTCAGCCGGAGCATCCTCACCGGCCAACCCAATCACGCTGAGATCTACATGGCTTCACCAAAGAGGTTGTGCACTTGTTGCATCTCTTTTTTGCTCTACATGTTATATATATTGTCCACTGAGCACTCGTAGTAACAGGAAATACGATTATTTTATGTTATTATATGACAAGCAGTGAGGTACCAGGAAACTTAGATATCTGTGATGGACTCTCTTGAACGCCATCATTATTTATCTATGCGCATTTGAGCTGTGCATTTGTCGACGGGCCTGGGAGTTGAGCTAGTATGGCAGTGTCCTGGGTCCAAAGTAATAGAAGTAGCACAAAAACATTTTTTAAGTGTAGGATTTTCCTTGCTCAAGCCTGCCTACTAGAATCGCCAGTGTTTGAAAGGAAAAGTGAATGAAAAACATAGGAATTGGAAAGTTTCCTATGGTACTACTTTTCATGAATTTGGTGCAAAGGAATGGACCAAAGGAAAACTGTAGGATTTGTTCCTTTAGTGTCTCCTTGAAAGAAAAACCGTAGGAATTCTAATTTCCACTTGTCCTCCTTTTCATATTCCTATTCATCAAGCACAAGACTAAGAGATAGTAGCATAATATCATTATAACCGTACATTTTCTTGTCGTTTGACTTAATCTCACCATGCTTTTTTGCATCCTTTGATCTTCCAATTGTTGTGAATCAAACAACCAGATTGGCAGAAATCCTGTGTTTTTAAATTCTCTGTTTTGCACGTGCATTCCTATCCTATTCCTGTCTATTTCCTATCCCTGCATTGTTAGAATCCTCAAATTCAAACAAGCCCTTACTCAATTACTTCTATTACAGATATGTGTCAAAGAAAATCTTGTGTGGTTTGTCCTGCTCCTGCGGTGCTGTGTTCCACCCTAGCTCAACTGTTCCAATGATGGAAGGGTTCACCAAAGTAGGGATCCGCTCTCCAGACTGTATTTCGTCGCATCAGATCTTCTTCCCCGCCGCCGGCAGCCACGACAACTGCATTACCATCATCAACTGAGCAGATGACCTTGAGGACTACACAGGTCCGCAAGAGAGGTCACACTCTTCCGTGTCTGCTTACGTTAAGCGTCACTTAATATGATTACATGCTACATTATCGTCGTGTTCACCTATTAGACTCCGAGTCAGGTCCAAACTAATGTTGCAACTTGAGATTTTAAATGGTTGTGGCGTACATATTGGGGCAGAAATCAGTACTATCTGTCAACTATCTGGTTAATCTCTGGTGTCTACTATGAGTTTCATATTGGGTGCAAACAAACATTAAAGGAGCCATTATCTATATTTTTTAACTAAAGCTATTATCTGCCTGCTATCATTGGTTTTGGGTCTATCCATAGTTTGCTACCATCATTCTGGATTTGTGCATGCACTCCTTACATAATCTCACTATGTTTTATTCCTATGCATGCCAGTTATTGTACACAATGGAACTGATCATGTAGAGCAAAAGAGACGAGCCTTGCGTGGCAATAAAATTTCATGCAGACGTCGTTCCATGGTGGGCGCAAAGGCAGCCCCCCTCCACCCATTTCGGATCGTAATCAAGAGGAAGATAGCTGTTCTGAGGGGGATTCAGAAGGAGAAGACCACTCCTATTTACCCCATGAGGTCTTCGCTCTAACTTGGCATGCTGATGTTGGTAATATCATGCATATGGTGCATTGCATTGCTTACTATATACATTAAAGATGTCATATGCTTAGTTTAGACATGCTTTGTGTCAATGCTATCTGTTTAGTTTCTTTACCGTATATGTAAATCATGCAATGCCATCTTGTTTAGCCAGGCATCATATATGTGAATTTTGCAACGCCACCCTGGTTAGCCATTCATCTTATATGTGAATTATATCATGCCATCATTTTTTATTACGTGTTAAATTTGTCAACAATTTTAGTACATTCAATTACTCTTCCTGTGCATCAGCCATTCGGCACGGTCATGAAAAAATCTGGAGTGGAAACAAGGTCTTCAGAGCAGACAATGCTATCTGACGAAGCGCATGTCTTGCTGGTTACCGATAGCTCCTTAGAGGAGGATTTAGAGACAGATGACCAGTCATATCCCCTCCCCCCCGAGGTGCATGCTCTAAATTGGCAGGGTTATGTTGCTCATATCGTGCGGATGGTCTCTTGCATTGCTATGTCATTTGCTTAGTTTAGACATTCTTTGTGTGAATGCCACCTTTTTAGTGTATAATTACCATATATGTAAATTATGCAATGCCATCTTGTTGCAAGACATTATATATGTGAATTATGCAATGTTATCTTGTTGCAAGGCATTATGTAGGTGAATTATGCAATGCCATGTTGTTTAGGCAAGCGTCATATATGTGAATTATATCATGTCGTCCTTTTTTTGTATTTCTCATTGCTTTTGTCGACAATGTTTGTATATTCAAATGATCTTCCTGTGCATCAGCCATTTGAATTGGTGATGGAGAAATCTGGAGTGAAAACAAGGTCTTCAGAGTAGACAATGCTACCTGCTGAAGCAGATATCTTGCTGGTTACAGATAGCTCTTTAGAGGAGGATTCAGAGGCAGATGACCGGTCCTATTATCCCCCTGAGGTGCATGCTCAAACTTGGCAGGGTTATATTACTCATATCATGCATATGTTGTATTGCAATGCTTAGTTTTTACATCATATACACAATATTGAATGCCATCTCCTTAGTTGACACATCATATATGCGATTGCCCTCTGCTCACTTCCTTAGTATATAAATCATATATTTGAATTATGTCATGCCATGATGTTTACATAGACAGCATGTATCTGAATTATGGCATGCCAACCCATTTTCTAAAGACATAATATAGTTATATCATCTTATCCTGTTTACATAGTCATCATATTTTAAATTATGTCATTCTATCCGTGAATTATATGATGCCATCATGTTTCCATCGACGACATGTTTGTGATTTATGGCATGCCAACCACTTTAATAGACACATCGTATAGTTATATCATGTCATCTTGTTTACATAGTCATCATATTTTGAAGTATGTCATTCTATCCTGTTTAGTTAACCATCATACATGTGAAATTGTGTCATGCTATCCTGTTTAATTAGCCATCATATATGTGAAATTATGTCCTGCTATTCTGTTTGGTTAGACAACATAAATGTGAATTATTTCATGCCCTGTTTTCTTCCCTACTATCCATTGCACCTGTCTATCTTACAATGTCTGTACATTCAATTATTTTTCTTGTTTATCAGCCATTTCAATTGGAGGGAGTGATGGCAGTATCTATGGGAGTAAAAACCCGGTCTTCAGAAAAGATCGTGCTACCTGTCGTTGCAGATAGAACCACGGTTGTACTTGCCCAAGAACCATTCCCACCACACATAACCCACACTCATGCAGATTGTACCCCTACCCAGTTGGACAGAGAACCAACTACACCCCACTACAAGAAATATGTCAACTAGTGACCTTCTATCAGTGACCCTGGAAGAATTGGTCATAGATCTATGACCATTTCAGACCAATTGGTCAAAAGCTGTTCGGGGGGCTCCAAACCCTAAACCATTGCGACCATTTTGGTCAGAAAGGTCGTAATTTCCTTACACGAAATGGTCACAAAGCAAACAGTGCTAGTCCGCTGCCTTATTTCTAGTTGTTAACGACCAATATAGATGGTCATAGCCTTGTAGATTGTGGTGGGTTGTGATGACTAGGCGCCATCTCATTAGTTTTGCCTATGTGTCATGTCCATGTGGCAGTTTTTGCCCTAGGTTGTGCAGCAACCTATATTTTTGTTATTCCAAAAATTCCCAAAAAATTCTCATAAATGTTTTGGATCATATCTTCATCAAATATGTCAAAAACATTCCTTGCCTAGTTAAAAATAATTCGAAAATATTCATTTTCCTATTCTGTTCAGAGCAGCACTTTGTGAAGGAAGTACCACTTTGGCATGTAAAAATGGTATCCAGTTTCTACAGTGCTTTCCTATGCCCAAATAACCATCCTCCACCCAATGCCAGCTCAATCCATTCATTATTTTGAGCCCAGCTTCAACATTCGTATTTATGTCCAGTGTGGTACTTTGTAAAGCAAGTACCACCTAGGCTCCTTCTTTTGAGGTGAAAATTTGTGAAGGCGGTCTTCTTAGTAACTGATCATCCTCAGCCAAAACTCACGCCCATTAGCCATGTGGATTTCTTGTACCGCAAATCAAACACTTGGTTGCTTATTCATGTTTGAGCATCGATCGGTCTCCTCGTGAGAATCTTATGTTGTGATTTTCTTCCTAGCACCTACCTGGGGAGTGCCCAACCCACTAGACATGCCTAGGCCGCCCAGAACACATGGCAACGCCACGGTCACGCGGCGGGCATGCGAGCTTACGCGCTCTAGAGTTGGGGCCCTCGGCCACCATCCAAACCTCGATGTCTCGCCATCAAACCATGTATTTATGATTAAATAGATACTTATTTACCTAGAAATGATTATTGGAAAAAATATAGAGCAAACTATGAGGCAGCTGCAGTTCAAATTTGACCCGCTTCCAACTGAATTGACGGGAATTTGTCTTTTTCAACAGAGGTGGATCAAAAAATTTGACACCCAACCATTTTGTCAATTGTGCATTAAATATGGCCTAGTATTTTATAAAATTTATTAGGTCCAATTTTGCAACAAATATATGGTAGGTCCTTCACAAAAAAAACTCATTTCAGGCACTCGAAAAATGGAAAATGGTTTTTTCGTCCAAAGAAAATGAAAACTTCCTTAGGAAACATTGTTTGCCATTCCAATATGCACCCTTGTGCACAATATGAGATCATTTGAACAAACTATGCCATGAATGTGGCCATAAGATTGATCATTTGGCTTGAAAGCCATGAATCTTCACACTTGATAGCTCATTTCTGAGAACACTTTTTTAAAATAATTACCGTATTACAAGTTTATTATTTTTCCTAGAAACTTTGTCACATATAATGACACAATGCGAAGGTTTTCCAATTTTTTGATTTTTTTTGATTTTTTATGCCCGTTTCAAAATGCGGTCAAAACGACGGGCTTGACCGTTCCTAGCTAGTGGTTGAATCTTGGAATTTTTTTGGTGTTTCTCTGATTAAATAGATACTTATGTACCTAGAAATGATTTTTGGAAAAAATAAATAGCAAACTATGAGGTAGCTTCAGTTCAAATTTGACCCGCTTCCAACTGAATCAGCGGGAATTTGTCTTTTTCACCAGAGGTGGATCAAAACTTTTTAAACCCAACCATTTGGTCAAATTTTCATTAAATATGGCCTAGTATTTTATAAAATTGATTAGGTCCAATTTTGCAACAAATATATGGTAGGTCCTTCACAAAAAAACTCATTTCAGGCACTCAGAAAATGGAAAATTAATTTTCCGTGCAAAGAAAATGAAAACTTCCTTAGGCATCATTGTTTGCCATTCCAATATGCACCCTTGTGCACGATATGAGATCATTTGAACAAACTATGCCATGAATGTGGCCATAAGATTGATCATTTCTCTCGAAAGCCATGAATCTTCACGCATGATAGCTCGTTTCTGAGAACACTTTTTAAAAATGATTGCCGTATTACAAGTTTGTTATTTTTCCTGGGAACTTGGCCACAAATAATGAAACAATCCGAAGGTTTTCCAATTTTTTGATTTTTTTTGAATTTTTTATCCCAGTTTCAAAATGCAGTCAAAACGGCGGGAATAACCGTTCCAAGCTAGTGGTTGAATCTTGGATTTTTTTGGTGTTTCTCTGATTAAATAGATACTTATGTACCTAGAAATGATTTTTGGAAAAAATAAAGAGCAAATTACGAGGTAGCTACAATTCAAATTTGACCCGCTTCCAGCTGAATCCGTGGAAATTTGTCTTTTTCACGAGAGGTGGATCAATTTTTTTACACCCAACCATTTGGTCAATTGTGCATTAAATATGTCCTAATATTTTAGAAAATTGATTTGGTACAATTTTGCAACAAATATATCGTAGGTCCTTCACAAAAAAACCACTTTTCGGGCACTCGAAAAATGGAAAATGAATTTTTCATGCAAAGAAAATGAAAACTCCCTTAGGCAACATTGTTTGAAATTCCAAGATGCACCATTGTTTACAATATGAGATCATTTGAACAAATATTTGATAGGACTTTCACAAAAACTCATTTTGAGCACTGAAAAATGGAATGAAATTTTTTATCTTGAATCGATCATGACCAATTTATATGGTCATAAGGTCATCAAATGGTTTGCTGCGTTCTGATTGGACCATGGGCATATCACGCGGATCACGCATCAACCACCGTCGGATGCTTCCGGATCCAATTGCCCAAACCCACCCGAGCCGAAACCCTAGTCTATCCTCATGGACATTTTCCACCCACCCCCCCGCCTTTATTCTTTCTCTCATTCCTTCCTCCCCTGCCTCCATTCTTTCGCTCCAGATCCGCCACCCACCCCGTCACTGCCCCCTCCTTCCCCATCCCGCCGCAGCGAGGAGATCCATTCCCGCTGCCGCTGTCGCCCCCGACCCCTTCTCCCCGATTCAGACCACATCCTCCCACCATAGCTCGCCGCCGGGCCTTCCCCTCCCCTCCTCGTAGATCTAGAGCTGTGAGATCCATCTCTCTCCGACCTCGACCTGCCCCTCCCGCGATTCCCACCGCCGCCACCCCCACCCCAACCCACCACTGTCGACCTCGTCTCCGCCACGCACGCTCTCCCCTCGCATTAATCCCGTAGATCCACTAGTCTAGGCACGGTCACCACTTCACCACCCACGCCGGCGGATTCCGGTGAGTCCATGCAGCGCCCATGGCGCGGACCCTGCAACGGCGGCAGAAGTGACCACGCAACCGCTCCCCTTCCCCCATGGTGCCGCCCAGTCCCTCGTGCTCGGGCCCGACCGTCTGTAACCCAGCCGGCGCTAGGGTTTCGGGCTGGCGGCGGCGGCGGCCACTCCGCTGTTCTCCGACGGGATCCACCGCCCCCACCTCACCTCCGTCTCTCAGCCCGCCTCATCGACATGGCACAACCACGCAACAGGAGAGGGTTTCTGGTCCATCCCTCTTATTTGCCATGATCCTCTCCCTCTTCCTCACCTCGTCTCTTCTACCTTGCAGATCCACCACGCCACGGGCCAGATCGAGCCCCGATGCCATGGTATTCCTCCGCCCGCTCAAGTGCTAGGCCATCAAGGTCAAAGCAGCCGACGCCATCAAGGTCAGCACCCCCTCTCTTCCTGCGATTTCCCATTCTTCCTTCCATTCCCTTGTCTGACTTGTGTGATTCTCTCATGGTGGATGGGTTGGTCTCCTCTGATGCATGGATAGATGGTTTGGTCGCAGGAACAATAGGTCTTCTCTTCTCTTCATCAACCAAAGGTACTGTCTTCTCTCATGGATGGATGGGCGTCCATCAATCTAGTCCATCTATTTACGATGGTATTATGCTGCTGATGATGTTGATGCCATGCTTTTTGTCTTGTCATGCACTAAAATTAATTGGTAGCATTAGATGCAAATTTCCCATCATCCTTTAGCTGCACTAGTCCTATGTATTTTGCAGGCAGATGCATATCTGTAGCTCTTCCTTTCTTTGATAATTCACTCATCTGTAGCAGTCACATATCTGTCCTCGTAACATCTACTTGATCAATGCTGTTTTGTTCTCATATAGAATGTCCATTTGTTGCTGTCTATCTGCTTGCTGCGTGTGCATCCAAGTGTGGGATGTTGTTGGTGATCCTCCATAGATTTACAGTGTTAGTTTTTCCTTCTGTTCTAGTAGACCCGATTGAGCTGGATTGTTTAGCTAGGGTGGGTGCGCACATCAAGTGCCAACTGTCGGTCATCCACCGTGGGTTTGTTTTCTTCACTTCTGCAACAGTACACCAAGTGAATCTTGTGTCCACTTGGAAGTAGACCCAGTTACATCATGAGTGGTGGATCATTGGTCGTTTAAAATGGTTTCTTAAGAGTGCTGACTATTTTTGGCCTTGACCGGCTGGTGTGTGCATCTTATCTTAATTCTTAAAAAATGCAAATTGTTGGCCATCCATGATAGATAGATTTACAGTGCTTGCTAATATGGTCGTACAAGCTACTCCTAGGGTTTTGCTCTACTCCTTCACTGTGCTTTACTTCAGAGTAATTCCTTAGATTGTACAGTGTAATTCTAGAGCTTTAGTTACTATAAATCCTTGGTGTTCCTGTGGTTATTCATTGTTGTCATTCCTTGGTGTTTGCACTGAATTTCCACTGATTTATTCAGTGAATTTTCTCTGATGTGTCTAAAATGTTGTCTTTGTGCCTACTTCATTGCCGTCATTCCTATAGTGTGCTTTTTCAGTTTCATCTTACTGTAATATCGCCCAGTTTTACAGTGTAATTTACTGCATAGTCACTGTAAAAGTTGTAGGTATTACAGTGGAATACCTAAGATTTGTTTAGGGAGTTATACTGTAAATAACCCATTTTATACATTGTATAAACTGCAGGTATTTACAGTGGTATTCCTCTATTTTTTCACTGTATATCCTCAATTTCTATTACAATGTAAAGTCCCACATTTATCATACTCCATGCTTTATCTCTAATTTCCTGGTCTTCTGACATTGTAAATTGCAGCTACATTAACGCCCTTATGTTCTTGTGTTTTTCCAATGCTTTTTAACTCTGTATTTCCTGTTGGTTTACTGTTTTTAACCTGATCTAAACATATTTCAATGTTGCTTTCAGTCTGTTAGAACCTGATGATTCCAGTTTTTTTACTATATTCTTTGATGTTTTTTGCAGACAAATTCATCTAAAAGGTCTCTGTACATCACAAGGGTGAGCACAAGGAGTAGGAGAGTGTTGGCGTTTTGTAAAACCTGATGATCCTGCTTTTGTACATCAGAAGTAGCAGCAGTAGGGGAAGGGGGTCTCCTGATCAAGGAGGCAGAGGAGTAGGGGCGTGCCCTGTCCTGCTCGTGGGGGAGGGGCAGGAGGGGTCTGCTGGGTTATGTAATATTAGTTGGGTTATCTGGGAATTTAATGTATCTTCTCTCTGTTTGTGAATGAAATAGTAATTATGTATGTGATTTAATGTATCTTCTCTCTGTTTGTGAATTTCATGTATGTTTCAGAATTACAATTTCGGTTTCATATGAAATAGTAATTATGTATGTGATTTGAAAATGTGTGCAATGGAAACATGACTCATGCGACCCCACTACTAGGGAAAAGCCTATACATAGAATCTTAGCAGCAGCGCGGCTAAAAAATGAGAGCTGCTGCTAACTAGTAGTAGCGCGTGTTCTATAAACTCGCTGCTGCTAAGGATTTAGCAGTAGCACGGTCGGCTTAAAACGCGCTGCTACAAATATCGACCGGCGGTGTTCACCTAACTCAAAGTAGCAGTAGCGCGGTTCCACGAACCGCGCTACTGCTAAATATGTAGTAGTAGCGCGCTTTTCCCGAGATCGCTGCTACTAAATTTCAAATTGCCTCACTTTTTTGTCCCAGTTAGCAGTAGCACCATACCACAAAGCGCGCTGCTGCTAACTTCTTAGTAGCAGTGCGTTTTAGATCCCGCGCTACTGCTAACCCGCACCAACCCAACACCTTTTCCCACCCATACCTCCCCTCCCCCTCCTTTCTTTTCCTTCCCCCTACCTCCCCTCCCCCTCCTCTCTTCCCTTCCCCCTACCTCCACCACATGCTCCCACTCTCACTCTTCTTCTTCCTCAATACTTCTCCCCCATTACTCTCTCTCTTCTATCCACCTTTCTCTCTCTTCATTACTCCTACATAACTACACCACCTCCATTAATGCATCTCCTTTCTCTTTTTCCTTCCCCCTCCACTAGTTGAAGTTATCTCCTCCCAAATTAGGTAGCTAGGTAGATGTAGGATTTAGTTAAGTGACCTATTTTCCCCCTAACTAGATCTATCTTTGTCAAGAAGAGTTTTGTGCACTTTTGATCTCCCTACAACATCATCTCCACCGTGTGCTCGATCTCGATCGAGATAGAGGTGACGAAAATTTCATGCTGTTGCAAAATGGAAATATGTTTATGTGTGTGTGATATGTTTGTGGAAATTGTGTGTGTGGCATGAGTTGACGCTGCCAAATTGTGCTTTTGAGTTGCCTATGTTTTGCCGAAATGTCGATTTATTTCCGTTTCGGCGAATTCCGGGCAAACTCTAGATCCATATATGTCCTATTTTTAGGGAAGGTCATGCCAAATTTTTTTTATGACTTTGATGCATGCATGCATTTTTATAATCAATTTGTTTACTATTACCGTGCAGAGTTGACGATGGTCAGTGGAACGATGGTGGACAGGTGGTTGCGGTCGGCGGTGCAGGACATGAAAGAAAATAACCGGACATAGGTTTTATGTCCGTGTCGAAAATGCAAAGGAATAGTTTGGCTCGACCCCCATGACGATGGTCGTGTCAAAGCGCACCTGCTCATGACTGGTTTCATGGATGGCTATACTCGATGGATAATTGAAGATGAGGATGACGATGTTGAGGATGCCGACGGGGCAGGCAATGATGACACGGGGCAAGACGAAGAGATGATCGATAATGGCGGTGGGAAGAGGCTGGACATGGCGGCGGAGAAGGGGCCGGACATGGCGGAGGAGAAGGGGACGGACATGGCGGCGGAGAGAACGATATGGACTCCACGCAGCAGAGTTCGTCGGTACTAAGTTCAATTGTGCGGGACCCTCATGTTCAAGCATTGCTTCGCAAGGAGACGAGTACTGAGAGAGCTGCTTCTAGAGAGGAGGCTAAGCTGGAGCAACTGGTGGTAGACTCGAACACTCCATTGTATGATGGTTGCAATCCTAAGGTGACCCGCTTGAGTTTCACGCTCCAACTCCTGAAGACGAAGGGTAAAAACAAATGGACCGACACTAGCCTCGATGAGCATCTCAAGTACCTAAAGGATGTTCTTTCCGCGGGTAATCTATGTCCTACTAGTGTTGATGAGGCCAAGAAGATCGTGTGCCTTCTTGATCTGCCACACGTTAGATACCATGCATGCATCAATGATTGCATAATTTATCGGAAGGAGCACGCGGAAAAAACAAGCTGTCCGGTGTGCAATGCTTCTCGATACAAGAAGGCCGGGAAGAAATGTCCCCAGAAAGTTGTATGGTACTTACCGATCACTCCCCGTCTCCAGAGGTATTTTGTAGATCCCAAGGAAGCTAAGCTAATGGGCTGGCACGTGGAGAGGAAGAAGCCCGACGATGGAGATGATCCGAAGCTGAGACACGTGAAGGATGGAAGCCAGTGGAGAGCGTTGAATAGCTTCTATCAGTATTTTGAATGTGATGCAAGGAACATCGTGCTCGGCGCGTGTACCGATGGCATGAATCCGTTTGGCAACCAGAACACCAACCATAGCACATGGCCCGTGTTTGTATGGATGTACAACCTCCCCCCTGGTTGTGCATGAAATCGAATACATTCACATGAGCATGCTTATTCAAGGGCCGAAACAACCAGGAAATAATATTAATTTGTATCTGGGGCTACTTCAAGAGGAGTTAGACACGTTATGGAAAACACCGGCCAAGACATGGGACGCCAGCAAAGGTGAGTATTTCAACATGAGAGCCGCGCTGATCACGACAGTGTAGGACTATCTCAGTTACGGATATGTGGCAGGCCAGGTGAGCCATGGATATTGCGGATGCACGCGGTGCATGGATGATACGACGTCTCAGCAGCTAACATCAAGGAAATATGGCGGGTCTGGGAAAATCGTGTACATGGGGCATCGAAGATGGATTGAACAGGACGACCCGTGGAGAAACCATGGAGATCTATTCAATGGTCACGCTGAGCATCGAGGACCTCCACGTAAGCAGAGCGGTGCCGAAATCGATGAGCTGTTGAAAAACTGGAAGGAGTGCCCCGCGCCGGGAAAGACGATGAGAAAGGCGCCGGAGCCGCTGCTGAAGGTATGGAAGACGAGGTCTGTGTTCTGGGACTTGGAGTACTGGCACAAACTCGATACACCTCATTGCCTTGATCAAATGCATATCTGTAAGAATGTCCTTGAGAGCTTGCTCGCAACACTGATGAACATGCCGGATAAGACCAAGGATGGGCCGAAGGCAAGAAAAGACTTGCAAGATTTGAAAATCAGGGAAGATCTGCACATGCCGCCCCGTAAAATGTCAGACGAGACAGAGATGGAGACAGAGGCACGGGAGAAGAAGGGCAAGAAAATAAAGAAAGAGGATTATTGCCCCCCTTCTTGCTTCACCTTAAGTCAGGCTGAGATCAATCAATTCTTTAAGTGCCTTACCGGCGTCAAAGTTAGTTCCGGTTACTGTGGCAAGATAAGCAGATATCTAGACACGGACAAGAAAAGGTTCAGCAGGATGAAGTCTCACGAATGTCATGTGATGATGACGCAGATACTACCTGTTGCCCTTAGAGGGATAATGGACAAGCACGTCCGTGACACGCTTATTGGTCTCTGCAACTTTTTCGACGTCATCTCTCAGAAGTCGATCAGTGTGAAGCAGCTCCAAAGGCTACAGGAAGAGATCATTGTGATACTGAATGAGCTTGAGATGTACTTCCCGCCCGCGTTCTTCGACGTGATGGTGCATCTGTGTGTCCATATTGTGGATGACATAATAGACCTGGGGCCGTCATTCCTGCACAACATGATGCCGTTTGAGAGGATGAATGGGATCATCAAAGGATTCGTTCGTAACATGTCCCGTCTGGATGGAAGCATCGTCCAGGGCTATTTGGCACAAGAGTGCATCTCTTTCTGTGAGAACTTTCTATATGGCGCAGACCAGCCGCCTGGTGTTAGTGTTGGTTTGCCCGTTAACAAGCACGATGGGAGGCTCGAAGGAGATGGTCACTGCAAAGGTCGCAGGGAACTGCACGTGGCTTACTCAGATCGACGTAGCGACTTTGACAGAGCAAACTTGGTAGTGCTACAACACCTAGACGAGGTAGATCCTTTCGTGGCACTGCACAAAGAAATTAAAGCAAAGAAGTATCGTGACCGGGGGGTATGCAGGACAGAGGCCGAAGTTACTAGAGAGCACAACTCCACTTTCCTGCATTGGTTCAAAGAGCATATTATTGCTAATCCCCCGGAGGAGGGCTCTAAGGACGGATTGCTCATATACGCCTTAGCACACGGCCCCTCGCCCAACCTCGTAACCTATCAGGCATATGATATCAACGGATAGACGTTCTACATGGAGGCCAAAGATATGGACAGTGATGATCAGAACTCAGGGGTGATGATGGAATGCATGACCGGCAGCGACAACGGCACAACTGAATGATTTTATGGAAGGGTCGAGGAGATCTGGGAGCTTGACTACTCTGGACTGCACAACACGATGATGCTTCGTGTCAGATGGGCTAAGAATGTCGAAAGAGAAAGCCGGATGTTCACTACCATGACTATACCCGACGCCAAGATCGCTACCGTGAACGCTATCGCAAAAAATGAGCCATGGGTACACGCTAAGCACGTGACACAATGCTTCTTCATAACTGACCCGCGCAATCCCACCCGTGTTGTCGTGAGGAGAGGCAAAAGGAACATCATTGGAATGGATGGAGTCGCCAACGAGGAAGACTATGATCAGTACGGCAACCCAATGAGGGAAGATGACGACGATGATGAAGTATACGTCAAAAGAAGAATCAATACTACATTACCTAAGAAAAATCGTACTCCATGGAAAAGGCAAAGTCACAATGAGGGGCTCAATTATTCTTTGACGAACAAGAAGGGAAAGAAGCTGACTCAAAAACGAAAACGTCAGCACTGAGGAAACGTATGTTATGGGTCCAATGATGTGTAATATATATATATATATATATATATATATATATATATATATGTGTGTGTGTGTGTGTGTGTGTGTGTGTGTGTGTTCCTATTTTGTATACACACTTAGCCATTATTATGCATGGGTCCAATGATGTGTAATATATATGTTCCTATTTTGCATACATATTTAACCGTCAAATGATGCAATATATATCGCCCTCCCTTCGTTCACTGCCCTCGGGAAATAAAAGTGGGATAAAATAAAGGAAAAGAAAAAGGAAAACTGGCAGTAGCGACGGTAGTAGCAGCGCGTTTTGCATAAACCGCTGCAGCTACTGAATTTAGTAGTAGCGCATTTTTCCTAAACCGCTACAGCTACTGATGTTAGTAGCAGCGCGTTTTGACATAACGCGCTACTGCTACGTCCACTTAACCCAAAATTCTCACTCGCCCTGCTTCATCCCGCCATTTCCCCCCAAATCCCCACTCTCTCTCCCCCGTCGCACCGCCGCGCCCGACCCGGCCCCGGCGCTCGCCCCCGACTCCGCCGGCGCCGGCGCTAGCCCCCGACCCCAGCGCTCGCCCCCGTCCCGGCCCTCGACCCCGACCCCGATACCGGCGCTATCCCCGACCCCGCCGCTCACCCCCGACCCGGCCGGCCCTCGCCCCTGACTCCGGCGCCGGCGCTCGCCCCCGACCCCGGCGCGCTCGCCCCCGACCCGTCGGCCCTCGCCTCCCTCCTCTCCCCTGCCGGCCGTCATCGGGCCTGCCTCCTCGCCCCTGCATTCTCTGTAAACCCTCCTCTCTCTACTAGGGTTCTTCGATTATGTTAATTAATTAGGTTATCTATTTAGTTATGAATTTAGCTAGGTTTCAAAATTAGCTGAATTTATATGCAAATTTGAACTGGACATGTGATATGTGCATATGTCATGTTTTGGACATGTCATGTTTGGAAAATGATCCGAGTGGCCTATGTTACGCCGGAATGTTGATTCATTTCCATTCCGGTGAATTTCAGGCGCTCGATATGTCCATTTTTTAGCAAAGGTCATGTCGAAATTTCCCGTGAATAAAGGCATGATTTGTGCTACATAGTTGGCATATCGAGTGCTGGCACATAGATTTCTTTTTATGTCATTTCTCATTTATTCATACTTTTAGAAATAAATGAGGCCACTTAATCATAGGAAACATGTCGAACAACGAAGAAACTGGGACTTCTGACCAAGATGCACACGAGATGGATTATGAGGGTGAACAAGAGTACCTCGACTATTTGACTGCTAAGCAAGGTTTGAAGGTCGGCCTCGATGATGGTACTGACGCCGACATCGACACCGACGGCGTCGGCACCGATGGCGGCACCGAGACCGGTGGGGAAGGTACCGGCGGGGAAGGTACCGGCCCCGATGCCGCTACCGAAAAGAGGAAGCATAAGAAGCAGAGGATACGAAAACCTAACAAACTAGGGATTGGACGACTTGTGATCACAAAGATGGCACCTGGCAAGTTTGAGCCATTAGAGCCGGAAGAACCTCGCAAGTGCTATGGGAACCAAGTAGGATGCATCCTACGGGAATGCGCGAGCATCAACGACGATGACTTAAGGAGTAAAGAACATTTGATGCAGTTGCTCCTATCGAAGTTGCACAAGAGATTCAAGTTCCCCGACCGGGATGATATCATAGAACAACCATGGGATGATCCGAAGATGAAAAAGATTAACAATCATGCCATGGGCATGTTCAGCAATGATTTGAGGTGTCTTTTCCCCGCAGCAACAGGCGCGCCGTCCTTATCGTTCTTTACCCGCAAGTCTCCCACACCGTGTATTTTGACCCTTCCAGAGACTACGAGAAAAAGGACTACACCCACATAATGAATATTCTAGATGATGCTCTCCAAGGCTTCAGCTTTAGAGGTGGCCACATGCATATCAAGAAACAAAGGAACAAGAAGATGGGTTTCGCGCATAAAACTAACTTCTCCTGCATCCATGTCCCAAAACCAAGCAAGAAGGATGGATTCTACATCGTCCATCTCATGATTCAGTTGAACAAGGATCACCAAAAGCTTCGCATTAACAGCAGAAATGATGACCATATCCACAAGTGGCTAGAATCTCATGGAGAAGCGAATTATAAACTTAGAGATGACTTCTTTCGCATCCAAAGCGACATTGCGATGATCATCATGAAAGAAGTCGTCGATGAGAAGGGGATGTTCCACCACGGCCCTATATCGCGAGCTGACGTCCGAACTCGCATAGGCATGCAACGTCTAGACCTCAACCCGTTCAAGAAGCTAGGGTTCGTCCTCGATGATATGGAAGGATGGAACTTCTAGTGATTTATGATGCCGATGATGATGATATGTGTCGGTTGAACTTGTATACTTTTTGTAGCGATGAAACTTTGTGATGTCCATGGTCCCTGCCGAACTTGTGTAATGCTACTTTGTTAGTTTGCGTACGATGACCTGCGTACCTCTAGTTAATTAATTTCCGTACTATATATGTTGCATCTAGTTGCTAACCCTTTGTTTTTCGGTGTTGCTCTAGTATATTTTGTTGCATATATATGATTGTACATCCTCTTCATGAACATGCATCTCTAACAGGTACCTAGTTTCTTGATGGCGAGATGGAAATGCTATGTCGTGTACAAAGGGAAGGTTCCGGGGGTGTACAACGAGGGGCATGAGTGTCAGGCGCAAGTGAATGGGTTCACGGGCGCCAGCCATAAAGGCTTCAAAAGAAGACAAGAAGGAGAAGCTAGTTACTTGAGGTTCACGCTAGCGCGAGAGAGGACTCATAACTGCCACCTCATGTACTGCATAGTTCCTCTCTCACTCATAGTGATAGCACTTCTTGCGTATACCTTTGTTTAGATGGATGACGTTGTTGTAGTTGCAAGTATTCGAGACTTGCATGTATCGCTATTTTCGAGATGATGACAAGATATCACTTTGTGTTGGATGATGATTATGATGAGACTATTTGTATGTACATGCTATGATTACATTTGTGGTCTCGCAGGCATTTGTATGTGTATCATGATGACATTTCTATGTGCTAAAGATTCTTCTACAAAGCCTGTTCAAATACAAAACAAATATGCCAAGAAAAACTAATTAAATTAGCAGTAGCGGGTGTATAAAAGTTAGCAGCAGCGCCTCAATAGCAGTAGCGCGTCCAGCCAAAGAGCGCTAGCGCTACTAGCAGTAGCGAGCTTCCTCTAACCGCGCTGCTGCTACACTTGTGTAGCAGTAGCGCGGGTGAGCACGCGCTACTGCTATGAGTTAGCTGTAGCGCCTTATTAGTAGCGCGTGTACCCACGCTACTGATACATCTAAAACCCGCGCTGCTGCTAGCCTTTTCCCTAGTAGTGCCCACTTATCAAAATAATTTGAGCACATTTGAAATTTCTGACGTGTGGGACCAGTGTATGATATTATGATATTTGGGACAAATGTAAAACAGTGGAGAATAAAATGGCAAAAAAGAAAAGATCATATGCTGTAAAAGGCCGCATCTTGAAATAAAAAGGCCGAATTGCTGGGCCAGGCCCATGTAGCTAGCAAAAATTAATAGGAAAAATAAATATTAAAAAGGCTGTATTGTTGGGCTAGGCCCATGTAGAAAACCGAATTGGACCGGGCTGAATCTTGTGCCACATCAGCTTGCCATGCTGGATGCCTACATGGACTGGGGAGGTTGCTAGTGACCAAAACGCCACAGTAGACATAGTTTGCACATAAACGTCCACGACCATTCCAGAAGAAAGGTCGCTATATTTAGTTTACGACGGCCAGCTCTTGACCTTATGTTTTTGGTCACAAAAAGGTCACAAATTGAAAACAGTGACCAATCAGTGACCAATAGTGGTGGTCACAAGTTGACATATTTCTTGTAGTGCCCCTTCTAACCCCAACCCCAGCAGATAGACACCCAGTTCCCGTTGACACATCACCGTCTCCACCACAAAGCACCCAAACATGAGCAGTTAGTAAGGCAACTGCAGTGCCCAAAGCACGAGGACCACCACTCCGAACCCCAAGTCAATGCTTAAAGCAGAAGAAGAATTGTTCTCAGGTCAGGTTCCGTAGCTATGGTTCATACTACTTTGTTCTTGCATCACTGTATTTACAAATACCAACTAATTTCAAATTTGAAGGATGCAACTGAAACTCCAATGGCGCAACAGGTATGTTTTAAACCTGTTTCTTCAACATGTTTGGCTATTTGCTGTTGTAACTTGCTCTATGTTGATTTCAGTTTCAATTGAATAAACAGTTATGTTCTCATGCCATGCACATTACAAGGGTTGTTATTGTTGTGTAGTTTCCCACACTTATATTCTGTCTATGCTGCTTTGTCTTAAATAGATATGATTTGAACTATATCGATCTTGATTCGGCAACATAAACTAGAATGATATAGACCATACAGTGACCATACTACATACATATATGTTTGTTTCATGCTGATATCCTGTCCACCTTACTACTGAACTAGTTTACGAAAATGAGTTTCATATACTACATTGTAAACCTGTGATGTGTTTGTTTGTTTCTCTTTTAGAACGCGGATAAAATATTGGAGAAGAGTAACCCGTTATGCAATAGTAAAGGAAGTAATGTAGATAAGGTTCAAGATAATGAGACATCCCTGTTGGTCTCCAAGAAACCTAATAAAAACTATATTGAAGACACTGAGACAACCCCAAAGTCTTGTCTTGATGTAGTTTTCGAGTTACTGGCTACTACTGCTGGCACCAGCTCTTTGAACTCGTTGCCTGAATTAGTTTAGCTTCTTGAGTCTCAACTTCAAGTTGAAAGACATCGATCAGATGTTATGCGATAGGAAGCCGAAGGACTGAGGAAGTCCCTGCAGAATTCAGATGCATACTTTCTGGTGCAACAGCAAGTGCTGGAGGACTTAAGCGCCAAACAAGAGAAAGTTAATAAGCTTGCTAAGCATCTTACCAGCATTATGGGTACCTAGGATATTGTTTCATGAACTCTTCTGAAGCGGTTTCAATTCTGGACTTGTTTTGCTGCGGCGTTTATATGCTGTTGTGTTCCCTATATTTGCAATGGTGGCAAACTTTGATGCCCAGTGGATGTAATATGTTTAATAGTCGTGATAGCCTGGAGTAAGTTGCTTGCTTATTTATTTCCTTATTGTCTTGTTTATTTCTTTGCTTGTAGTCAGTGTAGTTCTTTTTCCGCGGTTTGCTAGTGGCCGCAATAACCTGTTTTTTAAAACTAGGCCACAGTAACCATGGGCTACATATTTACTGTAGTTACCATTTCCCTCCTACGGGCCGTAGAAACAATGGGCCTTCTACGTGTCGTAGACACAATGGGCCTTCTACGGGCCGTACCATCAATGGGCCTTGTACGGGCCGTATGATTGGTCGGCCAAACATGGGCCAATAACGGACCGCATTATGGCCGTAAACGGGCTAGTGTTGGAATCGTTTGTTCATGGGCCGACTGAGGGAGTCCTGGATTAGGGGGTGTCTGGATGGCCGGACTATCACCGTTGGCCAGACTCCCAGACTATGAAGATACAAGATTGAAGACTCCGTCCCATGTCCGGATGGGCCTTTCCTTGGCGTGGAAGGCAAGCTTGGCGATACGGATATGTAGATCTCCTACCATTGTAACCGACTCTGTGTAACCCTAACCCTCTTCGGTGTCTATATAAACCGGAGGGTTTTAGTCCGTAGGACGAACAACAATCATACCATAGGCTAGCTTCTAGGGTTTAGCCTCTCTGATCTTGTGGTAGTTCTACTCTTGTACTACCCATATCATCAAATTTAATCAAGCAGGAGTAGGGTTTTACCTCCGTCGAGAGGGGCCGAACCTGGGTAAAAACATCGTGTCCCTTGTCTCCTGTTACCATCCGCCTAGACGCACAGTTCGGGACCCCCTACCCGAGATCCGCCGGTTTTGACACTGACATTGGTGCTTTCATTGAGAGTTCCTCTGTGTCGTCACCTTTAGGCCCGATGGCTCCTTCGATCATCAACAACGACACGGTCCAGGGTGAGACTTTTCTCTCCGGACAGATCTTTGTATTCGGCGGCTTTGCACTGCGAGCCAATTCACTTGTCCATCTGGAGCAGATTGAAAGCTACGCCCCTGGCCATCAGGTCAGATTTGGAAGTTTGAACTATACGGCTGACGTCCGCGGAGACTTGATCTTCGACGGGTTCGAGCCACAGCCAAGCGCGCCGCACTGTCTCGATGGGCATGATCTAGCTCTGCTGCTGGACAGTGCCCTGGAGGCCGCACAAGTGTCTGCTCCAACCCTTAGCTTGGAGCCGACTGCGCCGATCGAGGATGGGTGGCTGGACACCGCCTCGGGGGCTGCTACCTCTACGGCGATAGAGACGAATACCAACCCTGTCCTTTGTGAAGCTCGTGACTCCAAGGTGCCGGACTCCTCTCCGGACTCCAAACCTTCCGCTCCCCTGCCAATTGAAACTGATTATGGTCAGGACGGTTGGGCGCCGCTCCCCTTCCGATTGGGCGCCGATCATGGAGTTCACCGATGCGGACATCTTTTAGCACTCGCCCTTTGGCGACATCCTGAATTTGCTAAAGTGTCTCTCTTTATCAGGAGAGCCCTGGCCGGATTATGGTAAGGACGGTTGGGATGCAGACGACGAAGAAATTCAAAGCCCACCCACCACCCACTTTGTATCCACTGTCGATGACTTAACCGACATGCTAGACTTCGACTCCGAAGACATCGACGGTATGGACGACGACGCAGGAGACGACCAAGAACCAGCGCCTACAGGGCACTGGAAGGCCACCTCGTCATACGACATTTACATGGTGGACATCCCAAAGGATGGGAATGGCGATGGAACAATGGAGGACGACCCCTCCAAGAAATAGCCTAAGCGCCAGCGTCAGCGGCGCCGCTCTAAATCCCGCCACAGCAAACATGGAGATTCTGGCACCGGAGACAATAACACCCCGGACAGTGCCGAAGACAAGCCCGTCTAGCAGGATTCGGCGCAGGAGGATGGAGAAGCCAGCCCTCATGAGAGAGCGGTAGACAGAGAGGTAGAGGACGATAATTATATGCCTCCCTCCGAAGACGACGCAAGCCTCGACGACGACGAATTTGTCATGCCTGAGGATCCCGTCGAACAAGAGCGTTTCAAGCGCAGGCTTATGGCCACGGCAAGCAGCCTCAAGAAAAAGCAGCAACAGCTTAGAGCTGCCCAAGACTTGCTAGCCGACAGATGGACTGAAGTCCTTGCGGCCGAAGAGTACGAACTCGAACGCCCCTCCAAGAGCTACCCAAAACGCAGGCTGCTACCCCAATTAGAGGAGGAAGCACCCAGACCTACATCACCAGCGCATGACGCGGCCGACCGGCCACCCCGTGGCCATGACAGAGAGACCTCTAGGCCCTCCGCTAAAGCCGCACCCCGGCGTCGCTCGAAAAGTACAAAGCCACGGGGGAATGTGCCAGACTTGCGAGACATGTTGGTGGACAAGGCAAGGCAAACAAGATCGATCTACGGATCGCGTGGGCACCCCACGATACATGATGATAACCGTCACGCCGGATATGGCAATTCCGGCCAGGCCGAACATAGTAGACAAAGCTCATTTGAGTTGCGTCGTGATATAGCCCAATATAGAGGCGCCGCACACCCACTATGCTTCACAGACGAAGTGATGGATCATCAAATCCCTGAGGGTTTCAAACCCGTAAACATTGAATCATACGATGGCACAACAGATCCGGCGGTCTGGATCGAGGACTATCTCCTCCATATCCACATGGCCCGCGGTGATGATCTACACGCCATCAAATACCTCCCACTCAAGCTTAAAGGACCAGCGCGGCATTGGCTTAAAAGTTTGCCAGCAGAGTCAATCAGTTGTTGGGAAGACCTGGAAGCCGCATTCCTCGACAACTTTCAGGGCACTTATGTGCGACCACCAGACGCCGATGACCTAAGCCACATAATTCAGCAGCCAGAAGAATCGGCCAGACAATTCTGGACACGATTCCTAACCAAGAAAAATCAAATCGTCGACTGTCCGGATGCAAAGGCCCTTGCAGCCTTCAAACACAACATCCGCGACGAGTGGCTTGCCCGGCACCTAGGACAGGAAAAGCCGAAATCCATGGCAGCCCTCACAACACTCATGACCCACTTCTGTGCGGGAGAGGATAGCTGCCTAGCTCGTAGTAACAACATGACCAAGAGCCCTGGTAATTCGGATACCAAGGACACCAACGGCAGGTCGCGTCGCAACAAGCACAAGCGCCGCATTAATGGCGACAATACTGAGGATACGGTAGTCAATGCCGAGAGGCTCTAGACCCTGTCAGCGGAAAAAGCCATTCAAAAGAAATACACCGGGCCCGTCCAATTTGGACCGAATACTCGATCGCTCGTGCTAGATACACGGCACCCCCGAAAAGCCAGCCAATCACACCAACAGGGATTGTTGGGTGTTCAAGCAGGCAGGCAAGTTAACTGCTGAAAATAATGACAAAGGGCTGCATTCCGATGACGAGGAGGAGACCAGGCCGCCGAACAATAGAGGACAGAAGGGTTTCCCCCCACAAGTGCAGACGGTGAACATGATATACGCAACCCACATACCCAAAAGGGAGCAGAAGCATGCACTCAGGGACATATATGCGATGGAGCCAGTCGCCCCAAAGTTCAATCCTTGGTCCTCCTGCCCGACCACTTTTGATCGAAGGGACCACCCCACTAGCATCCGCCATGGCGGATTCACCGCATTGGTTCTAGACCCAATCGTCAACGGATTTCACCTCACTAGAGTTCTGATGGACGGCGGCAGCAGCCTGAACCTGCTTTATCAGGATACAGTGCGCAAGATGGGCATAGACCCCTCAAGGATTAAACCCACAAAGACGACCTTCAAAGGCGTCATACCAGGTGTAGAGGCCAATTGTACAGGCTCAGTTACACTTGAAGTGGTCTTCGGATCCCCGGATAACTTCCGAAGCGAGGAGTTAATCTTCGACATAGTCCCGTTCCACAGTGGCTATCATGCACTGCTCAGACGAACCGCATTTGCAAAGTTCAATGCGGTGCCGCACTACGCATACCTCAAGATCAAGATGCCAGGCCCTCGAGGAGTCATTACGGTCAATGGAAACACCGAATGCTCTCTCCAAACAGAGGAGCATACAGCGGCTCTCGCGGCGGAAGTACAAAGCAGCCTCTTAAGGCAATTCTCGAGTTCGGCTGTTAAGCGGCCGGACACCGTCAAGCACGCCCGGAGTAGCCTACAACAAGACCGCCAGGCACGTTCCGAGCACGCGTAGCAATGCGTCCCCAACCCCAGCCCTCGCGAAATCGCGAGACCAGTACCAAGCGTACATAACTACGCTCTGGAGATACCATGGGCATAGGGGTAGGGGCACGACCACGGCATGCCCGGAGAGCGGCTCAACCGCACTAGGGGCTCCCAATTGTGTCATTCTTTTTTTCTCTTATTCGCAGGACTCCATTTTCCAGAAGCCCTGTCCGGCAGTAGAATTGCCGAACTCACGATCCAACAGCCAGGGAAGCAGGAAAGCCACGTTGAGTGTCCAGGTGGTCTCTATTACGAGCAGTATACCTGTTTTACATACCACCCCGCAGCCTACCCCTGGAGGGGGACATGTTAAATAGTCCCATCCCTTGCGTATCGCACTATTTGTATCGTTCTGCTTTCATTGCAGTATTTTTTTGAATAAGCAATGCATCGCTTTTTACCTATTATTGCATTCCTTTTTTATCCATATATGTTCACTTATGACATGTTGCATCCGTACGCTTTGGTACGGCCAAATACACCAGGGGCTTAAGTTCCCCAAAACATGGTGTGATAAGTCCAAACACTTTCACAAGTGCGGCACCTCGAACTTATAGCATTATATGCATCGGCTCCGAATCATGTCTTGGGTCAATAGTTGGGTTTGCCCGGCTCCCATGTTTTGGTACCTTACGTTCCGTTATATCGGCTAAGGTAGCGCTGGGAGAACCACTGCGATTGTGCCCCAGTTGAGCTGGGTTGAGCACCTCAGTGGAGAAAGCTAAAACTGACCGTCATGATAGGGTGAGAGCCAGTCGCTGTTCGATAGGTTTTTTCGAGTCCCTAAAGACTTATGCCGCTTAGAGCGAGGAGTCGGCTTTGTCCGGCCCAGGCGTGGGTAGCGCCCCGAATTCGGTCTTCCGAACACTAGGGGCTTCGCTGAAATTTAAAATTATAGAATTCTATGGCTAAGTGGGAGTGTTCAAGCATTATAAGTCCGGTTGCCTCGTTCGTTGTGTTGAGCGCCTCCCTCGAAGGACCCAAAAATGGGAACAAGAGCACTCAAGTTTATCCCGAACACCCAAGCACTCGTGGCGTGGGGGCTGAAGCCAACGACTTGCCATCTCTCAAATTTGATAAACGGCCGCACAGAAGGTAATATTTTAAATTAACAAGCGTTGCTTAGCGCATATGAACAAAGTTTTCAGCGCACAGGATAACAAATGCGAGTCTACTCAAAAATTACATCTTTGGAGCACTCACCCGCTATAAGGCGGGCACCCTTCTCGGGCGAGCGATACTCCTTGCCCGGCGGTGGCGCGTCCGTCACAAGCTTCTCGGCGTCCATCTTGCCCCAGTGCACTTTAGCGCGGGCAAGGGCCCGACGGGCACCTTCAATGCAGACGGAACACTTGATGACTTCAATCCATGGACAGGCATCCACCAGCCGCCGCACCAGACCGAAGTAGCTCCCAGGCATGGCTTCTTTAGGCCACAGCTGAACTATGAGGCCCTTCATGGCCTGTTCGGCCACCTTGTGGAGCTCGACCAGCTGCTTCAGCTGGTCGCTCAGGGGCACCGGATGTCCGGCCTCAGCATATTGTGACCAGAACACCTTTTCCGTCGAGCTCCCCTCCTCGGCTCGGTAGAACGCGGCAGCATCGGACACACTATGGGGCAGATCTGTGAATGCTCCTGGAGAACTCCGAATTCGGGTAAGTAACAGATAATTCACTTTTACATTCTTGCTTTGCATGAAGAATGCCTTACCCGCCGCTATCTTTTTTATCGCCGCAATCTCCTGGAGGGCCTTCTGGGCTTCGGCCTTAGCAGCTTTGGCACTCTCAAGAGCCAAGGCGAGCTCGGACTCTGGAGTCTTCGAGTCACACTCCAAACTCTCGTGTTTTTCCACGAAAGCTTGGAGCTCTTGCCGCACCTCCGCCACCCGTGCCTCCTGCTTCTCTCGCTCGGTGCACTCCACGGCCGCACTTTTTTTGGCCTTGGACACCGCCTCCTTCAGGGTCGCCACCTCGTTTGTGGCCCCTGCAATACTCACGTTATTCCTGTCATTTTTTTGCAACCAAATCCTTTCTATAAGGTATTACTTTAATAAGCTATTACTTACCTTCCTTGTCCTCGAGATGCTTCTTGGCACGGCCGAGCTCGTTCTCGGACCGCTCGAGGCTCTGCTTCAATACATTGACCTCCGCAGTCAGTGCGGCAGAGGTCAGCAGCGCAGCCTGCATTCCCATATTGACATGCTTATGTTAGACTCCTGCGTATATCTTTTTAGATCCTCAGTTCGGCTTTTATTTCCGAACACCAAATTGAGCATTAGGGGCTACTGTCTATGCGGTACTATTTTTACATATCTTAATTATGTACCTCAAAGCCTGTTAGAAGGCTAGTACAGGCTTCAGTCAGCCTGCTCTTGGCGGACTGAACTTTCTGGATCACCGCACTCATAACAGTGCGGTGCTCCTCGTCGATGGAGGCGCCGTTATGCGCCTCCAGCAAGTTATCTGGTGCCTCCAGTTGGACGGAGGCCACCGGCGTCGCACTCTTGCCCTTCTTACGAAGGGCCCGCCTGCCGGACTTTGGAACCACTGTAGGTTCCGGTACGGATTCCGGCACAGGGCCGGACTTAGAGCCCTCTGGGGTTTCGCCCTCTTTGCGCCCGGAGTCCGGGAGGACGCCTTGCGGCACCTCCAGGACCACCTCCTCCTGGTCGGACCCCTTTTGGGACTCCACCGCGGCATCGTCTGCATCACGGGGGGGGGGGGGGGGGGAGGCGGTCAGAAGTGAAGTGCTATCCACATCCGACGAATCCAGGGAGCCGCTCGACGAAGCGGGGAGCTCGTAATTGGGCGGGCTACATGGTTTTATTCGGCGTTAGAAGACACTACACGACAAAGGAAAAATCATGAGTTATTCTGGAATCCGGACACTTACGATCTCGCCAGGGGCTTGGCCCTCGAGGGCCAATCCTCTTCGCCGTTGTCGGCGTTGGTGGAAAAGTCCGGAGGAAGCGTCCTTCCATTCTTGGACCCTCCGGCCTCCCCAGTTGGGGAGGCCTTCCTTTTCTTCTCTCCCCCCGCTGGGGGAGAAGCCTCTTTTTCCTCCTCCCCGTCTTCACGGGAGGAGTCTGCCTTGGAGTCGTCGGACGATGAGTCTGACAACACCTGGCGCCGGGAACTCCTTCAAGTTCCCATGGGCTTCTTCTTGGCCTTCTTCTCCGGCACCACGTAAGGCGCCGAAACCAGCAGCCCCGTCAATTGGGCGTCCGCTGGGTCTTCTGGTAAGGGAGCCGGATAGTTAACCTGCCCGGACTTCTTTTGCCAGGCCTGTCAAAGGTAGGGGAGTTTGGATCCCGCATAGAGTCAAACTATGAACAATAAGCGTCCTGTAAAGGGTAAAATAGCTTACCTCGCCGGCTTGACGCTGCGAGCTGAATCCGCGATCTTCGGTAGCGGATGCGGGAGCCTCGGCGCCCTTGAACAGCACCTTCCAGGCGTCTTCGTACATAGTGTCGAAGAGCCTGCTCAAGGTCTGGTGCTGTGCTGGATCAAACTCCCACAAGTTGAAAGCCCGTTGTTGGCACGGGAGGATCCGGCGGATGAGCATGACCTGGACTGCGTTGACGAGCTTGATCTTCTTGTTCACAAGGTTTTGGACGCAGGTTTGGAGTCCGGTCAGCTCTTCCAAATCACCCCATGTCTGGCCCTTCTCTTTCCAGGAGGTGAGACATGTGGGGATGCCAGATCTGAATTCGGGGGCCGCTGCCCATTCAGGGTCACGCGGCTCAGTGATGTAGAACCACCCCGATTGCCGCCCTTTGATGGTTTCCACGAAGGAGCCCTCGAGCCATATGACATTGGGCATCATGCCCACCATGGCGCCTCCGCACTCCATCTGCTGGCCGCCCACTACTTTTGGCTTAACATTGAAGGTCTTCAGCCATAAGCCAAAGTGGGGTTTGATGCGGAGGAAGGCCTTGCACACAACGATAAACGCTGAGATGTTGAGGATGAAATTTGGGGCCAGATCGTGGAAATCTAGGCCGTAATAGAACATGAGTCCCCGGACAAATGGATGGAGTGGGAAGCCCAGTCCGCGGAGGAAATGGGGAAGGAACATCACCCTCTCATGGGGCCTGGGCATGGGGACGAGCTGCCCCTCGTGTGGAAGCCGGTGCGCAATGTCGTTGTGCAGGTATCCAGCTTTCCTCAACTTTTTGATGTGCCCCTCCGTGACGGAGGAGGCCATCCACTTGCCTCCCGCTCCGAACATGGCTGGGGAAGGTTGAGGCGAGATGTGCAGACTTGGGCGCTGGAGCTCGAGTACGCGGAAATGGATAAGCAAAGGAGGAAGAAGGCGTAGGTAAAAAGGTGGATCCTTATCCCCTTATATGGACGGACGAAACTATGCGTCCCCACCGGCCTGGTAAAACTCGCTTGTCTCCCAAGCGCCATAATCAATGGCGCGGTTGGGCTACCCATGCCCGTATTAATGAGAATCCCGGAATAA
This sequence comes from Triticum timopheevii, assembly GCA_963921465.1. NCBI lineage: Eukaryota > Viridiplantae > Streptophyta > Magnoliopsida > Poales > Poaceae > Triticum > Triticum timopheevii. The sequence goes on along the minus strand of OY997264.1, from coordinate 574,877,804 downwards.
GGGGACACGATCTCTGCTTTGACAAGACGTGCCAAGGAAACCGCTTCGCTAAACGCGCTGAGGTGGAACAGTAAAAACAATTCGAATAAAGGCTTGGCCGTGGTGTGATGTCACGCCACAGAATACGTCAGCGGATTGAACTTGTGTAAATATTATTCTCTCTACGGTGGTATGTGGAACTTATTTTGCAGAGCCGGACACTATCCTTGTGTTCAAAATCTTCTATGAAGTATTCGGAGGAGGAACCCGCCTTGCAATGCCGAAGACAATATGCGTGCCGGACTCGTCGTCATTGAAGCCTAGTTCAGGGGCTACTGAGGGAGTCCTGGATTAGGGGGTGTCCGGATGGCCGGACTATCACCGTTAGCCGGACTCCTAGACTATGAAGATACAAGATTGAAGACTCCGTCCTGTGTCCGGATGGGACTTTCCTTGGCGTGGAAGGCAAGCTTGGAGATACGGATATGTAGATCTCCTACCATTGTAACTGACTCTGTGTAACCCTAACCCTCTTCGTTGCCTATATAAACCGGAGGATTTTAGTCTGTAGGACGAACAACAATCATACCATAGGCTAGCTTCTAGGGTTTAGCCTCTCTGATCTCATGGTAGATCTACTCTTGTACTACCCATATCATCAATATTAATCAAGCAGGAGTAGGGTTTCACCTCCGTCGAGAGGGCCCGAACCTGGGTAAAAACATCGTGTCCCTTGTCTCCTGTTACCATCCGCCTAGACGCACAGTTCGGGACCCCCTACCCGAGATCCGCCAGTTTTGACACCGACACCGACCATAACGGGCCATCATTAACCGGCCGTATTTGATGACGCTATGAAAGCGGCCCAACGTATTAACGGGCCACAAAACGGGCCGACTATAATCTCGGGCTGAATTTAGCCCACAAGCAGAAAATTACAGTAACTGGCCGTAAGTAAATGAATGCTGGAAACGGCCCAACGGAATAACGGGCCATTAATGGGTATAAAGTGATACACTGCTCATTACGAGCCAGTTTCACCACTAGCCATTAATGGGTATAAAGTGATACACTGTTCACTGCAGGCCAGTTTCACCACGGGCTGTTAATGGGCCAAGAGTTACAAAGGGCCTCATATGGGCCGAAAGACGTCATGGGCCATACATGGGCCAGAAGTGAAAATGGGCTGGAATCATATTGGATGGCCCAGATGACGCTACTGGGCCTAATTCGGATAGGGCGTAATGGGCCTTGGGTTAGTGGGCTGTAAATGGGCTATATGCGAACAGGCCGTTAACAGGCTTTCCATGGGCCGGCCCGCCACCTTTTGACCAAGTCAAACGGGCCGGCCTTTTCACAAGAATGGGTCTCTATTGGGCCGTGCCACGTGTCGACATATCATAGGCGCCTTCTGTCCAATGAGTGGATGTCATCTGTCCCAACGATGTCCAACACGTGTTTCTTCCAGCCAATTATGATTTTACACGTGGAAAATCCCCATTGGTCAGGGCTGTTAACGGGTTATCAGATTCAAAACCCGACCCGATAGCTTAACTGCATTCCGTTACGGTGGATGCCACGGGACGGTCACCCTTGATGAAAGCACTTCTGTGACGCGCGATTTATTGTCATGGAAGTGGACACTTCCGTGATGATAATTTTGGTAATGTCATGGAACACTTCTATGACACCACAGGTATGACTATCTTGATTCTGTCATAAAATCGTCATGGATGTACATGCATGACAAAAAACGCGACCTACTGTGACAAACACGTATCATCACGGAAGTGTATTTTTTTGTAGTGTGTATGTCCCTCTTCCTCTCGTTTGACGATGAGCACAACACTAACTACTTGGTTAGTTGCCGAAATATATAATATAATGGGCTTTCCAACACCTGGTACAACTAGGATTGGGTTGCTTGCAAGAAGGGTTTTAATTTCTTCTAGTCCGGCTGTGGCAGCGTCCGTCCATTTGAAGTTGTCAGTGCGTCGTAATAGCTTGTAGAGTGGTAGTGCCTTTTCTCCCAATTTGGAGAAAAGCGGCTTAAGGTCGCGACGCATCCAGCTAGTTTTTGGACTTGCTTTAGGTCTGTTGGTATGGCCAATTGTGACAAAGCTTCGATATTTGCTGGGTTTGCTTCAATTCCTCTATGGGAAACAATGAACCCTAGCAATTTTCCGGCTGGAACTCCGAAGACACATTTTTTCCGGATTAAGCCGTATGTTGTGTGTTCGGAGGTTGTCGAAGGTGAGGCGAAGATCGTCCACCAGTGTCTCGGCGTGTTTTGTCTTCATGACCACATCATCCTTGTATTCTTCAACCGTTTTGCCGATTTGTTTTTCCAGGCAAGTTTGAATCACCGGTAGGTAGCCCTAGCGTTTTTTAGTCCGAAGGGCATAGTGTTGAAGCAGAAGGGACCGTAAGGGGTGATGAATGCGGTTGTAGCCTGGTCCAATTCCTTCAACTTAATCTGATGGTATCCGGAATAGGCGACAAGGAAACACAAAGAATTGTGCCCTACTGTTGCGTTAATAATTTGGTCGATGCAAGGCAATGAGAAGGGGTGTTTAGGGCAAGCCTTGTTGAGGTCCTTGAAATCGACGCACACGCGCCTGAATTTGTCCTTCTTTGGTAACATAACCAAGTTGGCTAACCAATCCAGATGTTTAATTTCCCTAATAAACCTAGCCTCTAACAACTTGGCTAGCTCTTCTCACATGGCTTGATGCTTGGGTTTGGAGAATCGCCGTAGTGTCTGCTTCACGGGTTTAAATCCATTGATTACATTGAGATTGTGTTCGGCCTGTCTTCGTGGGATGCCAGGCATGTCTGAAGGGTTGCAGGTGAAGATATCCCTATTCTCTCGCAGGAATGTGCATAGGTCAGCGTCCACTGCTGTTGGTGGGAAACAACACCTATGGGATCATTGGAATCCCTACTACGGTTGCGGGGCGCGGGGATCGTGAGAAGAGCAGGACTAGTAGACAGCACAAAGGGGATTTACCCAGGTTCGGGCCGCAAAGATGCGTAAAACCCTACGATCCTGCTTTGGTGGATGTATTTAGTGTACTTGAGCTCTTGAACTAGCTCTGGGTGCTGCCAGGTTCAAAAGAGCCGAATCCATCTCCAGTGCGCCATGGGCCTCCTTTTATAGGCGAAAGGGGCTGCCACAGTGGCACACAGGAGGTGGAAAGTGCTACAGTGCTGTGAGCTTATCGCTGGTATTACAGGACAAAGTGCATTTAATGCGAGGCTTAGGTGTCCCTTCACTTTATCGGGGACGGAAGCGAGGCTCGTCCCGTCCGTTGCCGCTCCTCCTTGCTTTCACACACGCCCTGGCCAGCGATGCATGTGGTGCCATGTAGGCAGGCAGGCAGCTGAGGTGGTGCGGTGGTGGAGCCTCCACGAAGGGCTGCATGTCGCCACGTAGGTGCCTGCCCAACTGGTTGGGTCAGCAGCTGCAAGCGAATGGCGGCGGAAACTTGGCTGGCATGGGCCTGGCAATGGCCCTGCTGGCGCGCTTGGCGAGGGCCTTGCCGGGTGGCCCGGCAAGGGTCTTGCCGCGGCACGCTATCATCCCCGGCAAGGACCTTGCTGGGGGTCTTGTGGGCTTCCTTGGTAAGAACCGTGCCGAGGATTGTTGCCTTCCTATCCACATTTGATCTTGACTATTCTTTGTCTTCACAAAGATGTGCATGCCACCACGGAGGTGCCTCCCGAGCCCTGTCCCAATGCGTTTGTCTAGCGTTGGTGGGCTCAAAGGTGGCTCGCTCAGCTGGTGTGGGCGAGCTGCCCCGGCAAGGGTCTTGCCGGGGCCACTAAGGCTGCCCTGGCAAGGGTCCTTGCCGGGGAAACCTGGTTCGTCCATCCGATCCTTGTAGCCTTGGTCCTTGGCATTGCTTTGTTTGCCTTGTGCCTTCGGCTTCTCTCCGGTTTCCCATTCCTGCCCTGTTATGCGTGGCCATGGCGGGTGGCTCTGACTGAACGTGCACAAGTAAAGGGGTCAAAAGGAGAGCCCCTACTTTTGTACACCGATAGGAGCCCCCGGGCCTGGGCCATACATAAGCGCAGCATGTTGTTGGGCCAGGCCCAGAACGGTGCACGGGCAGTTGGGGCGGATTTCACCGCGGTAACTGCTCCGTCCGCTGCGCTTCCCCATGACCCGCGTTTGAACGCACGACGTGGGGGTCATGTGGGCGTGCGTGACCTGGGAGGCATGCGTGGGATATCGTTCGCATGCATGCGTCAAATCACAATTAATGGGAAAGGAGGCGGCCCGCGCCTTCCCCATAAAAATGAATAACCGCAGGCGCGCTGCTCACTTTACCCCCCCCTTGCGCCTTTCTCCAATCTTAGAACCGCCGCCCCTTTTCTTCCTTCTTCTCGAGCCCCCTTGCCTTCGTCCATCGCCGCCGTGCTTCTGCCATCCTCTACTTTTTCGCTGCTCGCGGGCGCCATGGCGCCTAAGTCCACCAAAAGCAAGGGAGTGGCAAAGGACGCCGGGGTGACGGAGCAGCCGGAGAGCGAGCTGGTGGTGTGATGGACGCAGTTCACCTACTTCCCCTCGATGGTCGACGTGTCCGAGCTTTGGGAGATGTTCAAGGATCTGTGGGGGTGAAGACGGGGGGAGAGAAGACGGGGCATCCAGCCACGCACGTCGTCCCTGCCAGCGCCGGGGCCTCCTCAAATCGGTACCCCTTCTTCGTCGATTATTTCTCCTGCGGGCTCTGTCCCCCCTTTTGTGATTTCTTCAAGGATATCATGCACACCTATGGCTTCCGCCTCCTGGATTTCACCCCGAATGCCGTGGCGTGCATGGCCCTCTTCGCACATCTCTACGAGGGCTTCGTCGGGGTGCACCCCAGCACGGCGCTCTTACGCCATTACTTCTCCCCTCGGATCCAAAAAGGGGGCGCCATCTCTGGCTGCGTCACCTGGATCCCGAGGGCCAAGGGGGCGTACCCGGACGGCGCCACGAAGGAGAGGTGGGAAGAATGGTGGGGCCGGTGTTGCTGGATTGAGGAGGAGGACCCGCCACCATTCTGCGAGGTTCGCCAAGAGCCGCCGGTCCGTGGGGGCGATTGGGGCAACATCGACGCCGACGACGCGAAGCTTACGGTCGCCACCACGAGGATTCTTTGACTCACCCAGGCCGGGCTCACCCTCGAAATGATCGGGGCGGACTTCATCCGCCACCGAATTGCCCCTCTGCACGACAAGGGGAGGCCGGCCTGGCTCTTTGTGAACGTCGCCGACATCATGAGGCTCCGCCCCGGCCTCGACAACAACCTCACGATGCTGAGACACGCCCATCTCTGCCACTGGTGGTGTTGAGCAGCCCGGACAGCAGCCCCCCGCCCAGCCGCCAGCGTGAGTCCATCACCCATCCTTTGTCAACGTGCGTAATGCATGACGCTTTGCTACTGACCCTGCCGTGGATGTAGGAGGGGAGCAACACCAAGGGGAGCTGCAGAGGGCTTTTCCCATCGTGCCGCCCCCTCGACCACGCCGCCCCGAGGGGCGTCCCCGGTAAGGGCACCAAGCACCAAGGCCATGCACATGGAGGAGGAGGGGGAGAATACGGGCGCCGGTGGCTTCGCTTCGACGCCAGACCTCAGCGGAGAAGGGAGTTCTACCTCACGGCCCGGCACGGGTAAGCCACTCACTCTCCACTTCTGCTTGCGTTCTTTCTTTCCTCTTTTCAATACGGGCTTTCGATCTTTGCTTCGCCCTGTCTCCTTCTTGGCATTCAGACTCCTCCTCGGTAGGCTCAGAGGATGTCGACACTGCCATCAAGGACGTCGTCGCGGATGTTGTGGCGGAGGCGGAGAAGATTGCTACCGAGGAGAGCACCGGGGGCACCGCTGAGGACGCCGCCAAGGGGCCCGCCAAACAGCCTGGCAAGGGGCCTACCGGGGAAGCCAGCAAGGCCATTGCCGAGGAGGTGGCGTTTGACGACCTGCCCTCCTCCTCCGCTGCCTCTGGCTCCGGCAGGTACCTGAGGGTAAGCGACGACCTCTTCGTCCATCTCCTTGGCGCGTCGAGCACCAGGGCTCCCTTTGAGGGAGAGGTGTTCGACGAGGAGGCGCTCGCCGCCGCAGGGCTCGAGGTCGTCGATAAGCCGGGCGTCGGTGGCGTCGGCTCCGAGGAGGAACGGCTTCTCCAGGCCAAGGGTGCCAGCTTTCGGAAGATTCAAGTGCTCCACCGCGCCCGTCTGGACAAGGCCAAGTCCAGGACGACGGTGGTGGAGAAGGCGGAGGCGGACTTTGGAGGGCGCGTCGCCGAGGCGCAAGACTGGTTTCGCCAGGCCCAGGACGAGCTGAATGCCACCCAGGGCGAGCTGGCCAACCATGAAGTGGAGCTCACCCTGAAGCTGGCCAACGTCGAGAAGGCCCAGGAGACGGCAAAGAAATTGGCCGACGAAGCCGAAGCCGCTCGGACCCATCACGAGGCCACACTGAAAACCTAGGAAGAGGACCTTGCTGCGCGCGAGGAGAAGCTTGCCGCCATGCTCCGTGGCAAAGATGAAGAGGTGGGAAAGCTCGTCGTGCAGCGGACCCAAGAGCTGGAGCAGAGGCATCAGGAAGCACTCAATGCCCAGGCTCAAGTCTACGCCGGCAGGGTCAAGGAGCTGGAGGGGCAAGCTTTGAAGCTAGCCCAGGAGAGGGACACGCTCAACGGTGCCTTGACGGAGGCGCTGGGCGCGGTCATCCGCAAGGCCGGAGAACTCTCTGAAGCCAACGACTCCATCAGAGACCTCAAGCTGAAGCTGGGAGATCTCGAGAAGATGCTGTCGGAGGCCAGAACCCGGGAGGGGATCTTGACCAAGGAGCTGGAAACGGAGAAGCAGCTACGGATGAACGAGACCGTCAACCTCGAGGACCACGTGGTGGGCGAGAAACGTTGGCTCGAGCACCTTGCCGTCATTGCAAACTCGGCCGCCAATCAGCTGGCCATTATGGGGATGCTGGAGATGAGGTACGCCCCAGAGGCGTACCTGAGCCCCAACGCCAACCTGACCATATACTTTGAGAAGGTTGTCGGCGCCTTGAGGTGGCTTCACTCCAACCGGGCGGCCTCCCTGGCCGAAGAATCCCGGATACTCTACCGGGGGACCATGACCAGGTGCTCACCAAGATTGCGCACTGGCACCCAGACATCAACTTCGAAGTTGTGCTAAAGAGCTTCCCGGAGGATGCCGACGTCGCGGTGCTCAATGAGCGTATCCAGCCCATCCTCAGCCGCATCGACAAAATCAAGAGGTTGGAGGGACAGCGCCGGGACTAGGCACCCCGTTCTTTGTTGCCGCTGCGGGTTCATGACCAAGACAATGCGATCTTTAGTTAGAAACGCGGTGGCAATTTGTGTAATATAACTCTGCAGTGCTCCTGAAACTATGCATGTTATTTTCCTGTTCGATTTTCCTTTGTATGTCCACCCCACGTCGACAGGGTAGGCTTGCCGGCACGTAAACCCAGGGCGGCGCTTTGAGGACAGATCCTCATTAGCCTGCCGAGTGTGCTTGTTGCCGGGCGAAGCACCTTACCGCCCTTGGCGCGGCCGCTCGATCTGTCGAGCTTGACTCGAGTCAGAACCGAGAGCGTTGCCATTGGCGAAAGGCTACCCTGCTGCACTCGACGCGGCCGCTCGAACTGTTGAGGGGACTCGAAAAAGAACAAGGGCGTTGCCGATCGCAGGAGGGCCCCTCTGCGTACAGGCTCTCCATACATAGGTCGAACCGTCGAGGATAATAACCTTATATCTAAGGAGAAAAACTTAAAATTCAGCATGACTTAGCTCTCTCGTCGCCACCTCAGCGTCCTTCGCGCCAACGGGCAGCGCCGCCTTCTTGGCCGCCTTCTCCGCAGGAGCTGTGGCGATGATGAACTGCTAGGCCTACCACTGGACCCGATACTCGCAATTTGAGCGCCCCCTACCTAGCGCGCCAAAGATGTTGGTGGGCAACGACACCTATGGGATCACTGGAATCCATACTACGGTTGCGGGGCGCGGGGATCGTGAGAAGAGCAGGACTAGTAGACAACACAAAGGGGATTTGCCCAGGTTCGGGCTGCAAAGATGCGTAAAACCCTACGATCCTGCTTTGGTGGATGTATTTACTATTCTTGAGCTCTTGAACTAGCTCTGGGTGCTCCCAAGTTCGAAAGAGCCGAATCCCTCTCTAGTGCGCCATGGGCCTCCTTTTATAGGCGAAAGGGGCTGCCACAGTGGCACACAGGAGGTGGACAGTGCTATGGTGCTGTGAGCTTATTGCCGGTATTACAGGACAAAGTGTTGGAAATATGCCCTAGAGGCAATAATAAAATTATTATTATATTTCCTTGTTCATGATAATTGTCTTTTATTCATGCTATAACTGTATTATCCGGAAATCGTAATACACGTGTGAATACATAGACCACAATCTGTCCCTGGTGAGCCTCTAGTTGACTAGCTCGTTGTGATCAACAGATAGTCATGGTTTCCTGGCTATGGACATTGGATGTCGTTGATAATGGGATCACATCATTAGGAGAATGATGTGATGGACAAGACCCAATCCTAAGCATAGCACTAGATCGTGTAGTTCGTATGCTGAAGCTTTTCTAATGTCAAGTATCATTTCCTTAGACCATGAGATTGTGCAACTCCCGGATACCGTAGGAGTGCTTTGGGTGTGCCAAACGTCACAACGTAACTGGGTGGCTATAAAGGTACATTACAGGTATCTCCGAAAGTGTCTGTTGGGTTGGCACGAATTGAGACTGGGATTTGTCACTCCGTGTAAACGGAGAGGTATCTCTGGGTCCACTCGGTAGGACATCATCATAATGTGCACAATGTGATCAAGGAGTTGATCACGGGATGATGTGTTACGGAACGAGTAAAGAGACTTGCTGGTAACGAGATTGAACAAGGTATCGGGATACCGACGATCGAATCTCGGCTAGTATCGTACCGATAGACAAAGGGAATTGCATACGGGATTGATCAAGTCCTTGACATCGTGGTTCATCCGATGAGATCATCGTGGAACATGTGGGAGCCATCATGGGTATCCAGATCCCGCTGTTGGTTATTGACCGGAGAACGTCTCGGTCATGTCTGCATGTCTCCCGAACCCGTAGGGTCTACACACTTAAGGTTCGATGACGCTAGGGTTATATAGGAAGCTTGTATGTGGTTACCGAATGTTGTTCGGAGTCCCGGATGAGATCTCGGACGTCACGAGGAGTTCCGGAATGGTCCGGAGGTAAAGATTTATATATGGGAAGTCCTGTTTTGGACACCGGAAAAGTTTCGGGGTTTATCGGTAACGTACCGGGACCACCGGGAGGGTCCCGGGGGTCCACCAAGTGGGGCCACCTACCCCGGAGGGCTGCATGGGTCATGTGTGGGAGGGAACCAGCCCCAGGTGGGCTGGTGCGCCCCCCACAAGGGCCCAAGGCGCAGGGGAGAGTGGGAGGGGGCAAACCCTAGGGCAGATGGGCCCTAAGGCCCATGCTCCCTGCGCCTCCCCTCTCTCCCCCTCTGGCCGCCGCACCAGATGCCATCTGGAGGCTGGCCGCACCCCTTGGGGTGGGAAACCCTAAAGGGGGCGCAGCCCCCCTTCCCCCCTATATATATTGAGGCATTGGGCTGCCCATAACACGCGATTCTATCCCTCTTGACGCAGCCCTACCTCTCTCCCTTCTCCTCATATCTCGCGGTGCTTGGCGAAGCCCTGCTGGACTACCACGCTCCTCCATCACCACCACGCCGTTGTGCTGCTGCTGGATGAAGTCTTCCTCAACCTATCCCTATCTCCTTGCTGGATCAAGGCATGGGAGACGTCACCGGGCTGTACGTGTGTTGAACGCGGAGGTGCCGTGCGTTCGGCACTTGATCATCGGTGATTTGAATCACGACGAGTACGACTCCATCAACCCCGTTCACTTGAACGCTTCCGCTTAGCAATCTACAAGGGTATGTAGATGCACTCTCCTTCCCCTCGTTGCTGGTCTCTCCATAGATAGATCTTGGTGATACGTAGGAAATTTTTTTGAATTTCTGCTACGTTCCCCAACAGTGGCATCATGAGCTAGGTCTATTGCGTAGATTCTATGCACGAGTAGAACACAAAGTAGTTGTGGGCGTTGATTTTGTTCAATATGCTTGCCGTTACTAGTCTTATATTGATTCGGCGGCATCGTGGGATGAAGCGGCCCGGACCAACCTTACACGTACTCTTACGTGAGACCGGTTCCACCGACAAACATGCACTAGTTGCATAAGGTGGCTGGCGGGTGTCTGTCTCTCCCACTTTAGTCGGATCGGATTCGATGAAAAGGGTCCTTATGAAGGGTAAATAGCAATTGGCATATCACGTTGTGGTTCTTGCGTAGTTAAGAAACGTTCTTGCTAGAAACCCATAGCAGCCACGTAAAACATGCAAACAACAATTAGAGGACGTCTAACTTGTTTTTGCAGGGTATGCTATGTGATGTGATATGGCCAAAGGATGTGATGAATGATATATGTGATCTATGAGATTGATCATGTTCTTGTAATAGGAATCACGACTTGCATGTCGATGAGTATGACAACCGGCAGGAGCCATAGGAGTTGTCTTAATTTATTTATGACCTGCGTGTCAACTTAAACGTCATGTAATTACTTTACTTTCTTGCTAACCGTTAGCCATAGTAGTAGAAGTAATAGTTGGCGAGGCAACTTCATGAAGACACGATGATGAAGATCATGATGATGGAGATCATGGTGTCATGCCGGTGACGATGATGATCATGGAGCCCCGAAGATGGAGATCAAAAGGAGCAAAATGATATTGGCCATAACATATCACTATTTGATTGCATGTGATGTTTATCATGTTTATGCATCTTGTTTACTTAGAACGACGGTAGTAAATAAGATGATCCCTTACAACAATTTCAAGAAGTGTTCTCCCCTAACTGTGCACCGTTGCGACAGTTCGTGTTTCGAAGCACCACGTGATGATCGGGTGTTAGATTCTAACGTTCACATACAACGGGTGTAAGACAGATTTACACACGCGAAACACTTAGGGTTAACTTGACGAGCCTAGCATGTACAGACATGGCCTCGGAACACAAAAGACCGAAAGGTCGAGCATGAGTCGTATAGAAGATACGATTAACATGAAGATGTTCACCGATGTTGACTAGTCCGTCTCACGTGATGATCGGACACGGCCTAGTTGACTCGGATCATGTAATCACTTAGATGACTAGAGGGATGTCTATCTGAGTGGGAGTTCATAAGATGAACTTAATTATCCTGAACATAGTCAAAAGGATTTTGCAAATTATGTCGTAGCTCACGCTATAGTTCTACTGTTTAGATATGTTCCTAGAGAAAAATTGGTTGAAAGTTGATAGTAGCAATTATGCGGACTAGGTCCGTAAACTGAGGATTGTTCTCATTGCTTCATAGAAAGCTTATGTCCTTAATGCACCGCTCAGTGTGCTGAACCCCAAACGTCGTTTGTGGATGTTGCGAACATCGGACATACACGTTTTGATAACTACGTGATAGTTCAGATAAACGGTTTAGAGTTGAGGCACCAAAGATGTTTTTCGAAACGTCACGGAACATATGAGATGTTTCGAGGGCTGAAATTGGGATTTCAGGCTCGTGCCACGTCAAGAGGTATGAGACCTCCGACGATTTTCTTAGCCTGCAAACTAACAGAGAAAAGCTCAATTGTTGAGCTTGTGCTCAGATTGTCTGAGTGCAACAATCACTTGAATCGAGTGGGAGTTGATCTTCCAGATGAGATAGTGATGTTTCTCCGAAAGTCATTGCCACCAAGCTGCTAGAGCTTCGTGATGAACTATAATATATCAGGGACATATATGATGATCCTTGAGATATTCGCGATGTTTGACACCACAAAAGTAGAAATCAAGAAGGAGCATCAATTGTTGATGGTTGGTGAAACCACTAGTTTCAAGAAGGGCAAGGACAAGAAGGGATACTTCATGAAATGGCAAATCAGCTGCTGCTCTAGTGAAGAAACCCAAGATTAAACCCAAACCCGAGACTAAGTGCTTCTGTAATAAGAGGAACAGCCACTGGAGCAGAATTACCCTAGATACTTGGTAGATGAGAAGGCTGGCAAGGTCGATAGAAGTATATTGGATATGCATTGTGTTGATGTGTACTTTACTAGTACTCCTAGTAGCACCAGGGTATTAGATACCGGTTCGGTTGCTAAAGTGTTAGTAACTCGAAACAAAAGGCTACGGAATAAACGGAGACTAGCTAAAGGTGAGCTGACGATATGTGTTGGAAGTTTTTCCAAGCTTGATATGATCAAGCATCGCACGCTCCCTCTACCAAAGAGATTGGTGTTAAACCTAAATAATTGTCATTTGGTGTTTGCGTTGAGCATAGACATGACTGGATTATGTCTATCGCAATACGGTTATTCATTTAAGGAGAATAACGGTTACTCTGTTTATTTGAATAATACCTTCAATGGTCTTGCACCTAAATTGAATGGTTTATTGAATCTCGATCGTAGTGATACACATGTTCATGCAAAAAGATAGTAATGATAGTACCACCTACTTGTGGCACTTCCACATAAGTCATATTGGTATAAAACGCATGAAGAAGCTCCATGTTGATGGATCTTTGGACTCACTCGTTTTTGAAAAGTTTGAGACATGCGAACCATGTCTATTGGTGTATACGCATGAAGAAACTCCATGCAGATGGATCATTTAGACTCACTTGTTTTTGAATCACTTGAGACATGCAAATCATACCATATGGGCAAGATGACTAAAAGCCTCGGTTTCAGTAAAATGGAACCAGAAAGCAACTTGTTGGAAGTAATACATTTTGATGTGTGCAGTCCAATGAGTGCTGAGGCATGTAGTGGATATCGTTATGTTCTTACTTCACAGATGATTTGAGTAGATGTTGAGTATATTTACTTGATGAATCACGAGTCTGAATTATTGAAAGGTTCAAGTAATTTCAGGGTGAACTTGAAAGATCGTCGTGACAAGAGGATAAAATATTTATGATATGATCATAGAGATGAATATCTGAATTACGAGTTTGGCACAGAATTAAGACATTGTGGAAATCGTTTCACAACTAATACAGCCTGGAACACCATAGTTTGATGGTGTGTCCGAACATCATAGTTGCACCCTATTGGATATGGTGCGTACCATGATGTCTCTTGTCGAATTACCACTATTGTTCATGGGTTAGGAATTAGAGACAACCACATTCACTTTAAATAGGGCACCACGTAATTCCGTTGAGATGACACCGTATGAACTATGGTTTAGAAAAACCTAAGTTGTCATTTCTTAAAGGTTTGGGGCTGCGACGCTTATGTGAAAAGGTTTCAGTTTGATAAGCTCGAACCCAAAGCGGATAAAATGCATCTTCATAGGACACCCAAAACAGTTGGTTATAGCTCCTAATCAGATCCGAAAGCAATAAGGATTGTTTCTAGAATCGGATCCTTTCTCGAGGAAAAGTTTCTCTCGAAAAGTTGAGTGGGAGGATGGTGGAGACTTGATGAGGTTATTGAACCATCACTTCAACCAGTGTGTATCAGGGCACAGGAAGTTGTTCCTGTGGCACCTACACCAATTGAAGTGGAAGCTTATGATAGTGATCATGAAGTTTCAGATCAAGTCACTACCGTACCTCGTAAGATGACAAGGATGCGTACTACTTCAGAGTGGTACGTAATCCTGTCTTGGAAGTCATGTTGCTAGACAACAATGAGCCTACGAGCTATGGAGAAGCGATGGTGGGCCCAAATTCCAACAAATGGTTAGAAGCCATAAAATCCGAGAGAGGATCCATGTATGAAAACAAAGTGTAGACTTTGGAAGAACTACTTGATGGTCGTAAGGCTGTTAGGTACATATGGATTTTGAAAGGAAGACGGACAATGATGGTAAATGTCACCATTAAGAAAGCTCGACTTGTCGTTAAGAAGTTTCCGACAAGTTCAAGGAGTTGACTACGGTGAGACTTTCTCACTCGTAGCGATGCTAAGAGTCTGTTGGAAATATATTAGCGATTACTGCATTATTTATGAAATCTTGCAGATAGGATGTCAAAATATTGTTTCCTCGACGAATTTCTTGAGGAAAGGTTGTATGTGATACAACCTGAAGGTTTTGTCAATCCTGAAAGATGCTAATAAGCATGCAAAGCTCCAGTTATCCTTCTAAGGACTAGAGTAAGCATCTCGGAGTTGGAATGTGTGCTCTGATGAGATGATAAAAGATTTTGGGTTTATACAAAGTTTATGAGAAACTTGTATTTCCAAAGAAGTGAGTGGGAGCACTATAGAATTTCTGATAAGTATATGTTGTAAACATATTGTTGCTCAGAAATGATGTAGAATTTCTATAAAGTATATAGGGTTATTTGAAAAGTGTTTTTCAAGTGAAAACCTGGTTTAAGCTACTTGAACATTGAGCATCGAGATCTATAAGGATAGATCAAAACGCTTAATGGTACTTTCAAATGAGCACATACCTTGGCATGATCTTGAAGGTGTTCAAGATGGATCAGTCAAAGAAGGAGTTCTTGCCTGAGTTGTAAGGTATGAAGTTAAGACTTAAAGCTCGACCACGGCAGAATAGAGAGAAAGGACGAAGGTCGTCCCCTATGCTTAAGACATAGGCTCTACAGTATGTTGTGCTGTGTACCGCACCTGAAGTGTGCCTTGCCATGAGTTAGTCAAGGGGTACAAGAGTGATCCAAGAATGGATCACAGGACAGCGGTCAAAGTTATCCTTAGTAACAAGTGGACTAAGGAATTTTCTCGATTATGGAGGTGGTAAAGGGGTTCGTCATAAAGGGTTACGTCGATGCAAGCTTAACACCTATCCGGATAGCTCTGAGGAGAGATACCGGATACGTATAATGGAGCAACAATTAAGAATAGCTCCAAGTAGAACAGTTATTTGGAATAGCTCCAAATAGAGCGTGGTAGCTGCATCTAGGAGATGACATAGGGATTTGTAAAGCACACACGGATTTGAAAGATTCAGACCCGTTGACTATAACATCTCTCACAAGCAACATGATCAAACCCAAAACTCTTTGGGTGTTAGTCACATAGGGATGTGACCTTGAGTGTTAATCACATATCGATGTGAACTAGATTATTGACTCTAGTGCAAGTGGGAGACTGTTGGAAATATGCCCTAGAGGCAATAATAAAATTATTATTATATTTCCTTGTTCATGATAATTGTCTTTTATTCATGCTATAACTGTATTATCCGGAAATCGTAATACACGTGTGAATACATAGACCACAATCTGTCCCTGGTGAGCCTCTAGTTGACTAGCTCGTTGTGATCAACAGATAGTCATGGTTTCCTGGCTATGGACATTGGATGTCGTTGATAACGGGATCACATCATTAGGAGAATGATGTGATGGACAAGACCCAATCCTAAGCATAGCACTAGATCGTGTAGTTCGTATGCTGAAGCTTTTCTAATGTCAAGTATCATTTCCTTAGACCATGAGATTGTGCAACTCCCGGATACCGTAGGAGTGCTTTGGGTGTGCCAAACGTCACAACGTAACTGGGTGGCTATAAAGGTACATTACAGGTATCTCCGAAAGTGTCTGTTGGGTTGGCACGAATTGAGACTGGGATTTGTCACTCCGTGTAAACGGAGAGGTATCTCTGGGTCCACTCGGTAGGACATCATCATAATGTGCACAATGTGATCAAGGAGTTGATCACGGGATGATGTGTTACGGAACGAGTAAAGAGACTTGCCGGTAATGAGATTGAACAAGGTATCGGGATACCGACGATCGAATCTCGGCTAGTATCGTACCGATAGACAAAGGGAATTGCATACGGGATAGATCAAGTCCTTGACATCGTGGTTCATCCGATGAGATCATCGTTGAACATGTGGGAGCCATCATGGGTATCCAGATCCCGCTGTTCGTTATTGACCGGAGAACGTCTCGGTCATGTCTGCATGTCTCCCGAACCCGTAGGGTCTACACACTTAAGGTTCGATGACGCTAGGGTTATATAGGAAGCTTGTATGTGGTTACCGAATGTTGTTCGGAGTCTCGGATGAGATCTCGGACGTCACGAGGAGTTCCGGAATGGTCCGGAGGTAAAGATTTATATATGGGAAGTCCTGTTTTGGACACCGGAAAAGTTTCGGGGTTTATCGGTAACGTACCGGGACCACCGGGAGGGTCCCGGGGGTCCACCAAGTGGGGCCACCTACCCCGGAGGGCTGCATGGGCCATGTGTGGGAGGGAACCAGCCCCAGGTGGGCTGGTGCGCCCCCCACAAGGGCCCAAGGCGCAGGGGAGAGTGGGAGGGGGCAAACCCTAGGGCAGATGGGCCCTAAGGCCCATGCTCCCTGCGCCTCCCCTCTCTCCCCCTTTGGCCGCCGCACCAGATGCCATCTGGAGGCTGGCCGCACCCCTTGGGGTGGGAAACCCTAAAGGGGGCGCAGCCCCCCTTCCCCCCTATATATATTGAGGCATTGGGCTGCCCATAACACGCGATTCTATCCCTCTTGACGCAGCCCTACCTCTCTCCCTTCTCCTCATATCTCGCGGTGCTTGGCGAAGCCCTGCTGGACTACCACGCTCCTCCATCACCACCACGCCGTTGTGCTGCTGCTGGATGAAGTCTTCCTCAACCTCTCCCTATCTCCTTGCTGGATCAAGGCATGGGAGACGTCACCGGGTTGTACGTGTGTTGAACGCGGAGGTGCCGTGCGTTCGGCACTTGATCATCGGTGATTTGAATCACGATGAGTACGACTCCATCAACCCCATTCACTTGAACGCTTCCGCTTAGCGATCTACAAGGGTATGTAGATGCACTCTCCTTCCCCTCGTTGTTGGTCTCTCCATAGATAGATCTTGGTGATACGTAGGAAATTTTTTGAATTTCTGCTACGTTCTCCAACACAAAGTGCATTTAATGCGAGGTTTAGGTGTCCCTTCACTTTATCAGGGACGGGAGCGAGGCCCGTCCCATCCGTCGCCTCTCCTTCTTGCTTTGACATGCCCTGGCCAGCGATGCATGCGGTGCCATGTAGGCAGGCAGGCAGCTGAGGAGGCGCGGTGGTGGAGCCTCCACGAAGGGCTGCATGTCGCCACGCAGGTGCCTGCCCAGCTGGTTGGGTCGGCAGCTGCATGCGAACGGCGGCGGAGACTTGGCTGGCGTGGGCCTGGCAGTGGCTCTGCTGGCATGCTTGGCGAGGGCCTTGCCGGGTGGCCCGGCAAGGGTCTTGCCGCGGCACGCCGTCATCCTCGGCAAGGACCTTGTCGGGGGTCTCGTCGTCTTCCTCGGTAAGAACCCTGCCAAGGATTGTTGCCTTCCTATCCTCATTTGATCTTGACTATTCTTTGTCCTCACAAAGATCTGCATGCCACAACGGAGGTGCCTCCCGAGCCCTGTCCCAATGCGTTTGTCTAGCATTGGTGGGCTCAAAGGTGGCTCGCTCAGCTGGTGTGGGCGAGCTGCCCCGACAAGGGTCTTGCCAGGGCCGCTGAGGCTGCCCCGGCAAGAGTCCTTGTTGGGGAAACCTGCTTCGTCCATCTGATCCTTGTGGCCTTTGTCCTTGGCGTTGCTTTGTTTGCCTTGTGCCTTCAGCTTCTCTCCGGCTTCCCTTTCCTGCCCTGTTGTGCGTGGCCGTGGCGGGTGGCTCTGACTGCCAGTGCACAGGTAAAGGGGTCAAAAGGAGAGCCTCTACTTTTGTACACCAACAACTGCCGGATCAAGCTGTGCTACAATAGATGCTGTTTTGTTAGGGTCCGTCGAGTGCACTTGGAATTTGACTATTTCCTTCGCTGGCTTGAAAGAGGTGGATTTGGATCTCTTATCAAGAATCACATTGTCCCTATCCACCGTGGACCATAGGGTGGTTAATTCCTCTGCCGTAGGGCTTCGGATAGTGCCTCGAGGGCAAAGAATGCAATTTTGTTTTCGGCACAAAGGGCTTTGTCCGGGTTGCTCGAAATTGTGATAATTCCATTAGGTCCTAGCATTTTGAGTTTCATATACCCATAATGGGGTATAGCTTGAAAGCGTGAGAAAGCGTCCAGGCCAAGGATGGCATGATACCCACTATTGAAGGGGACCACAAGAAAGAGCAACTCTTCGGATCTATAGTTTTCGGGCGTGCCAAATACCACATCCAGTTTAATTTTCCCCGAGCGTTGTGTTTCTCGATTGGGGATAATACCTCGAAAGGTGGTATTGCTTTGCTTGATGCGTGATCTGTCCATCTGCATTTTATCGAGCGTGTCCTCATAGATGTGGTTAATCCCAATGCCGTCATCCATGAGCACTTTAGTGAACCGAAAACCATCAACGATGGGGTTTAGTACTAAGGTGACGGGTGCTCGGACAGACCGAGCCTTTGGTTCGTCTTCGGCTGTAAAGGTTATTGCCGTGTCATTCCATGGACTCATTGCGGTAACTTGGTGGACTTCGGCAAGGTCGCGGAGCACCCGTTTGCGCCGATTGTTCGAAGAGAAGGTCTCAAAGACCGTGAGGACGTTAAAGTTGTCCCTCTCCCGAGAGTGTTTCTCTGGAGTTGTGGTGAGTATGGCCTCTCCACTTTTTGCTACTTGTCGGAGTACCCAACATGCTCGGAGGCTATGGGTCGGGACTATGAGCAGAGTGGCGTGCATCGGCAGGGCTTGTTCAGCAGTTCCTTGATACGTCTCCGTCGTATCTACTTTTCCAAACACTTTTGCCCTTGTTTTGGACTCTAACTTGCATGATTTGAATGGAACTAACCCGGACTGACGCTGTTTTCCGCAGAACTGCCATGGTGTTATTTTTGTGCATAAATAAAAGTTCTCGGAATGACCTGAAAATCCATGGAGCAACTTTTCAGAATTACTAAAAAATACTAGCGAAAGAAATAGCGTCAGGGGGCCCACACCCTGTCCACGAGGGTGGGGGCGCGCCCCCTCCCCCTAGGCGCGCCCCTCTGCCTCGTCCCCCTGAACGTCCATCGACCTCAACTCCAACTCCATATATTTGCTTTCATGGAGAAAAAAATCAAAGAGAAAGTTTCATCCCGTTTTACGATACGGAGCCGCCGCCAAGCCCTAATCTCTCTCGGGAGGGCTGATCTGGAGTCCGTTTGGGGCTCCGGAGAGGGGGATTCAACGTCGTCGTCATTATCAACCATCCTCCATCACCAATTTCATGATGCTCACCGCCGTGCGTGAGTAATTCCATCGTAGGCTTGCTGGACGGTGATGGGATGGATGAGATTTACCATGTAATCAAGTTAGTTTTGTTAGGGTTTGATCCCTAGTATCCACTATGTTCTAAGATTGATGTTGCTATGACTTTGCTATGCTTAATGCTTGTCACTAGGGCCCAAGTGCCATGATTTCAGATCTGAACCTATTATGTTTTCATGAATATATGTGAGTTCTTGATCCTATCTTGCATGTCTATAGTCACCTATTATATGTTATGATCCAACAACCCCGAAGTGACAATAATCGGGATACTTCTCGGTGATGACCGTAGTTTGAGGAGTTCATGTATTCACTATGTGTTAATGCTTTGGTCCGGTACTCTATTAAAAGGAGGCCTTAATTTCCCTTAGTTTCCATTAGGACCCCGCTGCCACGGGAGGGTAGGACAAAAGACGTCATGCAAGTTCTTTTCCATAAGCATGTATGACTATATTCGGAGTACATGCCTACATTACATTGATGAACTGGAGCTAGTTCTGTGTCACCCTATGTTATAACTATTACATGAGGAATCACATCCGACATAATTATCCATCACTAATCCAACGCCTACGAGCTTCTCATATATTGTGCTTTGCTTATTTACTTTACCGTTGCTACTGTTACAATCACTACAAAACTGCTATCGTTACTTTTGCCACTGTTACCGTTACTTCCACACTACTTTGCTACTAAATACTTTGCTGCAGATACTAAGTTATCCAGGTGTGGTTGAATTGACAACTCAACTGCTAATACTTGAGAATATTCTTTGGCTCCCCTTGTGTCGAATCTATAAATTTGGGTTGAATACTCTACCCTTGAAAACTGTTGCGATCCCATATACTTGTGGGTTATCAAGACTATTTTCTGGCGCCGTTGCCGGGGAGCATAGCTCTATTCTTTGAGTCGCTTGGGATTTATATCTGCTGATCACTATGAGGAACTTGAAAGACGAAAGAACTAAGATTTATCCCTCAACTGCGAGGGGAGGTAAGGAACTGCCATCTAGCTCTGCACTTGATTCTCCTTCTGTTATGAGTAAGCTTGCGACACCTAAACCTGCTTCTGCTATTAATTCTGATATGTCGTATGTTATTGATGATGCCACTTCTACTATGCATGGTATTTATGATAAAAATACTTCTATGCTTGATACTACTGAGCCATTAGGTGAATTTCTTGATGAACAACTTGCTACGGTTAGAGAGAATGAAATTATTGAAAATGAAATTATTGAAGATAGTGATGATGAAGGTTCTCCCCCTAAATATGAATTACCTGTTGTTCCTAAGGGTTATCTTATGGATGAAGAAACTACTAGAGATATTCTTGCTTGCAACGACAGATCTGATCTTAAGAAGTTATTAGTTAAACTGAAACAGAAATCTCTGAATGCTAGAATGAAATATGACCCTGCTTTTGCTACTTCACCTATTTTTGTTACTGATAAGGATTATGAATTCCTGTCGATCCTGAGATAATTACTTTGGTTAAATCTGATCCTTTTTATGGCTATGAATCTGAAACTGTTGTGGCACATCTTACTAAATTGAATGATATAGCCACCCTGTTCACTAATGATGAGAAATCTCGCTACTATTATATCCTTAAGATATTTCCATTCTCATTAAAGGGTGATGCTAAAACTTGGTTTAATTCTCTTAATCCTGGTTGTGTGCGTAGTCCCCAGGATATGATTTATTACTTCTCTGCTAAATATTTCCCTGCTCATAAGAAACAAGCTGCCTTGAGCGAAATATATAATTTTGTGCAAATTGAAGAAGAGAGTCTCCCACAAGCTTGGGGGAGGCTTATCCAGTTACTTAATGCTTTGCTTGATCATCCTCTTAAGAAAAATGAAATACTTGATATCTTTTATAATGGACTAACCGATGCTTCCAAGGACCACTTGGATAGTTGTGCTGGTTGTGTTTTCAGGTAAGGAACAGTCGAAGCTGAATTGTTATTGAATAATATGTTGACTAATAAAAATAATTGGACACTTCCTGAGCCAACTCCTAAACCAACTCCGAAGAAGAGGGGTGTTCAATTTCTCAGTCCTGAAGATATGCAAGAGTTAAAGAAATCTATGAAAGAAAAAGGCATTAAAGCTGAAGACGTTAAGAATTTACCTCCTGTTGAAGAAATACATATTCTTAATATACCACCTATTAAAGAAACTCATTGTCTTGATAACCCGACACAGGTAGTAAAGGTAAATTCTCTCTATAGATATGATAAAGTTGAAATCTCGTCTACTAAGTTTCCTAGCCAATGTTTGGATCAATTTGATGACTTTAGGGCTAGACAAGAAAATTTCAATGCTTATGTTGGTAGAGAATTAAAGAGTAATTCTAACATGATTGGACGCTTCAGTGATTATATGGCTAGAGTTAAAGGTGAACTTAAACTCATTGGTAAATATGCTTCTATGGTTACCACTCAAGCAGAACAAGTACTTAAAGATCAAAGTAATTTGCTCGATGAATTAAATAATAAAGATGAGTTTGCTATTAGAGTGGCTACTAGAACTGGTAAAATGACTCAGGAACCTTTGTATCCTGAAGGCCACCCTAAGAGAATTGAACAAGATTCTCAGAGAAAATTTTTTGATGCACCTAGTCCTTCTAAAAAGAAGAAAAAGAAAAATGATAGGACTTTGCATGCTTATAGCGAGCCTGTTGTAGACACACCTGAGAATCCCAATGATATTTATATTTCTGATGCTGAAACACAATCTAGTGATGGACATGAACCTAGTGATAATGTTAATAATAATGTTCATGTTGATGCTCAACCTAGCAATAATAATGATGTAGAGATTGAACCTGCTGTTGATCTTGATAACCCACAATCAAAGAATCAACGTTATGATAAGAGAGACTTTGTTGCTAGGAAGCACGGTAAAGAAATAGAACCATGGGTTCAGAAACCCATGCCTTTTCCTCCTAAGCCATCAAAGATAAAGGATGATAAGTATTTTGAGTGCTTTGCTGAAATGATTAGACCTATCTTCTTACGCATGCGCTTAACTGATATGATTAAAGTGAACCCTTATGCTAAATACATGAAGGATATTATTACAAATAAAACAAAGATACCGGAATCTGAAATTTCCATCATGCTTGCTAATTATACTTTTAAGGATGGAATACCAAAGAAACTTGGAGATCCAGGAGTACCAACTATACCATGCTCCATTAAAAGAAACTATGTTAAAACTACTTTATGTGATCTTGGAGCCGGTGTTAGTGTTATGCCTCTCTCTTTATATCGTAAACTTGAGTTGAATAAGTTGACACCTGCTGAAATATCTTTGCAAATGGCTGATAAATCAACTACTATACCTGTCAGTATTTGTGAGGATGTACCTGTTGTGGTTGCAAACGTCACTATCTTAACGGACTTTGTTATTCTTGATATTCCCGAGGACGATAGTATGTCGGTTATCCTTGGTAGACCCTTTTTTAATACTGCAGGGGCTGTTATTGATTGCAACAAAGGCAATGTCATTTTTCATGTTAATGCTAATGAGCATACGGTACACTTTCCGAGGAAACAACCTCAAGTTCATAGCATCAATTATATTGGAAAAAGTCGAACTATCATTTTTGGAGGTTTTGAATTTCCTATTCCTACTGTCAAGAAGAAATATGATATTCTTATTCTTGGGGATGTGCGTATCCCCGTTGAGGTAACCTAGTGTTATTCGAAATTTCTCCGGTTCCATGTTATTCAGAATGAGTTTGTTAACAAGACTTGATCAACCTTGTTAGTGGATTCCTTTTGATGAGCATGAGATGGATGAAACTAGAAGGCACAACCTTCTGTACCCTCCTTCTACTTTCTGTTATTTAAATTAAATAAAGTAAAAATAGTATTTTTCTGTCTGTTTTCTGAATTATCCAGGAAATAAAAAATATCCCAAAAATAAAAGTTCTCCAAATGCCCTGCAAATTTAGTATGATTTTTTCTGGAATATTTGAGAATATTTGGCACTGAGAACACAGCAGGGGGAGCTGGCACCTGGCCATGAGGGTCTAGGGCACGCCCCCTGCCTCGTGGGCCCATGGTGGCCGCCTCCACTTATTCCTGTACCCACACACTTCTTCTTCCTCCAAAAAAATCACCATCCAGCTCAAGCACGAGTTCTAGCTCATTTTGCTGAGATTTTTGATCTCCTTGCTCAAAGCCCCATTCACAAAACTGCTTTGGGAGATTGTTCCTTGGTATGTGACTCCAATGATCCAATTAGTTTTTGTTCTAGTGCTTTATTCATTGTAAATTTTTGCTGCCTAGGTGACCCTGTTCTTGAGCTTGCATGTCAAATTTATATAGTCCCAAGTAATTTTAATGCATGATATAGGCTCTAGGCACTTGTGGGAGTAGTTGCTATCAGTTTTGTTGAATTTGATTCACTTTTATTTTGAGTTACTAAAAATTTCAGAAATTTTCAGGAAATGATTAAGAGATTTTTGAGGGGCTCTAAGGATAAGCAAGCTAAGGAGAATGAAAATTCCAAGTATAATCTCCCCCGTGGGGCGGAAATACGGCCGTGTGAATGGCCTTGTGATGATTTCTTAAGAGCAGCCGTGATTTCTGATGACTTTTATTCTTTGGCTGATAATGCGGGCCTCACCGACTTCCTCCACGACCAGGCTGAACAGTATCTCTTACTCACCAATTCTTTCATGCAAAATTTCTACTTTTATCCTAAGAAATCACCTCCTTCAGTAGCGTTTCATTTATATGATGTGGCTAGGGAGATGTCACTATATGAATTTTGCATGGTTTGCAAGATACCTTTCGGGGGCATCTTAGAGGAACCACATTATAAAGATGTGGATGGATTTATTGATACCATTACTGTGGGGGAAACGAGGAAGGTTTCCGATGCAAGAATTACTAGCATACATTTTCCTGTTTTACGCTACTTTGCAATATTTGCTAGTCGATGCTTAATTGGTCGCGGAAACTATGGAAACCTTAGTGTTCCTGATATTATTTATTTATTCCATGCTTTATTTCGTGATAACTCTGTTAGTATGGGCGCTATTATTGCTAAAATATTAAGCCTGAACCGTATGAAGGGCCCCATCTTTGGAGGTATCTATGCTTCACGCCTTGCTAGACACTTTGAGATACCTATTAGGAATTTTGAGAAAGAGGAAAAGTTGTTGCCCCTACTTTTCTAGACTATAAGAGCATGGTAGCACATGAGTTTATTGTTAACAATGATGATAAGATGCTTCTGTATAATTTGGGATTTCATAAGAAACACAATGAGATTATTATCCTCCCTGCGCCCTCTTTGTTTGATTTAACTGCAGACCATTACCTCGTCTTGCCGGAGGCCATCTATGCGCTCAGTGGCTAGGCATTGGCTCCAGAGCACGAGCCGGAACCACCACTTGACCCTTATCGACCATCATCATATCAGTGGGATCCAGAGGAGATCGTCAGTCAGTGGTTGTACAATGACACTCCTCAGTACACCAGGGAGAGTAGCCGCGATCCATGGTCATAGACCAACTTAGGCCAAAAGCCTAAGCTTGGGGGAGTACGTATTTCTCATCGACATTACATTCATGTTCACACACTCATTTTAGTTGTCGGCGCTCATACTTTTTCATTATACTATCCATGCTAGTTTAATTTATTTTTCTAGCTTTCTTCTTATGTGTTTGATAAACCTTAAGAAAAATCAAAAAATTAGTTAGTTTAATTTCCATGCTTGTAGTAGTAATTAAAAGAAAACCCAAAAAGATTTATCGTTCTTCTTTTGCTTGTTGGGAGCTTTCCCGTGTAAATAGTTTTATTTCTTTTCTTTCCTTTGGGGGTCGAGAGGAGAAGACCATAATGAAAATGTTTAGTGGCTCCAATATGCATGATTGTTGATTTAACCAAGAGCCCATATTACCTTGCCTTCTCCCTTGAATTGAATGCTTGCAGATTCCATCTTAGTCCAATGCACGTGCACTATTATTATTATACACACCGTTCGGTCGTGCAAGTGAAAGGCAATAATGATGATATATGATAGACTGATTGAGATGAGAGAAGCTGGTATGAACTCGACCTCTCTTGTTTTTGTAAATATGATTAGTTCATTGTTCCTAATTTAGCCTAATATGAATAAACATGTTCGCAATGACAATTAGAGATTATAGTTGCTTATGCCATGCTTAATTAGCTAAGAGCTTATAATGGTTTACCTTGCGTGCCAATATGCTATTAAAATGGTTGTGATGTGGTATGATAGGGTGGTATCCTCCTTTGAATGATTCGAGTGACTCGACTTGGCACATGTTCACTCATGTAGTTGAAACAAAATCAACATAGCCTTCACAATATTTGTGTTCATGGTGGATTATATCCTACTCATGCTTGCACCTGGTGTTTATTAATTTTAATGCATGTTCAGGACTGTTGTCGCTCTCTCAGTTGGTCGCTTCCCAGTCTCTTGCTAGCCTTCACCTGTACTAAGCAGGAATACTGCTTGTGGATCCAAACTCCATAAACCCCAAAGTTATTCCATATGAGTCCACCATACCTTCCTATATGCGGTATCTACCTGCCGTTCCAAGTAAATTTATTTTTACCAAACTCCAAACATTCAAATGAAATTCTGTTTTGTATGCTCGAGCAGGTCATGTATCAACTAGGGCTGTCTCTATCTTCCATGCTAGGTGGGTTATTCTCAAGGGGAGTGGACTCCGCTCCTCATTCACGAGAAAATGGCTGGTAACCGGGATGCCAGTCCCATGCTCAAATCAAATCAAAATAATTAAAAAAAACTCCCCCAGGATCGTTGCTAGTTGGAGGCACTCGTTGTTTTGGGCAAGTCATGGATTGATGCTTGTTGGTGGTGGGGGAGTATAAACTTTACCATTCTGTTTGGGAACCGCATATAACGTGTGTAGCATGGAAGATATCGAGATCTCATAGTTGTTATGTTGACAGTGAAAGTATACCGCTCAAAATGTTATTCATCTCTATTTCAAAATCGAGCTCTAGCACCTCTGCAAATCCCTGCTTCCATCTGTGAAGGGCCTATCTATTTACTTTTATGTTGAGTCATCACCCTCTTATTAAAAAGCACCCGCTGGAGAGCACGGCTGTCATTTTCATGCATTATTATTAGTTTATATTGGGTATGACTTGACTGGATCTCTTTTACCATGAATTACAATGTTTAGTTAGTCCTTGATCTTTAAAGGTGCTCTGAATTTATGTTTTGCGGTCTCAGAAAGGGCTAGCGAGATACCATCTTGTTATATCATATTATGATTGTTTTGAGAAAGTGTTGTCATCCGAGATTTATTATTATTGCTCGCTAGTTGATTATGCCATTAATATGAGTAAACATGAGACCTAAGTGTTATTGTGAATATGGTTAGTTCATAATCTTTGCTGAAAACTTGAATGCTGGCTTTACATATTTACAATAACAAGAGCAAACAGAGTTTGCAAAAGTTTTTCTTTATCACTTTCAGTTTGTCAACTGAATTCCTTGAGGACAAGCAAAGGTTTAAGCTTGGGGGAGTTGATACGTATCCATTGTATCTACTTTTCCAAACATTTTTTCCCTTGTTTTGGACTCTAACTTGCATGATTTGAATGGAACTAACCTAGACTGACGCTGTCTTTAGCAGAACTGCCATGGTGTTATTTTTGTGCAGAAATAAAAGTTCTCAGAATGACCTAAAAATCCACAGAGCAACTTTTCAGAATTAATAAAAAATACTGGTGAAAGAAATAGCATCAGGGGGCCCACTCCCTGTCCACGAGGGTGGGAGGCACGCCCCCTTCCCCTGGGCGCACCCCTGCCTTGTGGGCCCCCTGAACGTCCACCGACCTCAACTCCAACTCCATATATTTGCTTTCATGGAGAAAAAAATCAAAGAGAAAGTTTCATCCCGTTTTACGATACGGAGCCGCTGCCAAGCCCTAATCTCTCTCGGGAGGGCTGATCTAGAGTCCGTTCGGGGCTCCGGAGAGGGGGATTCAACGTCGTCGTCATCATCAACCATCCTCCATCACCAATTTCATGATGCTCACCGCCGTGCGTGAGTAACTCCATCGTAGGCTTGCTGGACGGTGATGGGATGGATGAGATTTACCATGTAATCAAGTTAGTTTTGTTAGGGTTTGATCCCTAGTATCCACTATGTTCTATGATTGATGTTGCTATGACTTTGCTATGCTTAATGCTTGTCGCTAGGGCCCGAGTGCCATGATTTCAGATCTGAACCTATTATGTTTTCATGCATATATGTGAGTTCTTGATCCTATCTTGCAAGTCTATAGTCACCTATTATGTGTTATGATTCGACAACCTCGAAGTGACAATAATCGGGATACTTCTCAGTGATGACCGTAGTTTGAGGAGTTCATGTATTCAATATGTGTTAATGCTTTGGTCTGGTACTCTATTAAAAGGAGGCCTTAATATCCCTTAGTTTCCATTAGGATCCCGCTGCCACGGGAGGGTAGGACAAAAGATGTCATGCAAGTTCTTTTCCATAAGCACGTATGACTATATTCGGAATACATGCATACATTACATTGATGAACTGGAGCTAGTTCTGTGTCACCCTATGTTATAACTATTACATGAGGAATCGCATCCGACATAATTATCCATCACTGATCCAATGCCTACGAGCTTTTCATATATTGTGCTTTGCTTATTTACTTTACCGTTGCTACTGTTACAATCACTACGAAACTGGTATCGTTACTTTTGCCACTGTTACCGTTACTTCCATACTACTTTGCTACTAAATACTTTGCTGCAGATACTAAGTTATCCAGGTGTGGTTGAATTGACAACTCAACTGCTAATACTTGAGAATATTCTTTGGCTCCCCTTGTGTCGAATCAATAAATTTGGGTTGAAGACTGTACCGTCGAAAACTGTTGCGATCCCCTATACTTGTGGGTTATTATTCGTCAAGAACGGACCTGTGTCCCGTGAAGGGTTTATTTTTCCTGCCCATAGACTAGTGGTCAGGTGACCCACCAGGATGTATCCGTTTAGTCCGGGCCGCACACTGCTTCAAGGCAGCGGGCTCCAGTTTAGTTTTCCAGGCCTTCCATGTGCTTCCGATCGCATAGTATTTTTGCACTAATTGTGATAGTTTCGTGAAGCTCTGTATGTGGCGACGGTCGAGGGCATTCAATATTCCCTCGTCGGTGCAGTTACTATGAAAAACTGAAACTAGATCATCGTCCGGGCAGTCTTCGATCCTATTTTTAACAAGCAGGAATCTTGCCCAAAAGTGGTGAACCGTTTCCTGAGGCTGCTGCCACACATACATCAGGTCGTATATATCAGGAGGACCTGGGTTTCTTGGAGAATATAGATTCTGGTGGGTGGGTTGATGTCTACTACACAACCTTCTTGTTGTAGACGTTGTTAGGCCTCCAAGTGCAGAGGTCTGTATGACAGTAGCAAATTTCCCTCAATTGGATGACCTAAGGTTTATCAATCCGTGGGAGGCGTAGGATGAAGATGGTCTCTCTCAAACAATCCTGCAACCAAATAACAAAGAGTCTCTTGTGTCCCCAACACACCCAATACAATGGTAAATTGTATAGGTGCACTAGTTCGGCGAAGAGATGGTGATACAGTGCAATATGGATGGTAGATAAAGCTTTTTGTAATCTAAAAATATAAAAACAGCAAGGTAGCAAGTAACAAAAGTGAGCGAAAACGGTATTGCAATGCTTAGAAACAAGGCCTAGGGTTCATACTTTCACTGGCGCAAGTTCTCTCAACAATGATAACATAATTAGATCATATAACAATCCCTCAACGTGCAACAAAGAGTCACTCCAAAGTCACTAATAGCGGAGAACAAACAAAGATATTATTGTAGGGTACGAAACCACCTCAAAGTTATTCTTTCCGATCAATCCATTGGGCTATTCCTATAAGTGTCACAAACAGCCCTAGAGTTCATAGAAAAATAACACCTTAAGACACACATCAACCAAAACCCTAATGTCACCTAGATACTCCAATGTCACCTCAAGTATCCGTGGGTATGATTATACGATATGCATCACACAATCTCAGATTCATCTATTCAACCAACACAAAGAACCTCAAAGAGTGCCCCAAAGTTTCTACCGGAGAGTCAATATGAAAGCGTGTGCCAACCACTATGCATAGATTCCCAAGGTCACGGAACCTGCAAGTTGATCACCAAAACATACATCAAGTGAATCAATAGAATATCCCATAGTCACCATGGGTATCCCACGCAAGACATACACCAAGTTTTCGCAAACCCTTGAAGACTCGATTCGATAAGATAACTTCAAAGGGAAAACTCAATACATTACAAGAGAGTAGAGGGGGAGAAACATCATAAGATCCAACTATAATAGCAAAGCTCACGGTACATCAAGATCATGCCATATCAAGAACACGAGACAGAGATCAAACACATAGCTACTGGTACATACCCTCAGCCCCGAGGGTGAACTACTCCCTCCTCATCATGGAGAGCGCCGAGATGATGAAGATGGCCACCGGTGATGGATCCCCACTCCGGCAGGGTCTCGATTGGTTTGTCGTGGCTACAAAGGCTTGCGGCGCCAGAACTCCCGATCTAGGTTTCTTTCTGGAAGTTTGGGGATTTATAGGAGAGTTTGCTGTCGGTCTCATGTTAGGGGGCCCCACGGAGAGTCCAGGAGGCAGGGGCACGCTCCAGGGGGGTGGGGGCGCCCTCCACCCTCGTGGGGCCCATGGGCCTCCCCTCCGGTAACTTTTTGTTCCAGTATTTTTTATATTTTCCAAAAAAATCTCCATTGATTTTGAGCGCATTCCGAGAACTTTTATTTTTGCACAAAAACAACACCACGGTAGTTCTGCTGAAAACAACGTCAGTCCAGGTTATTTTTAACAAAATCATACCACAATCATGTAGAAATATTATAAACATGGGATCAATACATCAAAAATTATAGATACGTTGGAGATGTATCATGGGTGGCTTAAATTTTAGATCTAGTCCCACATCTGTGTTTGGAGCTTGAAAGGTCTCGTAAGCAACCGGTTCGGGTCCGGGGAGGCACAAGGGCTCCTGCAATCCTATGCTTGAGCCAGAGTCCGGAGGGCGTGAGGTCCCGTTCGAAGGGGGGGTATCCAGCTCGGGGGATTCGGAGATTCGAACATACTTGGTCTTCAATATAGGGAGAGAAGTGTCTTTGACCGGTTCCTCAACGACCGCTATGAGGTGGGTGATTGGCAAGTGATTAATTTCCCTCTGGTCGGGCTTGAGCCCGATCTGATCATAGTCCGTTGAGACCCCCAGGGCGGCGATGCGGTCCAGTAGTTCGTTTAAAGACGAAACATCCGTCGGGTCCAACTTTTTGGAGTACTTGGGGCCGATGCGAAGATGGTGCCCGGCGGTTGTGGGGGGAGTTGCAGGCTCGACGGCCGTGCAAGCCCCTACAATGAAACCACCGAACTGGAGGGTCTGTCCAGAAGCTAGGCACCCTCCAGAAGTGATATTGTTGTTAAAGACTAGGCAAGCCATAGATCGCCTTTGTAGACAGCACGACAGAGCTCTCAATGGAGGCACCAGTGTCCGTGTCAAAACTGACAGATCTCTGGTAGGGGGGCCCAAGCTGTGCATCTAAGGATCAATGGTAATAGGGGACCAGGGGACACATTGTTTACCCAGGTTCGGGCCCTCTTAAGGGAGGTAAAACCCTACTCCTGCTTGATTATATTTGACGAGTATGATTACAAGAGTTGATCTACCTCGAGATCGTAATGGCTAAACGCTAGATGTCTAGCTTATGAGTATTCCAATGATGGTAATGAAGATAGCCTCTACGGACTAACCCCTCCAGTTTATAT
The DNA here is from genome assembly GCA_963921465.1 of Triticum timopheevii. Lineage (NCBI taxonomy): Eukaryota > Viridiplantae > Streptophyta > Magnoliopsida > Poales > Poaceae > Triticum > Triticum timopheevii. Next base: position 574,846,663 of record OY997264.1, on the reverse strand, counting down.
ACACACCGGAGGGGCCTAGGGTTTGTACAAGGTCGGTTCATCAGGGAAGGAAGCACACGGACTCTAATATTGCTGTTTACGTATGGAGGAGTCCCATCCGGACACAGAGGATAATCTTCAGGTTGATCTTGTACGGCCCATCCGGTCCATACTCCTAGGACGGACACCTGAGGACCCCCAAATCTAGGACTCCCTCAGTGGCTGGCGGGCAAACTAAGACGACGAGGTGCGGGTAGCCGCGTTTTGGGAACGACATTGGAGGTAGGCTTGACGCTGAAGAGTGGGCACACGGCCGGAGTGAGCACGCCGGTGCCGGAGAGGGTTCTGCTGTGGATCTGGGGAGGGGGAGCTGGCAATGGAGATTGGGTGGATTAGTTGAGTGAAACACGGGCGAGACATGGAGGGTGTTGGCGGCCTAGGTGAAAAGGGTGGAAAATATCCCCGATCGCCGCGCGGAAAGGCCTATGCAAACAGTTGCCTCTGAGCGCTCGTGTGCACAAAGAGAATAATTTCGTTTGAAATGAAGACGTACGAATTTTGAAATGAAGACGTGAGTTCATCGTTTCGCCTCTAATTTTTTCGCACGTTAAGCAATCACCATTATAGCACGGGTTTGATTTGCTGGCGCATTTCAGGTCGCATGTGCTATATGTAAGACATTTTTTGGCATTTATCGTGAATTTTGGCATAAGTCAATTCCTAGCCGGACTGCATTTCCTGCCGAAAGGGATGAAGATTGTCGTTCGATCTGGGAGCATCCAATGGTGCAGACATACAATCCGTGGGGTTTGGGCTCTGGCCAATCAGAACGCATGACTCAGATCGCGCGCGTAGCAAAGGGGGGCATCGGCCACGGTTTGGTAGGCACACGGCTTTCCTGAGTGAAACGTGTGCTATTTGAAAACATTTGCATGAACTAACAGCATATTTTTGTTCGAATGAAAACAAGAGTTTATCCTTTCGCCTCCAAATTGTTTTCCATAGTAAGAAATCACCATTGTACCCTATGGTTCGATTTTCTCGTGCATTTGAGGTATCGTTTGCTATATTTGAGTCGTTTTCTATATAGTCGCAACCACACGTGGGTGCTATAGCAAGATCATTTGTGTGTCACTTTGGGAGTTTTCATTCATTTTTTGAGAAACGGGAAAAAATTCAAACAATTCGGCTGCAGGGTGCGGCCAGAGGCGTGCCATGTTGGTATTCTAATTACAGGAAATGCATATAGAGTCCGGAAATAACGAAAATCGGTGTGTCACCGTGCCGTGTTCTCAGGATCACATGGAAATTTTTTGGTAAAGATGGCACGAGTTTTGATGCCCACACCTTCCAAATCGGAGCATCTCACAAGAAGGATCATAGTTTCCAAAAGGAGATGCGGCACTTCGGACTCCAATCGTCACTGACTCCATCATTCTGCTTTGAATTATTTTCACGCAAAACAATCACGTATATACCCTAGGTTTGATTGTCTGGCCCATTTCAGGTCTTGTTGCTATATTCAAGTCATTTTTTGCACTTACCTTGCGTTTAGTGCATATAATTAAATTCAAAACCGTTCTACAACTACACATCTGGGTGTTACTTAGCAAAAAAGGTTAAATCATTTGTGTGTCGCTTTGCAAGTTTTCATCTGTTGTCTGAGAAACAGGAAGAAGTTTCAAACGTTTCGGCCGCGATGCGCGGCCACCGGCATAGGCCTAGTTGATATTTTAATTACTAGGAATTCGGATGGAATCCAAACTTGATCAAATCGGTGTGTGCCCGTGGCGTGCTCTCATGACCCCGGGGAATTTTTTTGGTAAAGTTTGGCACATGTTTTGATGATCGCTCCTTCCAAACCGGAGCATCTCACATGAAGGACCATGGTTTCCAAAAGGAGACGTGTCAATTCAAACTCTAGTGGTCGATGACTTCATTGTTTCGCCTCATAAAAACTTCCACGATACGCATTCACCATTATACCACAGGTTTGACTTTCTAACGCATTTCAGGTATCGTTTGCTATATTTAAGACATTTTTTGAATTTAACGTGCAATTTGTGGATGTAAATAAAATCACAACCGGAACTGCATGTGTTGTCGAAAGGAATGAGGATCGTCGTTCGATCAAGGAGAATCCAACGGTGCAGACGTACGATCCGTGGGGTTTGGGTTCTGGCCAATAAGAACGCACGACTCAGATTGCGCGCGTGGTAGAGGGGGGCATCGGCCACGGTTTAGCGGACACACAGCTTTCGTGAGTGAACAGTGTGCTATTTGAAAACATTTACATTAACTAACCGCATATTTTTGTTTGAATGAAAACATGAGTTCATCGTTTTGCCTCCAATTTTTTTCCACCATAAGAATTCACGATTATACCCTATGGTTCGATTTTCTAGTACATTTTGCCAGGCGGCAGGCCTCGCTAGCAATCTCAAACTTTGAATATTCAAAAATAAAATAGATCTTGTTTAATATATTTTTAATATATATATATATACAACTACACGTACGCGTTAGCAAGATCATTTATGTGTCGCTTTGCTAGTTTTCATTCATTGTGCGAGAAATAGGGAAAACTTCAAACAGTTCGGCCGCAAGGTGCGGCCAGAGGCGTAGGCCTTGTTGGTATTTTAATTTCAGAAAATGCATATAGAGTCCGGAGAATAACGAAAATCATTGTGCCACTATGTCGTGCTCTCACGATCGCATGGAAATTTTCTTGGTAATGTTTGGCACAAGTTTTGGTGCTAGCACCTTCCATACCGGATCATCTCAAAAGAAGGATCATAGTTTCCAAAAGGAGATGCGGCACTTCGGACTACAAATCGTCGGTTACTAGCTACATCGTTCCACCTTGAAAAAAATCATGGTAAACAATCACGGATATACCCTTGGTTTAATTTTCCGGCCAATTTCAGGTCGTTTTCTATGTTTAAATCATTCTTTGCACTTACCTTGCATTTTAGTGCATATAAAGTGAAAAACCCTACTACAACTCGAAAAAGTAATGGGTGGGTTGGCTGTGAAAGGAGAGTAGAGTTTTTGAGTTTTGTAAGAAAAGTACTGGGTGAGGCTCCTCACATCCATAACATATTATCTGTACTCTTTTTCAAGCATGCCTCTACATGTGGGTGTTTTAATTAGGTTGTACTTAGGCTACTCATAGTGGAGAGTGTCATATACTAGTATCATGCATATATAGCGCATAGTATAATACATAGAGTATATATAGTATCATAGATCATATTTATTGCCATGCATGACACAAATTAGCATCGCATTTAACATGATACGGTATCTACCTATATGTTACTCTAACCCTCACTATAATTAATTCTTTGCCACATCAGCATACTTGCTATTTTCCGAGTGCATGATATAATCGGCTATGATACCACCACTATGGCCAGCCTTGTATAGTGGTGAAGTATCATATACTATAGTATCATGCATATGATACTATGTACGTACCTTCATAGTACATATATATAGTATCATAGAGTAGTGTGTGTGTGTGTGTCTATATATATATATAGGCCGGGTCTATTATGATAACACCCTTATAGACCTTATTTTTTGACTATAAACAGTAGGATAAGACCCCGCTGCAATTTTTATAAATTAAGAGAGCAAAGTAACAAGTAGTATGAAAAGGCTTGAGGTAAGCCCTAAGAACAAAAAGAAACTAAAACCTAGGAGAAAGGAAAGAAAGAAAGAAAAACAAACAGCCTACTTGCCTACAAACAGAGAAATTACAAAAGGCCTTCAAGCCAAACAGAAAATTGCCTCTCATGCTTTTTCCTCATTCTAAACTTTAGAAGCGTTAGTTCCTCCAGAAATATGAACTTCCAGCCTTGAAATGAAGGTGCAATGTTTTCAAAAATCTTATTGTTTTTGGTTATCCAAATGGCCCATGTTCCAAGAATGATGATCTCCATGTAAAATGGGTACCTTAGTTTGTCTTTAAGATCTTGGAACCCTTCTAACACAAACAAGTTTGGGGTTCTTGTTGGACATATGAAATCCCAGCATTGTTGAACAAATTGGCAACCCCAAAAGAGATGATGCAGTGTTTCTTCTTGTTGACAACCTCCAACTGCACAATTATAAGCCTCCAACACAAAGTTCTTTCTTCTAAGTAAATTTCTTGTGTTGACTCGATCATGGAGAAGTTGCCAGAAGAAAACTTTATGCTTTGGCTGACAGGAACTCTGCCAGATCCAATTGAAATGTGGAGGGGTGTGCTTGTGTCCAATTAAGACTTTATATGCTTTGATGGATGAATAGTGTTTAGTCCCCCAAATGTAACTCCATGTGTCTCATGTGTCCAAAAACTCAGATTGTCTCGTGGAAATGCAAATGTCTTCCATTTGTAAGAATTCCTATTATGCCTCGGTTGTCAAAGGGAGAAAGAAGAGATCCTGCAAGTACTCAGTCTGCAACACTTGTTGAATATTCAGTTGAGGGTTTCTGACAAAAGAGAATAAGTGAGGGAATTGGTGTTTAAGTATTGCTTGGTTCCATAGATCATCCCAAAAGAATGCACTGACACCATCTCCCACATTACATCTAGAAATAGCTTTGTACTGATCAATGAGAGCTAAGTTGGACTTCCACCAGAATGATCCTATCATGTTACCCCCTGGTAATTTGCCATCACTATAGTATGTTTCCCAAATCAGGTTGACCCAAGGAATATCATGTCTGTTGAAGAATTTGTGATATGCAACCAAAGCAGGTCTTGTGTCCTCCATATCATGGCCTCTCCAAAGACAGTGTCTCAAATACTTGATGATCTGTTTTTTTTATTGTAATAGGTATGTCCAGAAAGCACATGAAGAAAACCGATAATGAGGTCATCACTGACTTGACCAGTAGTAATTTTCCAGCTTGGGTCATGAAGATAGAGATACCAGCCAATCTTTTGGCAATCCTGTTAACTAGGGGGAGGCATTGCTCAACAGTTGGTTTGTATATTCCCAATGGCGGACCAAGGTAAGTAAAGGGGTATTGTCCTCGAGCACACTGCAAGGTGTTTGTATAAATTTCTACCCTGTCTTTAGCAATATTCATAGGTACCATGATTAACTTCCCATAATTCACTTTGAGCCTAGTTGTTGTAGCAAAAGTATTGAGAAGTGCCTTTAGACAGAACAACTGCCTAGAATCAGCTTGCATAACCACCAGAGTGTCATCTGCATATTGCACAATTGGGAAGTGAGGGCAGGAGTTGACTTGAAGTGGAGCAGTGATCAGGTTTAACCTCATGGCTTTGTTAAGAATGGATTGTAACAGATCAGCAGTCAGCACAAATATTAAAGGAGAGTAAGGGTCCCATTGTCTTACTCCTCTTCTTATGTAAATTCTTTTCCCAGGTACACCATTCAGTAATACAGAAAATGATGCAGTTGTGAACAGAGCTTCCATCCATGAAATCCATTTCTCTCCGAAACCTTTAGCTCTAAAAATATCAATGATTGCAGCATGTTCAATTGTATCAAAAGCTTTCTCAAAATCCAATTTAATTACTAAGATTTTCTCCCTAGACTTATGACACTGGTGAATGTACTCATATGCCCATCCTAGGCAATCATGTATCACTCTATCTTTGAGGAAGCCATATTGATTAATATGCACCATTTGAAGAATAACTCTTTGTAATCTATTGGCCAGCAATTTTGTAATGATTTTTAGTACTCCACTTAGCAAAGAAATTGGCCTGAAGTCATTTGGGGAAAGTGGCACCTCTTTTTTTGCACTAGAGTGATGAAAGAGGAGTTAATTCTCTCAAGATTTACATTCCCAGCATGGAATGCCATTATAAGCTCAAAGACATCAGTCTTAATAATATCCCAACAACTTTTGAGAAACTCATTATTGAATCCATCTGGCCCTGGTGATTTTTCTGCAGGCAGGTTTTTAACCACATCTTCAACTTCTTCTTGAGAAAATGGTTTTTCCAGATCAATGAAGATTTGGGGGTCCACTGTGTTTTCATAAAGATCACTGAGGTCAAAGTGCATTGAGTGTCCATTAGATTGTCCCAATCTATTTTGCACATCAAACCACGTTTATTCTGCTAACACCTAACCACCACAGCCACCCTGTCCCAAAACCCACAGGCCCACTCCTCAACATCTCCCCCTCGTGCCCACCACCCGCCTCCTTCCACCTTCTTCCCCACTGCAACACCTCCCGCCCTCCCCCAGCAGGTTCATCGCACCACCTCCACCACCGGTTAGGTGCGGCACCTCCTTCCCTGCGCCGCCACATGACCTCCCTTCCACCACGCCGTCGCACCACCTTCGACCTATCCTCCGCCTCGGCCGTAGCTGGCTCCCCACCCCGTCCACACCAGGAGCACCGGCTCCCCACCCCGCCAACACCAGGAGCACCGGCTTCCTGTCCCTCCCCCGCAACCGAACTGCGGCCCGGCATTTGACCCTCCTGGTCGAGGGAAACGAGGCATCAAAAGGGCGGCTGCAGCGAAAACCTTCAGATCTCGTTGATCCGGTCGAGTTAGCAGCGACAGGCGACGGGGATGGGTCGGATCCGTGACGAGGGGGCAAGAATGGGTGTGGTTCCGCCGACATGGTCCCCTGCGCCGCGCCAGCCTCGGGTACGACCACTCTAGCCTCAGATCTAGCCGCTACGGGGGTCACCCAACTGGATCAGGCTGCTCGCGCGGCGGCGTACCACCCGACTCTAGCCTCTGCGCCAGTGCCGTTCGCCAGCGACTCATGAAGCAATGCACATGGTCGTGCGGTGTAGTTCCTCCGGCGGCCAATGCCGATCCACCTCCGGCTGCAGCGCTGGCTGACTCGCCCAGAGCTCCTCCGCCGTTCACCTCCCCCCTCTGCCCCAGCGGCACTGGTGCGGTCCAGCGCGGCTCCGCGTGCAGTGCGTCTCGGTGTGCAGTGTGGCTCCGCGTGCAGTGTAGCTCCATTTGGCTCCCTCTGCAGTTCTCCTAAGTACGCATGGGCCGATTGCAATCTTCCTCGCTGTAGAGAAGCTAGACCTACGGGAGACGGCTGCCCCGTGCCCCCAGCCTCCTCCAACAACCGCAGCAGCGCGTGCGGCGGCAGACTGCTCCCCCCATGGCTACCGGCGACAAGCTGCACCTCCTTGGCGGCTAGCAACGAGTGCCACATCGTCGTGCACTGTGGCCAATAGCAAAGAAAAATTCAATGCAGTTCGGCCAAACAGCGGCGTGAAGAACAGCCAGCGATGGCTTGCAGTTCGACAAAAACAAATTCACCGCGGTGTGTCCACTTCATTTCGCCGGCGAGCCTCTAGCGGCTAGAGCAGCATGGACGTGCAGTTCACTTTTTATTTTTTGGCCGAAGATGCAGTGCCCTTACTTTTTGCAGTCGTTCACTTGTGTGCCATGGGGTTCACTTGTAATTATTTTTTGAAAACTCAAAATTCTCTTTATTTTGTTTCTAAAAAGGAAGTACATTTTGCACTAGCAAAGGTAGTACATTTTGAAAAAACAAACCACCATTGCAGTTTGTTCACTTCGTCCTTGTGGTCCACATTTACATTCATTTACATGTTGTTGGAGAACAGCAAAAAAACTAGAAAATACAAGAAAAACACACACAAAATGCAACCCACTGGTCTGGTCCATGTGGTTCACTAGTCTGGACTCTGTAGTCCGCTTCCATTGACAAGGATGTGCACACATAAAAAAACCTAGTGCATACAACCAATGATAGATGCAGTGCGGTTTTTCAACTGAAGCAGTGCGGTCGGTTGTCTGATGTTGTTCATCTAGTAAGTCCAAGAAAAATTGTTACTGAAACGACAAAGAAATTAATGCGGTTCACTTCTCCATACTTTTGAGGGTCACTTACACCCGTGTGAAGTCCGGTCCACCTCCTCGGCTGAGGAAATTCATGTCTAAAATAAAAGAAATCATGAAATCCACTTAACTATCTGATGCAGTGCAATTTTGACTCTGAAGCTGTGCGGTTTTCTGTCCGATGCAGTACACACGTCAATTTTGGTGTCGCGAAAAACAGAGTGTCCGCATTTTTGTAATTTCAAAACTGCTCTTAAACTTTAAGGAATTAGAAAAAGTGGTCTACATGAAAAAGTAGAGCATCGCTGATATCTTTCCAACGGCATATAATTTGAATCATTCTGATCAGCGCTTTGTAAATTTTTTTCGAAAAACGGCCGCTGCCTCTTGTCGTCACCCGCACGACTTTCAAAATTAACTAAAAACCCCAAGGAATCTCAAAAACATTTCAACATATGAAAGTTGCGCCTCGTCCATAGATGTTCAATGGTATATTACATGCCTCGTTTCGACAAAGGTTAAAAAAATGGAGCGAAAACAGTACCAAAAATTTGAATTTTTTTGAAAAACAGAATTCCACGATTTAGTAAATTTGAAACTGCTCTTAAACTGTAACAAATTAGAGAAAATAATATATATAAAAAAGATGCGCCTCTACGATACCTTTCCAACGGCGTATCATTTGCTTCATTCCGACGAGCGGTTTAGAAAAAAATGATACCGTAACATATATATAGACTGTCATATATAACATCATAGATGACCGTATTTATGGCCATGCATGACACTTATAGCATTTATATTATATATGTTACGATATCTATGTTACTGCTTCTTAGCCACATCATCATATTTGCTATTCCCGAGTGCATGATACATGTCGGTGTCAAAACCAGCAGATCTCGGGTAAGGGGCCCAAGCTATATGTCTGAGGATTGGTGGTAACTATGATCAAAAGGACACATTGTTTACCCAGGTTCAGGCCCTCTTAATGGAGGTAAAACCCTACTCCTACTTAATTATATTCGAAGGGTATAGGGGTTACAAGAGTTGATCTACCATGAGATCGTATTGGCTAACCATAGTTTGGCTAGCTTAGTAATGTTGTGATCCTGGCTCCGATCTAACCCTCCAGTTTATATAGACACCAGAGGGCTTAGGGTTGTACAAAGTCGGTTTAATAGAAAGGAAATAACATATCCGGACACCTAAACTTGCCATCCACGTATACGAGAGTCCCCGCCAGACACGGGAGGCAATCTTCTGTATTGTATCTTGACGGCCCATCAGTTCAGCCCACATCCAATAGACCGGACGCCTGAGGACCCCCTAGTCCAGGACTCCCATAGTAGCCCCTGAACCAGTCTTCAATGACGACGTGTTCAGCGCGCGGATTATCTTCGGTATTGGGCCGTTTTACATAAGGGAAAGTCTAACACAAGGCCTAAAATAAAAATTCAAAAACTCTAGTGATGCCCTGTCACATGTCTGCGCGGTTTCTCCTTAGTAATAAGTCCTTTGATAGGAGTATTTGATGGTTGGGAAACGCTAGCCTTAAAAGGATCTCCTAAAACAACGATATAGCAAGTAGGGCTCTTGATGAACCTGCAGTGAAAAAAGGTATATGCAGGCCATGTGGGGTTAAGCCGTACTATGGACCTTTTCCGCAGTGTGCTTACGGGTCCACCCAGGGTATTTTTAGTGCGTAGTTATGTACGCGCGGTACGTAAGCCGCAACCTGATGGGGCGATCGGCAGAGGCCGAACTGCTAATCAAGGTTCGGATTCATTGATTTATTGCAATTATGTGCGGACCGGACTCGTTTAGATACATCATTGGCTTTATTAGCCGATGAACTGTTCGGCTTGATAAGGCTGCCATACACCTCGGCTGCGAGGGCCATGGTGTGTTCTTCAATATGCAGGGACCGCTCCATATTTCCATTGACTATAATAACGCCCCGAGGTCCAGGAATCTTAAGCTTCAAGTGAGCATAGTGCAGGACTGCATTAAAGCGGGCGAAATCAGTTCGTCTGAGCAGTGTGTGATAGCCACTGTGGAAAGGGATGATGTCGATGATTAACTCTTCACTGCGGAAGTTGTCTGGGGAGCCGAATACTACCTCTAATGTCAGTGAGCCTGTGCAACGGGCCTCCATGCCTGGTATCACGCTTTTAAAGGTAGTGTTACTAGGCTTGATTCTTGATGGGTCAATGCCCATCTTGCGGATGGTGTCTTGATAGATCAAGTTGAGACTGCTGCCCCCATCCATAAGGACTCTAGTGAGATGGTATCCATCAATAATTGGATCGAGTACTAGGGCGGCAGAACCCTCGTGATGGATACTGGTGGGGTGATCCCTGCGATCAAAGGTGATCGGATAGGCTGACCATGGGTTAAACTTGGGGGTGACAGGCTCTACGGCGTAGACGTCCCTTAGTGCCCTGATACATCTCCGTCGTATCTATAATTTTTGATTGTTCCATGCCAATATTATACAACTTTCATATACTTTTGGCAACTTTTTATACTATTTTTGGGACTAAAATATTGATCCAGTGCCCAGTGCCAGTTCCTGTTTGTTGCATGTTTTTTGTTTCGCAGAAAACCCATATCAAACGGAGTCCAAATGAGATAAAACCTAATGGAGTTTCTTTGGAATATTTATGATTTTTGGGAAGAAGAATCAACGCGAGACGATGCCCGAGGGGGCCACGAGGTAGGGGGCACGCCCTGGGCCCTCGTGGCCACCCCTTAAGGAGGCTGGTGCCCTTCTTTCGCCGCAACAAAGCTAATATCTGGATAGAGATCGTGTTAAAATTTCAGCCTAATCGGAGTTACGGATCTCCGGGAATATAAGAAACGGTGAAAGGCCAGAATCTGAAACGTAGAAACAGAGAGAGACAGAGAGAAAGATCCAATCTTGGAGGGGCCCCATGCCATGGAGATCATGGACCAGAGGGGAAACCCTTCTCTCATCTAGGGAGAAGGTCAAGGAAGAAGAAGAAGAAGGGGGGCTCTCTCCCGCTCTCTCTCGGTGGCGCCGTAACGCCGCCGGGGCCATCATCATCACCGCAATCTACACCAACACCTCCGTCATCTTCACCAACATCTCCATCACCTTCCCCCATCTATCTACAGTGGTCCACTCCCCCGCAACCCGCTGTACCATCTACTTGAACATGGTGCTTTATGCTTCATATTATTATCCAATGATGTGTTGCCATCCTATGATGTCCGAGTAGATTTTCGTTGTCCTATCGATAATTGGTGAATTGCTATGATTGGTTTAATTTGCTTGTGGTTATGTTGCTATCCTTTGGTGCCCATCACATGAGCGCGCGCGTGGATCACACCATAGGGTTAGTTGTATGTTGATAGGACTATGTATTGGAGGGCAAGAGTGACAGAAGCTTCAACCTAGCATAGAAATTGATGCATACGGGATTGAAGGGGGACCAATATATCTTAATGCTGTGGTTGGGATTTAAATTAATGAATGTTAGTAGTTGCGGATGCTTGCTAATAGTTCCAATCATAAGTGCATAGAATTCCAAGTCAAGGATGACATGCTAGCAGTGGCCTCTCCCACATAAAACTTGCTATCGGTCTAGTAAATTAGTCAATTAATTAGGGACAATTCCGCAACTCCTACCACGACTTTTCCACACTTGCTATACTAACTTTATTACTTCTTTATCTAAACAGCCCCTAGTTTATATTTACGTGCTCTTTATATTCTTGCAAATCTATCCAATAACACCTACAAAGTACTTCTAGATTCATACTTGTTCTAGGTAAAGCGAACATCAAGCGTGCGTAGAGTTGTATCGGTGGTTGATAGAACTTGAGGGAATAGTTGTTCTACCTTTAGCTCCTCGTTGGGTTCGACACTCTTACTTATCGAAAGAGGCTACAGTTGATCCCCTATACTTCTGGGTTATCAAGACCTTTTTCTGGCACCGTTGCCGGGGAGTTATAGCGTTGGGTGAATATTCTCGTGTGTGCTTGTTTGCTTTATCACTAAGTAGATTTTATTTGTTGTTCTAAGTTGTTCTCTATCTTTAGTTATGGATATGGAACACGAAATAGCAAAAATATTAGGTGTACTTGCTACTCATGGACATAGGGAACCTCCTAAAACCATCGATGCTGGTTATGTGAAAAATATTATGTACTACTTTAATAATCCTGAGAAAACCCCGTTCAATTATGTAATGGAAGACACGTTGGATCAATGTGAATACTTTAGGGATTATCGCTTGACTCAAAAAGGGAAATTACTATGGGATCAAATTCATATGTTGCATTGGTATGCTCAGGAACTATGCTTGAGATATGATTATACTTGTTGCTCTAGGATGAAGGCTCACCTTCCCTTTTCATGCAAATTTAATGATGATAAAACCTTGGCTTCTTATGCTAATGGTAAATATGATTACTATGATGTGGAACAAATAGAAGAATTCATTGCTTTTATGGGTGCTTATGAAACTGAATCTTTGTTTAAAGAGTGTGAAAATCTTGATGATGTTGTTTACATACTTGGACATTTTTCTATACTTAAATATTGCTATGAGAATTATGAATTCAATTCCGATATTGATGATTTTATTGAGAGAGTCTCCGCTGTCCAAGAAGAGAATAATATTTTGCAGGAATCTATGGAAGAAGAAATTGATGAAACTGTGAGCTCATTGAGCGAAGAACAAAAGGAGGAAGAGCGGATTGATCACCCATGCCCACCTTCTAATGAGAGTAACTCTTCAATTCATACATTGTTTAATTTCCCTTTGAGCTTACCGAAGGATGATTGCTATGATGATTGTTATGATCCCGTTGATTCTCTTGAAATATCCCTTTTTGATGATGCTTGCTACGCTTGTGGCCAAGATGCCAATATGAATTATGCTTATGGAGATGAACTTGATATAGTTTCTTATGTTAAACATGAAATTGTTGCTATTGCACCCACACATAATAGTCCTATTATCTTTTTGAATTCTCCAAACTACACTATATCGGAGAAGTTTTCTCTTGTTAAGGATTATGTTGATGGGTTGCATTTTACTGTTGCACATGATGATTTTGATAGATATAATATTCATGTGCTTGCTGCTCCAACTTGCAATGATTATGAGAGAGGAACTACACCTCCGCCTCTTTATGTTTCCAACACGATAAAATTGCAAAAAACTGTTTATACTATGCATTGGCATTTACTTGGTGTGCATAAATTGTTCTTTTATGACATGCCGATGCATAGGAAGAGAGTTAGACTTCGTTGTTGCATGACATATGTTACTTTGTGCTCACTACTAAATCACAAATCATTGTTAATTAAAATTGGCTTTGATATACCTTGGGATCCGGGTGGATCCATTACTTGAGCACTATATGCCTAGCTTAATGGCTTTAAAGAAAGCGCTGCCAGAGAGACAACCCGGAAGTTTTAGAGAGTCATTTATTTCTGTTGAGTGCTTTTATATAGTCTAAAAACAAAAAATAAAGAGGGGAACCCAAAACTTTTTCAAAAAGAAAAGCGAAAGTGAGAAAGACGAGCATTGTTAAAGTGGCAGCTAGCCTTGAACTTTGTTCATGCTCACGGAAAATTGTGAATCTTGATTACAGAAACTTTTCAACAAAAATAATTATGCCCTTGTACAATTCCATTGTATTATAAAAATAATGTGCCAAGGTTTGCCGTTAGGATGTTTACAATGCTTGTTGGTTTGTGCGGTGCAGGAAAGAAACTTTAGCTGTAGTGCGTGATTTTACATTTTTTTACTGGAACATCAAACGGTTCTCAAACTTTTTGCACTATCTTTCTATAGAATTTTTTATTTTTCCTAATTTTGGCAGAAATTTTGGGGTACCAGAAGTATGGTTAATGTTTAGATTACTACAGACTGTCCTGTTTAAGACAGATTCTGTTTTTGATGCATAGTTTGCTTGTTTTGATGAAACTATCGATTTCTATCAGTGGATTAAGCCATGGAAAAGTCATATTACAGTAGCTACAATGAAAAAACAAAATATGAATTGGTTTTGTCGTGGAATTAACACGTTAGATGTCCTAGTGTGAGGACTTAGTCGTGAGGCCAACGCATCCATGTGATAGCTTGAGAGGGGTTGATCAGAATCGAGAGACGCAACACAAGACAAGGGTTTAGACAGCTTCGGGCCCCGGGAAACATCATCCGATAACAACCCTACATGTTGTTTGAGGCTAGATCTCATTATCATCATGAAGGAGTCGTCGTACACCGGCTCTCCTCTAGTTGTGTCACACCCTGATTTTCATGCCACAACACTTAAGCTAATAAATCCTGATAAAATGCGGTTTGACAAAAACTTTGGAGTGTTTTGTCTTTGCTTTGATTGAATGTTTGACTGTTGTTTGCAAGTGCTCTAAAAATCAAATAAAACCTCCAACTCTTATACTCCTTCTCCTTGAACCAAAACCTTTTCCCAATGATCATGCCATGTGTATAGGACATAAAATTAATTTCTTACAAAAATAATTTGGCCAAATAGTATTTTCAAAAATTAGTTTTGCAAAAACCACTGAATTGAGATTTGCACTGCAAGTACTTAATTAAGGGTAGTAAAAATCTTTCCAAAAATATATTTGACTCCTATTAGATATAGGATACCCAGAAACCACAAAAATATAATTTTAAAAGTTATTTTCCTATTTTATTTAAGAGCTTTTTCTTAAGGCCAGAAATGGTCTTTAATAGGGAAAAATTATTTTATTGCTTCAAAAATATTTGACAAAATTTATGGAAACTAATAGGACATATATTGTCCATATATAAGAGTTTCAACACATGGTCATGTTCAAAATATTGGTCAAATACCTCAAAAACCCTTTCTGAATATTTCAAGCTTTTCAAATATTTACAAAGGAAATATTCTCCAAAAATTCCAAGAAACTTCTATCATGTCACATATGACATGCTTGATGATATTGACAAGTATCATGTCATGGAGAATATTATAACTCCATGAAATCCCCTCAAAACCATTTCTGTCCATTTTGAAGTTTGAGCAACTTTACATTGCCAAACATGTACAAATGTTCTCAAACCTTGTGAACATTATCAAATGGTCTAATAATTAATCTAGACCAAATGGCACAAGTTGGAGAACAAGTTAACTTGATCAAAGTGCCCCAAAACCCTTTCTGTCTAGAACCAAATTTGAACAACTCTACATTGGCAACTTCCTCCTTTTGATCTCAACTTTTGTGGACATGTTCAGAGCCTCAAATTATGACACTACACCAAGTGGTGCATCAAGGAGAATTGATTTGCATGACTAAATCTTGGTAAAGCCATTTCTGCTGATTTCTAGGGTGTACCAAAGTTACATTGGCTACTTTGCCCAAATGAGCTCAAACTTGGTGGAACACCCTAATTCTGTGCGCCATTCCATCCTGTTAATTGTCATGGCAAGTGGAGTTAATTTTCTTTCCCAAACCAACAACAAACACCTTCTGCCATTTTTCCAAAATCATCATTTTGACCACTTCCACTATTCTCCATGAGCTCAACTTTTTACCACAGCCTCTCCTAGTCCCCCACTACCTCTGGTGTGCTTTCCTGCCTGAGAGGCAATGATGAAGGGGGGCAGGGACCCATTTTTCTTCTCTGGACAGCCACTTTTTCCCCCCTTTCTCATCTCTCTCTCTCACTCCTGGCAGGTTCCAGAGCATCCAATGCCACATTCCCCCTTGTTTATTCCCTCTTCATGCCTTTGACACTAGTGGACACGCGAGTGCGCACGCAAAAGCCACGCATGCCGGCAAAAGACGCGCTCTGGAGCACGCTACCGTACTCCCGACCGTTGACACGGCGCTCCCGTCCACCTCGAGCCTCCCCCTCGCGCCAGTCGAGGTGCCTCGGCGTCCGCAACACGCTACGCGGTCGGCCCCCTCCTCTCTCCTCCTCCCCGCGCCTCCGCGCTAGCAAACAGAGGTCGCCCGAGCGTGCCAATGGTGCGGCTCACATGCGCGCGTCTCTGACCTCTCCCCACTCCCTTTCTCTATCTCTCCCGACGTAGTCGGCGTCCAGGAACACCCCAGACACGCCCACATGAGCCCCCGTGGATTGCAGCGATGGCAACAGCCTCGCGGGCGCACGGCCCCGCTGTGCACCTCGCCCCCTTCTATTTAAGGCCACCCCCGAGCCTCCTCTCTACTCCTTTGCCTCTCTCTCCATCCCGTGCACCCCCTGGACCTCGCCATTCTTCCTCCTGTGCCCCCCATCCACCTCCAAGGCCGAAGCTGAGCCGCCGTCCATCGCCAAAATTTGCGCCGTCCCGACTCATAGGACCCCCCAGAACCAAAGGAGCTCCACCGCTCCCTTCTTTATCCTCCGGCAAGCCGCTAGGCCATGGCCACTCTCGCCCGACGCTACTGTCCGCCGCGGGCAAAGCCCTGCTCCCATCCGGAGACGCAGGCACCCGTGGTGGGGTCTCCCTGGTTCGCCTCTCTCCTCTGAGCACGCCGGTGGGCGGATCATCGCGGGAGACGCCCTGTAGCATCGGCGACCGGCGTCGAACGCCTCCTCTGTCTCCCTTCGCGCCCGCGCGGGAGGTTGAGGACGAACCTGCAGGCGGGGCCCGCTCGTCGATGGCCCAGCCACCGGGCCACGCTGGCAAGTGGAGGTGGGTTCGCTCTCTCCCGCGTCCCCGCAGTGAAGGCGCACTCCGCATGGGCGCCTTCGACGTCGCCCTGCCACCTGCGCAGCTGGGCCGGCCCAATGCCTGTCTCTCGCCCAGTGCGGAGAATAAGGGTATAGCCCTTTTCTTATTTTCTTTTTCCAGATAACTTGTAGAATCCATAGATTATTTATTCTAAGTCCAAATTTGATGATTCTAATTTCTATAAGTTCATAAATTCCTGATCTATCACATGGTGCAATTTGCACATTTTTCCATAAAGATTTTCTTCACAAATATTTATCAAATCCCATATTTCCATTTCTGTCATAAACTTTAGAAAATCACAGAAGGCTCAAAATTGATCCAAATTCCATGATTCAAATTCCTAGGTGTTCCTAAGTTCATAACTTAGTTTATGAACATTTTTATTAATACTTTCTGTACCTCATAAATTATCGAGCCATTTCTTCATATTTATCAACTTTGCAAATTCATAAGAAATTCATTTGAACTCCAAATCTAGTGAAACCAATTCCTAGATGCTTCTAAAATCATCCTTTGTTAAATGGGTGCCTTTGCTCATTTTTCAAAATAATTCTTCTGTACACTTCTTGGAATTCCATAAACCCCTTGATTCCATCATATCGAAATGTTTAGAAATATCCATTGATCCACTTCCAATGAAATCACTTTGGTCATTCCTCATATGACCATAGGTATCCTAGAAAAGTCCAACTCACATTTTTAGTGCACTTTTATTTCCTGCCTTGTTGTGTTGCTTATTATGGTTGCTTTCGACGATAGTTGACAAAGTAGACGAAATGCTCGGAGTTGGACCGGAGATATTTGAAGACCTCGAAGACTTTGTTAAAACAGGCAAGCAGCCCTTTGACCATGTCTATGAAACCCTCTTTATGCATGTCATATAGCTCTTTATTATTGTCGCATCGGAATCATGATGAGATGGTGAACCACGTGGGTTGGTTGCCTCTGCTACTTCCTCGTTGATACTTGCATTGTGCACGACCCTACCTTCTTATGAGGCTTATGCCGGTGGGAGTAGATAGGATGCTAAAGTAGATGCTACGCAAAAGGGATGGGTATATGCATGGTGAAGGAGACAAAGTGATTTCAAAAGACTTTTCGAAAACCCCATCAGGTGCCACTTATGCCCGAGGGAGATGATGAGATGGGTAACCACTTGATGACGAAGTGGTGTATCGAGGCAAGTGTGTGTGTTGTTTTCAAAAACGGATTGGTTTAAGTTGCGGCCGTTATTCCAACCTTACATGCGCAACCACTCTACCCTTATATGGGAAAGGGCATTATTGATTACCTAGGCCGATACTAGCTTGGAGCCCGCATTACTAGTGACGGGGGAGAGTTGGTGCTCTCTCTCGGGACGGGGTCGTGCCAGGTAGGGCGGCCATGACTGTTTTCACAGGGCACCGGACACACCGTTGGTACCCCGTGCCAGTGGTATGTGATAATTATGGGAGCAAGGCTCCATGAAAGTGTTATATGAAATGTTGGGCACGGGGGTTACTGTCAATCAAGTGGACTCCATGTTAGTGTCGTCTAGGGAAAGGTAGTGATCGGGTGCTTACCCCGGGTACTTGAGGTATCGCGGGTCGTGGATGACATGGAAGTTCCCCGGATCTTCTGGGTACAGTGTGCAACCTCTGCAGAGTGTAAAACTATTCGAGTAGCCGTGTCCACGGTCAAGGATAGTTGGGTAACCGCTCTTGGGCTACGTCCATATGTTTC
Source organism: Triticum timopheevii (assembly GCA_963921465.1). Taxonomy (NCBI): domain Eukaryota; kingdom Viridiplantae; phylum Streptophyta; class Magnoliopsida; order Poales; family Poaceae; genus Triticum; species Triticum timopheevii. Next base: position 574,828,434 of record OY997264.1, on the reverse strand, counting down.
TGAAAAACAACACAGTTTGGTGATATTGATGATGTGACTCATGAGGAAGTCACGATGAGCTTGAGCATGAGTTGTTTATAACTCTTTCTCGATGATGATGTCTGTAACCTCCTGATACTTGTTGCAGACACATTCATGCCCTTGATAAATGTTGATCATACTTGCATGAGAAAAACTAGCTTTCTGCAAAAATTTACCTATATCAAGCATTGTTGTATCTTGAACCAAAACATGGGTTGCTTGCAAGTACATTCAAACGTACTCACTGGCTTGTCCCTGGCTATTTACTTGGCCAGGCTTGAAAGAATAGGATATGATGAAGATTACTTCGGCGACGAACATGCGAGCTAGGACGCTTCCCAGTCAGAATGCCTGCAGGGTTAAGGCAGATGGCATGGGTCCAAGTTATCGACAAAGATTTCCGCTGCGATGTTATACCCAAGACTTGACCATAATGGTCCTACTTGTGTAAAACAGTATGTATGGATGTAAGACTCTTGTTATTCAGCTTCTGTGTGTTCAGTGAGCATTGATCTCTGGGATCACTGTACACGTGCATTCGGCGATCTCGACTTATGAGTCGGGGTCCCCACAGAGCTGGTATCAGAGCCATCCTGACTGTAGGAAGCCTTAGTTAGCATGGTCGTTAGTTAGGGTAAAACTATTTCCAAAACAACTACTACTTTTCAAAACTATCTATACTTCTCTTCCCTTCTCAGTTTTTCGAAAACTAAGGTATACTTTCCTTATTGATCTCTTCCCTTCAAAACCTTTGGTCGCTAGAACCCTTATGCCCCTGGCCACTGGATTCCTTGTAATCCTCATGGATAATCTAGAAGGAAGATGCCTTGCCAGACATTCACCCACACCTCGTGAACACAAGATTGCGACATCACAACAAGACGATACCAACAGAAGATACATCCTCGAGGAATGAGGACCTGAAGACCCAGGAGATGGTGACACCCTTGACATTGCCCCAAGATGATGCAACCTTAGCCTACGATGATCAGGGCATGGAATATGCAAGATCATGATATACATCGCTAATAGAGTAACCCTGTCACTACCGTTGTGGTATCGGCAACCACCGATGGATGAGAACCTAGCCATTTGGTCCGCCTCACCATAGTGAGCAGGAAAACAGTTCTCCTCATTCCCCGCTCTTGGTGTCGATGTTGTCATCAACGTAGCTGACATGATGGACCTCTATTACGCCCTGATAATGTCAATGCATAAAGGATTACCTACCTGGTACCATCGACGGCTTAGAAGACAAAAAGGGATCGTCGTGATTAAGAAGACAATAGAAGACCAAGTCAATCCCAGTTACGAGGAGCCACCTTCACCCCATCACTTCAACAGGCGAGAAGTCGTTAAAGAATCTTCAGGCTCAACCCGGATTGTTTCATCGAACAACTACAAGAGACGTAGCAACACCTGAGGAAAACTCAGAAGACTGCAGGAGGCACAAGGCACGACTACTGAGTCCGAGAACCCCTAGGGTAGGATGAGTCGTGTACCCCCTATGCGCAGTCGAGTCCGTATGATGGTTCGAATAGAACCATGATTGTGTGTTGCTTGTTTTTATTTGTTTGTGTTTTGATATCAGTCGCCCCTTTTGTCCTAGGCAACAAGTACGCGACTATATCACCTGCCTTATTTTGTTGTTTGTGTTTTGCCCTTTTTGCACATGGTTGTTTGCACTTGCACTATAGAACCCCCTTTAGGCATTCCCCTCCTCTATGCTACTTCTCCCTCTCATCTCTTTCCTCAACTGAAGACAAGCAAGACAATATGCACCGAGGATTCCACCTCGGCGACCACCAAGCACTGAAGACTTTTGCTACAACCTCCTCGACCAAATGCAACCCCGTAGAATTATGTTTAACCCTCAAGATTATAAACCCATTCCTAGACCCTTCAAGACTTCACGAGATACCCCAGCTCGGATCCTTAACTATGTGCTTAACCCACAGAATTGCAAGAGAACCTGTTAAGCCTCCGTAACCTTGCTTATCACTGGGTTCATTGCGGAACTAGAGGACATAGTGAACGAGCACATTATCATCCTAGGATGGCACCAAAACTGACTATGCCGTAGGGAAGACCAACTTGAGGATATAGGAACAGAGGACAAATGACTTGGTGAGTTTATATCAGTGACCTTGAGGAATTATCTGAGACTTTGGTGGATTATGAGGCTTTAATGTTGGTAGTTGAACTTGGTGGGATCAGTTAATAGAGTAGCATAACTTTCATTGCCCCTGAGTAAATTGGATTTAGTAGGACAATTATGATTGCAAGCCGAAATTCTCGGATATATAAGGATTTGACTTAGCCAGTGGATATTGATAGGAGACAGTTGATATTACGTAAATGACTTGGGGGAAACATGTAGGAATTCTCGTTGGACACAAGATTTGGATTTAAGTAGCTGATTCTAGTTGAATATAGATGCTGAGTATGTCTACATGGTTTGGAGTAAATTGGATTTAGACTGATGATCTTGATCATGATACCCTGTTTCTTGGTGGACGATAAGCTAGGAGGTGGACTAATTGTCGGAGTTTATTTAGGCATCTTTGTGAGCTTGACCTTGGAGTATTACTATATCACAATAACGGGAATTGGTGGACTGACTATAGTAAGGTAGCTTTCCTAGTATTTGTGGATTATAGGATATTAGAAGATCATGTGGAACACCATAGACCTTGGATTTGTAGAATTAATGGATTATGTAGCGATTAATCGAAGTTAATGGGCTATTGGAGTTGATTCATAGGAAGGAAACAAGATCTTGGAGTGACTTACGACGTGTTTCCTTAGGATAGAGATGCTTTATCATGGACCTTGGATCAATAGACTGAGCACTTGGATTGTGGTGATTAAATTCAAGCTTAGCAGCTTATATGCTCAACCCATGGATTTTTAAGGGTAGCCATACATACGATTTTGGGGATTGTAGACATATATGATTTTGTTATACCTCCTCTCGAGAGTCATGAGGACATGAATAACATGAGTGATGATTGGAGCTGGCCTACAAGAGTTGATGCTTTCGGTGGTATAAGGTTATTTGTTCAAAGGACTAGATAGAACAATTGGCATCTCAGGAACCATGCTTAAGGATGAGGTGACAAACGTTCGCTCGCACACTAAGAATCCTTGAAACCCTTAAGCCCCACCAAGCCACGATATGGTAGGAATCACAACCATGGGCTTTGGCTCTAGGACAAGGAAACCTTGGCCAATACGCAACCATGACCACCACCGATACCCCGACCTATACCCTATGCACACCGTGGGCAAAGTCTTCACGGAGTACTCGGACAAGTTAGTTGCCATCTTTCCTTGATGACATACTTGCCTACCCGAAGACGGAAGAAGAACCATTCAGCTAGTTAGGGAACATCTAAAGATCGCCATGTCCAGGAGGAAGAACTACACCAACCACCATCGTCAAGAAGTAAACCTCTGCATCGAAGACCAGGCATATCTGCAAGCCACTTCTCTCAAGGGAACCAAGCATTTTCATGACAAGGAAACCCACGCCAAGATTCATCGGCCCTCTTCGAGATCACTCCAAGATTCAACAACCCCCTTTGGATCACCGCAAGACGAAGAATAGATGGCTACCAGCTAGAGTTAGCACCTGAGTCACCCACTGTGCACAACGTTTTTCCACACGACACCACTCCAGGAAACGTTTCCAACTTCCCAACTAGCCCGGTCTCTACAAGGACATCGATCATCGAGCCATCAACCCCTAGCCCGATCTAACCTACCGCGAGCTACCCATTAGCAACCTGGATCAAGAGGAGGGTCATACACGAAGCCACACCATCAAGTACTTCAAGCTCAGTGGAGCACTACACGGAAGCAGAAGCAACATGAGGACTTGAAGACTACCCCAGACCCAAGTTTCCATAGTCCTTTCCGCACCTAGTCTGGGAATCTCGGGGACGAGATTCTTGTAAGGGGGTAGGTCTATCACACCCTGATTTTCATGCCACAACACTTAAGCTAATAAATCCTGATAAAATGTGGTTTGACAAAAACTTTGGAGTGTTTTGTCTTTGCTTTGATTGAATGTTTGACTGTTGTTTGCAAGTGCTCTAAAAATCAAATAAAACCTCCAACTCTTATACTCCTTCTCCTTGATCCAAAACCTTTTCCCAATGATCATGCCATGTGTATAGGACATAAAATTAATTTCTTACAAAAATAATTTGGCCAAATAGTATTTTCAAAAATTAGTTTTCCAAAAAACCCTGAATTGAGATTTTCACTGCATGTACTTGATTAAGGGTAGTAAAAATCTTTCCAAAAATATATTTGACTCCTATTAGATATAGGATACCCAGAAACCACAAAAATATAATTTTAAAAGTTATTTTCCTATTTTATTTAAAAGATTTTTCTTAAGGCCAGAAATGGTCTTTAATAGGGAAAATTATTTTATTGCTTCAAAAATATTTGACAAAATTTAGGGAAACTCATAGGACATATATTGTCCATATATAAGAGTTTCAACACATGGTCATTTTCAAAATATTGGTCAAATACCTCAAAAACACTTTCTAAATATTTTAAGCTTTTGAAATATTTACAAAGGAAATATTCTCCAAAACTTCCAAGAAAATTATATCATGTCACATATGACATGCTTGATGATATTGACAAGTATCATGTCATGGAGAATAGTATAACTCCATGAAATCCCCTCAAAACCATTTCTGTCCATTTTGAAGTTTGAGCAACTTTACATTGCCAAACATGTCCAAATGTTCTCAAACCTTGTGAACATTCTCAAATGGTCTAATAATTAATCTAGACCAAATGGCACAAGTTGGAGAACAAGTTAACTTGATCAAAGTGCCCCAAAACCCTTTCTGTCCAGAACCAAATTTGAACAACTCTACATTGGCAACTTCCTCCTTTTGATCTCAACTTTTGTGGACATGTTCAGAGCATCAAATGATGACACTACACCAAGTGGTGCATCAAGGAGAATTGATTTGCATGACTAAATCTTGGTAAAGCCATTTCTGCTGATTTCTAGGGTTTACCAAAGTTACATTGGCTACTTTGCCCAAATGAGCTAAAACTTGGTGGAACACCCTAATTCTATGCGCCATTCCATCCTGTTAATTCTCATGACAAGTGGAATTAATTTTCTTGCCCAAACCAACAACAAACACCTTCTGCCATTTTTCCAAAATCATCATTTCGACCACTTCCACTATTCTCCATGAGCTCAACTTTTTACCACAGCCTCTCCTAGTCCCCCTCTACCTCTGGTGTGCTTTCCTGCCCGAGAGGCAATGATGAAGGGGGGCAGGGACCCATTTTTCTTCTCTGGACAACCACTTTTTCCTCCCTTTCTCATCTCTCTCTCACTCCTGGCAGGTTCCAGAGCATCCAATGCCACTTTCCCCCCTTGTTTATTCCCTCTTCATGCCTTTGACACTAGTGGACACGCGAGTGCGCGCGCAAAAGCCACGCATGCCGGCAAAAGACGCGCTCTGGAGCACGCTACCGTGCTCCCGACCGTTGACACGGCGCTCCCGTCCACCTCGAGCCTCCCCCTCGCGCCAGTCGAGGTGCCTCGGCGTCCGCAACACGCTACGTGGTCGGCCCCCTCCTCTCTCCTCCTCCCCGCGCCTCCGCGCTAGCAAACAGAGGCCGCCCGAGAGCGCCAATGGTGCGGCTCACACGCGCGCGTCTCTGACCTCTCCCCACTCCCTCTCTCTATCTCTCCCGACGTAGTCGACGTCTAGGAACACCCCAGACACGCCCACACAAGCCCCCGTGGCTTGCAGCGATGGCAACAGCCTCGCGGGCGCACGGCCCCGCTGTGCACCTCGCCCCCTTCTATTTAAGGCCACCCCCGAGCCTCCTCTCTACTCCTTTGCCTCTCTCTCCCTCCCGTGCACCCCCTGGACCTCGGCATTCTTCCTCCCGTGCCCCCCATCCACCTCCAAGGCCGAAGCTGAGCCGCCGTCCATCGCCAAAATTCGCGCCGTCCCGACTCCCTCCTCTCCCTATAACCGCATCATAGGACCCCCCAGAACCAGAGGAGCTCTACCGCTCCCTTCTTTCTCCTCTGGCAAGCCGCTAGGCCATGGCCACTCTCGCCCGACGCCACTGTCCGCCGTGGGCGAAGCCTTGCTCCCATCCGGAGACGCAGGCACCTGTGGTGGGGTCTCCCTGGTTCGCCTCTCTCCTTTGAGCACGCCGATGGGCGGATCATCGCCGGAGACTCCCTGTAGCATCGGCGGCCGGCGTCAAACGCCTCCACTGTCTCCCTTCGCGCCCGCGCAGGAGGTTGAGGACGAACCTGCAGGCGGGGCCCGCTTGTCGGTGGCCCAGCCACCGGGCCACGCTGGCAAGTGGAGGCGGGTTCGCTCTCTCTCGCGTCCCCGCAGTGAAGGTGCACTCCGCGTGGGCGCCTTCGACGTCGCCCTGCCACCTGCGCAGCTAGGCCGGCCCAATGCCTGTCTCTCGCCCAGTGCGGAGAATAAGGGTATAGCCCTTTTCTTATTTTCTTTTTCCAGATAACTTGTAAAATCCATAGATTATTTATTCTAAGTCCAAATTTGATGATTCTAATTTCTATATGTTCATAAATTCCTGATCTATCACATGGTGCAATTTGCACATTTTTCCATAAAGATTTTCTTCACAAATATTTATCAAATCCCATATTTCCATTTCTGTCATAAACTTTAGAAAATCACAGAAGGCTCAAAATTGATCCAAATTCCATGATTCAAATTCCAAGGTGTTCCTAAGTTCATAACATAGTTTATGAACATTTTTATTAATACTTTCTGTACCACATAAATTATTGAGCCATTTCTTCATATTTATCAACTTTGCAAATTCATAAGAAATTCATTTGAACTCCAAATCCAGTGAAACCAATTCCTAGATGCTTCTAAAATCATCCTTTGTTAAATGGGTGCCTTTGCTCATTTTTCAAAATAATTCTTCTGTACACTTCTTGCAATTCCATAAACCCCTTGATTCCATCATATCGAAATGTTTAGAAATATCCATTGATCCACTTCCAATGAAATCACTTTGGTCATTCCTCATATGACCATAGGTATCCTAGAAAAGTCCAACTCACATTTTTAGAGCACTTTTATTTCCTGCCTTGTTGTGTTGCTTATTATGGTTGCTTTCAACGATAGTTGACGAAGTAGACGAAATGCTCGGAGTTGGACCAAAGATATTTGAAGACCTCGAAGACTTTGTTAAAACAGGCAAGCAGCCCTTTGACCATGTCTATGAAACCCTCTTTATGCATGTCATATAGCTCTTTATTATTGTCGCATCGGAATCATGATGAGATGGTGAACCACGTGGGTTGGTTGCCTCTGTTACTTCCTCGTTGATACTTGCATTGTGCACGACCCTACCTTCTTATGAGGGTTATGCCGGTGGGAGTAGATAGGATGCTAAAGTAGATGCTACGCAAAAGGGATGGGTATATGCATGGTGAAGGAGACAAAGTGATTTCAAAAGACTTTTCGAAAACCCCATCAGGTGCCACTTATGCCCGAGGGAGATGATGAGATGGGTAACCACTTGATGACGAAGTGGTGTACCGAGGCAAGTGTGTGTGTTGTTTTCAAAAATGGATTGGTTTAAGTTGCGACCGTTATTCCAACCTTACATGCGCAACCACTCTACCCTTATATGGGAAAGGGCATTATTGATTACCTAGGCCGATACTAGCTTGGAGCCCGCATTACTAGTGACGGGGGAGAGTTGGTGCTCTCTCTCGGGACGGGGTCGTGCCAGGTAGGGCGGCCATGACTGTTTTCACAGGGCACCGGACACACCGTTGGTACCCCGTGCCAGTGGTATGTGATAATTATGGGAGCAAGGCTCCATGAAAGTGTTATATGAAATGTTGGGCACGGGGGTAATTGCCAATCGAGTGGACTCCATGTTAGTGTCGTCTAGGGAAAGGTAGTGATCGGGTGCTTACCCCGGGTACTTGAGGTATCGCGGGTCGTGGATGACATGGAAGTTCCCCGGATCTTCTGGGTACAGTGTGCAACCTCTGCAGAGTGTAAAACTATTCGAGTAGCCGTGTCCACGGTCAAGGACAGTTGGGTAACCGCTCTTGGGCTACGTCCATATGTTTCTGAAAAACAACACAGTTTGGTGATATTGATGATGCGACTCGTGAGGAAGTCACGATGAGCTTGAGCATGAGTTGTTTATAACTCTTTCTTGATGATGATGTCTGTAACCTCCTGATACTTGTTGCAGACACATTCATGCCCTTGATAAATGTTGATCATACTTGCATGAGAAAAACTAGCTTTCTGCAAAAATTTACCTATATCATGCATTGTTGTATCTTGAACCAAAACATGGGTTGCTTGCGAGTACATTCAAACGTACTCACTGGCTTGTCCCTGGCTATTTACTTGGCCAGGCTTGAAAGAACAGGATATGATGAAGATTACTTCGGCGACGAACATGCGAGCTAGGACGCTTCCCAGTCAGAATGCCTGCAGGGTTAAGGCAGATGGCATGGTTCCAAGTTATCGACGAAGATTTCCGCTGCGATGTTATACCCAAGACTTGACCATAATGGTCCTACTTGTGTAAAACGGTATGTATGGATGTAAGACTCTTGTTATTCAGCTTCTGTGTGTTCAGTGAGCATTGATCTCTGGGATCACTGTACACGTGCATTCGGCGATCTCGACTTATGACTCGGGGTCCCCACAAGTTGTGTCTAGCCCTAGAGATTGTTTCTTTCTTGTCCCTCTTTGGGGAGCCCTGCCCCTCCTTATATAAGTTGAAGGGGCGGGTTACATGTGGAGTCCAACTCGGACTTTAATTTAAACTATTTTGACTTCCTTTCATGGGCTTCTTAACGTCTGCCGGTTTAACATTGTCTGCCGGTTTAACATTGTCTGCCGGTTTAACAACGTGTGCCGGTTTAACAATGTCTGCCGGTTTAACAATGTCTATCGGGTTATGATTGACTTAACACCTGCCGGTGCTACCATCTGTCTTAACTCTGCCAGTTTAACACTTGCCGGTTTACCGTCTGTCTTAGCCATCTGCCGGTTTAACACCCGCCCGTTTACCGTCTGACTTAGCCATCTGTCTTAACTATCTGCCGGCTTACCATCCGCCGGTTTACCAAGTCCCGGCCGGTTTACGACTCCGGTCGGGTCATACCGCGGAGTTTATCCCCGACATTAGCCCCCAGTTTAATTTGGATTTATCCATGTTAAACTGATCCTGAACATCCTTAAGTCCTTGTCACTTCCTTCTTCTAGAAAATTCGGTTTAACAGGCCAGCTTCATAATCAATTTTCTGACATTTTTCTCATAGAAAATATATTTTGAAGAATAACTCCTTTGATTCAGCTCCCAATGCTTAAAAACAATATTGGTCCTTGAAATACTCATCTGATCTTCAGCCGGTTTAAGAATGTAGAACTTTGCCGGTTTACAAATATTGATGGCACCGGATCATAACTGTTTGTTGACATCAGCTTTTGAAAATATACCTCTTATATACCCATCACTTGTATCCCTAAAATCTTAAGAAGGTAACTTAGTAACAGCTTAAGATTTGCTTCAATATGAATGTCACAAGCTTGAAGAAATCTAGTTTGTTCATCTCAATCACTAGTAAGAATTGAGCATTCCACATATGTAGCCCCCCAAGTGTCGGGTTGTCATGCTTGCAGCAACCTGGGACTTGTAACTTCCTGATGCTCATAAAAACTTCAACCAGTGTAGCCCCCAAGGGCCGGGTCATTATGCAATAATGTGAAGGAAATATGCCCTAGAGGCAATAATAAAGTTATTATTTATTTCCTTATATCATGACAAATGTTTATTATTCATGCTAGAATTGTATTAACCGGAAACATAATACATGTGTGAATATATAGACAAACAGAGTGTCACTAGTATGCCTCTACTTGACTAGCTTGTTAATCAAAGATGGTTATGTTTCCTAACCATGGACAAAGAGTTGTTATTTGATTAACGGGATCAAATCATTAGTTGAATGATCTGATTGACCTGAACCATTGCGTTAGCTTAGCACCCGATCTTTTAGTATGTTGCTCTTGCTTTCTTCATGACTTATACATGTTCCTATGACTATGAGATTATGCAACTCCCGTTTACCGGAGGAACACTTTGTGTGCTACCAAACGTCACAACGTAACTGGGTGATTATAAAGGTGCTCTACAGGTGTCTCCAAAGGTACTTGTTGGGTTGGCGTATTTCAAGATTAGGATTTGTCACTCCGAATGTCGGAGAGGTATCTCTGGGCCCTCTCGGTAATGCACATCACTTAAGACTTGCAAGCATTGCAACTAATGATTTAGTTGCGAGATGATGTATTACGGAATGAGCAAAGAGACTTGCCGGTAACGAGATTAAACTAGGTATTGTATACCGACGATCGAATCTCGGGCAAGTAACATACCGATGACAAAGGGAACAACGTATGTTGTTATGCGGTCTGACCGATAAAGATCTTCGTAGAATATGTAGGAACCAATATGGGCATCTAGGTCCCGCTATTGGTTATTGACCGGAGACGTGTCTCGGTCATGTCTACATTGTTCTCGAACCGTACAGTCCGCACGCTTAAGGTTTCGATGACAGTTATATTATGAGTTTATGAATTTTGATGTACCGAAGGAGTTCGGAATCCCGGATGAGATTGGGGACATGACGAGGAGTCTCGAAATGGTCGAGACGTAAAGATCGATATATTGGACTACTATATTCGAACTTCGGAAAGGTTCCGAGTGATTCGGGTATTTATTGGAGTACCGGAGAGTTACGGGAATTCGTCGGGGAGAAGTATTGTGCCTTATTGGGCCATACGGGAAAGAGAGAGGGGTTGCCTACGGCAGGCCGCGCGCCCCCCATGGCCTAGTCCGAATTGGACTAGGGGGAGGGGCCGCACCCCCTCCTTCCTTCCCTTCTCTCTTCCCCTTCCTTGTCTCCTATTCCTACTACTTGGAAGGACTCCTAGTTGGACTAGGAAAGGGGGAATCCTACTCCCGGTGGGAGTAGGACTCCCCTGGGCGCGCCATAGAGAGGGCCGGCCCTCCCCTCCTCCACTCCTTTATATACGGGGGCAGGGGGCACCCCGTAGACACACAAGTTGATCTTCGTGATTGTTCCTTAGCCGTATGCGGTGCCCCCCTCCACGATATTACACCTCGGTCATATTATAGCGGTGCTTAGGCGAAGCCCTGCGACAGTTGAACATCAAGATTGTCACCACGCCGTCATGCTATGTAACATCCCAAAATTCTAAATTTTGGAATGTTATAAACAAATAGATAGAATGATTGTTTGTTTGATTGTTGTGTGATTGATTGAGTGAAATTCGAAAACCTTTTGAAAGTTAAATGAGAGGGAATAAAAGGACTTTCCCAAACTTTCATTTTGCTTTTATGATCTTCGTAAATTCAAATTCTTTTCATCACAAAACCCTGGAGAGAAGATGACATGACTTCTTCCATTTATTTAAATGACAAGGGGTGTTGAAAATATTTGAATTTCATTTGAAAGTAATTCCAATTCTGAAACTTTAAGCAACTCAATGATTTTCACGAGCGAAGATAAAATGACTTCTTCAAAACATATGAAGTATGAGTTGGGAGTTTCAAACAATTAAATTCAAAGTTCTTTTGAATTTATTTTCAATTTGGAGTTATTTGAGTTTTATTCAAATTATTTTTCTCCAAAAATAAAATATATGGAAAATAGGGTAACATGATTCCCTACATCAGAAAATTGGAGAGAAAAAAATTTGAATTAATTTTGGTATTTTTAAAATGATTTTTTGTTGGATTTTATTAGACCAGTAGCACTCTTTGAATTATCTGAATTAGTGTGAATTTTATTTAATGTTAAAAAAATGTCCATGCTGTAGAAAATATTTTTCTGAAGATTTTGATATATTATATGCCTATATAATATATTTATTTATTTGGTTTTATTATTTTTTGCCTGGAAAATGATTTAAAAAAAACTTCCGCTGAACTGGGCCGGCCCAGCTCCCAGGCCAGGCCACGGCCCAGCCCAGCCAGCTCGTCCGCCTCGCCATCCAGCTCGGGACGCAGTCCCGAGCGACGCCGCGACCGCCGCCACCTCGACGTCCGTACCTCGCCCGGACTCTCCCCACCGCCTCTCCTGCCCCCTCGCCCATGCCTCCCGAGTCCACCCTCCCCTATAAATCCGCACCCGGGACCCCGAGATCCCGTTTTCACCGCCGCCGCTCCCCGACTCGCCGCAACCACCGTCGCCGGCGAGTTCTGCCGCCGCCGCCGCCTCTCTCTCTGCCGCGCTGCGCCGTCCCTCCCGCATCTCGCCGCTGCTGCTACCCCGCGCCACGCCACCACCACCGCGCCGCCGCCCCGGCCAGACCCGAGCCGCCGCCGACGCCCCGCTCGCCGGAGCCGTCTGCCGCCGTTTGCCGGACCCGCCCTAGTCGCCGGATCCCACCGGTTTTTGCCGACCCGACGGTTACGTCGAACCACCCAAACCGGTAATAAAACCGACCGGTTTTCGTTTCGTTTTTTTTATAAAACCTATTTTTTTCTCTTATTAACTATTTAGCGAATGTTCATTAGGTTAGGTTCAGCAGTGAACGGTTTTCATTAGTTAGCGTTCGACAGCGAACGTTCGCTCGGTAGAGTTTTCTTTTATTAATAGAATTCGGCCAGGGACCCATCGGTGAATACTTTATTTACAAATTGGCCCCTGTTTTTCAAACACTCACAACTTTTTACTCGTTTGTCCAAATCCAACGAAACCAACGCCCACTTCTTTGTTATGATTTCCTCTATCTAGTTTAAAATTTGAATTAGATCAGATTTGAATTTGAACTTCGTTTGATCGTAACTTGAGTTTCGTAACTCCGTTTTAGTTGATTCTTTTTGCAAATTGATGCTCTTGACCTAAAACTTTCTGATAAGGCCAAATACACATAGTTTTGGTACTGTTAGAAATTGTTTTATGCTGCAAGAGTCATTTGTTTGGTTTTGATGTTTTCCGAGTCGTTCTCTTCGTTCTTTCCGATCTTTTGAGTGATTGCTTAAGTGTGGTTACTATTGTTTGCTCATGATAGATTGAACAGAGTGAGACGAGTAGATCTATCAAGAGTTTTGAGTGTGAATTATCTTCATCAACATTCCAGGCAAGTAACACTTGATCATACTTTTTCTACTACCCAGTTTTTGTGCATTAGATCAATCCTCAAACACATTGCATGATTAGGATCTAATTAAATTGTGGGATGGGAAGTAGATGAGGTAGTACCTATTACCTGTTTTACTTATGAAACCTTTGGGAGTTACTTCTACGTTTGCTTATCATGCCATGCTATGCTAGTAGACGTGGATTGGGTGAGTGAATATCCATGACAGAGTGAGATTGTTAATTAATGGTTTATCTAAGGTGGCAACTTAAATACACATCTGGGTGGATTGAGGCACCTGAGGTAACCAGGACTTGCCTGTTTTTTTTTTTGGAAATCCCGGGGGTACCGTGTGATTTTTCCTATGGACCGCCACCCAGGCTCAAAGGGATCATGAGATAATTCATACTAGTAACTTACGTGTGTAGCCACAAGCCATTATGGGCTCTGGCATAGTTGACTAAGTTATGCGAACTCTTATAGTGGTGGACTAGCAGATGTAGGGGATGTAGGTGTACGAGTCTACCCATCGTAAGGTGCTAGCGCTTCTGAAAGACTGTGTCTCGGTCATCCGTTTCTCAAACACCATGTAGTGCGAGAAACCAAACGGAGGCGATCGAGTCTTGTGGGGAAAAGTGTGCAAACCTCTGCAGAGTGTACAAACTAATCATGATTAGCCGTGTCCCCGGTTATGGACATCTTGAGTATCTAGTACTTGAATTTTCTGTTGAATCCAACATGTTACTCTAATCTAATATTGTTGGGTTTTTAATGAGTACTTTTAAATGGGATTGAGAATGCTGTCAACCATTCTCAATGTTTAACAACCACCATGATAGTTAAATAAATGTATTCCTTTGCAGTAGAAATAAATTGGCTTTACGCAAAACTGTAACCATAGAGCTTTCCACCAGCCATATATGCATGTAGTATAGCTTATTCTTTCATTACTCTCTATGTGTTACACTGCCAGCATATTCCATGTGCTGACCTGTTTTCAGGCTGCAACGTTTCATGTTGCAGACTTTTCAGACGACGAGTAAGTGATACGTTAGGGTTACGATTTCCTATACTCAACTTTGTCGTTGGTGTTGATGGGAATCCACAACCTTGTTGCTTCCGCTATTTGGATTGAGGTAATGGTATTTACGTTACTTTATACATGTGATTTACCTCTGTTATAAATCCTCGAGTACTGTGTGTGTCAGCATACCGATCCAGGGATGACACGTAAGCACAGAGACTTGACCGTCTGAGGTCGGGTCGCTACAAGATGGTATCAGAGCACATGTTGACTGTAGGACGTGACCCTAGAAACTGGCAAGCCCATAGGAAAGATTTTTCTCTACAACTTTCTTTTCAAAAGAATCTTTTACCTCTCTTCTCTTCTGATATTATTCAAAAATTCCTTTTAGTGAGACTATACCCCTTTCCCCTTTTGACCACTCGAAGATTCGACTGATGAGACCACTCCAAGGAGTACAAGATATCGGACAACTAAGACCACTTCGGAATGAAGGAGATTTTACCGTGCATTTGGATAATGGAAATTACAACTGTTGAAGACTCCGAAGACTAGGAGAATTTGAGAATATGAAGAATTTCCAGATTTGGTATGACCAAGGAAGGCTACACTTATGGAACTTGACAGACTATGAAAGCTGTCAATACCCGAGATCAAGGTGTATCGGAGAAAGACCGGAGCATGGAGAGTTAAAAAAAACTCAAAGTTCTGTCAAGAAAGCCCCAATGCAGGAAATATCAACTATGGAGAGATAGCTCATGGAAATGACAAGAGCAGAAACATGGACATTCATGATGTTATCGTTTGTCTATGTTATTATCACCACGCGGAGTTAAGCATGCAGATGCATGGAAGGATTGGATGGTAGAAGGATGATGGAGCATCTGTTAGCAAAGGATGCAGTTTTAACCTTAGTTGGTGTATCGCCAGGATCTGGAATATTACATCAGGAAGTTTAAGATGGACCTTCAGAAAACTGTATTTGATAAGGGAGCATTTTGTGAAGAACTCAGGACCTTGAATGCCGAAAGTAGCCCAGCTGGAGGAGCAAAACCTCGAGATACCGGAGATTCGTCGGGAGCTGAAGGATAGAAGGACATGGTTCATGTCAAGGATGTTGAAACCCAGGAGTTTGGAATGCAACCCCAGAAATATTAAATGATGTCATGAGAGACTTCTCGTCAACAGAGATGATCAGGCAAAAGAACTTGAGTAGGACAAGCATGATCGGAAGAAGCCACCAGAGACATGACCAAGACTTGAAGAGTTTGATGACGTTGAGATCTATAGACCATTAGAATACCCAAACCCCTGTTATATACTTACGTTAGATGCGACGATTGTGAGCTGTCATTTGTTTGTTGTTTTTCCGACAGCCACAATAAAATCTGCCTTTTCAAAACTTTTGTTTGTATTGTGTGCATCCCTCTCGATCTCTCTTATCCCACCCCAAACCCATGGACCCAATAGAGGATGAATGGAGATGAGCTTGTATTTTCGGGACCGATGAGTCAGTTGGAGATGGACAAATGGATTCAGAACATGGAGGATCACATGAAGAATAACTCTATAGTCGGAAATGATATGACCCATCATGCTCTTCAGAGTTTTTGAAAGAGGTGTTGTTACTTGGTGGAGGATGTACCAAACCATCAATGGATGGCAAGGAGTAACCACTTGGGGAGAATTTAAATTGACTTTGCTAATGTCTCGGTTTGTGTCCTAGAAATTGAAGCCTTATGGAAAGGATATGAAGAAATCTTGTGCATACAAGCTTTGTGGAGAAATAGGACACAACCATAAAGAAAACAACAACGAATACCCTCATAAGCGGAGGATTATCAAAGGAGTTAGTCGAGGATTTTCAGGGAACTTTGGTTGGAGAATGTTCCCAAAGGTTTTGTTGCAGCAATGGAAGTTCACTCTACATTGATGGAAAAAAAATCCGTGAAGCTCAGAAGTATGACAAAGAGATTGCCGAGATAAAAGAGAGAATGAGCAAAGGAAAGTCCAAAGGTTTTCGTAAGGATGAGCACGAAATCTTATGGTTCAAGGACCGTGTATATGTTCCCAATAACGCAAAGATCAGGAAGTAAATACTTCAAGAGGCTCATGACTCACCATACTCGATTCGCCCTGGAAACACTAAGATGTATTTGGATTTGAAGGAGTGTTTCTGGTGGACTGGTATGAAGAAGGATATTGCGGAGTATGTAGTCATAGGTGATGTATGCCAAAGAGAGTAAAAGCAGAGCATCAGAAGCCAGCCGGATTACTACAGCCTATACCGATACCCGAATGGAAGTGAGATAAGCTTGGCATGGATTTCGTTACCGAATTTCCCAGAACCCGAACGGGACATGATTCAATCTGGGTAGTAGTTGATTCGCTTGACCAAAGTGGCTCACTTTATCCCAGTAAAAAACCACCTATACAAGTGCGAAGTTGGCCAAGATATATTTGACCAGGTTGTATGTCTCCATGGAGTTCCGAGGACCATCGATAGAGGAACACAGTTTACCTCAAAGTTTGGAATCAGCTGCACCACACTTTGGGTACTAGGCTAGAGTTTAGTACAGCCTTTCATCTGCAGACAGATGGATAAATTGAGAGAGTCAATTAGATTCTGGAGGACATGTTGAGAGCGTGTGTGCTAGATTATGGATCTAGTAGTGATGATAATCTACCTTACGTGGAGTTCTCATACAACAACAGTTACCAAGACAGTTTGAAGATGGCCCCTTTTTAAAGCTTTGTATGGGAGAAGGTGCTAGACACCGCTGATGTGGGATGAAGTTGGAGACCGTCAGTTCTTTTTGGACCAAATGTGATCAAGGAGTCAGAAGAGAATGTTAAGTTGATTTGAGATAGACTGAAGGTGGCTCAATCAAGGCAGAAGAGTTATGCAGACTCAAAAACGCAAGGAGGAAGTCTATGAAATTGGAGATAGAGCATGTCTTCGTGTGTCCCCTCTGCAAGGAGTTAAATGATTTGGAGTTAAGGGAAAGTTAGCCCCAAGATTTGTAGGACCATACCAAATCGGAGCATATGGGAGAAGTGGCCAACAAGTTGGAGTCACCCGAAGAACTGTTAGAAGTTCATGATGTATTTCACGTTTCCCAGTTGAAGAAGTGCCATGCAGGGATGGCCAATATTCCCCTGTAAGGATGTCTGACCCTGGAAAGGATAATGATGTTCCATGAAGTGGAGTATGGACTTCATAAGTATAAGTTTTTATCTCGGTATGTGGGGTATCCCGCGAGGATGAAGAGATGAATTACTATTGGATATAAAGGAGGAATGATGATGGTAATATGGATCAATGGAAATTCCATGATGAGTCTGAGTAATCACGTCCTAGTTTGGTGCCAATAGAAGGAAGAAAGACAATACAATTGGATGGATTTTAAGTATGCTAGGAAGCTGGAAGTTGGATGATGGAATAATGATCAGATGCCCGATGATAAGTTCAAGGACTACAAGTGATGAGATGGGCCATAACCCATAGGCCCCAGGACCTGCCTAGAAGTAAGCACATTCTTGCTGAAGGAGAACCCCTGGAAGAAGAGGATATGCCTTTATCGACCGACGATTCTATAGGAGTAACGCAAAACCTGAGAGTCGTGAAGGAACGATAGATGTTTTGTTTGGCTTGCAGAATCAATGGATTTATTCCGAACTTGGTTCGTCGACAAGAGAAATTTTGCAATGCTTGTGAGGATGACCGAGTGTTAGAATGCGAGATTCGCTAAACGATATACAATATAATGATTTGGGTGCGGGATGGATTGATCACCATACCGACTTACTCTTATTATTCGCCTTGCTATATGGGATGGTAAATCTGAGTGACTTACCTATAGTAGAGAGACGACGATCAAAACCTTGTTTAAACCTTAGAATGGTATAAGTATTTTCCCCTTGTACACGGCAGTTGTTGCCAACCGTAGGTTATATGGTGAGGTTCAGCCGAGACCCGTTTTCTGCTGGAGAAACCATAAATTGTTGACCACCATGAGATATCGATAGTTGTTTAGCATTGGCGCCAGACCCGTCAGCTAAGAAGACCGGTCTCGGAATAACCTTACCAAGATGAAAGGACATAAGAATTGCGGTAAAGGTTATGCCACCACCGGAAGAGCCCAGAGAAGGAATTATCCAGAAGATCTAAGAAGACCGACACTGTCAGCAATAAGGATGGAGTATATGAGTATTGATGGAACGGTAACAATGCTTCTAAGGGTGGTAGCACCCGAGACCCCGGAGACGATCGATGGATTTTTGAGAAGACCCCCAAACCCTAACCTATTTCTTTCTAGCCTCTCTGAATCTCGAGGACGAGATTCATTTTAAGGGAGGTAGGTATGTAACATCCCAAAATTCTAAATTTTGGAATGTTATAAACAAATAGATAGAATGATTGTTTGTTTGATTGTTGTGTGATTGATTGAGTGAAATTCGAAAACTTTTTGAAAGTTAAATCAGAGGGAATAAAACGACTTTCCCAAACTTTCATTTTGCTTTTATGATCTTCGTAAATTCAAATTTTTTTCATCACAAAACCCTGGAGAGAAGATGACATAACTACTTCCATTTATTTAAATGACAAGGGGTGTTGAAAATATTTGAATTTCATTTGAAAGTAATTCCAATTTTGAAACTTTAAGCAACTCAATGATTTTCACGAGCGAAGATAAAATGACTTCTTCAAAACATATGAAATATGAGTTGGGAGTTTCAAACAATTAAATTCAAAGTTCTTTTGAATTTATTTTCAATTTGGAGTTATTTGAGTTTTATTCAAATTATTTTTCTCCAAAAATAAAATATATGGAAAATAGGGTAACATGATTCCCTACATCAGAAAATTGGAGAGAAAAAAATTTGAATTAATTATGGTATTTTTAAAATGATTTTTTGTTGGATTTTATTAGACCAGTAGCACTCTTTGAATTATCTGAATTAGTGTGAATTTTATTTAATGTTAAAAAAATGTCCATGCTGTAGAAAATATTTTTTTTGAAGATTTTGATATATCATATGCCTATATAATATATTTATTTATTTGGTTTTATTATTTTTTTTTGCCTGGAAAATGATTTAAAAAAAAACTTCCGCCGAACTGGGCCGGCCCAGCTCCCAGGCCAGGCCACGGCCCAGCCCAGCCAGCCCGTCCGCCTCGCCATCCAGCTCGGGACGCAGTCCCGAGCGACGCCGCGACCGCCGCCTCCTCGACGTCCGTACCTCGCCCGGACTCTCCCCACCGCCTCTCCTGCCCCCTCGCCCACGCCTCCCGAGTCCACCCTCCCCTATAAATCCGCACCCGGGACCCCGAGATCCCATTTTCACCGCCGCCGCTCCCCGACTCGCCGCAACCACCGCCGCCGGCGAGATCTGCCGCCGCCGCCGCCTCTCTCTCTGCCGCGCCGTGCCGTCCCTCCCGCATCTCGCCGCTGCTGCTGCCCCGCGCCACGCCACCACCACCGCGCCGCCGCCCCGGCCAAACCCGAGCCGCCGCCGACGCCCCGCTCGCCGGAGCCGTCCGCCGCCGTTCGCCGGACCCGCCCTAGTCGCCGGATCCCGCCGGTTTTTGCCGACCCGACGGTTACGTCGAACCACCCGAACCGGTAATAAAACCGACCGGTTTTCGTTTCGTTTTTTTATAAAACCTGTTTTTTTTCTCTTATTAACTATTTAGCGAATGTTCATTAGGTTAGGTTCAGCAGTGAACGGTTTTCATTAGTTAGCTTTCGAAAGCGAACGTTCGCTCCGTAGAGTTTTCTTTTATTAATAGAATTCGGCCAGGGACCCATCCGTGAATACTTTATTTACAGATTGGCCCCTGTTTTTCAAACACTCACAACTTTTTACTCGTTTGTCCAAATCCAACGAAACCAACGCCCACTTCTTTGTTATGATTTCCTCTATCCAGTAAAACAACTTAAACATGTTTTTGAAAGTTTAAAATTTGAATTAGATCAGATTTGAATTTGAACTTCGTTTGATCGTAACTTGAGTTTCGTACCTCCGTTTTAGTTGATTCTTTTTGCAAATTGAAGCTCTTGACCTAAAACTTTCTGATAAGGCCAAATACACATAGTTTTGGTACTGTTAGAAATTGTTTTATGCTGCAAGAGTCATTTGTTTGGTTTTGATGTTTTCCGAGTCGTTCTCTTCGTTCTTTCCGATCTTTTGAGTGATTGCTTAAGTGTGGTTACTATTGTTTGCTCACGATAGATTGAACGGAGTGAGACGAGTAGATCTATCAAGAGTTTTGAGAACGAATTATCTTCATCAACATTGCAGGCAAGTAACACTTGATCATACTTTTTCTACTACCCAGTTTTTGTGCATTAGATCAATCCTCAAACACATTGCATGATTAGGATCTAATTAAATTGTGGGATGGGAAGTAGATGAGGTAGTACCTATTACCTGTTTTACTTATGAAACCTTTGGGAGTTACTTCTACGTTTTGCTTATTATGCCATGCTATGCTAGTAGACGTGGATTGGGTGAGTGAATATCCATGACAGATGTGAGATTGTTAATTAATGGTTTATCTAAGGTGGCAACTTAAATACACATCTGGGTGGATTGAGGCACCTGGGGTTACCAGGACTTGCCTGTTTTTTTTTGGAAATCCCGGGGGTACCGTGTGATTTTCCTATGGACCGCCACCCAGGCTCAAAGGGATCATGAGATAATTCATACTAGTAACTTACGTGTGCAGCCACAAGCCATTATGGGCTCTGGCATAGTTGACTAAGTTGTGCGAACTCTTATAGTGGTGGACTAGCAGATGTAGGGGATGTAGGTGTACGGGTCTACCCATCGTAAGGTGCTAGTGCTTCTGAAAGACTGTGTCTCGATCATCCGTTTCTCAAACACCATGTAGTGCGAGAAACCAAATGGAGGCGATCGAGTCTTGTGGGGAAAAGTGCGCAAACCTCTGCAGAGTGTACAAACTAATCATGATTAGCCGTGTCCCCGGTTATGGACATCTTGAGTATCTAGTACTTGAATTTTCTGTTAAATCTCAACATGTTACTCTAATCTAATATTGTTGGGTTTTTAATGAGTACTTTTAAATGGGATTGAGAATGCTGTCAACCATTCTCAATGTTTAACAACCACCATGATAGTTAAATAAATGTATTCCTTTGCAGTAGGAAAAAATTGGCTTTACGCAAAACTGTAACCATAGAGCTTTCCACCAGCCATATATGCATGTAGTATAGCTTATTCTTTCATTACTCTCTATGTGTTACACTGCCAGCATATTCCATGTGCTGACCCATTTTCGGGCTGCAACGTTTCATGTTGCAGACTTTTCAGACGACGAGTAAGTGATACGTTAGGTTTACGATTTCCTATACTCAACTTTGCCGTTGGTGTTGATGGATATCCACAACCTTGTTGCTTCCGCTATTTGGATTGAGCTAATGGTATTTACGTTACTTTATACATGTGATTTACCTCTGTTATAAATCCGCGAGTACTGTGTGTGTCAGCATACCGATCCAGGGATGACACGTAAGCACAGAGACTTGACCGTCTGAGGTCGGGTCGCTACATGCTGACGGAACTCCTCCCCGAAGCTTTGCTGGATCGGAGCCCGGGGTGCGTCATCGAGCTGTACGTGTGTCAAGAACTCGGAGGTGCCGGAGTAACGGTACTTGGATCGGTTGGACCGGGAAGACGTACGACTACTTACTCTACGTTGCGTCAACGCTTCTGCTTCGGTCTACGAGGGTACGTAGACAACACTCTCCCCTCTCGTTGCTATGCATCACCATGATCTTGCGTGTGCGTAGGAAATTTTTTGAAATTACTACGTTCCCCAACAGTGGCATCCGAGCCCAGGTTTTATGGTTTGATGTTATATGCACGAGTAGAACACAAGTGAGTTGTTGGTGATACAAGTCATACTGCTTACCAGCATGTCATACTTTGGTTCGGCGGTATTGTTGGATGAAGCGGCCCGGACCGACATTACGCGTACGCTTATGCGAGACTGGTTCTACCGCCGTGCTTTGCACACAGGTGGCTAGCGGGTGTCAGTTTCTCCAACTTTAGTTGAACCGAGTGTGGCTACGCCCGATCCTTGTGAAGGTTAAAACGACACCAACTTGACAAACTATCGTTGTGGTTTTGATGCGTAGGTGAGATTGGTTCTTGCTTCAGCCCATAGCAGCCACGTAAAATTTGCAACAACAAAGTAGAGGACGTCTAACTTGTTTTTGCAGGGCATGTTGTGATGTGATATGGTCAAGACGTGATAAGACATAATAGCGATAGCAATAGTTGCAAGAGCAATAGTTGGTGAGACAACCATGTGATGACACATTGATATAGATCAAGATGATGAAGATCATGGTGTCGTGCCGGTGACGATAGAGATCATGACAGTACTTTGGAGATGGAAATCAAAGGAGCAAGATGATCATGGCCATATCATGTCACATATTTTGATTGCATATGATGTTTATCTATTATACATCTTATTCTTGCTTTGATTGACGGTAGCATTTTAAGATGATCTGTCACTAATTATCAAGAAGTGTTCTCCCTGAGTATGCACCGTTGCCAAAGTTCGTCGTGCCCAGACACCACGTGTTGATCGGGTGTGATAAGCTCTACGTCCATCTACAACGGGTGCAAGCCAGTTTTGCACACGCGGAATACTCAGGTTAAACTTGACGAGCCTAGCATATGCAGATATGGCCTCGGAACACGGAGACCGAAAGGTCGAGCGTGAATCATATAGTAGATATGATCAACATAGTGATGTTCACCATTGAAAACTAATCCATTTCACGTGATGATCGGTTATGGTTTAGTTGATTTGGATCACATGATCACTTAGATGACTAGAGAGATGTCTGTCTAAGTGGGAGTTCTTAAGTAATATGATTAATTGAACTTAAATTTATCATGAACTTAGTCCTGGTAGTATTTTGCAAATTATGTTGTAAGATCAATAGCTTGCATTGTTGCTTTCATATGTTTATTTTGATATGTTCCTAGAGAAAATTGTGTTGAAAAATGTTAGTAGCAATGATGCGGATTGGATCCGTGATCTGAGGTTTGTCCTCATTGCTGCGCAGAAGAATTATGTCCTTGATGCACCGCTAGGTGACAAACCTATTGCAGGAGCAGATGCAGACGTTATGAACATTTGGTAGCTCAATATGATGACTACTTGATAGTTTAGTGCACCATGCTTAACGGCTTAGAATCGGGACTTCAAAGACGTTTTGAATGTCATGGACCATATGAGATGTTCCAGGAATTGAAGTTAATATTTCAAGCAAATACCCGAGTTGAGAGATATGAAGTCTCCAACAAGTTCTATAGCTAAAAGATGGAGGAGAATCGCTCAACTAGTGAGCAAGTGCTCAGATTGTCTCGGTACTACAATCGCTTGAATCAAGTGGGAGTTAATCTTCCAGATAAGATAGTGATTGACAGAATTCTCTAGTCACCATCACTAAGTTACTAGAACTTCGAGATGAACTATAGTATGCAAGGGATGACGAAAACGATTCCCTCAACTAGTGAGCAAGTGCTCAGATTGTCTTGGTACTACAATCGCTTGAATCAAGTGGGAGTTAATCTTCCAGATAAGATAGTGATTGACAGAATTCTCTAGTCACCATCACTAAGTTACTAGAACTTCGAGATGAACTATAGTATGCAAGGGATGACGAAAACGATTCCCGAGCTCTTCGTGATGTTGAAATCAACGAAGGTAGAAATCAAGAAAGAGCATCAAGTGTTGGTGATTGACAAGACCACTAGTTTCAAGAAAAGGGCAAAGGGAAAGAAAGGGAAACTTCAAGTAGAATGGCAAACAAGTTGTCACTCCCATGAAGAAGACCAAAGCTGGACCAAAGCCTAAAACTGAGTGCTTACACTGCAAAGGAAATGGTCACTGGAAGTGGAAATGCCCTGAATATTTGGTGAATAAGAAGGATGGCAAAGTGAACAAGGGTATATTTGATATACAGGTTATTGATGTGTGCTTTACTAGTGTTTATAGTAGCCCCTGGGTATTTGATACTTGTTCGGTTGCTAAGATTAGTAACTCGAAACAGGAGTTACAGAATAAACAAAGACTAGTTGAAGGGAAAGTGACGATGAGTGTTGGAAGTAGTTCCAAGATTGATATGATCATCATCGCACACTCCCTATACTTTCGGGATTAGTGTTAAACCTAAATAAATGTTATTTGGCGTTTGCGTTGGGCATGAATATGATTTGATCATGTTTATTGCAATACGATTATTCATTTAAAATCAGAGAATAATTGTTGTTCTATTTAAATGAATAAAACCTTCAATGGTCATACACCCAACGAAAATAGTTTGTTGGCTCTCGATCGTAATGATGCACATATTCATAATATTGATGCCAAAAGATGCAAAGTTAATAATGATAGTGCAACTTATTTGTGGCACTGCCGTTTTGGTCATATCGGTGTAAAGCGCATGAAGAAACTCCATAAAGATGGATTTTCGGAATCACTTGGTTATGAATCATTTGATGCTTGCGAACCGTGCCTTTTGTGCAAGATGACTAAAACTCCGTTCTCCGAAACAATGGAACAAGCTACTGACTTATTGGAAATAATACATACCGATGTATGCGATCCAATGAGTGTTGATGCTCGTCGCAAGTATCGTTATTTTCTGACCTTCACAAGATGATTTGAGCAGATATGGGTATATCTACTTGATGAAACATAAGTCTGAAATAGTTGAAAGGTTCAAAGAATTTCAGAGTGAAGTGGAAAAATCATCGTAACAAGAAAATAAAGTTTCTGTGATCTGATCGCGGAGACGAATATTTAAGTTACGAGTTTGGTCTTCAATTAAAACAATGTGGAATAGTTTCACAGCTCACGCCACCTGGAACACCACAACGTTATGGTGTGTCCAAACATCGTAACCGCACATTATTGGATATAATGCGATCTATGATGTCTCTTACTGATTTACCACTATTGTTTTGGTGTTATGCATTAGAGACAGCTGCATTCACGTTAAAAGGGCACCATCTAAATCCGTTGAGACGACACAATATAAACTGTGGTTTAGCAAGAAACCCAAGTTGTCGTTTCTTAAAGTTTGGGGCTGCGATGCTTATGTGAAAAAGTTTCATCCTGATAAGCTCGAACCCAAATTGGAGAAGTGCGTCTTCATAGAATACCCAAAGGAAATTGTTGGGTACACCTTCTATCACAGATCCGAAGGCAAGATATTCGTTGCTAAAAATGGATCCTTTCTAGAGAAGGAGTTTCTCTCGAAAGAAGTGAGTGGGAGAAAAGTAGAACTTGATGAGGTAACTGTACCTTCTCCCGAATTGGAAAATTGTTCATCACTGAAATCAGTTCCAGTGATTTCTACACCAATTAGTGAGGAAGCTAATGATGACGATCATGAAACTTCAGATCAAGTTACTACAGAACCTCGTAGGTCTTCTAGAGTACGGTCCGCACCAGACTGGTACGGTAATCCTGTTCTGGAAGTCATGTTACTAGACCATGATGAACCTACGAACTATGAGGAAGCGATGATGATCCCAGATTCCGCAAAATGGCTTAAGGCCATGAAATCTGAGATGGGATCCATGTATGAGAACAAAGTGTGGACTTTGGTGGAGTTGCCCGATGATCGGCAAGCCATATTGTATAAATGGATCTT
Organism: Triticum timopheevii; assembly: GCA_963921465.1. Taxonomy (NCBI): domain Eukaryota; kingdom Viridiplantae; phylum Streptophyta; class Magnoliopsida; order Poales; family Poaceae; genus Triticum; species Triticum timopheevii. The sequence continues at coordinate 574,802,479 of OY997264.1, read as the reverse complement.
CAAGAGGAAGACGGATGTTGATAGTAGTGTTACTATCTACAAAGCTCGACTTGTCGCAAAAGGTTTTCTACAAGTTCAAGGTGTTGACTACAATGAGATTTTCTCAACTGTAGCGATGCTTAAGTCTGTCCAAATCATGTTAGCAATTGCCACAATTTATGAAATCTGGCAAATGGATGTCAAAAATGCATTCCTTAATGGTTTTCTCAAAGAAGAGTTGTATATTATGCAACCAGAAGGTTTTGTCAATCCTAAAAGTACTAACAAAATGTGCATGCTCCAGCGATCCATCTATGGACTGGTGCAAGCATCTCGGAGTTGGAATATATGCTTTGATGAGTTGATCAAAGCATATAGTTTTGTACAGACTTACGGTGAAGCCTGTATTTACAAGAAAGTGAGTGGGAGCACTATAGCATTTTTGATAAGTATATGTGAATGACATATTGTTGATCGGAAATAATGTAGAATTATTCTGCAAAGCATAAAGGAGTGTTTGAAAGGAGTTCTTTAAAATAAAGACCTCAGTAAAGCTACTTACATATTGAGCATCAAGATCTATTGAGATAGATCAAGACGCTTGATAAGATTTTCAATGAGTACATACCTTGACAAGATTTTGAAGTAGTTCAAAATGGAACAGTCAAAGAAGGAGTTCTTGCCTGTGTTGCAAGGTGTGAAGTTGAGTAAGACTCAAGACCCGACCATGGCAGAAAATAGAAAAAGAATGAAAAGTCATTCCCTATGCCTCAGTCATAGGTTCTATAAAGTATGCTATGCTGTGAACCAGACCTATTGTATACTATGCCCTGGTTTGGCAAGGGAGTACAATAGTGATCTAGGAGTAGATCACTGGACATTGGTCCAAATTATCCTTAGTGGAATAAGGATATATTTCTCAATTATGGAGGTGAAAAAAGGTTCGTCGTAAAAGGTTACGTCGATAAAAGTTTTGGCACTGATCCAGATGACTCTTAGTCTTAATCTGGATACATATTAAAAGTGGGAGCAATTAGCTAGAGTAGCTCCGTGCATAGTATTGTAGACATAGAATATTTGCAAAATACATACGGCTCTGAATGTGACAGACCCGTTGACTAAACTTCTCTCACGAGCAACATGATCATACCTTTGTACTCTTTGGGTGTTAATCACATAGCGATGTGAACTAGATTATTGACTCTAGTAAACCCTTTGGGTGTTGGTCACATGACGATGTGAACTATGGGTGTTAATCATATACAGATATGATTATTCATGTTAAATCACATGGCGATGTGAACTTGATTATTGACTCTAGTGCAAGTGGGAGACTGAAGGAAATATGCCCTAGAGGCAATAATAAAGTTATTATTTATTTCCTTATATCATGATAAATGTTTATTATTCATGCTAGAATTGTATTAACCGGAAAAATAATACATGTGTGAATATATAGACAAACAGAGTGTCACTAGTATGCCTCTACTTGACTAGCTTGTTAATCAAACATGGTTATGTTTCCTAACCATGGACAAAGAGTTGTTATTTGATTAACGGGATCACATCATTAGTTGAATGATCTGATTGACATGAACCATTGCGTTAGCTTAGCAGCCGATCTTTTAGTATGTTGCTATTGCTTTCTTCATGACTTATACATGTTCCTATGACTATGAGATTATGCAACTCCCGTTTACCGGAGGAACACTTTGTGTGCTACCAAATGTCACAACGTAATTGGGTGATTATAAAGGTGCTCTACAGGTGTCTCCAAAGGTACTTGTTGGGTTGGCGTATTTCGAGATTAGGATTTGTCACTCCGAATGTCGGAGAGGTATCTCTGGGCCCTCTCGATAATGCACATCACTTAAGCCTTGCAAGCATTGCAACTAATGAGTTAGTTGCGAGATGATGTATTACGGAACGAGTAAAGAGACTTGCCGGTAACGAGATTAAACTAGGTGTTGGATACCGACGATCAAATCTTGGGCAAGTAACATACCGATGACAAAGGGAACAACGTATGTTGTTATGCGGTCTGACCGATAAAGATCTTCGTAGAATATGTAGGAACCAATATGGGCATCCAGGTCCCGCTATTGGTTATTGACCGGGGACGTGTCTCGGTCATGTCTACATTGTTCTCGAACCGTAGGGTCCGCACGCTTAAGGTTTCGATGACAGTTATATTATGAGTTTATGAGTTTTGATGTACCGAAGGAGTTCAGAATCCCGGATGAGATTGGGGACATGACGAGGAGTCTCGAGATGGTCGAGACGTAAAGATCGATATATTGGACGACTATATTCGGACTTCGGAAAGGTTCCGAGTGATTCGGGTATTTATCGGAGTACCGGAGAGTTACGGGAATTCGCCGGGGAGAAGTATTGGGCCTTATTGGGCCATACGGGAAAGAGAGAGGGGCTGCCTAGGGCAGGCCGCCCCCCCCCCCATGCCCTATTCCAAATTGGACTAGGGGGAGGGGCCGCACCCCCTCCTTCCTTCCCTTCTCTCTTCCCCTTCCTTGTCTCCTATTCCTACTACTTGGAAGGACTCCTAGTTGGACTAGGAAAGGGGGAATCCTACTCCCGGTGGGAGTAGGACTCCCCTAGGGCGCGCCATAGAGAGGGCCGGCCCTCCCCTCCTCCACTCCTTTATATACGGGGGCAGGGGCACCCCATAGACACACAAGTTGATCTTCGTGATTGTTCCTTAGCCGTATGCGGTGCCCCCCTCCACGATATTACACCTTGGTCATATTTTAGCGGTGCTTAGGCGAAGCCCTGCGACAGTTGAACATCAAGATTGTCACCACGCCGTCGTGCTGACAGAACTCCTCCCCGAAGCTTTGCTGGATCGGAGCCCGGGGTGCGTCATCGAGCTGTACGTGTGTCAAGAACTCGGAGGTGCAGGAGTAACGGTGCTTGGATCGGTTGGACCGGGAAGACGTACGACTACTTCCTCTACGTTGCGTCAACGCTTCCGCTTCGGTCTACGAGGGTACGTAGACAACACTCTCCCCTCTCGTTGCTATGCATCACCATCATCTTGTGTGTGCGTAGGAAATTTTTTGAAATTACTACGTTCCCCAACATAATGAGCTGGGACTTTGTAAATATAATCATGTAAACTTTTAACAGGAACGGTGTAGCCCCCAAGGGCCGGCTCAGTAAGATAATATTAAGCTGGGACTTGATATATACTTCAACAAAATTAACATCATACAATATAACCCCCATCATGGGGCTTGAATCCATGTCCACAAGGTTAAGAGCCTTGTGCTTTACCAATGAGCAGTGGACAATGTAATGGATAAAAAACTTTGTACCTTGAATTGTTGACAGAAGCAATTGGTAGCCCCCAAGGGCCGGCTCATTACGATGTGAGGAGTCGGGTCTTCAATAAGGTGAGCAAACAATGACTTTGCATTAGCCCCCAAGTGTCATGGTGCATTCTTGCAGCGACATGAGACTTGTGTATTTGATGTAATCTCAACTTAAATAATGTAGTCCCCAAGTGCCGGGTTGTAAGCCTGCAGCAACTCGGGACTACTTCCTCCATTGTGGAATAAATCGTATCCATTGATAAATAATAACCACTGCGCTAAAAGCGACTTTGAAAACCTCAATCATAATATTGGTTGATAACCATAATAAAAATCCAGACATGTTAGCTATTAAAGATTTGAATAATATAATCCAATGATTTATAAGCGCATGATTCTAATGGCGCAATCCAAATATATACTGGCGACTTATAGTCCAAAGCCAGGTCGGGTCAATAAACACCGGTTCAACATAAAATTTATCAAAAGAGAAAAATCTTGACAAAGGCAAATAAAACCGTGTAGTCGAGGCTTTTCAAGGGCTGCCAGGCCCAAATTCGAGGCTTTTCATGGGCTGACACGCCGCTAAGTTGAACCATTTAACAAAGCCTTTTAAGATGGACCTCCAACTAACCAATCACCGTTTTAACTTTGACAAGTTCAGGGTCTCAATGAGAGTAACTGTCAAACGTTCGGAGGGTCATGCCAGGATGACCTGGATAGGAGTGTCGTACTTGATGAAGGCAGGTTAACTCGGGGTTTTAGGTAAATATACTAGGCTTCCAAGCCGTGGGTCGATACCCAGCTACAAGGGTCCATTCAAACTCCTTGGTATTTGACACAAAGAGCCCCCAAGTAATGTGATGAGTTGTGCTCATTGGGTGCCTATGTTTGAGTTGTGCATAGCATCCAGACTCTCTTTGGCCCCTTGGGTGTGAAGCTCCCAAGCTATGTTGTGGCGTGATAGCCGGTTTAACAGGCAGTACCCCACTTTGTCAGCTGAAGCCCCCATGTAACTAATAATATGATAAGCCAATAAGGAGGGATACCCATGTTTGAACCGTGCATCATGGCAACAGGTCCTCTTCGGCAACCTTTAACTTTTTGCAAGAGATAAATTCTTCTTGAATCGGAATTTTGAACCGGATATTGAGAGCTTCAAAGCTTTGTGGGTGACATCTTTCCCTTGAACCGGATTTTAAACCGGAATCTTCATTTTCAGCCGGATATTTTCTGACGGCCTTTAAACTCGAACTTGCAAGAAGTTAATTCCTTTTTGAACCGGACATTTTTAAACCGGATTTGAGAGTTTCAAAGCTTTGTGGGAGATAGATTTCCCTTGAGCCAGATTTTAAACCGGAATTCTTTTTGATGACCTTCAAATTTTCATCAATATGGTTGCAGCCTCCGGGACCGGGTTATCTTTCCCTCCAACGTCCTGGGGTTCTGGACTTCACTAAAAATCGGCAACATTTGCTGAGTCATATCGTTGTTGCCCCCGAGTCTCAAGGTGACTCGAGGAGTTGGCTTGAGATTCTTCATATTTGACCGTGATATAAACCGGCATAAGTTGTATATCATTTGTGTTGATAGCACAATGTGAATCCACATAAATTTGAGGTGACTGCGGCGGGTTATAAATGATCCCGTATGAGCCGTGTCAGCAACTCTGCCAATGGCTCCTTTGAACTGGTGATTTGAAGTTAACCAAACTGTAGTGGTGGCGACTTGTGCGCCTGCCCATTGAACCACCCAGTGCAGACGGCGGTTGATAGTATATGATAGCTTGCCTTCATTTTGTTGAAAGAAAACCAGGCTACCCAAGTTGTGACTTGCTCATGCTCAATAAATAACTCATGCAGACAGGTGCGGTCCAACGTGTTTATGTAGACCAAGCCGTGAGGGACGGACGACAAGGACGTCCGCAACATCGGAGGCGGCTCAGACAGATAAGTGGGCCGCAGCATTGTACGCCGGTGCGGTCGGTAGAGTCGGACGCAGCGTTGTAAACTAGCACGGACGGGCGAGTTAGTCCCATGTGTTGATGAAGCAGGGGACGACAACTTACCCACATAGCCGTCCAGCAGCATGGTACGGACCAGCCCTAGCGCGATAATCTTGGCGCACGCCCCTTTACTAAACCTTTGTAACAAATGATGGTCCTGCCCAAAAATAGCAAAGACCAGAATAATTGTTCTTTGATAAAACCAATATGCACAAAAAATAAATAGACAAGATAGCACCTGGTGTTTGTGAACCACAGACGATCTGGACATAACTCCGTAGACAAACCAGCGATGGTATGACCCATCTAATGTAAACACCTGATGATCAACAGTTGCATGCAATTGATGTATCATTTTCAACAGGGTATCACTTGCCCATAAATTTTGGGACGTGCATGTTCCTCCTCTGCAGCAGCATGTCACATAAATGCATAGAACTCCTTTTTGCATGATCAATCTTGGCAACTTGTCTGCACAAGGCCACAACAGACCAAATAAAACTTATCTTGCTCGACGGAGGCAGCAGAGGCGAGCATGGCAGCTTGACTGCTGTACTAAAGTTGGGACACTGTCTATAGGCCTTTGGCGGTTCGACGCCCGGCAGATAAGTGGGCAGCCAAACCCCCGGCCGTATACTTTGATATTGGAGAAACAAAAATAATGCCTGGCAACACCACTTGGAGAGCGGCGTCGGTGGCAGCAATGCGTGGCCGCAGCAGAGGTGGTGCAAGGCCGGGGTAGTTTGGCGCACCGGCGAAAGGGGGCAGCACAAGGCGAAGGCAAGGCCGCTCAGCGGTGACCCGGTGGCGACTCAGGGGTGAGGCGATGGCGCCCGGCGCAAAGCAGAGCAAGACGGTCGATCGCAATGGAAGCGGTGACTCAGGGGCGCCAGGCATCTCAGCCTCCTCCAAGAAACAGACTTTTTCCTTCAGCTTGTACAGAAAGACTTGCAGGAACAGTACTACGTGAGTACCTAGTACTTGTCGCTAGCACTTGTAGTTGATGAAATTATCCTCGACCTTTTCCCACATACTAGCCACAGTGGGAGTAACTTCGGTAGTAACATCGAGTCCAACTCAGCAAATTTGCTTATGTGGCAGTGAGTTAATGAGGAGAGATGTAGTACTAGTAACTTAGCTAGTTACTGTAACATCACATGTCCCAATGCAATATGAGTCTATAACCTAATAAATGAAGCTTTGCATGTTACCACACTTATGTTACTACCCACTATTGAAGTAGTAACATAGTCTAGGGATATGTGTATGTTACTAGTGTATGTTACTAGTGCACCAGTAGCTGATGAGTTGACGCCTCGGGGTTTGAAATCAGCAAAACAGTGCTCCGCGGCTCAGCACAGCACAATGCACCGTGAAGCGGCACTCAGTGTGCTCCAACACAGTGGCGGTTTAGAGCAGAGGCACAGGCACTCGGCGCCGGCGACTCACAGCAACGGGGCGGCTCTCGCAACAGGGGAGAGGCGCACGGCGGCGACTCAAAGGGAGGCTGGGGCGGCTCCAACCGGTGCAGCAGGTAGTGGCCGTGAGTAGTGACTCATCCCGGCGACTTAGCAGGGTCAGGGCGGACGGTAACACGTGGCAGTGGCGGATCGGTCGTTGGGCAGCTCATGTGCAGCAAGGCGTATCAGTCCTGTGGCGACGATAACTCGGCGTGGTCCGGCCGTGGAGGTGCGGCGGAAGAGCACCAGACAAGGTACTGCAGTGGAGGCGGCGGTTGGGGATCTGCAGCTTGGTGTAATCCGGTGGGTTATGGCAGCGTCAGGCCGGTTGAGGGAGTCCTGGACTAGGGGGTGTCCGGACAGCCGGACTATCATTATCCGCCGGACTCCAAGACTACGAAGATACAAGATTGAAGACTCCGGCTCGTGTCCGGATGGTACTTTCCTTGGCGTGGAAGGCAAGCTTGGCAATATGGATATGTAGATTTCCTACCATTGTAACCGACTCTGTGTAACCCTAGCCCTCTCCGGTGTCTATATAAACCGGAGGGCTTTAGTCCGTAGGACAACATACATTACAACAATCATACCATAGGCTAGCTTCTAGGGTTTAGCCTCCTTGATCTCGTGGTAGATCTACTCTCGTACTACCCATATCATCAATATTAATCAAGCAGGACGTAGGGTTTTACCTCCATCGAGAGGGCCCGAACCTGGGTAAAAACATCATGTCCCTCGTCTCCTATTACCATCCGCCTAGACGCACAATTCGGGACCCCCTACCCGAGATCCGCCGGTTTTGACACCAACATTGGTGCTTTCATTGAGAGTTCCTCTGTGTCGTCAACGATAGGCTTGATGGCATCTTCAACCTGCAACGCTGTCCAGGGTGAGACTTTTCTCCCCGGAGAGATCTTCGTATTCGGCGGCTTCGCCCTGCGGGGCAATTCGCTTGGCCATCTGGAGCAGATCGAAAGCTACGCCCCTGGCCGTCAGGTCAGATTTGGAAGCTTAAACTTCACGGCCGACGTCCGCGGAGACTTGATCTTCGACGGACTCGAGCCACAGCCGAGCGCGCCGCACTGTGACGATGGGCATGATCTAGCTCTGCCGCCGAACAGTGCCTTGGTGGCCGCACACGGATCCGCTTCGGCCATTAGCCCGGAGCCGATCGCCCAGATCGAGGGTCAGTGGATAGGCGCCGCCCTGGGGGCTTCAACATCCACGGCGATGGAGCCGAACACTAAGCTTGTCCCCCGCGAAACTCGTGACTCCAAGGCGCCGGACTCCGAACCTCCCGTGCCCCTACCAATCGATCCGGATTGGGCGCCGGTTATGGAATTCACCGCCGCGGACATCTTCCAATGCTCGCCTTTCGGCGATATCTTGAATTCACTAAAGCATCTCTCGTTATCAGGAGAGTCTTGGCTGGACTATGGCCAGGACGGTTGGGGAATGGACAACGAAGAAATTCAAAGCCCACCCACCACCCACTTTGTAGCCACTATCGACGATCTAACCGACATGCTAGACTACGACTCCGAAGACATCGACGCTATGGACGACGATGCCGGAGACGAATAGGAACCAGCGCCCACAGGGCACTGGAAGGCCACCTCGTCATATGACATATACATGGTGGATACCCCAAAAGATGGGGACGGTGAAGAAACAGCGGAGGCAGATCCCTTAAAGAAACAGCCCAAGCGCCGGCGTCAGCGGCGCCGCTCTAAATCTCGCCACAGCAAGAATGGAGATTCCGGCACAGGAGATAATAATACTCCAGAGAGTGCCGAAGACAATCCCCTCCAGCAAGACTCAGCGCAGGAGGATGCAGAAGCAAGCCCTCATGAGGGGGCGGCAGATGAAGAGGTTGAGGATCATAATTATATGCCTCCCTCCGAAGACGAAGCAAGCCTCAACGATGACGAATTCGTCGTACCCGAGGATCCCGTCGAACAAGAGCGCTTCAAGCGCAGGCTTATCGCCACAGCAAACAACCTAAAGAAAAAGCAGCAGCAGCTTCAAGCTGATCAGGACCTGCTAGCCAATCGATGGACCGAGGTCCTCGCGGCCGAAGAGTATAAACTCGAACGTCCCTCCAAAAGTTACCCAAAACGCAAGCTGCTCCCCCGATTAGAGGCGGAAGCATACGTACCTCCATCACCAGCGCACGATATGGTTGACCGACCACCCCGTGGTCGTGACAGAGAGGCATCCAGGCCCCCAGCCAAGACCATACCCCGGCATCGCTCCAAAAGTACGAAGCCAAGAGGGAACGCGCCGGACTTGCGAGACATATTGGAGGACAAGGCAAGGCAATCCAGATCCATCTATGGATCACGTGGGCGCCCTACGACCCACGACGAATACCGTCGTGCCGGATACAATAACCCCGGCCGGGCCGAACACAGCAGACAGCGCTCTCTCAAGCAGCGTCGCGATATTGCTCAATACAGGGGCGCCGCACACCCGTTATGTTTCACTGACGAGGTGCTGGACCATGAATTCCCAGCAGGATTTAAACCCATAAACATATAGGCCTACGATGGAACAACAGACCCTGGAGTCTGGATAGAAGATTATATACTACATATAAATATGGCCAGAGGAGATGATCTCCACGCCATAAAATACCTACCCCTCAAGCTCAAAGGGCCAGCCCGTCATTGGCTTAAAAGCCTCCCAGAAAATACTGTTGGAAGTTGGGAAGAGCTCGAGGACGCGTTTAGAGCAAATTTTCAAGGGACTTATGTCCGTCCTCCGGATGCAGATGATCTAAGTCATATAAATCAACAGCCGGGAGAATCAGCGCGGAAATTCTGGAACAGGTTCCTTACAAAAAAGAACCAAATAGTCGACTGTCCGGACGCCGAAGCCTTAGCAGCTTTCAAGCACAATGTCCAAGACGAATGGCTCGCCAGGCACCTCGGTCAAGAGAAACCGAGGACAATGTCCGCACTAACAAGCCTCATGACCCGCTTCTGTGCGGGCGAGGATAGCTGGTTAGCACGATGCAGCACCAGCGACCCAAGTACATCAGAGATAAGAGATGGAAACGGAAAATCACGGCGCAGAAAAGAGCAGCGCCGGAACAAAGAGAAAAGCACAAAGAGCGCGGCAGTCAACGCCGGATTCAAAAGCTCGCGGCCCAATAATAAAACACAGCCTCTTAAGGATAACAGCGACGAATTGTCCAACTTAAACAAAATTTTGGGTCGGATATGCCAAATCCACAGTACCCCCGGAAGGCCTGCAAATCACACCACAGGGATTGTTGGGTTTTTAAACAGTCCGGCCGACTAAATGCCGAACACAAGGGGCTCGACGCGTCAAGCGAAGAAGATAAACCCCACCAGCAGAGCACCGGAAAACAAAAGACTTTCCCACAAGGGGTCAAAGCAGTAAACTCACTTCATGTGATAATACAGAAAAATAGTGCTGCACTTTCTAAAAAGAGCTTCGCGCTGTTCAACCCAGCAGACCGTAGAGATTGGATATCAAAACCAATCACTTTCGACCACCTGGACTATTCCAGAAGCGTTCGAAATGCGGGATGGACTCCCCTGATATTGAATCCCATAATAGACGGATGCAATTTACTAACGTCCTAATGGACGGAGGCAGTGGCTTAAACCTGCTATATTCAAACACAATCCGTAGGATGGGGATAGACCCTACCAAAATTCGACACAGCCGCACTTCCTTCAAAGGAGTGACGCCAGGCCATTACGCCAAGTGCACAGGCTCCATATTACTAGAAGTCGTGTTCGGATCGCCGAACAATTCTCGACGCGAAAAATTAATTTTTCATATCGTCCCATTTGAAAGTGAATATCAAGCACTCTTGGGACGAAAGGCTTTTGTCCGCTTCAACGCCATACCGCATTACGCGTCTCTTACACTCAAGATGCCCGGACCGTGTGGCGTAATTTTAGTGCGAGGGTCACTTAAAGACCCCGGACTTGGATAGACGAATCCGGCGTCAATGGGCTAGGGGCTCCCTAGCCGCATACCCCTTCACAGGGGGCTGCGCGCACAAATAACCGCGGGTTCATACAAACCCCGCTTTAGTTATTTATATTTCTAATATTTTTTGCACGAACTGTTTTTAAAACTAAACGTTCCTCTCTTTTTACAGATGAACAACGTGCATACCCGTCCAGGATAACGGCGCAACGGAGACACAGGCGCAGACGTGCAGTAGGGACCCGTTGTGAGGATTCTTTTCAGATTAAGACCCTGCATAAACCTTTTTTACTGTCTCTTGTTGTTATTCTCCCTTGGTTTCTTCCTATAGCCAAAGCGGAGCCTGACGTTTTGGCATCGGCCGCGTCAGAAGACCATGCCCGTACCTGGACACTAGGGGCTTAGGGCATCGTTCTGCCCATTATTATAAAGACCGAACACCTTAGGGAGTGTCCGGCGTCTCGAGTTAGGCATTATATGCATCAGCTCCGAATCATGTCTTTGGTCAAATGTTGGGTTTGCCTGGCTCCTGTGTTTTGCTGCCTTACGTTCCGTATCATCGGCTAACGCGGCACCAAGAGAACTACTGCGATTGTGCCCCAGTTCGGCTGGGCGAGCACCTCAGTAGAGAAAGCCGAAAACTGACTGTCATGATACAGCGAGAGACTGGTCAACCACTCGATCGACTATCGGAATGTTTAGAATTCCCCGCTTTGACGAAGGGCCGTTTCCCGGTCAGGCACACGCGCTCCGACTTCGGAGAAGGGCAATGCCACCAGGGGCTATATCGTAGCCCCACCCTCGAGCTCCACTGGCTAAGTGAAAGTGATAAAGCATTATAGTCCGGATTGCCTCGTTCGCTACGCTACCACCTCCTTATAACAGGACCGAGACGTCGGATTAAGTGTGAAAACGCGCTATTTTTGCGAACACCCCAGCACCTTGTGCGTGGGGGCCGAAGCCGAAGACTGCCATCTTTCAAGTTATACACAAGTATACGTAAACGGCCGCACAGGAGAATTTTACTACTTGGACGCACAAGTATAAAAAGCAGTTATAACATAATCATCGATTTACAAGCTAATGCGTTCATTTGAACGTTACATTCTTCGAGCACTGCGACTCTATTACACGAGCACCACGCATAACTTCCCCAAAATAGTGCTCGGCAGGGAGCCGGTTTTCATCCGAACCCTGGGCAGCAACAGCGGTGGCGTCCATCTCTGGACAATGTGCCTTCACACAGGCAAGAGCCATCCGCGCGCCCTCTATGCAGGCCGACCGCTTCATCTCCTTTATATGCGGCACCGCTCCAAGGAATTGCTGTAGTAAGCCAAAGTAGCTCATCGCCTGGGACCTCTCTGGCCAGACATGGGCCACGATGTCAGTCATGGCAAGTCCGGACAATCTATTTAGCTCGGCCCATTCGGCCAACCGGTCTGTCAATGGAAGTGGGCGATCCGGACTATGGAATTGAGACCAATATAGCTCTTCCGTCTCGTGATCCTTCTGGCTCCGGATGTGCTTAATGGCATCGGCCGCACTTGCGGCTAAGTCCATATACGGATCCTCCGGACTCCACAGCCGCTCAAATTGAGCATACTTTCCATCCATAAACCGGCGACGCAGCAGAAAAGGCTTGCCAGCCACGATCTCTCCGGCCTGCCACAGTTCCTCCTTCATAGCCCGCATTGCAGAGCGGGCATCCTTGGCTTCGGCGGTGGCCTTCTTCAGGTCTTCCCGCTCCGATAAGCGCTCCTTTTCAAGAGCCTCATTGCGGTCGGCAGCATCCTTTACTTTTATGGCCAATTCGGCCACCTCGGCCCTGCTTAGGCAGTGCGCAGCCTTTTCGGCTTTCAACTCCTTGGCCGCCCTCGAGGCAGCCGCTTCACTCCTTCAGGCTTGCTCCTTAGCTCGAGCAAGTTCGGCCCGAAGGCCCTCCACAGCAGCAGCACCGTCTGTACAAACAGCATATAATTTATCAGAGGAGGGCTTCGACCCTCTTAATAAAGCGACTGCAGAGAACTCTTTTACCTTGCGACTCGTCAAGTCGCCTGTTGACAAGTGCGATGTCCGCATCTGCCAAGTCAAATTGCCGATTTAACTCGGCAAACTCACTAGTCCGGCTAGCCCCCGGACTATCCGCCACCTGCATAGGAACGACGGAATTCATTCCTTTAGATTTCGATCCTCGGTACGCTATTGTTTCCGACAACCTACCGAGTCTCAGGGGCTACTATCTATACAGGGCGCATTTTTTATATGCAAAACTGTTAAAAGACAAAGGGGTGCGTCATTCTCGCATACCTCAAATCCCGCCAGCAAACTCATGGCGGCATTACGCAATTCGCTCTCAGCGGACGAAATCCTTCCAATCACCATACGCATTAACGCGCGGTGATCTTCTGAAATGGACGCCCTCTCAAGCAGATTCTTCAGTTCTCCCGGCCGGACACTAGTAGGTGTCGAACTCTCTGGCCCCTCCGGACTCGGGGATACCCTCCGTGATGACACTTCGGGTTCGCCTGCCTCATCTGGCGGCACTGCGGACGGAGGCGTATCGCTCTCCATCATCTCCGGAAGAAGGTCCCCCGAAGATGAACTCATCTGAGAAGGCTGCAGATCCAAACTGCAATATAAATATCTCGGTTATCTACAGAAGCACAAATGAAGGTATTTCCTTACTAATTAACTCCCTCTTTCATACTCACGGCTCGCTGGAGGGCCGATCGTTTGATGATGATTGTGCGTCCGGATTCTTTCCGGGCGCCGGACCCCCCGGGGAAGATCTCTTCCCACGCTTAGGGGCTGTGGCCTCCTGATCTTCGGAGGCGGTCCTCTTCTCCCCCTGAAGGGAGGGGTTCTAGGTTCCCCCCTCTTCAGTCGCCCCTTTGGGCGAAATATTAGCTCCTCTATTTTCCCCGTCGCCCCCTTCTGTGGGCGCAACCTCCAACATTCTGACCAGCACGGGCTCCTATGCGGTCTCTGGGAGGGGGGCCGGACACCTTATCATCCTTGATCGCGCCACCCATTCCTGTAAAGAACAAAGGGTCAGGAGGCGAACTCTAGAAAGGCACATAAACAGAATGTCCGGACTCTGAGCTACTTACCTGAGTATCCGGGCGATCGCGGCTTAGACCTGCATCCTCGGCTAAATCCGGACACACCACCTGCGGTCCGAAGAACAACTTGTACATCTCCACGGGTGTCGCACCCATGAAGTGTTGGAGAATCCGAGGTCCCTCCGGGTTGAACTCCCATAGACGGAGAGGACGGCGTTTGCAGGGCAGAAGATGCCTGATTAGCATAACCTGCATCACCTTGATTAGGTCGATCTCCCTCGCTTGGAGATCTCGAATCCGGCCCTGCAGCGAAGGCACGTCTTCGGACGGCCCCCAATTGAGCCCTTGGTTGACCCACGACATCAGTTGGCGTGGAGGTCCCGGGCGGAATAAGGGCGGCGGCTTTTGCCTGCTGCCCCTTGGAGCGGTGATATAGAACCACTCCAGCTGCCATAGTCCGAGTTCCTCTTGGAAGGAACCCTCGGGCCACGGGGCATCGACCTTTTTGCTTATGGTCGCCCCGCCGCACTCCGCTTGACGCCCCCCGATCATCTTTGGCTCCACCTTGAAGGTCTTCAGCCATAGGCTAAAGTGGGGAATGACGCGGAGGAAGGCTTCGCAGACGACAATGAATGCAGAGATATGGAGGATGGACTCCGGAGCCAAGTCGTGAAAGTCCAGCCCATAGTAGAACAGGAGCCCCCTCATGAAGGGATCTGTCGGGAAGCCTAAACCCCGACGGAGGTGGGATACGAAAACGACGTATTCACCGGGCTCGGGGGCTGGCACGGCCTGCCCTTGGGCAGGCAACCTGTGCGAAACCTCGTAGGCCAGGTACTTGGCCTCACGCAACTTCAATATGTCCTCCTCCGTGACGGAGGAGGGCATCCACCGGCCCTGGAGGTCGGAGCCGGACATGATTGAGGATCCGAAGCGCTCGAATCTGAGGCTCTGGGTGTTGGAACTGGGACCAGGGAAGAGATTCGATGCGAGATTGAAGAACAATGGCGAGCCTTGGTCCTCTTATAAAGGGGAAGAAATACCGAGGGCCGTCTCCGTGACCGTTTGGGATTCCCCTTCGATAGAGGAGGCGTGGCGACGGGAGCGGTTGGGTTACCCACGCACGTATTGATGAGAATCCCGGAATAAGGGGAACACGATCTCTGCTTCGACAAGACGTGCCAAGGAAACCGCTTCGCTAAATGTGCTGAGGTGGTATAGTAATTCAAACAAAGGCCTGGTGGCGGTGTGATGTCACGCCGCATAATACGTCAGCAGATTGAACTAAGTGTACATTTTATTCTCTCTACGGTGGAATGTGGAATTTATTTTGCAGAGCCGGACACTATCCTGGTGTTCATGATCTTCTCTGGATTATTCAAGGGAGGAACCCGCCTTGCAATGCCGAACATTATGCACGCCGGACTTATCGTCATTGAAGACTGGTTCAGGGGCTACTGAGGGAGTCCTGGACTAGGGGGCGTCCGGACAGCCGGACTATCATTATCCGCCGGACTCCAAGACTACGAAGATACAAGATTGAAGACTCCCGCTCGTGTCCGGATGGTACTTTCCTTGGCGTGGAAGGCAAGCTTGGCAATACGGATATGTAGATTTCCTACCATTGTAACCGACTCTGTGTAACCCTAGCCCTCTCCGGTGTCTATATAAACCGGAGGGTTTTAGTCCGTAGGACAACATACATTACAACAATCATACCATAGGCTAGCTTCTAGGGTTTAGCCTCCTTGATCTCGTGGTAGATCTACTCTTGTACTACCCATATCATCAATATTAATCAAACAGGACGTAGGGTTTTACCTCCATCGAGAGGGCCCGAACCTGGGTAAAAACATCGTGTCCCTCGTCTCCTGTTACCATCCGCCTAGACGCACAGTTCGGGACCCCCTACCCGAGATCCGCCGGTTTTGACACCGACACCGGTCGGCGCGGGGCGGCTCACGGTCCAACAAGATGGCTCGGGGCAGCGGCGAGGTTGACCTGGCGCGGTTGACGGCTGCTCGATGCCATGGACCAGAACCGCAGGCGCGAGCTCGTGCGCGGCGAGGTTGAATCTTGACCCGGCAAGGCGGTTTGGGGATGAGTGGAAACAGAGCGGCAACCTGGGGGCGCTGGACGCGTTGAAACTCTGAAGCTGGATCGCGGAGGTCAGCGCGGGAGGCGGCTTGATCGTCCGTCGAGTGGATGCGCCTTGGGAGGAACGGCAGCTCGGATTGAGGACGCGTTGAAGCAATCCAGCGAGGAGTAGAAGCAAGACGGCGTGCCGAGACCCGATGCAGAGGCATCCCGGCAACCGCGGTAGAGGTAGGTCGCGGCGAACCTTGGCAGGGCGGGTCACCCAGAGGCATACGGCGGTTTACATGGGCACATCCGTGACGGCGGTTCAGAGTAGCAGAAGCTACATGAGGTGATGCACGGCGACTCGTGACATGGGCAAGGCAACGCGCGGGCGGGTCAAGGCGAAGCGAGGCGCTCTCGTTTCCGATGGTGATGGCGACTCACAGCAGCGGAGCCCGGCGTCTTGGTCTGCACAGGTCGCAGCAGTGGTAGACAGCAGAGACGGCGGCTCAGGCGCATGCCTAGTGAGAGAGGGGAACTCAGGCGCGGGGAAGCCCGTGACGATGTAGAGATGGCGCAGAAGTAGGCCAGAGGAAGACCACCTGCAGCCCGGGCATCACGACGGAAGGTTAGTGGTTTGAAGGTGCTGCAGTCTCGACAAAAACCAAAACGAAGCTGGGGTGGTTTCAGAGGCAATACGCCCGCAGCTCGCGGCGACCCGCGAGATGGAGGGACAAACCGGCAGTGGTTTTCGGATGACGGCGACTGAAAGAGTGAAGCGGATGACAACAGCGGAGCGGGTTCACTCAGCGCGAGGCCGTGGCGGCTCTGATGCAAGCATAGGCGCTCGGCAACTACTACTACTACTACTACACTGGTCGGCGGGTCAGCGGGGCTAGCTGAGGCGCCTGGCGGGTCCGGTTTGGAGGCGGAAACCAGCGGCGACCCGGCTCACTGGTTTAACAGAGATCAACGACTCCGTAGTCGAGTCACGCAATTAGCGGAGGAGTCCGAGTCAAGATGTAGTAGTAGTTTTCTTTCCTTCTCTTCTTCTCTTGGAAAAAACGTGCTGATTTAACATGCCCTCAGTGATTCGTCAAATGACGCATTGGGACTTAAAATTCGGGTCGCGCTAACTGCCACATGTGTGGCAGGAAGGGAGACGCACCACACGTCTCCAATGTAAACAGATTGCCACGTCATCGCATGCATGCATGCAGGAATATTTTTGGATTTTCAGTTTTTAAAATGTTTTATCTCTTAAACAAAAAATCCGATTGAAAATCCGTTTTCACCATTAAATCCCTCGTGATGAGATCTTCGAAATTAGATCCCATGTTGATATGTTTTGATGAAAAAAATTGGATTAAAAGTTGCCATGTCTATTGCATATGAATTGCCATGATGTTTACACTGAAGTTGCCACGATATGTTTCAGCTATTTTCTTCTACATTTAAAAGTAAATTTTGACATTTATAAAACGGGGAATTAAGAAACTAGATTTGCCATGAACCATAAACTAAAATTGCCATGATACATGCACGTAAAATTGTCATGGTTCATACAAAAAATAATTTTCATGGTCAAAGTACTGGAGTTGCCATCATCAAAATACTAAAATTGCCATGATCTACAAACTAAAATTGCCACATGGCAAATTTAGTTTAAGCCCTATGGCAACTGCAGTGTAAACATCGTGGCAACTTCTGGCAAAAAAAATCGTCGAAACATATCAACATGGGGTCTAGTTTTGAAGATCTCGTCGAGACGGATTTAATGGTGAAAACGGATTTTTAGTTCGCTTTTTTATTTAGGAGATACAACATTTTTAAGCCGAAAACCAAAAAAAAAATTCTGCTAATGTCATCTATTCATACGTGGCAAAATGAGTGGTGATGGAGGCGTGTGGGCGATGTGCAAACGCCCACACGTGTGGGCGTTAACATTTCCGTAAAATTCCTTTGAATATTGTAACAACGGCCAGGATAGGTTTCCTTTGTCTTGGCGGATTTGTATGAGTTAGATCCGATCTGAGGTGCGGCTGTGGTTGAGTCACCCTAATGAAGCAGGGACGACTTGATGCAATTTTCATCGGCAAAGTCAGGCAGACGCGGAGATATGGTGGCATCGGCTCATCGCGCGGCGACTTGATGCAAGGCATGAATCCTTCTCCGTCTTATCCCATGGATTGTAAAACCTGGACCGACGAACTCGAAGTTGATGCAAATCCTTCAAAACCGTTCTTGTTCGTCCGAAAAAATTGTGAACATCTCGATCTCTGGGAGAGATCCCTCCAAGAACTCAACACCACCGTGCGCAAGCCCCACGGTGGGCGCCAACTGTCGTGGAATTAACAAGTTAGATGTCCTAGTGTGAGGACTTAGTCGTGAGGCCAACGCATCCATGTGATAGATTGAGAGGGGTTGATCAGAATCGAGAGACGCAACACAAGACAAGGGTTTAGACAGCTTCAGGCCTCGGGAAACATCATCCGGTAACAACCCTACATGCTGTTTGAGGCTAGATCTCATTATCATCACGAAGGAGTCGCCGTAAACCGGCTCTCCTCTAGTTGTGTCTAGCCCTAGAGATTGTTTCTTTCTTGTCCCTCTTTGGGGAGCCCTGCCCCTCCTTATATAAGTTGAAGGGGCGGGTTACATGTGGAGTCCAACTCGGACTTTAACTTAAACTATTTTGACTTCCTTTCCTGGGCTTCTTAACATCTGCCGGTTTAACATTGTCTGTCGGTTTAACATTGTCTGCCGGTTTAACAACGTCTGCCGGTTTAACAATGTCTGCCGGTTTAACAATGTATGCCGGTTTAACAATGTCTGTCGGGTTATGATTGACTTAACACCTGCCGGTGCTATCATCTGTCTTAACTCTGCCGGTTTAACACTTGCCGGTTTACCGTCTGTCTTAGCCACCTACCGGTTTAACACCCGCCGGTTTACCGTCTGACTTAGCCATCTGTCTTAACTTTCTGCCAGTTTACCATCCGCCGGTTTACCAAGTCCCGGACGGTTTACGACTCCGGCCGGGTCATACCGCGGGGTATATCCCCGACAGGTTTGCAACAGTGCCTAGAGTAGTGATTTGCTTTATTATACTAACGGATCTTACCGAGTTTTCTGTTGAAGTTTTGTGTGGATGAAGTGTTCGAAGATCGAGGAGGTCTCGATATGAGGAAAGGAGGAGAGGCAAGAGCTCAAGCTTGGGGATGACCAAGGCACCCCAAGTAAATATTCAAGGAGACTCAAGCGTCTAAGCTTGGGGATGCCTATCAGTGTCAAAACCGGCGGATCTCGGGTAGGGGGTCCCGAACTGTGCGTCTAAGGCTAATGGTAACAGGAGGCAGGGGACACAATGTCTACCCAGGTTCGGGCCCTCTCTATGGAGGTAATACCCTACTTCCTGCTTGATTGATCTTGATGATATGAGTATTACAAGAGTTGATCTACCACGATATCGTAGAGGCTAAACCCTAGAAGCTAGCCTATGATTATGATTGTTGTCGTCCTACGGACTAAACCCTCCAGTTTATATAGACACCGGTGGGGGCTAGGGTTACACAGAGTCGGTTACAGAGAAGGAAATCTACATATCCGAATTGCCAAGCTTGCCTTCCATGCAAAGGAGAGTCCCACCCGGACACGGGACAAAGTCTTCAATCTTGTATCTTCATAGTCCAACAGTCCGACATAAGCATATAGTCTGGTTGTCCGAGGACCCCCTAATCCAGGACTCCCTCAGTAGCCCCTGAACTATGCTTCAATGATGATGAGTCCGGCGCACAGATTGTCTTCGGCATTGCAAGGCGGGTTCTTCTCCAAGTCCCTGAGTACCTGTTGTAACGAGTAGTGTCCGGCCTCCCGTTAATGTTGCACTCCTCGACTTCTATACCTTAATAATGGAAGTCTCCACGTGTCGAGCGAATGCGAGAAGTTGGGGCATTTTTGCATTTGCCACCCTAACCATGTAAGTAAATCGCCTCTTAAAGAGACAGGGATCCTCATATCCAAATTACACCATCTTCCCCAAGCGGGGATTCATCAGAGCGCGCCCGAAAAAATCATCCCATCATGGCCGGCCCCCGCAGCTCCTCCTCTCGCTCCCACAGTGCTAAGCTAGGTGATTGGGTGAAGTGCACCGTATCCATGGCTGGTTGGTGGAGTTGCAGACCCAGGGGTTTCTCCCGCCTACATATCCCATCCCCGTCCGAGCCGGACTAGCCACTTATGATGGCGGGGAGCAAGCAGAGAGTTTCCCCAACCCATCCAGGGGGAACGAGTATGCCTTGTCCCTTACTTGCTGAGGGGCCTCGGATTTTCAATCCATCCGTTCCTCCACGGGCTCCTGGAGTATTACGGCCTCCAACTGTATAACTTTCACTCCTGCCTCCGTACTGCACATCGCAGGTTATGTAGCCCTTTGTGAGCTATTTCTGGGCTGCGAAGCTCATTTCGAACTATGGAAGAGGCTATTCTGCCTCGTCCCCCGCAATCAGGAGGGATCAATATATCAAGTGGGCAGAGCCGAAATATGGCGCATTGCCGGGACCGGATACCTGTCCGGCACTCCGAAGAAGACATCCGGAGACTGGCCTTCGGAGTGGTTTTATTTAGAGGACGTCCCCCCTTCCGGACCCTATCCGGATGGGTCTTCCTGAGTTTACCAATGCCCCATTGAAGAAATGCTGCAGCTAGCGCCCCCGGAGGCCCCAGGAGGAAGATAATAGAGAGGTCCTTTATCTGATGGGCAAGATAGAAACGCTGGCCAAATCCGGATTGACAATAATCGAGGTTACGTCAATATGCATAATGCAAGGGGTGCGGCCACTCCAGTATCGGGGGCGTCCCATGTGGCACTTCAATGGAGAGGACGATGCCACCCATTGCGATCGGAAAGGTCCGGACTCAGCCACCGCCCTGGCGAAAATATTGTCTGATTTGTATAAAGGAGAAGAAGAGGAGTTTACCCGCATTAAGCCACGGGATGGATTTTCCATGTACAACCCCCCAAGTTGGGTGAGCTGCTATCTTTTACTCAACTCTATTCCTTCCCACATTCTTTCATCATGAATATTTACCTTGCTAATTCATGGCTGGAACTGCGAAAAGCAGTGAGGGAGGTCCACAGCCCGCGTCCATAGCCAGAGGACCACAACCGGGCCCTCGACCCCGGACTTGAAGAAGATCCGGACGTATCTGTGGAGCTCGTCGACAGGATGTTTTAACCGGCAAGCTGTGACGGTGCCTTGGTGTCCATCATAGCCAACTATCCTGGCCTACTCCCTGCATCATACGTAAGTAAAACCGAAGCCCTAACTTCCGAGATGGATCCCTTCTTTACGCCTTACCCACCGCACACGTATTGCGCTTTATAGGGAAGGCCATCTGGGAATCGTGCCGAACCCACGGCGACTCACCAACAAGGGGCCCCCAAGCCAAGTAGGCTTAAAAGGAAGACGGTCAGGACCGAGATCCCGTCGCAGAGGTATGATTCAAAACTCGCTCCATGATTATCGTCTTTAAAATATAACAATATCCATTGTGCCCTGGCAGAAAGAGTAATCGTCGGACTGTGTCCGGAGATCCTGCCGGCCACGCCTCCACCATCCAGACTCCAGAACTGGACTCAAGGGTGGAGGCTAACGTGGGGACAACACCGGACGGTCCTCTTACCTAGGATGCGGATAGAATATCCGCTACAAATTCCGAAGTGGAGAGCGCTATGAATCACAGGCGTCGACGGGCCGTACTCCACGACCCTAATTTCTCCGAAGAGGTGTTCAATGCCTTCAACTCGGGAGACGTGTACATCCGAGCTGCTCAAGGTGGGCTTGCTAGAGCCACAGACCAGTATTTAAAGGATATACGGGTAAGAAAAATCTGATAATTATGTATATCAGTAGCCCCTGAGACTTGAAACAGTTGGCACAACTGATTTAAGGATCATTGTATGCATAGGTTCTTACAGAGAAGAATACCCATTTGTCTCAAGAGCTGGAGGAGTGCAAAGCCTAGCTAAGGACCGCAGTTGCCGGAATGGAGGAATCCAAGAAGGCCTCATCTGGTAATACTTGTCTTGGTCAAAAATAACGTAATTACGTGTACCAGTTAGTATTCAGCATGTTTGCAAATCTAACAATAGATTCTACAGACAATCCCGGAGTGAATCCGGAGATCGTACAAGAAGATGAGCAACATGTTCAACGACAGCTAGAGGATGGCGAGCGTGTGCTTACGCGGGTTAGCCGTGAGAAAAACGATCTCCAGGATGCCAATACCTGGCTGGGCGTTGAACTGGAAGATGTTCGGGCCCAGCTTGTTGACTCCGTGAAGGAGAACAAGAGGCTTCGACACGGCATTTTTAGTATGTTCTCAAACGAACCTTTATATAGTTCGGCGAAGAAACAGGCTAACAGAGTTATGTCTGTAGGTATGCTGACAGGTCATCCCGAAGAGGAGATGCCCGGATCCGCAGGCGATCTTCTGCAAGAGCTTTCACAACTACACGAACAAGTTCGGCAGGTGATGCAGGGTATTGCCCAGGCCTTGTGGCCATCCACCTCCCTGCCAGGAGGCATGGGGGAGCTTGCAGATATGCTCAAGGGAGTGTTGCGGCGCTTCCAATTATGGAAGATATCGGCCTGCCCAGGGCCGGGCCGGCAAAATCCGGGGCCCTGTGCGGAATGAAAAAATGGGGCCCTATCTAAAAAAACTAACGAGCAATTACAATGTATATATATCTCGAAGAAAAAATTATAATGTATATAATATAATGTTTTGCATAAAAATTGGACATATAAAAAAGTCATACCTATGCAACTCCTGATTGCTATTTATTTGAACATCCTCATTCTTGCAGTATTCTTTGAAATGAAATCTTCAATGATATCCTCATAATAAATTTTCTCCAAGACTTCACTCTCAAGTGCTATTGTGGCCAAATCATTGTGTCTTTGTTGTGTCATAGTAGTACGCATATAGGATTTCAATATCTTCAATTTAGAAAAACTTGCGGTGCTTCTTTTCTACTCCCTCCGTTCCTAAATATTTGTCTTTTTAGAGTTTCAAATGGACTACCACATACGGATGTATATAGACATATTTTAGAATATAGATTCACTCATTTTGCTCCGTATGTAGTCACTAGTTGAAATCTCTAGAAAGACAAATATTTAGGAATGGAGGGAGTAACAAATTTGTCCATTCCGCCTTTATAAGATTTATTAATTAAATTTTGTTCTTCTGCTTTTCTCTTGCGCTTATAGGCACCAGACTGATTTGATGACTCAAATCTATATTATTGAAACACAAGATTAAAAAGATGAATACAATGAAATTGAAGCTATACAATAGCATATATCAATTGGAGATCATGCGTCAACATTTGGCACTTAGACGAACTATCTAACTCACCTAGTTTTGGGTCTTGCACGGATGAACTGGGATCGATCTGACGAGACGACGAGTCTCGGCGGCGGCCTAAATCGGATCGCGGGATCGATCTGATGAACATGAAGTGATCAGTGATGATGCGAACGACGAAGGCGACGAGATAATCTTTTCTTACCAAAGCCGCGATAGTGCGATCACGTCTATAGACTCCATATTTCAATGGGAAGACGTTTCGGGCAAGCCACGAGCACCAGATCGATCGAGAAGTGAGCAAACGGAGACCGGGAGACGGAGACGACGTTTAGGGAATAGCGATCCTTTTTTTTACATTTTTTTACATCGGCTGATCGATTCGATCAATCAATCGCTGAGCCGATCGATGACCTGCGCACCTGGCCTACAGGCCCACTGACCCAGGTCGCTCGAGGCAACTTGCCTAGAGGCCCACTGGCCCAGGCGCCCAGCTCGCTCGAGGCGCCCACGGCGCGGTCGCCAGATCGATCGAGGCGCCCACGAGCCACGACGCCCAGCCGCCCACGACGTCAAGTCGTTTTTTTATAATACAACTATATACCTATATATATTTCGGGGCCCCCAAAATCGTGGGCCCTGTGCGGGCTGCACATGTGGCACCACTGTGGGCCCGGGCCTGGGCCTGCCGACAAGGTGCGAGGGAAGTCTGGGCCATGGTAAAAACTCGGTACACCAAGGTTGATCCGAATCACATGGCCCAGGTCAGACCTGTAGGGTCAGATGGAAAAGAGATTCCCATTAGTCTGGTATATTACCAGGTAGGATTAGCCACAAAGTATTCCCAACAGGATTGTAGGCTAGACAGCCTGTTGGATGGTATAGAAGAAGAATTTAGCCAGTCTAAGTGACTGTGTACTTCAATTGACATATTTTGTCCCTAGCCGGATTGTAAATCATTTGTCATGGCGGACCTTTTCGCTTCAACCTCCGGACCCGATAGTCTGACGTGTATCCGAATACCCGCTCAGTTATGTAAAACCGGGGTACCCGTGGAAACTAGGCGTAGGGGTCATAAGTGCTTGAACAGAAAAGTACCCAACTAGCTATGTTATATTACATGGATAGTAAGAAACATCTTCCAGGGAGAATAGTTCCGTTAAGGGTTCCTTTCCCTGGGTACACATGCATTAATGTGCATGTCTGAACAGCGAACAGAGACACGGGATATGAAACATCTGGGGGTTTATATTGTAATAGGTAAGAAACATCTTTTGTTCACCGACGAATATTCCCTTAAGAACGCTAGCTTTCGGCTTCACCCAGTCTAAGCTACACGTCCGGCTGACCCGGCAGTAACAATCGCAGAGGTGCTCCCCTTATGCCCTAGCCGAATTAACGGGAACGTAGGGCATAAACACAGGAGCCAGGCAACCCAGCTTGGCCAAAACTTAAGTCATATCGGTGCATATAATGGCGAAAAAAGGTACATATGGAAAAGTGACACATATGTAATGGGCATAAAGACCAAAAGATAATTATGTTAAGCTTCTGTATAAGAAGCCCCCACGTATAATGAGCGAGCATAGCGCGTCACGATTGTGTAGTCGAGTCACACTTGCAGCTTTTTAGGGCCATAAAAAAAGAAAGAAAGAGAGAGGATATAATTTATAAGGGGCAAAGGTAAGGAGACGAACACAGAGTTCGGTGCTAGGCGTAGAATCTTGGGAGTCTGGCCACGTTCCATGGGTTCGGCTCGAGTCGATTATCTGATGCATCATGCAGGCGGTACGCTCCTCTGGTGTGAACTTTGCCCGTACTTCTCTGCTTTGATACCTTTGATCCTGTTGCTGATAGAATGCGGAATGGGCTTTTGCGATGTCGCGCTCCTCCTCCAGGGCATCTAGACTATCTTGTCGATCAAGCTCGGCTTGTCTCTCTTCATACATGCGCACTCGAGGTGAGTCATTAATGATATCGCAGGGCAATACCGCCTCTGCGCCGTACACCATGAAGAATGGTGTGTATCTGGTAGTGCGATTTGGCGTGGTCCGCAGTCCCCATAGTAAGGAGTCGAGCTCCTCGACCCAGTGCGTATCTGATTCCTTCAAGGATCGCACTAGTCTAGGTTTAATGCCGCTCATAATAAGACAGTTTGCTCATTCGACTTGACCGTTTGTTTGGGGGTGATAGACAGAGGCGTAATCGAGCTTAATGCCCATGTTGTCGCACCAAGTTTTCACCTAGTTGGCTGTGAAGTTGGAGCCATTATCGGTGATGATGCTGTGGGGGACACCGTAACAGTGTACAACCCCTGATATGAAGTCTATCACTGGTCCGGATTAGGCCGTTTTAACTGGTTTGGCCTCTATCCATTTGGTGAATTTATCCACCATGACCCATAGGTATTTTTTCTTATGGCTTCCTCCTTTAAGGGGTCCGACCATATCGAGCCCCCAGACCGCAAAGGGCCAAGTGATGGGGATTGTTTGGAGAGCGGTAGGTGGCATATGGCTTTGGTTTGTGAAAAGCTGGCAACTGACGCAATGTTGGACAAGGTCATGTGCATCTGCTCGGGCTGTCGGCCAGTAGAAACCAGTACAGAAGGCCTTGCTTACAAGGGCCCGGGCTGCGGCGTGGTGGCTGCCGAGTCCAGCATGAATTTCGTCCAAGAGCTGCCGCCCTTCCTCTTCGGAGATGCACCTTTGGAGTACTCCGGTAGCGCTATTCTTATAAAGCTCTCCCTCGTGAACCTTGTAGGCTTTAGAGCGCCGCACAATGCAATGTGCCTCTTTTTGGTCCTCGTGGAGTTCTTGCCTATTTAGGTAGGCTAAGAAGGGTTCTATCCACGGGGCGATGACAGCCATGATCACGTGGGCCGAAGGTGTTATTTCGGTGGCGGAGCCTCTTATTATGTTAGTGTGTTCGGGATCTGGGGTTGTGGTCGGATCCGGACTAGTATTGCTGGTCTCCCCTTCCCACACCATGGATGTCTTGAAAAGCCTTTCCAAGAAGATATTAGGTGGGACGGGGTCGTGCTTAGCGCCGATGCGGGCAAGGATATCCTCCGCTTGATTGTTTTCTCGGACCACATGATGGAATTCGAGACCCTCGAACCGAGCTGACATCTTGAGGATGGCATAGCGGTAAGCCGCCATTTTCGGGTCCTTGGCGTCAAAGTCTCCATTTATTTGAGATATTGCGAGGTTCGAATCCCCACATGGAGACTGCCATCCGAAGACCATGCAACAGAGCCTCGTATTCGGCTGCATTGTTGGAGTCTATGTATAGCATTTGGAGTACGTATTAGACTGTATCTCCAGTGGGGGATGTCAGGACGACACCCTCTCCCAGACCAGCCAGCATCTTAGAGCCGTCAATGTGCATGATCCAATTGGAGTATGCGTCGTACTCTTTAGGGAGTTCGGCTTCTGTCCATTCGGCAACGAAGTCAGCCAGTACTTGCGACTTAATGGCTCACCATGGTTTATATATGATGTCGAACGGGAGGAGCTCGATGGCCCACTTAGCAATCCGGCCCATGGCATCGCGGTTATTTATTATATCGTTGAGTGGTACTTCAGAGGCCACCGTGATTGAACACTCTTGAAAGTAGTGTCGTAGTTTCCGGGATGCCATGAAGACCGCGTATGCTATCTTTTGATAATGTGGGTACCGTGACTTGCATTGTGTGAGGACAGTGGATACGTAGTATACCGGCTTTTGAAGCGGGAACTTATGTCCATCCTCCTCTCGTTCGATGACGAGCACTGCGCTTACACCTTGGTGCGTTGCAGCTATATATAACAGCATGGGTTCGCCGATGTTTGGTGCGGCCAAGATTGGATTGCTGGCCAAGAGGGCCTTTATTTCTTCCAGGCCGGCCGTAGCCGCATCCGTCCACTCGAAGTGTTGGGTGCGTCGAAGAAGGCGATAGAGAGGTAGTGCCTTTTCTCCCAATCGGGAGGTAAAGCGGCTTAAGACAGCCACGCATCCAGTTAATTTCTGGATTTGCTTGAGGTCTGTTGGGGTAGCCAACTGTGACAAAGCTCGGATTTTAGCCGGATTTGCTTCAATTCCTCTATTGGAAATGATGAAACCCAGGAGCTTTCCGGCAGGAACGCCGAAAATGAATTTTTCCGGATTGAGCTTGATGCCATATGTTCGGAGATTGTCGAACGTAAGCCTCGGGTCGTCTATTAAATACTCGACGTGTCTGGTTTTGATGACCACATCGTCTATGTATGCCTCAACTGTTTTGCCGATTTGTGTTTCCAGGCATGTCTGAATCATGCGTTGATAGGTTGCATCGGCATTTTTTAGCCCGAAAGGCATGGTGTTAAAACAGAAGGGGTCGTATGGAGTGATGAATGTCGTTGCGGCTTGATCGGACTCTGCCATCTTGATTTGATGGTATCCGGAGTATGCGTCGAGGAAGCACAATGAGTCGTGTCCTGCGGTAGCATCGATGATTTGATCGATGCGGGGGAGAGGGAAGGGATCCTTGGGGCAAGCCTTATTGAGGTCCTTGAAATCGACGCATAGGCGCCAGGATATGTCCTTCTTTGGTACCATCACCAGGTTTGCTAGCCAGTCCGGGTGTTTTATTTCTCTGATGAATCTAGCTTCGAGTAACTTGGCTAGCTCCTCTCCCATGGCTTGTCGTTTAGGTTCTGAAAAGCGCCGAAGAGTCTGCTTGACTGGCTTGTATCCCTTCAGTATGTTTAGGCTATGATCGGCCAGCGTGCGCGGGATACCTGGCATGTCTGAAGGGTGCCAGGCGAAGATGTCCCAATTCTCGCACAAGAACGCCCGCAGTGCGGCGTCTATTGTAGGGTTCAGTTGTGCCCCGATGGATGCTGTTTTTGTAGAGTCCATTGGGTGGACTTGGAATTTGACTATTTCGTCCGCTGGTTTGGAAGAGGTGGACTTAGACCGTTTGTCGAGTATCATGTCGTCCCTGTCCACTATGGAGCGCAGCGCAGTTAGTTCTTCGGCCGCGAGTGCTTCGGATAATGCCTCAAGGGACAGGGCGGCAGTTTTGTTTTCAGCGCGGAGTGCTACGTCCAGATCACTGGCTAGAGTGATGACTCCATTGGGCCCGGGCATCTTGAGCTTCATGTACCCGTAATGGGGTATAGCTTGGAAGCTCATGAATGCATCCCGCCCTAAAAGGGCGTGGTATCCGCTACTGAACGGGGCCACTTGGAATGTGATTTCTTCAGACCTGTAATTCTCCGGTGTGCCGAATACCACATCTAGTGTGATTTTTCCGCACATCGTGCCTCCCGACTGGGGATAATTCCTCTAACGGTCGTGCTGCTTTGCTCAATGTGACTCTTGTCTATTTCCATTTTGTTGAGGGTTTCCTCGTAGATGAGGTTTAATCCGCTGCCACCGTCCATGAGCACTTTAGTAAGCCAGAAGCCGTCCACAATTGGACTAAGGACCAAAGCAGCTGGTGCTCGGACTGTTCGGAATTGAGGTTCGTCACTGGCATTGAAGGTTATGGTCGTGTCGTTCCATGGGTTTATTGCTGCAATGTGGCATTCTTCGGCGAGGCTGCGGAGTGCTCTCTTGCGCCTGTTGCTTGAGGTGAAAGTCTCAAAGACTGCCAATACTATATTGTTGTTTTCTGCGGAGTGATGCTCTGCAGTATCGTTAATGAGGAGATCCTCGCCGCTCTTGGCCACCTGCCGAAGTATCCAACATGCTCTAAGGCTGTGTGTTGGTATGGTATCCGGTGTGGTGTGAATTTTGCATGGCCCATTGAGCCATCCCTCCAATACGGTTCCACGCCCTGTAGTGGGCTTTGGTTTCTTTGTAATTGGATCAGGTGACTTGCGAGAGTGCACCCATTTAGTTCGGACGAGGGGTTTAGTGAGGGCCGGAGGATCCCAGAATTTTTCTTGGGTTTTCCAGGCGCTTTCCATCGCACAGTACTTCTGTACTATGGCCGCCAAGTCAGCGAAGTGTGCTACGTCACGGCGACTTATGGCGTTGAGGATTCCCTTGTCCGTGCAATTTTTGCAAAAGAATGAGATTGCGTCTTCCTCACGACAGTCCTTGACCTTGTTCATTACAAGGAGGAATCTGGCCCAAAAGTGATGTATTGTCTCTTGGGACTCTTGTCTAATGTGGGAAAGATCGCTTGTATCTGGGTGGGTGGGTAGATTTAAGTCCGAACCCTGGCCTGATCTGGGACCCAGGGGCAGAGGAGCTTCCGAACTTGGCAGTTCAGGCTCCGGGATGTTGCCCAATTTTTCTGGCTTGCTGTCCGATTCTAAGCTCGGAGTCTGGGTCATGTCCACCCACAAACGGGTATCCGGCTCGAAGAGCTCGGGAATCTGGACATAGTTCGTCCTCAAAATAGAGGAAGAATCGTTGCATTGCTCCTCCACCACCGCTATCTGATGGGTGATCGGCGGAGAGTTAATCTCTCTTTGGTCGGGTTTAAGCCCGATCCGATCATAGTGCGTAGTGACTCCCAAGGCGGAGATGTGATCCAAGAGCTCGTTCAAGGACGAGAGCTCCATTGGATCCATCTGCTCAGTGTATTCCGAGCCGACGTGGAGGTTGTTTTTGATGACCCGAGATGTCATCGTCGGTGCGACGGCCGAACGGGTGGTCATGACGAAGCCGCCTAGTCGGAGAGTTTGGCCTAAAGCCAGGGCTCCCCCAGAGGTGATGTTGTCCTTGATAACAAGGCGAGCCATCAAGCCTTACTGTGACGGCACAGTGGAACTCTCAATGAAAGCACCAATGTGGGTGTCAAAACCGGCGGATCTCGGGTAGGGGGTCCCGAACTGTGCGTTCAAGGCTAATGGTAACAGGAGGCGGGGGACACAATGGTTACCCATGTTCGGGCCCTCTCTATGGAGGTAATACACTACTTCCTGCTTGATTGATCTTGATGATATGAGTATTACAAGAGTTGACCTACCACGAGATCGTAGAGGCTAAACCCTAGAAGCTAGCCTATGATTATGATTGTTGTCGTCCTACGGACTAAACCCTCCGGTTTATATAGACACCGAAGGGGGCTAGGGTTACACAGAGTCAGTTACAAAGAAGGAAATCTACATATCCGAATTGCCAAGCTTGCCTTCCACGCAAAGGAGAGTCCCACCCGGACACGGGACGAAGTCTTCAATCTTATATCTTCATAGTCCAATAGTCCGGCATAAGCATATAGTCCGGCTGTCCGAGGACCCCCTAATCCAAGACTCCCTCAATGCCCCGGAAGGCATCCCATCTTTCTTCAACAAGTATCAGTATGTTTTCGGATTCGTTTCATTCATGTGATATGTGCAAATCTTGGAGCATCTTTTGCGTTTAGTTTTCACTTTTCTTTTATGCACCATGCTGGTATGAGATAGTCCATGGTTGATTTATAGAATGCTCATTGCACTTCACTTAAATCTTTTGAGTATGGCTTTATAGAATGCTTCATGTGCTTCACTTATATCATTTGAAGTTGGATTGCCTGTTTCTCTTCACATAAAAAAATGCCATTTGTAGAATGCTCTTTTGCTTCATTTATATTTGTTAGAGCGTGGGCATATCTTTTGTAGAAAGAATTAAACTCTCTTGCTTCACTTATATCTATTTAGAGAGATGACAAGAATTGGTCATTCACATGGTTAGTCATAAAATCCTACATAAAACTTGTAGATCACTGAATATGATATGTTTGATTCCTTGCAATAGTTTTGCGATATAAAGGTGGTGATATTAGAGTCATGCTAGTGTTGAGGTTTGCAAGTCCCGTAGCATGCACGTATGGTAACCATTGTGTAACAAATTTGAAGCATGCGGTGTTCTTTGATTGCCTTCCTTATGAGTGGAGGTCGGGATCGCGCGATGGTTAACTCCTACCAACCCTTCCCCTAGGAGCATGCGTAGTAGTACTTTGCTTCGAGGGCTAATAAACTTTTGCAATAAGTATATGAGTTCTTTATGACTAATGTGAGTCCATGGATTATACGCACTCTTACCCTTCCGCAATTTGCTAGCCTCTACGGTACCGTGCATTGCCCTTTCGCACCTTGAGAGTTGGTGCAAACTTCGCCGGTGCATCCAAACCCCGTGATATGATACGCTCTATCACACATAAGCCTCCTTATATCTTCCTCAAAAAAGCCACCATACCTACCTATTATGGCATTTTCATAGCCATTCCGAGATATATTGCCATGAAACTTCCATCATCATCATATACATGAGTTGAGCATTTATTGTCATATTGCTTTGCATGATCGTAAGATAGCTAGCATGATGTTTTTGATGTCATTGCTACACTAGATCATTGCACATCCCGGTACACCGCCGGAGGCATCCATATAGAGTCATATCTTTGTTCTAGATATCGAGTTGTAATATTGAGTTGTAAGTAAATAAAACTGTGATGATCATCATTATTAGAGCATTGCCCCAGTGAGGAAAGGATGATGGAGACTATGATTCCCCCACAAGTCGCGATGAGACTCCAGACTTTATGAAAAATAAAAGAGGCCAAAGAAGCCCAAATAAAAAAAAAGAGGCCAAAGAAGCCCACCAAAAAATAAAAAAAAATAAAAAAAAAGAGAGAAAAAGAGAGAAGGGGAATTGTTACTATCCTTTTACCACACTTGTGCTTCAAAATAGCACCATGTTCTTCATATAGAGAGTCTCTTGAGTTATCACTTTCATATACTAGTGGGAATTTTCATTATAGAACTTGGCTTGTATATTCCGATGATGGGCTTCCTCAAATGCCCAAGGTCTTCATGAGCAAGCAAGTTGGATGCACACCCACTTAGTTTCCAGTTTGAGCTTTCATACACTTATAGCTCTTAGTGCATCCGTTGCATGGCAATCCCTACTCCTCACATTGACATCCATCGATGGGCATCTCCATAGCCCGTTGATTAGCCGCGTGGATGTGAGACTTTATCCCTTTTTGTCTTCTCCACACAACCTCCATCATCATACTCTACTCCACCCATAGTGCTATGTCCATGCCTTACGCTCATGTGTATTGCGTGAGGGTTGAAAAGGCTGAAGTGCGTTAAAAAGTATGAACCAATTGCTTGGCTGAAACCGGGGTTGTGCATGATGGGAGCATTTTGTGTGACGAAAATGAAGCATGCCCAAACTATATGATTTTGTAGGGATAAGCTTTCTTTGGCTATGTTATTTTGATAAGACATATTTGCTTTATTAGTATGCTTGAAGTATTATTATTTTTATGTCAAATGATAGACTATTGATTTGAATCACTCGTGTCTTAATATTCATGCCATGATTAGATATATGATCAAGATTATGCTAGGTAGCATTCCACATCAAAAATTATCTTTTTTTATCATTTACCTACTCGAGGATGAGCAGGAATTAAGCTTGGGGATGCTGATACGTCTCCGTCGTATCTATAATTTTTGATTGTTCCATGCCAATATTATACAACTTTCATATACTTTTGGCAACTTTTTATACTATTTTTGGGACTAACATATTGATCCAATGCCCAGTGTTAGTTCCTGTTTGTTGCATGTTTTTGTTTCGCAGAAAACCCATATCAAACGGAGTCCACATGGGATAAAAACTAATGGAGATTTTTTTTGGAATATTTACGATTTTTGGGAAGAAGAATCAATGCGAGACGATGCCCGAGGGGGTCAGGCGCGCCCTAGGCCCTCGTGGCCACCCCTTAAGGCGGTTGGTGCCCTTCTTTCGCAGCAAAAAAGCTAATATCCGGATAGAAATCGTGTTAAAATTCCAGCCCAATCGGAGTTATGGATCTCTGGGAATATAAGCAACGGTGAAAGGCCAGAATCTGAAACGCAGAAACAGAGAGAGACAGAGAGACAGATCCAATCTCGGAGGAGCTCTCACCCCTCCCACGCCATGGAGACCATGGACCAGAGGCGAAACCCTTCTCCCATCTAGGGAGAAGGTCAAGGAAGAAGAAGAAGAAGAAGGGGGACTCTCTCCCCCTCTCTCCCAGTGGCACCTGAACGCCGTCAGGGCCATCATCATCATCGTGATCTACACCAACACCTCCATCATCTTCACCAACATCTCCACCACCTTCCCACATCTATCTATAGCGGTCCACTCCCCCGTAACCCGATGTACCCTCTACTTGGACATGGTGCTTTATGCTTCATATTATTATCCAATGATGTGTTGCCATCCTATGATGTCTGAGTAGATTTTCGTTGTCCTATCGGTAATTGGCGAATTGCTATGATTGGTTTAATTTGCTTGTGGTTATGTTGTTGTCCTTTGGTGCCCATCATATGAGCGCGCGCGTGGATCACACCATAGGGTTAGTTGTATGTTGATAGGACTATGTATTGAAGGGCAAGAGTGACAGAAGCTTCAACCTAGCATAGAAATTGATGCATACGGGATTGAAGGGAGACCAATATATCTTAATGCTATGGTTGGGTTTTACCTTAATGAACTTTAGTAGTTGCGGATTCTTGCTAATAGTTCTAATCATAAGTGCATAGAATTCCAAGTCAGGGATGACATGCTAGCAGTGGCCTCTCCCACATAAAACTTGCTATCAGTCTAGTAAAGTAGTCAATTGCTTAGGGACAATTCCGCAACTCCTACCACCACTTTTCCACACTCTCTATACTAACTTTATTGCTTCTTTATCTAAACAATCCCTAGTTTATATTTATGTGCTCTTTATATTCTTGCAAATCTATCCAACAACACCTACAAAGTACTTCTAGTTTCATACTTGTTCTAGGTAAAGCGAATGTCAAGCGTGCGTAGAGTTGTATCGGTGGTCGATAGAACTTGAGGGAATAGTTGTTCTACCTTTAGCTCCTCGTTGGGTTCGACACTCTTACTTATCGAAAGAGGCTACAATTGATCCCCTATACTAGTGGGTTATCATGCGCGCTTGCGCTCCCTTTTGGGGATGTGAGTGACATATATCATGTTCACTATTTTCACCTCGGGGGGAAACTGCTTCTCACCCCCCGGTGTTTGGCTGACGGGGCTCATCATCGTCTTCACTTGGAGGTCCCTTTCCCTTGTGTTCAATATTTATCTTACCTGCCTGTTTGAAGACCCAACAATTCCTGTTGGTGTGGTTGGCAGGCTTATCGGGTGTGCCATGTATCTGGCAGGGCCTCTCAAGGATTTTATCCAAACTGGATGGATCGTCCCTGTTGCCTTTAAAAGGTTTATTCTACTGACCAGATTTAGAACCACTAAATTCGGCATTGACAGTCGTATCGTCTGCGTCGTCGTCGTTGTTCCGACGCTTATTTTTATTGTGGCGAGGTTTACCATTGCCATCCCTGGCCTTAGAAGTGCCGAGGTCACCCGAGCTGTTGCTTCTACGAGCCATCCATCTATCCTCACCCGCACAGAAGCGGGTCATAAGTGCAGCTAAGGCTTCCATGGTCTTCGGCTTTTCCTGTCCGAGGTGTCGGGCGAGCCATTCGTCCTGGCCGCTGTGTTTGAAGGCCGCTAAGGCTTCGGCGTCCGGACAATTCACCATCTAGTTCTTTTTAATTAGGAACCGATTCCAAAGCTTGCGAGCTGATTCACCTGGTTGTTGGATTATGTGACTCAAGTCGTCAGCATCCGGTGGCTGGACATAAGTGCCCTAAAAGTTGGCCCGAAAAGAATCTTCCAAATCTTCCCAGGTTCCAATGGAGTTCTCTGGGAGGCTGTTCAGCCAGTGTCGTGCTGGTCCTTTCAGCTTTAGAGGAAGATATTTAATGGCATGGAGATCATCTCTCAAGCCATGTGAATGTGGAGAAGAAAATCTTCAATCCAAACGGCCAGATCTGTCGTTCCATCGTACTGTTCGATGTTTACGGGTTTAAACCCTTCCAGAAATTGGTGTTGCATTACCTCATCAGTGAAGCATAAAGGGTGTGCGGCCCCTCTATATCGCGCAATATCGCGGCGGAGGTTGGCTGACATCTGAGTTCGGTTCTAATCCTGAGTATAGTAATGGTCGTCACGCCGGGCTTCATAGCCGTTGTCTGGCGTCGGGGCATGGCCTCTTGATCTGTATATTGATCTAGTCTAGAGAGCTTTATTGGCAAGGTCACGTTGCAAGTCATATGTGTATCTCATGGCTGCTGTCTCCCTGCCTCTTCGGCGAGGGGCTACGGGTTGGTATTCGGCTTGATATGCCGCTTTATCCCGTCCACGTGGTGGTCGGTCTGGTTGATCTGCCTGATTGTATTTCAACAACATTGGCTCAAGGGCTTCATCGTCAAATTGTGGCAGCAGCTTGTGCTTGGGGTAACTTTTGGCGGGTCGCTCGTGGCCGCATTCATCAGCGGCCAAGACCTTAGTCCAACATTCATTGAGCGTATCATGTTCATCTTTGAGCTGTTGCTATTTCTTTTTCAGGCTCCAAGCTATGGCGATGAGCTGATGCTTGAAGCATTCTTGTTCGAGGGGTTCCTATGGGATGATAAAGTCTTCGACACCGAGGCGAACGTCCTCTTCGGATTATGGCATATAGTTGTTGTCCTCTGAATCTCTGTGATCAGCGTGTTCGGGACTATACTAACCCTCTTCCCTTTTGTCCTGTTCGGATGTGGGCTGGACAGGGTATTCGGGATCTTTGGCATCCTCCGAAGTCTCATTGTCTCCAGTGCCAGTATTACTATCCCTCGCCCGACGCGATCGTGAGCGGCGCCGCTGACATCGGCGCTTTGGTGGTTTATCAATGGGTTTGTCCTCATCAGGGTTCTGGTTACCCTCGTCGTCCTTTTTATCAGGAGTGTCCACCATGTATACATCATAAGTTGAAGTGGCCGTCCAACGCCCTATGATGGGTGGGACTTGGCTCGGTTCGGCGTCAGCATCGTTGTCCATACCATCGATGTCTTCGGACATGTAGTCCAGCATGTCGGTTAAATCCTCGATAGTGGCATTTAAGTGGGTGGTGGGTGGGGCATAAAATTCCCCGCTCTCAGCCCCCAGCCCGAGCTGGGTACAATTCGAAGGCAAAGCCCCTGATGGCAATAGACTGCACTAATCCCAATGCTTCATCTAGGAGCAAAAGTTGGACTGGAAACTATGGGTCTGCAGGGCTAACTTTGGTATGGGACACCTGATCGGACCCAATGAGCGCAGATCTTGACAGTTCGGAGTGATTCTCCAGACGCAAGTCCAAGATTGCATCTGGGTCTTCGGTCGGGAGCTCCATGAGGAGAAGGAGTCCGGCGGGGCTCACACTCCCGTCATCGGACAATGCGACCTACTCCAGATCTAAGGCTGGGGCAGGTATGAGTGTTGACCCCTGAACGGGATCTAGTAGGGGATCTGAAGAGCCTTATTGACGGGGGCACAGAGCAGTAGCCGAGGCTGCGAACCCCTCGAAGATTAGATCTCCTCGGATGTTAGCGACGTAGTTCAGGTTTCCAAACCTGATCTGGTGGCCGAGGGTATAACTGTCAACCTGCTCGGGCGGACGATCGAGTTGGCCCGAAGCCTGAAGCCACCGAACACAAAGACCTGTCTGGGAGAAAGGTTTCCCTAGATGCAGCATCATTGTAGATGAAGAGGCGAGCCATCAATCCTTCTATCGATGATACAGCGGAGCTCTCAATGAAAGCACCAATGTCGGTGTCAAAACCAGCAGATCTCGGGTAGGGGGGCCCAAGCTATATGTCTGAGGATCAGTGGTAACTATGATCAAAAGGACACAGTGTTTACCCAGGTTTGGGCCCTCTTAATGGAGGTAAAACCCTACTCCTGCTTGATTATATTCGAAGGGTATAGGGGTTACAAGAGTTGATCTACCACGAGATCGTATTGGCTAACCCTAGTTTGGCTAGCTTAGTAATGTTGTGATCCTGCCTC
Organism: Triticum timopheevii; assembly: GCA_963921465.1. NCBI lineage: Eukaryota > Viridiplantae > Streptophyta > Magnoliopsida > Poales > Poaceae > Triticum > Triticum timopheevii. Next base: position 574,765,383 of record OY997264.1, on the reverse strand, counting down.
CGAACTAACCCTCCAGTTTATATAGACACTGGAGTGGCTTAGGGTTGTACAAAGTCAGTTTAACAGAAAGGAAATAACATATCTGAACACCTAAACTTGCCATCCACGTATACGGGAGTCCCCACCGGACACGAGAGGCGATCTTCTATCTTGTATCTTGATGGCCCATCAGTCCAGCCCACATGCAATATATTGGACGCCCGAGGACCCCCTAGTCCAGGACTCCCACAATACCGGCTATGATACCTCCACTATGGCCACCCTAAGCCTAGTCGTAATGGGAGTATCAAGCGGTATCATGCATGCCAACTAGACTTTTTGGATGATGTGGCACACAGTTAAATGAGGAAAGAGATGGTGTGGGTATCATATCATGATACCGTATCATATTAAATGTTGTACTACTTTGTGTCATGCATGGCAATTAATAAGGAAACCTAAGATACTAACTTATGATACTATGCGTGCATTACAGAGGTAGTATTGATCATATACTAGTATCGTGCATATATATATGATACTAGCTAGTCTATTATATACTAGCTACCTCACTAATGCATAGTATCATAGAGTAGTATCATATAGTACTTTATTTATTGTCATGCATGACACATAGTAGCACAGCATTTATTATGATATGGTTTCATGATATGATACTTAACCCTCTCTTTCTTCATTTAATTCTATGACAACGCACTAAAATTGCCTAGTTGGCATGCATGATACTAGCTATGATATCCCATAACGACCAGCCTAGCAAAGATGGTGTACATATCGTTTGTGCGTCGCTTTGCGAGTTTTCATCCGTTTCTTCGAGAAGCAGGGAGAAGTTTCAAACATTTCGGCTGCGAGGTGCGTCCACTTGCGTAGGCCTAGTTGGTATTTTAATTACAGGAAATTCAGATGGATTCCGGACATCATCAAAATCGATGTGTGCCCGTGGCGTGCTATCACGACTCCATGGAAAAACTTTGTAAAAAGTTTGGCACAAGTTTTGATGATCGCTCCTTCCAAACCGGAGCATCTCACATGGAGGATCGTGGTTTCCAAAGGATACGTGTCAATTCAAACTCCTGTGGCCGGTGACATCATCGTTTGGCCTCATAAAAATTTCCACGATAGCAATCACCATTATACCAAGGGTTTTATTTTCTGGCGCATTTCGGGTATCGTTAGCTATATTTAAGACATTTTTTGAGTTTAACGTGCATTTTGTGCATAAAAATAAAATTACAACCGGAACTGCATGTGTTGTCGAAAGGGATGGGGATCGCCGTTCGATCTGGGAGCATCCAACGGTGCAGACATACGATCCGTGGGGTTTGGGTTCTGGCCAATCAGAAAGCATGACTCAAATCATGGGCGGGGTTTGGTCGGGGCACGGCTTTCATCAACGAACCGTGTGCTATTCGCAAACCATATTGCATATTTTTGTTCACACATATTGTAGTGACATCAATTGAGTGTGCTACCTCTATGATATAATAATAATAATAACAAAAAACAGTTCATATTCATTGCCTCAGCTGACAGCATATCTAGGTCAACATATTAACGGTTCTTACATCAACAGAAAACCGGGCATAACTCACAAATGCAGTACACGCGACAGTTCTAATTTGAACGAATTAAGGTGCAGGGTAGGCATAAAGACTATTCTTGCAGCTTAATTCCCATGTACATGGGGGAACTGGGACCATTACATTGACCCCGAATGAACTTGGGTTTTTGGATGATTTTACGCTTCTCTGTTACACGGGTGCGTGATCCCTTGGCTGGCAACTCATCAAATTCATTGTACTCGTCCTCATCGACAACATCGTCGACACCCAGTACCCTCCTCTTCACATGCATCACTACATGGCAGTTCTTACGCAAAGGGTCTTCTGCAAATAAAATCTGGGTAGCTCATGTCACTTGAAGCTACGTCGGTTTTTTCCCCAAAGAGGAAGGGATGATGCACCACAGTGGTGGTAGGTATTTCCCTCAGATATGAAACGAAGGTTATAGAACCAGCAGGAGAACCAAGCAACACAATGTAAACAACCCCTGCACACAAATAACAACACCTCGCAACCCGACGTGTTAATGGGGTTGTCAATCCCTTTCGGGGTACGGTGCCTCAAGATAGGAAAAGGATGTGAGGTAAATTGTAGATAGGATAGATAGATCACGGAATAAATAAATTGCAGCAAGGTATTTTTGTATTTTTTTAGTTTAATAGATCTGAAAATAAACGCAAGGAAAAAGTAGATCGCAAGGCAAATATATGATAAAGAAGACCCGGGGGTCGTAGGTTTCACTAGTGGCTTCTCTCGAGAAAAATAGCAAACGGTGGGTGAACAAATTACTGTTGGGAAAATGATATAACTTCAAATAATCATGAAGATATCCAGGCAATGATCATTACATAGGCATCACGTCCAAGATTAGTAGACCGACTCCTGCCTGCATCTACTACTATTACTCCACACATCGACCGCTATCTAGCATGCATCTAGTGTATTAAGTTCATGGAAAAATAAAGTAATGCAATAACAACGATGACATGATGTAGACAATATCCGTTTATCTATTGCAACAGATATGGATCTCGTCTTTTTATCCTTAGTAGCAACGATACATACGTGTCGGTTCCCTTTCTGTCACCGGGATCAAGCACCGTAAGATCGAACCCACTACCGGGCACCTCTTCCCATTGCAAGATAAATAGATCAAGTTGGCCAAACAAAACCCAAATATTGGAGAAGAAATACTAGGCTATAAGCACGCATATAAGAGATCAAGGAACTCAAATAACTTTCATGGATATAAAAAGATATAACTAATCATAAACTCGAAGTTCATCAGATCCCAACAAACACACCGCAAAAAGGACTTACACCATATGGATCTCCAAGAGACCATTGTATTGATAATCAAGAGAGAGAGAGAGAGAGGGAGAGAGAGAGAGAGAGGAAGCCATCTAGCTACTAAATATGAACCCGAAGGTCTACAAAGAACTACTCACGCATCATCGGAGAGGCACCAATGGAAGTGGTGAACCCCTCCGTGATGGTGTCTAGATTGGATCTCGTGGTTCTGGACTCTATGGCGGCTGGATGAATATTTCATCGACTCCCCTAGGGTTTTTGGAATATTGGGGTATTTATAGAGCAAAGAGTCGGTCCAGGGGCACCCGAGGTGGGCACAACCCACCTAGGCCCGCCTGGGCCTCATGGCGCGCCCAGGTGGGTTGTCCCCTCCTCGGGACTCCCCCAGTTGTAACCAGGGCCCATTGTGTTCCTTCTGGTCCATAAAAAATCATCGTAAATTGGCGTGGCATTTGGACCTCATCTGATATTGATTTCTTGCTATGTAAAAAACATGCAGAAAACAACAACTAGCACTTGGCACTATGTCAATAGGTTAGTACCAAAAAATGATATAAAATGACTATATAATGATTATAAAACATCCAAGATTGATAATAAAACAACACGGAATGATCAAAAATTATAGATACATTGGAGACGTATCAGTAGCATCGCTGGCAAGAATGAATGGGTCCGCGTGATATGCCATCATTGTCTTGTTAACACAGGTCTTCATGTAATCATCAACCTTTACTTGACCAAGAGGGATCCATGAGTACCTGAATAATGCCACCTTAACTTTCACATAGTCAAGCTCCCAAATCTCTTTGATGGTTCCATAGTATACCCTTTAATCAGCTTCATCTACAGTCATGCATTCTATTCGAACAGAGTTGTTATGATATGAGGTCTTCTCATCACGTTCCTTGGTGTAGAACGCATATCCATTTATGTCATATGCTTGGTACGTCAACAACGTAGGTGATGGCTTTTGTGCCAACCACGTAGCAATGTCATCGATGGATCCTTGTGCCAAATGCTTCTTCAGCCATTCGGCATAGTTCTTATTGTGCTCCTTCATCTCCACATCTGATAAAGGCACCATTGGTAAGAAGCTTTGGAGTATAGTGTTATTTGGCATAAGCGCTGAGAACTGGGTTGTTAAGCAGTACCGTCAAATGGGCTTTCTCTGCTAATTCTCCGGGTGCAGCCATTTGCATGCCAACAAGGACCGGCTTACCTTTCAGCCTTCCCTCGTGGTGAGAGAGGGGCAAACCTATATGTTGTTGTTTCATGTATTCGGTGCAAAACTCAACCACCTCCTCTGCGGTATAACCTTGTAGGATGCTTGCCTTTGGATGGTTTCGGTTCCGACAAAAGCGCTTCAGTATTCCCATGAACCGCTCGAAGGGATACATGTTGCAAAGAAACACGGGACCACAATACTTTATCTCGTCGACAAGATGCATAGTGAGATGGACCATGACATCAAAGAATGACGATGGGAAAAACATATCTAGGTTGGACAATATTCTTGCAATATCATCTTGCATATGATACAGCTCTTCAGGATCTACAACTTTCTGCCATAGTTGGTTGCAAAAATCAGAGAGCTCAATAAGTGTGTTCCTTATATCTTTGTCCATCAGATTCCTGATGGCCACCAAGAGGATTTGTGTCAACAGTACGTGGAAATCATGTGACTTCATGTGTCCCAACTTCATTTTACCTGAGCTCACATCCACGAGACTTCTTTCGGAGTAGGAAGAGGGTGTCTTAACTGACAACAAGTGGGTGAAGAACTGTGTTGCTTCTTTTGTACTGAAATTGTAACTCTGGCGAGCTCTGATGAATTTGCCATCATATTCTGCTTCACTCTTGCCTTTCGATTGATCAGCAAGCATATCGAGCTGTGAACCCTCACCATCCTTTCTTTTACCTTTAATCTTGAGCAGAGTACCAAGGATGCTTTCACATACGTTCTTCTCTACGTGCATGACATCGATGCAGTGACGTACAGGTAGAATCTCCCAGTAAGGTAAGTTCCAGAACACCGATTTCTTTTTAAACACTTAACCCTTGGGTGTTTGTTTCAACATCAAAGCGTGATTCTTGCCAAGCACAACATTAATTTGTTTAGCCATGTTGTGGATCACCTCCCCATCATAGGGTATTGGGCCCACACCTACCTCTGTCGTACCATCAAATTCAGCTTTCATCTTTCGGTATGGGTGATTTTTCATAAGAACCTACGATGACGAAAATACATGGTTTTGCGTGATTTGGGAAGTCTTCTGCTAGCTTTCCTATTCATGCATGTGACGCACCCTACATCTCCCTTTGTTTTATGACCCGATGTGTTGCCTAATGCCAGCATATCTTGAATGGTGTGCACCAGCATCGCATTTAGATCGAAAATCTCCTTTCTGTAAGCATCATAACATTTTACAGCAGGTGCATCTATCCACACTGTCGGCAGTTCTTCTACCAGTAGCTAAAAGTAAATGTCGATGTCATTTCCAGGTTGCTTCGGGCCTTGGATAATCATTGACATCATAATGTATTTTTTCTTCATACACAACCAAGGAGCTAGGTTATATATGCACAGAAGCACCGACCATGTGTTGTGATTGGTGCTCATATCGCCAAAAGGATTCATCCCGTCAGTACACTCCCCGAGCCTTATACTTCTAGGATCCTTGACAAAGTCTTCAAACTTGTTGTCGATTAATTCCCACTGAGCCCCATCTTTCGGGTGCCTCATATACTTATCTGCAATTCGCTCATCATGATGCCACCGCAACCTCTTTGCCTCTCTAGGGTTTTCAAATAAACGCCTCAACCTTGGAATTAAAGGCAAGTACCAAACAACCTTGAACGGGATTCATGTCTTGATCTCGTCGTCCAATTTATACTTGTCCTTTGCTCTCCTACACTTGTATCATGCATGCTTGCATTGGGACATGCACGCAAATCTTTGTACTCACCGCGGTACAATATACAATCATTCACACAATCGTGTATCTTCTGTACTTCAAGTTCCAATGGGCAAACAATTTTCTTCGCTTCATTCATGCTTTTGGGGAGCACATTATCTTCTGGAAGAATTTCTTTGAAAAGACCTAACATCTCTGTGAAGCCCTTGTTTGATAGACCGTTCGCTGCTTTAAATCTCAGAAGCGTCAGGGCGGCACTCAACCTGGAAAATTTCTTTTTGCAACCTGGATACAATTCTTTTTTAGAGTCCGCATCAATGGTTGGTAGATCCTTGCACCCAATCATATCCTTTTTGGGGCCCTCGAAATCTACAATCATAGCAGCAAAATCTGGCATATCAAGATCGTCGTCATCTGCGTTGACGTCTTGGTTTTTCAGTGGGCGTTTCAGATTTCTGGTGTTCCATTGGTAGCTTGACGTCTCTGCCCTGATGTTAGATTCAACATCCATGTGACACTAATCGGGGTTTGGCATCTCGCAGCCCTGGGTAGCTTCATCCATGACCTTCTCCTCACCGTGTCTGGTCGAACGTGTATATCCATCCATGAATCCCCGAGAGACTAAGTGCCACTAGACATCTGCAACTTCATGTGACTCTGTATTGGCCCAATCAGTACATGGACACAGGATGCAATCCGCATCACCAATTCTCCTCTTTGTACTTTCAGCCAAATTCATGAACTCTGTCATGCCACTGATAAAATTAGCAGTTTTCCGATTCTTCGTCCATTAAGATTGTTCCATCTGCACCACATGAATGATAATTAAAAACAAAACAACAACATTAATACACGAATAAACTGCTGCCCAATGATGCGCGCATAAATCACAAGGCTTTATTTTCATAATTACTGAGGGTGCTCCATATTGTTATCCAGACATGGAATGACAAAAATTAATGGCCAGTCAATTTACACGCAAAGTACTAGTACATCACTACCCTTAGGAATTGAATACCTTAATTAAGCCACTCACGAAAAGAATACCTTAATTAATTAGCCGCGCGACGACCTCCACCCAGCAGACAGAGAAGCGTGATGCGGCGGCAAGCTGAAACAGTAGGTCAAGGATCAAAGCTTAGTGCGGCCGCCGCCTAAAGTTCGACCTCCACTATCCCGCCATCGACCGCAATGATGTGCTCGAGTCACGCTACCGCCGACCTCAACAGTTGAGTTCCTCCTATCTCCCGCCGCAGACTGAGGACTAACCTCCTATATGATGCCGCCACCACCCATCGATCGAGGATTGACCTCTTCTCCGGTAGCCGCTACGTAGGCTGCCGCTGCCATCTCTATATGCAGATCGGCTGTTTTTTGACGGATATCCGCAGAGCGGCTGTTTACATGGTATTACTGTAACTCAATTACATATACAGGGTAGTACATCACATACGGTTATGTAACGGCAACCGTGTCTCACCTACATTGTCTTCTCACACGGTTTGGTGCAGAAATCGTGTGTGATATTGTAATACCTAACACAAATGACATGTATAAATAGTGTGTTGTATACTCCAACATATAGTGCCATAAGTAGTTCCCGATCGTTAGCTTATCCCCACGGTTTCCCCATTTCCCTCAAATCCCTACATAGCCTCCAAATTCCCTCGCATGGAGCTGACATTGGGGGAATGTGGACGAGTAGTGCTGATGGTTTTGGTGCGGCTGCTCCTGCTCGTATCGCCGCCCAGCACTTTCCTAAGGTCATCAGAAGGCAGATGTACTATGGATCCGAATCGTCCTGTCAGGTTCCAATCTATCCTAATCTTTTTTAGCATGTCCAAAGTAGCTCCTTGCTGAATCCGTCCTGAATACCCCCCCCCCCCCAGAAAGCGATCTGCCGCCAGATCCGGAGGATGACTCCAGACTCCCGCAACATGAGTTCGACTCAAGTCTTGCGCCACCGAGAAGTACCAAAAGCTGAGTTGTGTGCACGGGCACACTCCCGCTCGACATCTATGCATGGAGGGATTCGACATTGGCATGCGGTTTCTCAGTTTCCCCTTAGAGGTTAGTGCTATGTTCATCATTTTACTTGAGTTAATGCCACCGCTCATCCTGAATACTATTTAACATTGGCAGGGATATGAGGCTTGTGCCTTTGTTAACTAGCATGTGTATTTGTGGTTGTCGCATTAGCCATGTTCTATGCGCTGTTTGCAATGATGATTAGGGGTTTTGTTTGACAGTATTGCTAAAGCACATCTAGATGTGCTCTAAGTAATGCACATGTAGGTCCTATGCCATTGATGTTACGCTAAGATTCGTGCAGATATTTTTCTTTGTATTTTTTATTTTCCTTTCTAGTTTGATTATTACTGGCTTTATCAATAAGAAGAGCTCAATGTATTGCTTGGCAACTGTCCTACTCCATCCGTACCATTACCGGTGCATAATCCCAAAACTCGTTCCTTGTTTTTTCCTGAAAAAGGAAACCTGCCAAATAGCCAATAGGAGTCCTGCGCAACCCCGGGAATTTTGAGACACTGGGTACAAATAATTACGGTTGACTATATCAGTGGTTAGATAATACGTCAACCCCCACTTCAATTCCCCCCACCCACCCCCGCGCAAAAAAACCCCGCTTCTCTGCATACCCCGCTTAAGTGTCCACCATCTTCAACATCCATGGCAGGCCGCGCTACACACTGGCACAAACTCTGCATCCATGTCAAGCGACAGCAAGGACGACAGCTCGGCCAGCAGTCTGGCGCCCGATGATAGGTCAACATCGGAATCATCCCGCTTGTCTTCCATGAGTCCGGCGTCGAGCCCAGACCTTGATTATATCCGGTTCATGGAAGGGATGCTGCCTCTAGAGTTGTCAGACGACAACCAGACAGACGAGGAGCCATCGGAGGACGAAGAAGAGGATGACAATGATGACGAGGAGGAATGGTCGAACGAGGAGGAGGACGACGACAGCAACGACGATGACGACGGCGGCAGCAATGAAAAGCCAATGGTCAGCGGCTAGAAGCGTTCTCACCAAGACGATGTCGCGGGGCCATCCAACAACAACAAGAAGAACAAGGACTAAATTAAGCAGACTGTATATATCTATGTTTATCCTGTCAATCTCATCGCAGATGGTTAGTAATATGTATTCGACGGAGATCTTCTACATTATCACCCACATGTTGGTTTGTTGAACTGTGTGCCCTGGCAAGAACACAATTCACAAAAAAAGACCGTATGGGTTGTCTATAAAGATCGCACACAATTCTGATTACCGACCGTTTGTCGGGTATCACACACGTCATGTTACGCTGAATCGTTTGTGTTCACCTCAATCATCGCAAACGATTCATCGGAGCGAATTATATGTTGTATACCGCACACACCTTGATGTGGCTGCCCGTTTCTGTTGTTCTGTCTCATTGCAAAGAGTTCATACAGATCAATCATATGCCCCTCATCGCACATGCAACTAAAATCTGAATTGTGTTTGATGTATCATTCATCACAAATGTTTTGCATCTTTTTTGACGGTTTTTTTACATCACCGTTTGCGATTAATGCATCGCACACAGTTTTGTCAAAGGGTCTCTGTTCGTAGTGTCGCATTAGCAACATCCTACAGTAGTGGCTCGTCATGTGGAAAATATTAAACACTACTTCGATAATCCTGAGAAAAGCGCTTTCAACTTGATAATGGGAGACACGTTAGATCAACGTGAATACTTCAAGGATCATTGCTTGGACCGAAAAGGGAAACACTTATGGGATCAAATTGATTATTTGCAACGGTATGCTTGGAATTTATGCTTGAGATATGATTATACTTGTTGCTCTAGGATGATGGCTCCACACCTTCCCTTTTCATGCGAATTTAATGATAATGAAACCTTGGCTTCTTATGCTCATGGTATATATGATTACTATGAATGGATTGAATAGAAGAATTTGTTGCTTTTAAGGGTGCTTATGAAATTGAATCTTTGTTTGAAAAGTATGAAGATTGTGACGATGATGTTTACAAATCTAAATTTTTTGCTATACTTCAATATTGCTATGAGAATTATAAATGCAATGCCAATATTGATGAATTTATTGAGAAAGTCCCCGCTATCCAAGAAGAGACTAATATTTTGCAGGAATCTATGGAAGAAGAAATTGATGAAAATGTGAGCTCATTAGATTAAAAAGATGAGGAGGAGAGCAAAGAACAAAAGGAGCAAGAGTGGATTGATCACCCGTGCCCACCTTCTCATGAGAGTAACACTTTATCCCATACATTGTTTAATTTCCCTTCATGCTTACCGAAGGATAATTGCTATGATCCCCTGGATTCTTTTGAAATATCCCTTTTCGATGAGATTGATGCTTGCTATGCTTGTGGCCATGATGCCAATTATGCTTATGATATGAACTTGCTATAATTCCTTATGTTAAAAATGAAATTGTTGCTATTGCACCCACACATGATAGCCCTATTATCTTTTTTGAATTCTCCCAACTACACTATGTCGGATAAGTTTGCTCTTATTAAGGATTATATTGATGGGTTGCACTTTACCATTACACATCACAATTTTGATGAATATAATATGCATGTGCTTGCTGCTCCTACTTGCAATTATTATGAGAGAGGAACTACATCTCGACCTCTCTATGTTTCCAGTATGATAAAATTGCAAGAAATTGTTTATACTATGTATCGGCCTTTATTATGTGTGCATGAATTGTTCTTTTATGACATGCCGATGCATAGGAAGAGAGTTCGACTTCGTCACTGCATGATATATGTTGCTTGGTGATCACAACTAAATTATAAATCATTGTTAATTAAAATTTGCTTTGATATACCTGGGGTGGACCAATTACTTGAGCACTTTATGCTTAGCTTAATGGCTTTAAAGAAAGTGCTGCGAGGGAGACAGCCCTGATGTTTTAGAGGGTCATTTATTTCTGTTGTGTGCTTTTAAAAAAGTATAAAAACAAAAATTAATATATAGGGGAACCTAAAACTTTACAAAAATAAAAGTGAAAGTGAGAAAGACAAGCACTGTTGAAGCGGGGGCATGCCTTGAACTTTGTTCATGCCGATGGAAACTTTGTGAATCTTGAATTATAGAAAATTTTCAACAAAAATAATTATCTCCTTGTACAAATCCATTGTATTATAAAAATAATATACCAAGATTTACCTTTGGGATGTTAAATTTCTTGTTTGGCATGTGCAGTGCAAAAACAGAAACTTTGATTGTAGTGCATGGATTTACATTTTTTACTAGAGCGTCAAAACTTTCTGAAAATTTTACATGGTAATGCCATGCAAATTGTTTATTTTTACTAATATTTTAGAATTTTTTGAGTATGCACCATCTGCATCTTTACATACTGTCCTATTTTCACAAATTGTTTTTATTGTTTTGTTATTTGCTTATGTTTGAAATCTTGTTAAGCCCATTGACTTGGGAGCCATATAATTGTGATAGCATACAGTGGGTAATGTTTGATTATAATTATAAAATGATGTTACATCAGGACATGATGGGATTTGATGTTATATGTACTAACCCTTCTAATAGAAAGTTCGGCTAAGTTTTGTGTGGATGAATGTTTTGAAGATCGAGGAGGTATCAATATGTGAAGAATAAGGAGAGGCAAGGGTTCAAGCTTGGGGATTCCCAAGGCACCCCAAGTAAATATTCAAGGAGAATCAAGCGTCTAAGCTTGGGGATGCCCCGGGAGGCATCCCATCTTTCTTCGACAATTATCGGTGTATTTCGGTTTTTGTTTTGTTCACATGATATGCGTAAATTCTTGGAGCGTCATGTGTCTTTTATTTTTCTTTTAGTACAGCACCATGCTGGTATGAGATAGTCCTTGGTTGATTTATAGAATGCTTCATGTGTTTCACTTGCATAATTTGAAGTATGGATGCCTGTTTCTCTACATATAGAAAATTGTTGTTTGTAGAATGCTCTTTTGCTTCACTTATATTTATTAGGGCGTGGCAAAGTCTTTTATAGAAAGAATTAAAATCTCATGCTTCACTTGTATCTATTTAGAGAGTCAATAGGAATTGGTCATTCACATGGTTAGTCATAAAATCCTACATAAAACTTGTAGATCACGGAATATGATATGTTTGATTCCTTGCAATAGTTTTGCGATACAGAGATGGTAATATGTGGGAGGTACTAGTAAATGATTGTGATTTAGTAAGAATATTGGTTTAAGGTTTGTTATTCCCAAAGCATGCACGTATAGTCTCTAGTTATCCAAAAAGTTGGAGCATGATTTATTATTGATTATCTTCCTTATGAGTGGCAGTCGGGGACGAGTGATGGTCTTTTCCTACCAATCTATCCCCCTAGGGGCATGCATAGTAGTACTTTGCTTCGAGGGCTAATAAACATTCGCAACATTATGTAAGTAATTACGACTAATGTCAGTCCATGGATTATACACTCTCACTTTTCCGCAATTTGCTAGCCTTTTCGGTACCGTGCATTGCCCTTTCTCACGTCAAGAGTTGGTGCAAACTTCGCCGGTGCATCCAAACCCCATGATATGATACGTTCTATCACACATAAGCCTCCTTATATCTTCCACAAAACAGCCACCATACCTACCTGTTATGGCATTTCCATAGCCAGTCTGAGATATATTGCCATGCAACTTCCATTATCATCATATACATGACTTGAGCATTCATTGTCATATTGCTTTGCATGATCATATAGCTGACATAGTATTTGTAGCTCAGCCACCGTTCATCATTTTTTATGCATGTTACACTAGATCATTGAGCATCTGGGCACACCACCAGAGGCATTCATATAGGGTATTATTGTTCTAGTATCGAGTTGTAATTTTTGGAGTCGTAAGTAAATAGAAGTGTGATGATCATCATTATTCATTATTAGAGCATTGTCCCAAGTGAGGAATGGATGATGGAGACTGTGATTCCCCCACAAGTCGGGATGAGACTCCAAAAAAATTTTAAAAATAGGCCAAAAAGAGTCAAAAAAGGAAAAAAGGAGAAAACAAAAAACAAAAACAAAAAAATGAGAGAAAAGAGAGAAGGCGCAATGTTACTATCCTTTTCCACACTTGTGCTTCAGAGTAGCACCATGTTTTTCATATAGAGTGTCTCCTATGTTGTCCATTTCATATACTAGTGGAAAATTTTAATTATTGAACTTAGCATGTATATTCCGATGATGGGCTTCCTCAATTGTCCACAGTCTTCATGAGCACGCAAGTTGGATGCACACCCACTTAGTTTTATACTGAGCTTTCATACACTTATAGCTCTTAGTGCATCCGTTGAATGGCAATCCCTGCTCCTCACATTGACATCAATTGATGGGCATATCCATAGCTTGTTGATTAGCCGCATCGATGTGGGAGTTTCTTATTTTTTGACTTCTCCGTATTAATCTCTACTACCGTATTCTATTCTACCCATAGTGCTATATCCATGGCTTGCGCCGATGTATTGCGTGGGGGTTGAAAAAGTTGAAGCGGGTTAAAAAGTATGAACCAATTACTTGGATTGTCGCTGGGGTTGTGCATGATAAATAATTTGTGTTAAGAAGATGGAGCATGACAAGGCTATATGATTCTGTACGGATAATTTTTTTGAGCATTGATATTCTGAAAGACATGATTATTTATTGGGATGTCTGAGTATTGATGTCTTTATATCAAATTATAGACTATTGCTTTAAATCACTTGTTGAGGATGCCATAGACCTAGGGTAGGGTTATAGGCCTGACCTATACGCCCCACCCAAGGTCACTACCCTAGAAGCAAAGACATTCGAGAGTAGCGATTGAAGTCATCAAGTGCAATCCACTCGACCAGTCATCTCACTCGGATACCCCCCCCCCCCCCCCCCTCCTAATTTCACTCGACCAAGACAAAGCCATTCGACCATACAAGAAACCACTCGGAGTACATAAGACCAGGAGTCACTCAGGATGGCAACGGTCAGGCATTCACTCCGTAGTCTTAAAGGTCATTAAATACACTTTATAGCTGGCGTTATCAGTAACGCCCTATCTTAATGTACATTGAACCCCTGTACCAGAGGTGGGCTGGGGTCCTGGCGCACTCTATATAAGCCGCCCCCTCCTTTGGGACAAGGGTTCGCACCTCCTGTAACACACACACACACACACACACACACACACACATATTCCAGTCGACCGCCTCAGGGCACCGAGACGTAGGGCTTTTACCTCCTCCGAGAGGGGCCTGAACTCGTGAACTCGTGTGTACAACCTCGCCATAGCTAGGGCCTCGCCTCCTCATACGTACCCCCTATTCTTATTGTCATACCTAGTACCATGAAAGTTGGCGCCCATCGTGGGGCAAAGCATCTTCGCGACTTCCGGCGAGGTTGCATTTTCTCCGATCTTCATCAACATGGTTTCCGGCGGCGGTTTTGGTCATGGGCCGCGAGTTCCGACTCGGCGCGCTCACTTTCATCGCCGACAACTCCGCCTGGCTCCAGGAAGCACTCCTCGACGTCGAGGCTCTCCCGGTCCGTGGTTCATCGCACTTTCGCACGAGTGCCTGCGGCGTCCTCCTTTGGCAGCCGTCGACCCCGTATCGGTCGGTCCTCTCACCTTCTCACTCCGCTGGACACCGCCACAAGCGATCTGGTCGGTCACGGCTCCAGCGGTGGGTGAAGCATGCGGTGGCTCGTCAGACGGCCACCCCCCAAGTCGTGGCAATCGAGCTCGTCGATTTTCACTGCGGTTCAGTCGACCTGTCGACTGATATTGCAGATACGTTTTTCAAGAGTGGGCGTTGTGAACCCGCGGCAGAAGTTCTCATGGTCGATACCCATCGCAGCCCACCTGGGTTTCGCCGCAGCAGCAGCAGCAACGGTGACGGTGATGGCCCGTCGTTCGGCCACGAAGAGTACCAACCTCAACCTCTCAACTCGCAGCAGAGGGAAGAGCTGCACCGCTGCAACGTGGAGGCCCTCCATACCCCCATCATAGGGGAGACCGCCGAGGCTCGGGCCTTGGAGGCAGTGCGCCTGGCCACGCTGGCTGAGCGCACTCGTTTGGAGAATCTCCAACATTCTCTCGACGAGCGTGCCCATCGACTGATCCCCGAGTCCAGCCGACGTCCACGACAGTTGTTTCCACCGGAAACTCAGGTATTCCACCCTCCAATCCAGAATCTTGCGGCTGTTGCATGTATCGCAGAGTCTATTCAGCCATCCCATTCAGAAGCTGGAAGAGGTTTGGAATAGATCAGAACGCTGCTCCGAGCAGCAGGAGACCTGAACTCCGTTGTTTCTCAGTCACAGAACAGGATCCACAGCAGATCGGTAAGAGCAGATACTGTACGGTCGGTACACAGTCCTGGGTCGCCTTTGCAACGTGAAGATCGTGATCACCGCCGAGATCGGCATCTGGGAAGAGCTCATGGAGAGTATGATCATGAGTACGCCCGCGACAACCACCGTCGAGCGCCTTCGCCCCTTCCGAGGGATGGGTCATACGTGCCCCGGTGGTATGACGACAGGCATCCGTATGGTAATGACCGCAGAGTTCCAGTCGACCCAAGAGAGCCTGGCTTCGATGCAAGGTCAGTCCTTGTTCAGGGTTTGGTTGTCCGGAACAGAGCATACAAAGAGGGGCTGGATAGAGGCAGGCCCAGCGGAAGCAGGGTCCATGTTTTTGGCCCTGAGTGTTTTGGAAGAGCCATCAGAGCCGCTGAGATCCCTCACAACTTCAGATTGACGACTGGCGTCAGTAAGTTCACAGGGGAATCAAAGCCTGACAATTGGCTCAAAGAATACCGAGTGGCTGTGCACATTGGTGGCGGCAGCGATGAGGTGGCCATGAAGCACCTCCCTCTGATGCTTGAAGGTTCTGCCAGAGCCTGGCTGAATCAGTTGGCCCCTGGAAGCATTTTGAGTTGGGATGAGTTGGCTCGAGTGTTTACCAGAACATTTGAGGGCACCTGCAAGAGACCTGCTGGTTTGCCAGCATTGCAGCATTGAATGCAAAAACAAAATGAGACCTTGGGAGATTATATCCAGAGGATCATTGGCGAGGAGAAGAGAAAGACGATTGGCGAGGATGAACTCCCGTGAGATATACCACTCCAAGTGGCTCGCCAATGTCGTTATGGTCCCCAAGAAAGATAAGTCACTTCGAATGTGTATTGATTTCAAGCACATCAATCGGGCCTGCCCGAAGGATCATTTTCCTCTGCCCTGCATCGACCAGATAGTCGACTCAACTATGGGGTGTGAGCGATTGTCCTTTTTGGACGCCTATTCCGGGTACCATCAGATCCGACTATACGGACCCGATGAGATAAAGACAGCTTTCATCACCCCATTCGAGTGTTTTTGCTATGTTACTATGCCCTTTGGCCTCAAGAATTCTGGCGCCACGTTCATGTGCATGATTTAGAAGTGTCTGCTCACTTAAATCAGTCGGAACGTGGAAGCATACATGGATGACAGTGGTTAAGTCAAGAAAAGGTTCCGACCTGCTGACTGACCTCGCTGAAACCTTTGCCAATTTAAGAAGATATGATATCAAGCTCAATCCATCAAAGTGCACATTTGGAGTCCCAGGCGGAAAGTTACTCGGTTTTCTCGTTTCTGAACGAGGGATCAACGCAAATCCAAAGAAGATTGGCACAATCCTCCGAATGAAGTACCCTGTGCGTGTGCACGATGTTCAGAAGCTTACTGATTGCTTGGCTGCATTGAGTCCATTCATCTCATGCCTCGGTAAAAAGGCACTGCCTCTTTACCGACTGATGAAGAAGTCTGACAAATTCGAGTGGAATGACGAAGTTGAAGCAGCATTTGAAGAGCTCAAAGCCCTGCTTTCCACCTAGTTGGTGCTTGCTGCTCCAGTCAGCAAGGAGCCTTTACTGCTTTACATCGCAGCCACTGGACAAGTTGTCAGCACAGTGCTCACGGTCTAGCGGGAAGAAGAAGGCAAAGCCTTCAAAGTTCAATGCCCTGTGTATTACATTTCAGAAGTCTTGACCCCATCCAAGCAGAGATATCCTCATTATCAGAAGCTTGTTTATGGAATTTACCTGACCACGAAGAAAGTTACACACTACTTTTCATACCACTCGGTTTCAGTCATCAGCGATGCCCCATTGTTAGAAATTCTGAATAACAGAGATGCAACTGGTCGAGTGGAAAAATGGGCGATTGAACTTCTTCCTTTAGATATCAAGTTTGCGGCAAAGAAAGCCATCAAGTCCCAAGCTATAGCAGACTTCCTCGCAGAGTGGATTGAACAGCAGCAACCGACTCAAATTCAATCGGAACATTGGACTATGTTCTTTGATGGGTCCAAGATGTTGAATGGCTCTAGTGCAGGAGTGGTTTTAGTGTCCCCAAGAGGTGACAAGCTCAGTTATGTCCTCCAAATTAACTTTGATTCTTCAAACAATGAAGCTGAGTATGAGGCACTATTGTATGGGTTGCATATGGCCATTTCACTCGGCGTCCGATGCTTGATGGTCTACGGCGACTCAGATTTTGTGGTTAATCAAGTAATGAAGGAATGGGATGTCAGGAGTCCAACAATGACCGGTTATTGCAATGCAGTGAGAACGCTAGAGAAGAAGTTTCAGGGGTTAGAGCTCCACCACATACCCCGAATCAAGAATCAAGTTGTTGATGATCTAGCGAAAATAGGTTCCACTCGGAAGCCTATCCACAGCAACGTGTTCTTGGAGCATCTCCACACCCCGTCAGTACAAGAAGATCCCCTCAAGGAAGAGCCCCCGCAACCGATAAGTTCAACCAATCCGACTGAGATTGAAGTTCCAGTTGTGGTCGACTTGATCATGGAAGTCCTAGTGATCATGCTCGATTGGATGGTGTTGTACATCACGTACCTGCTCAGGCAGGAGCTCCCAGAGGATGAAGATGAGGCTCGCCAGATAGTCCGTCGATCGAAGGTTTTCACCGTGATAAAAGGACAGCTTTACGGAGAGAGTGTCACAGGAGTGGCTCAACACTGCATCACCCCAGAAGAAGGTCAAATGGTCTTAAACAATATCCACTTGGGGACCTGTGGTCACCATGTGTCCTCTTGGACCATTGTGGCCAAAGCATACCGAGCGAGATTCTATTGGCCTCGAGCAAATGAGATGGCAAAAGATATAGTCGACAAGTGCGCAGGTTGCCAGTTCTACTCCAACATGTCTCACAAGCCTGCGTCTTCTTTGAAGACTATTCCACTTGTCTGGCCGTTTGTAGTCTGGGGTTGGATATGGTTGGACCCTTCAAGACCGGCAGAAGTGGTTTCACTCATTTGCTTATTGTAGTTGACAAGTTCACTAAGTGGATCGAAGCCAAGCCCATCAAAAACCTTGACTCAAGCACTGCCGTCAGTTTCATCAAAGAGTTGATATTCAGATATGGAGTTCCTAACAGCATTGTCACAGATAACGGCTCCAATTTTGATTCTGATGAGTTCAAGGCATTCTGTGCTTCCCAAGGCACTCAGGTCGACTACGCGTCTGTTGCACACCCACAGTTGAATGGGCAGGCAGAAAGGGTGAATGGTTTGATCCTTCAAGGGTTAAAACCCCGACTGATGCACGACCTCAAGCACGCTGCCGGAGCTTGGGTGACTGAGTTACCATCTAGCTTATGGGGGCTGAGAACGACGCCAAACCGGTCGACTGATCGAACCCCTTTCTTCTTGGTATACTGCACCGAGGCTGTGCTTCCGAGTGACTTGCTGCACAGTGCTCCCCGGGTGGAACTCTTCTCAGAAGCTGAAGCAGAACGGGAACGCCAAGATGTAGTTGATCTCCTGGAAGAGGAACGTGAGATGGCTCTGATCAAGTCGACCATCTATCAGCAAGATCTGCATCGGTTACATGCCCGTAATGTCAGAGGTCGAGCGTTCCAGGAAGGAGACCTTGTGCTCCGAGTGGATCAGAAACGGCCCCACAAGCTTGCTCCGGCCTGGGAAGGGCCCTTCATCATCACCAAGATGCTTCACAACAGAGCATATCACATCTCGAATGTAGCCAAGAAAATGGACGAGCCACGCGCATGGAACACAGAGCTGCTTCGCCCTTTCTATACCTAAAATCACTCGACCCAACGAGTTGTAATAAGAGTACTTCAGTTTGTTTACCAATGACAAGATTTTTGTAGTATCTTAATGATTGATTTCCCGTAATCATTTGTGTCCGAAACCGCCCAGTGGGTGGCTTAGCCGCGAACCTGATTTGCCTAAGTTAAAAAAACACTCCGAGTGGAGAGCAATCCTCCCACTCGGGGGCTTAGCTGCGACCCCATACTCACCTAAGTTAAAAACACTCCGAGTGGAGAGAAGTCCTCCCACTCAGGGGCTTAGCTGCGACCCCGTACTCGCCTAAGTTAAGAACACTCCGAGTGGAGAGCAATCCTCCCACTCGGGGGATTAGTTGTGACCCCGTACTCGCCTAAGTTAAAAAACATTCCGAGTGGAGAGCAATCCTCCCACTCGGGGGCTTCACTGCAACCCCGTACTTGCCTAAGTTAAAAACACTCTGAATGGAGAGCAATCATCCCACTCGGTGGCTTAGCTGTGACCCCGTACTCGCCTAAGTTGAAAACACTCCGAGTGGAGAGCAATCCTCCCACTCGGGGGCTTAGCTGTGACCCCGTACTCGCCTAAGTTAAAAACACTCCGAGTGGAGAGAAATCCTCCCACTCGAGGGCTTAGCTGCGACCCCGTACTCGCCTAAGTTAAAAACACTCCAAGTGGAGAGCAATCCTCCCACTCGGGGGCTTAGCTGTGACCCCGTACTCGCCTAAGATAAAAACACTCCGAGTGGAGAGCAATCCTCCCACTCGGGGGCTTAGCTGCAGCCCCGTACTTGCCTAAGATAAAAACACTCTGAGTGGAGAGCAATCCTCCCACTAGGGGGCTTAGCTGCGACCCCGTACTCGCCTAAATTAAAAACACTATGAGTGGAGATCCATCCTCCCACTCGGGGGCTTAGTTGCGACCCCGTACTCGTCTAAGTCACAAAGATCCTCTGAGCTACGTCACAAGTACAACGTATGCTCCATCTTGATCCGCAAGGATGACGTGGTGTCGACTGAACACAACGTCAGAGCTGCGTCACGAGTATAATGTTCACTCCATCTCGATCCGTAAGGACGACGAGGTGTCGACTGAACACAATGTCAGAACTGCACCACAAGTATAACGTACGCTCCATCTCGATCCGCAAGGACGACGAGTTGTCAACTGAACACAACGTCAGAGCTGCATCACAAGTACAATGTATGCTCCATCCCGATCATCAAGGACGATGAGGTGTCGACTAAACACAACGTCAGAGCCACTCGACGAAAGGTGAAAGGATCAAGTTTCACTCAGAATCGGAAAACATTCAAAAGCAATAAAGGAAAAGCCGTCGTATTCAAGAAAACCAAGTTCAGAACTGCAACGGGCAAAAGTACTCAGGCATCAGGCCTGAAGGAGTTTAACGGTTACAAAACCACTCGGAATTCCGAGGCCAATAAAGGTGGAGCATAATGTTTGTTCACTCGGTAGGAGGAGGACTTGCTGGCTTGACGAAGCTGACAAGGTCGATGTTGTCCGTGATATGAGTGGCAGCATCAAGGAAGGTGTCCATAAAGGACTGGAAGCTGACCTTCTTAGTGTTGGCAACCTTGAGAGCCGCTAGCTTGTCTTCTCTAACATCCTTACAGTGGACTCGGACCAACGACAGAGCAACATCGGCACCACAGCGAGCAGACGACTTCTTCCACTCCTGCACTCGACCAGGGATTTCATTCAGTCGAGTCATCAGAGACTCGAGATCTTTTGGGAGTTCCGCTTGAGGCCAGAGTTCAGCGTCGATCCGCGACATTGCCACCTTCAAACGAGCAAGATAATCCACAGCACTGTCCAGACGAGTCTCCAATCGCAACACGCTCATCGCGATGTCATCTTTGACAGGAGAGTTTATGGGGTCAAGACCTATCTCGACCCACCCAATCTCTGCTTCGAAATCTTGACAAAGTTCTGCACAGTTAGAAAGGCGGTGAGTCGACAGTTTAATAAGATGTGTCAGTCGACATCGACAAATCAGTCGGACAAAGGGAAATACCTTCAAGCTTCAAGACCAGCTTCTCAGCATGTTGTCCCTGAGAAACCTCCAGTTCACCCTTCTTGACCTTGAGACTTCCAACCTCGTCACTCAAGTTTTCCTTGTCCTTCTTTAGCCTTGCAACCTCCTGGTTGGCTTCAGTAACGGCAGTCTTCAACTTGGAGTTCTCCTCTTCCAACTTGTTGAATGAGGCAAACTTCTTGTCAGCAAGCACCGTTTTCTGTCACGCCTCCTTCTGTGCTGCGGCAAGGTCTTGATCCTTGTTCTCTAGAGCCTGCTTCATTTTCTCTAAAGAAATAACATTTTTCAGACGAGCTTGGAGTTAACGGTTTTCACTACGCACATCTGTTCGAGTGGAGTCACTCGGTTCAAGAGAGTAAAAAAAGAGGGGTCATATGGTGGACAGTCGACAAATTATTACCTCCCATGGTAGTTGCTTCTTCCTGGGCCTTCTTGAGATTCTTCTTGGCCAGCTCCAGATCGAAGTTGAGGCTGATCTGCTTCTTCTCCAGTTCAGCAAACTGAGCCCCAAGATCACAAGATTTCTGCGGTCAGCAAATAAGATATGTCAGTCGACAGGAACAAAAGTCAATCGCAGCGACAATTGCTCTAAGACTACCGCCGAATGAAACATTCAATAGTAGTCTCGGGGACTACACCCAGTGGGTGCACTTGGCGTGCCCCCACTGGTCCGTTTTCCACTCTGCATGGTCTGCCCAGCATGAGTATGCAAAAAAAAATTCTCAGACCCTAGCCGACTACCAGCAGTCGACCGCGGTCTCGGGGACTACACCCAGTGGATGCACTCAGCGTGCCCCCACTGGTCTGGATTCCATCCGGATTGAGCTATTCAACCGAGTGAAAGAACAATGAAGTAACATTCGACAAAGATCCCCGCCGCATCAAACACCCGACGGCGGTCTCGGGGAATACACCCAGTGGGTGCACTCTGCGTGCCCCCACTGGTTCAGAAAAACACTTGACTCAACCTGGTCGACTCAAGTGGAAGTACTATTCAACACTAAGTCAAAACACCCAGTGGGTGACTGGATGCGAAATGCAGACCCATGATAGATGCACATAAAGGTTCCAAAACGCTCATCCAGGGACACCTTACGAGCAGTAAAGCAGCAGTTGCAACTACCACTAATCAAGAGACCAGTCGAAAACCAACTGACCTTAACGTTGGCTTGCAGAGTAGTGCTGGCATTGTAGGCAACCTGACTGGCCTCATGCACCATCTTCATCTACTCCATCACAAGGTTTGCCTGGGGAAGAGCCTCCCTGGTGGCACTCGGTAGGTCGTTTGGAGTGTGATATGCAGCAAAGAGCGATGACGGCAATGTAGTCGGAGCTATCACATGATCTGAAGCATGGAGTTGTGTAGGCGAAGCGGAGACTTGAGCAGTTGACACTGAGGGACACTCAGTCGATAGTGGATTGGCAAAAGAAACATTGGCCCGAGCCGGATCTCCGGATCGCTGGACCACCATCTCAGGTGCTGATGTTGGCTGAGACCCTTGGCCTGCAGCCATCCTCTTGATTGAAGCCCTGCCCCTCCTTCCTGTGTCTTTTAGAGGCGCTTATTCCTTGTCGTCTGGAAGCTCAATGACGTCCCGTGGAGCTGCAACAAAATGCAACCATAAGGGCACAATCGACAGATAATCCAGTCGACCAAACAAACTCAAGATGGCAAGAGCGTACCAGCTTTGGAAGTAGCCGCGTCATCAGCCTCCTCATCACCCGGGGCCTTGTCAATATCCATGGAGGTCGTGGAAGTTGCAGCACTGAAAAGTTCGTAATCCATTCGGTCAGAGCAGAAGTATGAGTCGGTAGAGAAAACACAGAAAGATGGAACACTCATGCAGAAGCAACAGGAACGTCCATCTTGATCTTGGGCAAGGTCTTCCGAGAGTTCGAAGGGACGACCTTGGGCTGCTTGGCGACCTTCTCTGTCGGCTCCGGAGTCAAAGTCCGAGTGCGCTTATGTGCTTGCGTACTCGGAGCCACAATCTTGCCATGCCCGCCCGTTGGATCATGGAACTGCTTGGATCGACGCTCTGTGCGAGGTGATGAGTCGACTTCCTCTTCGTCGTCTGACTCATCGCTCTCTTCCTCATCATAATCATCTAGGGACTACCACTCACCACTTTCTTCGGCACTATCCGCTCCCTCCTGGTCTTGCTCCTGGGTTTGTTCACCATTGGGCATTGGTACATCTCAGTATAAACATACAAGGCAAGAAGTCAATCAAACATTAGTCGGATTCAGAAAAAGTTGCAATACGGATTGAAGTACACTCGATAGCAAGGACCAAACCTTCTCCGGCTGGTTGTCAGCATCGAATAGATCGACTCTCCTGGTCCCCCTTGGGTTATCCTTGTTTCCGGTAATGCTCCTCAGCCACAGGGCCACAGTTGCATCAGGAACCTCCTCTGGGTGGACCCGAGCAGTGTCATTGGAGCCCGAGTACATCCACATCGAGTGGTCACGGGCTTGGAGCGGCTGGTGATGAGGATACAGACCTGGGGTAGGGTCATAGGCCTGACCTATACGCCCTACCCAAGGTCACTACCCTGGAAGATAAAAGGACCAACAAACAACAGGGGAGCGTCAGTCGAACACGTCGAGTACAATCCACTCGACGACCACATCACTCAGAAGTCCTCCCCGCTACCGTCACTCGACCATATGAAGAATCACTCGACCATATCGAAGACCAAGAGTCTGAAGGACCCGCAACGGTCGGACATTCACCCCTTAGTCTTTATAAGCATTAACAGCACTTAAGGCTGGCGTTACCCGTAACGCCCCTACTTTATGTACATTAAGCCCCTCGTAATGGAGGACGGCTGGGGTCCTGGCGCACTCTATATAAGTCACCCCCTCCTCTGGGACAAGGGTTCGTACCCCCTCTGTAATATCACACACATAATCCAATCGACCGCCTCCGAGCACCGAGACGTAGGGCTGTTACTTCCTCCGAAGGGCCTGAACTCGTAAAACCCGTGTGTACACCTTCGCCATAGCCGAGATCTTGCCTCTCCATACCTACCCCCCCCCCCCCTTTCTACTGTCAGTCTTAGAACCACGACAGCTGGATGCGTCGACTGAGGAACACCTCCAATAAATCCATGCCAGTTACGCCATCACGAACCAACTAGACTACCCTCTCGACCAACATGCTCATCTCTACTTTCTACGCTGCGGTCACGGACGGTGAAGAAAGTTGTTGGGATCGATATAAGGTAAAAGGAGGCAGACCGGTTGACTGACCGGGGGTCGCAATGTCCTGGCAGTAGAACCAGGTCGACTGCCAGCCCCTGACCGACTCGGGAAGTGTCATGGCAGGAAAAGTGCTACTCTTCCTCATTTGGATCCCTAAACCCCCCGCACATCTGGATCACGTGCGTCCTCTTGTCACTCGAATTCGCCTTCTTCACGGTCTGGGAGCAGATTGTAAAAATGTGCTTGAAGAGACCCCAGTGCGGTCGACAACCCAAGAGGTTTTCACACATAGACACGAATGCAGCGAGATATGTGATGGTATTGGGGAGAAGTGGTGGAGTTGAGCACCGAAAAGTTCAAAAAGCCCCGAAAAAAGGATGCGGAGGAAGAGAGAAGCCACGGTCGACACTCACCCGACCGCGGCTGAGGTTCTGTCTCACCCTCCGGCAGCCTCGCAGCCCCGGCGGCGATCAAACCAGTGGCGGCCAGATCTTCCAGATCTTCTGGCGGGAGCATAGATCGGATCCAGTCTACCTGGATCCAACCCGGCGGCAGTGCAGACCTCGACGACGACCCCCGATTCATCTTCTTTCTCTTTGTTGTCGCCGTCGCCTTTTTTGCACGCTCCAGCGCCGCCGTCTTGTCCTTCACCATGGTGGCAGGCTGCGCACTGGCGAAGCGGCAGCATTGAAGGCGAAAGTGGATGCGGTGGAGAGGCAGACGAGGAAGAAGGGGAATGGGAGCGCACAGCGCAAACGCCTCGGCCTTGACGCCTTTTAAGGGCCTACTTCCGAGTGGCTGACGCGTGGGCCCGAGTGATCCTGTCAAATCCCGCAACAGTCGTGCACCGGATACGTGGCGAAAAAGGTGGCGCAGAAATCAAGGTGCCCCTATCTATCCGTCTCGTTTACTACGGTGCACTCCGCCTCGCGCGCTTCCCCAAATTTTTGAATCCCGTGAGATCCAGGATCCGCAGGAACCAATCGCACCAAAGATTTCACATTGTAACAACACTTGAAGAGTACCAGCATAAGTTCACTCCACAAACTCTGAATCGATCAAGGTGACTGAAAATGAAGCGGAACTTTCAGCATGGACCTCAAATCCGGTACGAATACTTGTGAAGCACAAGAGCCAAGGCAGGACCAACTTCAACCTTCTTTCCACTCGGACCTCAATCCATTCGGGGGCTAATGACGATGCCATACACCTAGGTTAGGGTCATAGGCCTCACCTATACGCCCCACCCAAGGTCACTACCCTAGAAGAAAAGACATTCGAAGTACAGCAGAGAGTATCAACTGAAGTCATCAAGTGCAATCCACTCGACCAGTCATCTCACTCGGATACCCCCACCCCTTCCTAATTTCACTCGACCAAGATGAAGCCATTCGACCATACAAGAAACCACTCGGAGTACAAAATACTAGGAGTCACTCAGGATGGCAACGGTCAGGCGTTCACTCCGTAGTCTTAAAGGTCATTAAATACACTTTATAGCTGGCGTTATCAGTAACGCCCTACCTTAATGTACATTGAACCCCTGTAACGGAGGTGGGATGGGGTCCTGGCGCACTCTATATAAGCCGCCCCCTCCTCTGGGACAAGGGTTCGCACCCCCTGTAACACACACACGCCCATTTCCAGTCGATCGCCTCAGGGCACCGAGGCGTAGGGCTTTTACCTCCTCCGAGAGGGGCCTGAGCTCGTAAACTCATGTGTACAACCTCGTCGTTTCTAGGGCCTCGCCTCTCATACGTACCCCCTATTCTTACTGTCAGACTTAGTACAATGACACTCGTGTCTTAATATTCATGCCATGATTAAATTCTATGATCAGGATTATGCTTGGTACCATTCCATAGAAAAAATATCCTTTTTATCATTTACCTACAAGAGGACGAGCATGAATTAAGCTTGGGGATGCTGATATGTTTCTGTCGTATCTATAGTTTTTTTTTATTATTTCATGCCAATATTCTACAACTTTCATATACTTCTGGCAATATTTTATACTATTTTTGGGACTAACATGTTGATCTAGTGCCTAGTGCCAGTTCATGTTTGTTGCATGTTTTTTGTTTTGCGGAATATCCATATCAAATGAAGATCAAACGCGATAAAAAATTACAGAGATTTATTTTGGAATATATGTGATTTTTGGGGAGAAGAATCAACGTAAGACGGTGCTCGAGGGGGGTAGGAGGCACCTGGGCGCCCCCAGGTGGCTTGTAGGGACCTCGTAAGTCGGTTGTAGCCCTTCTTTCGCCGCAAGAAAGATAATATCCAGAAAAAAATCATGTTAAAAGTTCGGCCCAATCAGAGTTATGAATCTCCGGGAATTTAAGAAACGGTTTTCTGCCAGAAAATAAGAAGGTGAAACAGAAGATAACAGAGAGAGGGAGAGAGAGAGAGAGCGAGAGAGAGAACCAATCTCAGAGGGGATCCTGTCCTCCGGGAGCCATGGAGTCCGTGAACCGAAGGGGAAACTCTCCTCCCATCTATGGAGGAGGCCAAGGAAGAAGGAGGAGGGGTCTCCCTCTCTCTCCCGATGGTTCCAAAATGCCGCTGGGGCAATCATCGTTACGACAATCAACACCAACAATTTTGCCGCTTTCAACACCAACCCTCTGCCCCTCTATGCAGTGGTGTAACACCTCTTCTACCGGCTGTAATCTATACTGAAACATGGTGCTTAATGCTACATATTATTATCCAATGATGTGTTGCCATCCTATGATGTTTGAGTAGATTCCTTTTGTCCTATGGGTTGATTGATGATCATGATTGGTTTGAGTTGTATGTTTTATTTTGGTGTTGTTCTATGGTTCCCTCCGTTTTGCACAAGCATGTGGGATTACCGCTGGAGGGTGTTGCAATACATTCGTAATTCACTTGTAGTGGGTGGCGAGAGTGACAGAAACTTATACCCTGAGTAAGGGGGTTGTTGCGTATGGGAGTAAAGAGGAGTTATTACTTAATGTTGTGGTTGGCTTTAACCTTAATGATCTTTAGTAGTTGTGGATGCTTGCTAGAGTTCCAATCATAAGTGCATATGATCCAAGTACAGAAAGTATTTTAGCTCATGCCTCTCCCTCATATAAAATTGCAATAATGATTACCGGTCTAGTTACCGATTGCCTATGGACAAATCTTTCTCTTTATGTTACACAAAGCTTTATACTAAAACCAATTTAATTGTTTCTTTATGTTAATAACCCCTAACTTTTATTTGTGTGTTCTTTATTATCTTGCAAACCTATCCCTTTACACTTACAAAGTACTTCTAGTTTTATACTTGTGTCTGGCAAAGTGAAAGTTAAGTGTGCGTAGAGTTGTATCGTTGGTCGATAGAACTTGAAGGCAATATTGATTCTACCCTTAGCTCCTTGCTGGGTTCGACACTTTTATTTATCGAAAAAACTACAATTAAACACCTATACTTGTGGGTTATCAGCTACACATGACATTAATTTCGTAATTGGTTATAGGTATTACCATTGTAGATTCTTACTATCATAGACAGAGGTGTTTTGCATTCGGGCACACAGTATCTGTTGGATTATGTTACAAGATACCCGCCTATGATGCTACCGGAACTTGTAGGAAATCTAGTTTTTCCCTACTATCGATGTCAATTCTCTATTTGCAGAAATGACTATCATTACAAAGAAGGAGGAAACACTAAGGGAGTTTGGTGCACCATATTATGATAACATCAGATCTCCTATTCTTTACACAAATTATGCTACAAATTTTTCAATTTACTCTAAACTACTTTCTGAAATTGAGAAACATGATTTTGCAGAAAAACCTCCAGCATATCTCATAATTTTTATGCCCTTTGCAGTACATTTAAACTAAAAGATGTGTCATGATAATATGTTTTGCTAAAACTTTTCAGGTGGTCTTTGAAGGACAAAGCCAAAGAATGGTTCAATAGGCTTCCACTACACTACAAAACTAGTTGGAAGACCTGTGTAGTGAAATCTATGCAAATATTTCTCCCTCTTTTGAAGATACCTAGACTCCACAAGGAATTATCCACGTTTACAGAAAATCTTGGAGAAATCCTATTTGAAGCTTGAGGGAGACTTTTTGAACTCTTATATCTCTAGCAAGCATACGCAACTACTAAAGATCATTAA
Source organism: Triticum timopheevii (assembly GCA_963921465.1). Classification (NCBI taxonomy): domain Eukaryota; kingdom Viridiplantae; phylum Streptophyta; class Magnoliopsida; order Poales; family Poaceae; genus Triticum; species Triticum timopheevii. The sequence continues at coordinate 574,737,068 of OY997264.1, read as the reverse complement.
CGTAAAACCCAAAAATGGCATTAAGTGTAAAGTCACCTTTAATCACATACACAACAAACCCCTTACTCGGGTTTAAGCTTCTGTTACTCTCGCAACCCACTATAAACAAATCATGAACGTATTGCAACACCCTACAACGTTAATCCCACACGTTTGCACGGAACAGTGGGACCATAGGACAACACCATAATAACGTACAATTCATATCAATCACACTATACCACGATTAACTCGTAGGACAAAAGGGATCTAATCAAACATCATTGGACGACAATAATCATTCAATAATAATATGTAGCATAAAGCACCATGTTTAAGTAGAGATAACAATGGGTAGAGAGAGGTTAAACTACAGCATAGAGGGGGGAAAGTTGGTGCTGATGGCAGCAGAGTTGTTGATGTAGATTGTCGTCATGATGGTTCCCCTGGCAGCGCTCCGGCACCATCCGGGGAGACGGGAGAGAGCCCCCCTCTCCTTCTTGCTTGACCTTCCCCCTAGATAGTGGAAGGATTTTCCCCTCTAGTCCTTGGCCGCCATGGCCCCCAAGGGTTGGAGCACCTCTAGATTGGACCTCTCTCTTTGTTTGCTTCTCTGTTTCACGGGTAGGGTTTTCTCCAAACATTGTTTCTTAAATATCCAGAGATTCGTAACTGACCGAGCTGAAATTTTCAGATGATTCTTTCCTGATATTAGCTTCCTTGCGTCTGAAGAACACTTTGAAACAACCTCCGAGGAAGCCACAAGATCACCTGGCGCGCCTGAGGGAGTCCTGGACTAGGGGGTGTCCGGACAGCCGGACTATCATCGTCAGCCGGACTCCAAGACTATGAAGATACAAGATTGAAGACTTCGTCCCGTGTCCGGATGGGACTTTCCTTGGCATGGAAGGCAAGCTTGGCGATACGGATATGTAGATCTCCTACCATTGTAACCGACTCTGTGTAACCCTAGCCCTCTCCGATGTCTATATAAACCGGAGGGTTTTAGTCTGTAGGACACACAACCATTACAACAATCATACCATAGGCTAGCTTCTAGGGTTTAGCCTCCTTGATCTCGTGGTAGATCCACTCTTGTACTACCCATATCATCAATATAAATCAAGCAGGAGTAGGGTTTTACCTCCATCGAGAGGGCCCGAACCTGGGTAAAAACATCGTGTCCCTTGTCTCCTGTTACCATCCGCCTAGACGCACAGTTCGGGACCCCCTACCCGAGATCCGCCGATTTTGACACCGACATTGGTGCTTTCATTGAGAGTTCCACTGTGCAGTCACCGATAGGAAGGATGCCTCTTCCCGTCTTCAAAGACGGTATCTTCGCCAAAGGAGCCTTGGCCGCCGGCCAAACTATCCGGCTGGGTGGTTTTCTCATGACCGCCTGTTCAGCCACCGCTTCGACGATGACCTCTCGGGTCATCAAAAGCAATCTTTATGTCAACTCGGAATTCGCCGGGCAGTTGGATCCAATAGAGCTCTTGTCCGTGAACGAGCTCTTGGATCGCATTGCCGCCCTGGGAGTCGCTACAGACTATGATCAGATTGGGCTTAAAACCGATTTGAGAGAGATTAACTCTCCCAAGGTTACCCACCTCGTCGCGGTGGTAGAGGAACAACGCGGTGACTCTTCTCCCGTATTGAAAACTAGTCATGTCCGGGCTTCCGAACCCTCCATGCCGGATTCCCGCAGGGGGACGGACTTCGATCAAGCACGGAACCTAAAGTCAGGCATCGGACCGGACTCGTTGGACAACGTCCAACAATCCAAGCTTCCAAATTTGGAAGCTTCTCAGCCCTTGAGCCTCGAGATGGGTAGGATTTCGGATTCAATTCCACCCACCCACCCAGACATAAGCGATCTATCTCAAATCCGGCAAGAGCCTGCTAAAACAGTACATCATTACTGGGCCACATTCCTCCTGGTTATGGACAGGATAAAGGACTACCGAGAGGAAAACGCAATTTCAATTTTTTGCAATAATTGCACGGACGAGGGAATCCTGAACGCCGTCAGTCGCCGTGAAATTACACGTTTCGCCGACCTGGCGTCCATAGTACGAAAGTACTGTGCGATGGAGAGTTTCCGAAAAACCGAAACTAAGTTCTGGGACAATCCGGCCCCGAATACAACCCTAGTCCGTAACAAAAGGGTGCATCACACTCAGGCACCAGGTACAAAAACCAAAAAGCAAAAACCCCATAAAGGGCACAGAACCGTACTGGAGGGATGGCTCAGCGGACCCTGTAAAATTCACAATACAGAAGGCGCCACCCCAACACATAGCCTTCGAGCATGTTGGATATTGCGGCAGGTGGCCAAAAGTGGCGAGGAGCTTCTAGCCCCGAAAAACCACTCCAATAGTACCAGTACGGTGTCAACAGTCTTCGAGACTATCGCATCAAATAATATGCGAAAACGAACAATCCACGGCCTCGCCGAAGTCTACCAAGTAGCAACAACAAATCCATGGAGCGACACGGCCATCACCTTCAACGCCAGCGACGAACCTAAATTTTGAACAGCCCGAGCACCAGCCGCATTGGTCCTCAGTCCAATAGTGGACGGCTTTCGTCTCACCAAGGTACTCATGGATGGCGGCAGCGGACTAAACCTCATCTACGAGGAAACTCTTCAAAAAATGGAAATAGACTGGAGCCGCATTGAGCGAAGCAGCACAACCTTTAGAGGATAATCCCTAGCCGGGAAGCGCGCTGCACTGGAAAAATCACACTTGATGTGGTTTCGGCTCACCGGACAATTACAGGTCCGAAGAGGTCACGTTTCAAGTGGCCCCGTTCAGCAGCGGATATCACGCTATACTGGGACGAGAGGCATTCACAATTTTTCAAGCCATACCCCATTACGGGTACATGAAGCTTAAGATACCTGGGCCCGGCGGAATAATCACTCTCGCTAGTGATCCGGACGTAGCACCCCGCGCCGAAAACAAGACAGCCGCATTAGCCCTTGAGGCACTATCCGAAGCCCTAGCGGCAGAAGAACTCACTGCGCTGCGCTCTACGGTGAATAAGGATGATGTGATACTCGATAAGAGATCCAAGTCCACCTCCTTTAAACCAGCAGATGAAATAGTCAAATTCCAGGTCCATCCAACGGACCCAACAAAGACGGCCTCCATCTGGGCACAGTTGAACCCTGATGTAGATGCCGCACTGCGAGAATTCCTTCGGGAAAATTGGGACATCTTTGCCTGGCACCCTTCAGATATGCCAGGAATCCCACGCAGATTGGCAGAACACAGCCTAAACATCCTAAAAGGATTCAAGCCAGTCAAACAGGCTCTTCGGCGATTTTCCGAACCCAAAAGACAGGCAATGGGAGAAGAGCTAGCCAAACTACTGGAAGCCAGATTCATCAGAGACATTAAACATTCGGACTGGCTAGCAAACCTGGTAATGGTACCAAAGAAGGAAAAATCCTGGCGCCTATGTGTCGATTTTAAAGACCTCAACAAGGCCTGCCCAAAGGATCCCTTCCCCCTCCCCCGCATCGACCAAATAATCGATGCTACTGCAGGGCACAATTCATTGTGCTTCCTTGAAGCATACTCCGGCTACCATCAAATCAAGATGGCGGACGCGGACCAAGCCGCAACGGCATTCATTACTCCATACGGACCATTCTGCTTCAACACGATGCCCTTCGGACTCAAAAACACCGGCACAACATATCAGCGCATGATTCAGACATGTCTGGCTACCCAGATCGGCAAAACAGTAGAGGCATACGTAGACGACGTAGTCGTCAAAACCAAACACGTCGAGACTCTAGTAGACGATTTGAGGCTCACATTCGACAACCTCCGAGCATATGACATTAAGCTGAATCCGGAAAAATGCGTTTTCGGCGTACCAACCGGAAAGCTCCTGGGCTTCATTGTATCCGGTAGAGGAATTGAGGCAAAGCCAGCCAAGATCCGAGCTCTATCACAGTTGGATATTCCAAAAGACCTCAAACAAATACAAAAATTAACTGGATGCGTAGCGGCTCTAAGCCGCTCTATCTCCCGTTTGGGAGAGAAGGCATTGCCCCTCTATCGCCTCCTCAAGCGCACCGCACACTTCGAGTGGACGGATGCTGCCACTGCCGGACTCGAAGAAATAAAAGCCATATTGGCAACAAATCCGGTCCTGGCTGCGCCTAACCGGGGCGAACCAATGTTGTTATACATCGCGGCAACACATCAAGTTGTAAGCGTGGTACTCGTCGTCGAACAAGAAATAGAAGGGCATAAATTCCCTCTTCAGAAACCAGTGTACTACGTATCCACTGTCTTAACTCCCTGCAAGTCCCGTTACCCGCACTATCAAAAGATAGCGTATGCGGTGTTCATGGCATCCCGGAAGCTCCGACACTACTTTCAAGAGTGCTCGATAACAGTGGCCTCCGAAGTACCCCTCAACGACATTATAAACAACCGCGACGCGACAGGCAGGATTGCAAAATGGGCCATTGAGCTCTTACCATTTGATATAACTTACAAACCTAGGCGAGCAATAAAGTTGCAGGTCTTGGCTGACTTTGTCGCTGAATGGACTGAAGCCGAACTCCCTAAAGAGTACGGCGCATACTCCAATTGGATTATGCACTTCGACGGCTCCAAAATGTTGGCCGGCTTGGGGGCTGGCGTCGTACTGACGTCCCCAACCGGGGACACAATCCAATACGTACTTCAGATAATGTACACGGACTCCAACAATGCAGCCGAATATGAGGCCCTCCTACATGGCCTCCGGATGGTAATCTCCATGGGCATTCAACGCCTAGAGGTGCGCGGGGATTCAAACCTTGCAATATCCCAAGTAAATGGAGACTTTGATGCCAAGGATCCGAAAATGGTAGCCTATCGTAACGCTGTCCTAAAAATGTCAGCTCGGTTCGAAGGACTTGAATTCCACCACGTAGCCCGGGATAATAACCAAGCAGCCGACATCTTGGCACGCATCGGCGCAAAACGCGACGCTGTCCCTCCAAACATCTTCCTGGAACGGCTCTTTAAGCCATCCGTACTATGGGAAGAGGAGTCCGGAAATAACAGCCCGGAAGCAGCTGCACCACCCAACACAGAACGATCTGACATAATCGGCGACTCAGCCGATGAAATAACACCTTCAGCCCACGAAATAATGGCAGTAATTGCCCCGTGGACAGAACCATTCCTAGCCTACCTGATTAGGCAGGAGCTTCCCGAAGACTAAAACGAGGCTCGCTGCATAGTTCGGCGGTCTAAAGCCTACAAGGTCCATGAGGGAGAACTTTACAAGAAAAGCACAACCGGAGTCCTTCAAAGGTGTATCTCCGAAGAGGAAGGGCGAAACCTTCTGGCTGAAATTCATGCCGGACTAGGCGGACACCACGCCGCAGCCCGGGCCCTAGTAGGCAAGGCATTCCGTACAGGATTTTATTGGCCAACGGCCCGGGCAGATGCTCAGGACTTAGCCCAAAGGTGCGTCAGTTGTCAGCTCTTTGCTAATCAGAGCCATATGCCACCCACCGCCCTCAAAACTATACCCATTACCTGGCCGTTCGCGGTCTGGGGGCTTGACATGGTTGGACCCCTTAAAGGGGGAACCCACAAGCAAAGGTACCTATTGGTCATGGTGGACAAATTCACCAAATGGATAGAGGCCAAGCCAGTTAAAATGGCAGAGTCTGGACCAGTGATAGACTTCATATCCGGGGTAGTACACCGTTATGGTGTCCTCCATAGCATCATTACCGATAACGGCACGAACTTCACGGCCGATGAGGTTAAATTATGGTGCAAAAATATGGGCATTAAGCTCGATTACGCTTCAGTCTATCACCCTCAAACCAACGGTCAAGTGAAACGAGCAAATGGTCTAATAATGAGCGGCATTAAACCCAGACTGGTGCGGTCCCTTACGGAATCTGACATGCACTGGGTAGAGGAGCTTGACTCCGTACTCTGGGGGCTGCGGACAACGCCCAACCGTACTACCGGATTCACACCATTTTTTATGGTATTCGGCGCAGAGGCAGTTCTGCCCTGCGACATCATTCATGACTCACCTCGAGTGCGCATGTACGAAGAAAGAGAAGACGAGCTGGATCGGCAGGACAGCTTGGACGCATTGGAGGAAGAACGCGACGTCGCCAAGGCTCGTTCCGCATTCTATCAGCAGCAGGCTCGAAGATATCAAAGCAGAGAAGTACGGGCTAAGACTTACAATGTTGGCGAACTAGTTCTACGCCTGCCGGACAAGAAGAAGGACAAGCTCAAGCCCAAATGGGAGGGACCCTTCATTATCGATCAAGTCCTGACCGGCGAAGCGTACCGTCTGCGAAATGCATCGGACAACCGACTCGAGCCGAACCCATGAAACGCAGCCCGCCTCCGAAGATTCTACGCCTAGCGCCAGACTAAGAGTTCGTCTCCTTCCCCCGTCAAAATTTTTTACACTTCAGCTGTCTTTTGTTTCTCTCTTTTCTCTCACCCTTTTCATAAAAGCCCTTAAAGGCCTACTTGCGCAATGTTCGCACACGCTTGATGTGCTATCCGCACTCATTATACCTGGGGGCTTCTTTACCAGAAGCTTACTTATAAGGGCTTCATGCCCAGCACATGTTTCAAACTTCCACATGTACCTTTTATTCACCATTATATGCATCGATATGACTTAAGTTTTGGCCAAGCTGGGTTGCCTGGCTCCTGTGCTTACCCCTACGTTCTCGATTGTTCGGCTAGGAGGTAAAGGGAGCACCTCTGTGATTGTTACTGCCGGGTCAGCCGGATGTGTACCTCAGACTGGGTGAAGCCGAAAGCTAGCGTTATTAAGGGAATATTCGGTAGGTGACTTGAAAGATGATTTTTTACCTATTTATTTATCTGCCCCCAGATGTTTTCCTGCTCTTTTCGCAGTTCGGACATGCACTTTAGGGCATGCCTCCCAGGGAAAGGAACCCTTAACGGAACTATTCTCCCTGGAAGATGTTTCTTACTAACCATGTAATATAACATAACTAGTTGGGCACTTGTCTGATAAAGCACTAATGACCCCTACGCCTGGTCTCCATGCATGCCCCGGTTGTTTCTTAACCGAGAAGGTATTCGGACACACTCCGGACTCTAGGGTCCCGAGGTTGAAGCGAAAAGGTCGGCAAAGACAAACGATCTACAATTCGGCTAGAAGGCATTTTACATGTCATTTTACAATACATTGTCAAATCGACTGACTGTATTCCTCCTCAATCCCGTCTAACAGGTTGTCTAATTTACAGTCCCGGTGGGAGTACTTAGCGGCCAACTCTACTTGGCCCTACACTAAACTCACAGGGATATCCTTCCCATCGGGCCCCACAGGTCCAACCTCGGCCATGTGGTTGGGATCCGCCTTCTTGTACTGCGTCTTCACCATGGCCCAGGCCTCCCTGGCACCTTGGCGGCAGGCCGATATCTTCCATAAACGGAAGCGCTGCCGCGCTCCATGAAGCTTCTCCACAAGCTCTCCAAGGCCCTCGGGTAGGGAGAGGGACGGCCATAAAGCCTGGACGACGCTGCTCATCGCCTGCCGAACTCGTTCGAGCAGTTGCACCAGCTCGGGAAGTTGATCACCCGTTGATACGGGCATCTCCTCTGCAGGGCGACCTGTGAGCACACCTACAGACATATTTCTGTCAATTGACTTCCTCGCCGAACTCTTCTTTTCAAAGGAGTTCGCTCAAGCACTTACTATAGATGCCGTGACGAAGCCGCTGATTCTCCTTCACGGAGCCAGACAGCTCAGCCCGAACACCTTTCAGCTCCTCTCCAAGCTGGGCGTGGGCATCCTGGAGTTTGTTCCTTTCCTGCTGCACCTTCGTCAGCACCCTCTCGCCGGCCTTCAGCTAGCGCAGTAGTTGTTGCTTGTCCGGATCCAGTCCGGCAACATCCCACATGGGGTGGCCCCTGTATTGCAGCGGCTGCACCGCCCGCATAATGCACGTGGCCATGACTCCAATCATGGTCAGTCCGGAATGGGCCAGTAACCTTATCCGGCCCATCAAATAATGGACGCTCTTATCCTCCTCCAGCTGAGGGCTCCGCGGGCGCCAACTCAGGCGTTTCTTCAGAGGAGCATTGCTGAACTCCGGGAGGCCGATCTGAACAGGGTCCGGCAGTGGAGCGTCTTCTACATAAAACCATTCTGAAGGCCAGTCTTCGGACGCCTTCTTAGGGGTTCCGGATGGATATCCGGTCCCGGCGATGCGTCATATTTCGGCACCGCCCACTTGATATATTGACCCCCCGTGAGAACGGGGTACGAGGCAGAATAGCCTCTTCCACAGTGCAAAGTGGGGCTCGATGCCCAGGAATAGCTCGCAAAGAGCTACGAAACCCGCGATATGCAGGATAGAGGCGGGCGTGAGGTGATGGAGCTGGAGTCCGTAGAACTCCAGGAGCCCGCGGAGGAACGGATGTACAGGAAATCCGAGCCCCCTTATCAGATAGGGGACGAAGCATACCCGCTCCCCTTTATTGGGACTTGGGGTGGCCTCCGCTTGCTTCCCACCTTTGTAGGTGGCCAGCCCGGCTCGAACTGGGACCATAAAGGCCGGAGGAAGATATCCCTCCGCTTGGAGCGTCACCAGCTCGTTGTGCGGGACAGAACATTTCCCCCAATCTCCTGGCAGAGGGCTGGGAGCGCGAGAGGAGGAGCCGCGTCGACGGTCCATGATGGGATGGATTTTTGGTCAGAGGCGCTTCGATGAGTACTCGCGGAAGGAAGATGGTGTGGTTTGGATCTGGATCCTTGCCTCTCTTATAGGCAGGTTATTTACGCAGCTAGGGGGTAAAACATAAAAGATACCCTGGCCTTTCGCATTCGTGCGACGCGTGGAAGAAGGCCATTATTGGGCGTGGAAGCCAAGGAGCGCAACATTTGTAAGGAAGCCGGACACTATTCGGCAAACACATGGAATTTGAAGGAGAACCCGCCTTGCAACGCTGAAGACTATATATGCGCTGGACTCGACGTCATTGAAGTCTGGTTCGGGTGCTACTGAGGGAGTCCTGGACTAGAGGGTGTCCGGACAGCCGGACTATCATCGTCAGCCGGACTCCAAGACTATGAAGATACAAGATTGAAGGCTTCGTCCCGTGTTCGGATGGGACTTTCCTTGGCGTGGAAGGCAAGCTTGGCGATACGGATATGTAGATCTCCTACCATTGTAACCGACTCTGTGTAACCCTAGCCCTCTCCGGTGTCTATATAAACCGGAGGGTTTTAGTCCGTAGGACACACAACCATTACAACAATCATACCATAGGCTAGCTTCTAGGGTTTAGCCTCCTTGATCTCGTGGCAGATCCACTCTTGTACTACCCATATCATCAATATCAATCAAGCAGGAGTAGGGTTTTACCTCCATCGAGAGGGCCCAAACCTGGGTAAAAACATCGTGTCCCTTGTCTCCTGTTACCATCCGCCTAGACGCACAGTTCGGGACCCCCTACCCGAGATTCGCTGGTTTTTACACCGACAGCGCCCCTAGAGGGTGCCCCTGCACTTGTGAAGCCCATGGCTCCCCTGGCTTTGACTCTTGTGCCAAAAATTCCCATATATTCCATAAAAAATCTCAATATGTTTTTATTGCATTTGGACTTCATTTCATATGGCTTTCTAGAAAACAAAAACCATGCAACAAACAGGAACTGACACTAGATTAATATGTTAGTCCAAGAAAATCGTATAAATTGTTGCCAAAAGTATGTGGAAATAGTAGGATAATGGCAGGAAATAATAAAAAATTATAGATATACCGGCGACGTATCAGCATTCCCAAGCTTAATTCTTGCACGTCCTCGAGTAGGTAAATGATAAAACAAAGATAATTTTTATTTGGAATGCTACCTAGCACAATCTTGATCATGAATTCAGTATGGTATGAATATTGGGAAGCGGCAACTTAATAGATATCAAAACGATAATTGGCAAGAGTGCTCGAAAATAATCATTACCCTTCAAGATGAAGAGTACTAAAAAACATTATTCCTACTCATTTAATCATGTAAGCATGGCATAGCTCGGTCTTACTAACATAAAGTATAGATCATGGGTCACCCTGATAACCCACAAGTATAGGGGATCGCAACAGTTTTCGAGGGTAGAGTATTCAACCAAAATTTATTGATACGACACAAGGGGAGCAAAAGAATATTTGCAAGTATTAGCAGTTGAGTTTTCAGTTCAACCACACCTGGAGAACTAAATATCTGCAGTAGACTGATCAGTAGCACGGTCGTATGGTAATTTGATAGTAGTAGTAACAATAGCAATAGTAACGGTAGCGGTAAGAATAGCAGTTTTATAGTGATTGTAACAGTAGTAGCAACAGCAGTAGTAACTTAGCAAGATCAATATGCGAAAGTCGTAGGCATTGGATCGGTGATGGATAATTATGTTGGATGACATTCATCATGTAACATTTATAACCTAGAGTGACACAGAACTAGCTCCAATTCATCAATGCAATGTAGGCATGTATTCCGTATATAGTCATACATGCTTATGATAAGAACTTGCATGGCATCTTTTGTCCTACCCTCCCGTGGCAGCGTGGTCCATAAGGAAACTAAGGGAAATTAAGGCCTCCTTTTAATAGAGAACGGAACAAAGAATTAACACATAGTGAATACATGAACTCCTCAAATTACGGTAATCACCGAAAAGAATCCCAATTATTGCCACCTTGGGGTATGCGGATCATAACACGTAATAGGTGTGTATAACTTGCAAAATAGGATCAACAACACAAATATATTCGTGAAGACATAAGGGGTTCAGATCTGACATCATGGCACTCGGGCCCTAGTGACAAGCATCAAGCATAGCAAAGTCATAGCAACATCAATCTCAGAACATAGTTGATACTAGGGATAAGCCCTAACAAAACTAACTCGATTACATGATAAATCCCATCAAACCCAACACTGTCCAGCAAGCCTACGGAGAAATTACTCACACCCAATGGTGAGCATCATGAAATTGGTGATGAAGAACGATTGGTAATGATGATGATGATGACGAATCCCCCTCTCTGGAGCCCAGAACAAACTCCAGATCTGGCCTACCGATGAAGAACAGGAGGTGGCGGTGGGTCCGTATCGTAAAACGGGATGAAACTTCCTCTCCTATTTTTCTTAGGAATTTTGAACGTATAGCATTGGCATTAGGGTCAGCTGAGCCACGTGGGACCCACAAGCCACCAGGGCGCACCCTGGTCGCTTTATCAACGCTATAGGTTCAAAATGCTAATAAGAGTGGGAGTGTATGCCTTATTATGGTCGCTTTGACTAGTAGAAATGATTTGATATTTTATGGCAAAAACTCTTCTCCTTTGAATGTCACATTTTGATGTACGCACTTGCTTCATATGTGGTCTACGCTACATCAAGGGAAGTACGGACCGCAATTCAAAGCCTTGTGTATGAGGTTAGAGCAGGTGACCTAGGAGGTTTTTACCCAACATGGGTGAAAGCATAATCTTTGAATTGGTCCACCACTGCCTTTGACATAGGCATAGTATCGCTCTTTGACTCTACTGTTGCTGATATGTTGATTTCTTATTATCTTTCTTAGATTGTAAGTGTTTGCTTGTTTTTATTTGAGTTATGCAGAGGCCGGTGTTGCTCATTATGCTTTGTATTATTTGAATGCTATATTTTGAGTAAATGAAAGTGCCCTTTATCATAAAACAATTATATTGTTGGCAACATTGAACAAGATTCAATATTATTTGTGGCTATCCTAGACTAGTTTCATATCATAGCAAGATCAACCCACACAAAGCATACCACTCTGCAAGAATGGTGTGTTATATGGAAAAGTGCAACTTGCCTCCTAATGATTTCAGGGACCCTTTTCTCATTAATCATTCCTGAATTTCACTGGTGGCACCCAACCTCTCTAATCTTCTCCGGTCATAATTTGACATGTCAATCGATAATAGTAATCCCGTGTGAACCTGCCCGTGAGTCATTACTCTGACATTATTGCAATGGTTTTGTATGTTTGTTGCTCTTTACTGACTGTACATCAGATGATTAGAACATGGTTAATAGTACAACCAAGTAACTATTGGCTATATGATGTTGTCATGTCAGAGCAAGTACAATAAGCTGATGTAAGCGGATGACAAAATATTAAATATTATATTTTTGCTGAGTTGGAAGAGAGAGAAGAGAAGTGGACTACACATTGATAGTTGGCTATAGCACGTGCTCCTAGAGACTTATGTAAGAGAGTGAAGTGGGTATGCCAAATTACTGTCGATGGCGCATTAGCTGGGGCGTGTTTGGTTTGCTCCTGATATTTCGGATCTAAACCAAAATTTTTGCCATGCAGTTACATTTCCCGCCCACGGCAGGCGATTCCCGCGGCGGCAGAATCCCTCGCCAATAAATTGGCACACCCACAATTGGACTGGACCGGTGCAGGCGCAATCCAAATAATCTCTGCATATTTATTTCTAACTATTGTAGTTGCGGGCTATAAGATTGACTACGGATGATAAATCATACAATAAGATTGGCTATAAGGTTGGCTATAAGAGTAATACGTTTTCCACCATCTTCTCTCTGTCTCTTTCTTTATTTTTATTGTATCCGCCTAGAAAAACGCATAGAGCTAAGCTTTTGCATGACAACTCACCCTCTCACTTTTCACGTCCCTCTCCTCTACATAGACAAAATTATCATGTAAGCGGGGTACAAGCATGCTATTGTACTTATCTTAGCATGGCAATCAACAAACGGCGGATTCATTACCAAGGAGACAAGATCGAGAGTAACTGCTTTGCTCCCTCTCGTCCAGGAAAAAGTGATTAGGGAGCCGACAAACTCCTCGCGCACTCTGTCGGCAAGGCCATGGATCCTCTTGCCATCATGTCATTGTCCTGGTGACGGATGGGTGAGGGAACCACGGCTCTCTGCTCGGCTGTAGTTAGGGTTAGGTTTAGTGTGTTGCACGGCGGCGTTTGGATGGCGATAGCGCATGCGTTTGGAATAAAAATTCCCGGATCCCAGCCCCATCTCGATGACGTCCTTGGTGATGAAATCGAGGGATCTATTTGGACCTTATTCTATTGTTTCCTTGATGTGATGGATCTGGTGGTGTTTGTTGTGTCTATGCGGATCTCATCTCGTGCGGTGTCGTATTTGTTTAGGGGAAGATGAAGGTCGCAGATCAAGGTTGGAGGCTTGTGGGCAGGGGCGGAGCTGGGCCCTGGGCACCCAGGGCCGAGGCCCGGGGCGTGGAAAATATTACAGGCTATTATCAGTATAGGTTTTTTGCAGGCCCGGGGTGCAGCGCTGTCAAAAAATTGGCCCAAAGCATGATGGGCTGGCTAACCTGAACACGCTCGATCTAACTTGCACGTAGGATTTGCTAAAAAAAGAACTTGCACGTAGGAACAGGAGACACCAGGGCTCACGTCGTCGACCTAACGCGCTCGATCCAACTGGCACGATCAGTCTCCAGCACTCGCGCCGCCGCCTCTACTGGCAGTTGTCCGCCACCCGGGAGTGGTCTCCGCCCTCCAAATTCCTTCCTGCTCTGGCCATTGCCCTCCTGGCTCCTGTGCGCCGTCCACCGGCGTGGCGTCGTCTTCGCCCTCCCAGTTCCCACCTGCTCCCAGCCACCGCCCTCCTGTGCGCGGTTCTCTCGTGCGGTGCGCCATCCCCTACCGACTGCTTGACTGCCGAAGCTTGGTATTTTACTTTGATGATTTTCATGTTTGCTTTGCACTTGTACCATGTTCTACAATAACAATGTGACCTATGTGTTACTGTGTACCAATGTATAAACTACTCCAAACTAAAATTTAATTGATATTGTGTGTGTGTACCTCTTTTATCTAGGTTGATGTAGTTGCCAATTTCGTCGGTGCAAAAGGATTAACCAGACTTCTACCGTTGTTCAAGTTATGGCGGGGGGCACCAACAAACTAATCAATCGATTTGGTATTTTTTTTATTCCCATATTACTACTTGTACTTCTGCAATTTTATTTATTTTCTTGGATCATTGAGCATCAATTCTAAGTTGTAGATTTATTAAGAAATTGAACTTTATTTTGTATGCTTTCGCATTAGGTATTTATTTAGAAATGGTATGAGGTAGCTTTAAGTGACAAAGTTTTTCTATGTTGTCGAAAAAAAATTGGGCATGGGGCTTGCTTCATTCCTAGCTCAGCCACTGCTTGTGGGTAGCAGTTCCAGTGTTTTGCCTCCATGACATCGACTGCATGCAATGGATTTGGGTTTCAAGGAGCACGGGGGATAATCCCCGGTTGACACGCCACAGCGACAATGGCCTTGTCGGCGGCAGGCCTTTTCTTCGGCTCACAAAGCCTTTTGGGCTATGGTGTTTCTTCGTCTCCGAAGATGGCAAGTGGCAACGATGGCGGTTGCAGAAATCTGCTTCAGTAGAGTTTTCTTGCAAATGTTTCTGGACATGTGTCTCTCTCTTTTTCTATCATGGTTTTAGCGATTCCGTGTAGTAACTTGACATCGGTTTACTGGTATATGAAATTTGTCAAAAAAGAAGTATGCAAAGCACCGACGATTATTATTTCTGCAAAGACAAGCCAAACAGGGGGAAAAAGAAAAAGTATATAGAGAAAAGAAAAGACACAGTGTGTCCTATCAAGCTGACGAGCGACAAGGCGTGTTATTCAAGCAGAGTAATTCAGAAAGCGGCACAATTATTAATCAGTCGCGCCCACCATGCCCATGAACTCCTCGCCGGCGAGGAGCCTGGGAAACGCCTCCGGTGACAGACAAACCTCCAGGGCAATGCTCCCTCCGCCGCCTCTGCCCTCGTACACGGTCACCTTTCCATCCACCTTGTTCCCCGAGCCGCTGCGCACGGCCACGGGGCTGCCCCACCCGAAGTCGTTGCCGTACACGTCGAACCGCGGCGAGCTCCCTGTCGCCACCGTTGTGTGCGGGTGCGGGGCAGTCACGACCTCCGACATGCGCAGGAAGCCTGGGTTCCGGGGCCAGCACGCGAGCCTGTCCCTCGCACTGGCCTCGTCGAACGACGCCACAGCCCTGTTAAGTAGCCACGCCGCCCAGCCCAGCCCCCTCTCGAGGATCTCGCCGGCGGTGGAAATCGCCGTGGCGTGCTCCACCGCATTGCCCGCGTAGGACGCCGGTATGCCGTCCACGCGGCCGCGGCATCCGGCCAGGAGATGGTACGTGGTCTTCTGGTCCGGCGCGAGCCTCCTGGCTCGGCACACCGCACGCCACAGGTGCGCGAGCAGGGCCTGCAGCGAGGAGATGGTGGTGCCCGTGGCTGCCGTACCTGCCATCTCGGCGTTCGCCTTTGCCTTCAGCTTCCTCACGCTCTCCGCCGAGAAATGGAGAAAGCATTCCTCCACCGGCGGGTACGTATCTACACGCTGGCCGACGATGTCCTCGAGCTTGCCGAAGGGCAGAGGGATCGGGACGGGGCAGCCGTCCAGGAACCACCTCCGGTGCACCGGCAACGGCGAGGAGATCTCGCAGCCAGCGTCGCCGTCGCTCAGGCGACTGATCTCCGACCAGGTGTTGAAGAAGTGCCAGAAGGTCGTCCCGTCGGCGACGCCGTGGTTGGCCGACATGGCGACGAATACACCGTCGGTGAGCTCGGTGACCTGCGCGGCCAGGACCGGACGAGAGTCCGCGATGGCGTCCACGCCGAGCAGCCTGTCGAGAGGGAAGAAGGACCAGACCACCCTCGGGATGCAGAGCGGGACGGTGATGTCCGCGACGGCGACGCCGGGCGCCACGGCGTGGACGAACTCGGCGCCCTCGCCGCTGCAGCGGAGCGAGATGGCCATGCTCTCGCCCTCCGCGTCGTCTTTGCTCCCCGGCGCGACGGCGAGGCGGCCGGCGTAGGGGTAGAAGCGCCCCAGAGCGCTTGCGAAGGACAACTCGAGCCGTTCGACCATGGCGGCGGCATCGTGTCCCCGTCCTCCGGTGGCTGGAGGCTTGGGCAGGAGGATGCCCTTCTGGATGTTGTCCACGGCGATTACCCGGAGATCCCATGGCGTCAGGTGGATGGTCTCCGGCGGCCCCGAGGTGATTGGTTCCGGCCGGACCATGCGCCGGGACACGATCCTTACGTCGCCCATCGATCTTGCTTCAGTTTAGTCTGGTAGTGCGTAGTGATCGAGCAATATAATGTGCTTAAGGTTGGATGGGAGCTCTGCATGCCTGCGTCTGCATTTCGTCTGTTAGTGTTAGCTCCGTACGCTATCTTGCTTCAGATTATTCTGTTAGTGCGTAGTGATGGAGTTGTCAGATTCATTTGAATATCTTATCACCCGCGCAGGCTCGAGCCTAGCCTCATTTTGAAAAAATAAATTCAATAAAAACATCAAAAAGCATCTTAGATCCTGTTTTTAAACTAGCACATGGAAAAGAAAATTGATTTGTCCATAAAAAACCCCATCAGCACAACATGGTGGGGGCACAGAGGTGCATGTGGAGGTATAAAAAAAATACATATCATGCTTCAGTATCTATTGCTACGGTGCATGCATATGTGACCATTGAATAAGTACGAATCGTTACCTGTATTGATCACTTTCTCATTGGCGTCGAGGTATAAAAAAAGATACACACATCTCGTACCCCACATCCGTGCAACACCTTCACAGATTCACGCTTGCTGTAACACCCCCAAGCTATTATTCCATTATTTGAAAATTACCCGTAAACACAGTTGCAATTTAAATCCCTTTTGTTTCTATTTTTTAAATTCATGCTCTATTCTCCATCACTCCAATTCAATTTGTGGAGCTTTGATATATTTCAGAGTAGCCACATGCAAATTTTCAGCTCAATCAGAAAATATTCAAGGGAATGATTTCTTTTCTCTTCCTCTCTATTTTCTTTTTTGAAAAATGGGAATGCGCAGTGGAGTGGGTCGGCCCAGTGAATAGTGCCAGCCGGCCTCAACTGGCCAAACTGGACGAACGGGCCAGCTGTACCCCCGCTAACCCTAGCGGTGAAGCCAGGGAGATCATGTTTCTCACCCAAAAAAAAGCCAGGGCGATCGTTTCCTCAAAAACAAAAAAGACAGGGAGATCGATCCCAGTCGCTCCCCTGTCCCCTCCCGCCTCCCCGCTCGATCCCCACGAGGCGCACCCGCCGCCGCCACGCCAGGGCACACCCATAGTTTTCACTTTCGAAACCAAAAAAATTCGCTCACCCTCGAAAGCACCGAAATTTCGGAAAATTCGTAAAATTCGAAAACCATTTCGAGCAAATTAATTAAATTTGAATAAATTCGAACACAAAGTATTGAATAAGTAACTTTTTAGCAAGAATTTTTTACCAGAAATCGTCTATCCGAATGGTGTGATCATTACTTCAGTCTTTGTAGATCAAGGTTCGAATCCCAGTCATTTAATTTTTTTGGTCAAATTTTTGTATAGCTGGAATAGTATAAAGCAGTAAAAAAAGTAAAATGTGCGGCCCTGGGATTCGAACTGAGGCCCTAAGTGTGTAATAACACCGGCCTACCACACTCTGCTAAGCATATGAATACAATTAAGTTAGATTCCAGCTCTCTCTTATACGTTTAATTTTAAAATACCGAAATAATTTAAACGAAATGTAAATGTTTCCAGGACCCTCGAAATGAGCGAAATTTCAAGAAATTCCGGAAATTTCGTCGAATTTTTTTCTGTGGGCACACCTACCTCACGCCTCCTTTGCCCCGCTCCGGCGAGCCACTTCACTTCTTCCCTGCCCGCCCGGCCAGCCCTCCCCTTCGTTCTATGCCACGCGATACACCCACGTGTGCACCCGCCGCCGCCAGGGCACCCACCTCACCCGATCTCGCGGGGCGAGCCACTTCTTCCCCGCCGCACCCGGCCCTTCCCTTGCGCCCTTCTCCTTTGTCCTGTCCGGCCACCATCTTCTCATGTGTGCTTCTCCTGTGTACCTCCTCCGGTAGGAAAATTTATTTCCTCCTTCATGATGTTCCCTTTCCCTCTTCTCTTCTAGTGCGGCTTGATCCTCGTGATAACTTTTGTACATATAAACTGGCGAGAATAGACGTAACTCAGCAAGGCGGGACTATATTAGTACTTATTGAAAATTTGAAATTTGGAGGGAGAGCTGCCTTGTGAGGAGGAGGCAGCACGGGTCAAGGGCTACTAATGCCAGCAGAAGGCCCAACAAATGGAACGAATCGTTATACGAATCGTTACCTAATAAACGTAGGAAAGACTAAAAAGTTAATAAATGTGTATGGAGAATTATAAAAGTCTCCGTCCTCTAATATTAGGTAAAGATAAAGGCACCTTGGACATCTTAGATCAGATTAACATGAAAGAACAACCGGTAAAAAAAATAAAATTACATTAAAAAGCATTTTAGATCTTATTAATACTAAGAGAAATAAAAGTTAGTATAATAGACAGATAACTGGACACGGCACAACAACTAGTAAAATTAAAATTGTACCACTCAAAATTATATTAGCTTCTTCTACCTCTGATTGTACGTCGTTCGTCACAAATTGGGAATTGCACTAAACCAACAGTAAAAAAAAGACACCTGCAAACACTCTCGTTGTACTGGTCTTTGAACATAATCACTTACCCCTTGAGAGGAGATCTATAAATCGCTAAAGCAGCATTGGTTGGAGTATCACCCCACACAATACGGGGTTGCAATCCATCACACCAGCCCAGAAGGTTGGAGAAACAGGACCATGCCACATAACAATGTGAAAGAACGCGTCGAAGTTGCCACACCAATAGCCAACCAAGAGCTTTCCTTGATTTTCTAAAAAAAGTTATCCTTCAATACACAACAACTACCAAGATGTGACTGGAACCAGCAGATCTGCCCTTCGTCGATGTCGATCGAACATCGTCGGGGTAGGAAGATACCGAAGAGACCTTATTCCAGCATGTCATCAACGTCACCACCAACGGCGGAGCTTAGTTGGGGCCAGCAGGGGCCATGGCCCCCCGAGCCTGAGTACAAAACCTGAAGAAAATTTTTGGTGGATGTTTAGATTAGATTTTTTTTAGCTTTTGCCCCCCCCCCCCCCAAACCAACATATTTGCTACCTCGCCCCCCTGAACATCCAGTCTAGCTCCGCCACTGGTCACCACCTCGTCGATGTCACGAGGAAAACGAAACCTATGAAAAAGAAATGAGACGGACGTGTCGCCACTCCTCTTGCCACCGACGAGGGCGCCGGGCATTGAAGGGGAGGGGGGCAGAGGCAACGTGTAGGGAAGTTGTGGCGGCGGTGACTAGTTCAACTTTGAATTAGCGAAGCCATCAACCAGCCAAGATTACAAATAACGATCAACAAACAAAGAAAAGAAAACGGCAATAGAACATGGTGTTGAGCAAACTGCTCGCAAGCAACGTACCAACAAGCTAAGATAAAACAGACTAAGTTTAGGTTGAAGCAGGTGAAGCCCTACTCGAAGAACATGTCAATATGCAGATGGAAAAGTCGGGCCTTGGGAACCGAGAACATTCAGCATGAGAGGAAGCATCCTTGACATCATCATCACTGGCACAAAACACATCATCATTGGCATCCTTGACATCATCACTGGCACAAAACATCATCATTGAAACCATCTCCGTCTTCGAAGGAGGCCACCTGCCCCCTCGCGTTGGCACGGATCTCCTACAGCAATTGAAAAAACATGAAATCACTAATAAAAGTTGTGTAAATTTTGGGGTTTCTTATACTTCAGCTAGCCACAAAAAATTCCACGGTGGTATCAGCATTGAAAGATTACGGTTCGTGCTTTCCAGCTCAAAACTTGTGCACTGTGATACTACCAAGTCCTTGACTCTTTGTATCTCTAGTTTGATTTGTTTTTCTGAGGAACGAGGCATACAGAAGCCCTTTCTGTCAGTTAGACAGGCTCTATGGTTTGATTAGAGTCTTTGTAAGTCGTTATTTTGTATGCCGATTTCAAGTGTGCTGAAACATATGGTGCAGTCATCTCTCTTGAGCTTTTTATGTTCTGTTCTGTTTCAAACCTCTTCATTGCTGCCAACATCGACAGGGCTCAAGTACACGTACATTTTTCTACCAGCTCTGCGAGTCCTAAGTAAATTATTCAATTCAAGTGAAACTAGTAAGAACGTGGGCAGAAAGATTGTCTGAACTCATGTTCCTCGTTCCCCGGGTTTATCCAGTAACCTGACAGTGAAATTCCTTAGTTTGAACTCCTTGAGTCATCTTCCCTACCTCTGCATCGCTACCAGAGGATGCTAATGAAGCTTCTTGTTGCTACTTTACCTTCAAGAAAGTGATGGTGTGCGTCGGTTCTATCTACGCTGTTACTCCCTTCGTTCCATGATCCTTGTCATGGTTTAGTTCAGAAAACCACGACAAAAATTATGAAACGGAGAGCGGTATAATTTCAATCCCAGATGACCGGAACGACAACCTGTTTTGTAACTTAATGAAATGAAATGAAGCTGTGCAGCCTAGATGCAACCTCTTTTCGTTGTAAACCCTGAAGTCTGGATGCATTTTCCTTTTCATCCCCTGACACCAGGATCTCATCAAGCCGTGCTTGAGACCGTCGTCAGATTCAGACATTCAGTAGTGGTTGAAGCTTGCCATGTTACGCTGTCGTAGTTTGCACGTTCTGTTGCACTGTCTTGTTAGCGAACGTGATGTTTCATCAAAAGAAAACCAGCCGAGACGATGACCGACGGTTCTCTTCGTCAGAGAGTCAAAACGGACCCTGGCCGTGCTCTTTCAGCGCCCTTTTTAAAATGAAAGAGAGAGGCCATGCTCTTTTTGCGTGTTACTTTCAGATCACACGCAGATGATCCCATGACCTTTTTGTGATCCGCAAGCAATCACCGTACTACATTTAGGTTGGCCGCGTGTCTCGCGAGCACAAAGCATGTTTCCTGATGGGTCGTTGCCTCCTTGGTAAATGCTTCCCGAAAGTGCCGAATTGGACGGTTGGGCTGTCACTGGTGGTGCAAACCACTTCATGCCATCTTCTAAACATGGCTCCGATGCCACACGCACGCATAAAGCACGACGGTGCAACACTCGTTGCACGGTGTCCATGTCGCATGTCCTCTCTCTCCCCCATGCACTAGCAGGTACTATTACTCCATGCAGCAGCAGCAGCTTCAGGTACGAGCCGACGAGGAGAAATTTTGATGCCTATGTGTGGCCGAGCCGACTCCATCTGGCCGACGCATGGAAGCACCAGGCAGTAGGCACATGGCTATGAATGTACAACCTCCATTCTCAAAAAAAAAAAGTACAACCTGCGGCGACGAGACAGACTGTTTCCCGTCCGTCCAGCCAGGTCGACTGATTGATGATCCATCGTGTGGTGGCGGGGACGCCACGGAGCGCACCAACTGCCCTGTTCCCGGGTCACGCACCCCCGTACGTGTCCACGCGAGCGCACGTGAAGCTGGGCCACCGGACTGTTTCAAGAGTACTCCCGTCGGTCGGTGGCTGGCTCGGTGCTCGCCCAGTCGCCCGCCGCACCGCGCCAGGTCACGCTGTCACGGCCGGTGTGCCATGCCGAGCGGGCGGCACCGGCACACCCAGCCCAGACCGTCGTGACAAATCGCGTGGGCGCACACACACACCCAGCCCAGACCCCCGCCGTCGATCAAGGGCTCCTTGTGACTGCACGGCCGGGCTCGTACACAACACAAGGGTCGATCTTCCGCTGCTTCGCTCAGGTCCCGACGGACCTCTGCATCATGTACGCATGGCCTTTTGTTTGTACCAACACACGCAGGACGGTGTCCTCTCGGGTTGATCGATTCGTCGTCGACGAGCAGAGGCAGAGCTGCATGTCAGCATGTGCTCTGCTGCTCTTCTCACGTGGAGAAGCGAAGGAAGAAGAAGTCACGCGCTTGCGACCGCGAGGATTTGGTAGGTGGGTAGGCACCGGCCCTTCTTCTTCCTTCCCGTGCGTCGGTTGGCTGGCGTGCCGTGGCGCCGCACGGCCGGACAAACCCGAGCGGCCCGCCGGCCGGGCAGCCTCGATCGCTCAGCCCGACCGGCCGGCCACGCGCTTGTATTCCTCAGTTTCAGACGGCAACTAGCTCGCTCATTGTATCTGCCTAGGATTAGCTAATTTGACCCATGAAGCTTACAGTAGTCGGCGTACGTGCATGGTTACCAACTAATCCAACTACTGTTACACCGAGACATCTTGCTCGTCTAGTGATCGGAAATGTGTGGCGTGTCAACATCATGCATGCTACTAGCTGTTGGTCGTGCTCCTATTTCATTTCAGTGCCTGCTTGGCCGGTTGATTGATTGCGTCGTTTTGCCGGTGGATCGAGCTGCCAAACGGGCGTGTAACGCGTGTAGCTACGCTTATCCATTCTTCTGGTCGCAGATCAATCGCTGAATAGACTCTAGAAAATGACGGGGAAACCCGCCAAATAACTTCATGTTTTCATGCGTACTGCGCTGTGATGGTTTACTGAAGTATGCGACCGGCAGACCATTCAGGGTGAGTGAGTGGTGAGCTATCTAAAAAAAAAATGAAGTATTCCTTCCGTCCCAAAATTCATGTCTTAAATTTATCTAGATGCGGATGTATCTAACACTAAAATATGAATAGATACATCCGTATGTAGACAAATTTAAGACAAGAATTTTGGGACGGAGGGAGTATAACTAATAGGATACGGGTGACAATTTCTTTGTGGCACTTTTTTTTGCCCTACATGTCAATCTTTCCCTCCAAGCATGAGAAACCCTACAAAGTTGTCATGTCAACTTTAGTTGGTATGGCATAATAAGTTTGGGGAGTTCGCTGGGAAAACGCTCCCAACAAACATTCGCCAGATAACCCTACTTTTTCTTTTATTTTTCCAGCTTTGCCGTTTTGTCTTGTGTCGCCTTGACGTTTTCTTCTAAGGCAGAATGACCGTTCAAGAAAAATGAAATTCATCGTGTCCCTTCCTTTAGTTGTTGCTCTCTCTCTCTCTCTCTCTCTCTCTCTCTCTATAGATAATGTTTCCCACAAATAGATGGATGGATTTCTGAGTTCTATGCTAGGCACCACAGATATATGTGCCGAATTATTCTCAAATTTTGTGGTATATGACTAGAGGCTGGTATGGATAATATATATTACTCCCTCCGTCCAAAAATACTTGTCATCAAAATGGACAAAAAGGGATGTATTTAGAACTAAAATTCATCTAGATACATCCTCTTTTATTCATTTTGATGACAAGTATTGCCGGACGGAGGGAGCATTAAAATACACGTGATAAGTTTGTACTGTTGTAAACGATCGATATCAGCATGGCAATGTCATCGTCCCTGTGAGAGCGAGGCAAATGACATGGACTTTTAGTGCATAGCTCCCTCGTGCTCCTTTTTTACACACAGGAAGTGTTGCGCTCCTTCTCTTGTGATGATTGACATGTTACCTTTTCAGGGGAAGTTAATTGTTGCTATTGTGGTAACTGAGTAATCAATGAATAAAAATACACATTTGCCATTATTCAGGTGCCTAAAATTTGGGTGCACCTTCAGTCGTATCTCTAAGTGTTAGTCATGTGTGTCGTGACTCTTGTGAGGAGAATGTGGCTGCAAGATTGGGTTGGATTTTACGGACCTTTTTTCTCTTTTCGGTAGATTTTGCTAGTGTTTGGGGCTCTTTCTCATCTCGCTAGTTATAACAATGATAGAGTAATGGAGAGTGATGTCTGCTACGCTTTTGTTCACTAGCTACTTCTCACTCTCCTCTTGTCGATTGTTTGTGCTATAGAGTTTCATGTTATTCTCTTGCGTGTGGGATTCTTGGTTGTGTTTGTCTGGTTTTGTTCATATCATTTTGTGGTTACGATTTTAAGGTGTTTTTGCTGCTGATTTTGGTGCAGTTCACTGCCACTTTTTGGTTCCCCTCGCTTCATTGTTCTAGGATTAGTTCACTACTGAGAGCCTGATCGAAGGCATGTTATGCTTTTGTGCTTCTCCTATTTATTTATTTTCTCGAGTCTGTGCAACCCTAGTGCCTTATTATAGGGGGCAATGTGAGAGTCTAATCAAAGAAGCTTGTTAGGTTCTATATGAGATTTATTGTTAGTTCTTGGGATGAAACAATTAGATGGTCAAGCTGTTTTTGTTACTTATCTTGAAATGCTTTGTGTTTCCCCTTGTCGTTTCCTTTCTTCAAAAGATCGCTCTAGATCAATATCAAATAGGGGAATGCATGAGGCGGATTTTCAACTAGTTTCAGTTGCTTCATATATCTTCCTCATTTACTAGTGTTCTATTCTTATTATATTTTCCATTTTCCATGTTACTCTTTTTAGAGATTTTTCTAGATACAACAGTTAAAAGTCATCTAACCCCCTTGGTGGATTTTGGTAACTAATGTCAACATGTCTCAAGGAACTAATGTCTCCTACAATTTATTTAAGTTCCTTGTGGGTGCAACAAAGGAATAGAAGCTGACCCCTCCAAATTGCATCAAGACAGGTATTAGCCAAGCTAAAGGATTCCACTTTTTCATCTTAGTGATCCAAGATTGCATTTAGTCCATAGGCATGCCGATAGTAAGAAAATGAGGTGAGGTTGTCGTGATGACTTTGTTTCTCCATGTGCTTAAAGATCAAACTCCAAAACCCTCAAGTTCCTTCAAAGATTCCTCCATTATATCTACCTAGTTTCATTCATTCCAGGACTTCTGAGCTCTTCGAGTTAGCATTGCCGAACCATTCACCAAATATAGTTGTTGCATAACCATTTCCATTCAAAGCTTCCAAGTGTTCCATTCGGTCACCTAAGCATCCGACAAACCTTCTATTGCCATGTCGGAATTTCCAAAGCTAACCGGTCGAAATTTTCGAGGCGACAACAGAAAGTGCTTGGTTCACAATGACACACACTTGGGTGACTGATCAAGGAAAAATTATATCAGTGTATCCACTCCTTGGATAGATGCTTTCTCTGCATAATGTTTCCCTCAAATTAGGTGGACCAAATCAATCATACTAGATTTTTTAGTCATAGACCACCCACCATGAATACATATTATCCGAATTTTGTCAAATTTTTAGTTACACGACTAGAAACTAGTACATATAGTAATTCATTATCCGAGTACATGTGACACGGATTTTTAGTGCGGGGGAAGTAAACTGTTGTTATCTCGTTAATCAATTAATCAATTATATTACATTAAAAAGGAAAATAGTCCGAGTGTATCTTTTTTCGAGAGGGGAGGTAAGCCGATGAAGGATTTTTTTTTATCAGTGTATCAATTCTTTGGATAGCTGCTTTCTCTACATAATATTCCCCTGAATAGGTGGATGAAATCAATGTGCATGAAATCAATTGGACTATATTTTGTAGTCGTTATACACTAGCCACCACGAATCTATATTATCCAAATTTCTGAAAAAATTCGAGTCATACAACTAGAAACTAGCACCGGTAATACATTACCCGAGCAACACGCGACATGTTTCTAGTGTTGCGAACGATCGAGATCGTCATGGCAATGTCATGGACCCTTTGAGAAGGAGGCGAACGACAGGGATTTTCCATGCATAACTCCCTCGTGCTCATTGTATACACAGGTGAAGTGATGCGCTCTTCGCTGGTTCTGTGATTGAATTGTTAGCTTTTCGGTTGGAAGTAAACAGTTGTTATCACGTTAATCGATCAATCAATTGTACTGGTATATTATGATAAAAAGAAGATAAACCGAGCGTGTCTTCCTGAGGCTGGTTGGACGGGCCGCTGGCATGTGAACTTCGCCAATTTGCGACCGAGCGCGATGGCGATGGACCTGCATGTGCTCCTACCGCACTGCCTCACGCGCACACGTAGCCGAAATTCAGTCGCAGTCGGCATAAGTACCAAAAGGACTCGACGCTCACCGCAGGCCAGTGGCTGAAAAACGAAATGCCATGGTGCATGCATCATGCATAGTGCTCCCTCGATTCAAATTAATTGACATAGCTTTAGATACGTCAATTAATTTGGATCAAAGGGAGCACTAGCAATTTTTCTGCTTGGCTGGATAATACATGTATTCATTCGAAGCGATTTTCTTTTCCATCTTCTCTCAGTTTTGTCGGTAATCCGCTCTTTTTCCCTTGATGATGGGAAAGACCGTGTGGAGGGCTGACGCGCTAGCTCAATGCATATGCAAAACGGGTGTAATTCGAGTACCTTACTACTCCCTTCGTTCTTAAATATAAGTTTTTGTACAGATTTCACTATGGACCACATACAGATGTTTATAGATGCATTTTAGAGCGTAGATTCACTCATTTTGCTCCATATGTGGTCCATAGTGAAATCTCTTCAAAGACTTATATTTAAGAACGGAGGGAGTACTATACTATGTTAAGTAATGGTTAACCTTCCCTTAAAAAAAAGTAGTGGTTACCCCTGCACGTACGAGCTTAAGGAAAAGAAAACCATTGTCTTTTTAATTCATGCATGGCTCTGTCAATGAAATCCTCGTGGCAGATAAAGGGTTACCTTTACAAAAAGCGCCAAACACACAACCACAAAACCAGTATTAAGCACGTGCCCTTTGCATCAGAAAACTCTCTGAATATGCCACGCGCTCTCCTCACTTTCGCCACAGGTAAACGCAACAAGCATGCATCGTTCACACAGCGAGCACTTTGCGATTAATTTTCTTAGGACGCGTCTAGTGGGTAAACGTTTGCCCACTGGCGCTTCCTGGCAGCCTCTCTTATTTAGGCATGTTTTGGTCCCCTGATCCAGATTTGGAAAGTAGGAAGGCCCACGCTTTTCTCCCGCTCCCATGCTTTTCCTTCAGTTCGCACGCTTTTCTTCAGCTCTCCCATCATGTGCTTCATCAACGCCCGTCATCAAATAGGAAGTGTAGCTTGCCTGACGTACCCCTGCGCCCAACGCCCCCCTTTTCCTCTCCTCACCTACCCCCACGCCCTTCTTCTTCTCCCCCAAAATCGGAAGGACCCTGCAATGGCTGCCCCATTGAAGCTTAAAAACTGAAAGAAGAATCTACCAATATACAGACAAAGTAAGAAGAGATGGGAGGTGTGATTTTCTCACCTTGTTTTTTCATATCTGATTGCACCTTCTTCCTCGCAGTGTTCTCCCTTGTTTTTCCCACATCCATGAGCAACAAGTATGGTTGTTGTGCTGCTCCTGTTGCAAAATAGAAAACAAAAACAGAAAGTGAGCAACTATAGTGGATTTTATAAGCAAATCAGGTATTGACAGCAAGCAACTCTTGGCAGGACATGAACCACAACGTCTGTTTTTCGGGGGGGTTTCATGTACCGACTGCTATGTTTTCATGTACCGACAGTAAGCAACTCTTGGCAGGACATGAACCACAACGTCTGTTTTTCGGGGTTTTTTCATGTACCGACTGCTGTGTTTTTAGGTTGCTTTGGACTAGAAAAAGGTGTACTGAAAAACAGAACAAAAAAGAAACAACTTCTAAGCTTTGTTTTAAGCAAAATTCGTGTTAAGAGCGAGCAACTCATGTGTGATCATGCATGCTAGAACTAAAAAGATGTGGGAAAAAATGTGGGCAACTACTGGGGCACTTTTAAGCAAAATAAAAAAAGGTGGAAAAAGGGTAAGCAACTCATTTGTCTCTTATGAATTTAGTTTGCTTTGTACAACGTATGTGGTAAAATTTTAAAAGAAAAGCAGCAAGCATCTAGGTGGGTTGTTTTAAGCAACTCCAGTTCTGCCATTAAGAAACTTCGTGCTCGTGCACGCTGGTCGTGAGCAACTGATTTCCTGCCAATCACTAGTATACTAGGCTCTTATTCAGTTTTACGGTCCTCACTGAAAAGAAACTGTAGGCAAGTGCCTAGGTTTTCTTAAGCAAGTTTAGTACAATAAGTAATCACACACGATTGATTTCTCTCTAGATAGTAAGCAACTAATTTCCAGGGGAAGGGTATGAAGATTACATGTGAGTAGCTGGTGGAGGTTTCTTACTTAGGCATTCCTTGGATAGCTTTGAGATTTTTTAGGTGGGTCCTACAAAAAAAGGAAAACACAAAGGGGTTTGCCATGGTTTGCGTAACAAAGAAAGCTACCGTGGTCTTGTATGTGACTTGCTAGAAAACTATGGGGGACTTGCTAGAGTTTTATGCGTGACTTGCCTGTTGTTTAGAAAAAAAATTATGAGTTTTGTGTTTCCACATACACAAATTGTCTGCCGCCCAATCCCCCTTCCTATCCCCCTAAAATGTGTGCCTAAGATGTCACTTACCCGACTTTTCTCTGCGTTTTAAATATTTGATTGACTTCAGTTTCTTTAAGTTGCTTGATTTGTGAGTACCAATTGCCTAGTATAGCTATGTGGAGTTGCCTAACCTTGCTGTGTATGTTTTCTGAACTATCAGAACAGTGGGAAAAACTAGTATTTGATTTCAATTGTATTAAGTTGCTTGATATGTGTGTACAAAATTGCCTCGTCTAGATGTGTGCAGTTGCCTATCATGTTCAGTAAAGATGGAGGCCCCCTTGTAGCAAACAATATATTATTGAGTATATAAATGAAAAAACGGCAAGTTCTGCATCATTTTGAGGCAACTACAAAGCAATGGTTAGCCAAAGTTGAAAAATGGACAAAACACAGAAAAGGCCATACTCCATGGTAGGACGGAGATCTGGCAAATAACTCATTTCAGAAAACAGGAACTAGACCCTCTCTCACATCTAGCAACCATTAATGGTTGTTCTTTTTTCTTCCTATGCTACTATATCCATATGTTTGTACATCACTGCTTTCCTTTCTACTCCCTCTGCCCCATAGTATAAGTGGTTTTTGATGCAAAAACCTCTTATATTGTGGGACGGAGGGAGTATGTATTTTTTAGTGCATGCTAGTTTTACCGTCATCACTGGAAAAAACTTTAGGCAAGTACTGAGGTTTTTAGGCATGTACGAACTTCTCAGATGTTGGGCAAGTCTACCATCTGAGTATATAATGAATAGCATCTGTAACGCATATCGATATAACAACAATCTATCATCTAATAAGTATATAATGAAAAGAGATGGCAAGTTTGCATAATTTTGAGGCAACTACAAGGCGATGGTTAGGCAAGTTAAAAACATCCTTGGGCAACTCACACCATGCATCTATGCCAACTTCAGTCTCAGATGTTGGGCAAGTTTTGGCATTTTTCATAGGCGCTCCAGTCGTGTCCTCTGCCTAGTAGTTCCTCAAATTACAAAAAAAAAACGTGTATGCAGCAACTCGTGCCCCTTTGCGCGGGGCAACTTCCATCTCGAGCCCTACCCAAAATTACCTGATGTTCAAAAAAATGCTGGGGCAAACTACACCGAGGAAAATGCTATTGCCATAAAAAACATCCCCTCTTGCCCTGCATATCAACCTCGCCCCTACACGAAAATGGCATCTGCAGATCTGCTTCCTATCCCCTACCCGGCCTACCACCTTTCCCCCCATCCAACGTCCGCCTCCTAGCACCCCGCCTACAAAAACTACCTCGGTGTCCCCCCTCCCAGTGTGTGTGTGGTGAATTAAACACTCAGAGCGCCGCACCCCCAATGGTACAACTACGGAGAAAAATCTACCTCCTTGATGGCCGTAATGTGCAATGTCGAAGGTGGCACAAAATTCCCCTCCCCCCCCCCCCCCGGCGTCCCGAGTCCCCTCCCCTCGGAAATGAGAATTTACGCGCCGATCGTGGCTATAGCACCAAGCCTCCCTCCTCCTCCATGCGTAGCCGCTCGGGCAAATCCATCATAATAGCGAATTTGGGCAACGGTCGATTTGGGCGAACAAACCAACTTCAGGCAGCACCGCCCCTACTCCTCTCTCCTGGAAATTCGAATTGTATGCGGCAATAGAGGAAATGGAGAGCGCCGCTTGTGTTAGTGGTGGCCCCCTACCACTGTCTCCACTTCGGCCGTTTCTAATAAATTCGCGATGTGCACGGACGAAACAGTCGGTTCTGACCAGAGGCCACCATTGTTTTTAAGGCGTCCTACCTTGGACGCTTAGGCGATAAGGCGCCCTGGCAGCGCTTTACAAATATGCCCACCTTAGCCGTCCGCCTTAGGCGCTTAGGCGTCACCTAGACGCTAGAGCGGGGTGTGCTCGCCTTAGATCGCCTTACCGCCTTAAAAACAATGGAGGCCACTTGACCACGTGTACGACGAGCGATTTAAATCGGACGGCGCTCGCGTGTGTGCACCCAAAGCTATCGAAAAGTGAAGCTGCACTTACTGTTGGTACAGGCAAGAAATTAACTACGTGTAGGCAACTTCTACCAATTGATTCAGCAAAAACTATTGCTATGTAGGTTAGTTAACCTGGTGATATAGCAAGTTTCGTGAATACCAAAACATTTTGTTGCTATGAAAATGTCCTCTTGTATGATACGTACCTCCAGTAAAAAAAATTCGATTAATTGATGGTGTAAGCAATTTGCAGTTAAATTTGGGTAAATTAGAAGGGATGACATGAACACATTAAACATTATAGCTATAGGGTTCCAAAGCACCTTTTTCACCAATAATCATCACTCCTATATCTCAACAGATCATATCACCATCTGATCCAATATATTACTAGAAAATAGGGTACATAGAGTCAATCAAAAAAATGGTGACCCTTTTAGGTATCGACGCAACTTATGTGCTAGTACTAATACTTTCACACGAAAACAACACTCCGAAATCACAGCAAAAAAGATGGTTACATGTACTTACGGTTCTAAGTTGCACGACTATTTCTACAAATTGCCTACAAAGGTATGATGATGCAGACTGTGTTGTAACTTCAATCAATATGCTTACTATAATACTTTTAGACAACTTGACAACCAGCTAGTGCGCAATTTAGCATGAAATTTAGGCAAAATTCATACTAATTCCAGGCAAGTCTAGTAGGTTACCTGGGAGCACATGATGAAGTTTAAATGTGCAGATTGCTGGGCTCCCTTTTTTCGAGAATTATCCTGCAAAAGACTGTAAAAGCACAGAGAGGGACACATGGTGAAACTGGTACTGCATCCCCGATACACAGGCTCGAGGGCAAGTCACATTACACAGAACAAGCAATTCATATGCATGGAGATAATAAAAAGGTTCACATATAGAGCTGTTCACAGGGATAGGTGCACCAAAAAAAATCATCGATATACCAGACCCCCGCACAGATAACAAATATGCTCTACTGTTTTTTGGAGATACACGGAAAAACACAAAAGGTGTAACTAGCTATAGTATTGCTTGCTAAATTTTTTGGGAACATATTGCCATAGAAGTGTGAGCCTGCACCCTCCCTGTGCTGTTTTCAATTACTGCTTTACCTCTGTCCATGTTTCCTCTGATTTCACCTATTGAACACAGATGAAAAAGAAAGAGAAAACTTGTTTATTGTTTGCTGCAAATATACAACACGAAAAAAGGGGAACACTTTGGTTCTAGTGTTTATCCCCCTAGTTGCCTAGTGTTACCGATTTATTTGCTTCACATTTATACATTACTTGCTAGTTCCCGCAGGAAGATATGCTAATATTGTGAGCTTGTGCAGCAGAACTTGGAGTCATGCGCACCATTTTTTTGGAAAATTTACTAAGTTCAGTCATTAATCAGATTGCTCTATACAACACCCCAGTCCCCTTGGACCCCCTCTCCCAATGAACCTGACCAAAAGCCAAATCCATGTTAGGGAGAATTTAGCGCTGAAATTGAATGAATCTTGCAACTACTGCGCCAAATCCAACACTTGAATTGCTTGTTTCAGATTATGTAGGTGCCCATGGTACGCATGTCTTTTGCACGAGCCATAACCATGAAGATACGATGTTGCTAGCAGTATGCAGGGGAAAACTTACCCGGTTCCATTGGTGTACGAGAAGCGGAGCTGTTCTGGCGATGTCGGCGGCCATGGTTCCCCTCCATCCACGGGCTCCTACCACCCCAACAAACCGACCCTGCTGGGCGTGTCGGCCATGGCCTGGGGGGCGGGAGGCCACCATGTACGAGAAGAGAACCCGCGGGATCTGATGCTGGGGGTGCGGATCCGGCACGGGGTGGCCCAAATCCGGCGTAGGGTGATGCTGTCGTTCGTCCAGAGCGCGGCGGGATTGCTGGGGTAGCGCCAGGGGAGGAGCACAGGTAGCGGTTGATAATGGAGGGGGTCGGGACAGGTCGGCTGAGGTAGGCTGGAGGGGCTAGTAGGGTGCGGTGGCTCGGGTCCCCGGCGATGCGTCGGCAGGGATTGAGGCAGGACCAAAGGAGGAAGAAGGGGACAGAGAGTGAGGGGACGGGGAGTGGGTGGTCGATTAGGGCCTCGTGGGTTTCCTCCTGACCGGTCCGATTTAATCGGACGACGCAACGATTTTCACCTGGGAAGCGCGGGGCCGCGAGATGAGAATCGGACGGCGCGCGAGCGCGTTTGCTCTGTAAGACAAACGAGCCAGCGCCCACTTTTTAGGTTTTGGGATTTTCTTAACACAAGCATAGTTTTTTTTTTGTTGCGATGACTTAACACAAGCAGAATAGGAGTCTACTTCCTTCGTCCCATGATACAAGATTATCTTGACACACTAGTGCCAAAAAAAACATCTTGCATTACGGGACCGAGTAATAATTTCCAGCCTCCGTGGCTTCCCCCGTTGAAACCGTGGTAATTTACACCTTTAACAGGGTGCAATCCGAAAGAATTCGCCTGGCATGTGGCCGTGCGCGTCCGGGCCGCTCTCAGGAGATCGGGGCCGTCCGTCCCCGAGCAGACGTGCGCGATATGCCCGCGCGTCGCCTTCGTCGCGTGCGTGCTTCCTCCTTCCGGGTTCCGGCGCCGTGTCGCGGGTGCGGTCACCGGGCGGTGCACGTAACCCCCATCCCGGGAGCGAGCCTATATATGAAGGCCACCTGGGAGGGGGCGAAGGAGCCCAACACCACCAGCAGCAACGCACCGTCCCCAGACACACCCCGAGCCCGAAAGCCAGGAAGGAGAAGGAAGTGCAAAGACTCTCCACCCACCTACTCGAAACCAAAATCCCCTCTCCGAGCCCCAGAAATCCAGCGCGGCGATTCTGATCTGCATACAGATCCCCTTGAGCTCGCTCGCTCCCTCGCTCCGGCCGGTCGTCGAGATTCGGAGGTGAGGGTTTCGCCGTGGCTAGGGCGGGACGAAACGAACGTACGGACTCTGTTTTGGGGGAGGATGGGCCGGCCGGGCGGGCGGGCGGGCGCTTGGCCGGCCCTAGCCGGGCCTAGGTGCCAAAATTGCTCGATCATCTCGCTCGATTTGGGGGCAATTCCGGTGTCGGTTTCCGCCGACTCCGTGGTGATTTTGGGCGAGCCTCCCCCAGTCGCCCGCCCCCTGCCGGAATCGCCGGAGCCTCTCCCGCGATCTGGAGGAGTTTTTCTCTTTGTGTGGGTAATCGGAGCTGTTTAATTGATCCTGTGTTGTCTGATTTTGCAGTGCCTGGAACTTTCATGGGTGTGGAGTGAGATCGAGAGCGGGGACCGTGAATTCCTACGAGGGCCGCCATTCGGCTTGCGCGTCTGCATGAACTGTTTCGTCAATCTGGGACTCAACTCCAACTCCAACCACTACGTCGCCTGCCTCCTCATCTTCCTGCTGCATTTCTCGCCGCAGCCGCTGCTCATAAATCACCCCAATTCCAATTCAAGTAGTATAAATCGTCAAGAAGGAGAATCCAATCCCAGTAGTAATCGTTAAGGAGGGGGAAAACAGAGCTGAACAAATGGCGAACAACAACAGTAAGTAACTTGTTCTTCTCGGCAGATTTTTTTCCTCTTCAACTAGGCATTGCTTTCAGACCCGTAGACTCTTTTTCAATGTGATGTTAGTGCACAAATCGAATTTCACCACCATTTGGGACCAGGTGGTCCACCTTGATTTTGTCATGCCAAACACTCGTTGCTTATGGTTGTTGGGAGGGGCGTCGTGGGCCAGACGAAAGAGGCATCAACCGTCCAGCTGCAATTGCCGTTTCCTTGGACGGTGCTAGGAAGAAGAAAAAACCAAAAATACTAGCTGTTTTTCACTTGTTATGCCAACACCTCACGCAAAGGGCACCCACCACTTCGGAAGCTTCTAGGGTTTGACCGATTGGCCCATTTGGCAGGAACAAGTCCATGTGGTTGTGGAGTCCCATGCTCTTTTTTAACGCTGAAATTTAGCTGGGAAGAGTGTGTCCACACAGGCTTCTTACAGTTAGTAAAGAGTAACGTTAGTTATCACATAGATACTGTAATCAGATTACCCAAATGGCATCACGTGGAAGTACGGTTATGCTTTATTTTACTCCTGTGTTATGATTCCGTGCATAGTGATCGATATTATTGTGATACACGTAGTTTGGAGTGTATTATTGTTCAGAATATTCTCTAACGGATCTAGCTGTTTGTGGACCAATGCCACAATTGAAAATATTTATTTATTTGCGCTATTTCTCTTGTCGGTTTCATAAAAGAACACTTTGCTCTTGTCAGCTTCATTCAACTCATGCCTTTTTTTAATTTTTGGGTCTTAGTGCAACTATTGTCATCATAAGAGAAGATGCTTGGTGATTATGTTCTGGACTGAAGTTTGACTGCCTTTTTAGTGTCCGAAGCATATCCTGCAGAGGGTTGTCTTGTCTAAAGAGGCCTACCAACTAATACCATCATAAACAACAGTCTAAAAATAAAGCATTGTTCCACATTTATTGGAGTAGCCTCAAGTGTCCAATGTCTCACTTGTAAGGACAGGCATCATGTCAAATCACAGCTAGAAAAAGTTACTAATGATCTTAGGTATAGTTTAATCTGCAGCTGCCTGTCCAATAAAACTGTTAAGTAGTTTTAAGTTTGATCTGTCATACTCGTACACATTAGAGTGTTCACCCTAGAGCTACATTCCAAGAACATATTATGTTAGGAGTTCCAGTCCACACTGCATCAAGTTGTTGGGAAAATCAGCGAAAATCTTTAATTGTCCTGTCTTACTTCGCCATCATTGTTCTGAGACAGGGAACATGCCTCACTACTAACCCTCCATGATGGAGGGGGTAGAGGAGGGTTGATGTGAGAAGAACAGACGATATCGGCACTTTCACTACTTGGTAGGCTTCTTTATGTTATTTTTGTATGAACTGGTCTTTTTTTTCATTTGGAGGTACCCCTTGCCACATAAAAGCAAATTGTCAGCCATAAGTGCCGGCGCCTCTGCTTGAAAACCATAAATCTCCACATACATGAACTCAGTAACCCCACAGCAGACAAGCATTCTCCAATCACATAATTCATCAGAAGATTAAAGCTGTTGGTTATCCCATCCAACCACCATAAGATATGTGAAAGTTTAGGTAACCCCCATATATGGATAAGTGCAGAAAACATTGCATGGTGTCTGCCTTTCCTCTGGTATATGTTCCCAAAAGTTGGTGTTTATTACTTAGTATTTCAATAACTAATTTTACTAAATGAATGAGAAATGACTTTTACCTGGACAGATGATCACTAAAATAAGAACATACCATTGAACACTTGTATTTCAAACTTTCTAGTTCAATATTCCACTTCTAATTTTAAGGCAAATCCTTCTATTTTCTTTTTCAGGTTCATACGGTGAAAATGTTAGTAGAAAATCCCACACGCCTTCTGCTATTGTTATTGGTGGTGGATTTGCAGGCATTGCTGCTGCAAATGCGCTCAGGAATGCGTCATTCGAGGTATTGCATAATGTGGTTTTTGATCTTGTTCTGATGGTTTAGCTGCAATTCATATGATGCTCTTTGATCCATACACTTCTCATCTCATCAGCTATGGTATTGTGATTTCTTTCCAGGTTGTTCTTCTGGAATCCCGTGACCGGATAGGTGGCCGAGTTCACACTGACTACTCTTTTGGGTTTCCTGTTGATCTTGGGGCATCTTGGTGAGTTCCATTATTTCCCTGGCTCCCTGCACTACCTTTGTAGTATTGTTTATACTGTTTATGACCAAAAGTTCATCTAGAAGCACAATTTTGAATCTTATTTCCGATTTTTGTGTGCACTAGGCTTCATGGTGTTTGTGAAGAAAATCCCCTGGCACCAATCATTGGAAGACTTGGGCTTCCACTGTACCGCACAAGTGGAGATGACTCTGTGCTATTTGACCATGATCTTGAGAGGTAAAACTTCATCTAGGTTTTTTATGTTCAGGGATATGATGAAACCAAATAAGGCTGCAACTAACATGCTATATTGTCTTTCAGTTATGCACTTTATGATACTAATGGCAATCAAGTTCCACAAGAGTTTGTAGAAGAGATAGGGAAAGTGTTTGAGGCTATATTGGAAGAGGTAATTACTTCTCTCATTTCCTGGTGCTCATTTATTTTTGCTGATATTTCTTCGGTTTTGGTATCCTGTAACGTTGATATGTGCACAGACTGGCAAATTAAGGGAAGAAATGAAGGAAGATATTTCTATAGCCAAGGCCATTGCAATTGTTTTGGAGAAAAATCCACACTTGAGGTTCGTACCATCAATCCCTGTGTTCTTAGGGTATCCTAAAGATATTGGTTATCTTATCTGACACCATTATCTGCATATCAGGCAAGAAGGGATTGCACATGATGTTCTCCAGTGGTATTTGTGCCGCATGGAGGGTTGGTTTGCTACTGATGCGGATGCCATCTCGCTCCAGTGTTGGGACCAGGTAGTATTCACACCCCTCCTCTTAGCACTAATAAAATAGCCATAGATCTCTGCATTATTCTTGACTATATTCTGTGTAATCGAGTGCAGGAAGTTCTTCTTCCTGGTGGCCATGGTCTCATGGTTCGTGGATATCGTCCAGTTATAAATACTTTGGCAAAAGGTCTAGATATACGCCTTGGTCACAGGTATGCATATCTCTGCTTTTCCTCTAAATGTTATGACTTATGAACATGGTTCCACCTTCTATTTGTTAGTACTGATCCAAGCTCTTCTCTTCAGGGTTGTCGAAATTGTTCGGCACTGGAATAGAGTAGAGGTTACTGTAAGTAACGGTAAAACATTTGTTGCGGATGCTGCAGTCATCACCGTTCCCTTGGGTGTTCTTAAATCAAACACCATTAAGTTTGAGCCGAGGCTCCCGGAATGGAAGGAGGAAGCGATAAGAGAACTGTCAGTTGGAGTCGAAAACAAAATAGTTCTCCACTTCAGTGAGGTTTTCTGGCCTAACGTGGAGTTCCTCGGAGTAGTTTCATCCACCACATATGGCTGCAGCTATTTCCTCAACCTTCACAAGGCAACAGGGCATGCTGTTCTTGTTTACATGCCTGCAGGCCGGCTTGCTTGTGACATCGAGAAGATGTCGGATGAGGCCGCTGCTCAATTTGCCTTTTCCCAGTTGAAGAAGATCCTCCCTAATGCAGCTGAGCCGGTAAGCATTTCGACACAGATCTCAGTATAGTGAGCATGAATACTGCTTCCAGTTCTAACTATCATGTTGCCTAAATCCGATTGCAGCTTAACTACCTGGTGTCGCACTGGGGCTCAGACGAGAACACCCTTGGCTCCTACACCTTTGACGGTGTGGGCAAGCCGCGCGACCTGTACGAGAAGCTCCGCATCCCCGTCGACAACCTATTCTTTGCGGGGGAGGCGACGAGCGTCCAGTACACGGGCACGGTGCATGGCGCCTTCTCCACGGGGGAGATGGCGGCGGAGGAGTGCCGGATGAGGGTCCTGGAGAAGTTCAGGGAGCTGGACATGCTGGAGATGTGCCACCCGATGGCCGAGCAAACGGCCACCGTCTCCGTCCCGCTGCTCATCTCCCGGCTGTAGACAGTCGCCCCCTATAAACTATCTATTGTCGCGGCGGGTTCGCCGGCCGTTCATTCCAGTGATTGCTCGAGGAAGGCAGTGTGGGAGCAATCTATCCTTGCTCTTCCTCGTGGCATGAGGCGTGTGGTCGTGTGACCCTGTGGTTTGCTGAATAAACTTACTGTCGGGTTAATAAAAGATTGTGGGCGTCTGATATGTATACTGTCAGCGTGATGTGGGGGTTTGTGTTTGGTAAGGCGCTATGAGCTACGGCCTATGTGACCATCTTTGTAGGGCAGAGTTGGTGGTGTAGTATGTGTGATGAAACACTGTAATTTACTACATTGACATTCTTAATATTGGTGATGATGGCAGATTATCCCTGAAGTTTGGGTTAGTGTTTTATAACTCAAAATCGAACCTGATTGCATCGAAACCATTTGTGATTCTAGAGGACGTAGAGAGCACCGTGAGGGCATCTCCTCGCTGTATTCAAACCAAATCGGACACACCAAATGCCAACGTACTTGTCCGGACTTGTAAGCGGACAATTTCCAGGGAACTGACATCCAATCTGGTGGACCAAATAAAAGCGGACATGACATGTTCATAATAAATAAGGATTTTTTTACGGGCAATGCTATGTAATGTTTTTACGTGTTTTACGTAAGCAGTGAGGTGGAGCATTATTATTGGATTGGTAGGAGGGAAGGGGGGTTAGCATTATCCTTTTTTACATAGGAGAAGTTAACCGATCCTAGTCTATTCTTTGCGGGACATGGACACCGTAGTCTGTTCTTCGCCGGAGATGGACACCGTCCCTGCCTCACATCCTACTCTTATTAGAACAATGCCCGTGCATTGCAACGGGATCTCTACTCCTAATAGACGAGTTGGTTGAATAGTCCCACCACTTTCGTCTGGGTTTTTCATCTGGTTTTTCTTCGCTTGGTTTCTTTGTCCCATCACCCACCACCCCCTCCCACCGGTTTTCCTCTTTTCTCGTCTGGCCGGCAATACCCAACGTATTTATGGTAATCAATCACAATTCATTCACGTATGGTAAAGCTATAAACTCAAAAATCCCAAATATGATAATTATAGTAACAAATCAATCCAGGTATGGTAAGGCCATAACTCAGGAAATTTCAAATATGGTAATTATATGGTAATAAATTTAAATTACTCCAAAGGCTATCAAACCAGGTATGGTAAGGCTATAACTCAGGAAATTTCGAATATGGTAATTATATGGTAAAAAAACACTCCGTCCCTTCTCCCTTCTCCCGCATGCACTCATATAAGGAAAATAATCAAGAGATACGGATGTCAATCCCCTCCCCCTCCCTTTCCATAGTTGCCGATCTCCTCCCCTACTCCCATCCTCCTTGATACTAGAAGAACGCCCGTGCGTTACAACGGGGTCACATTAACTTTAAGAGTTCAATATTACGACAATGGCGACCTTTTTTACCATCAAATCCTCCTCACACACACATGTTGGGGAACGTTGCAGAAAATTAAAAATTTTCCTACGGTTTCACCAAGATCCATCTATGAGTTCATCTAAGCAACGAGTCAAGGGAGTGAGTTTGCATCTACATACCACTTGTAGATCGCGTGCGGAAGCTTGCAAGGTGATGGTGATGATGGAGTCATACTCGACGTGATTCAGATCACCGATGTCCAAGTGCTGAACGGACAGCACCTCCGCGTTCAACACACGTATGGTACGGGAGACGTCTCCTCCTTCTTGATCCAGCAAGGGGGGGAAGGAGAGGTTGAGGAAGATCGCTCCAACGGCAGCACGACGGCGTGATGATGGTGGAGTGACAGTTCTCCGGCAGGGCTTCGCCAAGCACACGCGGAGGAGGAGAGGTGTTGGGGAGGGGAGGGGCTGCGCCTTCAATTGTGTGTTGCAGCCCTCCCCTCGCCCCTCTATTTATAGGGGGAAGGGGCAAGGGGGCCGGCCCCTCTAGATGGGAATCTAGAGGGGGGGCGGCGGCCAAGGGGAGGGGGGCTTGCCCCCCAAGCAAGGGGGCGCCCCCTCTAGGGTTCCCTCCCAAACCCTAGGCGCAAGGGCCCAAGGAGGGGGGGGGGGGCACCCAGCCCACTTGGGGCTGGCTCCTGCCCCACGCAGCCCATGTGGTCCCCCGGGAGGGGTGGCCCCTCCCGGTGGACCTTCGGAACCCTTCCGGTGGCCCCGGTACAATACCGGTATGCCCCCGAAACTTTCCGGTGTCCGTTTGACAACTTCCCATATATAAAACTTCACCTCCGGACCATTCCGGAACTCCTCGTGACGTCCGGGATCTCATCCGGGACTCCGAACAACATTCGGTAGTCACATACTAGTCTTCCTAATAACCCTAGCGTCACCGAACCTTAAGTGTGTAGACCCTACGGGTTCGGGAGACATGCAGACATGACCGAGACCACTCTCCGGTCAATAACCAACAGCGGGATCTGGATACCCATGTTGGCTCCCACATGCTCCTCGATGATTTCATCGGTTGAACCACGATGTCGAGGATTCGATCAAACCCTGTATACAATTCCCTTTGTCAATCGGTACGTTACTTGCCCGAGACTCGATCGTCGGTATCCCAATACCTTGTTCAGTCTCATTACCGGCAAGTCACTTTACTCGTACCGTAATGCATGATCCCGTGGCCAACACCTTGGTCACCTTGAGCTCATTATGATGATGCATTACCGAGTGGGCCCAGAGATACCTCTCCGTCATACGGAGTGACAAATCCCAGTCTCGATCCGTGTCAACCCAACAGACACTTTCGGAGATACCTGTAGTGCACCTTTATAGTCACCCAGTTACGTTGTGACGTTTGGTACACCCAAAGCACTCTTACGGTATCCGGGAGTTACACGATCTCATGGTCTAAGGAAGAGATACTTGACATTGGCAAAGCTCTAGCAAACGAACTACACGATCTTTGTGCTATGCTTAGGATTGGGTCTTGTCCATCACATCATTCTCCTAATGATGTGATCCCGTTATCAACGACATCCAATGTCCATAGCCAGGAAACCATGACTATCTGTTGATCACAATGAGCTAGTCAACTAGAGGCTCACTAGGGACATATGGTGGTCTATGTATTCACACGTGTATTACGATTTCCGGATAATACAGTTATAGCATGAATAAAAGACAATTATCATGAACAATGAAATATAATAATACTTTTATTATTGCTTCTAGGGC
This sequence comes from Triticum timopheevii, assembly GCA_963921465.1. Lineage (NCBI taxonomy): Eukaryota > Viridiplantae > Streptophyta > Magnoliopsida > Poales > Poaceae > Triticum > Triticum timopheevii. The sequence goes on along the minus strand of OY997264.1, from coordinate 574,696,060 downwards.
ATATTTCCAACAGTCTCCCACTTGCACTAGAGTCACCAATCTAGTTACATTGTGATGAATCGAACACCCATAGAGTTCTGGTGTTGATCATGTTTTGCTCGCGAGAGAGGTTTAGTCAACGGATCTGCGACATTCAGATCCGTATGTACTTTGCAAATTTCTATGTCTCCATCTTGAACATTTTCACGGATGGAGTTGAAACGACGCTTGATGTGCCTGGTCTTCTTGTGAAACCTGGGCTCCTTGGCAAGGGCAATAGCTCCAGTGTTGTCACAGAAGAGTTTGATCAGCCCCGACGCATTGGGTATGACTCCTAGGTCGGTGATGAACTCCTTCACCCAAATCGCTTCATGCGCTGCCTCCGAGGCTGCCATGTACTCCGCTTCACACGTAGATCCCGCCACGACGCTCTGCTTGCAGCTGCACCAGCTTACTGCTCCACCATTCAACATATACACGTATCCGGTTTGTGACTTAGAGTCATCCAGATCTGAGTCGAAGCTAGCGTCGACGTAACCCTTTACGACGAGCTCTTCATCTCCTCCATAAACGAGAAACATGTCCTTTGTCCTTTTCAGGTACTTCAGGATATTCTTGACCGTTGTCCAGTGTTCCTTGCCGGGATTACTTTGGTATCTTGCTACCAAACTTACGGCAAGGTTTACATCGGGTCTGGTACACAGCATGGCATACATAATAGATCCTATGGCTGAAGCATAGGGGATGACACTCATCTCTTCTTTATCTTTTGCCGTGGTCGGTGACTGAGCCGAGCTCAATCTCACACCTTGTAACATAGGCAAGAACCCCTTCTTGAACTGATCCATTTTGAACTTCTTCAAAATCTTATCAAGGTATGTGCTTTGTAAAAGACCTATGAGGCGTCTCGATCTATCTCTATAGATCTTGATGCCTAATATATAAGCAGCTTCTCCAAGGTCCTTCATTGAAAAACATTTATTCAAGTAGGCCTTAATGCTGTCCAGAAGTTCTATATTATTTCCCATCAAGAGTATGTCATCTACATATAATATGAGAAATGCTACAGAGCTCCCACTCACTTTCTTGTAAACGCAGGCTTCTCCATAAGTCTGCATTAACCCAAACGCTTTGATCATCTCATCAAAATGAATATTCCAACTCCGAGATGCTTGCACCAGTCCATAAATGGATCGCTGGAGCTTGCATACTTTGTTAGCGTTCTTAGGATCGACAAAACCTTCCGGCTGCATCATATACAGCTCTTCCTTAAGATGTCCGTTAAGGAATGCCGTTTTGACGTCCATCTGCCATATCTCATAATCATAGTATGCGGCAACTGCTAACATGATTCGGACGGACTTCAGCTTCGCTACAGGAGAGAATGTCTCGTCGTAGTCAATCCCTTGAACTTGTCGATAACCCTTAGCGACAAGCCGAGCTTTATAGATGGTAACATTACCATCCACGTCTGTCTTCTTCTTGAAAATCCATTTGTTTTCTATCGCTCGCCGATCATCGGACAAGTCTGTCAAAGTCCATACTTTGTTTCCATACATGGATTCTATCTCGGATTTCATGGCTTCAAGCCATTTGTTGGAATCCGGGCCCGCCATCGCTTCTTCATAGTTCTAAGGTTCACCGTTGTCTGACAACATGATTTCCAGGATAGGGTTGCCGTACCACTCTGGTGCGGAACGTGTCCTTGTGGACCTACGAAGTTCAGTAGCAACTTGATCCGAAGTACCTTTATCATCATCATTGTTTTCCTCTTCAGTTGGTGTGGGCATCACAGGAACATTTTCCTGCGCTGCACCACTTTCCCGTTCGAGAGGTAGTACCTCATCGAGTTCTACTTTCCTCCCACTTACTTCTTTCGAGAGAAACTCTTTTTCCAGAAAGCATCCGTTCTTGGCAACAAAGATCTTGCCCTCGGATCTTAAGTAGAAGGTATACCCGACAGTTTCCTTAGGGTATCCTATGAAGACGCATTTTTCCGACTTGGGTTCGAGCTTTTCAGGTTGAAGTTTCTTGACATAAGCATCGCATCCCCAAACTTTTAGAAACGACAGCTTAGGTTTCTTCCCAAACCATAATTCATACGGTGTCGTCTCAACGGATTTAGACGGTGCCCTATTTAAAGTGAATGTAGCTGTCTCTAGAGCGTATCCCCAAAATGATAGCGGTAAATCGGTAAGAGACATCATAGACCGCACCATATCTAATAGAGTGCGATTACGACGTTCGGACACACCGTTACGCTGAGGTGTTCCAGGCGGCGTGAGTTGTGAAACGATTCCACATTTCCTTAAGTGTGTACCAAATTCGTGACTTAAGTATTCTCCTCCACGATCTGACCATAGGAACTTTATCTTTCGGTCACGTTGATTCTCCACCTCATTCTGAAATTCCTTGAACTTTTCAAAGGTTTCAGACTTGTGTTTCATTAAGTAAACATACCCATATCTACTCAAGTCATCAGTGAGAGTGAGAACATAACGATATCCTCCGCGAGCCTCAACGCTCATTGGACCGCATACATCGGTATGTATGATTTCCAACAAGTTGGTTGCTCGCTCCATTGTTCCGGAGAACGGAGTCTTGGTCATTTTGCCCATGAGGCATGGTTCGCATGTGTCAAACGATTCATAATCAAGAGACTCTAAAAGTCCATCAGCATGGAGCTTCTTCATGCGCTTGACACCAATGTGACCAAGGCGGCAGTGCCACAAGTATGTGGGACTATCGTTATCAACTTTACATCTTTTGGCATCCACACTATGAACATGTGTAATATTACGCTCGAGATTCATCAAGAATAAACCATTGACCATCAGAGCATGACCATAAAACATATCTCTCATATAAATCGAACAACCATTATTCTCAGACTTAAATGAGTAGCCATCTCGTATTAAACGAGATCCAGATACAATGTTCATGCTCAAACTTGGCACTAAATAACAATTATTAAGGTTCAAAACTAATCCCGTAGGTAAATGTAGAGGCAGCGTGCCGACGGCGATCACATCGACTCTGGAACCATTCCCGATGCGCATCGTCACCTCGTCCTTCGCCAGTCTCCGTTTATTCCGCAGCTCCTGCTGTGAGTTACAAATATGAGCAACGGCACCGGTATCAAATACCCAGGAGTTACTACGAGTACTGGTAAGGTACACATCAATTACATGTATATCAAATATACCTTTGGTGTTGCCGGCCTTCTTATCCGCTAAGTATTTGGGACAGTTCCGCTTCCAGTGACCCTTCCCCTTGGAATAAAAGCACTCAGTCTCAGGCTTGGGTCCATTCTTTGACTTCTTCCCGGTAACTGGCTTACTGGGCGCGGCAACATCATTGCCGTCCTTCTTGAAGTTCTTCTTGCCCTTGCCCTTCTTGAACTTAGTGGTCTTATTGACCATCAACACTTGATGTTCTTTCTTGATTTCAGCCTCTGCTGACTTCAGCATCGAGAACACTTCAGGAATGGTCTTTTCCATCCCCTGCATGTTGTAGTTCATCACAAAGCTCTTGTAGCTTGGTGGGAGCGACTGGAGGATTCTGTCAATGACCGCCTCATCTGGGAGGTTAATGTTCAACTGGGTCATACGGTTGTGCAACCCAGAGATCTTTAGGATGTGCTCACTGAAAGAACTGTTTTCCCCCATCTTACAACTGTAGAACTTGTCGGAGACATCATATCTCTCGACCCGAGCATGAGCTTGAAAAACTAGTTTCAGCTCTTCGAACATCTCATATGCTCCGTGATGCTCAAAACGCTTTTGGAGCCCCGGTTCTAAGCTGTAAAGCATGCCACACTGAACGAGGGAGTAATCATCAGCGCGAGTTTGCCAAGCATTCATAATGTCTTGGTTCTCTGGGACGGGAGCGTCACCTAGCGGTCCTTCTAGGACATATTGCTTCCTGGCAGCTATGAGGATGATCCTCAGGTTCCGGACCCAGTCCGTATAGTTGCTGCCATCATCTTTCAGCTTGGTTTTCTCTAGGAACGCGTTGAAGTTCATGTTGACATGAGCGTTGGCCATTTGATCTACAAGACATATTTGCAAAGGTTTTAGACTAAGTTCATGATAATTAAGTTCTAATCAAATTATGAACTCCCTCTCAGATTAGATATCCCTCTAGTCATCTAAGTGTTACACGATCCGAGTCGACTAGCCCGTGTCCGATCATCACGTGAGACGGACTAGTCATCGTCGGTGAACATCTTCATGTTGATCGTATCTTCCATACGACTCGTGTTCGACCTTTCGGTCTCCGTGTTCCGAGGCCATGTCTGCACATGCTAGGCTCGTCAAGTTAACCCTAAGTGTTTTTGCTGTGTAAAACTGTTTTACACCCGTTGTATGTGAACTTAAGAATCCATCACACCCGATCATCACGTGGTGCTTAGAAGCGACGAACTGTAGCAACGGTGCACAGTTAGGGGAGAACACTTCTTAAAATTTTTGTAAGGGATCATCTTATTTACTACCGTCGTCCTAAGTAAACAAGATGCATAAACATAATAAACATCACATGCAATTATATAGTTGTGACATGATATGGCCAATATCATATAGCTCCATTGATCTCCATCTTCGGGGCTCCATGATCATCTTGTCACCGGCTTGACACCATGATCTCCATCATCATGATCTCCATCATCGTGTCTTCATGAAGTTGTCACGCCAACGACTACTTCTACTTCTATGGCTAACGCGTTTAGCAATAAAATAAAGTAGTTTACATGGCGTTCTTCAATGACACGCAGGTCATACAAAAATTAAAGACAACTCCTATGGCTCCTGCCGGTTGTCATACTCATCGACATGCAAGTCGTGAATCCTATTACAAGAACATGATCTCATACATCACAATTCATCATTCATTACAACTTCTGGCCATATCACATCACATGATCAATCGCTGCAAAAACAAGTTAGACGTCCTCTAATTGTTGTTGCATCTTTTACGTGGCTGCAATTGGGTTCTAGCAAGAACGTTTTCTTACCTTCGAATAACCACAACGTGATTTTGTCAACTTCTATTTACCCTTCATAAGGGCCCTTTTCATCGAATCCGCTCCAACTAAAGTGGGAGAGACAGACACCTGTCAGCCACCTTATGCAACTAGTGCATGTCAATCGGTGGAACCGGTCTCACGTAAGCGTACGTGTAAGGTTGGTCTGGGCCGCTTCATCCCACAATACCGCTGAAGCAAGAAAAGACTAGTAGAGGCAAGCAAGTTGACAAGATCCACGCCCACAACAAAATTGTGTTCTACTCGTGCAAAGAGAACTACGCATAGACCTAGCTCATGATGCCACTATTGGGGAACGTTGCAGAAAATTAAAATTTTTCCTACGGTTTCACCAAGATCCATCTATGAGTTCATCTAAGCAACGAGTCAAGGGAGTGAGTTTGCATCTACATACCACTTGTAGATCGCGTGCGGAAGCTTGCAAGGGGATGGTGATGATGGAGTCGTACTCGACGTGATTCAGATCACCGATGTCCAAGTGCTGAACGGACAGCACCTCCGCGTTCAACACACGTACGGTACGGGAGACGTCTCCTCCTTCTTGATCCAGCAAGGGGGGGAAGGAGAGGTTGAGGAAGATCGCTCCAACGGCAGCACGACAGCGTGATGATGGTGGAGTGACAGTTCTCCGGCAGGGCTTCGCCAAGCACACGCGGAGGAGGAGAGGTGTTGGGGAGGGGAGGGGCTGCGCCTTCAATTGTGTGTTGCAGCCCTCCCCTCGCCCCTCTATTTATAGGGGGAAGGGGCAAGGGGGCCGGCTCCTCTAGATGGGAATCTAGAGGGGGGCGGCGGCCAAGGGGAGGGGGGCTTGCCCCCCAAGCAAGGGGGCGCCCCCTCTAGGGTTCCCCCCCAAACCCTAGGCGCAAGGGCCCAAGGAGGGGGGGGGGCGCACCCAGCCCACTTGGGGCTGGCTCCTGCCCCACGCAGCCCATGTGGTCCCCCGGGAGGGGTGGCCCCTCCCGGTGGACCTCCGGAACCCTTCCGGTGGCCCCGGTACAATACCGGTATGCCCCCGAAACTTTCCGGTGTCCGTTTGACAACTTCCCATATATAAAACTTCACCTCCGGACCATTCCGGAACTCCTCGTGACGTCCGGGATCTCATCCGGGACTCCGAACAACATTCGGTAGTCACATACTAGTCTTCCTAATAACCCTAGCGTCACCGAACCTTAAGTGTGTAGACCCTACGGGTTCGGGAGACATGCAGACATGACCGAGACCACTCTCCGGTCAATAACCAACAGCGGGATCTGGATACCCATGTTGGCTCCCACATGCTCCTCGATGATTTCATCGGTTGAACCACGATGTCAAGGATTCGATCAAACCCTGTATACAATTCCCTTTGTCAATCGGTACGTTACTTGCCCGAGACTCGATCGTCGGTATCCCAATACCTTGTTCAGTCTCGTTACCGGCAAGTCACTTTACTCATACCGTAATGCATGATCCCGTGGCCAACACCTTGGTCACCTTGAGCTCATTATGATGATGCATTACCGAGTGGGCCCAGAGATACCTCTCCGTCATACGGAGTGACAAATCCCAGTCTCGATCCGTGTCAACCCAACAGACACTTTCGGAGATACCTGTAGTGCACCTTTATAGTCACGTAGTTACGTTGTGACGTTTCGTACACCCAAAACACTCTTACGGTATCCGGGAGTTACACGATCTCATGGTCTAAGGAAGAGATACTTGACATTGGCAAAGCTCTAGCAAACGAACTACACGATCTTTGTGCTATGCTTAGGATTGGGTCTTGTCCATCACATCATTCTCCTAATGATGTGATCCCGTTATTAACGACATCCAATGTCCATAGCCAGGAAACCATGACTATCTGTTGATCACAACGAGCTAGTCAACTAGAGGCTCACTAGGGACATATGGTGGTCTATGTATTCACACGTGTATTACGATTTCCGGATAATACAGTTATAGCATGAATAAAAGACAATTATCATGAACAATGAAATATAATAATACTTTTATTATTGCCTCTAGGGCATATTTCCAACAACACACTCTCTCCCCCTCCCTCTTCCTCACTCTTTCTCCCTCTCTCTCTCTAACACACACACATAGCCTATTCTCCCCCGCCAATAAGACTTACTGAATTGACAATAATGTGTGGACTTGTGGTGAGCTTGACTAAACTAATGGATAGTGTGATATATTCCCCAATCATTTAACAATGAAATTTCAGAAATGGAAAGATTATGTAACACCTCAAGTCATTAACTACAGTGACCTCCCCCTAACGATGCCATGTCATCAGGCTTGCTAAGCCAAACTGCCACTTGATAAAAATCAAAGCCCAATTCAAATTTAAAATAAAGTCAAATAAATTATTTCGTCAAACAGTAAAACTCAAATGTTCACCATATTCTATAAATTCCACTGATCTTTGACATGTTGAGCCCTACATTATTTGACCCAAAAATTAAATCTTGTCAAATTAATAAGAGGTCCAACAGTTATTAAAATAACCAATTAAATATAAACCTAATTTTATGTATTTCCTTTTGGCCCCAAACTTTTTGTGCCACCTAAAAATATTGTGCTCGAATTGTGTGCACAGTTTCACAATTAACAAAATCCATTTAGTTGATATAAGAATAAATAGAAAACGGTGTTAAAAAGGAGAAACAGATTAGAATACATTAAAAACCAAAAGGACGATGAAAAAGGGGATTCCCCCTACCCCCCGGGCCTTGCCACCGAACCGCCCAGTGGTCCAGTCCCCGCACGGTCGTCTTCTCCTGTTCCCCGAGCCCGTCGCTACAGAGCGGGGCTCCCGCCCGACCACCTCGCCGGCATCGAAGGGGAATGGATAAGGGTGACGCCCTGCCTCCCCTGCCCCCATGGCCTCACTCCTCCTCGATGCCCCCTCCCAGATCCACTTTTCCTCCTCGCTCACTTGATCCCGGTGATCTGGACAAAGTCAGATGCCACGACCACCATGAGCGACCCCGTCCACACGGCCACTGCCCTCCCTGCTGGCTAGGAGCTTGTCGAGGAGCTCCGAATGCCTCCGCTACTTCGTCTGCGCCAACGAGATCAAGTCCAGCACTCCCAGATCGACGTCGTTGCCGTCTTCCTCAACCTTCGGCCACCGCGACATTGTCGTTCGATCCGCGCCGCCCCGAGCTCCCCTGTCTTCCCCTAGGGTGCCATTGACACCACCGTGATCTCCTCTTACCTTTCCCCAGTTTCCCCTCTCGTTTGCTCTCGTTAGGTATTTCGCCGTGGCCGAGAACCGTCGTCCGCCATGGCCATTGCAGGGGTAGCCACCTCGGATTGACCCCGTGGCACATGTCCGCTCCTATGCGCGCCCATGCCCGAGCCTTCAGCTATTCTTCCGCGCCCACGGGGCCACTCCCTCTCTGGCTCTCCATGCCCACGCACGTGCCACACCGCGTCCGTCGCGCCCGCCGTTGCCATCACGCTCGCCACAGCCACTGCACCACTGTGCCCCGCGCGACGCACACCCTAGCCGCGCATCACACTCTCGCTGGCTGCGCTCACCCCGTCTGTTGCCGCCTATCCCTTCGCTCGCCCCGCTGTCGCGCCCCTGCCTCGCGCCGCCTCCTGTCACGGCCATCTTCTGCCGGCCGCCCCCTAAGCCACGCCGGCCGCATCTCTGCCCTCCACCGTCGGCCGCTCACCTCGCCTGCTGCATGCTTCTTCCTGCTGCTATGCGCTGCTCTACCACTGGTATGCGGTTGCGCCATGCCCTCGACACCGCCGTGGACAAACGTGGCGGAGGGATTGTCAATGGAGTACGAGGAGGAGGTGGCGGAGAAGGTGTGGAGAGGCAAGAGGTCTAGGGTGACGTCAGCTAGCTGTGGTGGAGGTGATTATGCGAGAAGGAGCCGGAGCGGAAGGAGAGGTCACAATTGGAAAGAATCGCAAAAAAATCATAACTCGGAGATCTCATTCCAAAAAATGCTAATATCGATGGAGGGGTGATTTCCTTCAATAGGTGGAAAACATAGGAAATATTGGATGTTATCAAGGAAAGGTAAAAATTTAGGAAAGTTAGGATTTTGAACTGATTTCTATTCAAACGTGGTTTTATTGTTTGGTAACATGATATCAGTACCTGCCCGTTTGTGACGTGTCTGGTTAGTTAAGAAACTATTTATTGGGAGGAAAGTTTGTGACGTGTCTGTTATTTGTTTCCTAAAACAAATTTCACTAATGAGAGAAATCGATTGATTTAGATAAGTTAGGAGTATTTGTTTCTTAAAAATTTGTTATTTGTTTCCTAAGACAAATTGAACCAATAAAAGGAATCGATTGATATGAATAATTTAAGGAAGTTAGATCCGTGATTTGTTATACGTTAGGAAAGTCCTGGTTGTAATAAAGAGTGGAGAGAAAAATAAACCGATGGACCAAGATGGGAGGGGGTGGTGGGAGGAGAGACGAAAAAAACCCAACAAAAATAAACCGTGGAGACTATTCACCAACTGCTCCATTAGGAGTAGAGAATCGGAAGTGGGTACGTCTGTGTCCCACATCCTACTTGTTAGAGCCTGCCGTTTGGTCGTCGACCTCGCCGATGGAGGTAAGGTCGACGATCAACCTGAACGGTCTGTCCAATTGGCGTTACTCATGGACTCGTAAGGCGCCCGCTGCTCATCCACCATGCCCATATTCTCCACGAGCATGACTGCGATGACATGCTCGTTTCCTTGCTTGTCGACGATCTGGCCCTCTGCGAGCCGGTTGTGTGGGTCCTGGATGTCAGAGGCCTACGTGACGAATGTCCGGACGCTTGCAAACTTCCTACCGGTTTGCTTCTAGTTTGTGGAATTTCAGATGTCCGGAATGTCCACGGATACTTGATGCAGGACATTGGAGGATAAAAAGTGTCCGGACCAGACGGTCCAAACATTTAGGCCTTGACTCCGTGTTGCTGTTTTAGAGTGATGACTCGTCATGCACCTCCCTGATTCTTTAGGCTTTCAAGTCTGGTATCTGATCACATCGTGTTTGTTAGGGTTTCAAACAGTACTACAGTATCCACTGATTTTGGCCGATCGACAGATTCTTTGGCTGATTTTCTTAATCACTGTGCGCCTACTGTCCTTTCATCCCATGTTATGTGGTTCTTGATTTTTCTTCTTGCACTCTTGTTAGTACGTAAGGCCGTGGCTTCCCCGCCCATTGTTCTGAATGCCAATCGGCAACCGACCAATATATATCAGCGTCAGTATATTACTACCGTGGTCTCGACGTAGCGCTTTCTGAATCTTGAGACACTGTTGTTCACACTGGCATCCGGTTCTGGGTTAGCTCCAGAGCCTGAAGCTAGTGTCTGATCACAGCGTGTTTTCCAGGGTTTCCGACGGTAGGTACTGATTTCGACTCATCGACGTATTCACTGGTCGCTGAATCACTGTGCGCCTACTGTCTTCTTCGTGTCATCGTTCTGTGGTTTCTGGATTTCCCATCTACTGTTGTTGAACGCAAGGCCGTGGGTTCCCTGCGCATTATTCTTGATGCCAATGGGGGCAAAATTTCGTGGTTTGACCCTTTTCTAAAACCTATTCGAGATTTGACCCTAGTTTGAAAAAAAATCAAGATCTGATCCTTTTGCTACCGCCAGAGTACATGGCGGTAGGGTCTAACAGCCTACTGCCAGGGACTTTGGCGGTAGGAAACATCGCTACCGCCAAACGGGCTGGCGGTAGCCTGCACAACCCTACCGCCAAGGTGCTTGGCCTACCGCCAAGGTGCTTGGCGGTAGGCACGGGCACGCATTGTGTTCAATACTTAGAGATTTTTGGCGGTAGGGCATGCAACCCTACCGCCAGGGTCCTTGGCGGTAGGCTGTTATCCCCTTAGATCTTGAATTTTTTTCAAACTAGGGTCAAATCTTGAATAGGTTTCGGAAAAGGGTCAAAACACGAAATTTAGCCGCCAATGGGCACCAGACTATCAGTACGCCATCAGCTTACTGTTTTCTGAATCTTGATACACTGTGATTGGCATTGACATCCACTCTGCACCTCAAAATGTCCCCGGAAATAAACAGCGAAACCTCTCCGCTCTCCGACTTCGACACATGGGCCATGTTCTAGACATTTCCAAGATTTGCGCGATCCGCTCGAAGTAAACGTTGGGCAACCAACTTGCTGATTTCACCATCCTAGCCCATACGTTGCTCGGTGATAGGCCGGGACGGTACAGTACGGAAGGCTGTCACTGGAGCACTGAGGCCTGAAATGCCAAGACGAGACAGGACACGAGGCTTGCTCGTCCTGATGCGTCTGCCCTCCTCCGAGGGGATGCCACCTTGATCGGCACACTTGTCTACCAAAGCAGAAGGGTCCATGAAAGAAACTCAAAGAGAAATGAAATCGTCGGAAAAAGAAAAAGGAAAAAAGAACACTGAGTGTCTTGTGGCTTGCCTCTGAAATTAGCCAATGTTCCTCTGAGCTCCCAATTTTTTTTGTACACTTTCGGCCAATTGCATCCAGCACTTTCAGGCGGGTTTGTATTCTGACTTCTGAGCGCTGGAAAGTAGCGTATATGCCATGGCATTTGGGCCTGTGTGCTGTATAGAAACAGTACTCGCGATTGGGAGACTAATAATTCTCTGGTCTCCTCTGGCCTCACTCTCAGTCCATATACCTCTTGTTATTAACCTCTCTTCTTCTTCCCCCCAGATTTTTTCTTCAGTTTAGTGGACCATATTGATCCGAGTGAACACTGTGTGGCTCTATAAATGCACGCCCCGAAATTACCGACCTCCCATAAGCTAGCACAATAGAACCCACATGCCCGTACATTTTTAGCCTGCTGTGTTGAGCGCTGAGGTGTGAGCTACCCATGCAACTTGCAGGTTAAGTTTTGTGAACCTGTGAGTTGCACGCTCACGCTGGTCATGGCCAAGGCCCAGGTCGTCGCCCGGATCACGGTCGAGGTGGCGCCGTCCATCATCAGGCGCCGCCGGCGCGGGCTCCCGTTGACGGTGCTGGACACGATAGCCGAGGAGGAGAAGGAGGCGGCCGCGGTCGCGGCCATGGCGCCTCACCACCGCAACAATGCGACAGCCGGTCGCTACGGCGCCGGGGACACCACTGGCTCCTCGGTGCACGCCGGTGCCGAGAAGGGGAAGCGGTGCGTCGGCGGGAGCAACGGCTCCTCGGAGCACGGGGAGGAGAGGCTCGCGCCGGCCAAAGCGCGGTGCTCAAAGATCGCCGCGTGATTGATTCCCGCTGCGTCGGTGGGGAGCTGAACTTAATTAGCCTCGGACTAGCTTGGTACGGTGTATGATGGTGGTGTTCTCCTACGTTGTGGGTTTAGGCTTAGGAATGGGTGAACTGCTTCTGTTACCGTGTGAACTTCTAATCATCTAGCGTCGAGTTATCTTTGTATTTCCTGTATGGTTCGAGGAAAGAAAGAACATCTAGCGTCCAACGGTTTATGCGTACAAGTACGACAGTATGGACATGTAACCCTCTCTGCTCATGTCTGATACAGTTTACAGTTAATACAATGGATTGCAGTTTCAGAGGGTGTTTGTTTCCAGGGACTTATTGGTTTAGGGACTTAGGAAAGACCCTATAAGTCCCATCTAAACCAAACAGGAGGGACTTGTAGGGACTTAAAGTGGGCATTTGAGACTTATGAAATAAGACTCTCAAGGAGGGACTTATAGTTGTAATATGGTCTTCTAGTCCATGTTAAGTCCCAGGAACCAAACAGGTAGTGACTTTTTAGGGACTTGGGACTTATACGTTGGGAGTAAAAAAAGTCCTAGTACTTATGAACCAAACAGGGTCTCAGTCGATGACTTCTGCCTCCTGCCTCCTGGGAGCCAGAGGTACGTGTTGTATATATTGAATTTCGCTTTTGCTAAACTGCAGTTGACTGATTTTTTCTTTCTCTCTTCTCAGTCGATTTTGCATGCGTGGGATCCTTTCGTGACGTTTGTGCATAGTTGTGACGCGTGATTATGCGAGCTGTGTTGTCAGATTGAGGAATCTTTTGTTGCAACCAAACTTTTTCTCGAAACTCGGCCTGTGAGAATCTCAGTTTTTGGGGCTTGTTCCGCTGTGCCCCCAACTTTTATTTTTCTGTACTCTTGTATTTGGACCGACCATGACTTGTTGTTGGATGCTTGGGTTTGTTGCTTTATAATCTAAAGCGGGGGAAAACCCTTTTTCAATCTCGGTTTTTTAAAAAGGAGGAAAAGAGTTGCCCGATTGATTTGCGAAGAACCGGTAGAAAATTCACAAGACGCACCCAAAAACACGGCACCACGGGCGACCTGGCAACCCACACAAGAACGCACATGCCGTCGAGGTTGTCCTCCGGTGTCATCGTCATCGCTCCTCCGCGAGCCATCGACTCCGACTCAATCATCAACAACCATCATGACGCCCTCACCGCAAACAAGGCCGAGGCGTGAGCCGGCGAATGCCAAACAGTCAACCACACGCACCGGCTTCCAAGCACCTCCTACTCTCCCGGCAAACATTGCACGAGAAAAGCATTGGGCTTGCACCGAGCCAACGCCAGAACCGACCACCCGCCTCGCGTCATTGTCACCGCAAGGAAGACCAAGTGAGGCTCGGCAACCCCTCGAACAAGCCGGATGAGACTGACTACCAAAACTCAGTTGCAAACTACATCTACCCCAAGCCGCCATCGTTGCAACACAGGAAGTCGCGCCAACCATCCACATCACCGGCCGGGTACCCGCCGACCGCGATGTCTTGCACGTCCAGCTCCAGGAAAGCTCTAAGGGGATCGATGACCTTCAAGGGGACGCCCCCAAGGGGGTAGCGACGTGAGAGAACGACGCCGTCGTCCGACTCACACCGGTGTCTTATGCTTACGCTCAAAGGCCAAGGTCTGAACGTGTTGGGCAAGGAGGGGCTCCACAATGATCCCCAAGGAGGAAAATCGACGTATGCGGACACTGTGTTGTCTAGGCTTTCGCCCGGAGCCACCTCGCCGAGCATCCCCACGCAATCGGTGATGCCGCACCACCGGTCCGCAAGCCCCCTGTCCCACATACCTCCTACATGACGACAGTGCCACCATTCTACATAATCCACCATCCTCACCGCCAGCAACCACCGGCGAGCCGGAGCCGGCCAAACCGACCAGTTCTGGTGCCCACCACCGCAGCCACGGAGACCACCAAGCTTCAAGAGAGCAGGAAGGTGGGCTGCCACCACACGCCCGCACGCCGGAAAGAATGCCTAGCTGAAGCGATCGGTGTCCGCCGACGCCACCAGAAGCGCTGCGAGAGAAGCCACGGAGGTCGCTCTCCGCTTAACCGAGGGGGCCTGAGCCTCCCCCACCACCCACCACGCCGAGCCAACACGGCCTGCCAGAACCATAACACCTAGCCGGGGAAGGGGGCGCCACCCCGCCCCATCCCACCGAGTAGCAAAGACGGGTCGAAGCCCACATGTCCCGCCACAGCCATCGCACTGCCAGAAATGTTGCTGCCGAGCAGTAGAGCCGCCCGCCCGCCCCGCTATCCACCGAATCCACGCAACCAGGAGCCGCCGGAGCGCCGCCAGGCCTGATCTACGCCGTGAGGGGCCGCCGGAGCAGCTGTCGACCTGCAACACCCGAGCCCCCTCCATCACATGCGCGCCGGCTGAAACAATCACGCCGCCGCTGGCCGCAGGGGGGCTTTGCCTGCAGGCGTGCACCAGCGACGATAAGGGGAGGGAGGGGATGGAGGAGCGGTGGCGCCGACACCGGGTTTCCGCCCGTGCCGCCTCCAGGAGCGACGCAAGGGCGAGTCTCCCCTTGTGTCTATCCTCCTACGTCTACTTCATTAAACTTTTCATTTCTATGCTAGAGTGCGCCCACTGTGTTTTTTCTCAAATACGCAAAGAATTATCTATTTTTTCGTTGATAGGTAACAGAAGATAACAATACAACGTATAGCTAGAGGAATCACATTAAGTGTGGGTAAGAGCAGAAAGAACAAAAGGAAAAACCGCAACACTAATTCCGCCTAGCCCGAACTCCAGCCATGGAAGGCAAAGATACAAGACACAAAGCACCTAGACAGTGTCATGACAAACACGAGGGACCTCCGTCGCACAGCCACGGCTCTAGCACGAACAGAATAAACATACCCCCTCCCACCACCTTAAGCGTCTAGAGAGTCGACAAGTGGGTACCAGGACATGACCGGGTCGGAGGAAGAAGCCATGGAGGAAGCGTTGACGATGTCGTACATTGCGCCCCGGATGCATACACCCTGAGAAGCCCCAACCAAGCACCGCGTCCAACATCAACCATTTTAACACCGGGGATTTCACGAGCAACCAAGACGACGCCCTGATGATCTGCAGAACTAGAATTTCTCTCACCCGATGCCTAGTGCTAGCGCAATTGATCGTGCACACACAAGAAAGAACAAAAGAAGAAACCGCCTGTGCCGCCCCAAGGAGCGACGCAGGTGCGAGTCTCCCCTTGTCTCTATCCTCCTATGACAAATTCATTTTGTAACCAAATTTTCATTTGTGCTAGAGTGTGTTCGCTGTGTTCACAAATACACAAAGAATAATGTATATTTTCCATTGATAGGTAGACAAGAACAAACATACACCTAGAGGAATCACATGAAGGATAAGAAGTGAAAAAAAAAGAGTAAAACAAAATAAAAAACCGCAACACTAACCTCGTCTAGCCCGAACTCCAGCCATGAAAAGCGACGAGACACAAAACACCTATACAGTGTCTTGACAAACACGAGGGACCTTCGTGGCTAGCACAAACCCAATCAGCGTACCCCCTCCCATAACCTTAAGCTCCTAGAGAGTCAACAAGTGGGTTCCAGGACATGATCGGGCCAGAGGAAGAAGCCATGGAGGAAGCGTCGATCATGTCGTACATTGCTCTGCAGATGTATACAACCTGAGAAGCACCAACAGAGCACCGCATCCAATATCAACCATTTCAACACCGGGGACTTCACTTGTCTCAAAATAAAATAAAAATAAAGAAGAAGCATTTGCATTCGAGCAACCACCACGACAACGACGACGGAGGCTACCTCGGATCAGTTTCCGGATTGGCAGTCGCAATCGATGATGATTTTGGCTGGTGATTAAATGGGAGATGAACAATTCAACTACCCAACAAAGGGGCTACTCAGATCCAATTCTGAAGCTAACAAGCACAATTGGATTGCGATTCAGCATTATTAATAAAGGTGGTCTACAACACAATTAATCGCAGGCAGGTTGCATGTGCTCTGGTCCAAGCATCCAGTCTGACTAGTGCACACAGCAATACATGCAGAGAAACGCACATGAGATGAACGGATCAGCCGAGGCAACTAAGCCCACGCGCCGGCATTTCGACCCGGGCAGCTGAGCTAATTAAGGGCCAAACCAACTACCAGTGCATCTTGTAATGCTAACCAACTGCTAGCTAGGCAGATCGTAGATGAAAATCAACCCTCGTGCATCCTGATGTAGCGTTGCTAGAACTGAGTGGACGAAGTTCTCCTGTGCGGGCTGCTCTGCTTGTTGCTTGCCTGCTGGGCGGTGAGTGCAGCAATCTCCGACTGAAGCTGAAGAGATGGAGAAAGGAACGGGGGATTGAGTTAACTAATTACCCATGCACAAGCAAGAAAGATAGAAAGAGAGATGGAAGAAGAAGAAGAAGGCGTACCAGTTTGCACTGTCTCTTGAGCTTGAGGTTGTCCTCGACGAGCCGGCGGACCTCCTTCTCGAGCTCCTGCGTGTAGGCCCTCTTCCTGGCCCTGGACCGCAGCGCCGACTCCCGGTTCTTCATCGCCCGGATGCTCCTGTGGCCGTCGTCGCTGCTGAGGCCCAGCTGCTGGTCCTCTCCGTCGGCACTGCCGTTGCCGATGCTGAGGGAGAGGGAGGGCAGGCGGGCGGGCGGAGGGGCGGTGCTGGAGATGGAGGGGAGGGAGCTGAAGCCGCTGAGGCTCAGCTGCGGGCTGCCGGGCTCCTCCCACGACATCCCTATCTACGCCCCGCTTCCCCCGTGTGGTGTGCGCGCTGTGCTGTGGTGTAGACGTGCAGTGGAGCTACAGGTCAAGAAGTAGATGGTGAGGAGGTACTAGGCGGGCGGGCGGGCCATCGAATCAAACGGGCTGGGTTCGCGGACTTTAAGTCGGTCACTTAGGGTCACTGACGTGTGGGGCCCTGAACCAACTGGCCCGCATGTTAGTGACACAGAGTCATCCGGCTTATAAGCATCAAAATCAGAACAGGAATCAAACACACCACGTGAGCTCGCTGCTCGCTGCTTTTGCTCCAAAGCAGACACAGGAGTGAAGCAGAGAGACGGGGCCCAGACGGAAGACGCCGACGGTCCAGCTTCCTTGCTCATCGGATTGGATTTGGATGAGATGGCATCATCCGTCACGTCCCGCCAGAAAGTAGGAGTACTCGTCTTGCGTGCCTGCAGGACCTCTGAATCAGAACGCCTTTCGCGGCACACGCACAGCCACGGGCTTCAGTGCACGTACGGCCATCGTCATCGTCTGCCACTCCACTCGTCTCGTCGCTCTCGCTCGCACATCGTAACAGTATACTCCCTCCGTGTCTGATACTGTGCTGTATAAGATTTTTCAGAGATTTCAATATGAACTATTATAGATGTATATAGACATATTTTAGAGTGTACTTCCTTCGTTTATGAGATTTTTTTTTGAAAAAACAGATTCTTCCATTTTACTCCGTATTTGAATCTCTAAAAAGTCTTATATAAGGAAAAGTCTTATATGACCCTCTTCACACGGCCGGCGGTCTGGTCACTTTTATTTTTCTTTTTCATTTTTTATTCTTTCTTTTGTTTTTCTCTGTTTCTTTATCAAAGAGAATTAAAAAATTCATCGTTATTATTCATTTCTTTCATGGTTTTCACTAGTTTGATTTTAGTTTATTCTTTATTCTTGTTTTTGTTTTTCTTTCTTTCTTTATTTATTTTTCTTTGTTTCTTTCTTGGCTTTCATCGATTTTCTCTTTTCCTTGATTTTCTCTATTTTCATCCTTTTGCATTGGTTTTCTCCAATTTTAATTTTATTTTTTGGTTTTCTTTAATTTTATTTTTTGTTTTATTGGGGTTCTTTGTCGATTTTCATCAGTTTCTTTTTTGTTCAACACATATCAACTTTATTCAGTACACATTCAACATTTTTCGTATACATAAAAAAGTAATTCATATACAAGTTCAATATTTTTAAATACATGATTAACAAATTTTGAAAACATATATTTTTTTATGTCTATTTTTTTCATACATATAGTATATTTTTGGTGTTTATCTAATAAAACTTTAATACACATTCAATATTTTTTCAAATACAAGATTAACATTTTTATAATACAAAATGATCATTTTTCAATACACGGTGAACATATTTTATGGCAAAAAACATTTTTCTAAACATAATTTGCATTTTTAACACACCAGGAACATTTTTATAGACATATTTAACATTTCATAAATACAGAATCAACTTTATTACAATATATGATTTTTTATGTCCATTTTATTTAATGTATGTTGTATATTTCTGTGTATCCTGGAACACTTTTAAATACAAGTTTAACTTTTTAAAATACATTATCTATGTTTTTCCATACATATTGTATTTTTTGTTTATATTTAGAGTATACATGATAAACATTTTTTCTGTACACATTTAAAAAAAAATTGAAATGCTTGATTAACATTTTGTTAGCACATGATCATACACATTGTATCTTTTTTGTATACACGAGAAACATTTTCGCTATACATATTTAACCTTTTTCAAATGCTTTGTTAACTTATTCAAATATTTTATGTACAGTCTTTTTTTGTAATATATGTATTTAGAATATCTGGAATAAAAAATGACAACAAGAAACATGGGAAAAAGAAAAAAAAATTGAGGCTGTGGCCTGTGCCCTCCCGCACGCTGCGCCGGCCCATAAGGGATGCATCTGACGCGAGCGCACCCTACGTCTCACTATAAGCGAGACATAGGTGCGCATCTCGTTTACGCCCATGTGTGTCAACTTTTTTTTGATAAACATCTGTTATTGTATTTATACTCATAACCATTGCTTCGGTTCTAAGATCCAACAAAATACGAAGTAACTCCTATGACAAAGAATTACAAAGTAACTCTTGGAATCACCTTCTTGGCAGTACCAATCTCTGCTACAAGAAATACTCCAAAGACTTTGGTAAAGAGGCGGCAATTGGACTGGAGCAACGCTGTTGTCACTCTTTCTCCCGCATGAACATTACCAGTGATAGTTTATGAAAGCACCTTGAGTCGCAAAGCCAAAAAGATGGGAAGTCTTGATCGATGAACGTACTTGGGCAGAGTATGTTCCTCTAGAAGTGCAGGTCGTCGGATCACAATATTTTCACAATATCATGGTGTCGATGAAAGATTCCAACTCCACAAAGAATCAAACCAACAAAAAAAGATTGACACACCAATATAAACTCATCTAATCTCATTACACCGCGAAAGAATGAGAGCAAATTTATTCTCACAAAATACGATGATCATTAGATGACAACGAAGAACGTAGAACTCTTCACGATGCGAGGTCCCTTCACCTCACAACGCCAAGATGGCAGCCGGAGCTGAGGGGACCCCAAATTCCTGGTGGCGGCGATGGTTGAGACTGCAACCCTTAACCAAACCCTCGTGCTTTGCCCATCTGTGTCAACTAGGGGAGGCTTCACTGTAGCACAGGAAGAAATGAGCCCACCCATTCCACGTGCAGTGTATTTTTTATTTTTCTACTTTGATTTTTTAGTCAGGTGTTCAACCAAAAAATGGTTGTTGTTTCAGAGCTGGATATTTAAAAAACCTATTACAATAGAAAAAAATATTTGGAAAAAAATTCAGTACATATTTTATGAAAAAGTTCATTGTATAATAACAAAAGGTTAGTATTTGTTAAAGAAAAGCTCAATGGATATAAAAAAGTTTAGTGTTTTATTAAAATAGTTCATCCTATATTGAAAAAATGTCATTTATATTAACAAATGTTCATTGTATATTAGAAAAAACTATTGAGTGTGCATTAAAAATATGTTCACAGATTTTTTTTAAAGTTCAACGTGTATTGAAAAATGTTCATGTATGTTGAAAAAACGTTCACCGTATATTGCAGAAGCACAAAATATAAACTCGATAATGCAAAAAGGAAAAATGGAAGAAAAAACTAGCAAAAAGCGAAAGATAATGTGAGTAAAAAATAAAAAGGTGAAGCAAACGGAAAACAGAAAAATCCCGAAAGAAAACCAAAAAAGCTAAACAATAAGCAACGAAAAAATGGTTCAGGAACCTTCTAGAAGTTCCCAAAACCGGCCAGAGACCTTCAAAAAGATTCCTGAAACCAGGATCCCTCAACGAAGAAAACAACATCGAAGCCGCGGGCTGGCCCAAATGGACGCGGCAGATGGCTCACTTTCGACGAAAGCTCATCTGTTTGCCGCTAACGGGTGGCCGATGGGATTTGTCGAGGTCAACCACCGACACCATAAACGCCAATGCGACAAGTCGCTATGGTGTGACACGCAAGGGCTATATATCGCTCTTTGAGAGACAGCAACTCAAGAGAGTCGTAGGATGGGCCGACCCAGTAATGTTAAACCTTTAATCGACATTTGTTAGTTTTGGGAAGGTTTCATGCGATTTTATTTATATTCGTTTCTATTTTTCTTAATAGTGTTCATTGTTTGTTTGGTTCTATTTAGTTTTCTCTTCTTTCTTCAGTTCCTTTTTTCATATACATGTCTACTCTTATTAATACATATTGTACTGTTTCTTATACACCCAGAACATTTTTTGATACACACTGAACATTTTTCAAATACATGATGAACAGTCATTTATTACATGTTAAAAACTTTTTTTCAAATGTTCATGGCACTTTTTTAAGATGCATGTTCAACTTTTTTGAATGGTGTGAAACATTTGATTAATTACACGAACATTGTTTTTACATTGTATAAGCATTTTTAAAAAATATTACAACATGTTAAAAGCATTTGTTTCCAGCTTTGTCTACGCCGCCATCCCTCCCCCTTGTCTATTCGTCGCCTAGGTACCCTTCACCCATGCAGCTGCTGTCGTGGTACTAAGACTGACAGTAGAATGGGGGGTAGGTATGGAGAGGCAAAATCCTAGCTATGGAGTAGTTGTATAGGCAAAGGATTTACGAGTTCAGGCCCTTCTCGGAGGAAGTAACAGCCCTACGTCTCGGAGCCCGGAGGCGGTCGACTGGATTATATGCGTATGAGTTACAGGGGTGCGAACCCTTCTGCCAGTGGAGGGGGTGTGGCTTATATAGAGTCTGCCAGGACCCCAGCCAACCCACATAGCGGAGGGTTAAAGTACATTAAGGCCTGGCGTTACTAGTAACGCCTTACATAAAGTGTCATCATGACCATAAAGACTACTTGACCACAAACCGTTTGGATACAGAGTGGCTCTTGAACTCCTGGTGGTCGAGTGAGTCTTCTTGGTCGAGTGTCTTCGAGTCCGTCGAGTGGAATCCTTCCAGCTCGACTGGAAGGGAGTTTCTTCTAAAGATGCCCTTAGGGAGGGTACATTGGTCAGGTTCATGACCCTACCCTAGGTACATGACTTCATCATTAGCCCCCGAATGGATCGAGGTTTGAGTGAGGAAGGAGTTGATAATCTTTCCGACCTGCTTTTTGTGCTGCGGGTGTATCTCTCTCTGGATCAATGATTTCTTAATGATGGCGTCAACTTCTCTTTCAGTCGTCTTGATCCATTCTTTATATCTGTCGAGTGAACTTTATGAACTTGGGGATTTCCGAGCGGTGGATCGCAGGAGATCTTCTTTCTGACAAGTTGCTCTGCTGTTAGCGGATTTAGTGGGATCCGAATTTCGGGAAGCGCACGAAGCAGAGAAGGCCGCGGTACTCGGATGGGATAAGGCAGAGACGCCTCGATTTTCGTGCCGCCTTTTTCTCCACGTATCGCTCGCCCGACTGTTGCGGGATTTGACAGGATTGCCCGGACCTACCAGTCAGCCACTCGAAAGCGACTCCATATAAGGCGCCGGGCGGAGGTTTTTTGAACAGTGCATCCCCATTTTCCCCTCCCCTGTCTTTAGATTCACCTGCTGCGCTCGCCACCTGCTCAGCGCCGCTACTCCATACCCGCCTCGTCGGCGACAATGGTGAAGGAGAAGACGACGACTTTGGAGCAGGCGAAGAAGGCGACGGCGAAGGCGAAGGGGAGAGCGACCAGTCAGGGTGGATCCTCGTCGCGGTCCAGCCTGCCGCAAGGTTGGATCCAGGGGGACTGGATCCGCTCGACCATCACCCAGAAGGATCTTGATGACCTGGCCAATGAAGGGCTGATCTCCCACGGGTCAGCAAGGCTTCCGGGGACGGAGTGGCAGCCGCAGCCTCAGGAGGGTGAGTGTGTGCTCTTAGCCACCCATATCGATCGCGGGTTTTCTCTGCCGCCGAATCTTTTCTTTCGGGGGTTTCTGAATTTCTTCGGGGCACAACTTCATCACTTCACACCCAACTCCATTGCCTATCTCGCTGCTTTCGTGTCTTTGTGCGGAAACTTCTTGGGTTGCCGGCCGCAACGGGGTCTCTTCAAACACATATTCACTTGTCATTCTCAGACGGTGAAAAAGGCTAGTCCGAATGAGGAGAAAACCCAAGTAATCCAGATGTGCGGGGGTCTTGGGATCCAGATGAGGAGTAAGAGTGCCTTTCCAGCCATGACCCTTCCCGAGTCAGTTAGAGGGTGGCAGTCGACCTGGTTCTACTGCCAAGACGAGTCGACGCCAGGGCAGTCGACTGGTCTTCCCCCGTTCTCCATGGACCGAGTGAACAAGTCGTCTTCTCTGAAGGTGCTTCCAGAGGAGAAGGCTCAGGTTAAAATGTTGATGGAACGTGTAGTCCAGCTCATTCGTGACGGAGTGACTGGCATGGATCTTCTGGAGGTTTTCCTTCGACGGTGCATCCAGCCACCCCAATACCGAGGCCATCCGATGTGGTTGTACTCTGGTACCGAAGACTCCACTCGGGTCCATCCAGAGGTAGTTAACGACGCCACACTGGAGAGGTGGATGACTGCCATCACAGGGAACAAAGACAATCCTCGTGGGGCTAGGAGGATCCCACCACTCGACCGTACTTACGAACCAGACAAGGTATGACCACTTATCTCCGATTGTGATCCTGTTTCATTTATTCTGTTTTACTGTAAATCGGTCGATTGACCTTCGTCTTGTTTTGTTGTCTTTCAGGCTACCACTGAGTTGTATTCGATGCCCAACGGGGCGCAGGCACAGACCGAGGAGGGGGAAGGAAGTGGAGGTGAAAGTCAAGAGGAGTGGGAATCGGATGGCGATGAGGGTGATGAAGATGCTGGCTCCGATGAAGAAGAGGAGGAGGAAGTCGCGCCTCCCTGTTCTGAAAGAAGATCCAAGCTTGCCCATGACCCTGCAGTCGAGCGCGGCAAGGGGGTCGCACCTGTTGTACAGTCGACCAAGCGTCCTTGGACGACCTCTCCGGCGCCGACTGAGAAAGCGCCGAAGCAATCTCGAGTGGCGCCGTCAAAGCCGACGAAGGCCTTGCCGAAGATGAAGATGGTGATTCCCACTATTTCTGGGTAATGACATAACTTGTGTTTTCTTGTTTCACATGGATTTATTCTTGGTCGATTCGTTAGCTGACCGACTGATTTCTGAAACTGCAGTGCTGCTACTTATGATACCTCGACCAGACCTGAAGATCAGGAAATGGAGGATGCTGTCACTTCTAGGGATGGCAATGGGTCGGGTTTGGGGCGGGTGGAGCTGGTCCAAATCCAACCCATGACCCATCTTCCTACCCTCTGCCCATCCACCAAATTATCCATGGGCAAAACTTGTGCCCATGTCCAAACCCACTGGATACCCACATACCCATGGAGCTCCATGGGCATAGAAAAGTCAGCATGAAGCCTTCCCAAAGAGCAAATTAACTCATCATCATTCACTCACAAATGACAACATAAGCTACATGCATAAGTAGGCAACAAGTAATACGATGAGTCCTTAAGTGTGACATACCAGAGGTTGATTCTCCAGCATATAGCTCATGTAACAAGTTGCATATTTCCTGCCATTTCCCATTGATTCGCTCTTTCTACTATAACTGGCATATGGCCCCACATGTCATATGGGTATCCATTGGATATCCATGGAGCACAAACTATAACCATGCCCAACCCGACTGTTCGTGGGTATCCATATCCATGGACCCATGGGCGAAAATGTGCTCCATACCCTTGCCCAACCGGGTCGGGTATCCATGGATATCCAGATCCGTGGATAAAATTGCCATCTCTAGTCACTTCCAACCCTGGTATGACCTTTGTAGTTTCGTTTCCAGTCGGTAGGATCTTCATTTTTAACTTTGAATCTTTTCTGCAGCTCCACCTAGTATCGTCATTGATCTTCTTGATGATGATGACGAGGAACCACTGAGGCAGAGGAGGAATAGGAGGGCGTCTGCTGGCAAGACAGCTCAGGTCGTATCAGCACCTGAGACGTTGGTTGTGGAGGGGGACAACATCACTCGGCCTACCGTATCCTTTGCGGTGCCACTGACGAGTGCTCGCCCTTCATCGTCGAGTGCTGACCAGCCATCACTTTTCTCCACCCACCATGTCCTAGAAGACCAAGCAAGCGCTGCTAAAGAAGCCATACGCCAGGTGGGGGTCATGATGGAGCAAGTGAAGGCGATCCTGTTGGAAATATGCCCTAGAGGCAATAATAAAAGTATTATTATATTTCCTTGTTCATGATAAATTGTCTTTTATTCATGCTATAACTGTATTATCCGGAAATCGTAATACACGTGTGAATACATAGACCACAACATGTCCCTAGTGAGCCTCTAGTTGACTAGCTCGTTGTGATCAACAGATAGTCATGGTTTCCTGGCTATGGACATTGGATGTCGTTGATAACGGGATCACATCATTAGGAGAATGATGTGATGGACAAGACCCAATCCTAAGCATAGCACAAGATCGTGTAGTTCGTTTGCTAGAGCTTTTTCAATGTCAAGTATCTCTTCCTTAGACCATGAGATCGTGTAACTCCCGGATACCGTAGGAGTGCTTTGGGTGTATCAAACGTCACAACGTAACTGGGTGACTATAAAGGTGCACTACAGGTATCTCCGAAAGTGTCTGTTGGGTTGACACGGATCGAGACTGGGATTTGTCACTCCGTATGACGGAGAGGTATCTCTGGGCCCACTCGGTAATGCATCATCATATTGAGCTCAAAGTGACCAAGTGGTTGATCACGGGATCATGCATTATGGTACGAGTAAAGCGACTTGCCGGTAACGAGACTGAACAAGGTATTGGGATACCGACGATCGAGTCTCGGGCAAGTAACGTACCGATTGACAAAGGGAATTGTATACGGGGTTTTGATCGAATCCTCGACATCGTGGTTCAACCGATGAAATCATCATGGAATATGTGGGAGCCAAGATGGGTATCCAGATCCAGCTGTTGGTTATTGATCGGAGAGTCGTCTCGGTCATGTCTGCATGTCTCCCGATCCCGTAGGGTCTACACACTTAAGGTTCGGTGACGCTAGGGTTATTAGGAAGACTTGTATGTGATTACCGAATGTTGTTCGGAGTCCCGGATGAGATCCCGGACATCACGAGGAGTTCCGGAATGGTCCGGAGGTGAAGTTTTATATATGGGAAGTTGTCATACGGACACCGAAAAGTCTCTGGGGCATATCGGTATTGTACCGGGGCCACCGGAGAGGTTCCGGGGGTCCACTGGGAGGGGCCACCCCTCCCGGAGGGCCACATGGGCCGCAAAGGGGAGGAAACCAGCCCCTGGAGGGCTGGGCGTGCCCCCCACCTTGGGCCCATGCGCCTAGG
The DNA here is from genome assembly GCA_963921465.1 of Triticum timopheevii. Lineage (NCBI taxonomy): Eukaryota > Viridiplantae > Streptophyta > Magnoliopsida > Poales > Poaceae > Triticum > Triticum timopheevii. The sequence continues at coordinate 574,670,097 of OY997264.1, read as the reverse complement.
GTTGGGGGGAAACCCTAAAGGGGGCGTCCCCCTGCTTGGGGGGCAAGTCCCCCCTCCCTGGCCGCCGCCCCCCTCTAGATCCCATATAGAGGGGTCGGCCCCCCTTGCCCCTTCCCCTATAAATAGAGGGGTGAGGGGAGGGCTGCTGGACACATCCCAAGGCACAGCCCCTCCCCTCCCCAACACCTCTCCTCCTCCGTTACGTGCTTGGCGAAGCCCTGTCGGAGTACTGCTGCACCAACACCACCACGCCGTCGTGTTGCCGTTGGAGCTATCTTCCTCAACCTCTCCTTCCTCCTTGCTGGATCAAGACGGAGGAGACGTCGTCCGTCCCGTACGTGTGTTGAACGCGGAGGTGCTGTCCGTTCAACACTTGGTCATCGGTGATCCGAATCACGGCGAGTACGACTCCATCATCACCCTTCCCTTGAACGCTTCCGCACCCGATCTACAAGTGGTATGTAGATGCAAACTCACTCCCTTGACTCGTTGCTTAGATGAACTCATAGATGGATCTTGGTGAAACCGTAGGAAAAATTTTAATTTTCTGCAATGTTCCCCAACAGTGGTATCAGAGCTAGATCTATGCGTAGTTCTCTATTGCACGAGTAGAACACAATTTTGTTGTGGGCGTGGATCTTGTCAACTTGCTTGCCACTACTAGTCTTTTCTTGCTTCAGCAATATTGTGGGATGAAGCGGCCTGGACCAACCTTACACGTACGCTTACGTGAGACCGGTTCCACCGACAGACATGCACTAGTTGCATAAGGTGGCTGGCGGGTGTCTGTCTCTCCCACTTTAGTTGGAGCGGATTCGATGAAAAGGCCCCTTATGAAGGGTAAATAGAAGTTGACAAAATCACGTTGTGGTTATTCGTAGGTAAGAAAACGTTCTTGCTAGAACCCAATTGCAGCCACGTAAAAGATGCAACAACAATTAGAGGACGTCTAACTTGTTTTTGCAGCAATTATCATGTGATGTGATATGGCCAGAAGTTGTGATGAATGATGAATGATATATTGTGATGTATGAGATCATGTTCTTGTAATAGGATTCACGACTTGCATGTCGATGAGTATGACAACCGGCAGGAGCCATAGGAGTTGTCTTTATTTTTGTATGACCTGCGTGTCATTGAAGAACGCCATGTAAATTACTTTACTTGATTGCTAAACGCATTAGCCATAGAAGTAGAAGTAGTCGTTGGCGTGACAACTTCATGAAGACACGATGATGAAGATCATGGTGTCATGCCGGTGACAATATGATCATGGAGCCCCGAAGATGGAGATCAATGGAGCTATATGATATTGGCCATATCATGTCACTACTATATAATTGCATGTGATGTTTATTATGTTTATGCATCTTGTTTACTTAGAACGACGGTAGTAAATAAGATGATCCCTTACAACAATTTCAAGAAGTGTTCTCCCATAACTGTGCACCGTTGCTACAGTTCGTCGTTTCAAAGCACCACGTGATGATCGGGTGCGATAGATCCTTACGTTCACATACAACGGGTGTAAGACAGTTTTACACATGCAAAACACTTAGGGTTAACTTGACGAGCCTAGCATGTACAGACATGGCCTCGGAACACGGAGACCGAAAGGTCGAACACGAGTCGTATGGAAGATACGATCAACATGAAGATGTTCACCGACGATGACTAGTCCGTCTCACGTGATGATCGGACACGGCCTAGTCGACTCGGATCGTGTAACACTTAGATGACTAGAGGGATGTCTAATCTGAGTGGGAGTTCATTGTAATAATTTGATTAGATGAACTTAATTATCATGAACTTAGTCTAAAACCTTTGCAAATATGTCTTGTAGATCAAATGGCCAACGCTCATGTCAACATGAACTTCAACGCGTTCCTAGAGAAAACCAAGCTGAAAGATGATGGCAGCAACTATACGGACTGGGTCCGGAACCTGAGGATCATCCTCATAGCTGCCAGGAAACAATATGTCCTAGAAGGACCGCTAGGTGACGCTCCCGTCCCAGAGAACCAAGATGTTATGAACGCTTGGCAGTCTCGTGCTGATGATTACTCCCTCGTTCAGTGCGGCATGCTTTACAGCTTAGAACCGGGGCTCCAAAAGCGTTTTGAGCATCATGGAGCATATGAGATGTTCGAAGAGCTGAAACTTGTTTTCCAAGCTCATGCCCAGGTCGAGAGATATGATGTCTCCGACAAGTTCTATAGTTGTAAGATGGAGGAAAACAGTTCTGTCAGTGAGCACATACTCAAGATGTCTGGGTTGCACAACCGCCTGACTCAGCTGAACATTAACCTCCCTGATGAGGCGGTCATTGACAGAATCCTTCAGTCGCTTCCACCAAGCTACAAGAGCTTTGTGAGGAACTACAATATGCAGGGGATGGTGAAGACCATTCCTGAAGTATTTTCAATGCTGAAGTCAGCAGAGGCTGAAATCAAGAAAGAACATCAAGTGTTGATGGTCAATAAGACCACTAAGTTCAAGAAGGGCAAGGGAAAGAAGAACTTCAAGAAGGACGGCAAGGATGTTGCTGCGCCCGGTAAGCCAGTTACCAGGAAGAAGTCAAAGAATGGACCCAAGCCTGAGACTGAGTGCTTTTATTGCAAGGGGAAGGGTCACTGGAAGCGGAACTGCCCCAAATACTTAGCGGATAAGAAGGCCGGCAACACCAAAGGTATATTTGATATACATGTAATTGATGTGTACCTTACCAGTACTCATAGTAACTCCTGGGTATTTGATACCGGTGCCGTTGCTCATATTTGTAACTCACAGTAGGAGCTGCGGAATAAACGGAGACTGGCGAAGGACGAGGTGACGATGCACGTCGGGAATGGTACCAGAGTCGATGTGATCGCCGTCGGCACGCTGCCTCTACATTTACCTACGGGATTAGTTTTGAACCTTAATAATTGTTATTTAGTGCCAAGTTTGAGCATGAACATTGTATCAGGATCTCGTTTAATACGAGATGGCTACTCATTTAAATTCGAGAATAATGGTTGTTCTATTTATATGAGAGATATGTTTTATGGTCATGCTCCGATGGTCAATGGTTTATTCTTAATGAATCTCGAGCGTAATATTACACGTATTCATAGTGTGAATGCCAAAAGATGTAAAGTTGATAACGATAGTCCCACATACTTGTGGCACTGCCGCCTTGGTCACATTGGTGTCAAGCGCATGAAGAAGCTCCATGCTGATGGACTTTTAGAGTCTCCCGATTATGAATCATTTGACACATGCGAACCATGCCTCATGGGCAAAATGACCAAGACTCCGTTCTCCGGAACAATGGAGCGAGCAACCAACTTGTTGGAAATCATACATACCGATGTGTGCGGTCCAATGAGCGTTGAGGCTCGCGGAGGATATCGTTATGTTCTCACTCTCACTGATGACTTGAGTAGATATGGGTATGTCTACTTGATGAAACACAAGTCTGAGACCTTTGAAAAGTTCAAGGAATTTCAGAATGAGGTAGAGAATCAACGTGACTGAAAGATAAAGTTTCTACGATCAGATCGTGGAGGAGAATACTTAAGTCACGAATTTGGTACACACTTAAGGAAATGTGGAATCGTTTCACAACTCACGCCACCTGGAACACCTCAGCGTAACGGTGTGTCTGAACGTCGTAATCGCACTCTATTGGATATGGTGCGGTCTATGATGTCTCTTACCGATTTACCGCTATCATTTTGGGGATACGCTCTAGAGACAGCTACATTCGCTTTAAATAGGGCACCGTCTAAATCCGTTGAGACGACACCGTATGAATTATGGTTTGGGAAGAAACCTAAGCTGTCGTTTCTAAAAGTTTGGGGATGCGATGCTTATGTCAAGAAACTTCAACCTGAAAAGCTCGAACCCAAGTCGGAAAAATGCGTCTTCATAGGATACCCTAAGGAAACTGTTGGGTATACCTTCTACTTAAGATCCGAGGGCAAGATCTTTGTTGCCAAGAACAGATGCTTTCTGGAAAAAGAGTTTCTCTCGAAAGAAGTAAGTGGGAGGAAAGTAGAACTCGATGAAGTACTACCTCTCGAACGGGAAAATAGTGCAGCTCAGGAAAATGTTCTTGTGATGCCTACACCAACTGAAGAGGAAAATAATGATGATGATCAAGGTACTTCGGATCAAGTTGCTACTGAACTTCGTAGGTCCACAAGGACACGTTCCGCACCAGAGTGGTACGGCAACCCTGTCCTGGAAATCATGTTGTTAGACAACGGTGAACCTTCTAACTATGAAGAAGCGATGGCGGGCCCAGATTCCAACAAATGGCTTGAAGCCATGAAATCCGAGATAGAATCCATGTATGAAAACAAAGTATGGACTTTGACAGACTTGCCCGATGATCGGCGAGCGATAGAAAACAAATGGATCTTTAAGAAGAAGACGAACGCGGATGGAAATGTTACCATCTATAAAGCTCGACTTGTCGCTAAGGGTTATCGACAAGTTCAAGGGATTTACTATGACGAGACATTCTCTCCCGTAGCGAAGCTGAAGTCCGTCCGAATCATGTTAGCAATTGCCGCATCCTATGATTTTGAGATATGGCAGATGGACGTCAAAACGGCATTCCTTAACGGACATCTTAAGGAAGAGCTGTCTATGATGCAGCCGGAAGGTTTTGTCGATCCTAAGAACGCTAACAAAGTATGCAAGCTCCAGCGATCCATTTATGGACTGGTGCAAGCATCTCGGAGTTGGAACATTCGCTTTGATGAGATGATCAAAGCGTTTGGGTTTATGCAGACTTATGGAGAAGCCTGCGTTTACAAGAAAGTGAGTGGGAGCTCTGTAGCATTTCTCATATTATATGTAGATGACATACTCTTGATGGGAAATGATATAGAACTTTTGGACAGCTTTAAGGCCTACTTGAATAAGTGTTTTTCAATGAAGGACCTTGGAGAAGCTGCTTATATATTAGGCATCAAGATCTATAGAGATAGATCGAGACGCCTCATAGGTCTTTCACAAAGCACATACCTTGATAAGATTTTGAAGAAGTTCAAAATGGATCAGTCCAAGAAGGGGTTCTTGCCTATGTTGCAAGGTGTGAGATTGAGCTCGGCTCAGTCCCCGACCACGACAAAAGATAAAGAAGAGATGAGTGTCATCCCCTATGCTTCAGCCATATGATCTATTATGTATGCCATGTTGTGTACCAGACCTGATGTAAACCTTGCCGTAAGTTTGGTAGCAAGGTACCAAAGTAATCCCGGGAAGGAACACTGGACAGCGGTCAAGAATATCCTGAAGTACCTGAAAAGGACAAAGGACATGTTTCTCGTTTATGGAGGTGACGAAGAGCTCGTCGTAAAGGGTTACGTCGACGCTAGCTTCGACACAGATCTGGATGAATCTAAGTCACAAACCGGATACGTGTATATGTTGAATGGTGGAGCAGTAAGCTGGTGCATCTTCAAGCAGAGCGTCGTGGCAGGATCTACATGTGAAGCGGAATACATGGCAGCCTCGGAGGCAGCACATGAAGCAATATGGGTGAAGGAGTTCATCACCGACCTAGGAGTCATACCCAACGCGTCGGGGCCGATCAAACTCTTCTGTGACAACACTGGAGCTATTGCCCTTGCCAAGGAGCCCAGGTTTCACAAGAAGACCAGGCACATCAAGCGTCGTTTCAACTCCATCCGTGAAAATGTTCAAGATGGAGACATAGATATTTGCAAAGTACATACGGATCTGAATGTCGCAGGTCCATTGACTAAACCTCTCTCGCGAGCAAAACATGATCAACACCAGAACTCTATGGGTGTTCGATTCATCACAATGTAACTAGATTATTGACTCTAGTGCAAGTGGGAGACTGTTGGAAATATGCCCTAGAGGCAATAATAAAAGTATTATTATATTTCCTTGTTCATGATAAATTGTCTTTTATTCATGCTATAACTGTATTATCCAGAAATCGTAATACACGTGTGAATACATAGACCACAACATGTCCCTAGTGAGCCTCTAGTTGACTAGCTCGTTGTGATCAACAGATAGTCATGGTTTCCTGGCTATGGACATTGGATGTCGTTGATAACGGGATCACATCATTAGGAGAATGATGTGATGGACAAGACCCAATCCTAAGCATAGCACAAGATCGTGTAGTTCGTTTGCTAGAGCTTTTCGAATGTCAAGTATCTCTTCCTTAGACCATGAGATCGTGTAACTCCCGGATACCGTAGGAGTGCTTTGGGTGTATCAAACGTCACAACGTAACTGGGTGACTATAAAGGTGCACTACAGGTATCTCCGAAAGTGTCTGTTGGGTTGACACGGATCGAGACTGGGATTTGTCACTCCGTATGACGGAGAGGTATCTCTGGGCCCACTCGGTAATGCATCATCATATTGAGCTCAAAGTGACCAAGTGGTTGATCACGGGATCATGCATTACGGTACGAGTAAAGTGACTTGCCGGTAACGAGACTGAACAAGGTATTGGGATACCGACGATCGAGTCTCGGGCAAGTAACGTACCGATTGACAAAGGGAATTGTATACGGGGTTTTGATCGAATCCTCGACATCGTGGTTCAACCGATGAAATCATCGTGGAACATGTGGGAGCCAACATGGGTATCCAGATCCCGCTGTTGGTTATTCACCGGAGAGTCGTCTCGGTCATGTCTGCATGTCTCCCAAACCCGTAGGGTCTACACACTTAAGGTTCGGTGACGCTAGGGTTATTAGGAAGACTTGTATGTGATTACCGAATGTTGTTTGGAGTCCCAGATGAGATCCCGGACATCACGAGGAGTTCCGGAATGGTTCGGAGGTGAAGTTTTATATATGGGAAGTTGTCATACGGACACCGGAAAGTCTCGGGGGCATATCGGTATTGTACCGGGGCCACCGGAGAGGTTCCGGGGGTCCACCGGGAGGGGCCACCCCTCCCGGAGGGCCACATGGGCCGAAAAGGGGAGGAAACCAGCCCCTGGAGGGCTGGGCGCGCCCCCACCTTGGGCCAATGCGCCTAGGGTTGGGGGGAAACCCTAAAGGGGGCGCCCCCCCTGCTTGGGGGGCAAGTCCCCCCTCCCTGGCCACCGCTCCCTCTAGATCCCATCTAGAGGGGTCGGCCCCCCTTGCCCCTTCCCCTATAAATAGAGGGGTGAGGGGAGGGCTGCTGGACACATCCCAAGGCGCAGCCCCTCCCCTCCCCAACACCTCTCCTCCTCCGTTACGTGCTTGGCGAAGCCCGACAAGCCCTGTCGGAGTACTGCTGCACCAACACCACCACGCCGTCGTGCTGCCGTTGGAGCTATCTTCCTCAACCTCTCCTTCCTCCTTGCTAGATCAAGACGGAGGAGACGTCGTCCGTCCCGTACATGTGTTGAACGCGGAGGTGCTGTCCGTTCAGCACTTGGTCATCGGTGATCCGAATCACGGTGAGTACGACTCCATCATCACCCTTCCCTTGAACGCTTCCGCACCCGATCTACAAGTGGTATGTAGATGCAAACTCATTCCCTTGACTCGTTGCTTAGATGAACTCATAGATGGATCTTGGTGAAACCGTAGGAAAAATTTTAATTTTCTGCAACGTTCCCCAACACCAACACCACCACGCCGTCGTGCTGCCGTTGGAGCTATCTTCCTCAACCTCTCCTTCCTCCTTGCTGGATCAAGACGGAGGAGACGTCGTCCGTCCCGTACGTGTGTTGAACGCGGAGGTGCTGCCCATTCAGCACTTGGTCATCGGTGATCCAAATCACGGCGAGTACGACTCCATCATCACCCTTCCCTTGAACGCTTCCGCACCCGATCTACAAGTGGTATGTAGATGCAAACTCACTCCCTTGACTCGTTGCTTAGATGAACTCATAGATGGATCTTGGTGAAACCGTAGAAAAAATTTTAATTTTCTGCAATGTTCCTCAACAGTGGTATCAGAGCTAGGTCTATGCGTAGTTCTCTATTGCACGAGTAGAACACAATTTTGTTGTGGGCATGGATCTTGTCAACTTGCTGGCCACTACTAGTCTTTTCTTGCTTCAGCGGTATTGTGGGATGAAGCGGCCCGGACCAACCTTACACGTACGCTTACGTGAGACCGGTTCCACCAACAGACATGCACTAGTTGCATAAGGTGGCTGGCGGGTGTCTGTCTCTCCCACTTTAGTTGAAGCGGATTCGATGAAAAGGCCCCTTATGAAGGGTAAATAGAAGTTGACAAAATCACGTTGTGGTTATTCGTAGGTAAGAAAACGTTCTTGCTAGAACCCAATTGCAGCCACGTAAAAGATGCAACAACAATTAGAGGACGTCTAACTTGTTTTTGCAGCAATTGTCATGTGATGTGATATGGCCAGAAGTTGTGATGAATGATGAATGATATATTGTGATGTATGAAATCATGTTCTTGTAATAGGATTCACGACTTGCATGTCGATGAGTATGACAACCGGCAGGAGCCATAGGAGTTGTCTTTATTTTTGTATGACCTGCGTGTCATTGAAGAACGCCATGTAAATTACTTTACTTGATTGCTAAACGCATTAGCCATAGAAGTAGAAGTAGTCGTTGGCGTGACAACTTCATGAAGACACGATGATGGAGATCATGGTGTCATGCCGGTGACAAGATGATCATGGAGCCCCGAAGATGGAGATCAATGGAGCTATATGATATTGGCCATATCATGTCACTACTATATAATTGCATGTGATGTTTATTATGTTTATGCATCTTGTTTACTTAGAACGACGGTAGTAAATAAGATGATCCCTTGCAACAATTTCAAGAAGTGTTCTCCCCTAACTGTGCACCGTTGCTACAATTCGTCGTTTTGAAGCACCACGTGATGATCGGGTGTGATAGATCCTTACGTTCACATACAACGGGTGTAAGACAGTTTTACACATGCAAAACACTTAGGGTTAACTTGACGAGCCTAGCATGTACAGACATGGCCTCGGAACACGAAGACCGAAAGGTGAAACACGAGTCGTATGGAAGATACGATCAACCTGAAGATGTTCACCGACGATGACTAGTCCGTCTCACGTGATGATCGGACACGGCCTAGTCGACTCGGATCGTGTAACACTTAGATGACTAGAGGGATGTCTAATCTGAGTGGGAGTTCATTGTAATAATTTGATTAGATGAACTTAATTAAGATGAACTTAGTCTAAAACCTTTGCAAATATGTCTTGTAGATCAAATGGCCAACGCTCATGTCAACATGAACTTCAATGCGTTCCTAGAGAAAAACAAACTGAGAAAGTGCCGAAGCAATCTCGAGTGGCGCCGTCAAAGCCGACGAAGGCCTTGCCGAAGATGAAGATGGTGATTCCCACTATTTCTGGGTAATGACATAACTTGCGTTTTCTTGTTTCACATGGCTTTATTCTTGGTCGATTCGTTAGCTGACCGACTAATTTCTGAAACTGCAGTGCTGCTACTTCTGATACCTCGACCAGACCTGAAGATCAGGAAATGGAGGATGCTGTCACTTCCAACCCTGGTATGACCTTTGTAGTTTCGTTTCCAGTCGGTAGGATCTTCATTTTTAACTTTGAATCTTTTCTGCAGCTCCACCTAGTATCGTCATTGATCTTCCTGATGATGATGACGAGGAACCACTGAGGCAGAGGAGGAATAGGAGGGCGTCTGCTGGCAAGACAGCTCAGGTCGTATCAGCACCTGAGACGTTGGTTGTGGAGGGGGACAACATCACTCGGCCTACCATATCCTTTGCGGTGCCACTGACGAGTGCTCGCCCTTCATCGTCGAGTGCTGACCAGCCTTCACTTTTCTCCACCCACCATGTCCCAGAAGACCAAGCAAGCGCTGCTAAAGAAGCCATACGCCAGGCGGGGGTCATGATGGAGCAAGTGAAGGCGATCCGAGACGCTAGTCAAGCGGCTTATGACGCCAGTTCAGCCCTTCAGAGCAATGTTCAGGTTAGTCAATCACCGCCTGTTCTGTTAGGATATGGTGCCTAAAAACTTTCCTGAAAATCTTAGTATCTGTCGTACACCCACTCGGTGTGTCGATTGAATATCTGGATTGGTGGGGGCACGCTGAGTGCACCCACTAGGTGTAGTCCCCAAGGCTATGGTGGACTGCTGGCAGTCGACCATAGTCTTTATGTCCTGAACTTTTTCTCACTCGACCTGGTTGAATGGAATTATAGAACCGGTGGGGGCACGCCGAGTGCACCCACTGGGTGTAGTCCCCGAGACCGTGGTTGACTGCTGGCAGTCGACTATAGTCTGAAGAACGCCTCTCTTTTTTTTTGAAACTGTGGCTAACTGCTGGTGGTTAGCCTTTCTGTCTTTTTTGGCCGACTTGTCGACTCTGAGTTGATAGAACCAGTGGGGGCATGCTGAGTGCACCCACTGGGTGTAGTCCCCAAGACTACAGTTGAATTTTTGATTCGGCTGTAGTCTTAGAAATACTACGATTTTTCTCTTAGTCACTCGGAAGTGACTTATTTTTGACGTTTGTCGATTGATCCTTCGCAGAAATCTTGTGAGCTTGCAGCTTGTTATACTGAATCGGAGAACAAGCATATCCAGCTTGAACTTGATCTGAAGCTTGTCCAAGAGAACTTCACGAAGGCGAAGGAGGAGGCAAAAGGTATGTTTGGTGAGAACCTTGACAACTGCCTTCGTTTCTTGCCCACTCCCGAGCCTGATCTCACTGTGATTTTGCAGACAAACTGAGGGATTCTCTGAAGAAGAAGGAGCTTGATCTGGCTGAGGCGCAGAAAGCAGCTTCGGAGAAGACCAAACTCGTGGAAGAAAAGCTGGCTTCAATCAGCAAACTTGAAGAGGAGAATTCCAATCTGAAAGCTGCTCTTGATGCGGCCAACCAGGAGGTCAGTCGACTGAAGAATGACAAGATTGCCTTGAGTGACAAGGCTAGCGAACTGGTGGGAAAGAAGAATGATCCGGAGGCTTATCTGGGAGGACTCGCCAAGAAGCTATTCCTCATGCTTGAAGGTGACTCTTTGTATCCGATTGGCTTTTAATTATAGTCTTACTACCAAACTGTTGCCTTAACTTTGGGTTGTGTCTACAGAATTCTGCCAGAACTTTGAGGAAGAGACTGGTCGACTGGAGACGAGCCTAGATCCTATCAACTCCCCTATGAAAGATGAAGCTGCCATGAATGTGCTCCGACTCGAGTCTCGTGTTGCTGCTGTGGTTGACTATCTTGCAAGACTGAAGGTTGCAACGTCGCGCATCGACACGGCACTCTGGCCAGGAGAAACACTTCAGAATGACCTTGAGTCTCTGATGACTCGACTGAACGAAGTTCCGAGTCGAGTGCAAGAATGGAAGAAGTCTGCTGCCAGGTGTGGTGCTGATGTTGCTCTGTCTCTGGTCCATGTTCACTGCAAGGACGCACGAGAGGACAAGTTGGCGGCTCTCAAAGTGGCCAATACTAAGAAGCGTGACTTCCGATCCTTCATGGAGACCTTCATCGCTGCTGCCACTCGGATCGCAGATGGAATCGACCTGGATGAGTTCGTTGCACCTTCCAGCCCTCCGCAGGAGGGGTAAAAAACTTCTATGCTTGATGCCTTAAATTTTCCTCGGTATGACGAGTGGTTCTTGTAACCGATAAACTTTAACAGGCTTGGTGCCTGAGCACTTCTGGTTCCATAGGACGTTATCTGAACTTGGATTCGCCGTTTGAATATGTTTGCATTTGCCTTCGAACAAACATTATTCCTCGCTCAGTATAAATGCAAATGTTTGTGATGTTCCTTTACAGGTAGGGATGAGGTACAAGTTGCAATCGACCTGTACCTCGTCATACTTAGGCTGGTACTGGACCGCAGCTAAGCCCCCGAGTGGAAAGCGTGCTCTCCACTCGGTAGGATTTTCAAAAACTTAGGCGAGCACTGGGCTGCAGCTAAGCCTCCGAGTGAGAGGTCTGCTCTCCATTCGGTAGGATTTTCAAAAACTTAGGCGAGCACTGGGCTGCAGCTAAGCCCCCGAGTGAGAGGTCTGTTCTCCACTCGGTAGGATTTTCAAAAACTTAGGCGAGCACTGGGCTGCAGCTAAGCCCCAGAGTGAGAGGTCTGCTCTCCACTCGGTAGGATTTTCAAAAACTTAGGCGAGCACTGGGCTGCAGCTAAGCCACCGAGTGGGAGGTCTGCTCTCCACTCGGTAGGATTTTCAAAAACTTAGGCGAGCACTAGGCTGCAGCTAAGCCCCCCGAGTGAGAGGTCTGCTCTCCACTCGGTAGGATTTTTGTGGCGTACCTTTGAAGGAGAAGGTATCAGTCGACCTGCACCTCGTCATCCTTGCGGGTCGCATGTTGTATTTGTGGCGTAGCTCGAAAGGAAAGGGTAGCAGTCGACCTGCGCCTCGTCCTCCTTGCGGGTCGCACGTTGTATTTGTGGCGTAGCTCGAAAGGAGAGGGTAGTAGTCGACCTGCGCCTCGTCCTACTTGTGGAGCGCATGTTGTGTTTGTACTTAGGCGAGCGCTATGCTGTAGCTAAGCCTCCGAGTGGGAGGCTGGCTCACCACTCGGCAGGATTTTGTATAAACTTAGGCGAGTACTTAGACTGCAGCTAAGCCTCCGAGTGGGAGGCTGGCTCACCACTCGGCAGGATTTTGTTAAACTTAGGCGAGTACTTGGACTGCAGCTAAGCCTCCGAGTGGGAGGCTGGCTCACCACTCGGTAGGATTTTGTTAAACTTAGGCGAAACGGATTCGCAGCTAAGCCCCCGAGTGGGAGTCTGGCTCACCACTGGGCAAGGATTTTTTTACGAACTTAGGCGAAATGGATTTGCAGGTAAGCCACCCACTGGGGGACCTTTATGTGAACAAAAGTGACAATAATCATTGGGAAAATTATAACACTATTGTCTTTAAAAAATGAACTACATAAGTACTTCTATTACATCTCATCCGAGTGCATACTTAAGTATAAAAGGGGCGGAGCAGCTCCGCGTTCCAAGCTCGGGGCTCGTCAATCTGGTGCTCGACATTGTAAAGGCGGTATGCTCCATTGTGGAGAACCTTGGTGACGATGAAGGGACCTTCCCAAGTAGGAGCAAGCTTGTGTGGCTTCTGCTGATCCACTTGGAGAACCAAATCTCCTTCTTGGAAGGCTCGACTCTTCACGTTTTTTGCATGAAAGCGACGCAAGTCCTGTTGATAAATGGTCGATCGGATCAAGGCCATCTCTCTTTCTTCTTCTAGAAGGTCGACTGCGTCCTGCCGGGCTTGCTCTGCTTCTGCTTCAGTGTAGAGTTCGATTCGGGGTGCGTTGTGAAGCAGGTCACTCGGCAAGACTGCTTCAACTCCGTAGACCAAGAAGAACGGAGTTCTCCCAGTCGACCGATTAGGTGTGGTCCTTAATCCCCAAAGTACTGACGGAATTTTGTCGACCCATGCACCAGCTGTGTGCTTGAGATCGCGCATCAATCGGGGTTTCAGCCCTTTGAGAATTAAGCAATTCGCTTGTTCTGCCTGTCCATTCGACTGGGGGTGAGCGACTGAAGCATAGTCGACTCGTGTGCCCTGAGATGCGCAGAAGGCTCTGAATTCCTCGGAATCGAAGTTTGACCCATTGTCAGTGATGATGCTGTGTGGAACCCCATATCTGAATATCAACTCTCTGATGAAGCTGAAGCAGTGCCGGCATTAATATTCTTGATGGGTTTAGCCTCAATCCACTTGGTGAACTTGTCGACTGCTACCAGCACATGGGTGAAGCCACTTCTGCCTGTTCTCAGTGGTCCAACCATATCCAATCCCCATACAGCGAAAGGCCAGACGAGTGGAATGGTCTTCAAGGCCGAGGCGGGCTTGTGTGACATATTGGAGTAAAATTGACACCCTTCACACTTGTCGACTATTTCCTTTGCCATTTCATTCGCTCTTGGTCAGTAAAATCCCGCTCGGTATGCTTTAGCCACGATGGTCCAAGAGGACACATGATGGCCATAGGTCCCCGAGTGGATATCATCAAGGATTATCCGACCTTCTTCTGGTGTTATACACTTCTGACCAACTCCAGTCGCGCTTTCTCTGTACAATTGTCCCTTTATCATGGTAAAGGCCTTAGATCGGCGGTCGATCTATCGAGCCTCTTCTTCATCCTCTGGGAGTTCTTTCCTTAAGATATACGCGATGAACGGCACTGTCCAATTGGGAGTGATCACCAACGCTTCCATGATCAGGTCGACCACTGCTGGAACTTCAACTTCAGTTGGATCAATGATACTTTGAGGCTGCGGAGCTTCTTCGGTAAAAGGATCTTCTTGAACTGATGGAGTATGGATATGCTCCAAGAATACATCACTGGGAATGGCTTCTCTCTTGGAACCTATCTTCGCCAAATCATCAGCCGCTTGATTCTTTAGTCGGGGTATATGATGGAGCTCTAACCCCTCAAATTTCTTTTCAAGCTTTCTCACTGCATTGCAGTATCCAGTCATGGCTGGGCTTCTAACGTCCCACTCCTTCATCACCTGATTGACCACTAAATCTGAGTCGCCATAAACCATAAGGCGACGGACGCTGAGTGAAATGGCCATGCGCAACCCATACAAAAGTGCTTCGTATTCTGCTTCATTGTTGGAGGAATCAAAGTGGATCTGGAGCACATATCTGAGTTTATCTCCTCGGGGGGAAACCAATACTACCCCAGCACCGGAACCATTTAACATTTTAGAACCATCAAAGAACATGCTCCAGTGCTCCGAGTGAACTTGAGTCAGCTGTTGTTGTTCAATCCACTCGGCAAGGAAATCTGCTACTGCTTGGGACCTAATGGCTTTCTTTGCCTCAAACTCGATATCAAGGGGAAGGAGTTCAATCGTCCATTTCGCCACTCGACCGGTTGCATCTCTGTTGTGCAAAATCTCTGACAGCGGGGCGTTGCTGACGATTGTAATGGAATGATCAGAGAAATAATGAGCAACCTTCTTCGTGGTCATGTAGATCCCATACACGAGCTTCTGATAATGAGGGTATCTTTGCTTCGATGGGGTCAATACTTCAGAAAGATAATATACTGGGCGCTGAACTTTGAAGGCTTTCCCTTCTTCTTCCCGCTCGACCGTAAGTACTGTACTGACCACTTGTCCTGTGGCTGCAATGTAAAGCAACAGAGGCTCTTTGCTGATTGGAGCGGCAAGCACCGGCTGGGTGGAGAGCAAAGCTTTTAGCTCGGCAAACGCTGCATCAGCTTCTGGAGTCCACTCGAACTTGTCTGACTTCTTCATCAGTCGGTAAAGACGCAGTGCCTTTTCACCGAGGCGGGAGATGAATTGACTTAACGCGGCCAAGCATCCAGTAAGCTTTCGGACATCGTGCACACGCACAGGGCGTTTCATTCGGAGTATAGTGCCAACTTTTTCTGGGTTGGCGTCGATTCCTCGTTTGGAAACGAGAAAACCGAGCAACTTTCCGCCAGGAACTCCGAATGTGCACTTTGATGGATTGAGCTTGATATCATACCTCCTGAGATTGGAAAATGTTTCAGCGAGGTCAGTCAACAGGTCGGAACCCTTCCGTGATTTGACCACAATATCATCCATGTATGCTTCCACGTTCCGACTGATTTGAGTGAGTAAACACTTCTGAATCATCCTCATGAACGTGGCTCCGGCATTCTTGAGGCCGAATGGCATGGTGACATAGCAGAAGCATCCGAATGGAGTGATGAAAGTTGTTTTGATCTCGTCGGGTCCATACAGACGGATCTAATGGTACCCGGAATAGGCGTCTAACAAAGACAATCTCTCACATCCCGCTGTCGAGTCGACAATTTGGTCGATGCGAGGGAGAGGAAAATGATCTTTCGGGCAGGCCCGATTGATATGTTTAAAATCAATGCACATGTGAAGTGACTTGTCCTTCTTGGGGACCATGACAACATTGGCGAGCTACTCGGAGTGGTAAACCTCTCGGATAAACTCTGCTGCCAGGAGCCGAGCCACCTCCTCGCCAATGGCCTTCCTCTTCTAGACGGCGGACCGTCGAAGATGTTCTTTGACAGGTTTTGCTTTTGGGTCAACTCGTAAACGATGCTCAGCCAGCCCCCTGGGAACACCCGGCATGTCAGCAGGCTTCCATGCGAAGATGTCCCAGTTCTCACAGAGGAACTAGATGAGCGCTTCTTCCTATTTAGAGTCGAGTGACGTGGAGATATGAGTTGGAACAACACTGGGGTCGGTCGGGTGGATGTGAACGGGTTTCGTCTCACCAGACGACTGGAACGCTGACTCTATGGCGGGCTTCTTGGCCCGCAATAAATCACTCGGATCTGCATTTTTCTGATACTCTTGCAGCTCCACCACTGTTATCTGAGCATCGGCAATCTTTGAGCCCTTTTGAAAGCACTCTTCTGCCTTTTTCCGATTACCAGTGATGGTGATCACACCCTTGGGGCCAGGCATCTTCAGTTTGAGGTATACGTAGCATGGTCGAGCCATGAACCGTGCATAAGCTGGCCTGCCCAAAATAGCGTGATAAGCACTCTGGAAATCCACGACTTCAAATGTTAGCTTTTCTTTGCGAAAATGCTTCGAATCGCCGAAAACCACATCAAGAGCTATTTGGCCGAGTGAATCAGTCTTCTTTCCAGGAATGACTCCATGGAAACTCATGTTGCTGGAACTGAGTCTGGACATCGGGATGCCCAATCCCTTCAGTGTCTCCGCATACAATATAAACAGTCCACTGCCACCATCCATCAGAACCTTAGTCAGTCGAGTGCCTTCGACGACTGGGTGATCAGACTCGTCGGATGATCAGACTGGTCGAATGTAATGGTGGTCTGAGACCATTTCAGATAGCTGGGTGTCACCGAAGCAACCATATTCACCTCACGATTGATAACTTTCAATCGACTTTTGCTCTCCACATCAGCAAAAATCATCAGGGTGGAATTGACATGGGGGTATCCTTCATTGTTGTCCTCTTTGTCCTCAGCCTAGTCCGACTCCTTTTCCTTATCCTTGGGCTATTTCCCTTGAAACTGCTGGATTAAGAGCCGACACTGGCGAGTGGTATACTTCGGGTAAATGAAGTTACCCTCTTCGTCTTTCTTCGTGTGGATGTGGCATGGAAAATCCATAACGTCATTTCCTTCCTTGTCCTTCACCTTCTTGGGGTTCCAGGATCCTTTGGGATTCCCTTTAAACTTGCCCTAAGTCACGGCCAAGGCCTCTCCAGGAGCAGCTGGCTCGGCTTTCCGCTTCTGCTTCCGACTGGAGTTTCCTTTTTCCGACTGGCTTGGCTTGTACTTGCCACTCCAGAGTCGATCCTCTTCTTCACCATTGGCGTATTTGGTGGCAATCTCCATCATTCGACTCAGGGTCATGTCTCCGGTACGGCCAAACTTCAAACTTAACTCTCTGTTCCTAACACCTTCCTTGAAGGCGCAGACTGCTTGATGATCAGATACGTTCTCCACCGTATGATGCAATGTGATCCACCTCTGGATGTAATCTCTTAGGGTCTCATTCGACTTTTGCACGCAGACTTGCAGCTCTGTCAGTCCTGCTGGCCGCTTGCAAGTTCCCTCAAATGTCCTGACGAACACTCGGGCAAGATCTTCCAAAGTGTAAATGCTGCTAGGAGCCAATTGATTCAACCAAGCTCTGGCCGAGCCTTCCAACATAAGCGGTAGGTGTTTCATAGCCACCTCATCGTTGCCACCGCCAATCTGTACAGCCACTCGGTAATCCTCAAGCCAAGTATCGGGCTTGGACTCACCAGTGAACTTACTCACCCCAGTCGCCAACCTGAAGTTGGGAGGGATCACTGCGGCCTTGATGGCTCTGCTAAAACACTCTGGCCCTGAAACATGAACTCGGCTGCTGGTGGGCACATCTCTGTCGTGGCCTCCTCGGTGAGCTCTGTTCCGGTCGACCAAACCTTGTACGATAATGGATCTCGCGTCAAAGCCTGGTTCCCTGGGGTCGACCGGAGCTCTCCGTCCAACGCTGAGCTGGCGTCTGTCATCTTGTTGTCGAGGGGCGTAAGACCCACCCCTTGGGGGAGCAGTGGGCACTCGATGCCGATCATCGCGATCGAATCGGTCATCATATTGATCACGTCAACCCCCATGTCCCTCACGCCGCGGAGGCGATCTTGGGCTGTGAGCCGACTGGACTGTATTCGCAGCGACGGATCGACTGTGAATCCTATTGCGTGACTGTGATACAGCTGAATTCTGATCTCCTGCTTCCCGGAGCAAATCTCTGATCTGCATCAAGCCTCTGCCAGCCTCTGACTGAGAGGGCTGGATTGACTCCGCTATTCGGGTTTTCATTGCAAAATGATGGGTCTCCTTCCAGAACTTTCCAATTACGAGTACGAGAATTGAAAGACATGAAAATTCTCAATTCTCTACGGCGTCTAGTAGATAGAAACAAGAAAATCAGAAGAATCTTTCTCTCTATTCACTATCATTCCGCGTCTTCGACTTCTATTAGTTTCTTTTCTTCTTTAATGCAATAGCTATAGTTTGATATAAGAATCCATTTCTCAAAGTAATGGAAACCATTCTCTTATAGGAAATGGTTCGAAAATCGCTATTCCATGCAGCTGCTAGATTCTGAATTGGAGTTCGATATACCTGGGTCGGCGGCGGAAAGAGTTGACGTCCACTGGAGTCTGGTACTCGTTGCCGCGCGCGCTCGTCGAGTGCTCGCTGGAGGTTCTCCAGTCGAGTGCGCTCAACCAAGTTGGCCAAACGCGCATCCTCCAAGGCACGAGCCTCGGGGGTTTCTCCTATGATGGGAGTATGCACAGCATCCATATTCCGGCGGCGAAGATCTTCTCTTTGCAGAGAAGTGAGTGGCTCGGGTTGATACTCCTCGTGGACCTGAGCGGGGTCGCCTCCGCCGTCCGCTCCGTCGGTGCGAGGGAAGCCGAGAGGACTACGAGGCCCATTGACCATCAGGACCTCCACCGCTGGATCATTGCTGTCGCACTCGGATGCAGTCTCTACGGAGCCAGTCGACAGATCGAACAGGCCGTAGAGAGATTCGTCGGGCTCGATCGCCGCGACTTGGGTGGTGGCCGATTGGCGAGCCACTGCATGTCTCACCCACCGCTGAAGCCTCGACTGACTAGAGCGCTTGCGCTGGCGGGAGACAGGGAGGGAGGACGACACAAGAGTCGACCGATAAGGAGCCGACGGTTGCCGCAGCAGGACGCCGCGGACACATGCGCGAAAAGTGCATCGCCCCGCGGACGGGAAGCGCGCCGATGTCGAGTGGGGCCTCCTGGAGCCAAGCGGAGTCGTCGGCGATGAACGTGAGCGCGCCGAGACGGATCTCGCGGCCCTCGACCAGAACTCCGCCAGAAACCATGGTGAAGGCGATCAGAACAATTGCAACTTCTCCAATAAGTCGCTAAGACACCTGCCCCACGGTGGGCGCCAACTGTCATGGTACTAAGACTGACAGTAGAATGGGGGGTAGGTATGGAGAGGCAAGATCCTAGCTATGGAGTAGTTGTATACGCAAAGGATTTACGAGTTCAGGCCCTTCTCGGAGGAAGTAACAGCCCTACATCTCGGAGCCCGGAGGCGGTCGACTGGATTATATGCGTATGAGTTACAGGGGTGCGAACCCTTCTGCCAGTGGAGGGGGTGGCTTATCTAGAGTCTGCCAGGACCCCAGCCAGCCCACGTAGCGGAGGGTTAAAGTACATTAAGGCCTGGCGTTACTGGTAACGCCTTACATAAAGTGTCATCATGACCATAAAGACTACTTAATCACAGACTGTTTGGATACAGAGTGGCTCTTGAACTCCTGGTGGTCGAGTGAGTCTTCTTGGTTGAGTGTCTTCGAGTCCGTCGAGTGGAATCCTTCCAGGTCGCCTGGAAGGGAGTTTCTTCTAAAGATGCCCTTGGGGAGGGTACCTTGGTCAGGTTCATGACCCTACCCTAGATACATGACTTCATCAGCTGCCGTCCACGGTGGACACGACGCACGACAAGTGATTTTCCAAATGTCATAGCCAATCTGTTGATTTTTTCCTTGCTTTGAAGAAAAAACGATGGATTCAGACGACAAGTACTTCTACAAAAACTTCATGGATTCGTTCTCGTCAAATGAGGAGGATAAAATGACGATGATGCGGGAGGTCCTTACAGACATGGAGCGCAGAGGAGCATGTCCTGAATTTCAATGGATCAATCAAGGGACATCGAATGTTGAATTGAAAGAAGGCACGAGAGCAATTGACGCTGATGGACGACTACTTTGCCCCCGATGCCCTATTAACAGACAATTTTTTGCTAGTGCTTCCGGATGCAGATTTTTTTTATCGCCTCTATAATGGTTTCCAGATGCTTTCCTATGGCATGCTGACAAATTTGTGAGAGGAGTACCTCCGGATGCCTGAAAGCACATATGGAGTTGCCACGGTTTGGTTTGCTACTCTGGTGGTCAAGGTGTTTGGACAACTGTACTTGAGAGAAGCAACTGTCGCAGACACCAATAGTCTCGTGGCACTCTCAGAAGCAAGAGGGTCGCTAGGTACGCTCAGATCACTTGATTGCATGTGCTGAAGATGGAAGAACTACCGATATGCTCTACAAGTGCAAGGGTAATGTTAAGAAGCCCATCATTTTTGAAGCAGTTCCATCACACGACCTATGGATTTCGCGCGCTTTCTTTGGCATATGGCCGGGTCTCACAATGACATCAAATGTTTTAGCACTCTTCATTGTTTGCTAGACTGGCTGAAGGACAAGCTCCTCCGTGCAACTATACCATCACTGGTCATGTCTACAAAGAAGGACTACTATCTGGTTGATGGTATGTGTCCACCGTTGGCGACCTTTGTCAAGACCATCTCTTAGCCAGTTGATCAGAAAAAAAAATCTCACTTTACAAAAGACAAGAAGGAGCTAAAAAGGATGTGGTTAGGCCATTTGAAGTGTTCCAAAAATGTTTTGCACTTGTTTGAGGACTTCTGGAAAATATATGGGATCCAGAGACCCAGTGAAGGTGATGTCAATTTGTGTGATCATGCACAACATGATTGTAGAGGATGGGGGTGAAGGAGCCATCGGAGGTCTAGAATTTGAGAACATGAGTTATCCTATGCAACTTCCAACATAGAGTTCAGTCATGTTTGATTATCCAAATGCATCAACATATTCGGCATCAAGGAACTCATGAGCAGTTCAAGAATGATCTAATTGAACATATGTGGACGCCTAAAGGCGACAACTAGAAAAATTAAATTCAAGTTTGACTATTTTATTTTGTGAACTTAATGTGTTGGATTTCTAATATTTAGTTTTGAACTAGTGTTGCATTTGAATATTTAAATTATGCTCATCTATAGTTATTTTGAGTCTTGCTAACTTTTGTAAAACCGAGAACAGGTGCGGACAAGGGCGGACGATTGGTGGACAAGGTTGGATAGCCGGCTCCGGCGTCCATGTCCGCGGACGGATATTGAGTCCCGTTTGGGAGACGCCATTAGAAATGCCCTTACCGCACCATATTAAGTGTTGTCGAGTCAGAGCATGCATATTGATGGATTATGTATCGAATGGCGGAACTCATGAGCAGTTCAAGAGTTCAACGACGACGACTGTAACTCCAGGGTGCTGGTCCTTAGAGGCACGTGCACGAAAACTTCCGAATTTCATCGACAAGATCAAGCCAGCTCAGGTAGTGAAACGGTGAGAAAGACGCGTCGGCGCCACTTTCTAGCAACGGTAGTGGTCATTGGATGGTATAAAGATCTCGTTGTAATTTTTATTACGTTTGACATGCTTTGTGTTTATTGTAATAGATCTGTATTTTTCTCGAAGAAAAAGGTGATGCCGCCATGGTCGACCCTGCAAGATCCAGAGAGGACGCCGATAATGAGTTCTCTACTTCGATGATGCCGGCCGTTGGAAATACCATCTTTACTCATGGGCGCTTGCACTCGCGCTGGGTGACTCGTGACGCCCCCGACGTGGAGGTGTCGCACGGGGCTTTTGCCGCTGGGGACGACTTGGAGAGCCAAGGATGGTCGACTGGATCCCATCACTTGCCATTTCAAGGAGACCGCCCGGTGAATGGAGAATAATAAACTTTGTTACTATTAATCACCTGCCGACTTGCGTGTGAGGTGGCGCAAGATCTTGTTTCGGTGCAGGATGGGTGGAGAAAAGTTAGTGGCTAATCATGGGAAAGCTAGGCACGCTGCCATGGATAGCGATCCGCGCGCATGGCCTCCGGCCGTCTCGTCTCTGGTCCTGCGCCAGCGCCACCAACCGCGCGCACTGCACCGAGCCACTGATGGAAGTAGAAGAAGACACCGGAGAGTAACATGCATGCATGCGTCTTTCCCGCTGGTGCCGGGCCGTGGCTTCACGCCTCGCTGGCTGCATGCATGCATGCAAGCGTTTTTTATTGAGAAAGAGCATGCATGCAAGCTTTGTGCCTGCACTGCACGCATGCATGGTAGTAGGTGTCGTGTCAGGCATCTCCATAGCCAGATCTGTCCATTCCTTCTGGCCGCTAGATACATACACTCGCAGCCGGCACGGCACGCAGCAGGGCAGCAGGTTCACATCACATGTGTGAGCTCTCCCGTCCGTGAGGGACAGATGTGTAGGCGTCGGAAAGCGCGCGAATACAATGCGAATTTTAGCATGGAAGTGAGAGCTGAGGGAAGTGTTCTCCCTCCCTCCCGCCTTCTCTCGGGACTGAAGGCTAGCGTGATTGTTCGTACGTGGCGCGGCCCGTGCACGCATGCGAGAAAACGACACGACGAAACCGCCTTCAAGTTGGGACGAGCCCCATGTGCGAAGTGTAGTTCGGTGTCTCGCGCGAAACATCTATACCCTTTGCCCTTTGTAGCTTAGCCAGTGGTGGTGGTGGTATGCTACGTACGTATGACGGTATGAGCCAGGTGGACACGCACTGGGCTGGGACAAAAAGGGCAGGCTAGGTTATTCTTCATGCTCCCTAGATAGGATTTGTGTAAGTTCGCGAGACGTTTTCCTACCCTAGCCGCCGCCGCCACCAGGCGACTAGGGCGAGGCATTTTTTCCTCCGATCTCCACTGGCCGGTGCGCTGGCCCCCTCTCCCTTCGACTGCTGCTCCGGCGGCAGGAGGGAGGGGGGACCCCGTTCCTCCGCTCTGTAGCTAGGTTTTGGGTTTGTAAGTCGTGGTGCGTTGTTAGGGTGGTGGGAGCGGCGCCCGAACGAATAAATCTACCTCAATCCCACTCCCACACCGGCGGTGTCCTTCATGGCGGCGTCTCGGAGTTGATGGCATCGTGTCTCTGTCGATCCCTCAGATCGACAGCGTTAGGGTTCATGGATGGTGTTGACGAGGCGGCGGTGGCAACTCCATCAGGTGTGTCTCTCCTTCTGCTCTGTCCCCGTTGCTGTGGCATTGTCTCCGACGTCATGGTGGAGCAGGGAGGTTTTGTCGTTCAGGAGTACGCGCAGGCGGTTGTCTACGCAAGTGACATCTGGAAGATGGAATATCTTGTGTTGGGTCTGTGGTCAAAGGCGGGCAGTTCTGGTTTCCTTCTCCGACGTCGTCGTCATGCAAGGGTGTCAGTTCTGAAGTTCGATGGCGTGTCCGGGGACATATTGCCCCGGTCTGATTCTTTCAACGGCTATGGTTTTGCTTTTGGAAAACTACTTTGGAGGTCCATAAAATTGCTGATCAGCGATGGAGCCGCGTCGAGCTTGGGCGAAGAGGTGATCTGTCTTTTTACCCTTTGGTGGCCGCTTCGGTGGTGTCGAAGGAAAGGGACAGGCGCTGCTATTTTGCATAGGATTTTCCTATCTTTTCAGTCATGTATGGTCGGTGCTTACTTGCCTTGTAACTTGATATTTATTCTATATAAATAAGACATGTATTACCATGCAAAAAAAAGATAGGAATTGTGCCTGTGGGTGGAGCATATGCAGCCGGGCTCCTAGATCGTCCGTATACGTCCGAACACCCGGTCACTCATCGGTCAAAATAATCGCACTTCTCGTTCCGGCCATAAAATCCGGGCTGATTGGCACTCCTCAGACCTAGCCCAAACTGGTCCTTTAGGCCAACTCCACCGCGTGACTTCATCTTGTCCGACCCCGTCCGTTTGGGGTAAAAGGGACAAATCGGACGGCCCAGCGTGCGGGAGCAAACAGACTTTTGTTTGTTTTGTGTTCGTTTTCGACCCATTCTCGGCCCAAGTTTGCGCCGGTTTTGGGGTGAAATGGACAGCGCGCGGATGGGCGGGACGCGCGCGCTTGTCCGCCCTGGCTGTCCTGTCAGTAACACAAAGCAAAAACCCCCGTGGCCCCTTTGGCGCCATTTCCCCCCAAACCCTCCCACGTCCCGTCGTCCCACTCTCTCCCCCGTCCATGGCCGACGCATTTGAGAGCGTTGAAGCACGACCCCTGAGTGGTCTCGACGTTGGGGACATGGTATGCTCTCCTCATCCTAGTCCTTTCCTTGCTACGGCCAAGTGACTTCGGCCTTGCACATGTTTGCATGTCCAATTCTTGTTGATCTTGTGGTGTAGGCATTTCAATCTTTGGAAGCATTCAAGGCCCGGCACCACTACAAGAAATATGTCAACTAGTGACCTTTTGTCAGTGACCCTGGAAGAATTGGTCATAGATCTATGACCATTTCAGACCAATTGGTCAAAAGCTGTTCTAGGGGCTCCAAACCCTAAACCATGGCGACCATTTTGGTCAGAAAGGTCGTAATTTCCTTAAACGAAAAGGTCACAAAGCAAACAGTGCTAGTCCGTTGCCTTATTTCTAGTTGTTAATGACCAATATAGATGGTCATAGCCATGTAGATTGTGGTGGGTTGTGATGACTAGGCGCCATCTCATCAGTTTTGCCTATGTGTCATGTCCATGTGGCGGTTTTTGCCCTAGGTTGTGAAGCAACCTATATTTCTGTTATTCCCAAAATTCCCAAAAAAATCTCATAAATTCTTTGGGTCATATCTTCATCAAATATGTAAAAACCTTCCTTGCCTAGTTCAAAAATAATTCAAAAATATTCATTTTCCTATTCTGATCAGAGCAGCACTTTGTGAAGGAAGTACCACTTTGGCATGTCCAAATGGTATCCATTTTCTACAGTGCTTTCCTATGCCCAAATAACCATCCTCCACCAAATTCTAGCTCAATCCATTCATTATTTTGAGCCCAGCTTCAACATTCGTATTTATGTCCAGTGTGGTACTTTGTAAAGCAAGTACCACCTAGGCTCCTCCTTTTGAGGTGAAAATTTGTGAAGACGGTCTTCTTAGTAACTGATCATCCTCAGCCAAAACTCACGCCCATTAGCCATGTGCATTTCCCGTACCGCAAATCAAACACTTGGCTGCTTATTCATGTTTGAGCATCGATCGGTCTCCTCGTGAGAATCTTATGTTGTGATTTTATTCCTAGCACCTAACTGGGGAGTGCCCAACCCACTAGACATGCCTAGGCCGCCCAGAACACATGGCAACGCGCTCTAGAGTTGGGGCCCTCGGCCACCGTTCAAACCTTGATGTCTCGCCATCAAACCATGTATTTCTGATTAAATATATACTTATATACCTAGAAATGATTTTTGGAAAAAATAAAGAGCAAACTATGAGGCAGCCGCAGTTCAAATTTGACCCGTTTCCAACTGAATCGACGGCAATTTGTCTTTTTCATCAGAGGTGGATCAAAACTTTTTCCACCCAACAATTTTGTCAATTGTGCATTATATATGGTCTAGTATTTTATAAAATTGATTTGGTCCATTTTTGAAACAATTATTTGGTAGTTCCTTCACAAAAAAACCTCCTTTTGGGCACTCGAAAAATGAAAAATGAATTTTCCGTGCAAAAGAAACGAAAACTTCCTTAGGCAACATTGTTTGCCATTCCAATATGCACCCTTGTGCACAATATGGGATCATTTGAACAAACTATGCCATGAATGTGGCTATAAGATTGATCATTTGGCTTGAAAGCTATTGATCTCCACACGTGATAGCTCGTTTCTGAGAATATTTTTTTAAAATAATTTCCGTATTATAAGTTTATTATTTTTCCTGGAAACTTGGTCATATATAATGACACAATGCGAATGTTTTCCAATTTTTTGATTTTTTTGAATTTTTTATGCCCATTTCAAAATGCGGTCAAAACGGCGGGAATGACTGTTCCTAGCTAGTGGTTGAATCTTGTAATTTTTTGGTGTTTCTCTGATTAAATAGATACTTATGTACCTAGAAATGATTTTTTGAAAAAATAAAGAGCAAACTATGAGGTAGCTGCAGTTCAAATTTGACCCGCTTCCAACTGAATCGGCGGAAATTTGTCTTTTTCATTAGAGGTGGATCAAAACTTTTTACACCCAACCATTTGGTCAATTGTGCATTAAATATGGCCTAGTATTTTAAAAAAATAATTTGGTCCAATTTTGCAATAATTATTTGGTAGGTTCTTCAAAAAAAACCTCATTTCGGGCACTCGAAAAATGGAAAATGGCTCTTTTGTGCAATGAAAGTGAAAACTCCCCAAATCAACATTGTTTGCCATTCCAATATGCACCCTTTTTGCACAATATGAGATCATTTGAACAAACTATGCCATGAATGTGGCCATAAGATTGATCATTTGGCTTGAAAGCCATGAATCTCCACGCGTGATAGCTCGTTTCTGAGAACACTTTTTTAAAATAATTACCGTATTACAAGTTTATTATTTTTCCTGGAAACTTGGTCATATATAACGACACAATGCGAGGGTTTGCCAATTTTTTTGATTTTTTTTGAATTTTTTATGCCCATTTCAAAATGCGGTCAAAACGACGGGAATGACTGTTCCTAGCTAGTGGCTGAATCTTGTAATTTTTTTTGTGTTTATATGATTAAATAGATACTTATGTACCTAGAAATGATTTTTTGAAAAAATAAAGAGCAAACTATGAGGTAGCTGCAGTTCAAATTTGACCCGCTTCCACCTGAATCGGCGGAAATTTGTCTTTTTCATCAGAGGTGGATCAAAACTTTTTACACCCAACCATTTGGTCAATTGTGCATTAAATATGGCCTAGTATTTTAGAAAAAGAATTTGGTCCAATTTTGCAATAATTATTTGGTAGGTTCTTAAAAAAAACCTCATTTCGGGCACTCGAAAAATGGAAAATGGCTCTTTTGTGCAATGAAAGTGAAAACTCCCCAAATCAACATTGTTTGCCATTCCAATATGCACCCTTTTGCACAATATGAGATCATTTGAACAAACTATGCCATGAATGTGGCCATAAGATTGATCATTTGGCTTGAAAGCCATGAATCTCCACGCGTGATAGCTCGTTTCTGAGAACATTTTTTTAAAATAATTGCCGTATTACAAGTTTATTATTTTTCCTGGAAACTTGGTCATATATAACGACACAATGCGAGGGTTTGCCAATTTTTTGATTTTTTTGAATTTTTATGCCCATTTCAAAATGCGGTCAAAACGGCGGGAATGACCGTTCCTAGCTAGTGGCTGAATCTTGTAATTTTCTTTGGTGTTTCTCTGATTAAATAGATACTTAGGTACCTAGAAATGATTTTTTGGAAAAAATAAAGAGCAAACTATGAGGTAGCTGCAGTTCAAATTTGACCCGCTTCCAGCTGAAACGGCGGAAATTTGTCTTTTTCACCAGAGGTGGATCAAAACTTTTGACACCCAACCATTTGGTAAATTATGCATTAAATATGACCTAGTATTTTAGAAAATTGATTTGGCCCAATTTTTCAACAAATATTTAGTAGGTTCTTTACAAAAAAAACCATTTTTGCCACAAGAAAATGATTAAAAATATCTAGAAAGATAAAAAATGCATGCAAATAGATGATCATCCATAAAAAAGGGGTCTAACTTGAGTCAAAATTTAGTTCTGTCGTTTTGCAAAATATTTTGATAGTTGCTTCACAAAATTCCTCTATTTTTAGTACTTAGAAGCTATTTTAAATCACTGATTTTCCGAACCAAGCAGGCCTCTCCCCACGGATCGATGACATGGCGTCCATCCATCCATCCATCTCTCCATCCCACATCCATCCATCCATCCATCTACAGAAAAAAAAGAAACAAAAAAGAAAAAGAGATACCCCATGCACCCCAAACCCTAGATCAAGCCCCTCCCCCCATCGCACCCCTCCTCCCTCCTCCCAGTCTCCTCGCCGCCGCCGCCACCTCCTCCTCTCCGTCCCCGGCCCCTCCCGATCCACCTCCTCCCACCCACCGCCGACCTCGTCCTCCTCCTTACCCACCGACGCCGACCTCGTCCCTCCCTCCTGTTGGGGAATGTAGTAATTTCAAAAATTTCCTACGCACACGCAAGATCATGGTGATGGCATAGCAACAAGAGGGGAGAGTGTTGTCCACGTACCCTCGTAGACCGTAAGAGGAAGCGTTATGACAACGCGGTTGATGTAGTCGTATGTCTTCATGATCCGACCGATCCAAGTACCGAACGTACGGCACCTCCGAGTTCAGCACACGTTCAGCTCGATGACGATCCCCGGACTCCGATCCAGCAAAGTGTCGGGGATGAGTTCCGTCAGCACGACGGCGTGGTGACGATGATGATGCTCTACCGACGCAGGGCTTCGCCTAAGCACCGCAACGATATGACCGAGGTGGAATATGGTGGAGGGGGGCACCGCACACGGCTAAGGAATGATCCGTAGATCAACTTGTGTTGTTGTGTCTAGAGGTGCCCCCCTGCCCCCGTATATAAAGGAGCCAGGGGGAGGGGTTCGGCCGGCCAGGAGGGGCGCGCCAGGAGGAGTCCTCCTCCCACCGGGAGTAGGACTCCCCCCCCTTCCTTGTTGGAGTAGGAGAGAAGGAAAGAGGGGGAGAGGAGGAAGGAAAAGGAGGCTGCACCCCTTGTCCAATTCGGACCAGAGGGGGGCTGCGCCCCTCCTTCCTTTCGGCCTCTCTCCTCTATTCCCGTATGGCCCAATAAGGCCCATATACTCCCCGGCGAATTCCCGTAACTCTCCGGTACTCCGAAAAATACCCAAATGACTCGGAACCTTTCCGAACACCGAATATAGTCGTCCAATATATCGATCTTTACGTCTCGACCATTTCGAGACTCCTCGTCATGTCCCCGATCTCATCCGGGACTCCGAACTCCTTCGATACATCAAAACTCATAAACTCATAATATAACCGTCATCGAAACCTTAAGCGTGCGGACCCTACGGGTTCGAGAACTATGTAGACATGACCTAGAACTATTCTCGGTCAATAACCAATAGCGGAACCTGGATGCCCATATTGGCTCCTACATATTCTACAAAGATCTTTATCGGTCAAACCGCATAACAACATACGTTGTTCCCTTTGTCATCAGTATGTTACTTGCCCGAGATTCGATTGTCGGTATCCAATACCTAGTTCAATCTCATTACCGGCAAGCCTCTTTACTCGTTACGTAATGCATCATTCTGTAACTAACTCATTAGCTACATTGCTTGCAAGGCTTATAGTGATGTGCATTACCGAGAGGGCCTAGAGATACCTCTCCGACAATCGGAGTGACAAAACCTAATCTCGAAATACGCCAACCCAACATGTACCTTTGCAAACACCTGTAGTACTCCTTTATAATCACCCAGTTACGTTGTGATGTTTGGTAGCACCCAAAGTGTTCCTCCGGTAAACGGGGGTTGCATAATCTCATAGTTACAGGAACATGTATAAGTCATGAAGAAAGCAATAGCGACATACTAAACGATCGTGTGCTAAGCTAACGGAATGGGTCATGTCAATCACATCATTCTCCTAATGATGTGATCCCGTTAATCAAATGACAACACATGTCTATGGTTAGGAAACATAACCATCTTTGATCAACAAGCTAGTCAAGTAGAGGCATACTAGTGACACTATGTTTGTCTATGTATTCACACATGTATTATGTTTCCGGTTAATACAATTCTAGCATGAATAATAAACATTTATCATGAAATAAGGAAATAAATAATAACTTTATTATTGCCTCTAGGGCATATTTCTTTCATCTCCCCTACCCTAGCGCCGCGCCCTCCCCGCCACCCTCTCCCCTCCTCACGGCTCCATAGCAGCCAGATCTGTCGCTCTCCGACCCCTCCGTCCTCGTGGTCGACTGGATCCGCCCCTCCCGCTATACAAAGCTCGCCGCGACCCCTAGCCCATGGCTAGGGTTTCGGCTTCGGCGCTGCGTCCATCGATGGCGCGTCTCAGGCGGCTCTCTCCCTCGCCCACCGTGCCCCCTGGTGCCCTTTGCGCCTCTTGGATGGCGCCCCCATAGCTTGGTGCGCTCGCGCGCGTTGGCTGGACAACGGCGACACCGAACTCCTCCCCGCCCTCTGCACCAAGTACGACGACGACGGCCGCCCCGACTGCGACTGCCTCCTTTTCAGCGACAAAGCAGCTGCCGTCCTGGCGGCGTGCCTAGGCCCCGCGGCGGCGGACCAGCCCGGGTGGGTGCCCCTCGTCCCCACTTGTTTTCCCCCTCCGATCCGATCGATCCGCAGGAGGCTGTAGCTGACCCCCTCTCTCACCTCGCCTTATGGATGCAGATCCATCGAGGGATACACCATCGCCGGTTGGGGAGCAGGATCTGGCGCTGGGGTTCAAGGTCAACGCCAAGGGCACTGCTGCTGCACGCCTTCATCAGCGTCAACACCTTCTTCAGTGAGACTGGTGCTGAGAAGCATGCCCCCCCCCCCCCCGTGTTGTTTTCATTGATCTTGAGCTCACTGTGATTGATGAGGTGAGGACTGGCACTTCTTTAGTGAGACTGGTGCTGGGAAGCATGTACTACTTGTTGCAGCGTTACCCTTCTAAGTTTACCGGGCTCGATAAGGCATTAAGTGTCTTTAAGATTGCTATTAGGACAATACTGCAATTCAGGTTGTGAGCATATCACTTATTCCTGAGCAGAATGGTAGTATTTGCTTTAAGCAGAGTAGAAAAATGTTCAGTGTTAATTTGTTGTGTATATACGAGTAGCTCAAAACTTGTTGCCAAAAATAGAATAACTCATGTCTTGCTTGAACTAGACAAGGAAGACCCATTGATCTTTCCTTGAGATAGATTGTATTTGTCGCGTAAGGACTATAGAAAATTTGGATTAAGACATGGCAAAGCTACAGGATATAGAGTACTATTTTATTTGGTCTAAAATAAATACACGGACAAACTTTTTCACATATGTAATTTGTATGTACCGCCTCATAAACCATTTATGTTTCATAGAATGGATGGTCCATCGTGTGGAAGCATCACGCGGCATTGTAGTCATCGATGAAGGACTTATGATGGTGTCCAATGACTCGACAATATGAAAAATTAATCTATTTTGCAGCTGGTTATTGATTGCTGGTTAGAGAGGAACGACTACAATGGTTGTCTACAAGATGTTTTTAGTTCATATTTCCTGGTTGATGGATTCAAACCTGTGCAACAACATAAGTTTGATGCGCTCTGTGATCATGTATGCAGGACGAGCAGTACCTGGGGAAGATGAAGCAGCCGCACCTGGACAACATCCAGTTCCAGAAGTAGGTGCAGCTGTAGGTGATCAGACGTCGATCTGTTGGGAACGGAAGGGAGCTGTTCCATGCACCGAATCTGGGGAGAAAATCACCTTCGGCATGTACGCCATCACCTTGGGCATGCTCGTGGTGCTGCTGCTTGGGCTCGATCGACTCCAGCAGCACCCCCACGGTGACGCTGCGCTCCTCCTAGCCCCCGTCTCATGTGCGTTTTGTTCCTATAGTCGTCTTTCCGTTTGATTTTGAGCCATGGCCGCCATGGACAACACTCAGGATATATATGCCTTTCTTATCATATAATATATTGTCTGTTTCCCCTGCTGAAATAGTGTGCCTACCAGTATTATGTGATTTCTATCCTGCAATGCTATGGCGGTACTGTAATTGTTGCTGATGTATTATTATATTGTCTGTATCCACCAATCAGCTAGCAAATTAATTAATTCGTGAGTGGTATCCTCTACACCCATGTTCTGTTGTAGCTTCTAGTATGTGTTTATCTACAAAATCTGTATGGTCAAAATCTGTAGTTATTGTGGATAGCAATCTGTTACTGAATTTACTTTATTTGTATGTATGGTCATCTACAGATGCATATCTTGTAGAAAAATATATCTTGTAGAAAAATAGCTTGTGAATGTCAATCTCATGTATCAGGGTCCTGTTCTTGTAAACCTTATGTAAAGCTAAAATTCTTGCTGTGCAGGGTGACTAGTGATGCAACACACCAAGCAGTAGCAGGCAACCAAGCAGCAGCAGGGGGAGGGGCTCTCTCGAACGTCGCCGCTGCCACTCATTGCTACTGTCACTGATTGATGATGGATGATCGCTGTTAGTTTAGCTCGGTCGCTGTTCGTTTAGCTCCTTGGTAGTCCCTACTGCTGCTGCTAGAAATAGAAATGGTAGTTGTAGTCCCATGTAGTTGTAGTACCATGTAGTTCCTCTACTCGGGCTGCCCTTTGTTGCTTCATTTCTATGTTATTTAGTCTGTTGAATGTATCTACTATCTACTTTGTGGATGTGGCTGTTGAAAGAAATAAAATGGTTTGGATACATGCGTACATGCTGATATGTCAAGCTGGAATAGCTGCCCTTGTGATGTCAAGCTTCTAAATGTATGTTGTGGAGGCCCAAAATAAATTGGATTGTAAAAGGGTTGAGGCCCAAAAAAAAAGAAATGAATTATAGAAGGCCACGTCCTAGAAAATAAAATGGGCCAGGCCCATGTAGCTAGAGAAAATTAATAGAGAAAATATATAGTAAAAAGGCCGAATTGTTGGGCTAGGCCCATATAGAAAACCGAATTGGACCGGGCTGAATCTTGTGCCACGTCAGCTTGCCATGCTGGATGCCTACGTGGCCTGGGGAGGTTGCTAGTGACCAAAACGCCACAGTAGAAATATTTTGGTTGTAAACGTCCACGACCTTCTCACAGAGAAGGTCGCTATAGTCAGTTAACGACCCTCAGCTTTTGACCTTATGTTTTTGGTCACAAAAAGGTCACAAATTGAAATAGTGACCTTTTAGTGACCAATAGTGGTGGTCACAAGTTGACATATTTCTTGTAGTGCACAAGGACAAGCCATTCACTCTTACACATTGTTGGACGATCATCAACAATTGTCCTAAGTTCAAGGATCAATACCGTGAGCTTCAAAGGAAGAGAGGCAAGAAGACAGCCAAGTTCACCGGAGGTGGAGATGGCGAGGCGTTGAAGAGGCCGAGGGGCAAGACCAGCTCTAAGGTGGACGACATACGTGATGCCTCATCCATGGCCTTGCATGAGACATTGCATGGCATGATGTCTCAAAAGGATGTGAGGGATGAGAAGAAGCGACAAAGCAAGGACGAGCAAATGACGCAATACCTAGATCTTCAAAGGCAGAAGCTTGAGATGGAGGAGGTAGCTAAGAGATGGAAGATTGACATGGAGGAGGCGGCGCGGCAAAGGCAGGTCGACATCGAGGCCAAGAACGTTAAGGCCAGGCAGAGGCAGCTCGACATCGAGGCCACCAATGCCGCAACCAAAGCGAAGGAGGTCGTCCTTGCGATCATGAGCGTGGACTTGACCAAGATGAGCGACAAGACGAGGAGCTGGTTTGAGGCCAAGCAGAAGGAGATGTTCGACGCCGACGGCCTGAACTAGGTCGTCCGATCAGCCGTGGCCGTTTTTTGGAGGCTGGCACGGGTGCCGCCCGCTAGGCCGCCGACTGTGTGCCGGCGAGAACCTGATTCATTTTGAAGGATGGCTATGTTGCCGGCTGCTGGCTGTGTTGCCGGCAAACAAAACTATTCATTTGGAGGCCGGCTGTGTTGCTGGCCGCTGGCTGTGTTGCCGGCGAGGATGTGTAGGCCGCTGGCTTTGTTGCTGGGCGTGAACTAGGGCCGCTGGCGTGAACTAGGCTGGCCGTTGGTATTTGAAACGTTGTTGTTTGAAAATGAAGGCGGACAGGATGGGGTAAAAGGATGCGGCCGCATGCTGGGCGCACGGCCACCGCATCCCAGGACAGGCCCAGACACGACCCCATCATCCTACCCAAACGGACAGAATTTGAACAAAACGGACGTCAGTTTGGGGTCGCGCGGTGGAGTTGGCCTTACGCAGCCGCGCCCACTCCGTCCATATCCGCATACTCCGTCTGCCGCACCCCTCTTTGCTCGCTCAACCTGCTCCGAATGGCGTACTGCCAGACGAGGACGCCTGAATCCAAGGCATGAGCAACACCCCGAGAGCTGCATCGGGCAAGGAGAGGGCAGCGGCAGGGGAGGCGCTGGCCGCGAGTTTGGACTGCGTGTGTGCGCCAGTGGATCCGGAGGACCAGCTCCTCACGACGGTCCTCCGGCGCTCCGTCATGATGGCAAAGACCGACGCACGCCGGCTCCGCCGCAAGAACGCGAAAGCGCTTCGGGTCACCATCGAGCAGTCGGAGCACGAGTCTACGGCGGAAGTGGTTGCCAAGGAGAAGGTGCCCCGGATGGCCAGGGCGCAGGAACATGCTAGCTGCTCGTAGGATGACTGGCATCATCTTCTCTAACGATGACTCTGACCTCTTCCACACCTCCGATGGATCCGACTTTGATGATGACGGCACTACGACCATGAAGACCTACATGGAGGGGTATAGTCGCACCAGCAATCGCAAGGGGAAGGGGACGGTGAGGAAATGGTGATTTCCTCTTCCCTTATTCACCCCATTTTAACTATGTTTTTTTAGTTTTTAATATGTATTTGCAATGTCCGGTGATGAACTTTGACCATTTTGTGTCAGCTGACCATGTCCGCTAAGTTAGTATGCGAAATTATGTCGGCTAAGCGCGTTCATATACGCACTTGCTAGTTTACGTTGCATAGGTTGCATGAATTTGAGGGTTCAAATATAAGGAAGACAACTGTGGCAGCAGCCAAACGAGAGATGACCGGTCAGTGCCCACAGATGCCCCCGGGCATGTGTACGGATGCTCTTATTAGACGGATCTGTTTGTGGTGACTAATTCGCATGATGTCTTGGGATGTTTTAGTCAGATAGTGGGGTGCATTGTATGTTTCAAACATCTTATGATGTCTTCCGATGTCAAATTTTGTTTTTTCTTAGAGGAATGCCGATATGTAGAGAATGATTTTTGGTGTTCTGAACGTAATTGTTACATTGTATGTTTCAAACATCTTATGGAAAGCTAATTAGCTAGAGGTAAGTTGTTAAGAATTGGGAGAGTCATTTCGGGGGAGAAGGAAGATGCGCAATACCCGGCTGCCGGTGGCGCCGGCAAGGCCTCGACCAGTAACGAGTCATAGCCGGCAGAGACGAGTTAGAAGGTTGACGAATGTGGATGTAGTCGACGTCGGAACTGGAGGTCAACGTCGCGTAGAGGGAAGGCCTTGGACGATGACAAGTTCAACTGTGTATGCGGTTGTGGTTGTGGTGGTGGTGGGTGGGTGTTTGGGGGGGGGGGGGGGGCTAGAACCGCAGGGGATGGAGGAGGGGGGGGGGGGGGGTAGAACCGCAGTGGATGGAGGAGGGAGAAGAGAAGGGACCACTCGAGGTATAAGATGACGGAGCCTCATCCAACATCCACAAAATCATATACTTTGCGCAATTCAATTTTCAGGCGACTTATTTGTAGCCAGCCCCCAATTCTAAGAATGGTAATTGACAGTGATAGTGAGCGCGGTCGTGGTGACAAAAGTAAAAATCGTTCAGATTTCACCTTTGGATGAAAATGACCTGTAAATGTAGCGGTTTTTCTTTTTGCGTGGTTGTAAATGTAGCTGTTGCAACAGAGGGTCGTGCCTTTGACTACTGTTATGTACCCACCCACGCATTGTGTCCATACTGCCGGCCTATCTGATGTACCCACGCATTGTACCCAGCCTCTCTTGTATACATACCACTTGGAGTGCCACAACCCAGATAGATAGCTTGGCTGGGCATACATCACATGCATGCGTTGCACTCACAGATTTGGTCCATTGATTGTTTGATTAGGCCACCACCATGCGGCGGCGATCGGATATATCCTCCTAGCTAGCTCACCCTCTCTGCCAGACACATGCAGCAGCAGCTGGTCAGACTAGCCAGCACACTTAATGGCGCCGCAGCTGCATCCTGATCGCTGCCGCACCTGGCCACGGGCGCCGCTCGGCTCAGTACTTCTGGCACTAGCTATAGTGAGCCTGGGCGGCGGCGGCGGCGATGCCCTGAGCCTGGACCACTACCGGCAGAGCTGCCCGAGGGCGGAGGCGGCCGTGACCGCGGCGGTCAGGCAGGCCGTGGCCAAGGACCGCACCGTGCCGGCCGGCCTGCTCCGCCTGCATTTCCACGACTGCTTCGTCAGGGGCTGCGACGGCTCCGTCCTCGTCGACTCGACGGCCGGCAACACGGCGGAGAAGGACGGCCCGCCCAACGCCTCGCTGCACGCCTTCTTCGTCATCGACAACGCCAAGCAGGCCGTGGAGGCCATGTGCCCGGGCGTCGTCTCCTGCGCCGACATCCTCGCGCTCGCCGCCAGGGACGCCGTCGCGCTCTCCGGCGGCCCGTCCTGGTCGCCGCTGCTGGGGCGCGGGGACGGGCGGGTGTCGCTGGCCAGCGACACCACCTCGGCGCTGCCGGGGCCCGGGGCCAGCTTCGAGCAGCTCAGGCAGGCGTTCCACGCGCTGGGCATGTCGGTCAAGGACCTGGTGGTGCTCTCCGGCGGCCACACGCTGGGGTTCGCGCACTGCTCCTCCTTCCAGAGCCGCATCCACGGCTTCCGGCCCGGCGCCGACGTGGACCCGGCGCTGAACCCGTCCTTCGCGGCCGCGCTCCGCAGGGCGTGCCCGGCCAACAACACGGCCAGGGGCGCCGGGTCGGGGATGGACTCCACGTCCGCCACCTTCGACAACGCCTACTACCGGATGCTGCAGAGCGGGCGCGGGCTGCTGTCCTCCGACGAGGTGCTGCTGACGCACCCCAAGACGCGGCGGTTCGTGGCGCTGTACGCGGCGCGGCAGGACGCCTTCTTCAGGGCGTTCGTGAGCTCCATGCTGAGGATGAGCGCGCTCAACCAGCCCGGCGAGGTCCGAGCAAACTGCCGGCGACACAACTGAACCAAAGCGAGCAATGGATCCCCTCCTCCCTCCTCTGTCTCTGCTACATAACTGTATCTCGTTCTGATTAATTCCGGTCCGTAGTAACTGTATTGTAACTGTGGCCGGCAATCTACAGACATTCTAGTTGAAAAAGGGCCTACAAGGGAATATCTTGTTTCCTTCAAATAATACTTCTAGATATTTTTACAAGCTTATTTTACTCAAGAAAGTGAAGTGTAAAAGATAGGTGGATGGTTGGTCTATTGTAAACTACTCCCTCTGTAAAGTAGTGAATAGACTCTGATCATAAAGTGCAAGACCATATTACCCACATTCAGATTAGTAGTCACCATAACTATTTGGGCCATAAGATTCAGAATGAGTTAATTTCTCCTCTTGCAAATACCGTAAAGATGCCAAATATTTCTCTATAATTCGAGGTTGTACCCTTGGTGTTAGCCATGAGAAACAATTGACTTCAATTAGGAGGTGAGTAAACATGCCGAACATGGTGTTTTTTTAGAGTGTTGCAATATGGATGATATATTAGGAGTGTGACCTTTCGACAACTAATTCACTTGAGTGTTTTTATTTGAATGTTAATGATGTTCTGCCTTGGAAGCCAATGCTATGGTAATCAAGGGAAGGTCATGGTTATGACAGT
Source organism: Triticum timopheevii (assembly GCA_963921465.1). Classification (NCBI taxonomy): domain Eukaryota; kingdom Viridiplantae; phylum Streptophyta; class Magnoliopsida; order Poales; family Poaceae; genus Triticum; species Triticum timopheevii. The sequence goes on along the minus strand of OY997264.1, from coordinate 574,632,325 downwards.
GAAGGCGAAACACGACCGCGTTCAAAAGCGACTGTCTGAAATAAATCCAAGAGTATTGTACTTCTTCCGTTTCATAATATAACAACATTTTAGACACTACATAATAGCAGCATTTTTGATACTGCACTAGTGTAAAAAACGCTCTAATATTATATTACGGGACGGAGGGAGTACATGCCAAGTGTGTGCTACAGTTTGAAACTTACATTCTATGATATGGCAAGATCTTGTCGCAAAACTTTGTTGTCTCAGTTTCAGTCACGCATGTGCAACTACATTCATGACGCACATACCTCAAACTACTATGACAATCATCCATGACACTGATTTGTGGGCGACCGAGGTAAGAAAACACAAGACACGATTTCGCAAAATAAACAACATGCAGAAGCAATAGCAAGTTCATACTACACCAACTCAAGCATTCCCATGCTCACTATCACCACCGCCAAGATCACGTCCGACACCATCACCACCACCGCCGAACACTGATCTCACCACGAGTGAGTTCCCAATATTTGCTCGCTATGTCATACATTGAGCTTTGATCCATGGACATGATAGCCCGCTCTTTGGACATCTTGGCAGGCATGATCCTCTCTGGCAGCTGCGGTGGCGGAGGAGGAGGTGAGGGGGGTGTCCGGAGATGGAGAAGAAGGTGTGGAAGCCACCGGACATGGAGATGGCGTCGGCGTGGATGATTCCTTCCTATTCTTCGTCACAACCTCGTGAACGGCCTTGCTCACCACTGTCAACTTCCTCGTTCGCTTGTCGCCGTTTGGAGTAAGCGGAGGGCGGCCGGTCGTCTTCGCGGACGAGCAGCCTTGCCGCTAGCCTTTGTGGATGGTGCGACAGGCCGCATGCCAGTCTTTGTCCCGGGATGCTTCCTTGACGCGGGCGGCAGCCCGTTTGTCGAGTCCGGTGGCGTAGCACCGGCAGGAGTGGTCAGCAGGGTTGCGAAGGCGGACAGGGTTACCATTCCCGTCGGAACCGGGACTTCCAGTGGCTGAAGCGATGACATTGGGCGGCGGAGGCGGTAAAAAGAGGCGCAGCGGGCGGGAGTTTAGAGGAGTTTTTTGTTGAGAATGATTGGCGACTGCTCAAAATTGAGAGAGGGTGAAAGATTTTTTAGCTTAAGTCTCAAAATTTTGAGAAATTAACTGTTCATGGGTTCGGTTAGGTGTGACTTGACTCTTAAAAACGATTTTTTCCGATAACTTGGCCTTTTTTTTAGAGTTCGATTAGAGGTGCCCTAAGGGCCTCTTTGTTTCACAGGATTGCAGAAGGGCGGGAATGAAAAAAGCACAAGATTGCATTGGCATGCCTTAAGGGCCTCTTTGACTCGTACATGGTTTTGTTTGCGTTGAAGTGTGTTTGATTGCTTCGTAGAAAAGCCACAAAATCATTTGTAAATAGGTTTGAGTGGATGTAAATTTTCATATGAGATATTGCAACGAATTCCTTATGAAAAATTTCTAAGGGATTCATTCATGTGAACCAGACAAACAACATAGAAAATAGTAATAATGCGAATCATACGAACAACATAGGAAAATATATTAAGGATACTGATCCCCTAAAGATCCCACGGAAATCCTTTAAATCAAGGGTCGCGCTAACTGCCACACGTGTGGCAGGAAGGGAGACGCACCACACGTCTCTAATGTAAACAGATTGCCACGTCATCGCATGCATGCATGCAGGAATCTTTTTGGATTTTCAGTTTTTAAAATGTTTTATCTCTTAAAAGGAAAATCCGATTGAAAATCCGTTTTCACCATTAAATCCCTCGCGATGAGATCTTCGAAACTAGATCCCATGTTGATATGTTTTGATGAATTTTTTTCTGGATTAAAAGTTGCCATGTCTATTGCATATGAATTGCCATGATGTTTACACTGAAGTTGCCATGATATGTTTCAGCTATTTTCTTCTACATTTAAAAGTAAATTTTGACATTTATAAAACAGAGAATTAAAAAACTAGACTTGCCATGAACCATAAACTAAAATTGCCATGATACATGCACGTAAAATTGCCATGGTTCATACAAAAAATAATTTCCATGGTCAAAGTACTGGAGTTGCCATCATCAAAATACTAAAATTGCCATGATCTACAAACTAAAATTGCCACATGGCAACTTTAGTTTAAGCCCTATGGCAACTGCAGTGTAAACATCGTGGCAACTTCTGACAAAAAAAAATTCGTCGAAACATATCAACATGGGGTCTAGTTTTGAAGATCTCGTCGAGACGGATTTAATGATGAAAACGGATTTTTAGTTCGCTTTTTTATTTAGGAGATACAACATTTTTAAGCCGAAAACCAAAAAAAATTCTGCTGATGTCATCTATTCATACGTGGCAAAATAAATGGTGATGGAGGCGTGTGAGCGATGTGCAAACGCCGATCGTGTGGGCGTTAACATTTTCGTAAATCAAGGGCCCCTAAAGTTCGGTAGCACATTGTTAGTTTTTTCCTTTTAAAAAGGGAAGCAAGGGCCGGAGCACATTGCATATCGAACTGTTAGTTTTTTCCTTTTAAAAAGAGAAGCAAGGGCCGGAGCACATTGTGGGTGCTTCCCACACGCAATGTCCCTCTCTTTTGGTCGGCTGAATCGCCGAGGGTCCAAAGCCGTTCATGGAAGCGACATCAGCGACGCACGGCGGCAGACAGATGTGCTACCTCACATGCGTATATATGCTGTACGAGGATGGATTCATTCGAGCAGGAGCCATTGATCAGAACAAAGGGATTCCATAGTTACAAAATGCTTCCGGCCGTTTGTGAGGCCATGCTGCTTCATGCCCTGCAGTATTATCATCTTGAAATGAAGGTTGCGGGGTGCATTTCGAATTCTTGATTTCTATAGTATCTCGTCATTGCGGCGTGCTGTGCAGGTACAGTGATACACCACCCATACTTGTAGCATCTACAGCCCGACGCCTCAAACATTTAGACGGACAGCCTGGTCACTAACCGGTCAAAAAAAAAAGCGAACCCACACATGCTTCTCATACCCCGCGGTAGCCAGCCCGAGAGGCTGGCGGTGGAGCGCCACAACGACGACCTCCGCTGGAGCCGTGCCACCGTCGTCTCCCACCGTGCATGCCGGCATGAGTAACCCACCAGTCGCCGTTGCTCGCAAGGAGGAGCGCGGTTCTCCGGCTAGTGTTCCTCCCTGTGGTCGTGATTTGGATGAGGAATAGAATTGTCCGGACATTGGCTGGGCACGTCCATTTCATTTGGGAGCGTTCGCGCGTAGACCACTCCAGAGCGAACTTTTTTTTTTCTAACATGGCAACTCAGCGTGCATAAGATTGGTGCTCTCGATCTAACAACCCTAGAGTCGTTCGCCGGAATCTTGTTCCCAGTGAATGTCAGCTGATTAACATTTACCCAGAAATATGTGCAGTAACTCTAGTTGTATAGAGTCTGATGGCAAAACCGTGGAAGTGTTGTGTAGCACCATCTCCAAAGTCACAATCTGCACTAGGGATAGATGAGTACATATTCCTGACAAGATGTATGATGATACGGTTACATGGGTCTTGGTTTTATTTATAAAATAGGACGAAAGCCTGTTTGAAGGATAATATGTATCTACTTAGTTACTACCTCCGTTTCGTATTAGTTGACGCTCAAACGGATGTATCTTAGTTGATGCTCAAATGTAAACGGAGAGAGTCTATATACCTAACAATAAAGCGCTATTGCTTCTGGTGGTACGTCACGGAAATTGCCTCTGAAATTGTAAAATATTACCCACTAATGCCACATATAAGTGATAGAAAAATGTTTCACACCAGGAAATACCCGCCTGGGCCGGCCCATGTAGTAGGGACGTCCTACACTGCGCTATGCGCGCTGGGAAAAGACGCAGCATGCCCGTTTGGACAGACCCATGTCCGGGCGACCTGTTTTACAAATTTCGTTTTTAATTTTATTTTTTATAATTTAAATAATTTGGGACTTAAAAAAGCCTTGGGAATTTAAAAAATGAGAAATTTGGAACAAATGTTTAATAAATCATAAAATGTTTGCCTTTTTATAAAAGAGTATTCTCTTATTAAAAAATGATCAAAATTTTGAAAATAAATATTCAGGAAATAAAAAAAAATTCATGAGTTTTTTAAAAAGTACACGTTTTAAAAAATGTCAATGAAATTGAACAAAATTTCGCCAATTCAAAAAATGTTCATGATGGAAAAATATCCTAAAAGTTCAAAATTGTTCCTGACTTACAAAATAGTTTATTCATACATAAAATTTTCGCTGATTCCAAAAATGATCATGCATTTCAAAAAAGTTCGTTGAATAATAAAATATTCATGAATTTCAAAAATTGTTCTAAAAATTTACAAAAAAATCTTCATCAATTCCAGAAATGTTTCCGATTCAAGAACTTTTTTAAAAAATGTTCACAGCTTTTTAAAAATATTTGCAGATAGTATAAAATGTTTATGAATTAAAAAATATATTATTGATCTTAGAAAATGTTTCAAAAATTGTTAAAGTCTTCACGAATTTAAAAAATATTCATGATTTCAAAAATGTGCACAAGTTTAAAAAAATGGTCGTGATTTCAAAAATTGTTCACGATTTCGCGAAATTGAGAGTGATAGTGTATCTCGGTGATGCAGCAAAATGTGATCATGACTATTGGACATTTTTTTCTCCCGTTGTAATGCACAGGCCCTTTTGCTAGTATTACTAAAGTGTGCATGAATCGTTTTTGTCAATGTGTTTCGGCTGTAATCAACTGTGTGTGGAGCCTATGGAACGGGGGAATCATCGAATATTCGAGAATCCAGAACAAGTGTCCAGCAGCTAATCCATCGAATACATCCAATGCAGCCAGCCATATAGGAGGATTTAGCGCGACGTAAGCATGAATTGAATTGTAGGCGCGCACTGCTCTGCTGCTCCGGTGCAGTATTTTAACTGAAATTACGGTATGTGGGTGACTGGGGTGTTGAATCATGAATTCTCGTCGGGGAATCTTTTAGCTAAGAAGATTCAGAGATGTTTTTTTGTTGTTGGGGAATAGTATACACGATAAAAGACTTGGCCGCCGCGAGTCTACCATTTGGCCATGTTGCTGTCTTCGACTAGTTCCCGACGGAGACCATTGACGTCTAGAGTTCTCCGTGTATAAACATAGGAAACTCGACTCGTCGTCGGCTGTTCTTCATCACACAAAAACAAGCTCGAAACTTCTTCTACTCGACCCTGAAACTTCTCCGTCTATGGTACTCTCGCCTCTCAGTGTCTCAGGAAAGGCGGATCCTGAAGCAGAAGTAAATCCCTCGAGACACTTCTTCTGTTCGACGAGCACTGAGTCCCTCCCTGTTTCAGGTGAATTTTACATCAGTATGTTTTCTGCAAATTGTCTCTTACAAGCTTTCAGTTCGTTTTTCAATTTCCGTCAAGGTTGAATGCATGATCTTTAGCTAGGACTTGCATGATCTTTAGACAAACAGAGACTCGCTCCCTGCTTCATTCATTAACATAGAAACCACAGCGTTCGTTAGGACTTGCTTGACTGAATCTGTTCTTGCTTTGAACAGCAGATCCTAATTTGTTAAGACTTCTATTGCAAAAAAAATTCCTTTCTGTTCTCTCGGGATACGAGGTCAGACTTATGCCTGTATATTTAGAGTAATCCCCAAATTTAACTAATCACATGGCTTCCATTTTTCGTGCAACTGGTTGTTTTATTTTCTGAAACGAAGTGTCAATTTAGTTGACAGTCTCCTGTTTACTTATTCTACAGCAGAACAATATGCGAATGTTCTTGCAGCTTGGCCTTGGTTTCGTATTGCTTGCAGCACAGTATGCATCAGGAATTGTGGTTCCTAGTTCACAGTGTCGACGACAGTGTGGAAATGTTGAGATACCATACCCATTTGGTATAGATCCAGGCTTCTCGCTCACACAAGGCTTCGACCTCAGCTGTGAGGTCCAAGATGGCATCCCAAAGCCATTCAGGGGCGCTTTTGAGGTGCTCGACATTTCTTTGGCTCAAGGCACAACCCGGGTGCTGAATTACATCTTGGGCTACTGCTATAACAGCTCCACCAGGAGCATGGAGTACTTTGGCCGGTACGGGGGGTTCAACGAAGGAGACCCTTCTTCTCCCTACCGGCTCTCCAACACCCAGAACAGGTTCACGTCATCGGGTGCAGCGCCCTCGCCTTGATATCTGACTACGATGGCACAGGCTACCAGGGCTTGGGTGTTGCAACATGCCGCAATTTGTCAGACTTGGTGGACGGATCTTGCTCAGGTATGGGCTGCTCCCAGACCACAATACCAAAGAGGATGTACTACTACGACACAACTTTCTCGGCATCGGTTAACACAAGTCAAATCTGGAAGTTCAACCGCTGCAGCTAGGCGGTGCTAATGGAGGCAGCAGCATTTGAGTTCAGCACTACTTACGTGAACACAAACAAATTCAATGACACATATAATGGACGGGTGCCTATGATTCTTGACTGGGCTATAAGAGATGTGAAGTCATGTGATGCTGCAAAACAGAATACAACTGGCACTTACGCATGCCTCAGCGCCAACAACAAGTGTGTGGATTCCACCAATGACCAAGGGTAAAGGCGTAGCTTGAATATCTCCACGTCCAGGGCTGCCTTTGTTGCTACAGTGTTTACTGTACCTACAGTACATGACTGTAGCTACATTCACCGAAGGTTTTCCACTCCACGCCCCAGGCCACGGCCCAGGTTGCCTGGGGCCTGACTACGCCACTGACCAAGGGTACACCTGCAATTGCACCAATGACTATGAAGGCAACCCTTATCTTCAAGACGGACTGTCAATGTATATATGCACTACTGTCCATCAAATTGCACCTTCGATGTAGGGGCCCTTTATCTTATTTAAAACTTTGTTTTGCAAATTTTGCTACAAATGTGAATGAATGTAACCACAATCCATGCCCTTCAGATGGCTTTTGTCGCAATATTGTTGGAAAATACCGGTGTTCTTGTCGACTTGGCAAAAAATATGTCACTGAAAGCAATACATGCAACCCTAATATCGGCTTCATAATAGGTAACCTAGCTAGACCATTAACTTCGTCACACTTTTTGCAATGCCATGAAAGCCATGCATCTAATCTTGGTTAATGTACTTTAACTATGTTCTACACTATTCGTCACCTAAATCTAAAACATAATTTTCTCATCTAACGACATTACCAGGAGTTACAATGGGATTATTTGGTTTGATGGTTATCGTCATGATCACTATTTTCTGGGGACAAATGATAATTCAAAAGAGAAAACTGAATAAAGTTAAGCAGGAGTATTTCCACAAGCATGGAGGTGTGCTTTTGTTTGATAAGATGAAATCGGAGAAAGGTCTGGCTTTCAATGTATTTTCAGAAGCAGAACTCATACATGCCACCCACAACTTCGACAGTAGTAGAATAATTGGAAAAGGAGGCCATGGGACGGTCTATAAAGGTATAATAAAGAACATGCCGGTTGCAACTAAAAGATGTGCAGTAGTTGACGAGAGACAAAAGAAGGAATTTGGCCAGGAGATGCTCATTTTGTCCCAAATCAATCACAAGAACGTTGTCAAACTCTTGGGTTGTTGCCTTGAGGTGGAAGTTCCAATTCTAGTATATGAGTTTGTCCTTAATGGTACACTATTTGAGCTTATCCATGGCAAGAACCAAGCATTGCAAATATCTTTCAACACTCTCTTAAGGATTGCTCATGAAGCAGCTGAAGGACTCAGCTTCTTGCATTTGTATGCATCTCCCCCAATAATTCATGGTAATGTGAAAAGTTCCAACATCCTGCTTGATGATAACTACATGGCCAAAGTGTCAGACTTCGGAGACTCCATACTAGCGCCATCTGACAAAGAGCAATTTGTCACAATGGTTCAAGGTACTTGCGGTTACCATGATCCTGAATATATGCAAACATGCCAGTTAACAGACAAAGCGATGTGTATAGTTTTGGAGTTATTCTTCTAGAGATTCTCACAGGCCAACTACCACTGAAGCTCGAGGGGTCTGAGAAGCAAAGAAGCTTGTCATTGATTTTCTTGTCTGCAATGAAGGAGAATAATCTAGAAGCTGTGTTGGTGAACCACGTGAAAGGCCAAGAGAGCATGGAGTTATTGAGAGGACTTGCAGACCTGGCTAAGAAATGCCTAGACATGTGTGGCGACAACAGACCTTCCATGAAAGAAGTTGCCGATGAACTCAACAGATTGAGGAAACTTTCGCTGCATCCCTGGGTACGGCTCGGCGTCGAGACAGAAGTAGAAAACCTTCTTGGAGGAGATACTACTGGTGGGTATGAAATAGAATTAAGTGTTATCCTATGGGCGAGAGTGAGAACCAACCCATAAACCCTAGAAGTTCCTATTATGCAAGGTGAGGAAAACATGTATTGTAATCGGTTAAACCTACTGAAGATACTTATGTTCCTTCTATACCTTGTTACAATGTGTAATATCTACGTTCCTTCTGAATCTTGTTACCATGTATTACAACTAATAAATTACAAATCACTTTTTAATCTATTAGATCTGTGATGTGTGTTCAACAACAACAAAACTTATTGGATATTCGTTCTATTTAAGTCTAATTCGTACAGGCATACTACATCTGTATTTCAGAAAATGTGCAACTCTTCAAGGCTGATTATATTCTATTAATTTTTATATTTTAAAATAGCTTCAATAACTATTATTATTCTACAATAATAGATTTTATTATATTTTATTTTTATACAAGAAATTTTATTGAATCAAAAGGTGATAAGGCGATACAACCATAAATAGTTCATATCCTACTTCACCACACCAAAAATGCACATAACCCGCAAAGATCTGAATACAAGAAAAGTTTTTTTAAAGGAGGTTGAACCCCTGGCCTCTGCATCCAAAGATGCACACATCCATATTTATTAAGTTATTAATAAAGGCATGACAAAACATACATCAGAAATACCGATGCTGCCATTCAACACCTACAGACTCGGCAATGGCACAGTGCCCCCACTATCTAGAACCAGGGGCAACACCGAGCCGCCCACAAGTATGAAAGCGGGCTATGAGGGTTTGCATCCTCTGCTATGAACTGGGGGAGAGGATGATGAGAGACCGATGCATCTTGGCCAATGCAAGAACTGGCTGATGTTGTGGTCGAAGTGTTACGAACGTAGTAATTTCAAAAAAATTCCTACGCACACGCAAGATCATGGTGATGCATGGCAACTAGAGGGGAGAGTGTCGTCCACGTATCCTCATAGACCGTAAGCAGAAGCGTTATGACAACGCGGTTGATGTAGTCGTACGTCTTCACGATCCGACCGATCCAAGTACCGAACACACGGCACCTCCGAGTTCAGCACACGTTCAGCTCGGTGACGTCCCACGAACTCCGATCCAGCAAAGTGTCGAGGGAGAGTTTCGTCAGCACGATGGCGTGATGACGGTGATGATGAAGCTACCAACGCAGTGCTTTGCCTAAGCACCGCTACAATATGACCGAGGTGGATTATGGTGGAGGGGGCACCGCACACGGCTAAAAAGATCAATGAGCAACTTGTGAGTCTATGGGGTGCCCCCTCCCCCATATATAAAGGAGTAGAGGAGGGGGAAGCCGGACCTCTACTATGGAGCGCCCTGGGCAGTCCTACTCCCATTGGGAGTAGGATTCCCCCCTTCCAAGTAGTAGGAGTAGGAGAGAAGGAAGGGGAAGAGAGAAGAGAAGGAAGGAGGGGGCGCCGCCCCTCCCCCTATTCTAATTCGGACTAGGCCTTGGGGGGGGGGCACGGCCCGCCCTAGGAAGCCCCTCTCTTTTTCCCTTCAAGCCCACTAAGGCCCATATACTCCCCGGCGAATTCCCGTAACTCTCTTGTAATCCGATAAATACCAGAACCACTCAGAACCTTTCCGATGTCCGAATATAGCCTTCCAATATATCGATCTTTACGTCTCGAACATTTTGAGACTCCTCGTCATGTCCCTGATCTCATCCGGGACTCCGAACAACCTTCGGTACATGAAAACACATAAACACATAATACCGATCGTCACCGAACGTTAAGTGTGTGGACCCTACGAGTTCGAGAACTATGTAGACATGACCGAGACATGTCTCTGGTCAATAACCAATAGCGAAACCTGGATGCTCATATTGGCTCCCAACTATTCTAGAAAGATTGAGGGAGTCCTGGATTAGGGGGTGTCCGGATGGCCGGACTATAGCCTTTGGCCGGACTCCTGGACAATGAAGATACAAGATTGAAGACTTCATCCCGTGTCCGGATGGGACTTTCCTTGGCGTGGAAGGAAAGCTTGGCGATACGGATATGTAGATCTCCTACCATTGTAACCGACTCTGTGTAACCCTAACCCTCTTCGGTGCCTATATAAACCGGAGGGTTTTAGTCCGTAGAACGAACAACAATCATACCATAGGCTAGCTTCTAGGGTTTAGCCTCTCTGATCTCGTGGTAGATCTACTCTTGTACTACCCATATCATCAATATTAATCAAGAAGGAGTAGAGTTTTACCTCCATCGAGAGGGCCCGAACCTGGGTAAAAACATCGTGTCCCTTGTCTCCTGTTACCATCTGCCTAGACGCACAGTTCGGGACCCCTATCCGAGATCTGCCGGTTTTGACACCGACATTGGTGCTTTCACTGAGAGTTCCTATGTGTCGTCATCTTTAGGCCCGATGGCTCCTCCGATCATCAACAACGATGCGGTCCAGGGTGAGACTTTTCTCCCCGAACAGATCCTCGTATTCGGCGGCTTTGCACTGCGGGCCAATTCGCTTGGCCATCTGGAGCAGATTGAAAGCTACGCCCCTGGCCATCAGGTCAGATTTGGAAGTTTGAACTACACGGCCGACGTCCGCGGAGACTTGATCTTCGACGGGTTCGAGCCACAGCCAAGTGCGTCGCACTGTCACGATGGGCATGATCTAGCTCTGCAGCCGAACAGTGCCCCGGGGGCCGCACCAGTGTTCGCTCTGACCCTTAGCTCGGAGCCGACTGCGCCGATCGAGGACGGGTGGCTGGACACCGCCTCGGGGGCTGCGATCTCTACGGCGATTGAGCCGTACACCAACCCTGTCCTTTGCGAAGCTCGTGACTCCAAGGCGCCGGACTCCTCTCCGAACTCCGAACCTTTTGCGCCCCTGCCAATCGAATCCAATTGGGCGCTGATCATGGAGTTCACCGCCGCGGACATCTTTCGGCACTCGCCCTTTGGCGACATCCTGAATTCCACTACAAGAAATATGTCAACTTGTGACCACCACTATTGGTCACTGAAAGGTCACAAATTTCCATTTACGACCTTTTTTTGACCAAAAACAGAAGGTCAAAAGCTGGCGGTCGTAAACTGACTATAGCGACCTTTCTTCTGGAATGGTCAAAGATGTTTACGACCAAAATATTCCTACTGTGGCGTTTTGGTCACTAGCAACCTTCCCCAGGCCACGTAGGCATCCAACGTGGCAAGCTGATGTGACACAAGATTCAGCCCGGTCCAATTCGATTTTCTACATGGGCCAAGCCCAATAATTCGGCCTTTTTACTGTATTTTTTTCCTATTAATTTTTGCTAGCTACATGGGCCTGGCCCAGCAATTCAGCCTTTTTATTTCTAGATGCGGCCTTTTACAGCGTATGATCTTTTATTTTTTGCCATTTTATTTTCCACTGTTTTACATTTGTCCCAAATATCATAATATCATACACTGGTCCCACGCATGAGTCATGTTTCCATTGCACACATTTTCAAATCACATACATAATTACTATTTCATATGAAACAGAAATTGTAGTTCTGAAACATACATGAAATTCAGAGAGAAAATACATTAAATCACATACATAATTACTATTTCATTCACAAATAAATAGAAGATACATTAAATTCCCAGATAACCCTTCCCCTACTGCTGCTACTTCTGATGTACAAAAGCAGGATCATCAGGTTTTACAAAACGCCAACACTCTCCTACTCCTTGTGCTCACCCTTCTGATGTACAGACACCTTTTAGATGAATTCGTCTGCAGAAAACATCAAAGAATCTAGTAAAAAAACTGGAATCATCAGGTTCTAACAGACTGAAAGCAACACTGAAATATATTTAGATCAGGGTAAAAACAGTAAACCAACAGGAAATACAAAGTTAAAAAGCATTGGAAATAGACAAGAAAATAAGGGCGTTAATGTAGCTGCAATTTACAATGTGAGAAGACCAGGAAATTAGAGATAAAGCATGGAGTATGATAAATGTGGGACTTTACATTGTAATAGAAATTGAGGATATACAGTGAAAAAATAGAGGAATTCCACTGTAAATACCAGCAGTTTATACAATGTATAAAATGGGTTATTTATAGTGTAACTCCCTAAAAAAATCTTAGGTATTCCACTGTAATACCTACAAGTTTTACAGTGACTATGCAGTAAATTACACTGTAAAACTGGGCGATATTACAGTAAAATGAAACTGAAAAAGCACACTGTCGGTGTCAAAACCGGCGGATCTCGGGTAGGGGGTCCCGAACTGTGCGTCTAGGCGGATGGTAACAGGAGACAAGGGACACGATGTTTTACCCAGGTTCGGGCCCTCTCGATGGAGGTAAAACCCTACGTCCTGCTTGATTAATATTGATGATATGGGTAGTACAAGAGCGGATCTACCACGAGATCAAGGAGGCTAAACCCTAAAGCTAGCCTATGGTATGATTTTTGTAATGTATGTTGTGTCCTACGGACTAAAGCCCTCCGGTTTATATAGACACCGGAGGAGGCTAGGGTTACACAGAGTCGGTTACAATGGTAGGAGATCTACATATCCATATTGCCAAGCTTGCCTTCCACGCCAAGGAAAGTCCCATTTGGACACGAGACGGAGTCTTCAATCTTGTATCTTCGTAGTCTTGGAGTCCGGCAGACGATGATAGTCCGGCTGTCCAGACACCCCCTAGTCCAGGACTCCCTTAGTAGCCCCTGAACCTGGCTTCAATGACGATAAGTCCGGCGCGCCTAATGTTCGGCATTGCAAGGCGGGTTCCTCCCTTGAATAATCCAGAGAAGATCATGAACACCAGGATAGTGTCCGGCTCTGCAAAATAAATTCCACATTCCACCGTAGAGAGAATAATGCACATAAATCCAATCTGCTGACGTATTTTGCGGCATGACATCACACCGCTACCAAGCCTTTACTTGAATCGTTTTTTATTATACCACCTCAGCACGTTTAGCGAAGCGGTTTCCTTGACACGTCTTGTCGAAGCAGAGATCGTGCTCCCCTTATTCCGGGATTCTCATCAATACGAGCGTGGGTAACCCAACCGTACCCGTCGCCATGCCTCCTCTATCGAAGGTGAATCCCGAACAGTCACGGAGACGGCTCTTGGTATTTTCCCCCTTTATAAGGGGACCAAGGCTCGTTTCTTTTTCTCAATCTTCCATCGAATTCTCTCCTTGCTCCAAGTTCTAACACCCAGAGCCCCAGATTCGAGCGCTTCAGATCTTTAACAATGTCCGGCTCCGACCTTCAGGGCCGGTGGATGCCCTCCTCCGTCACGGAGGAGGACGTGATAAAGCTGCGTGAGGCCAAGTACCTGTCCTACGAGATTTCGCACAGGTTGCCCGCTCGAGGGCAGGCCGTGCCCACTCCCGAGCCCGGTGAGTACGTCGTCTTCGTATCCCACCTCCGTCGGGGTTTAGGCTTCTCGACGGACCCCTTCGTGAGAGGGCTCATGTTCTACTACGGGCTGGATTTTCACGACTTGGCTCCGGAGTCTATCCTCCATATTTCTGCATTCATTATTGTCTGTGAAGCCTTCCTCCGCGTCACCCCCACTTTGGCCTATGGCTGAAGACCTTCAATGTGGAGCCAAAGATGATCGGGGGCGTCAAGCGGAGTGCGGTGGGGCGGCCATAAGCAGAAGGGCCGATGCCCCGTGGCCCGAGGGCTCCTTCCAAGAGGAGCTCGGCCTGTGGCAGCAGGAGTGGTTTTATGTCACCGCTCCGAAGGGCAGCAAGCAAAAGACGCCGCCTTCATTCCGCCCGGGACCTCCACGCCGATTGATGTCGTGGGTCAACCAAGGGCTCAATTGGGGGCCGTCCGAAGACGTGCCCTTATTGCAGGACCGGATTCGAGACCTCCAAGCGAGGGAGATCAATCTGGTGGTGGTGATGCAGGCGTCTTCTGCCCTACAAATGCCGTCCTCTCCGGTTATGGGAGTTCAATCCGGAGGGGCCACGAATTCTCCAACACTTCATGGGTATGACGCCCGTGGAGATGTACAAGTTGTTCTTCGGACCGCAGGTGGCGTGTCTGGAATTGACCGAGGACGCAGGCCTAAGCTGCAATCGCCCGGATACACAGGTAAGTAGCTCAGAGTCCGGACGTTCTGTTTGTTTGCTTTTCTGAAATTCGCCTTCTAACCCATTATTCTTCATCAGGAGTGGGTAGCACGATCGAAGCTGATAAGGTGTCCGGCCCCCCTCCCAGAGACCGCACCGGAGCCCGTGCTGGTCAGAATGTTGAAGGTCGCGCCCGTAGAAGGGGGCGATGGGGAAAATGGAAGAGCTATTTCCTCGCCCAAGGGGGCGCCTGAAGAGGGGGGGATCGACAATCCCTCCTTCCAGGGGGAGAAGAGGACCACCTCCGAAGACCCGGAGGCCAAAGCCCCTAAGCGGGGGAAGAAATCTTTACCGGAAGGTCCTGCGTCCGGCGTAAGTCCGGACGTACAATCGTTTCTAAAGGATCAGCTCTCCAGCGAGCCGTGAGTAGAAAAAGGGGGTTCATTAATGAGAAAATACCCCTATTTGTGCTTCTGTGGATGACCGAATTTTTTACCTTGCAGTTCGGATCTGCGGCCTTCTCAGATGAGTTCGTCTTCGGGGGATCTTCTTCCGGAGATGATGGAGAGCGAAACGCCTCCGTCTGCTACGCCGTCAGATAGGGCAGACGAGCCTGAAGTATCGTCATGAAGGGTGTACCAGAGTCCGGAGAGGCCGGAGAGTTCGGCGCCCACTGGTGTCCGGCCGGGGAAACTGAAGAATCTGCTTGAGAGGGCGTCCATTTCAGAAGATCACCGTGCTTTGATGCGTATGGTGATTGGAAGGATTTCGCCCGCCGAAAGCGGATTGCATAATGCCGTCAGGAGTTTACTGACGGGATTTGAGGTACGCAAGAACGACGCACCTTTTTGACAGTTTGGCACATAGAAGTGCGCCCTGTATAGATAGTAGCCCCTGAGACTCGGTAGGTTGTCGAAAGCGACAGTGTGCCGAGGATCAGAATCTCAAGTAATAAATGTCGCCGTTCCTATGCAGGTGGCGGATAGTCCGAGGGCTAGCCGGACTAGTGGAGTTGCCGAGTTAATGCGGCAACTTGATGTGGCGGATGCGGACATCGCGCTTGTCAACCGGCGACTTGACGAGTCGCAAGGTAAATGAATTCTCCACAGTCATTTATTTGAGGGAGTCAAAGCCCGCCTCTGATAATGTATATGCTGTGATACAGATGGTGCTGCTGCTGTGGAGAGCCTTCGGGCCGAACTTGCTCAAGCCAAGGAGCAAGCCCGAAGGAGTGATGCGGCTTCCTCGAGGGCAGCCGAGGAGTTGAAAGCCGAAAAGGCTGCACACTGCCTAAGCAGGGAAAAGATGGCTGAATTGGCCGTGAAATTAAAAGATGCTGCCGACCGTAACGAGGCTCTTGAAAAGGAGCGCTTATCGGAGCGGGAAAACCTGGGGAAGGCCACCGCCGAGGCCAAGGATGCCCGTTCTGCAATGCGGGCTATGAAGGAGGAGCTGCGCCAGGCCGGAGATATTGTGGCTGGCAAGCCGTTTCTGCTGCGTCGCCGGTTTACGGATCAAAAATATGCCCAACTTGGCCAGCTGTGGGGTCCGGAGGATCCATATATGGATTTAGTGGCAAGTGCGGCTGATGTTGTTGAGCACTTTGGGAGCCAGAAGGATCACAAGACGGAAGATCTATTTTGGTCTCAATTCCATAGTCCGGATCGTTCACTTCCATTGACCGATCGGTTGGCCGAATGGGCTGAGCTAAATAGATTGTCCGGACTTGCCATGAATGATATCGTGGCTCATGTCTGGCCAGAGAGACCCAAGGCGATGAGCTATTTCGGCTTATTGCAGCAATTTCTTGGAGCGGCGCCGCACATCAAGGAGATGAAGCGGTCGGCCTGCATAGAAGGCGCGCGGATGGCCCTTGCCCATGTGAAGACACATTGGACAGAGATGGATGCCACCGCTATTGCAGCCCAGGGTTCGGACGAAAGCCGATTACCCGCCGAGCACTATTTTGGGGAAGTTATGCGTGGCGCTCGTGTAATAGAGTCGCAGTGCTCAAAAAATGTCACGTTCAAATGAACGTTTTATCTTGTAAGACAATGATTATGATGTAACCGCTTTTTATACTTGTGCGTTCCAAGTATTAAAATATCTCCTATGCGGCCGTTTATGTATACATTTGTATAACCTGAAAGATTGCAGTCTTCGGCTTCAGCCCCCACGCACAAGGTGCGGGGGTGTCCGCAAAAAATAGCGCGTTTTCACACTTAATCTGACGTCTCGGTCCTGTTAAGGAGGTGGTAGCGTAGCGAACGAGGCAATCTGGACTATGATGCTTTATCACTTTCACTTAGCCGGTGGAGTTCGAGGGTGGGGCTACGATATAGCCCCTTGGGGCACCGCGCTTCTCCGAATTCGGGGGGCGTGTGTGCCTGATTGGGAAATGGTCCTTCGTCAAAGCGGGGAATTCTAAACATTCCGGTAGTCGATCGAGTGGTTGACCAGTCTCTCGCTGTATCATGACAGTCAGTTTTCGGCTTTCTCTACTGAGGTGCTCGCCCAGCCGAACTGGGGCACAATTGCAGTAGTTCTCCTGGTGCCGCGTTAGCCGATGATACGGAACGTAAGGCAGCAAAACACAGGAGCCGGGCAAACCCAACATTTGACCAAAGACATGATTCGGAGCTGATGCATATAAGGCCTAACTCGAGACGCCGAACACTCCCTAAGGTGTTCGGTCTTTGTAATAATGGGCAGAACAATGCCCGAAGCCCCTAGTGTCTAGGTAAGGACATGGTCTTCTGACTCGGCCAATGCCAAAACGTCAGGCTCCGCTTTGGTTATAATGAGGAACCAAGGGATTATAACAACAAGAGACAGTAAAAAAGGTTTACGCAGGGTCTTAATCTAAAAAGAATCCTCGCGACGGGTCCCTACTGCACGTCTGCGCCTGTGTCTCCGTTGTGCCGTTATCCTGGACGGGTGTGCACGTTGTTCATCTGTAAAAAGAGAGGAACTTTAGCTTGAAAGGAACTTGTGCAGAAAATATATAAGAAGGAAGAAATATAAATAAGTAAAGCGGACTCTGTGTGAGCTCGCTGTTGTTTGTGCGCGCATCCCCTTATAAAGGGATGTGCGGCTAGGGAGCCCCTAGCTTACTTATGCCGGACTCGTCTAACCGTGTCCGGAGTCTTTAAGTGACCCTCGCACTGAAATAATGCCACGTGGACCGGGCATCTTGAGTGTAAGAGACGCGTAATGTGGTATGGCGTTGAAACGGACAAAAGCCTCTCGTCCCAAGAGTGCTTGATAGCCACTTTTAAATGGGACGATATGAAAAGTTAGTTTTTCGCGTCGAGAGTTGTTCGGTGATCCGAACACGACTTCTAGCAATAGGGAGCCTGTGCACTTGGCGTAAGTGCCTGGCGTCACTCCTTTAAAGGAAGTGTGGCTGTGTCAAATTTTAGTAGGGTTTATCCCCAACTTGCGGATTGTGTTTGGATACAGCAGGTTTAAGTCGCTGCCTCCATCCATCAGGACTTGATTAAATTGTAGTCCGTCGATTATAGGGTCCAATATCAGGGCAGTCCATCCTGCATTTCGAACGCTTCTGGAATAATCCAGGTGGTCGAAAGTGATTGGTTTTGATGTCCAATCTCTATGTTCCGCTTGGTTGGACCGTGCGAGACCCATTTTAATGGGTGCCGCACTGTTTTTTCGTATTATCACATGAAGTGAATTTACTGTTTTGACCTCTTATGGGAAATTCTTTTGCTTTCCGGTGCTCTGCTGGTGGGGTTTATCGTCTTCGCTTGACGCGTCGAGCCCCTTGTGTTCGGCATTTAGTCGGCCGGACTGTTTGAAAACCCAACAATCTCTGTGGGTATGGTTTGCAGGCCTTCCGGGGGTACTGTGGATTTGACATATCCGACCCAGAATCTTGTTTAAGTTGGATAGCTCATCGCTGTCATCCTTAAGGGGCGGTGTTTTGTTGTTTGGCCGCGAGCTTTTGAATCCGGCGTTAACTGTCGTGCTCTTTGGGCTTTTCTCTTTATTCCGGCGCTGCTCTTTTCTGCGCCGTGATTTTCCGTTTCCATCTCTGATTTCGGATGTACTTGGGTCGCTGGTGCTGCATCTTGCTAGCCAGCTGTCCTCTCCCGCACAAAAGCGGGTCATTAGGCTTGTTAGCGCGGACATTGTCCTCAGCTTCTCTTGGCCGAGGTGTCTGGCGAGCCATTCGTCTCGGACGTCGTGTTTAAAAGCTGCTAAGGCTTCGGCGTCCGGACAGTTGACTATTTGGTTCTTTTTGGTGAGGAACCTGTTCCAGAATTTGCGCACTGACTCTCCGGGCTGTTGAATTATATGACTTAGATCGTCTGCATCCGGAGGGCGGACATAAATTCCTTGAAAATTTGCTCTAAACGCGTCCTCGAGCTCTTCCCAACTTCCAACAGTGTTTTCTGGGAGGCTTTTGTGCCAATGACGGGCTGGCCCTTTGAGCTTGAGGGGTAGGTATTTTATGGCATGGAGATCATCTCCTCTGGCCATGTGTATGTGTAGTATATAATCTTCTATCCAGACTCTAGGGTCTGTTGTTCCGTCGTAGGCCTCTATGTTTATGGGTTTAAACCCTGCTGGGAATTCGTGATCCAGCACCTCGTTGGTGAAACATAGTGGGTGTGCGGCGCCCCTATATTTGGGTGCGCCGATGTCTTCGGACACTTGGGTGTTGTATTGCCTCCTGGGGCCCTCTTCTTTGGCCCGTAAATGGACCTGGCTGGGCCATCTGTCCTTCTAGGGTCGTTAGTAGGTTTATATGCGGCGCCGCTTTCAGATTTTGGCCGATCATCTGGCCGTCTATCCAACCAGGCGGCTTCTTTGTTTTTTGACAGTGGGGGTTCTATGGCCTCCTCATCAAATTCTCGCAGTAGCTTGCGCTTCGGGTAGCTCTTTGATTGATGGCCATTGCCGTATTTATCTGCGGTTTTGAGCACTTTGCTCCACCTCATTCTGAGTGTATCTTCCGCTGTTTTGAGCTTCCGTTTTTCCTTCTTCAAGCTTCTTGCGGTGTTGATGAGTCTTTTCTGAAGGTTTTTATTCTCCGGCGGTGTGTCCGGCGTGAGATCGTCCGGACTATTTTTCCGCCGGGCCCGGACTGATTGTCTAACTCGTCTTGTTCGGACGGTTGCTTGTCGTCGTCCATTGGTTTGCCCTGCTGTATTGCCGGGTCATTAAGAGCGCTGTTGTTGTCGAGGCGGGATTTAGGGCGACGTCTGCGTCGCCGTTTTCGTTGTTTGTCGGCGGGATTATCTTCTGCTGCGCCTCGTTGCTCCTCGTTGTCGCTTCCTTTTGGGGTATCCACCATGTATACGTCGTATGACGAGGTGGTTTTTACGTGCCTTATAGGCGCTGGTTCTTGTTCATCTTCGGCATCGTCGTCCATGCCGTCGATGTCTTCGGAGTCGAAATCTAGCATGTCGGTAAGATCGTCGACAGTGGCTACAAAGTGGGTGGTGGGTGGGCTCTGAATTTCTTCGTCGTCCGTATCCCAACCATCCTGGCCATAGTCCGGCCAGGACTCTCCCGATAACGAGAGGTGCTTTAGCGAATTTAGGATGTCGCCAAAGGGCGAGTATTGGAAGATGTCCGTGGCGGTGAATTCCATAACCGGCGCCCAATCCGATTCGATTGGTAGGGGCGTGGGAGGTCCGGAGTCCGGCAAGGAGTCCGGCACCTCGGAATCACGAGTTTCGCGAGGGACAAGGTTAGTGTTTGGCTCCATCGCCGTGGAAGTTGAAGCCCCCGAGGTGGTGTCCATCCACCGGTCCTCGATCTGGGCGATCGGCTCCGGACTAAGGGCCGAAGCGGATTCGTGTGCGGCCACCAAGGCACTGTTCGGCGGCAGAGCTAGATCATGCCCATCGCAACAGTGCGGCGCGCTTGGCTTTGGCTCGAGCCCGTCGAAGATCAAGTCCCCGCGGATGTCAGCTGTGAAGTTTAGGCTTCCGAATCTGACCTGATGGCCAGGGGCGTAGCTTTCGATCTGCTCCAGATGGCCAAGGTAATCAGCCCGCAGCGCGAAGCCGCCGAATACGAAGATCTGTCCGGGGAGAAAAGTCTCAC
This sequence comes from Triticum timopheevii, assembly GCA_963921465.1. Classification (NCBI taxonomy): domain Eukaryota; kingdom Viridiplantae; phylum Streptophyta; class Magnoliopsida; order Poales; family Poaceae; genus Triticum; species Triticum timopheevii. Next base: position 574,611,852 of record OY997264.1, on the reverse strand, counting down.
CCTGGACAGCGTTGTTGATTGGAGATGCCATCTAGCCTATCGGTGACGACACAGAGGAACTCTCAATGAAATCACCAATGTCGGTGTCAAAATCGGTGGATCTCGGGTAGGGGGTCCCGATCTGTGCGTCTAGGCGGATGGTAACAGGAGACAAGGGACACGATGTTTTACCCAGGTTCGGGCCCTCTCGATGGAGGTAAAACCCTACGTCCTGCTTGATTAATATTGATGATATGGGTAGTACAAGAGTGGATCTACCACGAGATCAAGGAGGCTAAACCCTAAAGCTAGCCTATGGTATGATTGTTGTAATGTATGTTGTGTCCTACGGACTAAAGCCCTCCGGTTTATATAGACACCGGAGGAGGCTAGGGTTACACAGAGTCGGTTACAATGGTAGGAGATCTACATATCCGTATTGCCATGCTTGCCTTCCACGCCAAGGAAAGTCCCATCCGGACATGGGACGGAGTCTTCAATCTTGTATCTTCGTAGTCTTGGAGTCTGGCGGACGATGATAGTCCGGCTGTCCGGACACCCCCTAGTCCAGGACTCCCTCACACACTATAGGAATGACAACAATGAAGTAGGCACAAAGACAACATTTTAGACACATCAGAGAAAATTCACTAAATAAGAAGTCAACACTCTTAAGAAACCATTTTAAACGACCAATGATCCACCACTCATGATGTAACTAGGTCTACTTCGAAGTGGACGCATGATTCACTTGGTGTATTGTTGCAGAAGTGAAGAAAACAAACCCACGGTGAATGACCGACAGTTGGCACTTGATGTGCGCATCCACCCTAGCTGAACAATCCAGCTCAATCGGGTCTACTAGAACAAAAGGAAAAACTAACACTGTAAATCTACGGAGGATCACCAACAACATCCCACACTTGGATGCACACCCAGCAAGCAGATAGACAACAACAAATGGACATTCTATATGAGAACAAAACAGCATTGATCAAGCAGATGTTACGAGGACAGATATGTGACTGCTACAGATGAGTGAATTATCAAAAAAAGGAAGAGCTACAGATATGCATCTGCCTGCCAAATACACAAGACTAGTGCAGCTAAAGGATGATGGGAAATTTGCATCTAATGCTACCAATTAATTTCAGTGCATGACAAGACAAAAAGCATGGCATCAACAACATCATCAGCAGCATACTAGCATCGTAAATAGCAGCACAACAGCAACAGTAGGTAGTAGAAGTAGAAGAGTGAGGGCGCTATCGTGCACAGGGGCACGACTAGGAGTCGGGGAGGATGGGGCCGGAGTAGGTGAAGAGGCCATCATCCTCCTTGTGGTTCATGCCGGCCGTTGTGACGGCCTTGACTTGCTGGCCATCGCCTGATTTTGCTCCCCCACCCGCTGCTCCGCCTGCAGGAATATATACCAATAAAACAAGGTAAAATGAGAACCAACAAAGCACTTTCTGTATTACCAGAACAAAACTGAAATTCAAACAATAACATGGCCCTTGGTATGGAAACAATTCTGCAGGTATATACCAATAAAATGAGGTGAAATGAGAACCAACGGCACAATGTCCAAAAAAGGCTAGCAGGATGAAGCTATAGCCAGCTAGCTATGCACCATAGGTGTCTGTACGGCCAGGTCAGAAGAATAACACGGCTAACATAAGGAGCGACACAACAGTTGTTGTGCTACCACAGAAAAATTGGGATTCAAACCTACTGTAACTATCACTCCATCCATTATTTAAACTACCAAAACGTCTTTATATTGAGAAACATAGGTACTGGTTGCATATATAGACTAGTAGCAGTACTATGTGCAGCAGTTTTAACAAGTCAAATAATTTTACTGTAGACAAGTTGCATATATAGACTAGTAGTAGTACTGTAATCTAACAGTGGCTAAAGCATACAAGAAACATATTGCAGTGTACTCTAGCCCAAATGAATTCCGACCCATGCCTTGTTTCAGATTAGACACTTTCTTACAATTGAATTCCAGATACAATTGGTTTAAGCTCCATGTGTACTAATTAAGAAGGAGGGTGAGGAGGTGGTACTCCAGGACCTCAAACAGCAGCCAGATGGCGGTGGCGCCCGCAAGCACCCCGCCAGAGATCTTCTTGTTCCTCCACAGGAAGAGGTCGGCAGCTGCAAGCATAACAACACATAAGCACAGCAAATCAGAAGCCCAGATGAACAAGCAATCTATCTACTCCTAGAAAACAAACAAAGCATCTCAGGGTTTAAGCTAGTACTAGGATGCAGCACTAGTTTCGGCTGCTTCCTCTGCAAAGCAGCAACAGCAGAATCGCACAATCACTTCAACCCAACGCAGGAACAGAGAAGCTTCAGGTACAAATAGTACTAATCTGATGCTACCCTATTCACACCCTGCGGGCGGGCAATGCCACGGAAACTGGGCCCGGAAAATCGTAAATCGGGACGCTTCCTACACACACTAGTAATCAGCGAGACCTATCTCCGACGAACACGAAATTTTCCACAGAGGCCAGAGCAACCGCAGATTTGCCTCCCTCAGACACAAAACCGCTAGCGCGGCGGAAGCGAAGCGCGGGGAGCACCCGAGCGGGGGGAGGGGGTGCTCACGCTTGCCGCCGCCGAGGACGGAGTGGACGGGCTTCTCGCGGCCGAAGAGGCGGTAGATCTTGGCGTTGACGGACGACGACGACCCCGACTTCCCCTCGTCGTCCGACGAGGAGGACGAGGAGGAGGACCCCCCGTGGAACTTCTCCATGATCTTGTCCATCACCGACTCCTCCTTGTGCTCCGCCATGGATGCTTCGCTCGCTCGCTCGCTCGCCCGCCACCCCCTCTCCTCTCTCTCTCTCTCAACCCACAACTGGTAGTTATAGTAGCACCAGCCCGTCGAGGCAGAGCAGGGAGGAGCGGTCGACGGGGGTGGGCGGCGCGATTGGAGTGGGGATGGGGATGGGTGCGGCGGAGGAGGGGGAGGCTTGATTTGGGCATGGCATTGTGGCTGGGTGGGGTGGAGAATCGCCGCGGCCCGATCTCCGCCCGCTCCAACGAGATCGAGGGGAGGATCGGTGGAGCTGGCGGGGAGGAAGGGGACAGGATCGAGAGGAGCTAGGGTTTGTGCGGGTGAGGAAGGGAGGGAAAGAAAGGAGGCGGGGGGGGGGGGGTGGATGGAAATTGACCCGGAGGACATAGCTAGGGTTTCGGGGTTGGTGTGGATGGGTCGAGGACAGCCATTGGATCCCTGAGCATCCGACGGTGTTGGATGCACGATCCGCGTGATTTGTCCATGGACCAATCAGAATGCAGTACGATGTTATGACCATCTAAATTGGTCGTAGTTGACTTAAAATAATTTGTTAAAATCATTTAAACTACTTTATGATCTGAGAAATAATTTGTTAAAAATGGAAAACCTTCTTGTTGTGTCACCAAAATGTGAACAAGTTTTCAGAAAAAATAACAACATGGAATAAGATAAATATCTTTAAAAAGGTGTCGTCAGAAATGAGTTTTTGCAAAAAAAAATCCATTTTCCGAGTGCCCAAAATGAGGTTTTTTTGTGAAGGGCCTACCAAATATTTGTTGCAAAATTGGACCAAATAATTTTTATAAAATACTAGGTCATATTTAATGCACAATTAACCAAATGGTTGTGTGTTAAAAGTTTTGATCCACCTCTGGTGAAAAAGACAAATTTCCGCCGATTCAGCAGGAAGCGGGTGAAATTTGAACTGCAACTGCCTCATAGTTTGCTCTTTATTTTTTCCAAAAATCATTTCTAGGTACATAAGTATCTATTTAATAAGAGAAACACCAAAAAAATTCCAAGATTCAACCACTAGCTAGGAACGGTCATTCCTGCGGTTTTGACCGCATTTTGAAACAGGCATAAAAAATTCAAAAAAATCAAAAAAATTGGGAAACCTTCGCATTGTGTCATGATATGTGGCCAAGTTCCCAGGAAAAATAATAAACTTGTAATACGACAATTATTTTAAAAAAGTGTTATCAGAAACGAGCTATCATCTCTGAAGATTCATGGCTTTCAAGCCAAATGATCAATCTTATGGCCACATTCGTGGCATAGTTTGTTCAAATGATCTCATATTGTGCACAAGGGTGCATATTGGAATGGAAAACAATGTTGCCTAAGGAAGTTTTCATTTTCTTTGGACGAAAAAACCATTTTTCATTTTCTGAGTGCCCGAAAGAAGCCTTTTTTGTGAAGGAACTACCAAATAATTGTTGCAAAATTGGACCAAATCAATTTTCTAAAATACTAGGACATATTTAATGCACAATTGACAAAATGGTTGGGTGTCGAAATTTTTGATCCACCTCTGGTGAATTTTTTTTTTCCGTCGATTCAGCTGGAAGCGGGTCAAATTTGAACTGCAGTTGCATCATAGTTTGCTCTTTATTTTTTTCAAAAATCATTTCTAGGTAAATAAGTTTCTATTTAATCAGAAATACATGGTTTGATGGAGAGACATCGAGGTTTGGACGGTGGCCGAGGGCCCGAACTCTAGAGTGCGTAAGCTCGCATGCCCGCCGCGTGGTCACCGCGTGACCGTGGCGTTGCCATGTGTTCTGGGTGGCCTAGACATGTCTAGTGGGTTGGGCACTCCCCATGTAGGTGCTAGGAAGAAAATTACAACATAAGATTCTCACGAGGAGACCGATCGGTGCTCAAACATGAATTAGCAGCCAAGTGTTTGTTTAGCGGTACAGGAAATGTACATGGCTAATGGGCGTGAGTTTTGGCTGAGTATGATAAGTTACTAAGAAGACCGTCTTCACAAATTTTCAGCTCAAAAGGAGGAGCCTAGCTGGTACTTGCTTTGCAAACCACCACATTGGACATAAATACGAATGTTGAAGCTCGGCTCAAAATGATGAATGGATTGAGTTGGCATTTGGTGGAGGATGGTTATTTGGGCATAGGAAAGCACTGTAGAAAATGGATACTATTTGGACATGCCAAAGTGGTACTTCCTTCACAAACTGTTACTCTGAACAGAATAGGAAAATGAATATTTTTGAATTATTTTTGAACTAGGAAAGGAAGGTTTTTACATATTTGACGAAGATATGACCCAAAGAATTTCTAAGATTTTTTTTGGGAATTTTGGGAATGACAGAAATATAGGTTGGTTCACAACCTAGGGCAAAAACTGCCACATGGACATGCCACATAGGCAAAACTGATGAGGTGGCGCCTAGTCATAGCAACCCACCACAATTTACAAGGCTATGACCATCTATATTGGTCGTTAACAACTAGAAATAAGGCAGCGGACTAGCGCTGTTTGCTTTATGACCTTTTCGTGTGAGGAAATTACGACCTTTCTGACCAAAATGGTCGCAATGGTTTAGGGTTTGGAGCCCCCCGAACAGCTTTTGACCAATTGGTCTGAAATGGTCATAAATTTATGACCAATTCTTCGAGGGTCACTGACAGAAGGTCATAACTTGACATATTTCTTGTAGTGTTCACGAAAGTTTCTCTCTTTATCAGGAGAGCCCTGGCCGGACTATGGTCAGGAAGGTTGGGATGCGAACGACGAAGAAATTCAAAGCCCACCCACCACCCACTTCGTAGCCACTGTCGATGATTTAACCGACATGCTCGACTTCGACTCCGAAGACATCGACGGTATGGATGACGATGCAGGAGACGACCAAGAACCAGCGCCTACAGGGCACTGGAAGGCCACCTCGTCATACGACATATACATGGTGGACATCCCAAAAGATGGGAATGGCTATGGAACAACGGAGGATGACCCCTCCAAAAAACAGCCTAAGCGCCGGTGTCAGCGGCGCCGCTCTAAATCCCGCCACATCAAAAACGGCAATTCCGGCACGGGAGACAATAACACCCCGGACAGTGCTGAAGACAACCCCCTCCAGCAAGATTCAGTGTAGGAGGATGGAGAAGCCAGCCCTCATGAGAGTGCGGAAGACAGAGAGGTAGAGGACGATAATTACATGCCTCCCTCCGAAGACGAGGCAAGCCTCGACGACGACGAATTTGTCATGCCTGAGGATCCCGTCGAACAAGAGCGTTTCATACGCAGGCTTATGGCCACGGCAAGCACCCTCAAGAAAAAGCAGCAACAGCTTAGAGCTGACCAAGACTTGCTAGCTGTTAGATGGACTGAAGTCCTTGCGGCCAAGAGTATGAACTCGAACGCCCCTCCAAGAGCTACCCAAAACGCAGGCTGCTACCTTAGAGGAGGAAGCACCTAAACCTACATCACCAGCGCATGATACGGCTGACCGGCCACCTCGTGGCCGCGATAGAGAGGCCTCTCGGCCCTCGACTCAAGCCGCACCCCGGCGCCGCTCAAAAAGTACCAAGGCATGGGGAAATGCGCTAGACCTGCGAGATATATTGGAGAACAAAGCAAGGCAAACAAGATCGATCTATGGATCGTGTGGGTGCCTCACTACACATGACGATAACCGTCATGCCGGATACAGCAAATCCGCCGAGCCGAACATAGCAGACAAAGCTCATTTGAGCTACGTCGTGATATAGCCCAGTACAGGGGAGCCACACACCCACTATGCTTCACAGATGAAGTAATGGATCATCAAATCCCCGAGGGTTTCAAACCCGTAAACATCGAATCGTACGATGGCACAACAGATCCTGCGGTATGGATCGAGGACTACCTCCTTCATATTCACATGGCCCGCGATGATGATCTACACGCCATCAAATACCTCCCACTCAAGCTTAAAGGACCAGCTCGGCATTGGCTTAACAGCTTGCCAGCAAAGTCAATTGGTTGTTGGGAAGACCTGGAAGCCGCATTCCTTGACAACTTCTAGGGCACCTATGTGTGACCACCAGACGCCAATGACCTAAGCCACATAATTCAGTAGCCAGAGGAATCAGCCAGACAATTATGGACACGGTTCCTAACGAAGAAAAATCAAATCGTCGATTGTCCGGATGCAGAGGCCCTTGCAACCTTCAAACATAACATCCGCGACGGGTGGCTTGCCTGGCACCTAGGACAGGAAAAGCCGAAATCCATGGCAGCCCTCACAACACTCATGACCCGCTTTTGCGCGGGAGAGGACAGCTGGCTAGCTCGTAGTAACAACATGACCAAGAGCCCTGGTAATTCGGATACCAAGGACAGCAACGGCAGGTCGCATCGCAACAAGCACAAGCGCCGCATTAACGGCGATAATGCTGAGGATACGGCAGTCAATGCCGGATTCAGAGGCTCTAAACCCGGTCAGCCATTCAAAAGGAATAATCTGGGCCCGTCCAATTTGGACCGAATACTCGATCGCTCGTGCCAGATACACGGCAGCCCCGAAAAACCAGCCAACCACATCAACAGGGATTGTTGGGTGTTCAAGCAGGCAGGCAAGTTAAATGCCGAAAACAATGACAAGGGGCTACATAGTGATGACGAGGAGGAGCCCTGGCCGCCGAACAATAGAGGACAGAAGGGCTTCCCCCCACAAGTGCGGACGGAGAACATGATATACGCAACCCACATACCCAAAAGGGAGCGGAAGCGTGCACTAAGGGACGTATATGCGATGGAGCCAGTCGCCCCAAAGTTCAATCCGTGGTCCTCCTGACCAATCACTTTTGATCGAAGGGACCACCCCACTAGCATCCGCCATGGCGGATTCGCCGCATTGGTTCTAGACCCAATCATTGACGGATTTCACCTCACCAGAGTCCTGATGGACGGCTGCAGCAGCCTGAACCTGCTTTATCAAGATACAGTGCGCAAAATGGGCATAGACCCCTCAAGGATTAAACCCACAAAAATGACCTTTAAAGGCGTCATACCAGGTGTAGAGGCCAACTGTACAGGCTCAGTTACACTTGAAGTGGTCTTCGGATCCCCGGATAACTTCCGAAGCGAGGAATTAATCTTCGACATAGTCCCGTTCCGCAGCGGCTATCACGCACTGCTCGGACGAACCGCATTTGCAAAGTTCAATGCGGTGCTGCACTATGCATACCTCAAGCTCAAGATGCCAGGCCCTCGAGGAGTCATTACGGTCAACGGAAACACCGAACGCTCTCTCCGAATGGAGGAGCATACGGCGGCCCTCGCGGCGGAAGTAAAAAGCAGCCTCTCAAGGCAATTCTTGAGTCCGGCTATTCAACGTCCGGACACCGTCAAGCGCGCCCGGAGTAACCTACAACAAGACCACCTGGCACGTTCCGAGCACGCGTAGCAATGCGGCCCCAACCCCAGCCCTCGTGAAATTGCGAAACCAGTACTACGCGTACATAATTATGCTCTGGAAATACCATGGGCACAGGGGGAGGGGCACGACCACGGCAGGCCCAGAATGCGGCTCAACCGCACCAGGGGCTCCCGATTGTGTCATTCTTTTTTTCTTACTTTCAAGACTCCGTTCTCAAGAAGCCCTGTCCGGCAGTAGAATCGCCGAACACACGATGCAACAGCCAGGGAAGCAGAAAGCTACGTCGAGTGTCCGGGTGGTCTCTATAACGAGCAGTATACTTGTTTCACATATCATCCCGTAGCTCGCCCCTAGAGGGGGACATGTCAAATAGTCCCGTCCATTGCTTATCGCACTATTTGTATCGTTCTGCTGTTACCACAGCCTTTTTTGAATAAACAATACATAGCTTCTGCCTATTAGTGCATTCCTTTTTTTATCTATATATGTTCACTTATGACATGTTGCATCCGTACACTATGGTATGACCAAATACACCAGGGGCTTAAGTACCCCAAAATATGGTGTGATAAGTCCAAACACTTTCACAAGTGTGGCACCCCGAACTTATAGCATTATATGCATCGGCTCTGAATCATGTCTTGGGTCAATAGTTGGGTTTGCCCGGCTCCCATGTTTTGGTACCTTACGTTCCGTTATATCGGCTAAGGTAGCGCTGGGAGAACCACTGCGATTGTGCCCCGGCTGAGCTGGGTTAAGCACCTCAGTGGAGAAAGCTAAAACTAACCGTCATGATAGGGCGAGAGCCGGTCGCTGTTCGAGAGGTTTTCGAGTCCCTAAAGACTTATGCCGCTTAGAGCGAGGAGTCGGCTTTGTCCGGCCCAGGCGTGGATAGCGCCCCGAACTCGGTCTTCCGAATACTAGGGGCTTCGCCGAAATTTAAAATTATAGAATTCTATGGCTAAGTGAGAGTGTTCAAGCATTATAGTCCGGTTGCCTCGTTCGTTGCGTTGAGCGCCTCCCTCGAAGGACCCAAGAATGGGAAAAAGAGCGCTCAAGTTTATCCCGAACACCCCAGCACTCGTGGCATGGGGGCAGAAGCCGATGACTCGCCATCTCTCAAATTTAATAAACGGCCGCACAGAAGGTAATATTTTAAATTCACAAGCGTTGCTTAGCGCATATGAACAAGTTTTCAGCGTACAGGATAACAAATGCGAGTTTACTCAAAAATTACATCTTTGGAGCATTCACCCGCTATAAGGCGGGCACCCTTCAGGACGCCCTCATAATACATCTCGGACTTGCGATACTCCCTGCCCGGCGGTGGTCTGTCCGTCACAAGCTTCTCAGCGTCCATCTTGCCCCAGTGCACTTTAGCACGGGCAAGGGCCCTACGGGCACCTTCGATGCAGACGGAGCGCTTGACGACTTCAATCCATGGACAGGCGTCCACCAGCCGCCTCACCAGCCCGAAGTAGCTCCCAGGCATGGCTTCCTTAGGCCACAGACGAACTATGAGGCCCTTCATGGCCTGTTCGGCCACCTTATGGAGCTCGACCAGCTGCTTCAGCTGGTCGCTCAAGGGCACCAGGTGTCCAGCCTCAGCATACTGAGACCAGAACACCTTCTCCGTCGAGCTCCCCTCCTCGACTCGGTAGAACGCGGCAGCGTCGGACACACTGCAGGGCAGATCTGCGAATGCTCCTAGAGAGCTCCGGATTCGGGTAAGTAACAAGTAATTCACTTTCACGTGCCTGCTTTGCATAAAGAATGCCTTACCCGCCGCTATCTTATTCATCGCTTCAATTTCCTGGAGGGCTTTTTGGGCTTCGGCCTTAGCGGCTTTGGGCGCTCTCAAGGGCCGAGGCGAGCTCGGACTCTCGGGTCTTTGAGTCACGCTCCAAACTCTCGTGTTTTTCCACGAGAGCCTGGAGCTCTTGCCGCACCTCTGCCACCTGCGCCTCCTGCTTCTCTCGCTCGGTGCGCTCCGCGGCCGCATTGCTTTCGGCCTTGGACACCGCTTCCTTCAGGGTCGCCACCTCGTTCGTGGCCCCTGCAATACTCATGTTATTCCTGTCATTTTTTGCAACCACATCTTTTATATACTGCCATAAGGTATTACTTACCTTCCTTGTCCTCGAGCTGCTTTTTGGCAAGGCCGAGCTCGTTCTTGGACTGCTCGAGGCTCTACTTCAATGCATTGACCTCCGCAGTCAGTGCGACAGAGGTTAGCAGCGCAGCCTGCATTCCCCATATTGACATACTTATGTTAGACCCCTGCGTACATCTTTTTTAGATCCTCAGTTCGGCTTTTCTTTCCGAACACCAAACTGAGTATCAGGGGCTACTGTCTATGCGGTAATATTTTTACATATCTTAAATACATACCTCAAAGCCTGTTAGAAGGCTGGCACAGGCTTCAGTCAGCCCGCTCTTGGCGGACCGAACTTTCTGGATCACCACACTCATAACAGTGCGGTGCTCCTCGTCGATGGAGGCGCCGTTAAGCGCCTCCAGCAAATTATCCGGTGCCTCCGGTTGGACGGAGGTCACCGGTGTCGCAGTCTTGCCCTTCTTATGAAGGGGCCGCCTGCCGGACTCCGGAACCACCCAGGGCCGGACTTAGAGCCCTTTGGGGTTTTATCCCCCTTGCGCCTGGAGTCTGGGAGGTTGCCTTACGGCGCCTCCTGGACCACCTCCTCCTGGCTGGGCCCCTTTTTGGACCCTACCTCGGCGTCATCCGCAGTGCGAGGAGAGGAGGCAGCCGAAAGTGAGGTGCTATTCACGTCCGACGAATCTAGGGAGCCGCTCGTTGAAGCAGCGAGCCCGTCCTTGGGCGGGCTGCAGGGTTATATTCGGCGTTAGGAGATTCTGTACGACAAACGAAATGCCATGAGTTATTCTGGTATCCGGACACTTACGATGTCGCCAGGGGCTTAGCCCTCGGTGTCCACTCCTCTTCGCCGTCGTCGGCGTTGGTGGAGTAGTCCGGAGGAAGGGTCCTTCCCTTCTTGGACCCTCCGGCCTCCCCAGTTGGGGCGGCCTTCCTTTTCTTCTCTCCCCCCGCTGGGGGAGAGGCCTCTTTTCCTCCTCCTCGTCTTCGCGGGAGGAGTCCGCCTCAGAGTCATCGGACGATGAGTCCGACAACACCCGGCGCCGGGAACTCCTTCGAGTTCTCGTGGCCTTCTACTTGGCCTTCTTCTCCGGCACCACGTGAGGTGCCGGAACCAGCAGCCCCGTCAATCGGGTGTCCGCTGGGTCTTCTGGCAAGGGAGCCGGACAGTCAACCTGCCCGGACGTCTTCTGCCAATCCTATCAAAGGCAAGGGAGTTTAGATCCCGCATAGAGTCAAACTATGGAAAACAAGAGCCCCATAAAGGGTAAAGTAGCTTACCTCGCTGGCTTGACGCTGCGAGCTAAATCCGTGATCTTCGGTAGCGGATGCGGGAGCCTCGGCGCCCTTGAACAACACCTTCCAGGCATCTTCGTACGTAGTGTCGAAGAGCCTGCTCAAGGTTTGGTGCTGTGCCGGATCAAACTCCCACAAGCTGAAGGCCCGTTGTTGGCACGGGAGGATCCGGCGGATGAGCATGACCTGGACTACGTTGACAAGCTTGAGCTTCTTGTTCACCAGGTTTTGGACGCAGGTTTGGAGTCCGGTCAGCTCTTCCAAATTACCCCACGTCAGGCCCATCTCCTTCCAGGAGGTGAGCCGTGTAGGGAAGCCAAATCGGAATTCAGGGGCCGCCACCCATTTAGGGTCATGCGGCTCGGTGATGTAGAACCACCCCGATTGCCACCCCTTTATGGTCTCCACGAAGGAGCCCTCGAGCCATAGGACGTTGGCCATCTTGCCCACCATGGCACCTCCGCACTCCGCTTGGCGGCCGCCCACTACCTTCAGCTTGACATTGAAGGTCTTCAGCCATAAGCCGAAGTGGGGCTGGATGCAGAGGAAGGCCTCGCACACGATGATGAACGCCGAGATGTTGAGGATGAAATTCGGGGCCAGATCATGGAAATCCAGGCCGTAGTAGAACATGAGCCCCCGGAAAAATGAGTGAAGTGGAAAACCTAGTCCGCGGAGGAAGTGGGTGAGGAACACCACCCTCTCATGAGGCCTGGGGGTGGGGATAAGCTGCCCCTTGTCGGGGAGCCGATGCGCGATGTCGCTGGACAAGTATCCGGCCTTCCGCAGCTTTTTGATGTGCCCCTCCGTGACGGAGGAGACAATCCACTTGCCTCCCGCTCCGGACATGGCTGGGGAAGGTTGAGGCGAGATGTGCGGACTTGGCCGCTGGAGCTCGAGTGCACGGAAATGGATGAGCAAAGGAGGAAGAAGGCGTAGGTAAAAAGGTGGATCCTTATCCCCTTATATGAACGGACGAAGCTATGCGTCCCCACCAGCCTGGTAAAACTCACTTATCTCCCAAGCGCCGTAATCAATGGCACGGTTGGGTTACCCACGCCCGTATTGATGAGAATCCCAGAATAAGGGGACACGATCTCTACTTTGACAAGACGTGCCAAGGAAACCGCCTCGCTAAACGCGCTGAGGTGGGACAGTAAAAACGATTCAAATAAAGGCTTGGCCGTGGTGTGATGTCACCGCCACGGAATACGTCAGCAGATTGAATTTGTGTAAATATTATTCTCTCTACGGTGGTATGTGGAACTTATTTTGCAGAGCCGGACACTATCCTTGTGTTCAAAATCTTCTATGAAGTATTCGGAGGAGGAACCCGCCTTGCAATGCCGAAGACAATATGCGCACCGGACTCGTCGTCATTGAAGCCTGGTTCAGGGGCTACTGAGGGAGTCCTGGATTAGGGGGTGTCCGGATGGCCAGACTATAGCCTTTGGCCGGACTCCTGGACTATGAAGATACAAGATTGAAGACTTCGTCCCGTGTCCGGATGGGACTTTCCTTGGCGTGGAAGGCAAGCTTGGCGATACGGATATGTAGATCTCCTACCATTGTAACCGACTCTGTGTAACCCTAACCCTCTTCGGTGCCTATATAAACCGGAGGGTTTTAGTCCGTAGGACGAACAACAATCATACCATAGGCTAGCTTCTAGGGTTTAGCCTCTCTGATCTCGTGGTAGATCTACTCTTGTACTACCCATATCATCAATATTAATCAAGCAGGAGTAGGGTTTTTACCTCCATCGAGAGGGCCCGAACCTGGGTAAAAACATCGTGTCCTTTGTCTCCTGTTACCATCTGCCTAGACGCACAGTTCGGGACCCCCTACCCGAGATCCGCCGGTTTTGACACCGACAAAGATCTTTATCGGTCAAACCACATAACAACATACGTTGTTCCTTTGTCATTGGTATGTTACTTGCTCGAGATTTGACCGTCGGTATCTCAATACCTAGTTCAATCTCGTTATCGGCAAGTCTCTTTACTCGTTCTGTAATGCATCATCCCGCAACTAACTAATTAATCACATTGCTTGCAAGGTTTATAGTGATGTGCATTACCGAGAGGGCCCAGAGATACCTCTCCGACAATCGGAGTGACGAATCCTAATCTCGATCTATGCGAACCCAACAAACACCATCAGAGACACCTATAGAGCAACTTTATAATCACCCAGTTACATTGTGATGTTTGGTAGCACACAAAGTGTTCCTCCGGTATTCAGGAGTTGCATAATCTCATAGTCATAGGAACATGTATAAGTCATGAAGAAAGCAATAGCAACATACTGAACGATAAAGTGCTAAGCTAACGGAATGGGTCAAGTCAATCGCATCATTCTCTAATGATGTGATCTCGTTAATCAAATGACAACTCATGTCCATGGCTAGGAAACTTAACCATCTTTTATTCAATGAGCTATACAAGTAGAGGCATACTAGTGACACTCTGTTTGTCTATGTATTCACACATGTACTAAGTTTTTAGTTAATACAATTCTAGCATGAATACTAAACATTTATCATGATATAAGGAAATATTAATAACAACTTTATTATTGCCTCTAGGGCATATTTTCTTCAGTCTCCCACTTTTACTAGAGTCAATAATCTAGATCACATCACCATGTGATTAACACCAATAGTTCACATCACCATGTGATTAACACCCGAAGTTCATATCACCATGTGACCAATACCCAAAGGGTTTACTAGAGTCAATAATCTAGTTCACATTGCTATGTGATTAATGATAACCCACAAGTATAGGGGATCGCAACAGTTTTCGATAAGTAAGAGTGTCGAACCCAAGAGGAGCTAAAGGTAGAACAAATATTCCCTAAAGTTCAATCGACCACTGATACAACTCTACGCCGCTTGACGTTCGCTTTACCTAGAACAAGTATGAAACTAGAAGTACTTTGTAGGTGTGATAGGATAGTTTTGCAAGAAAATAAAGAACATGTAAATAAAAAGTAGGGGCTGTTTAGATAAAGATGCAATAGAGTAAATATAGCGAATGTGGAAAAGTGGTGGTAGGAGTTGTGGAATTGTCCCTAAGCAATTGACTATGTTACTAGACCGGTAATCACTATTGCAACTCTATTTGAGGGAGAGGCATAAGCTAACATACTTTCTCTACTTGGATCATATGCACTTATGATTGGAATGCTAGCAAGCATCCACAAATACTAAAGATTCATTAAGGTACAACCCAACCATAGCATTAAAGTATCAAGTCCCCTTTATCCCATATGCAAACAACCTACTTACTCGGGTCTGTGCTTCTGTCACTCACGCCACCCACCATAAGCAAATCACAAACATATTGCAAACCCTACAACGGGAATCCCTCACGCTTGCGCGACACGGAGGGCACAATAGGACAGCACCAATAATAAAACATGCAACTCAAACCAATCATAGCAATTCATCAATCACCGTTAGGACAACGAAAATCTACTCAGACATCATAGGATGGCAATACATCATTGGATAATAATATGAAGAATAAAGCACCATGTTCAAGTAGAGGGTACAACGGGTTGTGGGAGAGTGGACTGCTGGATATAGATTGGGGAAGGTGATGGAGATGTTGGTGAAGATGGCGGAGGTGTTGGTGAAGATCGCGGTGATGACGATGGCCCCCGGCGGCGTTCCGACGCCACCGGAAGCAAGGGGGAGAGAGCCCCCCTTCTTCTTCTTCTTCCTTGACCTTCTCCCAAGATGGGAGAAGGGTTTCCCCTCTGGTCCTTGGCTCCCATGGCGTGGGAGGGGCGAGAGCCCCTCCGAGATTGGATCTATCTCTCTGTTTCCGCGTTCTCCGATTCTACCCCTTCACCGTTTCTTTTATATCCGGAGATCCGTAACTCTGATTGGGGTGAATCTTTCGCCCAGATCTTTCTCATAAAATTATCTTTCTTGCACCAGAATAAGAGCGTGAACCACCTTACGAGTGGACCACGAGGGTCAGGGGCGCGCCTGTGGGGTAGGGCGCGCCCCCCTACCTCATGGCCACCTCGGACACCGTCTCGCGTTGATTTTTCTTCCCAAAAATCATAAATATTCCAAAAAAAATCTCCGCCCGTTTTTATCCCGTTTGGACTCCGTTTGATATTGGGTTTCTGCGAAACAAAAAACATGCAACAGACAGGAACTGGCACTGGGCACTGGATCAATATGTTAGTCCCAAAAATAGTATAAAAAGTTGCCAAAAGTATATGAAAGTTGAATAATATTGGCATGGAACAATAAAAAATTATAGATACGACGGAGACATATCAGGATCCCCAAGCTTAATTCCTGCTCGTCCTCGAGTAGGTAAATGATAAAAAAGAATAATTTTTGATGTGGAATGCTACCTAGCATAATCTTGATCATATGTCTAATCATGGCATGAATATTAAGACACGAGTGATTCAAAGCAATAGTCTATCATTTGACATAAAAACAATAATACTTCGAGCGTACCAAATAAGCAATCATGTCTTTTCAAAACAACATGGCCAAAGAAAGTTATCCCTACAAAATCATATAGTCTGGCTGTTGCTCTATCTTCATCACACAAAGTATTTAATCATGCACAACCCCGATGACAAGCCAAGCAATTGTTTCATACTTTAGTAATCTCAAACTTTTTCAACTTCCACGCAATACATGAGCGTGAGCCATGGACATAGAACTATAGGAGGAATAGAATATGATGGTGGAGGTTATGTGGAGAAGACAAAAAGGGAGAAAGTCTCACATCAACTAGGTGTATCAACGGGCTATGGAGATGCCCATCAATAGGTATCAATGTGAGTGAGTAGGGATTGCCATGCAACAGATGCACTAGAGCTATAAGTGTATGAAAGCTCAAACTAAAAACTAAGTGGGTGTGCATCCAACTTTCTTGCTCATGAAGACCTCGGGCATTTGAGGAAGCCCATCATCGGAATATACAAGCCAAGTTCTTTAATGAAAATTCCCACTAGTATATGAAAGTGAAAGCATAGGAGACTCTCTCTATGAAGAACATGGTGCTACTCTGAAGCACAAGTGTGGTAAAAGGATAGTAACATTGACCCTTCTCTCTTTTTCTCTCATTTTTTTATTTTCTCTTTTTTTATATATATATTTTTGGTGGTCTTCTTTGGCCTATTTTTTATTTGGGCTTCTTTGGCCTCTTTTTTTTGTAAAGTCCGGAGTCTCATCCCGACTTGTGGGGGAATCATTGTCTCCATCATCCTTTCCTCACTGGGGCAATGCTCTAATAATGATGATCATCACACTTCTATTTACTTACAACTCAATATTACAACTCGATATCTACAACAAAGATATGACTCTATATGAATGCCTCCGGCGGTGTACCGGGATGTGCAATGATCTAGCATAGCAATGACATCAAAAAATGGACAAGCCATGAAAACATCATGCTAGCTATCTTACGGTCATGCAAAGCAGTATGACAATGAATGCTCAAGTCATGTATATGATGATGATGGAAGTTGCATGGCAATATATCTCGGAATGGCTATGGAAATACCATGATAGGTAGGTATGGTGGCTGTTTTGAGGAAGGCATATGGTGGGTGTAATGCACCGGCGAGAGTTGCGCGGTACTAGAGAGGCTAGCAATGGTGGAAGGGTGAGAGTGCGTATAATCCATGGACTCAACATTAGTCATAAAGAACTAATATACTTATTGCAAAAATCTACAAGCCTTTGAAAACAATGTACTACACGCATGCTCCTAGGGGGATAGATTGGTAGGAAAAGACCATCTCTCGTCCCCGACCACCACTCATAAGGAATAAAATCAATAAATAAAATTGTGCTCCAACTTCATCACAAAGCGGTTAACCATACATGCATGCTACGGGAATCACAAACCTCAACACAAGTGTCTCTACAATCCACAACCACCCACTAGCCTGACTCTAATATCATCATATTTATATCGCAAAACTATTGCAAGGAATCAAACATATCATATCCAGAGATCTACAAGTTTATGTAGGATTTTATGACTAACCATGTGAATGACCAATTCCTGTCATCTCTCTAAATAGATATAAGTGAAGCAAGAGAGCTTAATTCTTTCTACAAAATATATGCCCACGCTCTAACAATTATAAGTGAAGCAAAACAGCATTCTACAAATGGCGGTTGTCTATATGAAGAGAAACAGGTTATCCAAACTTGAAATGATATAAGTGAAGCACATGAAGCGTTCTATAAAGCCATACTCAAAAGATTTAAGTGAAGCGCAATGAGAATTCTATAAATCAACCAAGGACTATCTCATACCAGCATGGTGCATAAAAGAAAAATAAAAACCTAATTGCAAAAGACGCTCCAAGACTTGCACATAATGCATGAACGAAACGAATCCGAAACATACCGATACTTGTTGAAGAAAGAGGGGATGCCTCCCCAGCATCCCCAAGCTTAGACGCTTGAGTCTCCTTGAATATTTACTTGGGGTGCCTCGGGCATCCCCAAGCTTGAGCTCTTGCCTCTCTTCCTTCTTCTCACATCGAAACATCCTCGCTTAGACACTACATCCACACAAAACTTCAACAGAAAACTCGGTAAGATCCGTTAGTATAATAAAGCAAATCACCACTCTAAGTACTGTTGCAAACCAATTCATATTTTGTTTTTGCATTGTGTCTACTTTAATATAACTTTTTCATGGCTTAATCCACTGATATAAATTGATAGATTCATCAAAACAAGCAAACTATGCATCAAAAAACAGAATCTGTCTAAAACAGAATAGTCTGTAGCAATCTGAACATCCACCATACTTATGGTACTCCACAAATTGTACCAAAATTAGGAAAATAAACAAGTTTTAAGTAAAGACAGTGCAAAAGGAATCAGAACCAATTGACGTTCCAGGTAAAAATGTAAAATCGTGCACTACAGCCAAAGTTTCTGTCCCGCACCATACAAACCAACAAGCATTGTAAACATCCTAAAGGCAAACCTTGGCACATTATTTTTATAATACAATGGAATTGTACAAGGGGATAATTATTTTTGATGAAAAGTTTCTGTAATCAAGATTCACAAAGTTTCCGTGAGCATGAGCAAAGTTCAAGGAGCTCTCCCACTTCAACAATGCTCGTCTTTCTCACTTTCACTTTTCTTTTTGAAAAGTTTTTAGGTTCCCCTCTTTTATTTATTTGTTTTTAAACTATATGAAAGCACTCAACAGAAATAAATTACTCTCTAAAACTTCCGGGTTGTCTCCCTGGCAGCGCTTTCTTTAAAGCCATTAAGCTAGGCATTTAGTGCTCAAGTAACGAATCCACCCGGATCCCAAGGTATATCAAAGCCAATTTTAATTAACAATGATTTGTGATTTAGTAGTGAGCACAAAGTAACATATATCATGCAACAACAAAGTCTAACTCTCTTCCTATGCATCGGCATGTCATAAAAGAACAATTCATGCACACAAAGTAAAGGCCAATGCATAGTATAAGCAGTTTCTTGCAATTTCATAGTATGGGAAACATAGGGAGGTGGAGAAATAGTTCCTCTCTCATAATAATTGCAAGTAGGAGCAGCAAGCACATGTATATTATATTCATCAAGATCATCATGTGTAGTAGTAAAAGGCAACGCATCAATATAATCCTTAATAAGGGCAAACTTCTCCGATATAGTGTAGTCGGGAGAATTCAAAAAGATAATAGGACTATCATGTGTGGGTGCAATAGCAACAATTTCATTCATAACATAAGGAACTATAGCAACTTCATCTCCATAAGCATAATTCATATTGGCATCTTGGCCACAAGCATAGCAAGCATCATCAAAAAGGGATATTTCAAGAGAATCAATGGGATCATAGCAATCATCATAGCAGTCATCCTTCGGTAAGCACAAAGGGGAATTAAATAATGTATGAGTTGGAGGGTTACTCTCATTAGAAGGTGGGCATGGGTAGCTAATCCGCTCCTCCTCCTTTTGTTCTTCGCTCTCCTCATCATCTTTTTCATCCAATGAGCTCACAGTTTCATCAATTTCTTCTTCCATAGCTTCCTGCAAAATATTAATCTCTTCTTGGACAGCGGAGACTTTCTTAATAAGTGCATTAATTTCATAATTGTATTTATAATTCTCATTGCATTATTAGAGGATAGCTAAATTTTCAGATCTATAAACAACATCATCAAAATCCTCAAACTCTTTACACATAGCTTCAATTTCATAAGCACCCATAAAAGCAACAAATTCTTCTATTTGTTCCACATCATAGTAATCATATATACCACTAGCATAAGAAGCTAAGGTTTTATTATCATTAAATTTGCATGAAAAGGGAAGGTGCGGAGAATTCATCCCAGAGCAACAAGTATAATCATATTCCACGCATAGTTGCCAAGCATACCACTTCAATAAATGAATTTGATCCCATAATAGTTTCCCTTTTTGTGTTAAGCGATAATCCCTAAAGTATTCACGTTGATCCAACGTGTCTCCCATTATAAAGTTGAATGGGGTTTTCTCAGGATTATCAAAGTAGTATATAATATCTTTCGCATAATGAGAATCGAGGGTTTTAGGAGTTACCCCATCCTCATGAGTAGCAAGTACAGCTAATTTTTTTGTTATTTTGCGTTCCATATCCATAACTAAAGATAGAGAACAACTTAGAACAACAAATAAAAATTACTTAGTGATAAAGCAAACAAGCACACACGAGAATATTCACCCCACGCTATTGCTCCCTGGCAATGGTGCCAGAAAAAGGTCTTGATAACCCACAAGTATAGGGGATCACAATAGTTTTCGATAAGTAAGAGTGTCGAACCCAATGAGGACCTAAAGGTAGAACAAATATTCCCTCAAGTTCTATCGACCACCGATACAACTCTACGCACGCTTGACGTTCGCTTTACCTAGAACAAGTATGAAACTAGAAGTACTTTGTAGGTGTGATAGGATAGTTTTGCAAGAAAATAAAGAACACGTAAATAAAAAGTAGGGGCTGTTTAGATAAAGATGCAATAGAGTAAATATAGTGAATGTGGAAAAGTGGTGGTAGGAGTTCTGGAATTGTCCCTAAGCAATTGACTATTTTACTAGACCGGTAATCACTATTGCAATTCTATTTGAGGGAGAGGCATAAGCTAACATACTTTCTCTACTTGGATCATATGCACTTATGATTGGAACTCTAGCAAGCATCCGCAAATACTAAAGATTCATTAAGGTAAAACCCAACCATAGCATTAAAGTATCAAGTCCCCTTTATCCCATACGCAAAGAACCTACTTACTCGGGTCTGTGCTTCTGTCACTCACGCCACCCACCATAAGCAAATCATAAACATATTGCAAACCCTACAGCGGGAATCCCTCACGCTTGCGCGACACGGAGGGCACAATAGGACAGCACCAATAATAAAACATGCAACTCAAACCAATCATAGCAATTCATCAATCACCGATAGGACAACGAAAATCTACTCAGACATCATAGGATGGCAACACATCATTGGATAATAATATGAAGCATAAAGCACCATGCTCAAGTAGAGGGTACAGCGGGTTGCGGGAGAGTGGACCGCTGGATATAGATTGGGGAAGGTGATGGAGATGTTGGTGAAGATGGCGGAGGTGTTGGTGAAGATCGCGGTGATGACGATGGCCCCCGGCGGCGTTCCGGCGCCACCGGAAGCAAGGGGGAGAGAGCCCCCCTTCTTCTTCTTCCTTGACCTTCTCCCTAGATGGGAGAAGGGTTTCCCCTCTGGTCCTTGGCTCCCATGGCATGGGAGGGGCGAGAGCCCCTCCGAGATTGGATCTATCTCTCTGTTTCTGCCTTCTACGATTCTACCCCTTCACCGTTTCTTTTATATCCGGAGATCCGTAACTCCGATTGGGGTGAATCTTTCGCCCAGATCTTTCTCATAAAATTATCTTTCTTGCGCCAAAAGAAGAGCCTCAACCGCCTTATGGGTGGACCACGAGGTTCAGGGGCGCGCCTGGGGGGTAGGGCGCGCCCCCTACCTCGTGACCACCTCGGACACCGTCTCGCGTTGATTTTTCTTCCCAAAAATCATAAATATTCCAAAAAAATCTCCGTCCGTTTTTATCGCGTTTGGACTCCGTTTGATATTGGGTTTCTGCGAAACAAAAAACATGCAACAGACAGGAACTGGCACTGGGCACTGGATCAATATGTTAGTCCCAAAAATAGTATAAAAAGTTGCCAAAAGTATATGAAAGTTGAATAATATTGGCATGGAACAATAAAAAATTATAGATACGACGGAGACGTATCAGCATCCCCAAGCTTAATTCCTGCTTGTCCTCGAGTAGGTAAATGATAAAAAAGAATAATTTTTGATGTGGAATGCTACCTAGCATAATCTTGATCATATGTCTAATCATGGCATGAATATTAAGACACGAGTGATTCAAAGCAATAGTCTATCATTTGACAAAAAAACAATAATACTTCGAGCGTACCAAATAAGCAATCATGTCTTTTCAAAACAACATGGCCAAAGAAAGTTGTCCCTACAAAATCATATAGTCTGGCTGTTGCTATATCTTCATCACACAAAGTATTTAATCATGCACAACCCCGATGACAAGCCAAGCAATTCTTTCATACTTTAGTAATCTCAAACTTTTTCAACTTCCACGCAATACATGAGCGTGAGCCATGGACATAGCACTATAGGTGGAATTGAATATGATGGTGGAGGTTATGTGGAGAAGACAAAAAGGGAGAAAGTCTCACATCAACTAGGTGTATCAACGGGCTATGGAGATGCCCATCAATAGATATCAATGTGAGTGAGTAGGGATTGCCATGCAACGGATGCACTAGAGCTATAAGTGTATGAAAGCTCAAACTGAAAACTAAGTGGGTGTGCATCCAACTTGCTTGCTCATGAAGACCTCGGGCATTTGAGGAAGCCCATCATCGGAATATACAAGCCAAGTTCTTTAATGAAAATTCCCACTAGTATATGAAAGTGAAAGCATAGGAGACTCTCTCTATGAAGAACATGGTGCTACTCTGAAGCACAAGTGTGGTAAAAGGATAGTAACATTGCCCCTTCTCTCTTTTTCTCTCATTTTTTTATTTTCTCTTTATATATATATATATATATATATATATATATATATATATATTTGGTGGTCTTCTTTGGCCTCTTTTTTTTTATTTGGGACCTTTTTTTTGTAAAGTCCGGAGTCTCATTGTCGGTGTCAAAACCGGCGGATCTCGGGTAGGGGGTCCCGAACTATGCGTCTAGGCGGATAGTAACAGGAGACAAGGGACACGATGTTTTTACCCAGGTTCGGGCCCTCTCGATGGAGGTAAAACCCTACTCCTGCTTGATTGATATTGATGATATGGGTAGTACAAGAGTGGATCTACCACGAGATCAAGGAGGCTAATCCCTAGAAGCTAGCCTATGGTATGATTGTTGTAATGGTTGTTGTGTCCTACGGACTAAAGCCTTCTAGTTTATATAGACACCGGAGAGGGCTAGGGTTACACAGAGTCGGTTACAATGGTAGGAGATCTACATATCCGCATCGCCAAGCTTGCCTTCCACGCCAAGGAAAGTCCCATCCGGACACGGGACGGAGTCTTCAATCTTGTATCTTCGTAGTGTTGGAGTCCGGCGGACGATGATAGTCCGGCTGTCCGGACACCCCCTAGTCCAGGACTCCCTCAGTAGCCCCTGAACCTGGCTTCAATGAAGATGAGTCCGGCGCGCATAATGTTCAGCATTGCAAGGCGGGTTCCTCCTCCGAATAATCCATAGAAGATTGTGAACACCAGGATAGTGTCCGGCTCTGCAAAACAATTTCCACATTCCACCGTAGAGAGAATATCATGTACACAGGTTTAATCTGCTGACGTATCTTGTGACGTCACGCCACTACCAAGCCTTTACTTGAATCGTTTTTTATTACACCACCTCAGCGCGTTTAGCGAAGCGGTTTCCTTGGCACGTCTTGTCGAAGCAGAGATCGTGTTCCCCTTATTCCGGGATTCTCATCAATACGGACGTGGGTAACCCAACCGCGCCATTGATGGTGGCGCTTGGGAGATAAGCGAGTTTTACCAGGCCGATGGGGACGTACAGTCTTCGTCCGCCTATATATAAGGGGATAAGGATCCGCCTTTTTACCTACGCCTTCTTCCTCCTTTGCTTATCCATCTCCGCGCACTCGAGCTCCAGCGCCCAAGTTCGCGCATCTCGTCTCAACCTTCTCCGACCATGTCCGGAGTGGGAGGTAAATGGTTGGCCTCCACCGTTAAGGAGGAGCACATCACCAAACTGCGCAGTGCCGGATACCTTTTCGGCGACATCACGCACCGGCTGCCCGACAAGGGGCAGCTCATCCCCACCCCCAGGCCCCATGAGAGGGTCGTATTTCTCCCCCACTTCCTCCGCGGACTGGGCTTTCCACTTCACCCCTTTGTCCGGGGGCTCATGTTCTACTACGGCCTGGATTTCCATGATCTGGCGCCGAACTTCATCCTCAACATCTCGGCGTTCATCGTCGTGTGCGAGGCCTTCCTCTGCATCCAGCCCCACTTCGGCTTGTGGCTCAAGACCTTCAATGTCAAGCCAAAGGTAGTGAAGGGCACGCAGGCGGAGTGCGGAGGCGCCATGTTGGGCAAGATGCCCAACGTCCTCTGGTTCGAAGGGGTGGCAGTCGGGGTGGTTCTACATCACCGAGCCGCGCGGCCCTACATGGGCAGCGGCCCCCCCGAGTTCAGATCTGGTATCCCTGTGCAGCTCACCTCCTGGAAAGAGAAGGGCTTGCTATGGGGTAGTTCGAAGGAGCTGATGGGACTCCAAGCCTGTATCCAGAAACTGGTGAACAAGAAGCTCAGGCTTGTTAATGTGGTCCAAGTCATGCTTGTCTGTCGGATTCTCCCATGCCAAGAACGGGAATTCAACCTGTGGGAGTTTGATCCGGCACAGCACCGGGCGTTGAGCGGGCACTTTGACACGACGTACGAAGGCACCTGGAGGGTGCTATTTAAGGGCGCCGAAGCCCCTGCATCCGCGACGGAAGATCGCGGATTTCACCCATAGCATCCATCTGACGAGGTAAGTGATTCTACCCCTTTACGGGACACTTGTTGTTTAATAGTTCGACCCTAAGCGGGTTTCAATCTCCCTTTTCCTTTGACAGGAATGGATGAAGAAGGCCGAGCAGCTCATCTGCCCGGCTCCCATGCCAGAAAACCCAGTGGATGCCCGTCTAGCGGGGCTGCTGGTCCCGGCACCACATGTGGTGCCGGAGAAGAAGGCCAAGAAGGTGGCCACGGGTACTCGAAAGAGTTCCCGTTTTCAGGTGTCCGGCGACTCCGAGGCGGATTCCTCCCCCGAAGACGAGGAGGAGGAAGAAGACTCTCTCCCAGAGGAGGGGGAGAGAAAGAGGAAGGCCTCCCCTACAGGGGAGGCCGAAGGGTCCAAGAAGGGAAGAACTATTCCCTCGAACAGCTCCGCCAACACCAATGTTGGCGATGAAGAGTGGCCCTCAAGGGCCAGGCCTCCGGCGAGATCGTAAGTATCCGGATTCCTGAATGATTTGCAATTTCTTTTGTGTCACATAGTGTCCTTCTAATGCCGCATACTGCCTGCAGTCCGGCCGACGATGATCTTCCCGCTTCGTCGAGCGGGTCGTTGGCTCCGTCGGATGTGGATTCCATTCCGACTGCCTCCACCCCTCGCGCCGCTGAGGACGCCGATGTGGGATCCCAGGAAGGGAACCATCAGGAGGAGGCTCCAGAGGCGCCGCAAGGCAGCCTCCCGGACTTTGCGCCGGACTCCACACCGGGACCCGCAGTGGTTCCGGAGTCCGGCAGGCGGCCCCTTCGCAAGAAGGGCTAGACCGTGACACCGGCGGCCCCCGTCCAACCGGAGGCGCCGGAAAACTTGGTGGAGGCGCTCAAAGGCGCTTCCATCGAGGAAGAACACCGCACTATCATGAGTGCGGTGATTCAGAAGGTTCAGCTCGCCAAGAGCGGGCTGACCGAAGACTGCAGCAGCCTTCTAACAGGCTTTGAGGTAAGAAGTTAAAATTATGTAACGTAATACCGCATAGACAGTAGCCCCTGATGCTCGGTTCGGTGTTCGGAAAGAAAAGCCAGACTGAGGATCTAAAAAAATATACGCAGGGTTGCTAAAAATTATGTCAATATGGGTTTGCAGGCTGCGCTACTGACCTCTGCCGCACTGACTGCGGAGGTTGGTTCTTTGAAGCAGGACCTCGAGCGGTCCAAGCAAGAGCTCGGCCGTGCCAAGAAGCAGCTCGAGGACAAAGAAGGTGAGTAACACCACTTTGAATAGTTACCTTACAGAAAAGGATTTAGGTTGCAATAAAAATAACAAGGATAACATGGGTACTGCAGGGGCCACGAATGAGGTGGCAACCCTGAAGGAGGCTGTGTCCGCGGCCGAACGCAATGCGGCCGCGGAACGGGCAGAGCGTGAGAAGCAGGAGGCGCGGGTGGCGGAAGTGCGGCAAGAGCTCCAGGCTCTCATGGAAAAGCATGAGAGTTTGGAGCGCGACTCAAAGACTCGAGAGTCCGAGCTTGCCTCGGCTCTCGAAAGTGCCAAAACCGCCAAGGCCGAGGCCCATAAGGCCCTTCAGGAGGTTGAGGATGTGAAGAAAATAGCGGCGGGTAAGGCATTTTTCATGCAAAGCAAGCATGTTAATGTAAACTACCTGACACTTACCCGAATTCGGAGCTCTCCAGGGGCGTTTGCAGATCTTCCTTGCAGTGTATTTGATGCCGCCGCATTCTACCGTGGCGAGGAGGGGAGCTCAACGGAGAAGGTTTTCTGGTCTTAGTACGCTGAGGCCGGCCATCCGGTGCCCCCTAGCGACCAGCTGAAGCAGCTGGTCGAGCTCCACAAGGTAGCCGAGCAGGCCATGAAGGGCCTCATAGTCCGGCTGTGGCCTAGAGAGGCCATGCCTGGGAGCTACTTCGGCCTCGTGCGGCGGCTGGTGGATGCGTGCCCCTTGTTGGAGGTTGTCAAGCGCTCCGCCTGTATTGAAGGTGCTCGTCGGGCCCTTGCCCGCGCAAAGGTGCACTGGGGCAGGCTGGATGCGGAGAATCTTATCACTGATGCGCCGCCAGCGGGCAAGGAGTACCGTACGCCCGAGATGTACTATAAGACTGTCCTGAAGGGTGCCCGCAAGATTGCGGATGAGTGCCCCAGAGATGTAATTATTTAGTAGACTCGCTATGTATTATCCTGTGCGCTGAAATCTTTGTTCATATGCGCTAAGCAACGCTTGTTTGATTTAAAATATTACCTTCTGTGCGGCCGTTTATAAAATTTGAGAGATGGCAAGTCATCGGCTTCAGCCCCAAAGTCACGAGTGCTGGGGTGTTCGGGATAAACTTGAGCACTCTTGTTCCCATTTTTGGGTCCATCTAGGGAGGCGCTCAACACAACGAACAAGGCAACCGGACTTATAATGCTTGAACACTCTCACTTAGCCATAGAATTCTATAATTTTAAATTTCGGCGAAGCCCCTAGTATTCGGAAGACCGAGTTCGGGGCGCTATCCACGCCTTGGCCGGACATTATCCGGTTCTTCGCTTGAAGCGGCATAAGTCGTTAAGGACTCAAAAAGACCTCTCGAACAGCGACCAGTCTCTCGCCTTATCATGACAGTCAGTTTTAGCTTTCTCCACTGAGGCGCTCGCCCAGCTCAACCGGGGCGCAATCGCAGTGGTTCTCCTAGTGCCACCTTAGCCGACAGAACGGAGCGTAAGGTACCAAAACGTGGGAGCCGGGCAAACCCAACTATTGACCCAAGACATGATTCGGAGCCGATTCATATAATGCTATAAGTTCGGGGTGCCGCACTTGTGAAAGTGTTCGGACTTATCACACCATAATGCGGGGAACATAAGCCCCTGGTGTATTCGGCCGTACCAAAATATACGGGTGCAAGATGTCATTAGTGAACATATATGTAAAGTAATGCAATAACAGGCAAAAAGTGCTGCATTATTTATTCAAGGAATTCTGCTATGAGTGCGGAATGATACAAATAGTGCGGTTAGCAAGGGATTGGACTAATTAAACATGTCCCCCTCCAGGGGTGGGCTGCGGACTGGTGTATATAATCAAATTTAATGCTCGTAATGGAGACCACCTGAGTGTTCGTCGCAGCCTTCTTCCCTCCCCGGCTGTTGCATCGTGAGTTCGGCGGGTTCGCCGCCGGACAGGGCCTCTGGTGAACGGAGTCCTGTGTATACAAAGAAGGAAAATAATAAAAAAGAGC
Source organism: Triticum timopheevii (assembly GCA_963921465.1). Lineage (NCBI taxonomy): Eukaryota > Viridiplantae > Streptophyta > Magnoliopsida > Poales > Poaceae > Triticum > Triticum timopheevii. The sequence goes on along the minus strand of OY997264.1, from coordinate 574,583,938 downwards.
GACACACTTGTGAGCCCCTGGTGTAGTCGAGCCGCACTCTGGGTCTGTTGTGGTCGTGCTCCTCCCCCTAGGCCCATGGTATCTCTAGAGCGTAATGATGTACGCGGAGGGTTGGTCTTGCAATTATGCAAGGGCTGGGGTTGGGGCCGCATTGCTACGCGTGCTCGGAACATGCCACGTGGTCTTGGTTGATGTTGCTCCGGGCGCGTTTGGCCGTGTCCGGCCGTTTAATGGCCGGACTCGAAAATTGCCTTAGAAGGCTGCTCTGTACTTCGGCCGCGAGAGCCGCTGTATGTTCCTCCGTTCGGAGGGAGCATTTTGTATTTCCGTTGACCGTGATGACTCCACGAGGGCCTGGCATCTTGAGCTTGAGGTATGCATAATGCGGCACCATGTTGAATTTTGCGAAGGCGGTTCGTCCGAGCAGAGCATGATAGCCGCTGCGGAACGGGACTATGTCGAAGATTAACTCCTCGCTCTGGAAATTGTCCGGGGATCCGAAGACCACTTCCAGTGTGACTGAGCCTATACAATTGGCCTCAACACCTGGTATGACGCCTTTGAAGGTTGTCTTTGTAGGTTTAATCCTTGAGGGGTCTATGCCCATCTTGCGCACTGTATCCTGATAAAGCAGGTTCAGGCTACTGCCGCCATCCATCAGGACTCTCATGAGGTGAAATCCATCAACGATTGGGTCTAAAACCAATGCGGCGAATCCGCCATGGCGGATACTGGTCGGATGGTCTCTTCGATCGAAAGTGATCGGGCAAGAGGACCATGGATTGAACTTAGGGGCGACTGGCTCCATCGCATATACGTCCCTTAGTGCACGCTTCCGCTCCCTCTTGGGTATATGGGTTGCGTATATCATGTTCACCGTCCGCACTTGTGGGGGGAAACCCTTCTGTCCTCTACAGTTCGGTGGTCGGGTCTCTTCCTCGTCATCACTGTGCAGCCCCTTATCGTTATTTTCAGCAATTAACTTGCCTGCCTGCTTAAATACCCAACAATCTCTGTTGGTGTGGTTAGCTGGCTTTTCGGGGGTGCCATGTATCTAGCATGAGCGGTCGAGTATTTGGTCCAAATTGGATGGACCCGGAGTGGTTCTTTTGAATGGCTTCTTCTGCTGACCGGGTTTAGAGCCTCGGAATCCGGCGTTGACTGCCGTATCCTCCTTGTCGTCGCCGTTAACGCGGCGTTTATTTTTGCTTCGACGCGACCTGCCATTGTGGTCCTTAGTGTCCGGACTACCAGCATTTTTGCTGAGGTTGTTGCTGCAAGCTAGCCAGCTATCCTCTCCCGCACAGAAGCGGGTCATTAATGATGTGAGGGCTGCCATGGATTTCGGCTTTTCCTGTCCTAGGTGCCGGGCTAGCCACTCGTCGCGGATGTTATGTTTGAAGGCTGCGAGGGCCTCTGCATCCGGACAGTCGACGATTTGATTTTTCTTTGTTAAGAACCGTGTCCAGAATTGCCTGGCCGTTTCGTCTGGCTGCTGGATTATGTGGCTTAGGTCATCGGCGTCTGGTGGTCGCACGTATGTGCCCTGGAAGTTGTCGAGGAATGCGGGTTCCAGGTCCTCCCAACACCCAATTGACTCTGCGGGCAGGCTGTTAAGCCACTGCCGAGCTGGTCCTTTAAGCTTGAGCGGGAGATATTTGATGGCGTGGAGATCGTCGCCGCGGGCCATATGGATGTGAAGGAGATAATCTTCGATCCAAACCGCGGGGTCTGTCGTGCCATCGTAGGATTCAATGTTTACGGGTTTAAACCCTTCAGGGATTTGATGATCCATTACTTCGTCAGTGAAGCATAGCGGGTGTGCGGCGCTTCTGTGTTCGGTCCAGCCGGAGTTGTTGTATCCGGCTCGACGGTATTCATCGTGGGTCGTGGGGCGCCCACGTGATCCATAGATAGATCTGGATTGTCTTGCCTTATCCTCCAATATGTCCCGCAAGTCCGGCGCGTTCCCCCGTGGCTTCGTATTTTTCGAGCGATGCCGGGGTACGGTCTTGATGGAAGGCCTGGATGCCTCTCTGTCACGACCACGGGGTGGTCGGTCGGCCGTATTATGCACTGGTGATGAAGGTATGTATGCTTCCTCCTCTAATCGGGGGAGCAACTTGCGTTTTGGGTAGCTTTTGGAGGGGCGTTCGAGTTCATACTCTTCGGCCGCGAGGACCTCGGTCCATCGGTCAGCCAGCAGGTCTTGATCAGCTTGAAGCTGCTGCTGCTTTTTCTTTAGGCTATTTGTCGTGGCCATTAGCCTGCGTTTGAAATGCTCTTGCCTCGTCTCCGGAGGGAGGTATGTAATTATCTTCCTCAACCTCTTCGTCTGTCGCTCTCTCGTGAGGGCTTGCTTCTGCTTCCTCCTTCGCTGAATCTTGCTGGAGGGGATTGTCTTTGGCACTTTCTGGGGTGTTATTATCTCCTGTGCCGGAATCTCCATTCTTGCTGTGGCGGGATTTAGAGCGGCGCCGCTGACGTCGGCGCTTGGGCTGTTTCTTTAAGGAATCCGCCTCAGCTGCTTCTTCGCCATCCCCATCTTTTGGGGTGTCCACCATGTATATGTCGTATGACGAGGTGGTCTTCCAGTGCCCTATAGGAGTTGGTTCTTGTTCGTCTCCAGCATCGTCGTCCATACCGTCGATGTCTTCGGAGTCATAGTCTAGCATGTCGGTTAGATCGTCGACAGTGGCTACAAAGTGGGAGGTGGGTGGGCTTTGAATTTCTTCGTCGTCCGCATCCCAACCATCTTGGCCGTAATTCGGCTAGGGCTCTTCGGATAGCAAGAGATGCTTTAGCGAATTTAAGATGTCGCCAAAGGGTGAGTGCTGAAAGATGTCCGCGGCGGTGAACTCCATGATCGGCGCCCAATCGGATTCGATTGGCAGGGGCGCAGGAGGTTCGGAGTCCGGCGGGGAGTCCGGCACCTCGGAGTCACGAGCTTTATAAGGGACAAGACCAGTGTTCGGCTCCATCGCCGCGGATGTTGCGGCTCCCGAGGCGGTGTCCAGCCACTCGTCCTCGATCTGCGCGATCGGCTCCGAACTATGGGTCGGAGCGGATTCATGTGCGGTCTCCAAGGCACTGTCCGGCGGCAGAGCTAGATCGTGCCCATCGCGACAGTGCGGCACGCTCGGCTGCGGATCGGGTCCATCGAAGATCAAGTCTCCGCGGATGTCCGCGATGAAGTTTAGGCTTCCCAATCTGACCTGACGGCCAGGGGTGTAGCTTTCGATCTGCTCCAGATGGCCAAGTGAATTAGCCTACAGTGTGAAGCCGCCGAATACGAAGATCTGTCCGGGGAGAAAAGTCTCACCCTGGACGGCGTTGTTGTTGATTGAAGAAGCCATCGAGCCTATTGGTGACGACACAGAGGAACTCTCAATGAAAGCACCAACGTCGGTGTCAAAACCGGCGGATCTCGGGTAGGGGGTCCCGAACTGTGCGTCTAGGCGGATGGTAACAGGAGACAAGGGACATGATGTTTTTAGCCAGGTTCGGGCCCTCTCGATGGAGGTAAAACCCTACTCCTGCTTGATTGATATTGATGATATGGGTAGTACAAGAGTGGATCTACCACGAGATCAAGGAGGCTAAACCCTAGAAGCTAGCCTATGGTATGATTGTTGTAATGGTTGTTGTGTCCTACGGACTAAAGCCTTCCGGTTTATATAGACACCGGAGAGGGCTAGGGTTACACAGAGTTGGTTACAATGGTAGGAGATCTACATATCCGCATCGCCAAGCTTGCCTTGCACGCCAAGGAAAGTCCCATCCGGACACGGGACGGAGTCTTCAATCTTGTATCTTCGTAGTCTTGGAGTCTGGCGGACGATGATAGTCCGACTGTCCGGACACCCCCTAGTCCAAGACTCCCTCACTCATCCCGACTTGTGGGGGAATCATTGTCTCCATCATCCTTTCCTCACTGGGGCAATGCTCTAATAATGATGATCATCACACTTCTATTTACTTACAACTCAATATTACAACTCGATATCTAGAACAAAGATATGACTCTATATGAATGCCTCCGGCGGTGTACCGGGATGTGCAATGATCTAGCATAGAAATGACATAAAAAAACGGACAAGCCATGAAAACATCATGCTAGCTATCTTACGATCATGCAAAGCAATATGACAATGAATGCTCAAGTCATGTATATGATGATGATGGAAGTTGCATGGCAATATATCTTGGAATGGCTATGGAAATGCCATGATAGGTAGGTATGGTGGCTGTTTTGAGGAAGGCATATGGTGGGTGTAATGCACCGACGAGATTTGTGCGGTACTAGAGAGGCTAGCAATGGTGGAAGGGTGAGAGTGCGTATAATCCATGGACTCAACATTAGACATAAAGAACTCATATAGTTATTGCAAAAATCTACAAGCCTTTGAAAACAAAGTACTACGCGCATGCTCCTAGGGGGATAGATTGGTAGGAAAAGACCATCGCTCGTCCCCGACCACCACTCATAAGGAAGACAATCCATAAATAAAATTGTGCTCCAACTTCATCACAAAGCGGTTCACCATACATGCATGCTACGGGAATCACAAACCTCAACACAAGTGTCTCTACAATCCACAACCACCCACTAGCCTGACTCTAATATCACCATATTTATATCGCAAAACTATTGGAAGGAATCAAACATATCATATCCAGCGATCTACAAGTTTATGTAGGATTTTATGACTAACCATGTGAATGACCAATTCCTGTCATCTCTCTAAATAGATATAAGTGAAGCAAGAGAGTTTAATTCTTTCTACAAAAGATATGCCCACGCTCTAACAATTATAAGTGAAGCAAAACAGCATTCTACAAATGGCGGTTGTCTATATGAAGAGAAACAGGCAATCCAAACTTCAAATGATATAAGTGAAGCACATGAAGCGTTCTATAAAGCCATACTCAAAAGATTTAAGTGAAGTGCAATGAGCATTCTATAAATCAACCAAGGACTATCTCATACCAGCATGGTGCATAAAAGAAAAATAAAAACCTAATTGCAAAAGACGCTCCAAGACTTGCACATAATGCATGAACGAAACGAATCCGAAACATACCGATACTTGTTGAAGAAAGAGGGGATGCCTCCCCAGCATCCCCAAGCTTAGACGCTTGAGTCTCCTTGAATATTTACTTGGGGTGCCTCGGGCATCCCCAAGCTTGAGCTCTTGCCTCTCTTCCTTCTTCTCACATCGAAACATCCTCGCTTAGACACTACATCCACACAAAACTTCAACAGAAAACTCGGTAAGATCTATTAGTATAATAAAGCAAATCACCACTCTAAGTACTGTTGCAAACCAATTCATATTTTGTTTTTGCATTGTGTCTACTTTAATATAACCTTTTCATGGCTTATCCACTGATATAAATTGATAGATTCATCAAAACAAGCAAACTATGCATCAAAAACAGAATCTGTCTAAAACAGAACAGTCTGTAGCAATCTGAACATCCACCATACTTCTGGTACTCCACAAATTGTACCAAAATTAGGAAAATAAACAAGTTGTAAAGAAAGACAGTGCAAAAGGAATCAGAACCAATTGACGTTCCAGGTAAAAATGTAAAATCGTGCACTACAGCCAAAGTTTCTGTCCCGCACCGTACAAACCAACAAGCATTGTAAACATCCTCAAGGCAAACCTTGGCACATTATTTTTATAATACAATGGAATTGTACAAGGGGATAATTATTTTTTATGAAAAGTTTCTGTAATCAAGATTCACAAAGTTTCCGTGAGCATGAGCAAAGTTCAAGGAGCTCTCCCACTTCAACAATGCTCGTCTTTCTCACTTTCACTTTTCTTTTTGAAAAGTTTTTAGGTTCCCCTCTTTTATTTTTTTGTTTTTCAACTATATGAAAGCAATCAACAGAAATAAATTACTCTCTAAAACTTCCGGGTTGTCTCCCTGGCGGCGCTTTCTTTAAAGCCATTAAGCTAGGCATTTAGTGCTCAAGTAATGAATCCACCCGGATCCCAAGGTATATCAAAGCCAATTTTAATTAACAATGATTTGTGATTTAGTAGTGAGCACAAAGTAACATATATCATGCAACAACGAAGTCTAACTCTCTTCCTATGCATCGGCATGTCATAAAAGAACAATTCATGCACACAAAGTAAAGGCCAATGCATAGTATAAGCAGTTTCTTGCAATTTCATAGCATGGGAAACATAGGGAGGTGGAGAAATAGTTCCTCTCTCATAATAATTGCAAGTAGGAGCAGCAAGCACATGCATATTATATTCATCAAGATCATCATGTGTAGTAGTAAAAGGCAACCCATCAATATAGTCCTTAACAAGGGCAAACTTCTCCGATATAGTGTAGTCGGGAGAATTCAAAAAGATAATAGGACTATCATGTGTGGGTGCAATAGCAAAAATTTCATTCATAACATAAGGAACTATAGCAAGTTCATCTCCATAAGCATAATTCATATTGGCATCTTGGCCACAAGCATAGCAATCATCATCAAAAAGGGATATTTCAAGAGAATCAATGGGATCATAGCAATCATCATAGCAGTCATCCTTCGGTAAGCACAAAGGGGAATGAAATAATGTATGAGTTGGAGGGTTACTCTCATTAGAAGGTGGGTATGGGTAGCTAATCCACTCCTCCTTTTGTTCTTCGCTCTCCTCATCATCTTTTTCATCCAATGAGCTCATAGTTTCATCAATTTCTTCTTCCATAGCTTCCTGCAAAATATTAGTCTCTTCTTGGACAGCGGAGACTTTCTTAATAAGTGCATTAATTTCATAATTGTATTTATAGTTCTCATAGGAATATTTGAGGATAGCTAAATTTTCAGATCTATAAACAGCATCATCAAAATCCTCAAACTCTTTACACATAGCTTCAGTTTCATAAGCACCCATAAAAGCAACACATTCTTCTATTTGTTCCACATCATAGTAATCATATATACCATTAGCATAAGAAGCTAAGGTTTTATTATCATTAAATTTGCATGAAAAGAGAAGGTGCAGAGAATTCATCCTAGAGCAACAAGTATAATCATATTCCACACATAGTTGCCAAGCATACCACTTCAATAAATGAATTTGATCCCATAATAGTTTCTCTTTTTGTGTTAAGCGATAATCCCTAAAGTATTCACGTTGATCCAACGTGTCTCCCATTATAAAGTTGAATGGGGTTTTCTCAGGATTATCAAAGTAGTATATAATATCTTTCGCATAATGAGAATCGAGGGTTTTAGGAGTTACCCCATCCTCATGAGTAGCAAGTACAGCTAATTTTTTTGGTATTTTGCGTTCCATATCCATAACTAAATATAGAGAACAACTTAGAACAGCAAATAAAAATTACTTAGTGATAAAGCAAACAAGCACACACGAGAATATTCACCCCACGCTATTGCTCCCCGGCAACGGCGCCAGAAAAAGGTCTTGATAACCCACAAGTATAGGGGATCGCAACAGTTTTCGATAAGTAAGAGTGTCGAACCCAACGAGTAGCTAAAGGTAGAACAAATATTCCCTCAAGTTCTATCGACCACCGATACAACTCTACGCATGCTTGACGTTCGCTTTACCTAGAACAAGTATGAAACTAGAAGTACTTTGTAGGTGTGATAGGATTGTTTTGCAAGAAAATAAAGAACACGTAAATAAAAAGTAGGGGCTGTTTAGATAAAGATGAAATAGAGTAAATATAGCGAATGTGGAAAAGTGGTGGTAGGAGTTGTGGAATTGTCCCTAAGCAATTGACTATGTTACTAGACCGGTAATCACTATTGCAATTCTATTTGAGGGAGAGGCATAAGCTAACATACTTTCTCTACTTGGATCATATGCACTTATGATTGGAACTCTAGCAATCATCCGCAAATACTAAAGATTCATTAAGGTAAAACCCAACCATAGCATTAAAGTATCAAGTCCCCTTTATCCCATATGCAAACAACCTACTTACTCGGGTCTGTGATTCTGTCACTCATGCCACCCACCATAGGCAAATTATAAACATATTGCAAACCCTACAACGGGAATCCCTCACGCTTGCGCGACACGGAGGGCACAATAGGACAGCACCAATAATAGAACATGGAACTCAAACCAATCATAGCAATTCATCAATCACCGATAGGACAACAAAAATCTACTCAGACATCATAGGATGGCTACACATCATTGGATAATAATATGAAGCATAAAGCACCATGTTCAATTAGAGGGTACAGCGGGTTGAGGGAGAGTGGACCGCTGGATATAGATGGGGGAAGGTGATGGAGATGTTGGTGAAGATGGCGGAGGTGTTGGTGAAGATCGCGGTGATGACGATGGCCCCCGGCGGCGTTCTGGCGCCACTGGAAGCAAGGGGGAGAGAGCCCCCCTTCTTCTTCTTCCTTGACCTTCTCCCTAGATGGCAGAAGGGTTTCCCCTCTGGTCCTTGGCTCCCATGGCGTGGGAGGGGCGAGAGCCCCTCCGAGATTGGATCTGTCTCTCTGTTTCTGCGTTCTCTGATTCTACCCCTTTACCGTTTCTTTTATATCCGGAGATCCATAACTCCGATTGGGGTGAATCTTTCGCCCAAATCTTTCGCATAAAATTATATTTCTTGCGCTAGAAGAAGAGCGTCAACCGCCTTACGAGTGGACCACGAGGGTCAGGGGCGCGCCTGGGGGGGTAGGGCGCGCCCCCTACCTCGTGACCACCTCGGACACCGTCTTGCGTTGATTTTTCTTCCCAAAAATCATAAATATTCCAAAACAAATCTCCGTCCGTTTTTATCCCGTTTGGATTCCGTTTGATATTGGGTTTCTGCGAAACAAAAAACATGCAATAGACAGGAACTTGCACTGGGCACTGGATCAATATGTTAGTCCCAAAAATAGTATAAAAAGTTGCCAAAAGTATATGAAAGTTGAATAATATTGGCATGCAACAATCAAAAATTATAGATACGATGGAGACGTATCAATTAACACCCAAAGAGTACTAAGGTGTATCATGTTTTGCTTGTGAGGGAAGTTTAGTCAAAGAATCTGCCACATTCAGAGCCATATGTATTTTGGAAATTTCTATGTCAACAATGCTCTGTACGGAGCTACTCTAGCTAAATGCTCCCACTTTCAATATGTATCTAGATCGAGACTCAGAGTCATCTAGATCGGTATCAAAGCTTGCATCGACGTAACTCTTTACGACGAACTCTTTATCACCTCCATAACCGAGAAATATTTCCTTAGTCGTCTAAGGATAATTTTTACCAGTGTCCAATTATCTACCCCTAGATCACTATTGTACTCCCTTGCCATACTCAGGGCAGGGTATTCAATAGGTATGGTACATAGCATGGCATACTTTATAGAACCTATGGCTGAGGCTAGGGAATGACTTTCATTCTCTCTCTATCTTCTGCCGTGGTCGGGTTTTGAGTCTTACTCAACTTCACACCTAGCAACATAGGTAAGAACTCCTTCTTTGACTGTTCCATTTTGAACTACTTCAAAATCTTGGCAAGGTATGTACTCATTAAAAAAACTTATCAAGCGCCTTGATCTGTCTCTATAGATCTTGATGCTTATGTAAGCTGCTTCACCGAGGTCTTTCTTTGAAAAACTCCTTTCAGATACTCCTTTATGCTTTCCAAAAAATTCTACATTATTTTTGATCAACAATATGTCATTCACGTATACTTATCAGAAATGTTGTAGTGCTCCCACTCACTTTCTTGTAAATACAGGCTTCACCGCAAGTCTGTATAAAACTATATGCTTTGATCAACTCATCAAAGCGTATATTCCAACTCCGAGATGCTTGCACCAGTCCATAGATGGATCGCTGGAGCTTGCACATTTTGTTAGCACCTTTAGGATCGACAAAACCTTCTGGTTGCATCATATACAACTCTTCTTTAAGAAATCCCTTAAGGAATGCAGTTTTGACATCCATTTGCCAGATTTCACAAAATATGCCAACTGCTAACATGATTCAGATAGACTTAAGCATCACTACGAGTGAGAAAATCTCATCGTAGTTAACATTTTGAACTTGTCGAAAACCTTTTTGTGAAAATTCGAGATTTGTAGATAGTAACACTAGTACCAGCGTCCGTCTTCCTCTTAAAGATCAATTTATTCTAAATGGCTTGCCGATCATCGGGCAAGTCAACCAAAGTCCACACTTTGTTCTCATACATGGATCCTGTTTGCACACTAACACATCACCGTGTACCTCCAACACCGAGGGTGATGCACCGCAGCTCATGTCGAAGGAGACCCATCCGGAAGTGCGGTACGCAGGCAATCCGGTGGGTGCTTTTCAGGACCCGAAACCCCACGCGCCCGGGAGGGACCATGTTAGGGCGCACGGCAGCTATGGGCTGCCCTAGGTCGACCTGATCGCCCCTAGGGCCTCGAGGTTCACCGCCCTGCAATAAGAAGAACGGACGAAGAGCGAGAAAGAAGAAGAACAAGGGAGAGAGATAAAGGTAAAGGGTAAAAAGTGGTAGATGGATTGATCGATTGTGTGTTGTTCAATCGGCCATCACCCCTTAGGTATATAAGAGGCGGCTGGACTTCCCGTGCAAGGAAAAGGCTTGGATTCACGTCCAAAACCCTAGTCTAATTCGGATTGGTTTTGTCCGAACTTTCCAAAACTGTTTGGTTTAAACTGGTTGCACCTTGCCGATCTTTTTTGTGGTGGTAAACGATCTCTGATGGAAACGAGCCCTAAAGAAATATTGACCGTTGAGGGAGTCCTGGATTAGGGGGTATCCGGACAGCCGTACTGTGTACAACGTCCGGACTATTGAAGCATGAAGATACAAGACTCGAGACTTCGGCCCGTGTCCGGATGAGACTCTCCTTGGCGTGGAAGGCAAGCTTGGCGATCCGGATAGTGTGTTTCCTTCCTTGTAACCGACTCCATGTAAACCCTAGCCCTCTCCGGTGTCTATATAAACCGGAGAGGTTGGTCCTTAGAAGGCCAAGCACAATTACAATCATACCATCATAGGCTAGCTCTTCGGGTTTAGCCTCTATGATCTCGTGGTAGATCTACTCTTGTACTACCCATATCTTCAATATTAATCAAGCAGGAAGTAGGGTTTTACCTCCATCGAGAGGGCCCGAACCTGGGTAAACATCTGCGTCCCTTGCCTCCTGTTGCCATCAGCCTTGACGCACAGATCGGGAACCCCTACCCGAGATCCGCCGGTTTTGACACCGACATTGGTGCTTTCATTGAGAGTTCCTCTGTGCCATTGCAACAGGGCTTGATGGCGCCTCCAACCGTCAACAACACGGTCCAAGGCGAGACTTTTCTCCCCAGACAGATCTTCGTATTCGGCGGCTTCGTACTACGAGCCAATTCGCTTGGCCACCTGGAGTAGCTCGATAGCTACGCCCCTGGCCACCAGATCAGGTTCGGAAGCCTGAACTACACAATGGATATTCGCGGAGACTTGATCTTCGACGGATTCGGGCAAGCGCCAGGAGCGCCGAACAGTCATGATGAGCATCGCTTAGACCTGCTGTCAGATGATGCTCGGGATATCACCCCGGCAAAAGACTCAGATCTAAATCCGGGGCAGGTTGTGTTGCCTAAGGACGGAGGGCTGGATCCCGCCCCGCAGGCCGTACCCTCATCAGCGATGGAGCCGAACACATGCCTCACTTCTGGGGAAGCCTGTGACTCCGGACCCCGGAATTCGTATCCGGTTGTAGGTTCCAGTCCGCGCGTTTCCGAGCCAGTCAAGCCAGGTTGGGCTCCGATAATGGAATTCACTGCTGCGGATATCTTCTAGCACTCGCCCCTGGGCGACATGCTGAATTCGTTAAAAACTCTCTCTTTGACAGAGGATTCTGGGCCGAACTATGTCCGGCTCGAGTGGGAAGCAAGCGACGAAGAATTTCTTTACCCACCCACCACCCACTTCATAGCCACGGTTGATGATTTAACCGACGTGCTTGACTTCGACTCCGAAGGCATCGACGGTATGGACGACGATGCAGGAGAAGACTCAGAATCTATGGGGTACCGGACTTCCGGCTCGTCACATGACATATACATGGTGGATACGCCCAAGGAAGACGACGGTGACAATCTAGAAGATAAAACCCCCGGGCAAAAGCCAAAGCGACGGTGCAGACGCCGTTCCAAATCCAGCAACAGTAAAAATATCAGCAAGAGCGCCAGAAGGATGGATACTCCAGTCAACCCCAAAGGCAACAACGACCATACAGAACCAACGATGGAGCAAGACGAACCAGGTCACGCCGAACACACTTCGGAGAAGACGCCCGAAGACAATGATCTAGAGGGACGAGTTCATCAAACCGGCCCAGGACAAGAAGACAGTCCGGACGATGATGCATTCATCATCCCAGAAGAACGCGTGGAACGAGAAAACCTCCACAGGAAGCTTATGGCCACAGCTAGAAGTCTGAAGAAGCAGAAGCAATGGCTTAAGGCCACGCAAAAAATGCTCAACCGCAGATGGAACAAAGTGCTAGACACTGAAGAAAGATATGGCAACGATCGCCATACAAAGAGCTACCCGAAACGTAAGCTACTGCCAGAATTCGACGACGAGGACGTTCCACCAAAGAGTAACACGACCAGGAGGCCGGACGTACCACTCCATAACCGCAACAAAGCAGCCATAGACGCCGTGCACGACCTACGTGAGCACTGATGTCTACTACACAACCTTCTTCTTGTAGACGTTGTTGGGCCTGCAAGTGCACAGGTTTGTAGGACAGTAGCAAATTTCCCTCAAGTGGATGACCTAAGGTTTATCAATCCGTAGGAGGCGTAGGATGAAGATGGTCTCTCTCAAGCAATCCTGCAACCAAATAACAAAAAGTCTCTTGTGTCCCCAACACACCCAATACAATGGTAAATTGTATAGGTGCACTAGTTCGGCGAAGAGATGGTGATACAAGTGCAAAATAGATAGTAGATTTAGGTTTTTGTAATCTGCAATAATAAAAACAGCAAGGTAACAAGCGGTAAAAGTGAGCGTAAACGGTATTGCAATGATAGGAAACAAGGCCTAGGGTTCATACTTTCACTAGTGTAAGTTCTCTCAACAATAATAACATAGATAGAACATATGACAAGCCCTCAACATGCGACAAAGAGTCACTCCAAAGACACTAATAGCGGAGAACAAACGTAGAGATTATGGTCGGGTACGAAACCACCACAAAGTTATTCTTTCGGATCGATCTATAAATGAGTTCATACTAGAATAACACCTTAAGATACAAATCAACCAAAACCCTAATGTCACCTAGATACTCCATTATCACCTCAAGTGTCCGTGGGCTTGATTATACGATATGTATCACACAATCTCAGATTCATCCAACCAACATAAAAGTACTTCAAAGAGTGCTCCAAAGTTTCTGCCGGAGAGTCAAGAACGTGTGCCAACCCCTATGCATAGGTTCTCAAGTGTCACGAAACCCGCAAGTTGATCACCAAAATATACATCAAGTGGATTAATAGAATAACCCATTGTCACCACGGTTATCCCACGCAAGACATACATCAAGTGTTCATAAAAGACTCAATCCAATAAGATAACTTCAAAAGGGGAAACTCAATTCATCACAAGAGAGTAGAGGGGGAGAAACATCATAAGATCCAACTACAATAGCAAAGCTCGGGATACATCAAGATCGTGCCATAGATGGAACATGAGAGAGAACACGAGAGAGAGAGATCAAAGACATAGCTACTGGTACATACCCTCAGCCCCGACGGTGAACTATTCCCTCCTCGTCATGGATAGCGCCGGGATGATGAAGATGGCCTCCGGTGATGGGATCCCTGTCGCTGTCAAAACCGGCGGATCTCGGGTAGGGGGTCCCGAACTGTGCGTCTAGGCGGATGGTAACAGGAGACAAGGGACACGATGTTTTTACCCAGGTTCGGGCCCTCTCGATGGAGGTAAAACCCTACTCCTGCTTGATTGATATTGATGATATGGGTAGTACAAGAGTGGATCTACCACGAGATCAAGGAGGCTAAACCCTAGAAGCTAGCCTATGGTATGATTGTTGTAATGGTTGTTGTCCTACGGACTAAAACCCTCCGGTTTATATAGACACCGGAGAGGGCTAGGGTTACACAGAGTCGGTTACAATGGTAGGAGATCTACATATCCGTATCACCAAGCTTGCCTTCCACACCAAGGAAAGTCCCATCCGGACACGGGGCGAAGTCTTCAATCTTGTATCTTCATAGTCTTGGAGTCCGGCTGACGATGATAGTCCGGCTGTCCGAACACCCCCTAGTCTAGGACTCCCTCAGTAGCCCCTGAACCAGGCTTCAATGACGATGAGTCCGGCGCGCATATTGTTCGGCATTGCAAGGCGGGTTCCTCCTCCGAATAATTCATAGAAGATTGTGAACACCAGGATATTGTCCGGCTCTGCAAAATAAATTCCACATTCCACCGTAGAGAGAATAATATGTACACAAGTTCAATCTGCTGACGTATTTTGTGGCATGACGTCACACCACTACCAAGCCTTTACTTGAATCGTTTTTATTATCCCACCTCAGCGCGTTTAGCGAAGCAGTTTCCTTGGCACGTCTTGTCGAAGCAGAGATCGTGTTCCCCTTATTCCGGGATTCTCATCAATACGGACGTGGGTAACCCAACCGCGCCATTGATGGTGGTGCTTGGGAGATAAGCGAGTTTTACCAGGCCAGTGGGGACGCATAGTCTTCGTCTGCCCATATATAAGGGGATAAGGATCCACCTTTTTTACCTACGCCTTCTTCCTCCTTTGCTTATCTATCTCCGCGCACTCGAGCTCCAGCGCCCAAGCCCGCACATCTCGCCTCGACCTTCTCCAGTCATGTCCGGAGCGGGAGGCAAGTGGTTGGCTTCCTCCGTTATTGAGGAGCACATCTAGAAGCTGCGCGGCGCCGGATACCTGTCCGGCGACATCGCGCACCGGCTGCCCGACAAGGGGCAGCTCATCCCCACCCTCAGGCCCCATGAGAGGGTCGTATTCCTTCCCCACTTCCTCCGCGGACTGGGCTTCCCATTGCATCCCTTCGTCCGGGGGCTCATGTACTATTACGGCCTGGACTTCCATGATGTGGCGCCAAACTTCATCCTCAACATCTCGATGTTTATCGTCGTGTGCGAGGCCTTCCTCTGCATCCAGCCCCACTTCGGCCTGTGGCTCAAGACCTTCAACGTCAAGCCGAAGGTAGTGAAGGGCGTCCAAGCGGAGTGCGGAGGCGCCATGTTGGGCAAGATGCCCAATGTCATCTGGCTCGAAGGGGCCTTCGTGGAGTCCGTCAAGGGGTGGCAATCGGGGTGGTTCTACATCACCGAGCCACATGACCCAAAATGGGCAGCGGCCCCCGAGTTTAGATCTGGTATCTCGATGCAGCTCACCTCCTGGAAAGAGAAGGGCTTGCTATGGGGCAGTTCAGAGGTGCTGACAGGACTCCAGTCCTGTCTCCAGACCTTGGTGAACAAGAAGCTTAGGCTTGTCAATGTGATCCAGGTCATGCTCGTCCGCCGGATTCTCCCCTGCCAACAGCGGGCCTTTAATTTGTGGGAGTTCGATCCGGCACAGCACCGGACCCTGAGCGGGCTCTTCGACATGACGTATGAAGATGCCTGGAGGGTACTGTTCAAGGGCGGAGAAGCCCCCGCGTCCGCGATGGAAGACCGCGGATTCAGCACCAAGCGCTCGACCGGCGAGGTAAGCTTTGTTATCCTCTATGGGACATTTATTCACAATTTAATGTTATGTGGGACCTAAAACTCCCAATGCCTTTGACAGGACTGGCAGAGGACGTCCGGACAGAGACTGTCCGGCTCCCCTTCCCGAAGAACCAGCGGACGCCCGATTAGCGGGGCTGCTAGTCCCGACACTTTATGTGGTGCCGGAGAAGAAGGCCAAGAAGAAGGCCGCGGGAACTCGAAGAAGTTCCCGGCGCCAGGTGATATCGGACTCATCGTCCGATGGCTCCGAGGCGGACTCCTCCCCCGAAGACGAGGAGGAGAAAGAGGACTCTCCCCCGGAGGGGGGAGTGAGGAAAAGGAAGGCTTCCCCAACGGGGGAGGTCGAAGGGTCTAAGAGGGGAAGGACCCTTCGTCCGGACAGCACCGCCCACGCCAACGACGGCGACAAGGAGTGGCCCTCAAGGGCCAAGCCCTGGGCAAGATCGTAAGTATCCGGACTCCTAAGTGATTTGTAATTTCTTTTTCGTGCCACGTAGTGTCCTTCTAATGCCGCATACTGTCTGTAGCCCGGCCGAGGAGGATCTTCCCGCTTCATCCAGCGGGTCCTTGGCGGCGTCGGACGTGGATTCCATTCCGACCGCCTCCACCCCTCGCGGTGCTGAGGACGCCGAGGTGGGATCCCAAGAGGGGACCCGCCAGGAGGGGGAGGCTCCGGAGGTGCCACAAGGCAACCTCCCGGACTTCATGCCGGACTCCGCGCCGGAACCCGCAATGGTTCCGGAGTCCGGCAGGCGGCCCCTTCGCAAGAAGGGCAAGACCGTGACACCGGCGGCCTCCGTCCAACCGGAGGCGCCGGACAACTTGTCGGAGGCACTCAACGGTGCTTCCATCGAGGAAGAACACCGCACTATTATGAGTGCGGTGATTCAGAAGGTTCAGCTCGCCAAGAGCGGGCTGACCGAAGCTTGCAGCAGCCTTCTAACAGGCTTTGAGGTAAGAAGCTTTGAAATACGTAATGTAATACCGCATAGACAGTAGCCCCTGATGCTCGGTTCGGTGTTCGGAAAGAAAAACCGGACTGAGGATCTATTAAAGATATACGCAGGAGTGCTAAAAATTATGTCAATATGGGTTTGCAGGCTGCGCTGCTGACCTCTGCCGCACTGACTGCGGAGGTCGGTGCTTTGAAGCAGGATCTCGAGCGGTCCGAGCAAGAGCTCGGCCTTGCCAAGAAGCAGCTCAAGGACAAAGAAGGTGAGTAACACCACTTTGAATTTTGTACCTTACAGAAAAGGATTTTGGTTGCAATAGAAATAACGAGGATAACGTGGGTACTGCAGGGGCCACGAGCGAGGTGACGACCCTGAAGGAGGCCGTGTCCGCGGCTGAACGCAATGCGGCCGCGGAACGGGCAGAGCGAGAGAAGCAGGAGGCGTGGGTGGCGGAGGTGCGGCAAGAGCTCCAGGCTCTCATGGAAAAGCATGAGAGTTTGGAGCACGACTCGAAGACTCGAGATTCCGAGCTTGCCTCGGCTCTTGAAAGTGCCAAAGCCGCTAAGGCCGAGGCCCATAAGGCCCTCCAGGAGATTGAGGCGACGAAGAAGATAGCGGCGGGTAAGGCATTTTTCATGCAAAGCAAGCATGTGAATGTAAATTACCTGTTACTTACCCGAATTCGGACCTCTCCAGGGGCGTTTACAGATCTGCCTCGCAGCGTGTCCGATGCCGCCGCATTCTACCGGGCTGGGGCGGGGAGCTCAATGGAGAAGGTCTTCTGGTCTCAGTACGCTGAGGCCGGACATCTGGTGCCCCCTAGCGACCAGCTGAAGCAGCTGGTCGAGCTCCACAAGGTAGCCGAGCAGGCCATGAAGGGCCTCATAGTCTGGCTGTGGCCTGGGGAGGCCATGCCTGGGAGCTACTTCGGCCTCGTGCGGTGGCTGGTGGATGCGTGCCCCTGGGTGGAGGTCATCGAGCGCTCCGCCTGTATTGAAGGTGCCCGTCGGGCCCTTGCCCGCGCAAAGGTTCATTGGGGCAGACTGGATGCGGAGAGGCTCCTTACGGACGTGCCGCCGCCGGGCAAAGAGTATCGTACGCCCGAGATGTTCTATAAGACTGTCCTGAAGGGTGCCCGCAAGATTGCGGATGAGTGCCCCAGAGATGTAATTATTGAGTAGGCTCGCCATGTGTTATCCTGTGCGCTGAAATCTTTGTTCATATGCGCTAAGCAACGCTTGTTTGATTTAAAATATTACCTTCTGTGCGGCCGTATATCAAATCTGAGAGATGGCAAGTCGTCGGCTTCAGCCCCCATGCCACGAGTGCTGGGGTGTTCGGGATAAACTTGAGCGCTCTTGTTCCCATTTTTGGGTCCATCTAGGGAGGCGCTCAACACAACGAACAAGGCAACCGGACTTATAATGCTTGAACACTCTCACTTAGCCATAGAATTCTATAATTTTAAATTTCGGCGAAGCCCCTAGTGTTGGAAGACCGAGTTCGGGGCGCTATCCACGCCTAGGCTAGACACTATCCGGTTCCTCGCTCTAAGCGGCGTAAGTCTTTAGGGACTCGAAAAGACCTCTCGAACAGCGACCAGTCTCTCGCCTTACCATGATAGTCAGTTTTAGCTTTCTCCACTGAGGCGCTCGCCCAGCTCAACCGGGGCGCAATCGCAGTGGTTCTCCCAGTGCTACCTTAGCCGACAGAACGGAACGTAAGGTACCAAAACATGGGAGCCGGGCAAACCCAACTATTGACCCAAGACATGATTCGGAGCCGATGCATATAATGCTATAAGTTCGGGGTGCCGCACTTGTGAAAGTGTTCGGACTTATCACACCATAATGCGGGGAACATAAGCCCCTGGTGTATTCGGCCGTACCAAAATGTACGGGTGCAAGATGTCATTAGTGAACATATATGTAAAAAAGGTAATGCAATTATAGGCAAAAAGTGCTGCATTGTTTATTTCAAGGAATTCTGCTATGAGTGCAGAACGATACAAATGGTGCGGAAAGCAAGGGTTTGGACTATTTAATCATGTCCCCCTCCAGGGGTGGGCTGCGGAATTGTGTAATAAATAGATTTAATGCTCTTAATGGAGACCACCCGAGTGTTCGTCGTAGCCCTTGAT
This sequence comes from Triticum timopheevii, assembly GCA_963921465.1. NCBI lineage: Eukaryota > Viridiplantae > Streptophyta > Magnoliopsida > Poales > Poaceae > Triticum > Triticum timopheevii. The sequence continues at coordinate 574,565,077 of OY997264.1, read as the reverse complement.
CCTCCCTGGCTGTTGCATCGTGAGTTCGGCCGATCTACTGCCGGACAGGACCTCTTGTAAACGGAGTCCTGTAGATAAGATAAAAGGAAAAGAAGGAAAATAAAAAGAGCGACACACTTAGGAGCCCCTGGTGTGGTTGAGCCGCACTCTGGGCCTGCCGTGGTCGTGCTGCTCCCCCTATGCCCAAGGTATCTCCAGAGCGTAATGATGGACGCGGGGAGTTTGTCTTGCAATCATGCGAGGGCTGGGGTTGGGGCCGCATTGCTACGCGTGCTCGAAACGTGCCAGGTGGTCTTGATGTATGTTGCTCCGGGTGCGTTTGATCATGTCCGGTCTTTTAACGGCCGGACTCGAAAATTGCCTTAAGAGGCTATTCTGTACTTCTGCCGTGAGAGCCGCTGTGTGTTCCTCCATTCGGAGGGAGCGTTCAGTGTTTCTGTTGACCGTGATAACTCCACGAGGGCCTGGCATCTTGAGCTTGAGGTATGCATAATGCGGCACCGCATTGAACTTTGCAAACGTGGTTCGTCCGAGCAGGGCGTGATAGCCACTGCGGAACGGGACTATGTCGAAGATTAACTCCTCGCTTCGGAAATTATCCGGGGATCTGAAGACCACTTCCAGTGTGACCGAGCCTGTACAATTGGCCTCGACACCAGGTATGACGCCTTTGAAGGTCGCCTTTGTAGGTTTAATCCTTGAGGGGTCTATGCCCATCTTTCGCACTATATCCTGATAAAGCAGGTTCAGGCTGCTGCCGCCATCCATGAGGACTCTAGTGAGGTGAAATCCATCGACGATTGGGTCTAAAACCAATGCGGCGAATCCGCCATGGCGGATACTAGTGGGGTGGTCCCTTCGATCGAAAGTGATCGGGCAAGAGGACCATGGGTTGAACTTCGGGGCGACTGGCTCCATCGCATATACGTCCCGGAGTGCACGCTTCCGCTCCCTCTTGGGTATGTGGGTTGTGTATATCATATTTACCATCCGCACTTGTGGGGGGAAACCCTTCTGTCCTCTACTGTTCGGCGGCCGGGTTTCTTCCTCGTCGTCGCTGTGCAGCCCCTTGTCATTGTTTTCGGCAATTAACTTGCCTGCCTGCTTGAATACCCAACAATCCCTGTTGGTGTCGTTAGCTGGCCTTTTGGGGGTGCCATGTATCTGGTAGGAGCGATCGAGTATTCGGTCCAAATTGGACGGACCCGGGATAGTTCTTTTGAATGGCTTCTTCCGTTGACCGGGTTTAGAGCCTCTGAATCCGGCGTTGACTGCCGTATCCACATTGTTATCGCTGTTAACGCGGCGTTTGTTTTTGGTTCGACGCGACCTGCCATTGTGGTCCTTAGTATCCGGACTGCCAGCATTTTTGCTGAGGTTGTTGCTGTGAGCTAGCCAGCTGTCCTCTCCCGCACAGAAGCAGGTCATGAGTGATGTGAGGGCTGCCATGGATTTCGGCTTTTCCTGTCCTAGGTGCCGGGCCAGCAACTCGTCGCGGATGTTATGTTTGAAGGCTGCGAGGGCCTCTGCATCCGGACAGTCGATGATTTGATTTTTCTTTGTTAAGAACCGTGTCCAGAACTGTCTGGCCGATTCGTCTGGCTGCTGAATTATGTGGCTTAGGTCATCGGCGTCTGGTGGTCGCACGTATGTGCCCTGGGAGTTGTCGAGGAATGCGGCTTCCAGGTCTTCCCAACACCCAATTGACTCTGCGGGCAAGCTGTTAAGCCAATGCCGAGCTGGTACTTTAAGCTTGAGTGGGAGATACTTGATGGCGTGGAGATCGTCGCTGCGGGCCATATGGATATGAAGGAGATAATATTCGATGCAAACCGCGGGGTCTGTTGTGCCATCGTAGGATTCAATGTTCACGGGTTTAAACCCTTCAGGGATTTGATGATCCATTACTTCGTCTGTGAAGCACAGTGGGTGTGCGGCGCCTCTATATTGAGCAATATCACGACGCAGCTCAAGAGAGCGTTGTCTGCTGTGTTCGGCCCGGCCGGAGTTGCTGTATCCGGCGCGACGGTAGTTTTCATGGGTTGTGGGGCGCCCGCGTGATCCGTAGATGGATCTGGATTGTCTTGCCTTGTCCTCCAATATATCCCGCAAGTCCGGCGCATTCCCCCATGGCTTCGTACTTTTCGAGCGGTGCCGGGGTACGGTTCTGGTGGAGGGCCTAGAGGCCTCTCTGTTGCGACCACGGGGTGGTCGGTCCGCCGTATTGTGCGCTGGTGATGAAGGTTTGTATGCTTCCTCCTCTAGTCGGGGGAGCAACTTGCGTTTTGGGTAACTTTTGGAGGGGCGTTCAAGTTCATACTCTTCGGCCGCGAGGACCTCGGTCCATCTGTCGGCCAGCAGGTCTTGATCAGCTTGAAGCTATTGCTGCTTTTTCTTTAGGCTGTTCGCCGTGGGCATTAGCCTGCGCTTAAAATGCTCTTGTTCGACGGGATCCTCGGGCACGAAGAATTCTTCGTCGTTGAGGCTTGCCTCATTTCCGGAGGGAGGCATGTAATTGTCATCCTCTAGCTCCTCATCTGCCGCTCTCTCTCGAGGGCTGGCTTCCCCGTCCTCCTGTGCTGAATTGTGCTGGAGGGGGTTGTCTTCGGCACTCTCTGGGGTGTTATTATCTCCGGTGCCGGAATCTCCATTCTTGCTGTGGCGGGATTTAGAGCGGCGCCGCTGACGTCGGCGCTTGGGCTGTTTCTTAGAGGAATCTGCCTCTGCTGCTTCTTCGCCATCCCCATCCTTTGGGGTGTCCACCATGTATATGTCATATGACGAGGTGGTCTTCCAGTGCCCTGTAGGCGCTGGTTCTTGGTCGTCTCCGGCTTCGTCGTCCATACCATCGATGTCTTCGGAGTCATAGTCTAGCATGTCGGTTAAATCATCGACAGTGGCTACAAAGTGGGTGGTGGGTGGGCTTTGAATTTCTTCGTCGTCCATATCCCAACCGTCATGGCCGTAGTCTGGCCAGGGTTCTTCTGATAACGAGAGGTGCTTTAGCGAATTCAGGATGTCGCCAAAGGGTGAGTGCTAAAAGATGTCCGCGGCGGTGAACTCCATAATCGGCGCCCAATCGGATTTGATTGGCAGGGGCGCAGGAGGTTCGGAGTCCGGCAAGGAGTCTGGCGCCTCAGAGTCACGAGCTTTATAAGGGACAAGATCAGTGTTCGGCTCTATCACCGTATAAGTTGCAGCCCCCGAGGCGGTGTGCAGCCACCCGTCCTCGATCTGCGCGATCGGCTCCGAACTATGGGTCGGAGCGGATTCGTGTGCGGCCTCCAGGGTACTGTCCGGCGGCAGAGCTAGATCATGCCCATCGTGACAGTGCGGCACGCTCGGCTGTGGCTCGACTCCATCGAAGATCAAGTCCCCACGGATGTCAGCCGTGAATTTTAGGCTTCCAAACCTGACCTGATGGCCAGGGGTGTAGCTTTCGATCTGCTCCAGATGGCCACGTGAATTGGCCCGCAGTGCGAAGCCGCCGAGCACGAAGATTTGTCCAGGGAGAAAAGTCTCACCCTGGACGGTGTTGTTGTTGATTGAAGAAGCCATCAAGCCTATTGGTGACGACACAGAGGAACTCTCAATGAAAGCACCAATGTCGGTGTCAAAACCGGCGGATCTCGGGTAGGGGGTCCCGAACTGTGCGTCTAGGCGGATGGTAACAGGAGACAAGGGACACGATGTTTTTACCCAGGTTCGGGCCCTCTCGATGGAGGTAAAACCCTACTCCTTCTTGATTGATATTGATGATATGGGTAGTACAAGAGTGGATCTACCACGAGATCAAGGAGGCTAAACCCTAGAAGCTAGCCTATGGTATGATTGTTGTAATGGTTGTTGTCCTACGGACTAAAACCCTCCGGTTTATATAGACACCGGAGAGGGCTAGGGTTACACAGAGTCGGTTCCAATGGTAGGAGATCTACATATCCGTATCGCCAAGCTTGCCTTCCATGCCAAGGAAAGTCCCGTCCGGACATGGGGCGAAGTCTTCAATCTTGTATCTTCATAGTCTTGGAGTCCGCCTGACGATGATAGTCCGGCTGTCCGGACACCCCCTAGTCCAGGACTCCCTCAATCCCCCTCCGGCAGGATGCCGGAACAGGGTCCCGATTGGTTTTTGGTGGCTACAGAGGCTTGCGGCGGCAGAACTCCCGATCTATCTTCTGTTCTGGAAGTTTTAGGGTACGTAGGTATATATGGGTGCAGGGAGAACGTTGGTGGAGCTACGGGGGTCCCACGAGGCAGGGGGGTGCGCCCAGGGGGGAGGGCGCGCCGAGCACCTCCTGTATCTTATGACGTGGGGTCCAAGTCCATCAGGTGGGTTTCCTTCCAAAAATAACTTCTCCAGTTGATTCCGTTCCATTTTGACTCCGTCTGATATTCCTTTTCCTCGAAATACTGAAATAGGCATAAAACAGCAAATCTGGGCTGGGCCTCCGGTTAATAGGTTTGTCCCAAAAATAATATAAAAGTGGATAATAAAGCCCATAATCATTCAAAACACATACTAATATAGCATGAATGCTTCATAAATTATAGATACGTTCGAGACGTATCAGCATCCCCAAGCTTAATTCCTACTCGTCCTCGAGTAGGTAAATGATAAAGAAAGAATTTATGAAGTGTGAATGGTAGAGGTGCACAAGTTTGATCAACGATAATTTCAATCACCTTTTCTAGCATGATTACATGTCATAACAGTAGTTCATCTCATAAAACTTCTCACGATAAAGTGACAAGCAATTCACATATCAAGGCATAGACCATAAACATTCTTGAGAACTAGCAAACTTCATTCTTAGTCATCAAAACAATTGCAATTCATCTTATTTTCAGGAATAGCAAACTCCACATACACAACTATCATATAGTCTTCTACAATTGCTAACACTCACGCAATACTTGTGGTTATGAAGTTTTAATCATACACAGAGAAAGATTGGGGCTTATAATGTTGCCTCCAAACTTATTCACCTTTGGGTGATGTCAACAATAATAGTTCATGCTAACGTACATCCAATTGGATATATATATATATATATATATATATATATATATATATATATATATATATATATATATATATAGGGTAACGCTATTCTAAGCGTGAGTGTAGAATAGCTTATTCTACACCCCCTAGTAACGCTATATACAAAATCTAGTAAAACGGTGTACGAAATGTAGTAATTCGGAAAATAAAATTTTTATCACCCAAGTTTGGAATTTACTACATTTTTACAAAAATTACTATATTTTACATAGTGCGTTACTATATTTTGTATGTACCATTACTGGGGTGTAGAATAAGCTATTCTACACTCACGCTTAGTTTAGCGTTACTATATATATATATATATATATATATATATATATATATATATATATATATATATATATATATATATATATATATATCAGGATCACCCCACCATGAAGTGCTTGCCAAAGGATAAAATGAAAAAGGGAAAGGTGAAGATCACCTTGACTCTTGCATAAAGTAAAAGATAGGCCCTTTGCAGAGGGAAGCAGGGATTTGCAGAGGTGCCAGAGCTCAATTTTTAAAATAGAGATAAATAATTTTGAGAGGTATGATCTCATTGTCAACATAACAACCAAGAGTTCCCAATATCTTCCATACTACATACATTATAGGCGGTTCCCAAACAGAATGGTAAAAATTTATACTCCCCCAACCACCAACAAGCATCAATCCATGGCTTGCTCGAAACAACGAGTGCCTCCAACTAACAGCAATCCTGGGGGAGTTTTGTTTAATTATTTTGATTTGCTTTGATCTTTTTGGATCATGGGACTGGGCATCCCGATTACCGCCACTTTCTCGTGAATGAGGAGCGGAGTCCACTCCTCTTGAGAATAACCCACCTAGCATGGAAGACACTGACAGCCCCTAGTTGCTACATGAGCAATTCGGGCATACAAAACAGATTATAATTTGAAGGTTTAGAGTTTGGCACATGCAAATTTACTTGGAACGGCAGGTAAATACCGCATATAGGTAGGTATGGTGGACACTCATGGCAAAACTGGGTTTAAGGATATTTGGAAGCACAAGTAGTATCTCTACTTGGTGCTAGGAATTTTGGCTAGCATGAGGGGGAAAGGCAAGCTCAACATGTTTGAATGATCCATGGCAATATACTTTAACTGAGATGCGAGAAAACATAGCCCATTACGTTGTCTTCCTTGTCCAACATCAACTCTTTAGCATGTCATACTTAATGAGTGCTCCCAATTATGAAAGATGTCTATGATAATATATTTATATGTGAAATCTCTCTTCCTTCAATATTCTTTCATGAATTGTTCAAATGACTAATACAATGCTTGCTAACTGTCGATAAATTTACAACCTCTACTTCTTAGATGTGAAGTCATTACTCCCCATGGGATAAGCAAATGAAACATATATAATTTCAGATTTGTGACATTCAACTTATTCAACCATTTACTCATAGGATATAAGTGAAGCACACGAGTAAATGAAAAGCTACTCCAAAAAGATATAAGTGAAGATCAATGAGTAGCTAAATAATTATGCAACTATGTGAAGACTCTCTCTCATTTAAGAATTTCAGATCTTGGTACTTATTCAAACAGCATGCAAAGCTAAAGAAAACTACATTTCAAGGATAGCACAACTCATGTGAAGAAGCAAAAACTTAGGCTCAACCGATACTAACCGATAGTTGTTGAAGAAGAAAGGTGGGATGCCTACCGGGGCATCCCAAAGCTTAGATGCTTGAGACTTCTTGAAATATTATCTTGGGGTGCCTTGGGCATCCCCAAGCTTGAGCTTTTGTGTCTCCTTAATTCCTCTCATATCATGGTTTCTCTTTTTATCAAAAGCTTCATTCACAACAAACTCAACAAGAACTCGTGAGATAGGTTAGTATAAACCAATGCAAAACCTTATCATTTTCTACTGTACCAAATCACAAAAATTATTATTCAACATTGCATACTAAATGCCTCTACATATTTAATACTCCTATCATCAAATAGAATCATTAGACAAGCAAACATATGCAAACAATGCAAACATAGCAGCAATCTGCCATAACAGTACAGTCTGTAAAGAATGCAAGATTCATCATACTTACCTAACTCCAAAAATTATGAACTGAAATTCCCAATGTAATAAATTTATCAGAGCTCAATATGCAAAAAGATTCAACATTAGACCATGCTCTTACTTTTCTAGGGAATGTTTTCAACAGCGGTAAACTTTCTGTTTTCAAACAGCAACATGCAAACTAGCAAAATAAGCATGGCAAAGGCTATCCTTGACTTTTTTTATTGAAACTAAAGAGGCAAAACACAATTCTAACTAACATCAAGCAAAAACTAACAAAAGAAATTGATGCTCCAAGCAAAACACATATCATGTGGCGGATAAAAATATAGCTCCAAGTAAAGTTACCGATGAACGAAGACGAAAGAGGGGATGCCTTCCGGGGCATCCCCAAGCTTAGTTGCTTGGTTGTCCTTGAATATTACCTTGGGGTGCCTTGGGAATCCCCAAGCTTAGGCTCTTTCCACTCCTTATTCCATTGTCCATCGAATCGTTACGCAAAACTTGAAAACTTGAACCACACAAAACTCAAAACAAAACTCGTAAGCTCCGTTAGTATAAGAAAATAAAACCACCACTTAGGTACTGTAATGAACTCATTCTAAATTCATATTGGTGTAATATCTACTGTACTCCAACTTATCTATGGTTCATAAACTATTTTACTAGCCATAGATTCATCAAAATAAGCAAACAATACATAGAAAACAGAATCTGTCAAAAACAGAACAGTCTGTAGTAATATGTATAAAACGTATACTTCTGGAACCCCAAAAATTATTAAATAAATTTCTGGACCTGACTAATTCGTCTATTAATCATCTGCAAAAAGAATCAACCTAAAAGCACTCTCCAGTAAAAAATGGCAGCTAATCTCGTGAGCGCTAAAGTTTCTATTTTTCACAGCAAGATCACATAAACTTCACCCAAGTCTTCCCGAAGGTTCTACTTGGCACTTTATTGAACAAAAGCTATGAAACATGATTACTACAGTATCATAATCATGTGGACACACAAAAACAGTAAGGATAAATATTGGGTTGTCTCCCAAGCGCTTTTCTTTAATGCCTTTTAGCTAGGCATGATGATGACAATGATGCTCACATAAAAGATAAGAATTGAAACATAACGGGAGCATCATGAAGCATATGACTAGCACATTTAAGCCTAACCCACTTCCTATGCATAGGGATTTTGTGAACAAACAACTTATGAGAACAATAATCAACTAGCATAGGAAGGTGACACAAGCATAGATTTAAGAATTTAAGCACATAGAGAGGAAACTTGACATTATTGCATTTCCTACAAGCATATGTTCCTCCCTCATAATAATTTTCAGTAGCATCATGAATGAATTCAACAATATAACCAGCACCTAAATCATTCTTTTCATGATCTACTAGCATAGAAATTTCACTACTCTCCACATAAGCAAACTTCTTCTTTATAGCATACGTATCATCACAATAATCATCATAAATAGGAGGCATGCTTTCATCATAGTAAATTTGCTCATCAAAGCTTGGGGGACAAAATATATCATATTCATCAAACATAGCTTCCCCAAGCTTGTGGCTTTGCATATCATTAGCATCATGAATATTCAAAGAATTCGTACTAACAACATTGCAATAATGCTCATCATTCAAAGATTTACTACCAAACATTCTATAGATTTCTTCTTCTAGTACTTGAGCACAATTTTCCTTTCCATCATACTCACGAAAGATATTAAAAAGGTGAAGCGTATGAGACAAACTCAACTCCATTTTTTTGTAGTTTTCTTTTATAAACTAGACTTGTGCTAAAACAAGAAACAAAAAGATTCAATTGCAAGATCTAAAGATATACCTTCACTTACCTAGCCTCCCTGGCAACGGCGCCAGAAAAGAGCTTGATGTCTACTACACAACCTTCTTCTTGTAGACGTTATTGGGCCTGCAAGTGCACATGTTTGTAGGACAGTAGCAAATTTCCCTCAAGTGGATGACCTAAGATTTATCAATCCGTAGGAGGCGTAGGATGAAGATGGTCTCTCTCAAGCAACCCTGCAACCAAATAACAAAAAGTCTCTTGTGTCCCCAACACACCCAATACAATGGTAAATTGTATAGGCGCACTAGTTTGGCGAAGAGATGGTGATACAAGTGCAAAATAGATAGTAGATATAGGTTTTTGTAATCTGAAATAATAAAAACAGCAAGGTAACAAGCGGTAAAAGTGAGCGTAAACGGTATTGCAATGATAGGAAACAAGGCCTAGGGTTCATACTTTCACTAGTGTAAGTTCTCTCAACAATAATAACATAGATAGAACATATGACAAGCCCTCAACATGCGACAAAGAGTCACTCCAAAGACAGTAATAGCGGAGAACAAACGTAGAGATTATGGTTGGGTATGAAACCACCACAAAGTTATTCTTTCGGATCGATCTATAAAAGAGTTCATACTAGAATAACACCTTAAGATACAAATAAACCAAAACCCTAATGTCACCTAGATACTCCATTGTCACCTCAAGTATCCGTGGGCATGATTATACGATATGCATCACACAATCTCAGATTCATCCAACCAACATAAAAGTACTTCAAAGAGTGCCCCAAAGTTTCTACCGGAGAGTCAAGAACGTGTGCCAACCCCTATGCATAGGTTCCCAAGTGTCACGAAACCCGCAAGTTGATCACCAAAACATACATCAAGTGGATCAATAGAATAACCCATTGTCACCACGGTTATCCCACGCAAGACATACATCAAGTGTTCATAAAAGACTCAATCCAATAAGATAACTTCAAAAGGGGAAACTCAATTCATCACAAGAGAGTAGAGGGGGAGAAACATCATAAGACCCAACTACAATAGCAAAGCTCGGGATACATCAAGATCGTGCCATAGATGGAACACAAGAGAGAACATGAGAGAGAGAGAGAGAGATCAAACACATAGCTACTGGCACATACCCTCAGCCCCGAGGGTGAACTACTCCCTCCTCGTCATGGATAGCGCTGGGATGATGAAGATGGCCTCCGCTGATAGGATCCCCCTCCGGCAGGGTGCCGGAACAGGGTCCCGATTGGTTTTTGGTGGCTACAGAGGCTTGCGGCGGCGGAACTCCCGATCTATAATTGCACCCTTCCAAAGCGACTATCACACAGTGCTCGGAAGAACGGCCTTCGCCCGCTTCAACGCATTACCGCACTATGGCTACCTTACACTCAAGATGCATGGTCCACGTGGCGTCATCACCGTTAGTGGAATAACAGAGCGCTTTTCACGCGCAAAGGAACACGCGACGGCCCTAGCGGCCGGACTATAAGCGACCTCTAATATAAAAAAACATGACTGGTCGTTAAGACCACAGACACGATTAGACGAGTCTGGTAGCCCAGATCGAACCAGGGCACCGTATATGTAATCCCATAGCGGACACCAGGGGCTATAATCACTTAATAAAGCCCCACACTTGGCTCAACCTTATTGGCAGGCCAACACCTTACACTTTTACTATCCATCGCCTACTTACGTTGTACTCTCCTATGAGTTTTATTTTTTTTCACAGACAACGTTCGCGCGATACCCTTCCAGGATACAGCACAACAGAGACAAAGGCGCAGACGTGCAGCAGGGCCCCGTTCAACAGGTTTCTTTTTAGATTAAGCCCCTGTGTAAACCTTTTCTATTGCCTCTTGTTGCTTAACCATCCCATGGGTTCCATACCCACAGAGGATACTACCATTTTTGGCATTTTGCCACGACAGATTAATGCACGTACCTAAAAACGCAGGGTTTATAATGAATGAGCATTCTTGAGCCCATCATCTGTTATAAAGTCCGAATACCTTCAGGAGTGTTCGGCGTCACGAGTTTGGCCTTATATGCATCAGCTCCGAATCATGTCTTTGGTCAAATGTTGGGTTAGCCCGGCTCTTGGGTTTGCCGCCTTACGTTCCGTTATTATTGGCTAAGGTGGCCAAAGGAGAACTACTGCGATTGTGCCCTGGTTATTCTGGATGAGCACCTCGGTAGAGAAAGCCGAAAACTGACTGTCATGATGCAGCGAGAGACTGTTCAACCACTCGAGGACTCACCGGAATCTTTAGGATTCCTCCGCATTAACAAAGGGCCGTTTTCCGGCCATGTACGTACGCGCCCGTATTCGGATGCACACAAAGGTACAAGGAGCTACATAGTAGCCCCAACGTTAGACTCCCGTGGCTAAGCGAAAGTGTTACAGCTATATAGTCCGGTTGCCTAGTTCGACGTGCGATCACCTCCTTTATGGACCAAGATGTTGGATCAAGTGTGATTAAGCATATTTTTCGCGAACACCCCCGCATTGTATGCATGGGACTGCTAACTTTCGGATTATATATATATATATATATATATATATATATATATATATATGTAAACGGCCGCACAGGGGACACAATCATATTTTTAGGCAAACATTATAAATATAGCCTTATAATCAAAATAAACATTGTTTTTACAATGATTCAATTCATCATTGGAACAAGACATTCTTCGAGCACTGCGCCTCTATTAGGCGGGCACCCTCTGTGACCTGTGCTAAGTAGTGCTCGGCCGGATATTGGCCCCCCCACCGGATCCTGGGACGCTATAATGGTGCCGTCCATATCTGTCCAATAGGCTTGAACGCGGGCAAGAGCCATCCATGCACCCTCTATACACGCCGACCTCCTCATGGCATCGATCCGAGGCACGGCCCCAAGGAATTGATGCACCAAGCCAAAGTAACTGTCCGGCTTAGGCCCCTTTGGCCAAAGATGGTCTATTACAGACCACATTGCAAGCCCGGACAGCCTGTGAAGCTCCGCTACTACAGCCATCTTGTCACTTAATGGCAACAGGCGAGTGGGAGCATTGAATTGCGACCAGAAAAGCTTCTCCACTTCCTTATCACCTTGATCTTTGAAGAACTCGGCAGCGTCAGCTGTACTCTTCGCCAGATCCGCATATAAGTCCGCCGGACTCCAGCGTCCATCCAGGGGAGCGTACTTCGGATCGAAAAACTTCGTCCGCAGCAAATAGGAGCCCCCAGCCGCGATTTTACCGGCCTGTTGAAGTTCCTCCCGCACACCCCTGAGCTCGGTCCGTATTTCCTTGGTGGCATTAAGTGCCTTGTTCAGATCTGCTAACTTATCCTTATGCTCCTTTTTAAGGAGCTCATACCGGTCAGCGGCATTTTTTAACTCCAAAGTCATTTCGGCTATCTTTTCCTCGCTTCGGCGATGAGCAACCTGTTCGGCTCTCAACTCCTCTGCCGCCTTTAGGGCAGCCAGATCGTTAGCCCGAGCCTGCTCCTTGGCCTGAGCAAGTTCCGCCCTTAGGGCTTCCACGGCAGCAGCACCATCTGCAGTCCAAACATATTACATTAATATGATACCGCCTTCAAATTTTCCTATACAAAGGAAGGCAGGACATATACCTTGTGATTTGTCCAGCCGCTCATTCACCAGCGTGATATCGGCATCGATCGATCCAATCTGCCTCGTTAGTTCGGCAACTTCAACGGACTGGCCGGCGGCCGGGCCCACATGAACCTGCACATATTTACAGCACAACCATTGGTTTATGATCCCCCGTTTGCCGCCTAGGGCCCGCAACCAGAGTCTTAGGGGCTACTATCTATATGGAGCACACCTAGCGCGTGCCTCATAGCCAAAGAAATAATGTATTCTTCATTACATACCTCAAAGCCTCTGAGCAGGCTTGTGAATGCTTCATTTAAACCGCTTGTAGCGGATGAAATCTTCTTGAGCACCGCGCTCATTAATAAGCGGTGCTCCTCCGAGAGCGCAGCATGCTCCAGTAGGCCTGTCAGTACGTCCGGCCGAACATTGAACTGTGTTGAACCCTTCCCATCACCCCTCGTAGGAGCCAAACCCTCCGGGCTCAGGGCGGCTGATGCATTGACTTCCGGCTTCGGTAGATCCGGACTCCTCCGTGACGACACCTCGGTGTCGCCCTCTTCATGGGCCGGAGAGGTAGGTGGGGTCTCGCTCTCCATCATCTCCGGAGGAAGGTCCCCCGAAGACGAACTCTGTTGAGAAGAGCTGCTAGCCGGACTGCAAAAAGTTGAATCCTGGTTATTGATCTAGGAGAAACACTGTACCTTCGAAACTTACAGCTCGGTGGAGGGCTGGCCCGTTGGTGGGCATGACGCGGTGAGGGTGCCCGTCGGGGCAAGGCCCACTGGGGATGTCTTTTTCCCTGGTGTGGGCATTTCCGCCTACAAGTCTTCGGAGGCAGCCCTCTTATTCTCACGCGGGGAGGAGGCCTTAGCCTCCCTTTCCCGACTATCCTCCTTGGTGGAGGTAACAATTCCCCCGGTATGGATGCGTAGCATGTGGGGTTCGGTTTCTTCATTCTTCCCCTTGCCTTTCCCCGAGGGCATTCTGCTGAGTACCCAGTCGAGCATCTTGGCCATGGTAGGGCCGGGTGAGCCTTCGGGAAGTGGAGCTGGACACCTGATTCTCTCCAACTTGCTGAGCCATTCCTGGCCGCGGATGATTTTCAGAATAAACAATTATGACAAATACAAAACAAGGTGTCCGGTATCAAGGCTACTTACTTGGGTATCTAGGCGATTGCAGCTTAGGCCCGCATCCTCGGTGGTGTCCGGACACTCTACTTTCTGTCCGAAGAATAATTTGCACATCTCTTCGAGCTTCAAGCCGAAGAAGTGCTTGACAGTCCGCGGACCCTCCGGATTGAACTCCCACATCCGGAGAGGCCGGCGTTGGCACAGCAACATCCGTCGGATTACATCACTTTCATTATGCTGACGAGGTTAATGTCCCTCTCAAGAAGCTCCCTGATGCGATTCTACAGTACTGGCACGTCACCAGCGGGCCCCCAATTCCGTCCAACGTCTGTCCAAGACGCCAACAGTGACGGAGGGCCCGAGCGGAACTCGGGGGCAGCCACCCACTTTGTGCCTCTAGGAGCCGTGACATAAAACCACCTCCGCTGCCATACATCGGATACTTCTGGGAAAGAACCCTCTAGCCATGGGGCATCGGTGTTCCTGCTTATTATGGCACCTCCGCACTCCACATGTCGCCCCTCGATTATCTTCGGCTTCACATTGAAGGTCTTAAGCCATAAGCCGAAGTGTGGGGTGACGTGGAGAAAAGCCTCGCACACGATAATGAACGACAAGATATGGAGGATGGCACCTGGAGCCAGATCATGAAAATCTAGCCCATAGTAGAACATGAGCCCCCTCACAAAGGGATCAAGGGTGAAGCCCAAGCCGCGGAGGAAGTGTGGGACAAAAACAACGCACTCATTAGGCTCCGGTGTGGGGATGACCTGCCCTGGAGCAGGAAGCCTGTGTTGGATGTCGGCGGTCAGGTATCCGACCTCCCTAAGCTTCGCAATGTCGTCCTCTTGGATCGAGGAGGCCACCCACCGGCCTTGAGGGACGGATCCGGACATATTGGAGGATCTGGGGTGTTGAAGCTTGGGTTTCGGGTGTTAGAACTCGAGGTGCGAGAAGGCGCGAGGAAGGTGGAAAAGAGGCATAGGCCTCACCCCCTTTATAAAGGGGGTGAATATCAAGAGTCCTTGGTGTGACCATTTGAGGCTTATATCATAACACACGGAGTTATACCAACAGCCGTCGTGGGGTTACGCACGCCCATATTAATGTAAAATCCCGTAATAAGAGGAAGACGATCTCTGCCTTGACCGGACGTGCCAATGAAACCGCCTCGTAACACGAGTCGAGGTCGGGTAAGAAACGCCGGTTCGCGTTGGACCAGGCCACGATGCAAGGGCACGATGCCCGAAGATTGCCAGCGGATTGGGTTTATGCTATGTGAAGATCATCTTGCAGATCCGGACACGGTCTACGTGTTCGACAACTACTTTGGAGTATTCGGAGAAGGAACCTGCCTTGCAATGCCGAAGACAATACTGCGCGCCGGACTCATCGTCATTGATACCTGGTTCAGGGGCTACTGAGGGAGTCCTGGATTAGGGGGTATCCGGACAGCCGTACTGTGTACAACATCCGGACTATTGAAGCATGAAGATACAAGACTTGAGACTTCGGCCCGTGTCTAGATGGGACTCTCCTTGGCGTGGAAGGCAAGCTTGGCGATCCGGATATTGTGTTTCCTTCCTTGTAACCGACTCCATGTAAACCCTAGCCCTCTCCGGTGTCTATATAAACCGGAGAGGTTGGTCCTTAGAAGGCCGATCACAATTACAATCATACCATCATAGGCTAGCTCTAAGGGTTTAGCCTCTACGATCTCGTGGTAGATCTACTCTTGTACCACCCATATCTTCAATATTATTCAAGCAGGAAGTAGGGTTTTACCTCCATCGAGAGGGCCCAAACCTGGGTAAACATCTGTGTCCCTTGCTTCCTGTTACCATCAGCCTTGAAGCACAGATCGGGATCCCCTACCCGAGATCCGCCGGTTTTGACACCGACAACCGTTTCGACGAGACGAACAACTTTCATGTTAACGTTTTTTGATCAGAGGTCATCTTGAGGGTCAAATCGGTCACGCAAAACAGGCTATTCCCTCGCGCTACCCATCAGACATGTGTCTGGTGGGGTGCGCCACATCTTGCCTCGTGATAGGGCTGCACTTCGATTGCTCTAACTTTTGCATACAAACTCGGATTTGGACGATTTTTGTATCAAAATCGATCGCTTCGATGAGACGAAGACAACCTGTGTAGATCATTTTTCCATGCGAGGCAGTCTTGGGGGCGCAATCAACCGAATAGTGTTTTGAATACAAAATCTCAGTATTTCGAACACAACTTTGGCCTTCGAGATGAGATAGAATGGCGATGGCCCAAAATTTAAAGATGTTCATATCGACAATACGAAACTTTTTTATGTAGATCACTTCTCCATTTGAGGCCATATTAATTAAGTTTTGACCGTGCCAAAATCTGGTGTCAACACATGCCCCCCTGTTTTTCGGCAAAACTTGGATGCCGAAAAATAATTTGCCCCGAGTTTCTTCCAAGGACGATGTCAACACTCCATCGTCCATTTATATGTGCTTAGGGCGATAATTATATATCGGCCATGTCTTTGCTTAGGGTGATAGTTATATATCGGTCACTTTGATTAGCAACAAAATACAGCTAATCGAATGTATGGTGATGAGGTAAACCCCTTGCATGTTGTAAGAAGTTATATTGCATCCATGGATCAAAATAAGTCCATGGAGGGTAACCAACCATACCTGAGGATGAATTCCATGTCATCGGCATCAATGGCATAGTTGGAGAATGTGGATAATGTGTGCACCAAAGACGTTGAAACCTTCGGCTTGGTCGTTCATAATTTTCACTCTTTTCCTTCTTTACCTTTGTTGCACTTCTTGCAATGGAACCTTTCACATCACTCTTGTTTTGATTATTTCTTTTGGGAACCCATGCCATGTTTCTCTTTTCAAGCTCTTGTGCACTAAGTTTTTGTAATTTCTTTTTTTGCCAATACGATAAGCCGAGTGAGCGCCCCGGTTGTGATTTTGTTTGAACTAATGACAATTCTTGTTTTACCTTGTGCACTTTCAATTCTTTTCTTCAGATTTGGCACTTTGATTCTCGACAATTGATTGCTTCATCTCATTGCCTTTAGTAGCCAATGTTAACACTTTAATTGGATCTTTATCCTTTAAGATCAAATATGAATTGGCACTCTTGCGACCATCTTTTTTAACTTGATATACTTGTTTGATCACCTCTTTCTTCTTTCTTGAGCTCCGGACTGATTCTTTCTTATTGAAACGGTCTTGAACATATGACAACTCACTGAACGTTGATCTTCTTGAAGCTGCATAATAATGGTGAGATGGTCTAAAATATGATGGAGAATGTGCCATTGTATCATAACTGTCCCATGATGAATATTGATCTACATGAGCATAGGGAGGCATCCACGGCATCGGCATTGGCGACCAAAAATAAGGATATGAATACAACAACAACAACAACAACAACAACAACAACAAAGCCTTTAGTCCCAAACAAATTGGGGTAGGCTATAGGTGAAACCCATAAGATCTCGCAACCAACTCATGGCTCTGGCACATGGATAGCAAGCTTCCATGCACCCCTGTCCATAGCTAGCTCTTCGGTGATACCCCAATCCTTCAGGTCTCTCTTAACGGACTCCTCCCATGTCAAATTCGGTCTACCCCGCCCTCTCTTGACATTCTCCGCACGCTTTAGCCATCCGCTATGCACTGGAGCTTCTGGAGGCCTGCGCTGGATATGCCCAAACCATCTCAGACGATGTTGGACAAGCTTCTCTTCAATTGGTGCTACCCCAACTCTATCTCGTATATCATCATTCCGGACTCGGTCCTTCCTCGTGTGGCCACACATCCATCTCAACATACGCATCTCCGCCACACCTAACTGTTGAACATGTCGCCTTTTAGTCGGCCAACACTCAGCGCCATACAACATTGCGGGTCGGACCGCCGTCCTGTAGAACTTGCCTTTTAGCTTTTGTGGCACTCTCTTGTCACAGAGAATGCCAGAAGCTTGGCGCCACTTCATCCATCCGGCTTTGATCCGATGGTTCACATCTTCATCAATACCCCCATCCTCCTGCAGCATTGACCCCAAATACCGAAAGGTGTCCTTCCGGGGTACCACCTGACCATCAAGGCTAACCTCCTCCTCCTCACACCTAGTAGTACTGAAACCGCACATCATGTACTCGGTTTTAGTCCTACTAAGGATATGAATACGTTGCATTAAATTTCTTTTCTTGCCAATACCGATCCTTGGATTTGCGCCTAGGGGGTGATCTTGATGCTTTTGCATTACTCGGTTGATAAGCACCATTCTCTTCACTTTTCTTTTGATATTTATCTAATAACTGTGCAAAAGTGACCTTGGATTTCTTGTGCTTGTGCTTATTGCGGCCTTTATCTCCTTTTGTTTTGCTTGCATCGATCTTTGGATTGCTTTGTTGCCCTCCCAGTCCTTGGCGTCTTCATTGTATCTTCGATAGAACTCATGCCTTCAAGAATATTTTCATTGTGCCCTTGGACAACTTATTTACTTGAAAGCTTGATCCCATCACCTGCTCATCTTTAAAGTAATCATCTTGAAGCAGCCGATTCAAAAACTTTTTTCCATTATGACCAATCAGAATAGACTGGTCATCCCTTGGTGTTTCAACAAATTTTAATCGTCCTTTATCAATTGCCGATTTAACTATTTGACGAAACATGTTGCAATCCTCAAAATTATGCTTGGACAAATCATGCAACTTGCAATACCTTTGTCCTTGGATTGATGGCTTCACATGGTGATCAAGAACTCTAATGTAATTATTTTTTAGCAACAAATCAAATATTTGATCACACATGCTTGAATTGAAGGTATACTTCTTGTTTTCTAGCCGATCTTGGTCTGCAATCGGCTTTGGAGTTAAGCAAACAAATGGTTCAAATTTTGAATATCCCCATTCGGCTATGCATTGTGTTTTGCACCCTATCTCCGATGTATTTGGATAAGATATTATATTAGCATCGGATTTCTCAAAAGAATTTGACCTTGGCTTTAAAATTCTGAAACAAAAATAGTTAGAATACACATGTCTCAATTGAGACCAAGTGCAAGCCAAGTATGAAACAAGCAAAGCTACCCGATTAGATATGAAATTCTGATAAAGCAATGGGAAAAATTTTGTCTGCAATAATAGGTCACTATCGGTCTTTATAAATGGCACAATAGGTTGACCGATATGCTCTATAATAGTTTTATTGCTAACAAGTAAATTTCCCTTCTTCATTGGTCTTTCAAAATTACTTATGAGAATTTTTCTTATAGAAGCATTAGCAATAAAATTGTGACCAAATCGAAAGATAGGTAAATCACTTGCTAGACATACCTTTTCAAACACGCTGGGAGAGCATGATAGTTGTGTTACTTGAATGATATGTTGTTGCTCTTTCGAATAGCTCCCCAACACATTGTCGTCCTGTTTTTCTAGAAAAGATTCGGCATACGTAATATTTGATTCGATGTTTTCAATAGCCAAATTAACTTTGTTATCCGAATCACCACCTTTTTGACAATTCTATCCACACCCAATGCTTTCTCTTTTTTGGCATAATCTAGCTTGGATTGCAGTAGAATTAATAGGCCTTCCCTCTTTTATTAATTCATGTAGAACAACATTGCATTCGTCCCAAAAAGACGTAAGATTTTTCTTAATGACCCAATCTGGATAGAATTGCCCCCGACACTTTTAGATTCTTTCGGTAACGATATGTCACTGAAATTATATAATTGTGTTGGGGGGATATGCCACGGTAGTAGGTGAAGGCATTTGTGGTCCTGTAGAAGTTTCACTTATTGGGCCATGACCATGAAGGTGCGGAGCTGAATTATGGACATCGACAGTTGCGTATGGTGCCAAAAAATTAGTAGCATGAGGTGTAGCATATGATGTTTGAGGGTAATTGGCCGAATAACTAGTAGTAGCATGGCCAATTCCCCTATCCACCGACACATTTGGATTAACAAGCTGCAAGTTATTTGCCGATGAATAAAAAGTTCAAACACTTTTTTGCATCCTATTGGAAGTTCCTACATGGGGTGTCTCAACTTGATTAACTGAACTCATCATGTTGTTCATCGGCATATAGATTTGTGGGGTTGCCGATGCATGGGAGTTGGGATACATATGTTGCATGTTGCTGAAATTATATGAAGTTGAAGCATGAAGATTATTCTGAATCGGCTGTTGCAAATAATTAGATACATGATTGATAAAACTAGGGCTAGTCGATACATTATGTTCATTAGATGATCTAGCAACAACATATGCATTATTTGCATCTACATAAGTGAATTGGGTATTCATATTACCTTCGTAGATGTCAAACCCTAGATGACAATCTCTTCGTAGCAAGAACGGGCCAAAGACCGTTCAAAGCTTCGTCCCTAGCAGAGTCGCCAAAAAGTGTGTTCACACACGAACAAGTCACCGTGTACCTCCAACTCCGAGGGTGATGCACCGCAGCTCATGTCGAAGGAGACCCGTCCGGAAGCGCGGTACGCAGGCAATCCGGCGGGTGCTTTTCTGGATCCGAAACCCCACGCGCCCGGGAGGGACCCCGTCAGGGCACACAGTGGCTATGGGCTGCCCTAGGTCGGCCTGATCGCCCCTAGGTTCTCGAGGTTCGCCACCCTGCAATAAGAAGAACAGACGAAGAACGAGAAAGAAGAAGAACAAGAGAGAGATATAAAGTTAAAGGGTAAAAAGTGGTAGATGGATTGATCGATTGTGTGTTATTCAATCAGCCGTCACCCCTTAGGTATATAAGAGGCGGCTGGACTTCCCGTGCAAGGAAAAGGCTTGGATTCACGTCCAAAACCCTAGTCAAATTCGGATTGGTTTTGTCCGAACTTTCCAAAACTGTTTGGTTTAAACTGGCTGCACCTTGCGGGTCTTTTTTGTGGTAGTAAACGATCTCGGATGGAAACGAGCCCAAAAGCAATCTTGACTGCTTCGAAGATACGAACAACTTTTATTTTGAACGTGTTTTGATCAGAGATCATCTTGAGGGTCAAATCGGTCGCGCAAAACAGGCTATTCCCTTGCGCTACCCATCAGACATGTGTCTGGTGGGGCGCGCCACATCTCGCCTCGTGACAGGGCCGCACTCCGATTGCTCTAATTTTTGCATACAAACTTGGATTTGGACGATTTTTATATCAAAACCAATCGCTTTGAGAGACGAAGACAACCCATGTAGATCATTTTTCCATATGAGTCAGTCTTGGGGGCGTAATCAGCCGAATAGTGTTCTGAATACAAAATCTCAGTATTTCGAACACAACTTCGTACTTTGAGATGAGATCGAATGGAGATGGCGCAAACTTCAAAGATGTTCATATCAACAATACGAATTTTTTTTATGTAGATCACTTCTCCATTTGAGGCCATATTAATTAAGTTTTGACCATGCCAAAATCTGGTGTCAACAGATCCCATCTCAGATTTCATGGCCTCAAGCCATTTTATGGAATCTGGGCTCATCATCGCTTCCTCATAGTTTGTAGGTTCATCATGGTCAATTAACATGACCTCCAGAATGGGATTATCATACCACGCCGCTGCAGATCTTACTCTGGTTGACCTACAAGGTTCAATAGTAACTTGATCCGAAGCTTCACGATCATCATCATTAACTTCCTCACTAATTGGTGTAAGCGTCACTGGAACTGATTTCTGTGATGAATTACTTTCCAATTCAAGAGAAGGTATAATTACCTCATCAAGTTCTACTTTCCTTCCACTCACTTCTTTCGAGAGAAACTCCTTCTCCAGAAAGGGTCCATTCTTAGCAACGAATATCTTGCCTTCGGATCTGTGATAGAAGGTGTACCCAACAGTTACTTTTGGGTATCCTATGAAGACGCACTTCTCCGATTTGGGTTTGAGCTTATGTGGATGAAACTTTTTCACATAAGCATTGCAACCCCAAACTTTAAGAAACGATAGCTTATGTTTCTAGCCAAACCATAGTTCATACGGTGTCGTCTGAACAGATTACACGGTGCCCTATTTAACGTGAATGCAGCCTGATACGTCTCCAACATATCTACTTTTCCAAACACTTTTGCCCTTGTTTTGGACTCTAACTTGCATGATTTGAATGAAACTAACCCGGACTGACGCTGTTTTCAGCAGAACTGCCATGGTGTTATTTCTGTGCAGAAACAAAAGTTCTCGGAATGACCTGAAAATCCACGGAGATTATTTTTGGGAAATATAAAAAATACTGACGAAAGAATCAATTCCAGGGGGCCCACAGCCTGTCCACGAGGGTGGGGGGCGCGCCCCCTCCCCCTGGGCACCCCCTGCCTCGTGGGCCCCCTGGATGTCCACCGACCTCAACTCCAACTCCATATATTCTCTTTCGCGGAGAAAAAAACCAGAGAGAAAGTTTCATCGCGTTTTACGATATGGAGCCGCCGCCAAGCCCTAATCTCTCTCGGGCGAGCTGATCTGGAGTCCGTTCGGGGCTCCGGAGAGGGGGATTCGTCGCCGTCGTCATCATCAACCATGCTCCATCACAAATTTCATGATGCTCACCGCCGTGTGTCGTGGTTTTGACACGGCAGATGTCCTAGTGAAAGGACTTAGTCGTGGAGCCATCGCTACGGGTTAACTTGAAGGGGTTAAAGCGGACACAAAGACACGAGGGTTTATACTAGTTCGGCCCCTTCGATGAAGGTAAAAGCCTACGTCTAGTTGTGATGGAATTGATGTGGTCTCGATGGCTAGGGAGCAAACAAGCTTCGCCTAGGCTCGAGTTGTTGTTGTCTGTCTTGAACCGCCGCCGGGTCGTCCCCTTATATACACGGGTGACGCCCGTCGGTCCATGGAGTCCCATACCGGTTCATATTCGTACCCCGGTTGGTCTCTCTCTATTCCTAACTTATAATACAAGCTTTACCTACCATGCCGGTTTACGGCTACAGGTTCTAAACCGACTACAGGCTGTGGGCCTTCGTGTGCTTACATTACTAATGAAGTTAACCTGGCCCAAGCAGGCCGGTTCACGCCCAGTGGTAATATCCCCAACATTAGGCCCCAGATTGATTTGAACTGGTTCATGTCAATCCTTCACAAAATCTTTGTCTTGGACATCTTCTGGTAATTGGTAAACCGCCATGTCGTCATCATCTCTGGTTGCTGTAAACCGGCATGACGTCATCACGAAGTTAACATTTATGACGCCCTCCTTTATTAACAGGTCTGTGATACCCAAGTCATCAGCTCCACTTCCGAAATTTTGGCTCCTGGATTCGCACGCCTGACCCACGTCTGTTGCCTTATAAATAGGACCGAAGGGTCATTTCCTTTTCTCCTCTTCGTCTCTTTCTCTTCGTCTTCCTCGCGTCACCAGCCTTGGAGCTCCGCCGCCGCCGTCGACCTCTGCATCGTCTTGGGACGCTGCATCAACCTGAACGCACCAGAGCACTGCGTTATCCTTCCGCGTCTTCTTCGTTTCCAGTAAGCCTTCTTCTCTTCTTGACATAGATCTGTTCTTAGGGTTTCATGTTCTTGCCGTGTTCCTCGCCTGTTCATGCTCGTACCCAGACTCTCGGATAAATCTGTGAACCCCTGCCTTGATTAGCAGTAGCATTTTAGCATCCGTCTGTAGTTTCACGCTTAAGTCCATAGATCTCATCTACATATCTGCCCATTGGTTTACTTCCATTCTGTCTTTACCCTTTTGAATATCTTCTGTTTTTCTGAACTTACTTCAGATCCATTGCTGCAATAAGACTTTGCGAAACCTGTTTCTGCATACTTAGCCATCCGCAACCTCGATTGCTTTCAATGTTTTAGATCCGGCGGTTTAACTCAATATAGAAAAAGTTAATAAACCGGTATATACCATTAGTCCCCTGGTTGAACCGCCAGAATTCTCTAGCCATGCGATGCCACTTCATAGAAATCCGGTTTAAATATACAGCCTCCGGTTTAGCATTGCTCATACCAGCGCCTTCCTTTATTCAATATGTTCTTGAACCGGAATCACCTATTTCTTGTAGATCTCATCATGGCCAAACAAGTATATGAGTGCAATTGGGTTCCTTCTCGCGTCACAGAAACTCAGCTGGACGATTTAGTCTTGATCGGCGCTTTAGACAGCAAAGATACAATCCACTGGAGGGTTCCTGGAAATGAATGTCCTCCCACACCTCAGGAGGGAGAGGTTGTGATCTTTGCAGATCATTTAGCCCGGGGCTTCAAGCCGCCCGGTTCTAAATTTTACCGGGATATACTAGCCAATTTTCAGCTCCGCCCGCAAGATATTGGCCCCAATTCTGTTACCAACCTATGTCACTTCCAAGTGCTCTCTGAGGTATACCTTCAAGAGGAGCCTTCAGTCGAATTGTTTAGAGACTGCTTCCACTTAAACCGCCGCACTGAATTCACTGACGGCCCCAATACCGAATTGGGCGGTATGGCAATTCAGAAAAGAAAAGAGATCACTTATCCCCACGTCAAACTACACAGTCACCCCAAGGAGTGGAATGCAACATGGTTCTATTGCAAATACACCTCCCCTGACAATGAAAATCCCTTGCCTGGCTTTCGTCCGGAGCGGCTCAGCAACACTCACCCTTTTCCACAAAGATTAAGTGCCAAGGAGAGAAGTAAGTATGCTCCGCAACTGTCCAAGCTCCGAGCCTTCATGGCCAACGGTTTAACAGGAATAGACCTTGCACGCTGTTGGATATCATGGAGCATACTACCTCTCAGTCGGCGCTCTGGTTTGATGTGCAAGTATACTGATAGCGTCGATGACCCACTCCCACACACTAAAATCCAGCTCTCTGATGATGAAGTCACAGATTCTGTGAAGAAGATGTTGAACGAACCGGAACATCTTTGCGCTCAAACCGGCCTGCCCCCTTTCTCTGCTACCAACAAACCGCCAGCTGTAAGATTTTAATTGTACTTTTTACTGAACCAGTTATTGCTATCTCTGTCTGACATCAACTGCTGCTTAAATAGGGTGACAATCCATTTTGGAGCAAGAAGCTTCCGCAAGACAAACCGGAGAAAGCAGAACGGTCAACCCGGCCAAAGACCAAGGTTATCAAGAAGCCGGCTCACAAAAGGGAAACTACCGCTTCATCTGATCCGGCTATTGATGATGATGTGGGTAACCCGGACCTTGAAGTGGAACTTGATTCACTAGGCTTACTTTTTACACGCCTTATTGATGATGATACTTGTCAGGACGACGCTGAAGCCAGTAATGCTGATATCGCTGAGGTAACTATTCTTTCTTCCGATTCAGATCCTTTGCCTTTTCCAAAACTTCACCAGGCAAACCGGAAAGTTAAATTTTCTCATCCTCTTGCTTATTTGGATCCCAACTATCTTATGAAGACTCAGCAACATGAAGCTCGCTGCACAACCCGGCACAGCGGTCAAGTAGTTACCTCCGCCGGTTTACCAAACAGTCTGGTTCGAAAACGCCGCTCAGAGGTCTTCGACCTTTCTATTAATTTTTATCCTAAAGCGGGTTTCTTCCATCAACCTCTTAGTCCGTCCGACTCCGATTATCAGGTTACTTCTCATTCATCCTCTGGTGAATCATCGGCCACTCAGCTGCCACCACTGAAAACGGTTCTTGGGTAAGCTAGACTGAACATATGCTTCTGGTATACTATGTTATAATCTTATGTTGTTCCTTGACTCCTTGTTTCTCTTTCAGGGCTAAACCCAAACCCAGCAAGAAAGCCCGCCTGGACAAAGCGGCTGAGGAAGATGTCGCCCCTGAACAGGATAAAGCACCAGATCTTGAAGCTTTCATTTCTGAGGATATTCCCAGTGATCCTCCTTTGGAAGATAATGCTATTCCTGAGGAAAGGCCTATCAATACTTCAGTCCCTGCTGACCCGCCTGCCAGCTCCATCCGGATTGAAATATCTCGCAGTCCTTCTAAACTTGCTGATAAACCGACCGCGCCAATGCAAACCGGTGAGTCCAAGGATGATGATGTTGTGATTACCGGCGTAGGCCGCTTTGAACCAGGGAATCCTGTCACTTTAGCCAAGCATACAGTGAAAGAAGATTTTTCTTCCAAGAACAAAGGCCAATGGGATGTTGAACTGGAAACATATGCTGCTCTGAGTGCCCAAGATCTTCATTCTGGCTACTTAAACCGGCTATATACTAGTCGTGACTGTGAAGCTGGCCTGGTAAAGATGATGAGAGACAAATTTGAGGTAACTTCCTTGCACTTCTTCTTTCTTTACTTACTGCCACTGTATTAATCCTCCTAGCCCCCAAGGGCCGGTTTGTAACCTTCTTCAAACCGGGACTTGAATATAATCCTCAACACTTTGAAATCCGTCAATATAGCCCCCAAGGGCCGATTCAACTTAGCATAGTTAAACCGGGACTCCAATAAAGACTCTTAACATCAGAACATAATTGAGTAAATAGCCATTAGCCCCCAAGTGCCAAGTTGAATACCTGTATTGAGCTTGGGACTTTGCGATTTAGTAATAGATGAAAATTGAAGGTGCATTAGCCCCCAAGTATCAAGCGTATAACTTGTTATGTGGTTGGTACTTCAAATTCTCGTACCATTTGTTTAAAGCCAAGTACTATCTGTATGCAGGCTGAGGTGAGGATCAAAGAGGACCGGATTATGGATCTGCAGGAAACCTTGAAAACCCAACAAGCTGAAATGGACAAGGCAAGGGTAGAATTAACCAGCACCTTGAGCATCACAGAACAACTGAAGGAGGGCTTCAAGAAAGAGCGGGCTGATTGGGCCACTGAAAAGGCCGCTTTAACAAAAAGAGCTGAAAACGTTGAAGCTGCCCTTAAACCGGTGGTAGATGAGCTGACCGCCGTAAAGCGGCAAGTACATTCCATGACCGCTGCTATCTTTGGTAAGCTCCTTTTGGTTTCTTTGACAACTATGACCTGCTTAGAATAGATCCGGTTTGTGATCATTCCTGTACTATTGCAGGTACACGCATTGGTCACTTAGGGTCAGATGTTCGAAAGAAGTTGAAAGCTGCCTACACTTTAGTTGAACAATTGTATACCGGAGCGCAGCAGATAATCACCACGGCTTCTCATAATAATCTGGCACCCTCTCTAATCCAAGACACTCTTAATAGGTTGTCAATGCTTCCTGCTCGGATTGAAGAGCTGAAAAAATCTGCTGCTCGAACCGGAGCCATTAATGCCTTGATCCGGGTAAAAGCATGGGTGCCGGATTTCGACCCTGTCGAGGCAGCTCAAGGCTATCCCAGCCTGAAGGAAGATGGCTCCGAGTTCAATGAAGATGATTTGAGGGCAATAAACCATGCAGTACGCCCTCTAGCTTGTCAATTGGCTGAAGAGGCAGACTTGTCGCATTATCAAGCCCAGTACAATGATCAGAACAAACGAGTGCCTGCACCAACTCTTGAAGCGGAGAATCTGATTCCTCCAATCCGTAGGCATACTTACGCTCCTGATGTTGAACCGTCTTCTCTGATCCATGAAGAAGCTGTCTTTCAAGCTTTAATGGGAATCGACTGGACCACTGTTGATTTCCAGCCAATGGATAGAGACGAGGAAGCTGAAGCGGCGCAGGACGATGAGCAGGCTTGAACCGGAAGCCAGTTTAAATAGCTGCCTTATGATGATCCGCCAAAATAACAATGATCTTATTTGGGCACCGTGTAGCCTTGTAATAGGATAGTTAATACTTCTGCCCTGAATATGCCTTCGTGCATAAGTACTGATGCTTTTTCTTGAAAAACCTCAATTTATATTTCCTGCAACCAGAAAATCTTGAACTTCGGTGGCGGTTATACCGCCAGCCGGTTTATAATCTTGATATATATATTATCAATGTACTTAAAACATATAACCAAATAGGCGATACAAAGTACCTGCCATCGGTGGGCATGAAGTTGGCTTAGCCAGGCTTGAAGCGGAGGTTTTATAAACCATTACCATCAAAGGGGAGAAAATAGCTCCCATGTAAACCGTGCTGGGTCATTATGAACCCCCTTGTTACTCCATGATGTTAATAGGAAAAGTAAACCGGGCATATTTCTCCGGATTAAAAAATGAACCGAATCCGTCAGTTGAACCAGTAAAAGTGTTGTTGGTTTAAAGGAAACACAAAAAGAATTAAGAAATAGCCATAAAAGAAATATGGAAGCAAAGGCAATGATAAAAACCGTTTGCAAAAAACATGCTATACTGAGCTGATCAGATGGTGTTACCATGGTCGGACAGGACCAAGCCCCCAATAGGAGTGACAATGGTTCAAGTCAGCCAGGTCCCCAAATGAAACCGTGGCATATATGCCAATCAAAAGGCGTGGCAATGGTTCGGGTTCGACCAAGCCCCCAAGTGATTTTGTGGCCTTAGGCCAATCAAGAGGCATGACTGGTTCAGACTTGACCATGTCCCCAAGTGATCTGGTGGCTTTTCGCCTATCAAAAGGTGTCGCGTTGGTTCGGATACGACCAAGTCCCCAAGTGATATAAAAAAGCAAATTAGCAAATTTCAAGGGGTAAACCTGAGGCCGCTTTAAAATAGAACCACTCCATGTAACCACGCATGATAGGAAAAGACAGAGACCCCGCTTTAACTGAGGCTCCGGTTTTAGTATATCAAAGATAATATATACACTGTCATAATATGTACATAGATAGAGCCCATGGCTCAGGTGTAGTAAGGCCGAAGATGAGCTATGTTCCACGGCCTGTTGGTCTCCTCCTCTGATGTGCGTGAGTCTTTATGCTCTCGAATATCAATCAGATAGTACGACCCGTTGTGCAGATTCTTGCTGACCACGAAAGGTCCCTCCCAAGGTGGGGATAACTTGTGCATATCCGTCTGGTCTTGGATGAGCCGAAGCACCAAATCTACTTCTTGAAAAGTTCTGGTTCTGACCCGGCAGCTGTGATAGCGACGAAGATCTTGTTGATAAATCGCCGAGCGGGCAGCCGCTATATCGCGCACCTCGTCCAATAGGTCCAAAGTGTCTTGTCGTGCTGTCTCATTGTCCGCTTCAACATAAGCTACCACATGAGGCGAATCATGCCGGATATCACTAGGGAGAACCGCCTCCGCTTTGTAGACCATGAAAAACGGCGTGTATCCTGTGGATCGGTTGGGTGTAGTATTGATACTCCGTAGCACAGATGGTAGTTCTTCAACCCAACATCCTGGTGTTCTTTGCAATGGAACCATAAGCCGGGGTTTGATGCCTCGCAAGATCTCTTGATTAGCCCGTTCTGCCTTTTTAATGAACTGCACCGCTGTAGTGCATCACACTTGCTGACAGGCTCCGCTTCAACCCACTTGGTAAACTTGTCAACTGCCACCAAAAGGTGGGTTTTCTTATCCTTGGATCTTTTAAAGGGTCCGACCATATCCAGCCCCCATGTTGTGAACGGCCAAGTAATTGGAATCATCCTCAATTCTTGAGCCGGTATATGAGCACGCCTTGAAAATTTCTGACAGCCATCACACCGTTTAACCAAGTCCTCCGCATCAGCATGAACTGTCAACCAGTAAAACCCGTGACGAAACGCCTTTGCCACCAGAGACTTTGAACCGGCGTGGTGACCACAATCCCCCTCATGGATTTCTCGTAAGATTTCACAGCCTTCGTCAGGAGAGACACAGCGTTGAAACGCCCCTGATACACTGCAATGATGCAATTCGCCATTGACAATAGTCATAGACTTGGATCGCCGGACTATCTGCCTGGCTAGAATCTCATCCTCTGGTAACTCTCCCCGGTTCATGTACGCAAGATAAGGAACTGTCCAATCCGGTATGACATGCAGGGCTTCCACCAATTGAGCCTCCGGACCAGGAATAGCCAAATCCGCTTCACCCGGGAGCTTGACTGACGGGTTGTGCAACACATCAAGAAAAATATTAGGCGGGACCGGTTTACGCTGAGAGCCCAACCGGCTTAAAGCGTCCACCGCTTCATTCTTTCGACGGTCCACGTGATCCACCTGATAACCCTTGAAGTGGCCCGCAATATTATCCACCTCACGACGATATGCAGCCATGAGCGGGTCCTTAGAATCCCAAGTGCCAGACACCTGTGGAGCCACGAGGTCCGAGTCACCGAATCATTTAACCCGGCTTAAGTTCATCTCTTTAGCCATCCGGAGACCATGGAGCAAAGCTTTGTACTCTGCTGCATTATTAGTACAAGGGAACATTAAGCGGATAACATAACAAAACTTATCACCTCGTGGGGAAGTTAATACGACTCCAGCCCCCGAGCCTTCCAATTTCCTGGATCCATCAAAATGGAAAGTCCAATATGTGTGATCCGGCTTCTCCTCTGGTGCTTGCAACTCCGTCCAATCATTTATGAAATCAACAAGTGCTTGAGACTTCACCGCCGTCCGAGGCATGTACTTTAATCCGTGCGGCCCAGGTTCTATAGCCCACTTGGCAATCCGGCCAGTCGCCTCCTGGTTCTGTATGATATCGCCCAAGGGAGCTGAACTGACCACTGTGATGGGGTGCCCATGAAAATACTGCTTCAACTCCCGGCTTGCCATAAAAACTCCATATACTAGCTTCTGCCAATGCAGATACCTTTGCTTGGATTCAATAAGCACCTCTCTGATATAATAAACCGGCCGCTGAACTGGATATTCCTTGCCTGCCTCCTTGCATTCCACCACAATAGCCATGCTAACCGCACGAGCATTGGCTACTACGTATAACAATAACGGCTCCTTGTCGACCGGAGCCGCAAGAACGGCCGGATTGGATAATTGCCGCTTCAAGTCCTCCAACGCTTCATCAGCAGCCGGACTCCAGATGAATTGATCTGTCTTTCTCAGCATCTGGTACAAAGGGATAGCCTTCTCTTCGAGGCGGCTGATAAACCGGCTCAGTGCGGCGATCCGACCCGCCAAACGCTGAACATCGTTGATACACTTCGGTTTAGCCAGGGAGGTGATAGCCGTAATCTTCTCCGGATTAGCCTCAATTCCTCTGTTGGACACAAGAAAACCCAGTAACTTGCCTGCCGGAACACCAAAGACACACTTGGCCGGGTTAAGCATCATCTTGTAAACCCGCAAGTTGTCAAAGGTTTCCTTCAAATCATCCACCAGCGTCTCCTTCTGCCTTGACTTGACTACAATATCATCCACATAGACGTGCACATTGCGGCCGATCTGTTTATGCAGGCAATTCTGTACACACCGTTGATAAGTGGCTTGGGCGCTCTTGAGCCCAAAAGGCATAGATACATAGCAGAAGGCTCCAAAGGGAGTAATAAACGCTGTCTTCTCCTGGTCCTTAACCGCCATTTTGATCTGATGATATCCAGAATATGCATCCAAAAAACTCAAACGTTCACAACCCGCCGTGGCATCAATAATCTGGTCAATGCAGGGGAGGGCAAAAGGATCCGCTGGGCAAGCCCTGTTAAGATCCATGTAATCCACACACACATACGCCAAGTGCCGTTTTTCTTAAGAACCAGCACTGGATTAGCAAGCCACTCTGGATGGAACACCTCAATGATAAAGCCAGCTGCTAAGAGCCTGGCCACTTCCTCTCCAATAGCTTTGCGCCTTTCTTAGTTAAACCGGCGGAGAGATTGCTTTACCGGTTTATACTTAGGATCCACATTAAGAGTGTGCTCAGCGAGTTCCCTCGGTACACCTGGCATGTCAAAAGGCTTCCATGCAAAAATGTCCCGATTCTCACGGATGAACTCGATGAGTGCGCTTTCCTATTTAGGGTCCAAGTTGGCACTGATAGTGAACTGCTTGGACGAATCGCCGGGCACGAAGTCAACAAGCTTGTTCTTAGCTGCCGATTTGAACTTCAGATCTGAATCATGCTCCATGGTTGGCTTCTTCAAAGGGGTCATGTCCGCCGGATCAACATTGTCCTTATAATATTTCAACTCCTCCGTGGCACAAACCGACTCTGCATAGGCCGCATCACCTTCCTCACATTCCAAAGCAATCTTATGGCTCCCATCAACCGTTATTGTCCCTTTGTAACCCGGCATCTTGAGCTGCAAGTAGATATAACAAGGCCGTGCCATGAATTTGGCATAAGCCGACCGCCCAAACAAGGCGTGATACGGGCTCCGGATCTTCACCACCTCAAAGATTAGTTTTTCGGATCGGGAATAATGCTCGTCCCCAAAAGCCACCTCCAGGGCTATCTTACCAATAGGATATGCTGATTTGCCAGGCACCACCCCATGGAACACCGTGTTAGACGGTCTGAGATCTTTGCCTGTTAGCCCCATGCGGCGGAATGTCTCATAGTACAGGATGTTAATACTGCTCCCTCCATCCATGAGCACCTTGGTGAATTTATAACCTCCCACCTGAGGGTCTACCACTAATGCCAACTGGCCCGAATTGTCAACCCGGGGGGGGGGGGTGATCCTCTCTGCTCCACACGATAGGCTGCTCCGACCAGCGCAAGTAACGTGGTATAGCCGGTTCAACAGAATTCACTGCTCGCTTGTGAAGCTTCCGATCGCGTTTATCCAAGCTAGTTGTGAAAACGTGATACTGCCCATTATTCAACTGTTTTGGCTGGCTCTGATAACCCGACTGCTACTGCTGCTACTATTGGTTGTAACTCCCTTGACTATTCTGATTATTCTGGTTACTGTTAGCGCCCCGATTAAAACCTGAACCGGAAGCTTCATCGTGACCCGGCCCATGGAAACCGGATCCTGAGCCACCACCTGACCCACGGTCATAATGGAAGGCATTAGAGTTTTTAAATTCCTGCATAATGTAACAATCCTTCCAAAGGTGGTTAGCCGGCGCCTCCTTCGTCCCGTGCTTTGGACAAGGCTGATTCAACAAATAGTTTAAGCGATCCGGATTAGGATTTGGAGCCCCATTACGATTCGCCGCTTTACCTCTGCGCCGCTGACCCTTGTCCTGCGCATTAGTGTTAGCCACAAAGTCCATGCTGCCATCCGCCTTACGCTTACCTCCGTTTCCGTGGCCCGCCGGTTTATACTGATGCCCCTTGGAGTTGCTATTCTTCTTTCCCTTCCCTGCCTCATCTTCATCGGTCTCAGGATCCTTGGTACTATCAGAATCAACATACTTCACGAAAGCGGCCATGAGAGTTCCCATGTCATTACAGAACTGCTTCATAGGCCCCAATTTCAACTTTAAAGGCATAAACTGGCAGTTGCCCTCCAGGGTTAAGATCGCAGAGTCAGCATTGATCCGGTCAGACGAGTGCAAAACTTCCGAAACACAGCGTACCCAATGGGTTGTTGACTCTCCGTCCTCCTGAACACAAGCCGCTAGGTCTACTATGGACTTGGGCTGCTTACATGTATCTTTGAAATTCTGGATAAACCGGGCCCGCAATTGGGTCCATGAACTGATAGAATTAGGCGGCAGGCTCTTCAACCAAGTACGGGCCGTACCTTCAAGCATCATGGTGAAGTACTTTGCACATGCGGTCTCATCCACATCCAGCATCTCCATGGCCATCTCATAACTCTCTACCCACGCTTCTGGAGATAAATCAGCGGTGTAATTCGGCACCTTGCACGGACCCTTGAAATCTTTGGGCAGGCGTACATTGCGTAAAGCGGGGACTAAACAAGGCACTCCCAAAGCGGATGCGACCCCTGGCCCCGCAGAGGTGGTAGGACGAACCGGTGTAAGCTGACCCACCTCGTTCTGCGCTGCTAACTCGGCCTCCCTTCTTGCCCGGGCCCAGTCCACCACATCCTGAGCATCACGAACACCACCTGCCGGGTTATTGCCACGGGCCGCTTCACGGCCTCTCGCGTTGCTCGATATGGCCGGTTCATCCAGGCACCTTCTATAGCTCCGGCTTGGACGAGGTGTGGAGTGAATCCGATCGCGGCTGTACGAATATGCCTCCTGTTGAATCAAAGCGGTCCGGAGAAGTTCCTTAACCCGGCGCGTCTCTATTGCTTGCGGAGAGTCTCCTTCCACCGGGATAGCTTCCAATCGCGCCGCAGCTGCAACAAGATTGTCCATTGGATTAGAATAATGACCCGGAGGTGTTTGAACCGGCGGAGGAATCACAATGTTCTGTCGAGGTGGTTCCATCAGGCGAGGTTGGACCGTCGCTCCTGGCCCTGGTGCCTCAACCCGGTTTGCCTCCAGGTGCCCCGGTGGATTACTGGTTCTAGCTCTCGGAGTGTGAAAGAGATTTCGAGGGTCGAACCCTAATGGCAGGCGTGATCCATGCTTCCGCTTCAAGACCTCCTGTGATGCGTTCTGGTCGAGCATGAGCTAATAGGCCTGGGCGTCCAAAGTGGCCCGCTCTGCGGCCATCCTGTCCTTCTCTGGTGCCAGGTCGGCTTTGGCCTGTACGATCTGCTCTCTCACCTTTGCAATCTCTGCATCATGGGCCTCCTGATCCGCCAGATTGGCCTCTGCCATAAGCGCGGCTAGTGCATCAAACAGGTCAGACAGAACTTGAACCGGTGGGCGCACAAGGCCTCCTGCCCCTGCTGCCGCTGCTGATCCTGAGAGCATTGCTGCGGCGGTCGAAGAGTGATTCGCCGCCTGCGTGCCGGCCATGAATATTCCAACCCGATTGATCTGATCTGGGGGGTCCGGAATACTGTCGCCATCGGAACAGCCCCTAATCCGGTCGTCTTGCAACTGGTATAGAGATTCGGTCTCTCCGGTCGAGGACTCGTCGCCGGAATAGACGACGGTCTCGCTACCGTGTTCTGACTCGTCCTCATGCTCTCCTCCGTGGATGACTCCGACGAAGGCACGCTTCACGGCCGGTTTAGCCTAGGTAGATCTCGCACGCTGAGCCGTCTCGACGAGGTCGGTGCAGATGTCCGGCTCAGGCCCAGGCTCACCGATCTTGCCGATGAAAACGTGTATGCCACCAAAGGGGACCCGAGATCCGCACTCGATCGAGCTGGCTTCGGGACCCCATCCTGAATCGTCGATGTAGAGCTTGCCGCGATGACTCTTGGTCATCCGGCCCACAGCATAGCCTTCGAGTCCTTTGAGCTTGCCCTCCAAGATCATCAAACCATCGTGCGATAGCCCCACGGTGAGCGCCAACTGTCGTGGTTTTGTCACGGTAGATGTCCTAGTGAAAGGACTTATTCGTGGAGCCATCGCTACGGGTTAACTTGAAGGGGTTAAAGCGGACAGAAAGACATGAGGGTTTATACTAGTTCGGCCCCTTCGATGAAGTTAAAAGCCTACGTCTAGTTGTGATGGAATTGATGTGGTCTCGATGGCTAGGGAGCAAACAAGCTTCGCCTAGGCTCGAGTTGTTGTTGTCTGTCTTGAACCGCCGCCGGGTCGTCCCCTTATATACACGGGTGACGCCCGTCGGTCCATGGAGTCCCATACCGGTTCATATTCGTACCCCGGTTGGTCTCTCTCTATTCCTAACTTACAATACAAGCTTTACCTACCATGCCAGTTTACGGCTACAGGTTCTAAACCGACTACAGGCCGTGGGCCTTCTTCTGCTTACATTACTAATGAAGTTAACCCGGCCCAAGCAGGCCGGTTCACGCCCAGTGGTAATATCCCCAACACTGTGCATGAGTAATTCCATCATAGGCTTGCTGGACGGTGATGGGTTGGTTGAGATTTACCATGTAATCAAGTTAGTTTTGTTAGGGTTTGATCCCTAGTATCCACTATGTTCTGAGATTGATGTTGCTATGACTTTGCTATGCTTAATGCTTGTCACTAGGGCCCGAGTGCCATGATTTCAGATCTGAACCTATTATGTTTTCATGAATATATGTGAGTTCTTGATCCTGTCTTGCAAGTCTATAGTCACCTATTATGTGTTATGATCCGACAACCCCGAAATGACAATAATCGGGATACTTCTCAGTGATGACCGTAATTTGAGTTCATGTATTCACTATGTGTTAATGCTTTAGTTCGGTACTCTATTAAAAGGAGGCCTTAATATCCCTTAGTTTCCACTAGGACCCCGCTGCCACGGGAGGGTAGGACAAAAGATGTCATGCAAGTTCTTTTCCATAAGCACGTATGACTATATTTGGAATACATGCCTACATTACATTGATGAACTGGAGCAAGTTCTGTGTAACCCTATGTTATAACTATTACATGAGGAATCGCATCCGACATAATTATCCATCACTGATCCAATGCCTACGAGCTTTTCACATATTGTGCTTTGCTTATTTACTTTACCTTTGCTATTGTTACAATTGCTACAAAACTGCTATCGTTACTTTTGCTACTGTTATCGTTACTTCCATATTACTTTGCTACTAAATACTTTGCTGCAGATACTAAGTTATCCAGGTATGGTTGAATTGACAACTCAACTGCTAATACTTGAGAATATTCTTTGGCTCCCCTTGTGTCGAATCAATAAATTTGGGTTGAATACTCTACCCTCGAAAACTGTTGCGATCCCGCATACTTGTGGGTTATCATAGCCGTCTCTAAAGAATAACCCCAAAACGACAGCGGTAAATCAGTAAGAGAGATCATAGATCGCACCATATCTAGTAATGTACGATTACGAAATTCGGACACACCATTATGTTGTGGTGTTCCAGGTGGCGTGAGTTGCGCCGCATTGTTTCAAATGAAGACCAAACTCGTAACTCAAATATTCTCCTCCACAGATCATAGAAACTTTGTTTTCTTGCTATGATGATTTTCCACTTCACTCTGATATTCTTTGAACTTTTCAAATGTTTCAGACTTATGTTTCATCAAGTAGATATACCCATATCTGCTTAAATCATCTGTGAATGTGAGAAAATAACGATACCCGCCGCGAGCCTCAACACTCATCGAACCGCATACATCAGTATGTATTACTTCCAATAAGTCAGTTGCTCGCTCCATTGTTCCGGAGAACGGAGTCTTAGTCATTTTGCCCGTGAGGCATGGTTCGCAAGCATCAAGTGATTCATAATCAAATGATTCCAAAATCCCATCAGCATGGAGTTTCTTCTACGCTTTACACCAATATGACCTGAACGGTAGTGCCACAAATAAGTTGCACTATCATTATTAACTTTGCATCTTTTGGCTTCAATATTATGAATATGTGTATCACTACGATCGAGATTCAATAAACCATTCACCTTGGGTGTATGACCATTGAATGTTTTATTCATGTAAATAGAACAACAATTATTCTCTGATTCTAAATGAATAACCATATTACAATAAACATGATCAAATCATATTCATGCTTAACACAAACACCAAATAACATTTATTTAGGTTCAACACTAATCCCAAAAGTATAGGGAGTGTGCGATGATGATCATATCAATCTTGGAACCACTTCCAACACACATCGTCACTTCACCCTCAACTAGTCTCTGTTTATTCTGCAACTCCCATTTCGAGTTACTAATCTTAGCAACTGAACTAGTATCAGATACTGAGGGGTTTCTATAAACACTAGTAAAGTACTCCCTCCGATCCGTTTTAGTTTGCGTCTAAGTTTTTCCCATTTTTCCCGTATTGCTTTGCGCGATCCTTTTTTCTCATCTTGCTTTCCTATTCTGCCCTGCATCGTTCGCCTCGCATGCAACCAATCCTATGCATGCAGTAACTGCTATCCTTCCTTTTTGCCTTCATTTTGCGCTAGTGGGGGCACAAACTAAGAGACCGGATACGCAGTCGAGGAGGACTAACCAATCATGCATGCACAATCATTACGGCCCAGCCCTTCGGACGCATGCAGCTTACTCCAGCGAAGGGCAGATTAGTCCAAAAAAATTAAAACGCTGCCCTCCTTGGTATCCGGGTTTGAAGTTATACGCTCACTAAAAAGAACCGGAGGGAGTACACATCAATAACATGAATATCAAATATACCTTTGTTCACTTTGCCATCCTTCTTATCCGCCAAGTATCTAGGGCAGTTCCACTTCCAGTGACCATTTCCTTTGCAGTAGAAGCACTCAGTTTCAGGCTTAAGTCCAGACTTAGGCTTCTTCAATTGAGCAGCAACTTGCTTGCCATTCTTCTTGAAGTTCCCCTTCTTCCCTTTGCCCTTTTCTTGAAACTAGTAGTCTTGTCAACCATCAACACTTGATGCTTTTCTTGATTTCTACCTTCGTCAATTTCAACATCACGAAGAGCTTGGGAATCGTTTCCGTTATCCTTTGCAAATGCTGGTAAGCAGGACGACTACTATAGCCCGCAACTCACTTCTGTTCTACTCGTGCATATAACATCTACGCATAAACCTGGCTCGCATGCCACTGTTGGGGAACAAAGTAATTTCAAAAAAATTCCTATGCACACGCAAGATCATGGTTATGCATAGCAACGAGAGGGGAGAGTGTCATCCACGTACCCTCGTAGACCATAAGCGGAAGCGTTATGACAACACGGTTGATGTAGTCGTACGTCTTCACGATCCGACTGATCCAAGTACCAAACACACGACACCTCCGAGTTCAGCACACGTTCAGCTCGATGACGTCCCACGAACTCCGATCCAGCAAAGTGTCGAGTGAGAGTTTCGTCAGCACGATGGCGTGATGACGGTGATGATGAAGCTACCGACGTAGGGCTTCGCCTAAGCACTGCTACGATATGACCGAGGTGGATTATCGTGGAGGGGGGCACCGCACACGGCTAAAAGATCAATGATCAACTTGTGTGTCTATGGGGTGCCCCCCTACCCCGTATATAAAGGAGTGGAGGAGGGGGAGGCCGGCCCTCTACTATGGCGCACCCTGGGGAGTCCTAATCCCATCGGGAGTAGGATTCCCCCCTTCCAAGTACTAGGAGTAGGAGAGAAGGAAGGGGAAGAGAGAAGAGGAGGAAGGAGGGGGCGCCGCCCCTCCCCCTAGTCCAATTCGGACTAGGCCTTTGGGGGCGCGCGGCCTGCCCTAGGAAGCCCCTCTCTCTTTCCCTTAAAGCCCAATAAGGCCCATATACTCCCCGGCGAATTCCCATAACTCTCCGGTACTCCGATAAATACCCAAACCACTGATAACCTTTCCAATGTCCGAATATAGCCTTCCAATATATCGATCTCTACGTCTCGAACATTTCGAGACAACTCGTCATGTCCCTGATCTCATCTGGGACTCCGAACAACCTTCGGTACATCAAAACACATAAAATCATAATACCGATCGTCACCGCACGTTAAGCGTGTGGACCCTACGGGTTCGAGAACTATGTAGACATGACCGAGACATGTCTCTGGTCAATAACCAATAGCGGAACCTGGATGCTCATATTGGCTCCCACATATTGTACGAAGTTCTTTATCGGTCAAACCGCATAACAACATACGTTATTCCCTTTGTCATCGT
Organism: Triticum timopheevii; assembly: GCA_963921465.1. Classification (NCBI taxonomy): domain Eukaryota; kingdom Viridiplantae; phylum Streptophyta; class Magnoliopsida; order Poales; family Poaceae; genus Triticum; species Triticum timopheevii. The sequence continues at coordinate 574,526,094 of OY997264.1, read as the reverse complement.
ATGTTACTTGCTCGAGATTCGATCGTCGGTATCTCAATAGCTAGTTCAATCTCGTTAACAGCATGTCTCTTTACTCGTTCTGTAATGCGTCATCCCGCAACTAACTCATTAATCACATTGCTTGCAAGGCTTATAGTGATGTGCATTACCGAGAGGGCCCAGAGATACCTCTCCGACAATCGGAGTGACAAATCCTAATCTCGATCTATGCCAACCCAACAAACACCATCGGAGACACCTGTAGAGCACCTTTATAATCACCCAGTTACGTTGTGATATTTGGTAGCACACAAAGTGTTCCTCCGGTATTCGGGAGTTGCATAATCTCATAGTCATAGGAACATGTATAAGTCATGAAGAAAGCAATAGCAACATACTAAACGATCAAGTGCTAAGCTAACGGAATGGGTCAAGTCAATCACATCATTCTCTAATGATGTGATCCCATTAATCAAATGACAACTCATGTCCATGGCTAGGATACTTAACCATCTTTGATTCAACAAGCTAGTCAAGTAGAGGCATACTAGTGACACTCTGTTTGTCTATGTATTCACACATGTACTAAGTTTCCAGTTAATACAATTCTAGCATGAATAATAAATATTTTTCATGATATAAGGAAATATAAATAACAACTTTATTATTGCATCTAGGGCATATTTCTTTCATGAAGAACCTTCTTCGTGTGGAGGTGGCCGGTAGAACACCAATGGCAATAACGATGCAAGGTATGATCACCCCACCTACGCAATAACCACCTTCTGTCTGTTGGGGAACGCGGTAATTTCGAAAAATTTCCTATGAACACGCAAGATCCATCTAGGAGATGCATAGAAACGAGAGGGGAGAGTGTTGTCTACGTACCCTCGTAGACCGAGAGCGGAAGCATTATGACAACGCGGTTGATGTAGTCGTACGTCTTCACGATCCGACCGATCCTAGTACCGAATGTACGGCACCTCCGCGATCTGCACACGTTCAGCTCGGTGACGTCCTGCGAACTCTAGATCCAGCTGAGGTCAAGGGAGAGTTTCGTCAGCACGGCGGTGTGATGATAGTGTGATGAAGTTACCGACGCAGGGCTTCGCCTAAGCACTACAACGATATGACCGAGGTGGAAATCTGTGGAGGGGGGCACCGCACACGGCTAAACAATCAACTTGTGTGTTCTAGGTTGCCCCCTGCCCCCGTATATAAAGGATCAAGGGGAGTGGGCCGGCGGACTCATAAGGTGCGCCCCAAGGGGGGAATCCTACTCCTACTAGGAGTAGGTTCCCCCTTTCCTAGTCCAACTAGGCGGGGAAGGAAATAGGAGGAGGGGAGAAGGAATGAGGGGGGCGGCCCCCAAGACCTAAACCAATTCGGTTTGGGCCTAGGTGGGCCCTCCCCACACTTCCCTTGTTGCCCTCTATTTCCACTAAGGCCCATGAAGGCCCATTGGCCCCTCGGGGGGGGGGGGGGGTTCCAGTAACTCTCCGGTACTCCGGTATTTATCCGGTGACCCCCAGAACCTTTCCGGTGTCCGAATATAACCTTCCAATATATCAATCTTTATGTCTCGACCATTTTGAGACTCCTCGTCATGTCCGTGATCACATCCAGGAGTCCGAACTACCTTCGGTACATCAAAATAGATAAACTCATAATACCGATCGTCATCGAACGTTAAGCGTGCGGACCCTACGGGTTCGAGAACTATGTAGACATGACCAAGACTCATCTTCGGTCAATAACCAATAGCGGAACCTGGATGCTCATATTGGCTCCCACATATTCTACGAAGATCTTTATCGGTCAAACCACATAACAACATACGTTGTTCCCTTTGTCATCGGTATGTTACTTGCCCGTGAGTCGATCGTTGGTATCATTATACCTAGCTCAATCTCGTTACCGGCAAGTCTCTTTACTCGTTCCGTAATGCATGATCCCGTGACTAACTACTTAGTCACATTGAGCTCATTATCATGATGCATTACTGAGTGGGCCCAGAGATACCTCTCCGTCATACGGAGTGACAAATCCCAGTCTCGATTCGTGCCAACCCAACAGACACTTTCGGAGATACCTGTAGTGCACCTTTATAGCCACCCAGTTACGTTGTGACATTTGGTACACCCAAAGCATTCCTACGGTTGGACGGGTGGCTATAAAGGTGCACTACAGGTATCTCCGAAAGTGTCTGTTGGGTTGGCACGAATCGAGACTGGGATTTGTCACTCCGTATGACGGAGAGGTATCTCTGGGCCCACTCAGTAATGCATCATGATAATGAGCTCAATGTGACTAAGTAATTAGTCACGGGATCATGCATTACGGAACGAGTAAAGTGACTTGCCGGTAACAAGATTGAACGAGGTATTGGGATACCGACGATCAAATCTCGGGCAAGTAACGTACCGATTGACAAAGGGAATTGTATACAGGATTGCTTGAATCCTTGACATCGTGGTTCATCCGATGAGATCATCGTGGAACATGTGGGAGCCAACATGGGTATCCAGATCCCGCTGTTGGTTATTGGCTGGAGAGATGTCTCGGTCATGTATGCATGATTCCCGAACCCGTAGGGTCTACACACTTAAGGTTCGATGACGCTAGAGTTGTTATGGGAAATAGTATGTGGTTACCGAAGGTAGTTTGGAGTCCCGGATGTGATCCCGGACGTCACGAGGAGTTCCAGAATAGTCCGGCGGTGAAGATCGATATATTGGACGAAGGGTATTGGAGTCCGGAAGTGTTTCGGGGGTACCAGGCTATGGCCAGCATGACCGAAAGGTGTTTCGGGAGCCCCGACAAGTGTTGGAGGGCCTCATGGGCCAAAGGGGACGGGGAAAACCATCCCACTAAGGGGTGGTGCTCCCCCCACACCCTTTCCCACGTTATTTGGGGAGGTGGGGCGCCTCCACCTGGCTTGGGAGGCAATCCTCCACCTGTTTGGCTTGGGGGACAAGTCTCCCTAGGATTTTCCCTAGGGAGATCCAATCTGCTTGGCCGCCGCCCACTAGGGGAAACCCTAGGGCTCCTCCCCCTCTCCCCTTGCCCCTATATATAGTGGAGGGGTCGGAGGGCAGCCGCACCTCTCCCCTGGCGCAGCCCTCTCCCTCGTCCAACACCTCCTCCTCCTCTGTAGTGCTTGGCGAAGCCCTGCTGGAGAACCACGAGCTCCACCACCACCACGCCGTCGTGCTATCGGAGTTCTCCCTCAACTTCTCCTCTCCCCATGCTGGATCAAGAAGGAGGGGACGTCCCCGAGCTGTACGTGTGTTGAACGTGGAGGCACCGTCCGTTAGGTGCTAGATCGGATCTTCCGCGATTTGAATCGCCGCGAGTACGACTCCATCATCCGCGTTCTTGTAACGCTTCCGCTTAGCGATCTTCAAAGGTATGTAGATGCTCATCCTCTCCCTCTCTTGTTGCTAGAACCTCCATAGATTGATCATGGTGATGTGTAGAAAATTTTGAATTTCTGCTACGTTCCCCAACAGTGAGATGGAGTAGTTTTCAATGGTGAACATCACTGTGTTGATCATATATACTATATGATTCACGCTCGACCTTTCGGTCTCAGTGTCCCTGTTGGGGAACGTAGTAATTTCAAAATTTTCCTACGCAGACGCAAGATCATGGTGATGCATAGCAAAGAGAGGGAGAGTGTTGTCCACGTACCCTCGTAGACCGTAAGCGGAAGCGTTATGACAACGCGGTTGATGTAGTCGTACGTTTTCACGATCAACCGATCCGAGTACCGAACGTACGACACCTCCACAATCTGCACACATTCAGCTCGGTGACGTCCCATGAACTCACGATCCAGTAGAGCTTCGAGGGAGAGCTTCGTCAGCACGATGGCGTGATGACGGTGATGATGAAGCTACCGGCGCAGGGCTTCGCCTAAGCACTATGACGATATGACTGAGGTGGATTATGGTGGAGGGGGGCACTACACACGGCTGGAAACAATCAACTTGTGTCTATGGGGTGCCCCCTCCCCCGTATATAAAGGAGTGGAGGAGGGGGAGGGGAGTCCCTCCTGTGGCGTGCCCTGGAGGAGTCCTACTCCCGTCGGGAGTAGGATACCCCCCTCCCTAGTTGGACTAGGAGGGAAGGAAGGGGAAGGTGGGAGGAAGGAAGGGGGGGGCGGCCCCCTCCCAATTCAGATTGGGCTTGGGTGGACGTGCCCCCTCCTTTTCTCCCTTCTCCTCTCTCCCACTATGGCCCAATAAGGCCCATATACCTCCCGGAGTGTTCCGGTAACCCCTCGGTGGTCCGTTATATGCCCGATCTCTCCTGGAACTATTCTGATGTTCAAATATAGTCGTCCAATATATCGATATTTATGTCTCGACCATTTCGAGACTCATCATGTCCGAGATCATATCCGGGACTCCAAACTACCTTCTGTACATCAAAACACACAAAGTCATAATACCGATCGTCACCGAATGTTAAGTGTGCGGACCCTACGGGTTCGAGAACTATGTAGACATGACCAAGACTCATCTCCGGTCAATAACCAAGCAAAACCCGGATGCTCATATTGGTTCCTACATATTCTACGAAGATCTTTATCGGTCAAACTACATACCAAAATACGTTGTTCCCTTTGTCATCAGTATGTTACTTGCCCGAGATTCGATCGTCGGTATCTCAATACCTAGTTCAATCTCGTTACCGGCAAGTCTCTTTACTCGTTCCATAATGCACCATCCCGCAACTAACTCATTAGTTACATTGCTTGCAAGGCTTATAGTGATGTGCATTACCGAGAGGGCCCAGAGATACCTCTGTGATAATCGGAGTGACAAATCCTAATCTTGATCTATGCCAACTCAACAAATACCATCGGAGATACCTGTAGAGCACCTTTATAATCACCTAGTTATGTTCTGACATTTGGTAGCACACAAAGCGTTCCTCCGGTATTCGGGAGTTGCATAATCTCATAGTCATAGGAACATGTATAAGTCATGAAGAAAGCAATAACAATATACTAAATGATCAAGTGCTAAGCTAACGGAATGGGTCAAGTCAATCACATCATTCTCTAATGATGTGATCCTGTTAATCAAATGACAACTCATGTCTATGGCTAGGAAACTTAACCATCTTTGATTCAACGAGCTAGTCAAGTAGAGGCATAATAGTGACACTCTGTTTGTCTATGTATTCACACATGTACTAAGTTTCCGGTTAATACAATTCTAGCATGAATAATAAACATTTATCATGATATAAGGAAATATAAATAACAACTTTATTATTACCACTAGGGCATATTTCCTTCAGTCTCACACTTGCACTAGAGTCAATAATCTAGTTCACATCGCCATGTGATTTAACATCAAAAGTTCACATCACCATGTGATTAACACCCATAGTTCACATCGCCATGTGACCAACACTCAAAGGGTTTACTAGAGTCAATAATCTTAGTTCACATTTCCATGTGATTAACACCCAAATAGTAGTAAGGTGTGGTCATGTTTTGCTTGTGAGAGAAGTTTAGTCAACGGGTCTGCCATATTCAGATCCGTATGTATTTTGCAAATTTCTATGTCAACAATACTCTGCACGGCGCTACTCTAGCTAATTGCTCCCACTTTTAATATGTATCCAGATTGACACTTAGAGTCATCTGGATCAGTGCCAAAACTTGCATCGACGTAACCCTTTGCGACGAACCTTTTATCACCTCCATAATCGAGAAACATATCCATACTCCACTAACGATAATTTTGACCGCTGTCCAGTGATCTATTCCTAGATCACTATTGTACTCTGCTACCTCTTGAGCGTGCGTTTGTTTTCCCTTGAAGAGGAAAGGGTGATGCAGCAAAGTAGCGTAAGTGTTTCCATCAGTTTTTGAGAACCAAGGTATCAATCCAGTAGGAGGTTACACGCAAGTCGCCTTGTACCTGCACAAACAAATAAGAACCTTGCAACCAACGCGTTAAAGGGGTTGCCAATCCCTTCACGGCCACTTGCAAAAGTGAGATCTAATAGAGATACTAAGATAAATATTTTTGGTACTTTTATGATATATATTGCAAAGTAAACGGCAGCAGAAATAGTAAATTGATAGGAAAATAATATGATGGAAGATAGACTCAGGGGCCATAGGTTTCACTAGTGGCTTCTCTCAAGATAGCACAATCTACGGTGGGTGAACAAATTACTGTCGAGCAATTTATAGAAAATCGCATAGTTATGTGAATATCTAGGCATGATCATGTATATAGGCATCATGTCCGCGACAAGTAGACCGAAATGATTCTGCATCTACTACTATTACTCCACACATCGACCGCTACCCAGCATGCATCTAGTGTATTAAGTTCATAAGAACAGAGTAACGCATTAGGCAAGATGACATGATGTAGAGGGATAAACTCAAGCAATATGATATAAACCCCATCTTTTTATCCTTGATAGCAACAATACAATACGTGCCTTGCTGCCCCTGCTGTCACTGGGAATGGACACCGCAAGATTGAACCCAAAGCTAAACACTTCTCCCATTGCAAGAAAGATCAATCTAGTAGGCCGAACTAAACCGACAATTCGGAGAGACTTGCAAAGATATCAAATCATACATATAGGACTTCAGAGAAGAACCAAATATTGTTCATAGATAATCTTGATCATAAACCCAAGATTCATCGGATCTCGACAAACACACCGCAAAAAGTATTACATCGAATAGATCTCCAAGAAGATCGAGGAGAACTTTGTATTGAGATCCAAAGAGAGAGAAAAAGCCATCTAGATAATAACTATGGACCCGAAGGTCTGTGGTAAACTACTCACACATCATTGGAGAGGCTATGGTGTTGATGTAGAAGCCCTCCGTGATCGATTCCCCCTCCGGCAAAGCGCCGGAAAAGGCCCCAAGATGGGATCTCACGGGTACAGAAGGTTGCGGCGGTGGAAATAGGGTTTCGACGTGCTCTCGGATGTTTTCAGGGTATATGAGTATATATATGTGAAAGAAGTAGGTCGATGGAGCCACGAGGGGCCCACGAGGGTGGGGGGCGCGCCTACCCCCACTGGGCATGCCCTCCTGCCTCGTGGCTTCCTCGTCGCTTCCTTGACATCCACTCCAAGTCTCCTGGATTGCGTTTGTTCCAAAAATAACTCTTGCAAAGGTTTCATTCCATTTGGATTCCATTTGATATTCCTTTTCTGCGATACACTAAAATAGGCAAAAAAAATAGCAATTTGCATTGGGCCTTCGGTTAATAGGTTAGTCCCAAAAATAATATAAAAGTGTATAATAAAGCACATTAAACATCCAAAACAAGTAATATAATAGCATGGAACAATAAAAAATTATAGATACGTTGGAGACATATCAAGCATCCCCAAGCTTAATTCCTGCTCGTCCTCGAGTAGGTAAATGATAAAAACAGAATTTTTGATGTGGAATGCTACCTAACATAATTCTCGATGTAATTTTCTTTATTGTGGCATGAATGTTCAGATCCGAAAGATTCAAGATAAAAGTTTAATATTGACATAAAAATAATAATATTTCAAGCATAGTAACAAAGAAATCATGTCTTCTCAAAATAACATGGCCAAAGAAAGTTATCCCTACAAAATCATATAGTCTGACTAAGCTCTATCTTCATCACATAAAATATTTAAATCATGCACAACCCCGATGCCAAGCCAAGCAATTGTTTCATACTTTTGATGTTCTCAAACTTTTTCAATCTTCACGCAATACATGAGCGTGAGCCATGGACATAGCACTATATGTGGAATAGAAGGGTGGTTGTGGAGAAGACAAAAAGAAGAAGATAGTCTCACATAAATGGTACGTCTTGAGCTTGCGTCGGTTTTCCTTGAAGAGGAAAGGGTGATGCAACAAAGTAGCATAAGTATTTCCCTCAGTTTTTGAGAACCAAGGTATCAATCCAGTAGGAGGCTCTTCAGAAGTCCCACGCACCTACACAAAGAAACAAAGAACTCGCAACCAATGAATTAAAGGGGTTGTCAATCCCTTCACGGCCACTTGCGAAAGTGAGATCTGATAGAGATAGTATGATAAGACAAATATATTTTTGGTATTTTATAATATAGATGCAAAAAGTAAAGATGCAAATAAAAGTAGATTGAAATCTTATATGATAAAAGATAGACCCGGGGGCCATAGGTTTCACTAGTGGCTTCTCTCAAGATAGCATAAGTATTACGGTGGGTGAAAAAATTACTGTCGAGCAACTGATAGAAAAGCGAATAATTATGAGATTATCTAGGCATGATCATGTATATAGGCATCACGTCCGTGATAAGTAGACCAACTCCTGCTTGCATCTACTACTATTACTCAACACATCGACCGCTATCTAGCATGCATCTAGAGTATTAAATTCATCAGAACAGTATAACGCATTAAGAAAGATGACATGATGTAGAGGGATAAACTCAAGCTATATGATATAAACCCCATCTTTTTATCCTCGATGGCAACAATACAATACGTGCCTTGCTGCCCCTGCTGTCACTAGAAAAGGACACCACAAGATTGAACCCAAAGCTAAGCACTTCTCCCATGCTAAGAAAGATCAATCTAGTAGGCCAAACCAAACTGATAATTCGAAGAGACTTGCAAAGATAACTCAATGATACATAAAAGAATTCAGAAAAGATTCAAATATTTCTCATAGATAAACTTGATCATAAACCCATAATTCATCGGATCTTGACAAACACGCCGCAAAAAGAGTTACATCGAATAGATCTCCACAAGAGAGGGGGAGAACATGGTATTGAGATCCAAAAAAGAGAGAAGTAGCCATCTAGCTAATAACTATGGACCCGAAGGTCTATGGTTAACTACTCACAACTCATCGGAGGGGCTATGGTCTTGATGTAGAAGCCCTCCGTGGTTGATTCCCCCTCCGGTGGAGCACCAGCGAAGGCTCCAAGATGGGATCTCGCGGATACAGAAGGTTACGGTGGCGGAATTTGTTTTTCGTTGGCACCCTGGATGTTTTCGGGGTACGTGGGTATATATAGGAGGAAGAAGTATGTCGGTGGCCGCCCGAGGGGCCCATGAGATAGGGGGCGCGCCTAGAGGGGGTGGGCGCACCCTCCTATCTCCTGGCCGCCTCGATCGCTTCTTGACTTGCACTCCAAGTGCTCTGCTTCACGTTTGTTCTAAAAATCACTTTCCCGAAGGTTTCATTCCGTTTGGACTTCGTTTGATATTCCTTTTCTTCGAAATACCGAAATAGGCAAAAAACAACAATACAGGCTGGGCCTCTGGTTAGTAGGTTAGTCCCAAAAATGATACAAATGCGTAAAATAAAGCCCATAAACATCCAAAAGGGGTAATATAATAGCATGGAACAATCAAAAATTATAGATACGTTGGAGACGTATCAAGCATCCCCAAGCTTAATTCCTGCTCGTCCTCGAGTAGGTAAATGATAAAAACAGAACTTTTGATGTGGAATGCTACCTAGCATAATTATCATTGTAATTTTCTTTATTGTGGCATGAATGTTCAGATCCAAATGATTCAAAATAGAAGTTCGTATTGACATAAGAAATAGTAACACTTCAAGCATACTAATCAAAGCAATCAAGCCTTCTCAAAATAACATGGCTAAAGAAAGTTCATCCCTACAAAATCATATAGTTAGGCTATGCTTCATTTTAGTCACACAAAAATGTTACCATATTCTACACCCCCGATGACAAGCCAAGCAATTGTTTCGTGCTTAAACTTTTTCAACCTTGACGCAATACATGAGCGTGAGCCATGGATATAGCACTATGGGTGGAATAGAATATGATGATGGGGATTGTTTGGAGAGGACAAAAAAGGAGAAACTCTCACATTGACGAGGATAATCAACGGGCTATGGAGATGCCCATCAATTGATGTCAACATGAGGACTAGGGATTGCCATGCAACGGATGCACTAGAGCTATAAATGAATGAAAGCTCAACAAAAGAAAACTAGTGGGTGTGCATCCAACTTTCTTGCTCACGAAGACCTAGGGCATTTGAGGAAGCCCATCGTAGGAAAATACAAGCCAAGTTCTATAATGAAATATTCCCACTAGTATATGAAAGTGACAACATATGAGACTCCCTATATGAAAAACATGGTGCTACTTTGAAGCACAAGTGTGGAAAAAGATATAGTAATATTGCCCCTTTTTATTTATTTTCTTTTTCTTTTTTCTTTTTCTTTTTTTTTCTTTTTTTTCTTCTTTTTTTTATTTTGGCCTTTCTTTTTTTTTGGCCTTTCCTTTTTTTCTTTTTTTTTCTTTTGGACAATGCTCTAATAATGATGATCATCACACTTTTATTGATTACAACATATGAATTACAACTCAAAACTAGAACAAGATATGACTCTATATGAATGCCTCCGGCGGTGTACCGGGATGGTGTAATGAATCAAGAGTGACATGTATGAAAAACTATGCATGGTGGATTTGCCACAAATACAATGTCAACTGCATGATCATGCAATGGCAATATGACAAAAGTAATGTATGTCATGACCATAAACGGAACGGTGGAAGGTTGCATGGCAATATATCTCGGAATGGCTATGGAAATGCCATAATAGGTAGGTATGGTGGCTGTTTTGAGGAAGATATAAGGAGGTTTATGTGTGATAGAGCGTATCGTATCACGGGGTTTGGATGCACCGACGAAGTTTGCACCAACTCTCAAGGTGAGAAAGGGCAATGCACGGTACCGAAGAGGCTAGCAATGGTGGAAAGGTAAAAGTGCGTATAATCCATGGACTCGACATTAGTCAAAAGAACTCATATACTTATTTAAAAAATTAGAAGTCATCAAAAACCTAAGCACTACGCGCATGCTCCTAGATGGATAGATTGGTAGGAAAAGATCATCGCTCGTCCCCGACCGCCACTCATAAGGATGCACAATCCAAGTACACTTTATGTTTCAAATTTGTTACACAACTTTAACCATATGTGCATGCTACGTGACTTGCTAACTTCAACACAAGCATTCTTTAAATTCATAATCACCCAACTAGCATGACTTTAATATCACTACCTCCATATCTCAAAACAATTATCAAGTATCAAATTGATCATAGCATCCAATTCACTTCCTATGATAGTTTTTATTATACCCAACATGGATGCCTACCATTCTAGGACCAATTTTATAACCATAGCAAATACCATGATGTTATAAGAGACTCTCAAAATAATATAAGTGAAGCATGAGAGACTAGCAATTTCTACAAAATTAAGCCACCGCCGTGCTCTATAAGATATAAGTGAAGCACTAGAGCAAAAACCATCAAGCTCAAAAGATATAAGTGAAGCACATAGAGTATTCTAACAAATTTCAATCAAGTAGGCTTCTCCCAAAAGGTGTGTACAGCAAGGACGATTGTGGTAAACTAAAAGCAGAGACTAATATAATGCACGACGCTCCAAGCAAAACACATATCATGTGGCAAATAAAAATATGGCTCCAAGTAGAGTTACCAATGAAGGAAGACGAAAGAGGGGATGCCTTCCCGGGGCATCCCCAAGCTTAGGCTTTTGGCTACTCTTGAATATCTTGGGGTGCCATGGGCATCCCCAAGCTTAGGCTTTTGCCACTCCTTATTCCATAGTCCATCAAATCTTTACCCAAAACTTGAAAACTTCACAACACAAAACTCAACAGGAAATCTCATAAGCTCTGTTAGTGAAAGAAAACAAAACCACCACATAAGGTACTGTAATGAACTCATTCTTTATTTATTTTGGTGTTAAACCTACTGTATTCCAAGTTCTCTATGGTTCATACCACTTAATACTAGCCATAGATGCATCAAAATAAGCAAACAACACACGAAAAAAAAGAATCTGTCAAAAACAGAACAGTCTGTAGCAATCTTTAACTAACGCAAACTTCTGGAACTCTAAAATTCCTACTAAAATAGGAAGTCCTGTGCAATTTGTTTATTTATTAGGAGCAAAAAGAATAAATGCAAAAGCACGTTTCTGCTATTAAACAAAACTAATTTCATGCGCACGAAGTTTCTGTTTTCAGCAGAATCATCCTATAGGTTCTACTTGGCACAAACACTAATTAAAACATAAAAACACATCTCAATAGAAGGTAGATGCAAAATTAACTACTAAACGGAAACAAAAACGAAAAACACAACTAAAATTGGGTTGCCTCCCAACTAGCGCTATCGTTTAACGTCCCTAGCTAGGCATAAAAGCGAAGATAGATCAAAGTAGTGCCATCTTTGGCACTCAATTCATAGGTAGCCCGCATGATAGATTCATAAGGTAATTTAATTTTATTTCTTGGAAAGTTCTCCATATCTTTCCTTAATGGAAATTGGAATCTAATATTCCCTTCCTTCATATCAATAATCGCGCCAATCGTTCTAAGGAAAGGTCTACCAAGAATAGTAGGGCAAGAAAAAATGCAATCTATATCAAGAACGATAAAATCTACGGGCATCAAATTTCCATTTGCAACAATGAGAACATCATTGATCCTTCCCATTGGCTTTTTAATGGTGGAATCCGCAAGGTGCAAATTTTAAAGAGCAATCATCAAGATCATGGAAACCTAGAATATCACATAAAGTTTTAGGAATCGTGGAAACACTAGCACCCAAATCACACAAAGCAAAACACTCATGATCTTTAATTATAATCTTTATAGTATGTCCCCACTCATCATTAAGTTTTCTAGGTATAGAAACTTCCAAATTAAGTTTTTCATCATAAGATTGCATCAAGGCATCAACAATATGTTTGGTAAAAGCTTTATTTTGACTATAAGCATGAGGAGAATTAACAACGGATTGCAACAAGGAAATACAACCTTCTAAATAACAATTATCATAATCAAATTCCTTGAAATTCGAGATAGTGGGTTCAATGCTATTTAAAGTCATGACCTCTCCAATCCCACTTTTACCAAATTTAGCATCAAGATCTAAAAACTCCAAATTATTGGGACGCCTTCTAACTAAAGTTGACTCATTTCTAGTCCCATTATTATTAAGATTCATATTGGAAAACAAAGATCTAATAGGAGACACATCAATAACTTTAAGATCTTCATAATTATTTTCATGGAAACTAGAAGAACACGCCTTTACAGAGCAATCTTTCTTAGCACGCAATCTAGCGGTTCTTTCCTTGCACTCATCAATGGAAATTCTCATGGCTTTGAGAGACTCATTGATATCATGCTTTAATCATCATCAAGCGAAAGTCTATCAACGCTCCTAGCCAAATCATCAACTTTGAGCAATTTTAAGAGAATCAACATCAAGCGAAAGTCTATCAACGTTCCTAGCCAAATCATCAACTTTGAGCAATTTTTCTTCAAGCAAAGCATTAAAATTCTTTTGAGAAATCATAAATTCTTTCACACTATTCTCAAAATCAGAGGGCGTCTTATCAAAATTACCATCAGAATTATTTTAGGAATTTCCATAATTATTAGAGGAATTACTAGGGAACGGTCTAGGATTAAAGTTTCCTCTATAAGCATTGTTTCCAAAACTATTCCTACCAACAAAATTCACATCCATAGATTCATTATTATTCTCAATCAAAGTAGACAAAGGCATATCATTGGGATCAAGAGGAGTATTTTTAGTAGCAAACAACTTCATAAGTTCATCCATCTTTCCACTCAAAACATTGATTTCTTTTATAGCATGCACTTTTTTACTAGAGGATCTTTCGGTGTGCCATTGAGAATAATTAGCCATAATATTATCAAGAAGTTTTGTAGCATCTCCTAACGTGATTTCCGTAAACGTGCCTCCCGCGGCCGAATCTAAAAGATTTCTAGAAGCAAAGTTCAAACCGGCATAAAATTTTTGTATGATCATCCATAAATTCAAACAATGAGTAGGGCAATTGCGAATCATCAATTTCATTCTTTCCCAAGATTGGGCAACATGCTCATGATCAAGTTGTTTAAAATTCATAATATCGTTCCTAAGAGTGATAATCTTAGCGGGAGGAAAATACTTAGAGATAAAAGCATCTTTGCACTTGTTCCAAGAATCAATACTATTTTTAGGCAAAGACGAAACCCAAACTTTAGCACGATCTCTAAGTGAAAACGTAAATAACTTCACTTTAACAATATCATTATCCGTATCTTTCTTCTTTTTCATATCAAACAAATCAACAAAGTTGTTTAGATGAGTAGCGGCATCTTCACTAGGAAGGACGGCGAATTGATCTTTCATAACAAGATTCAGCAAAGCGGTATTGATTTCACAAGACAAAACATCATTAAGAGGAGCAATCGGAGTACTAAGGAAATCATTATTATTGGTATTGGAGAAATCGCACAATTTGGTATTTTCTTGCGCCATGGCAACAAGTAATCCAACACACAAGCAAACAGAAAAAGGCAAGCGAAAAAGAGAGGAGAAGATTGGGAAAGAGAGGGCAAATAAAACGGCAAGGGTGAAGTGGGGAAGAGGAAAATGAGAGGCAAATGGCAAATAATGTAAATGCGAGGGAGATGAGTTTGTGATGGGTACTTGGTATGTCTTGACTTGAGCTAAGACCTCCCCGGCAACGGCGCCAGAAATCCTTCTTGCTACGTCTTGAGCTTGTGTTGGTTTTCCTTGAAGAAGAAAGGGTGATGCAGCAAAGTAGCGTAAGTATTTCCCTTAGTTTTTGAGAACCAAGGTATCAATCCGGTAGGAGGCTCTTCAGAAGTCCCACGCACCTACACAAACAAACAAAGAACTTGCAACCAACGCAATAAAAGGGTTGTCAATCCCTTCACAGCCACTTGCGAAAGTGAGATATGATAGAGATAGTATGATAAGAAAAATATATTTTTGGTATTTTATAATATAGATGCGAAAAGTAAATATGCAAATAAAAGTAGATTGAAAGATTATATGATAAAAGATAGACCTGGGGGCCATAGATTTCACTAGTGGCTTCTCTCAAGATAGCATAAGTATTACGGTGGGTGAAAAAATTACTGTTGAGCAATCGATAGAAAAGAGAATAATTATGAGATTATCTAGGCATGATCATGTATATAGGCATCACGTCCTTGACAAGTAGACCGACTCCTGCCTACATCTACTACTATTACTCCACACATCGACCGCTATCCAGCATGCATCTAGAGTATTAAGTTCATAAGAACAAAGTAACGCATTAAGAAAGATGACATGATGTAGAGGGATAAACTCAAGCAATATGATATAAAACCCATCTTTTTATCCTCGATGGCAACAATACAATACGTGCCTTGCTGCCCCTACTGTCACTGCAAAAGGACACCGCAAGATTGAACCCAAAGCTAAGCACTTCTCCCATGGCAAGAAAGATCAATCCAGTAGGCCAAACCAAACTGATAATTCGAAGAGACTTGCAAAGATAACTCAATGATACATAAAATAATTCAGAAAAGATTCAAATATTTCTCATAGATAAACTTGATCATAAACCCACAATTCATCGAATCTCGACAAACACACCGCAAAAAGAGTTACATCGAATAGATCTGCACAAGAGAGGGGGAGAACATGGCATTGAGATCCAAAAAGAGAGAAGAACCCATCTAGCTAATAACTATGGACCCGAAGGTTTGTCATAAACTACTCACAACTCATCAGAGGGGCTATGGTGTTGATGTATAAGCCCTCCGTGGTCGATTCCCCCCCCCCCCAGCGGAGCGCTGGCGAAGGCTCCAAGATGGGATCTCGCGGATACAGAAGGTTACGGTGGTGGAAATTGTTTTTCGTTGCTCCCTGGATGTTTTCGGGGTACGTGGGTATATATAGGAGGAAGAAGTACGTCGGTGGCCGCCCGAGGGGCCCATGAGACAGGGGCGTGCCCAGAGGGGGTGGGTGCGCCCTTCTATCTCGTGGCCACCTTGATCGCTTCTTGACTTGCACTTCAAGTCCTCTGGATCACGTTCGTTCCAAAAATCACGCTCCCGAAGGTTTCATTCCGTTTGGACTCCGTTTGATATTCCTTTTCTTCGAAATACTGAAATAGTCAAAAAAAACAGCAATACGGGCTGGGCCTCCGGTTAGTAGGTTAGTCCGAAAAATGATATAAATATGTAAAATAAAGCCCATAAACATCCAAAAAGGGTAATATAATAGCATGGAACAATCAAAAATTATAGATACGTTGGAGACGTATCAATCAACTAGGCGTACCAATGGGCTATGGAGCGGATGCACTAGAGCTATAAGTGTATGAAAGATCAATAAAAGAAACTAAGTGGGTGTGCATCCAACTCTCTTGCTCACGAAGACCTAGGGCATTTTGAGGAAGCCCATCATTGGAATATACAAGCCAAGTGCTATAATGTAAAATTCCCACTAGTATATGAAAGAGACAACATAGGAGACTCTCTATCATGAAGATCATGGTGCTACTTTGAAGCACAAGTGTGGTAAAAGGATAGTAACATTGTCCCTTCTCTCTTTTCTCTCATTTTTTTATTTTTACTTTTTTTTATTTGGGCCTTTTTCCTTTTTTATGGCCTCTTTTTTTCTTTTTTTCTTTTCGTCCGGAGTCTCATCCCGACTTGTGGGGGAATCACAGTCTCCATCATCCTTTCCTCACTTGGAACAATGCTCTAATAATGATGATCATCACATTTTTATTTACTTACAACTCAAAAATTACAACTCAATACTTAGAACAAAATATGACTCTACGTGAATGCCTCCGGCGGTGTACAGGGATATGCAGTGAATCAAGAGTGACATGTATGAAAGAATTATAGAGGTGGCTTTGCCACAAATACGATGTCAACTACATGATCATGCAAAGCAATATGACAATAATGAAACGTGTCATAAAAAACGGAACGGTGGTAAGTTGCATGGCAATATATCTCAGAAAGGCTATGGAAATGCCATAATAGGTAGGTATTGTTGGGGAACGTTGTAGAAAATAAAAAAATTCTACGCTTCACCAAGATCAATCTATGGAGTCATCTAGCAACGAGAGAGAGGAGTGCATCTACATACCCTTGTAGATCGCGCGCGAAAGCGTTCAATAGAACGGGGTTGAGGGAGTCGTACTTGTCGTGATCCAAATCACCGGAGATCCTAGCGCCGAACGGACGGCACCTCCGCGTTCAACACACGTACGGTTGGGAAGACGTCTCCTCCTTCTTGATCCAGCAAGGGGGAAGGAGAGGTTGATGGAGATCCAGCAGCACGACGGCATGGTGGTGGATGCAGCAGCGATCTCGGCAGGGCTTCGCCAAGCACTACGAGAGGGAGAGGTGTCATGGGAGGGAGAGGGAGGCGCCAGGGGCTAGGGTGCGGCTGCCCTCACTTCTCCCCACTATATATAGGGCCTCTAGGGGGGGCGGCCCTAGGAGATCCAATCTCCAAGGGGGGGCGGCGGCCAAGTGGGTGGCTTGCCTCCCAAGGCAAGTGAGGCGCCCCCCACCACTAGGGTTTCAACCCTAGGCGCAGGGGGGGCCAAGGGGGGCGCACCAGCCCACCAGGTGCTGGTTCCCTTCCCACTTCGACCCATGGGGCCCTCCGGGATAGGTGGCCCCACCCAATGGACCCCCCGGGACCCTTCCGGTGGTCCTGGTACAATACCGGTGACCCCCGAAACTTTCCCGATGGCCGAAACTGAACTTCCTATATATAAATCTTCACCTGACCATTCCGGAACTCCTCGTGACGTCCGGGATCTCATTCGGGACTCCGAACAACTTTCGGGTTACTGCATACTAATATCTCAACAACCCTAGCATCACCGAACCTTAAGTGTGTAGACCCTACGGGTTCGGGAGACATGCAGACATGACCGAGACGCCTCTCCGGTCAATAACCAACAGCGGGATCTGGATACCCATGTTGGTTCCCACATGCTCCTCAATGATCTCATCGGATGAACCACGATGTCTAGGATTCAATCAATCCCGTATACAATTCCCTTTGTCAATCGGTACGTTACTTGCCCGAGATTCGATCGTCGGTATCCCAATACCGCGTTTAATCTCATTACCGTCAAGTCACTTTACTCGTACCGTAATGCATGATCCCGTGACCAGACACTTGGTCACACTGAGCTCATTATGATGATGCATTACCGAGTGGGCCCAGAGATACCTCTCCGTCATACGGAGTGACAAATCCCAGTCTTGATTCGTGCTAACCCAACAGACACTTTCGGAGATACCCGTAGTGCACCTTTATAGTCACCCAGTTACGTTGTGACGTTTGGCACACCCAAAGCACTCCTATGGTATTCGGGAGTTGCACAATCTCATGGTCTAAGGAAATGATACTTGACATTTGGAAAAGCTCTAGCGAAACGAACTACACGATCTTGTGCCATGCTTAGGATTGGGTCTTGTCCATCACATCATTCTCCTAATGATGTGATCCCGTTATCAATGACATCCAATGTCCATAGTCAAGAAACCATGACTATCTGTTGATCAACGAGCTAGTCAACTAGAGGCTCACTAGGGACGTGTTGTGGTCTATATATTCACACATGTATTACAATTTCCGGATAACACAATTATAGCATGAATAATAGACAATTATCATGAATAAAGAAATATAATAATACCCATTTTATTATTGCCTCTAGGGCATATTTCCAACAGTCTCCCACTTGCACTAGAGTCAATAGTCTAGTTACATTGTGATGAATCGAACACCCATAGAGTTCTGGGGTTGATCATGTTTTGCTCTAGTGAGAGGTTTAGTCAACGGATCTGCTACATTCAGGTCCGTATGTACTTTACAAATATCTATGTCTCCATCTTGAACATTTTCACGAATGGAGTTGAAGAGACGCTTGATGTGCCTAGTCTTCTTGTGAAACCTGGGCTCCTTTTCAAGTGCAATAGCTCCAGTGTTGTCACAGAAGAGTGTGATCGGCCCCGACGCATTGGGTATGACTCCTAGGTCGGTGATGAACTCCTTCACCCAGATTGCTTCATGCGCTGCCTCCGAGGCTGCCACGTACTCCGCTTCACATGTAGATCCCGCCATGGCGCTTTGCTTGCAACTTCACCAGCTTACTGCCCCACCATTCAAAATATACACGTATCCGGTTTGTGACTTAGAGTCATCCAGATCTGTGTTGAAGCTAGCGTCGACGTAACCCTTTATGACGAGCTCTTCATCACCTCCATATACGAGAAACATATCCTTAGTCCTTTTCAGGTACTTTAGGATGTTCTTGACCGCTGTCCAGTGTTCCATGCCGGGATTACTTTGGTACCTTCCTAACAAACTTACGGCAAGGTTTATATCAGGTCTGGTACAGGTCATGGCATACATGATAGACCCTATGGCTGAGGCATAGGGGACGACACTCATCTTTTCTCTATCTTCTGTCGTGGTCGGACATTGAGCCGAGCTCAATTTCACACCTTGCAACACAGGCAAGAACCCCTTCTTGGACTAATCCACATTGAACTTCTTCAATATCTTATCAAGGTATGTGCTTTGTGAAAGACCTATGAGGCATCCCGATCTATCTCTATAGATCTTGATGCCTAATGTGTAAGCAGCTTCTCCAAGGTCCTTCATTGAAAAACACTTATTCAAGTAGGCCTTAATGCTGTCCAAAAGTTCTATATCATTTCCCATCAAAAGTATGCCATCCACATATAATATGAGAAATGCTACAGAGCTCCCACTCACTTTCTTGTAAATGCAGGCTTCTCCATAAGTCTTCATAAACCCAAACGCTTTGATCATTTCATTAAAGCGAATGTTCCAACTCCGAGATGCTTGCACCAGCCCATAGATGGAGCGCTGGAGCTTGCATACCTTGTTAGCATTCTTAGGATCGACAAAACCCTCTGGCTGCATCATATATAGTTCTTCCTTAAGATGGCCGTTAAGGAATGCCGTTTTGACGTCCATTTGCCATATCTCATAATCATAGTATGCGGCAATTGCTAACATGATTCGGACGGACTTTAGCTTCGCTACGGGTGAGAAAGTCTCATCGTAGTCAACCCCTTGAACTTGTCAATAACCCTTAGTGACAAGTCGAGCTTTATAGATGGTAACATTACCATCCGCGACCGTCTTCTTCTTAAAGATCCATTTGTTTTCTATCGCTCGCCGATCATCGGGCAAGTCTATCAAAGTCCATACTTTGTTTTCATACATGGATCCTATCTCCGATTGCATGGCTTCAAGCCATTTGTTGGAATCTGGGCCAGCCATTGCTTCTTCATAATTCGAAGGTTCACTGTTGTCTAACAACATGATTTCCAAGACAGGGTTGCCATACCACTATGGTGTGGAATGTGTCCTCGTGGACCTACGAAGTTCAGTAGTAACTTGATACGAAGTACCTTGATCATCATCATTAATTTCCTCTCTAGTCGGTGCAGGCACCACAGGAACATCTTCCTGAGCTGCGCTACTTACCGGTTCAAGAGGTAGTACTTCATCAAGTTCCACTTTCCTCCCACTTACTTATTTCGAGAGAAACACTTTCTCCAGAAAGGACCCATTCTTGGCAACAAAGATCTTGCCTTCGGATCTGAGGTAGAAGGTATAGCCAATGGTTTCCTTAGGGTATCCTATGAAGACGCATTTTTCCGACTTGGGTTCGAGCTTTTCAGGTTGAAGTTTCTAGACATAAGCATCGCATCCCCAAACTTTTAGAAACGACAGCTTAGGTTTCTTCCCAAACCATAATTCATATGGTGCCGTCTCAACGGATTTAGACGGTGCCCTATTTAAAGTGAATGTAGCTGTCTCTAGATCTTATCCCCAAAATGATAGCGGTAAATCGGTAAGTGACATCATAGATCGCACCATATCCAATAGAGTGCGATTACGACGTTCGGACACACCGTTACGCTGAGTTGTTCCAGGCAGCATGAGTTGTGAAACAATACCACATTTCCTTAAGTGCGTACCAAATTCATGACTTAAATATTCTCCCCCATGATCTGATCGTAAGAACTTTATCTTTCGGTCACGCTGATTCTCTACCTCATTTTGAAATTCCTTGAACTTTTCAAAGGTCTCAGACTTGTGTTTCATCAAGTAGACATACCCATATCTACTCAAGTCGTCAGTGAGAGTGAGAACATAATGATATCCTCCGCGAGCCTCAACGCTCATTGGACCGCACACATCAGTATGTATGATTTCCAATAAGTTGGTTGCTCGCTCCATTGTTCCGGAGAACGGAGTCTTAGTCATTTTGCCCATAAGGCATGGTTCGCATGTGTCAAACAATTCGTAATCAAGAGAATCTAAAAGTCCATCAGCATGGAGCTTCTTCATGCGCTTGATACCAATGTGACCAAGGCGGCAGTGCCACAAGTATGTGGGACTATCGTTATCAACCTTACATCTTTTGGTATTCACACTATGAATATGTGAAACATCACGTTCGAGATTCATTAAGAATAAACCATTGACCAGTGGGGCATGACCGTAAAACATATCTCTCATATAAATAGAACAACCATTATTCTCAGATTTAAATGAGTAGCCATCTCGCATTAAACGAGATCCAGATACAATGTTCATGCTCAAAGCTGGCACTAAATAACAATTATTGAGGTTTAAAACTAATCCCGTAGGTAAATGTAGAGGTAGCGTGCCGACGGCGATCACATCGACCTTGGAACCATTCCCGACGCGCATCGTCACCTTGTCCTTCGCCAGTCTCCGCTTATTCCGCAGCTCCTGCTTTGAGTTACAAATATGAGCAACCACACCGGTATCAAATACCCAGGAGCTACTACGAGTACTGGTAAGGTACACATCAATTACATGTATATCACATATACCTTTGGTGTTGCCGGTCTTCTTGTCCGCTAAGTATTTGGGGCAGTTCCGCTACCAGTGACCACTTCCCTTGCAATAAAAGCACTCAGTATCAGGCTTGGGTCCATTCTTTGACTTCTTCCCTGCAACTGGCTTACCGGGCACGGCAACTCCCTTGCCGTCCTTCTTGAAGTTCTTCTTACCCTTGCCTTTTTTACTATGAACAGTAGGGGAAAACCCCACTGCAATTTTTTATTAAAAAACAAAGAGCATGTATCACTGTACAAAAGAGCCAAAAGAGAAAGAAGGAACTAACTAAAAGCTAAAAGCTAAAACTACTAGAGAAAGGAAGAAAAAAGGGCTTGAGGTGAGCCCCTAAAAAAAAGACCTAACACAACTACAAGACATAAACAAAGGATCGAAGTCCTCAAGAAGAGAGTAGGATATCTAGCCAAGAGTTGTAATCATTGGCATACTTATTCTTGATTCGGTGGGAAAGAAGCTTCATTTCTTCGAAATAAATGTGCTTCCATCTCTGAAAGGAAGGTTGAATTCTCTCAAAAATCTTGTTGTTTCTGACAATCCAAATAGCCCAAGAACCGACGATGATAATTTCCATGAAGAAGGGTACACCTAGCTTCTCCTTAAGATCCTGGAAAGCTTCAAGAACAGACAAGTTTGGATTTCTTTGAGGACATATGAAGTCCCAGCAATTCCTTGAGAAATGGCATCCCCAAAATAAATGATGAAGTGTCTCCTCTTGCTGACAGTTCAACACAGCATAGTTGTATTCCTCCAAAACAAAACTTTTCCTTCTCAGCAGGTTTGTTGTGTTTACTCTATCATGTAGAAGCATCCAGAAGAACATTTTGTGTTTAGGTTGGCAAGAAGATTTCCATACCCAAGAAAAATGTGGAGGAACTTGTTTTACTCCAATGATCACATTGTATGCTTTTGAGGCAGTAAATGTATTGCTTCCCCAAATGTAACTCCAAGTGTCAGTCATGCCTTGAAAATCTGATTGTCTTAGAATGTGACATGTGTCCTCAAGTTGGAGGAACTGTTGATGGGCTTGCATAGATAGGGGTAGATGGAATAAATCTTCAAGGTATTTTGTGTTGACCACTTGTTGCACTGTCATAGTGGAATTCTGCACAAAGGAGAAAAGGTGAGGAAATTCTTGCTGAAAAACCACGTTGCTCCATAAATCAGACCAAAAAAGGGCAGTCCTTCCATCTCCTAGGTTGCACCTGGCCATGGCTTTGTATTGGTCAACTAGTTGCAGAATAGATTTCCACCAGAAAGATCCTACCAACTCTTGTCCTGGGAGTTTATTGTCTTGGTAATGTATTTCCCAAATGAGGTTAACCCAAGGAATATCATGCCTATTGTAGAATTTATGCAGATTTTTCATTAGCAGAGCTTTATTCTGAGAAAAAATGTCCATGACTCCCAAACCACCTTGGTTCTTTGGTCTGCAAACTGTAGTCCAAGCTACAGAAGCAGGTCTATGATCTTCCATGTCTGACCCTCTCCATAGGCAATGCCTCAGGTATTTGATTACCTGATGTTTAATTGTAACTGGAACATCCAGACAAGCCATGAAAAAGATTGGAAGTGAAGCCAGCACAGATTTTACCAATAAAACTCTTCCAGCACTTGTCATGAAAGTGGCCAAGCCTGCCAATCTTTTTGCAATTCTTTGAACCATTGGTATACATTGCTCAACACTAGGCTTATACAAACCTAGGGGAAGTCCCAAATAAGTAAATGGGAAAGCTCCTCTTTGACAGTTTAGAGTCTTAGTAAAAATCTCCACTCTTTCCTCATTGATGTTAATTGGAACCAAAATGGATTTCTGGTAGTTCACCTTAAGCCATGTGGCTGTGGCAAAGGTGTTCAGGAGAGCTTTTAGACAGAAAAGTTCTCTGGCATCTGCTTTCATAACTAGCAAGGTATCATCAGCATATTGCACTACTGGGAAATCAGGGCAAGAATTTATTTGCAGAGGAGTAGAAAGAAGCCCAAGGTCTCTTGCTTTATTTAGAATGGATTGTAACAAATCAGCAGCTAGGACAAACAGAAGTGGAGACAGGGGGTCACCTTGTCTGACTCCTCTTCTGCAGTAATTTTTTTGCCAGGTACTCCATTTAACATGACAGCAGAAGAAGCAGAATTAAACAGCATTTGTATCCAAGAGATCCATCTCTCCCCAAAACCTTTAGCTCTCAAAATGTCAATTATGGCTTGGTGCTCAATAGTATCAAATGCTTTTTCAAAGTCCAACTTGAGAACCAGGAGCTCCTTCCTTGATTTGTAGCATTGATGTAAGTATTCATAAGACCATCCTAAGCAATCTTGAATCACTCTGTCTTTTAAAAACCCATATTGGTTTATGTGAATCAGTTGCAAAATAATTTTTTGCAGCCTGTTTGCCAGCAATTTTGTGATAATCTTGAACACACCATTCAGTAGAGAAATAGGACTGAAATCATTTGGAGTCAAAGGCACTTCCTTCTTTGGAACCAATGTAATGTAAGAAGTATTGATGCTCTCAAGAGAAATGTTACCAGCATGGAAAGCATGGATGAGATTCTTTACATCTTGTCCTATGATATCCCAACAACTCTTAATAAATTCATTATTGAAACCATCTGGGCCAGGAGATTTGTCATGTGGCAACTCCTTCACAATCTGATTGATCTCTTCATAAGTGAAAGGCTTTTCCAAATCTTGAAATATTTCAGGATTGCTGTGCTGATGCAATAAATTTTGAAGATCAAAATGCATTGTGTGCCCCTCTGATTTGCCCAATCTTTTTTTAAAAGCTTCCCAAAGAATACCAGCTTTCCCAGCATGGTCAGAGATTTCTACATTGTTCTCATTTCTGAGTATTGCAATTTTATTGTGCCTAAAGTTAATTGATGCTTTTGTGTGGAAGAACTTTTGTTTTCATCTCCAAACTTAACTCCCTTAATCTTTCCTCTTTGTTTCCAGTAAATCTTTTGATTGTTGAGAATGGTCAATAAGTGATCCTTCAACATGTTTCTGCAGTTCCACTCAAAAGTGCTGAGCACTCTGAATTCCTCAAAGAAATCAAGCAGGTAGATGCATTCATTAATTTCAGCAATTTTGTCGGTGTACTAGAGTAGGGGTACCCTAGTATCCCGAACTTGTGCACGGGCAGTCGCAGCACCCCGCGGCAAGGCTTGTCGGGTGACCGCCAAGGTCCTCCGTGGTTCCTTTGGAGCCATTCAAGAACAAAGTGTTCAAGCCAAGGAGACAAGACCCCGGCAAGAGGAGCTTGCCGGGAAGGCCAACCGAGGCATCTCAGGGAACTTGCCGCGACGCGCCACGCGTCCCGGCAAGACCCGGTGAGCGACAAGCTTTCGGACGCGACAAGACAACGACTGCGGCAAGGCGCTTGCCGCGGCAAGCTACCACTCTGTACACACGCTCCAGCGCATCCATCAACGTGTCGCCATGGGACCTTTCCAGGCGCGTGTGGCGAGAGGCTGTGCAGCCAGCGGTGGGCGGTGGCTAGCGGCACTGACAAGATTGCCATCGTGGAGAGCGGTGGCGTCCCTGACGGTCCCTTTTCGCACTATTTGGGCGATGCAGACGGGCATTTAATGCCTTTGTCCCCTGCCGTCAGGGTTAGGTATGATACACTGTATAGGTAGTTGTACCAACCGCAACACTTTTCCATTTTTACCCTTGTCTACGTTGCCACCTGTCGGTGACCCCTTGAGCATATAAAAGGAGGCCCATGCGCAACGTAGAGGGGGGTTCGAAGGCAGATAACACTCACGCTCGGTCTCTTTAGCAGCTAGTGTGTACTGTAGCATTCAGCGCTCCCGAGCAAGAACTCAATACACTCAGACATGCAGCAGTAGGAGTATTATCTCTCCGGAGAGCTCCGAAGTTGGGTAAACTGCTCGTGTGCTTCGCCTCGATCTGCTCTTCGTGCGATCTCCGCCCCCCGCCGAACCGAAAGGGGCCCGGTCCGCCGGCCCCATAGGTGTCCGTGGATCAGTTTCCCCCGGCATCTTTGGCGCGCCAGGTAGGGGGCGTCGAGGCTGTGTGAACCTGATCCGGCGTTCACACGAGCTAGATCTTCATTTTCTTCATCGACATGCCACCGAAGAAGAAGGCTTCGGAGGTGGCTGCTCCGTCCATGTCAATCCCACCACCACCGGAGCAAACGGGTGGTGGGGTAGACGCCGGCGGAAGAACGGGCGTTGACGAGGGAGCTCACGGTGCTGCCAGGTCCAAGGACAAGGCTGCGCAGACCTCGGCGTCCGTACATGCACCGCGCCCATCCCAGAGGCGCGGGACCGAAAGCGTCATGGTACTCACGGTACCATACGTTCGTTGGACCAAGATCGAGTTGGTGGATCTCGGGGTGCTCAAGACCAGCATGCACGCCAACATGCTGGCACAAGCAAGACACGGTCGCCTGGACGGGATACTCCTCCTTCTAACATAGTTAGAAGTCCGAGCATATCCCGCTCCTCGCACCGTTCACCACTGCCACCCACCACTCCAGCAGAAGCTTTAGCGCGAGCTCAGCTGCTCCTGGATTACCCTCCAACGGCAGACAAGATCGACGAATGGAGGGCCACCATTCAGAGTCTCATCGTCTTCGCCAACGGCGACACTCTGCGGCAGCCGAGTACATCGCAGCCGCGGCAAGATTGCCAGGCACGAGCCGATGGCGACAAAACCGGTGGGGGTGCAACCACCGTGCACTCTCCACCCCGAAGGCCAAGATCGCCGACTCGCCGGATCCACCTCGACAGCGACTCCACCGCATCATTAGATCCACGAGCTCGTCGCGATCAGCACCAAGTTCTTCACAAACGACAGCAAGAAGACGCTCGTACTCGCATCAAGCGCCGAAGAGAAGCGCGGCGTCAATCGGACCAGCGCGCTGGGCCCTCTGTCGACATGCATGCGCCAGGGGAACCAGGCGACTTGCCGTAGGTGGTAGGTTGCCGTGCGTTCACTCGTGAGCTGCGGCAAGTCCAGTGGCCCAGCACGAAGAATTTCAAGCCAGACGTACCAAAGAAGTACGATGGCAAGTCGCATCCGTCGGAGTTCCTCAGCATCTACACCATCGCGGTGCAAGCTGCCGGGGGGCGGGACGACAAGATCCTTGCCAACTACTTCCCGCTGGTGCTCAAGCCCAATGTCAGATCCTGGCTCATGCACTTGCCGGATAACTCCATATCCTCCTGGGCAGACCTATGCCATCAGTTTGTCGGCGCCTTTACAGGCGGCCACAAGCCTCATGGCCAAGAGAGCGACCTTCATCTGCTTGCCCAGAAGGAAGGAGAGCCCCTGCGCAAGTACATTCAGAGATTCAGCCGTGTACAGCACAACATCCCAGATGTCCACCCTGCCACGGTCATCAGTGTGTTCCATCAGAACGTGCGAAACCGCAGGATGCGGGAGGAGATGGCGATGTGCAAGATCAGAGACGTTAGTGAGCTGTATGCCCTGGCCGACAAGTGTGCACGTGCTGAGGAAGGGAGGAAGCTCCCCGGAGAGAATACAGAAGCAGGAGGATCTGATAGCGAGGATGCTGCCCCGGCAAAGAGAAACCGACGGCAGAACAGCAGGAAGAAGAAAGGCAAAGATGTGCTAGTCATTGAGCAGTCCGGCAATGGAGGTGGCGCCAAGACAGCCAAAGCTGGTAGCTCCGGCAAGGAGATTGCCATATGCACCAACTGCCAGGCTGTGGCGGTCGCCGACAAGCAGGACGCCACCAACAAGCAGTACTGCAAGATCCACCGCACCAAGGGTCATGACCTCCAGAGCTGCAAGAAGGTCGAGCAGCTTGTCGAGTAGCAAAAGGCTGAATACGAGCGACGCGATAAGGAGAAGGCCCAAGAAGGTACTGGAGGATCCGGCAAGAAACGTCCTGGCCGAGGAGGACACCGCGGCAAGGCCAAGCAGCGGCAAGGAGACAGACCTCCCCACGGCAGCGACAAGGATGAAGATGACGACGACGATGAAGATATGGATGATGACGAGACCGGTGAGCAGGAGTTCCAGAAAGCCACAGAGGTTCTGTGCGTTGACGGCGGTGCTTCTCTGCATACTTCACACCGCCAGCTCAAGCAGTGGGTGCGGGAAGTCAATGCGGCAGAACCACCCGTCGAGTCACGCAAGCCTCTGAAATGGTCCGGCACGCCTATCATCTTTGATATTGAGGACCACCCTGATCGCATAACTACGGTCGGGTGCTTGCCGATGTTGGTTTCACTAACTATCCGCAACCTCAAGGTCACTAAGATGCTAGTTGACGGCGGGGCCGGCTTGAACCTGATCTCCTCCGCGGTACTCCAGAAACTCCAGATCCCTGATAGCGAGCTCGAAGAGACCGGCACATTCCAAGGAATCAATCCGGGAATGAGCAAGCCGAAGGGGAAGAGCACGTTGCCGGTGACATTTGGCAGCGAGTTGAACTTCAGGACTGAGAGGGTCGTTTTTGACGTTGCTGACTTTCCATTGCCTTACAATGGGATACTCGGCCGTCCAGCACTCGCCAAATTCATGGCAGTCTCTCACTACGCATACAACATGCTGAAGATACCAGGCCCGATAAGTGTCATCTCTGTCCCTGGCGACAAGAAGGATGCTCTTATCTGCGCCGACAAGATCTACCGGGAAGCAACAGCCGCAACAGATCGCAAGTCACTTGCCGTTGAAGCTCCTGGGAGGAAGAAGAAGACCAAGTCCGGCAAGAGTTCTGATGCCCACTCCGGCAAGCGTACCTCTTCGGAGTGCTGCGCTACCGTCAAGGACGCGCCATCGAGCTCCACCGGCAAGCATAAGAAGACAATGGCAGCTCCGCCAGAGACCAAGAAGGTGTCCGCCAAGGAGGACGGCACTGGTGGTACCTTCACCATCAGTGCCACTCTCGACCCTAAATAGGAAAGCGCGCTCGTTGCTTTCCTGTGGGCGAACGTCGACGTGTTTGCGTGGCAACCGTCTGACATCCCCGGTGTTCCCAGGAAAGTAATCGAGCACCATCTTGCCGTCTGTCCTCATGCGCGGCCCGTCAAGCAGAAGGTCAGGAAACAAGCAGTGGAGCGCCAAGAATTCATCGCAAAAGAAATCAAGAAATTGGAAGCAGCAGGCCTTGTCAGAGGAGTGCTCCATCCTACCTGGTTGGCCAATCCTGTAGTCGTGCGCAAGGCAAACGGGAAATGGAGGCTTTGTATCGACTTTACCGATGTCAATAAAGCTTGTCCCAAAGACCCATTTCCCTTACCGCGCATTGGCCAGATTGTTGACTCCACGGCTGGATGTGATTTGCTTTCATTTCTTGACGCATATTCAGGATACCATCAGATCTTCATGGAAGAAGAGGATGAGGAGAAGACTGCATTCATCACTCCATGTGGCACGTATTGTTTCATACGGATGCCTTTCGGTTTAAAGAATGTTGGTTCAACATTTGCAGGGGTAGTCCATCACGCTTTTGAGCCACAAATGCACAGAAATGTGGAAGCCTACATGGATGACATAGTGGTCAAGAGCAAGGACAAGGCAACTCTGATTCAGGATTTAGACGAAACCTTTGCAAATCTGCGCAAGATCAACCTCAAGCTTAACCCCGAGAAGTGTGTGTTTGGAGTCCCCTCCGGCAAGCTTCTCGGGTTCTTCGTGTCTCAGCTGGGAATTGAAGCCAATCCCGACAAGATCAAGGCCATTGAGCAGATTGAAGCACCAAAGCGCATCAAGGATGTACGAAGACTTGCCGGTTGCGTAGGTGCTCTCAGCAGGTTTATCTCTAGGTCTGCTGAGCGCGCCCTGCCATTTTTCAAAATATTGAAAAAGGCAGGTCCAATGAAATGGACTCCGGAAGCGGAGGCTGCGCTGCAGGACTTAAAGAGATACCTATCCTCCACCCCAACACTTGTTGCACCTAAGCCACAAGAGAAGTTGCTGCTGTATCTAGCGGCAACCAATCAAGTGGTTAGTGCTGCGTTAGTAGCGGAAAGGGAGGCGGATGATGAGCCAGCAACCACGGCAGATGCATCCAGCGACAAGCAGGGGACTTCACCGACAAGCTCTGGTCCCGACAAAGATGGATCTGCGCAGGCGTGTGAGGAGATACAGAAGAGAATGGTGCAGCGCCCAGTTTACTTTGTCAGTTCCCTTCTGCAGGGGGCTAGGTCAAGGTACTCTGGTTTGCAGAAATTGCTTTTCGGCCTTCTCATGGCCTCGAGAAAGCTGCGCCATTACTTCCAAGCACATGAGATCACAGTTGTCACTCGTTTTCCGCTGAAGAGGATACTGCAGAATCCAAAAGCAACAGGGAGGATTGTCGAGTGGGCACTGGAACTGTCAAGCTTTGGCCTCAAGTTTGAGAGCACTTCAACTATCCAGAGTAGAGCATTGGCAGAATTCATAGCAGAGTGGACACCAACGCCAGATGAAGAAATTCCAGAAACGAGCATCCCCGTCAAGGAAGCAAGCAAAGAGTGGCTGATGTACTTTGATGGTGCCTTCTCGCTGCAAGGCGCCGGTGCGGGCGTGCTACTTGTTGCGCCCACCGGAGAGCACCTCAAGTACGAAGTCCAGATGCACTTTCCCAAGGAGCAAGCAACAAACAATACCGCAGAGTATGAAGGTTTGCTTGCCGGTCTTAGGATCGCGGCAGACCTTGGGATCAAGAAGCTCATTGTCAGGGGTGACTCACAGCTTGTCGTCCGCCAAGTGAACAAGAATTATCAGAGTCCGTTGATGGAAGCTTACGTTGATGAAGTGAGAAAGTTAGAAGATCACTTTGACGGCCTACAGATGGAACATGTTCCAAGAGCTCAGAACGACATTGCCGATAGCCTATCAAAGTGCGCCGCACTTAAGTTACCTGTGGAACCAGGGATCTTTGTGCTCAAACTAACTCAACCGTCTGTAACGCCATCAACTGGACAGAGCAAGAAGAGGAAGTTGGTTTCTGGTGACTATTTTCCGGCAGAGCTCCCCGAAGCCGCCGCCAAGAAGGTCCCCAAGATCAACACCAAGAGTGCTGAGGAGCAGTCTGCTCCGGCAAGCCCTAGGGTTTGTTTCGTTGAAGCAGACGCTCCCGACAAGTTTTGCTCCGGCAAGCTTGCCGGGGAATGTCAAGCTCCGGCTGAGCCGCAGGTTCTCGCCGTAGAAGCGGATGTTCCCGCAGCAGCAGATGTGCCTTTAGTCCTTGTTGTCGAGCCGCAAGCTCCAGCATGGGCACAGCAGATTGTCCGTACAGGAGAACTTCCCGAAGAGCAAGAAGAAGCGGAAAGAGTAGCCTGGCAGTCAAGTATGTACCAGTTTGTCGACAACACACTGTACAGAAGAAGACTCAACGGTGTGAAATTGAAGTGTATTCACCGGGAAGATGGACAAAAGCTGTTGGCAGAGATACATGGAGGCATATGTGGTCACCACATTGGCGCAAGAGCACTTGCCGGCAAAGCGTTCCGGCAAGGTTTCTTTGGCCGACAGCCCTCCAGGATGCAACTGCACAAGTAAGCAAGTGTGAAGCGTGCCAGTTCCATTCCAAGAAGATACACCAGCCAGCTCAAGCTCTCCAGACGATCCCTTTATCCTGACCATTTTTGGTCTGGGGGCTCGACATCCTCGGCCCCTTTCCCCGAGCTGTCGGGGGCTTTGAGTACTTGTATGTTGCAATCGACAAGTTCACAAAGTGGCCAGAAGTGGAAGCAGTGAGGAAGGTGATAGCACAGTCAGCAGTCAAGTTCTTCAGGTTGATTGTTTGCCGTTTCGGGATCCCTAACAGGATCATCACCGACAACGGCACACAATTCATGAGCCACACCTTCATGCAGTACGTCCAAGATCTTGGCGCCAAGGTCTGCTTCGCTTCTGTTGCTCATCCGAGAAGCAACGGTCAAGCGGAGAGGGCAAATGCTGAAGTGCTGCGCGGGCTCAAGACC
The DNA here is from genome assembly GCA_963921465.1 of Triticum timopheevii. Taxonomy (NCBI): domain Eukaryota; kingdom Viridiplantae; phylum Streptophyta; class Magnoliopsida; order Poales; family Poaceae; genus Triticum; species Triticum timopheevii. The sequence goes on along the minus strand of OY997264.1, from coordinate 574,494,368 downwards.
AGGACTTTCGACAGGCTGCGCAAGTGCGGAAACAATTGGATTGAGGAGCTGCCGGTGGTTCTTTGGTCGATCAGGACGATGCCAAATCGAGCCACTGGCCATACACCTTTCGCTCTAGTCTATGGAGCAGAGGCAGTTCTCCCCACGGAACTCGTATACGGGTCACCTCGAGTGCTCGCTTATGATGAGCTTGAGCAAGAGCAGCTGCGACAAGATGACGCGCTGCTCCTTGAGGAAGACCGTCTTCAGGCTGCTCTACAAGCTGCTCGATACCAGCAAGCTTTGCGCCGCTACCATAGCCGCAAAGTTAATGCCAGAAGTCTCGAGGAAGGCGACCTTGTTCTTCGGCGCATTCAGTCCGCCAAGAATTCCAACAAGTTGACACCAAAGTGGGAAGGCCCTTACCGGGTGAAACGAGTCACTAGGCCTGGCGCTGTCCGCCTTGAGACCGAAGATGGCATTCCGGTGAGCAACTCCTAGAACATTGAGCATCTTCGTAAGTTTTACCCGTAAGGCGCGGTTGCCGAAACCTGTTCCGGCAACCACCTTTTGTACAAGTCTTGCCGATGTTGCATGTAATCCTTTGTACAAAGCCGGGCGCAGACCCCGTGCATAAGTAAAGCTCATGTGCTCCCACATCTTGTCAATTTCATGCTTTCTATTTTTTGCATGTGTTATCTGACACTTTGTGCAACACCTACCCCCGGTAAGCAATAACTAGCCGTAAGGCTCCATATCTTTATTTTCTCTTCTTTCTCTTTCTCAAAGAAAGGAAGGTTCCCACGCCCACAAGTTTGCCGGGGGGAAAGGACAAGATAATGGTGGGGACCAGGCGTCGTTCAAGAAAGTTTCGCCTTACCGGGACGCAAACGACAGAAAAGCTAAGTTGCCAAAGTTTGAGCAATTAGTTTTAAAAATTTTAAGTTATCTTCCTCGAACGACCGTGCTTTGTATGGAAAAGCTGTGCGCGGAGGAACCAACTCGTAGCTAGTTGCGCCCTTGCTTTGTTTCGAGTCCGCTCAACAACTTAAGTGAGCTGCGACTAGTTGCGACAAGGTTTCTTGCCGGTAGCGGCACCACCAGCAGGCTGCTGACGTCCCGCACCCAGCGCTCGCGGCTAAGGTGCCTGCACCGGCAATTTCCCTAAAAGCGTAGGGCAAAATCATACAAAGGAAGGAGTCGAGTAAAGGAAATAACATAGCAATCGATACCCAAAATAGAGTTATATTACAAGATAGCTTGTTGCAGCTCTAACAGATTGTTTCCATAACATGACCAGCAGCGACAAGAAAAGGAGAAAACGGGCGGCCTAATCTACGCGATCGTCGTCAACCCTCTTGATCTCGCTCACCTTGTCCACAATGGGTGCGACAAGGGTCTTGAGCGCTTCCAGATCAGCATCCGGCGGCAAGGTCTTGAGGACGTTGGTGAGGTTGAGGCCTGGGTTGCGGAAGGCCACCTTCACCAACACCTTTTGAAGAGCTCCCGCGCAGATCTTGCGCGACTCGTCGGCCAGCTGCTTTGGGATCTTCTCCCGGAGTCGCTGGAGGGCCGTCTCCACGCCTTTGAAGAACAAGGTGAGCTTGGCGCTGGGTTGGAGGTTCTCATCGGAGGAATACCCGAAATCCTCCATCCCCAGCTGCGCCAGCTTCCTGTCGATGGCTGCGGCAACATCCACGAGACCCTCCGTCCAGTGCTCCACATTTTCCCTAAAAGTGTTCTGGGTGGCAGCAGCACTCGCCAGCAGCGCCTCGTCGGCCTTGATCTGCTTCTTCAAGGGCACCTCCTGCTCCCTGGAGCCGTCCAGCGTCTTGGGGAAAGTAGTCAGCTTCAACTCAAGATCTGCGTTGGAGTCCTTGGCGGCGCTAAGCTCCTTGACCTTCTCGACGAGACGACCCTGGAGCTCGCCAAGGGTGTAGGCGTCCTTCTCGCGCTCATGCTTGAGCGCGGCAAGCTCTTCGCCCCTCGCCTTGAGATCGGCCTCCAGCTGCGCCACCTTCGCCTCCAGCTCCTTCTTGGCGGCCTCAGCAGCTACGGCAGCACCCTCTGCTTCCTTGAGAGCCCCGTCGAATGTTTGCTCGCGCGCGGCAAGCTCCTCCTCGTGGCTGTCAAGGTTGACCTTCCGCTGCGCCAACTCGCCCTCCCGCGCAAACAGCTCCTCGGCGGCAAGCCGCTGTTGCTCTTCAACTTCTGCCTTCTCGAGAAGGAAGGCTTTCCGCTCCTCGGTGAGTTGCTCCCGCTTTTCCGCCAGGGACCAGAGAGCTTCCTGGTTGCGACCCCGGAGCTCCTCTGCCCGCTTCTCGATGTCCACTCCCGCATTCGCGACAAGCACTTCTCGGGATTCCACCTTGGCCTGCCGAGCGTGGTAGAGCGACAGCAGCTTTCGCAGCAGCTTCTCCTCCTCAGGCTCGCCGTTGCTGCTGCTCGGCGCGTCAATCAGCGTCAGCCCAGCGGAGGCAAGCACCTCTCCATCAAAGATTTCTCCTTTGACCGGCGCCCTGGAGCTTGACGCCCAGGGGAGCTTGATGAAGACGCCATCGCCGGCCTTCAAATAGGCGCCGGGCTGGGGCTCTTCGGAGCCTGATGCTGCGGCAGTGGCGGAGGGATCGGCGGTCGGCGTAGCGCTTGACGCTCCTGCGGCCTCAGGGCCGTCAGTGCGATAGCCAGACCCCTCGCCAGCTTCTGCGGCGGCAGCTTTGGCGGCCTCATCACCGGCGGGATCCTCGGCGCCAGATGCTTCTTCGGTGGCAGCGCGTCGTCGGTATTGCCGCGCGCGTTCTCCTCGCCGACAAACTCGGTCTCCATCGGCTCCGTGATGGGTGGATCTGAAGGCCGGAAGAGGGAGAAAAGTCAAGCAAATATCCAAAAAGAAAATCAGAAGAAGAAGAACCCAAGGGAAGTTTTCAAGCAAGAGGATTACCTGCACTGGGTTCTACAGTCACGGTCTCCGCCACCGGGGGGTCACTGGCGCCGTCCCTTGCCGGAGAACTCTCCCTTGTAGGAGACTTCTCCCTTGCCGGAGAACGCTCCCTTGCCAGGGAATCCTCCCTTGTCAGTGTAGTCGAAGCAGATGGCATGTCGGGGGCAGTTTTCGGGCGCTCCTGGTGAGGCTGCTCTGCTCCTACACAAACCAATAGTCAGATGTCAGCAAGGAAAGAGCACCCGTGCGTGCCTAATAGTGGGAAGTAAACCATATACTTACGCTGGGGGCTGCGCTGGAGGCTGCTTTGAGGAATGATTGCCGGGTCCGGCAAGGTGGTCTCGGGCGCACCCCCTGCTGTCGCGGTGGGTTCGTCCTCAATGACAATCACCGGGACCTTGGCTCTCTTCGCCGCTCTCTGGGCCAGAGTCCTGAAAAGGAATGAGTTCAGAGTAAAGCAAATCAGATACAAGACAAAACAGCAAGAATTGAAGAACTACAAGTACAACGGAGAATCTTACTCTTCTTCTTCCTCGTCGGAGCTGAGCGCGGAGAGGTCGAAGTCCGGCCCACCTTCGGTGCGATGAGGCGGAGGAGTAGGCTCCCTTAGCCGCTTGGCGGGGGCAGTGGCGGTGGTCTAAGATGACCCAGCTTCACCCGCCGCCGCGGCATGAGGAGCGGCAGGAGCAGAAGCGGTGGTCCGGGAGGACCCCGCTCCAGTTGCCGCATCGGCGTGAGACGCTCCCGCGGCAACAGTACTTGCCACGGTAGAGCGTGTCACGCGGTGCGGCGGCTGTTGACTCCGCTGCCGCCCTGCTACGTCCCCGGCCTTGCGGAGACGCCTTCTTGGTGGAGCTGGGTGCTCTGCTTGCGGCGAGATGTCTGAAGATGAGGAGGAAGAGGAGTCGGCCTTCAACGAGCCGCTCGCACCCTCGGCGGGCTCGCTCGACTCGGCTTTAGGCTCAGCAAGCTCTCCCTCGCCGGCAAACTCCTCTCGCTCGGCAAGGCTTGCCGCCTCTGCTGCCTCTGCCTCCTCCACGGTGAATCCAAACTCGCCCGCGGCAGTGGCTGCTGCCACCTCTTCCGCCCTAGTGGCGATGCGCTGCATCTCTGCATCGGTGGTGTCGCGGGTAAGGCTCTTCTGTTCATTAGAGCGGACCGCCACTTCTACCAAGCCGTCGAAGAACTCCTGCACGACGTCGTCTGCGGGCTCTTGCCAAGTTGGGACAATTCCATGCGAATCGCACAGCGGCATCATTGCACGGATGCGGTCGAGCGAGGAGTTGTTGCACAGCGGAACGACACCCTTCGGCAACCTGAACAATTCGGGATGTTGAGGGTCGTGCTTGAACAATTCCTTGAGCATCGCGTTCAGTTCTAGGACAGTGAAGTTGAAGTTGAGGCCCGGGCGCAGCCTCATGATGTCCGCCGCACCCCCGAACTCCCAGGTGGGTCTCCTCCTCTCCTGCAGGGGGGCAATGCGGCGACGAAGGAAATCTGCGCCAACGGCGCCTACAGTAAGCCCGGCAAGCCTGAGGCATAGGATCCGGGTGACGGCAATCTTCAGCCTATCGTCTTCCGGGGCCACGTTGCTCCAATCGTTGCCACGCGCTACTGGGGCTTGGCGCTGGGCGGTAAACGGCTGCGGGTTCTCCTCGACAATCCAGCACCAGTCTGCTCTCCATTCCTCCCACTTGCCGCGGAGCTCTCCCTCCAGATAAGCTTCCTTCATGCTGGCTCTCGAGATCCAGGCAATTCCGCCGGATAAAGGCTCCCCTCTCTCAACTCGGGGCATAAAGAAGTGGCGGAAAAGAGCTACATTTGGATGGACTCCGACAAAGTTTTCGCAGAGATGTGCGAAAATTGCCATGGTCAGAACGGCATTGGGGGTGAAGTCAAGGAGGTGGAACCCGTAGGTGTTCATAATGTCGCAAAAAAATTCAGAGAAAGGCGGGCAGAGCCCGCAGTAAAAGAACAACGCGAAGAAGGGATATCCATTCGGAGCCCGTTCCGAAGCGGCGGTGGAGAGTACCTTCGTGCGCGGATGCGCTCGCGTCTCTGTCGACCAGAAGAGGTAGTAGTACTCCCTCAGCTCCTTCACGGCGAGCTTGGGGGGGAAGGTTGTTCGCTCCTTTCGCAGCGCCGCGAGCCGCTGTGCCTCGGTCGACTTCACGCCCTTCCCCTTGCCGGCCTTCGGAGCCATGGCGGAGGTGGTGGGGGAGATCGACGGCGTTGGTGGTGCTGGTGGCGATGGGGGGCGGAGCGCTGCTCTCTTTCGGCTTTGGGAAGAAGGGGGGAGCGGCGGAGATTTTTGAGATTGGAACAGCAACCGGCGAGATGGTCGAACTGCCCCTGTTTCCCTCGGTTTTAAAGAGGGAGGGGGCGGACGTTCCGTCTTTCCGAATAAAGAAACCACCCACGATCTCTCCCACGACGCCGCATTCAACGCGTGCCGTTCGGGGAGGGCGCGGCGGATACGGAGTAAGATACGGCGTAACCCAGGCTGCGCGTGCCCTGTTTTGGGCCTGGCCCAACAGCGCTCGGCACCGTGTGTGGCCCAAGCCCGGGGGCTCCTGTCGGTGTACTAGAGTAGGGGTACCCTAGTATCCCGAACTTGTGCACGGGCAGTCGCAGCACCCTGGGGCAAGGCTTGCCGGGTGACCGCCAAGGTCCTCCGTGGTTCCTTTGGATCCATTCAAGAACAAAGTGTTCAAGCCAAGGAGACAATACCCCGGCAAGAGGAGCTTGCCGGGAAGGCCAACCGAGGCATCTCAGGGAACTTGCCGCGAGGCGCCACGCGTCCCGGCAAGACCCGGTGAGCGGCAAGCTTTCGGACGCGACAAGACAACGACCGCGGCAAGGCGCTTGCCGCGGCAAGCTACCACTTTGTACCCACACTCCAGCGCATCCATCAACGTGTCGCCATGGGACCTTTCCAGCCGCGCATGGCGAGAGGCTGTGCAGCCAGCGGTGCGCGGTGGCTAGCGGCGCTGACAAGATTGCCATCATGGCAAGCGGTGGCGTCCCTGACGGTCCCTTTTCGCACTATTTGGGCGACGTGGACGGGCATTTAATGCCTTTATCCCCTACCGTCAGGGTTAGGTATGATACATTGTATAGGTAGTTGTACCAACCGCAACACTTTTCCATTTTTACCCTTGTCTACGTTGCCACCTGTCGGTGACCCCTTGAGCATATAAAAGGAGGCCCATGCGCAACATAGAGGGGGGTTCGAAGGCAGATAACACTCACGCTCGGTCTCATTAGCAGCTAGTGTGTACTGTAGCATTCAACGCTCCCGAGCAAGAACTCAATACACTCAGACATGCAGCAGTAGGAGTATTATCTCTCAGGATAGCTCCGAAGCTGGGTAAACTCCTCGTGTGCTTCGCCTCGATCTGCTCTTCGTGCGATCTCCGCCCCCCGCCGAACCGAAAGGGGCCCGGTCCGCTGGCCCCATAGGTGTCCGTGGATCAGTTTCCCCCGGCAAATTTGTTTTCTCATACAGGGCAGGTCCTTGATCCAAAGTATGATACTTCTTCTGAGGTGTTTCAACTTAGCATTAATGATTTTAGCAGGTTCAGTAAACCCTACAGTAATGTCCCAGGCATTTTTAACAATATCCTTGAAAGAGGAATGCTTCAACCAGTAATTTTCAAACCTGAAAACTTTTGATTTTGGAATGTTGGTCCCCACTTTGATCATACAAGGCAGATGATCAGAGATTGGTCTAGCAAGTGGCAGGGCTGTAGTGTCAGGATATGAAGTCATCCAAGCAGCAGAAGTGAAGAACCAGTCCAACTTCTCTAGCAGAGGGTTCTCTTGCATATTACTCCAACTATACTTTCTGCCCTTTAATGGAAGTTCCACTAGCCCCAAATTGCTGATAGCTTCATTAAAGAGAAGCATTTGGTTGATATCACCCCCAGTTTTATTTCTGTCAGAAGGGGATCTGATGAAATTAAAATCACCCATGATAATCCAGTCCTCTTCAGGAGGCATTTCAATATTGCTAAACTAGTTAAGGAATTCCACTTTGTCAACTTGCTCACAGGGCCCATAAATGTTTGTTAAGATCCATGTTTGTGCAGAACTGTTACATGTGAATTTAACAGATAATGAGAATCTGTTAGAAAACAGGAGTTCCCCTTTGAAAAGTCCTTCATTCCAAGCAATCGAAATCCCTCCAGAAGCCCCCATTGAAGGAAGAAATTCAAATTTATTAAATCTCCTAGGACAGAACTTATGGATGTAAGTCATATCAAAATTGTCTCTCTTTGTTTCTTGCAAACAAAGGATGCCAGCAGCACTCTCTTCAACTTTTTGCTTAATGGCCAGCCATTTATTTTCTGAGTTAAGACCCCTGATGTTCCAATTTAAAATACTCCAAGATCTGTTGTTATTCATAATTGAAAACTAATTGTTTTTGAGCAGTACTCAAGGCCCAGCCCTTGAGACAAAGATCTATATGAGCCCTGGAACTGTTGGGCATAACATCCCTGTTTAGAAACTGAATAAATCCCCTCCAAGTGAGGCTCTGACAGGCAGATAACAAAACAAATATGATCCAACCCACATCATCAGAGAACCAGATTGTAACATTCCACAACATCCTGAGAGGCATAACAGAAGTCTGAATATAGCAAGGAGCAGTAGGTAACATCATAACCCAATAGTGACACATGTCCAAAATAAGGAGAGCATAGACCCATAGGACCACAGTCTGACAGAACCATACAAGAACCATGAACAGAACAAAAGTTACATCCACCATAGGTGCACTCTTAGGGCTAAAAGAACTAATCATTAAGAACTATCTCTTTTCTTGTCCTCCTTGGCCTTGGAAACCATGGCCAACTCCTCCTTATCCATCTCTTTCTTCTTGGGCCTCTTAGCCAGCTTATCCTGGAGCTCCTGATCAGCAACCTTGCAAAAAGATTTGGTGAGGTTCTTAACAATCTTATTCTAAAGGACTGGTGGAGCAGCATTGCATGGTAAACAGTCCTTGCTAGCACATGAATTTCTTTTGAACCCATTATTCTCCTCTCTAATTATACCACTTCTTCTTACCTGTGTCTCCACTAATGGCCCCTTTCCTCTCCTTTTCCTGGAAATGGCCTCACCAGCAGGTAGAAGAATAATGTTGTTTGGAGAGATTCGCCTGAGAGGGCTGCTGGCCTCAAAGGAAGAATGGGCTGCTGGGCTCACTCCATCATTCTCCTTATCTTGGCTTGCAGAAATAATTTGCTGACAAATAGGGCCTGGGTCACAGGACAAGAATCATGAATTATAAATGTCATAGTGCCTTCCTCCTCACAATTGCCAGTTAAAGAGTGCCATAAAGGAGACTTGAGTAACTTTGTAACCCAGTCAAATCTATCAGGTGTAAGTAGCAGGTTCAGAATGAAATTGAACCAACTTACAGGGATTTCAGTAGTCATAGGGTTATGCCCTTCCTGAGAACCTGGAGCAAAATGCTTAACCCATAGATCCAAACCTTCTTTAGAAATTAAGTGATCTCCATTAATAACTGAGAGAGCATGAGCTTGCACTAGGTTGCAATAGTCAAAGGAGGAATTTGAGTGAAACTTGTGAACATTACCTTTAGATGTACCTGGAATGAGAGAATTGTCTTGGGATGTACCCAGTGCCACATCTGAATCATTGACTTGTTCCATAGCAACAGCCAGATCATCCTTCTGAGCAAATCCAGACTGACTAACCAGTTTTTCTGAAGCTATCTCATGAGTAGCAGGGCCTGAGGATGCTAATGTGGACTCCTGTTGAACTGCAATCGGTGGGTCAGATTGCAGCAAGGTAGGCAGTTGGAGAAGTTCAACATCCTGAGCTACAGGAGCAGCCTCTACAAGACAAGATTGATGAGCAACAGCAGCTGTAGGAAGAGCAGAAGCAGAGGGAGTATCCAAAGGCAGTAAGACCTGCTCTGGTGCAACTATCTGCAGACTAGAATTCTCCTGGCCAGCAGCTTGAACAGGAATATCAAAATCATTCTGTTCCTCTAAGTCAGATGGGTAAGCCTACAACAGATTCTGAAGCCCAACACCCAAATGAGGAGCAGCAACTCCAACAGCATTCTGATTAACTTCATCACTAAGGTTTATACCTCCCAGAACATTGTGGGACAGAATCCCATCTGACAGAGAAACAGTAGTAGTGATGCTGCTATTGGGCACAGCCTCATTGTCATCCACCAAAACTTCCTCTTGCTGAACAATCAAAGGCTGTTGCACAGGTTGAGGGAAAGCCCAATTACCCTTGCCTTTCTTGAACTTAGTGGTTTTATTCACCGTCAACACTTGATGTTCCTTTTTGATCTCTACCTCCGCTGATTTCAGCATTGAATATACCTCAGGAATGGTCTTTTCCATCCCCTGCATATTGAAGTTCATCACAAAGCTCTTGTAGCTCGGTGGAAGCGACTGAAGGATTCTGTCAATAACCGCGTCATCCGGGAGATTAACTCCCAGCTGAGTCAAGCGGTTGTGCAACCCAGACATTTTGAGTATGTGCTCACTGACAGAACTATTTTCCTCCATCTTACAACTGAAGAACTTGTCGGAGACTTCATATCTCTCGACCCGGGCATGAGCTTGGAAAACCATTTTCAGCTCTTCGAACATCTCATATGCTCCGTGTTGCTCAAAACGCTTTTGGAGCCCCGGTTCTAAGCTGTAAAGCATGCCGCACTAAACGAGGGAGTAATCATCAGCACGAGACTGCCAAGTGTTCATAACGTCTTGGTTCTCTGGGATGGATGCTTCACCTTGCGGTGCTTCTAGGACATAATCTTTCTTTTCAGCTATGAGGATGATCCTCAGGTTCCGGACCCAGTCCGTATAGTTGCTGCCATCATCTTTCAGCTTGGTTTTCTCTAGGAACGCGTTGAAGTTGAGGGTAACATTAGCGTGGGCCATTTGATCTACAAGACATATTGTAAAGATTTTAGACTAAGTTCATGATAATTAAGTTCATCTAATCAAATTATTCAATGAACTCCCACTCAGACAGACATCCCTCTAGTCATCTAAGTGAAACATGATCCGAGTCAACTAGGTCGTGTCCGATCATCACGTGAGACGGACTAGTCTTCATCGGTGAACATCTTCATGTTGATCGTATCTTCTATACGACTCATGCTCGACCTTTCGGTCTTCCGTGTTCCGAGGCCATGTCTGTACATGCTAGGCTCGTCAAGTCAACCTAAGTGTATTGCGTGTGTAAATCTGGCTTACACCCGTTGTATTCGAATGTTAGGATCTATCACACCCGATCATCACGTGGTGCTTCAAAACAACGAACCTTCGCAACGGTGCACAGTTAGGGGGAACACTTTCTTGAAATTATTGCGAGGGATCATCTTATTTAAGCTACCGTCGTTCTAAGCAAATAAGATGTAAAACATGATAAACATCACATGCAATCAAATAGTGACATGATATGGCCAATATCATATTGCTCCTTTGATCTCCATCTTCGGGGCGCCATGATCATCTTCGTCACCGGCATGACACCATGATCTCCATCATCATGATCTCCATCATCGTGTCTTCATGAAGTTGTCACGCCAATGATTACTTCTACTTCTATGGCTAACGCATTTAGCAATAAAGTAAAGTAATTTACATGGCGTTATTCAATGACATGCAGGTCATACAAAAATAAATACAACTCCTATGGCTCCTGCCGGTTGTCATACTCATCGACATGCAAGTCGTGATTCCTATTACAAGAACATGATCAATCTCATACATCACATATATGATTCATCACATCCTTTTGGCCATATCACATCACAAGGCCTATGCTGAAAAAACAAGTTAGACGTCCTCTAATTGTTGTTGCATGTTTTTACGTGGCTTCTATAGGTTTCTAGCAAGAACATTTCTTACCTACGTAAAACCACAACGTGATATGCCCATTTTTATTTACCCTTCATAAGTACCCTTTTCATCGAATCCGCTCCAACTAAAGTGGGAGAGACAGACACCCGCTAGCCACCTTATGCAACCAGTGCATGTCAGTCGGTGGAACCTGTCTCACGTAAGCGTACGTGTAAGGTCGGTCCGGGCCGCTTCATCCCACGATGCCACCGAAGCAAGATAAGACTAGTAGTGGCAAGAAAATTGACAACATCTACGCCCACAACAAGTTTGTGTTCTACTCGTGCATAGTAACTACGCATAGACCTAGCTCTGATACCACTGTTGGGGAACGTTGCAGAAAATAAAAAATTTCTACGCTTCACCAAGATCAATCTATGGAGTCATCTAGCAACGAGAGAGAGGAGTGCATCTACATACCCTTGTAGATCGCGTGCGGAAGTGTTCAATAGAACGGGGTTGAGGGAGTCGTACTCTTCATGATCCAAATCACCGGAGATCCTAGCGACGAACGGACGACACCTCCGCGTTCAACACACGTATAGTTGGGAAGACATCTCCTCCTTCTTGATCCAGCAAGGGGGAAGAAGAGGTTGATGGAGATCCAGCAGCACGACAGCGTGGTGGTGGATGCAGCAGCGATCTCGGCAGGGCTTCGCCAAGCACTACGAGAGGGAGAGGTGTCACGGGAGGGGGAGGGAGGAGCCAGGGGCTAGGGTGCGGCTGCCCTCCCTTCCCGCCACTATATATAGGGCCCCTAGGGGGGCCGGCCCTAGGAGATCCAATCTCCAAGGGGGGGGGGGCGGCCAAGTGGGTGGCTTGCCTCCCAAGGCAAGTGAGGCGCCCCCCACCCCTAGGGTTTCCAACCCTAGGCGCAGGGGGGGCCCAAGGGGGGCGCACCAGCCCACCAAGGGCTGGTTACCTTCCCACTTCAGCCCATGGGGCCCTCCGGGATAGGTGGCCCCACCCGGTGGAGACCCTACGGGTTCGGGAGACATGCAGACATGACCGAGACGCCTCTTCGGTCAATAACCAACAGCGGGATCTGGATACCCATGTTGGTTCCCACATGCTCCTCGATGATCTCATTGGATGAACCACGATGTCGAGGATTCAATCAATCCTGTATACAATTCCCTTTGTCAATCGGTACGTTACTTGCCTGAGATTCAATCGTCGGTATCCCAATACCTCGTTTAATCTCATTACCGGCAAGTCACTTTACTTGTACCGTAATGCATGATCCCATGACCAGACACTTGGTCACATTGAGCTCATTATGATGATGCATTACCGAGTGGGCCCAGAGATACCTCTCCATCATACGGAGTGACAAATCCCAGTCTTGATTCGTGCCAACCCAACAGACACTTTCGGAGATACCCGTAGTGCACCTTTATAGTCACCCAGTTACGTTGTGACGTTTGGCACACCCAAAGCATTCCTACGGTATCCGGGAGTTGCACAATCTCATGGTCTAAGGAAATGATACTTGACATTTGTAAAAGCTCTAGCGAAACGAACTACACGATCTTGTGCTATGCTTAGGATTGGGTCTTGTCCATCACATCATTCTCCTAATGATGTGATCCCGTTATCAATGACATCCAATGTCCATAGTCAGGAAACCATGACTATCTGTTGATCAACGAGCTAGTCAACTAGAGGCTCACTAGGGACGTGTTGTGGTCTATATATTCACACATGTATTATGATTTCCGGATAACACAATTATAGCATGAATAATAGACAATTATCATGAACAAAGAAATATAATAATAACAATTTTATTATTGCCTCTAGGGCATATTTCCAACAGGTATGTTGGCTGTTTTGAGGAAGGTATATGGTGGGTGTATGATACCGGTGAAAGGTCCGCGGTATTACAGAGGCTAGCAATGGTGGAAGGGTGAGAGTGCGTATAATCCATGGACTCAACATTAGTCATAAAGAACTCACATACTTATTCCAAAAATCTATTAGTTATCGAAACGAAGTACTACACGCATGCTCCTTGGGGGATAGATTGGTAGGAAAAGACCATCGCTCGTCCCCGACCGCCACTCATAAGGAAGACAATAAATAAATAAATCATGCTCCGATTTCATCACATAACGGTTCACCATACATGCATGCTACAGGAATCACAAACTTTAGAACAAGTATTTCTCAAATTCACAACTACTCAACTAGCATGACTCTAATATCACCATCTTCATATCTCAAAACAATTATCAAGTATCAAACTTCTCATAGTATTCGATGCACTCTATATGATAGTTTTTATTATATCCATCTTGGATGCTCATCATATTAGGACTAATTTTATAGCCAAAGAAAACTACCATGCTGTTCTAAAAGACTCTCAAAATAATATAAGTGAAGCATGAGAGATCAATAATTTCTATAAAATAAAACCACCACCTGCTCTAAAAAGATATAAGTGAAGCACTAGAGCAAAATTATCTAGCTCAAAAGATATAAGTGAAGCACAAAGAGTATTCTAATAAATTATGATTCATGTGTGTCTCTCCAAAAGGTGTGTACAGCAAGGATGATTGTGGTAAACTAAAAAGCAAAGACTCAAATCATACAAGACGCTCCAAGCAAAACACATATCATGTGGTGAATAAAAATATAGCCTCAAGTAAAGTTACCGATAGACGAAGACGAAAGAGAGGATGCCTTCCGGGGCATCCCCAAGCTTAGGCTTTTGGTTGTCCTTGAATTTTACCTTAGGGTACCTTGGGCATCCCCAAGCTTAGGCTCTTGCCACTCCTTATTCCATAATCCATCAAATCTTTACCCAAAACTTCAAAACTTCACAACACAAAACTCAACAGAAAATCTCATGAGCTCCGTTAGTATAAGAAAACAAATCACCACTTTAAGGTACTGTAATGAACTCATTCTTTATTTAAGTTGGTGTTAAACCTATGGTTCATACCCCCTGATACTAGCCATAGATTCATCAAAGTAAGCAAACAATACACGAAAAACAGAATCTGTCAAAAACAGAACAGTCTGTAGTAATCTGTATCAAACATGTACTTCTGTAACTCCAAAAATTCCGAAATAACTTGGTAGATGTGTGGAATTTGTCTATTAATCAACTTCAAAAAGAATAAACCTAAAATGACTCTCCAGTAAAAAAATTGGCAGCTAATCTCGTGAGCGCTAAAGTTTCTGTTTTTTACAGCAAGATCATAAAGACTTCACCCAAGTCTTTCCAATGGTTCTACTTGGCACAAACACTAATTAAAACATAAAACTACATCTAAAAAGAAGATAGATGAATTATTTATTACTAAACAGAAACAAAAAGCAAGAAACAAAAATAAAATTGGGTTGCCTCCCAACAAGCGCTATTGTTTAACGCCCCTAGATAGGCATAAAAGCAAGAATAGATCTAGGTATTGCCATCTTTGGTGTTGGGAAAGAAAAGAGAAAATTTCTTATCTATAGCATTTATCTTTATATTTTGAGAAAGCACGTGGCCATTAATGGTGGAAGAAAGATTAAGCACGCTACGGAAATTTGCATCTAAGCTAGCCTTCATTTCTTTGATAATTTCATTTCGATAAAAGCATAAAAGAGAGGTGGATTCAACCTTCTCACTCATGGGGAGCCCAAATATAGTTTTAATCTTTTCATAGGTATCTATGGGATCCCCCTCAAGAAAACCTTCTTCAAAAATAGAATATAAAACTTGCTTGAACGAAGAGGGCAAGCCAACATAAAATCTTTTTAGGTATATCTCAATTTGATATTGAGGCACATAGCTAGCTCGGATCCTTAATAACCTATCCCAAGCATCTTTTAAAGACTCATCAAGTAAATATCGAAAAATTCTGGGATCATCTTCATCAAAATTATTCCAACCCTCATTGATAAGCCCTGTAGATCTTTAAATAGCATCATTATTTATGAGCCTAGAGAGGATAGAGGGACTATCCAAAGTATTAAAACCTGGGAGAGAACCCTTAGCCCTTTTTGATTCGGCCATGGCGAAAGAAAAACAAACGGGAAAGAGGCGAATAACATGGCAAAGGTGAAGTGGGGGAGAGGAAAACGAGAGGCAAATGGCAAATAATGTAATGCGAGGGATAAGAGTTTGTGATGGGTACTTGGTATGTCTTGACATGTGCATGGATCTCCCCGGCAACGGCGCCAGAAATGGCTCGTTGTCGGGAGATCAAATCTTGACTTGACTTGGTGCACACCTCCCCAGCAACGGAGCCAGAAATCCTTCTTGCTACCTCTTGAGCATGCATTGGTTTTCGCTTGAAGAGGAAAGGGTGATGCAGCAAAGTAGCGTAAGTATTACCCTCAGTTTTTGAGAACCAAGGTATCCATCCAGTGGGAGATTACACGAAAGTCGCCTTGTACCTGCACAAACAAATAAGAACCTTGCAACCAATGCGATAAAGGGGTTTTCAATCCCTTCATGGCCACTTGCAAAGGTGAGATCTGATAGAGATAATAAGATAAATAATTTTGGTATTTTTATGATATAGATTGGAAAGTAAAGATTGCAAAATAAAATAGATCGGAAACTTATATGATGGAAAATAGACCCGGGGCCATAGGTTTCACTAGTGGCTTCTCTCAAGATAGCATAAGTATTACGGTGGGTGAAGAAATTACTGTCGAGCAATTGATAGAAAAGTGCATAGTTATGAAATTATCTAGGCATGATCATGTATATAGGCATCACATCTGCGACAAGTAGACCGAAACGATTCTGCATCTACTACTATTACTCCACACATCGACCGCTATCCATCATGCATCTAGAGTATTAATTTCATAAGAACAGAGTAACGCATTTAGGCAGGATGGCATGATGTAGAGGGATAAACTCAAGCAATATGATATAAACCCCATATTTTTAACCTCGATGGCAACAATACAATACGTGCCTTGCTACCACTGCTGTCACTGGGAATGGACACCGCAAGATTGAACCCAAAGCTAAGAACTTCTCCCATTGCAAGAAAGATCAATCTTGTAGGCCAAACTAAACCGACAATTCAGAGAGACTTGCAAAGATATCAAATCATACATATAAGAATCCAGAGAAGAACCAAATATTGTTCATAGATAATCTTGATCATAAACCCACAATTCATCGGATCTCGACAAACACACCGCAAAAAGAATTACATCGAATAGATCTCCAAGAAGATCGAGGAGAACTTTGTATTGAGATCCAAAGAGAGAGAAGAATCCATCTAGCTAATAACTATGGACCCGAAGGTCTGTGGTAAACTACTCACACATCATCGCAGAGGCTATTGTATTGTTGTAGAAGCCCTCTGTGATCGATTCCCCCTCTGATGGAGCACCGGAAAAGGCCCCAAGATGGGATCTCATGGGTATAGAAGGTTGCGGCGGTGGAAATAAGGTTTCGTCATGCTCTCGGATGTTTTCAGGGTATATGATTATATATAGGCGAAAGAAGTAGGTCGGTGGAGCCACGAGGGGCCCACGAGGGGGGCGTGCCCTCCTGCCTCGTGGATTCCTCGTCACTTCCTTGACGTCCACTCCAAGTCTCCTGGATTATGTTTGCTCCAAAAATAACTCTCCCGAAGGTTTCATTCCGTTTGATATTCCTTTTCTGCAAAACACTGAAATAGGCAAAAAAACTGCAATTTGCACTGGGCCTTCGGTTAATAGGTTAGTCCCAAAAATAATATAAAAGTGTATAATAAAGCCCATTAAACATCCAAAACAGATAATATAATAGCATGGAACAATAAAAAATTATAGATACGTTGGAGACGTATCATACTCCCTTGCCAAACTCAGTGTAGGGTATACAATAGAGTTTTGATACGTCCATTTTGCATCATGCTTTCATGTCGATATTTATTGCAATATGGGCTGTTATTTCACGTTATGTCACAATACTTATGGCTATTCTCTCTTATTTTACAAGGTTTACATGAAGAGGGAGAATGCCGGCAGCTGGAATTCTGGGCTGGAAAAGGAGCAAATATTGAAGGACTATTCTGCGCAACTCCAAAAGTCCTGAAACTCCACGGAATACCTTAGAATAAATAAAGAAAAATCGTCACAAAAGATGAAGGCCAGGGGGCCCACACCCTGCTCACGAGGGTGGGGGGCGCCCCCCTGGGTGCGCCCCCTACCTCATGGGCCCACTGGTGGCTCTCCGACGCCCATCTTCTCCCATATGAAGTCTTTCTATGAGAAAAAAATAGAGAAGAACCTTTCGGGACGAGACTCCGCCGCCACGAGGCGGAACCTTGGCGGAACCAATCTAGGGCTCCGGCAGAGCTGTTCTGCCGAGGATACTTCCCTCCGGGAGGGGGAAATCATCACCATCGTCATCACCAACGCTCCTCTCATTGGGAGAGGGCAATCTCCATCAACATCTTCACCAGCACCATCTCATCTCCAAACCCTAGTTCATCTCTTGTATCCAATTCTTGTTTCCAAGTCCGGGATTGGTGCTAGTAGGTTGCTAGTAGTGTTGATTACTCCTTGTAGTTGATGCTAGTTGGTTTATTTGGTGGAAGATCATATGTTCAGATCCTTTATGCACAATATTACCCCTCTGATTATGAACATGAATAGTCTTTGTGAGTAGTTATGTTTGTTCCTGAGGACAAGGGAGAAGTCTTGCTATTAGTAGTCATGTGAATTTGGTATTCGTTCGATATTTTGATAAGATGTATGTTGTCTAACCTCTAGTGGTGTTATGTGAATGTCGACTACATAACACTTCACCATTATTTGGGCCTAGAGGAAGGCATTGGGAAGTAATAAGTAGATGATGGGTTGCTAGAGTGACAGAAGCTTAAAACCTAGTTTATGCGTTGCTTCGTAAGGGGCTGATTTGGATCCATATGTTTCATGCTATAGTTAGGTTTACCTTAATACTTTTGTTGTAGTTGCGGATGCTTGCAATAGAGGTTAATCATAAGTGGGATGCTTGTCCAAGTAAGGGCAGTACCCAAGCACCGGTCCACCCACATATCAAATTATCAAAGTACCGAACGCGAATCATATGAGCGTGATGAAAACTAGCTTGACGATATTCCCATGTGTCCTCGGGAGCGCTTTTCCTATTATAAGAGTTTGTCCAGGCTTGTCCTTTGCTGCAAAAAGGATTGGGCCACCTTGATGCACTTTATTTACTTTTGTTACTTGTTTCTCGTTACCATTTATCTTATCACAAAACTATCTATCACAAAACCGCTTATCATTTCCTTCTGCTCCTTGTTGGGTTCGACACTCTTACTTATCGAAAGGACAACGATAGATCCCCTATACTTGTGGGTCATCAAGTTGGTACACGGCATGGCATACTTTATAGAACCTATGGCTGAGGCATAGGGAATGACTTTCATTCTCTTTCTATCTTCTGCGTGGTCGGGCTTTGAGTCTTACTCAATTTCACACCTTGCAATACAGGCAAGAACTCCTTCTTTGATTGTTCCATTTTGAACTACTTCAAAAATTTGTAAGGTATGTACTCATTGAAAAAAACTTATCAAGCGTCTTGATCTATCTCTATAGATCTTGATGCTCAATATGTAAGTAGCTTCATTGAGGTCTTTCTTTCAAAAACTCCTTTCAAACACTCCTTTTATGCTTTCCAGAAAATTCTACATCATTTCCAATCAACAATATGTCATTCACATATATATATTAGAAAGGTTGTAGTGCTCCCACTCACTTTCTTGTGAATACAGGCTTCACCGCAAGTCTATATAAAACCATACACTTTGATTACTTTATCAAAGCATATATTCCAACTCCGAGATGCTTGCACCAGTCCATAGATGGGTTGCTAGAGCTTGCTCACTTTGTTAGCACCTTTAGGATTGACAAAACCTTCTTGTTGCATCGTATACAACTCTTCTTTAAGAAATCCATTAAGGAATGTTGTTTTGACATCCATTTGCCAGATTTCATAAAATGTGGCAATTGCTAACATGATTCGGACAGACTTAAGCATCGCTACGAGTGAGAAAATCTTATCGTAGTCAACACCTTGAACTTGTCGAAAACCTTTTTGCGACAATTCGAGCTTTGTAGATAGTAACACTACTATCAGCGTCCGTCTGCCTCTTGAAGATCCATTTATTCTCAATGGCCTGCTGATCATCGGGCAAGTCAACCAAAGTCCAGACTTTGTTCTTATACATGGATCCCATCTCAGATTTCATGGCCTCAAGCCATTTTGCGGAATCTGGGCTCATCATAGCTTCCTCATGGTTCGTAGGTTTGTCATGGTCTAGTAACATGACTTCCAGAAAGGATTACTGTACCAGTCTGGTGCGGACCATACTTTGTTTGACCTACGAGGTTTTGGTAGTAACTTGATCTGAAGTTTCATGATCATCATCATTAGCTTCCTCACTAATTGGTGTAGGAATCACTGGAACTGATTTCTGTGATGAACTACTTTCCAATTCGGGAGAAGGTACAATTACCTCATCAAGTTCTACATTCCTCCCACTCACTTCTTTCGAGAGAAACTTCTTCTCTAGAAAGAATCCATTCTTAGCAACAAAGATCTTGCCTTCGAATTTGTGATAGAAGGTGTACCCAACATTTTGTTTTGGGTATCCTATGAAGACACACTTTTCCGATTTGGGTTTGAGCTTATCAGGTTGAAACTTTTGCACATAAGCATCGCAACCCCAAATTTTAAGAAACAACAGCTTAGGTTTCTAGCCAAACTATAGTTCATACGGTGTCGTCTCAACGGATTAGATGGTGCCCTATTTAACGTGAACGTAGTTGTCTCTAATGCATAACCCCAAAACGATAGTGGTAAATCGGTAAGAGACATCATAGATTGCACTATATCCAATAAAGTACGGTTATGACGTTCGGACACGCCATTAGGCTGTGGTGTTCCGGGTGGCATTAGTTTGTGAAAATATTCCACATTGTTTTAATTGAAGGTCAAACTTGTAACTCAAATATTCGTCTCCGCGATCAAATCGCAGAAAACTTTATTTTCTTGTTATGATGATTCTCCACTTCACTCTGAAATTCTTTGAACTTTTCAAATGTTTCAGACTTGTGTTTCATCAAGTAGATATACCCATATCTGCTCAAATCATCTGTGAAGGTGAGAAAATAACGATACCCGCCACGAGCCTCAACACTCATCGGACCGCATACATCAATATGTATTACTTCCGATAATTCAGTTGCTCGCTCCATTCTTCCAGAGAACGAAGTCTTAGTCATCTTGCCCATGAGGCATGGTTCGCAAGCATCAAGTGATTCCAAAATCCCATCAGCATGGAGTTTCTTCATGCGCTTTACACCAATATGACCTAAACGGCAGTGCCACAAATAAGTCGCACTATCATTATTAATTTTGCATCTTTTGGCTTCAATGTTGTGAATATGTGAATCACTACGATCGAGGTCCAACAAACTATTTTCATTGGGTGTATGACCATCGAAGGTTTTATTCATGTAAACGGAACAACAATTATTCTCTGACTTAAAATAAATAACCGTATTGCAACAAACATGATGAAATCATATTCATGCTCAACGCAAACACCAAATAACATTTATTTTGGTTCAACACTAATCCCGAAAGTATAGGGAGTTTTTGATGATGATCATATCAATCTTGGAACCACTTCCAACACATATCGTCACTTCACCCTTAACTAGTCTCTGTTCATTCTTCAACTCTCGTTTCGAGTTACTAATCTTCGCAACTGAACTAGTATCAAATACTGAGGGGTTGCTATAAACACTAGTAAAGTACACATCAATAAGATGTATATCAAATATACCTTTGTTCACTTTGCCATCCTTCTTATCCGCCAAATACTTGGGGCAGTTCTGCTTCCAGTGACCAGTCCCTTTACAGTAGAAGTGTTGGGGAACGTAGTAATTTCAAAAAAATCCTACGCACACGCAAGATCATGGTGATGGCATAGCAACGAGAGGGAAGAGTATTGTCCACGTACCCTCGTAGACCGTAAGCGGAAGCGTTATGACAACGCGGTTGATGTAGTCATACGTCTTCACGATCCGACCGATCCAAGCACCGAACGTACGGCACCTCCGAGTTCAGCACACGTTCAGCTCGATGACGATCCCCGGACTCCAATCCAGCATAGTGTCGGGGATGAGTTCCGTCAGCACGACGGCGTGGTGACGATGTTGATGTTCTACCGGCGCAGGGCTTCGCCTAAACTCCGTGACGATATGACCGAGGTGGAATATGGTGGAGGGGGGCACCGCACACGGCTAAGGAACGATCCGTAGATCAACTTGTGTTGTTGTGCCTAGAGGTGCCCCCCTGCCCCCGTATATAAAGAAGCCAGGGGGAGGGGTTCGGCCGGCCAGGAGGGGCGCGCCAGGAGGAGTCCTCCTCCCACCGGGAGTAGGACTCCCCCCCTTCCTTGTTGGAGTAGGAGAGAAGGAAAGAGGGGGAGAGGAGGAAGGAAAAGGGGGCTGCACCCCTTGTCCAATTCGGACCAGAGGGGGGGCTGCGCCCCTCCTTCCTTTCGGCATCTCTCCTCTATTCACGTATGGCCCAATAAGGCCCATATACTCCCCGGCGAATTCCCGTAATTCTCCGGTACTCCGAAAAATACCCGAATGACTCGGAACCTTTCCGAAATCCGAATATAGTCGTCCAATATATCGATCTTTACGTCTCGACCATTTCGAGACTCCTCGTCATGTCCCCGATCTCATCCGGGACTCCGAACTCCTTCGGTACATCAAAACTCATAAACTCATAATATAACTGTCATCGAAACCTTAAGCGTGCGGACCCTACGGGTTCGAGAACTATGTAGACATGACCTAGAACTATTCTCGGTCAATAACCAATAGCGGAACCTGAATGCTCATATTGGCTCCTACATATTCTACGAAGATCTTTATCGGTCAAACCGCATAACAACATACGTTGTTCCGCATAACAACGCACTTCTCCGATTTGGGTTCGAGCTTATCAAGTTGAAAACCTTTTTCATATAAGCATCGCAACTCCAAACTTTAAGAAACGACAGCTTAGGTTTACTTCTAAACCATAGTTCATACGGTGTCGTCTCAACGGATTTAGATGGTGCCCTATTAAACGTGAATGCAGCTGTCTCTAATGCATAACCCCAAAGCGATAGTGGTAAACCGATAAGAGATATCATAGATCGCACCATATCTAGTAAAGTACGATTACGACGTTCGGACACACCATTACATTGTGGTGTTCCAGGTGGCGTGAGTTTGTGAAACTATTCCACATTGTTTTAATTGAAGACCAAACTCGTAACTCAAATATTTGTCTCCGCGATCAAATCACAAAAACTTTTATTTTCTTGCTATGATGATTCTCCACTTCACTCTGAAATTCTTTGAACCTTTCAACTATTTCGGACTTATGTTTCATCAAGTAGATGTACCCATATCTGCTCAAATCATCTTGTGAAGGTCAGAAAATAACGATACTTGCCACGAGCATCAACACTCATTGGATCGCATACATCGATATGTATTATTTCCAATAAGTCAGTAGCTTGTTCCATTGTTCCGGAGAACGGAGTTTTAGTCATCTTGCCCAAATGGCACGGTTCGCAAGCATCAAATGATTCATAACCAAGTGATTCCGAAAATCCATCTTTATGGAGTTTCTTCATGCGCTTTACACCGATATGACCCAAACGGCAGCGCCACAAATAAGTCGCACTATCATTATTAACTTTGCATCTTTTGGCATCAATATTATGAATATGTGTATCACTACGATCGAGATCTAACAAACTATGTTCATTGGGTGTATGACCATCGAAGGTCTTATTCATGTAAACAGAATAAAAATTATTCTCTAACTTTAAATGAACAACCGTATCGCCAACGCAAACGCCAAATAACACTTATTTAGGTTTAACACTAATCCCGAAAGTGTAGGGAGTGTGCGATGATGATCATATCAATCTTGGAACTACTTCCAACACTCATCGTCACTTCACCCTCAACTAGTCTCTGTTTATTCTGTAACTCCTGTTTCGAGTTACTAATATTAGCAACCGAGCAAGTATCAAATACTCAGGGGCTACTATAAACACTAGTAAGGTACACATCAATAACCTGTATATCAAATATACCCTTGTTCACTTTGGCATCCTTCTTATCCACCAAATATTGAGGGCATTTTCGCTTCCAGTGACCATTCCCTTTGCAGTGTAAGCACTCAGTTTCAGGCTTTGGTCCAGCTTTGGTCTTCTTCATGGGAGTGACAACTTGTTTGCCATTCTACTTGAAGTTTCCCTTTCTTTCCCTTTGCCTTTTCTTGAAACTAGTGATCTTTATCAATCATCAACACTTGATGCTCTTTCTTGATTTCTACCTTCGTCGATTTCAACATCACGAAGAGCTCAGGAATCTTTTACGTCATCCCTTGCATACTATAGTTCATCATGAAGTTCCAGTAACTTAGTAATGGTGACTAGAGAATTCTGTCAATCACTATCTTATCTGGAAGATTAACTCCCACTTGATTCAAGCGATTGAAGTACCCAGACAATCTGAGCACATGCTCACTAGTTGAGCGATTCTCCTCCATCTTTTAGCTATAGAACTTGTTGGAGACTTCATATCTCTCAACTCAGGTATTTGCTTGAAATATTAACTTCAATTCCTGGAACATCTCATATGGTCCATGACGTTCAAAACATCTTTGAAGTCCCGATTCTAAGCCGTTAAGCATGGTGCACTAAACTATCAAGTAGTCATCATATTGAGCTAGCCAAACATTCATAACGTCTGCATCTGCTCCTGCAATAGGTTTGTCACCTAGTGGTGCATCAAGGACATAATTCTTCTGCGCAGCAATGAGGATAAACCTAAGATCACGGATCCAATCCGCATCATTGCTACTAACATCTTTCAACACAGTTTTTCTCTAGGAACATATCAAAATAAACATATGAAAGCAACAACGCGAGCTATTGATCTATAACATAATTTGCAAAATACTACCAGGACTAAGTTCATGTTAAATTTAAGTTCAATTAATCATATTACTTAAGAACTCCCACTTAGACAGACATCTCTCTAGTCATCTAAGTGATCACGTGATCCAAATCAACTAAACCATGTCCGATCATCACGTGAGATGGAGTAGTTTCAATGGTGAACATCACTATGTTGATCATATCTACTATATGATTCATGCTCGACCTTTCGGTCTCCGTGTTCCGAGGCCATATCTGTATATGCTAGGCTCGTCAAGTTTAACCCGAGTATTCCGCGTGTGCAACTGTTTTGCACCCGTTGTATTTCAACGTAGAGCCTATCACACCCGATCGTCATGTGGTGTCTTAGCATGAAGAACTTTCACAACAGTGCATACTCAGGGAGAACACTTCTTGATAATTAGTGAGAGATCATCTTAAAATGCTACCATCAAACAAAACAGAATAAGATGTATAACAGATAAACATCATATGCAATCAAAATATGTGACATGATATGGCCATGATCATCTTGCGCCTTTGATCTCCATCTCCAAAGTACTGTCATGATCTCTATCATCACCGGCATGACACCATGATCTTCATCATCTTGATCTATATCAATGTGTCGTCACATGGTCGTCTCGCCAACTACTGCTCTTGCAACTATTGCTATCGCACAACGATAAAATAAAGCAATTATTTGGCACTTGCATCTTATGCAACAAAGAGACAACCATAGGGCTTCTGCCAGTTGCCGATAACTTCAACAAAACATGATCATCTCATACAACAACTTATATCTCATCACGTCTTGACCATATCACATCACAACATGCCCTGCAAAAACAAGTTAGACGTCCTCTACTTTGTTGTTGCAAGTTTTACGTGGCTGCTACGGGCTGAGCAAGAACCGTTCTTACCTACGCATCAAAACCACAACGATAGTTCGTCATGTTGGTGCTGTTTTAACCTTCGCAAGGACCGGGCGTAGCCACACTCGGTTCAACTAAAGTTGGAGAAACAGACACCCGCTAGTCACCTGTGTGCAAAGCACGGTGGTAAAACCAGTCTCGCGTAAGCGTACGCGTAATGTCGGTCCGTGCCGCTTCATCCAACAATACCGTTGAACCAAAGTATGACATGCTGGTAAGCAGTATGACTTGTATCGCCCACAACTCACTTGTGTTCTACTCGTGCATATAACATCAACGCATAAAACCTAGGCTCGGATGCCACTGTTGGGGAACGTAGTAATTTCAAAAAAAATCCTACGCACACGCAAGATCATGGTGATGGCATAGCAACGAGAGGGGAGAGTATTGTCCACGTACCCTCGTAGACCGTAAGCGGAAGCGTTATGACAACGCGGTTGATGTAGTCGTACGTCTTCACGATTCGACCGATCCAAGCACCGAACGTACGGCACCTCCGAGTTCAGCACACGTTCAGCTCGATGACGATCCCCGGACTCCGATCCAGCAAAGTGTCGGGGATGAGTTCTGTCGTGGGAACGAACACCTATGGGACCGGGGTCCCTTTCGGTCCGGTGGGGGGCGGAGATCGCATGAAGAGTGGATCAAGGCAAAACACGCGAGCGATTTTACCCAGCTTCGGAGCTCTCCGGAGAGATAATACTCCTACTGCTGCTTTGTGATTGTATTGCGTTCTTGCTCGAGAGTGTGAGTGTTCTCTAGTTTCGAATGCTTCGAACCCCCCCTACGTTGCGCATGGGCCTCCTTTTATATGCTCAAGGGGTCACCGACAGGTGGCAACGTAGGCAAGGGTAGAACTTGAAAGAAATTGCGGTTGGTACAGCTACCTCTACAGTGCATCGTACCTAACCCTGACGGCAGGGGACAAAAGCATTAAATGCCCATCCACGTCTCCCAAACAGTGCAGAAAAGTGACCGTTAGGGGCGCCACCGCTCGCCACGATGGCCATCTTGTCATCTTCGCTTGCCACATCGCACCGCTAGCTACACAGCTTCTTGCCACGCACGCCTGGAACGGCCCAGGGCGACACGTTGATGGATGTGCTGGAGCGCGGGTGCAAAGTGGTGGCCTGCCGCGGCAAGCGCCTTGCCGCGGTCGTTCTCTTGTCGCGCCCGGAAGCTTGTCGCTCGCCGGATCTTGCCGGGACGCGCGGCGCGTCATGGCAAGTTCCTTGAAATGCCTTGGTTGGCCTTCCCGGCAAGCTCCTCTTACCGGGGCCTTGACCTTCCCGGCAAGCTCCTCTTGCCGGGGCCTTGTCTTCTCGGCTTAAACACTTTGTTCTTGAATGGCTCCAAAGGACCCAACGGAGGACCTTGGCGGTCACCCGGCAAGCCTTGCCGCGGGGTGCTGCGACTGCCCGTGCACAAGTTCGGGATACTAGGGTACCCCTACTCTAGTACACCGACAGGAGCCCCCGGGCCTGGGCCACACATGGTGTCGAGCGCTGTTGGGCCAGGCCCAAAACAGGGCACGGGCCCGCGCGGTCTGGGTCGCGCCGTATCTGACTCCGTATCCACCGCGCTCTCCCTTAACGGCACGCGTCGAATGCAGTATCGTGGGAGAGATCGTGGGTGGTTCTTTATTCGGAAAAAGCGTAACGTTCGCCTCCTCCTTTTTATAAGCAGGGGAAACAGGGGCAGTTCCCCCATCTCTCCAGTCGCTGTTCCCATCTCAGAAATCTCCGCCGCTCCCCTCCGCTTCCAAAGCCGAAAGAGAGCAGCGCTCCGCCCCCATCGCCGCCGTCGCCACCAACGCCTTCGATCTCCCACACCACCTCCGCCATGGCTCCAAAAGCCGGGAAGGGCGTGAAGTCGGCCGAGGCGCTGCGGCTTGAGGCATTGCGAAAGGAGCGGGCAACTTTCCCCTCCGAGCTCGCCGCGGCGGAGCTGAGGGAGTGGTACTACCTCTTCTGGTCGACGGAGACGCGAGCGCATCCGCGCACGAAGGTACTCTTCGCCGCCGCTTCAAAACGGGCTCCAAATGGATACCCCTTCTTCGTCTTGTTCTTCTACTGCGGGCTCTGCCCGCCCTTCTCTGAATTCTTCTGCGATATCATGAATACCTACGGGTTCCACCTCCTTGATTTCACCCCCAATGCCGCTCTGACCATGGCAGTTTTCGCACATCTCTGCGAAAACTTTGTTGGAGTCCACCCAAATGTAGCCCTTTTCCGCCACTACTTCATGCCCCGGGTCGAGAGAGGAGGGCCCTTATCTGGCGGGATCGCCTGGATCTCGAGAGCCGGTAAGAAGGAGGCGTATCTGGAGGGGGAGCTCCGCAGCAAATGGGAGGAGTGGAGAGCAGAATGGTGCTGGATCGTCGAGGAGAACCCGCAGCCATTCACCGCCCAGCGCCAAGTCCCAGTAGTGCGCAGCGGCGATTGGAGCAACTTGGCCGCGGAAGACGACAAGCTGAAGATCGCCACCACCCGGATCTTGCGCCTCAGGCTTGCCAGGCTCACTATAGGAGCCGTAGGCGCAGATTTTCTCCGCCGCCGTATCGCCCCTCTACAAGAGAGGAGGAGACCCGCCTGGGAGTTCGGGGGTCCGGCGGATATCATGAGGCTGCGCCCGGGCCTCAACTTCAATTTCACCATGCTGGAACTAGATGCGATGCTCAAGGAGTTGTTCAAGCATGACCCTCAGCATCCCGAATGGTTCAGGTTGCCGGCGGGTGTCATTCCGCTGTGCAACAACTCTTCGCTCGACCGCATCCGTGCAATGATGCCGTTGTGCGACTCACATGGTCTTGTCCCCACTTGGCAGGAGCCTGCAGACGATGTCGTGCAACAGTTTTTCGACGGCTTGGTGGTGGTGGCAGTCCACGCCGACGAACAGAGGAGCCTCACCCGCGACACCACCGAGGAGGAGATGCAGCGCATCGCCACCAGGGCGGAAGAGGCGGCGGCAGCCGCTTCCGCGGGTGAGTTTGGGTTCACTATGGAGGAGGCAGAGGCAGCAGAGGCGGCAAGCCTTGCCGAGCAAGAATGTCTTGACGGCGAGGAAGAGCTTGCCGCGCCTGACACCGAGTCGAGCGAGCCCGCTGAGGGTGCGAGCGGCCCGCCGTCTCCAGGTAGCTTGCCGCAAGCGGAGCCCACAGCACAGCCCCCAGCTCCAGCAAGAAGGCACCTCCGCAAGGCCGGGGATGTAGCAGGGCGGCAGACGGGTCAGCAGCAGTCGCGCCGCGCGACACGCTCCACCGCGACAAGTACTGTTGCCGCGGGAGCGCCTCGCGCCGTTGCGGCAACTGGAGCGGGGTCTTCCCGGACCACCGCCACTGCCCCCGCCAAGCGGCCAAGGGATCCTACTCCTCTGCCTCGTTGCGCGGAAGGTGGGCCGGACTTCGACCTCTCCGCGCTCAGCTCCGACGAGGAAGAAGACGAGTGAGAATCTTTGTTGTACTTGTAGTTCTTCAATTTTTACTGTTTTTGTCTTGTATCTGATCTTCTTTACTCTTAACCTTGTTCCTTTTCAGGACTCTGTCCCAGAGAGAGGCGAAGAGAGCCAAGGCTCCGGTGATTGTCATCGAGGACGAGCCCACCGCGACAGCAGGGGGCGCGCCCGAGACCACCTTGCCGGACCCGACAACTACTCCCCGAAGCAGCCCCCAGCGCAGCCCCCAGCGTAAGTATATGGTTTACTTCTCGCTGTTTGGCGTGCATGGGTGTTCTTTCCTTTTCTGACATCTGATTGTTGGTTTGTGTAGGAGCAGAGCAGCCTCACCAGGAGCCTCCGGAAGCCGCCCTTGAGATGCTATCTGCTTTGACTACGCCGCCAAGGGAGGATTCCCTGGCAAGGGAGCGTTCTCCGGCAAGGGAGAAGTCCCCGGCAAGGGAGGAGTCTCCGGCAAGGGAGGAGTCTCCGGCAAGGGGCAGCACCAGCAATCCACCGTTGGCGGAGCCCATGACTGTAGATCCCAGTGCAGGTAATCCCCTTGCTTGAAACTTCCCTTGCGTTCTTCTTTTGATTTTCTTTTTGGATATTTGCTTGACTTTTCTCCCTCTTCCGGCCTTCAGATCCTCCTTCCACGGAGCCGATGGAGACCGAAGCCATCAACGAGGAGAACGCGCGCAGCAACACTGACGACGCCACCGCCACCGAAGAAGAGGCCGGTGCTGATGATCCTGCCAGTGAAGAGGCCGCCAAAGCTACTGGCGCAGGAGCTGGCGAAGGGTCCGGCGATCGCACTGACGACCCTGGGGCCGCAGGAGCGCAAGGCGCTACGCCGACCGCCGACCCCTCCGCCGCTGACGCAGTGCCAGGCTCCGAAGAGCCCCAGCCCGGCGCCTACTTGAAGGCCGGCGACGGTGTCTTCATCAAGCTCCCCTGGGCTTCAAGCTCCAGGGCGCCGGTTGAAGGAGATACCTTTGATGGAGAAGTGCTTGCCTCTGCTGGGCTGACACTGGTTGACGCGCCGAGCAGCAGCAGCGGCGAGTCTGAGGAGGAGCGGCTGCTTCGGAAGCTGGTGTCGCTCTACCGCGCCCGACAAGCCAAAGTGGAATCCCGGGAAGCGCTTGTCACGCAGGCGGGAGCAAACATTGAGAAGCGCGCGGAGGAGCTCCGGGAACGCAATCAGGAAGCTCTCCGGTCCATTGCAGAGGAGCGGGCGCAGCTCGTCGAGGCGCGGAAAGCTTTCCTCCTCGAGAAGGCTGAGGCTGAAGAGCAACAGCGGCTTGCCGCTGAGGAGTTATTTGCGCGGGAGGGTGAGCTGGCGCAGCGGAAAGTCAATCTAGACAGCCACGAGGAGGAGCTTGCCGCGCGCGAGCAAACACTTGGCGGGGCTCTCAAGGAAGCACAGGACGCTGCCGCAGCTGCCGAGGCCGCCAAGAAGGAGCTGGAGACGAAAGTGGCGCAGCTGGAGGCCGATCTCAAGGCAAGCGGCGAAGAGCTTGCCGTGCTCAAGCGTTTGCGCGAGAAGGACGCCCTCGCCCATGGTGAGCTGCAGGGTCGTCTCGTCGAGAAGGGCAAGGAGCTGAGCGCCGCCAAGGACTCCAACGCTGATCTTGAGTTGAAGCTGGCCACACTGACCCAGACGTTGGACGATGCCAAGGAGCGGGAGGTGGCCTTGAAGGAGGAGATCAAGGGCAATGAAGCGCTATTAACGAGGGCCGCCGAAACCTAGAACACCTTTAGGGAGACGGTGGAGCTCTGGACAGAGGGCCTCGTGAACATCGCTGCAGTCATTGACGGGGAGCTGGTGCAGTTGGGGGTGGAGGATCTCGGGTACTCCTCCAACGAGAACCTCCAGCCCAGCGCCAAGCTCACTCTATTCTTCAAAGGCGTGGCGACGGCCCTCCAGCGACTCCGAGAGAACATCCCAAAGCAGCTGGCCGACGAGTCGCGCACGATCTGTGCGAGAGTTCTGGAAAAGGTGCTGGTGAAGGTGGCCTTCCGCAACCCAGGCCTCAACCTCACCAACGTCCTCAAGAAGCTGTCGGCAGACGCTGATCTGGAAGCGCTCAAGGCCCTTGTCGCACCCATTGTGGACAAGGTGAATGAGGTCAGGAGGGTTGATGGTGGCCGCGTAGATTAGGCCGCCCGTTTCTTCCTTTTTCTTGCCGCTGCTGGCCATGTTACGAGAACAATCCATTAGAGCCGCGACAAATTATCTTGTAATATAACTTTATTTTGGGTATCGACTGCCATGTTATTTCCTTTACTTGATTCCTTCCTTTGTATGTTTTTGCCCTACGCTTTTAGGGAACTTGCCGGTGTCGGCACCTTTGCCGTGAGCGCTGAGTGCGGAACGTCAGCAGCCTGCTGGCGGTGCCGCTACCGACAAGAAACCTTGTCGCAACTAGTCGCAGCACACTTAAATTGTTGAGCGGACTTGAAACAAAATAAGGGCGCAACTAGCTACGAGTTGGTTCCTCCGCGCACAGGTTTTCCATACAAAGCACGATCGTTCAAGGAAGATAACTCTAAATTTTTAAAATTGATTGCTCAAACTTTGGCAACTTAGCTTTTATGTCGTTTGCTTCCCGGTAAGGCGATACTTGCTTGAACGACGCCTGGTCCACACCATTATCTTCTCCTTCCCCCCGGCAAACTTGTGCGCGAGGGAACCTTTCCCTTTCCTTGAGAAAAATAAAGAAGAGAAAATAAAGATATGGAGCCTTATGGCTCGTTATTGCTTACCGGGGGTAGGTGTTGCACAGGGTGTCAGATAATACATGCAAAAAAATAGAAAGCACGAAATTGACAGTATGTGCGGAGCACATGAGCTTTATTTATGCACGGGGTCTGCGCCCGGCTTTGTACAAAGGGTTACATGCAACAGCGGCAAGGCTTGTACAAAAGGTGGTTGCCAGAACAGGTTCCGGCAACCGCGCCTTACGGGTAAAACTTACGAAGATGCTCAATGTTCCAGGAGTTGCTCACCGGAAAGCCATCTTCGGTCTCAAGGCGGACAGCGCCTGGCCTAGTGACTCGTTTCACCCGGTAAGGTCCTTCCCACTTCGGCGTCAACTTGTTGGAATTCTTGGCGGAATGAACGCGCCGAAGAACAAGGTCACCTTCCTCGAGACTTCTGGCATTAACTTTGCGGTTATGGTAGCAACACAAAGCTTGCTGGTATCGAGCAGCTCGTACAGCAGCCTGAAGATGGTCTTCCTCAAGGAGCAGCACGTCATCTTGTCGCAGCTGCTCTTGCTCAAGCTCATCATAAACGAGCACTCGAGGTGACCCGTATACGAGTTCTGTGGGGAGAACTGCCTCTGCTCCATAGACTAGAGCGAAAGGTGTCTGGCCAGTGGCTCGATTTGGCGTCGTCCTGATTGACCAAAGAACCACCGGTAGCTCCTCAATTCAGTTCTTTCCGCACCTGTGCAGCCTGTTGAAAGTCCTGGTCTTGAGCCCGCGCAGCACTTCAGCATTTGCCCTCTCCACTTGACCGTTGCTTCTCGGGTGAGCAAAAGAAGCGAAGCAGACCTTGGCGCCAAGATCTTGGATGTACTGCATGAAGGTGCGGCTCGTGAATTGCGTGCCGTTGTCGGTGATGATCCTGTTAGGGACCCCGAAACGGCAAACAATTGACCTGAAGAACTTGACTGCCGACTGTGCTGTCATCTTCCTCACTGCCTCCACTTCCGGCCACTTTGTGAACTTGTCGATTGCAACGTACAAGTACTCAAAGCCCCCGACAGCTCGGGGAAAGGGGCCGAGGATGTCGAGCCCCCAGACTGAAAATGGCCAGGATAAAGGGATCGTCTGGAGAGCTTGAGCTGGCTGGTGTATCTGCTTGGAATGGAACTGGCACGCTTCACACTTGGTTACTTGTGCAGTTGAGTCCTGGAGGGCTGTCGGCCAAAAGAAACCTTGTCGGAATGCTTTGCCGGCAAGTGCTCTTGCGCCAATGTGATGACTACATATGCCTCCATGTATCTCCGCCAACAGCTCTTGTCCGTCTTCCCGGGAAATACACTTCAATTTCACACCGTTGAGTCTCCTTCTGTACAGTGTGTCGTCGACAAACTGGTACATACTTGACTGCCGGGCTACTCTTTCCGCTTCTTATTGCTCTTCGGGAAGTTCTCCTGTCTGAAGGAAATGGACAATCTGCTGCGCCCATGTTGGAGCTTGCGGCTCGACAATAAGGACCAAAGGCACATATGCTGCTGCGGGAACATCTGTTTCTACGGCGAGAACCTGCGGCTTGGCTGGAGCTTGATGTTCCCCGGCAAGCTTGCCGGAGCAAAACTTGTCGGGAGCGTCTGCTTCAACGGAACAAACCCTAGGGCTCGCCGGAGCAGACTGCTCCTCAGCACTCTTGGCGTTGATCTTGGGGACCTTCTTGGTGGCGGCTTCGGGGAGCTCTGCTGGAAAATAGTCACCAGAAATCAACTTCCTCTTCTTGCTCTGTCCAGTTGATGGTGTTACAGACGGTTGAGTCAGTTTGAGCACAAAGATCCCTAGTTCCACAGGTAACTTAAGTGCAGCGCACTTAGACAGGCCATCGGCAATGTCGTTCTGAGCTCTTGGAACACGTTCCATCTGCAGGCCGTCAAAGTGCTCCTCTAACTTTCTCACCTCATCTACGTAAGCTTCCATCAATGGACTCTGATAATTCTTATTCACTTGGCGGACGATAAGCTGCGAATCACCCCTGACAATAAGCTTCTTGATCCCAAGGTCTGCCGCGATCCTGAGACCGGCAAAGCAAACCTTCATACTCTGCAGTATTGTTTGTCGCTTGCTCCTTGGGAAAGTGCATCTGGACCACGTACTTGAGGTGCTCTCCGGTGGGTGCGACAAGTAGCACGCCCGCACCGGCGCCTTGCAGCGAGAAGGCACCATCAAAGTACATGATCCACTATTTGCTTGCTTCCTTGACGGGGATGCTCGTTTTTGGAATTTCTTCATCAGGTGTTGGCGTCCACTCTGCTATGAACTCTGCCAATGCCCGGCTCTAGATAGTTGATGTGCTCTCAAACTTAAGGCCAAAGCTTGACAGTTCCAATGCCCACTCGACAATCCTACCTGTTGCTTATGGATTCTGCAGTATCCTCTTCAGCGGAAAACGAGTGACAACTGTGATCTCATGTGCTTGAAAGTAATGGCGCAGCTTTCTCGAGGCCACGAGAAGGCCGAAAAGCAACTTCTGCACACCAGAGTACCTTGACCTAGCCCCATGCTGAAGGGAACTGACAAAGTAAACTGGGCGCTGCACCATTTTCTTCTGTTTCTCCTCCTGTGCCTGCGCAGATCTATCCCTGTCGGGACCAGAGCTTGTCGGGGAAGCCCCCTGCTTGTCGCTGGATGCATCTGCCGTGGTCGCTGGCTCATCATCCGCCTCCCTCCCCGCTACTAACGCAGCACTAACCACTTGATTGGTTGCCGCTAAATACAGCAGCAACTTCTCTTGTGGCTTAGGTGCGACAAGTATTGGAGTGGAGGACAGGTATCTCTTCAAGTCCTGCAGCGCAGCCTCCGCTTCCGGAGTCCATTTCATTGGACCTGCCTTTTTCAAAATTTTGAAAAATGGCAGGGCGTGCTCAGCAGACTTAGAGATAAACCTGCTGAGAGCAGCCACGCAGCCGGCAAGCCTTCGTACATCCTTGACGCGCTTCGGTGCTTCAATCTGCTCAATGGCCTTGATCTTGTCGGGGTTGGCTTCAATTCCCCGCTGAGACACGAAGAACCCGAGAAGCTTGCCGGAGGGGACTCCAAACACACACTTCTCGGGGTTGAGCTTAAGGTTGATCTTGCGCAGATTTGCAGAAGTTTCATCTAAATCCTGAATCAGAGTTGCTTTGTCCTTGCTCTTGACCACTATGTCATCCATGTAAGCTTCTACATTTCTGTGCAACTGTGGCTCAAAAGCTTCGTGAACTACCCTTGCAAATGTTGAACCAGCATTCTTTAGTCCGAAAGGCATCCATACAAAACAGTATGTGCCACATGGAGTGATGAATGCGGTTTTCTCCTCATCCTCTTCTGCCATGAAGATCTGATGATATCCTGAATATGCGTCGAGAAATGAAAGCAGGTCACATCCAGCCGTGGAGTCAACAATCTGGTCAATGCGCGGCAAGGGAAATGGGTCTTTGGGACAAGCTTTATTAACATCGGTAAAGTCGATACAAAGCCTCCATTTCCCACTTGCCTTGCGCACGACTACAGGATTGGCCAACCACGTAGGATGGAGCACTCCTCTGACAAGGCCTGCTGCTTCCAACTTCTTGATTTCTTCTGCTATGAATTCTTGGCGCTCCACTGCTTGTTTCCTGACTTTTTGCTTGACGGGCCGCGCATGAGGACAGACGGCAAGGTGGTGCTCAATTACTTTCCTGGGAACACCGGGGATGTCAGACGGTTGCCACGCAAACACTTCGACATTCGCCTGCAGGAAAGCAACGAGCGCGCTTTCCTATTTAGGGTCGAGAGTGGCACTGATGGTGAAGGTACCACCAGTGCCGTCCTCCTTGGCGGACACCTTCTTCGTCTCTGGCGGAGCTGCCTTTGTCTTCTTACACTTGCCGGTGGAGCTCGATGGTGCGTCCTCGACGGTAGCGCAGCACTCCGAAGAGGTGCGCTTGTCGGAGTGGGCATTAGAGCTCTTGCCGGACTTGGTCTTCTTCTTCCCCCCGGGAGCTTCAGCGGCAAGTGATTTGCGATCTGCTGCAGCTGCTGCTTCCCGGTAAATCTTGTCAGTGCAGATAAGAGCATCCTTCTTGTCGCCAGGGACAGAGATGATGCTTATCGGACCTGGCATCTTGAACACGTTGTAGGCATAGTGAGAGGCTGCCATGAACTTGGCGAGTGCTGGACGGCCGAGTATTCCATTGTAAGGTAATGGAAATCAGCAACGTCAAAAGTGACCCTCTCAGTCCTGAAGTTCAGCTTGCTGCCAAATGTCACCGGCAACGTGATCTTCCCCTTCGGCTTGCTCCTTCCCGGATTGATTCCTTGGAATGTACCGGTCTCTTCGAGCTCGCTGTCGGGGATCTGGAGTTTCCAGAGTACCGCGGAGGAGATCAGGTTCAAGCTGGCCCCGCCGTCAACTGGCATCTTTGTGACCTTGAGGTTGAGGATAGTTGGTGAAACCAACATCGGCAAGCACCCGACCGCAGTTATGCGATCGGGGTGGTCCTCAATATCAAAGATAATAGGCGTGCTGGACCATTTCAGAGGTTTGCGTGACTCGACGGGTGGTTCTGCCGCATTGACTTCCCGCACCCACTGCTTGAGTTGGCGGTGTGAAGTATGCAGAGAAGCACCGCCGTTAACGCACAGAACCTCTGTGGCTTTCTGAAACTCCTGCTCATCGGCCTCGTCATCACCCATCTCTTCATCATCGTCTTCATCTTCATCCTTGTCGCGACCGCGGGGAGGCCTGTCTCCTTGCCGCTGCTTGGCCTTGCTGCGGCGCCCTCCCCGGCCGGGACGTTTCTTGCCGGATCCCCTAGTACCCTCTTGGGCCTTCTCCTTGTCGCGTCGCTCGTACTCAGCTTTTTGCTGCTCGACAAGCTGCTCGACCTTCTTGCAGCTCTGGAGATCATGACCCTTGGTGCGGTGGATCTTGCAATACTGCTTGCCGGAGCCGTCCTGCTTGTTGGTGGCCGCCACAGCCTCGCCGGAGCCACCAGCTTTGGCTTTCTCGGCGCCACCTCCGTTGCCGGACTGCTCAACAACTAGCACGTCTTTGCCTTTCCTTCTTCTGTTGTTCCGCCGCCGGTTTTTCCTTGTCGGGGCGGCATCCTCGCTGTCGGATCCTCCTGCTCCTGCGTTCTCTCCGGGGAGTTTCCTCCCTTCCTCAGCACGTGCACACTTGTCGGCCAGGGCGTATAGCTCACTGACGTCTCTGATCTTGCACATCGCCATCTCCTCCCGCATCCTGCGGTTACGCACATTCTGATGGAACGCGCTGATGACCGCGGCAGGGTGGACATCTGGGATGTTGCGCTGTACTTGGCTGAATCTCTGAATATACTTGCGCAGGGGCTCTCCCTCCTTCTGGGCGAGCAGATGAAGATCGCTCTCTTGGCCATGAGGCTTGTGGACGCCTGTAAAGGCGCCGACAAACTGATGGCACAGATCCGCCCATGAGGATATGGAGTTGTCCGGCAAGTGCATGAGCCAGGATTTGACATTGGGCTTGAGCACCAGCGGGAAGTAGTTGGCAAGGATCTTGTCGTCGCGCCCCCCGGCAGCCTGCACCGCGATGGTGTAGATGCTAAGGAACTCTGACGGATGCAACCTGCCGTCGTACTTCTCTGGTACGTCTGGCTTGAAATTCTTTGTCCTGGGCCACTGGACTTGTCGCAGCTCACGAGTGAACGCAGGGCAACCTACCGCGTACGGCAAGTCGCCTGGTTCCCCTGGTGCATGCATGTCAACAGCGGGCCCAGTGCGCTGGTCTGATTGATGCCGCGCTTCTCTTCGGTGCTCGATGCGGGTACGAGCTTCTTCTTGTTGTCGCTCTTGAAGAACTTGGCGCTGATCGCGACGACCTCGTGGGTCTGATGACGCGGTGGAGTCGTTGTCGAGGTTGACCCGGCGAGTCGGCGATCTTGGCCTTCGGGGTGGAGAGTGCACGGTAGTTGCACCCCCACCGGTCTTGTCGCCATCGGCTCGCGCCTGGGCATCTTGCCGCGGCTTCGATGTGCTCGGTTGCCGGGGAGTGTCGCCGTTGGCGAAGCCGATGAGACTCTGAATGGTGGCCCTCCAATCGTCGATCTTGTCCGCCGCTGGAGGGTAATCCAGAAGCAGTTGAGCTCGGGCCAACGCTTCTTCTGGAGTCTTGGGTGGCGGTGGCGAACAGTGCGAGGAGCGGGATATGCTCGAACTTCTAACTGTGTTAGAAGGAGCAGCATCTCGTCCAAGCGACTGTGCCGCGCTCGTGCCAGCATGTTGGCGTGCATGCTGGTCCTGAGCATCCCGAGATCCACCAGCTTGGCCTTGGCCCAACGAACGTATGGTACCGCGTGTACCATGACGCTGTCGGTCCCGCGCCTCCTGAGATGGGCGCGGTGCGTGTACGGACGCCGAGATCTGCGCCGCCTTGTCCTTGGACCTGGCAGCAGCATGAGCTCCCTCGTCGGCGCCTGTTCCTCCGCCGGCGTCTACCCCACCACCTGCTTGCTCCGGTGGTGGTGGGTTCGACGCGGACGGAGCAACCACCTCCGAAGCCTTCTTCTTCGGTGGCATGTCGATGAAGATGACGAAGATCTAGCTCGCGTGAACGCCGGATCAGGTTCACACAACCTCGATGACCCCTACCTGGCGCGCCAAAGATGTCGTGGGTACGAACACCTATGGGACCGGGGTCCGTTTCGGTCTAGCGGGGGGCGGAGATCGCACGAAGAGCGGATCGAGGCGAAGCACGCGAGCGAGTTTACCCAGCTTCGGAGCTCTCCAGAGAGATAATACTCCTACTGCTTTTTTGTGATTGTATTGCGTTCTTGCTCGAGAGCGTGAGTGTTCTCTGGTTTCGAATGCTTCGAACCCCCCTACGTTGCGCATGGGCCTCCTTTTATATGCTCAAGGGGTCACCGACAGGTGGCAACGTAGGCAAGGGTAAAACAGGAAAGAAATTGTGGTTGGTACAGCTACCTCTAAAGTGCATCGTACCTAACCCTGACGGCAGGGGACAAAAGCATTAAATGCCCATCTGCGTCGCCCAAACAGTGCAGAAAAGTGACCGTTAGGGGCGCCACCGCTCGCCACGATGGCCATCTTGTCATCTTCGCTTGCCACCTCGCACCGCTAGCTGCACAGCTTCTTGCCACGCACGCCTGGAACGGCCCCAGGGCGACACGTTGATGGATGTGCTGGAGCGCGGGTGCAAAGTGGTGGCTTGCCGCGGCAAGCGCCTTGCCGCGGTCGTTCTCTTGTCGCGCCCGGAAGCTTGTCGCTCGCCAGGTCTTGCCGGGACGCGCGGCGCGTCGCGGCAAGTTCCTTGAAATGCCTTGGTTGGCCTTCCCGGCAAGCTCCTCTTACCGGGACCTTGACCTTCCTGGCAAGCTCCTCTTGCCGGGGCCTTGTCTTCTCGGCTTAAACACTTTGTTCTTGAATGGCTCCAAAGGACCCAACGGAGGACCTTGGCGGTCACCCGGCAAGCCTTGCCGCGGGGTGCTACGACTGCCCGTGCACAAGTTCGGGATACTAGGGTACCCCTACTCTAGTACACCGACAAGTTCCGTCAGCACGACGGCGTGGTGATGATGTTGATGTTCTACCGGCGCAGGGCTTCGCCTAAACTCCACAACGATATGATCGAGGTGGAATATGGTGGAGGGGGGCACCGCACACGGCTAAGGAACGATCCGTAGATCAACTTGTGTTGTTGTGCCTAGAGGTGCCCCCTGCCCCCGTATATAAAGGAGCCAGGGGGAGGGGTTCGGCCGGCCAGGAGGGGCGCGCCAGGAGGAGTCCTCCTCCCACCGGGAGTAGGACTCCCCCCCTTCCTTGTTGGAGTAGGAGAGAAGGAAAGAGGGGGAGAGGAGGAAGGAAAAGGGGGCTGCACCCCTTGTCCAATTCGGACCAGAGGGGGGCTGCGCCCCTCCTTCCTTTCGGCCTCTCTCCTCTCTTCCCGTATGGCCCAATAAGGCCCATATACTCCCCGGCGAATTCCCGTAATTCTCTGGTACTCCGAAAAATACCCGAATGACTCGGAACCTTTCCGAACTCCGAATATAGTCGTCCAATATATCGATATTTACGTCTCAACCATTTTGAGACTCCTCGTCATGTCCCCGATCTCATCCGGGACTCCGAACTCCTTCGGTACATCAAAACTCATAAACTCATAATATAACTGTCATCGAAACCTTAAGCGTGCGGACCCTACGGGTTCGAGAACTATGTAGACATGACCTAGAACTATTCTCGGTCAATAACCAATAGCGGAACCTGGATGCTCATATTGGCTCCTACATATTCTACGAAGATCTTTATCGGTCAAACCGCATAACAACATACGGTGTTCCCTTTGTCATCGGTATGTTACTTGCCCGAGATTCGATCGTCGGTATCCAATACCTAGTTCAATCTCGTTACCGGCAAGTCTCTTTACTCGTTACGTAATGTATCATCCTGTAACCAACTCATTGGTCACATTGCTTGCAAGGCTTTGTAGTGATGTGCATTACCGAGAGGGCCCAGAGATACCTCTCCGACAATCGAAGTGACAAAACCTAATCTCGAAATATGCCAACTCAACATGTACCTTCGGCGACACCTGTAGTACTCCTTTATAATCACCCAGTTACGTTGTGACGTTTGGTAGCACCCAAAGTGTTCCTCCGGTAAACGGGAGTTGCATAATCTCATAGTTACAGGAACATGTATAAGTCATGAAGAAAGCAATAGCAACATACTAAACGATCAAGTGCTAGGCTAACGGAATGGGTCATGTCAATCACATCATTCTCCTAATGATGTGATCCCATTAATCAAATGACAACTCTTTTGTCCATGGCTAGGAAACATAACCATCTTTGATAAATGAGCTAGTCAAGTAGAGGCATACTAGTGACACTATGTTTGTCTATGTATTCACACATGTATTATGTTTCCGGTTAATACAATTCTAGCATGAATAATAAACATTTATCATGAAATAACGAAATAAATAATAACTTTATTATTGCCTCTAGGGCATATTTCCTTCAAGAAGCACTTAGTCTCAGGCTTTGGGCTTCTTCACTTGAGTAGAAACTTGCTTGCCGTTCTTTTTGAAGTTCCCCTTCTTACCTTTGCCCTTTTCTTAAAACTAGTGGTCTGGTCAACCATCAACACTTGATGCTTTTCTTGATTTCTACCTTCATTGATTTCAGCATCATGAAGAGCTTGGGAATCGTTTCCGTTATCCCTTGCATATTATAGTTCATCATGAAGTTCTAGTAACTTGGTGATAGTGACTAGAGAAATCTGTCAATCACTATCTTATCTGGAAGATTAACTCCCACTTGCTTCAAGTGATTGTAGCACTCAGACATTCTGAGCACATGCTCGCTAGCTGAGCTATTCTCCTCCATCTTGTAGGCAAAGTACTTGTCAAAGGTCTCATACCTTTCAACATGGGCATGAGTCTGAAATACTAATTTCAACTCTTGGAACATCTCATATGCTCCGTGGTGTTCAAAACATTTTTGAAGTCCCGGTTCTAAGCCATAAAGCATGGTGCACTAAACTATCAAGTAGACATCATACCGAGCTTTTCAAACGTTCATAACGTCTGCATCTGCTCCTGCAATAGGTCTATCACCTAGCGGTGCATCAAGGACACAATTCTTCTGTGCAGCAATCAGGATAATCCTTAGAACACGGACCTAGTCCGCATCATTGCTACTATCATATTTCAACATAGTTTTTCTCTAGGAACATATCAAAAATAAACAGGGAGCTACATCACGAGCTATTGATCTACAACATAGTTATGCAAATACTATCAGGACTAAGTTCATGATCAATTAAAGTTCAATTAATCAAATTACTTAAGAACTCTCACTTAGATAGACATCCCTCTAATCATCTAAGTGATCACGTGATCCAAATCAACTAAACCATGTCCGATCATCACGTGAGATGGAATAGTTTTCAATGGTGAACATCACTATGTTGATCATATCTACTATATGATTCACGCTCGACCTTTCGGTCTCAGTGTTCTGAGGCCATATTTGCATATGCTAGGCTTGTCCAGTTTAACCCGAGTATTCTGCGTGTGCAAAACTGGCTTGCACCCATTGTACGTGAACGTAGAGCTTATTGATACGTCTCCAACGTATCTATAATTTTTTATTGTTCCATGCTATTATATTACCCGTTTTGGATGTTTATGGGCTTTATTTTACACATTTATATCATTTTTGGGACTAACCTACTAACCGGAGACCTAACCCGTATTGCTGTTTTTTTGCCTATTTCAGTATTTCGAAGAAAAGGAATATCAAACCGAGTCCAAACGGAATGAAACCTTCGGGAGCATGATTTTCGGAACGAACGTGATCTAGAGGACTTGGTGTAACGCCCCGGATTCGATGCGCCAGGTGTTTGCCAGTTATTCGCCGTCGTTGCCATGTCATTTGCTTGCGTGTTGCACTTTGCCATGTCATCATATGCATTTCATATCATGTCATCATGTGCATTTCATTTTGCATACGTGTTCGTCTCATGCATCCGAGCATTTTCCCCGTTGTCCGTTTTGCAATCCGACACTCCTATGTCCTCCGGCGTTGCCCTTCTTGTCTCCTGTTGTGAGCGGGTGTTAGACTTTCTCGTAATGGCCCGAGGTTTGCCAAGCGGCCTTGGTATAGCACCGGTAGACCACCTGTCAAGTTTCGTGCCATTTGAAGGTCGTTTGGTACTGCAACGGTTAACCGGGTAACCGTAAAAGCCTCTTTTGTGTACAGCCCAACACCCCCTCCAAAGTGGCCCAAAAACCCAGCAAACTCCCCTACATGCTCTCGGTCGTTCGATCACGATCGCGTGGCTGAAAACCGCTCCTCATTTGGACTCTCCTAGCTCCCTCTGCCTATAAATATGTGCCTCCCCCGTCCAAATCGCAGATGAAACCCTAGCAAACTCCTCCCCGCGCCGCCGGACGCGTCCACGCCGCGCCGGACACGTCCACCGCCCGCCGCCACGTCGCTCCAGCCAATCAGCGGTCGCCACATCACTTTCCCCGCCGCCGTAGCCAACTGGCGCCCTCCATGTCGCCTCCGCGCCCGCGCCCACTTCGCCGCACCCGCGCGGGCCCGCCGGGCCCAGCCGCGGCCCTCCCGGCCCGGGTCGCCGCGCCACCTCCCGCGGGCGCCCGAGCCCCGCTGCCCGCCGCCGGGTCCCGTTCCTGCCGCCTGCGCGCCTTGCTGCCGGCGACCACGCCGCCCGAAGCCCGCCGCCCGTCGGATCCCGC
Source organism: Triticum timopheevii (assembly GCA_963921465.1). Lineage (NCBI taxonomy): Eukaryota > Viridiplantae > Streptophyta > Magnoliopsida > Poales > Poaceae > Triticum > Triticum timopheevii. The sequence goes on along the minus strand of OY997264.1, from coordinate 574,452,219 downwards.
GCCCGCCGCCGGAACCCGCGCCCTCGCCGCCGTCCGTCGACCCCGCTGGCGCAGCGCCGCCCTCCGGCGACCTTCGCCTCCGCCGCCGCCCTCCGCCGAGCCGCCGCCCGTCACCTCCCATGCGCACCGGCCTCCGCGCCCGTCGCCGGCGTCCTGCGAGCCGTGCCCTGCGGCCAGCTCCTCCGGTCGCCGGCCGCCGGATCCGCCCCATCCGGCGCCCCCCTGTCCATCTCCTCCGCCGACGCCATCCCCTGACGTCGCCGGAGCGCCTCGCCGCCGTCCCCTTCCAACTCCGGCGAAACCCGCGGTGGTTGAATTTTCCCCGAGGTCCAAAAATCGCCTAAGTCCCCAGATTTCCAGTATTTTCATGCCATGTTCGTTGCATCGTATCTCTGCATCCGTAGCACCGTTTCCTGCGTATAATATGTCAAATTGTTCGTCTCTACGAGTACTTCATTTCATTCCATTGCATCATTTTCATTTGATCTCATATTGATGCCCGAAATGCTGTTGGAAGAGTGCATGTTGATGTTAAACTGCTGAAACTGTTATAACATGCTCATTTGTCATTTTTGCCATGTTTGATGTGTGCATCCTATGAGGTTGATGTCTATATGTGTTTTGATCTATGATATGCCATCTTTCAGAGGTGCAATCCATGTATTTTTGTGACTTGTGTAGTGAGTGCATCGAGCTTGTTAAGTGGGGTACTTGCTGTTACTGTTTTGCTAGACAGATTCTGTTATATTTTGTTGCTATGTTAACCTGCTCCCACAAGTCATTTAGTGCATAATCTGGAGATTGTTCACTAAGGATGTTTTGTTCTACATGTCTTTCTCTATCCATTCATGCCCTTGGTTGCAATTATAGCCTGCTGTAGCTTGTTGTAATCTTGCTCCAAAGTTGCTTGATAATGTTGCTGTCAGCCTGTTTACATAAGTTCAATGTTTCCATGATTGTTTTTAGTGATCCATGCACCCTATGACCTTGCTCTTGCCATGTATAGCTTCATAAACATGTCTTCTTACTGTTGGTTGCCTTGCCATGCCATGTATTGCTCTGTGGTGAGTGGTTCAAGCTCACCAACATGCCTACTTATTGTTGTTCCTGCCATGTATGAATCTGTAAAATAACTTGCCATGTTTACATGGGTGCCATCATATTTTCTGATCCTTTTTGGCTCATGGTCAGTAAGGGACTCTTGTTCTATGCCATTAGTAGATTCATGCCATGCCTTTGTTTGCCATGATCTGTTCCTGTAACATGTTGTTTGATTGCTCTAAACATTGCAACCTGATGTTATTCCTGCCAAGTCTGAAACTGTTATTATTTGCAATCTTACCATGTGTTTTTGAGCATGATCTAGTGATTTCTGGAGATAGCTCGGTGTTCATGTTTTGTTATGCTTTACCTGTAATTCTTTCCCATGCCTTTTTTTATTTAGTTGGGATGCCGTAGCTTGTTGTTTTGATGCTTGCAATATGCCTAGTTGCTGTTATGGACAGATTGTTGCTATAACTTGTATAGTGTGCATGTGTTGAACCGTTACTCCGTTTTGAGTGTGCTCTATATGAAACTTGCTTGTTTTTGCATATAGCTTCATATTATCATGTTGCATCCTTGTTTTGAGGTGTTTTCTTGATGTTTGTATGCATTTTACATCAATGCCATGTTTAACTTGTTTTGCTCATATCTTATAGGCCGTAGCTCCGAATCTAATGAACTTTATATGTAACTTGATTAGAATTTCGTGTAGATCCTCTTGGTGCATCTTAACTTGCTGTTTAACAACTTGAACATACGGTTTATTCTGTTCTGGACCAATTTCGAAATTTGCATATGAGGACTTACCGGAATTGTTATATGTTGTTCCCGGCCTCATTTAAACTTGCCTTGATGTGTTGTTCTTGTTTGCATCATCTCTTGCCATGAGTAGCTTCATGTAGCTTTCTCATGCATCATGCTTGTTGTGCATCATGTCTTGTTATGTGTGGTGTGTTTACCATGTTGTGTGCTTCTTCTCGATAGTTCCCGTTTCGTTGCGATCGTGAGGATTCGTTCATCTATGCTTGGTTCGTCTTCGTGGATTCATCTTCTTCATGGACTCGTTCTTCTTCCTAGCGGGATTTCAGGCAAGATGACCGCTACCCTGGATCTCACTACTATCATTGCTATTGCTAGTTGCTTCGTTCTATCGCTTTGCTACGTTACCTATCTTTTGCTCTTCAAGCCTCCCCAAATTGCCATGAACCTCTAACCTTTGACACCATTCCTAGCAAACCGTTCTTTGGCTATGTTACCGCTTTGCTCAGCCCCTCTTATAGTGTTGCTAGTTGCAGGTGAAGTTGAAGATTTCTCCATGGTGGACAGGATTTTGGTTGGGATATCACAATATCTCTTATATTATTAATGCATCTATATACTTGGTAAAGGGTGGAAGGCTCGGCCTTATGCCTGGTATTTTGTTCCACTCTTGCCGCCCTAATTTCCGTCATACCGGTGTTATGTTCCCGGATTTTGCGTTCCTAACGCGGTCGGGTGATTTATGGGACCCCCCTGACAGTTCGCTTTGAATAAAACTTGTCTAGCAAGGCCCAACCTTGGTTTTACCATTTGCCTCACCACCACCTACTTTTTCCTTGGGAGTAATTAACCCAAGGGTCATCTTTATTATAGCCCCCCCCCCCCCCGGGCCAGTGCTTGTCTAAGTGTTGGTCCGAACTGAGTAGCCTGCGGGGCCACCTCGGGGAAACTCGAAGTCTGGTTTTACTCGTAGCTTGACTTATCCGGTGTTGCCCTGAGAACGAGATATGTGCAGCTCCTATCGGGATTGTCGGCGCATCGGGCGGCTTTGCTGGTCTTGTTTTACCATTGTCGAAATGTCTTGTAAACCGGGATTCCGAGACTGACCGGGTCTTCCTGGGAGAAGGTCTATTCCTTCGTTGATTGCGAGAGCTTGTCATGGGCTAAGTTGGGCACCCCTGCAGGGTATAAACTTTCGAGAGCCGTGCCCGCGGTTATGTGGCAGATGGGAATTTGTTAATGTCCGGTTGTAGATAACTTGACACCAGATCCAAATTAAAACGCATCAACCGTGTGTGTAGCCGTGATGGTCTCTTCTCGGCGGAGTCCGGGAAGTGAACACGGTTTCTGTGTTATGTTTGACGTAAGTAGGTGTTCAGGATCACCTCTTGATCATTGCTAGCTTCACGACTGTTCCGCTTGTTCTCTTCTCGCTCTCATTTGCGTATGTTAGCCACCATATCATGCTTAGTCGCTGCTGCAACCTCACCACTTTACCCCTTCCTTTCCCTTTAAGCTTTGCTAGTCTTGATACCCATGGTAATGGGATTGCTGAGTCCTCGTGGCTCACAGATTACTACAACAACAGTTGCAGGTACAGGTTGTGCGATGATCTTGACGCGAGAGGGATGTTGCTTGTTTTGGAGTTCTTCTTCTGCTTCTTCTTCGATAAGGGGATAGTTTCCAGGTCGGCAGCCTGGGCTAGCAGGGTGGATGTCGTTTGAGTTCCTGTTTGTGTTCCATCCGTAGTCGGATGTTGATCTCTTGTATGATGATATTGTATTCGTGTGGCATTGTGAGCCTTATGTATGTATCCCCACCTATTATGTAAAGTTGATGTAATGATATCCACCTTGCAAAAGCGTTTCAATATGCGGGTCTATCCTTGGTGGGACCTTCGAGTTCCTTTTGGATAGGGTCGCATATTGGGCGTGACACTTGGAGTGCAAGTCAAGAAGCAGCCGAGGCCTCCACGAGATAGGAGGGTGCCCCTCCCCCCTATAGGGCGCGCCCCCTATCTCGTGGGCCCCTCGGGCGGCCACCGACATACTTCTTCCTCCTATATAAGCTTACGTACCCCGAAAACATCCAGGGAGCAACCGAAACAAAATTTCCACTGTCGTAACCTTCTGTATCCACGAGATCCCGTCTTGGAGCCTTCGCCGGCACTCCGTCGGAGGGGGAATCGACCATGGAGGGCTTCTACATCAACACCATAGCCCCTCCGGTGAGTTGTGAGTAGTTTACCACAGACCTACGGGTCCATAGTTAATAGCTAGATGGCTTCTTCTCTCTTTTTGGATCTCAATACAATGTTCTCCCCCTCTCTTGTGGAGATCTATTCGATGTAACTCTTTTTGCGGTGTGTTTGTCGAGATCCGATGAATTGTGGGTTTATGATCAAGTTTATCTATGAATAATATTTGAATCTCCTCTGAATTCTTTTATGTATGATTGAGTAATCTTTGCAAGTCTCTTTGAATTATCAGTTTGGTTTGGCCTACTAGATTGATCTTTATTGCCGTGGGAGAAGTGCTTAGCTTTGGGTTCAATCTTGCGGTGTCCTTTCCCAGTGACAGCAGGGGCAGCAAGGGACGTATTGTATTTGTCGGGTGTTGGGTGCGACATATGACAATGGATGGCTTATCATGGTGGGAGCGAGTAGAACGTCGTCGGTGCCTAGAAGCGGGATAAGGCGTAGACACAAACGCCGGCATACTTTACCCAGGTTCGGGGCTCTCCTAGGTTCGGTTGTCTCCTCATGATCACTAAGGCTCAAGTGATACAATGGTGCTCCTTGAGCTGTGTGCTAGAGGCAGAAGGAGGCAAGGCTAGCTCTCTTCCTGCTCTAGGGGAGTGGCTAGTTCTAATGGAGTTGGAACCATTTGCATGGGTGACCTAGGGGGTTAATATAGGCCTACCCCCCAGGGGTACAATGGTAATTTGTCCGGGTGCTGGGCCCGGCTGTCAGTGTCTCCAGCCTCCGGCTTCTCTGCCGACCGTTGGGGCCCGCCGACTGGTTGGCGGCTGCTTACTGTAGCCATGTCGTTGGTGACGGGGGCTTGGTCATCTTAGTGTGCATACAGTCCCGCCGCCTTGTGGGAGGCTACTGTAGCCATACATGGTCTTACCAGCTTAATGGCGTGCTTGCCTCGGGGCAAGGGACGGCCGCCTGCTGGAGGCCGGCCCCTCTTGAATCCGTCTGGTTGAACTTCCTCCATCTTCCTTGGGGCCACTGCCCGATAGGGCCCGCCTCCGGTGGGCCGTACCGACAGGCCGTCGTGGGAACAGGGCTCCGCCTGCCCAGAGCGACGTCAGGGTAGATACGGCACAGTGCTCCGTCGTGCGGAGATCTCCGTCTGTACGGAGCACTGTAGCCACGCCCGTCTCGAGCGTTGGAGGCGACGTGCTTCACTGTAGCCATGCTCTGACTTGTACTCTCGATGGGGGCTCAGCGCACCGTAGTCGTGAGGTGGCCGCCTGCCCATTGCCGGCCTCTCTGGAGGGCGGCCGCCAGGAGCTGGTCACTCGGAGCGCCGTAGACTTGGGTCGGCCGCCCTTTGGCATCCGGCCGCTGAGCCAGCCGGCCCCAGAGGGCGGAGCTTCAGCTTGGGGTCCAGCTAGGCGGAGCTGGCCCAAAGTCTTGATAAATATAGGGACTCAGGTGAGCCTACCCGTGGCCCATTACTCCGACAGTAGTCCCCGAAGCCAGTGAGGCACCGCGTTCGAGGGGCTGCGAAGACTCAGCGGCTTCCTCCCTCACCGGGCTCTGGGAAGGTGCCGGTCCATCGTGCGGCCAGCCGACTGCTGAGGCCGACTTCTTCTAGGCGGAGCTTGTATGATTGGTTTTCGAACTTCAAGGTGGGAGGTATGTGGCGTACCTGCTAAGCTTCCCAGGCCGCTGCCCGCCACGGACGCGCCACGCGGTGCACGTCAGCCTGGTCAGCCTGCCACCCCACATTTTAGACGGGACGTGACACTAGGCCGGGCCCGCCACTACCGTGCCTCGGCAACCGGGCAGATCAACTGCTCCAAAGGAGACGGTTGCCATTCCCCACGATCATTTACGGCGTGGTGAATGTGCGCGGGAAATGGGGGTCGTGGGGACGTGGGCGCAGTTAATCCCACGACCCACGTCCCGCCCCCTCGGCTTCATAGCCTGGGTGCTATAAGTAGGGAGGGGGGAGAGGTGCGACAAAGCTCTCGCGCCCCTCCCACTCTTCTTCTCTTGTTCACCCACCGTTGTCGTTGTTGCTGCTCTGTGCCGCCGTTGCCCACCGCCGATGCATTTCTCCTCTCCACGCCGCCAGCCGGAAGCCATAGTGGGCGAGAGGGGCGGCGGCTGGGATGGATCGACCGTGATTGAAGATCACCTTTCCTTCCTCCGCGACACGCGTCAGATGCCCAGCGCGGCCTTCGTCAAGGCGCGGGTGCCGCCGGAGATAGAGATCTCGCCGGCGCCGCAGGAAGGCGAGCGGGTCGTCTTCCGCTCGCACTTCCTCCGCGGCTTCGGCCTTCCGGTGAGCGGATTCTTCTGCTCCTTCCTCGACTTCTACCATCTTCAGCCTCACCACCTCACGCCCAACACCGTGACTCTACTCTCTGCCTTCGCCACGGCGTGCGAGGGCTACCTCGGCATCCTCCCCACAATCGAGCTGTGGGGAGCGTTCTTTTACGGGAAGCTCGGCACCTCCGCCAAGGAGACGGCGGCCGAGTGCGGGGGTTTCGTTGCCGTGCACCGACCGGTGAAGCCGAACGCCTTCCCTGTCATCAAGCTGGCGCAGTCGGTGAAGATGTGGCAGCAGTCCTACTTCAACGTCGAGAACGTAGACCCGGCTGCCAACTTCCTCAACCTGCCGGCCTACGAGGCCGCCCCCCCCCCCCTCACCGGGGCTCGGCCCTCCTGGGGGTACAAACCGAAACCGGTGTCGGCCGACGCAGCGGCTGCCATTGGCCGAATCCAGGTGCTCCGGGAGTCGAACGGCCTCGTGGCCTCTGACCTCCTCGTCGCCTTCGTCGAGCGCTGGGTCCTCCCGCTCCAGAGCCGCCCTCATCCGATCTTCCAGATGGGCGGACACCGCGATCCGTGCTGGTTGTGCATGAAGGGGATGCCGCCCGCTGAAGTTGCATGGATGGTAAACGAGATATCTGACCTCAAAGTGTCGGAGAAGGAGTGGCGGTACGGGAAGCGGCCGTACTCTCGCCACAATCTGCCGCCTCCTATAAGTTTCTTCATTTTGTCCTATAAATTGTTTCCTTCAGCTTCATTTCTCTTCATTTCTCTTCAATTGGTCCGAGGCTACGACCGCCCTCCTGGGGCCGGGTGATGACCTCCAGCCGGACAGGGCGGAGAGCGACTTGGATGACCCCGACTTGGGGGCGGCCGCCCTGGCCGATGACGCGAAAGGCGGCGGAGGCAGGGCGGACGGCGGTGGTGGAGCAGGCGGCTCCGAGGCAGGCGGCGGCGTGGGGGCCTGGCCTGACGACGATGAAGACGAAGACAAACCACGTCCTGCACGGAGCTCCGCCACCACCGGTGCCGGCCCCTCTTTTGGACCGCCCGCCCCTGGCGGAAAGCGCAAGCGGAAACAGGGCGCGACCCTGTTCGGCAGCGCTCCGAAAAAGCCCAAGAACCCGGCCGCGGCGACCAGGCGGAAAGAAGCCGCGGCCAAGGCGGCCCAATATCAGAGGCAGCCGAAGGTGCCTGTTATGGTGTCGATGTAAGTATCCTTCCCTCGCTTCTTGTCTTCTCGTTAATCTAGCGTGAGAGCCTTCCAACTTGTCTTCTCGTTTCAGGGCCCCGCTAACCCTCGAGAAGTCGAGCGCTGCCTCGATCCTCAGGTCGGCAGCGACCTCCTCGACCAGTCGGTGGATCGACCCGGCCGCCGACCTCTGGGAGGCGACAGAGCGGAATGCGCGGGAGGCGCGCGAGGAAGAGGCCGACCGCCTGGCCAGGGAGCAGGCGGCCTTGTCCGCCGCGTCTGCTGAGAGGGCGCTGGCGCAGGCGGAAGCCTAGGCCGTGGAGAAGGAGCGGCTCGCGGAGGCCGTACGCCGCCAAGAACCGCTGCTCGTGGCGCCCCTGAACACTGCGCCGCCTCCGCCTGAATTTGAGGCGACGGCCGAAGGAGCCGGCGGTGACTACCCGATCCAGGAGCGGGAGGGCAGCGACGTAGCTATGCTGGACGTCTTCGTGCCGCCGCCCCCGCCGTCTCCGCCGGCCAGCGAGCCGCGGGACAAGCAACCAGTTGCGCCGCCGGTGCCGCCGGTCGAAGATACGGTGGTAACGGACCTGGTTCCTATGGTCTGCATCCCCACGCGCCGCCGTCTGGAGAAGGGGGCCTCAACATCGCGGCCGCAGGCGATCGGCGCCGCGAGCTCGTCGGCCCCCGATACTGAGGCGACCAGCACCGCGCCCGTGGGTTGGATACACGGGGGCGGGACTCGCGCCCTGAACCAGGCGTCTCTTGACGTCCAGCCAAGCTCCGGGCAGAGGCGGAGGCGCTCAAGCGCTGTAACGAGGCCTACTTGGAGTTGCGCACCGCCATCCGCGTAAGTTGTCTTTGGCTTTCTTCTTCGGATGATCCTCTTGCTTCTCTCATGGGGGTGCGCAAGCACACCCACTGCATGTAGTCCCCAAGTTCCGGGCCGGCTACTGAGCAGGCAGGTCGGAACTTTATCTTGCGACTGTTGACCGCTGAATTCATCTGATGTCTCTTTTGCAGGATTATCACAATCTTCGCGCGACCGCCTACAACTCCAAGGTTCGGGAGCTGGAGACGCAGACGACCCATCTGGCCAAGAGCCGGTGTAAGTTTCTATCTTCTTTCTTCACGGGGGCGCGTTGGCGCACCCGCGGGCTGTAGTCCCCGAGGTTCGGGCCGACTGCTGAGTAGTCGGGCTGAATCTCCTCAGTTGCCTCTTTCCTTCATCAACTACTTCTTTTCTGCGAGGCGCGAAGGCGCGCCCGCGGGCTGTAGTCCCCGAGGTTCGGGCCGACTGCTGAGCAGTCAGGCCGAATCTCCTCGGTTGTTTCTTTCCTTTGTCTTGTCCGCTTGACAGATGCCTTTTTATTCTCTTTCTTTCTTCAGAGGCCAATGCCGCCCTGCAGCAGCAGCTGGGCGAAGCCAACACCGCCATGCGTGGCAAGGAGGCGAAGTGCAGCAAGCTGACAGAGGAGCGGGACCGCCTGGTCGCCCAACTTGTCGAGCAGGCGGAAACCCTCAAGGCGGCCCAGCTAAAGGCGGAGACGAGAGAGACCAGCCTCCTTGCTGAGTTTGAGGTTGAGCGCCCTGCCTTGGCCGACAAGAAGGCCCAGATGACGGCCTGCTTCAGCAACATCGAAGACTTGGTCGATGGTAAGCCTTATTCTCTTGGTTTCTTGTTTTGAACTATCAGCGTTTGCTTATAGCCTTGGCCTTTTTCTTCTTCCGCCCGGGCAGACTTCTTCCCGGGCCATTCTGCAGCCGCGATCCAAATGATCGAGGCCCAGCGCGAGGAGCGAAGGGCGGAGGGTGCGCAGATTGCCGCTGATGCTCCTCGAACACTTGGCGAATAAGTCCTCAGCATTCAGGCCCGGCTTCGGCCTGCTCACCGCTTAATGCGCCACCTCCAGCGCATCGGAGCCCAGGCGGTCCCCGCCCTCTGGCCAGGCTTGCCGGCTCCGCGCACCCCAAGTCGGACTGCCGACTGGCTGGAGGTGGCGGCCGGTCTCCTGGAATCCTGGAAAGGCTCAGCAGCCCGGGCAGGGGCGCGCCGGGCCTTGCAATTCGTCAAGGTGTGGTACCCTAGTGTAGATCTAGCCCAGTTGGCCACGTTCCGGCTGGAGGCGCAGGAGGATCTGGCGGCGGAGGAAACTGAGCTTGTCAACAGGGCGGCGGCGATCGCCGACTTCACCGACACCAGTGTCTTTGTCCCGGAGGTGGTCGAGGAAGGCGGCGAAGCTCCGCAAGAGTGGCTCGGGTTAAACCCGGAGGACAGCGAAGATTCAGCTGAAGTCATCGACTCCAGCGATGAAGGAGAAGACGGGGAGGAGGAAGAGGAGGAGGAGGAGGAGGAAGACGAGGAGAGCGACGTCGACCTGCTGGAGGACGGGGCGGACGGTCAGCCCCAGCCTGACCGGGCCTCAAGCAAGGAGCCATGCACCGAGGTGCCGCCCGCTACTGGAGGCGTCCAAGTGGGGGCCAACCTGCCGCCCGTTCCTCCGACGGACGCCATCGACTCCGTCCTCCGGCACTCCAATGCCCCGCCTGTTGCTGGTGATTCCTCCGTTTGGATGGAGCCACCTGCCGCGCCAGGCAGTGCAGCTGACTCCATTGTCCAGCCAGAGTCCTTGGCCACGCCATCCGACACCGTTCAGCTGGATCCTTCTGCTGCGCCAGCCGGCACCGCCCAGTCGGAGTCTTCTGTTGCGCCAACCAGCACCGCCCAGCCGGAGTCTTCTGCTGCTCCTTAGGGTTTTATCTGCTTTTTGCTTGCTGCTCTGAACATTTTGTTAAATTCGCGCAACTCCACCTGCGGGGTGTATATCAAAACTTCGTTTGAATGCTGGCCAGAGGCCTTTATCCATGTAAATATTTATCATTGCTTATGCTTGATGTGCCGACCTCCAGCCTTTTTTCACTTTTTCTCCTTGGTTTTTTCCTTTGCCAATAGCCCTTGGCTATGCTCTCACCAGCCGGGCGGCCGCTCTGCGGACCGTGGCTGATTTGAGCACTCTAGCCGTTTGTGAGGGGGGCTAGGACTTAGCCATTCGGAGTTTTTGGTAATAAAGTGGAGGCCGGTCGTCTGGCTGCCAAGCAGCCAGACGGCTAGGTGCGATGCCACCCTCTACCATATGCTTTTCCTTCCTTAGTCATTCTTTTGTGTGGGGCACTGCCTTGCAACCTTTGCCCGCCATGCAGTCGCTCTGCGAGCTGTGGCTTCTGACAAAGGAAGTTTTTGGTGCCGGCACACTACTTGTCGGCTGCAGGAGGCAGCATATTGTAGAAGGCGGCGAGGCTCCGGGCCGACTGGTCGAACCCGGTGCCGGGCGGAAGAAATAGATTATACATTCTCATAGGCATGACACTTATCATATAGATAAAAGAGGGCAGTCCCCGAGCTCTTCTCGGGGGACCCGGAGTCTTTATACATAGTACAAAAGGTAGCGTGATACATACTGCTTTCAACTGTAAAACCTTCGGAGGAGGTTTGCGTTCCATGGCCTCTCCGTCTCTTTGCCTAAATCATCCCTTTTGCGTGCTCTGGGCTTCTGGGCATCGATCAGATAGTAGGCATCGTTGCCCAACACCTTACTGATGATGAAAGGGCCTTCCCAAGGTGCCGAGAGCTTGTGCTGTCCGGCTGTTCGCTGGATCAGCCGGAGCACAAGGTCTCCCTCAAGGAAGGATCTTGGCTTCACCTTGCGGTTGTAGTATCGGCGCAGACTCTGCTGGTAGATGGCCAACCGGCTGAGTGCCAATAGCCGACCTTCCTCCAGCAAGTCGACGCCGTCTTCTCGCGCCTCCTTGGCGTCCGCCTCAGTGTACATGGTGACTCTTGGGGAGTCGAACTCAATATCTGTCGGGATGACAGCTTCGGCACCGTAGACGAGGAAGAAGGGCGTGAAGCCCGTTGACTTGTTCGGAGTTGTGCGCAAGCTCTAGAGGACGGCCGGTAGCTCGTCAAGCCAGCAGCCGGCCGAATTCTCCAGAGGCTCGACCAGTCGGGGCTTGAGGCCGGACAAATGAGGCCGTTTGCATGCTCCACTTGGCCATTTGACTGTGGGTGGGCAACGGACGCCAAGTCCAGGCGGATGCCCTGTGTTGCACAGAAACGAGCCAAGGCTCCTTTGGCGAAGTTGGTGCCATTGTTGGTGATGATGCTGTGTGGGATGTTGTATCGCGTGGTGATGTCGGCGATGAAGGTCACGGTAGTTGGCCCATTCAGCTTCTTGATTGGTTTTGCCTCTATCCACTTGGTGAACTTGTCCACAGCAACAAGCAAGTGAGTCATGCCACCGCGGGCCGTCTTGAATGGTCCTACCATATCCAGACCCCAAACAGCAAAGGGCTAGGCTATGGGAATGGTCTTGAGTGCAGAAGATGGTAGGTGTGGCTTGCGGCGGAACCTCTGACACCCTTGACACTTCTGAACTAGCTCTTTGGCCTCTTCCAAGGCAGTCGGCCAGAAGAACCCATGGCGGAAAGCCTTGGCCACGAGTGACCTTGAAGCCGCGTGGTGGCAGCACTCGCCCTGCTGGATATCCCTGAGTATTGCTTGGCCTTGGTCCGACTCCACGCAACGCTGATAAACCCCTGTGACGCTTCGTCGCACCAGCTCTCTGTTGACTATTGTGTAAGCTGTAGCTCGCCTCTGCACTTGTCGGGCTGAGATTTCATCGGTTGGCAGCTCTTTATTCACCAAGAACTTGAGGATCGGTTGAGCCCATGAGGGTGCTGCAATTTCTTCGACTGCGACTACTGCAACTTGTATGACGGCGGTTGGGCCGGGAGGCGGCGGGTTGGCAGCTGCTTCCGCCTGCTGTGCTGAAGAAGTCCCCGAGCCGACTACTGAAGTCCCCGGACCGACTGCCAAAGTCCCCGGGCCGGGCGCGGCTATAGCAGTCCCCGGGCCGCCTGTCGAAATCCCCGTGCCGGCCTCTGGGATCGTCAAGTCGGATCCGACTGCTTCGGGGGGGCCGGCACAAATATGGAGTCTGAATCAGGAGACGGCTTGACAGACGGCTTCAGGAGGCGGCATAGGGCGACGCTGGCTGGTATTGCTTGTCGGGTGGAGCCAATTCGTGCCAAGGCATCTGCTTGCTCGTTGTCATTTCTTGGCACATGAAGGAACTCACACTCGTCGAAGTATCCATTGAGTTTCTGTACGAGGAAGCGGTAGCTTGCCATGTTTGCATCCTTGGCGTCCTAGTCGCCTGACGACTGCTGGACCAAAAGGTCGGAGGCACCATAACACAGGATCCGGTGAATGCCGAGTTCCTTGGCAAGTCGGAGCCCGTGTATGAGTGCATCATATTCTGCTACGTTGTTGGAAGCGGCGAAGTGGACTTGCAACACGTATTTGAGCTTGTCGCCCTTGCGAGAGGTGAGGACGACACCGGCTCCCAGACCAGTGCGCATTTTTGAACCATCAATGCATCCGCCAATGAGTGGAGTCTGGTGCAGGCGGCAAATATTGGGTCTCGGCCCAATCGACGAGGAAGTCGGCCAACACTTGTAATTTGATGGCGGTGCGAGGCTGGTAGTAGATGGTATAATGGGCCAGATCAATAGCCCACTTGGCCACACGGCCAGAAGCATCCCGGCTTCCAATTATCTCAGCAAGCGGAGCTGTGCAGACGACGGTTATTGGGTGCTCTTGAAAGTAAGGCTTCAGCTTCTTGGGGGCAAAATGCACGCCGTAACAAATCTTCTGGTAATGGGGGTAGTTTTGCTTGGAGGCGGACAATACTTCGCTCAAGTAATACACCGGTCTCTGGACCGGCAATGCTTTGTCCTTCTCCTTGCGCTCTACCACCATGTCTACGCTGACAACCCGACTGGTGGCTGCAATGTAGAGGAGCATGGGCTCCTTCTCAGTCGGAGCCGCCAGGATAGGCAGGGTTGCCAACATCTTCTTGATTTGGAGAAATGCTTCATCCACCTTGTCGTTCCACTCGAAAAAAGTGGTCTTCTTCATGAGTTGGTACAGGGGAAGAGCCTTCTCGCCCAGCCGACTGATGAAACGGCTGACTGACGCCAGGCAGCCGGTGAATTTCTGCACGTCCAGCAGTCGGGTGGGCACTTTCATCTTCTCAATTGCCTTGATCTTCACGGGATTGCACTCTATGCCGCGCTCTGAGACTAGGAAGCCGAGAAGCTGGCCGGCTGGTACTCCAAAGACACATTTCTCCGGGTTGAGCTTGATCTGGAATCGGCGCAGGTTCTCAAAGGTCTCCTTGAGGTCCTCCAGCAGCGTGCCATGCTTCTCCGTCTTCACCACCACATCATCTACATATACATGGGCATTCCTGCCGAGTTGCTTGAGGAGGCACTTCGGCATGCAACGCTGAAACGTGGCGCCGGCGTTTCTCAAGCCGAAAGTCATGGTCAGGTAGCAGAAGGCTCCAAATGGCATGATGAAGGCGGTCTTCAGCCTGTCGGCCGGGTTCAGCTTTATCTGGTGATAGCCTGAGTATGCATCCAAGAAACTCAACAGCTCGCATCCGGCTGTGGAGTCTATCACTTGATCAATCCTTGGTAGAGCAAAGGGATCTTTGGGGCAGGCTTTGTTGAGGCTGGTATAGTCAATGCACATGCGCCACTGCTTGTTCTTCTTCAACACTACGACTGGGTTGGCCAGCCACTCTGGAAAGAATACTTCCATGATGAATCCGGCTGCTAGAAGCCGGGCTATCTCTTCTCCGACAACTCTTCTCTTCTCTTCCGATAGGCGGCGCAAGGGCTGCCTGACCGGCTTGACGTCAGGTCGGACATGTAGCTTGTGCTCGGCGAAATCCGTCAGAACACCCGGCATGTCTTTGGGGGACCATGCAAAGATGTCCCGATTCTCACGGAGGAAATCGACGAACTCGCTTTCCTATTTGCTGTCAAGGCTTGTGCCTACGACAGCGTGCCTCTCCGGGTGCTCCAGGTCCAAGGGTATTTTCTTTGTTTCCTTGGCCGGTTTGAACGAGCCCTCAACCTCCGACTCCTAGGGGGTGGGTGACATTTCTGGCTTCTTGCCTGCCAACGCCACCATCCGGTCAAGGAGCCCCTTCTCGGCTGCAATCACGAGGGACTCGGCCAGCCGGCTGCTATCTGCGGCACAAGCGATCGACTTCTTGTAGTCTCCGGCTACTGTCAGGATCCCCTTGGTACTCGGCATCTTCATCTTGAGGTAGGCGTAGTGGGGGACGGCCATGAACTTGGCCAGAGCAGGTCGGTCAAGCAGTGCATGGTAGGGGCTCTCAAGGTCCACCACTTCAAACCAAACTGGCTCTCGGCGGAAGTGATTCTTATCTCCGAAGAGGACATCAATCTGGGTCTTGCTGATTGGTGAGCAAGAAAGGCCAGGGACTATGCCATGGAATACAGTCCGACTGGGGACGAGCTGCTTCTGCTTGATTTCCAATTTCTCCATTGTGTCATGGTACAGGATATTGATGTTGCTGCCGCCATCTATCAAGACTCTGGAGAAATGGGTTGCTCGCCTCTCTGTTGCAAGGGTTGCTTCTAGGACCAGGGCATACAAACCAGGGGAAGGCATCACTTCCGGGTGGTCGGCCCTGCTCCAACTGATAGGCTTCTCGGACCAATGCATGAACTCTGGAGTGTTGGTGGCCACTGCTTGCACTTCTTGTTGTTGTTGACGTCTGCGGCATCTGTCATCGTCCACGCTGGTAAACACAACATAGGCTCCATGTTCCTCTGGGTACTCGTCTTGTACGGCGCCGACTGGTCGGGCCGCCGGCTGCTGAGGCTGAGAAGGCGGCGGTCCGGCAGGCGGAGGAGGCAGGAGTCCATCTCCCTTGGCAATTCTGGTGAGCCAGTGACACTTTCGAGTGGTGTGGTTGGAGGGCTTCATGCCACTATGGAACTTGCAGGGCGCATCCAAGGTTTGCTCGTAAGAGAAGGCAGGCAACCAATTGGACTTGCCGCCCTTCTGCCGCTTGGGGGCCGGCTGCCCTTCTGGCTGCTGATCCTCGACCGTTGCCACCTGTCGGCTGGTGGAAGCCGGCTGGGTGGCCTTCCGCTTGTTATCACCTGGTTGTTGTCGCCGACTGGTGTCACCAGCCGGAGTCCGAGGGGTCTGAGGTGCCACCTTGCTAGACGCATCAACGAGAATTTCTGCCTTCATGGAGGAGTCGGCCGTGGCGTGCTTGTCAGCGATGACCAGCAGCACATTGAGGGTCTCGGGCTCGTCGCAGAGGAGTCGGTGCTTGAGGAGGGTGCTCTCTCGGCACCCGGCGGTGAAGTACTCGATTGCCTGCACCTCGTGCACGCCTTCGCAGGAATTGCGTAGCTCGGTCCAGCGCGTAAGGAAGTCGCGAGTTGACTCCGTGGACCCTCGGACGCACAAGGAGAGCTGTCGGGGCTTGGGAGCCCTCTTGTAGGTGCTGGTGAAGTTGCGGATGAAGACCTCAGTGAAATCAACCCAACTGTTGATGCTGCGGGGCTTCAGGCAGTTGAGCCACGTCCGGGCAGTGCCTTGAAGCATGAGCGGGACGTATTTCACGGCAACGCGCTTGTTGCCGTTTGCTATACTGACGGCCATGGAGTAGTCGACCAGCCAGTCCTCCGGCTTCACGGAGCCAGTGTACTTGGGCGTATCTCGTGGGAGGGTGAACCCCTTGGGGAAAGGCTCATCTCGGATTTGGGGGCCAAAACAGGGCGGGCCCAGCAATCTTCTTCTTCAAGTGCCAGGGATCGGTTGAGACGATCGATCCGATGGCGAGCATCGTTCTCTCCGACTTCTCTCGGCGGTCAAGGCAGTCGCCAAGTCTCGGATGCGTGACGGGAGGCAGAGTGGGGTACCTCGCTCCATGAGGCGGGGGAGGCGGTAGGTCGCCTCGCTGCTCTACTGCACGAGGGCGGTCGTCCTCGTCCCGCTCGATGGAGAGGCGCGTCCGACTGCGGCTAGCAGCCGGCTCGTTGCCCTTTCCTCCGCGGGCGCCACCAGTCGGTGTCCCGGAGGTCGCCCCGTGATCTCGGCGTGGGGGCGGCTTGTTGTTTTGTCCGGCTGGGATTTCGGCGCGGCAGGCGGCCTCGTGCTGCGCTGCAGCCGCGTCTCGGAGCTGTTGAACTCACTCTGTCATGTGGTGGCGCTCGTCGCCGTCGTATTTGTCCAGCTCATCTGTTACCTCCTGGGCAGCCCGGATGTTCTCTGCAGGCATGGCGTAGACGGGACGCTCCGCCCCGAACATGCTAGCGATGGTCGCGCCACGCTACCGAACTGTGCCGAGGTGGCTAGGCCCCCCAGGAGCTGGCGTGCCGCCTACGGCCCGATCCATCTCACGCCTGTAAGCGTACGAAAGCCGGCGCATGCTGGCCAGGCGGCCAGCACTCTTGAGAAGCTGGAGGCGGCGTGCCTCCAGCGCCTCAGCATCCGCACCCTCGGGAATGGGCGCCATGAGGTCACGCAGAGTGGCGTCGAGGGGATCTTGAGCACGCCAGTCCGAGTGCTCTTCACTGTTGATGATGAGTACCTCCGTGACGGTGCTCCCGCCACTGTGCTCGCGAAGAGGCGGCTCGTCGTAGACCACCACGTTGGTGGGAAACGCGTCGAGCGACGCCGTGTCGGAGTCGACGATCATCGGATCGGTCAAGCCGACAGAATCCAGGTCCACAGCAGGCTCGCTGGTGACATGGAGCTGGTCGAGGAGGCTGACGAGGCGGCTCTCAGGGCAGCTAGTGCCCGCGTCGGAGGCTGGCTTGTCGGAGAGGTCGATCTCGCTGACGAGTTCAGCGAGGCAGCTCGCCGTGCAGGCGATCTCCGCGCCGTGTAGCGTGTCAAGGCTGACGTCGTCGGGCGTGCTGGGCTGGCTTCACTCGCCAGGAAGGAACAGGGTTCCCGTCCAGAGCAGATCTCCAGGAGACGGTGCACCTCGCCCCATGGTGGGCGCCAAATGTCGGGTTTTGGGTGCGACATATGCCAATGGATGGCTTATCATGGTGGGAGCGAGTAGAACGCCGTCGGTGCCTGGAAACGGGATAAGGCGTAGACACGAACGCCGGCGTACTTTACCCAGGTTCGGGGCTCTCCTAGGAGATAACACCCCTAGTCCTGCTCTGCGGGGTCTCCGCATGATCACTAAGGCTCAAGTGATACAATGGTGCTCCTTGAGCAGTGTGCTAGAGCCAGAAGGAGGCAAGGCTAGCTCTCTTCCTGCTCTAGGGGAGTGGCTAGTTCTAATGGAGTGGGAACCATTTTTGCATGGGTGACCTGGGGGGTTTATATAGGCCTACCCCCCAGGGGTACAATGGTAATTCGTATGGGTGCTAGGCCCGGCTGTCAGTGTCTCCAGCCTCCGGCTTCTCTGTCGACCGTTGGGGCCTGCCGCCTGGTGGGGCCTGCCGACTGGTTGGCAGCTGCTTACTGTAGCCGTGTCGTTGGTGACGGGGGCTTGGTCATCTTAGTGTGGCTACAGTCCCGCCGCCTGGTGGGAGGCTATTGTAGCCATACATGGTCTTATCAGCTTAATGGCGTGCTTGCCTCAGGGCAAGGGACGGCCGCCTGCTGGAGGCCGGCCCCTCTTGAATCCGTCTGGTTGAACTTCCTCCGTCTTCCTTGGGGCCACTGCCCGATAGGGCCGGCCTCCGGTGGGCCGTACCAATAGGCCGTCGTGGGGAACAGGGCTCTGCCTGCCCAGAGCAACGTCAGGGTAGATATGGCACAGTGCTCCGTCGTGTAGAGATCTCCGTCTGTACGGAGCACTGTAGCCACGCCCGTCTCGAGCGTTGGAGGCAACGTGCTTCACTGTAGCCATGCTCTGACTTGTACTCTCGATGGGGGCTCGGCGCATCGTAGTCGTGAGGTGGCCACCTGCCCGTTGCCGCACTCTCTGGAGGGCGGCCGCCAGGAGCCGGTCACTCGGAGCGCCGTAGACTTGGGTCGGCCGCCCTCTGGCAGCCGGCCGTTGAGCCAGCCGACCCCAGAGGGCGGAGCTTCAGCTTGGGGTCCAGCTAGGAAGAGCTGGCCCAAAGTCTTGATAAATCCAAGGACTCAGGTGAGCCTACCCGTGGCCCATTACTCCGACAGTATTGTTGCCATCGAGGATAAAAAGATGGGGTTTATATCATATTGCTTGAGTTTATCCCTCTACATCATGTCATCTTGCTTAAGGCGTTACTATGTTCTTATGAACTTAATACTCTAGATGCAGGCAGGAGTCGGTCGATGTGTGGAGTAATAGTAGTAGATGCAGGCAGGACTCGGTCTACTTGTCACGGACGTGATGCCTATATACACGATCATCCCTAGATAATCTCATAATTATTTGCTTTTCTATCAATTGCTCGTCGGTAATTTGTTCACCCACCGTAATACTTATGCTATCTTGAGAGAAGACACTAGTGAAACCTATGGCCCCGGGGTCTATCTCTTATCATATTTGCTTCCAATCTACTATTATTTGCATCTTTACTTTTTGCATCTATATTATAAAATACCAAAAATATATTTATCTTATCGTACTATCTCTATCAGATCTCACTTTCGCAAGTGGTCGTGAAGGGATTGACAACCCCTTTTTATTGCATTGGTTGTGAGTTCTTTGTTTGTTTGTGTAGGTGCATGGGACTTTTGAGGAGTGTAAGTGCATCTAGTGCCCCTTAGTGATTTTGGTGTATTGAAGACTTATAGGTTAAGGGACTAATGTGTTTATGAGTGTACACAGGTCTATAAGTCTATGAGGAGTTTGATATTTACAGAGAAAGTCGACCCCTAAAAATGAATATCTTTGACTAAAGATTTTGGTATTCCTGAAGACTTTCATGAAGACTTTGAAAGTGAAGAAATTGGTGTGTCCATGAAGACTTGATATTCATGCAAGGAATATGAAGCTTGAAGACTTTCGTTTTCATAGTTTTGTTTTTCTCCTTCTTGAGTCATAGGAAACACCGTACTGTTAAAGGGGGTCGAGGAAATACTAAGGAAAAATTTCCATGTGATGCTCAACTCAAAATCCTACACCTACCAATCCCTTCGAGTGAAGCCATTGGAAATCTCATATAGTTCAGTCAATTTCTTCAGTGACAAAGGCGAAGTTCTTCTGGTCGCTGAGGAATTTGTTCTGACTGAGGAGTTAGGAATTCACTAGTGCGGACTTCCTACACAGTGAGGAACATGATAGCCCTGAGGAATTTGAGAGTCAAATTTCCGACTGTTGCGGTGCTACACGCCAGCTGTCCCAAAATATCTTATCCACATAACGGTCATATCATTGAAGGGCATTTATGTCTTATCATGTCGGGCTGCTCCCTAGGCTATAAATAGCCGCCCCTTATAACCACTAGCTGGTCGGCTGCTCCGAGAGAAACTGACACTTGTCATTTGAGAGCAACCCATCCTCCGAGGACTTTGAGCGAAAATCATCGAGTGAGGAAAATCCCAAACCCCAAGCACCCACAAACCCAAAGTGATTGAGTATCAATGAAGAGATTGATCCTGCGTGCATCCGACACTTGTTACCTTTGAAGATTGTGCTTCTTCCAGACAGTTAGGCATCATGGTCTAGAGCATCCAAGAGGAATTGTGGATCACCGAGTGACCGAAGTCTGTGAAGGTTTGGAAGTCGCCTGAAGACTTACCACGAGTGATTGGACGAGGTCTGTGTGACCTTAGTTCAAGGATAATACGGTGAGGACTTGGTGTCCTGAGATGCGTGCTTAGCGATTGGGTGTCCGGGACTGTGTGTCCTCGAGTTTAAATACTCAGCCGCTCCAACCAGACGTACAACTGAGACAGCAGTTGGAACTGGTCTACCAAATCATTGTCTTCACCAACCTTACTGGTTCTATTTCCTCAACTCTTTCATTTCCTCATTATTGTGTTGAGTGATTGTTCATATCTGTGTTTGAAGACTTTGACTGAAGACTTACTCAATTTCCTCAGTTCAATTTCTTCAGTCTGTTTGTCTTCATCTTGTGTTATCCTGTGTTTACGCTTTCTATACTCTGTGATTGTCTTCATTTCATCATGATGACTATGTGTGTATTCTGTTATGCTTACTTCTGAGTACTTATTCTGCTGCAAGTAGTTCTTCGCTAAGGAATTTCCTCACTGGCAAATTCCTCAGTGAAGAATTCATAAAAATCGCCTATTCACCCCCCTCTAGTCGATATAACGCACTTTCAATTGGTATCAGAGCAAGGTACTCCCTTGTTCTGTGTGATTTTGGTTTAACCACCCGGAGTTCTAGTTATGTAGACTGCAGGTATGAACAAGGTCTCTGCTGGGTGTCCTACCTTCGATGGCACGGACTACCCCTACTGGAAGAATAAGATGCGAATGCATCTTGAAGCAATTGACAACGATCTCTGGTACGTTGTGGAAAATGGTGTTCCCTCAGTCACACCTTCCCTGAATGTTGCTGATGTGAAGAGATTCAAGCAACTCAATTCTCAAGCGAAGAATACCATATGTGGTCATCTGAGTAAAGGGCAGTATGGTAGAGTGAGTGCCTTGGAAACTGCTAAGCTTATCTGGGATAGGCTCTCCATAGTAAACGAAGGAGTCTCAACTCAACGTGACTCTCGTGTTGACGCTCTTCGCAATCTCTTCAACCGCTTCAAAAGACTCGACAATGAAAATGTTTAGCAAACCTTCGATCGCCTCACTGATATCTCAAATGAGCTTCAAGCGCTCGGTACCACTGACATCACCGATCATGAGGTGGTGAAGAAATTGCTGAGATCACTCGATTCGTCATTTGACACTCTGGCACTGATGATTCAAGAGCGTGCTGATTACAAGTCACTAGATCCCACTGATATCCTCGAGAGGCTAAATACTCATGAGTTCCAGCTTGCTGAAAAGAGAGATCTCTATGGTTCAAGCTATGGCAGAACACGTGCCCTGAAGGCCAAGGCAGTGTCTGAATCTGAATGTGAAGATTCTGGTAGTAGCCTTGGTGATCCTGAAGAATTGAGCCAGGAGCTAGCACTGCTCGTGAAGAAGTTCCAGAAATTCTCAAGACGTGGTCGCTTTGGAAAATCTTCAAGGAGCAGTGATTCCTCATCAAGTGATTATAAGAGAAGGCTATGCCACAAATGCAAGAAGCATGGTCACTACATTCAAGATTGTCCTCAGTGGGACAAGGAGCTAAAGAAGAAGAAATACAAGGATTACAGTTCTGATGATGCCAAGAAGAAGAAGAAATCTTCGAAGTCTTCATCATCAAAATCCTCGAAGTCTTCGTCCCACAAGAAGAGCAGCTCCAAGAAGGCTCGGGCATTCATTGGCAAGGAAATGGATTCTGAGGCTGAATCTGAGGATAATGAGGAAGAGGAGGCATCCGAGGAGTCTGAGTCAGGTGTGGCAAGTCTAGCTCTTGCTACCGCGTTTGTCAGCAAGTCTATCTTCAACTCTGAAGAAAATGGCAACACCAACAATGCTGATGAATGCAATGACGACTACGCTCCCACCTATTGCTTCATGGCAAAGGCTGCTAAGGTAACTAAATACCCCTCCTCTGAATCAAGTGAGGATGAATCTGATGAAAATATCAAGCCTAGCTACTCTAAACTTGCTAAAATTGCTGTGAAACAACAAAAGGCTATCGAAAAACTTCGAAACATGCTAGACAAAAGTGATGATATGTTTGGTGATGAAATGGACCACACTAACGACTTAACTGAGAATCTTCAGAGACTTCAGTCTAAGTTTGACAACCTTCAAAGTCATCAGAAAACTCTCTTAACTGATCACGAGAGGCTTTCTTATGAATTTCTTCAAAGAAAGCAAGATCTTGAGAAGCTAAGAGTGAGTTATGAAGATCTTCAGAACGAGCGCGATTCATTACTTGCTCAATAAATCAGCACTACTCAGGAAGAATTTGATCCTCCATGCTTAAAGTGCATTGAACGTGAATCTGCTAATTCTTCACTTGAATGTTCAAATGCTTCAAATGTTACAAATTCTTCACCTGCCTCTGCTATCACTAATTCCTCATCTGAGGACATTGCTAGTATCACTAATGATGCAGGGCTGAAGGAATTGTATATGACAGGCATGTACAAAATCCTCAAAGGGCATCAGACTCTTTGTGATGTGCTTAAAAAGAAGATCCTCAACAGAAACCCTAGGAGAGAGGGTATTGCCTTTGAGAGGAAACTCAATGCTGATGGAACATATTGGAAGCCTGAGCAGTACCCCAAAACCTCATGGGTTGCTGCAAAGGGACCTCTAGTTGATCCATCTAACTTATCTGGCTTTACATGTGAATCTCCTCACTCTTCTGATGAGTCATTTGACTCCAACTATAAACTGTTCAAAAATCAGAATGGTGAAGTATTTGCTAGATATGTTGGCACTAACTGCAGGAACGGTTCCCCTATGAAGAAAATCTGGGTTCCCAAAAGTTATGTTGAAAGTCTTCAGGTGAATGTCCTCACCACACCACCAGTGAAGAATAGGAACCCCAGATCAAACTCTTCATATGGACCAAATTCTTTATATGGATCCAAGTCCTCATACGGACCAAATTCCTCACAAGGATCAAATTCCTCAAAAGGATCAAAATCCTCATATGAACATCATCGTGCTAACAACTCTGTTTCACAGGGTAGAGCTAAGGGCTATGAATATGTGCATTATTCTTCAAATCATTATGTTCATAAGTCCTTGAAGAATTTCTCTGCTTATTCATATGCTTACCCTAACCCCTCTTATGTGAAACGAAGTGGACTGGCGTCCATGCCACCTTTCTCATATGGTGCTCGCAGAGTGATGAACTCTTTGCCACCCCTTCAGATGTGGGTGGTGAAGAAAAAGAACTAATCTCTTATGCAGGGTCAGGTCTCCAGACGTGCTTTAACGTCTTAAGAATTTGCTGGAGACCTGAACAGTGCCTGAAAGGACGCAGGCGAACCATGATGAAATGAACCTTCATTTCACACGTCCTCATACTGATAATCTGATCAATTT
This sequence comes from Triticum timopheevii, assembly GCA_963921465.1. Classification (NCBI taxonomy): domain Eukaryota; kingdom Viridiplantae; phylum Streptophyta; class Magnoliopsida; order Poales; family Poaceae; genus Triticum; species Triticum timopheevii. The sequence continues at coordinate 574,428,789 of OY997264.1, read as the reverse complement.
AATTGATGAAATTGACCTGATGATACTGATGTCATATTCTTCACTGATGAAGTATATGAGTTTGTAAGCTGCACTAATTCATCTGTAGGACGATCAACCCAAAGCAAACGAGTGGGTCCTCGATAGTGGATGTACAAATCACATGACTGGTGACTAGAATTTATTGATGGATGCTCCCTTAACACCGTCACATCTGAAGCATATCATCTTCGCTGACAAAGGCAAAAGTCAGGTATTGGGTCTAGGTAAGGTTGCGATCTCTAAGGACATACACATGGACAAAGTCATGCTTGTCGAGTCCTTAGGATACAACCTCATGTCTATCTCAATGCTTTGTGATCTTGATATGGTTGTTGTCTTTGGCAAGTATCGTTGTGTTGTGATCATGGAAGCTGACAATTCCAAAGTCTTTGAAGGCTTTAGGAGAGGAGACTTGTACATTGTTGATTTCTCTACAGGACCACAACCTGCTGTGTGCTTACTTGCAAAAGCTTCAGAAGGCTGGCTATGGCATCGACGACTTGGTCATGCTGGCATGAGGAATCTGCACACGCTCGCGAAGAAGAAGCATGTCATTGGCATTGAGAATGTCAAATTCCTCAAGGATCACCTGTGCGGAGCCTGTGAAGCTGGGAAGATGACTAAGGCCAAGCATCCAGTGAAGACTGTCATGACCACCACTCGACCATTTGAATTGCTTCACATGGATCTCTTTGGTCCTAATCATTATTCTGCTGTGACTAATGATGCATCTCTATATGGCTTTGTTATTGTTGATGATTACTCTCGTTACACATGGGTACACATTGTTACTTACAAACATGAAGTGCAGGAAGTCTTCAAACGATTTTCCTCGAGGGCTTCAACCAACTTTGGTGTGAAGATCAAGCACATCAGGAGTGACAATGGAACTGAGTTCAAGAATTCCGGTCTTAATGACTGTCTTGATGAACTTAGTATTACTCATGAGTTATCTGCTCCTTATACTCCTCAGCAAAATGGTGTCATGGAGCGCAAGAACAGAACCCTTGTTGAGATGGCTTGCACTATGCTTGATGAATACAAAACGCCTCATCGTTTTTGGATTGATGCAATTGATACCGCGTGCCACATCATCAACAGAGTATATCTTCACAAATTCTTCAAGAAGACGGCCTATGAACTTCTCACTGACAAGAAACCCAATGTGAGTTATTTCAAAGTCTTCGGTGCTAAATGTTGGATTAGGGATCCTCATCACAATGCTAAATTTGCACCGAAAGCACATGAAGGTTTTATGCTTGGTTACGGAAAGGACTCGCACACCTACAGAGTCTTCAACATCGCTCTTCACAAGATTGTTCAAACTATAGATGTGCGATTCGATGAAACTAATGGCTTGCAAAGAGAGCACCTACCTTCTGTGATAGATGAACCAGCACCTGAAGATTCTATCAAGTTTAAGGCTACTGAGGTGTCATTCCTACCGAAGAATATACTAAAGAATTCATTCCAGAACGCGAAGATCGTTGAGCTAATGTACCTGAGGAAAATGCTGAAGAAAATGGTGCTGAAGAAAATGCTGATCAAATTCCTCGATGACAACCAGCTCATCATCGTGTTGCAAAAGAAGTGCAAGTTGAAAAGACCATCGATGACATTGAAGCACTAGGTCCTCTCACACGCTCAAAAGCTTCACATTTATCTAACTTTTGTGGGCACTATGCTTTTGTCTCTATCACAGAGCCCACTACGGTAGATGAAGCATTTCTGGAGCCTGAGTGGATTCAGGCCATGCAAGAAGAATTACATCAGTTCGAGCTCAACAATGTCTTGGAACTGGTTAAACGTCCATATCCTCGCAAGCATAATATCATTGACACAAAGTGGATCTACCGCAACAAGCAAGATGAAAATGGCCTTGTGGTGAGGAATAAGGCACGACTTGTAGCTCAAGGCTACACACAGGTTTAAGGAATTGATTTCGCTGAAACTTTTGCTCTTGTTGCTAGACTTGAGGCTATTCGCATATTACTTGCTTATGCTAACCATCATAATATCACTTTATATCAAATGGATGTGAAAAGTGCATTCCTCAATGGTAAGCTTGAGGAAGAAGTATATGTTGCTCAACCCCCAAGTTTTGAAGATCCAAAGAATCCTGATAAAGTCTTCAGACTCAACAAGGCCCTCTATGGCCTCAAGCAGGCCCCTCGGGCGTGGTATGATACTTTGAAGGAATTCTTCCTGAAGAATGGCTTCACACCCGTTCACTCGACCCTACTCTCTTTACTAAATCTTATGATGGTGAATTGTTTGTGTGTCAAATATACGTTGATGATATTATCTTTGGCTGTACTGACCAACGTTATAGTGATGAATTTGCCTATATGATGAGTGAAGAATATCAAATGTCTATGATGGGAGAGTTGAAATTCTTCTTAGGTCTTCAAATTCGTCAACATCACAATGGCATATTCATATCTCAGGAGAAATACCTCAAGGATGTTCTGAGGAAATTCGGCATGCAAGATTGCAAAGGAGTCAAAATTCCTATGCCCACAAATGGCCATCTATGCACTGATGAAAATGGTATTGACTTCGATCACAAGGTATACCGCTCCATGATTGGTTCTTTATTGTACTTATGTGCATCTAGGCCAGATATAATGCTTAGTGTTTGCATGTGTGCCCGATTTCAAGCTAGACCAAAGGAATCACACCATAAGGCTGTGAAGCATATTCTTTGATATCTAGCTCACACACCAACACTAGGACTATGGTACCCCAAGGGCTCTACTTTTGATCTCATTGGATATTCTGACTCTGACTATGCTGGTGATCGTGTGGACCGCAAGTCAACATCTGGTACTTGTCATTTCCTCGGACGATCTTTGGTCTGTTGGTCCTCGAAGAAACAGAACTGCGTATCACTGTCTACTGCGGAAGCTGAGTACATTGCTGCTGGTTCTTGCTATGCTCAATTGCTGTGGATGAAGCAAACTCTCAAGGACTACGGCATCAACATGAAGAATGTGCCTCTCTACTGTGACAATGAGAGTGCCATCAAGATTGCTCACAACCCAGTTCAGCACTCGAAGAAAAAGCACATTCAGATTCGTCATCATTTTCTTCGTGATCATGTGTTGAAGGGCGACATTTCTATTGAGCATGTGAAGCCTGAAGAACAGCTAGCCGATATCTTCACAAATCCCTTGGATGAGAAGATATTTAGCAAGTTGCGGTGTGAGCTAAATATCTTAGAGTCTTCGAATGTTCTTTGAAAAAGGACACTCATCCTAACACTTATGCAAAATTGATGACTTAGATGTGCAACACATGAAGAAACATTTTTCTTCAATCAATGAAGAATAACACTCTAAATGTGAAGACATTAATGAAGAATTTGATTCTCAGAACCCTACGACAATTGTACGCGGTGTCTAAAATCATCATTCTTACACGGTGGGTCATGCCACCACCAAAGTTGAAAATCTTCAATTTGAGTTTTTCCTCAGTGTTTGAAATTCTTCAGTTTTTCAAATTCTTCAACTTTGCAAAATCTTCACTGTTTTCGTCGTTTTTCTTCATTGGCTATATATATATATATATATATATATATATATATATATATATATATATATATATATATATATATATATATGGGTTTATGTCCTCTACAGCATTCACTTATGGCTATTTCTTCAAGTTGCATTTTCTGCTAAGTGAATGTGATCGGACCCTTCCCCCTCTATGCTATACTCAACCCAATCTATTCACAAATTCTTCATGTGCGTTCTATTTGAAACTCGTTCAAAATCTTCACTGTGTCCTGTCAGCTGAAGAAATTGCGAACGGAACTTTAAAACTAATCTTATCCAAATTTTCGGTTTTGCCGCTCAAACCGTCCCGTATCCCACGATAGACTTATCTACTCACCCACGATCTAACACGATCTCCACTTTTCAGTACGTGGGTGACACATGTCAAGCGAATGAGAAGGGCCAGGGGCACGTTCGTCCTAAATCTTTGGGCGAACAGTTTTTCACTGCGACTATAAATACCCCCTCACCCTTCCTTACTTCCTTTACTCCGCTCGACCGCTCTCTCTCTTGCTCGAGCTTCTCAAACCCTAGCGCCGCCACTACTCCATCGTCGCCGGTGAGGAAGAGCTTCACTGCCTCGACCTCATCGCCGTCATACTCGCGCCGGCCGCGGAAATCTTCACTCCGTCGCCGCCGTAGCTGTCTTCCTCCGCCAAGTTAGGGCATGGAAGATCTGAACTGACGAGCTTCAAATCTACACTTCTCAGTTCGTCGTGTTCTTCATCAAGGGTAATTAAAATTTACTTTTACTGCCCTCTTTGATTCAAATTTTCTCCACAAAATCTTCAAAGGTGTTTTATTCTTCAAATCCTCACACACAAAACACCTCACTAGTCATCTGTTCTTGATTCGTTTCCCTAAGCATCATTTTTCTTCAAGATTCCTCAATTGTGTGGATCGTCGATCTATACAACTCTGGAACCTAAGACAAAGTACGCTTAGTGAAATTCTTCAAGACTCATCTGGTCAAATTCCTCAAACTTGTTCATTTTGAAAACCTTCTGAGAACGCATATGACCTTTTCAAATTCCTCGCAACTACACTTTGTTCACAGGTACTCATGTCCGCTGCTGAATCACTAGGTTCTCATCAACTTAACTCATTTGCGGCGTTCCTCAAAGAAAAGTTGCATACTTCTTCAGAGAATTCGATTGTTCAAATTTCTCAACTGAAGAATACGGCAGAAGGTAAGAAACCACAGAAAGGAGGAAAGAAGCCTAAGGTCATGACTGCGTTTGAAATACCTGAGAACATCTATGCTGACTATTGCACACCTGATGAGGCCAAGTTCGGAAAGGAGAATAAAAATCAGCGCAAGGCGCATACAGAGGATTGAAAGGAGATGGGCAAGAGAATGGAGGGAGTACAGATATGTAACTCCAAAGTATATGAACAAATTCGCTCTAAATCCTCCATGCCCAAGAGCTCCATTGGCACCTGGTCAAGAAGCTGACCCCACCAGCATCAAGCGTGGTGAGGATTTTCCTGAAGAATGGGCCAAACGCCAAGCCAAGTTGGCACGACAAGCCAAAGAAGCAGTGAGGAAATTTAATGAAGACTCTGCTGCTCCTGCTGCCACAAAGGCCTCTGACAGGCCTAGAAAATCAATGGCAAAGAAGCCCGCTCACAAGCCAAGTGCTTCATCAACTGTGCCCTCATGGCCAAGTTCCTCAGCAATGCCCTCACGGCCAGAATGTTCAAAGCCCTCACGGCCAGATTCTTCAAAGCCCTCACGGCCAGTTCCTCATGCTGCTCCTGCTCCTCCAAAGTCCTCAGCTCCTGCTCCAAAGTCCTCAGTTGCTCCAGCAAAGTCCTCAACACCTGTACATCTGGCCACATGCCAAAGGACTGCAGGCATCTCTATTGCTTCTGGTGTCTCAGCGAGTTCCTCAACTGCACCAAACTCTTCATCAGGCCCCACTCTGCTGAAGACCAAGGCAACTGCTGGACGAGGTCCTCGGCCTAGTCCAAAGAAGAAATAGGTTGCCTCCCAAGTGCCATCTGACGATGAAGCTGATGATGATGAACTTGCAGAAATCATCAGAGATAGGCAAGAAAGGGCCGCTAGAGCCAAAGGCACAACTGTGCCACTGCTTTTGGATCCAAAGGTGATCCTTGACTACATTGATCTCTGGCACAAGGACCCAAACACTCCTATGCCTGATTTTCATTTGACTCCTGGCCAAAGTCATGTGTTGACCCATTTCATCAATGAAGAAAAATGGAAATTTGAGAAGGCCAGGCAAATCAAGAAGGCTCAGTTCAGGAAAGAGAAGTTCCTGAGGAACAACGTTGTCAAAATGACAACTGATGAACTCCTCATGATCCAGTCTGAAATCAAAGCCCTCAGCGATGATTTCAATGCTTATTATGCTGATTGGCAAGGAGCCAAAGTCAGGTTCGTTAAACTCACTGAGAAGTTCACCAATGTTGCAGCCCCATCGCAACAAGAAATTCCTCAAGCTGAAGCCTCTGTTCAGCAAACTAAAGAACATGCCAGCACCGCTGATGACTTTCAGGTTGTTGATGAAAATGCTAGCTCCAGGGCTGATGACTCCATTCCAGCCACTGAAGACATTGACAGGGCATCCACTAGTGGTGCGCCTGAAGAAAATGAAGAAGTCAGGGCAACTGCATCAGTTGCGCCTAAGGAAATACAAAAAGATTCCTCAGCTCCTCCTACGCCTACCCCAACTCCTATCCTTCCATCTGCATCAGATGTGAGGAAGACTAAGGCTGCAGAGAGAGCTGCAGTGAAGAAAAGGAAAGCATCATCTGCTTTAGATTCTTCAGCTCCGAAGAAAATGAAGACTATGACCAGCTCAGTTGAGAATCCAATTGATGTTGTTCCGATCTCCACCATGCCATCAAAGCACCTTGTTCCTTTTGGTGAAGAATATGTGATCCCTAGTGGATCTGATGAAGAAAATCATTCTGCTGCTTCGTCAGAGCAGATTGATGAAGAAATTGAAGTGGATGCGATCCCTTCAACACTCACTACAAGAAATATGTCAACTTGTGACCACCTCTATTGGTCACTAAAAGGTCACAAATTTCCATTTGCGACCTTTTTGTGACCAAAAACAGAAGGTCAAAAGCTGGCGGTCGTAAACTGACTATAGCGACCTTTCTTCTGGAATGGTCAAAGACGTTTACGACCAAAATATTCCTACTGTGGTGTTTTGGTCACTAGCAACCTCCCCCAGGCCACGTAGGCATCCAGCGTGGCAAGCTGATGTGGCACAAGATTCAGCCCGGTCCAATTCGATTTTCTACATGGGCCGAGCCCAACAATTCGGCCTTTTTACTATATATTTTCTCTATTAATTTTCTCTAGCTACATGGGCCTGGCCCAACAATTTGGCCTTTTTATTTCCAGATGCGGCCTTTTACAGTGTATGATCTTTTACTTTTTGCTATTTTATTTTCCACTGTTTTACATTTGTCCCAAATATCATAATATCATACACTAGTCCCACACGTCAGAAATTTCAAATGTGCTCAAATTATTTTGATAAGTGGGTCGCATGAGTCATGTTTCCATTGCACACATTTTCAAATCACATACATAATTACTATTTCATATGAAACAGAAATTGTAATTCTGAAACATACATGAAATTCACAAACAGAGAGAAGATACATTAAATCACATACATAATTACTATTTCATTCACAAACAAAGAGAAGATACATTAAATTCCCAGATAACGCAGCTATTATTACAGAACTTGCTATATAAGAATGTCTTGGAGCTTCTTTGAACATCTTTGGTCTTGAATTTACTCAAAATATCTGCCAACAAGAAAACGGAAAACAACAGGTGAGCTATTTAGTAGTAAGATCAAGTCTGGAAAGAAACATGCATGAAAATTAAGAAGAGCTAGAGTATGGATGCCCAAACAGTTTTTGTGCACGTCATGCCAAGTTAGGCAACACGTAGAATGCATATGGGCCATAAAAATGATCAAATGAGGAAGGGATGAAGCCAAACAATGGTTCCTCCTTGCAATGATCACATTTAGATAACAATGACCTACTACAGTTCATGTTACAACAACACTAGTTCATGTGAGAAACACACAGGGTCCAAAGTACAAACCAAAAACAATCTGACTTGGAATATGATGTCCACCTTATAGTACTACATCATCATCAGGATTAAAACAACACATTTATAGTCAGAGTGTTGGATGAGACAAATATCAATTGAAAAAAAGACAAGGTAGCATCAAATCAGGTTATAGTTTGTGGGAATCAATGCACACAGCATGAACGACAAGGTAGCATTAAATCAGATGATGATTGCATACATACAAATCATGTGCTGGCAGAAAAAAATCCAAGCAGGAGCTCATCTTCCCTCTCTGTTTGGTAACTAACAACCTAAATAAAATAAAATAAAAACATGACTTGTTCATACAGATCCCTCTAAAATTCCTTGGGACAAGTGCATCACATATTCATCAACTTAGCAGCAGAAGTAGTGAGCACGGGAAGAGGGGGAGGGGGATGGAGGAGCTACATGCCGCGGTCGCAATGGAAGCAGAGGAGCAGACCCCTCCTGCCCCTCCCCCACGAGCAGGACAGGGCTGCCGGCTGGGCACGCCCCTACCCCTCCGCCTCCTTGATCAGGAGACCCCCTTCCCCTACTGCTGCTTGGCGCGTCGCATCACTAGTCACCTCCTCATGCAAGAAGTACACAATAAATAGGCAGACAGTCAGTGAGGTACATTTTCACAGCAACATAAGCTTAAAATTAACACAAATACACACATCAAATGAAGTCATTAAGATACTTAAGTCCACCACATGGTGTATAATTATGTGGTATATAATTGCAACACATGAACCAAATGAGGAATAACATCATCGCCAAGAGTTTCTGATGATAAGCATAGCTCCATCGTGACTAAAGCATGCAGAACACAATATTCAAAGCAGAAGCAAGTAGGTAGTATGAGCTACCTACTGGCAAAGTATAAAACCTGAATCATATAGTACACACGAATCAAGAAAACAAGAACTAACAATGAGAACTGCATACTAATGCACCAGATGATCAACATCAAGTGTGGTATATTCACATAAGTTTGCTTATTTGTTTTTGCTTGGAAACTAAGACTGAGTTACCGGCTAGCTAGTGGAGTGACATGTTTGTAATGGCAGTTTGGTACTAATTACCCCTCAACCCATACTGCTTGCTGTTATACATACACAAGAGACAACAAGCTGTTCAAGTGTTCACTCTAGGAATGCTTTCTAAATAATTGCATAAACGAAGGCTACTTATCACCGACGAACTATAAGGTTTACAGTGCACTAGAGGAAAATTGGTGATTATCATTTTGTAATTAGATTGTAATAACCATCGAGTTTCCAGTAACAATCAAAGATGAAAGCTTGGAAACTCTTCTCTAACTACTGGATTAACAGAGCTTGCAAGCATTCCGTCGAACAGAAGACTGAAGCAAGAAAGTGACCAATCAAGCAGAAATGCATCATTATTCTGAATCCCATATCATCAGTTTGCACAAGTTGCAGCACCATGCAGCAATTTCCACTCCAATCCAGGAAGAGAACTACTACTTGCAGATAACCATTGTTCAACAAAGATACACGTAACATCAGTTTGCCAAACATGGCAGTGTTTGGTTTAGAAAGATACAGTACAAATGGCCAAACATAGATGCGTACAGTTTCAGAAGAATCTGAAAGCCAGATCTCATCTGGAAGCCAAACTTGCATTGTTACAAACACATGGCAGAGATTAGTACAAGCACTTACTAATCAGGTCGGACTGAAGAAATCACTAGCAGCGGAAATGCATCATTCTAAATCTTCTCAGTTTGCAAAACAAGATTCAGCAAGCAATCAACCATTATCAACAAGCAGTAGCACTACTTCTTGCAAACGCAACAAGCAGTATCATTAGTAAGATCATGTAGTACCACAACTGCAACATTTTCTAGATAGATAATCAGTTTGCAAAAGCAACACGTTCAGTTCTTACATCCAACCAGCCAACAAAGCATTGGCAATCACTCAGCACACGCACTACGGCTACCACTACTTTCAAATAGAGACAAGAAGAGTCAACAGCGACCATATATGCAAATCAACCAGAATTTTACCTGCCCCTGGTGGCGCCGGAGATGGATGCTTCTGCTGCTGGCCTTCACCGCCCCTGACGCTGCTGCTCATGGACAGAAACCGTATCGCATCAGGGAAGAGGATGGAAGGGAATGCAATGGAAGAAGAAATCGAAAAGGAGAGGAGATGAGAGGGGGTTGACCGTCGGGGTTCTCCATGGCGTCGGCATCGGGGCAGCCTTCCCGTCCATGCCATGGCGGCCCGGAGCGCGAGCGACGATGACGTGCTGGATGGATCAGGTAGCGAGAGGAGACAAGGTGAGGAAGAGAGGATCTGATTGGGATAGGAGACGAGGTGAGGAAGAGAGGGGACCAACCTTAGTTGCCGGAGACACGCCAACGACGCGGTGGACCAAACCCTATCCACGGGAGATGGTCGCGCGTGGCCGCAGGAGCACGCGAGCACCGGATCTGGGCGGAGCGCGAGGCCGCCGCCGCGCCTCCCCCGCCGCGGGGCCGGGTGCGGGTCACCTCCCACGAAAGGAGACGGAGCGGAGCCGGCGCGGACATGGATGGGACTCGGACGCGCTCGCGGTCGGTGGTGGCGACCATGTCCACGACGGCCAGTGAAGGGGTGGGTGGCGGCGAGGGGAGGGATCTGGATCGGGAACGACGATTCTGGCCAGAGGCGAGGGAGGAGTGGAGGGGGAAAGGGGAGGGTGCAGACGAGGGGAGAGGTGGGCGGCGGAATGAAGGGGAGGACGGCGAATGGCGGGAGCAGGTGGTCGTCCACGAAGGTGGCGGCGGCGGTCCAATGGAGGGAAAGGGGAGAGGGGTTAGGGTTTGGGCTGCGGGGAGAGGAGTGGTGTGCGGGGAGAGGAGGAGAGGGGGGAGGAGTGGTGTGCCCGCGAGGGGGGAGGAGTGGGTGAGTGGTGGCATTTTGCCAATGACAGGTGGGCCCGCGAGGAATTAGGCCCACATGTCAGTGTCCTCAACGACATGTGGTGTAGGTGAGTGGAGCTGCTTTCGGGTGGGTGTGGGTGGGGAGAGGGTGAGGGGTGTGGGCCGTTGGATCTGGCAGGATCCGACGGTCTCTAATGCTTGATCCGCGTGACATGCCCATTGACCAATCAGAATGAAGTGCAGGCTTTGATGATGTTATGACCATCTAAAATGGTCGTAATCAATTTTCCATTTTCCGAGTGCCTGAAATGAGTTTTTTTTGTGAAGGATCTACCATATATTTGTTGCAAAATTGGACCTAATCAATTTTATAAAATGCTAGGACATATTTAATGCACAATTGACAAAATGGTTGTGTGTCAAAAGTTTTGATCCACCTCTGGTGAAAAAGACAAATTCCCGCCGATTCAGCTGGAAGCGGGTCAAATTTGAAATGTAGATGCCTTATAGTTTGCTTTTTATTTTTTCCAAAAATCATTTCTAGTTACATAATTATCTATTTAATCAGAGGAAATACCAAAAAATTCCAAGATTCAACCACTAGCTAGGAACGGTCAAGCCCGCCGTTTTGACCGCATTTTGAAACAGGCATAAAAAATTCAAAAAAAAATCAAAAAATGGAAAACCCTTCGCATTGTGTCATTATATGTGACCAAGTTTCCAGGAAAAATAATAAACTTGTAATACGGTAATTATTTTAAAAAAGTATTCTCAGAAATGAGCTATCATGCGTGAAGATTCATGGCTTTCTAGCCAAATGATCAATCTTATGGCCATGTTCATGGCATAGTTTGTTGAAATAATCTCATATTGTGCACAAGGGTGCATATTTGGAATGGCAAACAATGTTGCCTAAGGAAGTTTTCATTTTCTTTGGACGAAAAAACCATTTTTCATTTTTCGAGTGCCCAAAATGAGGTTTTTTTGTGAAGGACCTCCCAATAATTGTTGCAAAATTGGACCAAATCAATTTTCTAAAATACTAGGACATATATAATGCACAATTGACCAAATGGTTGGGTGAAAAAAGTTTTGATCCACCTCTGGTGAAAAAGACAAATTGTCGTCGATTCAGCTGGAAACGGGTCAAATTTGAACTGTAGCTGCCTCATAGTTTGCTCTTTATTTTTTCCAAAAATCATTTCTAGGTACATAAGTATCTATTTAATCAGAGAAACACCAAAAAAATTCCAATATTCAACCACTATCTAGGAACGGTCAAGCCCGCCGTTTTGACCGCATTTTGAAACGGGCATAAAAAATTCAAAAAAATCAAAAAATTGGAAAACCTTCGCATTGTGTAATTATATGTCAACAAGTTTCCAGGTAAAATAATAAACTTGTAATACGGTAATTATTTTAAAAAAGTGTTCTCAGAAATGAGCTATCATGCGTGAAGATTCATGTATTTCAACCCAAACGATCAATCTTATGGCCACATTCATGGCATAGTATGTTCAAATGATCTCATATTGTGCACAAGGGTGCATCTTGGAATTCCAAACAATGTTGCCAAAGGGAGTTTTCATTTTCTTTGCACAGAAAATTCATTTTCCATTTTTCGACTGCTCGAAATGAGGTTTTTTTGTGAAGGACCTACCATATATTTGTTGCAAAATTGTTGTCGGTGTCAAAACCGGCGGATCTCGGGTAGGGGGTCCCGAACTGTGCGTCTAGGCGGATGGTAACAGGAGACAAGGGACACGATGTTTTACCCAGGTTCGGGCCCTCTTGATGGAGGTAAAACCCTACGTCCTGCTTGATTAATATTGATGATATGGGTAGTACAAGAGTGGATCTACCACGAGATCAAGGAGGCTAAACCCTAGAAGCTAGCCTATGGTATGATTGTTGTAATGGAGGTTATGTCCTACGGACTAAAGCCCTCCGGTTTATATAGACACCGGAGAGGGCTAGGGTTACACAGAGTCGGTTACAATGGTAGGAGATCTACATATCTGTATCGCCAAGCTTGCCTTCCACGCCAAGGAAAGTCCCATCCGGACACGGGACGGAGTCTTCAATCTTGTATCTTCGTGGTCTTGGAGTCCGACAGACGATGATAGTCCGGCTGTCCGGACACCCCCTAGTCCAGGACTCCCTCAGTAGCCCCTGAACCTGGCTTCAATGACGATGAGTCCGGCGCGCATAATGTTCGGCATTGCAAGGCGGGTTCCTCCTACAAATAATCCAGAGAAGATCATGAACACCAGGATAGTGTCCGACTCTACAAAATAAATTCCACATTCCACCATAGAGAGAATAAAATGTACACAAGTTCAATCTGCTGACGTATTTTGCGGCATGACGTCACACCACTACCAAGCTTTTACTTGAATTGTTTTTTATTATACCGCCTCAGTGCGTTTAGCGAAGCGGTTTCCCTGGCACGTCCTGTCGAAGCAGAGATCGTGTTCCCCTTATTCCGGGATTCTCATCAGTACAGACGTGGGTAACCCAACCGCCATTGATGGTGGCGCTTGGGAGATAAGCGAGTTTTACCAGGCTAGTGGGGATGTATAGTCTTCATCCGCCTATATATAAGGGATAAGGATTCACCTTTTCACCTACGCCTTCTTCCTCCTTTGCTTATCCATCTCCGTGCACTCGAGCTCCAGCGCCCAAGTTCGCGCATCTCGTCTCAACCTTCTCCGACCATGTCCGGAGCGGGAGGCAAGTGGTTGGCCTCCACCGTTAAGGAGGAGCACATCACAAAGCTGCGCAGCGCCGGGTACCTTTCCGGCGACATCGTGCACCGGCTGCCTGACGAGGGGCAGATCATCCCCACCCCCAGGCCCCATGAGAGGGTCGTTTTCCTCCCCCATTTCCTCCGCGGACTGGGCTTTCCACTTCACCCCTTTGTCCGGGGGCTCATGTTCTACTACGGCCTGGATTTCCATGATCTGGCGCCAAACTTCATCCTCAACATCTCGGCGTTTATCGTCATGTGCGAGGCCTTCCTCTGCATCGAGCCCCACTTTGGCTTATGGCTCAAGACCTTCAATGTCAAGCCGAAGGTAGTGAAGGGCACTCAAGAGGAGTGCGGAGGCGCCATGTTGGGCAAGATGCCCAACGTCCTTTGGTTCGAAGGGGCCTTCGTGGAATCCGTCAAGGGGTGGCAGTCGGGGTGGTTCTATATCACCGAGCCGCGCGACCCTACATGGGCGGCGGCCCCCGAGTTCAGATCTGGTATCCCTACGCAGCTCACCTCCTGGAAAGAGAAGGGCTTGCTGTGGGGTAATTCGAAGGAGCTGACGGGACTCCAAGCCTGTATCCAGAAGCTGGTGAACAAGAAGCTTAGGCTGGTCAACGTGGTCCAAGTCATGCTCGTCCGCCGGATTCTCCCATGCTAAGAACGGGCATTCAATCTGTGGGAGTTCAATCCGGAACAGCACCAGGCGTTGAGCGGGCTCTTCGACACGACGTATGAAGGCGCCTGGAGGGTGCTGTTTAAGGGCGCCGAAGCCCCCGCATCCGCGACGGAAGATCGCGGATTTCACTCGTAGCATCCAGCTGACGAGGTAAGTGATTCTACCCCTTTACGGGATACTTATTGTTAATAGATTGATTCCAAGCGGGTTTCAATCTCCCTTTTCCTTTGACAGGAATGGATGAAGAAAGCCGAGCAGCTCATCTGCCCGGCTCCCATGCCAGAAGACCCAGTGGACGCCCGTCTAGCGGGGCTGCTGGTTCCGGCACCACATGTGGTGCCGGAGAAGAAGGCCAAGAAGGTGGCCACGGGCGCTCGAAAGAGTTCCCGTTTTCAGGTTTCCGACGACTCTGAGGCGGACTCCTCCCTCGAAGACGAGGAGGAGGAAGAAGACCCTCTCCCAGAGGAGGGAGAGAGGAAGAGGAAGGCTTCCCTGACAGGGGAGGCCGAAGGGTCCAAGAGGGGAAGAACTATTCCCCCGGACAGTTCGGCCAACACCAACGTTGGCGATGAAGAGTGGCCCTCAAGGGCCAGGCCCCAGGCGAGATCGTAAGTATCCGGATCCTGAATGATCTGCAATTTCTTTTGTGTCACATAGTGTCCTTCTAATGCCGCATAATGCCTGCAGTCCGGCCGATGATGATCTCCCTGCTTCGTCGAGCGGGTCGTTGGCTGCGTCGGATGTGGAATCCGTTCCGACTGCCTCCACCCCTCGCGCCGCTGAGCACACCGAGGTGGGATCCCGGGAAGGGGCCCATCAGGAGGAGGCTCCGGAGGCGCTGCAAGGCAGCCTCCCGGACTTCACGCCGGACTCTACACCGAAACCTGCAGTGGTTCCAGAGTCCGGCAGGCGACCCCTTCGCAAGAAGGGCAAGACCGTGACACCGGCGGCCTCCGTCCAACCGGAGGCGCCAGACAACTTGTTGGAGGTGCTCAAAGGCGCTTCCATCAAGGAAGAACACCGCACTATCATGAGTGCGGTGATTTAGAAGGTTCAGCTCGCCAAGAGCGGGCTGACCGAAGCTTGCAGCAGCCTTCTAACAGGCTTTGAGGTAAGAAGTTAAAATTATGTAATGTAATACTGCATAGACAGTAGCCCCTGATGCTCAGTTCGGCGTTCAGAAAGAAAAGCCGGATTGAGGATCTAAAAAGATATACGCAGGGTTACTAAAAAGTATGTCAATATGGGTTTGCAGGCTGCGTTGCTGACCTCTGCCGCACTGACTGCGGAGGTCGGTGCGTTGAAGCAGGATCTCGAGCGGTCCGAGCAAGAGCTCGGCCATGCTAAGAAGCAGCTCGAGGACAAAGAAGGTGAGTAACACCACTTTGAAAAGTTACCTTACAGAAAAGGATTTAGGTTGCAATAAGAGAATAACAAGGATAACATGGGTACTGCAGGGGCCACAAACGAGGTGGCAGCCCTGAAGGAGGCTGTGTCCGTGGCCGAATGCAATGCGGCCGCGGAACGGGCAGAGCGAGAAAAGCAGGAGGCACTGGTGGCGGAGGTGCGGCAAGAGCTCTAGGCTCTCATGGAGAAGCATGAGAGTTTGGAGCACGACTCAAAGACTCGAGAGTCCGAGCTCGCCTCAGCTCTCGAAAGTGCCAAGTCCGCCAAGGCCGAGGCCCGTAAGGCCCTTCAGGAAGTTGAGGATATGAAGAAAATAGCGGCGGGTAAGGCATTTTTCATGCAAAGCAAGCATGTTAATGTAAGCTACCTGACACTTACCCGAATTCGGAGCTCTCCAGGGGCATTTGCAGATCTGCCTCGCAGTGTATCCGATGCCGCCGCATTCTACTGAGGCGAGGAGGGGAGCTCAACGAAGAAGGTCTTCTGGTCTCAGTATGCTGAGGCCGGCCATCCGGTGCCCCCTAGCGACCAGCTGAAGCAGCTGGTCGAGCTCCACAAGGTAGCTGAGGAGGCCATGAAGGGCCTTATAGTCCGGCTGTGGCCTGGACAGGCCATGCCTAGGAGCTACTTCGGCCTCGTGCGGCGGCTGGTGGATGCGTGCCCCTGGGTGGATGTCATCAAGCGCTCCGCCTGTATTGAAGGTGCTCGTCGGGCCCTAGCCCACACAAAGGTGCACTGGGGCAGGCTGGATGCGGAGAGGCTTCTTACTGAACCGCCGCCAGCGGGCAAGGAGTATCGTATGCCCGAAATGTACTATAAGACTGTTCTGAAGGGTGCCCGCAATA
Organism: Triticum timopheevii; assembly: GCA_963921465.1. Taxonomy (NCBI): domain Eukaryota; kingdom Viridiplantae; phylum Streptophyta; class Magnoliopsida; order Poales; family Poaceae; genus Triticum; species Triticum timopheevii. The sequence continues at coordinate 574,412,527 of OY997264.1, read as the reverse complement.
TTGCGGATGAGTGCCCCAGAGATGTAATTTTTGAGTAAAACTCGCTATGTATTATCCTGTGCGCTGAAAACTTTGTTCATATGCGCTAAGCAACACTTGTTTAATTTAAAATATTACCTTCTATGCGGCCGTTTATAAAATCTGAGAGATGGCAAGTCATTGGCTTCAGCCCCCAAGCCACGAGTGCTGGGGTGTTCGGGATAAACTTGAGCACTCTTGTTCCCATTTTTGGGTCCATCTAGGGAGGCGCTCAACACAATGAACAAGGCAACCGGACTTATAATGCTTGAACACTCTCACTTAGCCATAGAATTCTATAATTTTAAATTTTGGCGAAGCCCCTAGTATTCGGAAGACCGAATTCGGGGAGCTATCCACGCCTTCGTCGGACATTATCCGGTACTTCGCTCGAAGCGGCATAAGTCTTTAGGGACCCGAAAAGACCTCTCGAACAGCGACCAGTCTCTCGCCTTATCATGCCAGTCAGTTTTAGCTTTCTCCACTGAGGTGCTCGCCCAGCTCAACCGGGGCGCAATCACAATGGTTCTCCCAGTGCCACCTTAGCCGACAGAACGGAACATAAGGCACCAAAACGTGGGAGCCGGGCAAACCCAACTATTGACCCAAGACATGATTCGGAGCCGATTCATATAATGCTATAAGTTCGGGGTGCCGCACTTGTGCAAGTGTTCGGACTTATCACACCATAATGCAGGGAACATAAGCCCCTGGTGTATTCGGCCGTACCAAAATATACGGGTGCAAGATGTCATTAGTGAACATATATGTAAAGTAATGCAATTATAGGCAAAAGAGCGTTGCATTATTTATTCAAGGAATTCTGCTATGAGTGCGAAAGGATACAAATAGTGCGGTAAGCAAGGGATTGGACTAAATAAACATGTCCCCCTCCAGGGGTGGGCTGCGGACTGGTGTATATAATTTAATTTAATGCTCGTAATGGAGACCACCTGAGTGTTCATCGCAGCCTTCTTTCTTCCCTGGCCGTTGCATCGTGAGTTCGGCGGGTCCACCGCCGGACAGGGCCTCTGGTAAATGGAGTCCTGTATAGAAAAAGAATGAAAATAAAAAGAGTGACACACTTGGGAGCCCCTGGTGTGGTCGAGCCGCACTCTGGGTCTGTCGTGGTCGTGTCCCTCCCCCTAGACCCATCGTATCTCCAGAGCGTAATGATGTACGCGGAGGGTTGGTCTTGCAATTATGCAAGGGCTGGGGTTGGGGCCGCATTGCTACGCGTGCTCGGAATGTGCCAGGTGGTCTTGGTTGATGTTGCTCCGGGCCCGTTTGGCCGTGTCCAGCCGTTTAACGGCCGGACTCGAAAATTGCCTTAGAAGGCTGCTCTGTACTTTTGCCGCGAGAGACACTGTATGTTCCTCCGTTCGGAGGGAGCGTTCCATATTTCCGTTGACCATGATGAATCCACGAGGGCCTGGCATCTTGAGCTTGAGGTATGCGTAATGCGGCACCGCGTTGAACTTTGCAAACGCGGTTCGTCCGAGCAGAGCGTGATAGCCGCTGCGGAATGGGACTATGTCGAAGATTAACTCCTCGCTCCGGAAATTGTCCGGGGATCCAAAGACCACTTCCAGTGTGACTGAGCCTGTACAATTGGCCTCAACACCTGGTATGACACCTTTGAAGGTCGTTTTAGTAGGTTTAATCCTTGAGGGGTCTATGCCCATCTTGCGCACTATATCCTGATAAAGCAGGTTCAGGCTACTGCCGCCGTCCATCAGGACTCTCGTGAGGTGAAATCCATCGACGATTGGGTCTAAAACCAATGCGGCGAATCCGCCATGGCGGATACTGGTCGGATGGTCTCTTCGATCGAAAGTGATCGGGCAAGAGGACCATGGATTGAACTTCGGGGCGACTGGCTCCATCGCATATACATCCCTTAGTGCACGCTTCCGCTCCCTCTTGGGTATATGGGTTGCATATATCATGTTCACCGTCCGCACTTGTGGGGGGAAACCCTTCTGTCCTCTACTGTTCGGCGGCCGGGTCTCCTCCTCGTCATCGCTATGCGGCCCCTTGTCATTGTTTTCGGCAATTAACTTGCCTGCCTGCTTGAATACCCAACAGTCTCTGTTGGTGTGATTAGCTGGCTTTTCGGGGGTGCCATGTATCTGGCATAAGCGATCGAGTATTCGGTCCAAATTGGACGGACCCGGAGTGGTTCTTTTGAATGGCTTCTTCCGCTGACCGGGTTTAGAGCCCCGGAATCCGGCATTGACTGCCGTATCCTCCTTGTCGTCGCCGTTAATGCGGCGTTTATTTTTGCTTCGACGCGACCTGCCATTGTGGTCCTTGGTATCCGGACTGCCAGAATTTTTACTGAGGTTGTTGCTGCGAGCTAGCCAGCTGTCCTCTCCCGCACAAAAGCGGGTCATTAGAGATGTGAGGGCTGCCATGGATTTCCTCTTTTCTTGTCCTAGGTGCCAGGCTAGCCACTCGTCGCGGATGTTATGTTTGAAGGCTGCGAGGGCCTCTACATCCGGACAGTCGACGATTTGATTTTTCTTTGTTAAGAACCGTGTCCAGAACTGTCTGGCCGATTCATCTGGCTGCTGAATTATGTGGCTTAGGTCATCGGCGTCTGGTGGTTGGACATATGTGCCCTGGAAGTTGTCGAGGAATGCGGCTTCCAGGTCTTCCCAGCACCCAATTGACTCTGCGGGCAAGCTGTTAAGCCAATGCCGAGCTGGTCCTTTAAGCTTGAGTGGGAGATACTTGATGGCGTGGAGATCGTCACCGCGGGCCATATGGATATGGAGGAGATAATCTTCGATCCAAACCGCGGGGTCTGTTGTGTCGTCGTAGGATTCGATGTTTACGGGTTTAAACCCTTCAGGGATTTGATGATCCATTACTTCGTCAGTGAAGCATAGCGGGTGTGCGGCGCCTCTATATTGAGCAATATCACGACGTAGCTCGAGGGAGCATTGTCTGCTGTGCTCGGCCCGGCCGGAGTTGTTGTATCCGGCGCGACGGTATTCGTCGTGGGTCGTGGGGCGCCCCCGTGATCCGTAAATGGATCTGGATTGCCTTGCTTTGTCCTCCAATATATCTCGCAAGTCCGGCGCGTTCCCTCTTGGCTTCATACTTTTGGAGCGATGCCGGGGTACGGTCTTGGTGGAGGGCCTGGATGCCTCTCTGTTGCGACCACGGGGTGGTCGGTCGGCCGTATTGTGCGCTGGTGATGAAGGTATGTATGCTTCCTCCTCTAATCGGGGGAGCAACTTGCGTTTTGGGTAGCTTTTGGAGGGGCGTTCGAGTTCGTACTCTTCGGCCGCGAGGACCTCGATCCATCGATCGGCCAGCAGGTCTTGATCAGCTTGAAGCTGCTGCTGCTTTTTCTTTAGGCTATTTGCCGTGGCGATAAGCCTGCGTCTAAAACGCTCTTGTTCGACGGGATCCTCTGGCACGACGAATTCGTCGTCGTTGAGGCTTGCCTCGTCTCCGGAGGGAGGTATGTAATTATCATCCCCGACCTCTTCGTCTGCCACTCTCTCGTGAGGGCTTGCTTCTGCATCCTCCTGCGCTAAATCTTGCTGGAGGGGATTGTCTTCGGCACTGTCTGGGGTGTTATTATCTCCTGTGCCAGAATCTCCATTCTTGCTGTGGCGGGATTTAGAGCGGCGCCGCTGACGTCGGCGCTTGGGTTGTTTCTTTAGGGAATCTGCCTCCGCTGCTTCTTCGCTGTCCCCATCTTTTGGGGTGTCCACCATGTATATGTCATATGACGAGGTGGTCTTCCAGTGCCCTGTAGGCGCTGGCTCTGGTTCGTCTCCGGCCTCGTCATCCATACCGTCGATGTCATCGGAGTCATAGTCTAGCATGTCGGTTAGATCGTCGACACTGGCTACAAAGTGGGTGGTGGGTGGGTTCTGAATTTCTTCGTCGTCCGCATCCCAACCATCCTGGCCATAGTCCGGCCAGGTCTCTCCGGATAGCGAGAGATATTTTAGCGAATTTAGGATGTCGCCAAAGGGCGAGTGTTGGAAGATGTCCGCGGTGGTGAACTCCATGACCGGCGCCCAATCAGACTTGATTGGCAGGGGCGCGGGAGGTTCGGAGTCCGGCAGGGAGTCCGGCACCTCGGAGTTACGAGCTTTGCGAGGGACAAAGTTAGTGTTCGGCTCCATCGCCGTGGAAATTCCAGCCCCCGAGGCGGTGTCCAGCCACCGGTCCTCGATCTGCGCGATCGGCTCCGGACTAAGGGCCGGAGCGGATTCGTGTGCGGCCACCAAGGCACTATCCGGCGGCAGAGCTAAATCATGCCCATCGTGACAGCGTGGCATGCTCGGCTGTGGCTCGAGTCCGTCGAAGATCAAGTCCCCGCGGATGTCGGCTGTGAAGTTTAGGCTTCCGAACCTAACCTGATGGCCAGGGGCGTAGCTTTCGATCTGCTCCAGATGGCCAAGTGAATTGGCCCGCAGTGCGAAGCCGCCGAATACGAAGATCTGTCCGAGGAGAAAAGTCTCACCCTGGACGGTGTTGTTGTTGATTGAAGAAGCCATCGAGCCTATCGGTGACACACAGAGAACTCTCAATGAAAGCACCAATGTCGGTGTCAAAACCGGCGGATCTCGGGTAGGGGGTCCCGAACTGTGCATCTAGGCAGATGGTAACAGGAGACAAGGGACACGATGTTTTACGCAGGTTCGGGCCCTCTTGATGGAGGTAAAACCCTATGTCCTGCTTGATTAATATTGATGATATGGGTAGTACAAGAGTGGATCTACCACGAGATCAAGGAGGCTAAGCCCTAGAAGCTAGCCTATGGTATGATTGTTGTAATGGAGGTTATGTCCTACGGACTAAAGCCCTCCGGTTTATATAGACACCGGAGAGGGCTAGGGTTACACAGAGTCGGTTACAATGGTAGGAGATCTACATATCCGTATCGCCAAGCTTGCCTTCCACGCCAAGGAAAGTCCCATCCGGACACGGGACGGAGTCTTCAATCTTGTATCTTCGTGGTCTTGGAGTCCGGCGGACGATGATAGTCCGGCTGTCCGGACACCCCCTAGTCCAGGACTCCCTCAATTGTACCAAATCATTTTTATAAAATACTAGGACATATTTAATGCACAATTGAAAAATGGTTGGGTGTCAAAAGTTTTGATCCACCTCTGGTGAAAAAGACAAATTCCCGCCGATTTAGTTGGAAGCGGGTCAAATTTGAACTGCAGCTACCTCATAGTTTGCTATTTATTTTTTCCAAAAATCATTTCTAGGTACATAAGTATCTATTTAATCAGAGAAACACCAAAAAAATTCCAATATTCAACCACTAGCTAGGAACGGTCAAGCCCGCCGTTTTGACCGCATTTTGAAACGGGCATAAAAAATTCAAAAAAAATCAAAAAATTGGAAAACCTTCGCATTGTGTCATTATATGTGAACAAGTTTCCAGGAAAAAATATAAAATTGTAATACAATAATTATTTTAAAAAAGTGTTCTCAGAAATGAGCGATGAAGTGTGAAGATTCATGGCTTTCAAGCCAAATGATCAATCTTATGGCCACATTCATGGCATAGTTTGTTCAAATGATCTCATATTATGCACAAGGGTGCATATTGGAATAGAAAACAATGTTGCCTAAGGAAGTTTTCATTTTCGTTGGACGAAAAAACCATTTTCCATTTTTCGAGTGCCCGAAAGGAGGTTTTTTTGTGAAGGGACTACCAAATAATTGTTGCAAAATTGGACCAAATCATTTTTATAAAATACTAGGCCATATTTAATGCACAATTGACAAAATGGTCTGGTGTAAAAAAAATTGATCCACCTCTCGTGAAAAAGACAAATTTCTGCCGATTCAGCTGGAAGCGGGTCAAATTTGAATTGCAATTGCCTCATAGTTTGCTATTTATTTTTTCCAAAAATCATTTCTAGTTACATAAGGACCTATTTAATCATAAATACATGGTTTGGTGGCGATACGTCGAGGTTTGGGCGGTGGCCGAGGGCCCCAACTCTAGAGCGTGTAAACTCGCATGCCCGCCGCGTGGTCACCGCGTGACCGTGGCGTTGCCATGTGTTCTGGGCGGCCTAGGCATGTCTAGTGGGTTGGGCACTCCCCAGGTTGGTGCTAGGAAGAAAATTACAACATAAGATTCTCACGAGGAGACCAATCGATGCTCAAACATGAATTAGCAGTCAAGTGTTTGATTAGCGGTACGGGAAATGTACATGGCTAATGGGCGTGAGTTTTGGCTGAGGATGATCAGTTACTAAGAAGAACATTTTCACAAATTTTCAGCTCAAAAGGAGGAGCCTAGGTGGTACTTGCTTTGCAAACTACCACACTGGACATAACTACGAATGTTGAAGCTCGGCTCAAAATAATGAATGGATTGAGCTGGCATTTGGTGGAGGATGGTTATTTGGGCATAGGAAAGCACTGTAGAAAATGGATGCTATTTGGACATGCCAAAGTGGTACTTCCTTCACAAACTGTTGTTCTGAACAGAATAGGAAAATGAATATTTTTGAATTATTTTTTAACTAGGCAAGGAAGGTTTTTACATATTTGACGAAGATATGACCCAAAGAATTTATGAGATTTGTTTGGGAATTTTGGCCATGACAGAAATATAGGTTGCTTCACAACCTAGGGCAAAAACTGCCACATGGACATGACACATAGGCAAAACTGATGAGATGGCGCCTAGTCATCGCAACCCACCACAATTTACAAGGCTATGACCATCTATATTGGTCGTTAACAACTAGAAATAAGGCAGCGGACTAGCGCTGTTTGCTTTATGACCATTTCGTGTAAGGAAATTATGACCTTTTTGACCAAAATGGTCGCAATGGTTTAGGGTTTGGAGCCCCCAGATAGCTTTTGACCAATTGGTCTAAAATGGTCATAAATTTATGATCAATTCTTCGAGGGTCACTGACATAAGGTCATAAGTTGACATATTTCTTGTAGTGACTTGTTGCTTCCTCGCCCATGCCTTAGTTCACAGCTGAAGAGGCTGGCGTTGAAGAAATTGAAGATGAAGGCGTGGATATTGGATGCACCACGCCTGTGATGAATGATGACTTTTGGGAAAGTCAGCACCCCAATTCTCCACACTTCACCCCACTACAGCAAATACCTCTGTCCCCTGCACCAACCATTCAAATGGGCTCTGAAGAAACTCATCCCACCTCGTCTGTGCATGAAGAAATTCCAGCCACTAGTGCTGAAGAAACTGCTGCTACTGATACCTTGAACATGCAGACTGCTACTGAAGAGGAACCAGAAATTCCTCAGCCTGAAGAACCGGAGATTGCGATTCCCGAGGTTGTGATGCAACTCACTGACACTCCTGTGCCCAAGCCAAAGGATCCATTCTCAAAGAAGCAAAAGTTCAAGGCTGCTGATTTCTTCAACGAGCATGTGTTCTTCAGTGACTATAATCCCTATGATTCTGCTCGCATAAGGAAGAGGCATTTCTGGACTGCTAGTCAAGAAAATTTCTATTCCTCTGTGCTATTCGATAAAGACAAAGTCTTCGATCATGATCACATTCCTCACGTGGACATGGAATCTCTGCCGTGCTTCGAGCCAGTCCTCAGTGTTCTTCACGATGCTGGATTGCTGAATTTCTGCACTGACGTCTGTGATTGGAATGAAGAACTCATTCTTCAATTCTTTGCAACGCTGCACATCACAGGAAATTCTGAAGATGTGAACTCATGGGTGCTAGACTAGATGTCAGAAAATACTCACTACAAGGCACCAGCAACTGAATTGCTTCGTGCCCTCCCACTCAGTCCTCCCCTTGATGGTGCTCGTTGCATCTACAATGAACCTGAGCTTACAAATCATTACATGCAAGTGTTGATGAAGCCTTTGAAGCTAGGGCAGGCCCCTCGAACCAAATTCCTCGTCAAGGAATTACTATATGTTCCTCGGACTGTCTATCGCATTTTGACGAATACAATGAGTCCTATCAAAGGCCACGACTCAAATGATGAAGAAGTCATTGACATCATGAAGAATATGCTTTTCAATATCATTCATGGCGTTCCCGTCAACTTCCATGATTTCTTCTGAGGACTCTGGTAAATATTGCTATGTCACCATTTGAGCTGAAGCCTTATGCGCCATGGATTATGAGGTTCATCAGGACAAGGTCTTCACTCAACTACAAGGCTGATACTCTGAACCATGGCAGCTACTTGCCTCCAATTGAAGTCCTCAAACGGACATTTTCCTCAGCTGATGACAAAGGCAAGGCAACTGCTGTGATAGATGAAGGCATTCGTCCATTGGATGGTCAATTTCGCATGGCTGCATCCTACTCCACCAATGATGACTCTGCCACACATGATTCTGCCGCCAACACCTCTGCCAAGCAAATTCCTCAAGCCACAGCACCCAGGGTGATGACCGATCGTGAGTTACTCCTCAGTCTTCATCAGAAAGTTGATCGCAATCATAAATGGGTCAAGCGTCAGTTTGCTTCAATTCTTTACAACATGACCTCAACACAAAATGCAGTGAAGAAAAACCAATACTACCTCCATGAAACCTTCAACCGGACCTGGGCTGTTCTATCTCATGTCTACAACACAGAAGATCTGAAGAGCATGGGTCTCAAGGAAGAATTTGACTGGTCTGCACCTCCACCGAAGAAATTCAAGAAGGTCAAGGTTCCTTCCTTGGTGGCCAGCTCCTATTCTTCATCGCGCGGCACTGATGAAAATGAAGACTTGGACGACACTGCGGCAGGCCCTACTACGACAACCGACCCCAACAACGCTGGTGCTCCTCCATCAACTTGATATTCTTCAGGGGCGTTAGTCCTCAGTTTCGATCCTTTTGGTCATTCGATGACAAAGGGGGAGAAATCTGAGTTAGTCTTCAAGTGGGTTTATTATATGGGCGTTTTTTTGCTAAGTTACAACTCTCACTCTTCTGAAACTTTTATTGGATCGAGTTGTAATCTTAAACCCGATGGTGCTCTAATACTTTTGATGCACTGTGCTCTGATTCTGCATGCTTGTTCCTCGTTGATATTATTTCACGCATGCTGAATCTCTTCAGGCACCATATTTCATCATGCATTTCAAATTCTTCATATTATATGTCAAATGCATGTATGAATTACAAGATATAGGGGGAGATCTCCATGATTCAACTCTCCAAGTGTGCATTGCTTCAAAAGCAAATTCCTCACTATGCACATCTTCAAGGGGAGTTCTTCTATATCTTGCAATCAAATTCCTCAATATCAATACTTACACTTCATATTTTTATCCCCATTGAAAACTTAACCTATATTGTCATCAATCACCAAAAAGGGGGAGATTGTAAGTGCATCTAGTGCCCCTTAGTGATTTTGGTGTATTGAAGACTTATAGGTTAAGGGACTAATGTGTTTATGAGTGTACACAGGTCTATAAGTCTATGAGGAGTTTGATATTTACAGAGAAAGTCGACCCCTAAAAATGAATATCTTCGACTGAAGATTTTGGTATTCCTGAAGACTTTCATGAAGACTTTGAAAGTGAAGAAATTGGTGTGTCCGTGAAGACTTGATATTCATGCAAGGAATATGAAGCTTGAAGACTTTCATTTTCATAGTTTTGTTTTTCTCCTTCTTGAGTCATAGGAAACACCGTATTGTTAAAGGGGGTCAAGGAAATACTAAGGAAAAATTTCCATGTGATGCTCAACTCAAAATCCTACACCTACCAATCCCTTCGAGTGAAGCCATTGGAAATCTCATACAGTTCAGTCAACTTCTTCAGTGACAGAGACGAAGTTCTTCTGGTCGTTGAGGAATTTGTTCTGACTGAGGAGTTAGGAATTCACTAGTGCGGATTGCCTACACAGTGAGGAACATGATAGCCCTGAGGAATTTGAGAGTCAAATTTCCGACCGTTGTTGTGCTACGCTCCAGCTGTCCCAAAATATCTTATCCACATAACGGTCACATCATTGAAGGGCATTTATGTCTTATCATGTCGGGCCGCTCCCTAGGCTATAAATAGCCTCCCCCTACAACCACTAGCTGGTCGGCTGCTCCGAGAGAAACTGACACTTGTCATTTGAGAGCAACCCATCCTCCGAGGACTTTGAGCGAAAATCATCGAGTGGGGAAAATCCCAAACCCCAAACACCCACAAACCAAAGTGATTGAGCATCACTGAAGAGATTGATCCTGCGTGCATCCGACACTTGTTACCTTTGAAGATTGTGCTTCTTCCAGACAGTTAGGCGTCATGGTCTAGAGCATCCAAGAGGAATTGTGGATCGCCGAGTGACCGAAGTCTGTGAAGGTTTGGAAGTCGCCTGAAGACTTACCACGAGTGATTGGACGAGGTCTGTGTGACCTTAGTTCAAGGATAATACGGTGAGGACTTGGTGTCCTGAGCTGCGTGCTTAGCAACTGGGTGTCCGGGACTGTGTGTCCTCGAGTTTAAATACTCAGCCACTCCAACCAGACGTACAACTGAGACAGCAGTTGGAACTGGTCTACCAAATCATTGTCTTCACCAACCTTACTGGTTCTATTTCCTCAACTCTTTCATTTCCTCATTATTGTGTTGAGTGATTGTTCATATCTGTGTTTGAAGACTTTGACTGAAGACTTACTCAATTTCCTCAGTTCAATTTCTTCAGTCTGTTTGTCTTCATCTTGTGTTATCCTGTGTGTACGCTTTCTGTTCTCTGTGATTGTCTTCATTTCATCATGATGACTATGTGTGTATTCTGTTATGCTTACTTCTGAGTACTTATTCCGCTGCAAGTAGTTCTTCGCTAAGGAATTTCCTCACTGGCAAATTCCTCAGTGAAGAATTCATAAAAATCGCCTATTCACCCCCCCCCCCTCTAGTCGATATAACGCACTTTCAAGGAGCCTCCTACTGGATTGATACCTTGGTTCTCAAAAACTGAGGGAAATACTTACGCTACTATTGCTACATCACCCTTTCCTCTTCAAGGAAAACCAACGCAAGCTCAAGACGTAGCACTTATCACACCCGATCATCACGTGGTGTCTCGGCACGACGAACTTTCACAACGGTGCATACTCAGGGAGAACACTTATACCTTGAAATTTAGCGAGAGATCATCTTATAATGCTACCGTCGAACTAAGCAAAATAAGATGCATAAAGGATAAACATCACATGCAATCAATATAAGTGATATGATATGGCCATCATCATCTTGTGACTTTGATCTCCATCTCCAAAGCACCGTCATGATCACCATCGTCATTGGCGCGACACCTTGATCTCCATCGTAGCATCATTGTCATCTCGCCAACTATTGCTTCTACGACTATCGCTACTACTTAGTGATAAAGTAAAGCAATTACATGGCGATTGCATTTTATACAATAAAGCGACAACCATATGGCTCCTGCCAGTTGCCGATAACTCTGTTACAAAACATGATCATCTCATACAACAACTTATATCTCATCACGTCTTGACCATATCACATCACAACAAGCCCTGCAAAAACAAGTTAGACGCCCTCTACTTTGTTGTTGCAAGTTTTACGTGGCTGCTACGGGCTTAGCGAGAACCGTTCTTACCTACGCATCAAAACCACAATAATTTTTCGTCAAGTATGTGCTATTTTAACCTTCAACAAGGACTGGGCGTAGCCACACTCGATTCAACTAAAGTTGGAGAAACTGACACCCGCCAGCCACCTGTGTGCGAAGCACGTCGGTAGAACCAGTCTCACGTAAGCGTACGCATAATGTCGGTCCAGGCCGCTTCATCCAACAATACTGCCGAATCAAAGTATGACATGTTGGTAAGCAGTATGACTATTATCCCCCACAACTCACTTGTGTTCTACTCGTGCATATAACATCTACGCATAAACCTGGCTCGGATGCCACTGTTGGGGAACGTAGTAATTTCAAAATTTTCCTACGCATGCACAAGATCACGGTGATGCATAGCAACGAGAGGGGAGAGTGTTGTCCATGTACCCTCATAGACCATAAGCGGAAGCGATATGGCAACGCGGTTGATGTAGTCGTACGTCTTCACGATCGACCGATCCTAGTACCGAACGTACGGCACCTCCGCGATCTGCACATGTTCAGCTTTGTGACGTCCCACGAACTCACGATCCAGTAGAGCTTCGAGAGAGAGCTTCGTTAGCACGACGGCGTGATGACGGTGATGATGAAGCTACCGGCGCAGGGCTCCGCCTAAGCACTACGACGATATGACCGAGGTGGATTATGGTGGAGGGGGGCACCGCACATGGCTGGAAACAATCAACTTGTGTTTATGGGGTGCCCCTCTCCCGTATATAAAGGAGTTGAGGAGGGGGGAGGGCCGGCCCTCCTATGGCGCGCCCTGGAGGAGTCCTACTCCCACAGGGAGTAGGATCCCCCCCCCCTCCCTAGTTGGACTAGGAGAGAAGGAAGGGGGAGGAAGGAGGAAGGAAAGGGCGGGGGGCCGGCCCCCCTCCCAATTTGTATTGGGCTTGTGGGGTGCGCCCCCTCCTTTGCTCCCTTCTCCTCTCTCCCACTATGGCCCAATAAGGCCCATATACCTCCCGGAGGGTTCTAGTAACCCCCCGGTGCTCCAGTATATGCCCGATCTCTCTCAGAACTATTCTGATGTCCAAATATAGTCGTCCAATATATCGATCTTTATGTCTCGACCATTTCAAGACTCCTCGTCATGTCTGTGGTCATATCCAGGACTCCGAACTACCTTCGATACATCAAAACACACAAACTCATAATACGGATCATCACCGAACGTTAAGCGTGCGGACCCTACGGGTTCGAGAACTATGTAGACATGACCGAGACTCATCTCCGGTCAATAACCAATAGTAGAACCTGGATGCTCATATTCATTTCTACATATTCTACGAAAATCTTTATCGGTCAAACCGCATAACAACATACGTTGTTCCCTTTGTCATCGGTATGTTACTTGCCCGAGATTCGATCGTTGGTATCTCAATACCTAGTTCAATCTCGTTACTGGCAAGTCTCTTTACTCGTTCCGTAATGCATCATCCCGCAACTAACTCATTAGTTACATTGCTTCCAAGGCTTATAGTGATGTGCATTACCGAGAGGGCCCAGAGATACCTCTCTGACAATCGGAGTGACAAATCCTAATCTTGATCTATGCCAACTCAACAAGTACCATCGGAGACACCTGTAGAGCACCTTTATTATCACCCAGTTATGTTGTGACGTTTGGTAGCACACAAAGTGTTCCTCCGGTATTCGTGAGTTGCATAATTTCATAGTCATAGGAACATGTATAAGTCATGAAGAAAGCAATAGCAACATACTAAACGATCAAGTGCTAAGCTAATGGAATGAGTCATGTCAATCACATCATTCTCTAATGATGTGATCCCGTTAATCAAATGACAACTCACGTCTATGGCTAGGAAACTTAACCATCTTTGATTCAATGAGCTAGTCAAGTAGAGGCATACTAGTGACACTCTGTTTGTCTGTGTATTCACACATGTACTAAGTTTCCGGTTAATACAATTCTAGCATGAATAATAAACATTTATCATGATATAAGGAAATATAAATAACAACTTTATTATTGCCTCTAGGGCATATTTCCTTCAGTTCTGAGGCCATATCTGCATATACTAGGCTCGTCAAGTTTAACCCGAGTATTCTGCGTGTGCAAAACTGACTTGCACCCGTTGTATGTGAACGTAGAGCTTATCACACCCGATCATCACGTGGTGTCTCGGCACGACGAACTTTCGCAACGGTGGTGCATACTCAGGGAGAACAATTATACCTTGAAATTTAGTGAGAGATCATCTTATAATGCTACCGTCGAACTAAGCAAAATAAGATGCATAAATGATAAACATCACATGCAATCAATATAAGTGATATGATATGGCCATCATCATCTTGTGACTTTGACCTCCATCTCCAAAGCACCGTCATGATCACCATCGTCATCGGCGCGACACCTTGATCTCCATCATAGCATCGTTGTCGTCTCGCCAACTATTGCTTCTACGACTATCGCTACCGCTTAGTGACAAAGTAAAGCAATAACATGGCGATTGCATTTCACAATAAAGCGACAACCATATGGTTCTTGCCAGTTGCCGATAACTCTGTTACAAAACATGATCATCTCATACAATAAAATTTAGCATCATTTCTTGACCATATCACATCACAACATGCCTTGCAAAAACAAGTTAGACGTCCTCTACTTTGTTCTTGCAAGTTTTACGTGGCTGCTACGGGCTTAGCAAGAACCGTTCTTACCTACGCATCAAAAACCACAATGATTTTTCGTCAAGTGTGTTGTTTTAACCTTCAACAAGGACCGGGCGTAGCCACACTCGATTCAACTAAAGCTGGAGAAACAGACACCCACTAGCCACCTGTGTGCGAAGCACGTTGGTAGAACCAGTCTCGCGTAAGCTTACGCGTAATGTCGGTCTAGGCCGCTTCATCCAACAATACAGCCGAATCAAAGTATGACATGCTGGTAAGCAGTATGACTATTATCACCCACAACTCTTTGTGTTCTACTCGTGCATATAACATCTACGCATAGACCTGGCTCGGATGCCACTGTTGGGGAATGCGGTAATTTCAAAAAAATTCCTAAGAACATGCAAGATCCATCTAGGAGATGCATAGCAACGAGAGGGGAGAGTGTTCTCTACGTAACCTCGTAGACCGAAAGTGGAAGCGTTATGACAACGCGGTTGATGTAGTCATACGTCTTCATGATCTGACCGATCCTAGTACCGAACGTACGGCACCTCCGCGATCTGCACACGTTCAGCTCGGTGACATCCCATGAACTCTAGATCCAGCTGAGGTCGAGGGAGAGTTTCGTCAGCACGACGGCGTGATGACGGTGTCGATGAAGTTACCGACGCAGGGCTTCGCCTAAGCACTACAATGATATGACCGAGGTGGAAATCTGTGGAGGAGGGCACCGCACATGGCTAAACAATCAACTTGTGTGTTCTAGGGTGCCCCCCTGACCCCGTATATAAAGGAGCAAGGGGAGGGGGCCGGCGGCCTCATAGGGTGTGCCCCAAGGGGGGATCCTATTCCTACTAGGAGTAGGTTCCCCCTTTCCTAGTCCAACTAGAAGGGGAAGGAAATAGGAGGAGGGGAGAAGGAAAGAGCCCCCCCCCCCAAGCCCTAAACCAATTCGGTTTGGGCCTAGGGGGGCGCTCCCTACACTTCCCTTGCTGCCCTCTATTTCCACTAAGGCCCATGAAGGCCCATTGACCCCCCGGGGGGTTCCAGTAACTCTCAGGTACTCCGGTATTTATCCGGTGACCCCGGAACCCTACTGATGCCCAAATATAACCTTCCAATATATCAATCTTTATTTCTCGACCATTTCGAGACTCCTCGTCATGTCCGTGATCACATCCGGGACTCTGAAATACCTTCGGTACATCAAAACACATAAACTCATAATACCGATCGTCATCGAACGTTAAGCGTGCGGACCCTACGGGTTCGAGAACTATGTAGACATGACCGAGACTCATCTCCGGTCAATAACCAATAGTGGAACATGGATGCTCATATTGGCTCCCACATATTCTACGAAGATCTTTATCGGTCAAACCGCATAACAACATACGTTGTTCCCTTTGTCATCGGTATGTTACTTGCCCGAGATTCGATCGTCGGTATCATTATACCTAGCTCAATCTCATTACCGGCAAGTCTCTTTACTCGTTCCGTAATACTTCATCTCATAACTAACTCATTAGTCACATTGCTTGCAAGGCTTATAGTGATGAGCATTACCGAGAGGGCCCAGAGATACCTCTCTGAAACACGGAGTGACAAATCCTAATCTTGATCTATGCCAACCCAACAAACACCATCGGAGACACCTGTAGAGCATCTTTATAATCACCCAGTTATGTTGTGACGTTTGATAGCACACTAAGTGTTCCTCCGGTATTCGGGAGTTGCATAATCTCATAGTCATAGGAACGTGTATAAGTTATGAAGAAAGCAACAGCAACAAACTAAACGATCATAGTGCTAAGCTAACAAATGGGTCAAGTCAATCACATCATTCTCTAATGATGTGATCCCGTTCATCAAATGACAACTCATGTCTATGGCTAGGAAACTTAACCATCTTTGATTAACGAGCTAGTCAAGTAGAGGCATACTAGTGACACTCTGTTTGTCTATGTATTCACACATGCACTATGTTTCTGGTTAATACAATTCTAGCATGAATAATAAACATTTATCATGAAATAAGGAAATAAATAATAACTTTATTATTGCCTCTAGGGCATATTTCCTTCACTGTCGTGCTGGGTGAGAGCGGACCACATGAAGAAGAGGGTCGAACCGTTCCGATGGTTGATCACATCGCTCCCGTGGATGAATATATGGATGATGTCATGGAGGAGGAGGACCCTCGTTGGTACATCAATACTAGCTATGACGACGAAGGAATGATGAGTCAGCCAAATGACTCGGGCTATGACCACCGTGATGAGTGTGAAGATCAGGATGCTGAGATGCATGATGATGTACCCGAGAAGGAACGTCCACAGGTTGAGTGCAAAAAGTCTCAGTTCATGCATGCAATCCTCCCAAGACACGCCTCTAGATGCCGCCTTAACCCAGGGTCAACAAGCCGAGCATCGTGTAGTGCTAAGCCCGACCACATTGGGGACGGTGATCAAGGAGGGTTCGATAGGCTCACTACCTGAACCCAGGAAGAAGCAGAGGAAGAGACCGTCAAAGAAAGGCTCTGCTACCGCCAAAGCTTCCAGCAGTCAGCCGCCTTCGACGCTCTGGGTTCAGGATAGTGTGCCGATCGTAAATGCGACATTCCTCCATCTCGCGGGCAAGCCGATGCTACCAAAGAAAGCGCTCGAGGCCATAATTGGGGATCTCAGGAGACGCATGATCATGTGCTGTTGTCAGAGTTGGACCTTCTCCGATCGGAACAACCAGGATACCCGCTTTACGCGGTTGATGTGCCGACTGGAAGAGGCTTCATCGACACTAGCCCCACGGACCTGTTCTTCCTGCGTGTCGATTACATCTTCGAGATGTATCTCATGAGGCGGCTCGATTTTACGTTCGTCTTCCTTTATGCGCTACATATGAACTACACTCATGAGGAAAAAACAAATTTCGCAAATCGCAGTAGCGGAACCCTACTACATGCATGAGGGCTTCTTGGGAAACAACAACGTGGAACATGAAGCTGCGAAGAAGTACATCGAAGACTTCATGGTCACAAATAAGGACAGGGAAACGATTCTCGTGCCTTATCATCCTTTGTAAGTCATTCCTAGATAGCCAGCATGGTCGCGGAGGAGGTCGAGGGGAGGGTGGGGCGGCGATGTCCACCGGCCGTGGGGGTGGGGGGGTTGGGGGGTGGAGGCAGGAGGTTAGGTGGGTAGGCCATGGTTGAGGAGGAGGAACCGTCACGGAACAAGAGAGAAGGTGCGGGAGGAAGAAGATGAACAGGTGACGGCGTGCTCCTAACCGTTGGATATTGATTTGATGGACAAAGATAAAAGTGACAGGCGCGAAGAGATTTTCGGGTACCTGACATATAGGTGCCCCTGCTAATTTATTTTGGATCATTTGCCCGTAGCAACGCACGGGCACTTAACTAGTCCTTTCATACATTTCAATCATTCCTTTGCACGTATGGAGGCTAATTTGAGGTATATTTATTTTATGCAGCTAGGGGCATGTTGTCCTTATCATTCTTTACTCGCAAGTCTCCTGTGCTCCGTATTTGGACTCGTCCATAAACACGGAGAAGAAAGACTACACACACATATAGAATGTTCTGGATCGTGCTCTTGTAGGCTTGGGCATAAGTTGTGGCCACATCAAGATCAAAAAACAAAGGATGGGCATATGCCGTGTTTCGTCCATAATACTGACTTCTACTACATCCAACAACCGACAACAAGTAAAAAGGATGGATTCTATATAATCTTGCTCACAGTGATCGCTCTTCTCTTGTATATCATAGTTTAGATCAATGATGAAACATGTGTATGTGACCATGTAGTTGCATGTATTCGAGACTTGTAATAACTTGTATCGCTATTTCGAGATGATTACGAGACATTTGTGTTGGATCATTACGATGATGAGACTATGTTGTAGCACTTCGACGATGATGAGACATTCTGGTCTCATATAGTTTCAATGTATGTATATGTTGCTATAGTATAAAATCTGTATAAATACTGTGTAAATTCGCGGAAGAAAAAATACAAAAAATCTTACCTGTGGCGCGGTGTAAGAGAATAGCAGCAGCGCTGGGCAGTGGTACAGCTACATAGACTTAGCAGTGACGGGGGATCATCAGTGCTACAGATAGTTAGTACTGGGTGGCCTCGTGCTAATGCTGATTTTGTGTAGCAGTAGCGCAGGGTTATACCCGGTGCTACTTCTAAAAGTTAGGTTAGCTGCAGCGCACCCACGCTACTATTAGGTCTTTACACTGCGGTACTAATACTGTTATCCCTAGCAGTGTATGGACACTTCACAGGAAATGACTGAGAGTTTTTACCCCATATATTCCAGTAAACAGCGGTTATTTAGAGCGCAACGGTGGAAGTTATGGATCTCTTCTTGTAGAAACATTTTATTTATTTTCTCGTGTACAACTTTTTTTAATGAATTCTGGTGCACACCCGCTCCATTTCACACTTGGACGGCGCAATAATTTTGGACAGAGGAGCCCTGTGCGGTTATCCAACCTTCGGTGCGAAGGAAGCATCCGCACTTGGCATCCGAGGCATGACGCCAAGTCGCCGTAGACGGAGACCCACCACCGTCGCCCACGCGGTCACGTCCCTCTATATAAACCCTATCGCTAACCCCCCAACCGTGCCACCCAGATCCCTCTCCCAAAACAAACGGCATAAACCACGGCCTCGACCCGCTCCGTCTCCGCTCCCCCCACTACCAGTCCACTCCCCCTCCGCTCCACCCCCTCAAGCGAAGGCACCGGATGGCGGCGTCCTCCCCCACGCCCGGCGGCGGCCTCGGGGCCATCCTCGCCGCCGGCGACAGGGACTACCTCGTCCGCAACTCCGGCGAGCAGGTCGGGCCCTTCCCCCTTTCCCTCCCGCACTGTGCCTGTGCGATCTCGCGATTAGTCCCTCCCCCTTGGCCCGATGCTGTCCGCATCGCGCGCCGTGTGCGCTTGTTTAGCGTTTCTCCTGTTTATTTCGTTTGATTGGGTCGATTTAGAGCTCGGGCTGTAGTTATCAACGGCAGTTATCAACACCTAGCTAGTGCAAATAAGATGATATGGGTTCTCTTTTTCAACAACGATTCTGTTGAATAAACAGTACTAGAGTGAACGATTCGGCCTGATCGAGGTGTCAATTGATTATTAAATAATATCTGCGATGATATTGGTGGTATGTGATTGGCTTGTTCTAACGTGAAATAGCATCTCCCTTGTTTAATTCGTTTGATTGGTCCATTTAGAGTTCGGGCTGTATTTATCAACTGCTACTGCAAATAGGACGAGATGGGCTATTTTTTTTAAAGAAATATTCTATTGAATAAATAGTACCAGAGTGCACGATTCGGCTTGATCGAGGTCAATTGATTATCAGATAATATCTTATATCAGTGGTATCTGATTGGCTTGAAATAGCTGCACTATGGTCAACTTTCACGGGTGGGTTGTTGTAATTTCTGTTCCTTCGTGTCTGTCTATCTTATTTTTCTATTTCAATGTAGACTCCAAAGTTGACTCAGTTTGTCTAAAGGTAATACTCCATCTGTCACGAAACTGTAAGGTGTATTTTAATCTGTTATTAAGACAACTACTAGGATTGTTTACCAACAAGGCAACAACTACTAGATTAGTATGTGGTTTATGCAAAATAAAGTCGAAATCGTAGGTAAGTAAAATTTAATTGCAATTTAGTGATATCAGTTTTATGTCACATATTAGCAAACAAATTGTTGGTCAAAGTCTTTCCACAACGAATCAGCATACGCTTTACATTTTGGGATGGAGGGAGTAACATGTTTTTCTTCTATGGATGGAGATTTAGTGTATATGTAATGGTATGTCTTTTGGGAATAGTTTTGTTCAATTTTCTCTTGTGTTGTGAATTTGGGAAGTTCGTTAATATAACCCTGATTTGAAAAAGGAGGTCGGTTATGACATTTCATAGGAAGTACATTAAATTGATCACAAAAGTGATGCAAAGTGGTCAGGTTGTAGGGGAGGAGTTAAGATGGTGGATCCTCAATTTCGTTATTATTAGGCAGTGTGCATCAGATTCTTTAAATTTGTGTAAGCAAAAGCAAAGAAAGACAGTTGCATGATATGAATGAAAACATGTGTAACTAACTTGTTCGCATGGACCAGACTGTAGTAGCTGAACCTGACGCTCTGCAACTGTTCCTTCTGTCATCTTTCAGGTGAAGATCAGCAGCATTGAGGGGGACACTGTAGCTGTCTATTTCTCGGCCTCATGGTGCCCGCCATGCCAGCGGTTTACGCCAAAGCTTATTGAAGCATACAAAGAACTTACCTCACATGGCAAGAGCTTTGAGGTGATCTTTGTTTCAGGCGACCAAGATGAGGAAGCATTCAATGCCTATTTTGCAAAGATGCCGTGGTTGGCAGTTCCTTTCTCCGACTCTGAAGGCCGTAAAAGCCTTGATGAGCGGTTTGAGGTCAACGGTATTCCACACCTTGTTTTCCTTGATGCAAAAACTGGTGAAGTTCTTACTGATGAAGGAGTTGAGTTTGTGAGTGAATATGGTATAGAAGCTTATCCTTTTACAGCCGAGAGGATCGATGAATTGAAGGAACAAGAAAAGGCTGCTAAGGATAACCAGACTATTCATAGTGTGCTTGGTACACCAAATCGTAACTACGTAATTTCAAACACGGGGGAGAAGGTAACTGATCAACCACAGTTCTTTTATTGTCTATTCACGCTTTTACAGATCTAGACATTCTTATGTCTAATTTGCAATGTTGTACCCAGGTACCCATTGTTGATCTTGAGGGGAAGTATGTTGGTATATGCTTTGTAGTGAACGGCTATCCTCCAGTTGTGGAATTTACCCCAGTGCTTGCCAAGATATATGCGAAACTCAAAGAAGTGGGGGAGAAGTTTGAAGTTGTAGCTGTATCCTTGGACAGTGACGAGGAATCATTCAATAACAGTTTTTCAAGCATGCCTTGGCTCGCCATTCCTCAGGGCGACAAGATGTGTCAGAAGCTTGTCAGTTACTTTGAGCTTAGTGATCTTCCTACACTGGTGCTCATTGGTCCTGATGGGAAGACACTGAGCAGCAATATTGCGGACATAATTAATGAGCACGGTTTGGATGCATGGGAGGGGTTCCCCTTCAATGCAGAGAAGCTGGAAATTCTAGCGGAGAAGGCAAAGGCTAAAGCAGCGGCACAGACATTGGAGTCCCTTCTGGTTACTGGTGATATAGACTTTGTCATCGGGAAAGATGGAGCAAAGGTATGTCTTATATATGCTTTATTCTGTAGATTAAAGAGACTATTTGTTGGCAAGAATAGATAAAACTTATTTCTGTTTGAAGTGTCTTAGAATATTGCATCAGAGGAAATTAACTATGTTGATCTGAATGTTGGCCTTCATGCACAATTTTGAAGAGTAGAAATATCCAAAAAAAAAAATTTGAGGGCAGAAATATCCAATTTTGTGTTAGTTGAATTCGTGATAAACGTTCTCACATCTGTACTTGCCTGGCCATCTTATTTATGTTGCGGTTTGTATTAGGTAGAAATTTAAACCCTCCATATCATGTTGAATTCGTGATAAACATTCTCATCTCTCTACTTGCTTGGACAACTTATTTATGTCAAGAGCTCTATTAGGTGGAGATATCATAGCATGCTCACCAAGATCTTACATTTTCTAACTAGCACTACAAAATTGAATGCATATTTGGTGCAACTAGTTGCTGCACCTCTAGTTTGTTCATCTCAATTTGTCCAGAAAAGTTGAAAAACAATCATAGATGTTCTTTAGATCAAAAGAAACAAATCATAGATATAGTGTCCAGATTTCTGAGCCATAAAAAAGGATAGATTTGAAGGACCTGTGTAGGAACGCAGAAATTAGAATGAACAAATTATTTTGCTAGGGTCCAGGAACAAAGGGAATGATAGAAAGCCATTTATCAGGTAGCCTAAATGTATACTACCTCTGTATCAAAATATAAGACGTTTTTGCAGTTCAGTTTGAACTACAAAAACATCTTGTATTTTGGTATGGAGGGAGTATGATATATTGATATATCACTGCTATTCTTAAATCATTGACGATGAGCATATAGTAGTAATTTCAGAAAGCATATGGTTTAGGTGTTCTACACTTCTGATGTGTTATCTAAGATTGTGATAAGAGAAGACTGAAATATACTTTGTAATGTATTGTGTCAGGTTCCTGTAGCAGAACTTGTTGGGAAGACTGTCCTCCTCTACTTTTCAGCTAAATGGTGTGGGCCATGCAGAGCCTTCCTGCCTACACTTGTGGATGTTTACAACAAGGTCAAGGAGAAGAACAGCGATTTCGAGATCGTCTTCATCTCTAGCGACAGGGACCAGAGCTCATTCGACGACTTCTTCTCTGGCATGCCATGGCTCGCCGTTCCCTTGGAAGACGACAGGAAGGCGTACCTGAAAAAGAAGTTCAAGATCCGCGGAATCCCTTCTCTCGTCGCCATTGGTCCCGATGGGAGGACGGTCAACACGGACGCGAAGACTTCGCTGGCGGTCCATGGCGCCGACGCGTTTCCGTTCACCAGCGAGAGGATCCAGGAGCTGGAGAAGAAGATCGACGAGATGGCGAAGGGGTGGCCTGAGAAGGTGAAGCACGAGCTGCACGAGCACGAGCTCGTGCTGATCCGCCGCCCCAGGCCGTACGGCTGCGACGGGTGCGAAGAGATGGGCACCTCCTGGTCCTACAACTGCGCGGAGTGCGACTTCGATCTGCACACCAAGTGCGCGCTGGGTGAGAAGGGAGATGAGGTGAATGGGCAAGATGCTGCTGCTGAGGCTGCTGCCCCAGCGGGGTACGTGTGCGAGGGAGACGTCTGCAGGAAGGCCTAGGTAGCGTTTGTGTTGTGTGTGTTCCTTGCCAGCTGAAGCGTGTCTGAATCATGTGCTGTGTGGTGTGATGATAAATAAATCTTGCATCCGATGGTCTTGGGAGGTATTTATATATCCTGGTGACATTTATGTGCAAAATCGTAAGTATATGGTTTCAGATCTTTGCGTTTTTGGCATTTGCTCTTTTTATTTATCTTTTGTGTTCTGTTTCTGTCAGTTCACCCAGCAAGTAGAGAGATGACTGTCCCAGTTACCCCTGCTCCTATTCCTTCACCCGTCCACTGTTCTCTGATGATATTCTGGAAATTTCAGAAGCGGTTTGAAAATTGTAGAGAAGGTTTCCAAAATTTGAGGACGAACATTTTAGAAATTAGAACTTTCAAATTCTCATCACCATGAAATTTCAGAGAAGAGAGGCATAAAACAGCATCATATCTCAGCTTGATTATGAGAGAGATTGAAGTGAAAGAACCCGGTTTCAGAGCGTGGAAACGGAAAAGAATATCTTGAGCCCATTTGAAACCCCTGCAGCCTCAGCCCTCAAGCGAACAAGAAAAGGCGAACCAAATTACGACAGGGCTATTTCTTGCCCATTGTGAGACGGTAGTTCCATCTCGCCTCTGGAGCGGCGCTGCTGAGCCGCAAGTTTTTTTTCCTTTGTAGTATTCCTTTCGTTTTTTCACTGTCTGCGCCGGTTTTAAACCTTTTTTGGTTTTCTTTGTTTCTTTCTTGGTTTTTTTTATTTTTTATTTTTTCTTCAATTTTCTTTGTTTCTTTTATCGGTTTTCTTTGGTTTTTTCTCATTTTCTTTCTTAGCACATATCTACATTTTTCATACACAATGTACACTTTTCTATACATAAAGAACACTTTTATACACTTTTAACATTTTTCAAGTAATTATTTTTTTCAAACATATGTTTTGATTTCTATTTATTTCATACAGATTGTACATTTTTTATAAATGTAAAATATTTTTTTATACATGTTTAAACATTTTTCAAATACATGATTAACTTATTCTCCAGTACATGTTGAATATTTTTTTGAATACAAGTTGAAATATTTTTTTAAACACTTCCCAAATACACATTGAACCATTTTTTTGAATGATACAATTCCTTTTCAAACTGTGTGTATTGTTTTTATAACACACACTTTTAAAACTCGTAGCATTTTTTAAAATGGAATGAAACTTTTTTTCTGAATCACACAAACATTTTCTTGACACGCGCAAGAGATGGGTGACAATATGATGCTCAAGGGGCGTCGTGTCGTCGAGGCCGTCAGTTTTGCCGCTCATGCCAACCAAAAAGCCCCGAGGAACATCTCACCATCAAGGCGTCCATTGAAGTCTCTTGTGTCGACCACGTTGCGTAGGTTGCATACGCGGCCAAACAAAGAGAATAGAGAGGTTTGGAACCACGACAAGTATTCCAAACAGATCCCCTCGCGTGGCGAGCAAGCAACGCCGCCATGACACCAGCCTCCCCCAGCCACGGCCGTAGGTGGATCTGCCGGCCATGGATCTATCGACGACGGTGAAAAGGGTAGGAGATGCGTTGTTAATTGCTTGCCGGAGCTCTTTAAACCTAGCGGCGGAGGAGTATTTTCACGGCGGAGCTTATCCGGTTTGCTAACCCTAAAAGACCGCCGGCCTTGTATGTATAGCAGTTGAGAGGCAGATTTGTGGGTTGCCTAAAAAGTTTTACAGACCGGTGGGCTTTAGCAGGTCTATTCGGGCCGTAAAAAGGCAAAAACCTGAAAAACGGCTGGAATTTACGGTCCGACGAGGTTTTAGCGGATATGCTCTAAACATACCGTTTCCGCGACCAACAGCAGCACCGCCTCGTAGCATGTCATGTGGTGCCTCAGAAAATCCAGTTGTTCACTGTTCCGTGCCTCTTAGGATAAATCACGTCTGTCCTACGGCTAGCCGACTCGAGCAGGCACATCGTAACGTTGCCTTTTTTTAAACGCGGAGCCTTAGAGTCCGATTCTTGAAAAAAGGTAGAAGAGAATTGTCTCATTAATTAACGGAAATCCGGGCGAAAACCGTTACAACACACGCATATGATAGGGCACCTGACCGATCTGACTACCCACAAGACCCACAGACACCCCGCCGAGGAGAGAAACCGTCAAGGATGACAGCCATGTCATTGTCATCACCTCTCCTCTAGCAAGCAACTCCGACTCCACTTCTGGCAACCTGTCGAGACCCCCCCCCCCCCCCCCGAACGAACGAAACACGAAAATCTTGTCGACCACCTACCAAACAATCGGCCACAAGCGTCGAGAACAAGGCAGCTGAAGGAAATATGCCCTAGAGGCAATAATAAAGTTATTATTTATTTTCTTATTTCATGATAAATGTTTATTATTCATGCTAGAATTGTATTAACCGGAAACATGATACATGTGTGAATACATAGACAAACATAGTGTCATTAGTATGCCTCTACTTGACTAGCTCGTTAATCAAAGATGGTTAAGTTTCCTAGCCATAGACATGAGTTGTCATTTGATTAACGGGATCACATCATTAGGAGAATGATGTGATTGACTTGACCCATTCCGTTAGCTTAGCACTTGATCGTTTAGTATATTGCTATTGCTTTCTTCATGACTTATACATGTTCCTGTAACTATGAGATTATGCAACTCCCGTTTACCGGAGGAACACTTTGGGTACTACCAAACGTCACAACGTAACTAGGTGATTATAAAGGAGTACTACAGGTGTCTCCGAAGGTACATGTTGGGTTGGCGTATTTCGAGATTAGGTTTTGTCACATCGATTGTCGGAGAGGTATCTCTGGGCCCTCTCGGTAATGCACATCACTATAAGCCTTGCAAGCAATGTAGCTAATGAGTTAGTTACGGAATGATGCATTACGTAATAGTAAAGAGACTTGCCGGTAACGAGATTGAACTAGGTATTGGATACCGACGATCGAATCTCGGGCAAGTAACATACTGATGACAAAGGGAACAACGTATGTTGTTATGCGGTTTGACCGATAAAGATCTTCGTAGAATATGTAGGAGCCAATATGGGCATCCAGGTTCCGCTATTGGTTATTGACCCAGAATAGTTCTAGGTCATGTCTACATAGTTCTCGAACCCGTAGGGTCCGCACGCTTAACGTTACGATGACAGTTTTATTATGAGTTTATAAGTTTTGATGTACCGAAATTTGTTCGGAGTCCCGGATATGATCACGGACATGACGAGGAGTCTCGAAATGGTCGAGACATAAAGATTGATATATTGGAAGCCTATGTTTGGACATCGAAAGTGTTCCGGGTGAAATCGGCATTTTATCGGAGTACTAGGAGGTTACCGGAACCCCCCGATGACCTAATGGGCCTTACTGGGCCTAGTGGAGGAAGAGGAGAAGGGGCCAAGGGGCAGCCGCGCCCCCCCCCCCCCTCCAAGTCCGAAAAGGACAAGGAGGGGGGCACCCCTCCCCTTTCCTTTCCCCCCTCTCCTCCTTCCCCCCAAGTCCTAGTCCAACTAGGGAAAGGGGGGAGTCCTACTCCCGGTGGGAGTAGGACTCCTCCGGCGTGCCTCCTCCTAGGGCCGGCCGCACCCCCCCTTGCTCCTTTATATACGGGGGCAGGGGGCACCCTAGAACACACAAGTTGATCTACGTGATCGTTCCTTAGCCGTGTGCGGTGCCCCCCTCCACCATATTCCACCTCGGTCATATCGTCGCGGAGTTTAGGCGAAGCCCTGCGCCGGTAGAACATCATCATCGTCACCACGCTGTCGTGCTGACGGAACTCATCCCCGACACTTTGCTGGATCGGAGTCTAGGGATCGTCATCGAGCCGAACGTGTGCTGAACTCGGAGGTGCCGTACGTTCGGTACTTGGATCAGTCAGATCGTGAAGACGTACGACTACATCAACCGCGTTGTCATAACGCTTCCGCTTACGGTCTACGAGGGTACGTGGACAATACTCTCCCCTCTCGTTGCTATGCATCACCATGATCTTGCATGTGCGTAGGATTTTTTTTGAAATTACTACGTTCCCCAAAGTGGTATCAGAGCCTGGTTTTATGCGTAGATGTCATATGCACGAGTAGAACACAAGTGAGTTGTGGGCGATACAAGTCATACTGCTTACCAGCATGTCATACTTTGGTTCGGCGGTATTGTGAGATGAAGCAACCCGGACCGACATTACGCGTACGCTTACGCGAGACTGGTTTCACCATTACGAGCACTCATGCTTAAAGGTGGCTGGC
This sequence comes from Triticum timopheevii, assembly GCA_963921465.1. Taxonomy (NCBI): domain Eukaryota; kingdom Viridiplantae; phylum Streptophyta; class Magnoliopsida; order Poales; family Poaceae; genus Triticum; species Triticum timopheevii. The sequence goes on along the minus strand of OY997264.1, from coordinate 574,385,129 downwards.
GGGTGTGTGTCTCTCTCACTTTAGCTGAATCGAGTATGGCTACGCCCGGTTCTTGCGAAGGTTAAAACAGCACCAACTTGACGAACTATCGTTGTGATTTTGATGCGTAGGTAAGAACGGTTCTTGCTAAGCCCGTAGCAGCCACGTAAAAATTTGCAACAACAAAGTAAAGGGCGTCTAACTTGTTTTTGCAGGGCATGTTGTGATGTGATATGGTCAAGACGTGATGCTATATTTTATTGTATGAGATGATCATGTTTTGTAACCGAAGTTATCGGCAACTGGCAGGAGCCATATGGTTGTCGCTTTATTGTATGAAATGTAAACGCCCTGTAATTGCTTTACTTTATCACTAAGCAGTAGCGATAGTCATAGAAGCAATAGATGGCGTAACGACAACGATGCTACGATGGAGATCAAGGTGTCGCGCCGGTGACGATGGTGATCACGACGGTGCTTCGAAGATGGAGATCACAAGCACAAGATGATGATGGCCATATCATATCACTTATATTGATTGCATGTGATGTTTATCCTTTATGCATCTTATCTTGCTTTGATTGACGGTAGCATTTTAAGATGATCTCTCACTAAATTATCAAGAAGTGTTCTCCCTGAGTATGCACCGTTGCGAAAGTTCTTCGTGCTGAGACACCACGTGACGATCGGGTGTGATAGGCTCTACGTTCAAATACAACGGGTGCAAAACAGTTGCACACGCGGAATACTCAGGTTAAACTTGACGAGCCTAGCATATAACAGATATGGCATCGGAACACGGAGACCGAAAGGTCGAACGTGAATCATATAGTAGATATGATCAACATAGTGATGTTCACCATTGAAAACTACTCCATCTCACGTGATGATCGGACATGGTTTAGTTGATTTGGATCACGTGATCACTTAGATGACTAGAGAGATGTCTGTCTAAGTGGGAGTTCTTAAGTAATATGATTAATTGAACTTTAAATTATCATGAACTTAGTCCTGGTAGTATTTTCCAAACTATGTTATAGATCAATAGCTCGCGTTGTTACTTTCATATATTTATTTTGATATGTTCCTAGAGAAAACTGTGTTGAAAGATGTTAGTAGCAATGATGCGGATTGGATCCGTGACCCGAGGATTATCCTCATTGCTGCACAGAAGAATTATGTCCTTGATGCACCGCTAGGTGACAAACCTATTGCAGGAGCAGATGCAGACGTTATGAACGTTTGGCTAGCTCAATATGATGACTACTTGATAGTTTAGTGCACCATGCTTAACGGCTTAGAATCGGGACTTCAAAGATGTTTTGAACGTCATGGACCATATGAGATGTTCCAGGAATTGAAGTTAATATTTCAAGCAAATACCCGAGTTGAGAGATATGAAGTCTCCAACAAGTTCTATAGCTAAAAGATGGAGGAGAATCGCTCAACTAGTGAGCATGTGCTCAGATTGTCTGGGTACTTCAATCGCTTGAATCAAGTGGGAGTTAATCTTCCAGATAAGATAGTGATTGATAGAATTCTCTAGTCACCATCACTAAGTTGCTAGAACTTCGTGATGAACTATAGTATGCAAGGGATGACGAAAACGATTCCCGAGCTCTTCGTGATGTTGAAATCGACGAAGGTAGAAATCAAGAAAGAGCATCAAGTGTTGATGATTGACAAGACCACTAGTTTCAAGAAAAGGGCAAAGGGAAAGAAAGGGAAACTTCAAGTAGAATGGCAAACAAGTTGTCACTCCCGTGAAGAAGACCAAAGCTGGACCAAATCCTGAAACTGAGTGCTTACACTGTAAAGGAAATGGTCACTAGAAGCGGAAATGCCCTAAATATTTGGTGGATAAGAAGGATGGCAAAGTGAACAAGGGTATATTTGATATACAGGTGTTTGATGTGTGCCTTACTAGTGTTTATAGTAGCCCCTGAGTATTTGATACTTGTTCGGTTGCTAAGATTAGTAACTCGAAACAGGAGTTACATAATAAACAGAGACTAGTTGAGGGGAAGTGACGATGAGTGTTGGAAATAGTTCCAAGATTGATATGATCATCATCACACACTCCCTATATTTTCGAGATTGGTGTTAAACCTAAATAAATGTTATTTAGTGTTTGCGTTGAGCATGAATATGATTTGATCATGTTTATTGCGATACGGTTATTCATTTAAAATTAGAGAATAATTGTTATTCTGTTTACATGAATAAGACCTTCGATGGTCATACACCCAATGAACATAGTTTGTTGGATCTCGATCGTAGTGATACACATATTCATAATATTGATGCCAAAAGATGCAAAGTTAATAATGATAGTGCAACTTATTTGTGGCACTGCCGTTTGGGTCATATCGGTGTAAAGCGCATGAAGAAACTCCATAAAGATGGATTTTTGGAATCACTTGGTTATGAATCATTTGATGCTTGCGAACCGTGCCTTTTGGGCAAGATGACTAAAACTCCGTTCTCCAGAACAATGGAACAAGCTACTGACTTATTGGAAATAATACATACCGATGTATGCGATCCAATGAGTGTTGATGCTCGTGGCAAGTATCGTTATTTTCTGACCTTCACAAGATGATTTGAGCGGATATGGGTATATCTACTTGATGAAACATAAGTCTGAAATAGTTGAAAGGTTCAAAGAATTTCAGAGTGAAGTGGAAAAATCATCGTAACAAGAAAATAAAATTTCTGTGATCTGATCGCGGAGACGAATATTTGAGTTACGAGTTTGGTCTTCAATTAAAAAATGTGGAATAGTTTCACAGCTCACGCAACCTGGAACACCACAACGTTATGGTGTGTCCGAACATCGTCACCGCACTTTATTAGATATGGTGCGATCTATGATGTATCTTACCGATTTACCACTATCGTTTTGGGGTTATGCATTAGAGACAGTTGCATTCACTTTAAATAGGGCACCATCGAAATCCGTTGAGACGACGCCTTATGAACTGTGGTTTGGCAAGAAACCATAGTTGTCGTTTCTTAAAATTTGGGGCCGCGATGCTTATGTAAAAAAGTTTCAACTTGATAAGCTCAAACCCAAATCGGAGAAGTGCGTCTTCATAGAATACCCAAAGGTAACTATTGGGTACACCTTCTATCACAGATCTGAAGGCAAGTTATTCATTGCTAAGATGGATCCTTTCTAGAGAAGGAGTTTCTCTCGAAAGAAGTGAGTGGGAGGAAAGTAGAACTTGATGAGGTAACTGTACCTTATCCTGAATTGGAAAATAGTTCATCACTGAAATCAGTTCCAGTGATTCCTAACCAATTAGTGAGGAAGCAAATGATGATGATCATGAAACTTCTGATCAAGTTACTACAGAACCTCGTAGGTCTTCCAGAGTACGGTCCGCACCAGAGTGATACGATAATCCTGTTCTGAAAGTCATGTTACTAGACCATGATAAACCTACGAACTATGAGGAAGCGATGATGAGCCCAGATTCCGCAAAATGGCTTGAGGCCATAAAATCTGAGATGGGATCCATGTATAAGAACAAAGTGTGGACTTTGGTGGAGTTGCCCGATGATCGGCAAGTCATATTGTATAAATGGATCTTCAAGAGAAAGACAGACGCTGATAGTAGTGTTACTATCTACAAAGCTCGACTTATCGCAAAAAGATTTTCGACAAGTTCAAGGTGTTGACTACAATGAGATTTTCTCAACTGTAGCGACGCTTAAGTCTGTCCGAATCATGTTAGCAATTGCCACGTTTTATGAAATCTGGCAAATGGATGTCAAAACTGCATTCCTTAATGGTTTTATTAAAGGAGAGTTGTATATGATGCAACCAGAAGGTTTTGTCAATCCTAAAGGTGCTAACAAAATGTGCAAGCTCCAGCGATCCATCTATGGACTGGTGCAAGCATCTCAGAGTTGAAATATACGCTTTGATAAGTTGATCAAAGCATATAGTTTTATACAGACTTGCAGTGAAGCCTGTATTTACAATAAAGTGAGTGGGAGCACTACCGCCTTTCTGATAAATATATGTGAGTAACATACTGTTGATCAGAAATGATGTAGAATTTTTCTGAAAAGCATAAAGGAGTATTTAAAAGGAGTTTTTTAAAGAAAGACCTCAGTAAAGCTACTTACATATTGAGCATCAAAATCTATTGAGATAGATCAAGACGCTTGATTAGTTTTTCAATAAGTACATACCTTGTCAAGATTTTGAAATAGTTCAAAATGGAATAGTCAAAGAAAGAGTTCTTGCATGTGTTGCAAAGGTGTGAAATTGAGTAAGACTCAAATCCCGACCACGGCAGAAAATAAAAAGAGAATGGAAGTCATTCCCTATGCCTCGGTCATAGGTTCTATAAAGTATGCTATGCTATGTACCAGACCTATTGTATACCTTGCTCTGAATTTGGCAAGGGAGTACAATAGTGATCTAGGAGTAGATCACTGGACATTGGTCAAAATTATCCTTAGTGGAATAAGGATATGTTTCTCGATTATGGAGGTGAAAAAAGGTTCGTCGTAAAAGGTTACGTCGATACAAGTTTTGGCACTGATCCAGATGACTCTAAGTCTCGATCTGGATACATATTGAAAGTGGGAGCAATCAACTAGAGTAGCTCTGTGCAGAGCATTGTAGACATAGAATATTTGCAAAATACATACGGCTCTGAATGTGACAGACCCGTTGACTAAGCTTCTCTCACGAGCAAAACATGATCACACCTTAGTACTCTTTGGGTGTTAATCACATAGCGATGTGAACTAGATTATTGACTCTAGTAAACCCTTTGGGTGTTGGTCACATGACAATGTGAACTATGGGTGTTAATCACATGGTGATGTGAACTATTGATGTTAAATCACATGGCGATGTGATCTAGATTATTGACTCTAGTGCAAGTGGGAGACTGAAGGAAATATGCCCTAGAGGCAATAATAAAGTTATTATTTATTTCCTTATTTCATGATAAATGTTTATTATTCATGCTAGAATTGTATTAACCGGAAACATGATACATGTGTGAATACATAGACAAACATAGTGTCACTAGTATGCCTCTACTTGACTAGCTCGTTAATCAAAGATGGTTAAGTTTCCTAGCCATAGACATGAGTTGTCATTTGATTAACGGGATCACATCATTAGGAGAATGATGTGATTGACTTGACCCATTCCGTTAGCTTAGCACTTGATCGTTTAGTATATTGCTATTGCTTTCTTCATGACTTATACATGTTCCTGTAACTATGAGATTATGCAACTCCCGTTTACCGGAGGAACACTTTGGATACTACCAAACGTCACAACGTAACTGGGTGATTATAAAGCAGTACTACAGGTGTGTCCGAAGGTACATGTTGGGTTGGCGTATTTCGAGATTAGGTTTTGTCACTCCGATTGTCGGAGAGGTATCTCTGGGCCCTCTCGGTAATGCACATCACTATAAGCCTTGCAAGCAATGTAGCTAATGAGTTAGTTACGGAATGATGCATTACGTAACGAGTAAAGAGACTTGCCGGTAACGAGATTGAACTAGGTATTGGATACCGACGATCGAATCTCGGGCAAGTAACATACCGATGACAAAGGGAACAACGTATGTTGTTATGCGGTTTGACCCATAAAGATCTTCGTAGAATATGTAGGAGCCAATATGGGCATCCAGGTTCCGCTATTGGTTATTGACCGAGAATAGTTCTAGGTCATTTCTACATAGTTCTCGAACCCGTAGGGTCCGCACGCTTAACGTTACGATGACAGTTTTATTATGAGTTTATAAGTTTTGATGTACCGAAATTTGTTCGGAGTCCCGGATGTGATCACGGACATGAAGAGGAGTCTCGAAATGGTTGAGACATAAAGATTGATATATTGGAAGCCTATGTTTGGATATCGGAAGTGTTCCGGGTGAAATCGGCATTTTACCGGAGTACCGGGAGGTTACCGGACCCCCCCCCCCCCCCGGTGACCTAATGGGCCTTATTGGGCCTAGTGGAGGAAGAGGAGAAGGGGCCAAGGGGCAGCCGCGCGCCCCTCCCCTCAAGTCCGAATAGGACAAGGAGGGGGGGCGGCGCCCCCCCCTTTCCTTTCCCCCCCTATCCTCCTTCCCCCCAAGTCCTAGTCCAACTAGGGAAAGGGGGGGAGTCCTACTCCCGGTGGGAGTAGGACTCCTCCGGCGCGCCTCCTCCTAGGGCCGGCCGCACCCCCCCTTGCTCCTTTATATACGGGGGCAGGGGGGCACCCTAGAACACACAAGTTGATCTACGTGATCGTTCCTTAGCCGTGTGCGGTGCCCCCTCCACCATATTCCACCTCAGTCATATCGTCGCAGAGTTTAGGCGAAGCCCTGCGCCGGTAGAACATCATCATCGTCACCACGCCGTCGTGCTGACGGAACTCATCCCCGACACTTTGCTGGATCGGAGTCCGGGGATCGTCATCGAGCTGAACGTGTGCTGAACTAGGAGGTACCGTACGTTCGGTACTTGGATCGGTCGGATCGTGAAGATGTACGACTACATCAACCGCGTTGTCATAACGCCTCCGCTTACGGTCTACGAGGGTACGTGGACAATACTCTTCCCTCTCGTTGCTATGCATCACCATGATCTTGCATGTGCGTAGGAAATTTTTTGAAATTACTACGTTCCCCAACAGCAGCTTCGATTTTGCTAATGAGCTTCACAGAAGAAAGTTGCAAGCCTCGCACCGGCCTAGTCCAACACAACCTCCGAAGTGCACCGACCATTGAAAATCTGAAACCATCCTCATGGAGTCATCATTGTCGTAGGGCCCCGGCGCACGCAGCTTCGACTTCTCTGTCATAGTTTGAAACATGATGTCGATGGTCTGATGCGTCAACGGGAACGTCGCCCAGTTTCAGCACTACTGAAAGTTGGAACCCAATGGAAGGCGTCGTGCTAGCCTAACAGCATCTCCAGCCGCGCCCCCAACAAGGCCCCCAGGCGATTTTTCGGGCGCCGGCGTCAAAAAATCGGCCCAGTCGCGCCCCCAAGGGCCCAGTTTTCGCCGGCTTGGGCCAAAAATTGGCGCCGGCGGACCCAAACCGAACCCGACGCGCTGGGCGGCGCTTGGGGGCGCCGGGTGAATCGTTTTTGGCGCGAAAGAGCCGCGGGCCCTCCTTGCCAGCGACTCGCCTCTCTTCTCGCCGCTTCGTCTTCCTCATCGCCTCGTTTCCCGCGGCGAATCAATGCCAAAGCTGCGCGCGCTGCCGCGCCGGTCAGCCTCCATTGATGCCTCACGGGCGGCACAGTGAAGGCCGGGCGACGTGTGTCCCCTCGCCCGCCACGCGTAACGCGGCGGCCACGCATACTACGCGGCGCCTCCGCCTATATAAGCCGACCCCAGCGGGCCGGAGACACGCACAGAGCCTCCACCGCCGATGCGCCATTTCTCCCCCTTCCTCCTTCCCCTCCTCTCGCCGTCTCCAGTTCAAAAGAATGGCCGAGCGCTTCCCAGGTGACGGTGCGGCGGCGAACGGCTTCGGACGCCACCATCTTCACGAGGACGAGGCTCACCTCCTTTTCGAGGTCGAGTACCCGGTCCCGCCAGACATGCGGGTGCCCGGGGCGTGGAGGATCAGCGCCGGCGGCGTGCCGGTGCCACCACCACCCACCGGGGCGGCGCGGCGTGCGGAGATCGCATGTATCCGTGCGTCCCTGCCGCGGGCGGCGAGGGAAGGCCCGCGGTACACCCCAGACAGCCCGCTCTAGGAGCCATACTTCCGCCGCCGCCACGCCGAACAGCTCGAGGCGACGAACGGAGTCGTGCCCTCCGGCAGGCTCAACTCCAAGGGGCGGCGCCGGTGGTGGGTCGTGCCCGGCCGCACGCTGGAGGCCGTCCTCGAGTACATCGAGGGCGGCAACACGCCGCGCCTCGAGTACCCCGCTCCCCCGTCCTTCTCTTGCCGACGTGGGAGCTTGTGGAGCGGCCCGGGGCGTCCTCCTCCTCGTCCGGCCGCTCGTCCGGCTCTCCCTGCCTCCGCCCCGTCAAGTCGGAACCCCAGGACACGCCTGTCAGCGGGCGCACCCGCAACTTCGGCGTCCGCATCGGCGACTCCACCCCCCTGGCCGCTTCGTCCTCGTCGAGCCCAAGCCGGAGCCCGGCCTCCCCGCGGAGTACGAGGAGATAGCCCGGCGCGGCTTCTCCGACGAGGACGCCCTACAGTGGGCGCGGGACGACTACCTCCGCGACGAGATGGTCCGGCAGCGCCGGGCCCTGGAGGAGATAGAAGCCCACAAACATGGGCGCGAGGACGAGCGCGGCGTCGTGATCCTCAACAGGGACGACGATGAGGACGCCCCCGGACCGTCCAACCCGCCGCGCCAACCGGGGGAGGGATGCAACAGGGACGGCGGCGGCGACGACGACTCCACGCGGTTCTACAACCTCCTCGGCATGTAGAACTGCAAGGGTGGGCGGCGGGCGGCGACGAGCGGCGAGGGAGACGGCGAGGAGCAGCCTAGTAGTTTTTTTTCTTTTTTGTAAAATACGTTTAAATTTGAACGAAGTTTGTGTTGAATTTGCGCCGTGTTTGTGCCGTGTTTAAATTTTTTAAAAATACATGGGCGCTGTGACTGGGGGCATCACGCCCCAGCACGCGGTTTAGCGCCGGTATGCCCCCATGGGGTGATTTTTAGCGCCTCCTGGTGGGCCAAACGGTTGGAGATGGTCTAATTATGCACACCACACGCAGACGCAGTGCACGCGCCCCCCGCGCCCCGCGCCCTTGTCGCGCGGCACGTATTCCCGTGCGCTGCCAATGCGCGCGATCTCGCCCGAGGCAGGGCGCGTGCATCACTCAGCCTCGACGCCGCTCTGCGCCGACTCCCAGCGTGGATCGGCCTGTGGCAGCGGCACCACAGTCCACTCCACAGACCACACGCGCGGGCTTCACTGCCCCGCAGCCGTAGTCAGCAGCCAGCCGCGCCAAAAAGTTTCACGACGTCACACCAGCCGCGCCCACCTCTCCAGACTCCAGCTGCTACAATCCGTCACGCACGGTGACGGTTCGTGAATGCCGCAACCACAAAAGAGACGACGCACAGTCCGCACGGATCGCGTCGGTTCTGCCGTATACAAGCAAAAGGAAAGCGGTCACAGCCCACGGGCAGGCCGGCATTCAAGACGGCCGAAGCACTCCGCGGATCAAATCATGCTTTTTTGCCACACCGGACGGGACGGGACGGGGTTGGGCTGGGGCACATGGTGGCTCCCCCCAAACGTAACGTCGCCCGCGCTCTTTGCCTCCGCCGCATATAAAGGCATAGATTCGAAAGCGATGGAACATGGGGGGACGCATGGCACTGGCAGCAGAAGGTGCACTAGCTCCCATATGGTGATATGAACATCACTTATCAGCATTTGTTGCCCGTGTCCTCCCGTATCAGGACGTGAAATGCAGCAGCATCCATCCCAAACTTCACATCCCTGTACGTCGGCCCAGAAACAATGCAAGGCAAATAATCTTACCAAAGAAAAAAACAATGCAAGGTAAATTTGCTTCACTGGACTAGATTCCTGTACGTAGGAGGCGCGGAAGCAATTGGTTCGCGCCAGAGAGAGCCGTGCAAGTCAAAGTTCCCGCGGAGGCCCGCATTCCGGTCCACCCGCTTCACGTCCCGCTGCCGGCCCGGGCCCGCGGGCCACCCAGCGCGCGCGCCCCACGTGTCAGAGATCCCCGCCGTCCACCCTCTCCCTCCGTTGCCCCGCCTCGGGCCGAATCCGGGCCGTCCAGAAGGCAACTAACGGCGTGGATGCTTCCTTCCCCACCGCCGGGCGGATCCACCAGCCTCGCAGCGGAAAAAAAATCTCCTCCCCCCCTCCTCGGCTGCCGTGCCGTGCGCTCTCGGGGACGGGGACGGGGACCGGATCCGACTGGCAGAGCCCACCACCGATTCCGGCACCGGCGGCCATGGCCTCCGCGCTCATCGCCGGCCGGCGCGCGCAGAGCCACCACTGGGGGGACAATCGCGGCCCGCTCGCGCCCGCCTCGAGCCCTAACCCCGGCCACCGCGCCCTCCCGCCCGCCGACGGCTCGAGGACGCACCACCCGCTGGCCTCGCCGGGGGTCGGCTACGTCACGTTCCGGCCGTCGGGGCTGACGCACCGCGAGGCCGGCGCGCTCCGGGAGCGCCTCGCCGGCGAGCTCGGCCAGGTCCGCGCCCTCCTCTCCCGCATCGACGCGTGGCAGCTGGAGCTCGAGCAGCAGCAGCAGCAGCCGCGGCGGGGCCAGCCGAGGGATGACGGCCTCCCCGCGCCCCCGCCGAAGCTGCGGGCGGCGATGCGGAAGCGGTGCGCGCAGATCCTGTCCAAGCTGCGCAAGGACAAGCGGAGCATCTGGTTCAACGCGCCCGTCGAGGTCGAGACCCTGGGCCTCCACGACTACCACGCCGTCATCAAGAGCCCCATGGACCTCGGCACCGTCAAGGCCAACCTCGCCGCCAGGAACTACCCCTCGCACGACGCCTTCGCCGCCGACGTCCGCCTCACCTTCTCCAACGCGCTGCGCTACAACCCGGCGGGGCACACCGTCCACACCTTCGCCGGCGACCTCCTCGCCTTGTTCGAGAAGATGTACGCAGCGGCCGTCTCTTGGTTCGAGGAGGAATGCAGGCGCCTTCCACCACCGGTGCCGGTGCCAGTGCCAGTGCCAGCGGAACTGCCACCTCCGGTGGTCCCACTCCCAGCACAGGTCAAGCCGAGGGCGGTGAGGATGCCCAAACCCAAGGCGAGGGAGCTGAACAAGAGGCAGATGAGCTTGGAGGAGAAGAACATGCTTAGGGCGGGGCTAGAGAGCCTGCCTGAAGAGAAGATGCATAATGTGCTGCAGATTGTGCGCAAGAGGAATGTCAATAACCCGGAGCTGCTTGGGGATGAGATTGAGCTGGATATCGATGAAATGGACATCGAGACGCAGTGGGAGCTTGATCGATTTGTCAATAACTTCAACAAGGCTCTCAAAAAGAGCCGACGAGCTGCAATGATAAATGGGGATATTGCTGATGTCAACAATGCTGATGGAGCTGGAGTTGTGAATGGCGCTGTGCCTATTTTGGTTGATCATGCTGATGTGGTAATGTCCGTAGAGGAAACAGCATGTGTTGTTTTTGTTTTTTTTGCAGTTAGTGGATATGCAAATTGGACTCTCACGGGTGTTGTTTGTTTTGTTATTTACAGGAGAGCGAGAATCCTGAGAACACTGTAGTGCCTGAGCAGGTGGATGAGTATGTAGATATTGATGATGAGATGCCAACCGCAACTTACCAATCAGTGGAAATCGAGAAGGGCGCTGAGGCCACGAGTGTCTCTGGTGGTTCGGGAAGTGGTTCTTCATCATCCAGTGGTACTGTCGAACCTACTGTTTATTATTTTCCTTTTTGAGAAGCATTGTTTATTCTCATGAATTAAACTTCCTACAATGTTTCCCATTCAATTTTCTTTACAGGTACAGGATCAGGGAGCTCAGGGGACAGCGCCTCAGAAGCTGGCGATGCTCGTTCTCTTGTTTAGAGGAGATTGTTCTGACAGTAGGATTTGAGTAGGTGGAGGATGTGAGTACTTATTTCTGGGATGTCCATGTCTGCTTGCATTTAGTTAACTTAGTTCCTAGTGGATGGCTGGCTTTGTGGGTAATCTGATAGCTCAGCTCGACTATGTCTATAGAAGTGAAAAGTGGAGGGTACCGAGTCATGTTGTAGTTCATCTGGCCTTCTATCTGAAGGTGGCTTTTGTATTGATGTGTTTTCTCTAGCACATCTGTTGTGTACTTAATGCTTATGGGCGACATAACTATCACATCAGAGTAAGAAAATGTTGAAATCATGGTTTTCATCTTTGTCTGGTGACTTATATTGATATGAGAATGGTTTAATCTTTCTCAAAGGTATATGAACGATAAAATTTCAGTACCAGCAAACCTGAGTTGATTGGGACTCTTTTGTCCTGGTGACGCTTCTCGCCTTTTCTGAAATTATACCCTTGATTTCAGTTAGAGTATTATTTTTAACTGGCTTGTTATTACTGGGTAAAAGAACTTCCTGTTGCTGTAAGCTTTTCCCAACATTTAATTGAAGTGCCAGTAAAATGTGTTTGGTGTGCTGGTGCAAATTTCTGAGTTAATTTTACATTCAAATATTTCTGAGTTACATCGTGTGTTTGCCAGTGCGGCAAATTTGCCCATTGCGAATGTTCTTCTTTTCCTTGCAGGGATTGCTACTTACATGGTCGAAATGTTCAACAAGGCGCTCAAAAGGAGCTGACGAGCCGTGGTGATGAATGGGGACATTGCTGAGGTCAACGATGCTGTTGGAGCTGAAGCTGTGAGTGGTGCTGTGCCTACATTGGTTGACAATGCTGATTTGGTAATGGCCGTAGAGGAAACAACATGTGCTGTTCTTGTTTGCAGTTAGTGGGTATGCAAATTGGACTCTCACGGGTGTTGTTTGTTTTGTTATTTACAGGAGAGCGAGAATCCTGAGAACACTGTAGTGTCTGAGCAGGTGGATGAGTATGTAAATATTGATGATGAGATGCCGACCGCAACTTACTAATCAGTGGAGATCGAGAAGGGTGCTGAGGTCATGAGTGTCTCTGGTGGATGGCTGGCTTTGTGGGTAATCTGATAGCTCAGCTCGACTATGTCTATATAAGTGAAAAGTGGTGGTAGTTCATCTGGCCTTCTGATCTGAAGGTGGCTTTTGTATCGATGTGTTTTCTCTAGCACATCTATTGTGTACTAGTTTTATATATGCTTATGGGCGACGTAACTATGGCATCGGAGTAAGAAAATATTGAAATCATGGCTATCCTCTTTGTCTTGTGATGTATATGGACATGAGAATGGCATGTGTATGATATAAATTTCAGTAGCCATGCAAACATGAGTTGAATGCGAATTTCCATCCCTGTAGTGTTGCTTGACTTTCTAAGATTATACCCACCTTTGATTTCAACAAATGTTTAACTATATTATTATCAGATACGTCAAGCTTAAACTGGCATATTTATTATCCTGTAACTTTATAATTTCCTGTTGCTATAGGCATATTTATTATCCTGTAACTTTACAATTTCCTGTTGCTATAGGCATTTCTTGATAATAACTGTGGGAATGTCTACCTGGTGCAGGTGAGCTTCTTTTGGAAAAAAAGGTGCAGGCTAGCTGTTGCAATTTCTGGGAAATTAGATTGTTTATGTTTGTCACTGTTAACACATTTTGTGTCCTTGCTAATGTTGAGCAATTGCTTAATAGTCGAAATGATTGATGCAGTTTCAATGCTGGTGTGAGATGAGGTGATAAGTTTCTTCTCCACAAATTGAAACAATGAGTTGATGCTTGTTCTTCTCTGATCTAATCGTGCACTCGGGTAACTAATCCTTGCCTTTACTTCTTTTTCATGAAATTTTATTTGTGTCGCACATTCCCAACCATGGCTCCAGCAAAATATCGGGTAAGCTTGAAGAAAATGACAACCGCAAGTCTGCAAAACAAACAACCACCGATAGAACGACTAAAGACCTGGAGCAAATTGTGTGACGATACAAGTTTGATAGTTGAAGCATCACAAAGGCAAAAATATGTGAAGAAATGAGCTTGTTAGGATGCACCAAGATAGCATAGCACATACGCATGCCGTCATGTCTGCATCACTCATTATCACCACAAAGGAAGCTAGTAATTGAAGACGACACACCAGGTTGCAGGCTTACATATTCAAATTAAATAATATTTTATTTTTATTTTTTTGGAACGTCACCGCGGCGGGGGGGGGGGGGGGGGGGGGGGGGGGGGTGCTTCCCCACCTGAAATAATATGAACATAATAGTTATCTGCTGAGCCATTTGACTTCTGAATGATCATTAGAACAAGACATGAATTTAATCAAACCCAGCATATCCGTCTCATCTTGTTGCCAGTATTCCGATCTCTGATATGCATTATTCTAGCTGCAGAGCATATGTGCATGGTGTAGCAAGGAATGCCTGCGTTAAACCAAGTAACCAACTTGTGTAATAAACAACATAAGACCAAGTAACCAACTTGTTTAATAAACAACATAAGACACCTTCGGATTTATCTCCAGTAGTTATCTCTGCACCCTGCAGTCGAGGAAATGAAAATTAATCACACCTCAAAAAAGGAAGAACATTAACTATCTTTAGTTGACATGATCAGATGAATAACGAACAACAAAACATGCCGGTTTACCTGTCACTAGATGTATTCATTCCGGAATGATCACACTTCACATTTATGAGGGTATATGGCGGGATATTTCCTCAAAAGCAATCTAGCAATAATTATTGTTGTATGTGTAGAAACATGTGCTTAACATGGCGTCCAGTAACCAATTCAAGAGCATAGACTAATTTTGACTTTTAGCTTGCTTGTTTCTAGCAGCCTGCATTGATCAGCCAGCTTCTTGCTGCAAAACTCGATTTCCAGTTCTTCCAGCGAAAGTGGGAGACCTGTTTTCGGCAGCCTTGAGACGCGCGGACAAGTGTCTATTTTCAACTTCTTGAGGGAAGGAAGGTTGTGCAGCCCCGCAGGAAGATCTACTAGATCATAACAGCACAAAAAGTGGAGCTCTTGCAGGGACTTGAGGAACACAAGGGCTATCTCTTGGTTATCGGTTAGCCTCGTTACTTCCCACCCAAAATGATATAATTTTAGGCATTGCAGCGATGTGAGGAGCTTGCAGAATGATGTGGTAAGGACTGATGGATCACCAATTCCGAGCGTTTCCAGCCGAGAGCATAGCCCGTAGCGCCATGAAAGGCTCTTCAAACAGGCAGACATGCCAGGGCAGTCGTATACTGTCAAATGCCTGAGGGTGCCAAGGAATTGCAAGCCCTCTAGTGTCGTGAGCGATTCACACTGAATGACTTTCAACTCTTCTAGTGCTGTGCATGAGTGCAGCTGTAGAGATTTCAACCATGGCCTGGACGATACGGATAACCTTTTAAGGCTGGTGAGATCATTCAGAAAGCAGGGTTGAAGCTTTTCTTGGAAATAGTTGTCGATGCCCAGTACCTCAAGTGATGATGGGAGGAACCATCTTCCGTTCGTGCAGTAATAAGTTCCATCTTTATCCACCAAATGCAAGACTAGCTCGGGGCATCCCCTAATTTGTAGCTCCTTAAGGGAGGTAAATCTGGAGAAACCTTTCTCACTCCCATTAAATGTTACACCACGGCACTTCCAAATGGTTAACCACTTGAGAGAGGAGGTGATATTTGATGGAATGTGCAAGAGTCTATCTCGAGCTAACCAGGTCAATGTGTCTTGATCTCCCGATGATGAGTCCTCCCTGGCTGAGATAAGATCTGATAGACTGTTTTCTTCCTCTTCCGTCGGCAATTGTATTATTGTTGTGTGTAGGCAATCTTCCAAACTCAATTCCTCAAGGATCCACGCATGTTGGAGCATCAAAGATACCCACTTCCCTGTTATTCCACATGACCTAATACTGAGACTTTCAAGAGATGGGAAGGCCCTGCATTTCGTGGTTGCCACATTTTGAAGGGTATGCTCTGGCATCACATCTGAAGAGAAAAGTTCCTTGCACATTGATATTTCCAAATTCTTTAAAGAGCTGAGATGACTAAAATCTTCAAATGAAAATGACCTTAAATTTTGGCAACCAAATATCACCATCGATTTGAGGTTTCTAAGATTATGGAACGCAAAAAATTTGTCATCCATTATCCTCGACTCATCAGCGTATCCATCAATACTGCCATAGATTATAGACTCATTAATGAGCCCAATACGTAAATTATCACTTGATGATCCCTTCATACTCGGAAGTATTGAAACTCCACTGATGAGTAACTCGGAACATGTTGTTGAAGGTGGAAGAGGGTTCAACACTTTCAAACGAGGGCAATCATACAAAATTAATTTCCTAAGACCAGCCAACCACGAGCTCTGCTCGATTTTGAATTTATCATTATTGTCAAGCAGATCAAATGACGTTAGTGCTTTGCAATGCTCGATCTGCAGCACCCTCAAGTTAGAGCTCAGACCCTCCATAGAAGTGCTTGAGCATCTCTCTAACTTTGGCATGTTAATTAGTACCAGGTCCTCTAGTGAAGGAAGTAATACTTCTATTACTTCACACATGGTGCTCAACTTCAGCTTTGTAAGAAATGGAAGACTTCCCAGAGATGGAAGTATTCTCCATCCACGACAATCATCAAGATGAAGTGTCTGCAAGGAGGTAACCGAGATTTTGTTGGCAAGCCAAGTTGGTGAAGTAGTACCATTATACTTAGATATTTGTAGATGCTTTAAACCCATATGTGGTTCAAGACCCTCAAGAACTTCTCTTGCCTTTTCACTGCTATATTCATTTTCTAACAGTGCATACTTCCAGGACAAATGAAGCTCTTCTAAGTGTTCTTTGTTTCTTAGTCCTGCCCTATAAGCGTCATCCCGAGTTTTAACATTATCAAGTTGAGACACCCCAAGTTGTACAAGCTCGTTCATGGATTGGAGTTGTGTTATCTCAAAGCCGCTAGCATTTCGAACCTCAAAATCATGTAGCTCCTGAAGAGATGCCATGATGCCAATGCTAGCAATTGAAGAGCGCACTCTGTTGCGTGCAATAAGATGGCGCAGGCTGACAAGATTATGCATGCCATTGGGTACAGAAGTATTCATGTCTGAGCCAACATCTAATACTTGAAGATGAAAGGACTTACTCAAAACTTGTGGTACAACCCCGTGCAACTCAAGTTTTAGATAACGTAGATGCAAAGGATTTGCCAAAACACAACAAAAGGAGTTAAAACCAGTGGATGTTGCAGACACTTGCAGCAGGCGTAAATTATGTGCCTTTCGGAATATAGTTTGGAACAATTCTATGAAGAAAGAGTCATGGTGCCCAACTAAAACCAGCGTCCTCAATTTGCTGACCGATGTAACCGTGTTTCTCAGATTTTCTTCAAAATTCTCATTACGAGGAATGTTCCCATACCAATCTTTGTTGTATGCAGAATCAGTTACTATCGCCAAATGACGTATATTTGGCAGCATTTTATTGCAGTGTAGACCATCTATAGTTGCACATTCAGTCCTTGAAACCATCTTGGCAAAATCATGCATGAGACCACACATAGAGTACCGAATTTGACTGCCTAGAGAGGATTCTTCTTCCTCATCCTCATCCCCATCTTCATCCTGCTGGTCTTCAACTTGCTGAAAGAATCCCAGGCTCATCAAATCATTCAAATATTCCAATCCTGCCTCCTCCAATCTCTCATTTAAATGGGTGCGATCCACGAATCCCTGAGAAATCCAAATATAGACTAAATCCTTACCAAGAAACCTATATTTTTTGGGAAATATAGAACAATGTGAGAGACATTGTTGTAAATGGTGTGGCAACTCATCATAACTAAGCTTCAAAGCAGGCATGATGCCTCCATTGAGTCCCAGTGATTTCCAACTTTCTTTCTTGAGAATGTTACTCCAATGATCAACGGTAAGATGACCTCTTAATAGTGCCCCTGTAGTTACTGCTACCAACGGGTTGCCTTCTAACTTCTCTGCTATTTGTCGTCCAATTGTGCTAATATTTCCAAGACAGTCATAGTTTTCATCACCAAATGCACATGATTTGAACAATAACCAGAGGTCATCCTTTTCTAAAGCACCTAACTTAATTGGCTCCGTTGTTCCAATCATTTTTGCAGCAGAAAGTTTTCTAGTTGTCACAAGAATCACATTGCCATTATCACTATCATTCTTAAAAGGAGCCATTAGTTGGTTCAAGCGGCAATCATCCTTGTCATCCCAGACGTCATCTAAAATTAGTAAACCCCTCTTTGATTTGATATGACTTTTTAAGATCTCCTGAAGCTTCACAAAGCAATCTATTCCTTCATGCCTTTGTTGAGAAACAGAGGTCAACATTTCTCTTGTGAGCCTCATGCCATCAAAGTTGTGAGACACCCAAACCCATATCTTGTGATCAAATTGACTTTCACTATATGGATCATTGTATACAAGTTGAGCGAGAGTTGTCTTTCCAACGCCCGCAATCCCTACAATAGGCAAAATAGTTACACCGTGAGATTTGTTTTTTCCCCTCACCAACTTCACGATGGAGTTCTTTTCTACATCTCTCCCATACACTTTCTTTTGAACAAGACTTGATGTCTTTAGGCGCTGATCTGAGATTGTACTCTGGTGGTGATCTGAATTTGAAGATAAGCTTGATCCACATGGATAGAAAGCCTTAGGCACTTCCAGTTGGATGCCTTGTAGCTCACTAGTTATGTTTTGTATCCTATTGGATATCTCGACCTTGTCCCAACCAGTCGCGGTGTTAGGCGTGGTCATTTGTGTTGATTCGGGTCTCCTCCTTTTTCTGCTAGATGAAGGCTTCACATGTGCAGTAGCATCACCCGTGCTGCAGCAATTAATGTAAGAAACAGTGAATTGGCTATTAGAACCACGGTGAGACCTCTTAATTAAATGACTTGTAAAAATGTGTCGATGCAAGGTATAGATTCATTAGCTACCTTGATGGGTTTGGTGACTGGTCATATGGTCCAGGTTTGTTCTTACAAATCTTGTTATGGTTGAGCATACCAGCTGTCCCACACATTGGTCCACACTTGATCTTTGTTGGACAATATTTACATATTGCTTTGATAGGCTCTCCGTTTTCTTCTTCTATGATATCAAAAAGTTGCCATGCCTTGGACCATCGTCTCTTTCCTTTTGTCCTGGACGAGTTGCCGATTAAAATAGGCTCACTAGTGCTGCAGTAAGAAAATGAGACATTAGGTTGGCTATTAGGACCACAATTATCGGGCTCCCGAAGCAGATGTGTATTAACGAGTTTCTAAAAATATGCTCATGCAAGGTATATGCCCAATTCTCTTTTGGGAGGGTACCTTGAAGGGTTTGGTGGACGCCCTCTAGGAGGTTTCTTGGTAAAGGTCACGGCATGCTCGTTCTCCAAATGTTTTTTCATAGACGATGTACCATTGGTCTTTGTATCACACTTAAACTCATTGCCACAGTGTCTACATACTGCTTTGAGCGGTTTTCCATTATCTTTTTCTGTGATCGTAAAGTGTTCCCATACGACGGACCGCAATTTGCCAACAATGTTACTCGGTGTGTCAGCATCGCCCCTTGATATCTCATCGACCCTGTCTGCACCGTGCATACATTCGGCGTTGTTCCTTGCAACTGCCAAAAGAAAAAGAAAAAGGGTCGTCCTTTGACCAGATTCAGATAAAGTAAAGAATGCACACGCACTTGCAAAACCGTAAAAACTGTTCACAAACTTGCCAGATTGTGCGCGCGCCGTCACTCCGTCATGTGTGTCGTTAGCTTCCTCTTCTACACTTACAGTTCTTCTCATTGTATGGTCCTCGGACGCAAGCGGAGGGACGAGCATGTGCGGCGATGACGAGGACGACGTGGACGGGGCCGACATGGCGCCGAAGGGCAGGTTGACAGCGCCCCTGGAGCTGCCGGCGCCCTGAGGCGGCAGTTCGTGCCGCATGAGGTCAGGATACAGCAGGACTGGGACGGCCTGCTGCTGTTGCGGCGACGGCTGCGTTGCTGGCGCCTCCATGGTGGCGGGGTAGTGGCGATGTTGTTGTAATCCGTCCGGTATGCTGCGGGTGACTTTGAAGCCGAGGTCGGTGCGTCCCTGGAAACCCTCGGGGTAGTTGAGCTTGGCCTTGGCGCCCTTGAAGCGCAGCGCCGCCGCATCGTAGGTTCTCGCGGCCTGCTCAGCTGTTTCGAAGATTCCGAGCAACATCCGGTCCGCTTTCTTGGGGCACCGGATCTCCGCTGCCCACTCCCCCCACGGCCGCTGCCTCACCCTTATTAGGCGTCCATTCCTCCCTGCAGCCACATGCCCACGCATCCCCAGATGAACACAACTGATAATTAATTTCGTTTTTATAAGCAAGATAGGATCAAACTACTATCACGTTAGCAGTTTAGCGCACTTGGATCTACGTACAGGAAGTAGTGACTTACCTCGTTGGACAGCAAAGTTGGAAGGAACTAGCACCCTTGGATCTGCAGGCAGCCCGGCAGTAGGTGTATCTTCTTCTCCTTGCACCTGCTGTTGGAGCCTGTAGTAGTCGAGCTCGTCGACCACCTCGACGGCGTCGTAGAGCAGTTCCTTGACACGAGTGAGAGCCCGGTACAGCGGCCTGTTTCCGGCCGCCCTCCCCTTCACAGCAGCTACCGCCATGTCAACTCTCTCGACCTCAGACTGGAGCCTCTCGACGTCGTCGCCAAACCCGACTTGGTGAATCCACTCCTCCATCTTGTCCATCAGGAGGGTTGCAAGGATGGTCTGCACCAGCCATGCAATCGCGGCCTCCATCAGATCCAGAAGAAGCAGTCCCAGCGATGGTCAACGGAGGAAAATGCAAGGAGTCAGGGATGTTTGAGAAAGGAGAGCTGCCCAGCAGAGAAGAAACAAATATACAATGCGGTAGGAAGGGGGAAGCTCCGCGGACGCGCACAAGAAAACACACACGCTTTCAGTCGATGATCATTTTTTTTTGAGTAACTTTTTTTTTTGAGACAATTTTTTTGAGTAACTTCAGTCGATGATCATGGAGCACACAAAACTTTATGGGCTGCCTGAGTTCGGCCTGTAGCGATATTCAAAAGTTTGGGCCAGGCTAGTCCCGTTGAATTAGTAGGTTGCTACAAGTTCGGCCCATTTTTTAGTGAAATTGAATAGGCCGAGCGGACGAGTTTTTGTTCCCCTCTGCTTCCTCTACAACTGGTGTGTGTTTTTTCCGTATAGATAGATTGGAAAATCAGAGAAGACCGAATTACTAACAATTCCATATGCATCCCTTCAAAAAACAACAACTCCATATGCAGCTCAATAAGATAAGATCCATATTATGGATCGAAGGCACAACAGCACACAAATCCTCCGCTATTCATCAACAATTACAGTTCAATAACCCAAATCTCATCTTCACCAACATACTCTACAGGAGGTGGAAGGAAATGAAACCTCGAAGCTCACACGCGCGTGCGCGCGCACGTATACACACACAAAGGCACTTGGTTCCTTTCCCTCTTTTTTTTTGGAGAATTTTCCTTTCTCTCTTCTAACATGAAAAGGCAGAACTACCGCCATGTTCCTTAAAAAAAAGGACGAACAGATTACAACAGCGTCGGTACTACTGTACATGATAGCAAACGTGGAAAGGCGGGATCAACTATTTCTTGTTGAGAATGACAGAGCCTCCAAGCGCAGCCACGAAGACAATGGGCAGGAGGCCCAGCCACAGCATCGTCTTCCCGGCGGCGCGTCGTCCGACCACGTCGGCTGACACCCAGAAGCCGGCCGACGCCTCGAGGAGCCCGAAGATCACCACGGTGACGAGGATGCCGTAGTACAGGAAGAAGGGTGCTCTGCCATGGTGGAGAAATATACCTCCCGGCGCTCTGGAGATGACGAGGCAGAGCGCTGCGGCTGCTTCGAGGACGCCGCAGGAGATGAGAGCACCCGGCAGCATCTCCGCGTCGCGGCAGGCGCCGGAGATCAAGGCGGCGAGGTTGATCAAGGAGGCGAGGGAATCCATCGCACGTCTCGTGTGCGTGCTGTGGAGCTATGAGCGAGCTTGGCTTGAGGTTTGGAGCTAGGAAAAGGTGGGGATTATATAAGGAGGAGGAAGACGCGCGACAAAGTGGAGAGAATTCAAACCCACTAGTATTATGTGACTTTTGCAGTCCTTGCCACAAGCCAGAACCGAAACCGAAAGAACCGAACCAAGCCATTTGGTTTCCCTTCCCAGAGTGACACAGGGTACTGGCCGGGTACTCTTCGCTGTGCTCCCCCTGTCGTGATCATCCGCGTACGTATGCAACCAAAACGACTGAGAAACTTTGTGATCGCCCTGTCACATTCCTTCCTCGTTTTTTTTTGGCGAATGCCTTCTTAGATTATTCTTTCGTGTGCCCTATTTTTACTTTGAAAAGGAGGATACACCCCCGACCTCTGCATCTCGGAGATGCATGCAGCCATTTTTATTAATTATTCACAATGACCTTACAAAGTAATACATCAGTAAGCCTGAAGCCATCATCTTGGCAACACCCGTTGTTACTCCTATGCCCTTGATGTAGGGGTGCTGAATATCCGATCCGAATACCCAACAGACATCGCATCAAAGCCTAACGTCTAAAGCCGGATGCCCCAGCCCAGCCACATACCGGAACTGTGTCACACACCGGTCCGGCGCACTCTCAGAAGCCGCCGCCACCATCTTCCACTGGTCCATCTTCAGAGCAGTTATTGATGCACCAACCTTGTCAGGCCTGCCATCGACGCCAGCACGGCGCCAGACAGGGCCACCATCCTGCACGTATCCATCCACCCGCGCCCGTCGCCAAAACTCCGCAGCGCCATGCCGCCGGGTTCCGTCGTCGGCCTTGCGGTAGATGGAATACCGCTCCTCCTCCAGTCCCTTCCAGCCAACACTTGCTTCAAAATGATGCCCCCAGGAGGGCGAACGACACAAAAGGCGTCGTCATCGTCTGATCCGGGAGACCCAGATCTAGGATTTTCTCCGGAGCATCCCGAGCCTGATGACGCAAACTGCAACGACGATGCCTCAACAAAGGAACGACATCGGGGACGCCATCATCGTCTTCCATGACCGACGTCGCAATTTTCATCGGCAGTCGCGCCACCAGTCCGTACGCCGCTTGCATCGCTGGTCCCTTCCACCTGAGCAAACTCCAAAGACAATGCCCTCAAGAGGGACTACGATACAAAAGCACCGTCATCGCTCGATCCCAATGAGATCTAGTGTTTCGCCTGGAGTTGCCCTCGGTGTCAAGGACCTAGACCAGGGTTGAATCCCCGTGTGATCAGAAGAGCCCGTCAAGATCCACCCGCTAGTCGTTTGCGAGGCATTGCTCTGCATAAAAAATATATATAAACTAAAATATTACACTTAAATTGCTCTTCCATTATCTAGAAAAACACTGCACCTAAATTGTAGACCTACCAGTGCAATATTAGAAACCGGCCTGACTTTATTGATTTATTAAACTGAACAAGCATAAGAAAATCTTAAGCCCGATATATCGAACGTCATGTAACATAATAAACTAAGAGTTATTACCTAAAAAAATCAGACATATGCACATCCCAAGAGAGCAAGAACATGAATATATATTTTTTTCAATAAAGAAATGCCACCTAACAAGAATAGAGCGTCCACAATTGTATACACATGCAGTCGTAGGCTTGTAGATTAAGTTTCATTCATTTTTTAGGAGAAGGAAGTTTCATTCATTTACAGGCATTCAACGACCACGACCTGGCGGTGTCGGAAGCTGGAACCAGAACCGAACCGAATGAAACCAAAGCCGATGGTGCGCTCGGGGATTGTTTCTGGTTATGGCGCTTGCCAAAGATGATTGGTAGAAAGCGTGCCACCTGAGATACAAAAGTCAACAACATCTTCACGCTGTGGTGTACTGGTGTAATAGTAAGTTATGTAGATAGATATATAGAAATGGTGCAACTAGATTTTTTTTTGTTTAGGGGTGTTGTCACGCTGTGGGTCCGCCAGGCTGGGCCTGACCGTCAACGTCACTCCATGTTGCGAAACCATAAACCATACCCGAACACATAAGGTTTCGGTTTTCCAACGTAGAAGTGCAAAAGATACAGCCGTAATCTGTAATGGTTACTCTGATATTTTATTTTGTTTGTGACGAACTACATTCATTGCGATTAAACGATAGAGTAGTTAAAACACAGGGTTTAGGATTTTTGCGTGGGTTGCTAACATCCAGCCTCACGTCTCAATATATAGATGATTAGAATACAATTACATACATATACAAATACATGTACATGTATAATATGCTAGACCCTATTTTACATGCCCCCTCAATCTGAACTACATACAAGATTCAGATTAGTTTTAAAACGGTCTAGCATCTGTCGAGTAGCGGGTTTGGTAAATACATCCGCTAACTGATCATCAGTTGAGATAAACCCGACTTCCAGTTTACCAACAGCTACTCGTTCCCTCACAAAATGAAAATCAATCTCAATGTGTTTGGTACGAGCATGAAACATTGGATTCACCGTCAGGTAAGTTGCCCCTAAGTTATCACACCACAATATGGGTGTGCGATGCCATGTGACTCCAAGTTCTGTGAGAACTGTGCCTATCCAAATGGCTTCAGCCGCGCCATTTGACAATGCCTTATACTCTGCCTCGGTGCTAGACCTCGAGACCGTAGGTTGCTTCTTAGAACTCCAAGATATAAGATTGGGTCCAACAAATACAGCAAAGCCACTAGTAGAACGCCTGTCATCAACACAACCTGCCTAGTCTGCATCGGTGAATATACCGACTCCAGTAAATCTGGACTTACGAATCCGTAGTCCCGTGTTTAGCGTACCTTTAACATACCTCAGAATACGCTTAACTGCTTCCCAATGAACCTCCGTAGGCTGAGACAGGAACTGACACACTTTGTTCACGACAAAGGAGATATCCGGACAAGTGAGTGTCAGATATTGCAGTGCTCCAACTACACTGCGGTACCTGAAAGAGTCATTGATACTATGCAATGCACCACTGTGACGCGAGAGGCTCTCGGATGTAGCAAGTGGAGTGGAAGTGGACTTGCAGTTCTCCATGTTGACGGGATGAAGAAGATCAAGTGCATACTTCTTATGTGTCAATGTCATGCCCCCTGAATGAAAGGACACTTCCAATTCAAGAAAGTACTCCAGCCTGCCCAAGTCTTTGATGGGAAAACTCGCAGACAAGGACTGCACAAGGCGATCCACCACAGTAGGTGTAGAACCAGCAATCACAATATCATCAACATACACCAGCATGTAGATCTGAATAGCACCATGTCAAAATATGAACAAGGACGCATCTGCCTTGGAAGGAACAAAGCCAAGCTGTGAGAGACGCTGACTCAACCGAGCATATCAGGCACGCGGCGACTATTTGAGACCGTAGATGGACCTCTGGAGTTTGCAGACATGAGAGGGATAATGAGCATACTCAAAGCCAGGGGTCTGCTGCATGTAGACATCTTCGGCCAAAAATCCGTGAAGAAAAGCATTACTCACATCAATCTGTCAAAGACACCACCCGCGGAAGACGGCGAGATAGAGGACCAGACGAACCATGGTAGGTTCACCACGGGCCTGAAAGTATCTCCATAGTTTATCCCTTGCTGTTGAGTAAAACCGCGTGCAACGAGGCGAGCTTTGTGCTTGTCAACAGAACCATCCGGACGATGTTTGGTCTTAAAGATCCACTTGCAACCCACAATATTAACACCAGGAGGCCGAGGCACCAACACCCATGTGTTCGTGTGACGAAGGGCAGCAAATTCCTCAGACATGGCGGCACGCCAAGCCGGTTCACCAAGAGCATCACGATGAGAAGTGGGTGCGGCGAAGAATGCACGCCGATGAGTGTCGTACCGCACCGTGCCATCCGTGTATGTCCTGGCCTTACGCGTAGGATCGCAGTGACGGGTGACCATAGTGTGCCTGGTAGCTGCATCGCCGGTAGAAGGTGGCGGCAACGAGGGAGACCCGGCCGGTGGTGTCGCGGCTGAACGATCGTCAGCAACAGGCGACATGGGCCGGGGTGACGCGTCGGGCTGGGCCGAAACAGGCGACGAGGGAGAGCCAGGCAGAGACGACAGCCCAGAGGACACGGCTGGCGGCTCAGTGACGACCGAAGTAGGCAAGGCAGGCTGGGCCGACCCAGGCGAGGCGGGGGACGCAGCGGGCGACCCAATCGTGCCTGCGGTCGCGCCAATGGGCGAGGCAGACGGGGCCGCGGACGCGCTAGTGGGCGAGGCCGACGAGGCTGCCTCGGGAGGCATGGCATGCACGTCGGGGCCATGCACATTGATCGTGCCGGTGGATGCAGGTGCGGCGACGGGTTCTTGGGAAGAAAATAGAGCAGCATCTGCAGAAAACAAGTCAGGTGACAAATGGGATAGGTCGTATTTGCGCACATGGACATCCGAAACCGGTTCATTAGATGGAAAAGTGAGAGCGTGCTCAATGGAGGCAATGTCAACTGAGACACCTGGGCTGGAGTAAGGGAAAACTGACTTGTCAAAAACAACATCACGAGAGATGTAGATCCTACTCGAGGTGCGATCAAGGCACTTATAGCCCTTATGCAGAGGGCTATAGCCAAGGAAGACACACATCTTCGAATGAAACTCCAGCTTGTGAGCATTATACTTGCGGAGACTAGGCCAGCAAGCACACCCAAAAATCCTTAGAGAGGAATAATTGGGTTGAACATGAAACAGGCAGAACAGGGGCGTGTCTTTGTTGAGAACCGGAGTGGGCATACGGTTGATGAGATAACACGCCATAAGAAAGGCCTCATCCCAAAACCGGAGTGGGAGAGACGAGTGTGCCAACAAGGCGAGGCCGGTCTCAACCAAATGATGGCGTTTGCGCTCGGTAATACCGTTCTGCTGAGATGTATGTGGACACGACACACGGTGAGAGATGCCCGTGCGTTGAAAACAGTGATGGAGCTTGTGGTATTCACCACCCCAGTCGGACTGAACAACCTTGATTTTGCAATCCAAGAGACGTTCGACATGAGCCTGAAAGTTATAGAAGACTTTCTCAACATTAGACTTATGTTTAAGCAAATAAATCCAAGTGAAGCACGTGTAATCATCAATAAAACTGACATAATACTTGTACCCCCCCCCCGAAGGCGCAATAGCGGGACCCCAAACATCTGAATGTATTAATTCAAGAGGTACAGTAGTGACATGATAAGATGTGGAATACGGTAGCTGATGACTCTTAGCACGTTGACATGCATCACACACTAATGGTGAAGTATTTGAACTAGAGCAGGGAAGATCATGGCTCTGAACAATGGAGGTGACCACATTATTGGTAGGGTGATCTAGACGTTGATGCCATTGCGACGACGAAACTCAGACACTGGATGAAGCATGCCGAGATGATGAAGCACGAGTAAAGGGAATCAGATAGACCCCCTCGACTGCTACCTTGAAGAATGACGCGCCTGGTTGCTTTGTCCTTAACAAAGAAAAGACAACAGTGAAATTCAACAAACACGTCATTATCACAAACAAGACGATAAACAGAAAGAAGATGCTCTCTGATGTGTGGAACATGAAGGATGTTGCGCAGTTTGAGAGATGAACCGGGTAAACGGGAATGCCCAATGTGTGAAATAGACAAACCTGCACCATTGGTCACCTGAACCTGGTCCTTGCCATCATAGCACTCATGAACCTGGAGGCGTTCAAGATCACTCGTCAGGTGATCCGTACCTCAGTGTCCAGCACCCAAGGATAGTCGACGGTGTTGGTGGAGGCTGAGTTGGCAGAGCGAGAGTTGTGGTCCTGGTCATAACGCTTGCGACAATCATCGGCCTCATGCCCCCAATTTTTGTAAATTTGACACCGGGGGCGCCAACAGTTGTTGCGATGGCCACCACCGCCGTTGTTGCTGCTGTTACCCCCACCACCTTGCCGACCATTGCCGGCGTAGGAGGAGTTGCGATCGCGGCCACCGTTGGGGCCGCCGTTGTCGCCTTGACGGCCTTGCCCGGGCTGGCCGTTGCCATCGGCCAGGCGACCCCCACCCTGGGAGGGGTAGGGCTCCAAGTAGGGAGCGCGTTGATACGTCTCCAACGTATCTATAATTTTTTATTGCTCCATGCTACTTTATCTATTGTTTTAGGCAATATTGGGCTTTATTATCACCTTTTATATTATTTTTGGGACTAACCTATTAACCGGAGGCCCAGCCCAGATTTGCTGTTTTATGCCTATTTCAGTGTTTCGAGGAAAAGGAATATCAGACGGAGTCAAAACGGAACGAAATCAACTGGAGAAGTTATTTCTGGAAGGAAAGCAACCTGATAGACTTGGAGTGCACGTCAGGGGAGTCCCGGGCTGCCCACAAGGGTGGGGGCGCGCCCCCTGCCTCATGAGCACCCCGGAGGTCCACCGACGTACCCCTTGCACCCATATATACCTACGTACCCTAAAACTTCCAGAAGAGAAAATAGATCGGGAGTTCCGTCGCCGCAAGCCTCTGTAGCCACCAAAAACCTCTCAGGAGCCCGTTCCGGCACCCTGCCAGAGGGGGATCCCATCACCGGTGGCCATCTTCATCATGCCGGCGCTATCCATGACGAGGAGGGAGTAGTTCACCCTCGGGGCTGAGGGTATGTACCAGTAGCTATGTGTTTGATCTCTCTCTCTCTCGTGTTCTCTCTCGTGTTCCTCTATGGCACGATCTTGATGTATCCCGAGCTTTGCTATTGTAGTTGGATCTTATGATGTTTCTCCCCCTCTACTCTCTTGTGATGAATTGAGTTTCCCCTTTGAAGTTATCTTATCGGATTGAGTCTTTTATGAGAACACTTGATGTATGTCTTGCCGTGATTATCTGTGGTGACAATGGGATATCATGTGCCACTTGATGTATGTTTTGGTGATCAACTTGCGGGTTTCGTGACATTGGGAACCTATGCATAGGGGTTGGCACACGTTCTTGACTCTCCGATAGAAACTTTGGGGCACTCTTTGAAGTACTTTTATGTTGGTTGGATGAATATGAGATTGTGTGATGCATATCGTATAATCATGCCCACGGATACTTGAGGTGACAATGGAGTATCTAGGTGACATTAGGGTTTTGGTTGATTTGTGTCTTAAGGTGTTATTCTAGTACAAACTCTTTTATAGATTGATCCGAAAGAATAACTTTGAGGTGGTTTCGTACCCTACCATAATCTCTACGTTTGTTCTCCGCTATTAGTGGCTTTGGAGTGACTCTTTGTTGCATGTTGAGGGCTTGTTATATTATCTATCTATGTTATTATTGTTGAGAGAACTTGCACTAGTGAAAGTACTAACCCTAGGCCTTGTTTCCTATCATTGCAATACCGTTTACGCTCACTTTTACCACTTGTTACCTTGCTGTTTTTATAATTTTAGATTACAAAAACCTATATCTACCATCCATATTGCACTTGTATCACCATCTCTTCGCCGAACTAGTGCACCTATACAATTTACCATTGTATTGGGTGTGTTGGGGACACAAGAGACTCTTTGTTATTTGGTTGCAGGGTTGTTTGAGAGAGACCATCTTCATCCTACGCCTCCTATGGATTGATAAAGCTTAGGTCATCCACTTGAGGGAAATTTGTTACTGTCCTACAAACCTGTGCACTTGCAGGCCCAACAACGTCTACAAGAAGAAGGTTGTGTAGTAGACATCAAGCTCTTTTCTGGCGCCGTTGCCGGGGAGGCTAGGTAAAGGGCACTCACTCACACCCCGTCAACTAAGCTCTTTTCTGGCGCCGTTGCCGGGGAGGTGAGTGCTTGAAGGTATATCTTTAGATCTTGCAATCGAATCTTTTTGTTTCTTGTTTTAGCACTAGTTAGTCTATAAAAGAAAATTACAAAAAAAATGGAATTGAGTTTGTCTCATACGCTTCACCTTTTTAATATATTTCGTGAGTATGATGGAAAGGAAAATTGTGCTCAAGTACTAGAAGAAGAATTACATAGAATGCTTGGCATAAAATATGTGAATGATGAGCATGATTGCAATGTTGTTAGTATGAATTCCTTGAATATCCATGATGCTAATGATATGCAATGCCACAAGCTTGGGGAAGCTATGTTTGATGAAGATGATATTTTTTATCCCCCAAGCCTTGATGAGCAAATTTACTATGATGAAAGCATGCCTCCTATCTATGATGATTATTGTGATGATACGTATGCCATAAAGAAGAAGTTTGCTTATGTGGAGAGTAGTAAATTTTCTATGCTAGTAGATCATGAAAAGAACGCTTTAGGTGCTGGTTATATTGTTGAATTCATTCATGATGCGACTGAAAATTATTATGAGGGGGGAATATATGCTTGTAGGAATTGCAATAATATCAAGTTTCCTCTCTATGTGCTTAAATTCTTGAAGCTATGCTTGTGTTACCTTCCTATGCTTGTTGATTATTGTTCCCATAAGTTGTTTGCTCACAAAATACCTATGCATAGGAAGTGGGTTAGACTTAAATGTGCTAGTCATGTGCTTCATGATGCTCCCGTTATTTTCAATTCTTATCTTTTATGTGAGCATCATTGTCATCATCATGCCTAGCTTGAAAAGGCATTAAAGAAAATCGCTTGTTGGGAGACAACCCAATATTTATCCTTACTGTTTTTGTGTTTCCACATGATTATGCTACTGTAGTAATCATGTTTTATAGCTTTTGTTTCAATAAAGTGCCAAGTAAGACCTTTAGGATAGCTTACGGTGATAGTTGTGTTGATCCTGCTGAAAATCAGAAACTTTTGCACCCAGTAAATTAGTTTTGTTAATTCACGGAAACGTGATTATGATCTGATTCTTTTTGCTCTGGATTGGTACACGAATTTCTTAGGACTTCCTAATTTGGTAGGATTTTTGGAGTTCCAGAAGTATACGTTTGATACAGATTACTACAAACTGTTCTGTTTTTGATAGATTCTGTTTTCTATGTGTTGTTTGCTTATTTTGATGAATCTATGAGTAGTATCGGAGGGTATGAACCATAGATAAGTTGTAGTACAGTAGATATTACACCAATATGAATTTATAATGAGTTAATTACAGTACCAATGTGGTGGTTTTGTTTTCTTTCACTAACGGAGCTTATAAGATTTCCTGTTGAGTTTTGTGTTGTGAAGTTTTCAAGTTTTGGGTAAAGATTCGATGGACTACGCAATAAGGAGTGGCAAGAGCCTAAGGTTGGGGATGTACAAGTCACCCCAAGGTAATATTCAAGGACAACCAAAAGCCCAAGCTTGGGGATGCCCCGGAAGGCATCCCCTCTTTCGTCTTCGTTCATTGGTAACTTTACTTGGAGCTATATTTTTATTCACCACATGATATGTGTTTTGCTTGGAGCGTCATTTACTTTTATTAGTTTTGCTTGTTGTTAGTTATATTAATGTTTTGCACCTTTAGTTTCAACAAAAAGTCAAGGATAGCCTTTACCATGCTTATTTTGCTAGTATACATGTTGCTGTTTGTAAACAGAAAGTTTACCGCTGTTGCAAAAATTCCCTAGAAAAGTCAGAGAATGGTATAGTGTTGAATCTTTTTGCATATTGAGATCCGATAAATTTACTACAGTGGGATTTTTAGTTCATAATTTTTGGAGTTAGGGAAGTATTGATACTCTTGCATTCTTTACAGACTGTACTGTTTTGGCAGATTGCTGTTATGGTTGCATTGTTTCCATATGCTTGCTTGTTTAATGATTCTATTTGAAGATAGGAGTATTAAATATGCAGAGGCATTTAGTATTCAATGTTGAATAATAATTTTAGTGATTTGTTACAGTAGAAAATGATAAGGTTTTTCATTGGTTTATACTAACCTATCTCACGAGTTCTTGTTGAGTTTGTTGTGAATGAAGCTTTTGATAAAAAGAGAAACCATGATATGAGAGGAATTAAGGAGACACAAAAGCTCAAGCTTGTGGATGCCCAAGGCACCCCAAGATAATATTTCAAGAAGTCTCAAGCATCTAAGCTTGGGGATTCCCCAGTAGGCATCCCACCTTTCTTCTTCAACAACTATCGGTTAGTATCGGTTGAGCCTAAGTTTTTGCTTCTTCACATGAGTTGTGCTATCCTTGCAATGTTTTATTTAGCTTTGCTTGCTATTTGAATAAAGTATCAAGATCTGAAACTCTTAAATGAGAGAGAGTCTTCTCATAGTTGCATAATTATTTAGCTACTCATTGATCTTCACTTATATCTTTCGGAGTAGTTTGTCGTTTGCTCTAGTTCTTCACTTATATCTTTTAGAGCATGGTGGTAGTTTTATTTTGAAGAAATAGATGAAATCTCGTGCTTCACTTAGATTATTTTGAGAGTCTTAAATAGCATGGTAATTTGCTTAATGTTAATATACTTGGTATTCAAGATATGTGAAACTTTCTTTTGAGTGAATTGAATACTAAGATAAGTTTGATGCTTGATAATTGTTTTGAGATATGGAGGTGATAATATCAAAGTCGTGCTAGTTGGGTGATTATGAATTTTATGAGTACTTGTGTTGAAGTTTGTGATTCCCGTAGCATGCACGTATGGTGAACCGTTATGTGATGAACTCAGAGCATGATTTATTTATTGATTGTCTTCCTTATGAGTGGCGGTCGGGGACGAGCGATGGTCTTTTCCTACCAATCTATCCCCCTAGGAGCATGCACGTAATACTTTGCTTTGATAACTTCTAGATTTTTGCAACAAGTATATGAGTTCTTTATGACTAATGTTGAGTCCATGGATTATACGCACTTTTCCCATCCTTCCACCATTGCTCGCCTCTCTAATACCGTGCACTTTTCGCCGATATCATACACCCACCATATATCTTCCTCAAAACAGCCACCATACCTACCTATCATGGCATTTCCATAGCCATTCCGAGATATATTGCCATGCAACTTTCCACCGTTCCGTTTATTATGACACGCTCCATCATTGTCATATTGATAGCATGATCATGTAGTTGACATCGTATTTGTGGCAAAGCCACCGTTCATAATTCTTTCATACATGTCACTCTTGATTCATTGCATATCCCGGTACACCGCCGGAGGCATTCATGTAGAGTCATATTTTGTTCTAAGTATCGATTTGTAATTGTTGAGTTGTAAGAAAATAAAAGTGTGATGATCATCATTTTTTAGAGCATTGTCCCAGTGAGGAAAGGATGATGGAGACCATGATTCCCCCACAAGTCGGGATGAGACTCCGGACGAAATAAAATAAAAGAGGCCAAAAAAGAGAGAAAAGGCCCAAATAAAAAAAATGAGAGAAAAAGAGAGAAGGGACAATGTTACTATCCTTTTACCACACTTGTGCTTCAAAGTAGCACCCTGATCTTCATGATAGAGAGTCTCCTATGTTATCACTTTCATATACTAGTGGGAATTTTTCTTTATAGAACTTGGCTTGTATATTCCAATGATGGGCTTCCTCAAATGCCCTAGGTCTTCATGAGCAAGCGAGTTAGATGCACACCCACTTAGTTTCTTTTGTAGAGCTTTCATATACTTATAGCTCTAGTGCATCCGTTGGATGGCAATCCCTACTCACTCACATTGATATCTATTGATGGGCATCTCCATAGCCCGTTGATACGCCTAGTTGATGTGAGACTATCTTCCCTCCTTTTTGTCTTCTCCACAACCACTATTCTATTCCACACATAGTGCTATATCCATGTCTCACGCTCATGTATTACATGAAGATTGAAAAAGTTTTGAAAATGTTAAAGTATGAAACAATTGCTTGGCTTGTCATCGGGGTTGTGCATGATTTAAATATTTTGTGTGGGGAAGATGGAGCATAGCCAGACTATATGATTTTGTAGGGTTAACTTTCTTTGGCCATGTTATTTTGAGAAGACATAATTGCTTTATTAGTATGCTTGAAGTATTATTATTTTTATGTCAATATGAACTTTTGTGTTGAATCTTTCGGATCTGAATATTCATATCACAAGTAAGAAGAATTACATTGAAATTATGCCAAGTAGCACTCCGCATCAAAATTCTTTTTTATCATTTACCTACTCGAGGACAAGCAGGAATTAAGCTTGGGGAGGCTTGATACGTCTCCAACGTATCTATAATTTTTGATTGCTCCATGCTACTTTATCTATTGTTTTAGGCAATATTGGGCTTTATTATCCACTTTTATATTATTTTTGGGACTAACCTATTAATCGGAGGCCCAGACCAGATTTGCTGTTTTATGCCTATTTCAGTGTTTCGAGGAAAAGGAATATCAGATGGAGTCAAAACGGAACGAAATCAACTGGAGAAGTTATTTTTGGAAGGAAAGCAACCTGATAGAATTGGAGTGCACGTCAGGGGAGTCCCGGGCTGCCCATGAGGGTGGGGGGCGCGCCCACCCCCCTGGGCGCGCCCCCTGCCTCGTGAGCACCCTGGAGGTCCACCGACGTACCCCTTGCACCCATATATACCTACGTACCCTAAAACTTCCAGAAGAGAAAATAGATCGGGAGTTCCGCCGCCGCAAGCCTCTGTAGCCACCAAAAACCTCTCGTGAGCCCGTTCCGGCACCCTGCCGGAGGGGCATCCCATCACCGGTGGCCATCTTCATCATCCCGGCGCTATCCATGACGAGGAGGGAGTAGTTCACCCTCGGGGCTGAGGGTATGT
Organism: Triticum timopheevii; assembly: GCA_963921465.1. NCBI lineage: Eukaryota > Viridiplantae > Streptophyta > Magnoliopsida > Poales > Poaceae > Triticum > Triticum timopheevii. Next base: position 574,350,835 of record OY997264.1, on the reverse strand, counting down.
ACCAGTAGATATGTGTTTGATCTCTCTCTCTCGTGTTCCTCTATGGCACGATCTTGATGTATCCCGAGCTTTGCTATTGTAGTTGGATCTTATGATGTTTCTCCCCATCTACTCTCTTGTGATGAATTGAGTTTCCCCTTTGAAGTTATCTTATCGGATTGAGTCTTTTATGAGAACACTTGATGTATGTCTTGCCGTGATTATCTGTGGTGACAATGGGATATCATGTGCCACTTGATGTATGTTTTGGTGATCAACTTGCGGGTTTCGTGACATTGGGAACCTATGCATAGGGGTTGGCACACGTTCTTGACTCTCCGATAGAAACTTTGGGGCACTCTTTGAAGTACTTTTATGTTGGTTGGATGAATCTGAGATTGTGTGATGCATATCGTATAATCATGCCCACGGATACTTGAGGTGACAATGGAGTATCTAGGTGACATTAAGGTTTTGGTTGATTTGTGTCTTAAGGTGTTATTCTAGTACGAACTCTTTTATAGATTGATCCGAAAGAATAACTTTGAGGTGGCTTCATACCCTACCATAGTCTTCTACGTTTGTTCTCCGCTATTAGTGGCTTTGGAGTGACTCTTTGTTGCATGTTGAGGGCTTGTTATATTATCTATCTATGTTATTATTGTTGAGAGAACTTGCACTAGTGAAAGTATGAACCCTAGGCCTTGTTTCCTATCATTGCAATACCGTTTACGCTCACTGTTACCACTTGTTACCTTGCTGTTTTTATAATTTCAGATTAAAAAAACCTATATCTACCATCCATATTGCACTTGTATCACCATCTCTTCGCCGAACTAGTGCACCTATACAATTTACCATTGTATTGGGTGTGTTGGGGACACAGGAGACTCTTTGTTATTTGGTTGCAGGGTTGTTTGAGAGAGAGCATCTTCATCCTACGCCTCCTACGGATTGATAAACCTTAGGTCATCCACTTGAGGGAAATTTGCTATTGTCCTACAAACTTGTGCACTTGCAGGCCCAACAACGTCTACAAGAAGAAGGTTGTGTAGTAGACATCACGCGTCCGCCATGGCCGTAGGGGCCCGAGCGAGTCACGACGTTAGCCGAGGGAGTCCACCCCTCCACCGCACTCTGTTGTGCCTGCAGCGCCTCAAAGGACAGAACCAATGAGTAAAAGCTGGAGTAGGGCATGGGTGCGTTACTCACACCCAAGGAGGCGGCGATGGAGTTGTAGGCGGAGCCGAGGCCGGTGAGGATGTGATCGATAAGCTCATCATCGCGGATCAGGGAGCCGGCGGCGGCCAGTGTCGGCAAGCGCCTTCATCTTGTGCATGTATTCCGCGGAGGACAGATCGTCCTTCCTCAGCGACTGAAGTTGCCGCCGGATGTGACGGACATTAGCTCAGCTGTAGGCACCGAACCTGGCAGTGACGGCTGTCCACACCGCATGCACCGACTCGCAGCCAATGAGTTGGCATGCAATATCCTCATCCATGGAGGTGAGAAGAAGCCCCTTGACGCGCTGATCTTGAACCCACCATTGGTGGTACTCCGGGTTATCGACGGTGGTAGCAGCGTCGCCGGTGCCGACAACAAGTGTTTTGGCCGGTGCCTCCTTGGTGCCATCGAGGTGTCCATGGAGGTTGGCACTGGCAAGGATAGTGCTGGTGATTCCTCCCCAAAGAATGAAGTTGTGGCGACCGAGGTGGACGGAGATCGTCGGGATGGTGAGCGCGGCGGGGATCAAGGCGACGGGGGACGAGATGAGGGCGCCAGCAGTTTGGCCGGTGGAGAGGGCGAAAGACGACATCGCTGTGGCGGCGTGGAGAAGTACGTCATGCAGTGGCGGCTGAAGGAGAGGTGGCGGCGGCGCCGATGGAACAACGCGCGGTAGCGGCGAGTGGAGTCGCGGCAGCGGCGCGGAGAGGTACGGTGCGCGGCAGCATCGAGCGGATCCGGCGGCAGCATGGAGGTGAGCAGTGCGCGGCGGCGGCGAGTGGATCGGGCGATGGCGGCGCGAGGGGCGTGCGGCGGCGGCCAAACCCTGTCTGATACCAAGTTGAAACGCCGGGTTTAGGGTTTTTACATGGGTTGCTAACATCCAGCCTCACGTCTCAATATATAGATGATCAGAATACAATTACATACGTATGCAAATACGTTTTCATGTACAATATGCTAGACCCTATTTTACAAGAGTTACAGAGTATACTACAAATTCAACAGTGGACCGGCCGCAGCAAAAGTTTGAGAGCCTACAGCCACCTTCCAGTGAGAAACAACAACCACATCGAATTTGGTCTATCGACTACAGCGAGGATACGTTTACGACCAGCATCCGCCCACATGGCCTCTGCATGAATCTTCGAAACACAGTTGGCAGGGCATCTAAATTTCTTTTCGCATCTGTCCATGGACATGAGATTAGTCCGTAGACACGGATGCGGGAGGCCATAATCCAATGATGTATGCATACGTTTGGGCAACAATACGAACCGGATGAAATTCTTTCAAAGCGAACGGATTTCATTCAAGTTTGGATATAATTTACATAAAAGGTCAATACTTCGACCGTATAACAAAAAAACTAAACCCTATGTCAGACGACCACCTCGTACGCTTGGCCACCCTGCCCTGCCGTACCGTGTCATCGTTGATGCCGTCATCGTGGTCCTTCCAGTGGCGGAACGCCGTGTCAACCTTGTCTAGTGGTTGCCTGCCGCTCGCGTAGTAGCCGCTCCGCCTCCTGCTGCGCTGTGCGGAGTTCCGCTGTGCGACCACTACCAACATTGCCCTCGGAGCCCTAGCGGCGGCCTTGCCGTGACCGGCATTGGCGGAGCAGCCACTAAGCGACCCAGAGATTATGCTGCCGCTCATGTTGAGTAAAAACCTTTCCGGTGACCCGCTCCAACCGCATACACACCGCCATAACAACATTTGGTACTCCGTTCGGTGTAGCATAGACCACATACGTAGCTAGTGGGTACAATAAAAAATTACCTGGAAAGGAGAAGAGTTTCTCCATCAGAAACAAAATCATTTCTGCATAGTCAAAGCGGCCGTAATAAGACATGCACTCCCATCCTTATTAGCGTTTTCAACCTATTTAGGTTTCCATCGATCCAGTGATAAAAAATATTGGCAACACTTGTGGGCGGATACAAATTGAACGCTATTTTGATGTCTGATCACGTAAAACGTGCAAAATTGCACTGAAAAAAGAGGTGTTTGATTGTCTCATTGTCAGCATAAAAACTACACTTCTTGCTTCCTTGCCAAATTACGATGGGCAAGATTATCTTTTATTAGTACAACCCCCTTCAAAGATAAAAACCTTAACATTTAGTGGAATCTTTGTCTTTCAAATTTCCATGTTATTATCCACTGAGGTCTCAAGTGCACGGTACATAGAGTCGACCGTAATGGACCCCGATTTAGTGAGACTCTAGTCAAACACATCTCGTCCTTGTGTCGGGTTGATCGAGTCCAAATGATAGGGAAGATTTTTGCCATGACAAAAGATGGGGCCCAATGAAATCCCGTACGAATGATATATCTGACACAAATGGATTGAGCACCTGCGCAAGAGTATCGTTAGTATCATTCTTATCAGGTACAATATAATACTCCAACCATTCCTAAATATAAGTCTTTTTAAAGATTCCAATAAGGGACTAGCAGAGCAAAATGAGTGAACCTACACTCTAAAATATGTCTATTGTTTGGAAATGCAGTAATTTCAAAAAAAAATCCTACGATCACGCAAGATCTATCTAGGTGATGTATAGCAACGAGAGGGGAGAGTGTGTCCATGTACCCTTGTAGACCGAAAACGGAAGCGTTTCAATAACGCGGTTGATGTAGTCGAATGTCTTCGCGATACAACCGATTCAAGTACCGAACGTACGGCACCTCCGCGTCCAGCACACGTTCAGCTCAATGACGTCCCTCGTGCTCTTGATCCAGTTGAGGGCGAGGGTGAGTTCCGTCAGCATGACGGCGTGGCGACAATGATGATGATGCTACCGGCGTAGGGCTTTGCCTAAGCACTACGATGGTATGATCGAGGTGTGTAACTGTGGAGGGGGGGCACCGCACACGGTTGGGAGAGAAACTTGTGTGTTCTAGGGTGCCCCCTGCCCCCATATATAATGGAGCAAGGGGGAGGCCGGCCGGCCCTTAGGGCGCGCCCCAATAGGGGAGTCCTACTAGGACTACCAGTCCTAGTAGGATTTCACCAAGATGGGGAGAGGGGGAAGGAAGGAGAGGGAGAAGGAGTAGGAAAGGGGGGCGCTGCCCCCCTTCCCTAGTCCAATTTGGACCCAAGGGGGAGGGGCGCGACGCCTGCCCTGGCCGCCCCTCTCTCTCCCTCTCTCCACTAAGGCACAATGTGGCCCATTAGTTCCCCCGGGGGGTTCCAGTAACCCCTCCGGCACTCCAGTTTTACCCGAAACTTTGCGGAACACTTCCGGTGTCTGAATATAGCCGTCCGATATATCAATCTTTATGTCTCAACCATTTCGAGACTTCTCGTCACATCCGTGATCTCATCTTGTACTCCGAACAAACTTTGGTCATCAGAAGCGCATAACTCATAATACATATCGTCATCGAACGTTAAGCGTGCGGACCCTACGGGTTCGAGAACTATGTAGACATGACCGAGACAAATCTCCGGTCAATAACCAATAGCGGAACCTGGATGCTCATATTGGCTCCTACATATTCTATGAAGATCTTTATCGGTCAAACCGCATAACAACAGACGTAGTTCCCTTTGTCATCAGTATGTTACTTTCCCGAGATTCGATCGTTGCTATCATCATACCTAGTTCAATCTCGTTACCGGCAAGTCTCTTTACTTGTTCCGTAATGCTTCATCCTGCAACTAACTCATTAGTCACATTGCTTGCAAGGCTTATAGTGATGAGCATTACCGAGAGGGCCCAGAGATACCTCTTCGAAACACAGAGTGACAAATCCTAATCTCGATCTATGACAACCCAACAAACACCTTCGGAGACACCAGTAGAGCACCTTTATAATGACCCATTTACGTTGTGATGTTTGGTAGCACACAAAGTGTTCCTCCGATATTCGGGAGTTGCATAATCTCATAGTCTGAGGAACGTGTATAAGTCATGAAGAAAGCAGTGGCAATGAAACTGTAATGATCATAATGCTAAGCTAACGGATGGGTCATGTCCATCACATCATTCTCCTAATGATGTGATCCCGTTTATCAAATGACAACACATGTCCATGGTTAGGAAACATAACCATCTTTGATTAACGAGCTAGTCTAGAAGAGGCATACCAGGGACAATATGTTTTGTCTATGTATTCACACATGTACTAAGTTTCCGGTTAATACAATTCTAGCATGAATAATAAACATTTATCATGAAATAAGGAAATAAATAATAACTTTATTATTGCCTCTAGGGCATATTTCCTTCAGTCTCCCACTTGCACTAGAGTCAGTAATCTAGATTACATAGTAATGATTCTAACACCCATGGAGCTTTGGTGTTGATCATGTTTTTCTCGTGGAAGAGGCTTAGTCAACGGGTCTGCAACATTCAGATCCGTATGTATCTTGCAAATCAATATGTCCCCTTCCAACACTTGATGACAGATGGAATTGAAGTGTCTCTTGATGTGCTTGGTTCTCTTGTGAAATCTGAATTCCTTTGCCGAGGCAATTGCACCAGTATTATCACAAAAGATTTTCATTGGACCCGATGCACTAGGTATGGCACCTAGATTGGATATGAACTCCTTCATCCAAACTCCTTCATTTGCTGCTTCCGAAGCAGCAATGTACTTGATACGTCTCCGTCGTATCTATAATTTTTGATTGTTCCATGCCAATATTATTCAACTTTTATATACTTTTGGCAACTTTTCATACTATTTTTTGGGACTAACATATTGATCCAGTGCCTAGTGCCAGTTCCTGTCTATTGCATGTTTTATGTTTCGCAGAAAACCCATATCAAACAGAGTCCAAACGGGATAAAAATGGACGGAGATTTTTTTTTGGAATATTCGTGATTTTTGGGAAGTAAAATCAACGCGATACGGTGCCCGAGGGGGCCAGGAGATAGGGGGGGCGCCCCAGGGAGGCAGGCGCGCCCTGGACTCTCCTGGGCCCCCTGTAAGGTAGTTGACGCTCTTGTTTTGGCGCAAGAAAGCTAATTTTATGACAAAGATCTGGGCAAAAGATTCACCCCAATCGGAGTTACGGATCTCCGGATATTTAAGAAACGGTGAAGGGGTAGAATCTGAGAACGCAGAAACAGAGAGATAGATCCAATCTCGGAGGGGCTCTCGCCCCTCCCACGCCATGGGAGCCAAGGACCAGAGGGGAAACCCTTCTCCCATCTAGGGAGAAGGTCAAGGAATAAGAAGAAGAAGGGGGGCTCTCTTCCCCTTGCTTCCGGTGGCGCCGGAGCGCCGCCGGGGGCCATCATCATCACCACGATCTTCACCAACACCTCCGCCATCTTCACCAACATCTCCATCACCTTCCCCCTTCTATATTCAGCGGTCCACTCTCCCGCAACCCGTTGTACCCTCTACTTGAACATGGTGCTTTATGCTTCATATTATTATCCAATGATGTGTTGCCATCCTATGATGTCCGAGTAGATTTTCATTGTCCTATTGGTGGTTGATGAATTGCTATGATTGATTTAATTTGCTTGTGGTTATGTTGCTGTCCTATTGTGCCCTCCGTGTCGCACAAGCGTGAGGGATTCCCGCTGTAGGGTGTTGCAATACGTTCATGATTCTTTTATAGTGGGTTGCGTGAGTGACTGAAACACAAACCCGAGTAAGGGGATTGTTGCGTACGGGATTGAAGGGGGACCAATATATCTTAATGATATGGTTGGGTATTACCTTAATGAACGTTAGTAGTTGCGGATGCTTGCTAATAGTTCCAATCATAAGTGCATAGAATTCCAAGTCAGGGATGACATGCTAGCTGTGGCCTCTCCCACATAATACTTGAAAGTGCAACTAATCCCCGGGTGGTTTTGGTAATTAATAACAACATATATATCATTGAACTAATAGTTACTTGAGAATCATTTCAGAGAGTTCAGTGATATGGGTATGGCAAGGACTGAAGAAGTGGACCCCCCAAAATGCTAAGGCAAGCATTGGCAAAAGCTCAAGACTCCATTTTTGGTTTAGTGATCCAAGATCACATTGAGTCCATAGGAAAAGCCAATACTATTAAAAGGGGATGAGGTTATGATGATGATCTGGTTGCTCAAGTGCTTAGTGATACATCTCCTAAACTATCAGCAATTTTCACTGCCATATACACTCATAAGTAGTCTCGGTCCCACCGATATTCCAAACTCAGTCACACCGAGATGAACCACCTCAGCCATAAGCCAAATCCTAGAAAACTCGGATTTTTCGATTCTGAACTCGGTCTCACCGAAACATGAGTTGCCAAGCTTCTGTAACCTTCTGTCATCAAATCGGTGTCACCGAGATGATGAAGTCGGTCCCACCGAAACTGGCATGCTCTTGTCATTGCACGAATCGGACTAACCGAGATTGTATTTTCGGTCCCACCGAAAATCCCAACGTTCACATTATTTGAACTATCGGTCTCACCGAGTTGTCCACTTCGGTCCCACCGAGATTGCTCAAATGTGTGTAACGGTTGGATTTTGTGTGGAGGCTATTTATACCCCTCCACCCCCTCTTCATTCGTGGAGAGAGCCATCAGAAAGAACTACCACTCCTACCTTACATTTCTGAGAAGAGAACTACCTACCCTTGTGTTGAGATCAAGTTGCTCCACTCCCACCATATGAATCTTGATCTCTAGCCTTCCCAAGTTGCTTTCCACTCAATCCTTTCTTCCACCACAGCCAAATCAGTGAGGAGAGTTGAGTGTTGGGGAGATTATCATTTGAAGCACAAGAGCAAGGAGTTCATCATCATCTACAACATCTATTACCTTTTGGAGGGTGGTGCCTCCTAGATTGGTTAGGTGTCGCTTGGGAGCCTCCGTCATCGAGATGTGGAGTTGAACCAAGAAGTTTGTAAGGGCAAGGAGATCGCCTACTTCGTGAAGATCTACCCCGAGTAAGGCTAGCCCTCCGTGGGCGTAGGCCATGATGGAATAGACAAGGTTGCTTCTTCGTGGACCCTTCGTGGGTGGAGCCCTCCATGGACTCGCGCAGCCGTTACCCTTCGTGGGTTGAAGTCTCCATCAACGTGGAAGTACGATAGCACCACCTATCGGAACCACGAGAAAAATCACCGCGTCTCCAAAATTGCGTTTGCTCTTCTCCACCTCTCTTTACTACATGTGCAATTTACTTTCCGCTGCCTATACTCTAGAATTGCATGTGTAGGGTGATGCTTGACTTGATCATAAGTGTGAATCTGCCAAAAACTGTTCTTTGTCAAAAGGCAGAATTTTTATATTGTCAAGTAGTCTAATCACCCCCCCCCCTCTAGACATACTTTCGATCCTACAAGTGGTATCAGAGCTTTGGTCTCCATTGTATTGGTTTCCATTGCATTGGACTCCATAAGCTTGGTTTCACAACCTAGGAGAGTATGGCGTCTAGTGAGGGTAATTTTCGTAGAGGTCCTTACTTTGATGGTACAAATTTTGCTAGTTGTAAGCATAAAATGAAAATGCATATTCTTGGTCATAATCCAGCCGCATGGGGCATTATTTGTGTTGGTATGCAAGGTGAATTCTTCGAGGAAGGAAAAGTTCCGGATCGCGAAGCTACAACGGAAGAATTGCGGATGTTGCAAAACAATGCTCAAGCTTGTGACAATCTCTTCAATGCCTTGTGTCCCGAGGAGTTCAACAAAATCAGCCGTCTTGAGAATGCAAAAGAGATTTGGGATACTTTGGTTGAAATGCACGAAGGTACCGAGTCCGTGAAGGAATCAAAGCTAGATATTCTTCAAGGTTAACTTGACAAGTTCAAGATGAAGGATGGTGAAGGAGTCGCTGAAATGTACTCTAGGCTTGCTCTCATCACAAATGAGATTGCCGGCTTAGGAAGCGAAGAAATGACCGACCGATTCATCATCAAGAAGATTCTCAGAGCTTTGGATGGAAAGTATGACACCGTGTGCACTTTGATCCAAATGATGCCAAACTACAAGAATCTCAAGCCAACCGAAGTCATTGGAAGAATTGTTGCTCATGAGATGACACTTAAGGATAAGGAAGAGCTTCACAACAAGTCAAGTGGTGCTTACAAAGCTACAAGTGATGCTCCCACAACCTCAAGTGACAAGTTAGTTTCCAATGAAGAGATAAGCCTAATGGTCAAGAACTTCAACAAATTCTACAAGAATAGAGGCAAAGAGAGAAGCTCAAAGTCTAGATCATATGATGAAAAGAGATCTTCTAGTCATGATCGAAACTGCTACAATTGTGGAAGACCCGGACACTACTCAAATGAGTGTACGGCTCCCCACAAGAGAAGAGAAGAATCTCCAAGAAGAAGAAGCTCAAGAGATGAGTCACCTCGGAAAGAGAGAAGGAGCAGAGATGATCGTTATGAACGAAGACCCTCTCGGAGAAGCAAGGATTCGGAGAGGAAAGACAAGTCATCAAGGAGCTACACAAGAAGAAAACATCAAGCTCGTGTAGGTGAATGGGTCTCCGGCTCCGACTCCGACAATCAATCCAAAGGAAGCTATCACTCCGACTCCGACTACAGTCAAGATGAAGGTGTTGCCGGTCTTGCTCTCGTATCCTCCAACTCCAACTCCTACGACTTATTTGATTCACCAAATGAGGGAATTGGAAGATGCTTCATGGCTAAAGGCCCCAAGGTATCACACCCTGAATTCATTGACTTCAATAGTGATGAGGATGACTTGCTTGGTGAAGATGAGCTCTTGCTTGATAAATCCACTGAGCCTAGTAACGATGAACATGCTAATAGTCTTTATAGTCGAGAAGAGTCGAATGACAATGCTATGAAGGAGATTGAGCGTCTAACTAAAGAACTAAACACTCTTAAGTTAGCTCATGAAACAACTCAAGAAGATCATAGAGAGCTCCTAAGATCTCATGAGAAGCTACGCTTCGAGAAGCTCACTCTAGAGCAAGAACATGAGTTTCTAAAAGCAATCAATGACGATCTTCAAAAGAAGAGTTCTTCATATCTTGCCAAACGACTTCTCTTGTCTAATTTCTTGTCACCCATTAAGACTAAGCATGACAAGCATAAGAAAAATTCTTCCTCTAGCAGTAACAATAACCATGCTAAATCCAATGTTATTGCTTCTAGTAGTTCTCTTGATTCCACTAACAATGTTTCAAGCCAAGTTACACTTGAGCAAGAAAATAGTTTATTGAAAGGGATCATAGAGAAAGGTGTCTACAAGAGCCTTGCCGGAAGCAAGAACTTTGAGGAAATTGTTCGCAAGCAAGGAAGGCACCGGAAGAATCAAGGAATTGGTTTTGAGCGAAAGTTCAACGCCGAAGGCGTTGAGTGGGAAGAAGGTCAATATCCTACTCCACAGTTTGTTCCTCAAAAGGAGAAGTATGATCCTACTTCTTCCAATGTGGAACAAGCTCAAGATGACCTTCCACCACAAGACCACAAGCTAAAAGGCAAGGACAAGCTTCAAGAGGAGATTGATGCATTTGTTGAAGCACCTCAAGCCATGGTCAAGTGGGTTCCCAAGGAAACGTCAAGTTCTACTTCGTCAAGCTCAACTACAACCCCAAGGATTCCCATCAAGATGATGTGGATCCCGAAGAAGAAGAACTAGAAAGTTCTTGAGGGTGACTCCGCCAACATACTTCACTCACATTCATTTTGGCAAAAACTTGTGCAATCAACTTCCACATCGTGCACTAGTTCATGGAGTCACAAACCCTCTTGTTGGTATGTCAAGGGACAAGGTAATCATTGCTTTCATGGACATCATCTGTTGTGAACTTCAATCTATGTCCATGGATATCCTTGTTTGTTCCTTGTGGGACTAACCCATGTAGGTATTGGAAGTGCCCGAATCCAAAGGATAGCTCCCAACTCTTGATGATCTCCATCAACATTGAGCATCTACATCTTTAACATCTACATGAAGTCTTCTACGACAACCCAAGGTTAGTTTGACCCTTTAAAAGGGGTTCTCACATCTAGGGGGAGCTTTGCTCTAAAAATTGAGCTAAAGCATCTTCAAATGATGTGAACACATCAATGCTTTATGTAAAAGTGGTAACCCCACTTGTGCTTAAACGATGAGTATGACCTATGATCAAATGTTCTCATTTGGCTCCTAAGTCAATATACTCATATAAAGATGACCTAGTCATCAACAAATTGTGTGTTAGTTGCTAGAGTTTTGGTTGTGCATGTTTGACACATATTTCATTTGCTATCTTATTGTGTGAGCATGTTGGATGCATGATTTTATCCATTCGAGGACATCCATTTGTTGTTTTGGTCGTTTTGATTTTTTTTCTGACCAAATGGATGGACAAGAATGCCTAAGTACCTCCCCTAGCTATCTATGCTTTCTTGTCTCAAATTCTATTCATGCTTACATCACAAATTTTGAACAAGTCATTTTCGGACCCTCCGGGTGAGGAGCACTCGGAGCCACCGATCCGTCAAGGGCTAATTTCCAAAACCTTCTAATTGATTTCGGTCAGACCAACTCACTCAAACTCGGTCGAACCGAAAGCATTTAGACTGATCTAGGTTTTCATCTCGGTGAAACCGAGTTGTGATTTTCGGCGTGACCGAAGTGCATAACTGCCTAGCAGTTATCCATCTCGGTGCCACCGAGTTTTACAACTCGGTCCCACCGACAGCGAAGGGGTATATATTCCGAGGGCCGCGCGCGTTGATTCCTCCTTCAAACGTTTCGCCCCCACACCCCTTGCTGCCGTTGCCTTGGTCTCCGGATCGTCGCCGTCGTCGCCTGTGCGCCCTCACCGCAGGTCTCTGTCGCCGTCAACGGACATCTCCTCCGCGCCGTTGCCGCCGTAGAAAAACTCCACCAAGTTAGGGTGAGTTTTGATCCCACTCGTGCTCCCATCTCCGATTCAATGCACGTTTGGATTGCCTACTATCTTGCCACGATTGAAATCCTCCTGTACACCAGATTAGTTCGTTTGAACTAGATTCGAGTAAAAGTTTTAGGGTTAGGTTTCCGCGGAACACATCTCGGTGAGACCGATTTTATAATTTCGGTATGACCGATTTGGCCTATGGCCATTGCACTGCACCTTTCGGTCCAACCGAGTTGTGCAAAATCGGTGTGACCGAAATGAAGATTCCGTGAAACTCTAGTGTTTTCGGCATGACCGAAACCCACTTCGGTCAAACCGAAAGTGGTGTGCCAAGCTCCTGTTGAACACTTCGGATTCACCGAACCTTAAACTCGGTCTGACCGAAATGTCTTCTGTGAAAACCTAATACTAGAATTTGAACTCATTTTTTTTGCAAAAACTTCTGCAGTTTGTGATGACTCTTCTTCTCTGCCTACACCTTATCTATTCACAGGTTGTCAGCCATGTCAGATGCCAGTGACAGTCAGAACAGGTCAGAGACACCCATTGCAGACATTCCAGAGGCAGGCACTAGTCCTGATCCTAGTAGCTCATCTGATGATGGTGAGAGGAGTACACCAAGTGGTTTGCCTCCTGCAGCCAGAGCATGAAGACAATGTTGTTGTGATGGATGAGGAGGATCCGACATCTGTTGAAGGTCAAGCCAAGATCGAAGCTGCTAAGAAAGCCAAAGCTGACAAGGAAGCAGCAGCAGCAGCAGCTAAACCAAAGAGTTTCGGAGAGCAAATACTTGAAGCTACTCAAAGGATTGAACAATACCTGGCCAGCATTGTACAGTCTCAGGAGAGCTTAGAGAGGATTGTTGAGGACAAGATCCACGCTCTGGACGTGAAGCTGACTGAAGTACAAGTGACCGTCAACAAGCTCGAGGCAGACATTGAGGAAGCAAAGCAGGAGAAGGAAGAGCTTATGCGTGAGTTGCAGGATGACTTAGTCCAGGATTCTCATCGACAGACTGCTCCGGTTCCCAAAGGACCCCGATCAGCTGCTATTCCAGTGACTGACACCAGGACTACAGCTTCAGCACCTCCCGCAGTTCCAGCAATTACTCCAACTCCAGCTCCAGTGACCACTCCTCCAGCACAGACATCAGCTGAAGTCTTCGCCGATGCTGTCATATCCACTCCGACATCAACCCAGACGGGAGCCGCCAGCAGAGTCCACAGTGACGCTTAGCTTTATGATTTTTCGAACTTTTTGGTAACTTGTTGCCAAAGGGGGAGAAATTGTATAGATCATAGGACTTCGAGAGAGAGAGTGCTGTTGTCTTTGCGCTTTTGCTCTTTCGTTCTTTCGTTCTTTTGCGGTTTCTTTGAGATACTTTTGGTTTTCGAGACAATCAGTGTGTTTGATACTCCGTTTGATTCTACCTTAATGAGTGCTTGGTCGTACTATGCTTTAATGTGTGCTTAATGCTTATCATATGCCATTCCTATCTCGTATGACCATTTACTCATGTCTTGGTGATTGGGTGCATGCTGTTCATTCTTATCATTTTGTGCGCTCCACCAAGATGTATGTGACATGGAAGAGTGACCCATGATCCTAATCGATTGTGCATTTGCATTCAAACGCAAATCTTAAATAATGCACAAATTTAGGGGGAGCTCTTGCTTATCACATACTTCTCAAAGCGACGATATTATTCATTGATTATATCCTTTGTCGAAGCTTTGATCTATATGTTGTCATCAATTACCAAAAAGGGGGAGATTGAAAGTGCAACTAATCCCCGGGTGGTTTTGGTAATTAATAACAACATATATATCATTGAACTAATAGTTACTTGAGAATCATTTCAGAGAGTTCAGTGATATGGGTATGGCAAGGACTGAAGAAGTGGACCCCCCAAAATGCTAAGGCAAGCATTGGCAAAAGCTCAAGACTCCATTTTTGGTTTAGTGATCCAAGATCACATTGAGTCCATAGGAAAAGCCAATACTATTAAAAGGGGATGAGGTTATGATGATGATCTGGTTGCTCAAGTGCTTAGTGATACATCTCCTAAACTATCAGCAATTTTCACTGCCATATACACTCATAAGTAGTCTCGGTCCCACCGATATTCCAAACTCAGTCACACCGAGATGAACCACCTCAGCCATAAGCCAAATCCTAGAAAACTCGGATTTTTCGATTCTGAACTCGGTCTCACCGAAACATGAGTTGCCAAGCTTCTGTAACCTTCTGTCATCAAATCGGTGTCACCGAGATGATGAAGTCGGTCCCACCGAAACTGGCATGCTCTTGTCATTGCACGAATCGGACTAACCGAGATTGTATTTTCGGTCCCACCGAAAATCCCAACGTTCACATTATTTGAACTATCGGTCTCACCGAGTTGTCCACTTCGGTCCCACCGAGATTGCTCAAATGTGTGTAACGGTTGGATTTTGTGTGGAGGCTATTTATACCCCTCCACCCCCTCTTCATTCGTGGAGAGAGCCATCAGAAAGAACTACCACTCCTACCTTACATTTCTGAGAAGAGAACTACCTACCCTTGTGTTGAGATCAAGTTGCTCCACTCCCACCATATGAATCTTGATCTCTAGCCTTCCCAAGTTGCTTTCCACTCAATCCTTTCTTCCACCACAGCCAAATCAGTGAGGAGAGTTGAGTGTTGGGGAGATTATCATTTGAAGCACAAGAGCAAGGAGTTCATCATCATCTACAACATCTATTACCTTTTGGAGGGTGGTGCCTCCTAGATTGGTTAGGTGTCGCTTGGGAGCCTCCGTCATCGAGATGTGGAGTTGAACCAAGAAGTTTGTAAGGGCAAGGAGATCGCCTACTTCGTGAAGATCTACCCCGAGTAAGGCTAGCCCTCCATGGGCGTAGGCCATGATGGAATAGACAAGGTTGCTTCTTCGTGGACCCTTCGTGGGTGGAGCCCTCCGTGGACTCGCGCAGCCGTTACCCTCCGTGGGTTGAAGTCTCCATCAACGTGGAAGTACGATAGCACCACCTATCGGAACCACGAGAAAAATCACCGCGTCTCCAAAATTGCGTTTGCTCTTCTCCACCTCTCTTTACTACATGTGCAATTTACTTTCCGCTGCCTATACTCTAGAATTGCATGTGTAGGGTGATGCTTGACTTGATCATAAGTGTGAATCTGCCAAAAACTGTTCTTTGTCAAAAGGCAGAATTTTTATATTGTCAAGTAGTCTAATCACCCCCCTCTAGACATACTTTCGATCCTACAATACTTGCTATCAGTCTAGTAACGTAGTCAATTGCTTAGGGACACTTTCACAACTCCTACCACCACTTTTCCACACTCGCTATATTTACTTTATTGCATCTTTATCTAAACAGCCCCTACTTTTTATTTACGTGTTCTTTATTATCTTGCAAACCTATCCTATCACACCTACAAAGTACCTCTAGTTTCATACTTGTTCTAGGTAAAGCGAACGTCAAGCGTGCGTAGAGTTGTATCAGTGGTCGATAGGAGTTGAGAGAGTATTTGTTCTACCTTTAGCTCCTCATTGGGTTCGACACTCTTACTTATCGAAAGAGGCTATAACTATCACGTATACTTGCGGGTTATCAAGAACTTTTTCTGGTGCCGTTGCCGGGGAGTCATAGCGTGGGGTGAATATTCTCGTGTGTGCTTGTTTGCTTTATCACTAAGTAATTTTTATTTGCTGTTCTTAGTTGTTTTCTATCTTTATCTATGGTAGGAAATGCAAAATACCAAAAAAATTACTTGTACCTACTGAACGAATGGTTGAAGAACCACTCAAAATCTATCACATTCCTGAAGCTTTTTACTTGGATCATCTTCGATCCCTTTGTGCTCATGCTGAAACCCCTACTAGTTTAGTTGATGGCAAATCTTTAGATGAGCATGCTTGTTTTGTTTGACACCGTATATCTGAAAAAGGGAAACTATTATGGGATCAAATTCAAAGTTTGCAATGCTATGCTTGGAATTTATGTGAAATATATGAGTTTACTTGTTGTTCTGAAGACCCTAAGAAACACCTACCCTATCAATGCTTGTTTAGTGATAATGGAATCGTATGTTCGTATGCTAAGGGTGTTTACAATTACTATGATGTTCAACAAATTGAAGAATTTGTTGCTTTTAAAGGTGCTTATGAGACTGCCTCTTTGATTGAAAAGTATGATGCTACTCTTTACAAATCTGAAATTTTGCCATATTTCAATATTGTTATGATAATTATGCTTCTAATGCCTATGTTAAACCATATATTGAGGACTTCTCCGCTGTCCAAGAAGAGACTAATATTTTGCAGGAAGCTATGGAAGAAGAAATTGATGAAACAGTGAGCTCATTGGATGAAAAAGATGATGAGGAGAGCGAAGAACAAAAGGAGGAAGAGCGGATTAGCTACCCATGCCCACCTTCTAATGAGAGTAACCCTCGAACTCATACATTATTTAATTCCCCTTCGTGATTATTGAAGGATGATTGCTATGATTATTGCTATGATCCTTGAATTTGTTTGAAATATCCCTTTTTGATGATGCTTGCTATGCTTGTGGCCGAGATGCCAATATGAACTATGCTTATGGAGATGAACTTGCTATAGTTCCTTATGTTAAACATGAAATTGTTGCTATTGCACCCACGCATGATAGTCCTATTATCTTTTTGAATTCTCCCTACTACACTTTTTTGACTGGGAACTGTGGGGCAAAACCCCCACAGCATATCAAACTTTATTGAAAAAAGAATAAGTAATACAACAGGGTGATTACAAGGAGTAACCAGGGTAGAAGTTAACAGAGGAAAAAGTGGGGCTTACAAAAACTAGCTTATGGTGGGAGAAAAGAGATCCATCTAAGCAGTTCATCCTTGTAGACAGATTTGATTCTGTGCTGCATTAGGCTAATATCATGCTTAAAAGCAAACCTCCATTTATTGAAACTAGCTCTCTCATTTCTGAAAACTTTGGCATTTCTGATGATCCAAATATTCTAGCAAGCAATGAAAACCACTTCAGTGAAAAAGGGCTTATCAAAACTCCTTCTGGCCTGAGTAACCTACTGTATCATGGAGGTGCTAGTAGACCAGTCAATCTGCAGATAATTTCAGACCCTGACACTGAAATTGCAGTTGAAGAACAGGTGATCTCTGGTTTCTCTAACCTGCAAGGGACAAAGCCTACAATGGACCCCATCATCCATGTGCCAGTGCCTTCTCTCAACCATGTCCTTGGTGTTCAACCTGTCCATAATAAGCATCCATGCAAAAACCTTGATCTTGAGGGTACAAGAGGATTTCCAAACCCCACAGAGCAAAGGGTTGAATGATTCCGACACAAAAGTGTGTGAGTAGAACATCTTGGGTTTGAAAAACTTGGTAGATCCTTGCCAGAACCAAACATCTGTCAAACTTGATTCTCTGCTGTGGGAATTCATCAATTCCTGAATCTGGTTCAACTCATCATATGCCTGAGCAGATAAGGGGAGGTGAAAGAGTTGATGCATATCCTGGGTATTGAAAGATTCCTTAACTGAGATCCAGGGATCCTTGGCAAAAGAGTAGAGCCTTGGGAATCTTGTCTGCAGACTAGACACTGTGTTATCAAGGTTCCAATTATCAGCCCCAAAAAGGGCAGTGTCCCCTTCATTAATTTGAACCCAGGAGCAGTCTCTGAAGTGTTGCATGACTTTACAGATATCTCTCCACCAGAATGATCCACATTCAGTTGTTCCCTGAGGCATTCTTTCAAAATAATATGAATTCCAGACTAAGGACACCCAAGGGATATCTCATTTATTCAGAAAGTTATTAACATGCTTGAGAAGAAGAGCCACATTCTAAACTCCCAGATTAAGAATGCCTAGTCCCCCTTTGTTTTTTGGCCTGCAAATGAGGTTCCAAGCAGTAAGAGAAGGTGCTGGCTGATCCCTATGCTTTCTCCACAGACACTATCTTTGAATTCTTTCAAGCTGCTTGAGAATACCTGCTGGCAGAGCAAGGCTACACAGGAAGAAAATTGGCATTGAAGAAAGAGCAGAGTTAAGGAACTGCAATATTTCACCTTGGTTAAGGAAAGAAGAACTGGCAGTCATTCTTCTTTCCATACAGTCCACCAAAGGCGTGAAATCCACCATTTTGGGCCTTGTGGTCCCCACAGGCAATCCAAGGTAAGTAAATGGCATTTTTTCCAATTTTGCAACCAAAAGCAGCAGCCAAATCTTCCATGACAGCAGCCTCAATATTAATTGGGATAATAAAAGACTTATGATAATTGACATCCAGACCAGTGGACTGAGAAAAAACCTTTAACATATCCTTCAAAGCCAGAAGTTGGGCTCTGTCAGCTGGTAGTATGATCAATGTATCATCAGCATATTGAATCACAGGATAATCTGCATCATGGCAAGGTATAGGTAGGTGAAGAATTCCTCTTTTGAACATGTCATTGATCACTATTTGGAGCAGATCTGCAGCAATAACAAAGAGCAGAGGGGATACAGGGTCACCCTGCCTAACCCCTTTTTTGCAAACAAATTTCCTCCCAGGCACCCCATTAAGCAAAACAGAAGATGTGCCAGAGGCCAGGAACTGCTTCATCCAAAGAATCCACTTATCATTAAAACCCTTAAACCTTAGGATTTGGAAGATAGCCTCATGCTCAACAGAATCAAAAGCCTTCTCAAAGTCCAATTTGAGAATGACAATGGGCCTCTTAGACTGATGACATTGGTGCAAATATTCAAAAGTCCACCCCAGGCAATCCTGGATTGTTCTTGACTTAATGAAACCATATTGGTTCTTATGGATGCACTGCATAATCACATCTTGAAATCTATTTGCAACCATCTTTGACAGAAATTTTATCCCCATACCAGTAAGAGAGATGGGCCTGTAGTATCCAATTTCTTCAGGTGCTAACTTCTTGGGCACAAGAGTTATATAGGAGCTGTTAATGTTTTCTAAAACAGCAGTGCCATCATAAAAAGCCTGAGCTAGCTCATAAAAATCCTGAGAAATAAGATGCCAACATTTAAAAAAAAACAATCCATTGAAACCATCAAGTCCAGGTGCCTTATCAACAGGCATATGTTTGACTACATTGTCCATCTCCTCTTTTGTAAAAGGCTTAGTGAGCACATCAAGGCCATCCACTGGTGAAAGAAGTGAGGACAGATCAAACCCCATTTGAATCCCTCTAGAAGTGCCCATTCTATTCTTAAAAAAGCTCCAAACAATTCCAGCCATTTGTGAGTGATCAGAGACAACAGATCCATCAGGTAGCTTCAGACTAGCAATGGAGTTCCTCCTATGCCTCTCAGTGGCCATAGCATGGAAGAACTTGGTGTTCTCACCTCCCACCTTGAAATATCTGATGGTGCATCTCTTTTTCTAGTATAGAAATTGCAGGTGCAGGAGCTTTTCCAAATGGTTTTTGACAATTCTTCTGAAGTTATTCTCCTGAATATAAAGAGGCCTCCATTCTTCCAATTCATCTAAAAGGAAAATAACATGATTGCATTTACTGATCAGCAACCTCAGTTTGGAAACATTCATTTGCCACCTTTTAAGACACATTCTTAGGCTTTTAAGTTTGTCTGCAATCCTAGCAGTAACGTGTGTTTTCCGAGAGGGTTGCTTCCAAGAAGATTCAACACAATCCATGAAGCCATCAAGCTCAATCCAATAATTTTCAAACCTAAAGAGGTTTGATTTTGGAATGGAAGTCTTGATGGTAACTAAACAAGGCACATGATCCGAGGCTGTCCTGGCCAGGGCCAAAACTTCAGTCATAGGATAATCGGAAATCCAATCCACAAAAGTAAAGAACCAATCTAGCTGCTCAAGAAGTGGGGTATCTTGCATATTGGACCATGTGTAAGATCTGCCCTTGATTGGAAGCTCAAGAAGGCCCAGGTGGCCAATAATCTCATTAAAGATGAACATGTCATTTATGTCCCCACCAGGCAAGTTTCTGTTATCCACTGACCGAAGGAAATTAAAGTGACCAAGAAGCAACCAGTGCTCATTGAGAGGAATAGTCAAGTTGTATAACCAATTGACAAATTGGTCCCTGGCTTCACCCCTACAAGGGCCATAGACTGCAACTAGAGTCCGAGAATCATTGTTCTGCCTGGAAGTGAACTTAACAATTACAACAAACTGATGTACTTCAATTACAGTGCCACTAAAAACAGAAGAATTCCAGACCACTATAATTCCTCCAGAAGCACCAATAGAGGGAGAACACACAAAATAGTCAAATCTTCTAGGGCAGAAAGATTTAATTGATCTATAATCGAAAGATGCACATTTGGTTTCTTGTAGGCAGGCGATTGAGCATTGGCTTTCATCAATTTTCTGCCTAACAGCCCTCTGTCTAGTTTCAGAATTGAGACCTCTAACATTCCAGCAGAGAACATTCCAGTTTCTACAAATGTTACTCATTACAAAATAAGATTAAGCCCATAACCCACATGGTATGCAATACCACATGCCCAAAAGAAACATAAACCAGTCTGACCCAACCTTAACACACACCAGAGAACAAGTAGGAGCATACTGTCTACAGACATAGATAAAGCATATTTGAGGGCTTGCGAAACCCATAAGAGCATGATTAAACTAATCATCATGTTTAGGCGAGGCAGCAGCAGTTGGATCCACCATAAGTGCATCCTCGGATAAAAGAGCAGCGTCAATTTCTAGCTCACGACCAACTTCTTGGAGTCGACTGACAGGAGTTGCAGGTGGAATTTCTTCAGAAGCAGGGTCGTCATGCATCTGGGCCGTGAAGGGCTTAGCCTTGGGCTTCTTTCTCTTGGGCTGCAGGGATAGCTCTTGGAAGGTGGGCTTGAAACCATTACGCTGAATTGAGCTTCTAGTGCAACGCCGTACTGCGGTGTCAACAATTGGAGTTGGCGCCAAGGTTTTCCGTGGCCTGCGAGCTTTAACCACTGCAGCAGGATGGGGTGGAACCTGCACTGGTTGAACATCAAAATTATCAGAAAAAAGCGCCCTAGCAACGAGCCTTGCTTGCTCTTGATCCCTCCATGTAAGATGTGGCAGGTCATTCTCACTGAAAGCCATATCCCAACTCCGCTTAGACAGAATAATCGGTGAAAGAGGTTGCAGCAGAACTGGCCTTGGAACTGAGAAAGCCACAGGAGCCTGCAGAAGCTTCTCAAAAGATCTCCTCCAGATCATATCCGGAGGCAAAGGAGGCCCAAAAGGAACCGCAGGCAGAACAATCTCCTCCCTGATAGCAGGAGGCTGATAGACAACAATGGCCCAGTTGTTAACATCATCCTCATTAACCAAAGGTATAGCAGGGTCCTCAGGCAGATCATCCACCACAATAACAGGCTGAACCAGATCCGCAGCAGAACTGGGCTGAGCAAAAAGATCAACCACCATCGATTCTTGATCTTGCGCGGGCTCAGGCTTCACCTCATCATTCCAATTCCCCCAATTATCATCAGCCACCTCATTGATCACAGGCTCAGGTGGAGGTGGGACTGCATTCCATCCCAGTGCAGGGTAGGCTGGCAGATTGAACGGAGGCAACTCAGGGAAAGGAACCCCAGGGACTGGGTGTGGATTGCCATTGATGGGCATCCAATCCTCATCCTGGGGCATCTGCTCAGCAAAATTCGCGCCCAAAATGTAAAGGGGCGCAGTCCAAGAAACACGGGCACCACCATAAGCCACATAGTCCATGAAAACCACATCTCGCGGCACAAGGATATCTTCAGGGAACGAAGCAAAAACCAAAGATCGAACCAAATAAGGGTCCTCACTGACCCAGTGATGGAACTTGCCAAAAGTGTTGACAGCAGCCCTGATGCACTCAGTGTTGCGAAGATCCAACGGGATACCCAAAAACATGAGCAACCCCTGACGAAAACCCTGAACTCCACGAAAAGATTCACCCTCATCATGCTTCATGAACCTCACAAAACGGTCATTTCCCAGCGGCTGTGGCGGAAGCTGTAGCAAAGAGAACCTGACCGCAGCATCTCGAAGCTCAAAGAGCCCAACCGAACGAATCCAATGCTGCGCAAACCGAACAAGAACACCATGCCCTTGCAACCACTGAACTACCTCCTCTCTAGCAGCACCTATCTCATCTGGCTATGGAAAAGGCATTACCTCCACAAGCATGAACTCCTCATGACGGCGCACAATTGGGGTATGTGGCGTCACGAAAGTCCGAGGAAGACGGTCTTCCCCACCATCGACGATATGGTGACCCGCCGGCATGTACAGGAGCGGATCCAGGTGAAAGTTCGCCATCGGTGCCGGGGGCTCCGCCTCCAAGGACGGCGAGTGGAGAGGCGGTGGAGGTGTTTCAGGCGGCGAAGCCAACGGTGTCTTGGGGCTTGGGCTGATGGAACTGGGCGACGGCGTAAATGCGGAAGTGCAAGGGAGGTCCAAGTTTGGTAAAAGCGATGTCAGAGAGATATTCCCGCAGCTCGCCTCGGAAGATGGAGCGTTAACGGGTTTGGCTTGCCATACGAGCCCCAATATTTCTGCGAACTTGTTGCAATCTCTTTTGGTATGACCAGACCGGAGACAAGATATACACCAAAGCTTAGACGTACATGCAGATGCAAAATGACCCTTTTCAAGACATTTCTGACACGTTGTAATTTCGTCAACCATATCATCAATAAAATTATCAAAATCCTCCCTGGCCTGTTGAGACGAGGGGATATCCAACTGCTCCCTAGGGGAACCCGGCCCATCCTGGCCCAACCCAGCAGCCATTGTCCGCTCCATGCCCACAGCAGTCATAGAGGGTGGCCCATTATGGCATGGCACTTTCCCATTCGAAAGATCAGAATTCCCGCCTGAGATTGGTGGTCGCAGATCACGTACCTGATTTGCCAACGTGCTGCATGATGGAACACCTGAGATGACGGCCGTATTTTTGGCAGGGACGTTAACCGTTCCAAAAGAGATTTGTGGCGTAGCCACCGTCCACTGGAGATTTGCCGCCGGCGGCGAGGGCAAGATCACCCGCTCAGAAGGGTTAATTTCATACCCAGCCTCAGCAATGGTGTCTACAAGAACCTGAGAGGCTGGATATTTGTAGCCCTTACAAACAGGGTACTGATGAAATGTAGCAAAAGATATTTTCTTACGTGAAGTAGGTCCCGATCTTAGAGAAGACTTAGAAGGAGGTTTATGCATTGCAATCAAACCCAAAGTTGCACGCCTTTTTGAAGGACTAACCAAAATCCACTCAGCGTCACATTCCTTTCTCCAGATCACTAACTCACGATTCCAATTAGGACCACCATTTCCCCAAAGATGAAAATAACACTTAAAACTAGGGCAGGCATATGATCTTAACTTGATGATGTAAAGGCCAACTTGCTTGCAGGAGACGAAGAACGAAAATACCTTGCCCTTAATTAGTTGGACCGACAAATCAATGGCCGAACCGCCAATCGCTGATTCCAATGTAGCCGCCACAGAATCCTCATCCAGACGAAAAGCATGTCTGCTGAAAGACACCACCATGATGAAATGGCTCGTGTCATCCGAAGGATGAATAGATTGCCCACAGGAGTTGAAAACCTTATCCGCAAAGATGGCGCCCGGAGAGAAATCCAGATCTAACGTTGATCCACTAGAGGAACCCATAGAAAATGGGTATAGACGTGTAGATCACAGCACGCCGGAGAAGATGAGTGGAGAAGATCAGAGAAACACTGGCTAGAGGTGGAGATCGCCAGAGAACCTAGGTCGCGGGTGGGGTGGTGGGTGGAGCGCCATCTTCCCCTACTACACTTTATCGGAGAAGTTTGTGCTTATTAAGGATTATATTGATGGGTTGCCTTTTACAATTGCACATGATGATTTTGATAGATGTAATATGCATGTGCTTTCTGCTCCTGCTTGCAATTATTATGAGAGAGGAACTACATCTCCGCCTCTTTATGTTTCCAATACGATAGAATTGCAAGAAACTGCTTATACAATGCATTGGCCTTTACTTGCTGTGCATGAATTGTTCTTTTATGACATGCCCATGCATAGGAAGAGAGTTAGACTTCATTGTTGCTTGATATATGTTACTTTGTGCTCACTACTAAATTGCAAATCATTGTTAATTAAAATTGGCTTTGATATACCTTGGGATCCGGGTGGATTCATTACTTGAGCACTAAATGCCTAGCTTAATGGCTTTAAAGAAAGCGCTGCCAGAGAGACAACCCGTAAGTTTTAGAGAGTCATTTCATTTCTGTTGAGTGCTTTCATATAGTTTAAAAACAAAAAAATAAATAGGGGAACCTAAAACTTTTCAAAAAAGGAAAGTGAAAGTGAGAGAGACAAGCATTGTTGAAGTGGGAGAGCTCCTTGAACTTTGTTCATGCTCACGGAAACTTTGTGAATCTTGATTACAGAAACTTTTCATCAAAAATAATTATCCCCTTGTATATTTCCATTGTATTATAAAAATAATGTGCTAAGGTTTGCCTTTAGGATGTTTACGATGCTTGTTGGTTTGTATGGTGCAGGACAGAAACTTTGGCTGTAGGGTGTGATTCTACATTTTTAACTGGAACGTCAATTGGTTCTGATTCCTTTTGCACTGTATTTCTGTACAACTTGTTTATTTTTACTAATTTTGGTAGAATTTTTGGGGTACCAGAAGTATGGTGGATGTTCAGATTGCTACAGACAGTTCTGTTTTTGACAGATTCTGTTTTGATGCATAGTTTGCTTGTTTTGATGAATCTATCAATTTATATCAGTGGATTAAGCCATGGAAAAGCTATATTATAGTAGACACAATGCAAAAACAAAATATGAATTGGTTTGCAACAGTACTTAGAGTGGTGATTTGCTTTATTATACTAACGCATCTTACCGAGTTTTCTGTTGAAGTTTTGTGTGGATGTAGTGTCTAATCGAGGATGTCTCGATATGAGGAAAAGGAAGAGAGGCAAGAGTTCAAGCTTGGGGATGCCCGAGGCACCCCAAGTAAACATTCAAGGAGACTCAAGCGTCTAAGCTTGGGGATGCCCCGGAAGGCATCCCCTCTTTCTTCAACAAGTATCGGTATGTTTTCGAATTCGTTTCGTTCATGCATTATGTGCAAGTCTTGGAGCGTCTATTGCATTTAGTTTTCATTTTTCTTTTATGCACCATGCTGGTATGAGATAGTACTTGGTTGATTTATAGAATGCTCATTGCACTTCACTTAAATCTTTTGAGTATGGCTTTATAGAATGCTTCATGTGCTTCACTTATATCATTTGAAGTTTGGATTGCTTGTTTCTCTTCACATAGAAAACCGCCATTTGTAGAATGCTGTTTTGCTTCACTTATATTTGTTAGAGCGTGGGCATATCTTTTGTAGAAAGAATTAAACTCTCTTGCTTCACTTATATCTATTTAGAGAGATGACAGGAATTGGTCATTCACATGGTTAGTCATAAAATCCTACATAAAACTTGTAGATAGCTGAATAGGATATGTTTGATTCCTTGCAATAGTTTTGCGATATAAAGATGTTGATATTAGAGTCGTGCTAGTGGGTGGTTGTGGATTGTAGAGACACTTGTGTTGAGGTTTGCAAGTCCCATAGCATGCATGTATGGTAACCGTTGTGTGACAAATTTGAAGCATGGGGTGTTTCTTTGATTGTCTTCCTTATGAGTGGCGGTCGGGGACGAGTGATGGTCTTTTCCTACCAATATATCCCCCTAGGGGCATGCATAGTAGTACTTTGCTTCAAGGGCTAATAAACTTTTGCAATAGGTATATGAGTTCTTTATGACTAATGTGAGTCCATGGATTATACGCACTTTTACCTTTCCATCATTGCTAGCCTCTTCGGTACCGTGCATTACCCTTTCTCACCTCGAGAGTTGGTGCAAACTTCGCCGGTGCATCCAAACCCCGTGATACGATACGCTCTATCACACATAAGCCTCATTATATCTTCCTCAAAACAGCCAGCATACCTACCTATTATGGCATTTCCATAGCCATTCCGAGATATATTGCCATGCAACTTCCATCATCATCATATACATGACTTGAGCATTCATTGTCATATTGCTTTGCATGATCGTAAGATAGCTAGCACGATGGTTTCATGGCTTGTCCATTTTTTGATGTCATTGCTACGCTAGATCATTGCACATCCCGTTACACCGCCGGAAGCATTCATATAGAGTCATATCTTTGTTCCAGTATCAAGTTGTAATATCAAGTTGTAAGTAAATAAAAGTGTGATGACCATCATTATAGAGCATTGTCCCATGAAAAAAAAGAAAAAAAATAAAAAAATAAAAAAAGGAAAGGCCAAAGAAGCCTAAATAAAAAAAGGGGGCCAAGAAGCCCACCGAAAAAAGAAAATAAGAAAAAAAGAAAAAAAGAAAAAAGGGGCAATGTTACTATCCTTTTTCCACACTTGTGCTTCAGAGTAGCACCATGTTCTTCATATAGACAGTCTCCTATGTTATCACTTTCATATACTAGTGGGAATTTCCATTATATAACTTGGCTTGTATATTCCAACGATGGGCTTCCTCAAATGCCCTAGGTCTTCATGAGCAAGCAAGTTGGATGCACACCCACTTAGTTTCTTTTGTTGAGCTTTCATACACTTATAGCTCTTAGTGCATCCGTTGCATGGCAATCCCTACTCCTCGCGTTGACATCAATTGATGGGCATCTCCATAGCCCGTTGATTAGCCGCGTCAATGTGAGACTTTCTCCTTTTTTGTCTTCTCCACATAACCTCCATCATTATATTCTATTCCACCTATAGTGCTATATCCATGGCTTGTGTTCATATATTGCGTGAGGGTTGAAAAAGCTGAAGCGCGTTAAAAAGTATGAACCAATTGCTCAGCTTGTCATCGGGGTTGTGTATGATGGGAGCATTTTGTGTGACGAAAATGAAGCATGGCCAAACTATGATTTTGTAGGGATAAGCTTGCTTTGGCCTTGTTGTTTTGAAAAGACATGATTGCTTTGTTGGTACACTCGAAGTATTATTGTTTTTATGTCAAATGATAGACTATTGCTTTGAATCACTTGTGTCTTAATATTCATGCCATGATTAGACATATGATCAAGATTATGCTAGGTAGCATTCCACATCAAAAATTATCTTTTTTATCATTTACCTACTTGAGGACGAGCAGGAATTAAGCTTGGGGATGCTGATACGTCTCCGTTGTATCTATAATTTTTGATTGTTCCATGCCAATATTATTCAACTTTTATATACTTTTGGCAACTTTTTATACTATTTTTTGGGACTAACATATTGATCCAGTGCCCAGTGCCAGTTCCTGTCTGTTGCATGTTTTATGTTTCATAGAAAACCCATATCAAACGGAGTCCAAACAGGATAAAAATGGAGGGAGATTTTTTTGGAATATTTGTAATTTTTGGGAAGTAAAATCAACGCGAGACGGTGCCCGTGGGGGCCAGGAGATAGGGGGCGCGCCCCAGGGAGGCAGGCGCACTCTGGACTCTCCTGCCCCCCGTAAGATGGTTGACGCTCTTCTTTTGGCGCAAGAAAGCTAATTTTATGAGAAAGATTTGGGCGAAAGATTCACCCCAATCGGAGTTACGGATCTCCGGATATTTAAGAAACGGTGAGGGGGTAGAATCTGAGAACGCAGAAACAGAGAGATAGATCCAATCTCGGAGGGGCTCTCGCCCCTCCCACGCCATGGGAGCCAAGGACCAGAGGGGAAACCCTTCTCCCATCTAGGGAGAAGGTCAAGGAAGAAGAAGAAGAAGGGGGGCTCTCTCCCCCTTGCTTCCGGTGGTGCCGGAACGTCGCCGGGGGCCATCATCATCACCGCGATCTTCACCAACACCTCCGCCATCTTCACCAACATCTCCATCACCTTCCCCCTTCTATATTCAGCGGTCCACTCTCCCGCAACCCTCTGTACCCTCTACTTGAACATGGTGCTTTATGCTTCATATTATTATCCAATGATGTGTTGCCATCCTATGATGTCTGAGTAGATTTTCGTTGTCCTATTGGTGGTTGATGAATTGCTATGATTGATTTAATTTGCTTGTGGTTATGTTGCTGTTCTATTGTGCCCTCCGTGTCGCGCAAGCGTGAGGGATTCCCGCTGTAGGGTGTTGCAATACGTTCATGATTCTTTTATAGTGGGTTGCGTGAGTGACTGAAACACAAACCCGAGTAAGGGGATTGTTGCGTACGGGATTGAAGGGGGACCAATATATCTTAATGATATGGTTGGGTTTTACCTTAATGAACGTTAGTAGTTGCGGATGCTTGCTAATAGTTCCAATCATAAGTGCATAGAATTCCAAGTCAGGGATTACATGCTAGTTGTGGCCTCTCCCACATAATACTTGCTATCGGTCTAGTAACGTAGTCAATTGCTTAGGGACACTTTCACAACTCCTACCACCACTTTTCCACACTCGCTATATTTACTTTATCGCATCTTTATCTAAACAGCCCCTACTTTTTATTTACGTGTTCTTTATTATCTTGCAAACCTATCCTATCACACCTACAAAGTACCTCTAGTTTCATACTTGTTCTAGGTAAAGTGAACGTCAAGCGTGCGTAGAGTCGTATCAGTGGCCGATAGGACTTGAGAGAGTATTTGTTCTACCTTTAGCTCCTCATTGGGTTCGACACTCTTACTTATCGAAAGAGGCTACAACTATCCCGTATACTTACGGGTTATCAGTACTCCGCTTCACACGTAGATCCCGCCAAGATGCTCTGCTTGGAACTGCACCAACTGACAGCTCCTCCATTCAATAAATATACGTATCCGGATTGTGACTTAGAGTCATCCGGATCTGTGTCAAAGCTTGCATCAACATAACCGTTTTAGATGAGCTCTTTGTCACCTCCATAAACGAGAAACATATCCTTAGTCCTTTTCAGGTATTTCAGGATGTTCTTGACCACTGTCCAGTGCCCCACTCCGGGATTACTTTGGTACCTCCTTGCTATGCTTATAGCAAGGCACACATCAGGTCTGGTACACAACATTGCATACATGATAGAACCTATGGCTGAAGCATAGGGAATGACTTTCATTTTCGCTCTATCTTCTGCAGTGGGCGGGCTTTGAGTCTGACTCAACTTCACACCTTGTAACACAGGCAAGAACCCTTTCTTTGACTGATCCATTTTGAACTTCTTCAAAACTTATCAAGGTATGTGCTTTGTGAAAGTCCAATTAAGTGTCTTATGTTGGGGAACGTGGTAATTTCAAAAAAAATCCTACGATCACGCAAGATCTATCTAGGAGATTGATGACCCACAAGTGTAGGGGATCTATCGTAGTCCTTTCGATAAGTAAGAGCGTCAAACCTAACGAGGAGTAGAAGGAAATGACAAGCGGTTTTCAGTAAGGTATTCTCTGCAAGCACTAAAATTGTAGGTAACAGATAGTTTTGTGAGAAGATAATTGGTAACGAGTAACAAGCAATAAAAGTAAATAAGGTGCAGCAAGGTGGCCCAATCCTTTTTGTAGCAAAGGACAAGCCTGGACAATTTCTTATAATGAGAAAAGCGCTCCCGAGGACACATGGGAATTATCGTCAAGCTAGTTTTCATCACGCTCATATGATTCGCGTTCGTTACTTTGATAATTTGATATGTGGGTGGACCGGTGCTTGGGTGCTGCCCTTTCTTGGACAAGCATCCCACTTATGATTAAACCCTATTGCAAGCATCCGCAACTACAAAATAAGTATTAAGGTAAACCTAACCATAGCATGAAACATATGGATCCAAATCAGCCCCTTATGAAGCAACGCATAAACTAGGGTTTAAGCTTCTGTCACTCTAGCAACCCATCATCTACTTATTACTTCCCAATACCTTCCTCTAGGCCCAAACAATGGTGAAGTGTCATGTAGTCGACGTTCACATAACACCACTAGAGGAGAGACAACATACATCTCATCAAAATATCAAACGAATACCAAGTTCACATGACTACTAATAGCAAGACTTCACCCATGTCCTCAGGAACAAACGTAACTACTCACAAAGCATATTCATGTTCATGATCAGAGGGGTATTAATATGCATTAAGGATCTAAACATATGATCTTCCACTAAATAAACAAATTAGCATCAACTACACGAAGTAATCAACACTACTAGCAACACACAGGTACCAATCTGAGGTTTGGATACAAAGATTGGATACAAGAGATAAACTAGGGTTTGAGAGGAGATGGTGCTGGTGAAGATGTTGATGGAGATTGACCCCCTCCTGATGAGAGGATCATTGGTGATGACGATGGTGATGATTTCCCCCTCCCGGAGGGAAGTTTCCCCGGTAGAACAGCTCCGCCGGTGCCCTAGATTGGTTCCGCCAAGGTTCCGCCTCGTGGCGGCGGAGTTTCGTCCCGTAAGCTTGCTTATGATTTTTTCCAGGGTAAAGGAATTCATATAGCAGAAGATGGGCACCGGAGGGCCACCAGGGGGCCCACAAGGCAGGGGGCGCGCCCAGTAGGGGTGGGCGCGCCCCCCCACCCTCCTGGCTAGGGTGTGGGCCCCCTATGGTACTTATTTCGCTCAATAGTTCTTATTAATTCCAAAACTGACTTTCGTGGAGTTTCAGGACTTTTGGAGCTGTGCAGAATAGGTTTCCAATATTTGCTCCTTTTCCAGCCCAGAATACCAGCTGCCGACATTCTCCCTCTTTATGTAAAACCTTGTAAAATAAGAGAGAATAGCCATAAGTATTGTGACATAACGTGTAATAACAGCCCATAATGCAATAAATATCAATATAAAAGCATGATGCAAAATGGCCGCATCAACTCCCCCAAGCTTAGACCTCGCTTGTCCTGAAGCGGAAGCCGATATCGAAAAATATGTCCACATGTTTAGAGATAGAGGTGTCGATAAAAATAAAATATGTACATGAGGGCATCATGATCATTCTTATAACAACAACATATATAGATTTTGTCATATGATTTCTTATGCTCAAGTAACAATCTATTCACAATGTCAAGTATGCATCATAAACTTCATTGGGAACTAACAAACTATAATCTCAGTCGTTGAAGCAATTGCAATTTATCATAACATCGGAAAGAGTCAAGAATAGAGCTTTTCAGCAAGTCCACATACTCAACTATCATATCGTCTTCTACAATTGCTAACGCTCACGCAATACTTATGGTTTTGGAGTTTTAATCGGACACAGAGAAAGGGGCTTATAGTGTTGCCTCCCAACGTTTTACCTCAAGGGTAATGTCGACTATAATAGTTCATGCTAACTTACATCCAATTGGATATATATATATATATATATATATATATATATATATATATATATATATATATATATATATCAGGATCTTTCCAACACAAGGTGCTTGCCAAACGATAAAATGAAAAAGGGAAAGGTGAGGATCACCTTGACTCTTGCATAATGTAAAACATAGGCCCTTCGCAGAAGGAAGCAGAGGTTGTCATGTGCTTTTAGGGTTGGATGCACAAAATCTTAATGCAAAAGAACGTCACTTCATATTGCCACTTGTGATATGAACCTTTATTATGCAGTCCGACGCTTTTATTACTTCCATATCACACGATCGTATAAAGATTATTTTCTCCGCACTAATAAGTCATACATATTTAGAGAGCAATTTTTATTGCTTGCAACATGACAACTCACTTGAAGGATCTTACTCAATCCATAGGTAGGTATGGTGGACTCTCATGGCAAAAACTGGGTTTAAGGATATTTGGAAGCACAAGTAGTATCTCTACTTGGTGCAAGGAATTTGGCTAGCATGAGGGGGAAAGGCAAGATCAACATGTTGGACGATCCATGACAATATACTTTAACTGAGATGTGAGAAAACATAACCCATTATGTTGTCTTCCTTGTCCAACATCAACTCTTTAGCATGTCATAGTTTAATGAGTGCTCACAATCACAAAAGATGTCCAAGATAGTATATTTATATGTGAAAACCTCTCTTTCGTTATTACTTCCTATTAATTGCAATGATGACCAAAACTATGTTTGTCAACTCTCAACAACTTTTATGTATCATACTCTTTATATGTGAAGTCATTACTATCCATAAGATCAATGTGAACTCTTTTATTTCTTTCTATTCTTTCTATTCCTTCAAGATCATAGCAAGATAGCAAAGACCTTGACTCAACACTAATCTTTATTATATAAAGCTCACGGACTCGATTACATAGAGGGATCACAAAGCAAAACTCAAAACTAAATCATACCAAAACTTTATTCTACTAGATCAAGATATTACCAAAAGGATCGAACTAAGTAAAACGGTAAAGATAGGAGTGTGATGGTGATACGATACCGGGGCATCTCCCCCAAGCTTGGCAGTTGCCAAGGGGAGTGCCCATACCCATGTGATTATGTCTCCTTCAGAGTTTGTGTTGTGATCTTCTTGGCGATGATGCCCCTCAGGATACGATTCTCCTCCTCGAGCTTATTGACTTGTTGCTTGAGGTCCATATTTTCCTTGTGGAGCTTGCCCATGACGGTTAAAGCTCCTTTTACCCAAGGATGCTGCATAGCTTCTGGGGAACAAGTGACACTCTTTTTCATATTTTCATAAGAAAGAAATTTAACATTGGAAGGGATGACCGAGTTTGGGATAGCTGAGCTCTGTGGTTCCCCCATCATGAATCCTACTTGGAAGCGAGAGGTAACCTCTTGATCCTCCTCCATGGCATCTATCCTTTTGAAGTCGGCATCCATCTCATCCTCTATTGATGGCCCAAAGTGATAAGCATCGTTGTTTGCTCCTGGACCTGGTGTTGGGTGAGACACTCGACTCTCCCCGACTGACTCTTGAGAAGACATCTTGCTCTAAATCTGCGACAGAAACAGCCCGAAACAAAGACAGAAGATTTTTGCGTGATACGGTGGTCAAAACCTTCGGGAGATTATATAATGAATTTTTACCGACCAAAAGAAGTATCGTGCACGAAAACAGAGTCCAGAGAGCACACGAGGTGCCCATCAGGCAGGGGGCACGCCCAGTAGGGGTGAGCGCGCCCTCCACCCTCGTGGAGGCCTCGTGTCCTTCCCGGACTACTTCTGATTTTCCTATTTTCTTAAATATTCCAAAATGGAGAAAAATTGCCATTAGAACTGTTTTGGAGTCGGTTTACTTACCGTACCTCATACCTATTCCTTTTCGAAGTCTAAAACATTCTGGAAAGTGTCCCTTATGTATTCTTCCGGGGTTACGGTTTCAATAATATTAGTTTCAACATTTATAGGGTTACCAGAGATATAATGTTTGATTCTTTGACCGTTCACCACCCTCGGACTTGTGCCTTCGAAGTTGTTGATTTTTATGGCACCAGAATGATAGACCTCCTCGATAACGTAAGGGCCTTCCCATTTAGAGAGAAGTTTTCCTGCAAAAAGTCTTAAATGAGAGTTGAATAGCAACACATAATCACCTACGTTAAACTCACGCTTTTGTATCCTTTTGTCATGCCATCTTTTAACTTTTTCTTTAAACAGCTTGGCATTCTCATAGGCTTGGGTTCTCCATTCATCAAGTGAGCTAATGTCAAATAACCACTTCTCACCGACAAGTTTGAAATCATAGTTGAGCTCTTTAATAGCCGAATATGCCTTATGTTCAAGTTTGAGAGGTAAGTGACATGCTTTTCCATAGACCATTTTATATGGAGACATACCCATAGGATTCTTATATGCAGTTCTATAGGCCCATAATGCATAATCAAGTTTCTTGGACCAATTCTTGCTAGATCTATTAACAGTCTTTTGCAAAATTAATTTGAGCTCTCTATTGCTAAGTTCTACTTGACCACTAGACTCTGGGTGATATGGAGATGCAATTCTATGATTAACATCATACTTAGCAAGCATTTTACGAAAAGCACCATGAATAAAATGTGAACCACCATCAGTCATTAAGTATCTAGGAACTCCAAACCTCGGAAAAACAACTTCTTTAAGCATCTTAATAGAGGTGTTATGATCAACACTACTAGTTGGAATAGCTTCTACCCACTTAGTAACGTAATCAACAGCAACTAAAATATGTGTATATCCATTAGAGGCAGGAAAAGGTCCCATATAATCAAAGCCCCAAACATCAAATGGTTCAATAACAAGAGAATAATTCATATGCATTTCTTGACGTCTACTAATATTACCAATTCTTTGACATTCATCGCAAGACAAGACAAACTTACGGGCATCTTTGAAGAGAGTAGGCCAATAAAAACCGGATTGCAATACCTTATGTGCAGTTCTATCTCCAGCGTGGTGTCCTCCATATGGTTCGGAGTGACACTTGCGTAGGATCTGTTCCTGTTCATGCTCAGGTACACAACGTCTAATAACACCATCTACTCCTTCTTTATATAGGTGTGGGTCATCCCAGAAGTAATGTCTTAAATCATAAAAGAACTTTTTCTTTTGCTGGTAAGTGAAACTAGGCGGTATAAATTTAGCAACAATGTAATTAACATAATCAGCATACCATGGAGCAGTACGAGAAGCATTTATGACCACTAATTATTCATCAGGAAAGCTATCATCAATAGGTAGTGGGTCAGCAAGAACATTCTCTAACCTAGACAAGTCTGCAATGGGGTTCTCAGCTCCCTTTCTATCAATAATATGCAAATCAAATTCTTTTAGCAAGAGAACCCATCTAATAAGTCTAGGTTTAGCATCTTTCTTTTCCATAAGATATTTAATAGCAGCATGATCGGTGTGAATAGTTACTTTAGAATCAACAATATAAGGTCTGAACTTATCACAAGCAAATACAACTGCTAAGAACTCTTTTTCAGTGGTAGCATAATTTCTTTGGGCAGTGTCTAGAGTTTTACTAGCATACTGGATAACATTTAATTTCTTATCAACTCTTTGTCCTAGAACAACACCTACAGCATAATCGCTAGCATCACACATAATCTCAAAGGGTAAATTCCAATCAGGTGGTAATAGGTGCAGAGATCAAAGCTTTCTTAAGTATTTCAAATGCTTCTACACAATCATCATCGAAAACAAAAGGAATGTATTTTTGTAATAGATTAGTCAGAGGCCTATAGATTTTAGAGAACTCCTTAATGAACCTCCTATAAAAACCGGCATGACCAAGGAAACTTCTTATACCTTTAATGTCCTTGGGACACAACATCTTTTCAATAGCATCAACTTTAGCTTTATCAACTTCAATACCTCTTTCAGAAATTTTATGCCCCAAGGCAATGCCTTTATTAACCATAAAGTGGCACTTCTCCCAATTCAAGACGAGACTAATGTCTTCACATCTCTGCAAAACTCGATCAAGGTTGCTCAAGCAATCATCAAAAGAGGATCCATAAACGGAGAAATCATCCATGAATACCTCACAAATCTTTTCACAAAAGTCAGAGAATATAGCCATCATACATCTTTGAAAGGTAGCAGGTCCATTACATAAACCAAAAGGCATATGTCTATAAGCAAAAGTACCGAAAGGGCAAGTAAAAGTAGTCTTTGCTTGATCGTCCGCT
The DNA here is from genome assembly GCA_963921465.1 of Triticum timopheevii. Lineage (NCBI taxonomy): Eukaryota > Viridiplantae > Streptophyta > Magnoliopsida > Poales > Poaceae > Triticum > Triticum timopheevii. The sequence continues at coordinate 574,315,244 of OY997264.1, read as the reverse complement.
GGCACAGGTATTTGAGAGAAACTAGAATAACCATCTAGAAAGCAGAAATGTGTATGTTTGGATAGTCTTTCTAGCATTTGATCAATAAAAGGTAAAGGGTAATGATCTTTCTTAGTAGCTTTATTTAATTTGTGGAAATCAATTACCATCGTATAACCTGTAATAATTCTTTGCGGGATCAATTCATCTTTATCATTAGGAACTACAGTAATACCTCCCTTCTTAGGGACACAATGGACAGGGCTTACCCACTGACTGTCAGCAACGGGACAAATTATACCTGCCTCGAGGAGCTTTAGTATTTCCTTTCTTACCACTTCTTTCATCCTAGGATTTAAACGCCGTTGATGGTCTCTGACTGGTTTGGCGTCTTCTTCCAATTTTATTTTGTGTTGGCATAGAGTGGGACTAATGCCCTTAAGATCATCAAGAGTATATCCAATAGTAGAACGGTGCTTCTTCAAAGTTTTCAATAATATTCCCTCTTCCCGCTCTGAAAGGTTAGCACTAATAATAATAGGATATATCTTCTTTTCATCAAGATAAGCATATTTAAGAGTATCAGGTAATGGTTTAAGCTCAAACACGGGATCACCCTTGGGTGGAGGAGGATACCCTAGGACTTCAACAGGCAAGTTGTGTTTCAAAATAGGACCCTGTTTAAGGAATACTTCATCTGTTTCCCTTCTTTCATTTATAAACATATCATTTTCATGGTCTAGCAAATATTGTTCCAAAGGACCAGAAGGAGGCACGACAAATAGAAGCAAGACCAATAATTTCATCCTTACTAGGCAATTCTTTATCATGGGGTTGTCTACGGAAGTTTAGCAAAATTAAACTCATGTATCGCATCCCCCAGACCAATAGTAACAACATCCTTTTCACAATCAATCTTAGCATTAACAGTATTCAAGAAGGGTCTACCAAATATAATGGGACAAAAGCTATCTTGTGGGGAACCAAGAACAAGAAAATCAGCAGGGTATTTAACTACCACACAAGACTTCAACATCTCTAACAATCCCAATTGGTGAAATAGTATCTCTATTTGCAAGCTTAATTGTAACATCAATATCTTCTAACTCAGCAGGTGCAATATCATGCATAATTTCTTCATATAAGGAAATAGGTATTGCACTGGCACTAGCACCCATATCACATAAGCCATGATAACAATGATATCCTATTTTAACAGAAATAATAGGCATGCCTACAACAGGTCTATGTATCTTAGCATCACGTCTAGCAGTATTAGCAGCTTCCTCACAGAAGTAAATAACATGCCCATCTATATTATCAGCCAAGAGATCTTTAACCATAGCAATACTAGGTTCAACTTTAATTTGCTCAGGAGGTGTATATGTTCTAGTATTACTTTTACGAACCACAGTTGAAGCTTTAGCATGATCCCTTATCCTAACAGGGAAATGTGGTTTCTCAACATAAGTAGTAGGAACCATAGGATCATTATAAGTGATAATCTTTACTTCAACTGAAACAGGTGCTACTACTTTTACTTCAGTATGAGGAATATATTTAAACCACTTATCCTTAGGGAGATCAACATGAGTAGTAAAAGATTCACAGAAAGAAGCTACTATCTCAGAGTCAAGTCTATATTTAGTGCTAAATCCACGAAAAGATCGGTATCCATAAAAGACTTAACACAATCAAACTTAGGTGTCATACCTGACTGCTTACCATCGTCGGAGCCCCAATCTTCAGAGTTGCGTTTAATTCTTTCCAATAAATCCCACTTGAATCCAATAGTCTTCAGCATATAAGAACCAGCATAGGAAGTATCGAGCATGGTGCGATCATTGAGAGAAAGCCAAGCATAAAATTTTGGAATAATCATTTCTCTTGAGAGCTCATGATTGGGGCATGAATATAACATTGACTTAAGCCTCCCCCAAGCTTGAGTGATGCTTTCTCCTTCGCGAGGCCAAAAATTATATATATAATTACGATCACGATGAACAAGATGCATAGGATAAAAGTTCTGGTGAAATTCCAGCTTCAATCGTTTATAGTCCCAAGATCCCAAATCATCACATAGCCTATACCATGTCAATGCATCTCCCTTCAAAGATAAAGGGAAGACCTTTTTCTTAACAACATCATCAGGTATACCTGCAAGCTTAAATAATCCACAAACTTCATCCACATAGATAAGGTGTAAATCAGGATGCAATGTTCCATCTCCTCCAAAGGGATTAGCTAGCAGTTTCTCTATCATACCCGAAGGAATCTCAAACTAAACATTTTCAGTAGGTTCAGTAGGTTGAGGAGAAACTCTTTGCTCTATTGGTCGGGGCGAAGATGCCCCGAACAAGCCCCTCAAAGGATTAGTTTCCATAGTAACAAGTGACAGTAAATTTCAGCACACTATATAAATATTTCCTTACCAAGTTCCACTCACCAAAGGCGCCTCACTCCCCGGCAACGGCGCCAAAAAAGAGTCTTGATGACCCACAAGTGTAGGGGATCTATCGTAGTCCTTTCAATAAGTAAGAGTGTCGAACCCAACAAGGAGCAGAAGGAAATGACAAGCGGTTTTCAGTAAGGTCTTCTCTGCAAGCACTGAAATTGTAGGTAACAGATAGTTTTGTGATAAGATAATTGGTAACGGGTAACAAGCAATAAAAGTAAATTAGGTGAAGCAAGGTGGCCCAATCCTTTTTGTAGCAAAGGACAAGCCTGGACAATTTCTTATAATGAGAAAAGCGCTCCCGAGGACACATGGGAATTATCGTCAAGCTAGTTTACATCACGCTCATATGATTCGCGTTCGTTACTTTGATAATTTGATATGTGGGTGGACCGGTGCTTGGGTGCTGCCCTTTCTTGGACAAGCATCCCACTTATGATTAACCCCTATTGCAAGCATCCATAACTAGAAAATAAGTATTAAGGTAAACCTAACCATAGCATGAAACATATGGATCCAAATCAGCCCCTTACGAAGCAACACATAAACTAGGGTTTAAGCTTGTGTCACTCTAGCAACCCACCATCTATTTATTACTTCCCAATGCCTTCCTCTAGGCCCAAACAATGGTGAAATGTCATGTAGTCGACGTTCACATCAGACCACTAGAGGAGAGACATGTGACAGTCTGATTTTTGGCCCTTTCTTTTTCTTTTGTTTTTCCGAGGTTTTTGCCTGAGTTTTCTTTTTCCGTGGCTTTTGGTCTGGAAACCAAAGAAGATGCCCTCTTCTTTGCTTACAGAGTGGCTTGTCTTTCCCAAATCCAACCCTAGACCCTGTCATTTCCATCCTAGCCCAAATCCCAATATTCTTTTTATTGGGAATATTCCTTTTCTATTAAAGGAATAACTCCAATTGCCCTAGGTTGTGAAGCAACCTATATTTCCATCACTCCTAAAATTCCCAAATAATTCTCATAAATTTTTTGGGTCATATGTTGATCAAATATGTCAAAACGTTTCATTGCCACGTTCAAAAATAATTCCCCAATAATTCATTTCCTATTCTGCCCTAAATGGCACTTTGTGAAGGAAGTGCCATTTATATTCCTCCTATTGACTCCCAACCTTTTTCGGCTTGTTTATATGTCCAAATAATTGCCTCATGCACAAGTTCAAATTTATTTGCCTAGCCAATCTTCCTCAGTGAATTTTCAAAGTTTTTGTCTGACAGAAGGCTTTGTGAAGGAAGTACTATCTAGGAGCACCCAAATTATTTGAACTTTTGCACACTCCTTACTGTGCTCATATTAACCCCCTCCACACATTTTCAGCCTCAGATAATCATCTATGTGAGCACAGGAGCCAATCTTTGTTTCTGGCAATATTTTCAGGTTGTGAAGCAAGTATATTTTATATTGCTTAAAAAATCGTGATAAATTACCAGGTCATTCTTCCACCCCTAAAGCATATGTCCACCAATTTTGGCATCATTTCATTGAGCCATTTGACAACCAATGTTATTTCAAGTTTCTGGTCAGCAGAGAAGTTTGTGAAGCAAGTACCATTTTGGCTTTGCCAAATGGTGTGCTACTTGGTGATCATCTTCATATGACAAAATTACTAAGCCTTGCCCAATTTGAGCTCAAGTGGACACTCCATGTGAGTGCATCTTGATGATCTTCTTTTCTGGACCATTTTGGCAATTGCAAAGCAACTGCTGTAAAACTTGGTCCATTTACCCTCCCAAAATCCACGATCATAGTCCCTCCGTATATAAACACCCCAGACAACTTATTTGGCCTCCAGCAACTCCCTGTTGATCTCATTGAGCTGGTGAAGTTTACTGCAGTAAACTTCAGAGGGTTATATCTTTTTGACCAGATCACCTTTCACCTAGTTACCACCTCATTTCAAACCTATATTTGAAGGACTTACCACTAGACAACATTTTCCAGTTGTTTGCCTCACCCACATGCCAGAACTGGTGGTGACCACCAGTTTGGCATGCCATGAGCGCGTCCAGTAGCCGTTTGTGCTCGGGCCCCTCCCCCTCTCGCTGTCTTCGCGCCTGTGAGCATGTCCAGTAGATTTCCCTGGTCGTCGCCGTCCTCCTGGAGCCCTCTCTTCCTCCGGCAGTATCCTCAGCGACGCAAAGCGCCGCACGCCCAGGAGAGCACAGTGAAGGTTTGGATCCGTTCGTCGCCGTCGTCTTCCTCCCTGCAACCCCTTGGCCTCCTCTGCCTCGTGAGCTCTCCCCATGTGCCTCCTGCGTCGTTTGCCCCCGAGCCCATGCACGAGCACATGCGTCCGCGGCGCCGGACACGCGTTGCCGGCGACGCCAGCGCAGCCTCCTCGTCCCGCGGCTATTTAAGCCCCTCCCCGCGCAGCCCGAGCTCTTCACTGACCTCCCCGCTCTCCTATAGCCCCGCCCAAGCTCTTCCCCGAGCTCGAGACGCTCTCCCTGCCCGCCATTACCGCCATGGCCGCCGTTCGGGTCCGCTCAAATTCGGCCGAAGCCAAGGCCCCCTCCACTTCTAGCCACCACCTACGTCTTCCCCGTGCTCCGGCGACCCTCCCCAGCCCCTCCATTCCTCGCCGGAGTTCTTCAGGCCGCCGTCCCCAAATCTCAGCCGCCGCTGTCTGCAGCTCCTGCCACCGCGCGGTGCCGCGTCCACGCCCCTCCCCGGCGCTCCCTCTGCCCTGGGATGGATGCGGCGCCTCCTCCCCAGTCCACCGGTGGCTTCGTCCTCGCCGGAGACGGCCGGAGTTGGCCGGGCGAGTCGCCGGAGCGCGCGGCCTCGCCTCTGCCTGTTCTGGTCGGGAGGAAGGAGAGAGGAAGAACAGAAGAAAGGAGAGAGAGGGAGTGGATAAGGTGGGACCCACCCGTCAGTCTCTCAGGTGTTGACCAGTCCCGGCCCCGCCACTGCCATGCTGGATAAGTGGAGACGTAAACCGCGGAATACGCTTTCCAGTTTTCTGTTTTGGCCCAGTCTGTAAAATAAATTTTTACAGATAGGTCCCTGGCAGTAAAACCCTTATAACTTTTTAAGCGTAACTCCGTTTGAGGTGAACCCAAAGCCCACTTCTTTGTTTCGTCGAGCCCATTCTATTGGTCGCACTTTCACTATGATTTGACACTGTGAAAATGACCTTTATGCCCTTGCCCTTATTCAGCCCCCTCCGAGAGAGAACATTTTCCGGCGAATCTTTCCACGGCTTCACCGCACTTCTCCCCGGTGCCTTCTTCCACCCCAGGAAAGCCACAATACCCACTTGCATTATAGTCATGCAATAGCCATGGTTTTCAACTTGAACCTTTATTAAATGTTTGCTTGTTGAAAAGATGGTTATCGTTGTTCCGGTGATGTTTAGATTTGCATGTTCACTTTTGTGCCATGTTGTCTTATACTCTGTGATCATGTTATACCTGCTAGTATTATCTTTCATATGTTTATGCTGGTTAGTAGTACATGTTGATGTTGGAGATGGTCATGCTAGTCAGTAAGCGATGCTCAGTGGATATGATTTATTGTTGATATGGTGGAAAGTTATGTGATACTCTCATGGTGATGTTGATATCATGTTCATGTATTTTATCATGGCTCAGCATATTTGCATTCAAGTTAACCGGATTAAATTGAACTTGAACACCTGTTGGCTGAGTCATGGTGCCACTGAATCGATGCTGACCAGTGCAACCACGCTTACCGGTATGGGACAGTCCTAACTAGGTCTATTGTCGTGCCTCTCGTCGGTGCCTCCAACTAGGGAAGGTTATGGGCGTGCTGTACCCTGGCCCGGTAGGCAAGCATAACCTTGTGTGCCTATTGTTGTTGTTATGTGCATGTGTACCAGAGTGGGACGGGCCACGACGGTGGTCGTTGAGGTGTCTGGAGGTAGACACGGGGCCACCCATGATTTAGCTCAGAGGGGAGTAAGTCGGAGTGGCCGGGAGAGTGTCATGGCTGTAGAACGGTTTTGTCGGAACGCTGTTGGTCCACACGAATGGGAGTGCGAGGCCATGGGTTCCGTAGTGTGGGTACAATGTACTAACCTCTGTAGAGTGTATATTAATCTATCAATAGCCGCGCCCGCGGATAAGGGCCCAGGTCAAGAGAAGGTCACACCATGAGTCAACTGTAATAATAAGAACAATGTGCTTAATAACAGTGAGATAAGTTGGGTGGTGATCGCCGTAAGGATCACAGGCCATGTAGTGGTCGGGTTGTGATCCCCGTAAGGATCACGGGCCATGTATTGGTCGGGTTTTGATCGCCGTAAGGATCACGGTTTGAGACTAAGTGTTGGTCGTGGTTGTGATCGCTGTAAGGATCATGATGGTATAGATGATACCGAGTTGTTGTATATTCATGATGTTGTATGAGAGTCGTGGGTAAAGATCAAGCTCCTTGTGTTCATTTACTAATCGCTACGGTATTGTTTATACCAAGCTTGATTTGATCCTAAGATGACCATGTGATGTCCGAGGTTGGTAAGTGATGCATGTGTTGGTTATGAGGTAACCAAGCAGATTAAGTGGTGCATATGGTGTCATCATGTTGCATGCTAGTATTGTCGGATTAATATGTTCCTGTTGTGATAGCTGTATCATGTTTATGTTGGTCATGTTCATGTTATATTGCTATGATGATATCATGTTAATTAATTACTCTTTAACCTATAATTGCCATGCTGTTGTTTGTCTTGAATGCTTCTGGATTATTGTGAGCTTGCAAGTACATTCAATGTACCGACCTGGCGTGTCATGCCAGCTTGCAGGTCATGCCGGATTTGATTGCTTGCTTGTCGTGGTTTCCGTTCGTGCGAGCTAGGATAAGCGTTCCAGCCAGAGTCCCTGCGGAGTGGAGTTCACCACCATCTTTGTTGTTCCACTGCTAGAGTTATCCTGCTGCTTCGAGCTGTTCTGTTGCTTGCATAGAGCAACTGAGGACGGGATAGTGTCGCCGTACCGATGTTATTCATTGTAATATCTGAGACCTTGTATTCATATTCGTGTAATAATAGAAGGCTGGTTTGTTCTATGCTAAGCAGTGCCATATTCCAGAAGACTTCCCCTCGATCTCTAGGCTGGAATACGGGGCGTTCCGGTTTTCTCTGAGCCAGGGTGCCACAGGCTTGGTGAGGGAGTCCTGGACTAGGGGGTGTTCGGATAGCCGAACTATCATCTTTGGCCGGACTCCAAGACTATGAAGATACAAGATTGAAGACTCCGTCCCACGTCCGGATGGGACTTTCCTTGGCGTGGAAGGCAAGCTTGGTGATACAGATATGTAGATCTCCTACCATTGTAACCGACTCTGTGTAACCCTAGCCCTCTCCGGTGTCTAAGTTTTAGTCCGTAGGACGAACAACAATCATACCATAGGCTAGCTTCTAGGGTTTAGCCTCATTGATCTCGTGGTAGATCTACTCTTGTACTACCCATATCATCAATATTAATCAAGCAGGAGTAGGGTTTTACCTCCACCGAGAGGGCCCGAACCTGGGTAAAAACATCGTGTCCCTTGTCTCCTGTTACCATCCCCCTAGACGCACAGTTCAGGACCCCCTACCCGAGATCCGCCGGTTTTGACACCAACATTGGTGCTTTCATTGAGAGTTCCTCTATGTCGTCGCCTTTAGGCCCGACGGCTCCTTCGATCATCAACAACGACGCGGTCCAGGGTGAGACTTTTCTCCCCGGACAGATCTTCGTATTCGGCAGCTTTGCGCTGCGGGCCAACTCGCTTGGCCATCTGGAGCAGATTGAAAGCTACGCCCCTGGCCATCAGGTCAGATTTGGAAGTTTGAACTATACGGCTGACATCCGCGGAGACTTGATCTTCGACGGGTTCGAGCCACTGCCAAGCGCGCCGCTCTGTCACTACGGGCATGATCTAGCTCTGCTGCCGGACAGTGCCCTGGAGGCCGCACAAGTGTCCGCTCTGACCCTTAGCTCGGAGCCGACTGCGTCGATCGAGGACGGGTGGCTGGACACCACCTCGGGGGCTGCCACCTCTACGGCGATAGAGCTGAATACCAACCCTGTCCATTGTGAAGCTCGTGACTCCAAGGTGCCGGACTCCTCTCCGGACTCCGAACCTTCCACGCCCCTGCCAATCGAATCCGATTGGGCACCGATCATGGAGTTCACCGCCGCGGACATCTTTCATCACTCGCCCTTTGGCGACATCCTGAATTCACTAAAGTCTTTCTCTCTTTATCAAGAGAGCCCTGGCCGGATTATGGTCAGGAAGGTTGGGATGCTGGCGACGAAGAAATTCAAATCCCACCCACCACCCACTTTGTAGCCACTGTCGATGACTTAACCGACATGCTAGACTTCGACTCCGAAGACATCGACGGTATGGACGACGATGCAGGAGACGACCAAGACCCAGCACCTACAGGGCACTAGAAGGCCACCTCGTCATACGACATATACATGGTGGACATCCCAAAGGATGGGAATGGTGATGGAGCAATGGAGGACGACCCCTCCAAGAAACAGCCTAAGCGCCGACGTGAGCGGCGCCGCTCTAAATCCCGCCACAGCAAAAATGGAGATTCCGGCACCGGAGACAACAACACCCCGGACAGTGCCGAAGACAACCCCCTCCAGCAGGATTCAGCGCAGGAGGATGGAGAAGCCAGCCCTCATGAGAGAGCGGTAGACAGAGAGGTAGAGGACGATAATTATATGCCTCCCTCCGAAGATGAGGCAAGCCTCGACGACGATGAATTTGTCGTGCCTGAGGATCCCGTCGAACAAGAGCGTTTCAAACGCAGGCTTATGGCCATGGCAAGCAGCCTCAAGAAAAAGCAGCAACAGCTTCAAGCTGACCAAGACTTGCTAGCCGATAGATGGACTGAAGTCCTTGTGGCCGAAGAGTATGAACTCAAACGCCCCTCCAAGAGCTACCCAAAACGCAGGCTGCTACCCCGATTAGAGGAGGAAGCATTTCAACCTACATCACCACCGCATGACACGGCCGACCGGCCACCTCGTGGCCGCGACAGAGAGGCCTCTAGGCCCTCCGCTAAAGCCGCACCCCGGTGTCGCTCGAAGAATACAAAACCACGGGGGAGTGCACCAGACTTGCGAGACATATTGGAGGACAAGGCAAGACAAACAATATCGATCTACGGATCGCGTGGGTGTCCCACGATACGTGATGACAACCATCACACCGGATACAACAAATCCGGCCGGGCCGAACACAGTAGACAAAGCTCATTTGAGCTGCGTCGTGATATAGCCCAATATAGAGGCGCCGCACACCCACTATGCTTCACAGACGAAGTAATGGATCATCAAATCCCCGAGGGTTTCAAACCCGTAAACATCGAATCATACGATGACACAACAGATCCTGCGCTTTGGATCGAGGACTATCTCCTTCACATCCACATGGCCCGCGGTGATGATCTACACGCCATCAAGTACCTCCCACTCAAGCTTAAAGGACCAGCGCGGCATTGGCTTAACAGCTTGCCAGCAGAGTCAATCAGTTGTTGGGAAGACCTGGAAGCCGCATTCCTCGACAACTTCCAGGGCACTTATGTGCGACCACCAGACGCCGATGACCTAAGCCACATAATCCAGCAGCCAGAAGAATCGGCCAGACAATTCTGGACATGGTTCCTAACCAAGAAAAATCAAATCATCGACTGTCCGGATGCAGAGGCCCTTGCAGCCTTCAAACACAACATCCGCGACGAGTGGCTTGCCCGGCACCTAGGACAGGAAAAGCCGAAATCCATGGCAGCCCTCACAACACTCATGACCCGCTTCTGCGTGGGAGAGGATAGCTGGCTAGCTCGTAGTAACAACATGACCAAGAGCCCCGATAATTCGGATATCAAGGACACCAATGGCAGGTCACATCGCAACAAGCACAAGCGCCGCATTAATGGCAACAATGCTGAGGATACGGCAGTCAATGCCGGATTCAGAGGGTCTAAATCCGGTCAGCGGAAAAAGCCATTCAAAAGAAATACTCCGGGCCCGTTCAATTTGGACCGAATACTCGATCGCTCGTGCCAGAAACACGACACCCCCGAAAAGCCAGCCAATCACACCAACATGGATTGTTGGGTGTTCAAGCAGGCAGGCAAGTTAATTGCCGAAAACAATGACAAGGGGCTACATAGCGATGACGAGGAGGAGACCCGGCCGCCGAACAATAGAGGACAGAAGGGTTTTCCCCCACAAGTGCGGACGGTGAACATGATATACGCAACCCACATACCCAAAAGGGAGCGGAAGCGTGCACTCAGGGACGTATATGCGTTGGAGCCAGTCGCCCCAAAGTTTAATCCGTTGTCCTCCTTCCCGATCACTTTTGATCGAAGGGACCACCCCACTAGCATCCGCCACGGCGGATTCGCCGCATTGGTTCTAGACCCAATCGTCGACGGATTTCACCTCACTAGAGTCCTGATGGACGGCGACAGCAGCCTGAACCTGCTTTATCATGATACAGTGCGCAAGATGGGCATAGACCCCTCAAGGATTAAACCCACAAAGACGACCTTTAAAGGCATCATACCGGGTGTAGAGGCCAACTATACAGGCTCAGTTACACTTGAAGTGGTCTTTGGATCCTCGGATAACTTCCGAAGCGAGGAGTTAATCTTCGACATAGTCCCGTTCCGCAGCGGCTATCACGCACTACTAGGATGAACCGCATTTGCAAAGTTCAATGCAGTGCCGCACTATGCATACCTCAAGCTCAAGATGCCAGGCCCTCGAGGAGTCATTACGGTCAACGGAAACACCGAACGCTCTCTCCGGACGGAGGAGCATACAGCGGCTATCACGACGGAAGTACAAAGCAGCCTCTTAAGGCAATTCTCGAGTTCGGCCGTTAAGCGGCCGGACGTCAAGCGCGCCTAGAGTAACCCACGACAAGACCGCCTGGCACATTCCGAGCACGCGTAGCAATGTGGCCCCAACCCCAGCCCTCGCAAAATCAGTACCACGCGTACATAACTATGCTCTGGAGATACCATGGGCATAGGGGTAGGGGCACGACCACGGCATGCCCGGAGAGCGGCTCAACCGCACCAGGGGCTCCCAATTTTTTCATTCTTTTTTTCTCTTATTCTCAGGACTCCGTTTTCCAGAAGCCCTGTCCGGCAGTAGAATCGCCGAACTCACGATGCAACAGCCAGGGAAGCAAAAAAGCTACGTCAAGTGTCCAGGTGGTCTCTGTTACGAGCAATATACCTGTTTCGCATACAATCCCGCTGCCTACCCCTGGAGGGGGACATGTTAAAATAGTCCCATCCCTTGATTATTGCACTATTTGCATCGTTCTGCTTTCATTGCAGTACCTTTTGAATAAACAATGCATCGCTTTTCGCCTATTACCGCATTACTTTTTTTATCTATATATGTTCACTTACGACATGTCGCATCCGTACGCTTTGGTATGGCCAAATACACCAGGGGCTTAAGTTCCCCAAAATATGGTGTGATAAGTCCGAACACTTTCACAAGTGCGGCACCCCAAACTTATAGCATTATATGCATCGGCTCCGAATCATGTCTTGGGTCAATAGTTGGGTTTACCCGTCTCCCATGTTTTGGTACCTTACGTTCCGTTATATCAGCTAAGGTAGCGCTGGGAGAACCATTGCGATTGTGCCCCACTTGAGCTGGGTTGAGCACCTCAGTGGAGAAAGCTAAAACTGACCGTCATGATAGGGCGAGAGCCGGTCGCTGTTTGAGAGTTTTTTTGAGTCCCTAAAGACTTATGCCGCTTAGAGTGAGGAGCCGGCTTTGTCCGGCCCAGGCGTGGATAGCGCCCCGAATTCGATCTTCCGAACACTAGGGGCTTCGCTGAAATTTAAAATTATAGAATTCTATGGCTAAGTGGGAGTGTTCAAGCATCATAAGTCCAGTTGCCTTGTTCGTTGTGTTGAGCGCCTCCCTCGAAGCACTCGTGGCATGGGGGCTGAAGCCAACGACTTGCCATCTCTCAAATTTGATAAACGGCCGCACAGAAGGTAATATTTTAAATTAACAAGAGTTGCTTAGCGCATATGAACAAGTTTTCAAGAGTACAGGATAACAAATGCGAGTTTACTCAAAAATTACATCTTTGGAGCATTCACCCGCTATAAGGCGGGCACCCTTCAGGACACCCTTATAGTACATCTCGGGCATGCGATACTCCTTGCCCGGCGGTGGCGCGTCCGTCACAAGCTTCTCGACATCCATCTTGCCCCAGTGCACTTTAGCACGGGCAAGGGCCCTACGGGCACCTTCAATGCAGACGGAATGCTTGATGACTTCAATCCACGGACAGGCGTCCACCAGCCGCCGCACCAGACCGAAGTAGCTCCCAGGCATGGCTTCTTTAGGCCACAACCGAACTATGAAGCCCTTCATGGCCTGTTCGGCCACCTTGTGGAGCTCGACCAGCTGCTTCAGCTGGTCGCTTAGGGGCACCGGATGTCCGACCTCAGCATATTGAGACCAGAATACCTTCTCCGTCGAGCTCCGTTCCTCGGCCCGGTAGAATGCGGCAGCATCGGACACACCGTGGGGCAGATCTGCGAATGCTCCTGGAGAGCTCCGGATTCGGGTAAGTAATAAGTAATTCACTTTCACGTGCTTGCTTTGCATGGAGAATGCCTTACCCGCCGCTATCTTCCTTATCGACTCAATCTCCTGAAGGGCTTTTTGTGCTTCAGCCTTAGCGGCCTTGGCACTCTCAAGAGCCGAGGCGAGGTCAGACTCTCGAGTCTTCGAGTCATGCTCCAAACTCTCGTGTTTTTCCATGAGAGCCTGGAGCTCTCGCCGCACCTCCGCCACCCGCGCCTCCTGCTTCTCTCGCTTGGTGCGCTCTGTGGCCGCACTCTTTTCGGCCTCGGACACCGCCTCTTTCAGGGTTGCCACCTCGTTCATGGCCCCTGCAATACTCGCGTTATTCCTGTCATTTTTTGCAACCAAATCCTTCCTATAAGGTATTACTCTAATAAGGTAATACTTACCTTCCTTGTCCTCGAGCTGCTTCTTGGCACGGCCGAGCTCGTTCTCGGACCGCTCGAGGCTCTCCTTCAACACATTGATCTCCGCAGTCAGTGCGGCAGAGGTCAACAGCGCAGCCTGCATTACCATATTGACATGCTTATGTTAGACTCCTGCGTATATCTTTTAAGATCCTCAGTTCGGCTTTTCTTTTTGAACACCAAACTGAGCATCAGGGGCTACTGCCTATGCAGTACTATTTTTACATATCTTAATTACATACCTCAAAGCCTGTTAGAAGGCTGGTACAGGCTTCAGTCAGCCCGCTCTTGGCGGACTGAACTTTCTGGATCACTGCACTCATAACAGTGCGGTGCTCCTCGTCGATGGCGGCACCGTTAAGCGCCTCCAGAAAGTTATCCGGCGCCTCCGGTTGGACGGAGGCCACCGGCGTCGCAGTCTTGCCCTTCCTACGAAGAGCCCGCCCGCCGGACTTCGGAACCACTGTAGGTTCCGGTACGGAGTCCGGCACAGGGCCGGACTGAGAGCCCTCTGGGGTTTCACCCTCCTTGCGCCCGGAGTCCGGGAAGTCGCCTTGCGGCGCCTCTAGGACCACCTCCTCCTGGTTGGGCCCCTTTTGGGATTCCACCGCGGCATCGTCTGCGTCATGGGGGGAGGAGGCGGTCGGAAGTGAAGTGCTGTTCACATCCGACGAATCCAGGGAGCCGCTCGACGAAGCGGGAAGCTCGTCCTTGGGCGGGCTATATGGGTGTATTCGGCGTTAAGAAGACACTACGCGACAAAGGAAAAATCATGAGTTATTCTGGAATCCAGACACTTACGATCTGGCCAGGGGCTTGGCCCCTGAGGGCCAATCCTCTTCGCCGTTGTCGGCGTTGGTGGAGTAGTCCGGAGGAAGGGCCTTTCCCTTCTTGGACCCTCCAACCTCCCCAATGGGGGAGGCCTTCCTTTTCTTCTTTCCCCCCGCTGGGGGAGAGGCTTTCCTTTTCTCCTCCTCGTTTTCACGGGAGGAGTCCGCCTCAGAGTCATCGGACGATGAGTCCGATAACACCTGATGCTGGGAACTCTTTTGGGTTCCCGTGGCCTTCTTCTTGGCCTTCTTCTCTGGCACCACGTAAGGCGCCGGAGCCAGTAGCCCCGTCAATCGGGCGTCCACTGGGTCTTCTGGTAAGGGAGCCGGACAATTAACCTGCCCGGACTTCTTCTGCCAGGCCTGTCAAAGGTAAGGGAGTTTAGATCCCGCATAGAGTCAAACTATGAAAAACAAGTGTCCCGTAAAGGGTAAAATAGCTTACCTCGCTGGCTTGACGCTGTGAGCTGAATCCACGATCCTCGGTAGCGGATGCGGGAGCCTCGGCGCCCTTGAATAGCACCCTCCAGGCGTCTTCGTACGTAGTGTCGAAGAGCCTGCTCAAGGTCTGGTGCTGGGCCGGATCAAACTCCCACAAGTTGAAAGCCCGTTGTTGGCAGGGGAGGATCCAGCGGACGAGCATGACCTGGACCACGTTGACGAGCTTGGTCTTCTTGTTCACGAGGTCTTGGACGCAGGTTTGGAGTCCGGTCATCTCTTCTAAATCACCCCATTTCAGGCCCTTCTCTTTCCAGGAGGTGAGCCGAGTGGGGATGCCAGATCTGAATTCGGGGGCCGCTGCCCATTCAGGGTCACGCGGCTCGGTGATGTAGAACCACCCTGATTGCCACCCTTTAATGGTTTCCACGAAGGTGCCCTCGAGCCATGTGACGTTGGGCATCTTGCCCACCATGGAGCATCCGCACTCCGCCTGCTGGCCACCCACTACCTTCGGCTTGACATTGAAGGTCTTCAGCCATAAGCCGAAGTGGGGTTTGATGGGGAGGAAGGCCTCACACACAATGATAAACGCTGAGATGTTGAGGATGGAATTCGGGGCCAGATCATGGAAATCCAGGCCATAGTAGAACATGAGCCCCCAGACGAATGGGTGGAGTGGGAAGCCCAGTCCGCGGAGGAAATGGGGGAGGAACACCACCCTCTCATGGGGCCTGGGGGTGGGGACGAGCTGCCCCTCGTCTGGAAGCCGGTGCGCAATGTCGTTGTGCAGGTATCCGGCTTTCCTTAACTTCTTGATGTGCCCCTCCGTGACGGAGGAGGCCATCCACTTGCCTCCCGCTCCGGACATGGCTGGGGAAGGTTGAGGCGAGATGTGCGGACTTGGGCGCTGGAGCTCGAGTACGCGGAAATGGATAAGCAGAGGAGGAAGAAGGCGTGGGTAAAAAGGTTGATCCTATCCCCTTATATATAGATGGACGAAACTATGCGTCCCCACCGGCCTGGTAAAACTCACTTATCTCCCAAGCGCCGTAATCAATGGCGCGGTTGGGTTACCCACGCCCGTATTGATGAGAATCCCAGAATAAGGGGACACGATCTCTGCTTTGACAAGACGTGCCAAGGAAACCGCTTTGCTAATGTGACGCCCCCAATTCAATCGTACACTAAGCATGCACGCAAACGTGTACGATCAAGATCAGGGACTCACGGGAAGATATCACAACACAACTCTAAAAACATAAATAAGTCATACAAGCATCATAATACAAGCCAGGGGCCTCGAGGGCTCGAATACAAGTGCTCTATCATAGACGAGTTAGCGGAAGCAACAATATCTGAGTACAGACATAAGTTAAACAAGTTTGCCTTAAGAAGGCTAGCACAAACTAGGATACAGATCGAAAGAGGCGCAGGCCTCCTGCCTGGGATCCTCCTAAACTACTCCTGGTCGTCGTCAGCAGCCTGCACATAGTAGTAGGCACCTCTAGTGTAGTGTTCGTCGTCGATGGTGGCGTCTGGCTCGTGGGCTCCGGCATCTGGTTGCGACAACCAGGTAGAAGGGAAAGGGGGAAAAGAGGGAGAAAAGCAACCGTGAGTACTCATCCAAAGTACTCGCAAGCAAGGAGCTACACTACATATGCATGGGTATATGTGTAAAGGGCCATATCGGTGGACTGAACTGCAGAATGCCAGAATAAGAGGGGGATAGCTAATCCCGTCGAAGACTATGCTTCTGGCAGCCTCCGTCTTGCAGCATGTAGAAGAGAGTAGACTGAAGTCCTCCAAGTAGCATCGCATAGCATAATCCTACCCAGTGATCCTCTCCTCGTTGCCCTGTTAGAGAGCGATCACCGGGTTGTATCTGGCACTTGGAAGGGTGTGTTTTATTAAGTATCCGGTTCTAGTTATCATAAGGTCAAGGTACAACTCCGGGTCGTCCTTTTACCGAGGGACACGGCTATTCGAATAGATAAACTTCCCTGCAGGGGTGCACCACATAACCCAACACGCTCAATCCCATTTGGCCGGACACACTTTCCTGGGTCATGCCCGGCCTCGGAAGATCAACACGTCGCAGCCCCACCTAGGCCTAACAGAGAGGTTAGCACGCCGGTCTAACTCCAATGGCGCAGGGGTCTGGGCCCATCGCCCATTGCACACCTGCATGTTGCATGGGCGGCCGAAAGCAGAACTAGCCCTCTAATACAAGAGCAGGCTTACGTTCCAATCCGGCGCGCGCCGCTCAGTCGCTGATGTCTAGAAGGCTTCGGCTGATACCACGACGTCGAGTGCCCATATCTTTCCCGCGTAGTTGGTTAGTGCGTATAGGCCAGTGGCCAGACTCAGATCAAATACCAAGATCTCGTTAAGAGTGTTATTATGAAGCAACCGCGGATGTCGACCAGGGCCAGGCCCACCTCTCGCCTAGGTGGTCTCAACCTGCCCTGTCGCTCCACCACAAAGATCCACAGAGAGGGCCGTCGGGACAAAGGTCCTTTCAGCCCCCAATCCATGAATCACTCGCAGGTACTCTTCGAGCGGACCCGACTTTAGTCACCATCTGTAGTATGTATATATGTATAGTATATACCCGTGATCACCTCCCAAGTTATCACGACCCAATAGTATAGCAAGGCAGACTGACAAGAATGTAGGGCCAATGGTGATAAACTAGCATCCTATACTAAGCATTTAGGATTGCGGGTAAGGTATCAATGACTGTAGCAACAATGACAGGCTATGCAAAAGAATAGGAGTAACCGAACAGTAACATGCTACACTACTCTAATGCAAGCAGTATAGAGAAGAATAGGCGATATCTGGTGATCAAGGGGGGGGGGGGGGGGCTTGCCTGGTTGCTCTGGCAAGAAGGAGGGGTCGTCAACTCCATAGTCGAACTGGGCAGCAGCAACATCGGTCTCGTAGTCTACCGGAGAGAAGAGGGGGAAGAAACAATGAATACCATGCAAACAGATGAATATTGATGCATGACATGACAAGTAACGATGCTAGGTGTGCCCAATCGCGGTAGTAGGTGATACCGGCGAAAGGGGGAAACATCCGGGAAAGTATTCCCGGTGTTTCGCGTTTTCGGACAGATGAACCGGAGGGGGAAAGTTGCGTGTTTGCTATGCTAGGGATGTGTGGCGGATGAATGGGCTGCGTATCCGGATTCGTCTCGTCGTTCTGAGCAATTTTCATGTAGAAAGTATTTTCATCTGAGTTACGGTTTATTTTGTATTAATTTTAAAAGATTTAAATCATTTTAAGATTAATTTAGTTATTTTAATACAACATTATCCAGAACAGTGTTTGCTAACATCATCATGACATCAACATGACGTCAGCAGTCAACTGAGGTGTTGACTGGTCAAACTGATGTGTGGGTCCAGTGGGACCCACCAGTCATTCAATGTTAGGCTAATTAGGGATTAGGTTAAACTAATTACTGTTTATTTAAGCTAACATGTTAATTAGCTTAGTTAATGAGGATTAATTAACTTAATTAATTCACTAATTAATTAATTAATTATAAATTTTATTAATTCATTTTTACTTATTTTATTTTTATTTTATTAAAAACGTTCTGGGGCCGGGCCCCACATGTCAATGGACCTAGGGGCCTAACGGGCGAATGGGCGCAGGGGCACTGTGGGGTGCCCGTTAGCGGACGGAGCCCCAGACCCAGCGCAACAGGGCGCCGGTGGCCACGGCGTCGGCCAGGGGAGACGCCGGTCGCGACGACCGGAGCGGCTGGAGACGGGGCGTCGGCGGAGAGGGGTGGCGCACGTGCGCGCAGTGGTCAGGCCAGGCGAGCGAGGTCAGGGCGGGGTCGGCTGGTGGGGGCGAGCTCGAGCAGTTGGTAGCAGCGGAAAAAGGGGGGCGCCGGCGGCAGCTAAGGCAGTAGCTAGGGGGTGCGCGCCGATGGGCGCAGGAGCGAGGCGAGGAGGGCCGCGGGTGCACGCACAGGGGACGGTCGACAGGGGGCCGCGGGTGCCATTTCGAGCGGCGCGACGAGCTGCGGGCTGTTGCCGCGTGGATGAGCGCGAGCGCGGTGACCGTTGGGAGGGGAGATGGGGTCGAAAGGGGAGGTCCTCACCGGCCCTGTAGTTGTGCAACGGTATGCTCGATGGAGGGGGCGGAGATGCGTTTCCGGCAACGGTGCGGCGGATGGCGACGTCGGGGGCCCCTTCCGGTCCAGGGACGGGGAGGAGGGTGAGGACGACGGCGAGCGCCGGGCAGGGCGACGGCGTCCGGTGAGGTGGAGATGAGGAGGAGGACGGCGAAGCGGCGATGGGGTCGACGATGAGGTGGCCGAGGCGGGGGGCGCTCTGGGTGGCGTCGGCGCGACGACGGCAGGACGGGCGCGGGCGGCGTCGGGGTCGGGCCCCTCCTCGATCCAGATGGGATCGAGAGGAGAGGGGGGGGGAGAGGAAGAGGCGAGCGAGTGGGGAAGTGGGGGTGTCGGTGGGATAGGGTTTGACCGGGGTGGGGGTTACTAGGCGCGGGTGGGCCGGCCTGGTTGGCCCGATGGCCAGCTGGGCCGAGGCCTAGTGGGGGGTGGGCAGGCTTTTTTTTTGTTTAGTTAGGTTCTGCTTTTCTTTTTATTTAATTGTTTTCTTTTTTCCATCCACTATAAAATATCTAGGCATTTTATAAAAATGTGTTTATTGCACCATATTTACATATGCAAATTATGGCACCTCCTGAACATTTTTGTTTTAACTTTCAAAAACTTTTATTGTTGACCTTAATTTGAATTTAAATTTTTAAACGGTTTCGAATCATCGCGAGGTTAACAACAGTGACCGTGGTGACGTGGCATCATTAGCGTGGGATTACTGTAGCTTAATTATCTGGTCGTCACAGCTAAACGCGCTGAGGTGGAATAGTAAAAACAATTCGAATAAAGGCTTGGCCATGGTGTGATGACACGCCACGGAATACGTCAGCAGATTGAACTTGTGTAAATATTATTCTCTCTATGGTGGTATGTGGAACTTATCTTGCAGAGCCGGACACTATCCTTGTGTTCAAAATCTTCTATGAAGTATTCGGAGGAGGAACCCGCCTTGCAATGCCGAAGACAATATGCGCGCCGGACTCGTCGTCATTGAAGCCTGGTTCAGGGGCTACTGAGAGAGTCCTGGACTAGGGGGTGTCCGGATAGCCGAACTATCATCTTTTGCTAGACTCCAAGACTATGAAGATACAAGATTGAAGACTCCGTCCCGCGTCCGGATGGGACTTTCCTTGGCGTGGAAGGCAAGCTTGGTGATACGGATATGTAGATCTCCTACCATTGTAACCGACTCTGTGTAACCCTAGCCCTCTCCGGTGTCTATATAAACCGGAGGGTTTTAGTTTGTAGGATGAATAACAATCATACCATAGGCTAGCTTCTAGGGTTTAGCCTCATTGATCTCGTGGTAGATCTACTCTTGTACTATCCATATCATCAATATTAATGAAGCAGGAGTAGGGTTTTACCTCCACTGAGAGGGCCCAAACCTGGGTAAAAACATCGTGTCCCTTGTCTCCTATTACCATCCGCCTAGACGCACAGTTTGGGACCCCCTACCCGAGATCCGCCGGTTTTGACACCGACACTTGGTATCAGAGCAGGTCTGGCTGTAGGACGCACTAGACCGCGCGAACGTTAGAAAGCGGTAGTGTAGACCCCAGTTGGTTTGTTACACTTGATTGCTGCATTTGTTTGTTGCATAGCATGCATATAGCCTTAGAATTTGTTACTAACGGTTTATCTGGTGAATGTAGCTGGCATCGGTTCGGATCCACTACAGCTCAACCTTTGCATTTCTCCAGTTCCCTTTTTCTTTCGGTGTTTGGTGTCATTTCTGTCCCAGCAGAGTGATGCCAAGTGATCCCGACACTGTTTGCAAAAATGGTGCTCAGGTATCGCGCCGATGTCTTTCTTTCAGCCCTGCCTATCGTTTCGGTGCTAGAAATGCTTCTATCCCAGACCGTTCTTTTATTTTGACGTGTTGGCAACCCTTAATGATCTTAGCTATCAAGGAAGGGCAATGTCAGGAGCCTCAGTTTTTCCCCGCAATCCTATTTCTTGGACGAGTACGGATCTTTTTCCATTCGCTTGATAATGATGTGGTTGCGACCTTCGTGTTCCACTACATGATTACCGAGTACGTCCTCGTCTCCGAGCTAGTCCAGGTTGCCACCTTGCTAAGCTAGCACTTGGTGTAGCGCTGTTTACACCAATTCTTCCACACATTTATTTGTCCTCGTGCACATCGTCACAGCATATTATACCGCAATACCGGAGTTTCCGCGAGATTTGTGTGCTTAGGTGTGCATGCATTTGTGTGAGTAGCAGTAATATGTGATGATTGCTTGATTAATTATATTAGTAGAATGCTTGTGTGCTTTTGTTTTAGTCATTTTTGTTGTTCCTTTCTTTGGGCCTTCGGTGTTACAAAGTTTTCCCCTATTAAAGTTGCTCGTCAGCCAACACCGGACCCAAAGAAGTCGGCAAGGAATGCATATGTTTGGAAACTCAGCTGAACAGAATGGAATTATCAGTTGACTGTAGTGAAATTGGAAATAGCTTGTCTGGATGCAAAAGAAATCCTGGATGGAAGTCAGTATCAAGTTTGCATTAGCATGCACTCATCACAACAAAATGATTAAATCAGCAAGAAGATAAATTGTGTGCAAGGTTGACAGAATATTATCAAAGGTATGGCTCAGATACAAGTTTAATTTTCTATTGAGGATGATTTTGGAACTCGATGTACCTGGAAGCAAGCAAAAATATGGCATATACTCAGAAAGGAGAATAGTCCAACAAACCCTTGTTTCATACAAGAAATCAACATTAGAAATATTCAGATGATTATATATGTGGAAATCGGTCCGCATATCACAACAAGAAGCTTCTGGTGTAAGCAACCCACTTTTCCCTCGCAAGATATCAGAGAAGCTTCCAAGGCAAGATTCATCTATCTTCCTCAGTACGATACATGGATGATTTCTCGCGCAAGGTACTCTGCCTTCTTCAGTAAGCAACCGCAAAAGTTTCTGGCATAAGGTACTGAGTCTTTCCCCAGCAAAGTCTTTAAGGGGGTAAGCTTCTGAAGCACGATATTTAGTCTTCTTCAGCAAGCTGTCCGATGAAAGTTTCGAGCACAAGCCAGCAAATTTTCCTCAATAAGACATTGGTACAAGGTATTACGTTGTGAATTGACAGCATATGGCAGTGAATCCCAAGAATCAGGTCGTCAACATTTTGGTCAAGATCAAGAATCAGTCAGAATACACGTCTGTCTCGGGAATCAAATTCTCATATATATGCAATGAGCATACTATCAAGATCTTACAAGTCACTCGGATGAGGATCCGACAACCACGTGAGGATGGTTAATAGAAGAAAGCTAGTATACACCGTAGTGTGACAAAGGATTATGAGGATTGACGACATCAATGAGCTCAATACAAGTACCCGTGAACCTGGAAAATGATCCTGATGAGCCCTTGTCCCCTTTTTCTCCAATGACGACACCACGCCTGTGATCTGAGCTGTTTCTAGCTATCCAGGGTGGATGCCTATTTTTTTTCTCTTTTCAACGACTATCACGAGTCCGAGCTGCTTTTCGGCTGTCTCGTACAGCTGTTGAGTTTCTTTTTGTGACAGTGGACCTATAGGTGCTTTTGGCTATTTTAGGGAGCTGCCACCTTCTTCTTATCGACCCGGTCTCATGCTCTGAGTTGCTTTTTGGCCGTCTTGAGCCGTGGTTCAGTTATTTCAGTAATGTCCCAGATCTGAGTTGTAAAGACCATTCTGGTGGCTATTGATTTATTTGCCGATTTGTTGCAAGGGTTTCGGATGATCATTTCCCAACGATCAGAATTTGAGAGGTGTTGAACCTATCATTTAATGGGTTACCCTGTCAGAAAAATAAGGATAAGCTACGATTGCCAAAAAATTGCACCGACAATACCTATGGTCATACGAAGAAGCAATATGACCCAGCTCTTTCAGCCAAGGATCCAGACCAAGAAAACAATAATGAAGGAGCAAGACCGGTGATGCAGGTATGAAAATTGTATACGACCCCCATGGTGCAGATTCCTGGACAGTCTAAGTCAGTGTTGATCCACATGGATATGCCTACAGCATGAGTAATCGGTATGAGGAATAACAGTCTGGAAGCCTGAGTCCTCACTTATATGAATCATCATGGATAGCCTGTCGTGAACAAAATTTTTCCATCAGAACCACCGTCAGTCAAGTCTGCAGATATTATCATACAGGCCAAACCCTTTATGCTGGCCGTGTCAAGAGACAATCAAATATGTGGTACGGATCCGATACTCACGACAATGGAACCGGTTAAGATGATTCAGAAACTTCTGTGATGGGTCAGAATCTGTCAGGAAACGGTTATGTTTTAACTCACTGTTTGGAACCCAAAGGACTTGAAGTTAGTGGAGAAACCCTATGCAATGGGCCAGAGCTTGAGTTTTCATTAGAAAAATCCGATCACCATTACATGAAAGGTTGTCAGTGGCGGTTGGCACACCCAGCGGAAATCACTTTTGGATTTGTGAGACGGACATATATTTCAGTCGTGATAATTAAATCACACTCAGCTAGTTAGCAGATCTAAAAAGAAATTGGAGCCTATATAAGCATGATCAAGCCAGGTAAGATCTGTCAGAATGTGGACACAGTAAATCAAACTACCCCAGGGTCAGTCAGATAAAAATTTAATGGGAACAACAATAAAGGAAAAAAGGATACCCGAGTTGGAAACGATTTCCTTAAGTCAGAATATTCATACTTGTTCCCTGAGCAACCAAATCTCAAGGACGAGATTTCTTTAAGGGGGTAAGGTTTGTGACAGTCTGATTTTTGGCCCTTTCTTTTTCTTTTGTTTTTCCGAGGCTTTTGCCTGAGTTTTCTTTTTCCGTGGCTTTGTGGTCTAGAAACCAAGGAAGATGCCCTCTTCTTTGTTTCCAGAGTGGCTTGTCTTTCCCAAATATAACCCTAGACCCTGTCATTTCCATCCTAGCCCAAATCCCAATATTCTTTTTATTGGGAATATTCCTTTTCTATTAAAGGAATAACTCCAATTGCCCTAGGTTGTGAAGCAACCTATATTTCCATCACTCCTAAAATTCCCAACTAATTCTCATAATTTTTTTGGGTCATATCTTGATCAAATATGGCAAAACTTTTCATTGCCATGTTCAAAAATAATTCCCCAATAATTCATTTCCTATTCTACCCTAAATGGCACTTTGTGAATGAAGTGTCATTTATATTCCTCCTATTTACTCCCAACCTTTTTTGGAATGTTTATATGTCCAAATAATTGCCTCATGCACAAGTTCAAATTTATTTGCCTAGCCAATCTGCCTTAGTGAATTTTCAAAGTTTTTGTCTGACAAAAGGCTTTGTGAAGGAAGTACTAGCTAGGAGAATCCAAATGATTTGAACTTTTGCACACTCCTTAATGTTCTCATATTAACCCCCTCTGCCCATTTGCAGCCTCATCTAATCATCTATGTAAGCACAGGAGCCAATCTTTGTTTCTGGCAATATTTTCAGATTGTGAAGCAAGTATATTTTATATTGCTTCAAAAATCCTGATAAATTACCAGCTCATTCTTCCACCCATAAAACATCTCTCCACTCATTTTGGCATCATTTCATTGAGCCGTTTGACCACCAATATTATTTCAAGTTTTTAGTCAGCAGAGAAGTTTGTGAAGCAAGTATCATTTTGGCTTTGCCAAATGGTGTGATACTTGGTGATCATCTTCATATGACCAAATGACTAATCCTTGCCCAATTTGAGCTCAAGTGGACACTCCATGTGAGTGCATCTTGGTGATCTTCTTTTCTGGACCATTTTGGCAATTGCAAAGCAACTGCTGTAAACCTTGGTCCATTTACCCTCCCAACCTCCAGTATCATAGTCCCTTCATAGCTAAACACCCCAGACAACTTCTCTGGCCTCCAACAACTCCCTGTTGATCTCACTGGTGAAGTTTACTGCAGTAAACTTCAGAGGGTTATATCTTTTTGACCAGAGCCCCTTTCACCTAGTTACCACCTCATTTCAAACCTATCTTCGAAGGACTTACCACTCGACAACATTTGCCAGTTGTTTGCCTCCCCCACATGCCAGCACTGGTGGTTACCACCGTTTTGGAATGCCATGAGCGCGTCCAGTAGCCGTTTGTGCTCGGGCCCCTCCCCCTCTCGCTTTCTTCGCGCCCGTGAGCATGCCCAGTAGATTGCCCTCGTCGTCGCCGTCCTCCTAGAGCCCTCTCCCCCTCTAACAGCATCCTCACCGACGCAAAGCGCCGCACGCCCACGAGAGCACAGTGAAGGTTTGGATCCGTTCGTCGCCGTCATCTTCTTCCCTGCAACCCCTTGGCCTCCTCTGCCTCGTGAGCTCTCCCCCTGTGCCTCCTGCGTCGTTTGCCCCCGAGCCCATGCGCGAGCACACGCGTCCGCGGTGTCGGACACGCGTCGCCGGCGACGCCAGCGCGGCCTCCTCGTCCCGCGGCTATTTAAGCCCCTCACCGCGCAGCCCGAGCTCTCCACTGACCTCCCCGCTCTCCTCTATCCCCGCCCAAGCTCTTCCCCGAGCTCGAGACGCTCTCCCTGCCCGCCATTGCCGCCATGGCCGCCGTTCGGCTCAAATTCGGCCGAAGCCAAGCCCCCCTCTACCTCTAGCCACCACCTACGTCTTCCCCATGCTCCGGCGACCCTCCCCAGCCCCTCCATTCCTCGCCGGAGTGCTTCAGGCCGCCGTCCCCAAATCTCAGTCGCCGCCGTCTGCAGCTCCTGCCACCACGCGGTGCCGCGTCCACGCCCCTCCCCGGCGCTCCCTCTGCCCTGGTATGGATGCGGCGCCTCCTCCCGAGTCCACCGGTGGCTTCGTCCTCGCCGGACACGGCCGGAGTTGGCCGGGCGAGTTGTCGGAGCGCGCGGCCTCGCCTCTGCCTGTTCTGGTTGGGAGGAAGGAGAGAGGAAGAAGAGAAGAAAGGAGAGAGAGGGACTGGATTATGTGGGACCCACCTGTCAGTCTCTCAGGCGTTGACCAGCCCCGGCCCCGCCACTGCCACGCTAGATAAGTGGAGACGTAAACCGCCGAATACCCTTTCCAGTTTTCTGTTTTGGCCCAGTCTGTAAAATAAATTTTTACAGATAGGTCCCTGGCAGTAAAACCCCTATAACTTTTTAACCGTAACTCCGTTTGAGGTGAATCCAAAGCCCACTTCTTCATTTCGTCGAGCCCGTTCTATTGGTCACACTTTCACTATGATTTGGCACTGTGAAAATGACCTTTATGCCCTTGCCCTTATTCAGCCCCCTCCGAGAGAGAACGTTTTCCGGCGAATCTTTCCACGGCTTCACCGCACTTCTCCCCGGTGCCTTCTTCCACCCCAGACAAGCCACAATACCCACTTGCATGATAGTCATGCGGTAGCCATGGTTTCAACTTGAACCTTTATTAAATGTTTGCTTGTTGAAAAGATGGTTATCGTTGTTCCATTGATGTTCAGATTTGCATGTTCACTTTTGTGCTATGTTGTCTTATACTCTGTGATCATGTTATACCTGCTAGTATTATCCTTCATATGTTTATGCTAGTTAGTAGTACATGTTGATGTTGGAGATGGTCATGCTAGCCAGTAAGCGATGCTCAGTGGATATGATTTATTGTTGATATGGTGGAAAGTTATGTGATACTCTCATGGTGATGTTGATATCATGTTCATGTATTTTATCATGGCTCAACATATTTGCATTCAAGTTAACCGGATTAAATTGAACTTGAACACTTGTTGGCTGAGTCATGGTGCCACCGAATCGGTGCTGACCAGTGCAACCACGCTTACCGGTATGGGACGGTCCTAACTGGGTCTATTGTCGTGCCTCTCGTCGGTGCCTCCAACTAGGGAAAGTTATGGGCGTGCTGTACCCTGGCCCGATAGGCAAGCATAACCTTGTGTGCCCGTTGTTGTTATGTGCACGTGTCCCAGAGTGGGACGGGCCACGATGGTGGTCGTTGAGGTGTCTGGAGGTAGACACGGGGCCACCCATGATTTAGCTCAGAGGGGAGTAAGTCGGAGTGGCCGGGAGAGTGCCATGGCAGTAGAACGGTTTTGTCGGAACGCTGTTGGTCCACACGAATGGGAGTGCGAGGCCATGGGTTCCGTAGTGTGGGTACAGTGTACTAACCTCTACAGAGTGTATATTAATCTATCGATAGCTGCGCCCACGGATAAGGGCCCAGGTCGAGAGAAGGTCACACCATGAGTCAACAGTAATAATAAGAATAATGTGCTTAATAACAGTGAGATAAGTTGGGTGGTGATCGCCGTAAGGATCACGGGCCATGTAGTTGCCGGGTTGTGATCGCCGTAAGGATCACGGGCCATGTATTGGTCGGGTTGTGATCGTCGTAAGGATCATGGTTTGAGACTAAGTGTTGGTCGTGGTTGTGATCGCCGTAAGGATCACGATGGTATAGATGATACCTAGTTTTTGTATATTCATGATGTTGTACGAGAGTCGTGGGTAAAGATCAAGCTCCTTGTGTTCATTTACTGATCGCTACTGTATTGTTTATACCAAGCTTGATTTGATCCTAAGATGATCATGTGATGTCCGAGGTTGGTAAGTGATGCATGTGTTGGTTACGACGTAACCAAGCAGATTAAGTGGTGCATATGGTGTCATCATGTTGCATGCTAGTATTGTCGGATTGATATGTTCCTGTTGTGATAGTTGTATCATGTTTATGTTGGTCATGTTCATGTTATATTGCTATGATGATATCATGTTAATTACTGTTTAACCTGTAATTGCCATGATGTTGTTTGTCTTGAATGCTTCTGGATTATTGTGAGCTTGCAAGTACATTCAATGTACTGACCTGGCATGTCATGCCAGTTTGCAGGTCATGCCGGGTTTGATTGCTTGCTTGTCGTGGTTTCCGTCCGTGCGAGCTAGGATAAGCGTTCCAGCCAGAGTCCCTACGGAGTGGAGTTCACCACCATCTTCGTTGTCCCACTGCTAGAGTTATTCCGCTACTTCGAGTTGTTCTGCTGCTTGCATAGAGCAACTGAGGATGGCGTAGTGTCGCCGTACCGATGTTATTCATTGTAATATCGGAGACCTTCTATTCATATTCGTGTAATAATAGAAGGCTGGTTTGTTCTGTGCTAAGCAGTGCCATATTCCAGAAGACTTCCCCTCGATCTCTGGGCTGGAATACGGGGTATTCCGGTTTTCTCTGAGCCGGGGTGCCACAAGACAACATACATCTCATCAAAATATCGAACGAATACCAAATTCACATGACTACTAATAGCAAGACTTCACCCATGTCCTCAGGAACAAACGTAACTACTCACAAAGCATATTCATGTTCATGATCAGAGGGGTATTAATATGCATTAAGGATCTGAACATATGATCTTCCATCAATAATCCAATTAGCATCAACTACAAGGAGTAATAAACACTACTAGCAACCCATAGGTACCAATCTGAGGTTCGGATACAAAGATTGGATACAAGAGATAAACTAGGGTTTGAGAGGAGATGGTGTTGGTGAACATGTTGATGGAGATTGACCCCCTCCCGATGAGAGGATCGTTGGTGATGACGATGATGATGATTTCCCCCTCCCGGAGGGAAGTTTCCCCGATAGAAGAGCTCCGCCGGAGCCCTAGATTGGTTCCGCCAAGGTTCCGCCTCGTGGCGGCGGAGTTTCGTCCCGTAAGCTTGCTTATGATTTTTTTCCAGGGTAAAAGACTTCATATAGCAGAAGATGGGCACCGGAGGGCCACCAGGGTGGCCACGAGGCAGGGAGCGCGCCCAGTTGGGGTGGGCGCGCCCCCCACCCTCGTGGCCAGGGTATGGGTCCCCTCTGGTACTTCTTTCGCTCAATAATTCTTATTAATTTCAAAAATGACTTTCATGGAGTTTCAGGACTTTTGGAGCTGTGCAGAATAGGTTTCCAATATTTGCTCCTTTTCCAGCACAGAATCCCACTGCCGGCATTTTCCCTCTTTATGTTAAACCTTGTAAAATAAGAGAGAATAGCCATAAGTATTGGGACATAACGTGTAATAACAGCCCATAATGCAATAAATATCAATATAAAAGCATGATGCAAAATGGACGTATCAGAGATGCATAGCAACAAGAGGGGAGAGTGTGTCCACGTACCCTCATAGACCGAAAGCAGAAGCGTTTAGTTAACGTGGTTGATGTAATCGAACATCTTCACGATCCAACCGATCCAAGCACCAAACGTACGACACCTCCGCGTTCAGCACACGTTCAGCTCGATGACGTCCCTCGTACTCTTGATCCAGTTGAGGCCGAGGGAGAGTTTCATCATCACAACAGCGTGGCGACGGTGATTGTCGGTGTCAAAACCGGAGGATCTCGGGTAGGGGATCCCGAACTTTGCGTCTAAGGCTAATTGTAACAGGAGGCGGGGGACATGATGTTTTCCTAGGTTCGGGCCCTCTCGATGGAGGTAATACCCTACTTCCTACTTGATTGATCTTGATGATATGAGTATTACAAGAGTTGATCTACCACAAGATCGTAGAGGCTAAACCCTAGAAGCTAGCCTATGATTATGATTGTTGTTGTCCTACAGACTAAACCCTCCGGTTTATATAGACACCGGAGGGGCTAGGGTTACACAGAGTCGGTTATAGAGAAGGAGATCTACATATCCGAATTGCCAAGCTTGCCTTCCATGCAAAGGAGAGTCCCACCCGGACACAGGACGAAGTCTTCAATCTTTTATCTTCATAGTCCAACAATCCGGCCAAAGCATATAGTCCGGCTGTCTGAGGACCCCTAATCTAGGACTCCCTCAGTAGCCCTTGAACCAGGCTTCAATGACGATGAGTCCGGCACACAGATTTTATTCGGCATTGCAAGGCGGGTTCCTTCTCCGAATACTCCATAGAAGATTTTGAACACAAGGATCGTGTCCGACTCTACAAAACAAATTCCACATACCACCATAGAGAGTACAACATTCCACAAATCTAATCTGCTGACAACTTTTCACAGCGTGACATCACGCCACAGCCCGGTCATTATTCGAACCGTTTTTTTCAACCAGCTACTGCATGTATTGCGAGGCGGTTTCCTTGGCACGTCTTGTCGAAGCAGAGATCGTGTCCCCTTATCATGGGATTCTCATCAATACGGGTGTGGGTAACCCAACCACGCCATCAATCGCGACGCTTGGGGAATAAGCGATTTTACAGGGCAAGTGGGGAGGTGCACAGTTTCTACCGCCTTTATAAAGAGATAGGGATTCCTCTTTTTTTCACACACGCCTTCTTCTTCCCCTGCCCATCCATTCCCGCACGCTCGAGCTCTAGCGCCCAAGTTCTCACCTTCTCCGCAAAGCCATTCCAAACATGTCCGGAGCGGGAGGAAAGTGGATGGTCTCCTCCGTTATGGAGGAGGACATTACGAAGCTTCGGGATGACGGATACTTGGCCGCAAACATTGCGCACCGGCTCCCAGACGCAGGGCAGATCGTCCCTACTCTAGAACCCCACGAGAGGGTTGTATTCCTGGCTCACTTCGTCCGCGGACTGGGATTCCCCCTCCACCCATTTGTCTGTGGGCTCATGTTCTACTACGGGCTGGACTTCCATGATCTGGCCCCCAATTTCATCCTCAACATCTCGGCGTTTATCGTCGTGTGTGAGGCCTTCCTCCGCATCAAGCCCAACTTCGGCCTGTGGCTGAAGA
Source organism: Triticum timopheevii (assembly GCA_963921465.1). Classification (NCBI taxonomy): domain Eukaryota; kingdom Viridiplantae; phylum Streptophyta; class Magnoliopsida; order Poales; family Poaceae; genus Triticum; species Triticum timopheevii. Next base: position 574,284,695 of record OY997264.1, on the reverse strand, counting down.
CCTTCAACGTGAAGCCGAAGGTGGTGGCCGGCCAGCAAGCGGAGTGCGAAGGCGCCATGGTGGGCAAGATGCCCAACGTCACCTGGCTCGAAGGCTCCTATGTGGAGACCGTGAAGGGGTGGCAATCAGGGTGGTTCTATATCACCGAGCCGCGCGACGCCAATTGGGCGGCGGCTCCCGAGTTTCGATCCAGCATCCCCATGCGGCTCACCTCTTGGAAAGAGAAGGGCTTAGCCAGGGGTTCATCGGTGGAGCTGACCGGACTCCAGACCTGTATCAAAAATATGATAAGCAAGAAAATCAAGCTCGTCAACGTGGTCTAGGTCATGCTCTTCCGCCGGATCCTTCTATGTCAAAGACAGACTTCCAATATGTGGGAGTTCGACCCGGCCGAACACAAGACGCTGCGAGATCTTTTCGATACGACGCATGAAGACGTCTGGAAGGTGCTGTTCAAGGCCTCCGAGGTTCCTTCGCCCACAACCGAGGATCGTGGACTTGGCGCAAAGCGCCCCGCTAATTCGGTAAGATTTTATATTTTCCAAGATGGGCCTTTTCCTGACATGTTCGTGGGAGAAATCTAAGCTTCCATGTCGATTTAACAGGACTGGGTAGCGTTATTGGAGCGGATTGATTGTCCGGCTCCGTTACCCGAAGATCTAGCGTTGCCCATCTTGACGAAGATGCTGTTTCCGGCACCCTATGAGGTGCCGGAGAAGAAGGCCAAGAAAAAGGCCGTGGGAACTAGGAAAGGTCTCCAGCGCAAGGTTGTATCGGACTCATCGTCCGAAGACAACAAGGCCCGCTCCTCCAACAAAAACGAGGAGGAGGAAGAGGAAAACCTTCCCCCTCCAGCTGGGGGGGGGGGGAAAGAAAAGGAAGGCCTCCCCGTCTGGGGGGGGGGGCGAAGGGTCCAATAAGGGAAAGACCCTCCCTCCGGACCACTCCACAACGGCCGCATATAGCGACGAGGAGTGGTTGCCCAGGGACAAACCCCTGGTGAAGTCGTGAGTATCCGGACACTATAATACTTCCGGCATTGTTTTGCTTTATTGCTTCTTATCATGTTAAATATGATCGTGCAGTCCATCCAAAGCCCACCTCGACGTGTCCTCCTCAGACGGGTCTTTGGGCCAGTCAGCAATGAACAACGATTCACTCCCGACGACCACCACCCCCCAGCCGACGGACGGCATCGAGGTGTTATCTCAGAGGTTACCAGACCAGGGGGAGACAGTTCTAGAGATGCCCCAAGGCGAAATCCCCGACGCCGGGCACATGGGGGGAAGACCCCCATGGATTTTGGTGACGGGGGCTGCAGTAAGTTTGGCCCCCAGCCGGATACTGCGCCGGAACCTCCAGTTGTTCCGGATTCAGGCAGGCAACCCCTTGCTCAGGGGACGAGCCGCCTGTGCCGATGACCTCTGTCCATCGAGAGGCATCGGACAACTTGCTGGAAGCGCTTTGAGGCGCTTCCATTGATGAAGAACACCATACTCTTATGAGTACAGTGATTGAGAAGGTTCGGTCCGCCAAAAGCGGTTTGACCGAAGCCTGCGCCAGCCTCCTAACAGGCTTTGAGGTAAGTAATCAAATTTTAAGAAAATATCACAGCATAGACAGTAGCCCCTGATGCTTTGTTTGGTGTTCAAAAAGAAAGGCCGAACAGAGGATCAAATAACAAACACATGAGTCTAATCAGAATATGTCTATGTGAATAAGCAGGCGTCACTTCTGGCCGCTACCGCTCGTACTGCGGAGGTCTCCGGACTGAAGCGGGACCTGGAGCGGAATGAGGTAGAGCTCGGCCTCGTGAAGAGGCAGCTCGAGGAAAACAAAGATACATGGTGCCCCGTCTGTATGTCATATAAAGGAAAATTTGTTGATGCTAATAGAAGCATCATTACTCTTGATAGGGGCCACGACCAAAGTGGCGGCCCTTAAGAAAGCGATGTCCGAGGCCGAAGACAAAGTGGCCAAGGAGCGCACCGAGTGTGAGAAATAAGAGGCCCGGGTTGACGAGGTCCAGCAAGAGCTCCAGGACTTCGTCAAAAAATACGAGTCCTTGGAGCGTGACTCTAAGACACAAGAGTCCGAGCTTGCGAAGGCCTGCCAGAGCGCACAGGATGCCAAAGCTGAAGCCCAAAAGGCCCTCCAAGTGGTTCAAGCGGCCAAGAAGATTGTGGCGGGTAAGGCATTCAATATGCAAAGCAAGCATGTGAAGGGGACTTTCTTTTTTACTTACCCGAATTTGGAGCTCTCCAGGAGCATTCGCAGATCTGCCGCGCAGCATCTCTGATGCCGCAGAGTTCTGCCGAGCTGAGGAAGGGAGCTCGACAGAGAAGTTGTTTCGGTCCCAGTATATTGGGGCCAAACACCCGATGCCCTTGAGCGACCAGCTGAAGCAACTGGTCGAACTTCACAAGGCGACTGAACTGGCCATGAAGGATCTCATAGTCTAGATGTGGCCTGGCGAGCCCCTGCCCAGCAGCTACTTCGGCTTGGTAAAGCGGCTTGTGAATGCCTGCCCGCGGCTTGAAGTCATAAAGCGGTCCGTCTGTATTGAAGGTGCGCGCAGGGCCTTGGTCCATGCGAAAGTGCACTGGGCGAAGATGGATGCCGAGAAGCTGGTGACGGAGGGGCCACCAAAGGGCAAGGAGCATCGCCACCCCGAACAGTATTATGATGTCCTGAAGGGTGCCCGCCTTGTGGCGGAGGAATGTGCAAAGGATGTAATATTTGAATAAATGTACTCATGTCATCTTGTAATATGAGAACGAGTTCATGTGCGCTATATAACGCTTGTTGATTTTAAATATTACCTTCTGTGCAGCCGTTTATAAAGTCTAAGAGTTGGCCAGTTGTCGGCTTCTGCCCCCATCTAACTAGTACTAGGGTGTTCGGGATAAATCTAAACACTCTTTATCCAATTTTTTTGGTCCTTTAAGGAGGTGTTTAGCGCAGCGAACAAGGCAACCGGACTATACAGCTTTATCACTCTCACTTAGCCATAGAAGTCTACAATTTTAAATTTTGGCAAAGCCCCTAGTATTCGGAAGGCCGAACTTGGGGCGCTATACACGCCTAAATCGGACAAGGCCGATTCCTCGCCCGAAGTAGAAAAAATCTTTAAGGATTTGAGACCTCTCGAACAGCGACCAGCTCTTGCCACATCATGACAGACAGTTTTCGGCTTTCTCTACTGAGGTGCTCGTCCGGAAAAACCGGGACACAATCGCAGTAGTTCTCCCTGTGCTACCTTAGCCTATATAGCGGAACGTAAGGCACAAAAACACGGGAGCCGGGCAAACCCAACTATTGACCCAAGACATGATTCGGAGTTGATGCATATAATGCTATAAGTTTGGGGTGCCGCACTGTCGAAAGTGTTCGGACTTTTCTTGCCGTGTTATGGAGTACACTGAAGCCCCTGGCGAACTGAACGTACCAAAATGTATGGGTGCAATTTGCAATAAATAAGCATTAAAGGAAAAGGATAAAGAAATGCGATAGTAAGCTGACGCTGTACATTATTTTCCATTGTTATTTTAATAATACGGCAAGGCGTATGTGTACAGGTGGTGCGATAAGCAAAATAGGACTATTTGACATGTCCTTAACCAAGAGCGAGCTGCATGTGGGTATGTAAAACAGGTATAGCGATCGATATCAGAGACCACCTGGGGATTCCCTTGTATGCCAAAGCTTCTTGTCTCCTTGGTGTTTCCATCCCGTTGTGGGTCCGATCGTCGGACTATCGGAAGAGCCTCCCGAAAGTAGGGACTTGAGAAGAAAAGGTGTGAAGATATACGGATCCTGGGCCGGTTGAGCCGCATTGTGGACCATGTCGTTGTAAGTGCATCTAGTGCCCCTTAGTGATTTTGGTGTATTGAAGACTTATAGGTTAAGTAACTAATGCGTTTGTGAGTGTACACCGGTCTATAAGTCTATGAGGAGTTTGATATTTACAGAGAAAGTTGACCCCTAAAAATGAAGTTCTTCAACTGAAGACTTTGATATTCTGAAGACTTTCTGAAGACTTTGAAAGTGAAGAAATTGGTGTGACCTTGAAGACTTGATATTTATTCGAGGAATATGAAGCGTGAAGACTTTTGTTTTCGTAGTTTCATTTTCTCTTTCTTGAGTCATAGGAAACACCGTACTGTTAAAGGGGGTCGAGGAAATACTAAGGAAAAATTTCCATGTGATGCTCAACTCAAAATCCTACATCTACCAATCCCTTCGAGTGAAGCCATTGGAAATCTCATACAGTTCAGTCAAATTCTTCAGTGACAGAGACGCAGTTCTTCTGGTCACTGAGGACTTTGCTCTGACTGAGGAGTTAGGAATTCGCCAGTGCGAATTGCCTACACAGTGAGGAACATGATAGCCCTGAGGAATTTGAGAGTCAAATTTCCGACCGTTGCTGTGCTGCGCGCCGGCTGTCTAAAATATCTTATCCACCTAACGGTCATATCATTGAAGGGCATTTATGTCTTATCATGTCGGGCTGCTCCCTAGGCTATAAATAGCCGCCCCCTATAACCACTAACTGGTTGGCTGCTCCGAGAGAACTTGACACTTGTCATCTGAGAGCAACCCATCCTCCAAGGACTTTGAGCGAAAATCATCAAGTGAGGAAAATCCAAAACCAAACCCCCACAAACCCAAAGTGATTGAGCATCACTGAAGAAATTGATCCTGCGTGGATCCGATGCTTATTACCTTTGAAGACTGTGCTTCTTCTAGACGGTTAGGCGTCAAGGTCTAGAGCATCCAAGAGGAATTGTGGATCACCGAGTGACCAAGTCTGTGAAGGTTTGGAAGTCACCTGAAGACTTACCACGAGTGATTGGACGAGGCCTGCGTGGTCTTAGTTCAAGGAGAATACGGTGAGGACTGGGTGTCCTGAGTTGCGGCTCAGAGACTGGGTGTCCGGGACTGTGTGTCCTCGAGTTTAAATACTCAGCCGCTCCAACCAGACGTACAACTGAGACAGCAGTTGGAACTGGTTTACCAAATCATTGTCTTCACCAACTAACCGGTTCTATTTCCTCAACTCTTTCATTTCCTCATTACTGTGTTGTATGTTGTTCATATCTGTGCTTGAAGACTTTGACTGAAGACTTTCACAAATTCCTCAGTTCAATTTCTTCAGTCAGTTTGTCTTCATCATGTTATCCTGTGTTTACGCTTTCTGTACTCTGTGCCAGTCTTCATTTCATCATGATGACTATGTTTGTATCCTGTTATGTTTACCTCTGAGTACTTATTCCGCTGCAAGTAGTTCTTCGCTAAGGAATTTCCTCACCAGCAAATTCCTCAGTGAAGAATTCATAAAAATCGCCTATTCACCCCCCCTCTAGTCGATATAACGCACTTTCAATTGGTATCAGAGCAAGGTACTCCCTTGTTCTGTGTGATTTTGGTTTAACCGCTTGGAGTTTTAGTTATGTCGACCGCAGGTATGATCAAGGTCTCGGCTGGGTGTCCTACCTTTGATGGAATGGACTACCCCTACTGGAAGAACAAGATGCGAATGCATCTTGAGGCAATTGATAACGATCTCTGGTATGTTGTGGAAAATGGTGTCCCCTCTGTCACTCCCTCACTGAATGCTACCGATGTGAAGAGATTCAAACAACTCGATTCTCAAGCGAAGAATATCATATGTGGTCATCTGAGCAAAGGACAGTATGGAAGAGTGAGTGCTTTGGAAACTGCTAAGCTTATCTGGGATAGGCTGTCCAAAGTAAATGAAGGAGTCTCAACTCAGCGTGACTCTCGAGTCGATGTTCTTCGGAATCTCTTCAACCGCTTCAAAAGACTCGACAATGAGAATGTCCAACAAACCTTTGATCGCCTCACTGACATCTCAAATGAGCGTCAAGCCCTCGGTGCCACTGACATCACTGATCATGAAGTTGTGAAGAAACTGCTGAGATCGCTTGATTCCTCATTTGACACTCTGGGACTGATGATACAAGAACGTGCTGACTACAAGTTGCTTGATCCTGCTGATATCCTCGAAAGGCTAAACACTCACGAGTTCCAGCTTGCTGAAAAGAGAGATCTCTATGGCTCAAACTATGGCAAACCACGTGCCCTGAAGGCCAAGGCTGTGTCTGACTCTGAATGTGAGGACTCTGGTAGTAGCCTTGGTGATCCTGAAGAACTGAGCCAGGATCTAGCACTGCTTGTGAAGAAATTCCAGAAGTTCACAAGACGTGGTCGCTTTGGAAAATCCTCAAGAGGAAATGATTCCTCATCCAGTGACTATAAGAGAAGACTTTGCCACAAATGCAAGAAGCCTGGTCACTATATTCAAGATTGTCCTCAGTGGGAAAAGGAAATGAAGAAGAAGAAATACAAGGATTACAGTTCTGATGATGCGAAGAAGAAGAAGAAATCGTCAAAATCTTCGTCATCGAAATCCTCAAAGTCCTCATCTCACAAGAAGGGCAGCTCCAAGAAGGCTCGGGCATTCATTGGCAAGGAAATGGACTCTGAAGCTGAATCTGAGGAAAATGATGAAGAGGAGGAGTCTGAAGAATCTGAGTCTGGTGTGGCGAGTCTGGCCGTTGCTACTGCCTTCGTCAGCAAGTCCATCTTCAACACTGAAGAAACTGACTCCACCGACAAGCCTGATGAAGATAATGATGGCTACGCTCCCACCTATTGCTTCATGGCAAAAGGAGCTAAGGTACTCAAATACAACTCCTCTGAATCTAGTGAAAATGAATCTGATGAGGATCTCAAGCCCAGCTACTCTAAACTTGCTAAAATTGCTGTGAAACAACAACGGGCTCTTGAAAAGGTTCAAAACATGCTAGATAAAAGTGATGATATGTTGGGTGAAGAAATGGATCGCACTAAAGCCTTGACTGAAAATCTTCAGAGACTTCAGTCTAGGTATGATAACCTTCAAGGTCATCATAACTCTCTCTTGTCTGATCATGAGAAACTTTCTTATGAATTTCTTCAAGAAAAGCAAGATCACGAGAAGCTTACTCTTGAATCTCTTCAAAGAAAGGAAGATCTTGAAAAGCTAAGAGTGTGTTATGAAGATCTTCAGAAGGAGCGCGATTCATTACTAGCTCAACAAATCAGCGCTTCTCAGGAAGAATTTGTTCCTCCATGCTTAAAGTGCATTGAACGTGAATCTGCTAATTCTTCACCTGAATGTTCAAATGCTTCAACTGTTACAAATTCTTCATCTGCCTCTGTTATCACTAATTCCTCATCTGAGGACATTGCTAGTATCACTGACAATGCAGGGCTGAAGGAATTGTACATGACAGGCATGTACAAAAGCCTCAAAGGGCATCAGACACTTTGTGATGTGCTCAAAAAGCAAATCCTCAACAGAAACCCTAGGAAAGAGGGTATTGCCTTTGAGAGGAAACTCAATGCGGATGGAACATATTGGAAGCCTGAGCAGTACCCCAAAACCTCATGGGTTGCTGCAAAGGGACCTCCAGTTGATCCATCTAACTTATCTGGCTTTACATGTGAATCTCCTCATTCTTCTGATGAGTCATTTGACTCCAACTATAAACTGTTCAAAAATCAGAATGGTGAAGTATTTTCTAGATATGTTGGCACTAACTGCAGGAATGGTTCTCCTATGAAGAAAGTCTGGGTTCCCAAAAGTTGTGTTGAAAGTCTTCAGGTGAATGTCCTCATGACACCACCTGTGAAGAACAGGAACCCCAGATCAAATTCTTCATACAGATCAAATTCTTCACATGGATCAAATTCCTCAACTGGATCAAAGTCCTCATATGATTATCATCGTGCTAACAACTCTGTCTCGCAGGTTAGAGCTAAGGGCTATGAATTTGTGCATTATTCTTCAAACCATTATGTTCATAAGTCCTCGAAGAATTACTTTGCTTATTCATATGCTTACCCTAACCCCTCTTATGTGAAGCGAAATGGTTTGGCATCTTTGCCACCTTTCTCACATGGTGCTCGCAGGATGATGAACTCTTTGCCACCCCTCCAGATGTGGGTGGTGAAGAAAAAGAACTAATCTCTTCTGCAGGGTCAGGTCTCCAGACGTGCTCTAACGTCTGAAGAATTTGCTGGGGACCTGACAACAAAATGCCTGAAAGGACGCAGGCGAATCATGATGAAATGAACTTTCATTTTACACGTCCTCATACTGCTATATCTGTTTACTGCTTGATGAAATTCATCTGATGAACTTGATATCATATTCTTCACTGATGAAGCATATGAGATTGTAAGCTACACTAATTCATCTGCAGGATGATCAACCCAAAACTACTAAATGGGTCCTCGATAGTGGATGTACAAATCACATGACTGGTGACAAGAATCTATTGATGGATGCTCCTTTAACACCGTCACCTCTGAAGCATATCATCTTTGCTGACAAAGGCAAAAGTCAGGTATTGGGTCTTGGTAAGGTTGCTATCTCTAAGGATAAGCACATGGACAAAGTCATGCTTGTTGAGTCCTTAAGATACAATCTCATGTCAGTCTCAATGCTTTGTGATCTTGATATGGTTGTTGTCTTTGGCAAATATCACTGTTTTGTGATTATGGAAGCTGACAATTCCAAAGTATTCGAAGGCTTTAGGAGAGGAGATCTGTATATTGTTGATTTCTCTACAGGACCACAACCAGCCGTGTGTCTACTTGCAAAAGCTTCAGAAGGCTGGCTATGGCATCGACGACTTGGTCACGTAGGCATGAGGAATTTGAACACACTTGCGAAGAAGAAGCACGTCATTGGCATTGAGAATGTCAAATTCCTCAAGGATCACTTATGCGGAGCATGCGAAGCCGGAAAAATGACCAAGGCCAAGCATCCAGCGAAGACTATCATGACCACTACCCGTCCATTCGAATTGCTTCACATGGACCTCTTCGGACCTAATCATTATTCAGCAGTCACTAATAATGCATCTTTATATGGTTTTGTCATTGTTGATGATTACTCTCGATATACATGGGTACACATTGTCACTTACAAACATGAAGTGCAGGAAGTCTTCAAACGATTTTCCTCGAGGGCTTCAACCAACTTTGGTGTGAAGATCAAGCATATCAGAAGTGACAATGGAACTGAGTTCAAGAATTCCGGTCTTGATGCCTATCTTGATGAACTTGGTATTACTCATGAGTTATCTGCTCCCTATACTCCTCAGCAGAATGGCGTCGTGGAGCGCAAGAACAGAACTCTTGTTGAGATGGCTCGCACTATGCTTGATGAATACAAAACGCCTCAGCGTTTTTGGATTGATGCAATTGATACTGCTTGCCACATCATCAACAGAGTATATCTTCACAAATTCTTCAGGAAGACTGCCTATGAACTCCTCACTGACAAGAAACCCAATGTGAGTTATTTCAAAGTCTTCGGTGCTAAATGTTGGATTAGAGATCCTCACCGCAACTCTAAATTTGCACCGAAAGCACATGAAGGTTTTATGCTTGGTTACGGAAAGGACTCGCACACCTACAGAGTCTTCAACATTGTTCTTCACAAGATTGTTGACACTGAAGATGTGCGGTTCGATGAAACTAATGGCTCGCAATGAGAGCACCTACCTTCTGTGTTAGATGAACCAGCACCTGAAGATGCTATCAAGCTCAAGGCAACTGAGAATGTCATTCCGACTAAAGAATCTGCTGAAGAATTCATTCCTGTTCATGAAGAACGTCGAGCTGATGCACCTGAAGAACATGATGAGGAAAATGGTGCTGAAGAAAATGCTGATCAAAATCCTCAGCGACAACCAACTCATCCACGCGTTGCAAAAGAAGTGCAAGTGGAAAAGATCATCGATGACATTAGCGCACCAGGTCCTCTCACACGCTCAAAAGCCTCACACTTATCTAACTTTTGTGGGCACTATGCTTTTGTCTCTATCACAGAGCCCACTAAGGTAGATGAAGTTTCTGGAGCCGAAGTGGATTCAGGCTATGCAATAAGAATTACATCAGTTCGAGCTGAACAATGTCTGGGAATTGGTCAATCGCCCAGATCCTCGCAAGCATAATATCATTGGCACAAAGTGGATCTACCGCAACAAGCAAGATGAAAATGGCCTTGTGGTGAGGAATAAGGCACGACTAGTAGCTCAAGGCTACACACAGGTTGAAGGAATTGATTTCGATGAAACTTTTGCACCTGTTGCTAGACTTGAGGCTATTCGCATTTTACTTGCCTATGCTAACCATCATGATATCATCTTATATCAAATGGATGTGAAAAGTGCATTCCTCAATGGTAAGCTTGAGGAAGAAGTATATGTTGCTCAACCCCCAGGTTTTGAAGATCCCAAGAATCCTGACAAAGTCTTAGACTCAATAAGGCTCTCTATGGCCTCAAGCAAGCCCCTCGGGCGTGGTATGATACATTGAAGGAATTCTTCGTGAAGAATGGTTTCACACCTGGTTCACTCGACCCTACTCTTTTTACTAAATCATATGATGGTGAACTGTTTGTGTGCCAAATATATGTTGATGATATTATCTTTGGCTGTACTAACCAACGATATAGTGATGAATTTGCCTATATGATGAGTGAATAATATCAAATGTCTATGATGGGAGAATTGAAATTCTTCTTAGGTCTTCAAATTCGTCAGCAGCACAATGGCATATTCATATCTCAGGAGAAATACCTCAAGGACGTACTGAGGAAATTCGGCATGCAAGATTGCAAAGGCGTCAAAATTCCTATGCCCACAAATGGCCATCTATGCACTGATGAAAATGGTATTGACTTCGATCACAAGGTATACCGCTCCATGATTGGTTCTTTATTGTACTTATGTGCATCTAGGCCAGATATAATGCTTAGTGTTTGCATGTGTGCCCTATTTCAAGTTGCACAGAAGGAATCACACCATAAGGCTGTGAAGCATATTCTTCGATATCTAGCTCACACACCAACACTAGGATTATGGTACCCCAAGGGCTATGCTTTTGATCTCATTGGATATTCTGACTCTGACTATGCTGGTGATCGTGTGGACCGCAAGTCAACATCTGGTACTTGTCATTTCCTCGGACGATCTTTGGTCTGTTGGTCCTCGAAGAAACAGAACTGCGTATCACTGTCCACTGTTGAAGCTGAATACATTGCTGCTGGCTCTTGCTGTGCTCAACTACTTTGGATGAAGCAAACCCTCAAGGACTATAGCGTCAACGTGAAGAATGTGCCTCTCCTCTGCGACAATGAGAGTGCCATCAAGATTGCTCACAACCCAGTTCAGCACTCGAAGACTAAGCACATCCAGATTCGTCATCATTTTCTTCATGATCATGTGTTGAAGGGTGACATCTCCATCGAGCATGTGAAGACTGAAGAATAGCTAGCTGATATCTTCACTAAGCCCTTGGATGAGAAGATATTTAGCAAGTTGCGGTGTGAGCTAAATATCTTAGAATCTTCGAATGTTCTTTGAAAAGGACACACATCCTAACCCTTATGCAGAATTGATGACTTAGATGTGCAACACATGAAGAAACATTTTTCTTCAATCAATGAAGAATAACACTCTAAGTGTGAAGAAATTAATGAAGAATTTGATTCTCAGAACCCTACGACAATTGTACGCGGTGTCTGAAATCATCATTCTTATACGGTGGGTTACGCCACCACAAAAAGTTGAGAATCTTCAATTTGAGTTTTTCCTCATTTTTGAAATTCTTCGGTTTTTCAAATTCTTCAACTTTGCAAAATCTTCACTGTTTCCGTCGTTTTTCTTCATTGGCTATATCTTCAAGTTGCGATTTCTGCTAAGTGAATGTGATCGGACCCTTCCCCCTCTGTGCTAAACTCAACCCAATCTATTCACAAATTCTTCATGTGCGTTCTGATTGAAACTCGTTCAAAGTCTTCACTGTGTTCTTGTCAGCTGAAGAAATTGCGAACGAAACTTTAAAACAAATCTTATCCGGATTTTCGGTTTTACCGCTCAAAACCGTTCCGCATCCCACGATGCATTAGTTTATTCACCCACGATCTTACACGATCTCATCTACACAGTATGTGGGTGACACATGTCGCGTGAAGAAGAAAGGGCAGGGGCATGTTCGTCCCAAAATCTTCGGGCGAACAGTTTTTACCGTGGCTATAAATACCCCTCTCCCTTCCTTACTTCATTTACTCCGCTCGGTCGCTGTCTCCCGCTTGAGCTCTCCTCAAACCCTAGCGCCGCTGCTACTCCATCGCCGCCGGTGAGGAAGAGCTTCACTGCCTCGACCTCGTCGCCGTCGTACTCGCGCCGGCTGCGGAAATCCTCACTCTGCCGCCGCCGTAGCTGTCTCCCTCTGCCAAGTTACGGCGTGGGAGATCTAACTTGACGAACTTAACCATGGTTCATCTCTGTTCGTCGTGTTCTTCAGTTCGGGTAATTAAAAGTCACTTTTATTACTCGCTTTCATTCTCAAACTTTTCTGAAAATCTTCAAAGGTGTTTTATTCTTCAGATCTTCACACATAAACACCTCACACATTGTATGCTCTTGATCCATCTGTCTAAGCACTCAATTCTCAAGATTCCTCAATTGTGCGGATTTTCGATCTGTACAACTCTGGAACCTAAGACAAGAACGCTTAGTGAAATTCCTCAAGGCTCAACTGGTCAAATTCCTCAAAACTTGTCTTTTCGAAAAACCTTCTGAGAACGCATATGACCTCTCCAAATTCCTGGCACCTACACTCTGTTCACAGGTACTCATGTCCGCTGCTGAATCACTAGGTTCTCATCAACTTAACTCATTTGCAGCGTTCCTCGAAGAAAAACTGCATACTTCTTCAGAGTGTTCAATTGTTCAAATTCCTCATCTGAAGAAAATGGCAGAAGGAAAGAGACCGCAGAAAGGAGGAAAGAAACCGGAGGTCATGACTGCCTTCGAGATCCCTGATGAAATATACAAAGATTATTGCACACCTGATGAAGCCAAGTTTGGCAAAGAGAACAAAAATCAGCGCAAAGTGCGCATTCAGAGGATAGAACGAAGATGGGCACGAGAATGGAGGGAATATCGCTATGTTACTCCAAAGTACATGAATAAATTCGCCTTAAACCCTCCATGCCCAAGAGCTCCATTGGCACCTGGCCAAGTCGCTGATCCCACCAGCATCAAGCGTGGTGAGGACTTTCCTGAAGAATGGTCTAGGCGTCAAGCAAAACTGGCAAGACAAGCCAAGGAGGCAGTGAGGAAATTCAATGAGGATGCTGCTGCTGCCGCTGAGACCTCGGTCAAGCCGAGGAAATCAATGCCGAAGAAGCCTGCTCGCAAGCCAAGTGCTTCACCATCAGCGCCCTCACGGCCCAGTTCCTCAGCCGCGCCCTCACGGCAAATTCCTCAGTCTACTGCTGCACCACCAACATCCTCAGCAGCTCCCTCCAAGTCCTCAACTCCTGTGCATCTGGCTACATGTCAAAGGACTCAGGGTTTCTCAATTGCTTCTGGTGTCTCAGCAAGTTCCTCGGCTGCACCAATGTCCTCATCAGGCCCCACTCTGCTGAAGACAAAAGCAACAGCTGGACGCGGTCCTCGGCCAAGTCCAAGAAAGAAACAGGTTGCTTTCCACGTGCCCTCTGATGACGAGGCTTCTGATGAAGAACTTGCAGAAATCATCAGAGACAGACAAGCAAAGGCCGCTAGAGCCAAAGGAACACCTGTGCCTCTGCTTTTGGACCCGAAGAAGATCCTTGATTTCATCGACTTATGGCATCAGGATCCAAACACTCCAATGCCTGATCTGCCTCTGATTCCTGGTCAAAGTCACATGCTGACCCATTTCATCGCTGAAGAGAAATGGAAACTTGAAAAGGCTCGTGAGATCAAGAGAGCACAAGCTAGAAAGGAGAAGCTTCTGAAGAAGAACATTATCCGACTGACTCCTGAAGAACTTCTCAAGGCTCAATCTGAGATCCAAGCCCTCAGCAAGGATTTCGATGCATACAATGCTGATTGGCAAGGAGCCAAAGTAAGATTCGTCAATTTGACGAAGAAAATGACAACTGTTGGAGCCCCATCGCAACAAGCAAATCCTCAGGCTGCAGACTCTGCTCAGCCTGCTGAAGAACATGCCAGCACTGCTGATGACTTTCAGCCTGCTGATGAGCATGCAAGTTCCAAGGCTGATGGCTCCTTTCCAGCCGCTGAAGAAATTCCCAGGGCATCCACTAGTGGTGCGCCTGAAGAAACTGAAGAGATCAGGGCAACTGCACCAGTTGCGCCTGAAGAAACTGAACCACAGTCCTCAGCTCCTCCTGCACCAACACCAATTCCAATTCTTCCTTCTGCTTATGAAGTGAAGAAGACAAAGGCTGCAGAGCGAGCTGCAGTGAAGAAGAGGAAGGCATCAGCTGCGTCAAATTCTTCTACAGCGAAGAAAATGAAGCCAATGACCAGCTCTCTTGAAAATCCCATTGACGTCGTTCCCATTTCCTCCATGTCGTCTAAGGAAATTGTTCCTTATGGAGAAGACTACAAGATCCCAAGCGGATCTGATGAAGAAAATCATTCTGTTGCTACCTCAGAGCAGTTTGATGAAGAAATTGAAGTGGAAACATTCCCTTCACCGCCAGTCGTTTCCTCACCAATGCCTCAGTTCACAGCTGAAGAGGCTGATGTTGAGGAAATTGAAAAAGAAGACGAAGATGTGGATATTGGATGCACTACACCATTTGATGAACGATGACTTTTGGGAAAGTCATCATCCCAATACTCCTCTCTTCACTCCTATTCAACAAATTCCTCAGTCCCTGGCTACAACTGTCCAAATGGGCTCTGAAGAAACTCATCCCACATCGCCTGTTCATGAAGAAATTCCAGCCGCTAGTGCTGAAGAACCTGCTGCTGATCCCCAAACTGCACAAGAAGAGGAACCAGAAATTCCTCAGCCTGAAGCACCTGAGATCGCGATTCCTAAGGTTGTGCTGCAAATCACTGACACCCCTCTGCCCAAACCGAAGAATCCGTTCTCGAGCAAGCAAAAATTCAAGGCTGAAGACTTCTTTTCTGAGCATGTGTTCTTCACTGATTACAATCCATATGACTCTACTCGCATAAGGAAAAGACGTTTCTGGACTGCTACTCAAGCCAACTTCTATTCCTCAGTGCTCTTTGACAAGGACAAAATCTTCGATCATGAACACATTCCTCATGTGGATATGGAATCTCTGCCGTGCTTCGAGCCAGTACTCCGAGTTATTCACGATGCAGGACTCCTGAATTTCTGCACTGATATCTGTGATTGGAATGAAGAACTCATTTTTCAGTTCTATGTCACTTTGCATATCACCGGAAATGCTGAAGATGTCAATTCATGGGTGCTGGATTGGATGACAGAAAACACTCATTACAAGGCACCAGCAACTGAATTGCTTCATGTCCTTCCTCTTGATCCTCCCCATGACAGAGCACGTTGCATCTACAATGACCGCGAACTGACTGATCATTATATGCAAGTGCTCATGAAGCCTTTGAAGCCAGGGCAGGCCCCTCGAACCAAATTCCTCGTCAAGGAATTGTTGTATGTGCCTCGGACTGTCTATCGAATCCTGACGAAGACAATGAGTCCTATCAAAGGCCACGACTCAAATGATGAAGATGTCGTTGGCATCATGAAGAACATGCTTTTCAACATCATTCATGGCGTTCCCGTCAACTTCCATGATTTCTTCATGAGGACTCTGGCTAATGTTGCAATGTCACCTTTTGAGATGAAGCCCTATGCGCCTTGGATTATGAGATTCATAAGGGCAAGATCTTCACTGAATTACAAGGCTGACACTCTGAACCATGGTAGCTACTTGCCGCCCATTGAAGTCCTCAAGCGACCAGTTTCATCATCTGATGATAAGGGCAAGGCAGCTGCTGTGATTGATGAAGGCACTCGTCCATTGGATGGTCAATTCCGTCTAGCTACATCTTACTCCACCAATGACGATTCTGCAACACATGACACTGCCGCAAATACCTCAGCTAAGCAAAATCCTCAAGCCACAGCACCCAGGGTGATGACTGACCGTGAGTTACTCCTCAGTCTTCATCAGAAGGTTGATCGCAATAACAAATGGGTGAAGCGTCAATTTGCTGCAATTCTTCACAACATGACCTCAACCCATAATGCAGTGAAGAAAAATCAGTATCACCTTCATGAAACCCTCAACCGCACCTGGGCTGTTCTCACTCATGTGTATTCCGCGGAAGAATTGAAGACTCTGGGTCTCCAGGAAGCATTTGACTGGTCTGCACCACCTCCGAAGAAATTCAAGAGAGTCAAAGTTCCTGATCTGGTGGCCAGTTCTTATTCTTCATCACGTGAAACTGATGAACATGAAGATTTGAACGACACTGCGGCAGGCCCTACTTCAACAAACAACCCCGACAACGCTGGCGCTCCTCCATCGACTTGAAAATCTTCAGGGGCGTTAGTCCTCAGTTTCGACCCTTTTGGTCATTTGATGACAAAGGGGGAGAAATCTGAGTTAGTCTTCAAGTGGGTTTATATTATGGGCGTTTTTGTTAAGTTACAACTCTCGTTCTTCAGAAACTTTTTATTGGATCGAGTTTTAATCTTAAATCCGATGGTGCCTTGATACTTTTGGTCGTGCTCTAATGCTTTTGATGCACTGAGCTCTGAAACTTTTGATGTGCTATTCCGCATGCTTATTCCTCGTTAATACTATTGCACGCATGCTGAATCTCATTAGGCACCATATTTCATCATGCATTTCAAATTCTTCATATTATATATCAAATGCATGTATGAATTACAAGATATAGGGGGAGATCTCCATGATTCAATTCTTCAAATGTGCATTGCCTCAAAATCAAATTCCTCACTATGCACATATTCAGGGGGAGTTCTTCTATATCTTGCAGTCAAATTCCTCAATATCAGTATTTACACTTCATATGTTTATCCCCGTTGAAAACTTAACCTATGTTGTCATCAATCACCAAAAAGGGGGAGATTGTAAGTGCATCTAGTGCCCCTTAGTGATTTTGGTGTATTGAAGACTTATAGGTTAAGTAACTAATGCGTTTGTGAGTGTACACAGGTCTATAAGTCTATGAGGAGTTTGATATTTACAGAGAAAGTCGACCCCTAAAAATGAAGTTCTTCAACTGAAGACTTTGATATTCTGAAGACTTTCTGAAGACTTTGAAAGTTAAGAAATTGGTGTGACCTTGAAGACTTGATATTTATTCGAGGAATATGAAGCATGAAGACTTTTGTTTTCGTAGTTTCATTTTCTCTTTCTTGAGTCATAGGAAACACCGTACTGTTAAAGGGGGTCGAGGAAATACTAAGGAAAAATTTCCATGTGATGCTCAACTCAAAATCCTACATCTACCAATCCCTTCGAGTGAAGCCATTGGAAATCTCATACAGTTCAGTCAAATTCTTCAGTGACAGAGACGCAGTTCTTCTGGTCACTGAGGACTTTGCTCTGACTGAGGAGTTAGGAATTCGCCAGTGCGAATTGCCTACACAGTGAGGAACATGATAGCCCTGAGGAATTTGAGAGTCAAATTTCCAACCGTTGCTGTGCTGCGCGCCGGCTGTCCAAAATATCTTATCCACCTAACGGTCATATCATTGAAGGGCATTTATGTCTTATCATGTCGGGCTGCTCCCTAGGCTATAAATAGCCGCCCCTACAACCACTAGCTGGTTGGCTGCTCCGAGAGAACTTGACACTTGTCATCTGAGAGCAACCCATCCTCCAAGGACTTTGAGCGAAAATCATCAAGTGAGGAAAATCCAAAACCAAACCCCCACAAACCCAAAGTGATTGAGCATCACTGACGAAATTGATCCTGCGTGGATCCGATGCTTATTACCTTTGAAGACTGTGCTTCTTCCAGACGGTTAGGCGTCAAGGTCTAGAGCATCCAAGAGGAATTGTGGATCGCCGAGTGACCAAGTCTGTGAAGGTTTGGAAGTCACCTGAAGACTTACCACGAGTGATTGGACGAGGCCTGCGTGGTCTTAGTTCAAGGAGAATACGGTGAGGACTGGGTGTCCTGAGTTGCGGCTCAGAGACTGGGTGTCCGGGACTGTGTGTCCTCGAGTTTAAATACTTAGCCGCTCCAACCAGACGTACAACTGAGACAGCAGTTGGAACTGGTTTACCAAATCATTGTCTTCACCAACTAACTGGTTCTATTTCCTCAACTCTTTCATTTCCTCATTACTGTGTTGTATGTTGTTCATATCTGTGCTTGAAGACTTTGACTGAAGACTTTCACAAATTCCTCAGTTCAATTTCTTCAGTCAGTTTGTCTTCATCTTGTTATCCTGTGTTTACGCTTTCTGTACTCTGTGCCAGTCTTCATTTCATCATGATGACTATGTTTGTATCCTGTTATGTTTACCTCTGAGTACTTATTCCGCTGCAAGTAGTTCTTCGCTAAGGAATTTCCTCACTAGCAAATTCCTCAGTGAAGAATTCATAAAAATTGCCTATTCACCACCCCTCTAGTCGATATAATGCACTTTCAGTCGTAGCCGTGCCTCTGCCTATGCCCATGGTATTTTGAGTGCGTAATTATGTATGCACGACACGAATTTCGCCGCTTGACTAGGACTAGGACAGAGGCCGAATTGCTAGGCGAGCTCTGGACGTGCCGGACGATCCTGTTGCAGGGTACTCCGGACTCGCTTGGCGGTGTCCGGGGGCTTCGTCGCCGAATTGGCGGTCTGCCTAAGAAGGCTGCTTTGTACTTCTGCTGCGAGGGCCACAGTGTGCTCCTCCGTACGGAGCGAG
The DNA here is from genome assembly GCA_963921465.1 of Triticum timopheevii. Lineage (NCBI taxonomy): Eukaryota > Viridiplantae > Streptophyta > Magnoliopsida > Poales > Poaceae > Triticum > Triticum timopheevii. Next base: position 574,265,914 of record OY997264.1, on the reverse strand, counting down.
CGCTCTGTGTTTCCATTAACTGTTATAACCCTGCGTGGTCCTGGTATTTTGAGCTTGAGGTATGCATAATGCGGTACCGCATTGAATCTGGCAAATGCGGTTCGTCCTAGCAGTGTGTGATAGCCACTGCGGAAGGGGACGATATCGAAGATTAACTCCTCGCTTCGGAAATTGTCCGGAGATCCGAAGACCACTTCCAGTGTGATTGAGCCCGTGCAACAGGCCTCTACACCTGGTATGACACCTTTAAAGGTAGTTTTTGTGGGTATGATCCTTGAGGGGTCGATGCCCATTTTGCGCACTATATCCTGATAGAGCAGGTTCTGGCTGCTGCCACCGTCCATAAGGACTCGTGTGAGGTGGAATCCGTCAATGATGGGGTCAAGGACCAATGCGGCAGAACCTCCATGACGGATACTGGTAGGATGGTCCCTGCGATCGAAAGTGATCGGACAAGAAGACCATGGTATGAACTTTGGGGCGATTGGCTCCATCGCATAGACGTCCCTTAGTGCACGCTTCCGTTCCCACTTGGGAATATGAGTTGTGTATATCATGTTCACCGTTTTCACTTGGGGAGGAAATTTCTTCTGTCCTCCTGTGTTTGGTGGCCAGGGCTCTTTGTCGTCGTCGCTATGCAGCCCCTTTACCTTATTTTTGGCATTCAACTTGCCGACCTGTTTGAACACCTAGCATTCTCTGTTGGTGTGGTTGGCTGGTTTATCGAGGGTGACGTGAATTTGACACGAGCGATCGAGTATGCAGTCCAAACTGGACGGCCCGGATTGTTTCTTTTGAATGCCTTTTTCCGCTGACCGGACTTAGAGCCACCGAATCCGGCATTGACTGTTGCGTCTTCGGCGTTGTCGCCATTGTTGCGACGCTTATGTCTGTTGCGTCATGGCTTGCTGTTGCTATCTCTGGCGTCTGAAGTGCCAGGATTTCTTGATGTGTTGTTGTTACGAGCCAGCCAGCTGTCCTCGCCCGCACAAAAGCGGGTCATGAGTGTCGTGAGGGCTGCCATGGACTTAGGCTTCTCTTGGCCGAGGTGTCAGGCGAGCCATTCGTCGCGGATGTTATGCTTAAAGGCCGCTAAGGCTTCGGCATCCGGACATTCAACAATTTGGTTCTTTTTAGTTAGGAACCGAGTCTAGAATTTCCTGGCTGACTCTCCGTGCTGTTGGATTATGTGACTTCAGTCGTCAGCATCCGGTGGTCGCACACAAGTGCCCTGGAAGTTTTCAAGGAATGTGTCTTGCAAGTTCTCCCAACTGCAAATGGAGTTTGCCGGCAGGCTATTCAGCCAATGCCGAGCCGGCGGTCCTTTGAGTTTTAATGGGAGGTACTTGATGGCATGTAGATTGTCACTGCGGGCCATGTGAATGTGGAGGAGGAAATCTTCAATCCATACCGCGGGGTCTGTTGTACCATCATATGATTCAATGTTCACGGGTTTAAACCCTTCTGGGAATTCATGATCCATTACTTCATCAGTTAAGCATAAGGGGTGTCCGGCGCCTCTGTGCCGGGCTACATCACGACGCAGTTCAAATGAGTCTGGTCTGCTGTATTCGGCCCGACCGGATTTGTTTTTAGTATATCCAGCGTGACGGTCATCGTCGCGCATTGGGGCACGCCCCCGTGATCCGTAGATCGATCTTGATTGACCTCCTTATTTTCCTATTTATCTCGCAGGTCATGCGTGTAGCCCCGGGCCTTCGTGTCTTTGCTTGCTTGGCACCGGGGTGTAGGCTGGACTTCTGGTTGATACGCCGCTTTGTCTCGGCCACGAGGTGGCTCGTCAGCCGCATCATGCGCTAGCAGTGTAGGCTTTGATGCCTCCTCCTCTAGTTAAGGTAGCAACCTGTGCTTTGGGTAACTTTTGGTAGGGCGCTCGAGTCCGTATTCCTTGGCTGCCAGGACTTTAGTCCATCTATCAGTTAGCAGATCTTGATCAGCTTGAAGCTGCTGCTGCTTTTTCTTTAGGCTTTTTGCAGTGGCTATAAGCCGACACTTGAAGCGCTCCTTCTCGACGGGATCCTCAGGCACGGTGAATTCTTCGTCGCCAAGGCTCACTTCGTCTTCGGAGAGGGGCATGTAATTGTCATCCTCTGATTCTCCATCTGTTGCCTGTTCCTTAGGGCTAGCTTGCCCATCCTCCCATTCGGCCTGCTCGAAGCCTGGCTGGGCAGGATCATTTTCGTCTTCGGCACCATCCGGATTGCTATCGTCTCTTGTGCCGGTATCGCTATTTTTTCTCTGGCGGGGCTTAGAGCGGAGCATATGATGCCGGTGCTTAGATTGCTTCTCAGGGGGAATATCCTCCATTGCCTCATCGCCATCGCCTTCTTTGGGTGTGTCCATCGTATATATATCATATGATGAGGTGGCTGTCCAGCGCCCTGTGCGTGGTGGTTCCTGTTCTTCTCCTGCATCGTCGTCCATACCGTCGATGTCTTCGGAGTTGAAGTCAAGCACGTCGGTTACGTCATCGACACTGGCTATGAAGTGGGTGGTGGGTGGGGAACGAATTTCTTCGTCGTCCGCTTCCCACTCCAGCCGGACATAGTGCGGCCAAGAGTCTCCTGACAAGGAAAGATACCTTAATGAATTTAGCACGTCACCCAAGGGCGAGTGCTGAAAGATATCCACTGAGGTAAACTCCTTGATCGGTGCCCAATCAGATTTGATAGGCACGGAAGCACGCGGTTCGGAGCCTGTGGTCGGAGATGAGTCCGAGGGTCCGATGACACCGGCCTCATAGGAGGTGAAGTCGGTGTTTGGCTCTATCGCCGCTGAGTGTGCAGCCTCCGTGGCGGCGTCCATCCGCCTATCCTCGGATGGCACGATCTGCTCCGGATTGAGGGTCAGGGCAGCCGCAGGTGTGATCTCCCGAACACTGTCCGATGGCAGATCTAGGTCATGCTCGTCGTGACTGTTCGGTGCACCTGACTTGGGCTCGAATCCGTCAAAGATCAAGTCTCCGCGAATGTCGTCAGTATAGTTCTAGCTTCCAAACCTGACCTGATGGCCAGGGGCGTAGCTATCAATCTGCTCCAAATGGCCAAGCGAGTTGGCCCGCACTACGAAGCCGCCGAATATGAAGATCTGTCCGAGGAGCAAAACCTCACCCTGGACCGCGTCGTTGAAGATGATTGAAGGAGCCATCAAGCCTTATCATGTTGGCATAGTGGAACTCTCAATGAAAGCACCAATTTCGGTATCAAAACCGGTGGATCTCGGGTAGGGTGTCCCGAATTGTGCGTCTAAGGCTAATGGTAACAGGAGGCAGGGGATGTCGGTGTCAAAACCGGCGGATCTCGGGTAGGGGGTCCCGAACTGTGCGTCTAAGGCGAATGGTAACAGGAGGCGGGGAACACTATGTTTACCCAGGGTCGGGTCCTCTTGATGGAGGTAATACCCTACTTCCTACTTGATTGATCTTGATGATATGAGTATTACAAGAGTTGATCTACCACGAGATCATAGAGGCTAAACCCTAGAAGCTAGCCTATGATTATGATTGTTGTTGTCCTATGGACTAAACCCTCTGGTTTATATAGACACCGGAGGGGGCAAGGGTTACACAGAGTCGGTTACAGAGAAGGAGAGCTACATATCTGAATTGCCAAGCTTGCCTTCCACACAAAGGAGAGTCCCATCCGGACACGGGACGAAGTATTCAATCTTGTATCTTCATAGTCCAACAGTCCGGCCAAAGTATATAGTCCGGCTGTCCGAGGACCCCTTAATCCCGGACTCCCTCAGTAGCCCCTGAACCAGGCTTCAATGATGATGAGTTCGGCGCACAGATTGTCTTCAGCATTGCAAGGCGGGTTCCTTCTCCGAATACTCCATAGAAGATTTTGAACACAAGGATCATGTCCGGCTCTGCAAAACAAATTCTACATACCACTGTAGAGAGCACAATATTCCACAAATCTAACCTGCTGACAACTTTTCATAGCGTGACATCACGCCATGGCCCGGTCATTATTTGAACTGTTTTTCACAACCAGCTACCGCACATATCGCGAGGCGGTTTTATTGGCACGTCTTGTCGAAGAAGAGATCGTGTCCCCTTATTACGAGATTCTCATCAATACGGGTGTGGGTAACCCAACCGTGCCATCAATCGCAGCGCTTGGGAAATAAGCGAGTTTACCGGGCAAGTGGGGAGGCGCAGGATCTCTGCTGTCTTTATAAGGGGATAAGAACTTCCTTTTCACCCTCGCCTTCTTCTTCCTCTGCTCATCCATTCCTTCTTGCTCGAGCCCTAGCGCCCAAGCGTTCGTCTTCTCCACCCAAAAAGGTTTCTCGAAAATGTCCGGATCCGGAGCAGGAGGCAAGTGGATGGCCTCTACCGTCCGGGAGAAGGATATCAAAAAGCTTCCGGGGCCTGGGTATTTGGCCAAGAGAATCGGCCACCGTCTTTCGATGTCGGGACAGATCGTCCCCACTCCGGAACCCCACGAGAGGGTGGTATTCCTCCCTCATTTGGTCCACGGGCTAGGATTTCCCCTCCACCCATTCGTTCGCGGCATCATGTATTATTACGGGATTGATTTTCATGATCTATCCCCCAATTCCTTCCTCAACATCTCGACATTCATCATCGTGTGCGAGGCCTTTCTCCGCATCCCGCCACACTTTGGCTTATGGTTGAAGGTTTTTAATGTGAAGCCCAAGGTAGTGGGCGGCGAGCACGCCGAGTGCGGAGGCGCCATGGTGAGCAAGATGCCCAACGTTACATGGCCAACAGGTACTTTCAATGATTCCGTCAAGGAGTGGCAGCAGCAGTGGTTTTACATCACTGAGTCGCGTGGCAAGGAATGTGCCGCTGCTCCGGAATTCAGATCCGGAGCCCCCCTGCGACTTACGTCCTGGCCCAAGAAGGGCCTGAACTGGGCTTCGTCTGACGAACTATCGGTGCTCCAGACGCGCGTCCAGGATATGGAAGACAAGAACATCAAGCTCATCAATGTAGTCCAGGTGATGTTAGTTCGCCAGATTCTACCTTATCAACACCGGGCTTGCAATTTATGGGAGTTCGACCCGGCCAAGCACCAAACCCTGCTAGAGCTCTTTGGCTCCTCGCACAAGGACATCTGGAAGGTGCTTTTCAAGTCCGGCAAATCATGGTCGGACTCCGCCGAGGACCGCGGGCACCAACTGTCCCGCCCTGCAAGTTCGGTAAGTCACTGTACGTTGACAATTCATATGTTTCATTTGCATATCCTTAGGAAAATGCTTAATGTGTTTTCCACAACTTTCCCAGGGCTGGGCGAAGAAGGCGGGGTGGACCTATTGTCCGGCCCCGCTGCTAGAAGAATCGGCCGGCCCACTTCTGATGAAGATGCTGGCCCCGGCGCCTTACAAAGCGCCAAAGAAGAAGGCCGAGAAGCAGGCCAAGAAGACCAGGGACAGCCTCCGTCACCGTGGCGCTTCAGACACAAAATCCAAAGACTTCAATGCCCATTCTTCCTCCGAAGAGGACGAGGAGGAGGAGGAAGACGAATCCCTCATAGGGGGAAGAAAGAAAAGGACGGCCTCCACGTCCTTGGAGGCCGAGTCGCCTAAAATAGGAAAAACTCCTCTTCCAGAGGAGTCCACTGCCGCCGCCGATAGCAGCCCAAAGTGGGATCCCAGGGCCCAGCCCCTGGTGAACTCGTGAGTATAAAATTCGAACACGCTTATTCGTCCAGACTTGTCATGGCATAATATTTTAATCTGAGCCATGCTTTTTATAGTCCGGCGAGGTCCCGCACTGAACAATCCTCGTCGGAGGATTTGCTGGGTTCGGATGCTATGGAGAGCGGGACACCCCCGAAGGCCCCCTCCCCCAAACTTGTGAATGACACCGAGGTTTCGTCCCAGAAGGACCCAGGCCACGGAGGGGGGGAAAGATCGCAAGGGCAGCGCCAGGAGGCCAGACCTCAGGGTCCGGACACATGGGAGAGAAGGCTCCCGTGGACGTTGACGATGGGGGTCGTCTTGAATCTGGCCCCTAGCCGGACACGATTCCGGAGACCAATAAGGCCCCAGAATCAGGCAGGCGGCCTCCGTCGGCTGGAGGGGGTGTGTCTATTCCACCGGCAACCTCTGTCCAACCAGAGGTGTCGGATGCTTTATTGGCGGCGTTGAAGAGCGCCTCCATCGTTGATGAACACCGTGCCCTTATGGGTGCGGTGATTGAAAAGATCCAGTCTGCTGAGAGTGGACTGAATGAATCTTGTATCAGCCTCATAAGAGGCTTTGAGGTATGTTTTATGAGATTTGGAAGAGTGTCATGGTATAGATAGCAGCCCCGATACACTGTTCGGTGAAAGAAAGAACCGGACAGAGGATCAAATTTATGTTCGCAGGAGACTCACTTGACGACATCTATATCTTTTTAATAAGCAGGCGTTTGTAGCGACTTCCACCTCTCATGTTGCGGAAGTATCCGGGCTGAGGCATAGTCTGGAGCGGGCCGAAGGAGAACTTGGCCGAGCGACGAAACAGCTGGAGGATAACCAAGGTATGCAGAACGTTGTTCATTTAGCACAAATGAGTAAGTGTGCATGATGAAAATAGTTTTATGATGTGCTCTAGGGGTGACGGCCGAAATTGAGGCTCTTAAGAAGGCTGTGGCCAAAGCCGAGAAGAAGGCATCCGCAGAGCAGGCTCTCCATGATAAGCACGAGGCCAGAGTTATTGAAGCTGAGCGAGAGCTTCAGGAGGCCGTGAAGAAATGTGAGACCTTGGAGCAAAGTTTATCAGGGAAAGAATCCGAACTCTCCCAGGCTCGCCAAGCCACAAGTGATGCCCGGGGGGAAGCCCAAGGTGCCCTGAAGGAAATCCAGGAGGCGAGGAAGATTGCGGCGGGTAAGGATTTTTTTTATGCAAATCAAGTATTTGAGAGGAGAAAATTAAGTTGATAGTTTGAATTCTGATTTCTCTAGGGGTATTTGCAGAGCTGCCACACATCATATGTGATGCCGCTCAATTCTACCGAGCCGAAGAAAGGAACACTGCGGATAAGCTCTTCTGGATGCAGTATCTGGCACCGAATTATCCGGTGCCTTTTGCCGATCAACTGAAGCAGCTGATCGAACTACATAAGGCGTCCGAGCTAGCCATGAAGGATTTAATTATCCGGCTATGGCCCGCCGAGCCGATTCCAAGCAGTTACTTCGGGCTCGTGAAGCGGCTTGTGAGTGCCTGCCCTCGACTCGAAGTCATCAAGTGGTCGGTCTGTATGGAGGGTGCGCGAATGGCCTTCGCCCGCGCAAAGGTGCATTGGGGGAAGATGGATGCGGAAAAGCTGATGACCGAGGGACCGCCGGAGGGGAAGGAGCACCGTAAGCCCGAACTATATTGTGAAGGTGTCTTGAAAGGAGCCCGCCTTGCAGCGGAGCAATGCACCAAGGACATTATATTTCCATGAGTACAGCCATGTTGTCCTTTGTAATGTTGAACAAGGTCATTTCTATTATTTATTGCTTGTCATTTGAAAGTTTTTCCTCTTGTGCGACCATTTTATATATTAATCTTGAGAGTTGGCAAGTCATCGGCTTCTGTCCCCACGTAGTAATTACGGGGGTGTTCGGGATAAACCTAAGCACTCTTTATCCCAGTTTTGGGTCCTTAAAGGAGGTGTTCAACACATCGAACCAGGCAATCGGACTATAGGGCTTTATCACTCTCACTTAGCCATAGGAGTTTAAAAGGAAGGTAGGCGCAGCCCCTGGTGTTCGGAATACCACACGAGGGGCTCTATAAGCACCTGATCAGAAGAAAAGCCGATCCATCGCATGCTGCATTGGTGTCATGCCCAATATGCGATCCTATCCAAAAGGAACTCGAAGGTCCCACCAAGGAGAGACCCGCATATTGAAACTCTTTTGCAAGGTGGATATCATTACATCAACATTACATAATAGGTAGGGATACATACAAGAGGCATACAATGCCACATGAATACAACATCATCTTACATGAGAGCACCATCCGACTACGGATGAAACACAAACATAAACTCAAACGACATCCACCCTGCTAGCCCAGGCTGCCGACCTGGAACCTATCCCCTGATCGAAGAAGAAGCAGAAGAAAAACTCCAAACAAGCAAACATCGCTCTCGCGTCATGATCATCGCATAAACCTGTACCTGCAACTGTTGTTGTAGTAATCTGTGAGCCACGAGGACTCAGCAATCCCATTACCATGGGTATCAAGACTAGCAAAGCTTAATGGGAAAGGAAGGGGTAAAGTGGTGAGGTTGCAGCAGCGGCTAAGCAAGTATGGTGGCTAACATACGCAAATGAGAGCGAGAAGAGAAACAAGCGGAACGGTCGTGAAGCTAGCAATGATCAAGAGGTGATCCTGAACACCTACTTACGTCAAACATAACCCAAAGACCGTGTTCACTTCCCGGACTCCGCCGAGAAGAGACCATCACGGCTACACACGCGGTTGATGCATTTTAATTCGGATCTGGTGTCAAGTTATCTACAACCGGACATTAACAAATTCCCATCTGCCACATAACCGCGGGCACGGCTCTTGAAAGTTTATACCCTGCAGGGGTGTCCCAACTTAGCCCATGATAAGCTCTCGCGATCAACGAAGGATATTCCTTCTCCCAGGAAGACCCGATCAGTCTCGGAATCCTGGTTTACAAGACATTTCAGCAATGGTAAAACAAGACCAGCAAAGCCGCCCGATGCGCCGACAATCCCGATAGGAGCTGCACATATCTCGTTCTCAGGGCAACACCGGATAGGTCAGCCTACGAGTAAAACCAGACCTCGAGTTTCCCCGAGGGGGCCCTGCAGTCTGCCCGGTTCAGACCAGCACTTAGAGAAGCACTGGCCCGGGGGGGCTAAAATAAAGATGACCCTCGGGTTGGCCGACCCAAGGGAAAGGTATAGGTGGTGGTGAGGCAAATGGTAAAACCAAGGTTGGGCCTTGCTGGACAAGTTTTATTCAAAGCGAACTGTCAGGGGGGTCCCATAAATCACCCGACCGTGTTAGGAACGCAAAAATCCGGGAACATAACACCGGTATGACGGAAACTAGGGCGGCAAGAGTGGAACAAAACACCAGGCATAAGGCCGAGCCTTCCACCCTTTACCAAAAATATAGATGCATTAATAATATAAGAGATATTGTGATATCCCAACAAAATCCTGTCCACCATGGAGAAATCTTCAACTTCACCTGCAACTAACAATGCTATAAGAGGGGCTGAGCAAAGCGGTAACATAGCCAAGCAACGGTTTGCTAGGAATGGTGTCAAAGGTTAGAGTTTCATGGCAATTTGGGAGGCTTGAAGAGTAAATGATAGGTAACGCAACATAGCGATAGAACGAAGCAACTAGCATAGCAATGATAGTAGTGAGATCCAAGGTGACGGTCATCTTGCCTGAAATCCCGCAAGGAAGAAGAACGAGTCCATGAAGAAGATGGAGCCACGAAGACGAACCATGCGTAGACGAACGAATCCTCACGATCGCAACGAAACGGGAACTATCGAGAAGAAGCACACAACATGGTAAACACACCACACAAGAACAAAGCATGATGCACACTCAAGCATGATGCATGACAAAGCTAGATGAGGCTACTCATGGCAAGAGATGATGCAAACAAGAACAATACATCAAGGCAAGTTTAAATGAGGCCGGGAACAACATATAACAATTCTGGTAAGTCCTCATATGCAAATTTCAAAGTTGGTCCAGATCTGAATAAACCTTATGTTCAGGTTGTTAAACAGCACGTTAAGATGCACCAAGATGATCTACACGAGATTCTAGTCAAGTTACATATAAAGTTCATTTAATTCGAAGCTACGGCCTAGAAGATATGAGCAAAACAAGTTAAACATGGCATTGATGCAAAAATGCATCCAAACATCAATCAAACACCTCAAAGCAAGGAGGCAACATGATAATATGAAACTACATGCAAAATCAAGCAAGTTTCATATAGAGCACACTCAAAACGGAGCAACGGTTCAACACATACACTTTATACAAGTCATAACAACAATCTGTCCAAAACAGCAACTAGGCATATAACAAGCATCAAAACAACATGCTACAGCACCCCAACATAAGAACAAAAGGCATGGGCATGAAGTACAGGTAAAGCATGACAAAACATGAACACTGAGCTATCTCCAGAAAAGACTAGAACATGCTCAAAAGGACATGGGAAGATTGCAAATAATAACAGTTTCAGACTTTGCAGAAATAATATCAGGTTGCAATGTTTAGAGCTATCAAACAACATGTTACATGTACTTATCATGGAAAACAAAGGCATGGCATGACTCTACTAATTGCATATAACAAAAGACCCTTACAGACCATGAGCCAAAAAGGCACAGAAAATATGATGGCACCCATGTAAACATGGCAAGTTTAAATGACAGATTCAAACATGGCAGGAACAACAATAAGTAGGCATGTTGGTGAGCTTGAACCACTCACCACAGATCAATAAATGGCATGGAAAGGCAACCAACAGTAAGAAGACATGTTTGAGAAGCTAAGCATGGCAAGAGCAAGTTCATAGGGTGCATGGATCACTAGAAAAGCACATGGCCAAAACTGAACTTCATGTTAACAGGATGACAGCAACATTACTTAGCAACTTTGGAGCAAGATAGCAACATGTTACAGCAGGCTATAAATGCAACCAGGGGCATGAATGGATAGAGCATGACATGTATAACAAAACATCCTTAGTGAACATCTCCAGAATATGCATAGAAGGACCAGTAGCAGTAGGTTTACATAGCAACAAAATATAACAGAATCTGTCAGGAAAACAGCAACAGCAAGTACCCTAGTTAACAAGCTTGATGCACTCACTACAAGGATCACAAAAATACATGGATGGCACCACTGGAAAGATGGCATAGCATAGATCAAAACACATATAGACATCAACCTCATACGATGCACACATCAAACATGGCAAAAATGACAAATGAGCAAGTTATAACAGTCTCAGCAGATTAACAGGAACATGCACTCTTCTAACAGAATTTCGGGCATCAAGATGAACACAAATGAACATGATGCAATGGATTGACATTAAGTACTCGTCGATATGAACAATTTGACATATTACACGCACGAAACGGAGCAGTATGCAACAAGTTATGATGCGATGAACATGACATGATTATGCAAAATATCAGGGACTTGGTGGATTTCAGGGTCAAGCTTCAGGTCCGGATCCGGCCGGGCACGGGAACCGAGGCGACAGGAGTTCTCGCCGGAGAGCGGCCGGGGAAGGTCGGAGGAGGTGGCCCCGGCCCGGATCTCGCCGGATCCGGCCGGTGGCGCGCAGGAGGGGCGACGGGAGAGGCGCGGCGGGGCGGCACAACCCCGGGGAGGCGAGGCCGGCAGGCGGCGGCGGCGCTCCTCCGGCGACCAGAGGCGGCGGGGCCGGCGAGGAGGGCCGTCGCGGGGTAGCGGTGCAGCTCGCCGGGCGGCCGGGAGGCGGCATCCGGGCGGCGGGGCGGAGGGGACGCGGCGGCGGCGGCCCAGGCCGGCGGCGGGAGGCGCGTGGCGCGGGGCCTGCGGTCGGCGGCGATGGGCCGGGCGGGCCCGGGGCGGGCTCGCCAGGCCGCGGCGACGGGTGCCGGCGGAGGGACAGGTGGCGGACGTCGGTTGGCTGGACGGCGGCGGCGGCTTTGTCCGGAGGCGGCGGACATGTCCGGGCGCGGAGAGGGAGCGGGGCTAGGGTTAGGGGTGGATTTGATCCGGAATTTCGGGGGAGATGGCATATTTATAGGTAGAGGGAGCTAGGAGAGTCCAAATGAGGAGCGGTTTTCGGCCACACGATCATGATCGAACGACCGAGAGCATGGAAGAGACGTAGATGGGTTTTGGGCCACTTTGGAAGGGGTGTTAGGCTGCAAGACAAAAGAGGCTTTTGCGGTTACCCGGTTAACTGTTGGAGTATCAAACGACCTCCAAATGGCACGAAACTTGACAGGCGGTCTACCGGTGCTATACCAAGGCCTCTTGGCAAACCTCGGGCCATTCCGAGAAAGTTTAATACCCGCTCACAACAGAAGACAAAAGGGGAACGCCGGATGACATAGGAGTGCCGGATTGCAAAACGGACAACGGGGAAAAAGCTCGGATGCAAGAAACGAACATGTATGCAAAATGAGATGCACATGATGACATGATATGAAATGCAGATGATGACATGGCAAAGTGCAACACGCAAGCAAATGACATGGCAACGACGGCGAATAACTGGCAGACACCTGGCGCATCAAATCCGGGGCGTTACAATTGGTTATGGCATTATGCGGAAGAAACCCTTAAAGATTTTACAACCTCTCGAACAGCTGACCAACTCTTGCTCTATCATGACAGTCAGTTTTCGGCTTTCTCTATGGAGGTGCTCATCCGGGAGAACCGGGACACAATCACAGTAGTTCTCCCTGTGCTACCTTAGCGATATAGCGGAACGTAAGGTACCAAAACATAGGAGCCGGGAAAACCCAACTATTGACCGAAGACATGATTCGGAGCTGATGCATATAATGCTATAAGTTTGGGGTGCCGAACTGCTGTGAAGGTGTTCGGACTTTATTGTCGTATTATGTGTATAATGAAGCCCATGGCATATTAAGGCATATCGCGATGTGCAGCTGCCTTTTGACAAAAGAGTTTCAATAAGAAATAATAGCAGACGAGCATCATATAAATCCACATGTTGTATTTGAATAATACGTCGATGTGTATGAGTACAGGTGATGTGATAAAAAGAAATATGACTGTGGAACCTGCTGAGACCAGGCGGGAGGAAGTTTGTATGCGGATCTGGAGTGTAGTCGGATGATCATCGGGAGGAATATCTGGAGATTCCCTTACGCGTTCGAACTGTTTCCAAACCATCCGTCCTGGCCTACGCAAAGGTGAACCTGCAAAGAAAATGCAAGAAATGGTTTTGTGCCATAGAGCGGTTGAACCGCAGTATGTGGCCTGTCTTAACTTTTCCTAGAGTGTTTTAATTGAGCTCCGGACGAGCCGGGCTATCCTGCCGCGCAGTAGTTTGGACTCCTTTGGCGGTGTCCGGGAGCTTGGCTATCGACTCGAGGTTTGATTGAAAGGTGCCTTTTGTTGCTTCTGTTGTTAAAGCGGCGGTAGACACTTCGGCAGTGAGAGGAAGTTCGGTCCTGCCATTAACCGTGATGACGCCGCACAGACCAGGCATCTTGAGTTTACGGTATGCATAATGTGGCACCGCGTTGAATTGAGCAAACGCGGTTCGTCCGAGCAGTGCTTGATAGTCACTGCGAACATGGACGATGTTGAAGACTAACTCTTCGGTACGGTAATTGTTTGGTGATCCGAAGACTACCTCCAGAGTGATGGATCTGTACAATTGGCCTCCACACCTAGTATGACACCTTTAAATGTGGTTTTAGTGGGCTTGATCATCAAATGATCAATACCCATCTTGCGCACTGTGTCTTGATACAGCAGGTTTAGACTGTTGCCTCCGTCCATAAGGACTCGTGTGAGGTGGAATCCATCAATTATTGGGTCAAGGACGAGTGTGGCTGGATTGCCTTGATTGGTATTGGCCGGACGATCCTTCGATCGAAGGTGATCGGCCATATGTTGTACTGTGGGGCGACTGGATCCGTTAAGTCGACATCCCTAAGAGTGCACATTCGTTCCAGCTCGGGAATGTGGGTGGCGTTTATCAGTTCACCGTTTTGATTTGCGGGGGAAATTTCTTTTGCCCTCCTATATTCGGTGATCGGGGCTCCTCGTCGTCCTCGTCGCTTTGGGACCCCTTCCCCTTGTTTTCGGCACTTGACCTGCCGGCTTGTCTGAAGAACCAACATTCTCTATTGGTATGATTGGCTGGCGTTCCTGGGGTGCCATGAATTTGGCATGGTCGGTCGAGTATGCGGTCCAAACTGGACGGGCCCGAATGGTTTTTATTGTATGGCTTTTTCTGCTAACCGGACTTGGAGCCACTGAATCCGGCATTGACTGCCGCGTCTTCGGCGCTATCACCGTTTTTGTGACGCTTGTTTTTGTTGCGCCATGGTTTGTCGTTGCTATCTCTGGCTTTTGATGTGCCAGGATTGCTTGCTGTGTTGTTACTACGAGCCAACCCGCTATCCTCGCCCGCACAAAAGCGGGTCATGAGTGTCGTGAGGGCTGCCATGGACTTTGGCTTTTCTTGGCCGAGATGTCGGGCAAGCCACTCGTCACGGATGTTATGCTTAAAGGCCGCTAGGGCTTCGGCATCCGGACAGTTGACAATTTGGTTCTTTTTAGTTAGGAACCGAGTCCAAAATTTCCTCGCTGACTCTCCGGGCTGTTGGTTTATGTGACTTAGATCATCAACATCCGGTGGTCGCACATAAGTGCCCTGGAAGTTTTCTAGGAATGCGTCTGCCAGGTTCTCCCAACTCCCGATGGAGTTTGCCGGCAAGCTATTCAGCCAATGGCGAGCCGGTCCCTTGAGTTTTAGTGGGAGGTACTTGATGGCATGTAGATCATCTCTGCAGGCCATGTGAATGTGGAGGAAGAAATCTTCTATCCATACCGCGGGGTCTGTAGTACCATCATATGATTCAATGTTCACGGGTTTAAACCCTTCTGGGAATTCATGATACATTACTTCATCAGTGAAGCATTGGGGGTCTGCGGCGCCTCTGTGCCGGACTACATTGTATTCGGTCCGGCTGGATTTGTTGCTATACCCGACATGATTGTCATCGTCACGTGTTGGGGCGCGCCCCCGTGATCCATAGAACAATCTTGTCTATCCTGCTTTGTTTTTCAATTTGTCTCGCAGGTCATGCGTGGAGCACCGGGCCTTCGTGTTTTTGCTTGTTTGGCGTCGAGGTGCGGGATGGACTTCAGGCTGAAATGCCGCTTTGTCTCAGCCATGGGGTGGCCGGTCAGCCGCATCATGCGCCGGTAGTGTGGGCTTCGACGCCTCCTCCTCAAGTTGAGGTAGCAACCTGCTTTTGGGTAAATTTTGGTAGGGCATTCGAGTCTGTATTCCTCGGCAGCCAGGACCTCGGTCCATCTATCAGTTAGCAGATCTTGATTAGCTTGAAGCTGCTGCTGCTTCTTCTTCAGGCTTTTTGCAGTGGCTATAAGCCAGCGCTTGAAGCGCTCCTGCTCGACGGGATCCTCAGGCACGATGAATTCTTCGTCGCCAAGGCTCACTTCATCTTCGAAGAGGGGCATGTAATTGTCATCCTCTAATTCTCCATCTGTTGCCTGTTCCTTAGGGCTAGCTTGCCAGTCCTCTTGCCCGGCCTGCTCGAAGCCTGCTGGGGCAGGATTGTTTTCGTCTTCGGCACCATCCGGATTGCTATCATCTCTGGTGCCGGTATCACTATTTTTGCTATGGCGGGGCTTAGAGCGGCACCTATGATGCCGGTGCCTAGATTGCTTCTCCAAGGGACTATCCTCCGTTGCCTCATCGCCATTGCTTTCTATGGGGGTGTCCACCATATATATGTCATATGATGAGGTGGCCGTCCAGCGCCCTGTGGGCGGTGGTTCCTGTTCTTCTCCTACATTGTCGTCCATACCGTCGATGTCTTCGGAGTCGAAATCAAGCACGTCGGTTAAGTCATTGACAGTGGCTATTACGTGGGTGGTGGGTGGGGAACGAATTTCTTCATCGTCTGCTTCCCAGTCTAGCCGGACATAGTTCGGCCAAGAGCCTCCTGACAAGGAGAGAGACCTCAATGAATTTAGCACGTCGCCCAAGGGCGAGTGCTGAAAGATATCCACGGAGGTGAACTCCATGATCGGCGCCCAATCAGATTCGATAGGCACGGATGCACGCGGTTCAGAGCTTGAAGCCGAAGACGAGTCCGAGGGTCCGATGACACTGGCCTCATAGGAGGTGGGGTCAGTGTTCTGCTCCAACGCCGATGAGTGTGCGGCCTCCGTGGCGGGGTCCATCCACCCGTCCTCGGATGGCGCGATCTGCTCCGGATTGATTCCAGAGGCCGCCGCAGGTGCGATCCCCCGAACACTGTCCGATGGCAGATCTAAGTCATGCTCGTCGTGACTGTTCAGCGCACCTGACATGGGCTCGAATCCGTCGAAGATCAAGTCTCCGTGGATGTCAGCAGTATAGTTCAAGCTTGCAAACCTGACCTAATGGCCGGGGGCATAGCTATTGATCTGCTCCAGATGGCCAAGCGAGTTGGCCTGCAGTACGAAGCCGCCGAATACTAAGATCTGTCCGAGGAGGAAAACCTCCCCCTGGACTGCATCGTTGAAGATGATTGAAAGATCCATCAAGCCTTATCGTGACGACACAGTGGAACTCTCAATGAAAGCACCAATGTCGGTGCCAAAACCGGCGGATCTCGGGTAGGGGGTCCCGAACTGTGCGTCTAAGGCTAATGGTAACAGGAGGTGGGGGTGCTACGTCTTGAGCTTGCGTTGCTTTTCCTCGAAGAGGAGAGGGTGATGCAGCAAAGTGTAGCATAAGTATTTCCCTCAGTTTTGAGAACCAAGGTATCAATCCAGTAGGAGGCTCCTCAAAAGTCCCACGCACCTACACAAACAAACTGAGAACTCGCAACCAACGCAATAAAGGGGTTGTCAATCCCTTCACGGCCACTTGCGAAAGTGAGATCTAATAAAGATAGTAAGATAAGATAAATATATTTTTGGTATTTTGTAATATAGATGCAAAAAGTAAAGATGCAAATAAATGTAGATTGAAAGCAAACATGATAAGAGATAGACCCCGGGGCCATAGGTTTCACTAGAGGCTTCTCTCAAGATAGCATAAGTATTACGGTGGGTGAACAAATTACTGTCGAGCAATTGATAGAAAAGCGCATAGTTATGAGATTATCTAGGCATGATCATGTATATAGGCATCACATCCATAACAAGTAGACCGACTCCTGCCTGCATCTACTACTATTACTCCACACATCGACCGACTCCTGCCTGCATCTAGAGTATTAAGTTCATAAGAACAGAGTAACGCATTAAGCAAGATGACATGATGTAGAGGGATAAACACATGCAATATGATATAAACCCCATCTTGTTATCCTCGATGGCAGCAATACAATACGTGTCTTGCAACCGTTTCTGTCACTGGGTAAGAACACCGCAAGATTGAACCCAAAGCTAAGCACTTCTCCCATGGCAAGAAAGACCAATCTAGGAGGCCAAACCAAACTGATAATTCGAAGAGACTTGCAAAGATAACTCAATCATACATAAAAGAATTCAGAGAAGATTCAAATATTATTCATAGATAAACTTGATCATAAACCCACAATTCATCGGATCTCGACAAACACACCGCAAAAAGAGTTTACATCGAATAGATCTCCACAAGAGAGGGGGAGAACATTGTATTGAGATCCAAAAAGAGAGAAGAAGCAATCTAGCTAATCACTATGGACTCGTAGGTCTGTGGTAAACTACTCACAACTCATCGGAGGGGCAAGGATGTTGATGTAGAGGCCCTCCGTGGTTGATTCCCCCTCCGGCAGAGTGCCGGTGAAGGCTCCAGCATGGGATCTCGAGAATACAGAAGGTTATGGCGGTGGAAATTGTGTTTCGTGGTGCTCCTGGATGTTTTTGGGGTACGTAGGTATATATAGGAGGAAGAAGTACGTCGGTGGCTGCACCAGGGGCCCACGAGACAGGGGGCACGCCCTACAGGGGGGGCGTGGCCCCTATCTCGTGGGGCCCTCGGAAGCTTCTTGACTTGCACTCCAAGCTCTCCGGATCATGTTCGTTCCAAAAATCACGCTCCCGAAGGTTTCATTCCGTTTGGACTCCGTTTGATATTCCTTTTCTTCGAAATACTGAAATAGGCAAAAAAATAGCAATATGGGTTTGGCCTCCGGTTAGTAGGTTAGTCCCAAAAATGATATAAATGTGTAAAATAAAGCCCATAAACATCCAAAAAGGGGTAATATAATAGCATGGAACAATCAAAAATTATAGATACGCTAGAGACGTATCAAGCATCCCCAAGCTTAATTCCTGCTCGTCCTCGAGTAGGTAAATGATAAAAAGAGAATTTTTGATGTGGAATGCTACCTAGCATAATTCATAATGTAATTTTCTTTATTGTTCCATGAATGTTCAGATCCAAATGAATACAAAATAAAAGTTCATATTGACATAAGAAATAGTAATACTTCAAGCATACTAATCAAAGTAATCATGTCTTCTCAAAATAACATGGCTAAAGAAAGTTATCCCTACAAAATCATATAGTCTAGCTATGCTCTATCTTCATCACACAAAGTATTTAATCAGGCACAACCCCGATGACAAGCCAAGAAATTGTTTCATACTTTAATAATCTCAAACTTTTTCAACTTTCACGCAATACATGAGCGTGAGCCATGGACATAGCACTATATGTGGAATAGAATGGTGGTTGTGGAGAAGACAAAAAGGGGAAGATAGTCTCACATCAACTAGGCGTATCAACAGGCTATGGAGATGCCCATTAATAGATATCAATGTGAGTGAGTAGGGATTGCCATGCAACGGATGCACTAGAGCTATAAATATATGAAAGCTCAATAAAAGAAACTAAGTGTGGTGCATCCAACTTGCTTGCTCACGAAGACCTAGGGCTCTTTGAGGAAGCCTGTCGGTGTCAAAACCGGCGGATCTCGGGTAGGGGGTCCCGAACTTTGTGTCTAGGCGGATGGTAACAGGAAACAAGGGACACGATGTTTTTACCCAGGTTCGGGCCCTCTCGATGGAGGTAAAACCCTACTCCTGCTTGATTGATATTGATGATATGGGTAGTACAAGAGTGGATCTACCACGAGATCAAGGAGGCTAAACCCTAGAAGCTAGCCTATGGTATGATTGTTGTAATGGTTGTTGTGTCCTACGGACTAAAACCCTCCGGTTTATATAGACACCAGAGAGGTCTAGGGTTACAAAGAGTCGGTTACAATGGTAGGAGATCTACATATCCGTATCGCCAAGCTTGCCTTCCACGCCAAGGGAAGTCCCATCCGGACACGGGACGGAGTCTTCAATCTTGTATCTTCGTAGTCTTGGAGTCCGGCGGACGATGATAGTCCGGCTGTCCGGACACCCCCTAGTCCAGGACTCCCTTAGTAGCCCCCGAACCAGGCTTCAATGATAATAAGTCCAGCGCGTTTATAGTCTTTGGCGTTGCAAGGCGGGTTCTCCCTCAAGTTCCATGTACCTGCCGAACAGTGTCCGGCTTCCTCATCAATGTTGCACTTCTTGGCTTCCACGCCCAATAATGGCCATCTTCCACGCATCGCACGAATGCGAAAAGCCAGGGTATATTTTATGTTTTACCCCCTAGCTGTGCAAATAATCTGCCTATAAGAGAGGCAAGAATCTAGATCCAAATCACACCATCCTCCTTCCGCGAGTACTCATCGGAGCGCTTCTGACCAAGAATCCATTCCATCATGGACCGTCGACGCGGCTCCTCTTCTCGCGCTCCCAGCCCTCTGCTGGGAGATTGGGGGAGATGTTCTGTCCCGCACAACGAGCTGGTGACGCTCCAAGCAAAGGGATATCTCCCTCCGGCCTTCATGGTTCCGGTTCGAGCCGGGTTGGCCACCTACCAAGGTGGGAAGCAAGCGGAGGCTACCCCAAGTCCCAACAAAGGGGAGCGGGTGTGCTTCGTCCCCTATCTGATAAGGACTCATATTTCCTATACATCCGTTCCTCCGCGGGCTCCTGCAGTTTTACGGACTCCAGCTCCATCACCTTACGCCCGCCTCTATCCTGCATATCGCGGGTTACGTAGCTCTTTGCGAGCTGTTCCTGGGCGTTGAGCCCCATTTTGCACTGTGGAAGAGGTTGTTCTGCCTTGTGCCACGCTCTCACGAGGGGTCCATATATCAAGTGGGCGGTGCTGAAATATGGCGCATCGCCGGGACCGGATATCCATCCGGAACCCCTAAGAAGGCGTCTAAAGACTGGCCTTCGGAATGGTCTTACATAGAAGACGCTCTGCTGCCGGACCCTGTTCGGACCGGCCTCCCGGAGTTCAGTAATGCTCCTCTGAAGAAACGCCTTAGTTGGCGCCCGCGGAGCCCCCAACTGGAGGAAGACAAGAGCGTCCATTATTTGATGGGCCGGATAAGGTTACTAGCCCATTCCGGGTTGACCATGATTGGAGTCATGGAAACATGCATTATGCGGGGGGTGCAGCCATTACAATACAGGGGCCACCCCACGTGGGATTTCAACGGGGAGGACGATGCCACCCATCATGGCCGCAAAGGGCCGGGTTCGGCCGAGGACCTGGCGAAGATCATGTCCGGCTTGTACAAGGGGGAGAAGGAGGACTTCCTCCAGACGAACCCGTTGAATGGGTTCTCCATGAATAACCCTCGGCGCTGGGTAAGTGAACACTTTACGTGCCTGACCTATGCTTTCAAAGTTTTAAGTTTCTTATATTATGTTTTTCGACGCAGGAGCTGCGTCGGGCTGTGGAGGACATGATAAGTCCAGCCCCGCAACCCGAGGATCCAGAGAGATCCCAGGATCCGGCCTCCGAAGAGGATCCAGATATAAAGGTGGAGCTAATCGACGGGGTGTTCCACCAGCTCAGCATGGATAATGCTTTAGTCGCCATTACGGCTGACTACCCCGGACTATATCCGGCTTCCCAGGTGATTGTGACCGAAGTCCCGACACCATTATTTCCTCCTTGCTCATTTCTGACCTTCATATACGATGGTGTTTTGCAGGAAGCGCCTTCAAGGCGGGAAGCCAAGCCTGCGGTGGCTGACCAACAAAGGCCAGTCCGGACCCGTAGGCGGAAGAGGAGCGCGGCGCAGATTGAAACGTCGCTGCAAAGGTATAGCTCACAGTTCATTATTTGGAGCAACGTTCCTAGGAATCGTTTGAGTGCTCATGACTTTTGTAGGAGAAAAAGCGCCCGCCGGACTGCGGGCGTAGAGGTTGCCAATCCAACCTCTACCAGCCAGGCTCCAACACCTGGTCTGGAGGGGGAGGTGAGCGCAAGGCGCGAGCCGGACACTCCTCCAACGGAGGATGCCGACAGACTGTCCGCCACCAAGTATGAGGTGGGGAGCGCCATGAACCACAGGCGCCGCCGGACAGTATTTCGTGACGCGTGCTTCTCCCCTGAGGCGTTGAATGCCTTTAATGCGGGGGACGCGCACCTCCGTGCTGCTCAAGATGGTTTTACCAGAGCCACGGAGCAGTATGTAAAATACATACGGGTAAGAGAATTTGATAGTTGTATATGCCAGTAGCCCCTGAGACTTAAAGTAGTTATATTAACTGATTTAAGGATCATTTGAAACGCAGGATCTTACGGAGAAGAATACCCAACTGGCTCAGGAGCTGGAAGAGTGCAAGGCCCAACTCGAGGCCGCACTTGCTGCCGCAGGAGGAAACACAGAGACCCCTCCTGGTAAGACATTATTTTTAAAAAATATAAGCGGTGTGCGGCGTGCGCGCAAGTCTAATAATGACGTTGCAGGCGCTGCCGGACAAGATCCGGACATGCAAGAACTACTGCACCAGCTGAAGGCCGGCGAGAGGGTGCTGAATAAAGTGCAGCAGGAAAGGAACAAGCTCCAGGATGCCCACGCCCAGCTCGGAGAGGAGCTGAAAGGTGTTCGGGCCGAGCTGTCCGGCTCCGTTAAGGAGAATCAGTGGCTTCGTCGCGGCATTTATAGTAAGTGCTTGAGCGAACTCCTTTGAAAAGAAGAGTTCGGCGAGGAAGTCAATTGACAAAATATGTCTGTAGGTATACTCACAGGTCGCCCTACAGAGGAGATGCCCGTATCGACGGGTGATCAACTTCCCGAACTGTTGCAGTTGCTCGAATGAGTTCGGCAGGCAATGAGCGGCGTCGTCTAGGCTTTATGGCCGGCCCTCTCCCTACCCGAGGGCCTTGGGGAGCTTGCGGAGAAGCTTCAGGGAGTGCGGCAGCGCTTCCGTTTATGGAAGATTTCGGCCTGCCGCCAAGGTGCCAGGGAGGCTTGGGCCATGGTGAAGACGCGGTACAAGAAGGCGGATCCCAACCACATGGACGAGGTCGGACCTGTGGGGCCCGATGGGAAGGAGATCCCTGTGAGTTTAGTATACGGCCAAGTAGAGTTGGCCGCTAAATTTTCCCAACGGGACTGTAAATTAGACAGCCTGTTAGACGGGATTGAGGAGGAATACAGTCAGTCTATTTGACAATATATTTTAAAATGACATGTAAAATGCCTTCTAGCCGGATTGTAGATCGTTTGTCTTTGCCGACCTTTTCGCTTCAACCTCGAGACCCTAGAGTCCGGAGTGTGTCCAAATACCTTCTCGGTTAAGAAACAACCGGGGCATGCATGGAGACCAGGCGTAGGGGTCATTAGTGCTTTATCAGACAAGTGCCCAACTAGTTATGTTATATTACATGGTTAGTAAGAAACAACTTCCAGGGAGAATAGTTCTGTTAAGGGTTCCTTTCCCTGGGAGGCATGCCCTAAAGTGCATGTCCGGTCTGCGAAAAGAGCAGAAAAACATCTGGGGGCAGATAAATAAGTAGGTAAAAAATCATCTTTCAAGTCACCGACCGAATATTCCCTTAAGAACGCTAGCTTTTGGCTTCACCCAGTCTGAGGTACACATCCGGCTGACCCGGCAGTAACAATTGCAGAGGTGCTCCCTTTACCTCCTAGCCGAACAATCGGGAACGTAGGGGTAAGCACAGGAGCCAGGCAACCCAGCTTGGCCAAAACTTAAGTCATATCGATGCATATAATGGTGAATAAAAGGTACATGTGGAAGCTTGACACATGTGCTGGGAATAAAGCCCTTATAATTAAGCTTCTGGTAAAGAAGCCCCCAGGTATAATGAGTGTGGATGGCACATCAAGTGTGTGCGAACAATGCACAAGTAGGCCCTTAAGGGCTTGCTTAGGAAAAAGGGTTGAGAGAAGAAAGAGAAAGAAAAGACAGCTGAAGTTTAAAAATTTGGATGGGGGAAGGGGACGAACTCTTAGTCCGGCGCTAGGCGTAGAATCTTCGGAGGCGGGCTGTGTTCCATGGGTTCGGCTCGAGTCAGTTGTCCGACGCATTTCGTAGGCGGTACGCTCCGCCGGTCAGGACTTGATCGATAATGAAGGGGCCCTCCCATTTGGGCTTGAGTTTGTCCTTTTTCTTGTCCAGCAGGCGTAGAACTACTTCGCCAACGTTGTAAGTCTTGGCCCGTACTTCTCTACTTTGATATCTTCGAGCCTGCTGCTGATAGAATGCGGAAAGAGCCTTGGCGACATCGCGTTCTTCCTCCAATGAGTCCAAGCTGTCCTGCCGATCCAGCTCGGCTTCTCTTTCTTCATACATGCGCACTCGAGGTGAGTCATGAATGATGTCGCAGGGCAGAACTGCCTCTGCGCCGTATACCATAAAAAATGGTGTGAATCCGGTAGTACGGTTGGGCGTTCTCCGCAGCCCCCAGAGTACGGAGTCGAGCTCCTCTACCCAGTGCGTGTCAGATTTCGTAAGTGACCGCACTAGTCTGGGTTTGATGCCGCTCATTATTAGACCATTCCCTCGTTCCACTTGACCGTTGGTTTGAGGATGATAGAACGAAGGGTAATCGAGCTTAATGCCCATATTTTTGCACCATGATTTAACCTCGTCGGCCGTGAAGTTCGTGCCGTTATCGGTGATGATGTTGTGGGGGACACCATAACGGTGTACTACCCCGGATATGAAGTCTATCACTGGTCCGGACTCTGCCGTTTTAACTGGCTTGGCCTCTATCCATTTGGTGAATTTATCCACCATGACCAATAGGTACCTTTGCTTGTGGGTTCCCCCTTTAAGGGGTCCAACCATGTCAAGCCCCCAGACCGTGAACGGCCAGGTAGTGGGTATAGTTTTGAGGGCGGTGGGTGGCATATGGCTCTGATTAGCAAAGAGTTGACAACCGACGCATCTTCGGACTAAGTCCTGAGCATCTGCCCGGGCCGTCGGCCAATAAAATCCTGTACGGAATGCCTTTCCTACAAGGGCTTGAGCTGCTGCGTGGTGTCCGCCTAGTCCGGCATGAATTTCAGCCAGAAGGTTTCGCCCTTCCTCTTCGGAGATACACCTTTGAAGGACTCCGGTTGTGCTTTTCTTATAGAGTTCTCCCTCATGGACCTTGTAGGCTTTAGATCGCCAGACTATGCAGCGGGCCTCATTTTGGTCTTCGGGAAGTTCCTGCCTGAGCAAGTAGGCTAGGAATGGCTCTGTCCACGGGGCGATTACTGCCATTATGTCGTGGGCTGAAGGTGTTATTTCATCAGCTGAATCGCCGGTTATGTCGATTGCTCTGTGTCGGTTGGTGCGGCTGCTTCCGGTTTGTTATTTTCGGACTCCTCTTCCCATAGTACGGATGGCTTAAACAGCCGTTCCAGGAAGATGTTTGGAGGGACAGTGTCACGTTTTGTGCCGATGCGTGCCAATACGTCGGCCGCTTGGTTATTATCCCTGGCTATGTGGTGGAATTCAAGTCCGTCAAACCGAGCTGACATTTTAGGGACAGCGTTACGATATGCTGCCATTTTTGGATCCTTGGCATCAAAGTCTCCATTTATTTGGGATATTGCAAGGTTTGAATCCCCGCGCACCTCCAGGCGTTGAATGCCCATGGAGATTGCCATCCGGAGGCCATGTAAAAGGGCCTCGTATTCGGCTGTGTTGCTGGAGTCCGTGTACATTATCTGAAGTACGTATTGGACTGTGTCCCCGGTTGGGGACGTCAATACGACGACAGCCCCCAATCCGGCCAACATTTTAGAGCCGTTGAAGTGCATAATCCAGTTGGAGTATGCGCCGTACTCTTTAGGGAGTTCGACTTCGGTCCATTCAGCGATGAAGTCAGCCAAAACTTGTGACTTTATAGCTCGCCGAGGTTTGTAAGTTATATCGAATGGTAAGAGCTTAATGGTCCATTTTGCAATCCTGCCCATCGCGTCGCGGTTGTTTATAATGTCGTTGAGGGGTACTTCGGAGGCCATTGTTATTGAACACTCTTGGAAGTAGTGTCGGAGCTTACGGGATGCCATGAACACCGCATACGCTATCTTTTGATAGTGCGGGTAACGGGACTTGCAGGGGGTTAACACAGTGGATACGTAGTACACTGGTTTTTGAAGAGGGAATTTTTGCCCTTCTGTCTCTCGTTCGACGACGAGTACCGCGCTTACAACTTGATGTGTTGCCGCGATGTATAACAACATTGGTTCGCCCAGGTTGGGCGCAGCCAGGACCGGATTTGTTGCCAATATGGCTTTTATTTCTTCGAGTCCGGCAGTGGCAGCATCCGTCCACTCGAAGTGTTCGGTGCGCCTAAGGAGGCGATAGAGGGGCAATGCCTTTTCTCCTAGACAGGAGATAAAGCGGCTTAGAGCTACCACGCATCCAGTCAATTTTTGTATTTTTTTGAGGTCCTTTGGGATATCCAGCTGTGACAGAGCTCGGATCTTGGCTTGGTTCGCTTCGATTCCTCT
Organism: Triticum timopheevii; assembly: GCA_963921465.1. Classification (NCBI taxonomy): domain Eukaryota; kingdom Viridiplantae; phylum Streptophyta; class Magnoliopsida; order Poales; family Poaceae; genus Triticum; species Triticum timopheevii. The sequence goes on along the minus strand of OY997264.1, from coordinate 574,240,389 downwards.
GCCGGATACAATGAAGCCCAGGAGCTTTCCGGCTGGTACGCCGAAAACGCATTTTTCCGGATTCAGCTTGATGTCATATGCTCTAAGGTTTTCGAATGTGAGCCTCAAGTCGTCTACTAGAGTTTCGACGTGTTTGGTTTTGACGACTACGTCGTCTATGTATGCCTCTACTGTTTTGCCGATCTGGGTGGCCAGACATGTTTGAATCATGCCCTGATATGTTGCGCCTGTGTTTTTAAGTCAGAAGGGCATCGTGTTGAAGCAGAATGGTCCGTATGGAGTGATGAATGCCGTTGCGGCTTGGTCCGCTTCCGCCATCTTGATTTGATGGTAGCCGGAGTATGCGTCAAGGAAGCACAATGAATCGTGTCCTGCGGTAGCATCGATTATCTGGTCGATGCGAGGGAGGGGGAAGGGATCCTTTGGGCAAGCCTTGTTGAGGTCTTTAAAATTGACACATAGGCGCCAGGATTTGTCCTTCTTTGGTACCATTACCAGGTTTGCTAGCCAATCCGGATGTTTGATATCTCTGATGAATCCGGCTTCCAATAGTTTGGCTAGCTCTTCTCCCATTGCCTGTCTTTTGGGTTCGGAAAATCGTCGAAGAGCCTGTTTGACTGGCTTGAATCCTTTTAGGATATTTAGGCTGTGTTCTGCCAATCTGCGTGGGATTCCGGGCATATCCGAAGGGTGCCAGGCGAAAATGTCCCAATTTTCCCGAAGGAATTCTCGTAGTGCGGCGTCTACATCAGGGTTCAACTGTGCCCCGATGGAAGCCGTCTTTGTCGGGTCCATTGGATGGACCTGGAATTTTACTATTTCGTCCGCTGGTTTAAAGGAGGTGGACTTGGATCTCTTATCGAGTATCACATCGTCCCTATTCACAGTCGAGCGCAGCGCGGTGAGTTCTTCTGCCGCTAGGGCTTCGGATAGTGCCTCCAGGGCTAATGCGGCTGTCTTGTTTTCGGCGCGGAGTGCTATGTCCGGATCACTAACGAGAGTGATTATTCCGCTGGGCCCAGGCATTTTGAGCTTCATGTACCCGTAATGGGGTACGACTTGAAAAATTGTGAATGCCTCTCATCCTAATATAACGTGACTTCTTCGGATCTGTAATTGTCCGGCGAGCCGAACACCACATCGAGTGTGATTTTTCCGGTGCAGCGCGCTTCCTGGCTAGGGATTATTCCTCTGAAGGTTGTGCTGCTTCGATCAATGCGGCTCCAGTCTATTTCCATTTTTTGAAGAGTTTCCTCGTAGATGAGGTTTAATCCACTGCCGCCATCCATGAGGACCTTTGTAAGTTGAAAGCCGTCCACTATTGGACTAAGTACCAGTGCGGCTGGTGCTCGGGCTGTTCGGAATTTAGGTTCGTCGCTGGCGTTGAAGGTGATGGCTGTGTCGCTCCATGGATTTGTTGTTGCTACTTGGTAGACTTCGGCGAGGCTGCGAATTGTTCGTTTCCGCATATTATTTGATGCGAAAGTCTCGAAGACTGTTGATACCGTACCGGTATTGTTGTTGTGGTTTTCCGGGGCTAGAAGCTCCTCGCCACTTTTGGCCACCTGCCGTAATATCCAACATGCTCGAAGGCTATGTGTTGGGATGGCGCCCTCTGTACTGTGAATTTTACAGGGTCCGCTAAGCCATCCCTCCAGTACGGTTCCGTGCCCTTTATGGGGTTTTTGCTTTTTGGTTTTTGTATCTGGTGCCTGAGTGTAATGCACCCTTTTGTTGCGGACTAGGGTTGGGGCCGGATTGTCCCAAGACTTATTTTCGGTTTTCCGGAAACTCTCCATCGCACAGTACTTTCGTACTATGGACGCCAGGTCGGTGAAACGTGTAATTTCACGACGGCTGACGGCGTTCAAGATTCCCTCGTCCGTGCAATTATTGCAAAAAATTGAGATTGCGTTTTCCTCTCGGCAGTCCTTTATCCTGTCCATAACCAGGAGGAATCTGGCCCAGTAGTGATGCACTGTTTCAGCGGGCTCTTGCCGGATTAGAGATAGATCGCATATGTCTGGGCGGGTGGGTGGAATTAAGTCCGGAACCCTACCCATCTCAAGTCTCAAAGGCCGAGAAGTTTCCAAATTTGGAAGCTTGAATTGCTGGACGTTGTCCAACGAGTCCAGTCTGATGCCTGACTTTAAGTTCAGCGCTTGATCGAAGTCCGTCCCTCCGTGGGAATCCAGCATGGAGGGTTCGGGAGCCCGGACATGACTAGTTTTCAATACAGGAGAAGAGTCGCCGCATTGTTCCTCTACCACTGCAATGTGGTGGGTGACCTGGGGAGAGTTAATCTCTCTCAGATCGGTTTTAAGCCCAATCTGATTGTAGTCTGTAGCGACTCCCAGGGCGGCGATGCGATCCAAGAGCTCGTTTACGGACGAGAGCTCTATTGGATCCAGCCGCTCGGCGAATTCCGAGCTGACGTGAAGATTGCTTTTGACGACTTGAGAGGTCATTGTCGAAGCGGTGGCCGGACAGGCGGTCATAAGAAAACCACCTAGCCGGATAGTTTGGCCGGCGGCCAAGGCTCCTTTGGCGAAAATACCGTCCTTGAAGACGGGAGGAGGCATCCTTCCTATCGGTGACAGCAAGGTTGTCAGAATCTTGATCTTGAATCGGATCGGAGCTTCGATGGTAGGATCGCAAATCGTAGAATCTTCACTATCAGGATCGTAGAAACGTAGATTCTAAGAACTAAAATCGTAGAATCATAGAGGTTAGTTTGGATCGTAAATTCGTAGAATCGTATAACAGAATCGTGATTCTGACAACCTTGGGTGACGGCACAGAGGAACTCTCAATGAAAGCACCAATGTCGGTGTCAAAACCGGCGGATCTCGGGTAGGGGGTCCCGAACTGTGCGTCTAGGCGGATGGTAACAGGAGACAAGGGACACGATGTTTTTACCCAGGTTCGGGCCCTCTCGATGGAGGTAAAACCCTACTCCTGCTTGTTTGATATTGATGATATGGGTAGTACAAGAGTGGATCTACCACGAGATCAAGGAGGCTAAACCCTAGAAGCTAGCCTATGGTATGATTGTTGTAATGGTTGTTGTGTCCTGCGGACTAAAACCCTCCGGTTTATATAGACACCGGAGAGGGCTAGGGTTACAAAGAGTCGGTTACAATGGTAGGAGATCTACATATCCGTATCGCCAAGCTTGCCTTCCACGCCAAGGGAAGTCCCATCCGGACACGGGACGGAGTCTTCAATCTTGTATCTTCGTAGTCTTGGAGTCCGGCGGACGATGATAGTCCGGCTGTCCGGACACCCCCTAGTCCAGGACTCCCTCAAAGCCCATCATTGGAATATACAAGCCAAGTTCTATAATGAAAAATTCCCACTAGTATATGGAAGCGACAACATATGAGACTCTCTAACATGAAGATCATGGTGCTATTTTGAAGCACAAGTGTGGAAAAAGAGATAGTACCATTGTCCCTTCTCTCTTTTTCTCTCATTTTATTAAAAAAAATCTTTTTTTTTCTTTGGGCTATCTTTTTTTCTTTTTGCCTTTCTCTTTTTTTTTCCTTTTTTTTTCTTTTTTGTTTTTTCTTTTTGTAAAGTCCGAAGTCTCATCTCGACTTGTGGGGGAATCATAGTCTTCATCGTCCTTTCCTCACTAGGACAATGCTCTAATAATGGAGATCATCACACTTTTATGGATTTACAACTCGAAGCTAGAACAATATATGACTCTATATGAATGCCTCCGGCGGTGTACCTGGGTATGCAATGAATCAAGAGCGACATGTATGAAAATTATGAAGGTGGCCTCGCCACAAATACAATGTCAACTACATGATCATGCAAAAAGCAATATGACAAGAGTAATGTGTGTCATATGAACGGAATGGTGGAAAGTTGCATGGCAATATATCTCGGAATGGCTATGGAAATGCCATAATAGGTAGGTATGGTGGCTGTTTTGAGGAAGGTAAATGGTGGGTGTATGGTACCGGCAAAAATTGCACGATACAAGAGAGGCTAGCAATGGTGGAAGGGTGAAAGAGTGTGTATAATCCATGGACTCAACATTAATCAAAAGAACTCATATACTTGTTGCAAAAATTTAGAAGTCATCAAAAACCAAAGCACTACGCGCATGCTCCTAGGGGGGTAGATTGGTAGGAAAAGACCATCGCTCGTCCCCGACCGCCACTCATAAGGAACACAATCAATAAATAAAATTATGCTCCAACTTCATCACAAAGCGGTTCACCATACGTGCATACTACGGGAATCGCAAACTTCAACACAAGCATTCTTTAAATTCATAATCACCCAACTAGCATGACTTTAATATCACTACCTCCATATCTCAAAACAATTATCAAGCATCAAATTGATCATAGCATCCAATTCACTTTCTATGATAGTTTTTATTATACCCAACTTGGATGCTCATCATTCTAGGACCAACTTTATGATCATAGAAAATACCATGCTGTTCTAAAAGACTCTCAAAATAATATAAGTGAAGCATGAGAGACTAGCAATTTCTTCAAAATCAAGACACCATCGTGCTCTAAAAGATATAAGTGAAGCACTAGAGCCCAAACTATCAAACTCAAAACATATAAGTGAAGCACATAGAGTATTCTAGCAAATTCTAATCAAATAGGCTTCTCCCAGAAGGTGTGTACAGCAAGGATGATTGTGGTAAACTAAAAAGCAAAGACTAATATAATACACGACGCTCCAAGCAAAACACATATCATGTAGCGAATAAAAATATAGCTCCAAGTAAAGTTACCAATGAACGAAGACAAAAGAGGGGATGCCTTCCCGGGGCATCCCCAAGCTTAGGCTTTTGGCTATCCTTGAATATCTTGGGGTGCCATAAGCATCCCCAAGCTTAGGCTCTTGCCACTCCTTATTTCATAGTCCATAAAAGCTTTACCCAAAACTTGAAAACTTCACAACACAAAACTCAATAGGAAATCTTATAAGCTCCGTTAGTGAAAGAAAACAAAACCACCACATAAGGTACTGCAATGAACTCATTCTTTATTTATTTTGGTGTTAAAACTATTGTATTCCAACTTCTTTATGGTTCATAGACTGAATTACTAGCCATAGATGCATCGAAATAAGCAAACAACACACGAAAAACAGAATCTGTCAAAAACAGAACAGTCTGTAGCAATCTGTAACTAACGCAAACTTCTGGAACTCTAACAATCCTACCAAAATAGGAAGTCCTGGAAAATTTGTTTATTGAACAGCATCAAAAAGAATCAACGCAAAAGCACGTTCCTGTGATTTAAAAAATTTATATTCGTGCGTGCAAAGTTTCTGTTTTTCAGCAGAATCAAATCAACTATCATCGTAGGTTATCCTATAGGTTCTACTTGGCACAAACACTAATTAAAAGATAAAAACACATCTAAACAGAAGGTAGATGCAAGATTCATTACTAAACAGGAGAAAAAACAAAAAACATAAAGAAAATTGGGTTGCCTCCCAACTAGCGCTATCGTTTAACGCCCCTAGCTAGGCATAAAAAGCAAAGATATATCTAAGTGGTGCCGTCTTTGGCACTAAATTCATAAGTAGCACGCATGATAGATTCATAAGGTAATTTGACTTTATTTCTTGGAAAGTGCTCCATGCCTTTCTTTAAGGGAAATTGGAATCTAATATTCCCTTCCTTCGTATCAATAATCGCACCAATCGTTCTAAGGAAAGGTCTACCAAGAATAATAGGGCAAGAAAGATTGCAATCTATATCAAGAACGATAAAATCTACGGGCACCAAATTTCTATTTGCAACAATAAGAACATCATTGATCCTTCCCATAGGCTTTTTAATGGTGGAATCCGCAAGGTGCAAATTCAAAGAGCAATCATCAAGATCATGGAAACCTAGAATATCACATAAAGTTTTCGGAATCGTGGAAACACTAGCACCCAAATCACACAAAGAAAAACACTCATAATCTTTAATTCTAATCTTTATAGTAGGTTCCCACTCATCATTAAGTTTTCTAGGTATAGAAACTTCCAAATTAAGTTTTTCATCATAAGATTGCATCAAGGCATCAACAATATGTTTGGTAAAAGCTTTGTTTTGACTATAAGCATGAGGAGAATTAACAACGGATTGCAACAAGGAAATACAACCTTTTAAAGAGCAATTATCATAATCAAATTCCTTGAAATCTGAGATAGTAGGTTCAATATTATTAGAACTTGAGGATTCTCCAATCTCACTTTTACCAAATTTAGCATCAAGATCTAAAGACTCCGAATTTTTGGGACGCCTTCTAGGCAAAGTGGATTCATCATCACTCCCATAATCATCAAAATTCATATTGCAAAACATAGATCTAGTCGGAGACGCACCAATAACTTTAAGATCCTCATCATTATTTTCATGAAGACTAGAAGAACGCGCTTTTATAAAGCTTTCTTTTTTAGCACGCAATCTAGCGGTTCTTTCCTTGTACTCGTCAATGGAAAGTCTCATTACTTTGAGAGACTCATTGATATCATGCTTAGGAGAAGAAGATCCAAGTTTAAGAGAATTAACATCAAGTGAAAGTCTATCAACGTTCCTAGCCAAATCATCATCTTTGAGCAATTTTTCTTCAAGCAAGGCATTAAAATTCTTTTGAGAAATCATAAATTCTTTCACACTACTCTCAAAATCAGAGGGCATCTTATTAAAATTACCATAAGAATTATTGTAGGAATTTCCATAATTATTAGTGGGATTACTAGGGAACGGTCTAGCATTAAAATTTCCTCTATAAGCGTTGTTTCCAAAACTATTCCTACCAACAAAATTCACATCCATAGATTCATTATTATTCTCAATCAAGGAAGACAAAGGCATATCATTGGGATCAAGAGGAGTATTTTTAGTAGCAAACATCTTCATAGGTTCATCCATCTTTCCACTCAAAACATTAATTTCTTCTATAGCATGCACTTTTTTACTAGAAGATCTTTCGGTATGCCATTGAGAATAATTAGCCATAATATTATCAAGCAATTTTGTAGCATCTCCTAATGTGATTTCCATAAAGGTGCCTCCCGCGGCCGAATCTAAGAGATTTCTAGAAGCAAAGGTCAAACCGGCATAAATTTTTTGTATGATCATCCATAAATTCAAACCATGAGTAGGGCAATTGCGAAGCATCAATTTCATTCCTTCCCAAGATTGGGCAACATGCTCATGATCAAGTTGTTTAAAATTCATAATATCGTTCCTAAGAGTGATGATCTTAGCAGGAGGAAAATACTTAGAGATAAAAACATCTTTGCACTTGTTCCAAGAATCAATACTATTTTTAGGCAAAGACGAAAACTAAACTTTAGCACGATCTCTAAGTGAAAACGGAAATAACTTCAATTTGACAATATCGTTATCCGTATCTTTCTTCTTTTGCATATCACACAAATCAACAAAATTATTTAGATGAGTAGCGGCATCTTCACTAGGAAGGTCGGCGAATTGATCTTTCATAACAAGATTCAGCAAAGCGGTATTGATTTCACAAGACTCAACATCATTAAGAGGAGCAATCGGAGTACTAAGGAAATCATTATTATTGGTATTCGAGAAGTCACACAATTTGGTATTATCTTGCGCCATGGCAACAAGTAATCCAACACACAAGCAAACAGAAAAAGGCAAGCGAAAAGAGAGGAGGAGATTGGGAAAGAGAGGGCGAATAAAACGGCAAGGGTGAAGTGGGGGAGAGGAAAACGAGAGGCAAATGGCAAATAATGTAAATGCAAGGGAGATGGGTTTGTGATGGGTACTTGGTATGTCTTGACTTGATCGAAGACCTCCCCGGCAACGGTGCCATAAATCCTTCTTGCTACGTCTTGAGCTTGCGTTGGTTTTCCTCGAAGAGGAGAGGGTGATGCAGCAAAGTGTAGCGTAAGTATTTTCCTCAGTTTTGAGAACCAAAGTATCAATCCAGTAGGAGGCTCCTCAAAAGTCCCACGCACCTACACAAACAAAATGAGAACTCGCGACCAACGCAATAAAGGGGTTGTCAATCCCTTCACGACCACTTGTGAAAGTGAGATCTAATAAAGATAGTAAGATAAGATAAATATATTTTTGGTATTTTGTAATATAGATGCAAAAAGTAAAGATGCAAATAAAGGTAGATTGAAAGCAAATATGATAAGAGATAGACCGGGGGGCATAGGTTTCACTAGAGGCTTCTCTCAAGATAGCATAAGTATTACGGTGGGTGAAAAAATTACTGTCGAGCAATTGATAGAAAAGCGCATAGTTATGAGATTATCTAGGCATGATCATGTATATAGGCATCACGTCCATAAAAAGTAGACCGACTCCTGCCTGCATCTACTACTATTACTCCACACATCGACCGACTCCTGCCTGCATCTAGAGTATTAAGTTCATAAGAACAGAGTAACGCATTAAGCAAGATGACATGATGTAGAGGGATAAATACATGCAATATGATATAAACCCCATCTTGTTATCCTCGATGGCAACAATACAATATGTGTCTCGCAACCCTTTCTGTCACCGGGTAAGAACACCGCAAGATTGAACCCAAAGCTAAGCACTTCTCCCATGGCAAGAAAGACCAATCTAGTAGGCCAAACCAAACTGATAATTCGAAGAGACTTGCAAAGATAACTCAATCATACATAAAAGAATTCAGAGAAGATTCAAATATTATTCATAGATAAACTTGATCATAAACCCACAATTCATCGGATCTCGACAAACACACTGCAAAAAGAGTTTACATCGAATAGATCTCCACAAGAGAGGGGGGAACATTGTATTGAGATCCAAAAAGAGATAAGAAGCCATCTAGCTAATAACTATGGACCCGTAGGTCTGTGGTAAACTACTCACAACTCATCGGAGGGGCAAGGATGTTGATGTAGAGGCCCTCCATGGTTGATTCCCCCTCTGGCAGAGTGCCGGCGAAGGCTCCAAGATGGGATCTCGCGGATACAGAAGGTTACGGCGATGGAAATTGTTTTTCGTGCTGCTCCTGGATGTTTTCTGGGTACGTAGGTATATATAGGAGGAAGAAGTACGTTGGTGGCCGCCCGAGGGGCCCACGAGACAGGGGGCACGCCCTACAGGGGGGCGCGGCCCCCTATCTCGTGGGGCCCTCGGAAGCTTCTTGACTTGCACTCCAAGCTCTCCGGATCATGTTCGTTCCAAAAATCACGCTCACGAAGGTTTCATTCCGTTTGGACTCCGTTTGATATTCCTTTTCTTCGAAATACTGAAATAGGCAAAAAAACAGCAATATGGGCTGGGCCTCCGGTTAGTAGGTTAGTCCTAAAAATGATATAAATGTGTAAAATAAATCCCATAAACATCCAAAAGGGGGTAATATAATAGCATGGAACAATCAAAAATTATAGATACGTTGGAGACATATCAGGGGGACACGATGTTTACCCAGGTTCGGGCCCTCTCGATGGAGGTAATACCCTACTTCCTGCTTGATTGATCTTGATGATATGAGTATTACAAGAGTTGATCTACCACGAGATCGTAGAGGCTAAACCCTAGAAGCTAGCCTATGATTATGATTGTTGTTGTCCTATGGACTAAACCCTCCGGTTTATATAAACACCAGAGGGGGCTAGGGTTACACAGAGTCGGTTACAGAGAAGGAGATCTACATATCCGAATTGTGAAGCTTGCCTTCCATGCAAAGGAGAGTCCCATCCAGACATGGGACAAAGTATTCAATCTTGTATCTTCATAGTCCAACAGTCCGGCCAAAGTATATAGTCCGGCTGTCCGAGGACCCCTTAATCCCGAACTCCCTCAGGGGACATGATGTTTACCCAGGTTTGGGCCCTCTCGATGGAGGTAATGCCCTACTTCCTGCTTGGTTGATCTTGATGATATGAGTATTACAAGTGTTGATCTACATATCCGAAGGGGGCTAGGGTTACACAGAGTCGGTTATAGAGAAGGAGATCAACATATCCGAATTGCCAAGCTTGCCTTCTACGCAAAGGAGAGTCCCACCCGGACACGGGACGAAGTCTTCAATCTTGTATCTTCACAGTCCAACAGTCCGGCCAAAGCATATAGTCCGGCTGTCCGAGAAACCCCTAATCCAGGACTCCCTCAGTGATGATGAAGCTACCGGCGCAGGGCTTCGCCTAAGCTCTACGATGGTATGATCGAGGTGTGTAATTGTGGAGGGGGCACCACACACGGTTAAGAGAAACTTGTGTGTCTTTGGGGTGCCCCCTACCCCGTGTCTAAAGGAGGGAGGGAGAGAGGCCGGCCCCCTAGGGGAGCGCCAAGTGTATGGAGCCCTACTAGGACTTCCAAGTCCTAGTAGGAATCCTTTCCCTTTTAGGAGTAGGAGAGAAGGAAGGAGAGAGGGAGTAGGAAAGGGCAAGGGGGGGCGCCGCCCCTTCCCTTAGTCCAATTCGGACCCATGGGGGGGCGCCACCTCCCCTTGGCCTGCCTCCTCTATTTCCCGTATGGCCCAATAAGGCCCATTACTTCTCCCGGTGAATTCTCGTAACTCCCCGGTACTCTGGAAAATACCCAAATCACTCGGAACCTTTCCGATGTCCGAATATAGCCTTCCAATATATCGATCTTTACGTCTTGACCATTTCGAGACTCCTCGTCACGTCCGTGATCTCATCCGGGACTTTGAGCAAACTTCGGTCATCAAAACACATAACTCATAATACAAATCATCATCAAACGTTAAGCGTGCGGACCCTACGGGTCTGAGAACTATGTAGACATGATCGAGACACATCTCTGATCAATAACCAATAGCGAAACCTGGATGCTCGTATTGGCTCCTACATATTCTATGAAGATCTTTATTGGTCAAACCGCATAACAACATACGTTGTTCCCTTTGTCATCGATATGTTACTTGCCCGAGATTCGATCGTTGGTATCATCATACCTAGTTCAATCTCGTTACCGGCAAGTCTCTTTACTCATTCCGTAATACTTCATCTTGCAACTAACTCATTAGTCACATTGCTTGCAAGGCTTATAGTGATGAGCACTACCGAGAGGGCCCAGAGATACCTCTCCGAAACACAGACTGACAAATCCTAATCTTGATCTATGCCAACCCAAAAAACACCTTCGGAGACACCTGTAGAGCATCTTTATAATCACCCTTTTACGTTGTGACATTTGATAGCACACAAGGTGTTCCTCCGGTATTCGTGAGTTGAATAATCTCATAGTCTGAGGAACATGTATAAGTCATGAAGAAAGCAGTAGCAATGAAACTGTAATGATCATAATGCTAAGCTAACGGATGGGTCATATCCATCACATCATTCTCCTAATGATGTGATCCCGTTCATCAAATGACAACACATGTCTATGGTTAGGAAACATAACCATCTTTGATTAATGAGCTAGTCTAGTAGAGGCATACTAGGGAAATATGTTTTGTCTATGTATTCACACATGTACCAAGTTTCTGGTTAATACAATTCTAGCATTAATAATAAACATTTATCATGATGTAAGGAAATATAAATAACAACTTTATTATTCCCTCTAGGGCATATTTCCTTCAGTCTCCCACTTGCACTAGAGTCAATAATCTAGTTCACATCACCATGTGATTTAACATCAATAGTTCACATCTGTATGTGATTAACACCCATAGTTCACATCGCCATGTGACCAACAACCAAAGGGTTTACTAGAGTCAATAATCTAGTTAACATTGCTATGTGATTAACACCCCAAGAGTACTAAGTTGTGATCATGTTTTGCTTGTGAGAGAAGTTTAGTCAACAGGTTTGTCACATTCAGAGCCGTATGTATTTTGCAAATATTCTATGTCTACAATGCTCTGCATGGAGCTACTCTAGCTAATTGCCCCCACTTTCAATATGTATCCAGATTGAGACTTAGAGTCATATGGATCAGTGTAAAAGCTTGCATCGACGTAACTCTTTACGACGAACTCTTTATCACCTCCATAACCGAGAAATTTTTTATTAGTCCTCACTAAGGATAATTTTGACCGCTGTCTAATGATCTACTCTTAGATCACTATTGTACCCCCTTGCCAAACTCATGGCAAGGTCCACAATAGGTCTAGTACACAACACAACATACTTTATAGAACCTACAACTGTGGCATACGGAATGACTTTCATTCTCTTTCTATCTTTTGTCGTGGTCGGGATTTGAGTCTTACTCAACTTTACGCCTTGTAATATAGGCAAGAACTTCTTCTTTGATTGATCCATTTTGAACTCTTTCAAAAAAGTTGTCAAGGTATGTATTCATTGAAAAATCTTATCAAGCGTCTTGATCTATCTCTATAGATCTTGATGCCCAATATATAAGCAACTTCACCGAGGAATTTCTTTGAAAAAATCGTTTCAAACTCTCCTTTTATGCTTTCCAGAAATTCCACATCATTTCCGATCAACAATATGTCATCACATATACTTATCAGAAAGGCTGCAGTGCTCCCACTCACTTTCTCGTAAATACAGGCACCACAAGTCTGTATAAAACTATATTCTTTGATCACACAATCAAAGCGTTTATTCCAACTCCGAGAGGCTTGCACCAGTCCAAAAATGGATTGCTGGAGCTTGCACACTTTGTTAGCACCCTTTGGATCGACAAAACCTTCTGGTTGCATCATATACAATTTCTCTTTAAGAAATATCCATTTAAGGAATGCAGTTTATATATCCATTTGCTAGATTTCATAAAATATGGCAATTGCTAACATGATTCGGACAGATTTAAGCATCGCTACAATTGAGAAAATCTCATTGTCGTCAACACCTTGAACTTGTCGAAAACCTTTTGTGACAAGTCGAGCTTTGTAGATAGTAACACTACTATCAGTGTTCGTCTTCCTCTAAGATCCATTTATTTAATATGGCTTGCCAATCATTGGGCAAGTCCACCAAAGTCCACACTTTGTTCTTATACATGGATCCCATCTCAGATTTCATGGCCTCAAGCCATCTCATGGAATCTGGGCTCATCATCGCTTCTTCATAGTTCGTAGGTTCATCATGGTTTAGTAACATGACTTCCAGAACAGGATTACCATACCACTCCAGTGCGGACCGTACTCTAGAAGACCTACGATGTTCGGTAGTAACTTGATCTGAAGTTTCATGATCATCATCATTAGCTTCCTCACTAATTTGTGTAGGAATCACTGGAACTGATTTCTGTGATGAACTACTCTCCAATTCGGGAGAAGGTACAATTACCTCACCAAGTTCTACTTTCCTCCCACTCACTTCTTTCGAGAGAAACTCCTTCTCTAGAAAGGATCCATTCTTAGCAACGAATATCTTGCCTTCGGATCTGTGATAGAAGGTGTACCCAACAGTTTCCTTTGGCTATCCTATGAAGATGCACTTCTCCGATTTGGGTTCGAGATTTTCAGGTTGAAGCTTTTTCACATAAGCATCGCAACCCCAAACATTAAGAAACGAGAACTTTGGTTTCTTGCCAAACCAAAGTTCATAAGGCGTCGTCTCAACGGATTTTGATGGTGCCTTGTTTAATGTGAATGTAGCTGTCTCTAATGCATAACCCCAAAATGATAGTGGTAAATCAGTAAGAGACATCATATATCGCACCATATCCAATAAAGTGCGGTTACGATGTTCGGACACACCATTACGATGTGGTGTTCCAGGTGGCGTGAGCTGTGAAACTATTCCACATTGTTTTAAATGAAAGCCAAACTCGTAACTCAAATATTCTCCTCTACGATCTGATCGTAGAAACTTTATTTTCTTGTTACGATGATTCTCCACTTCACTCTGAAATTCTTTGAACTTTTCAAATGTTTCAGACTTGTGTTTCATTAAGTAGATATACCCATATCTTCTCAAATCATTTGTGAAGGTCAATAACGATACCCGCCACGAGCATCAACACTCATTGGACCGTAGACATCGGTATGTATTATTTCCAATAAGTCACTAACTCATTCAATTGTTCCAGAGAACGGAGTTTTAGTCATCTTGCCCATAAGGCACGGTTTGCAAGCATCAAACGATTCATAATCAATTGATTCCCAAAGTCCATCTTTATGGAGTTTCTTCACGCGCTTTACACCGATATGACCCAAATGGCAGTGCCATTAATATGTTGCAGTATCATTATCAACTTTGCATCTTTTGGCATCAATATTATGAATATGTATATCACTACGATCAAGATCCAATAAACCATCAACATTGGGTGTATGACCATAGAAGGTTTTTATTCATGTAAACAGAGTAACAATTTATTCTCTGTCTTAGATGTATAATCGTATTGCAATAAACATAGTCTAATCATATTTATGCTCAACGCAAACACCAAATAACATTTATTTAGGTTCAACACTAATCTCAAAAGTATAGGGAGTGTGCGATGATGATCATATCAATCTTGGAACCACTTCCAACACACATCGTCACTTCACCCTCAACTAGTCTTTGTTTATTCTATAACTCCAGTTTCGAGTTACTAATCTTAGCAACCGAACAAGTATCAAATACCCAGGGGCTACTAAAACACTAGTAAGGTACACATCAATAACCTGTATATCAAATATACCCTTGTTCACTTTGCCAGCCTTCTTATCCACCAAATATTTAGGGCATTTCAGCTTCCAGTGACCATTTCCTTTGCAATAGAAGCACTCAGTTTCAGGCTTTGGTCCAGCTTTGGGCTTCTTCACGGGAGTGACAACTTGCTTGCAATTCTACTTGTAGTTCCCTTTCTTTCCCTTTGCCCTTTTCTTGAAACTAGTGGTCTTGTCAATCATCAACACTTGATGCTCTTTCTTGATTTCTACTTTCATCGATTTCAGCATCACGAAGAGCTGGGGAATCGTTTTCATCATCCCTTGCATACTATAGTTCATCACGAAGTTCCAGCAACTTGGTGGTGGTTACTAGAGAACTCTGTCAATCACTATCTTATCTGGAAGATTAACTCCCAATTGATTCAAGTGATTGTAGTACCCACACAATCTGAGCACATGCTCACTGCTTGAGCTATTCTCCTCCATCTTTTAGCTACAGAACTTGCTGGGGACTTCATATCTCTCAACTTGGGTATTTACTTGAAATATTAACTTCAACTCCTAGAACATCTCATATGGTCCATGACATTCAAAATGTCTTTGAAGTCCCGATTCTAAGCCATAAAGCATGGTGCACTAAACTATCAAGTAGTCATCATATTAAGCTAGCCAAACGTTCATAACGTATGCATCTGCTCCTGCAATAGTTTTGTCACCTAGCGGTGCATCAAGGACATAATTCTTCTGTGCGGCAATGAGGATAAACCTCAGATCGTGGGCTCAGTCCGCATCATTGCTACTATCATCTTTCAACTTAGTTTTCCCTAGGAACATATAAAAACATAGGGAAGCTACAACGCGAGCTATTAATCTACAACATAATCTGCAAAATACTGTCAGGACTAAGTTCATGATAAATTAAAGTTCAATTAATCATACTACTTAAGAACTCCCACTTAGACAGGCATCCCTCTAGTCATCTAAATGATCACGTGATCCAAATCAACTAAACCATGTCCGATCATCATGTGAGATGGAGTAGTTTTGAATGGTGAACATCACTATATTGATCATATCTACTATATGATTCACGCTCGACCTTTCGGTCTCCAGTGTTCCGAGGCCATATCTGCATATGCTAGGCTCGTCAAGTTTAACCCGAGTATTCTGCATGTACAAAACTGGCTTGCGCTCATTGTATGTGAACATAGATATTATCACACCCGATCATCACGTGGTGTCTCGGCACGACGAACTGTCGCAACGGTGCATACTCAGGGAGAACACTTATACCTTGAAATTTAGTAAGGGGTCATCTTATAATGCTACCGCCGTACTAAGAAAAACAAGATGCATAAAAGATAAACATCACATGCAATCAAAATATGTGACATGATATGGCCATCATCATCTCGTGCTCATGATCTCCATCACCGAAGCATCATCATGATATGCATTGTCACCGGTGTAACACCTTGATCTCCATTGTAGCATCGTCGTTGTCTCGCCAACTATTGCTTCTACGACTATCGCTACTGCTTAGTGATAAACTAAAACAATTACATGGCGATTGCATTGCATACAATAAAGCGACAACCATATGGCTCCTGCCAGTTGCCAATAACTTTGTTACAAAACATGATCATCTCATACAACAATTTATATCACATCAAGCCTTGACCATATCACATCACAGCAAGCCCTACAAAAAGAAGTTAGACGTCCTCTACTTTGTTGTTGCAAGTTTTACGTGGCTGCTACAGGCTTCTAGTAAGAACCGTTCTTACCTACGCATCCAAACCACAATGATTTTTTGACAAATGTGTTGTTTTAACCTTCAACAAGGACCGGGCGTAGCCACACTCGATTAAACTAAAGTTGGAGAAACAGACACCCACCAGCCACCTATGTGCATAAGCACATCGGTAGAACCAGTCTCATGAACGTGGTCATGTAATGTCAGTCCGGGCCGCTTCATCCAACAATACCGCCGAATCAAAGAATGGCATGCTGGTAAGAAGTATGACTATTATCGCCCACAACTCTTTGTGTTCTACTCGTGCATAACACATCTATGAATGCTTGGATGCCACTGTTGGGGAACGCGGTAATTTCAAAAAAAATCCTATGATCACGCAAGATCTATCTAGGAGATGCATAGCAATGGGAGGGAGAGTGTGTCCACGTACACTTGTATACCGAAAGCGGAAGCGTTTAGTTAACGCAGTTGATGTAATCGAACGTCTTCACGATCCAACCGATCCAAGCACCGAACATATGGCACCTCCGCGTTCAGCACATGTTCAGCTCGATGACGTCCCTCATACTCTTGATCCAGTTGAGGCCGAGGGAGAGTTTCGTCAGCACGATGGCGAGGCGATGGTGATGATGAAGTTACCGGCGCAGGGCTTTGCCTAAGCTCTACGATGGTATGATCGAGGTGTGTAACTGTGGAGGGGTGCACCGCACACGGTTAAAAGAAACTTGTGTGTATTTGGGATGCCCCCTGCCCCCGTATATAAAGGAGGGAGGGAGAGAGGCCGGCCCCCTAGGGGCGCGCCAATTGTATGGAGTCCTACTAGGACTTCCAGGTCCTAGTAGGAATCCTTTCCCTTTGAGGAGTAGCAGAGAAGGAAGGAGAGAGGGAGTAGGAAAGGGCAAGGGGGGCGCCGCCCCCTTCCCCTAGTACAGTTCGGACCCATGGGGGGTGCCACCTCCCCCTGGCCTGCCTCCTCTATTTCCCGTATGGCCCAATAAGGCCCATTACTTCTCCCGGTGAATTCTCGTAACTCCCCGGCACTCTGAAAAATACCCGAATCACTCGGAACCTTTCCGATGTCTGAATATAGCCTTCCAATATATCGATCTTTACGTCTCGACCATTTCGAGACTGCTCGTCATGTCTGTGATTTCATCAGGGACTCCGAACAAACTTTGGTCATCAAAACACATAACTCATAATACAAATCGTCATCAAACGTTAAGCGTGCGGACCCTACGGGTTCGAGGACTATGTAGACACGATCGAGACACATCTCCGATCAAAAACCAATAGCGTAACCTGGATGCTCATATTGGCTCCAATATATTCTATGAAGATCTTTATCGATCAAACCACATAACAACATGCGTTGTTCCCTTTGTCATCGGCATGTTACTTGCCCGAGATTCGATCATCGGTATTATCATACCTAGTTCAATATCATTACTGGTAAGTCTCTTTACTCGTTCCGTAATACTTCATCTCGCAACTAACTCATTAGTCACATTGCTTGCAAGGCTTATAGTGATGAGCATTACCGAGAGGGCCCAGAGATACCTCTCCGAAACACGGAGTGACAAATCCTAATCTTGATCTATGCCAACCCAACAAACACCTTCGGAGACACCTGTAGAGTGATAAGTCCATTTTGCATCATGCTTTTATATCAATATTTATTGCATTATGGGCTGTTATTTCACGTTATGTCACAATACTTATGGCTATTCTCTCTTATTTTACAAGGTTTACATGAAGAGGGAGAATGCAGGCAGCTGGAATTCTGGGCTGGAAAAGGAGCAAATATTGAAGGACTATTCTGCGCAACTCCAAAAGTCCTGAAACTCCACGGAATATCTTACAATAAATAAAGAAAAATAGTCGCCAAAGATGAAGGCCTGGGGGCCCACACCCTGCTCACGAGGGTGGGGGCGCGCCCTCCCCCTGGGCGCGCCCCCCTACCTCGTGGGCCCCTAGTGGCTCTCCGACGCCCATCTTCGCCTATATGAAGTCTTTCGATGATAAAAAATAGAAGGCAACCTTTCGGGACGAGACTCCGCCGCCACGAGGCAGAACCTTGGCGGAACCAATCTAGGGCTCCGGCAGAGCTGTTCTGCCGGGGACACTTCCCTCCGAGAGGGGGAAATCATCACCATCGTCATCACCAACGCTCCTCTCATCGGGAGAGGGCAATCTCCATCAACATCTTCACCAGCACCATCTCATCTCCAAACCCTAGTTCATCTCTTGTACCCAATTCTTGTCTCCAAGTCCGGGATTGGTGCTAGTAGGTTGCTAGTAGTGTTGATTACTCCTTGTAGTTGATGCTAGTTGGTTTATTTGGTGGAAGATCATATGTTCAGATCCTTTACGCATATTATTACCCCTCTGATTATGAACATGAATATGCCTTGTGAGTAATTACGTGTGTTCTTGAGGACAAGGGAGAAGTCTTGCTATTAGTAGTCACGTGAATTTGGTATTTGTTCGATATTTTGATCAGATGTATGTTGTCTAGCCTCTAGTGGTGTTATGTGAACGTCGACTACATAACACTTCACCATTATTTGGGCCTAGAGGAAGGCATTGGGAAGTAATAAGTAGATGATGGGTTGCTAGAGTGACAGAAGCTTAAACCCTAGTTTATGCGTTGCTTCGTAAGGGGCTGATTTGGATCCATATGTTTCACGCTATGGTTAGGTTTACCTTAATACATTTGTTGTAGTTGCGGATGCTTGCAATAGAGGTTAATCATAAGTGGGATGTTCGTTCAAGTAAGAACAGCACCCAAGCACCGGTCCACCCACATATCAAATTATCAAAGTACCGAACGCGAATCATATGAGCGTGATGAAAACTAGCTTGACGATATTCCCATGTGTCCTCGGGAGCACTTTTCCTATTATAAGAGTTTGTCCAGGCTTGTCCTTTGCTACAAAAAGGATTGGGCCACCTTGCTGCACTTTATTTACTTTTGTTACTTGTTGCTCGTTACCATTTATCTTATCACAAAACTATCTGTTACCACTTATTTCAGTACTTGCAGAGAATACCTTGCTGAAAACTGCTTATCATTTCCTTCTGCTCCTCATTGGGTTCGACACTCTTACTTATCGAAAGGACTACGATAGATCCCCTATACTTGTGGGTCATCAAGACTCTTTTCTGGCGCCGTTGCCGGGGAGTGAAGCGCCTTTGGTAGGTGGAATTTGGTAAGGAAAAATTTATATAGTGTGCTGAAATTTTCTGTCATTTGTTACTATGGAAAGTAATTGTCTGAGCGCCTTGTTCGGGGTATCGTCACCCCGTCCAGTAGAGCAAAGAGTTGCTCCTCAACCTACTGAACCTACTGAACCTACTAAAAATGAAACTCCTTTTCAGTTTCCTTCGGGTATGATGGAAAAACTGATAGCTAACACTTTTACAGGAGATGGAACAAAGCATCCTGATGAACATCTATACTGTGTGGATGATGTTTGTGGACTATTTAAGCTTGCAAGTATACCCGATGATGTTGTTAAGAAGAAGGCCTTCCCTTTATCTTTGAAGGGAGACGCATTGACATGGTATAGGCTATGTGATGATATGAGATCATGGAACTATAAAAGATTGAAATTGGAATTTCATCAAAAGTATTACCCTATGCATCTTGTTCATCGTGATCGCAATTATATATATAATTTTTGGCCTCGCGAAGGAGAAAGCATCACTCAAGCTTGGGGGAGGCTTAAATCAATGTTATATTCATGCCCCAATCATGAGCTCCCAAGAGAAATAATTATGCAAAGTTTTTATGCTCGGCTTTCTGATAACAATCGCACCATGCTCGATACTTCTTGTGTTGGCTCTTTTATGATGAAGACTATTGAATTTAGATGGAATTTATTTGATAGAATTAAACGCAACTCTGAAGATTGGGACCTCGATGAAGGTAAGGAGTCAGGTATGACACCTAAGTTTGATTGTGTTAAATCTTTTATGGATACCGATATTTTTCGTAAGTTTAGCACTAAATATGGACTTGACTCTGAGATAGTAGCTTCTTTCTGTGAATCTTTTGCTACTTATGTTGATCTCCCCAAGGAGAAGTGGTTTAAATATCATCCTCCCATAGAAGTAAAAGTAGCTGCACCTATTAAAGTTGAAGAAAAGACTGTCACTTATAATGATCCTATTGTTCCCTCTTCTTATGTTGAGAAACCACCTTTCCCTGTTAAAATGAAGGATCATGCTAAAGCTTCAACTGTTGTTCGTAAAAGCAATATTAGAACTTATACATCTCCTGAGAAAGTCAAAGTAGAACCCAATATTGCTATTGTTAAAGATCTCTTGTCTGATAATATTGATGGGCATGTTATTCAATTCTGTGGTGAAACTGCTAGAATTGCTAAACCCTGTGATAGAGATAAACATAGACCTATGGTAGGCGTGCCTGTTATTTCTGTTAAAATAGGAGATCATTGTTATCATGGCTTATGTGATATGGGTGCTAGTGCTAGTGTTATACCCATTGACTTATACAAAGAAATTATGCAAGATATTGCACCTGCTGAGTTAGAAGATATTGATGTGACAATTAAACTTGCCAATAGAGATACTATATCTGCAATAGGAATTGTTAGAGATGTTGAAGTCTTGTGTGGAAAAACCAAATATCCCGCTGATTTTCTTGTTCTTGGTTCTCCACAAGATAGCTTTTGTCCCATTATATTTGGTAGACCCTTCTTGAATACCGTTAATGCTAAGATAGACTGCGAAAAGAATGTTGTTACTATTGGCTTGGATGATATGGTTCATGAGTTTAATTTCTCTAAATTTAGTAAACAACATCGTGAGGAAGAATTGCCTAGTAAGGATGAAATTATTGGTCTTGCTTCTATTGCCGTGCCTCCTAGTGATCCTTTAGAACACTATTTGCTAGACCATGAAAATGATATGTTCATGAATGAAAGAAGGGAAATAGATGAAGTATTCTTTAAACAGGAACCTATTCTGCAACACAATTTGCCTGTTGAAATCCTAGGGGATCCTCCTCCGCCCAAGGGTGATCCCGTGTTTGAGCTTAAACCGCTGCCTGATAATCTTAAATATGCTTATCTTGATGAAAAGAAAATATATCCTGTCATTATTAGCGCTAACCTTTCAGAGCATGAAGAAGAAAGATTATTGAAAACTCTGAAGAAGCACCATGCCGCTATTGGATATACCCTGGATGATCTTAAAGGCATCAGTCCCACTCTATGTCAACATAAAATAAATTTGGAAGCGGATGCCAAACCAGTTTGTGATCCTCAACGACGTCTGAATCCTAAAATGAAAGAAGTGGCAAGAAAAGAAATACTCAAGCTTCTGGAGGCAGGTATAATTTTTCTCGTTGCTGATAGTCAGTGGGTAAGTCCTGTCCATTGTGTCCCTAAGAAGGGAGGTATTACTGTTGTCCCTAATGATAAAGATGAATTGATTCCGCAAAGAATTATCACATGTTATAGGATGGTAATTGATTTCCGCAAATTAAATAAGGCTACTAAGAAAGATCATTACCCCTTACCTTTTATTGATAAAATGCTAGAAAGGTTATGCAAACATACACATTATTGCTTTCTAGATGGTTATTCTGGTTTTTCTCAAATACCTGTGTCGGCTAAGGATCAATCAAAGACTACTTTTACATGCCCTTTTGGTACTTTTCCTTATAGACGTATGCCTTTTGGTTTATGTAATGCACCTGCTACCTTTCAAAGATGCATTATGGCTATATTCTCTGACTTTTGCGAAAAGATTTGTGAGGTTTTCATGGATGACTTTTCCGTCTATGGTTCCTCTTTTGATGATTGCTTGAGCAATATTGCTCGAGTTTTGCAGAGATGTGAAGAAACTAATCTTGTCTTGAATTGGGAAAAGTGCCACTTTATGGTTAATGAAGGTATTGTCTTGGGGCACAAAGTTTCTGAAAGAGGTATTGAAGTTGATAAAGCCAAGGTTGATGCTATTGAAAAGATGCCATGTCCCAAGGACATCAAAGGTATAAGAAGTTTCCTTGGTCATGTTGGATTTTATAGGAGGTTCATTAAGGACTTCTCAAAAATTTCTCGGCCTCTGACTAATTTATTACAAAAAGATGTACCATTTGTCTTTGATGATGATTGTGTAGAAGCATTTGAAATACTTAAGAAAGCATTAGTCTCTCCAGCTGTTGTTCATCCACCTGATTGGAATTTACCCTTTGAAATTATGTGTGATGCTAGTGATTATGATGTAGGTGCTGTTCTAGGGCAAAGAGTTGATAAGAAATTAAATGTTATCCATATGCCAGTAAGACTCTAGACAATGCTCAAAGAAATTATGCTACTACCGAAAAGGAACTTTTAGCAGTTGTATTTGCTTGTGATAAATTCAGACCCTATATTGTTGATTCTAAAGTAACCATTCACACTGATCATGCTACTATTAAATATCTTATGGAAAAGAAAGATGCAAAACCTAGACTTATTAGATGGGTTCTCTTGCTGCAAGAATTTGATTTGCATATTGTTGATAGAAAAGGAGCTGAGAACCCTGTTGCAGACAACTTATCTAGGTTAGAGAATGTTCTTGATGACCCACTACCTATTGATGATAGTTTTCCTGATGAACAATTAAATGTCATAAGTACTTCTCGTAGCACTCCATGGTATGCTGATTATGCTAATTATATTGTTGCTAAATTTATACCACCTAGCTTCACATACCAACAAAAGAAAAAGTTTTTCTATGACTTGCGACATTACTTTTGGGATGACCCACATCTTTATAAAGAAGGAGTAGATGGTGTTATTAGACGTTGTGTACCTGAGCATGAACAGGAACAGATCCTATGCAAGTGTCACTCCGAAGCTTATGGAGGACACCACACTGGAGATAGAACTGCACATAAGGTATGCAATCCGGTTTTTATTGGCCTGCTCTCTTCAAAGATGCCCGTAAGTTTGTTTTGTCTTGCGATGAATGTCAAAGAATTGGTAATATTAGTAGACGTCAAGAAATGCCTATGAATTATTCACTTGTTATTGAACCATTTGATGTTTGGGGCTTTGATTATATGGGACCTTTTCCTGCCTCTAATGGATATACACATATTTTAGTTGTTGTTGATTACGTTACTAAGTGGGTAGAAGCTATTCCAACTAGTAGTGTTGATCATAACACCTCTATTAAAATGCTTAAGGAAGTTATTTTTCCGAGGTTTGGAGTCCCTAGATATTTAATGACGGATGGTGGTTCACACTTTATTCATGGTGCTTTCCGTAAGATGCTTGCTAAATATGACGTTAATCATAGAATTGCATCTCCCTATCACCCGCAGTCTAGTGGTCAAGTAGAATTGAGCAATGGAGAGCTCAAATTAATTTTGCAAAAAACTGTCAATAGGTCTAGAAAGAATTGGTCCAAGAAACTTAATGATGCATTATGGGCCGATAGAACTGCATATAAAAATCCTATGGGTATGTCTCCGTATAAAATGGTTGATGGAAAAGCT
This sequence comes from Triticum timopheevii, assembly GCA_963921465.1. Classification (NCBI taxonomy): domain Eukaryota; kingdom Viridiplantae; phylum Streptophyta; class Magnoliopsida; order Poales; family Poaceae; genus Triticum; species Triticum timopheevii. Next base: position 574,216,556 of record OY997264.1, on the reverse strand, counting down.
TGTCACTTAACCTCTCGAACTAGAACATAAGGCATATTGGGCTATTAAAGAGCTCAACTATGATTTCAAACTTGCCGGTGAGAAGAGGTTATTTGATATTAGCTCACTTGATGAATGGAGAACCCAAGCTTATGAAAATGCAAAGTTGTTTAAAGAAAAAGTTAAAAGATGGCATGACAAAAGGATACAAAAGCGTGAGTTTAATGTAGGTGATTATGTGTTGCTATACAACTCTCGTTTAAGATTTTTTGCATGAAAACTTCTCTCCAAATGGGAAGGTCCCTACGTTATCGAGGAGGTCTATCATTCCGGTGCCATAAAAATCAACAACTTCGCAGGCACAAATCCAAAGGTGCTAAACGGTCAAAGGATCAAACACTATATCTCAGGTAATCCTATAAATGTTGAAACAAATATCATTGAAACCGTAACCCCGGAGGAATACATAAGGGACACTTTCTAGAATGTTCCAGACTCTGAAAAGGAATAGGTATGTGGTACGGTAAGTAAACCGACTCCAAAACAATTTTTAAGGCAATATTTCTCCATTTTGGAATATTTAGAAAAATAGAAAAATAAGTAGCAGTCCGGGGAGGACACGAGGCCTCCACGAGGGTGGAGGGCGCGCCCTACCCCCCTGGGCGCGGCCCCCCTACCTCATGAGCACCTCTTGTGCCCTCCGAACTCCGTTTTCTTCTATGATATGTATTTTGGTCGGTAAAAATTCATTATATATACCCCCGAAGGTTTTGACTCCCGTATCACACAAATATCCTCTGTTTTCGTTTCGAGCTGTTTTTCTGACAGGTCTAGATCATCATGACGACCCCAAGTGCTTCCAAGGACAAGTTCTTCGAGAAGGTGATCAACCCTTACCTCGCGGAGGTGCTGCGACACCCTCAAACCATTGAGATGCGTGATGGGTTGCTGCACATCCACAATGCTGAGGGACCAAAGGGAACCGGAAGCGTGGAGTCGAGGCTCGAAGCAATGGAGCAACAAGTTTTCAAGTGCCAGGGGATGGTGGAGCGTGGAATCAATGCTACCCACAAGATGCTCGCGGAGTTCACCAACAACTACGAGCCGGATGCCAAGAAGACCGAGGAGGCCATCTTCAAGCTATATGAGAAGATCTAGCACCTCCAAGCCCAAATCTATGATCTGCAAAACCAAAACTGTGAGTATGAATATAGATTCAAAAGGATGAGTTTGGCTGCAGATTTGAGGATTCCGGAGACTCGATCATCCTTCTATGATGGTGAGCCTATGCCATGGAAGGTGGACGACAAGCTTGCATCATCAACAACATCTCCACCACCAACAACAAAGAAAGAGACATAATCACATGGGTATGGGCACTCCCCTTGGCAACTGCCAAGCTTGGGGGAGGTGCCCTGGTATCGTATCACCATCACAACTCCTATCTTTACCGTTTTTCTTAGTTCGATCCTATTAGTAGTATCTTGATTTAGTAGAATAAAGTCATGGCATGATCTAGTTTTGAGTTTTGCTTTATGATCCTTCTTTGTAATCGAGTCCGTAAACTATATAATAAAGATTAGTGTTGAGTAAAGGGCTTGGTTATTTTTCCATGGTCTTGGGTGATTAGAAGAAAAAGAATAAAAAGAATCAAAGGGTTCATATTGATCTTAGTGAATGTAATGACTTCACATAGAAAGAGTATGATTATTAAAAGTTGTTGGGAGTTGGCAAATATAGCTTTGGTCATCATTGCAATTAATAGGAAGTAATAAGAAAAGAGAGGTTTCACATATAGATATATTATCATTGACATCTTTTATGATTGGGAGCACTCATTAAAATATGGCATGCTAAAGAGTTGAAGTTGGACAAGGAAGACAACATAATGAGTTATGTTTTCTTACATCTGAGATAAAGTATGTTGTCATGGATCCTCTACCATGTTGAGCTTGCCTTTCCCCCTCATGCTAGCCAAATTCTCAGCACCAAGTAGAAATACTACTTGTGCTTCCAAATACCCTTAAACCAGTTTTGCCATGAGAGTCCACCATATCTACCTATGGATTGAGTAAGATCCTTCAAGTAAGTTGTCATCGGTGCAAGCAATAAAAATTGCTCTCTAAATATGCATGACTTATTAGTGCGGAGAAAATAAACTTTGAACGAACTTGTTGTGGACGCAATAAAAGCGACGGACTGCATAATAAAGGTCCACATACAAGGGGCAATATAAAGTGACGTTCTTTTGCATTAAGATTTTGTGCATCAACCCTAAACGCGCATGACAACCTCTGCTTCCCTCTGCGAAGGGCCTATCTTTTATTATTATCCTCTACCTTATGCAAGAGTCACGGTGATCTTCACCTTTCCTTTTTCATTTTATCCTTTGGCAAGCTCGGCATGTTGGAAAGAACGTGATATATATATCTAATTGGATGTGGGGGAGCATGAATTATTATTGTTGACATTACCCTTGAGGTAAAAGGTTGTGGGGCAAAACTATAAGCCCCTATCTTTCTCTGTGTCCGATTAAAACCCCGTAAACACAAGTATTGCGTGAGTGTTAGCAATTATGAAGGACTAAGTGATAGTTGAGTATGTGGACTTGCTTTTAAGCTCTGACATAGACTCTTTCGGTTGTTATGATAAATTGCAATTGCTTCAATGACTGAGGTTATAATTTGTTGGTGCTCAATAAGGTTTCTGATTCATACTTTGGCTTTGTGAAAAGATCATCACTTGAACATGAGTAATCATATGACAAAATCTATTTATGTTGCTATTATGGAAATAATCATGATGCCTTCATGTCCGTATTTTATTTTTATCGACGCCTCTACCTCTAAACATGAGGACATGTTTATTGTTATCGGCTTTTCGCTTGAGGACATGCGAGGTCTAAGCTTGGGGGAGTTGATACGTCCATTTTTCATCATGCTTTTATATCAATATTTATTGCATTATGGGCTGTTATTTCACGTTATGTCACAATGCTTATGGCTATTCTCTCTTATTTTACAAGGTTTACATGAAGAGGGAGAATGCCGGCAGCTGGAATTCTAGGCTGGAAAAGGAGCAAATATTGAAGGACTATTCTGCGCAACTCTAAAAGTCCTGAAACTCCATGGAATATCTTACAACAAATAAAGAAAAATCATCGCCAAAGATGAAGGCCAGGGGCCCACACCCTGCTCACGAGGGTGGGGGCGTGCCCTCCCCCCTGGGCGCGCCCCCCTACCTCGTGGGCCCCCTGGTGGCTCTCCGACTCCCATCTTCTCCTATATGAAGTCTTTCGATGAGAATAAAAATAGAAGGCAACCTTTTGGAACAAGACTTCGCCGCCACGAGGCGGAACCTTGGCGGAACCAATCTAGGGCTCCGGCAGAGCTGTTCTACCGGGGACACTTCCCTCCGGGAAGGGGAAATCATCACCATCATCATCACCAACACTCCTCTCATCGGGAGAGGGCAATCTCCATCAACATCTTCACCAGCACCATCTCATCTCCAAACCCTAGTTCGTCTCTTGTATCCAATTCTTGTCTCCAAGTCCGGGATTGGTGCTAGTAGGTTGCTAGTAGTGTTGATTACTCCTTGTAGTTGATGCTAGTTGGTTTATTTGGTGGAAGATCATATGTTCAGATCCTTTATGCATATTATTACCCCTCTGATTATGAACATGAATATGCCTTGTGAGTAATTATGTGTGTTCCTAAGGACAAGGTAGTAGTCTTGCTATTAGTAGTCATGTGAATTTTGTATTCGTTCGATATTTTGATAAGATGTATGTTGTCTAGCCTCTAGTGGTGTTATGTGAACGTCGACTACATAACACTTCACCATTATTTGGGCCTAGAGTAAGGCATTGGGAAGTAATAAGTAGATTATGGGTTGCTAGAGTGACAGAAGCTTGAACCCTAGTTTATGTGTTGCTTCGTAAGGGGCTGATTTGGATCCATATGTTTCATGCTATGGTTAGGTTTACCTTAATACTTTTGTTGTAGTTGCGGATGCTTGCAATAGAGGTTAGTCATAAGTGGGATGTTCGTTCAAGTAAGAACAGCACCCAAGCACCGGTCCACCCATATATCAAATTATCAAAGTACCGAATGTGAATCATATGAGCTTGATGAAAACTAGCTTGACGATATTCCCATGTGTCCTCGGGAGCGCTTTTCCTATTATAAGAGTCTGTCCAGGCTTGTCCTTTGCTACAAAAAGGATTGGGCCACCTTGCTGCACTTTATTTACTTTTGTTACTTGTTGCTCATTACCATTTATCTTATCACAAAACTATTTGTTACCACTTATTTCAGTACTTGCAGAGAATACCTTGTTGAAAACCGCTTATCATTTCCTTCTGCACCTCGTTGGGTTCGACACTCTTACTTACCAAAAGGACTACGATAGATCCCCTATACTTGTGGGTCATCATAGAGCATCTTTATAATCACCCTTTTACATTGTGACGTTTGATAGCACACAAGGTGTTCCTCCGGTATTCGTGGGATGCATAATCTCATAGTCTGAGGAACGTGTATAAGTCATGAAGAAAGCAGTAGCAATGAAACTGTAACGATCATAATGCTAAGCTAACGGATGGGTCATGTCCATCATAGCATTCTCCTAATGATGTGATCACGTTCATCAAATGACAACATATGTCTATGGTTAGGAAACATAACCATCTTTGATTAATGATCTAGTCTAGTAGAGGCATACTAGGGACAATATGCTTTGTCTATGTATTCAAACATGTACTAAGTTCCTGGTTAATACAATTCTAGCATGAATAATAAACATTTATCATGATATAAGGAAATATGAATCAGAACTTTATTATTGCCTCTAGGGTATATTTCCTTCATCTTGATCTATCTCAATAGATCTTGATGCTCAATATGTAAGTAGCTTCACCGAGGCCTTTCATTGAAAAACTCTTATTCAAGTATCCCTTTATGCTATCCATAAATTCTATATCATTTCCAATCAGCAATATGTCATCCACATATAATGTTAGAAATGCTAAAGAGCTCCCACTCACTTTCTTGTAAATACATGCTTCTCCAAAATCTGTATAAAACCATATGCTTTGATCACACTATCAAAGCATTTATTCCAACTCTGAGAGGCTTGCACCAGTCCATAAATGGATCGCTGGAGCTTGCACACTTTGTTAGCACCCTTTGGATTGACAAAACCTTCTGGTTGCATCATATACAACTCTTCTTCTAGAAATCCATTCAGGAATGCAGTTTTGACATCCATCTGCCAAATTTCATAATCATAAAATGCGGCAATTGCTAACATGATTCAGACAGACTTAAGCATCGCTACGGGTGAGAAAGTCTCGTCGTAGTCAACTCCTTGAACTTGTCAAAAACCTTTCGCAACAAGTCGAGCTTTGTAGACAGTAACATTACCGTCAGCGTCAGTCTTCTTCTTGAAGATCCATTTATTTTTTATGGCTTGCCAATCATCGGGCAAGTCCACCAAAGTCCACACTTTGTTCTCATACATGGATCCCATCTCAAATTTCATGGCCTCAAGCCATTTCGTGGAATCTGGGTTCATCATCGCTTCCTCATAGTTCATAGGTTCACCATGGTCTAGTAACATGACTTCCAGAACAGGATTACCGTACCACTCTGGTGCGGATCTCACTCTGGAAGACCTACGAGGTTCGGTAGCAACTTGATCTGAAGTTTCATGATCATCATCAGTAGCTTCCTCCCTAATTGGTGTAGGAATCACTAGAACTAACTTCTGTGATGAACTACTTTCCAATAAGGGAGAAGGTACAATTACCTCATCAAGTTCTACTTTCCTCCCACTCAATTCTTTTGAGAGAAACTCCTTCTCTAGAAAGGATCCATTCTTAGCAACAAATATCTTGCTTTCGGATCTGTGATAGAAGGTGTACCCAACAGTCTCCTTTAGGTATCCTATGAAGACGCATTTCTCCGATTTGGGTTCGAGCTTATCGGGTTGAAGCTTTTTCACATAAGAATCACAACCCCAAACTTTAAGAAACGACAACTTTGGTTTCTTGCCAAACCACAGTTCATAAGGCGTCGTCTCAACGGATTTTGATGGTGCCCTATTTAAAGTGAGTGCAGCCGTCTCTAAAGCATAACCCCAGAACGATAGCGGTAAATCTGTAAGAGACATCATAGATCGCACCATATCCAATAAAGTACGACTACAACGTTCGGACACACCATTTCGTTGTGGTGTTCCAGGTGGCGTAAGCTGTGAAACTATTCCACATTGTTTCAAATGAAGACCAAACTCGTAACTCAAATATTCACCTCCACGGTCAGATCGTAGAAACTTTATTTTCTTGTTACGATGATTTTCGACTTCACTCTGAAATTCTTTGAACTTTTCAAATGTTTCAGACTTATGCTTCATTAAGTAGATATAACCTTATCTGCTCAAATCATGTGTGGTGGTAAGAAAATAACGATACCCGCCACGGGCCTCAACACTCATTGGACCGCATATCTGTATGTATTATTTCCAATAAGTCAGTAGTTCGTTCAATTGTTCTGGATAACGGAATTTTAGTCATCTTGCCCATGAGACACGGTTCGCAAGCACCAAGTGATTCATAATCAATTGATTCCAAAAGTCCATCAGCATGGAGTTTCTTCATGCGCTTTACACTGATATGACCCAAACGGCAGTGCCACAAATAAGTTGCACTATCATTATCAACTTTGCATCTTTTGGCTTCAATATGATGAACATGTGTATCATCACGATCGAGATTCAACAAAAATAGACCACTTAGCAAGGGTTCATGACCATTATTCTCTGATTTAAATGAATAACCGTCTCGCATCAAACAAGATCCAGATATAATGTTCATGCGCAACGCTGGCACCAAATAACAATTATTCAGGTCTAAAACTAACCCCCGAAGGTATATGTAGAGGTAGCGTGCCGACGGCGATCACATCGACCTTGGAACCATTCCCCACGCACATCGTCACCTCGTCCTTAGCCAATCTTCGTTTAATCCGTAGCCCCTGTTTCAAGTTGCAAATATGAGCAATAAAACCAGTATCAAATACCTAGGCGTTACTACGAGCATTAGTAAGGTACACATCAATAACATGTATATCAAATATAACTTTCACTTTGCCATCCTTCTTATCCGCCAAATACTTGGGGCAGTTCTGCTTCAAGTGACCAGTCCCTTTGTAGTAGAAGCACTAAGTTTCAGGCTTAGGTCTAGAATTGGGTTTCTTCTCCTGAGCAGCAACTTTCTTGCCGTTCTTCTTGAAGTTCCCCTTCTTCCCTTTGCCCTTTTTCTTGAAACTAGTGGTCTTGTTGACCATCAAACACTTGATGCTCCTTCTTGATTTCTACCTCCGCTGCTTTTAGCATCACGAAGAGCTCGGGAATAGTCTTGTTCATCCCTTGCATATTATAGTTCATCACGAAGCCTTTATATCTTGGTGGAAGTGATTGAAGAACTCTGTCAATGACACTACCATCAGGCAGATTAACTCCCAGCTGAGTCAAGTGGTTATGGTACCCAGACATTCTGAGTATGTGTTCACTAACAGAACTATTCTCCTCCATTTTGCAGTTGACTTGTTGGAGACTTCATATCTCTCAACTCGGGCATTTGCTTGAAATATTAACTTCAACTCTTGGAACATCTCATATGCTCCATGACGTTCAAAACGTCTTTGAAGTCCCGATTCTTAGCCGTATAGCATGGCACACTAAACTATTGAGTAGTCATCAACACATGTCTGCCAGGCATTCATAATGTCTGCAGTTGCTGGCGCGGGTGGTACACCTAACGGTGCTTCGAGGACGTAATTTTCTATACAACAATGAGGATAATCCTCAAGTTACGGACCCAATCCATGTAGTTGCTGCCATCATCTTTCAACTTAGCTTTCTCTAGGAATGCATTAAAATTCAAAGGAACGGTAGCACGGGCCATTGATCTACAATAACATAGTCATGCAAAATAACTATCAGGACTAAGTTCATGATAAATTAAAGTTCAATTAATCATATTACTTAAGAACTCCCACTTAGATAGACATCCCTCTAGTCATCTAAATGATCACGTGATCCAAATCAACTAAACCATGTCCTATCATCACGTGAGATGGAGTAGTTTTCAGTGGTGAACATCACTATGTTGATCATATCTACTATATGATTCACGTTAGACCTTTCGGTCTCAGTGTTCCGAGGCCATATCTGTATATGCTAGGCTCGTCAAGTTTAACCCGAGTATTCTGCGTGTGCAAAACTGGCTTGCACCTGTTGTATGTGAACATAGAGATTATCACACCCGATCATCACGTGGTGTCTCGGCACGACGAACTGTCGCAACGGTGCATACTCAGGGAGAACACATATACCTTGAAATTTAGTAAGGGATCATCTTATAATGCTACCGCCGTACTAAGGAAAATAAGATGCATAAAAGATAAACATCACATGTAAACAAAATATGTGACATGATATGGCCATCATCATCTTGTGCTCATGATCTCCATAACCGAAGCGTCGTCATGATCTCCATCGTCACCGGTGTGACACCTTGATCTCCATTGTAGCATCGTTGTTGTCTCGCCAACTATTGCTTCTACGACTATCGCTACCGCTTAGTGATAAAGTAAAACAATTACATGGCGATTGCATTGCATACAATAAAGCGACAACCATATGGCTCCTGCCAGTTGCCGATAACTTTGTTACAGAAGATGATCATCTCATACAAAAAATATATCATATCATGCCTTGACCATATCACATCATAGCAAGCCCTGTAAAAACAAGTTAGACATCCTCTACTTTGTTGTTGCAAGTTTACGTGGCTACTACGGGCTCCTAGCAAGAACCGTTCTTACCTACGCATCAAAACCGCAACGATTTTTCGTCAAGTGTGTTGTTTTAACCTTCAACAAGGACCGACCGTAGTCAAACTCGATTCAACTAAAGTTGGAGAAACAGACACCCGCCAGCCACCTATGTGCAAAAGCATGTCGATAGAACCAGTCTCATCAATGCGGTCATGTAATGTCGGTCCGGGCCACTTCATCCAACAATACCGCCGAATCAAAGTAAGACGTTGCTGGTAAGCAGTATGACTATTATCGCCCACAACTCTTTGTGTTCTACTCGTGCATATAACATCTACGCATCGACTTGGCTCGGATGCCACTGTTGGGGAACGAAGTAATTTCAAAAAAAAATCCTACGATCACGCAAGATCTATCTAGGTGATGCATAGCAACGAGAGGGGAGAGTGTGTCCACGTACCCTCGTACACCGAAAGCGGAAGCGTTTCAATAGCGCGATTGATGTAGTCGAACATCTTCGCGATCCAACCGATCCAAGTACCGAACATACGGCACCTCCGCATTCAGCACACGTTCAGCTCGATAATGTCCCTCGTGCTCTTGATCCAATTGAGAACGAGGGTGAGTTCCGTCAGCACGACGGCATGGCGACGGTGATGATGATGCTACAGACACAGGGCTTCGCCTAAGCACTACGATGGTATGATCGAGGTGTGTAACTGTGGGGGGAACCACACACGGTTGGGAGAGAAACTTGTGTGTGCTAGGGTGCCCCCTGCCCCCGTATATAAAGGAGCAAGGGGGAGGCCGGCCGACCCCTAGGGCGCGCCACAAGAGGGGAGTCCTACTAGGACTACCAGTCCTAGTAGGATTCCACCAAGAGGGGGAGAGGGGAAAGGAAGGAGAGGGAGAAGGAGTAGGAAAGGGGGGCGCCGCCCCCCTTCCCTAGTACAATTCGGACCCAAGGGGGAGGGGGTATGTGACCTGCCCTGGCCGCCCTGTTTCTCTCTCCACTAAGGCACAATGTGGCCCATTAGTTCCCCGGGGGGTTCCGGTAACCCATCCGGCACTCCAGTTTTACCCGAAACTTTCCGGAACACTTCCAGTGTCCGAATATAGCCATCCAATATATCAATCTTTATGTCTTGACAATTTCTAGACTCCTCGTCACGTCCGTGATCTCATCTAGGACTCCGAACAAACTTTGATCATCAAAAACACGTAACTCATAATACATATCGTCATCGAACGTTAAGCGTGCGGACCCTACAATTTCGAGAACTATGTAGACATGACCGAGACACATCTCCGGTCAATACCCAATAGCGGAACCTGGATGCTCATATTGGCTCCTACGTATTCTATGAAGATCTTTATCGGTCAAACCGCATAACAACATACATTGTTCCCTTTGTCATCGGTATGTTACTTGCCCGAGATTCGATCGTCGGTATCATCATACCTAGTTCAATCTCGTTACCGGCAAGTCTCTTTACTCATTTCGTAATGCTTCAGTCCACAACTAACTCATTAGTCACATTGCTTGCAAGGCTTATAGTGATGAGCATTACCGCCCAGAGATACCTCTCCGAAACACGGAGTGATAATTCCTAATCTCGATCTATGACAACCCAACAAACACCTTCGGAGACACCTGTAGAGCACCTTTATAATCACCCATTTACGTTGTGATGTTTGGTAGCACACAAAGTGTTCCTCTGGTATTTGGGAGTTGCATAATCTCATAGTCTGAGGAACGTGTATAAGTCATGAAGAAAGCAGTAGCAATGAAACTGTAACGATCATAATGCTAAGCTAATGGATGGGTCATGTCCATCACATAATTCTCCTAATTATGTGACCCTGTTTATCAAATGAAAACACATGTCCATAGTTAGGAAACATAACCATCTTTGATTAACGAGCTAGTCTAGTAGAGGCATACTAGGTACAATATGTTTTGTCTATGTATTCACACATGTACTAAGTTTCCGGTTAATACAATTCTAGCATGAATAATAAACATTTATCATGAAATAAGGAAATAAATAATAACTTTATTATTGCATCTAGGGCATATTTCCTTCATCTATATACATCCGTATTTAGTTTGTATTGACATCTCTAAAAAAATATTTAGAAACGGAGGAAGTATAAAGTTGGATATCGTTCCTGAAGAGTGGCATTACCTAGCCACTTGTCCTCCCAGAGATGTATCTTTGAGCAGTCTTTTATCGCGAAGGATCCAAAGCAGAAATGATGTGTATTTGTCCCCATTATACCAACTCAAAAGTGTAAATAACGAGGTTTTCAACAAGCCCGAGACGCAACTTTTTGGCCTAACTTATTATGTAGTAGGGTTTACCAAACGCCATCCTCAGTAAGTGAAAGGATCGAGAAGAGGTGTCTAGAGGGGGGGTGATTAGACCCTCAACAAGCAAAGATAGCAGTTTTTAAGTTTTTCAAGTTGAGGTTGGAAATTAGCACAATTTCAAGCATTCACAATACAATTCAAGCAAGCATGAAAAGAGTATATGAGCAGCGGATAGTAAATCATGCAACTTGCAAGAAATTAAAGGGATGGGATTGGAGTGTGCAAACGCAATTGGAGACACGGAGATTTTTGGCGTGGTTCCGATAGGTGGTGCTGTCGAAAATCCACGTTGATGGAGACTTCAACCCACGAAGGGTAACGATTGCGCGAGTCCACGGAGGGCTCCACCCATGATGGATCCACGAAGAAGCAACCTTGTCTATCCCACCATGGCCATCGCCCACGAAGGACTTGCCTCACTTGGGTAGATCTTCACGAAGTAGGCGATCTCCTTACCCTTACAAACTTCTTGGTTCAACTCCACAATCTTGACGGAGGCTCCCAAGTGACACCTAACCAATCTAGGAGACACCACTCTCCAAGAGGTAATAGATGGTGTGTTGATGATGAACTCCTTGCTCTTGTGCTTCAAATGATAGTCTCCCCAACACTCAACTCTCTCTTACAGATTTGGCTATGGTGGAAAGATGATTTGAGTGGAAAGCAACTTGGGGAAGGCTAGAGATCAAGAATCTTGTGGTTGGAATGGAATGTCTTGGTCTCAACACATGAGTAGGTAGTTCTCTCTCAGAAAATGAGTAGAGGAAGTGTAGGCACGTTCTGATGGCTTTCCTCATGAATGAAGAATGGGTGGAGGGGTATATATAGGGGTTGTTTGGTTTTTGCCCAGACTAGCCCTGCCAACGCATGGGCGAGCCAAAAATTTGGCGCAGCTTTTCGCCGCCCGCGTCTCGCCCGCTGTTGGCGTAAAAAATGAACTGCAGATACGACGGGAGCATTGGCGCGCCAAAACATGGGCTGTAATCCAAGCGACGCCTCAACACTTGGTCAACAGAAATTATTTGGCTTGGCAGGCTAGGGCTCCCAACCAAACAGCCTCATAGCCTCAAAATCTAGCCATTACACACATATTCCCAAACTCGGTGGGACCGAATGGTGAAACTCGGTCAGACCGATTCAGGTCAAAATGTGAACGTTAGAGTTTTCGGTGGGACCGACAAGGTTAACTCGGTGGGACCAATGTGCAAGGGTTAGGGTAAAACCTCTAGTCGGTTTAACCGATTACACAAACTCGGTGAGACCGATTTTGGTAATAAGCAAACAGAGGATCGGTCAAGCAAACTCGGTGAGACCGATCACATGAATTCGGTGGGACCGATTTCAGTAATAGGTAAACAAAGAGTTTGCAAGCCCATCTCGGTGAGACCAAGATCCCATCGGTGAGACCAAACTGATTAGGGTTTGTGGTAGTGGCTATGTCAAATGAACTCGGTGGCGTCGGATATATCAAATCGGTGGGGCCGAGTTTGACTTTTAGGTTTAGGACATGTGTGGATATAAGAAAGTGGTTGAGGGCCTTGCAGCATATCACTAAGCACTTTGAGCAAGCAAGCCATTAAGCAACACCTCATCCCCTTTTAATAGTATTGGCTTTCCTGTGGACTCAATGTGATCTTGGATCACTAAAATGAAAATGTAGAGTCTTGAGCTTCTGCCAATGTTTGTCCTTAGCATCTTGAAGGTGTTCCACATCCTCTTGTCTATGCCACTCCAACGTTGAACTTATCTGAAATATACTAGGTTTAGTCCAACAAGATATATGTTGACATTAATTACCAAAATCACCTAGGGAGCACTTGTGCTTTCAGTAAGTACTTTGAACAACCGTTTACTAAGTAAGGCACCCTAGACCGCTTGGTCTTTTGGCCTACATAACATGCTCCTTTTAGTGAGCCTGTACCTTTTCTTTTGGTTGTCTCCTTGCCAAAGAAATCTTAATCCAACCTTTCAAGGACCCCATTTGAGAGTGGGAAAAAGGATAGCATACAAAGAACCATACTAGTGAGGACATAATTGATCAAGACCAGTGGTCCTCCAACGGAGAGCCACTTGCATTTCTAGCTGCTCAACCATTTCTCTTACGCAGTTTTACATGTTTCTACTCTACATTAGCCGATAATGAATCAAAATTCCCAAATACTTAATCAAGAATTGGCCTTGTGCACAATCAAATAGGTCAACATATTTAGTCGCCACCTCAATGGCTTCTCCAAAGCAGAATAATTCATTTTAATGAAAGTTAAATTTAAAACTTGACATTTTCTCAAAAGTTGAAAGCAAAAGCTTTAAGTTTCCAGCCTTATCTAGGTCATGTTCCATAAAAAGGGTCGTATCGTCGGCATATTGCAAAATGGAGAATCCACCGCCCACAACATGTGGTGCTACCCTTGCAATCTGACCATCCTTCTTGGCGCGATCAAACATTATAGCCAACATGAGGTCACCCTAACATAGTCATTTTTTGTCTATAATTAGGCCTATTTCATCACTGACTTTGATAGCCACGCAACCTCTAGCAACAAAATTTTGGACCCACGGGCGCCATTTCCGAGAGAAGTTTTTCATTCTCAGGGTCTATTGAAGAAATGATCATTTGACTTTGTGATAATACTTTTCACAGTCAATGTTGGATACTACTCCACTCATGTTTTTCCAATGCGTCGAATGAATGGTATCATGTAGGATTACTACTTTGTCAAGTATATTTCCCTTGCATGAAAGACATTTGAGATGGACGAACGACATGCTCAGCTGCCGAGTTGAGCCTATTAGTAGCCACTTTGGTGAATACCTTGAAGTTGGCATTAAGAAGGAATATGGGTCTATATTGCTGGATTCTTTCATCCTCCTTGATGTTTGGTAATAAAGCAATCTCACCGAAATTAATCCTGGATAAGTCAAGTTGCTAGGCATGAAGACAATTGAACAATTCTAATAGATCAGGCTTGATGATATCCTATAAATTATGATAGAATTCCGCGGGGAAGCCATCCGGACCTGGATCCTTGCTATGTTCCATTTGGAACATTGCAATTCTGACCTCCTCTTCATAGAAAGGTGTCGTGAGGATACCATTCTCTTTTGCTGTGACTTGTGGAATATCATCAGTTTGGATCCCATCAAGGGTGAAGTTTCCTTCATCTTACAACATCTAGACAAGCTTCAACTGGCCCTTGGGCCAAGTGGTCAGTCGGGTAAAGAAACCCGACCTACCATCCTTCATTTGATTGGTGGTGTACTTTTTAGTGCCAACTTCTTTAAGGAAAGCCCCAGTTGAAAACCTTCTCGTTCTCTTGCCGTTGGCTGCCATCTTGATGCTGAGAGGTGGGAGATCTCAAATGTTCAAGAAATTTCTAGTCTCATCAACATCTAGTGGTAGTCGTGGAGTTTTACAAATAAATTACTCCGGTTCGTTGTGGCTGTGCCATCAATCCCAAGAGGTCTATATTTTCACGGATCTGATTATTCAGACCTAGTGAGTTTATGTGTCATGTTGCTTTTGTTGGTTTGATTCTTTCTGGAGTTGGTATCTTTTCTCAACGCTATAGTGAAGATTTTGTGATTCGACAGTTTGCACTTCTAAGAATCATCCCTGACCCAAGTACGCTCACCGTTCATGACTTCTCATCTTTTCCGGTGAATGACTCAAGGGGCTTTCAGAAAACTTCATCAGTAGTCAAAATCGGTGCAGATAAATGAGTGTCAGTATCACTGCTCCAGTTAAACTGTAGTCCCTTTACTAAAGTCTTGACATTTTTTTGTCTTGCAAAGATTGATACTACAATAAGGATGTCTATAAGAAATTTCGTTGTAGTTACTTTCTTTAGGGAAATTTCATTTTAATTCTTAGTTGTAGAAGTTACTTTATTATTTTTTGGGTCGTATACAAAAACAGTGTACTTGTAATGATTGCGAGTGTTTATAATGATTACGAGTATGAATACAGTTACAAGTGTTTTAAAGAAAGACTAATAAAAAGCTCGTCATTCTCTCTAAAAAACTAGAAGTTTGATCGGATGTTTTCATCCACATTTGTTATATAAGGTACATTGCATCTACAGGAGAAGGTTCTGGTCCATTTGTTTTCTTTATTTATTTTTCTTCATATTTTTTTACCTTTAAAAACTGTTCACAATTTTTATATTTATGCAATATTTCATAAACATTCCATGTTTTCAAATTTTAAATTGGTAAAAACATATTTAGATTTTTAAGTGTTCCTTTTGGGAAAACATAATTTTCAAAAAATGTCCATAATTTTTAAAATATTAAATTACTTTAATAGATGTCATTAAATTTTATTATAACTTATTTAATTGTTATAATGATATTTTTTAAACGGAATGAAAAAAATGACTGAAAACGTAAAAAAAAACGCTAGAGATACATGGAAAAATAGGTCGCTAGGTCCGAGTCGCTAGCTTCAAGCATTAATGGGCCGGGCCATTCGCGTGGCCCTTGTGCGTTGTTTACTGGGCATTTAGACGCACTAATTCGGCACGTGCAAGTTCGGCCCAGACTTGCCGGACGCATGTTCTGTTCTTGACTGCCTCGTTCCTCCTCTGCTTCCGATAAAAAAAATGCAGTTTCGTTCTTATTGAAAAAACTGATGACCAAAACATCGCTTAAAAGGCACAGGATAATCACAGCGTAACAGCCCAAATCTCACTCTCACGAACATAGCAAACACATACAGATTACAGGTGGGAGCAAATGAAACATCAATTCACAGGTAGAGACACAACTGGCACAAAGCAACGCGCTTGCAACAGTAGCAGTATATGACAGCAAACGAAACGAACGAGAAATACGTCGAGAAATTGGATCAGCTACTTCACGTTCAGGATTACCAACCATCCGATTGCAAGGACGGTGACCAGGGGCACGATCGACACCCACATGATCGTCTTCCCGACGGCACGCCGTCCGACCACGTCGCCGGACACCCAGAAGCCGGCCGACGCCTCGAAGAGCCCGAAAATGACCACGGCGACGAGGATGCCGTAGTACAGGTAGTACGGCGCCTTGCCGTGGTGGAGAAACAGACCTCTGGGCGTGCTGGAGATGATCAGGTAGAGTGCAGCCGCCGCTTCGACGACGCCGCATGATATGAGAGCACCCGGGAGCTTCTCTGCTTCCCGGCACGCGTCGGAGATCATGGCGCCGAGCTCGGTGACGCTCGCCATGGAATCCACCATTGTATTTGTTCGTCGTCTGCACTGAGGTTTAAACATCGAAATGTCTCAGGAGGATTTATAGGGACCCGTACGGCTACACAGTGTACACACGACAAACGGACAAAGTGGAGAGAACAAGAAGGAGACAATCATTTATTTATATTTGGATTCCAGAGAGCATTAGAAAGGGACAATTAACAGTGAAATCCAAAGTTGAAGTAACTCTTTAGTCGTTCCCGAAACCGTAACCGTAACCGGACCCGGACCCTGAAACACATTGGTTTCCCGACGTGATTGTGCCAAAACTTAGCACTCCCTGTCGTCATCTTCCTTCGTAAGCATAATCACTCCTTTGGCATACGAAGAACAGAGCAACACAGCAAACTGCAGCCAAGTTTTTTATATTTTTCTTTTGGATTCACTATTTTTCAGTCGCTTGATTTCTCGGTCGATGCCAAGTCTACCATTATAAAAGTAAAGTGGTATAACCTCGTCTTTGAAATGTGTATTATTGCATATCATCAAATCTAAAGTTGCACCTTTTCTTTCCTTCATTCTTTTAGATTTATTCAATTTTGCCCCATCTTTTGGTAGTTTAAACATGGATTACCTCATTTAAGCAGAGCTCGTCCGTTTTACTCCATTTAACCAACCACGTGTGATGTTTTACCCCCATTATTTTTATGGTAATTCCCAAAACCAGAACTGGATCCTGAAACACATTCGTTTCTTGATGTGATTGTGCAAAACTTAGCTCTCCCCATCCTCGGAGATTCATTCTTCATTTGTCATCATCCTTCATAAGCGCCCATTGGTGGAAGAAAAACATATCAACAACAATAAACTGCAGTCGAGTTCCTTAGATTTTTTTTTTTGCTTCAATATTTTTCGGATGGTTGATTTCTCAGTTGGCCAAGTTGTACATCGTCAAGCCTACAATTATAAAAGGGCCTTGGTGCTACCTCGTCTCGGAATGTGCATTGTTACACACCTTTTCAAAATGTGCAACAAGCTAACTAATAGTTAGATATAAAAATCAACTTTGATATCCAATTTAGCAATGAATATTGTACTCCCTTCGTTCCTAAATATAAGCCCTTTTAGAGTTTCAATATGGACTACATACGAAGCAAAATGAGTGAATCTATATTCTAAAATACATCTATACACATACTATGTAGTCCATATTAAAATCTCTAAAAAGGCTTATATTTAGGAATGGAGGAAGTAGTAAATTGTAATTTGGACCAGTAAAGTGGCAGTTACTACAATTTGGACAGGTTATTATCATTTGTTGCACATTGCGACCGGCTGGTCCACAACAATTCTGCATTTTGGACATGATCATGATTTTGAACGGTCCACAAGAAAGTTATCCGGTTTAGAAGAAAAGTCCTAATCGGCCCATCCCCACAGTTCATGTGAAGTGGTCGTGCGGCAACCTATATGAGCGGACACTTCACATGTTGCATGTAAGAGGTCATGGAGGTTGTCAATTCACACTACTTGGGGCTTCAGCCTTCTTAGGAAAAGCCATAATAGACTGCTCGACACGGTTTGGGAGCCGAGCCATTCCGCACGGGTTTAGGAAGCGGGTAATATGGATAAAATGTGGACGCTCCACATGTTGCACACATGAGACCGTTAAAGTTGTTAATTCACACAACTCACAATGCTGGACTACCTCTTAGACCTATGCATGCACTTCACCACCCTCACCTCGGCACTACTCTCTCACCTATCAGTAGAATAGGCCCTCATCATGTAGTTGCTCAACATCTCACCTCTCTACTTTGGAGGTGGGCTTTCAAGCCAGAGCATGTTCAAGTCAGAGAGCATCTTCGAGGACATAATCGACAATGCCGAAACAGGGTCGAAAATCACAACCACTATTGCTAAGTGAAAACAACATATACGATAAAATAAATAGCAACACGTTTATCCCAAAGTTCATACCCTTGGGGGGGGGGGGAGGTGTGGGGTTGCTAAACTCCCTGGACATATGGAAGCCAACCTATGCCCTCAAATGACAACAAATGTGTCGCCTTGCTCTTTGAGTCTTGACCAACAAATGCCCTTGCTCCCTTCACTAAAGAGATGCCTCGCTTGAAGCTTAGATTAATCGCTCATTTTTTTCTTTGTTACTTAGTTAATTTTCTTTTCTCATTTTTGTTATTTTTATTATGTTTTCTTATATTTTATTTTTTCCTCTTCAATTTTAATTTTTCACATTATATTTTAAAGTTTTATGTTTTACTGTTCTACTTTTATTGTTACGACATGAGACTTTTTTCTATTAATTGAATTATTTTATTATTTATTATTTGTTTCCATTTTTTACTATTATTTCGTCATAAATGTGTCGACAGTAATTTTCACACATATGGACATTAAGCAACTTTTTAAGATATGCAAAACTTATGTATTTGAAATGAAAGAATATTATCAAATTAGAAGGAAATTATTATTTCACGTATAATATGGGTTTTTGAACACTATTTTTCTTTACAATTCTAAGGTTCGTATGAACAAAATTAAATATGAGATGAAACATTTTTATTGACCAGTTAAATTATTCACTAATATGTCATTGATTAAAGTGATTAGTTTTTTTTGAGTAATACTAAAGTGATTACTGAATATATTTTTTAATATGTATACTCTTTAAGAAAATTTCAAAATACAACGGCCTGCGCCAATGTCCGGCCCATTTAGTTAGTTTGTCTTTCTTCAGGCTTGCCCTCTCCTAAAAAAATAATTAAAACATTTCAGGCTTGCCCTCCCACGCCACGCGCCGATAGTTGCAAGACGCCGCCGCCCGGGATGCCCAACGTTCCTGCTAGCGGGGGCTGGCCCGCCGTGATGGCAGTGCGCTCAGGGAACGCCTCGCAGGCGAGCTCGCCAACACCCCCCATCCGACCAACCTCTGGGCGCCGATGCGGAGGCGCTGTGTCCAGATCCAGCCGCAACTTACCAATCTCTGGTGGGCAGTGGCTCCTCGTCATCCAGCGGTACTGTCGAGCTCCCTGTTTATTCTCCATGAACTGATGAAATTCTTGCATTGCAGAGGAGCTTGTGTTAACAGCTTTATTTTGAGTTAAGGGAGCATCCTATGCTGGTTTAAGACGATGGGCAGCTTAACTTCCTGTAGCGTCTTATTGAACAGTATATGATTTGAGTGAGTACTTGTTGCTGAGATGTGCAGGTTGCCTTGGATTCAGTTAACTTGTCCTGTCCTTTACTTGTGCCTATATATCATTGACTAGAAAATTTGTTTGCTTACCACATTCACAGGCCGGCCAGCTCGGGAAGTCTGAAAACGATAAGCATGATTGACAACAACTTGAGCACAACAGAAAAGATTTATTACGCCATCAGGTATAATGTACATTTTCTAATCTTTTGTTAGTGCACACATCAAAGCAAGCTACCACTCGATGTAAGTGCTCCAGATCAGGAGCAAAATTATTATTGCACAGTTCGAAGCACAACATGACTTGTCCAGCATCACAAACAGACTAAAAAGAGTTTTCTTCTGATCAAGAAAATTCAGATAGGTATAAATATCCAAAGCAAAGACATGAATAGTTTTCTTCTTGATAACGCAATATATCACGCAAAAGAGGAGAGCTCCTCCGATACAGCGCTACACATGCGAGGGATGGCAATGAAATGATGAAACTGGAGCGGGCCGTACCAGCTCTTTTTTCTTACAGGAGGCCATATCAGCTCTGTTTCCCCGACGTTACTGTTGGGGTTTCGCACGGTGATATGACCTTATGAGCAAACCTTCGGCGTTCTCGTCCCATTTTCAGTTACACACTGGAGAAAGGAGCTCGTACAGTCAACAAGAAACGAGGAGCTTTATTGTGCCTTATGAGCAAGCTTCAGGATCAGCTTGAAAAAACAGAGACCACAAGCACAAGTCCACAAAGCAAACAACCACTGACAGAATGAGTCCAGACCAGTAGCAAAATTCTGTGAAGATCCAAGATAGGATAGTACAGAAACACTGCATCACAAAGATAGTTTGAAGCATCACAAAGATAAAGGAAAATGGGAAGAGATGAGCTCATTAGGATGTACCAAGATAGCACAGTAGTATACTACACACACACACTGCGTCGCTGATATCACAACAGGAAACTAGTAATCGGCGACGGCACACCAGGTTACAGGCTTGCATATCCAACTTTAATCATTCTTGCACACATTAGGCGTCTGCCGAGGCCATCCTGACTTCTGAGTCTGGCCGATCAACACATGAATTTACTTAAGAGTAACCCCACATATCCTCCTTCTCGTGTCAGACGAGAGCTACTATTCCTGTCTCCGAAGTGCTTTGTTTAGCTTTTTTTTCCTTGAAAAGGTGCATTGTTGTAGCTGCAGAGCATATCTGAATGGCGGAAATTTCGGACACAACTTGTGCAACAAACAACATAAAACATCTGCAGGTTTATCTCGTGTAGTTCTCTGTGCAGTCAAGGAAATGAAAATTAATTATATTTTTCAGTTGACAAGACAAGATGAATAGCAAACAGCGAAACATGCCGGTTTACCTGTTGCATGATATTATATGTTGAGCTTGAGCAGCCTAATTGAATGCCTGCAGAGACAGCTCGTTCTGGAATGAGCACACTGCACATTTATGAGGGTATACGGCGGAAGATTTCCTCAAAAGCAGAGACAGCTTACAAACATGTGCTTAACAGAGCGGCCAGTAATCAATTGGAGAACAAGTAATTTTGACTTTTCGCTTGCTTGTTTCTAGCAGACTGCATTGGTCAGCTAGTTCCTTGCTGCAATCATCGATTTCCAGTTCTTCCAGTGAAAATGGGAGGCCAGCTTCCGGCAGCCTTTAGATGCCCAGACAACCCCATACGCTTAACCTCTCGAGGGAAGGAAGGTTGTGCAGCCCCCCAGGAAGATCTACGAGATCACGACACCAATTGAATTCGAGCTCTTGCAGGGACTTGAGCAGCACAAGCGCTTGCTCTTGCTCATCTGTTAGTCTCTTTACTTTCTCCAGCCCAGAAAGGTGTAGGCGTCGCAGGGAGGTGAGGTGCTTGCAGAATGACGTGGTAAGGACAGATGGGTCATCGATGCAAAGCCTTTCCAGCCGAGAGCACGGCGTTGAAATGCTCTCCAAACATGGTGGCAAGCCAGTACTGTCTGATACATTCAAACGCACGACGCAGCCAAGGGGTGTCTGATAGCCCTCTAGTTCAGTGACGGTGAGCGATCCACAGCCTCTAATCTCCAATTCTTCCAGTGCCGTGCATGAGTGCAGCTGTAGAGATTGCAAACCTCGGATGGAACGTACCTTCAACTTTTTAAGGCTGGTGATATCTCTAGGAAAGCAGGGTTGCAGCGTTTTTTGGCGACAGAACAACCCGATGTTAAGTTTTTGAAGTGATGTCGGGAGGAGCCATCTTCCGTTCGCCCCAAAGAGACTTCCATTCGCCCGGTCATTAGTTTCGTCATTATGCACAAAGGGCAAGTCTCCCCAAATTTTAAGCTTCTCAAGCGAGGTAAATCCAGAGAAGCAGTCGTTGCCCCAGTTAAAATTTAGACGAGGGCAGTCAATAATACTCATCTTCTTGAGAGAGGTGATGAGATTTGCTTGAATGTGCAAGAGTCCGTCTCGAACTAACCAGGTCAATGCCTCATCTTGATTTCCTGATGACACTACTGTTGTTAATTGATTGTTTTCTTCATCTTCCGTCAGTAACAGTACTCTTGTTATATGGGTGCAACGATCTATACGCAATTCCTCTAGGCCTGGCGCATGCTCCAACATCAGCGATAGCCACTTCCCCGCTATTCCACATGACCAAATACTGAGACTTTTAAGAGATGGGAAAGCATTGCAGTTCACAGCTGTCAGATCTTCAAGGGTACACTCTGGCGTCACATCTGAAGAGAAAAGTTGTTCACTCTCTCCAATTTCCAAACTTGTTAAAGAGACAAGATGACTAAAACCTTCGAATGAAAAAGACCTTAGATTTCTGCAACCATATATCTCCATCGATTTCAGGTTTCTAAGATTATGGAACGCCAAAGTTTTGCCATCCAATGTCCACAACTCATTAGAAGATTTATCAAAATCATTGCGTCTGTACTCATTCATACTCCCAATTTTTAACTTTTCACCCGATGATACCTCCATAGTCGGAAATCTTGAAACTGCTTTGATGAGTACCTTAGAAAAGGTACTTGAAGGTGGAAGAGGCTTCAGCACTTCCAAATGAGGGAAATAATTCAGAATCAAATTCCTAAGACCAGGCAGCCATGATCCCTGAATGATTTCAGGATTATCATCGTCCTCAAACAGATCAAACTCCTTCAATGCTTCACAACGCTCGATTTGCAGTGCTCGTAAGCTAGAGTTCAGAGCCCCCACAGAAGTGCTTGAGCATCTCACTAACTTAGACATGTTGAGTAAAACTAACTCCTCCAGTGAAGGAACCAATACTTCTATTACTTCCCGCATGTTGCTCAACTTCAGCTTTGTAAGAAATGGAAGACTTCCCAGAGATGGAAGTATTCTCCATCCTCCACAATAATCAAGATGAAGCGTCTGCAATGAGGTAACTGAGATATTGTTGGCAAGCCAAGTTGGTGAAGTGGCACCATTATACCCAGATATTTGTAGATGTTTTAAATCCATGTGTGGTTCAAGACCCTCAAGCACTTCTCTACTGTCATTGACATACTTGTTCTCTGAAAATGTATCTTTCCAGGACAAACGAAACTCTTCTAAGTGTTGTTTATTTCTTAGTCCTGCCCCATAAACCTCTTCCCGAGTTTTAACAGTATCAAGTCGAGACACCCCAAGTTGTACAAGCTCGTTCATGGATTGGAGTTGTGATATCTCAAAACCGCTAGAACCAAACTGAACCTTAAAATCATGTAGCTCCTGGAGAGATGTCATGCCACCAATGTTAGCAATGGAAGAATGGACTCTCTTGTGTGCAACAAGATGTCGCAGGCTAACAAGATTATGCAAGCCATTGGGTAGAGAAGTATGCATGTTTGATCCAATATCTAATACTTGAAGATGAAAAAACGTACTCAAAACTTGTGGCACAATCTCGTCCAACTCAAGTTTTAGGTAACGAAGATGCAAAGGATTTTCCAAACTGCACAGGAAGGAATTAAAACCAGTGAATGCTGCAGACACTTGGAACAGATAAGTGGATGCTGGAGATACTTGCAGCAAGCGTAAATTTTGTGCCTTCTGGAATATTTCTTGGAACAACTGTACAAAGAAAGAGTCAAAGTTCCCAAGCACAACCAATGTTCTCAATTTGGTAACTGATGTAACCGAATTCCTCAGAATTTCTTCAAACTTCTCATTACGAGGAATGTTCCTGTGCAGAACTTTGTTGTATGCAGAACCGGTTACTATTGACAAATGGTGTACAGTTGGCAATATTTTATTGCACTGTAGACTATCTATAGTCGCACATTCATCCCTTGAAACCATCCTCGCAAAATCATGCATCAGATCACACATAGAGTACCAAATCCGACGGCGTAGAGAGAATTCTTCTTTGTCATCAAATTCTTGTTGTTCTTCCATTTGCTGAAAAATTCCCAGGTTTACCAGATGATTCAGATATTCCCATCCCGTATCCTCCAATCTCTTATTTTGGGTGCAATTGAAAAATCCCTGAGAAATCCAAATATAGACCAAATCCTTTCCGAGAAACCTATATTTGTCAGGAAATATAGAACAATACGAGAAACATTGTTGCAAGCGGTACGTCAACTCATCATAAGTAAGCTTCAAAGCAGGCATGATGCCTCCACTAAGTCCCAGCGATTTCCAATTTTCATTCTTGAGAATGTTACTCCAATGATCAATGGTAAGTTGGTCTCTTAATAATGCCCCTGTAGTCACTGCTGCTAATGGGTTGCCCTTTAACTTTTCTGCTATTTGCTGTCCAATAGTGCTAAGATTTCCAAGATTTTCATAGTTTCCATCAACAAAAGCACATGATTTGAATAATAACCAGAAGTCATCATTTTCCAAAGTAGCTAACTTAATTGGCACCACTGTTCCAATCATTTTTGCAACGGACATTTTTCTAGTTGTCACAAGAATCACATTGCCATTGGCATTCTGCTTAAAGGGAGCCAATAGTTGGTTCCATAGGGCATCTTTCTTGTCATCCCAGACATCATCTAAAATAAGTAAAACCCTCTTTGATTTGACATGAATTTTCAAGATCTCTTGAAGCTTCACAAAGCAGCCTATTCCTTGATGACTTTCTTGAGAAACAAAGCTCAACATCTCCCTTGTGAGCCTCATTTCATCAAAGTTGCGAGACACCCAGACCCATATCCTATGGTGAAATTGCCTTTCCACTTCTGAATCATTGTACACAAGTTGAGTGAGAGTTGTCTTTCCAATACCTGCAATGCCTACAATAGGAACAACAATTACTTTGTCAGATCTGCCTTCTGTCATCATCAATTCCAAGATGTGTTCCTTTTCCTTATCTCTTCCATACACATTCCTTGGAACAAGACTTGATGTTCTGAGGTGCTGATATGATATTGTAGTCTGGTGATGATCTGAACTTGAAGTATAGTCGGATCCATGTAGCTTTAGAATCTCACCCACTTCCCCTCCGATGTATCGCAGCTGACCAGCTATTGTTTGTATCTTGTTGGAGAATTCAGCCTTGTCCCAAGGGGTGACCGTGTTAGCCGCAGTAATTGGCGTCACATCTGGATTAGCATCACTAGTGCTGCAATAAGAAAAAGAACGTGAATTGACTATTAGAACCACAATGAAACTCTTAACTTAATGACGTCTATTTCGGTGCAGGCAATGTATAGATTCTTTAGTACCTTGACGGGTTTGGCGACTGGTCATTTGGTCCAGGTTTGTTCTTACAAATCTTGCTATGGTTGAGCATACCTGCTGTCCCACTCGTTGGGCCGCACCTGATCTCTGCGGGACAGTATTTACATCTTGCTTTCATAGGCTGTTCGTTTTGTTCTTCTATGACATCAAAAAGTTCCCATGCCTTGGACCGTCGTCTCTTTCCTTTTCGGCTGCATGAGTTACCAATTACAGTAGGCTCACCAGTGCTACGGTAAGAAAACGATGGGGTGCTTATCAGAACCACAATGGCGTCAAGCAGATGTATATATATATAGCATTTATCGAAAATGTGCTCATACAAGGTAAGAGGTGTATGGACCCATTTGTCTTTTAGGTACCTTGAAGGGGATGCTCTTGGTACAAGTCAGGGGATGCTCCAGGAGGTTTCTTGGTACAAGTCAGGGGATGCTCTTTCTCCAAATGTTTTTTCATAGATGAAGTCCCGTTCGTCTTCGAGTCGCAATTTTAAACTCATTGCTACAGTGTCTACATATTGCTTTGACGGGTTTTCCGTTAACTTTTTCTGTGATCTTAAAGTGATCCCACACCACGGACCGTAATTTGCCAACACTTTTATTTGGTGTATCAGCTTCGCCCCTCGAGGTCTCGTGGACTAGCTCTGCTCTATGCAAGCCCTACCTTCTTCGGGCTCGTCCCTTGTATCTGTGCCAATATATTAGGAACATGATGGATCACATCAAGACTAAACTTTTTTTTTGAGCACGACAAGATCTCCGAACTAATAATTTCTGTAGCACATGAATTGGCTCTGAAGACATGTTACGCTTACCTCCTTGGACCTGCTGTTGGAACCTGTAGTAGTCGAGGCCGTCGACCACGTCGTCGGCGTCGTATAGAAGCTCCTTGAGACAAGTGAGAGCCCGGGACAGAGGCCTGTTCCCGGCTGCCCTCCCCTTCACAGCAGCCACCACCGTGTCGACTCTCTCGACCTCAGACTGGAGCGTCTCGACGTCGTCGCAAAGCCCGACTTGCCGGATCCACCCCTCCATCTTGTCCATCAGGAGTGTTAGAGTTGTGTCGAATATTATTGTACAAGTT
Organism: Triticum timopheevii; assembly: GCA_963921465.1. Lineage (NCBI taxonomy): Eukaryota > Viridiplantae > Streptophyta > Magnoliopsida > Poales > Poaceae > Triticum > Triticum timopheevii. The sequence continues at coordinate 574,190,204 of OY997264.1, read as the reverse complement.
AGGTTACAGTTGGACTTGGAGTCGTACGGTGTGTAGACAGGATACGGAGTCGTGTCCAAGTAGAACACTTGTATCCTAGAACTCTCATATATAGCGGAGGTAGACACACGATGTAACATATGTCAACATAATAACACGGGCATGCGGGGGAGTCGGCGGCGTGTGCCGGTGCCCGGGCGGCCGGGGTGCAGTATTGTGACGGTGTCATGGGAGAAGCGCCCGTAGTCATGCCCCGGGGATGTAGCCATATCGGTGAACCTCGTTAACAAATCTCGGTGTCATGCCTCGTGTGATTGCTTGGTCCTCGGTAGATCGACGGAGTGCCTCGGATTTATTCTAACAAGTGGTATCAGAGCAAGGTTCGAGGAGGCTGCGGACAGTTGATCTAGAGGAGAGGAGCAAAAAGATTCGTCGAATCGATCGTGCAAAAGTCGGTTGGTTGAATCGGCAACTGTGGAAGGTCGATGGTGCGGCGTGGTTCTTTTCAGGTTCCTGGAAGCTATCAGGGGCAGCAGGCTGGCGGCGCGCGCAGGCGGGTACGCGATAGATCGATTCGGATCGAGGCCGATCGAGCTACAGATTCGATTGGAAGAAGACTCGGCGGCGGCGTGTTTCCAGGGGACTCGGCGATGGATCGTTCCAGGTGGTGGCGTCACGTAGCGTACGGGAGTTCCTAATCGGTCTTGCGAGTCGCAGGAAGCCGCAGGCACGGTACGGTCGTTCGACGCAGGGAGGCCCAAGCGTATGTGCTCCTAAGCGTGGAGGCCTGTTGCGGCCTAGGAGGATGACAGGACCCAGTCGGGCTGGTGTGCTGCTCGAGGCCGATCGGGCTGAGTACAAGGCAAAGGCCTGGTGCGGCTCAGGCATGGACGTGTGCAGGCAATGCTTTAGCAGGATTGGATTGGTGCTACGTTGACTGCTTAGCCGGAGATTTGTTATTAAAAAGGGAAAGGAACGAAGTCCTGACGTGCATGCATGATGTCAAACAGCATTGGCGTGGAATCAAGAAGGGTTTTTTTTGGGTCCTATTATTCTAAGGGTACACAGAAGGCTGCCATGAAAAGGGACAAGTTCTGGATTAGAGGTCTATGCGTACACAGGAGTTATTAGCAAATGGCAACAAGAAAAATTATGCAGAAAGTATACGTGGGGTCAAGTTTGCATGGAGATTTTTTCTGGTGGGTCATGTTTGCGGGAAGTGCTCGGAGTGTGTACAACAAAGGACGGAGGACGTGCATAGCAAGGCTCGGAGGAGTCTGGAGCGCGTTGTGACAAGGATCATGCATACACTGGGCGTCAAGGCAATGCACAGATATGCGAGGCGGACATGACGCAGGGTGGAGCATGATTGCAGCCGGATAACTTTCGGTTGGGTCGGACTGGACTGTCTGACGGATCGACGGGGATGTCGGTCAAAGCAGAAGACGGCGGAGATTTCAGCGACGACGACATAGGTGCGTGATGCTGATGGTGGCCGACTTATGGGGCGTGGAAACACGTGGTGCAGGCCTGAGGGCTTGTGCGGCTTCGACAAGACTATGACGCAGGGTTGATTCAAGGTTGTGTACACATAAAAGCTTGAGGTCGACGGGGCGTGGAGGTGGCACGTACAACCACCATGGAGTCATGTTGAAGGTGGAGTTGGAGTCTGATGGAGGACTACACTCTGTGCTGATGGAGGGGTTACGGCGTAAGAATTCAGAGAGTCGAAGCCTATTTCAGCAGGATAGCGAGAGACACGTGGATCGGACTGGGTACCAGTGGTCTGATGGAGACGTGATACTCGGCATCGGTCGGTGATGATCGGTGGTTCTCTGCAGTGGGGGTTGAGGCAGTATGGGCTAGCTACCCGGGAGACTCGACCAGGACAGCAGAGGCTCGACGCGGTGATAGCGACGAGGCGTGCGGTAAGCACGGGACACAGCGACAGGCTAAGGCACTGGTGGTCAGACATGTTGTCAGACAAAGTGTGCAGGGGGTGCTGAAGCAGTGTTGATGAGTACCGGATTCAAGTTGGTGACTCGGTCTATCGGTGCTAGTTGATGGACAGGAGTTGACCGTGGAGAATCTGAGAAAGTGGCGGAAAGTCTGAAATTGTCAAAAGCTGAGAGAGTACATGGCCGCATATTCTGTGGTGTTCAGTGCACATGGCAAAGTGCGGATGACAAGTACAGAAGGAGGTGGAGTGCTATAGCTGTGGGACATGTCAGAGACTATCCGGAAAAAAGGATGAGACAACTGTGAATTTGACTCAGGGTGACACAGGGCGACGGTGAAATTCCTTCAAGTTTCAGACAGACGGTCAAGAAAGAGCGGTGATGTTGAGTTCAGGTAACTCTTGTATGTGACATCCAATATGTGAGTTGTTCATTTTTCATGCAGATAAGTTATCGGTGTGTGATGGCGTTGAACGGAAACTCCGAAAGTTAGGAGCACAAAGTAGAGTAATGAAAAACTTAACTTTGCTCAAGTGTTGACTGTGAAGAAGACGAGAAGGGACTACAGTTGCAGGTGGAGTCACATGGAGTCTGGAAGTAGCAGCGGTGCTCATGGCGTATCTCAAGTCCAATGTACATGGGGGTTCGACGCACGGACGATTTCAAGGTGATGGAGAATATTCGCCAAGGTGGAGTTTGTTAGAGTTGTGTCGAATATTATTGTACAAGTTAGGTTACAGTTGGACTTGGAGTCGTACGGTGTGTAGACAGGATACGGAGTCGTGTCCAAGTAGGACACTTGTATCCTAGGACTCTCATATATAGCGGGGGTAGACACACGATGTAACATATGCCAACATAATAGCACGTGCATGCGGGGGAGCCGGCGGCGTGTGCCGGCGCCCGGGCGGCCGGAGTGCGGTATTGTGACGGTGTCATGGGGAGGAGCGCCCATAGTCATGCCCCGGGGATGTAGCCATATCGGTGAACCTCGTTAACAAATCTCGGTGTCATGCCTCATGTGATTTCTTGGTCCTCGGTAGATCAACGGAGTGCCTCGGATTTATTCTAACAAGGAGGGTTTCGAGGATGGTCTGCACCAGCCATGCAATCGCGGCCTCCAGGGAAGAGTCTCCCGCCGGCTCCATCATCAGATCCGGCAGAAGCAGGTCTCGAGCTCGAGTCAACAACGAAGGAAGGGGAATTAAGCGTGTGGAAACGGGAGCAGACGGGGAAGAACACCAGCCACAACACACAACGCACTTACTGAAGAAATGAAGCTAATTTTTTTTAAATAATATATTTTTTATATTAAATTTCAGAAATATTATGCCATAATTATATATATTTAAAATATTACCTAATCGGCCTACTGTTGACCGATTGGATCCAGTCGGCCTACTGCTGACCGATTGGCCCCCAGTCGGCCAACTGCCGGCCGATTGGATCCAGTCGGCCCACTGCTGGCCGATTGGCCCCAGTCGGCCCACTGCTGGCCGATTGGCACCCAGTCTACTTTCTATAGGCCGACAGGTGCATGCACCCATCTATCTGTTGAATAGATATTTGAAAAATGTTGAAGAAGTATTTGAAAAAATTTTGATCATGCATATAAAAATGTTAATTAAGCATTTGAAAAAAAATGTTGCACAAGAATTTGAAAAAGGTTGAACAAACATTTGAAAACTGTTGAATAGGTATTTGAAAAATGTTGAAGAAGTATTTTAAAAAATGTTGATCATGTATATATAAAAATGTTAATCAAGCATTTGCAACAAATGTTGAAGAAGTATTTGAAAAAAATGTTGAACAAGTATTTCAAAAAATATTGATCATGTAAAAAAATGTTGAACAAGTATTTGTAAAAATGTTTATCATGTATATAAAAATGTTGAACAAGTATTTGAAAAAAAATTGGACAAGTATTTAAAAAATAATTGAACAAATATTTGAAAAAATAATATAGAAAAAAAAAGAAAAAAAAAAGAAATAATGGAGAAGACCGGCTCAGTCGCCTCTACTTGGTCGCGGTCCCTTTTCTAACCAGTAACTGGAAACTAATGGGGTGGTTAGCCATGGAGACCAGGCATCGATCCCCAACGCAGCTAATAACTACCCCACCAGCTACCAGATGTTAAACATTTTTTCAAATACTTGTTCAATTTTTTTAAAATACTTGTTTAATATTTTTTAAATACTTGTTCAACATATTTTCAAATACTTGTTCAACATTTTTATATACATGATCAACATTTTTATAAATACTTGTTCAACATTTTTATATAAATGATTAATATTTTTTCAAATACTTGTTCAACACAAATGCTTGATTAACATTTTTATATACATGATCAATATTTTTTAAAATGCTTCTTTAATATTTTTCAAATTCCTATTCAACAGTTTTCAAATATTTGTTCAACATCTTTAAAATACTTGTTCAATATTTTTTTAAATGCTTGATTAACATTTTTATATGCATGATCAACATTTTTTTCAAATACTTCTTCAACATTATTCAAATACCTATTCAACAGATAAATGGGTGCATGCACCTGTCAGCCTAGAGGAATCACACTGGGAGCCAATCGGCTAGCAGTGGGCCGACTAGGGCCAATCGGCCAGTAGTGGGCCGACTGGATCCAATCAGCCGGCGGTGGGCTGACTGGGGGCCAATCGGCCAGCAGTAGGCCGACTGATCCAATCGGTCAGCAGTAGGCCGATTGGGTAATATTTTTAAAAAATATAATTACAGCGTAATTTTTCCGAAATTTAATATAAAAAATGTATTATTTTAAAAAAATTAGCAGAAATGAAAGGCTGGGAAAAAAACACCTCGCTTTGACTGGAAACGCTTAAAATGGTGCATGTATTGGGCCGGAGCAAAAGGTCTATTGAGCTGCAGTGAGTTTGGCCGCCCCCACCACTTTTTCGACACTTCTTAGTAGGCCGAGCTTTACGCTCGAGAATACGGCCCAAATAGACCAGAGGAAGCACACTTCTCTGCTTGCTCTTTTGCTCAAAAAAAAAAAACTTCTCTCCTTGCTCTGCTTTCCAACAAGGAGGGATGAGAAGCAGAGCAGTACAAGTGCAAACAACCAAGCAGATGGCATACTTGTCGATCGAAAGCTACAGCACAACCCAAAGATTCATTAGTACAAAATCCTTCAATAACTTACAAATATTACTGATTACAATCGTCAAATGGAAAAAGAATGAAATGAAAGTATATGAAATCTAAAACACTCGTGCCGGTACAGCATTCTGATCCTCCTGTCCCCACAGTACACACTCGCTATTCTATAACACACTTCCATCGATTGTACAGTACAACATGAACGGGCGCTACGTCGATCGAACAGAGGGCGGAGGAGTGTCTCAGTTGAGAACCACGAAGCCGGCGAGCGCAGCGACGACGACGATGGGCAAGATGGACACCCACAGGATGGTCTTCCCGGCAGCACGGCGTCCGGCCACATCGCCGGACACATAAAATCCGGCGGACGCCTCCACAAGCCCGAATACCACTATGGCAATGAGGATGCCGAAGTACAAATAGAAGGGCGCCCTGCCATGGTGAAGAAACAAACCTCCCGGTGGTGTCCCGGAGATGATGAGGAAGAGCGCCGCCACGGCTTGCACGACGCCGCACGAGATCAGAGCGCCGGGCAGCTTCTCCGCGTTGCGTAATGCGTCGGGGATGGGAGCCACCATTCTGAAGAGGAAGGCGAGGAGCTCCATCGACTGCTTCTCTGGAGACTGGAAATGGGGTTGGGCTTGAAGCTCTGAGGTTGGAGATCGGTGGAGCGAGAAGAAGCACGCAGCGTTGTTATATACAGTAGTTGCCGGATGCTAAGTTGCGTGGAAAACCGCCCCGACAGGAGACGCGTTGGCCGTAGCCCATGGGCACCCAGAGCAGAACCGAACCCGAGCAAATGCCAGGGTCAGAGGCTTCACAAACCCGAAAACCGAGAACCGAGAACCGAGAACCGAGAACCGAGAACCGATGATGATCCTCTAGTCTCTGTCACAGAACTAGGAACCGGGACCCACACATCGTTTTCTCGACGTGGCTGCTTCTAAGACTTCTGCTGGCTCCGTGTGATCTGTGATGAACCCCTGGTTTCCCTGCTGTGATTATTCTAACCTCTAAGTAAGCACATGCACCATCAAATTATCAAAAAAAAAGAAGAAGCACATGCACCCATCAGGGTTAAGAGGGCATAACAGAGTGCAGATTTGTGCTTAGCGTCTGATAAAAGAGAGGCACTTAAGTTACAAATCCTCATCTTGCTTGATTACTGTTTCATCTTAACAGAACCAGAGGATGCATCAGATACGGCCAAAGCGCAAATAAGGATGTTTGGCAACGGGGTGAAATCAGAGCTCTCCAATAGCATGGTAAGGATACGCGTCAAGCGCTAGCACGCACACAAGTGGAATAATAATAGTAAACGACGGACACAGAAAAAGCTTCATCATCTTCACTCTCTATCACAAAACCGAAAACCGAAGCCGACGCAGAACCGACCCCCGGAGCCGAACACATCGCTTTCGCCACATGGTTGTGCTAGAAAGACTCGGCTCGATCCAGCTATAATCCTCCTTTGTGGCCATGCCAGCAGCTGCGCCAATCAGGTTTGAGAGGCATAACAAACAGAGTGCAGATTAGTGCTAAGTGTTCTTTAACTGATACTCCCTCCGTCCCAAAATTCTTATCTTGGATTTGTCTAGATACTGATGTATCTAATATTAAAACGTGATGAAGGAGAGGTATGCAGTTTTTTTTTACAAGTCCTCATCTTGCTTGCTTGGTTGATTATTATCCCATGTTAACAAAACCACAGAGGAAAGCGTGAAATGTGTGATGTGTGAACCCCTGGGGTCCCTTGCTGTGATTATCACAAATTCTTCTGAACAAGCATATGCACCCATCACGATCGAACAGGGTAAAGAGGGCATAAAAGAGTGCACATTAGTGTTAAGCTGGGGCGGAGAGAATCGATCGTCTACGCATCAGCTATAGGAAATAGCCCCTCCCGAGTCGCCCCCGTGCGGCGGCCGGGAGGCCCCCAGATCCCGTCGCCCCCGACTCCCCCTCTCGTCCTCCTCTTCCCTCGCCGCCGCCCGAGGGCGCAGCCAGGCAAAGCCTTGCCGTCGCCGGCGGCGGCGGGGACTAGGTGCCCTCCCGCTCGTGAGGAGCTGGCGCGGGCCGGCGCGCCCGGGCTGGAGCATGGCGTGCAGCCGGACGTCACGGCGAGGGCTGGCGGCGCTCCGGCGGTCCCATACCCCATGGCAGGCGGCTTCAAGATCTGGGGCGCCATGGTCGCCAGGGACGGCGGCGGCATGACCAGATCAGCGGCGGCGCGGCTGGATCTGGGCCAGGTGTGAGCTTGGTCTCCGGGTCACGGTCGGCGCGATGGCGAGTGCGACACGTCTGCAGCTGGACGGATTTGCGGGATTCCATCCTTGTCTGGTCCTTGACAACTCGGGCAACTCCAGGGGAAACCCTAGATCTCCATGGGATCGAGCGATGGCGGTGCTTTTGCGTCGTAGTCCCCCTTCAGGGCATCGTTTTGGAGTTTGCTACGGCTGAAGGGACCAGCGAGGCCGGCGGCGTACGCCCGATGGCGCAACTGCTGATGAAAATCGCGCCGACTACGGTCATGGCGGACGATGGCGGCATCTTTGATGTCGTTTCCTTGTCGAGGCATCGTCGTTGCAGTTGGCGTCATCAGGCTCGGGATGCTCCGGGGGAAACCCTAGATCTGGGTCTCCCGATCGGACGATGATGGCGTTCTTAGTATCGCTTTCCCTCATGGGGGCATCGTATTGGAGCAAGTGATGGCTGGAGGTGACAAGAGGAGGAGTGGTGCTTCATCATACACATTGATGGTGTCGGATCTCGATGGCATGGCTCCCTGGAGATTAGGCGTCTGATGTGCGATGATGGACTCGCGCAGGAGGTTGACGCTATCTGGCGTTATGGTGGCGTCGGCGACAGCTAGACCGGGCAAGGTACATGCAGCAGTACAACTCTGAAGATGGATTGGTGGCATGTGGCTGCCGCGGCCTCATACCCGACAAGCGTCATGGTTGAGGAGCACGCTGATGAAGTCATGTACCTAGGGTAGGGTCACGGACCTGTCCTAAGTACCCTTCCCAAGGACATCCTCAGAAGAAGCTGTCTTCCAGTCGACCAAGAGAGACTTCACTCGACGGACTCGACCATGAAGACTCACTCGACCGCCAGGAGCTCAAGAGCCACTCTGCATCCAAACGGTCTGTAATTAAGTAGTCTTTATGGCCATGATGACACTTTATGTAAGGCGTTACTGGTAACGTTAGGCCTTAATGTACTTTAAACCCTGCATAACTGAGGGCCGGAGGGGTCTGGCAGGGACTCTATAAGCCACCCCCCTCCTCAGTGTAAAGGGTTCGCACCCCTATAATCTATACACACATAATCCAGTCGACCGCCTCCGGGCTCCGAGACGTAGGGCTGTTACTTCCTCCGAGAAGGGCCTGAACTCGTACATCCCTTGTCTGTACAACTGCTCCATAGCTAGGATCTTGCCTCTCCATACCTACCCCCCATTCTACTGTCAGACTTAGAACCACGACAGTTGGCGCCCACCTTGGGGCAGGTGTCTTAGCGATTTTTGGAGAAGTTGCAATTGTTCCAATTGCCTTCATCATGGTTTCTGGTAGAGTTTTGGTCGAGGGCCGCGAGATCCGTCTCGGCGCGCTCACCTTCGTCGCCGACGACTCCGCTTGGCTCCAGGAGGCTCCACTCGACATCGACGCGCTCCCCGTCCGCAGTGCGACGCATTTTCGGGCGTGTGTCCGCGGCGTTCTACTGCGGCGACCGTCGACTCCTTATCGGTCGACTCCCCTGTCGTCCTCCCTCCTTGTCTCCCGCCAGCGCAAGCACTCTGGTCGGTCGAGGCTCCAGCGGTGGGTGAGACACGCGGTGGCTCGCCAGTCGGCCACCACCCAAGTCGCGGCAATCGAGCCTGACGAATCTCTCTACGACCTGTTCGATCTGTCGACTGGCTCCATAGAGACCGCATCCGAGTGCGACATCAGCGATCCGGCGGCGGAGGTCTTGATGGTCAATGGGCCTCGTAGCCCTCCCGGCTTCCCCCGCGACAACGGGATGGACGGTGGAGGCGACCCCGACCAGGCTCATGAGGAATATCAACCCGAGCCACTTAATTCCCTGCAAAGGGAAGAACTTCGCCGCAGGAACGTGGATGCCCTGCATACTCCCATCGCAGGAGAAACCCCCGAGGCTCGCACCTTGGAGGAGGCACGTTTGGCCAACTTGGCTAAACGCACTCGTCTGGAGAACCTCCAGCGAGCACTCGACGAGCGCGCGCGGCAACGAGTACCCGATTCCAGTCGACGTCAACTCTTCTCGCAGCCGACTCAGGTATATCGAACCCCGATTCAGAATTTAGCAGCTGCAGCCCGTATAGCAGAGTCAATTCAGCCCTCTCAGTCGGAGGCTGGCAGAGGCTTGATGCAGATTAGGGATTTGCTCCGAGCAGCAGGAGATCAGAATTCAGCCGTGTCACAGTCACGCAAAAGGATTCACAGTCGATCCGTCGCTGCGAATACGGTTCAGTCGGCTCACAGCCCTAGATCGGCTCCGCGGCGTGAGGGACGCGAGAATCGATGTGACCAATATGGTGACCGATACGATCGTGATGATAGGCGTCGAGTGCCCACTCCTCCCCCAAGAGGTGGGTCTCACGCTCATCGGCAGCAGGATGACAGGCGCCAGCTCAGTGTGGGGCGAAGAGCTCCGGTCGACCCCAGGGAACCAGGCTTTGACGTGCGATCCATCATCGTGCAAGGCCTAGTCGATCGGAACAGGGCTCATCGAGGTGGCCACGACAGAGATGCGCCCACTAGCAGTCGAGTACATGTTTCAGGTCCAGAATGTTTCAGCAGGGCTATCAGAGCCGCGGTGATTCCTCCCAACTTCAGGTTGGCGACTGGAGTAAGTAAGTTCACCGGTGAGTCTAAGCCTGAAACTTGGCTTGAAGACTACCGAGTGGCGGTGCAGATTGGCGGCGGAAATGATGAAGTGGCTATGAAGCATTTACCACTCATGTTGGAAGGTTCGGCCAGGGCATGGTTGAATAAGTTAGCTCCAAGCAGCATTTACACTTGGGAAGATCTTTCCCGAGTGTTCGTCAGGACATTTGAGGGAACCTGCAAGCGACCAGTTGGATTGACAGAGCTGCAAGTCTGCGTGCAGAAGTCGAATGAAAGGGATTACATTCAGAGATGGATCACTTTGCATCATACCGTGGAGAACGTGTATGATCATCAGGCAGTCTGTGCTTTCAAGGATGGTGTTAAGAACAGAGAGTTAAGTTTGAAGTTGGGGCGGACCGGAGATATGACCCTGAGTCGAATGATGGAAATTGCCACCAAGTACGCCAATGGCGAAGAGGAGGACCGACTCTGGAGCGGCAAGTACAAGCCGAGTCAGTCGGAGAAAGGAAACTCCAGTCGGAAGCAGAAGCGGAAGGCCGAGCCAGCGGCTCCGGGAGAGGCTCTGCCCGTGACTCAGGGCAAGTTCAAGGGAAAACCCAAAGGATCCTGGAACTCCAAGAAGGTGAAGGATAAAGAAGGAAATGACGTGATGGATCTGCCGTGTCACATCCACACGAAGAAAGACGAAGAGGGTAATTTCATCTACCCGAAGCATACCACTCGCTAGTGCCGGCTCTTGATCCAGCAGTTCCAAGGAAAACAACCCAAAGACAAGGAAAAGGAGTCGGACAAAGCTGAGGACAAGGAGGACAGTGATGGAGGATATCCTCATGTTAATTCCACTCTGATGATCTTTGCTGATGTGGAAAGCAAAAGCCGATTGAAGGTTATCAACCGAGAGGTCAATATGGTCGCCCCGATGATGTCAAGTTATCTGAGATGGTCCCAAACTCCCATTACATTCGACCAGTCCGATCACCCGACTCATATAGCCACTCCTGGGAGGCAAGTTTTGGTGGTCGACCCGGTCATTGAGGGCACTCGACTGACGAAGGTGCTAATGGATGGTGGTAGCGGACTGAACATACTGTATGCGGAGACGCTGAAAGGAATGGGCATTCCGATGTCCAGACTGAGCGCCAGCAACATGAGTTTTCATGGAGTTATACCTGGAAAGAAGGCTGAGTCACTCGGCCAAATAGCTCTGGACGTGGTGTTCAGTGACTCAAAGCATTTCTGCAAGGAGAAGCTGACATTTGAAGTCGTGGATTTTGAGAGCGCTTACCACGCCATTTTGGGGCGACCAGCTTACGCACGGTTCATGGCTCGACCATGTTACATGTACCTCAAACTGAAGATGCCCGGCCCCAAGGGTGTGATCACTATCACTGGCAATCGGAAGAAGGCAGAAGAGTGTTTTCAGAAAGGCTCGAAAATTGCCGATTCCCAGATAACGATGGTAGAGCTGGAGGGGTACAAGAAGAATGCAGACCCGAGTGATTTGTTGCGGGCCAAGAAGGCTGCTACAGAATCAGCATTTCAGTCGTCCGGTGAGACGAAGCCTGTTCACATTCACCCGACCGACCCCAATGCAGCTCCGACCCATATTTCCACAACACTCGACCCTAAATAGGAAGAAGCGCTCATCCAGTTCCTTCGTGAGAACTGGGACATCTTTGCATGGAAGCCTGCTGACATGCCGGGTGTTCCCAGGGGACTGGCTGAGCATCGCCTTAGAGTCGACTCAACAGCAAAACCTGTCAAAGAACATCTTCGACGGTCCGCCGTCCAGAAGAGAAAGGCCATTGGCGAGGAGGTGGCTCGACTGTTGGCGGCAGAGTTTATCCGAGAGATATACCACTCCGAGTGGCTCGCCAATGTCGTCATGGTTCCCAAGAAGGACAAGTCACTCCGCATGTGCATTGATTTAAAACACATCAATCGGGCCTGCCCGAAAGATCATTTTCCTCTCCCTCGCATCGACCAGATTGTCGACTCGACCGCGGGGTGTGAGAGATTGTCTTTTTTAGACGCCTATTCCGGATACCATCAGATCCGTCTGTATGGACCCGATGAGATCAAAACAGCTTTCATCACTCCGTTCGGGTGCTTCTGCTATGTCACCATGCCATTCGGCCTCAAGAATGCCGGAGCCACGTTCATGAGAATGATTCAGAAGTGTTTACTCAAATTAGTCGGAATGTGGAAGCGTACATGGATGATATTGTGGTCAAGTCACGAAAGGGTTCCGACCTGTTGACTGACCTCGCTGAATCATTTTCCAATCTCAGGAGGTATGATATCAAGCTCAATCCATCAAAGTGCACATTCGGAGTTCCTGGTGGAAAGTTTCTCGGTTTTCTCGTTTCCGAACGAGGAATCGACGCTAACCCAGAAAAAATCGGCACTATACTCCGAATGAAACGCCCCGTGCGGGTGCACGATGTCCAGAAGCTTACTGGATGCTTGGCCGCATTAAGTCGATTCATCTCTCGACTCGGTGAAAAGGCATTGCCCTTTACCGACTGATGAAGAAGGCAGACAAGTTCGAGTGGACTCCAGAAGCTGATGCAGCGTTTGCCGAGCTAAAAGCTCTTCTCTCCACCCAGCCGGTGCTTGCTGCTCCAATCAGCAAAGAGCCTCTGTTGCTTTATATTGCAGCCACAGGACAAGTCGTCAGTATAGTACTTACGGTCGAGCGGGAAGAAGGGAAAGCCTTCAAAGTTCAGCGCCCAGTGTATTATCTTTCCGAAGTTCTGACTCCGTCAAAGCAAAGATATCCTCATTATCAGAAGCTTGTGTATGGGATCTACATGACCACGAAGAAGGTTGCTCATTATTTCTCTGATCATTCCATTACAGTCGTCAGCGACGCCCCACTTTCAGAGATTCTGCACAACAGAGATGCAACTGGTCGAGTGGCGAAATGGGCAATTGAACTCCTTCCCCTTGATATCAAATTTGAGGCAAAGAAAGCCATTAAGTCCCAAGCAATAGCAGATTTCCTTGCCGAGTGGATTGAGCAACAGCAGCCGACTCAAGTTCACTCGGAGCACTGGACCATGTTCTTCGATGGCTCCAAGATGTTAAATGGTTCCGGTGCTGGGGTAGTTTTGGTTTCCACCAGAGGAGATAAGCTCAGATATGTGCTCCAGATTCACTTTGATTCCTCCAACAATGAAGCAGAATACGAGGCCCTTTTGTATGGGTTGCGCATGGCCATTTCACTCGGCGTCCGTCGCCTTATGGTTTATGGCGACTCAGATTTGGTGGTCAACCAGGTGATGAAGGAGTGGGACGTTAGAAGCCCAGCCATGACTGGATATTGCAATGCAGTGAGGAAGCTTGAAAAGAAGTTCGAAGGGTTACAGCTCCATCACATACCCCGACTGAAAAATCAAGCGGCTGATGATTTAGCAAAAATAGGTTCCAAGAGAGAAGCCATTCCCAGTGATGTGTTCTTGGCATATCCATACTCCATCAGTTAAAGAAGATCCTTTTACCGAAGAAGCTCCGCAGCCCAAGAGTGCCACAGATCCGACTGAGGTTGAAGTTCCAGCAGTGGTCGACTTGGTCATGGAGGCTTTAGTGGTCACTCCCGATTGGACAGTACCATATATCCCGTATATCTTGAGGAAAGAGCTCCCGGAGGACGAGGAAGAGGCTCAACAGATCGTCCGCCGATCCAAGGCCTTTACTGTGATCAAAGGGCATCTATACAGAGAGAGCGCGACTGGAGTTGGTCAGAAGTGCATAACGCCAGAAGAAGGTCGGATAATCCTTGATGACATCCACTCAGGGACCTGTGGCCATCATGCGTCCTCTTGGACCATCGTGGCCAAAGCATACCGAGCTGGATTTTATTGGCCAAGGGCGAATGAAATGGCAAAGGAGATAGTCGACAAGTGTGAGGGCTGTCAATTTTACTCCAACATGTCACACAAGCCAGCATCAGCTCTGAAGACCATACCTCTCGTTTGGCCCTTCGCAGTATGGGGATTGGATATGGTTGGGCCCTTGAGAACATGCCGAAGCGGTTTCACACATGTACTGGTAGCAGTCGACAAGTTCACTAAGTGGATCGAAGCTAAACCCATCAAGAACCTTGATGCCGGTACTGCTGTCAGCTTCATCAGAGAATTGATATTCAGATATGGAGTCCCGCACAGCATCATCACTGACAATGGATCAAACTTCGATTCGGAGGAATTCAGGGCATTCTGCACATCTCAAGGCACACGAGTCGACTATGCTTCAGTCGCCCATCCCCAGTCGAATGGACAAGCGGAGCGGGCCAATGGCTTGATTCTCAAAGGGTTGAAACCCCGACTAATGTGTGATCTCAAACATGCGGCTGGAGCATGGGTCGACGAACTTCCCTCGGTGCTTTGGGGTCTAAGGACCACGCCTAACCGGTCGACGGGAAGAACTCCATTCTTTTTGGTCTACGGAGCTGAAGCGGTCTTGCCAAGTGACCTGCTCCACAACGCTCCTCGGGTCGAGCTCTACACCGAAGCAGAAGCAGAACAAGCACGGCAGGATGCAGTCGACCTTTTAGAGGAAGAAAGGGAGATGGCTCTGATCCGATCGACTATTTACCAACAAGACTTGCGTCGCTTCCACGCCAAAAACGTGAAGAGTCGAGCCTTCCAGGAAGGAGATTTGGTTCTCCGAGTGGATCGGCAGAAACCACACAAGCTTTCTCCTTCTTGGGAAGGCCCCTTCATCGTCACCAAGGTTCTCCATAATGGAGCGTACCGCCTCTACAACATCGAGCACAACATCGACGAGCCCCGAGCTTGGAATGCGGAGTTGCTCCGCCCCTTTTACACTTAAGTATTCACTCGGATGAGTTGTAATAAAAGTACTTCTGTAGTCCATGTTTCGCAAAGATAATAGTGTCATAATTTCCCCAATGATTGTTGTCACTTTTATTTGTTCAGTAAAATTCCCCCTCAGTGGGTGGCTTAGCTGCGAATCCGTTTCGCCTAAGTTTGTAAAAAAAATCCTTACCGAGTGGCGAGCCGGCCTCCCACTCAGGGGCTTAGCTGCGAATCCGTTTCGCCTAAGTTTCAATAAAATCCTACCGAGTGGCGAGCCAGTCTCCCACTCGGGGGCTTAGTTGCAGTCCAAGTACTCGCCTAAGTTTCAATAAAATCCTACCGAGTGGCGAGCCAGTCTCCCACTCGGGGGCTTAGCTGCAGTCCAAGTACTCGCCTAAGTTTCAATAAAATCCTACCGAGTGGCGAGCCAGCCTCCCACTCGGGGGCTTAGCTACAGTCTAGGTACTCGCCTAAGTTCAAATTCAACATGCGCTCCGCAAGGAGGACGAGGTGCAGGACGACTGCTACTCTCTCCTCCGAGCTACGCCACAAGTACAACGTGCGCTCCGCAAGGAGGACGAGGTTCATATCGACTGCTACTCTCTCCTCCGAGCTATGCCACAAGTACAATGTGCGCTCCGCAAGGAGGACGAGGCGCAGGTCGCCACCACCCTCTCCTTCCGAGCTACGCCACAAGTACAACGTGCGCTCCGCAAGGAGGACGAGGTGCAGGTCGATTACTACCCTCCTCTCCGAGCTACGCCACAAGTACAACGTGCGCTCCACAAGGAGGACGAGGTGCAGGTCGACTGCTACCCTCTCCACCGAGCTACGCCACAAGTACAATGTGCACTCCGCAAGGAGGACGAGGCGCAGGTCGCCACCACCCTCTCCTTCCGAGCTACGCCACAAGTTTAATGTGCTCTCCGTAGAAAAGACAAGGTCGATTAACGCCTTTTCCTTCACGGAGGCATCGTAAAAATCCTACCGAGTGGAGAGCAGACCTCCCACTCGGGGCCTTAGCTGCAGCCCAGCGCTCGCCTAAGTTTTGAAAATCCTACCGAGTGGAGAGCAAACCTCCTACTCGGGGGCTTAGCTGCAGCCCAGCGCTCGCCTAAGTTTTGAAAATCCTACCGAGTGGAGAGCAAACCTCCCACTCGGGGGGCTTAGCTGCAGCCCAGCGCTCGCCTAAGTTTTGAAAATCCTACCGAGTGGAGAGCAAACCTCCCACTCGGGGGGCTTAGCTGCAGCCCAGCGCTCGCCTAAGTTCTGAAAATCCTACCGAGTGGAGAGCAAACCTCCCACTCGGGGGCTTAGCTGCAGCCCGGCGCTCGCCTAAGTTTTGAAAATCCTACCGAGTGGGAAGCAAACCTCTCACTCGGGGGCTTAGCTGCGTCCCAGCGCTCGCCTAAGTGTATTGGGGAACAAGTCGATTGCAATAAGCACCTCGCTTTAGCCTGCAAAAGACACCTCAAAACCAAAATGCAAAGGTATTCAACGTCGAATCCAAGTTCAGATAACACCTAACGGAACTGAAAGTGCTCAGGCGCTAAGCCTGTTAAGGTTTGACGGTTACAAAAATCACTCAGCATACCGAGGCAAATTTAAAGTATCAAGCTCAAAAGTTTTTTACCCCTCCTGTGGAGGGCTGGAAGGCGCAACGAACTCATCCAGGTCAATTCCGTCTGCAATCCGAGTGGCAGCGGCGATGAAGGTCTCCATGAAAGATCAGAAGTTGTACTTCTTGGTGTTAGCCACCCTGAGGGCCGCCATCTTGTCCTCTCGTGCATCCTTGCAGTGAACGCGGGCCAGACATAAAGCAACGTCTGCGCCACACCTGGCAGAAGACTTCTTCCACTCTTGCACTCGACTTGGGACCGTGTTCAGTCGAGTCATCAGAGACTCGAGGTCATTCTGGAGCGTCTCCCTGGGCCAGAGTGTGGTGTCGATGCAGGAAGTGGCGACCTTCAGCCTTGCGAGATAATCGACGACGGCAACAACCAGAGACTCGAGCCGGAGCACGTTCATGGCGACTTCATCCTTCACAGGAGAGTTGATGGGGTCCAGGTTTACTTCCAGTCGACCAGTCTCCTCTTCAAAGTTATGGCAAAATTCTGCAAGCACAACCACCGAGTCAGGACAATAGTCGAATGGAAAGATCACAGTTAAAATACCTGTTTGGTGCAAAAGATTACCTTCGAGCATGAGGAATAGCTTCTTGGCGAGTCCGCCCAGATAAGCCTCCAGATCGTTCTTCTTTCCCACCAACTCACTGGCCTTGTCACTCTGGGCAATCTTATCACTTTTCAGTCGACTGACCTCTTTGTTGGCATCATCAAGAGCAGCTTTCAGATTGGTGTTTTCTTCTTCAAGCTTGGTGACCGAAGCCAACTTCTCATCTGCGAGCTTGGTTTTCTCTAAAGCTGCTTTCTGCATTTCAGCCAACTCAAGGTCTTTCTTCTTCAGGGCATCCTTCACTTTGCCTGCAAAGTTACAGCAAGGTCAGACTTTGAAACAAATGAGGGGCAAAGGCAGTCGTTGAAAGCCTCACCAAACATACCTTTAGCTTCCTCCTTCGCCTTCGTTAAATTCTCCTGGGCCAGCTTCAGATCAAGCTCGAGCTGGATGTGTTTGTTCTCCAACTCAGTATAACGAGCCGCAAGGTCGCAGGATTTCTACGAAGAACCAATTGACAGATGTCAAAGACAATTCACTTCCGAGTGACTAAGGAAAAATCATACGTTTCTAAGACTACGGCCGAATACAAACATTCGACCATAGTCTCGGGGACTACACCCAGTGGATGCACTCAGCGTGCCCCCACTAGTTTTATCAAGTTAGAGTCGACCAGTCGACCAACAAAAAAAACAGGAAGTGTTCTTCAGATTGTAGTCAACTGCCAGCAGTCGACCACAGTCTCGGGGACTACACCCAGTAGGTGCACTCAGCGTGCCCCCACCGGTCTGTAAATCCATTCGACCTAGTCGAATGAAGGAAAAACTTAAGATATAAAGACTATAGTCGACTGCCAGCAGTCCACCATAGCCTTGGGGACTACACCCAGTGGGTGCACTCAGCGTGCCCCCAATAACCCGGAATTCCAATCGACACACCCAGTGGGTGTAGGACAATCACTATGAATTTCAGAAAGAAGAATTTTCAGATATCATATCCTAACAGAATAGGCGGTGGCCGACTGACCTGAACGTTACTCTGAAGAGCTGAACTGGCGTCATAGGCGGCCTGGCTAGCTTCTCGGATGGCCTTCACTTGCTCCATCATGACTCCCGCCTGGCGTATTGCTTCTTTCGCAGCACTGGCTTGGTCCTCTGGGATGAAGTGGGTCGAGAAAAGTGACGGCTGTGCAGCACTCGACGATGAGGGGCGAGCACTCGTCAACGGCACCGCAAAAGATACGGTAGGCCGAGTGATGTTCTCTCCCTCCGCGACCAGTGTCTCGGGTGCTGGCACGTCCTGAGTCGCCTTGCCAGCAGACGCTTTCCTGCTCCTCCTTTGCTTCAGTGGTTCCTCATCATCGTCGTCAGGAAGGTTAATAACGACATTGGACGGAGCTACAGAAAAGAATCAAAATTAGAGACAAAGAGCCAATCGACTGAAGACGGAACTATGAAAGTTATACCAGGTTTTGAAGTGGCAGCGTCTTCCATCTCATGATCTTCAGCCCTGGCCGAAGTATCAGAAGTAGTAGCACTGCAATTCCAGAAATCAGTCGGTTGACTCATGAGTCGACCAAGGATAAATCCATGTGGAACAAGAAGGCTCAAGTAGCACCATTACCCTGATATAGTGGGAATCACCATCTTCATCTTCGGCAAGACCTTCGCCGGCTTCGACGGCACCACTCGAGATTGCTTCTGGGCCGTCTCAGTCGGTGCCGGAGAAGTGGTCCGAGGGCGCTTGGTCGACTGCGCGACAGTCGCAACTCCCTTACCACGCTCGGTCGTAGGGTCATGGACAAGCTTCGAGCGTCTTTCCGAGCGAGGAGGCACAACTTCCTCCTCCTCCTCTTCTTCCTCCTCACCAGAGTCATCACCCTCATCATCATCAACAGCATCCAAGTCCCACTCCTCCTGGCTTTCGCCCCCACTTCCTTCCTCCTCCTCAGTCGGCGTCTGTGCTCCATTGGGCATCGAGTATAATTCAGTGGTGGCCTGACAGACAACAGAACAAAACAAAAGTCAGTCGACCAGTTTGCAGCAAATCAGAATGAATAAAGCAAGATTACAATTGAGGATAAGTGGGCATACCGTGTCCGGCGTGTAGGAATGGTCGAGTGGCGGTATCCTCCTGGCCCCTCGAGGGTTGTCCTTATTCCCTGTGATTGCAGTCATCCACCTCTCCAGCGTAGCGTCGTCAACTGCTTCTGGATGGACCCGAGTCTCATCCTCGGTTCCACAGTACAGCCACATCGGGTGGCCCCGGTACTGAAGCGGTTGGATGCGTCGTCTAAGGAAGACCTCCAGAAGGTCCATACCCGTCACTCCGTCCCGAACGAGCTTGACCACACGCTCCATCAACATTTTTACTTGGGCTTTCTCCTCAGGGAGCACCTTCAGAGAAGAGGGCTTGTTCACTCGGTCCATGGAAAACGGAGGGAGACCAGTCGACTGCCCCGGCGTCGACTCGTCTTGGCAGTAGAACAAAGTCGACTGCCATCCTCTAACCGACTCAGGAAGGGTCATGGCCGGAAAAGTACTCTTGCTCCTCATCTGAATCCCAAGACCCCCGCACATCTGAATAACCTTAGTCCTATCATCATCCGGACTCGCCTTTTTCACTGTCTATGAGCGACAGGTGAATATGTGTTTAAAGAGACCCAGTGTGGCCGACAACCCAGAAAGTTCTCGCACATAGACACGAAGGCAGCAAGGTAGGCAATGGAATTTGGGTTGTAATGGTGGAGTTGCGCCCCAAAGAAATTCAGGAACCCATGGAAGAAAACACTCGGAGGCAGAGAGAACCCACGGTCTACGTGAGTAGCTAAAAGAACGCACTCACCCTCCTGCGGCTGCGGTTGCCACTCGGTCCCCGGGAGCCTCGCTGCCCCATGAGGGATAAGGCCCTCGTTGGCCAGGTCATTGAGATCCGTCTCGGTGATGGTCGAGCGGATCCAATCCCCTTGGACCCAACCTTGCGGCAGGCGGGACCTTGACGAGGATCCGCCCCGACTAGGCGCTCTCCCTTTCGCCTTCCCCGTCGCCATCGCCTTCTTCGCGCGCTCCAGGGCCGTAGTCTTCTCC
Source organism: Triticum timopheevii (assembly GCA_963921465.1). Classification (NCBI taxonomy): domain Eukaryota; kingdom Viridiplantae; phylum Streptophyta; class Magnoliopsida; order Poales; family Poaceae; genus Triticum; species Triticum timopheevii. Next base: position 574,170,173 of record OY997264.1, on the reverse strand, counting down.
TTAACCATTGTCGCCGGCGAAGCGCACGAGGTGTGGAGGGGCGGAGGCGAGAGCTGGCGCTGTGGGTGGAGGTGGAGAGGGCAGAAAGAGAAATGGGGAGGTACTGTTCAAAAACCCTCGCCCGGTAACTTATATAAGGACGCTTCCGAGTGGATGACAAGTGGGCCCGGGCGATCCTATCACATCCCGAAACAGTCGCGCGCGCGTGATACGTGGCGAAAAAGGCGGCGCGGAAATCGAGGCATCTATGCCCTATCCCATCCGAGCGCCGCGGTCCGCCCCGCTTCACGCGCTTCCCAAAATTCGGATCCCACAAAATCCGCTAACAGCAGATCAATCTGTCAGACGGCGGATTTCCTGCGATCCGTCACTTGGAAGTCTATTAAGTACAAAAGTTCACTCGACATAAGAAAGGAATGGATCAAGGCGACTGAAAGAAAAGTTGCTGTCATCATCAAGAAGATTATTGGTCCAAAAAATAAGACATGTTCGGAACACAAAAACAAGTCGGAAAAATTATCAACTCCATCCTCACTCAAACCTCGATCCATTCGGGGGCTAATGATGAAGTCATGTACCTAGGGTAGGGTCACGGACCTGTCCTAAGTACCCTTCCCAAGGACATCCTCAGAAGAAGCTGCCTTCCAGTCGACCAAGAGAGACTTCACTCGACGGACTCGAAGGACTCGACCATGAAGACTCACTCGACCGCCAGGAGCTCAAGAGCCACTCTGCATCCAAACAGTCTGTAATTAAGTAGTCTTTATGGCCATGATGACACTTTATGTAAGGCGTTACTGGTAACGTTAGGCCTTAATGTACTTTAAACCCTGCATAACTGAGGGCCGAAGGGGTCTGGCAGGGACTATATAAGCCACCCCCCTCCTCAGTGTAAAGGGTTCGCACCCCTGTAATCTATACACACATAATCCAGTCGACCGCCGCCGGGCTCCGAGACGTAGGGCTGTTACTTCCTCCGAGAAGGGCCTGAACTCGTATATCCCTTGTCTGTACAACTGCTCCATAGCTAGGATCTTGCCTCTCCATACCTACCCCCCATTCTACTATCAGACTTAGAACCACGACACACGCCGGACTGATGGGTGGGATCTCAGGTCTTAGATTTTAGGTTTGGCTGCGAGGTCTGTTTGGTATTAGGCAGTGGCGAAGCTATGACTGGGCAAAACCAGGCCATGGCCCGCCCAGCCAAATAAGAATTGGCTGTAGATTGATGTTGAATTTGGGTCATGAGAGCAAAATTGCAGACGTGTTTCTTAAGCAAATTCGTTTTGGCCCGCCCAGTGAACCATGTTTAGCTCCGCCACTGGTATTAGGCTCAGACTATCAGCACCCCTTCATTAACTGGATAGGAGTAGCGACAGATGTTGCTTAGACGGTGGCTTTAGTCTTATTGTTGTACGACTTTGTAAGGTCTTGTGTTAATAATTAATAAAAATGGATGTATGCATCACCCAGATGCAGAGGCCGGGGGTCTTCCTTCTTTTCTAAAAAATAATGTTAAGCTAGCGCCCGCCCATAAATGATAAAAGAGCAGAGGTCTGTAGTTACGTTACATGTGCTCATATTGCTGCTTGGATGAGTATTGTTCCGTGTTAACAGAACCAAACGGAGATGCATTAGATGCAGCCAGTGAAATCAAGTTCTCCAGCGGCTCACGGGAGTCAAAAGCACCAAGATGAAAATAAACGTTGGACGCATATAGTTAGAATGTTTGAATCATTGTCTTCACTCTCTATCACAAAACCGAAAACCGAAAACGAGGCAGAACCGACCCCTGGAGCCGAACACATCGGTTTCGCCACGTGGTTGTGCTAAAAAGCCTCGGCTCGACCCAATTGTTATCTCTGAACCCCTTTCGTGGGCATCCCAGCACCTGCACCAATCAGGGTTGAGACTTGAGAGGCATAACAGAGTGCAGGTTGGTGCTTGCCGTTCTTGACTGATAAAGGAGTACAGGTCTGCAGTTATGTTACATATCCTCATGTTGTTTTTGCCTGTTTGATTATTATGTCATGTTAACTTAAGCACGGACGATGTATTAGATACAGCCGAAATGCGAATATGTTTTTTTTTGCACCAGAACAAAATTAAGTTCTCTCCTTACTTTGATAGTTATTAAGTGTATTTTCATGTTTCCATGAAAATTTCATGTGTAAATGTGGGCACACGCTATGATCATGCAAAATTCTTGAAGAAAAAACATTCAGCTATGGGTTACATTTATCGTGAAAATAATAAGGAAATGATGACCAGTGCATCCATTAGTTAGAATATGTTTTCGTTGTGGGTGGAGGATTTAGAAAAAACACAACGCAAGACACACGCGATGCAATCGTTGATCCGGGGAAGTGTCTTCCACCGCCTCCATCAGATCCGGCAGGGGCAGTTGTGGACTCAGCGGCGGAAGCGAAATTTTGAGGGGATGGAAAGGGCAGCAGCGCCGAGCGGGAGTAAATAGCATAAGCTACTACTTTACGGGTTAGGGTTTCAAAAAACTACCAACTTTTATTTTTTTCCTGATAACTACCAAGTGAGGGGTCGGCTGTTTCAAAAAACTCAAAACGTTGGGTACTTATCAATTGATCGCGATTATGACAGGTGGGCCACATGCGTAAGAGCTCTGATTGTTTGACCGTTTGTTTGACCGTTAGGAGTGGGCATGTGCACAAATTTAAGAAAGCAATCTGGTCCCTGCATTTTTTTTCCAAAAAGCAATCGGGTCCCTGCTCTCAGAGCAGGGCACTCCATTGGCGCTCCTTTCGCTCCCGAGCTGGAGCTCGCGACTCCGCCTCCTTCGGCCAGTGCACTGCCCGCCGCCGACGCTCACCGGGGCTCAACCCTGGCTATTCCTCCACCTCACCTCCTTCTCTCCTGCCTCTCTACGCCCGCCGCCTAGTCGTGCTGCACGACGCCCCGGGGCCTGTGGCCGCCTCTACGCCGGCTCCCCATGGTGGGCGGCGAGCCCTGGCGACTCCCAGACGACTCCCGATGGCGCGGCGCGGCGCGGTGACACGAGCAGAGCCCTGTGGCGGGCCGCGGCTCCTGATGGTGTGTGGCAGCGCGACGACCCGTGCCAGAGCCCCATGGCCGCGCGGAGACTCCAGGCGGCGCGCGCGGCTGCGACCCCCGCCACCCATTCTGTCGCCCGCCTCGCCTCGCACCGAGGAACGCGACAGCCAAGCGGCCTCCTTTCGCCTGGCCGGCGACCTGGCGGCCGGCGAGCCGCCGGCGCCGTTTCCTCTGGGCGCACACGAGCTACCAAGGGCCCGATGGTTTTTTCGAAAAACATTCAGGGACCCGATTGCTTTTTTAGAAAACATACAAGGGTTTTCTGCAAATGCATAAAGGAACGGATTTTTTTATTAGAATAACAAAGGGACATTGTCATGTGGGCTCCACATGTAAGGTAACGGTCAAACAGACGGTCAAACAAATGATTTTCTTACATACGGGTCCCAACCGTCACAATCACGATCAATATTAAAGCACTCTATGATTAGGGTTTTTTCAAACAGCCGACCACCCATTTGGTAGTTATCTGAGAAAAAAATTAAAAACCGGTAGTTTTTTGAAACCCTAACCTGTAAAGTAGTAATTTTATGCTATTTACTCGCCGAGCGGAGAACACTATTTTCAGCGGAACGTGAAACGTAAAAGATCGTATGGGTCAGGATGACATCGGCCCAGTGCGAATTGAGCGCTTACAATGTGGTTGCTTCATTCCTCTGTATCCGCAATGATTTTTCTTTTTTGATAGGTTCTCCCGATAACTACCACACGTGTGGGCGTTAAGGGATCTGCCCACACGTTCTGTGTGGTGCCTAAGAGAACCAGCCCACACGCTTGTGTATGGGCAAAACAACTAGCGCCCACACGCCTTTTTTTCCTCCCGGTCCCTCTTATATGCGTGCATGTGGGCGAAATAGATAACGCCCACACGCCCGGTACGTTAGGCCTCGTTACCTCATGGTCCCGCACGCCCCACGTGACACTTTACCGCGTGCATGCAGTTGCCATGGGCCGGACCCTCGTCTATGTTCGTTTAAGTGCAGTTGCCATGTCGCTGAACTACGGTTGCCATGTCGGACAACTACAGTTGCCATGTCTGCTCAACTGCAGTTACCATCTCAGGTCAAAGTTCCAGATTGCCATTTTTTGGACAACTAAAGTTGTTGCCATGTGTGGTCTGGTCTAGTGCAGTTGCCATGATTTCAAAACTTTAGGAGTTGCCACCTACTAACACTAGGCAGTTGTCATCTCAGGTCAATGTTCCAGATTGCCATTTTTTGGACAACTACAGCTGTTGCCATGTGTGGTCTGGTCTACTGCAGTTGCCATGATTTCAAAACTTTAGGAGTTGCCACCTACTAACACTAGGCAGTTGCCATGTAGCACTGAAAAAATGGCATGGCAAAAAAACATGTTCGGGTAAAAGAGAGAGTTGCCATGTGCTCACAAGCACGTTAGGGCAGTTGCCATGTAAAAAGAAAGAGTTGCCATCTGCTTACATGCACGCTATGGCAGTTTGCCATGTACCATGCAAAACATATGGCAACTGACATGTTCGGGTAAAAAAAAGAGAGAGTTGCCATCTGCTTGCAATCACACTAAGGCAGTTGCCATGTACACTGCAAAACGCATGGCAACTGGCAGCTTGGGTGTGGGAGAGGAGGCGGACGTGTGGGCGAGATGGCAAACGTTCACACACCAGCCCTTTTGCGTGACTGAAAACTGATGTGTGGGTGAACTGCTAAACGCCCACACACCGGCCCATCCGTGTGGTAAAACGGATGTGTGGGCGAACTATGTCACACACCATACACACGCCTTGTCCTACGTGGCACAGAAAATCAGCCAGATTGTGCCAAGATTCGTGCATATAGTACTGGACGGTGATGGATGCGTGTGATCGAGATGGTCAACGCCCACATGTGTAGGCGTTAACATTTCCGTTCTTTTTTGCACTGGGCTTCCGCTTCCGCTGTGGTTTTGAGCAAACGAGTGACTGAGCGGAATGAGGAAAGAATGTGCCAGATACAGCTGATGCCTCTCTAGTTGCAGGGAAAAAGAAAAGGCATACCACCACATCCATATCGATCGGGAGGCGCAGCACAAGCCAGACCTGCACTGTTATTTCTTGAACAACTATAGCATAGTAACATTCTAACAGAGGTCTGTCAGATTACGAGTAAAAACTAATGAAACCAAAACCGCGTGCTCGCACCATCACAGAGTCGAGCTCGTCTACACTAGAACAATTCAAACACGCATTGTAGACACTACAAAATGGAAGTGAGATATTTCCCCAAAGATAGAAGAAGGGAGACACATTTAGCAGAGGTGCCACTATTTCACCTTCATGATGGCGAAGCCTCCGAGCGCAGCGATGATGACGAGGGGCAAGATTGACACCCACAGGATCGTCTTCCCGGCGGCACGCCTTCCAACCACGTCGCCAGACACCCAGAAACTGGCCGACGCCTCGATGAGCCCGAAGACCACGACCGCCATGAGAATGCCGTAGTACAGGTAGAAGGGAGCATTTCCATGGTGGAGGAATATCCCTCCCAGGTAGAAGCGCTGCGGCAGCTTCGACGATGCCGTACAAGATGAGAGCCCTCGGCGCCTTCTCCACGTTGAGGAAGGCATCGGAAATCTGTTGGCGCGAATAAGTCATGCCCAATGGTGGTGACAGGCGAGACGGCATCCAGGTCCTGGGGACGAGCGGGCATGCTCACCATCCGGAGACCGGAGGGCCAGGGAGGCTCCGTGAACTACGTTTCTGTTAGCTAGTTGGTTGTTTGCATGGATAAGTTAGTTGGTCGCATGGTTGTGCAGCCACTTGCCATGCATATCCTGCTGGAGAGATTCTAGGAGATGGAGTTAGTGCGTGCGTTGTGACTTAGTTAGCGAGTGAGCTGGCTGTGTACGTGCTAGTGGTGGCCGGTGTGGTGACCGGGTCTTGTCTGTGTGGGTGTTGGTTCGAGTTCGTGCTCGAGGAGAACGCCATTTGTGCGGCAGGCGTATGTGCGCCGGCAAAACACCACCGTGTCCTGTGTCTCCTCTTTCTTCTACCTTCGTTTGTGCGTGAGAGAGAGAGAGAGGGAGGGAGGGAGAGAGAGAGAGAGAGAGAGAGAGAGGGAGCTGGGCACCGGCGCAAAGAGCAAGGTAGAGAGGAAGAGGAAGGCCACGGCAACAACAATTGGTATCATGAGCTAGTTCATCTTGTGCGTCGTTCTCCTTGCTGGAGGCGTGCCGGCGGTGGCGGAGTTTGCCGGCGGCTGCGCGAAGCTCCGGGCCGTATGTCGGTCTATGGAGGTGCGCGACGCGGCGAGGAGGCCGCGGTGGCCGCGGCGGCACGGTGAGGAGGCCGCGGAGGACCTGCGTGGTGGCGGCTACAATGACACACAGCAGCATGGCGGCATGGAGGTGCCGCGCTGCGGTTGAGGCCGCAGCGGTGCAGGGAAATAAGCCGTGGCGGTGAGCTGAGCACGACCGGTGCGTGTTATGGGTGTGCACTGGACGCGTCGGGCGCGTCGGGACTGCGGGCGCGTGTACGAGCATGCGGTTGACGTAGGGAGGAGACGTATGTTGCCGTTGTGCTCGAGTCCGTGCTTGAGTTCGGCTACATCCTTCCGGCGTTTGTCGCTGGAGTTCACGACAGGTGCGTCGGCCGGGGAATGCGGGGCGTGGCGAATGCAGCGGAGGAGTGACTGCGTCGGGGCGCTGGACTCGGGCCGTGGCGACTGCGTGCGTGCGCGTCGTGTACACGAGCCTGGGAGCGCGGGACGTGGGGTGATGCGCGACGGAGGCTGCAGCGGCACGGTGCGACAGTCGTGATGACAACGACAACGACGGGAGTTGCAACAACTCCGGTGGCGGCGATGTCATGGCTTAGGAGGTGAGTGTTGGCGCGAATAAGCCATGCCCAACGGTGGTGACAGGCGAGACGGCGTCCAGGTCCTGGGGATGAGCAGGCGTGCTCACCATCCAGAGACCGGCGGGCCAGGGAGGCTCCGTGAACTACGTTTCTGTTAGCTAGTAGGTTGTTTGCATGGATAAGTTAGTTGGTCGCATGAGTTGTGCAGCCACTGGCCATGCATATCCTGCTCGAGAGATTCTGGGAGATGGAGTTAGTGCGTGCGTGGTGACTTAGTTAGCGGGTGAGCTGGCTGTGTATGTGCTAGTGGTGGCCGGTGTGGTGGCCGGGTCTTGTCTGTGTGGGTGTTGGTTCGAGTTCGTGCTCTAGGAGAAAGCCGTTTGTGCGGCAGGCGTATGTGCGCCGGCAAAACACCATAGTGTTCTGGTGTCTCCTCTTTCTTCTACCTTCGTTCGTGAGAGAGAGAGGGGGGAGCTGGGCACCGGCGCAAAGAGCAAGGTAGAGAGGAAGAGGAAGGCCATGGCAACAACAATTGGTATCATGAGCTGGTTCATATTGCGCGTCGTTCTCCTTGCCCGAGGCGTGCCGGCGGTGGCGGAGTTCGCCGGCGGCTGCGTGAAGCTCCGGGCCGCGTGTCGGTCTATGGAGGTGCGCGACGCGGCGAGGAGGCTGCGATGGCTGCGGCGGCACGGTGAGGAGGCTGCGGAGGACCTGCGTGGTGGCGGCTACAACGACACACATCATCTTGGCGACATGCAGGTGATGCGCTGCGGTTGAGGCCGCAGCGGTGCAGGGCAATAAGCCGCGGCGGTGAGCCGAGCGCGACCGGTGCGTGTTATGGGTGCGCACTGGACGCGTCTGGTGTATCGGGGCCGCGGGCGCGCGTACGAGCGTGCGGTTGGCGTAGGGAGGAGACGTATGTCGCCATTGTGCTCGAGTCCATGCTCGAGTTTGGCTACATCCTTCCGGCGTTTGTCGCTGGAGTTCACGACGGGTGCGCCGGCCGGGGAGTGCGGGGCGTGGCGACTGCGCGCATGCGCATCGTGTACATGAGCCTGGGAGCGCGGGACGTGGGGTGCTGCACGACGCAGGCCGCAGCGGCACGGTGCAACAGTCGTGACGATGACGACAACGACGGGAGTTGCAACAGCTCCGGTGGCGGCGATGTCCTGGCTTAGGAGGTGAGTGTTGGCGCGAATAAGCATGCCCAACAGTGGTGACAAGCGAGACGGCATCCAGGTCCTGGGGACGAGCAGGCGTGCTCACCATCCGGAGACCGGAGGGCCAGGGAGGCTCCGTGAACTACGTTTCTATTAGCTAGTAGGTTGTTTGCATGGATAAGTTAGTTGGTCGCATGAGTTGTGCAACCACTGGCCATGCATATCCTGCTGGAGAGATTCTGGGAGATGGAGTTGGTGCGTGCGTGGTGACTTAGTTAGCGAGTGAGCTGGCTGTGTACGTGCTAGTGGTGGCTGGTGTGGTGGCCGGGTCTTGTCTGTGTGGGTGTTGGTTCGAGTTCATGCTCAAGGAGAAAGTCGTTTGTGCGGCAGGCATATGTGCTCCGGCAAAACACCACCGTGTCCTGTGTCTCCTCTTTCTTCTACCTTCATTCGTGCGAGAGAGAGAGAGAGAGAGAGAGAGATAGAGAGAGAGAGAGAGGGAGCTGGGCACCGGCGCAAAGAGCAAGGTAGAGAGGAAGAGGAAGGCCACGGCAACAACAATTGGTATCATGAGCTAGTTCATCTTGCACGTCGTTCTCCTTGCCGGAGGCGTGCCGGCGGTGGTGGAGTTCGCCGGCGGCTGCGTGAAGCTTCGGGCCGCGTGTCGGTCTATGAAGGTGCGCGACGCGGCGAGGAGGCCGCGGTGGCTGCGGCGGCGCGGTGAGGAGGCCACGGAGGACCTGCGTGGTGGCGGCTACAACGACACACAGCAACATGGCGGCATGGAGGTGCTGCGCTGCGGTTGAGGCCGCAGCGGTGCAGGGCAATAAGCCGTGGCGGTGAGCCGGGAATGACCGGTGCATGTTATGGGTGCGCACTGGACGCGTCGGGCGCGTCGGTACTACGGGCGTGTGTACGAGTGTGTGGTTGACGTAGGGAGGAGACGTATGTCGCCATTGTGCTCGAGTGAAACTGCAACTATCCCTAGGTGGTTTTGGTAATTCATAACAACATATAGCTCATTGAGCTAATGCTATTCCAAGACTATTATTTCAGGAAAGCTCAATGAATGGCATGGCATGGATGATGAAAGTGGATCCCTCAAAATACTAAGGACAAAGGATTGGCTCAAGCTCAAAAGCTCAAGACTCTTCATTTTATATTTTAGTGATCCAAGATCACATTGAGTCTATAGGAAAAGCCAATACTATCAAGGAGGGATGAGGTGTTGCTTAATGAGCCTCTTGCTTCATGTGCTTAGTGATATGCTCCAAATACCCTCAACTACTTTCTCACATCCACATATGACCTAAACCCAAGGTCAAAATCGGTCCCACCAATTCTTTCTATCCGGCGCCACCGAGTTCAAATGTCATAGCCACTGCCACAAACCCTAGGCAAATCAGTCCTACCGATAGGGATCTCAGTCTCACCGAGATGGGATTGTAATCTCTCTGTTTCCCTTCATAACGTTTCGGTCTAACCGAAGTGAGCGATCGGTCCCACCGAGATTGCAATGTAAACTCCCTGTTTCCTTTTCGTAACATTTCGGTCTCACCAAAAAGAGAGAATCGGTCCCACCGAGTTTACCTGACCAACTCTCTGGAAAGCTTATTACCAAAATCGGTCTCATCAAGTTTGTGTAATCGGTCTTACCGAGATTACGTTATGCCCTAACCCTAACCATATCGGTCCTACCGAGTTGCATGTCGGTCCCACCGAAAACCCTAACGGTCACTAGGTTTACTAAATCGGTCCGACTGAGTCCGTTGAATCAGTCCCACCGAGTTTGGTAAATTGTGTGTAACGGTTAGATTTTGTGTGGAGGCTATATATACCCCTCCACCTCCTCTTCATTCGTGAAGAGAGCCATCAGAACAAACCTACACTTCCAACTTACCATTTCTGAGAGAGAACCACCTACTCATATGTTGAGGCCAAGATATTCCATTCCTACCATATGAATCTTGATCTCTAGCCTTCCCCAAGTTGCTTTCCACTCAAATCTTCTTCCCACCAGATCCAAAACCTATGAGAGAGAGTTGAGTGTTGGGGAGACTATCATTTGAAGCACAAGAGCAAGGAGTTCATTATCAACGCACCATTTGTTACTTCTTGGAGAGTGGTGTCTCCTAGATTGGCTAGGTGTCACTTGGGAGCCTCCGACAAGATTGTGGAGTTGAACCAAGGAGTTTGTAAGGGCAAGGAGATCGCCTACTTCATGAAGATCTACCGCTAGTGAGGCAAGTCCTTCGTGGGCGACGGCCATAGTGGGATAGACAAGGTTGCTTCTTCGTGGACCCTTCGTGGGTGGAGCCCTCCGTGGACTCGCGCAACCATTACCCTACGTGGGTTGAAGTCTCCATCAACGTGGATGTACGATAGCACCACCTATCAGAACCACGCCAAAAACATCCGTGTCTCCAATTATGTTTGAATCCTCCAAACCCTTCCCTTTACTTTCTTGCAAGTTGCATGCTTTAATTTCTGCTGCTCATATACTCTTTGCATGCTTGTTTGAATTGTGTGATGATTGCTTGACTTGTCCTAAGATAGCTAAAATCTGCCAAACTCTAAAATTGGGAAAAGGTTAAGTTTTTAATTGGTCAAGTAGTCTAATCCCCCCCTCTAGACATACTTCAAGGTCCTACAAGTGGTATCAGAGCTTTGGTCTCCATTTGCTTTGATTTCCATAGTTTTTGGTGGTCATAGCCTTGGTTTCACAACCTAGGAGAGTATGGCGTCTAGCGAGGGAAATTATCACCATAGAGGTCCTTACTTTGATGGTACTAATTTTTCCAGTTGGAAGCATAAGATGAAAATGCATATTCTTGGACATAACCCCGCCGTTTGGGGTATTGTGTGTATTGGCTTGCTTGGTGAATTCTTTGATGGGAGAGAGCCAAACCATGAAGCTAGCGCGAATGAATTGAAGATGCTGCAATACAACGCTCAAGCTTGCGATATCCTCTTCAATGGCTTGTGCCCCGAAGAATTCAACAAAATCAGCCGTCTTGAGAATGCAAAGGAAATTTGGGATACTTTGATTGATATGCATGAAGGTACCGACTGCATCAAGGAATCCAAGTTGGATGTGCTCCAAATTCAGCTTGACAAGTTCAAAATGAAGGATGGTGAAGGTGTCGCTGAAATGTACTCTAGGCTTGCTATTATCACAAATGAGATTGCCGGCTTAGGGAGTGAAGAGATGACCGACAGATTCATCATCAAGAAGATCCTAAGAGCATTGGATGGAAAGTATGATACCGTGTGCACATTGATACAAATGATGCCAAATTACAAAGATCTTAAGCCAACGGAAGTCATTGGAAGAATTGTTGCTCATGAGATGTCTCTCAAGGATAAGGAGGAACTTCACAACAAGTCAAGTGGTGCTTACAAAGCCTCATGTGAATCCCCCACATCGTCAAGTGAGAAACAAACCTTCAATGAAGAATTGAGCTTAATGGTGAAGAACTTCAACAAATTCTACAAGAGTAGAAGCAAAGAAAGAAGCTCTAAGTCAAGGTCCTACAATGACAAAAGATCTTGTAGTTGAGAGCGCAATTGCTACAATTGTGGGAGACCTGGACACTATTCCAATGAGTGTATGGCACCCTACAAAAGAAGAGAATATTCTCCAAAAAGAAGAAGAAAAAGAGAAGAATCACCACTAAGAGAGAGGAGGAGTAGAGATGATCGTTATGAACGAAGACCCTCACGGAGAAGCAAGGATTCGGAAAGGAAGGAAAAGTCATCAAGGAACTACACAAAACAAAGACATCAAGCTCATGTTGGTGAATGGGTATCCGGCTCCGACTCCGACAATCACTCTGAGAGAAGCTATCACTCCGACTCTGAATATACTCAAGATGAAGGTGTTGCCGGTCTAGCACTTGTGTCAACCAACTCCGATGACATATTTGACTCACCAAATGAAGGAATTGGAAGATGCTTCATGGCCAAAGGTCCAAAGGTAACACATCCCGAGTATGTTGATTTCAATAGTGATGAAGATGACTTGCTAGTGGATGATGATTTACTTGTTGACAACTCTAGTGATGAATACTATGATGAAACGTCAATTAATCATGCTAATCAAGATAAAACAAATGACAATGATAAGGAGAAGATTGAGCTTCTAACTAAAGAACTAAACACTCTTAGGTTAGCTCATGAAACTATCTTCGAAGATCATCAAGAACTTTTAAGGGCTCATGAGAAGTTACGCTTTGAAAAGCTCAATCTTGAGCAAGAGCATGAGTTCTTAAAAGCCATCAATGATGATCTCCGCAAGAAAAGTTCTTCTTACATTGCCAAGCGTTTACTCTTATCTATTTACATGCCTCAAGTCAAGTCTAGTAATCACAGTAAAAAAAACAAGTACAAGAAAGATCCTTCCTCTAGTAGTAACAATAACAATGCCAAATCCAATATTGTTGCTTCTAGTAGTTCTCTTGATTCCACTAATGATTCTCTTAGCCAAGTTACACTTGAGCAAGAAAATAGCTTATTGAAGGGAATTATAGAGAAAGGTGTTTACAAGAGCCTTGCCAGGAGTAAGCAATTCGAGGAAATTGTACGCAAGCAAGGAAGGCACCGGAAGAATCAAGGTGTTGGTTTTGAACGCAAGTTCAATGCCAATGGAGTTGAGTGGGAAGAAGATCAATACCCCAAGACGAAGTTTTTTCCTCAACAAGAGAAGTATGATCTACTTCCTTCAAGGGAACACAAGCACAAGATGATCTTCCACCACAAGACCACAAGAACAAAGGCAAGGACAAGCTTTAAGAGGAGATTGATGCATTTGAAGAAGCACCTAAGGCCTCGGTCAAGTGGATTCCCAAGACTACGTCAAGTTCTACTTCATCAAGTACAACTACAACTCCAAGGATTCCCCTCAAGATGATGTGGATCCCGAAGAAGAAGAACTAGAGAGTTCTTGAGGGTGACTCCGCCAACATTCTTCACTCATATCATTATGGCAAGGACAAGTGCAATCAACTTCCACATCTTGCACTAGTTCAAGGAGTCACAAACCCTCCTGATGGTAAGGCAAGGGACAAGGTAACCTAATGATTTCATTGACATCATCTTGTGTATGCATCACTCTATGTTTATGGATATTCTCGTTTGTTCCTTGTGGGGCTAACCCATGTAGGTATGTTGAAAGTGCAACTCACTCCAAAGGATTGCTCCAAATGATCTACATCAACATTGAGCATCCACATATTCAACACCTACAGAAGTCATCATCGACAAAATCCAAGGTTAGTTCACCCCTCTAAAAGGGGATCTCACATCTAGGGGAGCTTAACTCTAAGAATTGAGTCAAAGCAACTCTAATGGTGTGAACACATCAATGCATTATGTAAAAGTGGTAACCCCACTTGAGCTTAAACGATGAGTATGACCTATGATCAAATGTTCTCATTTGACTCCTAAGTCAATATACTCATATATAGATGACCTAGTCATCGCCAATTGTTTGATGGATGCTAGAATTGGTTGTGCATGCTTTGCCACATATTTCATTTGCCATCTTATTGTGTGAGCATGTTGGTTGCATATTTTACTCATTCGAGGACATCCACTTGTTGCTTTGATTGTTTGGCCTTTTCTTCTTTTGCCAAGTGGATGGACAAGAATGCCTAAGAACCTTCTCTGGCTATCTATGCTTTTCTCGTCTCAAACTCTATTCATGCTACATCACGAAAAATTTGATCAAGTCAGATTCGAACCACTCTGTGTGAGGAGCACTCGGAGTTCCTGATTCATCATAGACTTAAACTTCCAAAACTTCTTTGTGATTCTCGGTCTGACCGATTCCTCCGTTTCGGTCCTACCGAGATCACCAAGTCGATCTAGGTTTTCAATCTCGGTGCAACCGATTTGAACTTTTCGGTCACACCGAGTTGCTGTAACTGTACACAGTTATGCATCTCGGTGCCACCGAGTTGTTCCACTCGGTCACACCGACAGGGTCGGGCTATATATACTCATGGGCAAAAATTTGGAAATTTCTCTGAACCTCTTCGCCTGCGCAATAGCTCGCTCTGCCTCCAGGGTCTCCGGATCGTCTCCTCGTCGCCAGCCGCCTCCTGTCACTGGTCTCCGCCACCATCAACGGAATTCACCCTCGCCGTTGCCGCTGTAGCGAGTTCATCCCAAGCTAGGGTATGGACTCGATCACAGTGCTATCCTCGTCCGATTCCTAGCACATTGTGTTCATAATGATTCTTGCCACGATTGAAACACTCCTATCCAGTCAATACAATCCTTAGATTAGATGTGATTTGAAAATTTAGGGTTAGGTTTCCGCCGAAACCATCTCGGACCCACCGAGTTGAAAAACTCGGTCCCACCGATTTGGCTAACGCCATTGCACGAGTAACTCTCGGTCTGACCGAGAATTGCTAATCGGTGTGACCGATTTGAAGACTTTGTGAAACCCTAGCACTCTCGGTGCCACCGAACTGTGACTCGGTCCGACCGAGTTCACCAGTTTAGGTTCCAAAACTGCTTCGGTATCACCGAGTTTGAAAATCGGTTGATTCGAAATGCTTTCTGTGGAAAACTAAAACTGAATTTTTGAATCATTCTTTTGCAAAAATCTCTGCATTTTGTGATGCTCATCCATTCTATCTCATCTATAACTATTCATAGGGTCAGCAGTCAGTGATTTGCAGCATGTCAGACCAAAGTGATAGTCAGAACAAGTCAGAAGAGCACAATCACATGAGTGAGGGCACTAGTCCCTCTAGCACTTCAGATGAAGGCAGCAGAAGCACCCCAAGCAATCTGCCTAAAGCTGCCACCAGAACAAGGAGGAAGAGAACCTCAGAATCTAAAGATGAGGATTATTTGGTAGAAGAAGATGAGGCTACCTCCAAGAAGGTAGTGCTCAAAAAGGAGTATGCCTCAGCAAAGAACACAAAGCCTGGACTCAATAGGAAGGTTCCTGCCAAGAGGACACCTATGCTGAAGGTCAGAGGATCAACTCAAGTGCCTGAAAAGACTGAACCCAAAGAGGCACCTGCAAGAAGAGTCACAACTTCTGTCGGGGGTTGGGTGCGACATATGCCAAAGGATGGCTTATCATGGTGGGGGCGAGTAGAACGTCGCCGGTGCCTTGAAGTGGGATGAGGCGAAGACATGCACGCCGGCGGATCTTACCCAGCTTCGGGGCTCTCCGTGGAGATAACACCCCTACTGCTGCTCTGCGGGGTCTCCGCATGATCACTAAGGCAAAGTGAGTACAAGGTTGCTCCTTGAGCTGTTTTTGGAGGTAGGAGAAGGCAAGGCTAGCTCTCTCCTTCCTATATGATCTGGTCTAGTGCTAATGGATTCGAACCCTTTGCAAGGGTGCCCTGGGGGGTTTATATAGGCCTACCCCCCAGGGGTACAATGGTAAAACCGGCTGGGCGCGGGTCCCAGCCGTCTGTCTCTCAGGCCACCGTCTTCTCCGCCGACTACTAGGGCCCACCGACTGGACTGGTACGGGGGTGTCAGCCCTTGTCCGCCGCGGGCGGGTCTTGCCGGCTGCAGGTTACTGTAGCCGTGCTTCTAATGACGCTGGCTTGGTCATGGGGTCATGGCAACAGTGCCGCCGCCGGACGGGTGATCACTGTTACCATTCCCCGTCGCATCTGGTTAATGGCATGTGGGGCCCGTAGGAGGGGCCGGCCGACTCCTGGGGGCCGACTCCCAACGGGTCCGTCTCGGGGCGCTCTTGCCGTCTTCAGTGCTCCCGTTGACTGGTGGGACCCGCTGACTCTAGGTCGTACAGACAGGCCGTCATGGGCACAAGGCTCCGCCCCCAAGGGCTGATGTCAGGGCCGGCGTGACAACAGTTACGCGCCGGATGGAGATCTCCATCGGTACAGCACACTGTGGCCATGCCTGCCCTTAATTAACAGGGTGGTTGGAGTTGTTGGCCGACTCCCTATAGCCGGCCTCTCCGGAAGTCGCCGGCCAGGAGTTGGCTTATCTTGGAGTCGCTTCTGGGACTCGGCATATCTTGGAGTCGCCTCTAGGACTCGGCGTATCTTGGAGTCGCCTCTGGGACTCGGCGTATCTTGGAGCCGCCTCTGGGACTCGGCGTATCTTGGAGTCGCTTCTGGACTCGAGGGGCGCAGCCTACCCCGATGTCTTGAATGGTTCTGGGGCTCTGGTTAGCCTACCCGTGGCCCATTACTCCGACAGTAGTCCCCGAAGCTGGTGAGGCTCCGAGGGTGATACGTCGTGGGGCCTCAACAGTTTCATTCTTCTTGTGGTGGAATTTGGGCCTTGTTTGCTGTCTTCTTTCAAGCCGACTAGCTGGAGTCGGACTCGCAGAGGGCCGTCTTGCCCCCTAAGGAGTTTTGAAAGTCGCGGCGGGAACCAGGCGGCGTGCCTGATACGCTTTCCGCGGTCGCCCACCGCGGACCCGTCGCGCGGTAGGGTCAGTCTGCCCACCCACGTGCGCGACGGGACAGGCCATCAGGCGGGGCCCGCCACTACCGCGCCTCGGCATGCGAACGGATCCGTTGCGACCGAGCGGACGGTTGGGGTTCCCACGTCGTTACTGCGCGCAATAACTTCGTGGGGTAAATCATGGGGGGCGTGGGGTCCTGCGTGCAGTTAATCCCACGCCCGCCCCATCGGCTTCTCAGCCCACGAGGCTATAAGTAGGCAGGGGGAGAGGAGCGGCGAAGCACACGCGCCCATCTTCCCTGCTCCCCCGCCTCCTCTTGCTCCTTATTCCTCTTGCCGTCGCCGCACCAAACCGCGCCGCGCCCGCAGTGATGAGCTCTTCCTCCGCCACCGCAGCTCCTTCCGTGCGTTCCGGCATGTGGGACGACTCCGAGGTGGACGACGACCTCATCGAGCTCCTCTGAAAGACGCGTCGGGTCCCCGGTGCGAACCTGGTGCGAGCCCGCGCCGCGCCGGCGAGGGAGATAAGGCCGGCGCCGGAGGAGGGCGAGCGGGTCATATTCCGCTCGCACCTCATGCGCGGCCTGGGGCTGCCGGCAAGCGGCTTCTTCTGCTCCTTCTTGGAGTTCAACGGGCTCCAGCCGCACCACCTCACTCCAAACACGGTGGTGCTGCTGGCCGCCTTCGCCACCCTGTGCGAGGGCTTCCTCGGTGTTCTCCCCACCATCGAGCTGTGGGGAGAATTCTTCCAATCCAAGTTCGGCACGCACGTCGCCGGTGTGCCAGCTCAGTGCGGCGCCTTCATCGCGATGCGAAGGTCGACCGCCAACAATCCATTCCCCTCCATCTCGCTGATTAAGTCGGTGAAGATGTGGCAACGATCTTACTTCTACGTGAAGAACGTCGCCCCAGAAGGCGACTGGGTCAATCTGCCGCCCTACGAAGCCGGCGCGCCGGCTGGAAGGCTTCCTAGTTGGTCCCACCGGGCCAAGACGCTGACTCCCGCTGGTGCCGCCGCTATCGCGCGACTCCGAGTCCTAACGCAGTCGGAGGGCTTGGTCGGGGCCGACTTGCTAGCCGCCTTCATGGCGCGCCGAGTCCTCCCTCTCCAAGGCCGACCTCATCTGATCAGCCAGATGAGCGACCACCGGGATCCGAGTCGGATGTGCACCAGGGACATGCCCCACGCGGAGGTGGCGAACATGGTGAACCACATCGCGAACTGCGAGCTTGCGGCGGACTGGCAGTTCGGCAAAGAGCCGTACTCGCGCGCTAACCCCCCGCCAGTGGTAAGTCGTATCCTTTGTTCTTCTGTTTTTCTTTTGCAGCCGAATCCGACTTATGAGCTTCTTGGTTTCTTTGAGTCAGAACCCCCTCATTCAGCCTGCAGCCGGCGCCTCGGGACCGTCCCGTGAGTTCGTCCCCGACCGAGCGGAGAGCGACGTTGACGACCCTGACTTGGGGGCGGCGGCGATGGAGGCCGACGCCGAAGGCGGAGGAGGAGGAGCGGAAGGCGGGTTCAGGCCCTCGGCCACCTTCACCGACTGGCCTGAAGACGACGCCGATGGGGAAGTCGCCCCGCGCCATCAATCGAGAGCCGGCCATCCGGGCGCGAGTTCCTCCGCCGGCTTGGCCGGTCAAGTCGGCGCGAAGAAGCGCCGGGCCGGGCCGAGTTCGCTCGGCGGCTGGTCGAAGAAGTTCAAGGGGGCGGCCGCCACGACCAAGCGGGAAGAGGCGGTCGCGAAGGCCAACCGCTTCCACAAGGAAGTGAAGAAGCCGCCACTAGTCTCTGCGTAAGCATTCTGTCTTTGACTTGCTTTCTTCAGTCGAATCTCGTCGTAATTTCTCACATGCCTTCTCCGCTTCAGGGCACCCCTTTCCCTTGAGCGGGTCGCCGTCCCCTCCGTCATGGGGTCGGCCGAGACGTCCGCTAATACACGGCGGATTGACCCCGCCACCGACCTCCGGGAGGCGACGGAGCAAAACGCGCGGGAGAAGCGCGATGAGGAGGAGGCCGACCGCCTGGAGAAGGCGGAGGCCGAGAAGGCGGCAGCCTCCGCCCAGAAGAAACTGGAAGAGGCCGAAGCCGCCGTCGCAGCAAGACAGCGGGCTGAAGAGACCGCGCACCGCCAATCGGCGTTGCTCGTCATCCTGCTGAACTCCGCACCGCCGCCCCCGAAGTTCACGGGGCAGACTGGAGAAGCAGGTGGGGAGAACCCCATCGTGGAGAAGGACGGTGGCGAGGCCTCTGCGTCAGGCACGGCCACGCCGCCACTGCCGCCTCCGCCGCCGTCAGGGAGTGCGCATGGTAAGCAGCCGGCAGGCCCGCCAGTGCCGCCGACTGAAGACGAGGCCGTGGCGAAGCTGCTCCTTCAAGTCGCCTCGCCAGCGCGCTGGCGCCTTGAGAAAGCGATTTCGGCGCCACGCCCCCTGGAAGTCGACGCCGCCAGTTCGGCCATCCTAGATGCCGAGGCGACAAGTGCTGCGCCTACTGGGTGGGTGCGAGGAGGCGGCGACGGTCCGCTGAACCAGGCGCTCCTGGATGTCCAAGCGAAGCTGCGAGCCAAGGGCGAGGTCATCCAGGGCTGCACCAAGGCACATCTGGCGGTGCGAGCAGCTATCCGGGTATGCTTTCTTCTTTGACTTTGTTTTTTCTCGTTCTTCTCTGTGGGGGCGCGCCAGCGCACCCACTAGGTGTAGTCCCCGAGTTTCGGGCCGGCTACCGAGCAGGCGGCCCAGAACTCCATCTGGCGAGTTCCTCATATTTATCTTTGTCTAAATACTTGTTACTGGAGTATCACAACCTCCGCGTCACTGCCTTCAACCGCAATGTTGAGCAGCTGGGGAAGCGGACTGCCGACTTGTCGGAGAGCCGGAGTAAGTCCTTCTTCTTTTTCGCGGGGGCGCGCTGGCGCACCCGCGGGCTGTAGTCCCCGAGATTCAGGCCGACTGCTGAGCAGTCGGGCCGGATCTTCCTGGCGACCTTCTTTGTTGACGTCTTAACGTCTTTTTCCTTTTGTTCTTCAGAGGCCAATGCCGCTCTTCAGGAACAGCTGGGCGAAGCCAGCACCGGCTTGCGTGCCAAGGGGGAGGAGTGCAACAAACTTGCCACAGAACGCGACCTGCTGGCTGCGCAGCTGGCGGAGCAGAAGGAGCTGCTCAAGAAGGCGCAGGACGAGGCGGAGAAGAGGAAGACCGCTCTCCTGGCCGAGTTCGAAAGCGAGCGCTCCTCCTGGACCGACAAGGAGGCGATGCTGACCTCCGGCTTCCATGAGATTGAAGACATCGTCGATGGTGAGTTTCTTTGTTTTCTTTCTTTGAGCCACAGACTGTAAGTCAGGCCGACTCCTGATTCTTTGTCTTGCTTCTTCTGTGTTCTGGCAGACTTCTTTCCTGGCCACTCGCAGGCGGTCACTCGAGCCATCGAGGCTAATCACGAGGCGCGGAGGGCAAATGGTGCGGAGATCGCCGCCAATGCCCCCCTGACCATCGACGAGCAGCTCCTGAGCATCGAAACTCGTATGCGGCCGGCCCATCAGCTGCTGCGCTGGCTTCAACGTGCTGGTGCTCAGGCAATTGCCGCCCTGTGGCTAGACATGCCGGTTCTGCGCACTCCCAGTCGGACTGCCGACTGGCTGGAGGTCGCAGCTGGCCGTCTTGAGGCCTGGAAGGGTTCCTCGGCCCGGGCTGGAGCGCGCCGGGCCTTGGAATTCGTCAAGGCTTGGTACCCAGGGCTGGAGCGCGCCCGGGCCCGAAGTCTTGGTACTTTAATACAAAGGGTAGCGTGGTACATACTGCATTAACTGTAAAATCTTCGGAGAAGATTCGCATTCCATAGCCATTCCGACTCTTTGCCGGAGTCGTCTCTCTTGCGTGCCCGGGGCTTTTGAGCGTCGATCAGGTAGTAGGAGTAGTTGCCCAGCACTTTGCTGATGATGAAAGGGCCTTCCCAAGGTGCCGACAACTTGTGCTGGCCGGCTGTTCGCTGGATCAGTCGGAGCAGAATGTCGCCCTCTTGGAAAGATCTCGGCCTGACCTTCCTGTTGTAGTATCGGCGCAGGCTCTGCTGGTAGATGCTGGACCGGCTGAGTGCCAACAGCCGGCCCTCTTCCAGCAGATCGATGCCGTCTTGACGTGCTTCTTCTGCTTCCTCCTCGGTGTACATGGTGACTCGCGGGGAGTCGAACTCTATGTCCGTTGGGATGACGGATTCAACACCGTAGACGAGGAAGAAAGGCGTGAAGTCGGTTGACTTGTTTGGAGTCGTGCGTAGACTCCAGAGGACGGCTGGCAGCTCCTCAAGCCAACAGCCGGCCAAACGCTCGAGTGGTTCGACCAGTTGAGGCTTGATGCCAGATAGGATGAGGCCGTTTGCTCGCTCCACCTGGCCATTTGACTGCGGATGGGCAACGGACGCTAAGTCCAGTCAGATGCCCTGCGTCGCGCAGAAACGGGCCAAGGCGCCTTTGGCAAAATTTGTGCCATTGTCGGTGATGATGCTGTGTGGTATGCCGTACCGGACCATGGTGTTGGCGATGAAAGTCACTGCAGTCGGACCATTCAACTTCTTGATGGGCTTTACTTCTATCCACTTGGTGAACTTGTCCACCACGACAAGTAGATGAGTTAGGCCGCCTCGTGCCGTCTTGAATGGTCCCACCATGTACAGGCCCCAAACCGCAAAGGGCCAGGCGATGGGGATGGTCTTGAGTGCAGAAGCCGGCTGAAGCGGCTTGGAGCGGAACTTTTGGCACCCCTTGCATTTTTGGAGTAATTCCTTGGCCTCTTCTAGGGCAGTTGGCCAGAAGAAACCGTGCCGAAAGGCTTTGGCGATGAGTGCCCTTGAAGCCGCATGGTGGCCGCACTCGCCTTGATGGATGTCTCTGAGAATTGCTTGGCCTTGCTCTAGATCGACGCAGCGCTGGTAGACACCAGTGACGCTGCGCCTGACCATCTCTCTGTTGATTATAGTGTAGGCTGCCGCTCGGCGTTGCACTTGCCGAGCCAAGATTTCATCGGTTGGCAGTTCTTTGTTCACTAGAAACTTGAGGATGGGCTGCGCCCATGAGGGTGCTGCTATTTCTTCAATCGCCACCACTGCGACTTGGACAAGGGCGGCTGGGCTAGGAGGTGGTGGGCTGGAGTCCGCAGCCGCTTGTTCGATCGCTGAAGTCCCCGGGCCGACTGGCGCAATCCCTGGGCCGACTGGCCCAGTCCCTCGGCCGAGTTCTGAAGTCTTCGGGCTGGTCACCGCAGGCCCCGGGCCGGTTCTGAAGTCCCCGGGCCGGCTTCGACTACGGTACTCTTGGAGCCGTCTGTAAGAATTCTTGTGCCGCCTGCTGGGGCTCTTGAGTCGGATCCGACTTCTTCGAGGAGAGCTGGCACAAAGATGGAGTTTGATTCTGGTGAAGGCTTGATAGACGGCTTGAGGAGGCGCTGAAGGGCGACGCCGGATGGGATTGCTTGGCGGGTGGAGCCGATTCGTGCCAGGGAGTCTGCTTGGTCGTTGTCATTTCTTGGCACGTGAATGAATTCGCACCCCTCGAAATATCCGCTGAGTTGCTGCACCAGGAAGCAGTAGCTCGCCATGTTTGCGTCTTTGGCATCCCAGTCGCTAGATGACTGCTGGACCACCAAATCGGAGTCGCCATAACACAGGATCCGGCGAATGCCGAGTTCTTTGGCAAGCCAGAGCCCATGAATGAGCGCCTCGTATTCGGCGATGTTGTTGGAGGCGACGAAGTGGATTTGCAGCGCATACTTGAGCTTGTCGCCTTTGGGGGAGGTGAGGACGACGCCGGCTCCCAAGCCGGTGCGCATCTTGGAGCCGTCGAAATGCATCCGCCAATGGGTGGTGTCGGGCGCTGGCGGCAGGTACTGGGTCTCGGCCCAGTCGACGAGGAAGTCGGATAGTGCTTGCGACTTGATGGCGGTGCGGGGCTGGTAGTAGATGGTGTAGGGAGCCAACTCTATGGCTCATTTGGCCACTCGGCCAGAAGTATCTCGGCTTCCGATGATCTCGGCCAGTGGGACTGTACAAACCACAGTGATTGGATGCTCTTGAAAGTAAGGCTTCAACTTCTTGGCGGAGTGCACGCCATAGCACATCTTCTGGTAGTGGGGGTAGTTCTGCTTGGAGGTCGGTAGTACCTCGCTCAGGTAATACACCAGTCTCTGGACAGGTAGCGCCTTGCCTTCCTCCTTGCGTTCCACTACAATGACTGTGCTGACTACCCGGCTGGTGGCGGCAATGTACAGGAGCATGGGCTCTTTAGGAGTCAGAGCCGCCAGCACAGGGGGAGTAGTCAACATCTTCTTCAACTAGAGGAATGCTTCATCCGCCTTGTGGTTCCACTCGAAAAAGGTGGTCTTCTTCATCAGATGGTAGAAAGGGAGGGCCTTCTCGCCCAGCCGACTGATGAATCGGCTGATCGACGCCAAGCGGCCGGTGAACTTTTGCACATCTAGCAGTCGGCTGGGTACCTCCATCCTCTCGATGGCCTTGACCTTCACAGGGTTGCACTCTATGCCGCGTTCAGAGACCAGGAAGCCAAGGAGTTGGCCGGCTGGTACTCCGAAGACGCACTTCCCAGGGTTGAGCTTGATCTGGAATCGGCACAGGTTCTCAAAGGTTTCCTTGAGGTCTTTCAGCAGCTGTCGGTGTACTAAAATAGGGGTACCTTAGTACCCTGAACTTGGGCACGGGCAGTCGCAGCGCCCCGCGGCAAGGCTTTCCGGACGTCCGCCAAGATCCTCCGCCATTCCTACTTACTGCCATTCAAGAACAAAGTATTAACTAAGAAGACAAGGCCCCGGCAAGAGGAGCTTGCCGGGAAGGACAAAGGCCCCGGCAAGAGGAGCTTGCCGGGAAGACCAACTAAGGCACTTCAAGAAACTTGCCACAACGCCCCGCGCGTCCCGGCAAGGCCCGGCGAGCGGCAAGCTTGCTGGTGCGACAAGATAATGGCCGCGGCAAGGCGCTTGCCGCGGCAAGGCTGCCACTCTGCGCCCACGCTCCAGCACATCCGACGACGTGTCGCCACAAGATCGCTCCTGGCGCACGTGGCGGGTAGCTGTGCAGCATTGCGGTGCGAGGTGGCAAGCGCAGCTGACAAGGAGGCCATCATGGCGATCGGTGGCGCCCCTAACGGTCGTTTCCTTGCACTGTTGGGGCGACCGGATGGGCATTAAATGCTCTTGTCCCCTGCCGTCAGAGTTAGGTAGGGGCACTGTTGGTAGTAGTTCTACCAACCTGCGTTTTTACTCTTTTACCCCTTTTTCTACGCTGCCACCTGTCGGTGACCCCTTTAGCCTATAAAAAGGAGGCCCATGCGCACGTAGAAAGGGTTCGGTTCGGTTCGGCCGGTTTCCACAGTTCGGTCTGTTCGACTCATTCGAAGCTACAACACACCCACACTCTAGAGCAAGAACATAATAGAAACACAAAGCAGCAGTAGGAGTTTTATCTCTCCGGAGAGCTCCAAAGCTGGGTAAAATCCCCCCGCGTGCTCTCGCCTCGATCTGCTCTGCGCGCGCCCTCCGCTCCCTTGCCGGACAAGAAGGGGCCCCCTGCCCCATAGGTGCTCGTGCTCGTTCCCCACGACATCTCTGGCGCGCCAGGTAGGGGGGCGTCGAGGTCGTGCGTATCTGATCCGGCGTCTGCGCGCGCTACATCAACATCTTCATCGACATGCCACTGAAGAATAAGACTTCGGAGGTGGCCGCCCCGTCTGCGACTTCCCTACTGCCACCGGAGCAAACAGGCGGTGGGGTGGACGCCGGCGGAGGAGCGGGCACCGGCGAGGGGACGCGCATCGTCACCCGGTCCAAGGACAAGGCCCCGCAAGGTTCAGCTTCTGCACATCCACCGCACCCTTCCCAGGAGGTGCAGGATCGACAACGCCACGGTGCTCCCAGCACCGTACTCGCGTTAGAGCAAGGCCAAGCTGGTGGGTCGCGGGACGCTCAAGGTCAACATGTGCGTCAACACGCTGGCACGAGCGCAGTGCGGTCGCCTGTACGAGATGTTGCTCCTTCTAACACTGTTAGGAGTTTGAGCATGTCTCGCACCTCGCGTCGCTCGCCACCGCCACCCAAGACTCCAGAGGAAGCGCTGGCCTGAGCCCAGCTGCTTCTAGATTACCCTCCAGCGCCGGACAAGATCGACGACTGGAGGGCCGCCATTTATAGCCTTATCGGCTTCGCCAACAGCGACAAGCCCCGGCAACCGAGAACATCGAAGCCCCGGCAAGACGCCCAGGCGCAAGCCGACGCCGACAAGACCGCTGGAGGTGCCACCACTGCACACTCCCCGTCCCAAAGGCCAAGATCGCCGACTCGCCGGGCCAACCTCGACACCGACTCCACCGCGTCGTCGGACCCGCGAACTAGCCGCGATCAACGCCAAGTTCTCCAAGAACAACGACACGAAGACGCTCGCACTCGCATCGAGCGTCGAAGAGAAGCGCGGCGTCAATCTGACAAGCGCGCTGGGCCCACTGTCGATATGCATGCGCCAGGGGAGCCAGGCGACTTGCCGTACGCGGTAGGTTGCCCTGCGTTCACCCGTGAGCTGCGGCAGGTCCAGTGGCCCAGTACCAAGAACTTCAAGCCAGACGTGCCCGAGAAGTACAATGGCAGGATACATCCGTCAGAGTTCCTCAGCGTCTACACCATCGCGGTGCAGGCTGCCGGAGGGCGAGACGAGAAGATCCTCGCCAACTACTTCCCGCTGGTACTCAAGCCCAACGTCAGATCTTGGCTCATGCACTTGCCGGACAGCTCCATTTCTTCCTGGGCGGACCTGTGCCATCAGTTTGTCGGTGCCTTCACAGGCGGCCACAAGCCCCATGGCCAGGAGAGCAATCTTCATCTGCTCGCCCAGAAGGAAGGAGAACCCTTGCGCAAGTATATACAGAGATTCAGTCAGGTGCAGCGCAACATCCCAGACGTCCACCCTACCGCGGTTATCAGCGCGTTCCATCAGAACGTGCGTAACCGCAAGATGAGGGAGGAGATGGCGATGTCCAAAATCAGAGATGTCAGCGAGCTATATGCTCTGGCCGACAAGTGTGCACGGGCTGAAGAAGGGAGGAAACTCCCCGGAGAGAACACAGGAGCCGAAGGATCTGACAGTGAGGATGCCCCTCCGGCAAGGAAGAACCGGAGGCAGAATAACAGAAAGAGAAAGGCCAAGGATGTGCTAGTTGTTGAGCAGTCCGGCAGCGGAGGCGGTTCCGAGAAGGCTAGAGCCGGCGACTCCGGCGAGGTTGTGGTGGCCGCCGACAAGCAGGACGGCTCCGGCAAGCAGTACTGCAAGATCCACCGCACCAAGGGCCATGACCTCCAAGCCTGCAAGAAAGTTGAGCAGATGGCGGAGCTACAAAAAGCTGAATATGAGCGCCGTGACAAGGAGAAGGCCCGGGAAGGTGGCGGAGGATCCGGCAAGAAGTATCCCGCCCGGGGAGGGCGCCGCGGCAAGGCCAAACCGCGGCAAGGAGATAGGCCTCCCCGCGGCCGCGACAAGGACGAAGACGAAGATGAGGATGATGAGATGGAGGAAGATGAGACTGACGAGCAGGAGTTCCAGAAGGCAACAGAGGTGTTGTGCATCGACGGTGGTGCTTCTCTGCACACCTCGCACCGCCAACTCAAACAGTGGGTGCGGGAAGTGAATGTAGCAGAACCGTCCGTTGAGTCGCGCAAGCCCCTGAAGTGGTCCAGCACGCCCATCATCTTCGACGTTGAGGATCACCCTGATCGCATCACTGCGTTCGGGTGCTTGCCAATGTTGGTTTCGCCAACAATCCGCAACCTCAAGGTCACGAAGATGCTAGTTGACGGCGGGGCCGGCCTGAATCTGATCTCCTCCGCAGTGCTCAAGAAGCTCCAGATCCCCGACAGCGAGCTCGAAGAGATTGGTACCTTTCAAGGGGTAAACCCGGGAAGGAGCAAGCCAAAGGGGAAGATCACACTGCCAGTGACGTTTGGCAGCGAGCTGAATTTCAGGACAGAGAGAGTCACATTTGACGTTGCTGATTTCCCATTGCCCTACAATGGGATACTTGGCCGTCCAGCGCTTGCCAAGTTCATGGCAGCCTCTCACTACGCCTACAATGTGCTCAAGATGCCTGGTCCGATAAGTGTCATTTCTATCCAAGGCGACAAGAAGGATGCACTCATCTGTACCGACAAGATCTACCGGGAAGCAGCAGCCGCAGCAGAGCGCAAACCACTTGCCGCTGAAGCTCCCGGAGGGAAGAAGAAGAAGACCAAGTCCGACAAGAGTAGCTCTGATGCCCACTCCGGCAAGCGCACCTCTTCGGAGTGCTGCGCTACCGTCGAGGATGCACCATCGAGCTCCACCGGCAAGTGCAAGAAGGCAAAGACAGCTTCACCAGAGACCAAGAAGGTGGCCGCCAAGGAGGACGGCACTGGTGGTACCTTCACCATCAGTGCCACGCTTGATCCTAAATAGGAAAGCGCGCTCGTTGCTTTCCTGTGGGCGAATGTCGATGTGTTTGCGTGGCGACCATCTGACATCCCCGGTGTTCCCAGGAAAGTAATTGAGCACCACCTTGCCGTCTGTCCTCACGCGCGGCCCGTCAAGCAGAGAGTCAGAAAACAAGCAGTGGAACGTCAAGAGTTCATTGCAGAGGAGATCAAGAAGTTGGAAGCAGCGGCCCTGGTCCGAGGAGTACTCCATCCAACGTGGTTAGCCAATCCAGTAGTCGTGCGCAAGGCAAACGGGAAGTGGAGGCTTTGTATTGACTTCACTGATGTTAATAAAGCTTGTCCCAAGGATCCATTTCCCTTGCCGCGCATTGACCAGATTGTCGACTCCACGGCAGGATGTGATCTGCTTTCGTTCCTTGATGCATACTCAGGATATCATCAGATCTTCATGGCAGAAGAGGATGAAGAGAAAACCGCATTCATTACTCCATGTGGCACGTACTGCTTTGTACGAATGCCCTTCGGACTAAAGAATGCTGGTTCAACATTTGCAAGAGTAGTCAGTCATGCTTTTGAGCCACAGCTGCACAGAAATGTAGAAGCCTACATGGATGACATAGTGGTCAAGAGCAAGGACAAAGAAACTTTGATTCAAGATTTGGACGAAACTTTTGCAAATCTGCGCAAGATTAACCTCAAGCTCAACCCCGAGAAGTGCATGTTTGGAGTCCCTTCCGGCAAGCTTCTCGGATTCTTTGTGTCTCAGAGGGGGATTGAAGCCAATCCCGACAAGATCAAGGCCATCGAGCAAATCGAAGCACCGAAGCGAGTCAAGGATGTGCGAAGACTTGCCGGCTGTGTTGCTGCTCTCAGTAGGTTCATTTCTAAGTCTGCTGAGCGCGCCCTACCATTTTTCAAGATTTTGAAGAAGGCAGGTCCAATGAAATGGACTCCAGAAGCGGAGGCCGCGCTGCAGGACTTGAAGAGATACCTATCCTCCACTCCAATACTTGTCGCACCTAAGCCACAAGAGAAGTTGCTGCTGTACTTAGCGGCAACCAATCAAGTGGTTAGTGCTGCGTTAGTAGCGGAGAGGGAGGCAGATGATGAGCCAGCAGCCGCGGCAAGCAAGTCCAACGACAAGCAGGGGGCTTCCCCGACAAGCTCTGGCCCGACAACCTCTGATCCGGCAAGTCCTAGCCCCGGCAAGGATGGATCAGCACAGCCACAAGAAGAGAAACAGAAGAAGATGGTGCACCGCCCAGTTTATCTTGTCAGTTCCCTCTCACAGGGGGCTGGATCGAGGGGAAGTTGGTTACTGGTGACTACTTTCCGGCAGAGCTCCCCGAAGCCGCCGTCAAGAAGGTCCCCAGAATCAACACAAAGAGTGCTGAGGAGCAGTCTGCTCCGACAAGTCCTAGAGCTTGTTTCGTTGAAGCAGGCGCTCCCGACAAGCTGTGTCCCGACACGCTTGCCGGGAAGCATCACGCTCCGACAGGATCCTAGATCCTTGCCGTAGAAGCGGATGTTCCCGCAGCAGCATTTGCGCCTTTAGTCCTTGTCGTCGAGCCACAGGCTCCGGCATGGGCGCAGCAGATCGTCCATTCCCTTCATGCAGGTGAACTTCCCGAAGAGCAAGAAGAAGCACAGGGAGTAGCTCGGCAATCAAATGGACAGGAGCTGTTGGCAGAGATGCACGGACGACAGAAAAGCTAAGTTGCCAGAGTTTGAGCATGATTCAGTTTTTAATGTTTTTGAGTTATATTCCTTGAAAGACCGTGCCTTGTATGAAAAACCTGTGCGCAGAGGAATCGACTCGCGGCTAAGTTGCGCCCTTCATTTGCTTCGAGTCCACTCAGCAATGAAAGTGTGCTGCAACTAGCCCCGACAAGGTTTCTTGCCGGAACAACACCGCCGGCAGGCTACTGATGTTCCGCACTCAGCAAGTGTGTTCCCACCGGCAAGTTCCCTAAAAGCGTAGGGTAAAAACATACAAAGGATGGAATTGAGTAAAGGATATAATAGTTGTACTCCTTGAACGACCGTGCCTTGTATGAAAAACCTGTGCGCGGAGGAATCGACTCGTGGCTAAGTTGCGCCCTTAATTTGTTTCAGAGTCCGCTCAACAATGAAAGTGCGCTGCAACTAGCCCCGACAAGGTTTCTTGCCGGAAGCAACACCGCCAGCAGGCTGCTGATGTTCCGCACTCAGCAAGTGTGTTCCCACCGGCAAGTCCCCTAAAAGCGTAGGGTAAAAAAAACATACAAGGCACGGAATCAAGTAAAGGATATAACATAGCGAGCATTCCCTTTTTCATTAAAAAAACATCCCACTCGGGTACAATCCAGAGAGGATGAAAAACATGAAAAGGGGGATTACAAGTCTTAAATGCAGCTAAGGCCCGAAGGCTTACAAATTAAAAAGATAAGATGCCCGTAATCCTTTTCCTGTCCCTCTTTTCAGGAGGTAGGTCAAGGAGGCGAGAAGGGCAAAAGGGGCGCCTAGGAGAACTACGGGTGCCAGAAGACACCAAGAGAACATCCCAGGGGCCGTCCGAAGGCTGGATGGTGATGGCGGCGCCGGATGCAGGGCTCGAAGACGGGGCGGCAGGACGTCAGCACGCTGTCGAGGGCACAACGCCCTCGTACTCCGACATGACGGCCTTGCCGCCAGCCCTCTTCCCCTTCCGCAGCCTCCCTACGCCAGCCGCCCAAGGAGACGACCCCGGGGAGTTCAGAGGGCCGGCAACCCGGATGATGGGGTCGCCGGTGGCGCGCGAAGCAGCGCCCGACCCCTAGTCGGGCCCGCCACTCCGCCGCCCGCTACCCTCGTCGTCGCTGTCGCTCTCCTCCTCGTCACTCTCGCTCGAGGGGGAGTCTTCGCTATCGGAGGAGCTGTCCACGCAGCACCTCGCCCGCACGCCGGAGTCCCCGAAGACCTTGCCGGAGAGGAGGTCGCCCTCCATTAACTTAAAAAGGAGGGTGAACCCTGCCGTCAAGCTGTGGATGCGGGCGAACGTCTTCCACCCACAATCAAGATACATCACATTAGGGGCTGGGGATACAACGTGGACTCGCGTGCCGCTGATCCCACAGCCCCTCATGTGCAATCTCAACGTCTCGGGCGGTTCTGGCTCCATCGCGCTCGCAAACGGAGCTGGAAGCAGGAGGCGACGACGAGGCGCCCGGCGCAGCCTGACGAAGAACTCGCAAGGGTCGTCCCCCGTATGGACCGCCGCGAGGGGAGGAACCTCCGGCGGAGGCGGAGATGCTGCGCCGCCCCGTCCGCTTCTTCCCCGAGCGCCTCGGCCTCGTCCTCGGCCTCGTCCACGACCTCGCCCCCTCCCTCTTCCCCTCGCGGCTGGCTCTGCCACCACGGGCGCAGGATAGGGAGGGATGCGCTGCCTGGCGGCGACCCTCGCCGCCACCGATGAAGGACCAGGTTTCCGGCGAATGGGAGAAAGGGGAGCGGAAGCTGATGAAAGGAGAAGATGAGAGACTGCGGGTTTTTGCGCTCCCCTCTCGCCCTTCTTAAACGAGCGAGGTGGGGGCTCGGCCGCCCTGCTCGGCGAATCAGAGCACGGGAAGAGCGGGGAATCGGGGCCGACCCGCTGCCTCCGCCCGTGACGGCTTGGTTTCCCACCTCCACCGTCCGCGACCCCGAGTGCATGGGAGCCGCGTGGCGGGGATGCAGAACTGAGGCGACAGATGAGGTGACCTCACGACGCCTCGAAAATCGCGCACGCCACCCACGTCTCCCACGAGGCCGTGATCGGCGCACGCCGTTACAAAGGAGTGCGGTGGACACGGAGTCAGATTTAATGCAGACCCAGGCCGCGTGTGCCCGTGCCCTGTTTTGGGCCTGGCCCAACAGCGCTCGGCACCGTGTATGGCCCAGGCCCGGGGGCTCCTGTCGGTGTACTAAAATAGGGGTACCTTAGTACCCCGAACTTGGGCACGGGCAGTCGCAGCGCCCCGCGGCAAGGCTTGCCGAACGTCCGCCAAGATCCTCCGCCATTCCTACTTACTGCCATTCAAGAACAAAGTATTAACTAAGAAGACAAGGCCCCGGCAAGAGGAGCTTGCCGGGAGGGACAAAGGCCCCGGCAAGAGGAGCTTGCCGGGAAGACCGACTAAGGCACTTCAAGAAACTTGCCGCAACGCCCCGCGCGTCCCGGCAAGGCCCGGCGAGCGGCAAGCTTGCTGGTGCGACAAGATAAGGGCCGCGGCAAGGCGCTTGCCGCGGCAAGGCTGCCACTCTACGCCCATGCTCCAGCACATCTGACGACGTGTCGCCACAAGATCGCTCCTGGCGCACGTGGCGGGTAGCTGTGCAGCATTGCGGTGCGAGGTGGCAAGCGAAGCTGACAAGGAGGCCATCGTGGCGATCGGTGGCGCCCCTAACGGTCGTTTCCTTGCACTGTTGGGGCGACCGGACGGGCATTAAATGCTCTTGTCCCCTGCCATTAGAGTTAGGTAGGGGGCACTGTTGGTAGTAGTTCTACCAACCTGCATTTTTACTCTTTTACCCCTTTTTCTACGCTGCCACCTGTCGGTGACCCCTTTAGCCTATAAAAAGGAGGCCCATGCGCACGTAGAAAGGGTTCGGTTCGGTTCGGCCGGTTTCCACAGTTCGGTCTGTTCGACTCATTCGAAGCTACAACACACCCACGCTCTAGAGCAAGAACATAATAGAAACACAAAGCAGCAGTAGGAGTTTTATCTCTCCGGAGAGCTCCGAAGCTGGGTAAAATCCCCCCGCGTGCTCTCGCCTCGATCCGCTCTGCGCGCGCCCTCCGCTCCCTTGCCGGACAAGAAGGGGCCCCCTGCCCCATAGGTGCTCGTGCTCGTTCCCCACGACATCTCTGGCGCGCCAGGTAGGGGGGCGTCGAGGTCGTGCGTATCTGATCCGGCGTCTACGCGCGCTACATCAACATCTTCATCGACATGCCACCGAAGAAGAAGACTTCGGAGGTGGCCGCCCTGTCTGCGACTTCCCTACCGCCACCGGAGCAAACAGGCGGTGGGGTGGACACCGGCGGAGGAGCGGGCACCGGCGGGGGGACGCGCATCGTCACCCGGTCCAAGGACAAGGCCCCGCAAGGTTCAGCTTCTGCACATCCACCGCACCCTTCCCAGGAGGTGTAGGATCGACAACGCCACGGTGCTCCCAGCACCGTACTCGCGTTAGAGCAAGGCCAAGCTGGTGGGTCGCGGGACGCTCAAGGCCAACATGCGCGTCAACACGCTGGCACGAGCGCAGTGCGGTCGCCTGTACGAGATGTTGCTCCTTCTAACACTGTTAGGAGTTTGAGCATGTCTCGCACCTCGCGTCGCTCGCCACCGCCGCCCAAGACTCCAGAGGAAGCGCTGGCCCGAGCCCAGCTGCTTCTAGATTACCCTCCAGCGCCGGACAAGATCGATGACTGGAGGGCCGCCATTTATAGCCTTATCGGCTTCGCCAACAGCGACAAGCCCCGGCAACCGAGCACATCGAAGCCCCGGCAAGACGCCCAGGCGCAAGCCGACGCCGACAAGACCGCTGGAGGTGCCACCACTGCGCACTCCCCGTCCCGAAGGCCAAGATCGCCGACTCGCCGGGCCAACCTCGACACCGACTCCACCGCGTCGTCGGACCCGCGAACTAGCCGCGATCAACGCCAAGTTCTCCAAGAACGACGACACGAAGACGCTCGCACTCGCATCGAGCGTCGAAGAGAAGCGCGGCGTCAATCTGACAAGCGCGCTGGGCCCACTGTCGATATGCATGCGCCAGGGGAGCCAGGCGACTTGCCGTACGCGGTAGGTTGCCCTGCGTTCACCCGTGAGCTGCGGCAGGTCCAGTGGCCCAGTACCAAGAACTTCAAGCCAGACGTGCCTGAGAAGTACAATGGCAAGATACATCCGTCAGAGTTCCTCAGCGTCTACACCATCGCGGTGCAGGCTGCCGGAGGGCGAGACAAGAAGATCCTCGCCAACTACTTCCCGCTGGTACTCAAGCCCAACGTCAGATCTTGGCTCATGCACTTGCCGGACAGCTCCATTTCTTCCTGGGCGGACCTGTGCCATCAGTTTGTCGGCGCCTTCACAGGCGGCCACAAGCCCCATGGCCAGGAGAGCGATCTTCATCTGCTCGCCCAGAAGGAAGGAGAACCCTTGCGCAAGTATATACAGAGATTCAGTCTGGTGCAGCGCAACATCCCAGACGTCCACCCTGCCGCGGTTATCAGCGTGTTCCATCAGAACGTGCGTAACCGCAGGATGAGGGAGGAGATGGCGATGTCCAAAATCAGAGATGTCAGCGAGCTATATGCTCTGGCCGACAAGTGTGCACGGGCTGAAGAAGGGAGGAAACTCCCCGGAGAGAACACAGGAGCCGAAGGATCTGACAGTGAGGATGCCCCTCCGGCAAGGAAGAACCGGAGGCGGAATAACAGAAAGAGAAAGTCCAAGGATGTGCTAGTTGTTGAGCAGTCCGGCAGCGGAGGCGGTTCCGAGAAGGCTAGAGCCGGCGACTCCGGCGAGGTTGTGGTGGCCGCCGACAAGCAGGACGGCTCCGGCAAGCAGTACTGCAAGATCCACCGCACCAAGGGCCATGACCTCCAAGCCTGCAAGAAAGTTGAGCAGATGGCGGAGCTACAGAAAGCTGAATATGAGCGCCGTGACAAGGAGAAGGCCCGGGAAGGTGGCGGAGGATCCGGCAAGAAGTATCCCGCCCGGGGAGGGCGCCGCGGCAAGGCCAAACCGCGGCAAGGAGATAGGCCTCCCCGCGGCCGCGACAAGGACGAAGACAAAGATGAGGATGATGAGATGGAGGAAGATGAGACTGACGAGCAGGAGTTCCAGAAGGCAACAGAGGTGTTGTGCATCGACGGTGGTGCTTCTCTGCACACCTCGCACCGCCAACTCAAACAGTGGGTGCGGGAAGTGAATGTAGCAGAACCGTCCGTTGAGTCGCGCAAGCCCCTGAAGTGGTCCAGCACGCCCATCATCTTCGACGTTGAGGATCACCCTGATCGCATCACTGCTGTCGGGTGCTTGCCAATGTTGGTTTCGCCAACAATCCGCAACCTCAAGGTCACGAAGATGCTAGTTGACGGCGGGGCCGGCCTGAATCTGGTATCCTCCGCAGTGCTCAAGAAGCTCCAGATCCCCGACAGCGAGCTCGAAGAGACTGGTACCTTTCAAGGGGTAAACCCGGGAAGGAGCAAGCCAAAGGGGAAGATCACACTGCCAGTGACGTTTGGCAGCGAGCTGAATTTCAGGACAGAGAGAGTCACATTTGACGTTGCTGATTTCCCATTGCCCTACAATGGGATACTTGGCCGTCCAGCGCTTGCCAAGTTCATGGCAGCCTCTCACTACGCCTACAATGTGCTCAAGATGCCTGGTCCGATAAGTGTCATTTCTATCCAAGGCGACAAGAAGGATGCACTCATCTGTACCGACAAGATCTACCGGGAAGCAGCAGCCGCAGTAGAGCGCAAACCACTTGCCGCTGAAGCTCCCGGAGGGAAGAAGAAGAAGACCAAGTCCGACAAGAGTAGCTCTGATGCCCACTCCGGCAAGCGCACCTCTTCGGAGTGCTGCGCTACCGTCGAGGATGCACCATCGAGCTCCACCGGCAAGTGCAAGAAGGCAAAGACAGCTTCACCAGAGACCAAGAAGGTGGCCGCCAAGGAGGACGGCAATGGTGGTACCTTCACCATCAGTGCCACGCTTGATCCTAAATAGGAAAGCGCGCTCGTTGCTTTCCTGTGGGCGAATGTCGATGTGTTTGCGTGGCGACCATCTGACATCCCCGGTGTTCCCAGGAAAGTAATTGAGCACCACCTTGCCGTCTGTCCTCATGCGCGGCCCGTCAAGCAGAGTGTCAGGAAACAAGCAGTGGAACGTCAAGAGTTCATTGCAGAGGAGATCAAGAAGTTGGAAGCAGCGGGCCTGGTCCGAGGAGTACTCCATCCAACGTGGTTAGCCAATCCAGTAGTCGTGCGCAAGGCAAACGGGAAGTGGAGGCTTTGTATTGACTTCACTGATGTTAATAAAGCTTGTCCCAAGGATCCATTTCCCTTGCCGCGCATTGACCAGATTGTCGACTCCACGGCAGGATGTGATCTGCTTTCGTTCCTTGATGCATACTCAGGATATCATCAGATCTTCATGGCAGAAGAGGATGAAGAGAAAACCGCATTCATTACTCCATGTGGCACGTACTGCTTTGTACGAATGCCCTTCGGACTAAAGAATGCTGGTTCAACATTTGCAAGAGTAGTCAGTCATGCTTTTGAGCCACAGCTGCACAGAAATGTAGAAGCCTACATGGATGACATAGTGGTCAAGAGCAAGGACAAAGAAACTTTGATTCAAGATTTGGACGAAACTTTTGCAAATCTGCGCAAGATTAACCTCAAGCTCAACCCCGAGAAGTGCATGTTTGGAGTCCCTTCCGGCAAGCTTCTCGGATTCTTTGTGTCTCAGAGGGGGATTGAAGCCAATCCCGACAAGATCAAGGCCATCGAGCAAATCGAAGCACCGAAGCGAGTCAAGGATGTGCGAAGACTTGCCGGCTGTGTTGCTGCTCTCAGTAGGTTCATTTCTAAGTCTGCTGAGCGCGCCCTACCATTTTTCAAGATTTTGAAGAAGGCAGGTCCAATGAAATGGACTCCAGAAGCGGAGGCCGCGCTGCAGGACTTGAAGAGATACCTATCCTCCACTCCAATACTTGTCGCACCTAAGCCACAAGAGAAGTTGCTGCTGTACTTAGCGGCAACCAATCAAGTGGTTAGTGCTGCGTTAGTAGCGGAGAGGGAGGCAGATGATGAGCCAGCAGCCGCGGCAAGCAAGTCCAATGACAAGCAGGGGGCTTCCCCGACAAGCTCTGGCCCGACAACCTCTGATCCGGCAAGTCCTAGCCCCGGCAAGGATGGATCAGCACAGCCACAAGAAGAGAAACAGAAGAAGATGGTGCAGCGCCCAGTTTATCTTGTCAGTTCCCTCTCGCAGGGGGCTGGATCGAGAGGAAGTTGGTTACTGGCGACTACTTTCTGGCAGAGCTCCCCGAAGCCGCCGTCAAGAAGGTCCCCAGAATCAACACAAAGAGTGCTGAGGATCAGTCTGCTCCGACAAGTCCTAGGGCTTGTTTCGTTGAAGCAGGCGCTCCCGACAAGCTGTGTCCCGACACGCTTGCCGGGGAGCATCACGCTCCGACAGGATCCTAGATCCTTGCCGTAGAAGCGGATGTTCCCGCAGCAGCATTTGCGCCTTTAGTCCTTGTCGTCGAGCCACAGGCTCCGGCATGGGCGCAGCAGATCGTCCATTCCCTTCATGCAGGTGAACTTCCCGAAGAGCAAGAAGAAGCACAGGGAGTAGCCCGGCAATCAAATGGACAGGAGCTGTTGGCAGAGATGCACGGACGACAGAAAAGCTAAGTTGCCAGAGTTTGAGCATGATTCAGTTTTTAAAGTTTTTGAGTTATATTCCTTGAAAGACCGTGCCTTGTATGAAAAACCTGTGCGCAGAGGAATCGACTCGCGGCTAAGTTGCGCCCTTCATTTGCTTCGAGTCTGCTCAGCAATGAAAGTGTGCTGCAACTAGCCCCGACAAGGTTTCTTTCCGGAACAACACCGCCGGCAGGCTGCTGATGTTCCGCACTTAGCAAGTGTGTTCCCACCGGCAAGTTCCCTAAAAGCGTAGGGTAAAAACATACAAAGGATGGAATTGAGTAAAGGATATAATAGTTGTACTCCTTGAACGACCGTGCCTTGTATTAAAAACCTGTGCGCGGAGGAATCGACTCGTGGCTAAGTTGCGCCCTTAATTTGTTTCGGAGTCCGCTCAACAATGAAAGTGCGCTGCAACTAGCCTCGACAAGGTTTCTTGCCGGAAGCAACACCGCCAGCAGGCTGCTGATGTTCCGCACTCAGCAAGTGTGTTCCCACCGGCAAGTCCCCTAAAAGCGTAGGGTAAAAAAAACATACAAGGCACGGAATCAAGTAAAGGATATAGCATAGCGAGCATTCCCTTTTTCATTAAAAAAACATCCCACTCGGGTACAATCCAGAGAGGATGAAAAACATGAAAAGGGGGATTACAAGTCTTAAATGCAGCTAAGGCTCGAAGGCTTACAAATTAAAAAGATAAGATGCCCGTAATCCTTTTCATGTCCCTCTTTTCAGGAGGTAGGTCAAGGAGGCGAGAAGGGCAAAAGGGGCGCCTAGGAGAACTACGGGTGCCAGAAGACACCAAGAGAACATCCCAGGGGCCGTCCGAAGGCTGGATGGTGATGGCGGCGCCGGATGCAGGGCTCAAAGACGGGGCGGCAGGACGTCAGCACGCTGTCGAGGGCACAACGCCCTCGTACTCCAACATGACGGCCTTGCCGCCAGCCCTCTTCCCCTTCCGCAGCCTCCCTACGCCAGCCGCCCAAGGAGACGACCCCGGGGAGTTCAGAGGGCCGGCAACCCGGATGATGGGGTCGCCGGTGGCGCGCGAAGCAGCGCCCGACACCTAGTCGGGCCCGCCACTCCGCCGCCCGCTACCCTCGTCGTCGCTGTCGCTCTCCTCCTCGTCACTCTCGCTCGAGGGGGAGTCTTCGCTATCGGAGGAGCTGTCCACGCAGCACCTCGCCCGCACGCCGGAGTCCCCGAAGACCTTGACGGAGAGGAGGTCGCCCTCCATTAACTTAAAAAGGAGGGTGAACCCTGCCGTCAAGCTGTGGATGCGGGCGAACGTCTTCCACCCACGATCAAGATACATCACATTAGGGGCTGGGGATACAACGTGGACTCGCGTGCCGCTGATCCCACAGCCCCTCATGTGCAATCTCAACATCTCGGGCGGTTCCGGCTCCATCGCGCTCGCAAACGGAGCTGGAAGCCGGAGGCGACGACGAGGCGCCCGGCGCAGCCTGACGAAGAACTCGCAAGGGTCGTCCCCCGTATGGACCGCCGCGAGGGGAGGAACCGCCGGCGGAGGCGGAGATGCTGCGCCGCCCCGTCCGCTTCTTCCCCGAGCGCCTCGGCCTCGTCCTCGGCCTCGTCCACGACCTCGCCCCCTCCTTCTTCCCCTCGCGGCTGGCTCTGCCACCACGGGCGCAGGATAGGGAGGGATGCGTTGCCTGGCGGCGACCCTCGCCGCCACCGATGAAGGACCAGGTTTCCGGCAAATGGGAGAAAGGGGAGCGGAAGCTGATGAAAGGAGAAGATGAGAGAGTGCGGGTTTTTGCGCTCCCCTCTCGCCCTTCTTAAATGAGCGAGGTGGGGGCTCGGCCGCCCCGCTCGGCGAATCAGAGCACGGGAAGAGCGGGGAATCGGGGCCGACCCGCTGCCTCCACCCGTGACGGCTTGGTTTCCCACCTCCACCGTCCGCGACCCCGAGTGCATGGGAGCCGCGTGGC
The DNA here is from genome assembly GCA_963921465.1 of Triticum timopheevii. NCBI lineage: Eukaryota > Viridiplantae > Streptophyta > Magnoliopsida > Poales > Poaceae > Triticum > Triticum timopheevii. Next base: position 574,131,848 of record OY997264.1, on the reverse strand, counting down.
GGGGATGCAGAACTGAGGCGACAGATGAGGTGACCTCACGACGCCTCGAAAATCACGCACGCCACCCACGTCTCCCACGACGCCGCGATCGGCGCGCGCCGTTACAAAGGAGTGCGGTGGACACGGAGTCAGATTTAATGCAGACCCAGGCCGCGTGTGCCCGTGCCCTGTTTTGGGCCTGGCCCAACAGCGCTCGGCACCGTGTATGGCCCAGGCCCGGGGGCTCCTGTCGGTGTACTAAAATAGGGGTACCTTAGTACCCCGAACTTGGGCACGGGCAGTCGCAGCGCCCCGCGGCAAGGCTTGCCGAACGTCCGCCAAGATCCTCCGCCATTCCTACTTACTGCCATTCAAGAACAAAGTATTAACTAAGAAGACAAGGCCCCGGCAAGAGGAGCTTGCCGGGAGGGACAAAGGCCCCGGCAAGAGGAGCTTGCCGGGAAGACCGACTAAGGCACTTCAAGAAACTTGCCGCAATGCCCCGCGCGTCCCGGCAAGGCCCGGCGAGCGGCAAGCTTGCTGGTGCGACAAGATAAGGGCCGCGGCAAGGCGCTTGCCGCGGCAAGGCTGCCACTCTGCGCCCATGCTCCAGCACATCCGACGACGTGTCGCCACAAGATCGCTCCTGGCGCACGTGGCGGGTAGCTGTGCAGCATTGCGGTGCGAGGTGGCAAGCGAAGCTGACAAGGAGGCCATCGTGGCGATCGGTGGCGCCCCTAACGGTCGTTTCCTTGCACTGTTGGGGCGACCGGACGGGCATTAAATGCTCTTGTCCCCTGCCATCAGAGTTAGGTAGGGGGCACTGTTGGTAGTAGTTCTACCAACCTGCGTTTTTACTCTTTTACCCCTTTTTCTACGTTGCCACCTGTCGGTGACCCCTTTAGCCTATAAAAAGGAGGCCCATGCGCACGTAGAAAGGGTTCGGTTCGGTTCGGCCGGTTTCCACAGTTCGGTCTGTTCGACTCATTCGAAGCTACAACACACCCACGCTCTAGAGCAAGAACATAATAGAAACACAAAGCAGCAGTAGGAGTTTTATCTTTCCGGAGAGTTCCGAAGCTGGGTAAAATCCCCCCGCGTGCTCTCGCCTCGATCCGCTCTGCGCGCGCCCTCCGCTCCCTTGCCGGACAAGAAGGGGCCCCCCTGCCCCATAGGTGCTCGTGCTCGTTCCCCACGACAGCAGCGTCCCACGCCTTTCCGTCTTCACCACCACATCGTCTGCGTAGACGTGGGCGTTTCTGCCGAGTTGCTTGAGGAGGCACTTCTACCTGCAACGCTGAAAGGTGGTGCCGGCATTCCTCAAGCCGAACGTCATGGTCAGGTAGCAGAAGGCTCCGAACAGCGTGATGAAGGCAGTATTCAGTCTGTCTGCCGGGTTCAGCTTGATCTGGTGATATCCTAAATATGCATCTAAGAAACTCAGCAGCTCGCATCCGGCTGTGGAGTCTATCACCTGATCAATTCTTGGCAGAGCAAAGGGGTCCTTGGGGCAAGCTTTGTTGAGGCTTGTGTAGTCAATGCACATCCGCCACTGCTTGTTCTTCTTCAACACCAGGACCGGGTTTGCTAACCATTCTGGGAAAAACACCTCCATAATGAAGGCGGCTGCCAGGAGCCGGGCTATCTCTTCTGCAACAACTCTTCTCTTCTCTTCTGACAGGCGGCGCAAGGGCTGTCTGACGGGCTTCACATCAGGTCGGACATGTAACTTGTGCTTGGCGAATTCCGTCGGTACACCTGGCATGTCTTTAGGGGACCATGCAAAGATGTCCCGATTCTCACGGAGGAAATCGACGAGCTCGCCTTCCTATTTGTTGTCGAGGTTTGCACCTATGACAGCATACCTCTCTGGGTGCTCCGGGTCCAAGGGTATCTTCTTTGTTTCTTTGGCTGGCTTGAACGAACCCTCAGCTTCCGACTCCTTGGGGTCGGGCGACATCTCTGGCTGCTTTCCGGCCATCGCCACGACCCGATCAAGGAGCCACTTCTCAGCTGCGAATACCAGGGACTCGGCCAGCCGACTGCTCTCAGCCGCGCAAGCGAACGACTTTCTGTAATCGCCGGCTATGGTCAGAATCCCCTTGGAACTCGGCATCTTCATCTTGAGGTAGGCGTAGTGGGGGGCCGCCATGAACTTGGCCAAAGCAGGTCGGCCAAGCAACACATGGTATGGGCTTTCGAGGTCCACCACTTCAAACCAAACTGGCTCTCGGCGGAAATGATCTATTTCTCCGAAGAGGACGTCTATCAGGATCTTGCCGATTGGTGAGCAGGAAAGGCCAGGTACAATGTCGTGGAACACAGTCCGGCTGCTCTGCAGCTGTCTTTGTTTGATTCCTAACTTCTCCATGGTATCCTTGTACAGGATGTTGATGCTACTGCCTCCGTCTATCAGCACTCGCGAGAAGCGAGCGGCCCGCCTATCTATGGCCAAGGTGGCACTCAACACCAGGGCGTAGGAGCCTGGGTTCGGCATCACCTCTGGGTGATCAGCTCTGCTCCAACTGATAGGCTTCTCAGACCAATGCATAAACTTTGGGGCATCTGAGGCTACTGCATTTACTTCTTGCTGCTGCAGCCGCCTGCCGCGTCGATCATCAGCCACACTGGTGAACACCACATAGGCTCCATGCTCTTCTGGGTACTCATCTCGTAATGCGCCGATTGGCCGGGCAGCCGGCTGCTGGGGCGGCGGTGGAGGCGGCGGCCCAGCAGGCGGGGGAGGAAGGAGGCCATCTCCTTTGGCGATTCTGGTGAGCCAGTGGCACTTTCGGGTGGTATGGTTCGACGGCTTCGTGCCGCTGTGGAACTTGCAGGGACCATCTAGAGTCTGCTCGTAAGAGAAGGCCGGCAACCAGTTGGACTTGCCGCCTTTCTGTCACTTGGTCGGAGGCTGCCCCTCCGGCTGTTGGTCTTCGACTATCGCAACCTGCCGACTGCTGGAAGTCGGCTGTGAGGCCTTGCGCTTGTTGTCATTCTGTTGTTGTCGCTGACTGGCGTCTCCAGCCGGAGTTCTGGGAGCCTGAGGGGCCACTTTGCCAGTCGCATTAACTTGAATCTCCGTCTTCATGGAGGAGTCGGCTGTGGCGTACTTGTCTGCTATGATCAGCAGCTCATCGAGGGTCTCCGGCTCGTCGCAGAGGAGCTTGTGCTTGAGGAGGGTGCCTTCTCTGCACCCGGCGGTGAAGTATTCGATAGCCCGCACCTCGTGCATGCCCTCGCAGGAGTTCCGAAGCTCGGCCCAGTGCATGAGGTAGTCGCGTGTTGATTCGTCGGGGCCTTGCACACACAAGGAAAGCTGGCGAGGCTTGGGAGGTCGCTTGTACGTGCTCATGAAGTTGCAGATGAAGGCCTCGGTGAAGTCGACCCAGCTGTTGATGCTGCGAGGCTTCAGGCTGTTCAACCATGTCCGGGCCGTGCCCTGGAGCATGAGTGGAACATATTTCACGGCAACGCGCTTGTTGCCGTTCACTATGCTGACGGTTGTGGAGTAGTTAACTAGCCAGTCCTCCGGCTTCATGGAGCCGGTATACTTGGGTGTGTCTCGGGGGAGCATGAACCCTTTGGGAAAAGGCTCGTCTCGGATGCGGGGTCCGAAGCAAGGCGGACCCAACTTGTCTTCTTCTTCCAACGCCAGGGATCGGTGGAGTCGGTCGATCCGGTGGCGGGCGTCATTCTCTCCGACTCCCTCTCGGCGGCCAAGGAAGCCACCGAGAGTTTGATGCTCAACAGGTGGTGGGGAAACTCGCCTTTCTCTTTGCGGTGGGGGAGGCAGATAGTCGCCCTGCCGTTCCACTGCTCTTGGGCGGCCGTCTTGGCCGCGCTCGATGGTGATGCGAGTCCGACTGTGGCTGACAGCCGACTCTTTGTCTTTTCTCCGGCAGACTCCACCCATTGGCGTACGAGACATCACGCCTTGATCTCAGCGGGGAGGCAGGTCATCGTTTGGTTTCCGCGGCGCCTCCGTGGGGCCGCCGGCTGCATTCTGCGCGGCAACCGCATCGAGGAGCTGCTGGACTCGCTCCGTCATCATGCGGCGCTCTTCGCCTTCAAAGTTCTTCAGCTCCTCAGTCGCCGCCTGGGCGGCACGGATGTTCTCCGCTGGCGTGGCGTATACGGGGAGATTGGTCCCGAATAGGTTGGCGATGGTCGCGCCGCGCTGCCGGACCGCGCCTAGGCGGCTAGGCCCAGTCGGAGCCGGTGAGCCGCCCACAGCGCGATCCATCTCGCGCTGATAGGCTTCTGACAAGCGCCTCATGCTTGCCAGCTTCTTCGCGCCTTTGATAATCTAAAGGCGGCGTGCCTCCAGCGTCTCGACGTCTGCGTCTTCTGGAATAGGCGCGGTCAGGTCTTGCAGAGCTGCGTCGAGTGGGTCATGAGCTCCCTCGCCGGAACGCTCATCATGGCTGATGACGAGCACCTCCGTCACGGCGCTTCCGCCGCTCTCCTCGTGAGGGAGCGGCACGTCGTAGACCACCACGTTGGTGGGGAACGCGTCGAGCGACGCGGCGTCGGAGTCGACCAGCATCGGGTCGGTAGAGCCTACGGACTCCAGGTCCACGGCAGGCTCGCTGGTGACGTGGAGTTGGTCGAGGAGGCCCGCGAGGAGGTTCTCGGGGCCGCCCGTGCCTGCGTCGGATGCAGGCTCGTAGGAGAGGCGAACTTCGCCGACAAGTTCGGCGAGGCAGCTGGCTGCGCAGGCCGCCTCAGCGCCGCGCAGCGCGTCGATGCAGACTCCTTCTAGCGAGCCTGGCTGGCTGCGCTCGCCAGGGAGGAAAAGGGTTCCTGTCCAGAACAGATCTCCGAACGACGGTGCACCTCGCCCCACGGTGGGCGCCAAATGTCGGGGGTTGGGTGCGACATATGCCAAAGGATGGCTTATCATGGTGGGGGCGAGTAGAACGTCGCCGGTGCCTGGAAGCGGGATGAGGCGAAGACATGCACGCCGGCGGATCTTACCCAGCTTCGGGGCTCTCCGTGGAGATAACACCCCTACTGCTACTCTGCGGGGTCTCCGCATGATCACTAAGGCAAAGTGAGTACATGGTTGCTCCTTGAGCTGTCTCTGGAGGTAGGAGAAGGCAAGGCTAGCTCTCTCCTTCCTATATGATCTGGTCTAGTGCTAATGGATTCGAACCCTTTGCATGGGTGCCCTGGGGGTTTATATAGGCCTACCCCCCAGGGGTACAATGGTAAAATCGGCTGGGCGCGGGTCCCAGCCGTCTGTCTCTCAGGCCGCCGTCTTCTCCGCCGACTACTGGGGCTCGCCGAATGGTGGGTCCCGCCGACTGGCCTGGTACGGGGGCGTCAGCCCTTGTCCGCCGCGGGTGGGTCTTGCCGGCTGCAGGTTACTATAGTCGTTCTTCTAATGATGCTGGCTTGGTCATGGGGTCATGGCAACAGTGCCGCCGCCGGACGGGCGATCACTGTTGCCATTCCCCGTCGCGTCTGGTTAATGGCATGTGGGGCCCGTGGGAGGGGCCGGCCGACTCCTGGGGGCCAACTCCCAACGGGTCCGTCTCGAGGCGCTCTTGCCGTCTTCAGTGCTGCCGTTGACTGGTGGGACCCGCCGTCTCTGGGTCGTACAGACATGCCGTCGTGGGCACAGGGCTCCGCCCCCAAGGGCTGATGTCAGGGCCGGCATGACAACAGTGCCGCGCCGGATGGAGATCTCCATCGGTACGGCGCACTATGGCCATGCCTGCCCTTAACTAACAGGGTGGTTGGAGTTGTTGGCCGACTCCCTATAGCCGGCCTCTCCGGAAGTCGCCGGCCAGGAGTCGGCTTATCTTGGAGTTGCTTCTGGGACTCGGCATATCTTGGAGTCGCCTCTGGGACTCGGCGTATCTTGGAGTCGCCTCTAGGACTCGGCGTATCTTGGAGCCGCCTCTGGGACTCGGCGTATCTTGGAGTCGCTTCTGGACTCGAGGGGCGCAGCCTGCCTCGATGTCTTGAAAGGTTCTGGGGCTCGGATTAGCCTACCCGTGGCCCATTACTCTGACAACTTCGAAACCCAAGAAAGTTCCCACTGGAGAAACTATGAAGTTTACCATTGAATTAGAAGATGAAGCTGCTGGACAAGATAAGAAGAAGAAGAGAGCCAGAACCACTACTGCCCAGGTTCTTGGAAATCCCTCTATGAGGAGAGACTCTGAAGAGGAAGAAGAGGTTGTTGCACCAGCACCCAAGGCACAAAATCTTATGGGTGATGCTATAAGGTCAGGGGCTACAACATCAAAGCCCAAGGAAGCACCCAAAGCTGCCCCCAAGCCCAAGCTTGCACCAAAGAGGAATACGAGGAGTATTCCAGCAGCTGAGAAGAACAAGGCCCCAGTGCCTGAAGCTGCTGATGAGGAAGATAATGAAGGACAAGTCCTAAGGAAACTAAAGCCCAAGATTCCAGACCACAATGATGCTCATCCTATGGCTGAGAACATGAAGATCAGGAGAGACTTAGGATTGAGGCTATGGAGAGAGTGTAAGGGCATATTTATCCCCAAGTTGTTTTGGTGATTGATGACAATGCTTTTGCGGACTAATCTTGTGCGTTAAGTTCTTTCAGAGATTCATCCATTGGCACGAGACGATTACCTCCCCTCGGTGTTTTATTCAAGACGGTGTAGCTCCCTCGTTTCGTTGTTGGTGGACTAGTTTCGTAGGAGTCACCATACTATCAAGAGGGGATCCGCTTTGGTAAGGCTAGGGTGGAATCAACACGTACACATCCTTATCACACCCGACGTCTTCCTTCTGCATCATTGGAGATGCCTTTCCCTCCGTACCTACTCCGTCCTGTCCCAGCAGTAGTACCGCGGTCCTCAGCGGTAGTACCGCCGAAGCTCATCAAGCGGCAGTACCGCTCCACGAGCGGTAGTACCGCTCTCAGCGGTAGTACCGCTCCCAGAGAGGTAGTACCGCTTGTGGTCTTCGGCCGTAGTACCACAGTGGTTCCAGGCTACTACCGCCTCGATTCAAGACCGATGTTTTTCGTGTCGGGTTTTACGGTACTAGGAGCGGTAGTAGTGGCGGTAGTACCGCTCCAAGCGGTAGTACCGCTCTTACTCCCACGGTAGTACCGCTCTGGGGCCAGGACCCTGTCTTCCTCGTCAGCGCGGTAGTACCGCTAGGTGGGAGCGGTAGTACCACCCTGCCCTAGCGGCAGTACCGCTCTGTGCGTGGATGTTCAGTGGGGTAACGGTTGGATTGGTTCCCCCACTATATAAAGGTGTCTTCTTCCCCAAAGTTGAGCTACCTCTTTCCCCCAAAGCTCCATTGTTGCTCCACGCTCCATTTTCGCCCGATCTCTTTCCCTAGCCAATCAAACTTGTTGATTTGCTCGGGATTGGTTGAGAAGGCCCCGATCTACACTTCCACCAAGAGAAATTTGATTCCCTCTCTTATCCCTAGCGGATCTTGTTACTCTTGGGTATTTGAGCACCCTAGACAGTTGAGGTCACCTCAAAGCCATATTCCATTGTGGTGAAGCTTCGTGGTGTTGTTGGGAGCCTCCAATTGTTGTGGAGATATCCCCAACCTTGTTTGTAAAGGTTTGGTCGCCGCCTTCAAGGGCACCAATAGTGGAATCACGGCATCTCGCATTGTGTGAGGGCGTGAGGAGAATACGGTGGCCCTAGTGGCTTCTTGGGGAGCATTGTGCCTCCACACCTCTCTAACGGAGACGTACTTCCCCTTAAAAGGAAGGAACTTTGGTAACACATCCTCGTCTCCACCGGCTCCACTCTTGGTTACTTCGTGCCTTTACTCTTGCAAGCCTACTTGTGTTGTATCCATTGCTTGCTTATGTGCTAGTTGTTTTGCATCATATAGGTTGCTCACATAGTTGCATATCTAGACAACCTATTTTGTTGCAAAGTTTAAATTGGTAAAGAAAATCTTAAAAATTGTTAGTTGCCTATTCACCCCCCTCTAGTCAACCATATCGATCCTTTCAATTGGTATCAGAGCCTCATCTCTTTTTAAGGACTTTACCGTCCGAAGAGTATGGTTGATGTTGTAGATGATGTGGGAGAGCACTCCGGTGCGAATCCAATATCATCTACGGGAGATGGGGGTAACTCGATCTCACATGAGGAATTCAATGTGGCATTGGACACATTGAAAACCTCCATGACGACCGAGGTCAAGGACATGTTTAAGGATTTCTTAGAAGGGCTTAAAATTTCCACCGCGCCCGTGAAAGTGGGTGATCCCGCCAACACGGTGACAGATGCTAACCCCGAAAACGGGGAAGCTACTAGTGAGAAAGCTCCTATGTCTAGTGGTAAAAATGGCACCGGCATCTTTGCCCATGTGGAACCTCCAATTTATTGGAGGGCCGATTCCCTCTACTCATTTAAATCATGCCGGTCCTCCTCCTAAGTATGAGAAACATGAAGATTTTGATTCGTGGGTTTATCGCTTCAAGCGTCATTTAAAACATGTGAATACTAACCTTTGGAGAATCATTGAAGAAGGTTTCTATCCTCATGACCCAAGCAACTTCACTCCTCGAGAAGCCGTGGATAATCAATTCAATGAGAGTGCTCTCTTCATTATCCAAGATGCAATCCTTCCCGAAGATCTCCCTCATCTTCGACCTCATGCCATGGCTAAGGACGCATGGAAATGTGGTGTGTCTCTCTACCGAGGAAGTGCTAGTATTCAACGCTCCAACTATGAAGTGGTGCAAAATGAAGCCAATGAGTTTGCAATGAAAGAAGATGAAGAACCTCGTGAGCTCTTTCGAAGAGTGACCAAACTCACTGTCTCACTCCGAGATCATGGAAGCAAGGACACGGATGACAATTGGATCAAGCACAAATTCCTCAAGGCCATGATGCCCTACAACAAGGCCATGTCCTCCGTCATTCGTCAAAGACCGGACTTCCACTCCATGACCTCAAGTGAAGTGTTGGATGAGTTCGTTGCAATGAGCATCTTGGACAAGACCGCCGACAATGCGGTGCTCCGTTCTCAAAGGGCTAAGAAGCCCAACCTTGATTTGAAGGCCAAGGTTATTATGGAAGAAGAGGAAGAAGTAGAATATGAGGAGAGCAACCCCGAAGAGACCAAGTATGATTATCATGAGCACATGGCCCTTGCTTCAAGACAATTTTGGAGCAAGAAGAATACAATACCCAACTTCAACAAGAACAACTCAAGTGGTGTCAAGGGCAAGCAACGAGTTAGAACTTGCTTCAACTGTGGCAATGTGAGCCATTTCATTGCGGATTGTCCTTACGAGAAGCGGGAAGACAATGGTGGCAAATTCATCCGAAAAGACAAAGCCAAGTCCTTCCCAAACAAGAACAACTTCGCCAAGAAGACTCCCACTCGTGGGTTGGTGGTTCAAGAAGAATACCAAGAGGATGACGATGATGATGAAAATGGAGAAGCAATGGCCATGGCATCCGTTTCCATTGCTACTACTCCCCCGGTGTCTCTCTTTGATTCACGCAACGAAAACATCACCGCCAAGTGCCTCATGGCTAAAGCTTCAAACAAGGTAACCCCCAACATCACAACCACCATCATTACTAATCCCTCCTTGGAGGATTGCATTGATGAACATGATGGATCTAATGAGGAAGTGAATGAATTTGAGTCTTTTATGAGTAAGCTCAAGGGCAAGTCCAAGAAGCATTTTGTTGCTCTCTTGGAGCAACTTGGTGAGGCCAATGACATGATCGAGGCTCGCAAAGAAACCATCTCTAAGATGGAAGGTCATAGTCATGACTATGCCGATGAGATATCGGATCTCTCTAATGCTCTTGAGGAAGAGCGTGTTCATCGTTTGACTTTTGAGGAGTCACACAACGATGACCATGCTAAGTTAAAGAAAGATCTTGATCATGCTCTTGCCGTGTCTCGTGTGCTAACTTCCGAGAAGGCTAAACTTGGGGTTGATCATGCTAGACTCAAAGAGGAGTTTGATATACTTGACAAGGCCCACAAGGTCTTGAAGGGTGTTCACGCTAACCTCAAGGAGTCTCATGCTCAACTCCAAGTTAAGCTAACCAAGGAAAATGCCACCTTCCCTCATATGGTATTAATTGATAATGCATGTGCTACTAACCCATGTTGTGAGCATGTGCATCTTGTGGAGGAGAATGCCAAACTGAAGGATCAACTTGAGAAAGGCCTTGTGACATGCATTCAAGGTGAGAAGAACCTCGACGACCTTTTGAGCAATCAAAAGGAAGTTGTGGCCAAGGAAGGAATTGGGTTTGCACCCAAGTCCAAGAGCAAGAAGAAGAAGAACGACAAGACCAAACGTCCTCCTCCTCTAAAGCAAACGTTTGTGAAAGAGGGAGAGGGTGCTCCTAAGGAGAAGAAGGAAAAAGTGAAGGGAGTTGACGTTCAAAAGGGCAAAAGCATTTCCTCCAACAAAGCCGGCGACTTTAACCCGTCATATGTGTTATGATGTGCGAGTGATGGACATGTTTATGCTAAATTTGTTGGTTCTCCTTATGAGTACATTGAGTGGTCTATTTGGGTTCCTAAGACCCTTGTTACTAACATCAAAGGACCCATTACTAAATGGGTACCTAAAACCAAGCATTGATCTCTTGTAGGTGTTTGCTTCCGGTGGGGGATCATGGTTGCTTGATAGTGGAGCAACAAATCATATGACTGGAAGCAAGGACTTGGTGGTGGACGTGCAAAAGATTCCATCTATGCCCACCAATGTTGAGTGGGGTGATGCCTCACATTCTAAGGTATTGGGTCTTGGAAAGGTTGTCATTTCTCATGATCTAACGATCGAGAAAGTCATGCTTGTTGAGTCCCTTGCATACAATTTGCTTTCCGTTCGTCAACTTGCACTCATGGGTTTTGCTACTTTCTTTGACATTGATATCGTGGCCCTCTTGTGGAGCAAGACTCTTAAAGTAGCCTTTGTTGGGCATGTCGAGAACGGTCTCTATGTGATTAACTTTTCGGAGCGACCCACTAAGACCGCGACATGTCTAATGGCTAAAGTTGACGTGGGATGGCTTTGGCATCGCCGTTTGGCCCACGTCAATATGAGATCTTTGCAAAGTCTTATCAAGGGGGACCATGTCCGTGGACTAACAAATGTTAGTTTTGCCAAAGATCGTGCTTGTAGTGCCTGTATTGAAGGAAAGCTTCATGAGAAGGATCACCCTCCATCAACCATCATCTACTCGAAGAGACCCTTGGAGCTCCTTCACATGGATCTCTTTGGGCCTCCATCTTTTGATAGTCTTGGAGGAAGAAAGTATTGCTTGGTGATTGTGGATGACTATTCAAGATACAATTGGTTATACTTCTTCAAGAGGAAGAGTGAGACTCAACAAACCGTCATCGACTTTGCAAATGAAGCTCAACGTCAACATAATTCAAAAATCTTGACAATAAGAAGTGACAACAGCACCGAGTTCAAGAACTACACCTTGGATGAGTTTCTTAGTGATGAGGGTATCAAGCATCAATATGCTACACCTTATACCCCTCAACAAAATGGTGTAGCGGAGAGGAAGAACCGGACGTTGATGGATGCCGCAAGGACCATGATGGCGGAGTTCAAGTCTCCATACAACTTTTGGGCCGAAGCCATCAACATCGCATGTCATGCATCCAATTGGCTCTATCTCCGCAAAGGCTTGAACAAGACTCCTTATGAGATACTCACCGGCAACAAGCCCAACCTCAAGTACTTCCGGGTGTTTGGTTGTAAGTGTTTCATTCTCAAGAAAGGTGTTCGTTTGTCTAAATTCGAGGCTAGATCTCATGAGGGCATATTTGTTGGTTATGCTACAAACTCTCATGCTTACCGTGTTCTCAACAAGTCCACCAAACTCATTGAGGAGACGTGTAACGTGGAGTTTGACGAAAATAACGGCTCCCAAGTGGAGCAAAGTGGTACTTGTGATGTAGGTGATGATATTCCTCCCCAAGCCATAAGAAGAATGGGTATTGGTCATATACTACCCATTGAGGAACCCCTCGTGGCCGAAGGAGAAGGACAACGCTCTACTCAAGTGGAGCCATCACCTCACCAAGACCCACATGCTTCCGAAGAACAAAGTGAAGGCCCTCAACCTCGTGAACAAGACCAAGGGCAAGATCAACCTCAAGATGGTGGTGAACCTCTAAATGATGCCCAAGGTCAAGTTCTCCCCCTCGAGCAAGTTCAAGATCAGGAGCAAGCTCAAGATCAAGAACAAGCTCAAGACGGCGCTCAAGATGATCAAGTCAACCCTCCTCCTTCCACACCCGAGGAGGAATTAGAGCGTCGTGCCACGAAGATTTCTTCCAAGCTCACCACCCAAGGCCATCTCATGGAGAATGTGGTTGGAAGCCTAAGAAAGGGGGTAAGCACTTGTAGACAATTAGCAAACTATTGTGAACATCACGCGTTTGTCTCTTGTGTTGAACCCCAAAAGGTCTATGAGGCGCTCGAAGACTCGGATTGGCTCAATGCCATGCATGAAGAACTCAACAACTTCGAGTACAACAAAGTATGGAGATTGGTGCCAAGGCCCTCGGGGGACCACAACGTCATTGGAACCAAGTGGATCTTCAAGAACAAGCAAGATGCTCATGGGAACATCGTTCGCAACAAGGCAAGATTGGTAGCACAAGGCTACTCCCAAGTCGAGGGTATCGACTACGGTGAAACCTTTGCTCCCGTTGCTCGTCTTGAATCCATACGTTTGTTGATTGCTTATTGAGGGAGTCCTGGACTAGGGGGTGTCCGGACAGCCGGACTATCAATATCCATCGGACTCCAAGACTACGAAGATACAAGATTGAAGACTCCGGCTCGTGTCCGGATGGTACTTTCCTTGGCGTGGAAGGCAAGCTTGGCAATACGGATATGTAGATCTCCAACCATTGTAACCGACTCTGTGTAACCCTAGCCTCCTCCGGTGTCTATATAAACCGGAGGGCTTTAGTCCGTAGGACAACATACATCTCAACAATCATACCATAGGCTAGCTTCTAGGGTTTAGCCTCCTTGATCTCGTGGTAGATCTACTCTTGTACTACCCATATCATCAATATTAATCAAGCAGGACGTAGGGTTTTACCTCCATCGAGAGGGCCCGAACCTGGGTAAAACATTGTGTCCCTTGTCTCCTGTTACCATCCGCCTAGACACACAGTTCGGGACCCCCTACCCGAGATCCGCCGGTTTTGACACCGACATTGGTGCTTTCATTGAGAGTTCCTCTGTGTCGTCACCGATAGGCTTGATGGCATCTTCAACCAGCAACGCTGTCCAGGGTGAGACTTTTCTCCCCGGACAGATCTTCGTATTCGGCGGCTTCGCCCTGCGGGCCAATTCACTTGGCCATCTGGAGCAGATCGAAAGCTACGCCCCTGGCCGTCAGGTCAGATTTGGAAGCTTAAACTTCACGGCCGATGTCCGCGGAGACTTGATCTTCGACGGACTCGAGCCACAGCCGAGCGTGCCGCACTGCGACGATGGGCACGATCTAGCTCTGCCGCCGAACAGTGCCTTGGTGGCCGCGCACGGATCTGCTCTGGCCATTAGCCCGGAGCCGATTGCCCAGATCGAGGACCGGTGGATAGACGCCGCCCTGGGGGCTTCAACATCCACGGCGATGGAGCCGAACACCAATCTTGTCCCCCGCGAAACTCGTGATTCCGAGGCGCCGGACTCCTCGCCGGACTCCGAACCTCCCGCGCCCCTGCCAATTGATCCGGATTGGGCGCCGGTTATGGAATTCACCGCCGCGGACATCTTCCAATGCTCGCCTTTTGGCGATATCTTGAATTCACTAAAGCATCTCTCGTTATCAGGACAGTCCTGGCCGGATTATGGCCAGGATGGTTGGGATACGGACGACGAAGAAATTCAGAGCCCACCCACCACCCACTTTATAGCCACTGTCGACGATCTAACCGACATGCTAGACTACGACTCCGAAGACATCGACGCTATGGACGACGATGCCGGAGACGAACAGGAACCAGCGCCTACAAGGCACTGGAAGACCACCTCGTCATACGACATATATATGGTGGACACTCCAAAAGATGGGGATGGCGAAGCAGCGGAGGCAGACTCTTTAAAGAAGCAGCCCAAACGCCGGCGTCAGCGGCGCCGCTCTAAATCCCGCCACAGCAAGAATGGAGATTCCGGCACAGGAGATAACAACACTCCGGAGAGCGCCGAGGACAATCCCCTCCAGCAAGACTCAGCGCAGGAGGACGCAGAAGCAAGCCCTCATGAGGGGGCGGCAGACGAAGAGGTTGAGGATCATAACTATATGCCTCCCTCCGAAGACGAAGTAAGCCTCAACGATGACGAATTCGTCGTACCCGAGGATCCCGTTGAACAAGAGCGCTTCAAGCGCAGGCTTATCGCCACAGCAAACAGCCTAAAGAAAAAGCAGCAGCAGCTTCAAGCTGATCAGGACCTGCTGGCCGATCGATGGACCGAGGTCCTCGGGGCCGAAGAGTATAAACTCGAACGTCCCTCCAAAAGTTACCCAAGACGCAAGCTGCTCCCCCGATTAGAGGAGGAAGCATACGTACCTCCATCACCAGCGCACGATATGGCTGACCGACCACCCCGCGGTCGTGACAGAGAGGCATCCAGGCCCCCAGCCAAGACCATACCCCGGCATCGCTCCAAAAGTACGAAGCCAAGAGGGAACGCGCCGGACTTGCGAGACATATTGGAGGACAAAGCAAGGCAATCCAGATCTATCTATGGATCACATGGGCGCCCTACGACCCACAACGAATACCGTCGTGTCGGATACAATAACCCCGGCCGGGCCGAACACAGCAGACTGCGCTCTCTCGAGCTGCGTCGCGATATCGCTCAATACAGGGGCGTCACACACCCGTTATGCTTCACTGACGAAGTAATGGATCATCAGATCCCCGAAGGGTTCAAACCCGTGAACATCGAGTCTTACGATGGCACAACAGACCCCGCGGTGTGGATCGAAGACTATCTTCTCCACATCCATATGGCCCGCGGCGACGATCTACATGCCATCAAGTACCTCCCACTCAAGCTTAAGGGACCAGCTCGGCATTGGCTTAACAGCTTGCCCGCAGAGTCAATTGGATGTTGGGAAGACCTGGAGGCCGCATTCCTTGATAACTTCCAAGGCACATATGTGCGACCACCAGACGCCGATGACCTAAGCCACATCATTCAGCAGCCAGACGAATCGGCCAGACAATTCTGGACACGGTTCTTGACGAGTAAAAATCAAATCGTCGATTGTCCGGATGCAGAGGCCCTTGCAGCCTTCAAACATAACATCCGGGACGAATGGCTAGCCCGGCACCTGGGGCAGGAAAAGCCGAAATCCATGGCAGCCCTCACATCGTTAATGACCTGCTTTTGTGCGGGAGAGGACAACTGGCTAGCCCGCAGCAACAATCTCCGTAAAAATTCTGGTAGTCCGGATACTAAGGACAACAACGGCAGGTCACGTCGAAACAAAAACAAGCGCCGCATTAACGGCGACGATAAGGAGGATACGGCAGTCAATGCTGGATTCCGAGGCTCTAAACCCGGTCAGCGGAAGAAGCCATTTAAAAGAACCACTCCGGGTCCGTCCAATCTGGACCGAATACTCGACCGCTTATGCCAGATACATGGCACCTCTGAAAAGCCAGCTAACCACACCAATAGAGATTGTTGGGTGTTCAAGCAGGCTGGCAAGTTAATTGCTGAAAACAATGACAAGGGGCTAAATAGCGACGACGAGGAAGAGACCCGGCCACCGAACAATAGAGGACAGAAGGGTTTTCCCCCACAAGTGCGGACGGTGAATATGATATACGCGACCCATATACCCAAGAGGGAGAGGAAACGCGCACTACGGGACGTCTATGCGATGGAGCCAGTCGCCCCAAAGTTCAACCCATGGTCCTCTTGCCCGATCACTTTCGATCGAAGAGACCATCCGACCATGGGTTCCACCTCACGAGAGTCCTGATGGACGGCGGTAGCAGCCTGAACCTGCTTTATCAGGATACAGTGCGCAAAATGGGCATAGACCCATCAAGGATTAAACCTACAAAGACAACCTTTAAAGGTGTCATCCCAGGAGTGGAAGCCAACTGTACAGGCTCAGTCACACTGGAATCCCCGGATCCCCGGATAATTTCCGAAGCGAAGAGTTAATCTTCGACATAGTCCCGTTTCGCAGCGGCTACCACGCTCTGCTCGGACGAACCGCGTTTGCAAAATTCAACGCGGTGCCGCATTATGCATACCTAAAGCTCAAGATGCCAGGCCCTCGTGGAGTCATCACGGTCAATGGGAATGCGGAACGCTGCCTCCGAATGGAGGAACATACAGCGGTCTCCCGGCAGAAGTACAGAGCAGCCTTCTCAGGCAATTCTCAAGTCCGGCAGTTAAAAAGCTGGATACAGCAAAGCGCGCCCGGAGCAATACAAACCAAGACCACCTGGCGCGATCAGAGCACGCGTAGCAATGCGGCCCCAACCCTCGCTCGCGCATGATCGCAAGAATAACACTCCGCGTACATCATTACGCTTTGGAGATACCATGGGCGCAGGGAAAGGGGCACGATCACAATGGACCCAGAGTGCGGCTCGACCACACCAGGGGCTCACAAGTGCGCCCCCCTTCCTTTTTATTTTGTTTTTCTTCTCCTTTTATGCACACAGGACTCTGTTAACCAGAAGCCCTGTCCGGTGGCGAACCTGCCGAACTCATGATGCAACAGTCAGGGACTAACGAAGGCCGCGACGAACATTCAGGTGGTCTCAATTACGAGCATTAAATTCGATTTTATACACCAAGTCTGCAGCTCATCCCTGGAGGGGGACATGTTTATTTAGTCCAAATCCCTTGCTTATTTGTATCAGTTCGCTCTACTAGCAGACTTTCTTTCATAAATAATGCAGCACCTCTTTATTGCAATTGCATTGTCTTTTATATATATATGTTCATTACATGACATCTTGCACCCGTATATTTTGGTATGGCGGAATACGCCAGGGGCTTCTGTTCCCCAAATTATGGTGTGATAAAGTCCGAACACTTTCACAAGTGTGGCACCCCGAACTTATAGCATTATATGAATCGGCTCCGAATCATGTCTTGGGTCAATAGTTGGGTTTGCCCGGCTCCCACGTTTTGGTGCCTTACGTTTCGTTCTGTCGGCTAAGGTGGCACTGGGAGAACCACTGCGATTGCGCCCCGGTTGAGCCGGGTTAATGCCTCAGTGGAGAAAGCTAAAACTGACTGGCATGATAAGGCGAGAGACTGGTCGCTGTTCGAGAGGTTTTTTTCGGGTCCTTAAAGACTCACGCCGCTTCGAACGAAGTTCCGGATAATGTCCGACGAAGGCGTGGATAGCGCCCCGGATTCGGTCTTCCGAATACCAGGGGCTTCGCCAAAATTTAAAATTATAGAATTCTATGGCTAAGTGAGAGTGTTCAAGCATTATAAGTCCGGTTGCCTTGTTCATCGCATTGAGCGCCTCCCTAGATGGACCCAAAAATGGGAACAAGAGTGCTCAAGTTTATCCCGAACACCCCAGCACTTGTGGCTTGGGGGCGGAAGCCAACGACTTGCCATCTCTCAGATTTTATAAACGGCCGCACAGAAGGTAATATTTTAAATTAAACAAGCGTTGCTCATGGCGCATATGAACGAAGTTTTCAGCGCACAGGATAAATATACAGCGAGTTCACTCAAAAATTACATTTCGGGAGCACTCATCTGCAATATCGCAGGCTCCCTTCAGGACAATTTTATAATACTTCTCCGGCGTGCGATACTCCTTGCCCGGCGGCGGTGGGTCCGTGAGAAGCTTCTCCGCATCCAATTTGCCCCATTGCACCTTTATGCAGGCAAGGGCCCGACGAGCGCCTTCAATACAGGCGGAGCGCTTGACTACATCCAGCCTGGGGCATGCATCCACCAGCCACCGCACTAGGCCAAAGTAGCTTCTAGGCATGGCCTGTCCAGGCCACAGCCGGACTATGAGGCCCTTCATGGCCTCCTCAGCTACCTTGTGGAGTTCGACCAGCTGTTTCAGCTGGTCGCTTGGGGGCACCGGATGGCCGGTCTCAGCATACTGAGACCAGAAGACCTTCTCCGTTGAGCTCCCCTCCTCGCCACGATAGAATGCGGCAGCATCAGACGCACTACGCGGCAGATCTGCAAACACCCCTGGAGAGCTCCGAATGCGGGTAAGTGTCAGGTAGTTCACATTAACATGCCTGCTTTGCATGAAAAATGCCTTACCCGCCGCTATCTTCTTTAAATCTTCAACCTCCTGAAGGGCCTTATGGGCCTCGGCCTTGGCGGACTTGGCACTTTCGAGAGCCGAGGCAAGCTCGGACTCTCGAGTCTTGGAGTCACGCTCCAAACTCTCATGCTTTTCCATGAGAGCCTGGAGCTCTTGCCGAACTTCCGCCACCCTTGCCTCTTGTTTTTCTCGCTCGGCCCGTTCCGCGGCCGCACTGCGTTCGGCCACGGACATAGCCTCCTTCAGGGCTGCCACCTCGTTAGTGGCCCCTGCAATACACATATTATCCTTGTTAATTTTATTTATTTGCAACCAAAATCCTTTTCTGTAAGGTACTTATTCAAAGAGGTGTTACTCACCTTCTTTTTCCTCGAGCTGCTTCTTTGCATGGCCGAGCTCTTGCTCGGACCGCTCGAGACTTTTCTTCAGCACGTCAACCTCCGCCGTCAGTGCAGCAGAGGTTAGCAGCGCAGCCTGCAAACCCATATTGACATATTTTAGGCAACCCTACGTATATCTTGTTAGATCCTTAGTCCGGCTTTTCTTTCCGAACACCGAACTAAGCACCAGGGGCTACTGTCTATGCGGTATTACATTACATAATTTTAACTTCTTACCTCAAAGCCTGTTAGAAGGCTGCTGCAGGCTTCGGTCAGCCCGCTCTTGGCGAGCTGAACCTTCTCAATCACCGCACTCATGATAGTGTGGTGTTCTTCCTCGATGGAAGCGCCTTTAAGCGCCTCCACCAGGTTATCCGGCGCCTCCGGTTGGACGGAGGCCGCCGGCGTCACGGTCTTGCCCTTCTTTCAAAGGGGCCGCTTGCCGGACTCTGGAACCACTATGGGTTCTGATGTAGAGTCCGGCACAAAGTCCGGGAGGCTGCCTGACGGCGCCTCCGGAGCCTCCTCCTGATGGGTCCCTCTCTGGGATCCCACCTCGGCGTGTTCATCGACGCGTGGGGTAGAGGCAGTCGGGATGGAATTCACATCCGACGAGGCCAACGACCCGCTCGATGAGTCGGGAAGATCGTCACCGGCCGGACTACAGACAAAATGCGGCGTTAGAAGGATACTACGTGACATAAAAGGTACGGCATATAAATGATCCGAATACTTACGATCCTGCCGGACGCCTGGCCCTTGGAGGCCACTCATCCTCGCCAACGCTGATGTTGGCGAAACTGTCCGGGGGGATAGTTCTCCCCCTCTTGGACCCTTCGGCCTCCCCGATTGGGGAAGCCTTCCTCTTCTTCTCTCCCTCCTCCGGGAGAGAATACTCCCCCTCCTCGTCTTCAGGGGAGGAGTCCTCGTCGTTGTCAGACGCCTGATTGCGGGAACTCTTTCGAGTCCCCGCGGTCACCTTCTTGGCCTTCTTCTCCGGCACCACATGCGGTGCCGGAACCAGTAGCCCTGTTAAGCGGGCGTCCACTGGGTCTTCTGGCATGGGAGCCGGGCTGATGAGCAGCTTGGCCTTCTCCATCCATTCCTGTCAAAGGAAGAGGCGGAATGAAACCTCACTAGAGTCAATCTAATTATCACAAGTGTCCCGTAATGGGGTTGAATCACTTACCTCGTCAGTTGGACACTGCGAGCTGAATCCGGGATCTTCCGTTGCGGATGCGGGGGCTTCGGCGCCCTTGAACAGCACCCTCCAGGCGCCTTCGTATGTTGTATCGAAGAGCCCGCTTAGCACCTGGTGCTGTTCCGGATTGAACTCCCACAAATTGAATGCCCGTTCTTGGCATGGGAGGATCCGCCGGATGAGCATGAATTGGACCACGTCGACGAGCCTGAGCCTATTGCTCACCATCTTCTTGATGCAGGCTCGGAGTCCCGTCACCTCCACCGGATTGCCCCACTGCAAGCCCTTCACTTTCCAGGAGGTGAGCTGCGTGGGGATACCAGATCTGAACTCGGGGGCCGCCGCCCATGTGGGTTTGCGCGGCTCGGTGATGTAGAACCACCCCGATTGCCACCCCTTGACGGATTCCACGAAGGTCCCTTCGAGCCAAGGGACGTTGGGCAATTTGCCCAACATGGCGCCTCCGCATTCCGCTTGCGTGCCCTTCACAACCTTCGGCTTGACGTTGAAGGTCTTGAGCCACAGGCCGAAGTGGGGCTGGATGCAGAGGAAGGCCTCGCACACGACGATGAACGCCGAGATGTTGAGGATGAAGTTCGGCGCCAGATCATGGAAATCCAGGCCGTAGTAAAACATGAGCCCCCGGACAAATGGATGGAGCGGAAAGCCCAGTCCGCGGAGGAAGTGGGGGAGGAAGACGACCCTCTCATGAGGCCCTGGGGTAGGGATGAGCTGCCCCTTGTCGGGCGGCCGATGCGCGATATTGCCGGAAAGGTATCCGGCGCTGCGCAGCTTGGTGATGTCCTCCTCCTTAGCGGTGGAGGCCAACCATTTACCTCCCGCTCCAGACATATTCGGAGAAGGTCGAGGTGAGATGCGCGAGCTCGGGCGATGGAGCTTGAGTTCGCGGGATGGATAAGCAAAGGAGGAAGAAGGCGTAGGTGGGAAGGTGAATCCTTATCCCTTATACATAGGCGGACAAAACTATGCGTCCCCCACCAGCCTGGTAAAACTCGCTTATCTCCCAAGCGCCATCATCAATGGCGTGGTTGGGTTACCCATGCACGTATTGATGAGAATCCCGGAATAAGGGGAACACGATCTCTGCTTCGACAGGACGTGCCAAGGAAACCGCTTCGCTAAACGTGCTGAGGTGGTATAGTAAAAAACGATTTAAACAAAGGCTTGGTTGCGGTGTGATGTCACGCCGCATAATACGTCAGCAGATTGAGCTAAGTGTGCATGTTATTCTCTCTACGGTGGAATGTGGAATTTATTTTGCAGAGGCGGACACTATCCTGGTGTTCATGATCTTCTTTGGATTATTCAAGGGAGGAACCCGCCTTGCAATGCCGAACATTATGCGCGCCAGACTTGTCGTCATTGAAGACTGGTTCAGGGGCTACTGAGGGAGTCCTGGACTAGGGGGTGTCCGGACAGCCGGACTATCAATATCCGCCGGACTCCAAGACTACGAAGATACAAGATTGAAGACTCCGGCTCGTGTCCGGATGGTACTTTCCTTGGCGTGGAAGGCAAGCTTGGCAATACGGATATGTAGATCTCCTACCATTGTAACCGACTCTGTGTAACCCTAGCCTCCTCCGGTGTCTATATAAACCGGAGGGCTTTAGTCCCTAGGACAACATACATCTCAACAATCATACCATAGGCTAGCTTCTAGGGTTTAGCCTCCTTGATCTCGTGGTAGATCTACTCTTGTACTACCCATATCATCAATATTAATCAAGCAGGACGTAGGGTTTTACCTCCATCGAGAGGGCCCAAACCTGGGTAAAACATTGTGTCCCTTGTCTCCTGTTACCATCCGCCTAGACGCACAGTTCGGGACCCCCTACCCGAGATCCGCCGGTTTTGACACCGACACTTATGCTTCCCATCACCACTTTAAGTTGCAACAAATGGATGTGAAAACTGCTTTTCTTAATGGTCCTATTAATGATTTGGTCTATGTCAAGCAACCCCCCGGGTTCGAGGATCCCTACTTCCCGGATCATGTGTATCAACTCGATAAGGCACTCTATGGCCTTAAACAAGCCCCACGTGCATGGTATGACCACCTTACCGAGTTGTTACAAGATCGTGGATTTGAGGTGGGGCTAATCGATCCCACTCTTTTTAATAAGAAGGTCAAAGGGGATTTGTTTGTATGCCAACTATATGTTGATGATATTATCTTTGGTTCTCCTAACAAAGCTTTCAATGAGGAATTTGCCACTCTCATGACCTCCAAGTTCAAGATGTCTTCGATGGGAGAGTTGAAGTTCTTCCTTGGTTTTGACATCAAACAAAGAAGAGAAGGAACCTTCATCAACCAAGCCAAATACACTCAAGACATGCTAAAAAGATTCAAGCTAAGTGATGTCAAGCCGGCTACAACTCCAATGCCCACCAAGTGCCAACTTGACATTGATCCCAATGGTAAAGCGGTGGATCAAAAGGTATATCGCTCCATGATTGGCTCCTTGCTTTACCTTTGTGCATCTAGACCGGATATCATGTTGAGTGTGGGGATGTGTGCACGGTTTCAAGCCGCACTGAAGGAAAGTCACTATGTGGCAGTCAAGCGGATCTTTCGATATTTGGCTCATACCCCAAACTTTGGCTTAAGGTACCCAAGAGGGGCAAACTTCAAGCTTGAAGGATTTACGGATTCCGATTTGGCGGGAGACAAAGTTGATAGGAAGTCCACTTCCGGAGGGTGCCGGTTTCTTGGGTGTTCTTTGGTGAGTTGGTCTTCCAAGAAGCAAAGTTGTGTGTCTCTCTCGTCCATCGAAGCGGAGTATGTGGCGGCCGGTAGTTGTTGTGCACAACTCTTATGGATGAGGCAAACTTTAAAGGAATACGGTGTCATTTGTGACAAAGTGCCTCTTCGGTGTGACAACGAAAGTGCCATCAAGATTTCTCTCAACCCGGTGCAACACTTCAAGACGAAGCATATTGAGATTCGGTATCATTTCATCCGGGATCACATTAGGCGAGGGGAGATCGAGCTCAAGTATGTCAACACTCATGATAACCTTGCAGATATTTTCACGAAGCCCTTGGATGAAGCAAGATTTCGCGAGTTAAGGCATGAGCTAAATATCATTGATTCGAGCAATGTGACTTGAACCCTTGCACCCCCACCACACGCAACTTGTTGTCTAGTTTAGGTGTAGGCATGGACATAGGGGGAGTGTTGTTCTCTCAATGAACTCTCCCTCCCCCCCCCCATTATGCATAAAATGATCAACTCTTTCACATTAGCCATTTTTGATGGTACTTGTGCTTCAAAGACAAGGTTTGGTCATGGGCCCAAGGATAATTCTTCGCGGTACCATACCAAATGACTCAAACATAGGTGGCTCTGGCCACCGCCCTCTCTTAAGAGAGGCTAGAGCTCGCTCTGCTTTCGTGTGGTTGTCTTGAAGGAGTGGGTTCTGGACCTTTGTTAGTGTGTGTGTTGCCTTGTTGGTCTTTATTTTTCTTGGCCTTGCTTTCTCGTTCTCTTTCTGTGCTTGAGCCATTTGCTTAGAGGCCTTTTTGTTGCTGAACGGTACTATCGCTGGTGGCGAGCGGTACTACCGCTCCGAGCGGTACTACTGTCACGCCCAAGATGCGACCCTATCCTAAAGGAACTCGAAGGTCCCACCAAGGATAGAAGCACATCTTGAAGACGCTTTTGCAAGGGGGATATCATTACATCAACATTACATAATAGTGGGGATACATCAAATACATACAATGTCACATGAATACAACAATACAACATACAAGAACAACATCCGACTATGGATGAATCATAAACAGAAACTCAAACAATATCCACCCTGCTAGCCCAGGCTGCCGACCTGGAACCTATCCCCTAATCGAAGAAGAAGCAGAAGAAGAACTCCAAAACATGCAACATCGCTCTCGCGTCATGATCATCACATAACCTGTACCTGCAACTGTTATTGTAGTAATCTGTGAGCCACGAGGACTCAGCAATCCCATTACCATGGGTATCAAGACTAGCAAAGCTTAATGGGAAAGGAAGGGGTAAAGTGGTGAGGTTGCAGCAGCGGCTAAGCATATATGGTGGCTAACATATGCAAATGAGAGCGAGAAGAGAAACAAAGGAACGGTCGTCAACTAGCAATGATCAAGAAGTGATCCTGAACTTCTACTTACGTCAGACATAACCCAAAGACCGTGTTCACTTCCCGGACTCCGCCGAGAAGAGACCATCACGGCTACACACACAGTTGATGCGTTTTAATTCGGATCTGGTGTCAAGTTATCTACAACCGGACATTAACAAATTCCCATCTTCCACATAACCGCGGGCACGGCTTTCGAAAGATAGTACCCTGCAGGGGTGTCCCAACTTAGCCCATGATAAGCTCTCGCGATCAACGAAGGATATTCCTTCTCCCCGGGAAGACCCGATCAGTCTCGGAATCCCGGCTACAAGACATTTCGACAGTAATAAAACAAGACCAGCAAGACCTCCCGGCGTGCCGACATCCTGATAGTAGCCGCGTGTATCTCGTCTCAGGCCACGACCGGATGAGCAGTACATACAACTAGAACCAGCCCTCAAGTTTCCCCGAGGTGGCGCTGCAAGTGGCTCTAGTTTGGACCAACACTTAGACAAGCATCGGCCCGGGGGGGCTAAAATAAAGATGACCCTTGGGATGCGCGACTCCCAAGGGAAAAAGGTAATAGGTGAGGCAAATGGTAAAACCAATGTTGGGCCTTGCTGGAGGAGTTTTATTCAAAGCGAACTGTCGAGGGGGTCCCATAAATCACCCGACCGCGTTAGGAACGCAAAATCCGGGAACATAACACCGGTATGATGGAAACTAGGGCGGCAAAAGTGGAACAAAACACCAGGCATAAGGCCGAGCCTTCCACCCTTTACCAAATATATAGATGCATTAATAATATAAGAGATATTGTGATATCCCAACATAACCCTGTCCACCATGGAGCAATCTTCAACTTCACCTGCAACTAACAACGCTATAAGAGGGGCTGAGCAAAAGCGGTAACATAGCCAAGCAATGGTTTGCTAGGAAGGGTGTCAAAGGTTAGAGGTTCATGGCAATTTAAGAGGCTTGAAGAGCAAATGATAGGTAACACAGCATAGCGATAGAACGAAGCAACTAGCATAGCAATGATAGTAGTGAGATCCAGGGTAGCGGTCATCTTGCCTGAGATCCCGCTAGGAAGAAGAACGAGTCCATGAAGAAGACGGACGGGAGTAGTCGAACGAATCCTCACAATCGCAACATTACCGGAACTAAGAAGCAACACCGGAAAGAAACAAACAACATGGTAAACACACAAGCATAATCATGGCATGATGCATAACCAAGTATAATGCATGTCCGGTTTAAAAGCATGGCAAAGCATGGCAAAGTGCACAAACAACACTACAAATTAAGTGGAGCTCAATATGCAACGAGTTGCATATTGACGGAACACCACATCAATTATTTAGTTCTCTCTCGTTATAAGCTACTCAACAATATTAAATGTTATTAAACATGGCAAGGGGTGAAGCATAATTAAACTACCTATCTAGGCAAGTTTAAATGAGGCCGGAACAACAAACAACAATTTCGGAAAATCCCCATATGTCATTTAGCAATATAAAGCAAACAACAATTTTAAACATTTTAAATGTTGTTATCATGATGCGAATGACATATGCAAGTTTTATGCAATTTTTATGAAAATGTTGACATGAGCATGTTATGAAGCATTTGTCACCATGGCGGAACGAAAAGGGTGCCACGGCGGTGAAACGGAAATGGTGCCACGGCAACATTCCGGTTCCGGTAACTTGAGGAGATACCGATGCAAACGAGAAGTGTGCGGATGTGCGGAACATGGTGGGGTGATCCCGGGTTACGGGGTTCCCACGGGTCGACGGCATGGAAAATGAGGAAGAACGTGCATGAAGCAAACGGGCACGGTGCAAACACGAGCATCTCATACAACATGCATTCGTTCACGGGCAACGTCTCGAGGTTATACCTTCGAAGCATGCATTTCCGGAGCGGGTCGAGTTCAAAGCGGTGTAGATGGAAGTAGACGTTCTCGCAGCGGTCGTAGTGGAAGTAGTGGTACACAGCGACGGTAGTGGAAGTAGTGGTTCATGATCCGTAGAGGATCGGGGTCACGGTGAGGAACTTGACGTCCACGGGGTCAACGATAGAGTTACACACATTGTCGGGGTACTTGTTGGTCCGGTCTTGGCGTCCGTAGATGTACACGCAATCGTAGTGGTACTTGGCGGTTCCGTGTAGTCGAACTTGACGATCCGGGTATGGGTCTTGGCGGTCTTGACGAATCCAAGTGACACCAGGCACATGTCCACGGTAGTCTTCGGACTTGGGCTCCGGGTAGATGACTTGAGGGTCTCAGTCAGGAGCACTTATGGCAAAGAAGTGCCCGCGAACGAGACGATGCAGCACGAACAGGAGGCGGATGCCACGTTCACACGAGCGGCGGGGCTCCCTGGTTGGAGTCGGTAGGGACGGCACGAGGCGGTGATGGAGAGGAGGTCGCAGGGAGAGCTGCTGGAGGTGGATGTAGAGGGTCGTCGGGCGGTGGAGGCGCATAGGAGGAGGCACAAGGCGCGCTGTAGGTGGTGGTGCTCGCGGGTGCAAGGCGGCCGGTGCTGGGGCTCCGGCGAACTCCGACCAAAACGGAGGGGACGAGCGGCGCGGGGCTCCTGCTGGGCGCGGAGGACGACGGATGCGGGCGCAGGTGCTCGAGGAGCTCCTCTCCTCGAGCGCTCGGGCGACGGGGACTTGGCGAGGAGGAGGCGCACAGGCGCAGGCGACGGAGGGAGCAGGGGCGACGCTTGGGGCTCGGGGTGGCGCTCAGCAAAAGGAGCAGCTCCGGCGATGGCGCTCGCCAACGTGGCGCCGAAGAGGGCAGGGGCGAGGAGGAGGGAGCGACATCCTAGGGCAGCGTGGCGAGGCGAAGGCCGGCGGCGGCGGCAGGGGAGGACCCCGGCGAAGCGCAGCCTGATCCGGCGGCGGCGGCGGCGGGCTCCGGTGGCTGGCTGGTGGCGCGGAGGCGACATGGTCTACGGGGAGGCGCGGGGCGGTGTGGGTGTGAAGGGGATCGGGCGAGAGATGCTGATGCGATGGGGATCGAGACGAAGGGGTGGCGGCGCTGTGAGGGAACGAGGGAGCGATCGAGAGGAGGGTTCGATCGGGCTAGGGTTATAGAGGCGGCTGGGCCTAGGCGCAGATGGGCCTGCCTGGCTAGGCTGCTGGGCTCTCTTCTCCCTCTCTCTTATTCTCTAGAAACAGAAAATAACAAAGAAGAAAAGGAGAAGAAAGGAGGTGTTGGGGAAGAAATTGGACACGCGGATAATTTTCCCGGACCCACAAGAATGAGCTTGTTCCAAGAAAATAGAAGTTGGCGCGAAAGCAAGATTTAAATTCAAACCCATTTGAATTTAATTCAAATGGTTTGAACTAGGACAAGGTTTAGGAAAGGCCAAAAATGTTGAGATGTTTTTATGGAGCTCCGGAAAATGATGAAAGAAATTATGGGCAAGGTTGGAGACCAAGAGTTGAGATCACAATGGCATGGGATATTTTGCAAGTGGGTTATGGTTAATTCCAAATAAATGGAATAATTTTATTATAGCTCCCTAATAATATTGAGAGGCTTTAAATATGTTTTAAAGAGAAATCACCATGTGAATATCCCTCGATTTAAATGGACCGAAGATCCATACGGTTTATTTAGATGAGTTTTATAAAAAAAGGTTGCATGATGACACGATGCAATGCACATGATGCAACGATGAATGCAACAAGCAAAACAAACACGTGGCAAAACTCAGAATAGCTGGAAGTCTTCTGGAGCGTCGGTCTCGGGGCGTTACAACACTCCACCACTACAAGAGGATCTCGTCTCGAGATCTAGGATGGCACCGGAGAGACACGGAAGAGGAAGAGGGAGGCAAAACTAAGTTGCTTCTTCGACAAATGAGTGAAACCAAAGAACTTTGAGAGGTTGAGCAATTTAAAAGAAAGAGTACAACAGAGATGAACGAGATTGCAAACAGTTCGTCAGAAAAGAGGAACAAGGAACATTACGAGAACTTGAAGGTTGAAAGACATGGAAATAAGAGCTTCACGAACAAAAGAATATGACCACCTCGGTATAATGAGATAGCCAAGGAACAAGAATGTCAGAATTTGGACAGCACTCCGGTAGAAAAAAGAAGAAAACTTGATGCGATGAAAAGATATTGAAGAGATGATACAACACTCGGGTTAAATGGATAAGCCAGAAAAGAAGACGATCCTCACAAAACGAGGTGATGGGTGAAGAGCACAACATCACAAAGCCTCCGCAACAAAAGAATAGAAGATAGATCATTGGAATAACAGAATGGATTAGAAAATGCCAACTTCTGCCACAAATGAGCTTGGAAGGCATCCTTGCAAAGAAGAACTGAACGGAGTTGTTGCAAAATCAACAACGAAAAGCACAAACTTGTTGTGGGCTTATGGAAACATCTCAAAATGATGAGGTGACAACCGTCCATTGATGGAAACAATTGCTTGCTTGAGATCAACGAAGAGATGAAAATTTCTTTCGCCGAGAGGATAGGAGAAAACTTGGATCATTGATAAGCACCACAAATAGCAACATTCCTTAGGGAAGGCTTTAGGTGAAATCTATACCAAGATAACTCCAATGAAGAGATTGGTGGATTTAAAATACCTCATTCTTGACAACATGTGAATCATGAAACGCGAACTCAAATATTCAAGAATGACATAACACCACCTCAAATGATAAGGTAGAAAGAATTGCATTTTGGAATGCAAGATGAAGAATGCTTGAACTCCTCAAAACAAGACATGTGTTGAACACCATGTTTAATTTTGAGTATAGCTTGGCGGGTCATAACTTCGAGAGAAATCTTGAATAAAAATTGAAGAATGAAGAGAATCCTTGATGAACCACCATGTACAGCCTCTATGAAGAACTCCGGTAATAAAAAGATGATAAAAAGAAAGAGAAGTTGAAAACACAAGGTGAAGCCTTGTGATGATTTAGAAGGAGCTTCGCGACGATATAACCGAGACAACTTGGAACTCCGGAAAAGGAAAAGATGAAACATTAGAACCGAGAATTACTTCCTCATGAACACTCCGAAAGAAAAGAATTGAATCACCTCGAGGAAATAAGAATAAGATTTATTGCAAGCTTATCCTTCATCAAATTAAATTGATGCCAAGCAATGGATTTGGCATACTACTTATTCCCGTAGAAAGGATTAAGAGAGATATAATGCAAACTTGAATAAGGTCTTCAGCGAACCACCAGAACGAATGAATTGATATGATAACATAGGAAGTGAAATCTTGAACGAACCACCGTAAGAATTGAAAATGAAAATAGCAAAGGCACAAATCACCGGAAAGAATTAGAAACCGAACGAAGATACTTGAGAGATTTTAGATACAAGAGAACGAAGAGATCATGAGCTGATTAGAGGGTATTTGAACGATGCACTGGAAGAATTCAAGAACGAGAGCTGAAAGCTGAGAATGAGTAATATTTAGAAATGATGGCCTTCGGAGGAAAGAAATGGAAACAACTCATGAAATGCTCCGTATGGGTTTAAAGAATTCCCACAATCAAAAACAATTATGAGAGGATGGCGTCAAACTTGAACTACGCATCTTTGGAAGAACGGGTAAGGATTTAAGAGGAACTCTTCTTCGGTCTTCAAAATCCGAGAATGACAACGAGAAACCCCACCATGAATTGTTGAGATACTCCGGGAGAAAGAAAAAAAACAAAGAGGTTGAGCCAACAATGAAAATAATTAGAAAACAATCTTGGAGAAGGCATGTGACTGATGGAATCCATTCTTACCTCACACTTGAAAAGGATTTAAGAATAACTCCGGAATAATTAGAAGAGTCAGGTAGGATCCTGGGAAAAGACCTGTGGGTTAGGGCCCACTTAAAAGAGAACACCGGTGAACAATTGCTTGAAATAAAGATTGCACCGGTAGAATTAAATGGCTTGAATGAGATAACAATCTCGAGATATCTTGAACGGATTGAGAATGGAAACACAAGTCTTGTGAGATATCTTCAGCACTCCAGAACAAATGAATAGGAAGAGGTGAATGATTAAGAGGTGCATCGGCATGAGAAAGCATTAGAAATGAGGAAAGGAATATGATGAATATCGAAAGCTTGAATTGGAACCACCGGAGAAGAAACAACAATGACGGATGATGAACTTGAAACTGTTGAGCATCTTCATGGGAAATCACCGAATAAGAACATTGATTGAAAAGAGTGAATAGACTTCTCACAAATAAAAGGATACATGATTATGAAATCTAATTCCTTGAAGAAAAAGGGTGGGAGGGCGGGAAAAACAAAGGCAACTTGGAACAGATGAAATAAACACCGTTGAGAAAACTTAGAATTGATCTCGCAAATGTTGGAATGATCGGATGCACTTGAAGAGAAACACGCCGGTTGGAGAAGAATTAACATGAAAACCTCAATGATCAAGAAGGATTAGTATTCACATAGAAATATGAGAACACCATTTAGGAAAAGGTACGGAATCAACACTTGACTTGGAAGCAACTCGAATACCACAAATAAAACAAAACAAAGGATTTGGCTTGCAGAATAAGCTGGAACAAACATATGATAGAGATTTACCCAATCTCATATCATGCATCTGTCGGAAAGGTATTCTAGGAGCTACTTGAATTCCCACCTATAAACTCCCGAAACTTTCTGGTTATGCAATCTGGTGTTGGGGATACAGGGGAAGCAATATATCTCACCCAAACTAACAATCCCTACATCCAGCTGTATCCATCCATCAACACATAACCAAGAAAACTCCAGAAATCGTGTACCTCAACCTTCGAAAAGCATCCGTTATATGAGCCATGGCAATACTCCCGAACTCCCCAGTACTGGGTGACGTCGAGGTTATCTCACCAACAACTGCATAAAAGAGATTTTCGATGTCGGCAAAACTCAGGTATTCCAGAATTGCAACAATAAAATTATGACGACAACACCTCGGAGCTCAACTCCCCGGGACACTGCCACAACCCCTAAATGACAGGAGGCACCAAGAACAATGTTGTCGTCATAAGAATATCGGAACGATTCCAAGATACCCGCGTGATCCTAAATTTTTTTTTAGTGAAATTTGAGGAGAGGAAATACAAAACATCTACGTCAGGAGTCCTCAACAGAGCGACGAAGGGGGATGAGGAGTAAAAAGAATCCTAATCTCCGATATATATAATCCTAAGACTCAAAATAGTTTTCTTCTAGACTCAACAACGGCCAACAATCAAGGGAGCTCCTATGGTCGGTCGAGGCTCTGATTACCAACTTGTCACGCCCAAGATGCGACCCTATCCTAAAGGAACTCAAAGGTCCCACCAAGGATAGAAGCGCATCTTGAAGACGCTTTTGCAAGGGGGATATCATTACATCAACATTACATAATAGTGGGGATACATCAAATACATACAATGTCACATGAATACAACAATACAACATACAAGAACAACATCCGACTACGGATGAATCATAAATAGAAACTCAAATAATATCCACCCTGCTAGCCCAGGCTGCCGACCTGGAACCTATCCCCTGATCGATGAAGAAGCAGAAGAAGAACTCCAAAACAAGCAACATCGCTCTCGTTTCATGATCATCACATAACCTGTACCTGCAACTGTTGTTGTAGTAATCTGTGAGCCACGAGGACTCAGCAATCCCATTACCATGGGTATCAAGACTAGCAAAGCTTAATGGGAAAGGAAGGGGTAAAGTGGTGAGGTTGCAGCAGCGGCTAAGCATATATGGTGGCTAACATACACAAATGAGAGCGAGAAGAGAAACAAAGGAACGGTCGTCAACTAGCAATGATCAAGAAGTGATCGTGAACTTCTACTTACGTCAAACATAACCCAAAGACCGTGTTCACTTCCCGGACTCCGCCGAGAAGAGACCATCACGGCTACACACACGGTTGATGCGTTTTAATTCGGATCTGGTGTCAAGTTATCTACAACCGGACATTAACAAATTCCCATCTGCCACATAACCGCGGGCACGGCTTTCGAAAGATAATACCCTGCAGGGGTGTCCCAACTTAGCCCATGATAAGCTCTCGCGATCAACGAAGGATATTCCTTCTCCCCGGGAAGACCCGATCAGTCTCGGAATCCCGGC
Organism: Triticum timopheevii; assembly: GCA_963921465.1. Lineage (NCBI taxonomy): Eukaryota > Viridiplantae > Streptophyta > Magnoliopsida > Poales > Poaceae > Triticum > Triticum timopheevii. The sequence goes on along the minus strand of OY997264.1, from coordinate 574,099,753 downwards.
TACAAGACATTTCGACAGTAATAAAACAAGACCAGCAAGACCTCCTGGCGTGCCGACATCCTGATAGTAGCCGTGTGTATCTCGTCTCAGGCCACGACCGGATGAGCAGTACATACAACTAGAACCAGCCCTCAAGTTTCCCCGAGGTGGCGCTGCAAGTGGCTCTAGTTTGGACCAACACTTAGACAAGCATTGGCCCGGGGGGGGGAAATAAAGATGACCCTTGGGATGCGCGACTCCCAAGGGAAAAAGGTAATAGGTGAGGCAAATGGTAAAACCAATGTTGGGCCTTGCTGGAGGAGTTTTATTCAAAGCGAACTGTCAAGGGGGTCCCATAAATCACCCGACCGCGTTAGGAACGCAAAATCTGGGAACATAACACCGGTATAACGGAAACTAGGGCGGCAAGAGTGGAACAAAACACCAGGCATAAGGCCGAGCCTTCCACCCTTTACCAAATATATAGATGCATTAATAATATAAGAGATATTGTGATATCCCAACATAACCCTGTCCACCATGGAGCAATCTTCAACTTCACCTGCAACTAACAACGCTATAAGAGGGGCTGAGCAAAAGCGGTAACATAGCCAAGCAATGGTTTGCTAGGAAGGGTGTCAAAGGTTAGAGGTTCATGGCAATTTGGGAGGCTTGAAGAGCAAATGATAGGTAACGCAGCATAGCGATAGAACGAAGCAACTAGCATAGCAATGATAGTAGTGAGATCCAGGGTAGCGGTCATCTTGCCTGAGATCCCGCTAGGAAGAAGAACGAGTCCATGAAGAAGACGGACGGGAGTAGTCGAACGAATCCTCACAATCGCAACATTACCGGAACTAAGAAGCAACACCGGAAAGAAACAAACAACATGGTAAACACACAAGCATAATCATGGCATGATGCATAACCAAGTATAATGCATGTCCGGTTTAAAAGCATGGCAAAGTGCACAAACAACACTACAAATTAAGTGGAGCTCAATATGCAACGAGTTGCATATTGACGGAACACCACATCAATTATTTAGTTCTCTCTCGTTATAAGCTACTCAACAATATTAAATGTTATTAAACATGGCAAGGGGTGAAGCATAATTAAACTACCTATCTAGGCAAGTTTAAATGAGGCCGGAACAACAAACAACAATTCCGGAAAATCCCCATATGTCATTTAGCAATATAAAGCAAACAACAATTTTAAACATTTTAAATGTTGTTATCATGATGCGAATGACATATGCAAGTTTTATGCAATTTTTATGAAAATGTTGACATGAGCATGTTATGAAGCATTTGTCACCATGGCGGAACGAAAAGGGTGCCACGGCGGTGAAACGGAAATGGTGCCACGGCAACATTCCGGTTCCGGTAACTTGAGGAGATACCACTGCAAACGAGAAGTGTGCGGATGTTCGGAACATGGTGGGGTGATCCCGGGTTACGGGGTTCCCACGGGTCGACGGCATGGCAAACGAGGAGGAACGTGCATGAAGCAAACGGGCACGGTGCAAACACGAGCATCTCATACAACATGCATTCGTTCACGGGCAACGTCTCGAGGTTATACCTTCGAAGCGTGCATTTCCGGAGCGGGTCGAGTTCAAAGCGGTGTAGATGGAAGTAGACGTTCTCGCAGCGGTCGTAGTGGAAGTAGTGGTACACAGCGACGGTAGTGGAAGTAGTGGTTCATGGTCCGTAGAGGATCGGGGTCACAGCGAGGAACTTGACGTCCACAAGGTCAACGATAGAGTGTCACACATTGTTGGGGTACTTGTTGGTCCGGTCTTGGCGTCCGTAGATGTACACGCAATCGTAGTGGTACTTGGCGATTCCGTGTAGTCGGACTTGACGATCCAGGTATGGGTCTTGGCGGTCTTGACGAATCCAAGTGACACCAGGCACATGTCCACGGTAGTCTTCGGACTTGGGCTCCGGGTAGATGACTTGAGGGTCTCAGTCAGGAGCACTTATGGCAAAGAAGTGCCCGCGAACGAGACGATGCAGCACGAACAGGAGGCGGATGCCACGTTCACGCGAGCGGCGGGGCTCCCTGGTTGGAGTCGGTAGGGACGGCACGAGGCAGTGATGGAGAGGAGGTCGCAGGGAGAGCTGCTGGAGGTGGATGTAGAGGGTCGTCGGGCGGTGGAGGCACATAGGAGGAGGCTCGAGGCGCGCTGTAGGTGGTGGTGCTCGCGGGTGCAAGGCGGCCGGTGCTGGGGCTCCGGCGAACTCCGACCAAAACGGAGGGGACTAGCGGCGCGGGGCTCCTGCCGGGCACGGAGGACGACGGATGCGGGCGCAGGTGCTCGAGGAGCTCCTCTCCTCGAGCGCTCGGGCGACGGGGACTTGGCGAGGAGGAGGCGCACAGGTGCAGGCGACGGAGGGAGCAGGGGCGACGCTTGGGGCTCGGGGTGGCGCTCGGCAAAAGGAGCAGCTCCGGCGATGGCGCTCGCCAACGCGGCGCCGAAGAGGGCAGGGGCGAGGAGGAGGGAGCGACATCCTGGGGCAGCGTGGCGAGGCGAAGGCCGGCGGCGGCGGCAGGGGAGGACCCCAGCGAAGCGCAGCCTGATCCGGCGGTGGCGGCGGAGGGCTCTGGTGGCTGGCTGGTTGCGCGGAGGCGACATGGTCTACGGGGAGGCGCGGGGCGGTGTGGGTGTGAAGGGGATCGGGTGAGAGATGCTGATGCGATGGGGATCGAGACGAAGGGGTGGCGGCACTGTGAGGGAACGAGGGAGCGATCGAGAGGAGGGTTCGATCAGGCTAGGGTTATAGAGACGGCTGGGCCTAGGCGCAGATGGGCCTGCCTGGCTAGGCTGCTGGGCTCTCTTCTCCCTCTCTCTTATTCTCTAGAAACAGAAAATAACAAAGAAGAAAAGGAGAAGAAAGGAGGTGTTGGGGAAGAAATTGGACACGCGGATAATTTTCCCGGACCCACAAGAATGAGCTTGATCCAAGAAAATAGAAGTTGGCGTGAAAGAAAGATTTAAATTCAAACCCATTTGAATTTAATTCAAATGGTTTGAACTAGGACAAGGTTTAGGAAAGGCCAAAAATGTTGAGATGTTTTTATGGAGCTCCGGAAAATGATGAAAGAAATTATGGGCAAGGTTGGAGACCAAGAGTTGAGATCACAATGGCATGGGATATTTTGCAAGTGGGTTATGGTTAATTCCAAATAAATGGAATAATTTTATTATAGCTCCCTAATAATATTGAGAGGCTTTAAATATGTTTTAAAGAGAAATCACCATGTGAATATCCCTCGATTTAAATGGACCGAAGATCCATACGGTTTATTTAGATGAGTTCTATAAAAAAGAGGGTTGCATGATGACACGATGCAATGCACATGATGCAACGATGAATGCAACAAGCAAAACAAACACGTGGCGAAACTCAGAATAGCTGGAAGTCTTCTGGAGCGTCGGTCTCGGGGCGTTACAACTACCGCCCTCCAGCATGGTACTACCGTTGTGAGGCGCGGGCAGGGGGTTATATCGGGGCAGGGGGAGTTTTCTTCTCCCCCATACCCATTCGCACGCCCCCTCGCTCTGTTCCTCTCTCTCTCCAGCAACCGGCGCTGCGGGAGGGCTCCGGCGGATCTCCCTCTCCAGGGCGTTCCTCTAACTTTCCTTCGGTGGAGTCGATCCCCACCTTGTCCTCTTGCCATGGATGCCGGTATTGCCCCCGTTCCCTCTTTCTTCTTGTCTAGATTTCCAATCTAGCATCTTAGGGGCAGTAGCAGTTGCATCTCTAGATTTTTGGCCAAATCTAGGCTTGAGTATGATGTAGAATGCTTCTAGGCAGTTTGGATTGATGTTTGGTTGGAGTATTTTTGAATTTGGTAGGACGGTAGTGCCGGATCTGACCATGGTAGTAGGAAACTGCTGTTTCCCCGTCTCGAGCAGTACTACCGCTCTCTCTCGAGAGTGGTACTACCGCTTGGAGCGGTACTACCGCTCTCTATGGAGCGGTACTACCGCTTGGGGCGGTACTACCGGTCGAATGTCGCGGTACTACCGCCCTCTACCAGTTTCCATCATGCTCTTACCTCTCAGTGATCTTTTTGCTCGTGTTTTGTGGCTTATGCTCGTTCTTTCTGGTTGTTTGCGTGTTCTTGTGTGTGGTTCCAGGTGACGAGCTTCCTGAGCATCTGGCTCGTCGTGTCAACCCCGGTCGTGCCACGTCCAAGTGTTACCGCACCACTGAGTCTGCCGGAGGTTCCTCAAGTGCTCCACCTCCACCTCAACTCCAAAAGAAGACTGGTGTCAAGCCGAAGCACTCTGATAAAACCGTGACAGAAATGCAACCCAAGGAGTTCTGGGCAAGGCGTCGCTGCAACCCCTATGAGGCAGACCAAGATCCCACTTTGGTCAACCGTCCGTTCTGGAACAGGTTCCAGTTTGCTATCTTCTTTGATGTTCTCAAAGCCAAGAAGAACCTCTTTGTCAACGTGCACTCCATCGACACCGACCATATGGAGAAGGATCCTGAATACTTTGGTGAAGCTCTTTAGATGTGCACTCAACTGAACATTCTTGGGGTCATGCAATTCAACAAAGATTATGATGCTGATATTGTGGCCCAATTCTATGCCACGGTTCATCTCGGGACTGATGAGGAAAGGACACTGACTTGGATGACCAATGCCAAGTTGCTTTCAGTCAAGTGGAAAGCTTTCATGGAGTTGATTGGGGTGCAAGATCTAGGACTTGAGTCTCCTGTCAGCTTTCGCCCACATCGCAACACCAACGCCACTCACAAGCAAGCACTATGGCCCTACTGCACTTTGAGGATTGATACGTCTCCATCGTATCTATAATTTTTTATTGTTCCATGCCAATATTATTCACTTTCATATACTTTTTGGCAACTTTTTATATTATTTTTGGGACTAACATATTGATACAGTGCCCAGTGCCAGTTCCTATGTGTTGCATGTTTTTTGTTTCGCAGAAACCCAATGTCAAACGAAGTCCAAACGGGATAAAAATGGACGGAGATTTTTTCTGGAATATTTATGATTTTCTGGAAGTAAAATCAACGCGGAACGGTATCCGAGGTGGGCACGAGGTAGGGGGCGCGCCCTACCCCCCCCCCCCCCAGGCGCGCCCCTGACCCTCGTGGTCCACCCGTAATGCGGTTGATGCTCTTATTCTGGCGCAAGAAATATAATTTTATGACGAAGATCTGGGCGAAAGATTCACCCCAATCGGAGTTACGGATCTCCAGATATAAAGGAAACGGTGAAGGGGTAGAATCTGCCAACGCAGAGAACGCAAAAACAGAGAGATAGATCCAATCTTGGAGGGGCTCTCGCCCCTCCCAAGCCATGGGAGCCAAGGACCAGAGGGGAAACCCTTCTCCCATCTAGGGAGGAGGTCAAGGAAGAAGAAGAAGAAGGGGGGCTCTCTCCCCCTTGCTTCCGGTGGCGCCGGAACACCGCCGGGGGCCATCATCATCACCGCGATCTTCACCAACACCTCCGCCATCTTCATCAACACCTCCATCACCTTCCCCCTTCTATCTACAGCGGTCCACTCTCCCGCATCCCTCTGTACCCTCTACTTGAACATGGTGCTTTATGCTATGTATTATTTTCCAATGATGTGTTGCCATCCTATGATGTCTGAGTAGATTTTCGTTGTCGTATCGGTGACTGATGAATTGCTATGATTGGTTTGAGTTGCATGTTTTATTGGTGCTGTCCTATTGTGCCCTCCGTGTCGCGCAAGCGTGAGGGATTCCCGCTGTAGGGTTTGCAATATGTTTATGATTTGCTTATAGTGGGTTGCGTGAGTGACGGAAACACAAACCCGAGTAAGTAGGTTGTTTATGTATGGGATAAAGGGGACTTGATACTTTAATGCTATGGTTGGGTTTTACCTTAATGAATCTTTAGTAGTTGCGGATGCTTGCTAGAGTTCCAATCATAAGTGCATATGATCCAAGTAGAGAAAGTATGTTAGCTTATGCCTCTCCCTCAAATAGAATTGCAATAGTGATTACCGGTCTAGTAACATAGTCAGTTGCCTAGGGACAATTCCACAACTCCTATCACCACTTTTCCATACTCGCTATATTTACCTTAGTTGTGTCTTTATCTTAACAGCCCCTAGTTTTATTTATGTGTTCTTTACTTTCTTGCAAAGCTATCCAACAACACCTACAAAGTACTTCTAGTTTCATACTTGTTCTAGGTAAAGCAAATGTCAAGCGTGCGTAGAGTTGTATCGGTGGTCGATAGAACTTGAGGGAATATTTATTCTACCTTTAGCTCCTCGTTGGGTTCGACACTCTTACTTATTGAAAACTGTTGCGATCCCCTATACTTGTGGGTTATCAAGACCTTTTTCTTGCGCCGTTGCCGGGGAGTAATAGCGTGGGGTGAATATTCTCGTGTGTGCTTGTTTGCTTTATCACTAAGTAATTTTTATTTGTTGTTCTTAGTTGTTATCTATCTTTAGTTATGGATATGGAACACAAAGTACCAAAAAAATTAGGTGTAGTGGCTACTCATGAGGATGGGGTAACTCCTAAAACCCTCGATTCTCATTATGCGAGAGATATTATATACTACTTTGATAATCCTGAGAAAACCCCATTCAACTTTATAATGGGAGTAACGTTGGATCAATGTGCATACTTTAGGGATTATCGCTTAACACAAAAAGGGAAACTATTATGGGATCAAATTCATTTATTGAAGTGGTATGCTTGGAAACTATGCGTGGAATATGATTATACTTGTTGCTCTAGGATGAATTCTCCGCACCTTCCCTTTTCATGAAAATTTAATGATAATAAAACCTTAGCTTCCTATGCTAATGGTATATATGATTACTATGATGTGGAACAAATAGAAGAATTTGTTGCTTTTATGGGTGCTTATGAAATTGAAGCTATGTGTAAAGAGTTTGAGGATTATGATGATGTTGTTAATAGATCCGAAAATTTAGCTATCCTCAAATATTGCTATGAGAATTATAAATACGATTATGGAATTGATGCACTTATTAAGAAAGTCTCCGTTGTCCCAGAAGAGACTAATATTTTGCAGGAATCTATGGAAGAAGAAACTGATGAAACTATGAGCTCATTGGATGAAAAATACGAGGAGGAGAGCGAAGAACAAGAGGAGGAAGAGCGGATTGATCACCCGTGCCCACCTTATAATGAGAGTAACTCTTCAACTCATACATTGATTAATTCCCCTTCGTGCTTACCGAAGGATGATTGCTATGATGACTGTTATGATCCCTATGATTCTTTTGAAATATCCCTTTTTGATGATGCTTGCTATGCTTGTGGCCAAGATGCCAATATGAATGATGCTATAGTTCCTTATGTTAAACATGAAATTGTTGCTATGGCACCCACGCATGATAGTCCTATTATCTTTTTGAATTCTCCCAACTACACTATATCGGAGAAGTTTGTGCTTATTAAGGATTATATTGATGGGTTGCCTTTTACCGTTGCACATGATGATTTTGATAGATATAATATGCATGTGCTTGCTGCTCCTACTTGCAATTATTATGAGAGAGGAACTATGTCTCCACCTCTCTATGTTTCCAATATAGAATTGCAAGAAATTGTTTATACTATGCATTGGCCTTTACTATGTGTGCATGAATTGTTCTTTTATGACATGCCGATGCATAGGAAGAGAGTTGGACTTCGTTGTTGCATGATATATGTTACTTTGTTCTCACTACTAAATTACAAATCATTGTTAATTAAAATTGGCTTTGATATACCTTGGGATCCGGGTGGATTCACTACTTGAGCACTATATGCCTAGCTTAATGGCTTTAAAGAAAGCGCTGTCAGGGAGACAACCCGGAAGTTTTAGAGAGTCATTTATTTCTGTTGAGTGCTTTCATATAGTTTAAAAACAACAAAAATAAAGAGGGGAACCTAAAAACTTTTCAAAAAGGAAAGTGAAAGTGAGAAAGACAAGCATTGTTGAAGTGGGAGCTAGCCTTGGACTTTGTTCATGCTCACGAAAACTTTGTGAATCTTGATTACAGAAACTTATCATCAAAAATAATTATCCCCTTGTACAATTCCATTGTATTATAAAAATAATGTGCCAAGGTTTGCCTTTAGGATGTTTACAATGCTTGTTGGGTTGTACGGTGCAGGACAGAAACTTTGGCTGTAGTGCGTGATTTTACGTTTTTAACTGGAACGTCAATTGGTTCTGATTCCTTTTGCACTGTCTTTATATACAACTTGTTTAGTTTTTCTAATTTTGGTAGAATTTTTGGGGTACCAGAAGAATGGTGGATGTTCAGATTGCTACAGACTGTTCTGTTTTTGACAGATTCTGTTTTTGATGCATAGTTTGCTTGTTTTGATGAATCTATCAATTTATATCAGTGGATTAAGACATGGAAAAGCTATATTACAGTAGACACAATGCAAAAACAAAATATTAATTGGTTTGCTACAGTACTTAGAGTAGTGATTTGCTTTATTATACTAACGGATCTTACCGAGTTTTCTGTTGAAGTTTTGTGTGGATGTAGTGTCTAATCGAGGATGTTTCGATGTGAGAAGAAGGAAGAGAGGCAAGAGCTCAAGCCTGGGGATGCCCGAGGAATCAGAAGTAAATATTCAAGGAGACTCAAGCGTCTAAGCTTGGGGATGCTGGGGAGGCATCCCCTCTTTCTTCAACAAGTACCGGTATGTTTTCGAATTCGTTTCGTTCATGCATTATGTGCAAGTCTTGGAGCGTCTTTTGCAATTTAGTTTTTATTTTTCTTTTATGCACCATGCTGGTATGAGATAATCCTTGGTTGATTTATAGAATGCTCATTGCACTTCACTTAGATCTTTTGAGTATGGCTTTATAGAATGCTTCATGTGCTTCACTTATATCATTTGAAGTTTGGATTGTCTGTTTCTCTTTACATAGACAACCGCCATTTGTAGAATTCTCTTTTTCTTCACTTATACTTGTTAGAGCGTGGGCATATCTTTTGTAGAAAGAATTAAACTCTCTTGCTTCACTTATATCTATTTAGAGAGATGACAGGAATTGGTCATTCACATGGTTAGTCATAAAATCCTACATAAACTTGTAGATCGTTGAATATGATATGTTTGATTCCTTGCAATAGTTTTGCGATATAAAGATGGTGATATTAGAGTTATGCTAATGGGTGGTTGTGGATTGTAGAGACACTTGTGTTGAGGTTTGCAAGTCCCGTAGCATGCACGTATGGTAACCGTTGTGTGACAAATTTGAAGCATGGGGTGTTTCTTTGATTGTCTTCCTTATGAGTGGCAGTCGGGGACGAGCGATGGTCTTTTCCTACCAATCTACCCCCCCTAGGGGCATGCGTAGTAGTACTTTGCTTCGAGGGCTAATAAATTCTTGCAATAAGTATATGAGTTCTTTATGACTAATGTGAGTCCATGGATTATACGCACTCTCAACCTTCCATCATTGCTAGCCTCTTCGGTACCGTGCATTGCCCTTTCTCACCTCGAGAGTTGGTGCAAACTTCGCCGATGCATCCAAACCCTGTGATACGATACGCTCTGTCACACATAAGCCTCATTATATCTTACTCAAAACAGCCACCATACCTACCAATTATGGCATTTCCATAGCCATTCCGAGATATATTGCCATGCAACTTCCATCATCATCATATACATGACTTGAGCATTCATTGTCACATTGCTTTGCATGATCGTAAGATAGCTAGCATGATATTTTCATGGCTTGTCCGTTTTTTGATGTCATTGCTACGCTAGATCATTGCACATCCCGGTACACTGCTGGAGGCATTCATATAGAGTCATATCTTTGTTCTAGATATCGAGTTGTAATATTGAATTGTAAGTAAATAAAAGTGTGATGATCATCATTATTAGAGCATTGCCCCAGTGAGGAAAGGATGATGGAGACTATGATTCCCCCACAAGTCGGGATGAGACTCCGGACAAAAAAAAATAAAAAATATATTAAAAAAAAGAGAAAGGCCAAAAATAAGAGAAGGCCCAAAAAAGGACAAAAAAATGAGAGAAAAAGAGAGAAGGGGCAGTGTTACTATCCTTTTACCACGCTTGTGCTTCAGAGTAGCACCATGTTCTTCATAGAGAGAGCCTCCTATGCTTTCACTTTCATATACTAGTGGGAATTTTCATTATAGAACTTGGCTTGTATATTCCGATGATGGGCTTCCTCAAATGCCCAAGGTCTTCATGAGCAAGCAAGTTGGATGCACACCCCCTTAGTTTCAGTTTGAGCTTTCATACACTTATAGCTCTAGTGCATCCGTTGCATGGCAATCCCTACTCACTCACATTGATATCTATTGATGGGCATCTCCATAGCCCGTTGATACCCTTGGCTTGGGGAACGTAGCAGAAATTCAAAATTTTCTATGCATCACCAAGATCAATCTATGGAGTAACTAGCAACGAGAGAGAGGGGAGTGCATCTTCATACCCTTTAAGATCGTGATGCGGAAGCGTTGCAAGAACGCGGTCGGTGGAGTTGTTCACTAAGCGATTCAGATCGCGGCTGAATCCGATCTAAGCACCGAACAACGGTGCCTCCGCGTTCAACACACGTACAGCCCGGGGACGTCTCCTCCTTCTTGATCTAGCAAGGGGAGAGGAGAAGTTGAGGGAGAGCTCCGGCAGCACGACGGTGTGGTGGTGGAGCTTGCAGTTCTCCAGCAGAGCTTCGCCAAGCACTACTATGGAGGAGGAGGTGTTGGGGAGGGAGAGGGCTGCGCCAGGGGAAGGGTAAAGCTCCCATGCGCCTCCCCACCATATATAGGGGTGGAGGGGGCTGGTTTCTTGCACTCCAAGTCCATTGGGGCGTTGGCAAAGGTGGGAGGAAAGAAATCCCATCATTTCCTTCCCCACCGATTGTTATCCCCCCTTTTTAGGGATCTTGATCTTATCCCTTCGGGATATGATCTTATTCCTTCTAAGTGGGGATCTTGGTGCGCCTTGACCAGGGGTGTGGGGCCTTGCCCCCACTACCCACGTTCATGGGGTCCCCCCATGCAGGTGGGCCCCACTCCAGAACCTTCTAGAACCTTCCTCGTACAATACCAAAAAATCCCGAACATTTTCCGGTGGCCAAAATAGGACTTCCCATATATAAATCTTTACCTCCGGACCATTCCGGAACACCTCGTGACGTCCGGGATCTCATCCGGGACTCCGAACAACATTCGGTAACCACATACAAACTTCCTTTATAACCCTAGCGTCATCGAACCTTAAGTGTGTACACCCTACGGGTTCGGGAGACACGTAGACATGACCGAGACGTTCTCCAATCAATAACCAACAGCGGGGATCTGGATACCCATGTTGGCTCCCACATGTTCCACGATGATCTCATCGGATGAACCACGATGTCAAGGACTCAATCGATCCTGTATATAATTCCCTTTGTCTAGCGGTATTGTACTTGCCCGAGATTCGATCGTCGGTATCCCGATACCTTGTTCAATCTCGTTACCGGCAAGTCTCTTTACTCGTTCCGTAACACATCATCCCGTGATCAACCCCTTGGTCACATTGTGCACATTATGATGATGTCCTACCGAGTGGGCCCAGAGATACCTCTCCGTTTACACGGAGTGACAAATCCCAGTCTCGATTCATGCCAACCCAACAGACACTTTCGGAGATACCTGTAGTGCACCTTTATAGTCACCCAGTTACGTTGTGACGTTTGGTACACCCAAAGCATTCCTACGGTATCCGGGAGTTGCACAATCTCATGGTCTAAGGAAATGATACTTGACATTAGAAAAGCTTTAGCATACGAACTACACGATCTTTGTGCTAGGATTAGGATTGGGTCTTGTCCATCACATCATTCTGCTAATGATGTGATCCCGTTATCAACAACATCCAATGTCCATGGTCAGGAAACCGTAACCATCTATTGATCAACGAGCTAGTCAACTAGAGGCTTACTAGGGACATGGTGTTGTCTATGTACCCACACATGTATCTGAGTTTCCTATCAATACAATTATAGCATGGATAATAAACGATTATCATGAACAAGGAAATATAATAATAACTAATTTATTATTGCCTCTAGGGCATATTTCCAACAGTCTCCCACTTGCACTAGAGTCAATAATCTAGTTCACATCGTCATGTGATTAACACTCACACTTCACATCACCATGTGACCAACATCAAAGAGTTTACTAGTGTCATTAAACTAGTTCATATCATCATGTGATTAAGACTCAATGAGTTCTGGGGTTTGATCATGTTTTGCTTGTGAGAGAGGTTTTAGTCAACGGGTCTGCAACATTCAGATCCGTATGTACTTCGCAAATCTCTAGGTCATATTGTAAATGTTGCTTCCACGTTCCACTTGGAGCTATTCCAAATGGTTGCTCCACTATGTGTATCCGGTTTGCTACTCAGAGTCATTCGGATAGGTGTTAAAGCTTGCATCGACGTAACCCTTTACGCCGAACTCTTTATCACCTCCATAATCGAGAAACATTTCCTTATTCCTCTAAGGATAATTTTTACCACTGTCCAATGATTGTTCCTGGATCATTCTTGTACCCCTTGACTGACTCATGGCAAGGCACACTTCCAGTGCGGTACACAGCATATCATACTATAGAGCCTACGTCTAAAGCATAGGGGACGACCTTCGTCCTTTCTCTCTCTTCTGTCGTGGTCGAGCTTTAAGTCTTAACTTCATACCTTACATCTCAGGCAAGAACTCCTTCTTTGACTGATCCATCTTGAACACCTTCAAGATCATGTCAAGGTATATGCTCATTTGAAAGTACCATTAAGCGGTTTTTGATCTATCCTCATAGATCTTGATGCTCAATGTTCAAGTAGCTTAATCCAGGTTTTCACTTGAAAAACACTTTTCAAATGACCCTATATGCTTTACAGAAAATTCTACATCATTTCTGATCATCAATATGTCAACAACATATACTCATCAGAAATTCTATAGTGCTCCCACTCACTTCTTTGGAAATACAAGTTTCTCATAAACTTTGTATAAACCCAAAATCTTTGATCATCTTATCGAAGTGCATATTCCAACTCCGAGATGCTTACTCCAGTCCATGGAAGGATCGCTGGAGCTAGCATACCTTTTAGCATCCTTAGGAACGACAAAACCTTTCTGATTGTATCACATACAACCTTTCCTTACAAAAACTGGTAAGGAAACTCGTTTTTGACATCCATCTGCCAGATTTCATAAATGCAGCTAATGCTAACATGATTCCGACGGACTTAAGCATCGCTACGGATGAGAAAATCTCATCGTAGTCAACTCCTTGAACTTGTGAAAACCTCTTCGCCACAAGTCGAGCTTCATAGATGGTGACATTACCGTCAACGTTCGTCTTCTTCTTAAAGATCCATTTACCTCAATGGCTTGCCGATCATCGGGCAAGTCCACCAAAGTCCATGCTTTGTTCTAATACATGGATCCTATCTCGGATTTCATGGCTTCTAACCTTTTGTCGGAACATGGGCCCACCATCGCTTCTCCATAGCTCGTAGGTTCATTGTTGTCTAGCAACATGACCTTCAAGACAGGATTACTGTACCACCCTGAAGTGGTACGCATCCTTGTCACCCTACGAGGTTCGGTAGTAACTTGATCCAAAACTTCATGATCACTATCATAAGCTTCTACTTCAATTGGTGTAGGCGCCATAGGAACAACTTCCTGTGCCCTGCTACACACTTGTTGAAGTGACGGTTCAATAACCTCATTAAGTCTCCACCATCCTCCCACTCAATTTTTGAGACGAACTTTTCCTCGAGAAAGGACCCGATTCAAGAAACAATCCCTATTGCTTTCGGATCTGAACTAGGAGGTATACCCAACTGTTTTGGGTGTCGTATGAAGATGCATTTTATCCGCTTTGGGTTCGAGCTTATCAACCTGAAACTTTTTCAAATAAGCGTCGCAGCCCCAAACCTTTAAGAAACGACAACTTAGGTTTCTCCAAACCATAGTTCAAATGGTGTCATCTCAACGAAATTACGTGGTGCCCTATAAAGTGAGTGCGGTTGTCTCTATTGCCTAACCCATGAACTATAGTGGTAATTCGATAAGAGCCATCATGGTACGCACCATATCCAATAGGGTGCAACTATGATGTTCGGACACACCATCACACTATGGTGTTCCAGGCGGTATTAATTGTGAAACAATTTCCACAATGTCTTAATTGCGTGCCAAAACTCGTAACTCAGATACTCATCTCTATGATCATATAATAGACATTTTATCCTCTTGTCACGATGATCTTCAACTTCACTATGAAATTACTTGAACCATTCAATAATTCAGACTTATGTTTCATCAAGTAAATATACTCAGTATCTACTCAAATCATCCATGAAGTAAGAACATAACGATATCCACTGCGTGCCTCGGCACTCATTGGACTGCACACATCAAAATGTGTTACTTCCAACAAGTTGCTATCTTGTTCCATCTTACTGAAACCGAGGCTTTTCAGTCATTTTGCCCATGTGGTATGATTTGCATATCTCAAGTGATTCAAAATCAAGTGAGTCCAAACGATCCATCTGCATGGAGTTTCTTCATGCGTATACACCAATAGACATGGTTCGCATGTCTCAAACTTTTCAAAAATGAGTGAGTCCAAAGATCCATCAACATGGAGCTTCTCCATGCGTTTTATACCAATATGACTTACATGGCAGTGCCACAAGTAAGTGGTACTATCATTACTATCTTATATCTTTTGGCATGAAAATGTGTATCACTACGATCGAGATTCAATAAACCATTCCTTTAGGTGCAAGACCATTGAAGGTATTATTCAAATAAATAGAGTAACCATTATTCTTCTTAAATGAATAACCATATTGCGATAGACATAATCCAATCATGTCTATGCTCAACGCAAACACCAAATGACAATTATTTAGGTTTAATACTAATCTTGATGGTAGAGGGAGCGTGCGATGTTTGATCACATCAAACTTGGAAACACTTCCAACACATATCGTCAGCTCACATTTAGCTAGTCTCCCGTTTATTCCGTAGCTCTTTTATTTAGAGTTACTAACACTTAGCAACCGAAACGGTATCTTAATACCCTGGTGCTACTAGGAGTACTAGTAAAGTACACATTAACATAATGTATATCCAATATACTTCTATCGACCTTGCTAGCCTTCTCATCTACCAAGTATCTAGGGTAATACTGCTCTAGTGGCCGTTCCCCTTATTACAGAAGCACTTAGTCTCGGGTTTGGGTTCAACCTTGGGTTTCTTCACTAGAGCAGCAGCTGATTTGTCGTTTCATGAAGTATCCCTTCTTGCCCTTGCCCTTCTTGAAACTAGTGGTTTCACCAACCATCCACAATTGATGCTCCTTCTTGATTTCTACTTTCGCGATGTCAAACATCACGAATACCTCAAGGATCATCATATCTATCCCTGATATGTTATAGTTCATAACGAAGCTCTAGCAGCTTGGTGGCAATGACTTTGGAGAAACATCACTATCTCATCTGAAAGATCAACTCCCACTCGATTCAAGTGATTGTTGCACTCAGACAATCTGAGCACAAGCTCAACGATTGAGCTTTTCTCCCTTAGTTTGCAGGTTAAGAAAATTGTCGGAGGTCTTATACCTCTTGACGTGGACACGAGCCTGAAATCCCAATTTCAGCCCTCGAAACATCTCATATGTTCCGCGACGTTTCGAAAACGTCTTTGGTGCCTCTACTCTAAACCATTTAACTGAACTATCACGTAGTTATCAAAATGTGTATGTCCGATGTTCGTAACATCCACAGACGACGTTTGGGGTTCTGCACACTGAGCGGTGCATTAAGGACATAAGCTTTCTACTGATCGCATAATCGCTACTATCAACTTTCAACTATATTTTCTCTAGGAACATATCTAAAACAGTAGAACTAAAGCGCGAGCTATGACATAATTTGCAAAGGGTCTTTTGACTATGTTCAGGATAATTAAGTTCATCTTATGAACTCCCACTCAGATAGACATCCCTCTAGTCATCTAAGTGATTACATGATCCGACTCAACTAGGCCGTGTCCGATCATCACGTGAGACGGACTAGTCATCATCGGTGAACATCTTTATGTTGATCGTATCTACTATACGACTCATGCTCGACCTTTCGGTCTCTTGTGTTCCGAGGCCATGTCTGTACATGCTAGTCTCGTCAAGTTAACCTAAGTGTTTTGCGTGTGTAAATCTGGCTTACACCCGTTGTATGTGAACGTAAGAACCTATCGCACCCGATCATCACGTGGTGCTTCGAAACGACGAACTTTCGCAATGGTGCACAGTTAGGGGGAACACTTTCTTGAAATTTTAATGAGGGATCATCTTATTTACTACTGTCGTTCTAAGCAAATAAGATGCATAAACATGATAAACATCACATGCAATCAAATAGTGACATGATATGGCCAATATCATTTTGCTCCTTTTGAGCTCCATCTTCGGGGCTCCATGATCATCATCGTCACCAGCATGACACCATGATCTCCATCATCATGATCTCCATCATCGTGTCTCCATGAAGTTGTCTCGCCAACTTATTACTTCTACTACTATGGCTATCGGTTAGCAATAAAGTAAAGTAATTACATGGTGTTGTTCAATGACACGCAGGTCATACAATAAATAAAGACAACTCCTATGGCTCATGCCGGTTGTCATACTCATCGACATGCAAGTCGTGATTCCTATTACAAGAACATGATAAATCTCATACATCACATATCATTCATCACATTCTTCTTGGCCATATCACATCACATAGCATACCCTGCAAAAACAAGTTAGACGTCCTCTAATTGTTGTTTGCATGTTTTATGTGGCTGCTATGGGTTTCTAGCAAGAACGTTTTTACCTACGCAAAAGCCACAACGTGATATGCCAATTGCTATTTACCCTTCATAAGGACCCTTTTCATAGAATCCGATCCGACTAAAGTGGGAGAGACTGGCACCCGCTAGCCACCTTATGCAACAAGTGCATGTCAGTCGGTGGAACCTGTCTCACGTAAGTGTACGTGTAAGGTCGGTCCGAGCCGCTTCATCCCACAATGCCGCCGAATCAAGATTGGACTAGTAACGGTAAGCATATTGAAAAAAATCAACGCCCACAAATACTTTGTGTTCTACTCGTGCATAGAATCTACGCAATAGACCTAGCTCATGATGCCACTGTTGGGGAACGTAGCAGAAATTCAAAATTTTCTACGCATCACCAAGATCAATCTATGGAGTAACTAGCAACAAGAGAGAGGGGAGTGCATCTTCATACCCTTGAAGATCGCGATGCGGAAGCGTTGCAAGAACGCGGTCGGTGGAGTTGTTCACTAAGCGATTCAGATCGCGGCTGAATCCGATCTAAGCACCGAACAATGGTGCCTCCGCGTTCAACACACGTACAGCTCGGGGACGTCTCCTCCTTCTTGATCCAGCAAGGGGAGAGGAGAAGTTGAGGGAGAGCTCCGACAGCACGACGGCGTGCTGGTGGAGCTTGCAGTTCTCCAGCAGAGCTTCGCCAAGCACTACTATGGAGGAGGAGGTATTGGGGAGGGAGAGGGCTGCGCCAGGGGAAGGGTAAAGCTCCCATGCGCCTCCCCACTATATATAGGGGTGGAGGGGGCTGGTTTCTTGCCCTCCAAGTGAAAGTGCAACTAATCCCCGGGTGGTTTTGGTAATTAATAACAACATATATATCATTGAACTAATAGTTACTTGAGAATCATTTCAGAGAGTTCAGTGATATGGGTATGGCAAGGACTGAAGAAGTGGACCCCCCAAAATGCTAAGGCAAGCATTGGCAAAAGCTCAAGACTCCATTTTTGGTTTAGTGATCCAAGATCACATTGAGTCCATAGGAAAAGCCAATACTATTAAAAGGGGATGAGGTTATGATGATGATCTGGTTGCTCAAGTGCTTAGTGATACATCTCCTAAACTATCAGCAATTTTCACTGCCATATACACTCATAAGTAGTCTCGGTCCCACCGATATTCCAAACTCAGTCACACCGAGATGAACCACCTTAGCCATAAGCCAAATCCTAGAAAACTCGGATTTTCCGATTCTGAACTCGGTCTCACCGAAACATGAGTTGCCAAGCTTCTGTAACCTTCTGTCATCAAATCGGTGTCACCGAGATGATGAAGTCGGTCCCACCGAAACTGGCATGCTCTTGTCATTGCACGAATCGGACTAACCGAGATTGTATTTTCGGTCCCACCGAAAATCCCAACGTTCACATTATTTGAACTATCGGTCTCACCGAGTTGTCCACTTCGGTCCCACCGAGATTGCTCAAATGTGTGTAATGGTTGGATTTTGTGTGGAGGCTATTTATACCCCTCCACCCCCTCTTCATTCGTGGAGAGAGCCATCAGAAAGAACTACCACTCCTACCTTATATTTCTGAGAAGAGAACTACCTACCCTTGTGTTGAGATCAAGTTGCTCCACTCCAACCATATGAAGCTTGATCTCTAGCCTTCCCAAGTTGCTTTCCACTCAATCCTTTCTTCCACCACAGCCAAATCAGTGAGGAGAGTTGAGTGTTGGGGAGATTATCATTTGAAGCACAAGAGCAAGGAGTTCATCATCATCTACAACATCTATTACCTTTTGGAGGGTGGTGCCTCCTAGATTGGTTAGGTGTCGCTTGGGAGCCTCTGTCATCGAGATGTGGAGTTGAACCAAGAAGTTTGTAAGGGCAAGGAGATCGCCTACTTCGTGAAGATCTACCCCGAGTAAGGCTAGCCCTCCGTGGGCGTAGGCCATGATGGAATAGACAAGGTTGCTTCTTCGTGGACCCTTCGTGGGTGGAGCCCTCCGTGGACTCGCGCAGCCGTTACCCTCCGTGGGTTGAAGTCTCCATCAACGTGGAAGTACGATAGCACCACCTATCGGAACCACGAGAAAAATCACCGCGTCTCCAAAATTGTGTTTGCTCTTCTCCACCTCTCTTTACTACATGTGCAATTTACTTTCCGCTGCCTATACTCTAGAATTGCATGTGTAGGGTGATGCTTGACTTGATCATAAGTGTGAATCTACCAAAAACTGTTCTTTGTCAAAAGGCAGAATTTTTATATTGTCAAGTAGTCTAATCACCCCCCCTCTAGACATACTTTCGATCCTACAAGTGGTATCAGAGCTTTGGTCTCCATTGTATTGGTTTCCATTGCATTGGACTCCATAAGCTTGGTTTCACAACCTAGGAGAGTATGGCGTCTAGTGAGGGTAATTTTCGTAGAGGTCCTTACTTTGATGGTACAAATTTTGCTAGTTGGAAGCATAAAATGAAAATGCATATTCTTGGTCATAATCCAGCCGCATGGGGCATTATTTGTGTTGGTATGCAAGGTGAATTCTTCGAGGAAGGAAAAGTTCCGGATCGCGAAGCTACAACGGAAGAATTGCGGATGTTGCAAAACAATGCTCAAGCTTGTGACATTCTCTTCAATGCCTTGTGTCCCGAGGAGTTCAACAAAATCAGCCGTCTTGAGAATGCAAAAGAGATTTAGGATACTTTGGTTGAAATGCACGAAGGTACCGAGTCCGTGAAGGAATCAAAGCTAGATATTCTTCAAGGTCAACTTGACAAGTTCAAGATGAAGGATGGTGAAGGAGTCGCTGAAATGTACTCTAGGCTTGCTCTCATCACAAATGAGATTGCCGGCTTAGGAAGCGAAGATATGACCGACCGATTCATCATCAAGAAGATCCTCAGAGCTTTGCATGGAAAGTATGACACCATGTGCACTTTGATCCAAATGATGCCAAACTACAAGAATCTCAAGCCAACCGAAGTCATTGGAAGAATTGTTGCTCATGAGATGACACTTAAGGATAAGGAAGAGCTTCACAACAAGTCAAGTGGTGCTTACAAAGCTACAAGTGATGCTCCCACAACCTCAAGTGACAAGTTAGTTTCCAATGAAGAGATAAGCCTAATGGTCAAGAACTTCAACAAATTCTACAAGAATAGAGGCAAACAGAGAAGCTCAAAGTCTAGATCATATGATGAAAAGAGATCTTCTAGTCGTGATCAAAACTGCAACAATTGTGGAAGACCCGGACACTACTCAAATGAGTGTACGGCTCCCCACAAGAGAAGAGAAGAATCTCCAAGAAGAAGAAGCTCAAGAGATGAGTCACCTCGGAAAGAGAGAAGGAGCAGAGATGATCGTTATGAACGAAGACCCTCTCGGAGAAGCAAGGATTCAGAGAGGAAAGACAAGTCATCAAGGAGCTACACAAGAAGAAAACATCAAGCTCATGTAGGTGAATGGGTCTCCGGCTCCGACTCCGACAATCAATCCGAAGGAAGCTATCACTCCGACTCCGACTACAGTCAAGATGAAGGTGTTGCCGGTCTTGCTCTCGTATCCTCCAACTCCAACTCCTACGACTTATTTGATTCACCAAATGAGGGAATTGGAAGATGCTTCATGGCTAAAGGCCCCAAGGTATCACACCCTGAATTCATTGACTTCAATAGTAATGAGGATGACTTGCTTGGTGAAGATGAGCTCTTGCTTGATAAATCCAGTGAGCCTAGTAACGATGAACATGCTAATAGTCTTTATAGTCGAGAAGAGTCGAATGACAATGCTATGAAGGAGATTGAGCGTCTAACTAAAGAACTAAACACTCTTAAGTTAGCTCATGAAACAACTCAAGAAGATCATAGAGAGCTCCTAAGATCTCATGAGAAGCTACGCTTCGAGAAGCTCACTCTAGAGCAAGAACATGAGTTTCTAAAAGCAATCAATGACGATCTTCGAAAGAAGAGTTCTTCATATCTTGCAAAACGACTTCTCTTGTCTAATTTCTTGCCACCCATTAAGACTAAGCATGACAAGCATAAGAAAAATTCTTCCTCTAGCAGTAACAATAACCATGCTAAATCCAATGTTGTTGCTTCTAGTAGTTCTCTTGATTCCACTAACAATGTTTCAAGCCAAGTTACACTTGAGCAAGAAAATAGTTTATTGAAAGGGATCATAGAGAAAGGTGTCTACAAGAGCCTTGCCGGAAGCAAGAACTTTGAGGAAATTATTCGCAAGCAAGGAAGGCACCGGAAGAATCAAGGAATTGGTTTTGAGTGAAAGTTCAACGCCGAAGGCGTTGAGTGGGAAGAAGGTCAATATCCTACTCCACAGTTTGTTCCTCAAAAGGAGAAGTATGATCCTACTTCTTCCAATGCGGAACAAGCTCAAGATGACCTTCCACCACAAGACCACAAGCTAAAAGGCAAGGACAAGCTTCAAGAGGAGATTAATGCATTTGTTGAAGCACCTCAAGCCATGGTCAAGTGGGTTCCCAAGGAAACGTCAAGTTCTACTTCGTCAAGCTCAACTACAACCCCAAGGATTCCCATCAAGATGATGTGGATCCCGAAGAAGAAGAACTAGAAAGTTCTTGAGGGTGACTCCGCCAACATACTTCACTCACATTCATTTTGGCAAAAACTTGTGCAATCAACTTCCACATCGTGCACTAGTTCATGGAGTCACAAACCCTCTTGTTGGTATGTCAAGGGACAAGGTAATCATTGCTTTCATGGACATCATTTGTTGTGAACTTCAATCTATGTCCATGGATATCCTTGTTTGTTCCTTGTGGGACTAACCCATGTAGGTATTGAAAGTGCCCGAAACCAAAGGATAGCTCCCAACTCTTGATGATCTCCATCAACATTGAGCATCTACATCTTCAACATCTACATGAAGTCTTCTACGACAACCCAAGGTTAGTTTGACCCTTTAAAAGGGGTTCTCACATCTAGGGGGAGCTTTGCTCTAAAAATTGAGCTAAAGCATCTTCAAATGATGTGAACACATCAATGCTTTATGTAAAAGTCGTAACCCCACTTGTGCTTAAACGATGAGTATGACCTATGATCAAATGTTCTCATTTGGCTCCTAAGTCAATATACTCATATAAAGATGACCTAGTCATCGACAAATTGTGTGTTAGTTGCTAGAGTTTTGGTTGTGCATGTTTGACACATATTTCATTTGCTATCTTATTGTGTGAGCATGTTGGATGCATGATTTTATCCATTCGAGGACATCCATCTGTTGTTTTGGTCGTTTTGATTTTTCTGACCAAATGGATGGACAAGAATGCCTAAGTACCTCCCCTAGCTATCTATGCTTTCTTGTCTCAAATTCTATTCATGCTTACATCACAAATTTTGAACAAGTCATTTTCGGACCCTCCGGGTGAGGAGCACTCGGAGCCACCGATCCGTCAAGGGCTAATTTCCAAAACCTTCTAATTGATTTCGGTCAGACCAACTCACTCAAACTCGGTAGAACCGAAAGCATTTAGACTGATCTAGGTTTTCATCTCGGTGAAACCGAGTTGTGATTTTCGGCGTGACCGAAGTGCATAACTGCCTAGCAGTTATCCATCCCGGTGCCACCGAGTTTTACAACTCGGTCCCACCGACAGCGAAGGGGTATGTATTCCGGGGGCCGCGCGCGTTGATTCCTCCTTCAAACGTTTGGCCCCCACACCCCTTGCTGCCGTCGCCTTGGTCTCCGGATCGTCGCCGTCATCGCCTGTGCGCCTTCGCCGCAGGTCTCCGTCGCCGTCAACGGACATCTCCTCCGCGCCGTTGCCGCCGTAGAAAAACTCCACCAAGTTAGGGTGAGTTTTGATCCCACTCGTGCTCCCATCTCCGATTCAATGCACATTTGGATTGCCTAGTATCTTGCCACGATTGAAATCCTCCTGTACACCAGATTAGTTCGTTTGAACTAGATTCGAGTAAAAGTTTTAGGGTTAGGTTTCCGCGGAACACATCTCGGTGAGACCGATTTTATAATTTCGGTATGACCGATTTGGCCTATGGCCATTGCACTGCACCTTTCGGTCCAACCGAGTTGTGCAAAATTGGTGTGACCAAAATGAAGATTCTGTGAAACCCTAGTGTTTTCGGCAGGACCGAAACCCACTTCGGTCAAACCGAAAGTGGTGTGCCAAGCTCCTGTTTAACACTTCGGATTCACCGAACCTTAAACTCGGTCTGACTGAAATGTCTTCTGTGAAAACCTAATACTAGAATTTGAACTCATTTTTTTTGCAAAAACTTCTGCAGTTTGTGATGACTCTTCTTCTCTGCCTATACCTTATCTATTCACAGGTTGTCAGCCATGTCAGATGCCAGTGACAGTCAGAACAGGTCAGAGACACCCATTGCAGACATTCCAGAGGCAGGCACTAGTCCTGATCCTAGTAGCTCATCTGATGATGGTGAGAGGAGTACACCAAGTGGCTTGCCTCCTGCAGCCACCAGAGCTAGAAAGAAGAGGAATTCAGATGATGAGGATTCAGATTTTGTTGCTGAGGAAGAGGTGACCTCAAAGCCTAAAAGAAAGGTTGTTGCCAAAGAGCAACAAGGTCAACAATCTAAGAAGGGCACCAGCAAAGTCAAGCAGTCAACTGTTGCTAAGAAGCTGAATTTGGGAGAGGCAGCTGCAAGCAAAGTGAAGAAAACCTCCAAGAGAAAGAGGATAGTGCATTATGCAGCAGTAGAAAATGAGGATGAGGAAGCACCCCAGCCTCCTCAGAAGCCGAAGCTCATGGGTGATGCCATTAAGGCTGGAGCCACATCAAAGCCCAAGAAATCTGCTCCAGCTAAGGCAGCTCCAGCAAAGCCTGCTACCAAGCCCAAGAAGACCGTCAGAAACATTCCAGCGTCTGAAAAGAACAAGGATGATGTGCCACCAGCTGAGTCAGATGATGAAGGACCAGTTTTGCTGAAACTTCATCCAAAACTGCCACTCCATGATGATGCTCATCCTCAAGCTGAGGATATGAAGGCAAGGAAAGATAGAGGTCTCAGGCTATGGAGACAAACTGACCCATATGCCGTGAGGAGAAGAACTGCTGTAGATCCCAGATTTCACACCAGAGAGCAGCAGGACTTCTATGAGACCGTGCTGATGGACAAGAAGCCCATAGTCGCAGACACCCGATATGTTGACTGGAAGTACATTGACAGCGAAGAGCACAGAGATTTCTTTCCACATGTGCATGAAAGTTTCACTGCATGTGGCGTTGCAGACTTTGTAGGTCAGAAATTGACCAGTTGGAACGATGAGATAATAATGCAATTCTATGCCACAGCTCACTTCTACCCTGATGGAAAGATTACGTGGATGACTGAAGGTCAAAGGTTTTCTTCTTCTGTTGAAGAATGGGCAGAAATTCTGAATGCTCCAATGCAACGAGAAGATGATATTGATGTATATGGGATTCCAAAGAAGAATCATGAATCCATGAAGAACATGTACAAAGAGATTCCAGCAGAGGATTTGGGAATCTGGAAGCTCGGCTCAGTCTACTATCTCCAGGCAGGCTTACCTACCACTAATACCATTTTGAGGCATACCTTGATGCCCAAATCTGGAGATGATCGCATGATCAGAGGATACTCTATCAACATGCTGCACATACTTGATGAGAGAGCACCTTTCAAGGTGATGGACTTGATGGTAGAGACCATTAAGAGGACTGCAGCTGACCAGAAAAGGTCATGTGGATTTGCCCGGCAGATTCAGATGCTTATCAATGCCAAGTTTGGCACGGGCACATTCTTGTTGGATAGAGAACATTTACCGTTGCAGCCAGAGCATGAAGACAATGTTGTTGTGATGGATGAGGAGGATCCGACATCTGTTGAAGGTCAAGCCAAGATTGAAGCTGCTAAGAAAGCCAAAGCTAACAAGGAAGCAGCAGCAGCAGCAGCTAAACCAAAGAGTTTCGGAGAGCAAATACTTGAAGCTACTCAAAGGATTGAACAACGCCTGGCCAGCATTGTACAGTCTCAGGAGAGCTTAGAGAGGATTGTTGAGGACAAGATCCACGCTCTGGACGTGAAGCTGACTGAAGTACAAGTGACCGTCGACAAGCTCGAGGCAAACATTGAGGAAGCAAAGCAGGAGAAGGAAGAGCTTATGCGTGAGTTGCAGGATGACTTAGTCCAGGATTCTCATCGACAGACTGCTCCGGTTCCCAAAGGACCCCGATCAGCTGCTATTCCAGTGACTGACACCAGGACTACAGCTTCAGCACCTCCCACAGTTCCAGCAGTTACTCCAACTCCAGCTCCAGTGACCACTCCTCCAGCACAGACATCAGCTGAAGTCTTCGCCGATGCTGTCATATCCACTCCGACATCAACCCAGACGGGAGCCGCCAGCAGAGTCCACAGTGACGCTTAGCTTTATGCTTTTTTGAACTTTTTGGTAACTTGTTGCCAAAGGAGGAGAAATTGTATAGATCATAGGACTTCGAGAGAGAGAGTGTTGTTGTCGCTTTTGCTCTTTCGTTCTTTTGCGGTTTCTTTGAGATACTTTTGGTTTTCAAGACATTCAGTGTGTTTGATACTCCGTTTGATTCTACCTTAATGAGTGCTTGGTCGTACTATGCTTTAATGTGTGCTTAATGCTTATCATATGCCATTCCTATCTCGTATGACCATTTACTCATGTCTTGGTGATTGGGTGCATGCTGTTCATTCTTATCATTTTGTGCGCTCCACCAAGATGTATGTGACATGGAAGAGTGACCCATGATCCTAATCGATTGTGCATTTGCATTCAAACGCAAATCTTAAATAATGCACAAATTTAGGGGGAGCTCTTGCTTATCACATACTTCTCAAAGCGACGATATTATTCATTGATTATATCCTTTGTCGAAGCTTTGATCTATATGTTGTCATCAATTACCAAAAAGGGGGAGATTGAAAGTGCAACTAATCCCCGGGTGGTTTTGGTAATTAATAACAACATATATATCATTGAACTAATAGTTACTTGAGAATCATTTCAGAGAGTTCAGTGATATGGGTATGGCAAGGACTGAAGAAGTGGACCCCCCAAAATGCTAAGGCAAGCATTGGCAAAAGCTCAAGACTCCATTTTTGGTTTAGTGATCCAAGATCACATTGAGCCCATAGGAAAAGCCAATACTATTAAAAGGGGATGAGGTTATGATGATGATCTGGTTTCTCAAGTGCTTAGTGATACATCTCCTAAACTATCAGCAATTTTCACTGCCATATACACTCATAAGTAGTCTCGGTCCCACCGATATTCCAAACTCAGTCACACCGAGATGAACCACCTCAGCCATAAGCCAAATCCTAGAAAACTCGGATTTTCCGATTCTGAACTCGGTCTCACCGAAACATGAGTTGCCAAGCTTCTGTAACCTTCTGTCATCAAATCGGTGTCACCGAGATGATGAAGTCGGTCCCACCGAAACTGGCATGCTCTTGTCATTGCACGAATCGGACTAACCGAGATTGTATTTTCGGTCCCACCGAAAATCCCAACGTTCACATTATTTGAACTATCGGTCTCACCGAGTTGTCCACTTCGGTCCCACCGAGATTGCTCAAATGTGTGTAACGGTTGAATTTTGTGTGGAGGCTATTTATACCCCTCCACCCCCTCTTCATTCGTGGAGAGAGCCATCAGAAAGAACTACCACTCCTACCTTATATTTCTGAGAAGAGAACTACCTACCCTTGTGTTGAGATCAAGTTGCTCCACTCCAACCATATGAAGCTTGATCTCTAGCCTTCCCAAGTTGCTTTCCACTCAATCCTTTCTTCCACCACAGCCAAATCAGTGAGGAGAGTTGAGTGTTGGGGAGATTATCATTTGAAGCACAAGAGCAAGGAGTTCATCATCATCTACAACATCTATTACCTTTTGGAGGGTGGTGCCTCCTAGATTGGTTAGGTGTCGCTTGGGAGCCTCCGTCATCGAGATGTGGAGTTGAACCAAGAAGTTTGTAAGGGCAAGGAGATCGCCTACTTCGTGAAGATCTACCCCGAGTAAGGCTAGCCCTCCGTGGGCGTAGGCCATGATGGAATAGACAAGGTTGCTTCTTCGTGGACCCTTCGTGGGTGGAGCCCTCCGTGGACTCGCGCAGCCGTTACCCTCCGTGGGTTGAAGTCTCCATCAACGTGGAAGTACGATAGCACCACCTATCGGAACCACGAGAAAAATCACCGCGTCTCCAAAATTGCGTTGGCTCTTCTCCACCTCTCTTTACTACATGTGCAATTTACTTTCCGCTGCCTATACTCTAGAATTGCATGTGTAGGGTGATGCTTGACTTGATCATAAGTGTGAATCTGCCAAAAACTGTTCTTTGTCAAAAGGCAGAATTTTTATATTGTCAAGTAGTCTAATCACCCCCCCTCTAGACATACTTTCGATCCTACACCAAGTCCATTGGGGCGTTGGCAAAGGTGGGAGGAAAGAAATCCCATCATTTCCTTCCCCACCGATTGTTATCCCCCTTTTTAGGGATCTTGATCTTATCCCTTCGGGATATGATCTTATTCCTTCTAAATGGGGATTTTGGTGCGCCTTGACCAGGGGTGTGGGGCCTTGCCCCCACTACCCACGTTCATGGGGTCCCCCCATGCAGGTGGGCCCCACTCCGGAACCTTCTAGAACCTTCCTGGTACAATACCGAAAAATCCCGAACATTTTCCGGTGGCCAAAATAGGACTTCCCATATATAAATCTTTACCTCCGGACCATTCCGGAACTCCTCGTGACGTCCGGGATCTCATCCGGGACTCCGAACAACATTCAGTAACCACATACAAACTTCCTTTATAACCCTAGCGTCATCGAACCTTAAGTGTGTAGACCCTACGGGTTCGGGAGACACGTAGACATGACCGAGACGTTCTCCGGTCCATAACTAACAGCGGGATCTGGATACCCATGTTGGCTCCAACATGTTCCACGATGATCTCATCGGATGAACCACGATGTCAAGGACTCAATCGATCCCGTATACAATTCCCTTTGTCTAGCGGTATTTTACTTGCCCGAGATTCGATCATCGGTATCCCGATACCTTGTTCAATCTTGTTACCGGCAAGTCTCTTTACTCGTTCCGTAACACATCATCCTGTGATCAACCCCTTGGTCACATTGTGCACATTATGATGATGTCCTACCGAGTGGGCCCAGAGATACCTCTCCGTTTACACAGAGTGACAAATCCCAGTCTCGATTCGTGCCAACCCAACAGACACTTTCGGAGATACCTGTAGTGCACCTTTATAGTCACCCAGTTACGTTGTGACGTTTGGTACACCCAAAGCATTCCTACGGTATCCGGGAGTTGCACAATCTCATGGTCTAAGGAAATGATACTTGACATTAGAAAAGCTTTAGCATATGAACTACACGATCTTTGTGCTAGGCTTAGGATTGGGTCGTGTCCATCACATCATTCTGCTAATGATGTGATCCCGTTGTCAACGACATCCAATGTCCATGGTCAGGAAACCGTAACCATCTATTGATCAACGAGCTAGTCAACTAGAGGCTTACTAGGGACATGGTGTTGTCTATGTACCCACACATGTATCTGAGTTTCCTATCAATACAATTATAGCATGGATAAGAAACGATTATCATGAACAAGGAAATATAATAATAACTAATTTATTATTGCCTCTAGGGCATATTTCCAACAGATATCGAGTTGTAATATTGAATTGTGAGTAAATAAAAGTGTGATGATCATCATTATTAGATCATTGCCCAGTGAGGAAAGGATGATGGAGACTATGATTCCCCCACAAGTCGGGATGAGACTCCGGACGAAAAAAAATAAAAAAATATTAAAAAAAAAGAGATAAAGGCCAAAAATAAGAGAAGGCCCAAAAAAAGGACAAAAAATGAGAGAAAATGATAGAAGGGGCAATGTTACTATCCTTTTACCACGCTTGTGCTTCAGAGTAGCACCATGTTCTTCATAGAGAGAGCCTCCTATGATTTCACTTTCATATACTAGTGGGAATTTTCATTATAGAACTTGGCTTGTATATTCCGATGATGGGATTCCTCAAATGCCCAAGGTCTTCATGAGCAAGCAAGTTGGATGCACACCCCCTTAGTTTCAGTTTGAGCTTTCGTACACTTATAGCTCTAGTGCATCCATTGCATGGCAATCCCTACTCACTCACATTGATATCTATTGATGGGCATCTCCATAGCCCGTTGATACACCTAGTTGATGTGAGACTTTCTCCTTTTTTGTCTTCTCCACATAACCTCCATCATTATATTCTATTCCACCTATAGTGCTATATCCATGGCTTGCGCTCATGTATTGCGTGAGGGTTGAAAAAGCTGAAGCGCATTAAAAAGTATGAACCAATTGCTCGGCTCGTCATCGGGGTTGTGCATGATGGGAGCATTTTTGTGTGACGAAAATGAAGCATGGCCAAACTATATGATTTTGTAGGGATAAGCTTGCTTTTGCCTTGTTGTTTTGAAAAGACATGATTGCTTTATTGGTACGCTCGAAGTATTATTGTTTTTATGTCAAATGATAGACTATTGCTTTGAATCACTCGTGTCTTAATATTCATGCCATGATTAGACATATGATCAAGATTATGCTAGGTAGCATTCCACATCAAAAATTATTCTTTTTTATCAT
The DNA here is from genome assembly GCA_963921465.1 of Triticum timopheevii. Lineage (NCBI taxonomy): Eukaryota > Viridiplantae > Streptophyta > Magnoliopsida > Poales > Poaceae > Triticum > Triticum timopheevii. Next base: position 574,070,185 of record OY997264.1, on the reverse strand, counting down.
TTACCTACTCGAGGACGAGCAGGAATTAAGCTTGGGGATGCTGATACGTCTCCATCGTATCTATAATTTTTTATTGTTCCATGCCAATATTATGCACTTTCATATACTTTTTGGCAACTTTTTATATTATTTTTGGGACTAACATATTGATCCAGTGCCCAGTGCCAGTTCCTGTCTGTTGCATGTTTTTTGTTTCGCAGAAACCCAATATCAAACGGAGTCCAAACGGGATAAAAACGGACGAAGATTTTTTGGAATATTTATGATTTTCTGGAAGTAAAATCAACGCGAAACGGTATCCGAGGTGGGCACGAGGTAGGGGGCGCGCCCTACCCCCCCCCCCCAGGCGCGCCCCTGACCCTCGTGGTCCACCCGTAAGGCGGTTGATGCTCTTCTTCTGGCGCAAGAAATATAATTTTATGACAAAGATCTGGGCGAAAGATTCACCCCAATCGGAGTTACGGATCTCCAGATATAAAGGAAACGGTGAAGGGGTAGAATCTGCCAACGCAGAGAACGCAGAAACAGAGAGATAGATCCAATCTCGGAGGGGCTCTCTCCCCTCCCAAGCCATGGGAGCCAAGGACCAGAGGGTAAACCCTTCTCCCATCTTGGGAGGAGGTCAAGGAAGAAGAATAAGAAGGGGGGCTCTCTCCCCCTTGCTTCCAGTGGCGCCGAAACGCCACCGGGGGCCATCATCATCACCGCGATCTTCACCAACACCTCCGCCATCTTCACCAACACCTCCATCACCTTCCCCCTTCTATCTACAGCGGTCCACTCTCCTGCATCCCGCTGTACCATCTACTTGAACATGGTGCTTTATGCTACGTATTATTTTCCAATGATGTGTTGCCATCCTATGATGTCTGAGTAGATCTTCGTTGTCCTATCGGTGATTGATGAATTGCTATGATTGGTTTGAGTTGCATGTTTTATTGGTGCTGTCCTATTGTGCCCTCCATGTCGCGCAAGCGTGAGGGATTCCCGCTGTAGGGTTTGCAATATGTTTATGATTTGCTTATAGTGGGTTGCGTGAGTGACGGAAACACAAACCCGAGTAAGTAGGTTGTCTACATATGGGATAAAGGGGACTTGATACTTTAGTGCTATGGTTGGGTTTTACCTTAATGAATCTTTAGTAGTTGCGGATGCTTGCTAGAGTTCCAATCATAAGTGCATATGATCCAAGTAGATAAAGTATGTTAGCTTATGCCTCTCCCTCAAATAGAATTGCAATAGTGATTACCGGTCTAGTAACATAGTCAGTTGCCTAGGGACAATTCCACAACTCCTATCACCACTTTTCCATACTCGCTATATTTACCTTAGTTGTGTCTTTATCTTAACAGCCCCTAGTTTTATTTATGCATTCTTTACTTTCTTGCAAAGCTATCCAACAACACCTACAAAGTACTTCTAGTTTCATACTTGTTCTAGGTAAAGCCGTCAAGCGTGCGTAGAGTTGTATCGGTGGTCGATAGAACTTGAGGGAATAATTATTCTACCTTTAGCTCCTCATTGGGTTCGACACTCTTACTTATCAAAAACTGTTGCAATCCTCTATATTTGTGGGTTATCAAGGATCAACCCTGAAACGAAGAAGGAAACTTATGAGCTGCCTGCCTATCTGGATATCCTTCACCGTGTCTTCGGAGAGACTCTTTTCCCTCGTATCGGGAATCTGGATCAGGTTCACTCCTATCTCGTGGACATGCTTCTCTTCTGCCAGCGTCAGAAGGAACAGAATACCGGAGAGTCCCTGGATATTTCTTATGTTATGTGGTCTGAGCTGTTATCTGCTATCTCCGAGCGCAAGTGCCCGATTTACGGTCCGTTCATCATGCTTCTTATTGAGAAGGCCTGGGCTCGTGTCTATCCCAAGGTGATGCTGGAGACTGGAGAGTTGGTTTCTCACGACATCAAGCGTCTGAGGAAGAAGGATAACTAGGGCACTCAGGCCCCTAAGACTGGAGTTCCTTCGTCTGCTACTGCCATGGAGACCGAGGAGGAGACTGGGGCTGAGGCTGACGATGATGATGATGACTACGTGCCTTCTGAGGCAGAGCCCTCTTGGGCAAAGAAACTCAAGCTCAAGATGAAGAAGCTGTTCTGCATGGAATCTCACGGTCAGTACATGACTCATGTGGCAGAGAATAAGGCCTGAATTCGCCACAAGGAGCTCATGCGTCAGTTGGGTGCTACAGTTAACAGTGGATCTGAGGACCAGCTTACTGAGGAGGAGGAGTGGATTCAGCAGCACTGCCCGTGGACTGATTCTGATGCCGAGCACTTCCCGACCGACGACAGTGGCGCAGATGATCCCGCTAAGATCTGATGTGTGTGTCCCTCTATTGCTATCACCTAGAGCCATAGCAACACTCCCTCTCCTTTTTGGTGTCTCGATGCCAAAGGGGGAGAGAGTTTAGGGGTTTGTGCTTTGTGTCTTCCGTCTTCTGTGTTTGTGTTTTCCTCGCTATTTTCTTTGGTTGGTTTGTGTTAGTGGGACCTAAGTTGGTTTGTGTCAGTGAGACCTAAGTTCCCGTCATATGGTGTGAGACATATGCTACCTTATCTTTCCAGTATCATTATCTATGTCACTATCTAGCTTATGAGTTGCATGCTTATCCTGTTAAGTTATCTATGCTCCTCTCGTATACCCTGCTTAGGTGATTGGTCGGTCTCTAAAATGTAGGGGGAGCGTTGATCCTAGTATGTGTGCCGTGCAGTCCAAAGAACTTATCTAGATAGCACACATCTAGGGGGAGCCCATCTACATTTTAGGACGGTGGGGTTTTGCGCTTGTCCTATATCTCTCATGTTTGTGCAAATCCCGTATTGTCATCAGTCCACCAAAAAGGGGGAGATTGTAAGGGCATATTTATCCCCAAGTTGTTTTGGTGATTGACGACAATGCTTTTGCGGACTAATCGTGTGCGTTAAGTTCTTTCAGAGATTCATCCATTGGCACGAGACGATTACCTCCCCTCGGTGTTTTATTCAAGACGGTGTAGCTCCTTCGTTTCGTTGTTGGTGGACTAGTTTCGTAGGAGTCACCTTACTATCAAGAGGGGATCCTCTTTGGTAAGGCTAGGGTGGAATCAACACGTACACAGCCTTATCACACCCGACGTCTTCCTTCCGCATCATTGGAGCTGCCTTTCCCTCGGTACCTGCTCCGTCCTGTCCCAGTGGTAGTACCGCGGTCCTCAGCGGTAGTACCGCCGAAGCTCATCAAGCGGCAGTACCGCTCCACGAGCGGTAGTACCGCTATCAGCGGTAGTACCGCTCCCAGAGCGGTAGTACCTCTTGTGGTCTTCGGCCGTAGTACCGCAGTGGTTCCGGGCTACTACCGCCTCGATTCGAGACCAATGTTTTCCGTGTCGGGTTTTACGGTACTAGGAGAAGTAGTAGTGGCGGTAGTACCGCTCCAAGCAGTAGTACCGCTCTTACTCCCGCGGTAGTACCGCTCTGGGGCCAGGACCCTATCTTCCTCGTCAGCGCGGTAGTACCGCTGGGTGGGAGCGGTAGTACCGCTCTCAGCGGTAGTACCACCCTGCCCTAGCGGTAGTACCACTCTGTGCGTGGATGTTCAGTAGGGTAACGGTTGGATTGGTTCCCCCAGTATATAAAGGTGTCTTCTTCCCCAAAGTTGAGCTACCTCTTTCCCCAAAGCTCCATTGTTGCTCCAAGCTCCATTTTTGCCCGATCTCTTTCCCTAGCCAATCAAACTTGTTGATTTGCTCGGGATTGGTTGAGAAGGCCCTGATCTGCACTTCCACCAAGAGAAATTTGATTCCCTCTCTTATCCCTACGGATCTTGTTACTCTTGGGTGTTTGAGCACCCTAGACGGTTGAGGTCACCTCGAAGCCATATTCCATTGTGGTGAAGCTTCGTGGTGTTGTTGGGAGCCTCCAATTGTTGTGGAGATAGCCCCAACCTTGTTTGTAAAGGTTCGGTCGCCGCCTTCAAGGGCACCAATAGTGGAATCATGGCATCTCGCATTGTGTGAGGGCATGAGGAGAATACGGTGGCCCTAGTGGCTTCTTGGGGAGCATTGTGCCTCCATACCGCTCTAACGGAGACGTACTTCCCCTTAAAAGGAAGGAACTTCGGTAACACATCCTCGTCTCCACCGGCTCCACTCTTGGTTACTTCGTGCCTTTACTCTTGCAAGCCTAGTTGTGTTGTATCCATTGCTTGCTTATGTGCTAGTTGTTTTGCATCATATAGGTTGCTCACATAGTTGCATATCTAGACAACCTATTTTGTTGCAAAGTTTAAATTGGTAAAGAAAAGCTTACAAATTGTTAGTTGCCTATTCACCCCCCCCCCCTCTAGTCAACCATATCGATCCTTTCAGAGAGTCAGATCCATATGCCACCAGGAGAAGGACTGCTGTTGATTACAGGTTCCACACAAAGGAATAGCAGGATTTCTATGAGACAATCTTGTTGGACAAGAAGCCTATAGTGTGTGATATGAGATGGGTCGACTGGACCTACATTAAGGAAAATGAGGAACACTATCCTGGAGTGCAAGACAGCTTTGTTGCTTGTGGAGTTGCAGACTTTGTTGGGCAGAAGCTCACAAAGTGGAATGATGAGCTCATTATGCAATTCTACTCCACAGCACACTTCTATCCAGATGGCAGGATAGTCTGGATGTCTGAAGGTACAAGGTACTAGTCAACAATTGAGGAATGGGCCAGTCTGATCAATGCCCCAAAGGAGAGTGAAGATGACTTGGATGTCTATGCCAAGAAGAAGATGGACCACAATTCCATGGCTCATATGTACAAGGAGATCCCAAACAAAGCTCTTGAGACTTTCAAGTTTGGATCAGTCCACTTTCTTCTGTCAGGGCTGCCAACCATCAACTGGATTCTTAGGCACACACTACAAGAAATATGTCAACTTGTGACCTTCTGTCAGTGACCCTGGAAGAATTGGTCATAGATCTATGACCATTTCAGACCAATTGGTCAAAAGCTGTTCGGGGGGCTCCAAACCCTAAACCATTGCGACCATTTTTGTCAGAAAGGTCGTAATTTCCTTACACGAAATGGTCATAAAGCAAATAGCGCTAGTCCGCTGCCTTATTTCTAGTTGTTAACGACCAATATAGATGGTCATAGCCTTGTAAATTGTGGTGGGTTGCTATGACTAGGCGCCACCTCATCAGTTTTGCCTATGTGTCATGTCCATGTGGCAGTTTTTGCCCTAGGTTGTGAAGCAACCTATATTTCTGTCATTCCCAAAATTCCCAAAAAAAATCTCATAAATTCTTTGGGTCATATCTTTGTCAAATATGTAAAAATCTTCCTTGCCTAGTTCAAAAATAATTCAAAAATATTCATTTTCCTATTCTGTTCAGAGTAACAGTTTGTGAAGGAAGTACCACTTTGGCATGTCCAAATAGTATCCATTTTCTACAGTGCTTTCCTATGACCAAATAACGATCCTCCACCAAATGCCAGCTCAATCCATTCATTATTTTGAGCCGAGCTTCAACATTCGTATTTATGTCCAGTGTGGTGGTTTGCAAAGCAAGTACCACCTAGGCTCCTCCTTTTGAGCTGAAAATTTGTGAAGACGGTCTTCTTAGTAACTGATCATCCTCAGCCAAAACTCATGCCCATTAGCCATGTACATTTCCCGTACCGCTAATCAAACACTTGGCTGCTAATTCATGTTTGAGCATCGATCGGTCTCCTCGTGAGAATCTTATGTTGTAATTTTCTTCCTAGCACCAACCTAGGTAGTTCCCAACCCACTAGACATGCCTAGTCCACCCAGAACACATGGCAACACCACGGTCACGAGGTGACCATGCGGCGGGCATGTGAGTTTACGCGCTCTAGAGTTGGGGCCCTCGGCCACCGCCCAAACCTCGACGTATCGCCACCAAACCATGTATTTATGATTAAATATGTCCTTATGTAACTAGAAATGATTTTTGGAAAAAATAAATAGCAAACTATGAGGCAGCTGCAGTTCAAATTTGACCCGCTTCCAACTGAATCGGCAGAAATTTGTCTCTTTCACGAGAGGTGGATCAAAAAATTTTACACCCAACTATTTTGTCAATTGTGCATTAAATATGGCCTAGTATTTTATAAAAATGATTTGGTCCAATTTTGCAACAATTATTTGGTAGTTCCTTCACAAAAAAACCTCCTTTCGGGCACTCGGAAAATGGAAAATGTATTTTCCGTGCAAATAAAATGAAAACTCCCTTAGGCAACATTGTTTGGAATTCCAAGATGCACCCTTGTGCATAATATGAGATCATTTGAACAAACTATGCCAAGAATGTGGCCATAAGATTGATCATTTGGCTTGAAAGCCATGAATCTTCACACATTATAGCTCATTTCTAAGAACACTTTTTTAAAATAATTGTCGTATTACAAGTTTGTTATTTTTCCTAGGAACTTGGCCACATATAATGACACAATGCGAAGGTTTCCCAATTTTTTGATTTTTTTTTGAATTTTTTATGCCCGTTTCAAAATGCAATGAAAACAGCGGGAATGACTGTTCCTAGCTAGTGGTTGAATCTTGGAATTTTTTTGGTGTTTCTCTGATTAAATAGATACTTATGTACCTAGAAATGACTTTTGGAAAAAATAAATAGCAAACTATGAGGCAGCTGCAGTTCAAATTTGGCCCGCTTCCTGCTGAATCGGCGGGAATTTGTCTTTTTCATGAGAGGTGGATCAAAACTTTTTACACCCAACCATTGTGTCAATTGTGCATTAAATATGTCCTAGTATTTTAGAAAAATGATTTGGTCCAATTTTGCAACAATTATTTTGGAGGTCCTTCACAAAAAAAACCTCCTTTTGGACACTCGAAAAATGGAAAATGGTTTTTTCGTCCAAAGAAAATGAAAACTTCCTTAGGCAACATTGTTTTCCATTCCAATATGCACCCTTGTGCACACTATGAGATCATTTGAACAAACTATGCCATGAATGTGGCCATAAGATTGATCATTTGGCTTGAAAGCCATTGATCTCAACACGTGATAGCTCGTTTCTGAGAACATTTTTTTTAAAATAATTGTCGTATTACAAGTTTATTATTTTTCCTGGTAACTTGGCCACATATAATGACATAATGCGAATGTTCCACAATTTTTTGATTTTTTTTAATTTTTTATGCATGTTTCAAAATGCGGTCAAAACGGCGGGAATGACCGTTCCTAGCTAGTGGTTGAATCTTGGAATTTTTTTGGTGTTTCTATGATTAAATAGATACTTATGTACCTAGAAATGATTTTTGGAAAAAATAAAGAGCAAACTACAAGGCAGCTACAGTTCAAATTTGACCCGCTTCCAGCTGAATCGACGGAAATTTGTCTTTTTCACGAGAGGTGGATCAAAAAATTTTACACCCAACCATTTTGTCAATTGTGCATTAAATTTGTCCTACTATTTTAGAAAAATGATTTGGTCCAATTTTGCAACAATTATTTAGGAGGTCCTTCACGAAAAAACCTCCTTTTGGGCACTCGAAAAATGGAAAATGGTTTTTTCGTCCAAAGAAAATGAAAACTTCCTTAGGCAACATTATTTGCCATTCCAATATGCACCCTTGTGAACAATATGAGATCATTTGAACAAACTATGCCATGAATGTGGCCATAAGATTAATCATTTCGCTTGAAAGCCATTGATCTCCAAACATGATAGCTCGTTTCTGAGAACACTTTTCTTAAATAATTGCCGTATTACAAGTTTACTATTTTTCCTGGGAACTTGGCCACATATAATGACACAATGCGAAGGTTTCCCAATTTTTTGATTTTTTTTTAATTTTTTATGCCTGTTTCAAAATGCGGTCAAAACGGCGGGAATGATCGTTCCTAGCTAGTGGTTGAATCTTGGAATTTTTTTGGTGTTTCTCTGATTAAATAGATACTTATGTACCTAGAAATTAGTTTTGTAAAAAATAAAGAGCAAACTACAAGGTAGCTACAGTTCAAATTTGACCCGCTTCCACCTGAATCGGCGGAAATTTGTCTTTTTCACGAGAGGTGGATCAAAACTTTTTACACCCAAACATTTGGTCAATTGTGCATTAAATATGGCCTAATATTTTAAAAAATTGATTTGATCCAATTTGTCAACAAATATATTATAGGTCTTCACAAGAAAACTCATTTCAGGGATTCGAAAAATGGAAAATATCTTTTTTGCCAAAAAACTCATGTCTCACGACACCTTTTTAAAGATATTTATCCATTTTCATGTTTGTTATTTTCTTTTATGAAAACTTGTTCACGTTTTGGTGACACAATGAGAAGGTTTTCCATTTTCTTTTTGAATTTCTCAAGTCATAAAATAGCTGACATAATTTTAATGCATTATTTTTAGGCAACTATGACCTATTTAGATGGTCACAACATCATACTGCACTCTGATTGGTCCGTGGACCTCTCACGCGGATCGTGCATCATACGCCGTCCGATGCTCGCGGATCCAACGGCCGTCCTCAACCCTTCCACACTAACTCCGAAACCCTAGTCATTTTCCATCCACCCCCCCCCCCCCCGCCTCCTTTCTTTCCTCGCTCCCTTCTCCTCCTCTCCCCTTCCAAGTCTTCTCTGTCGCGATGCCGCACCTCCCACGATTCGATCCAATCCTCTCCCCCGATCCCACCTGCCGGCGGCGACCTCCTCTCAACCAGCCCTGCCGGCGGCCTCCAAATCCAACCCAGCTCAAGCCCAACTCCTACCCCGCGACCATGGCCATGGCAGGGGGAGCCCGAATCCCTAGCCCGTGGTGGCTAGGGTTTCGGTCGCCTCCAACTCGATCCCGCGCTGCTCCGGTGAATCCCGAGCCCTCAAGCGCCGATCCATCTCCGGGATGGCCTTGATCTGCTCGAGGACGACCGGTTCTTCGTCAATCTGCAAGGATGCACGCCGGCAGCAGCGATCTCCTCTCCGGCAAGCCCTCCCATGGCGACCAGGATGGTCTCCCCCTCCCAAATCCATCACGGTCTCCCAAATCTCCCTCTGCTCCTCAAGGTCCGACCCATCTCCCCTCTCAGATTTCAGTTTTTTTCTTGATTTGGTACGGTGGTGGTTCGCCTCTATCCCCCCTCTCTCACTCTCTGTGCTTGTAGCGGCTGTTCCCCCCAACCTCCGGTCCATGCGCGCGGCTGATCGTCCACTCGAGCGAGCAGGATGCTGGAAGGGAAGGCGACGGTGGAGGACACCAACATGCCGACCAAGATGCAGCTGCAGGCCACGTCGGCAGCGTCCAGGGCGCTCGACCGCTTCGACGTCCTCGACTGCCGGAGCATCACGACGCACATCAAGAAGGTGAGAAACTTGCCAATACCGCTCCCAAATCTATAGCCTCTGAATTTGCAAGCAACAAGCTAGAGACAGTCTTACAAGAGAAAGAACGATGTACTTGAACATAAACCAGCAGTTAGCTGCGCAAGTGCTGCCGAATGATTGGATCTGATTTGGACGGCTGCACTGCAGGAGTTTGACACGATCCATGGCCCGGGGTGGCAGTGCGTGGTGGGCTGCAGCTTCGGCTGCTACTTCACGCACAGCAAGGGGAGCTTCATATACTTCAAGTTCGAGTTGCTCAGGTTCCTCATCTTCAAAGGCATGGCGGATGAGCAACCGCTGTCGTGCTGATCTGGTCTGTAGGTTTAAGTGACAAGGTGAGCATACAACTTGTGGTGCATTTTCCTGGTCTGTAGGTTTACGTGAGTTCTGATCTGATGGTGGCATTTTACATGCTATTTTTGTTCTTCAGCGATAGTTAACGATCTAAATGGTTCGACATTCAGCAATAGTTAGCGATCTGATCAGTTTAAATAATGGCTATTGAAGATCCATTTATACTTCCACATGGTTTCAGAATCTGGATAGAATCACTATAGTAGTAATGTGATTCGTTCTGTAGCTTGCGTTTGGTACTTGGAAATAACAGAATAGAAATTTGGAATTTTTTTGACACGCCATGTAGTATACTGAAAACCGCCTTTCTTCTAGCGCTGCTACACAACGCTAGTTAGGATGAGTACAACTACATTTTTATCTATCTAAAAAATGGTGCAAAGATTTACTAGTACTTGCCTTGGTGATATGACACGTCCATGGTGCAATTTAATTAGATTCGGACTTCGATAAGCCAGGGCGTGTGCTTGTATTAGCATGGAACAATTACTACTAATTAATGAAGGAAGCACACTTGTTCACATAAAGGAAGATATGTCTGTGTTAGTATTAGTGTTCTTGATCTTACCTGATAGACATGTTTTTACTAATGTAAACAAATAAAATCAAATTGTTTGCATAAATCATTCTCACTTTTAATTGAGTTCTAAGTACGTAGTGTCTTTAGTTCTTTGCTTATATTATAGTCAGAATTATACCTTGTGACTGAATGATGTGTTATTTAGTTAGCTAAGCAGTATCTTTAGTTTTCTGATGATTGCTCAACTCTCAATTCTGAATAAATAAGTAGCTGACCCTATTGGTTCTTTCTTTCTTCAGGGCTATGAGTTGATGGCCAGCTGCTGTTTTGCTCTGCTTGATAATTCTTTTACTGTCCAGTCTGCTCTCTGCATAGTTTCCGGTTGTTTATAAAACGATAAAACAGTGGTGATGTGAGGTCCAACAATGGTTTGTAATTTTGGTTTCATCCTCAACCTCTCCAGCTAGCTTCTTCTTCACATCATATCATATTTGCGCCTGCTGCTGCATCATGGATTGGATGGTCACCTACTAGCTAAGTTGCTTAGCTTGTATTTCCATCGAATTGGTCAATACTGTTTCACTTTGCTTGTTTCTTGTACTAGGTCTGTCAGTTACAGCATAAACAAACAAATTGCTTAGCTCTCAACTATGAATACATAACTAGCTAAACTTGTTCTTTCTTTCTTTCTTTAGAGCTGTGACTTATATGGGTCAACCTGCTGTTTTGCTGTACTCAATGATACTATTGCTGCATGTATACAGATACATGTGGTGATATTTTCCTGAACTTAAGTTGTGAATGTACCATTATTTTCCTGCTGCTACTTATCCCTGGCTCACCTGTTCTAGTTGGTTTCAATTGATATTTGTCTCATCCAGCACTCTGACTATAAATGTGTTATTTTAATCCTGATGATGTTGTAGTATAAGGTGGAACACCGTATTCCTGTTTTAATCCAAAAGGAATAAAGCAATCATGTTTGTTTGCTTGGTGCGTGTTGATCTCAAAATGGCGGACAAAACATGACAAGTGAACACTTGAGGCTCCGTTTCCTGCTTCCTGTTGTAGTTTCTTGATTTATTTTGCATATGCAGCATATCATCTTGAATACCATCTGTTTGTATATGCTTAGGGTATGCATGATGCCTATGCTCTGTATTAGATCAGTATGTTAATATTAGTAGGCATATATCCATGTATGAGCAGTGAGTGCAGTTGGCCATATTCTAGCTCATATGGAACTTCCTGTGATATGGTGCAGTCCTGTTTTGTTTCATTGATTGCTTTTATTTTGTCCCTAACCATTTTTTTGTTCTATAACATGTAGATGCTGGCGTTCGTTCATGTTTCGTCGCAAGCTCTAGGATGAAAAAGTGAAGAAGCATTTAGTTCTAGCTCATTGGAGCTAGTTATACTTTTATAGATATTTAGTTGAAACACTCAATTTAGTTGTGTTCTTGGTGGCTGTAAACCTGATGTGAAGTATGTTCGATTATAAACGTGGTGTGAACTATGTTTGATTGTAATTTACCAAATTTGGTTGTTTGATCGGTTTGAAGTATTACTTCTCTTTTCAATCTGTTCTGATTTAAATATTTGTTTTTATTTACTAGAAAATTGAAATATGAAGAATCTGACCCTGACCATTGGGACCCACTTAATTAGGACCCATTTGACTATTGGATCCGTCTTAAAAAAAGTAATTGTTGAGCCAAAAAGGCCACGACCCAGAAAATAAAAAGGCTGAATTGCTTGCTAGGCCCATGTACCCAACCAAAAATTGACAGACAAAAAAAACACAAATAGGCTGAATTGTTGGGCTAGGCCCATGTAGAAAACCGAATTGGACCGGGCTGAATCTTGTGCCACATCAGCTTGCCACGCTGGATGCCTACGTGGCCTGGGGAGGTTGCTAGTGACCAAAACGCCACAGTAGGAATATTTTGGTCGTAAACGTCTTCGACCATTCCAGAAGAAAGGTCGCTATAGTCAGTTTATGACGGCCAGCTTTTGACCTTCTGTTTTTGGTCACAAAAAGGTCGCAAATGGAAATTTGTGACCTTTCAGTGACCAATAGTGGTGGTCACAAGTTGACATATTTCCTGTAGTGACACTCTGTTGCCCAAGTCAGGTGACCACACCATGATTAGAGGGCATGCTATCAACTTGCTGCATTTGTTTGATGTGCCACAAAAATTCAAAGTCATGAGCCTCATTGTTGAGACCATTAAGAGGACAGCAGCAGACCAAAAGAGAAGTTGTGGGTATGCCCCACAGATTCAGGACTTGATTAACTCAAAGATGGGCACAGGAACATACTTGCTGGATAAGGAACATTTTGCTATCTATCCAGACTTTGAGGACAATCAGGTTGTCATGAATGAGAATGAACCATCATCAGTGCAAGCTCAAGATCAGAAGGAGAAGGCAAAGAGAGACAAGGCTGCCAAGATGCCAACTCAAGAGGAGGCATCTGAGTACTTTTTGAAGAACAAGCAGGAGCAGCTCGGTTACTTGATAGCATTAACTCTGAGGATTGAGAAGGGGTTGGCCACCCTAACTCAAAACCAGGAGAGCCTGGAAAGGATCATGGAACAAAAATTCTATGAACTAGATGTCAAAGTAACTGAGATTCAGTCAGTTGTGGAGCAGCTCCAGGATGACATGCAGGAGAGGAAGGGCAAAACAACCACTAATGCATTTGCCAGAGTGCCTAGAGCTCAGAGGTCAGCTGCAGTGCCTGTGACAGACACCAGAGCCACATCATCTGCACCAGCTACAGCTCCTACAGCTCCAGTGCAACCAGCTCCAGCACCAACTCCTCCAGCTCCAACCACATCAACTGAAGCCTTCATCCAAGGAGCCATATCTACACCACCACCTGAAGATCAAGCCTGAGAGTCGATCTAGCACTATGCATTTTCTATGAACTTTTTGGTAACCTGTTGCCAAAGGGGGAGAAAAATGTATAGATCATAGGCTTCGAGAGAGAGTGTGTTGCTTTTGTTCTCTCTTGCTTTGGTGGTTAAACTTGGTTTGCTTTTGATTGCTTGAGATACTATGTTGTTATCTGTGAGACATTGATGATCATGTGTTTGATCATAAGCTACACTTATGCATGTTTGATGATATTATCTTACCTATCCTTATGTGATCATTCACTTTGCTTGGTGATGAGTGCATGTATTCAATCTTTATCACTTTGAGCGCTCCACCAAGATGTATGTGACATGGAAGAGTAACCCATGAGCCTAATTCCTTGTGCATTTGCAGTCCAAAGCAAATTTTAAACTATGCACAAATTTAGGGGGAGCTCTTTCTTATCACATACTTCTCAAAGCGACGATGTTTTTCAATCTTATTATTATTTGTCGAAGCTTTGATCTATATGTTGTCATCAATTACCAAAAAGGGGGAGATTGAAAGTGCAACTATCCCTAGGTGGTTTTGGTAATCCATAACAACATATAGCTCATTGAGCTAATGCTATTCCAAGACTATTATTTCAGGAAAGCTCAATGAATAGCATGGCATGGATGATGAAAGTGGATCCCTCAAAATACTAAGGACAAAGGATTGGCTCAAGCTCAAAAGCTCAAGACTCTTCATTTTATATTTTAGTGATCCAAGATCACACTGAGTCTATAGGAAAAGCCAATACTATCAAGGAGGGATGAGATGTTGCTTAATGAGCCTCTTGCTTCATGTGCTTTGTGATATGCTCCAAATACCCTCAACTACTTTCTCACATCCACATATGACCTAAACCCAAAGTCAAAATCGGTCCCACCGATTCTTTCTATCCGGCGCCACCGAGTTCAAATGTCATAGCCACTGCCACAAACCCTAGGCAAATCAGTCCTACCGATAGGGATCTCGGTCTCACCGAGATGGGATTGTAATCTCTCTGTTTCCCTTCGTAACGTTTCGGTCTAACCGAAGTGAGCAATCGGTCCCACCGAGATTGCAATGTAAACTCCCTGTTTCCTTTTCGTAACATTTCGGTCTCACCGAAAAGAGCGAATCGGTCCCACCGAGTTTACCTGACCAACTCTCTGGAAAGCTTATTACCAAAATCGGTCTCACCGAGTTTGTGTAATCAGTCTTACCGAGATTATGTTATGCCCTAACCCTAACCATATCGGTCCTACCGAGTTGCATGTCGTTCCCACCGAAAACCCTAACGGTCACTAGGTTTACTAAATTGGTCCGACCGAGTCTGTTGAATCGGTCCCACCGAGTTTGGTAAATTGTGTGTAACGGTTAGATTTTGTGTGGAGGCTATATATACCCCTCCACCTCCTCTTCATTCGTGAAGAGAGCCATCAGAATAAACCTACACTTCCAACTTACCATTTCTGAGAGAGAACCACCTACTCATGTGTTGAGGCCAAGATATTCCATTCCTACCATATGAATCTTGATCTCTAGCCTTCCCCAAGTTTCTTTCCACTCAAATCTTCTTTCCACCAGATCCAAAACCTATGAGAGAGAGTTGAGTGTTGGGGAGACTATCATTTGAAGCACAAGAGCAATGAGTTCATCATCAACGCACCATTTGTTACTTCTTGGAGAGTGGTGTCTCCTAGATTGGCTAGGTGTCACTTGGGAGCCTCCGACAAGATTGTGGAGTTGAACCAAGGAGTTTGTAAGGGCAAGCAGATCGCCTACTTCGTGAAGATCTACCGCTAGTGAGGCAAGTCCTTTGTGGGCGACGACCATGGTGGGATAGACAAGGTTGCTTCTTCGTGGACCCTTCGTGGGTGGAGCCCTCCGTGGACTCGCGCAACCGTTACCCTTCGTGGGTTGAAGTCTCCATCAATGTGGATGTACGATAGCACCACCTATCGGAACCACGCCAAAAACATCCGTGTCTCCAATTGCGTTTGAATCCTCCAAACCCTTCCCTTTAATTTCTTGCAAGTTGCATGCTTTAATTTCCGCTGCTCATATACTCTTTGCATGCTTGCTTGAATTGTGTGATGATTTCTTGACTTGTCCTAAGATAGCTAAAATCTGCCAAACTCTAAAATTGGGAAGAGGTTAAGTTTTTAATTGGTCAAGTAGTCTAATCCCCCCTTCTAGACATACTTCAAGGTCCTACATCGAGTCCGTGCTCGAGTTCGGCTACATCTTTCCTGCGTTTCTCGTTGGAGTTCGCGATGGGTGCGCCAGTCAGGGAGTGCGGGGCGTGGCGAATGCAGCGGAGGAGTGACCGCGTCGGGGCGCTGGACTCGGGCCGTGGCGACTGCGTGCGTGCGCGTCGTGTACACGAGCCTGTAAGCACGGGACGTGGGGTGCTGCGCGACGGAGGCCGCAGCGGCACGGTACGACAGTCGTGACGACGACGACAACGACGGGAGTTGCAACAACTCCGGTGGCGGCGATGTCATGGCTCAGGAGGTGAGTGTTGGCGCGAATAAGCCATGCCCAACGGTGGTGACAGGCGAGACGACGTCCAGGTCCTGGGGACGAGCGGGCGTGCTCATCATCCGGAGACCAGAGGGCCAGGGAGGCTCTGTGAACTATGTTTCTATTAGCTAGTAGGTTGTTTGCATGGATAAGTTAGTTGGTCGCATGAGTTGTGCAGCCACTGGCCATGCATATCCTGCTCGAGAGATTCTGGGAGATGGAGTTAGTGCGTGCATGGTGACTTAGTTAGCGGGTGAGCTGGCTGTGTATGTGCTAGTGGTGGCCGGTGTGGTGGCCGGGTCTTGTCTGTGTGGGTGTTGGTTCGAGTTCGTGCTCGAGGAGAAAGCCGTTTGTGCGGCAGGCGTATGTGCACCGGCAAAACACCACCGTGTTCTGTGTCTCCTCTTTATTCTACCTTCGTTCGTGCGAGAGAGAGAGAGAGAGAGAGAGAGAGAGAGAGAGCTGGGCACCGGCGCAAAGAGCAAGGTAGAGAGGAAGAGGAAGGCCATGGCAACAACAATTGGTATCATGAGCTGGTTCATCTTGCGCGTCGTTCTCCTTGCCGGAGGCGTGCCGGCGGTGGCGGAGTTCGCCGGCGGCTGCGCGGAGCTCCTGGCCGCGTGTCGGTCTATGGAGGTGCATGACGCGGCGAGGAGGCCGCGGTGGCTGCGGCGGCACGGTGAGGAGGCCGCGGTGGTTGCGGCGGCACGGTGAGGAGGCCGCAGAGGACCTGCGTGGTGGCGGCTACAGCGACACACAGCAGCATGGCGACATGGAGGTGCTGCGCTGCGGTTGAGGCCACAGTGGTGCAGGGCAATAAGCCGCGGCGGTGAGCCGGGCGCGACCGGTGCGTGTTATGGGTGCGCACTGAACGCGTCGGGCGCATCGGGACCGCGGGCACGCGTACGAGCGTGCGGTTGACGTAGGGAGGAGACGTATGTCGCCGTTGTGCTCGAGTTCGTCTACATCCTTCCGGCGTTTGTCGTTGGAGTTCGCGACGGGTGCGCCGGCCGGGGAGTGCGGGGCGTGGCGAATGCTGCGGAGGACTGACCGCGTCGGGGCGCTGGACTCGGGCCGTGGCGACTGCGTGCGTGCGCGTCGTGTACACGAGCCTGGGAGCGCGGACGTGGGGTGCGGCGCGACGGAGGCCGCAGCGGCACGGTGCGACAGTCGTGACAACGACGACAACGACAGGAGTTGCAACAACTCCGGTGGCGGCGATGTCATGGCTTAGGAGGTTAGTGTTGGCGCGAATAAGCCATGCCCAACGGTGGTGACAGGCGAGACGGCGTCCAGCTCCTGGGGAGGGCCAGGGAGGCTCCGTGAACTACGTTTCTGTTAGCTAGTAGGTTGTTTGCATGGATAAGTTAGTTGGTCGCATGAGTTGTGCAGCCACTGCCCATGCATATCCTGCTCGAGAGATTCTGGGAGATGGAGTTAGTGCGTGTGTGGTGACTTAGTTAGCGGGTGAGCTGGTTGTGTACGTGCTAGTGGTGGCCGGGTCTTGTCTGTGTGTGTGCGTGCAGTCGGGTACAAGTAGCCCCCCATGCGTTGTAACAGAATGAGGCTTACAAGTTCGTGCTCGTGGAAGTGGCGTTCGAGCGCCGGAAAAAAATCCTCCACCACTGTCTTCTTCCTTTCCTCCTTCTCTGTTGTGTTAGAGAGGAGAGCAAGAGAGAGGTGCAGCGAGAGAGAGAAAAAGGAAGGCCACGGCAACAACAAAATCAAGCTCGCAGTGAGGATGAGGGAATTCATTGTCTCGTGGTGCGCCAGGGAAATGATTTGGCTTGTGGTCTTGACCATGAAAATGGTTGACACGAGGAGCTGTGTTTTTTATAGTGCAACGAAACGGAAAAAATTATTCCTGGAGGAATGAACTATTGACCCATCCGTCTATGTTAGAACCAGCGTCCAGCTACAGGGTTATCTCCTCTGTTCAAAGCAAAGCACACACCTCCACAGGTTATCTCCTATGCATCCCTTCGTGTTACAACCACTCAACAAGCGTTGGTACAGGTTGCCTCCTGTGTAGCGCCCCCCCCCCCCCCCCCCCCCCCAACACACACACCCCTCGTGTGGTCTGTGAAATCTCCTTGGGCGTGTTTGGTTGACTCGATTTTGCCTGTATTGCATTAGATTCCCAAATGAGCCTGACTGAGAGAAAACAGCCTATAAACTACCATCTGCACATATTTTGGTTGCTTGCATATAGGTTGGCTGCAAGAGGAAACTAAATTTGACCCGCCGTTTGGTTGGCTGCATCGCATTAGGTGCACATATTACTCACTGTTTGGTTGCAACCTTGCATAAGGTGATGTCACCATTTCTCAGTGGTGATGACCTTACCACACACACGACCTGAACAGTTTCACTCCTAGCTACGAAACAAATTACAATTCATCCTAACTACTATCAAATGGCAACATAGATTATTAAGAGCCATATGGCTGAATATGGGAACGTTCATCTATCAGCAACTCATAATGCTGGATACCCCTTACACCTATGCATCGACTTCACCTCCCTCACCTCGGTACCACTCTCACCTATCAGCAGCATAAGCCCTTGTCGTGCAGCTGCTCGTGGTCTCGCATTGCTCGGGTCGCATCTTCGATGACACAATCGTCACGTGGGTAGAAAATCCCAACCATTTGGCTAGAATAGATGTCGGGCATGTGTATGTATGTAATCGGACCGAACTGATTTAGTAAATCCACCATCCAATTGATCTTAGAACTGGATGAATTGAATTTCTAATTTAAGCGAGCTACCCTTTTCTTGTTAAGTGAAAATTCACCTCAACATGTTGTCCTTGTCTCATAACCGACCAAATATATGACCACTCCTTAACCTACACGCGGGAAGGGTAGGGCACCAAAATTTTGTCATTTCCTTGGTTAATTTTAGAGATTGTAGAATTAAGTTACTCCAAAATGTTTCTAAGTGGAACAACATATATGATAAAATAGCGAGCAACACGTTTATCCCGAAGTTCATTCCCTTGGGTGGGAGCGATGGGGTTGCTAAACTCCATGGAGAGGTGGATGCCCTCCTATGCCCTCAATGACAACAAACTAGTGGTTGGGGCGCCACCCGGTGGCGCCGCTTGAGGCATGCTTGTGCGGTGCCTGGTTTGTTGACGCCCATTCAGCTGGCTTATTTGGTCCTTGTTGTGTGCATGAGTATTTCTAGAAAGCTTAGCAGATAGATGCTATTCATACATGAGCACTTCTAATAAGCATAGCAGATAAATGCTATTCATGTGCATCATAAGTCACATGGATAAGTCTCTACAAACAATCAAGTTATACGAGCTGATGTTCACCAGACTGATATTTGTTAGGAAAGCTACACAAGGAAATTTCGATATTCTTGCTTATGTAAATAAGAAAGAGAATGTCACATGTAGATGAGTTGTTGTGACCTTGCCATTTCGATGGGATCGATCCACCGCCTCCGGCGTCAAGGAAAAAATCACAGATCAAAACCGTCGTCGCCGCCTAATCCTCCGACCCACTCCTCCCTTGAGGCGACGACGTTGGTGTGGCTGCATGGGAGAGTGGAGCCAGTTCCTTCTAACTGTAGATTATCCCTAGGGAGCACTTCATAAAGAATGTTCATAATATTCCAAAACAAGAGATGTTTTTACCATATAATCCAAAGGAACTGGATACCTTGTATAGCACAGAAAGAGTTTCAGCAGTTGCATTTTTTTTGTCTCACCTATGTGTCAAAGTAGTCCAGGTACCTGATATTTATATTTCTCTAACTACTGCCAAATCTAAGTGTAAGGCCATTCTCCCACGTAGGGCATAATTATTCCTGATGGAACCATTGTACATGTAGTAGGCAGGAGCAAGATGTTAGTTCTAGGTTGCAGACTTACCATAGAAAGATTCAGTAGCATACTTTTAAGAAAACTTGCAACCCCTATTCTGTGAGAGAAGCGAACAAGAAAACAGTAAGTAAACTATATTGTGTGACTTTTATGTTTTAACGAACAGCAATAATTCAAGAAAAGATGTGCTGAACTTCCAGAAAGAAATATTCATGCATTTGTAAAGGTTCATGATTGAATGAGCTTTCATCCGAAGTGAGCAGTGTTTGGTTAACTCTGGACAAAGAATAAATCAAGAAAAGATGTGTTGCATTTCCAGAAAGAACATATTCATGCATTTATATAGTGCAAAAGAGAACCTCCACTCTAATTGCAAATCCTAACGAGCCTATCCATACCATGTTATCGCATTTTTAGAAGAGTAAACACCATTTAGAACCCAGAAATTCCACAGCAGAATCTCAAAAGGCAAAAGGAAATGGTTTACTTGTCTGAAGATAATACGTCCGGAGTTTGTTCTCGACAAACTGATCTATGACCCATACAAACTCACACAGATGACTGCGTGTGTTGGAATATTTGGATCTATATAAACACTTGGTGTGGGAAAGGTGCTCTATTAATTAGGCTACTGTACTTGTTATTTCTTTTTGGCGATGTTGGTATAGCATGTGCATAGCAGTGTTACTGAACTTATTTTAGCGACAAGACAAGCAGTACAAACGAGTGAGAGGTCCATGTTGCTGGTTAAAAATATAAGAAACGACAATCAGTGCACATTCAAAAACCAGAGCAAGTGTATGGGTTTCATAGATATTAATAGGTTGCATAAACAGAGAAGCAATAGTTTTACAGGGTAGAAGACTGATCACAGAGACACAAGAAGTGGTTCAAACTAAGGGGTATCAGTCACTTAATTATAGCAAGTATTTTCTCTAAGAATACAGATTAGCCCTGAAGCAAATCGATGGTTTACTTAACTAAAGCTAGCTCCTATTTTTCTGAACTAAATATAAAGTAAAAAGTAGCAGTCACTCATAAATGATTTGACTAAGATTTCTTCATGGGATCCCCTAGTCCAGGATTGTACCTGATGTTGATGGGGATAGAATTTGGTTGTGTAGCTCCGTGTATTTTTTTCCTCACCGGCATCGATCTAGACAGCGGGTGGCGATAGTCTCAATCATGGCATGCCAGCCCTGGGTGCCCGTGGCAAAGAAGACGCCTGCGAGATTCCCGGAGTGGCTCTGCTCCTGCCAGAGGCGCCGGTGGAGTCAAAGAAGGCTTTCATCTGCGCCGCCATCATGCCGAACTGCGTCAGGAAGCTGAACTGAATGCCAGCTTGCTTGCCGTGATAACGGCATCGTCACCTTTGTTACTTTGGGGCTGAAAATATTTTTCGAGGTCTTCCCGTGTAGCTTTTTGACTTTCCAACAACAACCTGTAGTGATATATGATCAAAAGAATAATTAAATTATTACCAAAGATAGGAGAGTGATAGTGCTTTATGCTTTAACATTTTCATGAACATTGGGTAAGCATGCTTGTAACCGAAAAATGGATCGAAGTGAAAGTGTGAAACACTTCTTCATATAGTTATGAATTGTAAGAATGTGGTTAGCATTCAGTAAACTCACTTGGATTGTTCTAGACAATCCAGCTAATGAACGGACGAAAGAAAATCAGTACGAAAGACTGAAACTTCCAATCCATTTCCTACATCAAATCAGAGAAATAAACCGGTCTGTCAACTATAACAATCAGTGAAATAGGATTTTTCTGTTGTTCCACTTGCAAGACAACATAAGGACATTCAAGTTTAGTAATTTGCGTAGCTAAACAGGAAAGCACGTGATGTCCATCTGGTATCTTCTTGATAGAAAGCTTAATAACCCTCTTTTCGACAGACGAACAAAACTTAAAACCCCCGTGGATAAAAGGAATCATAAAGTATCAATAAATGGACAAATCACATTGTTCTTATGATCCTGATGAATACGACAAGATCTACAGCCATAATCCACATCTAAAAGCATATCAAATTAATTAATACAGGGTAACAAGTGCAGCAACATGTTTAAAATGCTTAACAATAGTTACTTGTCTAAATAATCACATACTATGTAGTAATGAAAAAACATATAGAAGTTCCATTTACCAACAGAAGGAACTAATGCTAAATTCATAAAAGACAATTTATGCAACTCTGGCATTCCACTGAGCATGTAATTAGGATCATCTTGCCAAGGCGAGTCAACTGCTGCGATCGTATGATTAACTCATTCACTTGTCAGTCAATTCTAAGCAAAAGAGCTTAAGTCGTACTCATTTGGCATCTGAATTAACATCAGGCAAACCAACATCTCAGGTAATAATTCATGAATAAACCAATCCTGAATGACATCATCTGATTAAGCCACCTTATAACAATCAGATAGCAACAACTCACAAAAGAGTTCAGAGGAATTTCCACCCTACCTTGATGAGATTGGTGTAGGAGTTAAATCCATTGTCATCATCCTGGTCATGTTCATGCTTGCCATTTGTCAAAACAACAAATTAGGAAGACTGAACTGAACCTGGCATAAGGAGATTGATACGGCAAGTAGTGCACGCCGTCACCTTCCGAAGTCATGCTTCACTATTGCAGCCATGTCTCACTACCTTGCCAAGGGTTGCGGATCACCGTATCGACCTTACCGGACCCCACCATGTCACTGCCCTGTCATCCAGCTCAGGCTGGCCCCTCCTCCGCATCCTCCCGCTCTCATGCACATGGAAGAAACATGCTCCGTGGTTGTCAATCCATACTGTGGCGATCTCCTGAAGGTAGTGAAACTGTCATCAAGCTGGGAAGAGATAATGGGTGCCACAAACACATTGACATACTGGTTGCATTCAAATGCAGAAGGAACCAACTTCAGGAGTTTAGCAAAGCGTGATCATATCCAACATAACACTACAATTTCTTTATATGGGGCTACACCTATGTGAATGAGTTCCAAGGAATCAAGAAATACATGAATTCTTAAAAACAAGTAAATAAAAAACCACCAGAATGCAAGTTTTTTTCAAAAAGGAATTAGAAGCATAGATTAGTTGAGAACCTAGTCAGTCATGTAATGGAAATATTAATTAGCAATTCGAAAGTAAACTGAGCTGAAAGATAGATAGTTTTAGCTGGTACCATAGCTTAGATTTGACTGAGCAAAAGAGGCTTCATATGCATAACATTTTCTGAAACACAAAGTACAGACCACATTAATAATTAGCAGATTTTGCCAAAATTCAACTTACAACGAGGTGATGTTGTCCGCAGCAAAGCAGAGTACAACCTCATAATGCGATCATATGTACAGAACAGCATCATCTCCTAGAAGCAGAAAAAAGTTAATTGGTGGCTATATGTACAGAAGTTTCGACAAGATAACAGTTTTAGGGCTAAATATGCATCTCCCAATCCTTGATATTTCTGGAAATCAGCAGCTTACATGAACTAAATAATACAATAAAGCAAAAGATCATATATGACATAAGGAAACCATGCAAGTATCACTACTTGGTAGCAAAAAATGGTGGCGTGAGATCCAAAGAGAGCACACGACCTCTACTTAATAGCAAAAGAAAAAAGAAAATTTGTGGCATCAGATCTAAGAGACTGCATAGCATCCTTTGTTCGTTCCCTACCCATCTCCCTCTCTGCCTCCTCTTCCTTCCTGCTCTCACCGATGGACGGTCAGCGGCTAAGCATCACTATGGAAAGGCACAGGGAGAGGATCTCACCTCAGCTTGATGCCCTCGTTGCTTCAGAGCAATTTTCCAGCTGCGCACGGTCAGCCCAGCCAACACGAGAAAGACAGCGTGGTGCTTCTTAAAATTATAAACTCATTAATCTATACAAAATGATCGTTAGCATGTTTTACTGCAGAAAATTGATACACTAACCAGCCAACCAAAAGAAGTTGTGGAACAATTTCTCTGTACTGGTTAATTAATTACTTGTCTGAAGTCATCACACAATTGGTTATTAGGAATCAGGATAGAAGCTAAATACCTTTTGATCATGAGGGCATCAGATCATCCTCATTTAATCCCGAGATGGTCCTCCTTATAATAGTCTGCTCATTTGGATCTGGAGTATCCCATATTAAGTGCAAGCTCCCGTATTGAAGGACATATTGCCTAATTAAAACACGTAGTCATAATTTACCAATTCTTTTAGCAGAAACAACAAAATGCAAAATAAAGAGTTAAATTTTCTGGACATAATGATTTCAACAATGAACAAACATGTCCATTAATAGCTTTTGGTGAAATCAATCCCAAGATTAGATTTAAGGGAACAAGCGTGTGAAAGGCATCAGTCACCTACATTAAGAAGGGAAAAGATTCCATGATACTTCAGAAAAACTAAATTGAACGACCCACGGTAGTAAAAGATGTGTCGTGGCATATCTGCTAAACTGGAACATATGAAAATTGACAGAAAAGTAGCTCCACACAAAAGAAATATGTGGCATCATTTGTTCTTCCCCATCCTCCCTTTCTGCCTCCTGAACCTCTCTACTGTCTGCTCCCACCGGTGGTAGAACACCACAGATGGCCAGACTACTATGGGAAGGCACGAGAAGGGGATACCTCAGCTTGATGCCCTTCCAGGCTATGCACGAATAGCCCGACTGACGCGAGGAATACGGCCAGGTGCTCCTCCCCGCGATGGCGATGGCAAGCTTCTCCGGGCCTGGCAGCCTCCGCTCCTCCCGACAGTGACGCGGCAGCGACGTCACCGTCGCTGAACCCGCCAGCGAGGATGGGGTCGTGCTCGTGGCGGCGGTTACCAGCCTTCGCCGTCGCTGCAGTTCACCTCGGTGTCGATGTGGAGCTCGCAACGGTACAGTCGTATCCAACTCTTGACAGGGTGACGGGAAGAAGTACCATGACACCGCCATCCCATCCGGTTGCCCGGCCGTTGTCCCTCTATCCCAGGCGTCGCGCCTCCGTCGCGCGCAGGAGAGAGGGGGAGGCCCAGCAGCGGCGGCATGAGATTAGGAAGGAGAGGAGGATCACGAGGAGACCCCGAATAGGCCATGGGATGGCGGCGGCGGCGGCAACGGAAACCCTAGGCGCTGGGTGGATAGAAGGCGAGAGGATACGTGTGGGATTAGAAAACGAGGCGTAGGAGAAGCCAGCTACTGGCCAAGCAATGGACTTATTCGCGCTCCTGCGGGCTGCGGCACATGAGTCTTGCCCAAGCCGTTCGCTAGCTCATCCGATTTTCTTGTCGTACCTATGCGATGAGCTGGACATCGCCAGGAGGCACCCTTGATGCACATCTTATTGTTTTGGATGTCTCGCCTTCTTCTCCAAGAGTCTTGGCCAACAAATGCCCTTGCTCCCTTTATGAAAGAGGACACCTCGCTTGTAGCTTAGATTAATCACTCTTTTTTTTTCATTTTCTTTGTTATTTAGTTTTTTTCTTTTCTCATTTTGCATTATTTTTATTATATTTTATTTTTGTTACCTCTTTATTTTCAAAAAAATCCACATTGTATTTTTAATTTATTTATGTTTTCGTGTTCTATTTTTTGTTGTTATGGGACACGAGACAATTTTTTTATTATATGACTTATTTTTGGCATTTATTTACATTTTTACTATTCTTTGATTATAAATGTATTGACATTAATTTTCACACATATGGACATTTTGACATGAAATATTTAAGCAACTTTTTGAGATATGCAAAACATATATATTTGAAGTGCATGAATATTTTCATCCGATGGAAAACATTGTTTCTCATACAATATGGGTATTTTTACAATTACAATATTTATTTTCTAATAATGTGAGCATTCTATTTAATATACACGGATAAATTTCACAAAGCCGTATAAAAAAATTAAGTACAAGATTAAATTTGTATTGACCGGTTAATTGGTCATTAATATATGTCATTTATTAAAGTGTTCCTTTTTTATGAGAAATATTAAAGTGGTTACTTAATATAAGTTTAAGATGTATACTTTTTTGGAAAATATAAAAATATATGTTTTTAGGCTATATATAAATGTACTCCCTCCATTCTTAAATATTTGTCTTTCTAGAGATTTCAACAAGTGAGTACATATGGAACAAAATGAGTGAATCTACAATCTAAAATATGTCTACATACATCCATATGTGGTAGTCCATTTAAAATGTCTAGAAAGACAAATATTTAGGAACAAAGGGAGTATGTGCTAATGTCATGTGCCAATGTTCGGCCCATTTAGTTTGTTTGTCTTCTTGAGGCTTACCCTCCTACGGCACGCGCCGGTAGTTGCCAGCCGCCGCCGCCGCCTGGATGCCCGATGTTCCGGCCAGTGGGGGTGGGGCTGGCCCGCCGTGATGGCAGTGCGCTCAGGGAATGCCTCGCAGGCGAGCTCGCCACCTCCCGCCCCCGGCTCCGGTGAGCCTCTGGGCGTCGATGCGGAGGCGCTGTGGGCAGATCCTTACGAAGCTGCAGAAGTCGACGGTGCTGCTGAGGCTGAAGCTGTGAGCATCCTATGCTGGTTTCAGAGGATGGCTACCTCATGCTGGTTTCAGAGGATAAATAAACACAAGGTGATTGTAAGATTGCCAAGTGATAAATGACAGGCTCTCTATTTATAGTTGCTTTTTCTTGAACTAGTCACATTTCTTGTTTTCTTATCCACATCTAACTACAAGTGACTGATATAACTTGTTCCATTGTTTCTATGATAGTGAAACCTGACATTTTTCGGGTTCGTATGGAAAAAAAGTGACTGATATAACCACAAACTAAAAATTGCACCTACACTTTACTACTACTACACAACTGAGAGTGCAATTTTACGCGAACTTTCTAAAAAATCGGGCAACTTAGATTTATCAAAAGTGAATCTATAAACCATCTAGTTGCTTGCTTGTAGTAGAGCGTGTTTGATTGTATTTTGTCTAACTTTGCTGCAAACTAGTAATTGTGTGCAAAGCATGTCTGGCTAATATAAATGAATCATGAAATAAATATTCTTCACTTCATATTTACAAGTATATTTCTAATACCTTTTGCGGATTTTCTTGTGTTGGATATTGCTTTTGGTACAACCTGCTTATTTATTATTAAAAAAAACCTGTAAATTATGCACACTGAAAGGGTAATATGTACGTATACTATACTAAATTATGCATATAACAAACTCAAGAAAATTCAGATATGTACAAATCTCCAAAGCAAAGACTGTTAGATGTGTATAGTTCATTGTATACATCCCCATTGTATAAGGGACTTTTCTGCACTTTCACACACATGTATATGTAATGGCCTTTGCCCCTCAGGAAATACTAGTTGCCATTCATCCAACATGGTATCAGATGCTAGGCTAGCCCCTCTCTCCCGCACGATGCAACTCCGTGCGCCTCGTTCCTAGCCTGCTCGTCTCCGGCCGCCGCTCCGTCCGGCTGCTATCCCAGCTCTCCTCGCCGCCGATCCGGACGCCCCAGGTCCGATTCGTCTTCGCTGCCCAGCTCGAGCTCTCCTCGCTCGGCTCTGTTGCTTCCGCCGCCGCCGCAGCAGCCTCCCGCGCCAGTCCCCGCCGCGGCCTCCCGCAGCGGCTTCCCTATGCGCCAGCCTCCCGCAACGGCGGCCTCTCTCGGCTCCAGTTCGCTCGGCCGCTCGGCCCCAGTTCGCCTCGCGTTCCCGCGGACCTCTGCTCCGTCCGGCTCGCTCGTCTCCTCAAGTCAACGCGTGCCTACCAGGAGCCCTCTCGATTCGGAGCTCTCTTGCCTCGCGTTCTCTCGATCCGGACTCCATCCGGGCCCCTCGCTCCCGACTCAGTCCGGGATCGATTCCGCGATCCGGATCTGTTGACTCCAAAAAAAAATCAGAGAGGCAGCGAGATATCTCAGTATGTCATCTTCGGGCTATGTGGCTGTTCCACGCTGCTCGGTGATCTTTGATGGCACCAACTATGCTGAGTTTGTGGGGTTCATGCGTATCCACATGCGCGGACTTCTTCTGTGGGGTGTTCTCTCTGGCGAGGTACCCTGTCCGCCCTGCCCTGTTGCTCCGGTGGCTCCTGTTCCGCCAGTACCATCGGTACTTGCTCCTGATGCTTCTCAGGCTGATCGGGATGCAGCCAAGGTCCTTGATGATGCTGCAGTTGATGCCTATGATCAGCAGGTATCCGCGTACTCTGATGCCCTCTCAGTCTACCGGGATGATCTGTCTGCTTACACTCAGTGGTGCAATGATGATGCTCGAGCTGCTGCTGTTCTCACTGCCAGTGTCCTCCCTCAGTTTGCTTCCGAGTTCATGGCCCTTGGCACTGTTGCAGCGATGTGGTCATATCTTTGTCAGCGCTATCAGCCCTCTGGAGATGCTTTATACCTCTCTGTGGTGCGTCAGGAGCATGCTCTTCAGCAGGGTGACTCGTCTGTTGATGAGTTCTATTCACAGTGCTCTGCCATCTGGCGTCAGCTTGACTCACTGCGGACAGTTGTTTGTGGCACTTGTCGTTGCTGTCAGACTGCGCGGTCTGACTTGGAGTTTCAAAGGGTTCATGAGTTCTTATCTCGTCTACGCTCTGAGTTTGAGCCCAGGCGTGCTCACTTGCTTGCTCGTGGTCGTGTCCCTATCTCAGAGGTGCTTGCCGAGCTTCGTGCTGAGGAGACACGCCTTCGCTCTGCTGGGTTGCTTCTGGTTCCGTCAGTATTGGCTGCCCGGGCTCCTGTGTCGTCTGCTCGCCTCACTGCTCCGCCGCTCCTGCCTACTCCTCCAGGGGGGGGGGTGAGCCGTCCTTCTTATGCTGAGAAGGGCACGTCGCGCCGTGACACCGTCTGTGGTTATTGCTCCCGACAAGGTCACCTAGAGTCTGATTGTCACCAAAAGAAGCGAGACCAGAGGCGCTCCTCCTCCAGCGGACCTCCTGTGTCTTCCTCGACTCCGTCACTCACTGATCAGGACATTGTTCGTCTCAAGCGTCTCCTTGCTTCCTCAGGCTCCTCGTCGACTGGCTATGTTGCTGCTGTGACTGCATCCGCCTCCTCACCATCACAGGCATCTACACAGTCAGGTACATCTTCGTGGGTTCTGGATTCTGGAGCCTCTTTTCATATGTCTTCTGATTCTTCTGTGTTGTCTTCTCTCCGACCTCTTGATTTGCCTGTCAATGTTCTTACTGCCGATGGCATATCTCTTCCTGTTGCTAGTTGTGGTATTCTTTCCACTCCGTCTTTTTCTGTTCCAAGTGTTTCACATGTTCCTCGCCTTACCATGAATCTTTTTTCCGCTGCCCAACTTACTGATTCTGGTTGTCGTGTCATTCTTGATACCGACTCTTGCTCAATTCAGGATCGTCGCACCAAGGCTTTGGTTGGTGCTGGCCCCAGGCGCCGTGAGTCAGAGGGCCTTTGGCAGGTTGACTGGCTTTGTGTTCCTTCCGCTGCCACCACTCATGCCAGCTCCCATGCTCTTGCCGCCTCTTCGTCTGTGTCCTTCCAGCAGTGGCATCATCGTCTCGGTCACATCTGTGGCTCTCGCTTGTCTTCCTTAGTTCGTCAGGGCCTCTTAGGGTATGTATCTGGAGATGTCTCCTTACATTGTAATGGCTGCAGACTTGGCAAACAGACTCAGTTACCTTATCCTACCAGTGAGTCTGTATCTCAGCGTCCTTTTGACTTAGTTCATTCTGATGTCTGGGGTCCTGCTCCCTTTGATTCGAAAGGTGGTCATCGCTACTATGTTTTGTTTATTGATGATTTTTCTCGCTACACTTGGCTCTACTTTATGAAATCTCGTAGCGAGGTTCTCCCTATATACAAACGTTTTGCTGCCATGGTTCACACCCAATTTGCCACGCCCATTCGCACTTTTCGTGCTAACTCTGCTGGAGAGTATATCTCTCAGCTGTTGCGTGGTTTTCTCGCAGAACAGGGTACTCTTGCCCAGTTCTCCTGTCCGGGTGCTCATGCTCAGAATGGTGTTGCCGAGCGAAAGCATCGCCATTTGCTTGAGACGGCTCGTGCGCTGATGATTGCTGCTTCCCTTCCACCCCATTTTTGGGCTGAGGCTGTTTCCGCATCCACCTATCTCATCAACATTCAGCCATCAGCTGCTCTGCAGGGTGGCATTCCTATGGAGTGTCTCACCGGTCGCTCTCCTGACTACTCAGCTCTTTGAATGTTTGGATGCGTCTGCTATGTTCTTCTTGTTGGGGAACGTTGCAGAAAATTAAAATTTTTCCTACGGTTTCACCAAGATCCATCTATGATCTAAGCAACGAGTCAAGGGAGTGAGATTGCATCTACATACCACTTGTAGATCGCGTGCGGAAGCGTTCAAGAGAACGGTGATGATGGAGTCATACTCGCCGTGATTCGAATCACCGATGACCAAGTGCCGAACGGACAGCACCTCCGCGTTCAACACACGTACGGGACGGGAGACGTCTCCTCCTTCTTGATCCAGCAAGGGGGAAGGAGAGGTTGATGATGATCCAGCAGCACGACAGCGTGGTGGTGGATGCAGCAGAACTCCGACAGGGCTTTGCCAAGCTGCTGCAGGAGGAGGACGAGGTGTACCAGGGGGAGGGAGGCGCCAATGCACAGGGGTGCGGCTGCCCTCCCCCTTGCCCTCCTTTATATAGGCCCCCGGGGGGGGGGGGCGCTGGCCCTGGGAGATCCAATCTCCCAAGGGGGCGGCGGCCAGGGGGTTGGAGTACCCCCCAAGGCAAGTGGGCGCCCCCCCCACCCTAGGGTTTCAACCCTAGGCGCAGGGGGTGGGCCTAGGGGGGCGCATCGGCCCACTATGGGCTGGTTCCCCTCCCCACTTCAGCCCTTGGGGCCCTCCGGGATGGGTGGCCCCACCCGGTGGACCCCCGGGACACTTCCGGTGGTCCCGGTACAATACCGGGTGACCCCGAAACTTTCCCGATGCCCGAAACAGCACTTCCTATATATAATTCTTTACCTCCGAACCATTCCGGAACTCGTCGTGACGTCCGGGATCTCATCCGGGACTCCGAACAACATTCGGTATGCTGCATACTCATATTCATACAACCCTAGCATCACCGAACCTTAAGTGTGTAGACCCTACGGGTTCGGGAGACACGCGGACATGACCGAGACGACTCTATGACAATAACCAATAGCGGGATCTGGATACCCATGTTGGCTCCCACATGCTCCTCGATGATCTCATCGGATGAACCACGATGTCAAGGATTAAACAACCCCGTATACAATTCCCTTTGTCAATCGGTACGTTACTTGCCCGAGACTCGATCGTCGGTATCCCAATACCTCGTTCAGTCTCGTTACCGGCAAGTCACTTTACTCGTACCGTAATGCATGATCCCGTGACCAAACACTTGGTCACTTTGAGCTCATTATGATGATGCATTACCGAGTGGGCCCAGAGATACCTCTCCGTCATACGGAGTGACAAATGCCAGTCTCGATCCGTGTCAACCCAACAGACACTTTCAGATATACCTGTAGTGCACCTTTATAGTCACCCAGTTATGTTGTGACGTTTGGTACACCCAAAGCACTCCTACGGTATCCGGGAGTTACACGATCTCATGGTCTAAGGAAAAGATACTTGACATTGGAAAAAGCTCTAGCAAACGAACTACACGATCTTGTGCTATGCTTAGGATTGGGTCTTGTCCATCACATCATTCTCCTAATGATGTGATCCTGTTATCAACGACATCCAATGTCCATAGCCAGGAAACCATGACTATTTGTTGATCAACGAGCTAGTCAACTAGAGGCTCACTAGGGACATATTATGGTCTATGTATTCACACGTGTATTACGATTTCCGGATAATACAGTTATAACATGAATAAAGACAATTATCACGAACTAGGAAATATAATAATAATCCTTTTATTATTGCCTCTAGGGCATATTTCCAATTGTCTCCCACTTGCACTAGAGTCAATAATCTAGTTACATTGTGATGAATCGCACACCCATAGAGTTCTGGTGTTGATCATGTTTTGCTCGCGAGAGAGGTTTAGTCAACGGATCTGCGACATTCAGATCCGTATGTACTTTGCAAATATCTATGTCTCCATCTTGAACATTTTCACGAATGGAGTTGAGCGACGCTTGATGTGCCTGGTCTTCTTGTGAAACCTGGGCTCCTTGGCAAGTGCAATAGCTCCAGTGTTGTCACATAAGAGTTTGATCGGCCCCGACGCATTGGGTATGACTCCTAGGTCGGTGATGACCTCCTTCACCCAAATTGCTTCATGCGCTGCCTCCGAGGCTGCCAAGTACTCCGCTTCACATGTAGATCCCGCCACGACGCTCTGCTTGCAGCTGCACCAGCTTACTGCTCCACCATTCAACATATACACGTATCCGGTTTGTGACTTAGAGTCATCCAGATCTGTGTCGAAGCTAGCATCGACGTAACCCTTTATGACGAGCTCTTCGTCACCTCCATAAACGAGAAACATGTCCTTTGTCCTTTTCAGGTACTTCAGGATATTCTTGACCGCTATCCAGTGTTCCTTGCCGGGATTACTTCGGTACCTTCCTACCAAACTTACGGCAAGGTTTACATCAGGTCTGGTACACAACATGGCATACATAATAGATCCTATGGCTGAAGCATAGGGGATGACACTCATCTCTTCTTTATCTTTTGCCGTGGTTGGGCATTGAGCCGAGCTCAATCTCACACCTTGCAACACAGGCAAGAACCCTTTCTTGGACTGATCCATTTTGAACTTCTTCAAAATCTTATCAAGGTATGTGCTTTGTGAAAGACCTATGAGGCGTCTCGATCTATCTCTATAGATCTTGATGCCTAATATATAAGCAGCTTCTCCAAGGTCCTTCATTGAAAAACACTTATTCAAGTAGGCCTTAATGTTGTCCAAAAGTTATGTATCATTTCCCATCAAGAGTATGTCATCTACATATAATATGAGAAATGCTACAGAGCTCCCACTCACTTTCTTGTAAACGCAGGCTTCTCCATAAGTCTGCATAAACCCAAACGCTTTGATCATCTCATCAAAGCGAATGTTCCAACTCCGAGATGCTTGCACCAGCCCATAAATGGATCGCTGGAGCTTGCATACTTTGTTAGCATTCTTAGGGTCGACAAAACCTTCCGGCTGCATCATATACAGCTCTTCCTTAAGATGTCCGTTAAGGAATGTCGTTTTGACGTCCATTTGCCATATCTCATAATCATAGTATGCGGCAATTGCTAACATTATTCGGACGGACTTCAGCTTCGCTACGGGAGAGAATGTCTCATCGTAGTCAACCCCTTGAACTTGTCGATAACCCTTAGCGACAAGTCGAGCTTTATAGATGGTAACATTACCATCCGCGTCCGTCTTCTTCTTAAAGATCCATTTGTTTTCTATCGCTCGCCGATCATCGGGCAAGTCTATCAAAGTCCATACTTTGTTTTCATACATGGATTCTATCTCGGATTTCATGGCTTCAAGCCATTTGTTGGAATCTGGGCCCGCCATCGCTTCTTCATAGTTCGAAGGTTCACCGTTGTCTAACAACATGATTTCTAAGACAGGGTTGCCATACCACTCTGGTGCGGAACGTGTCCTAGTGGACCTTCGAAGTTCAGTAGGAGCTTGATCTGAAGTATCTTGATCATCATCATTAACCTCCTCTCTTGTCGGTGCAGGCACCACAGGAACATCTTCCTGAGTTGCACTACTTCCTGTTTCAAGAGGCAGTACTTCATCAAGCTCTACTTTTCTCCCACTTAATTCTTTCGAGAGAAACTCTTTTTCCAGAAAGGATCCGTTCTTGGCAACAAAGATCTTGCCCTCGGATCTTAAGTAGAAGGTATACCCAATGGTTTCTTTAGGGTATCCTATGAAGACGCATTTTTCCGACTTGGGTTCGAGCTTTTCAGGTTGAAGTTTCTTGACATAAGCATCGCATCCCCAAACTTTTAGAACCGACAGCTTAGGTTTCTTCCCAAACCATAATTCATACGGTGTCGTCTCAATGGATTTAGACAGTGCCCTATTTAAAGTGAATGTAGCTGTCTCTAGAGCGTATCCCCAAAATGATAGCAGTAAATCGGTAAGAGACATCATAGACCCCACCATATCCAATAGAGTGCGATTATGACGTTCGGACACACTGTTACACTGAGGTGTTCCAGGCGGCGTGAGTTGTGAAATGATTCCACATTTCCTTAAGTGTGTACCAAATTCGTGACTTAAATATTCTCATCCACGATCTGATCGTAGGAACTTTATCTTTCGGTCATGTTGATTCTCTAACTCATTCTGAAATTCCTTGAACTTTTCAAAGGTCTCAGACTTGTGTTTCATTAAGTAGACATATCCATATCTACTCAAGTCATCAGTGAGAGTGAGAACATAACGATATCCTCCGCGAGCTTCAACACTCATTGGACCGCACACATCGGTATGTATGATTTCCAACAAGTTGGTTGCTCGCTCCATTGTTCCGGAGAACGGAGTCTTGGTCATCTTGCCCATGAGGCATGGTTCGCATGTGTCACATGATTCATAATCGAGAGACTCTAAAAGTCCATCAGCATGGAGCTTCTTCATGCGCTTGACACCAATGTGACCAAGGCGGCAATGCCACAAGTATGTGGGACTATCGTTATCAACTTTACATCTTTTGGTATTCACACTATGAATATGTGTAATATTACGCTCGAGATTCATTAAGAATAAACCATTGACCATCGGGGCATGACCATAAAACATATCTCTCATATAAATAGAACAACCATTATTCTCGGATTTAAATGAGTAGCCATCTCGTATCAAACGAGATCCAGATACAATGTTAATGCTCAAACTTGGCACCAAATAACAATTATTAAGGTTTAAAACTAATCCCGTAGGTAAATGTAGAGGTAGCGTGCCGACGGCGATCACATCGACCTTGGAACCATTCCCGACGTGCATCGTCACCTCGTCCTTCGCCAGTCTCCTCTTATTCCGCAGCTCCTGCTGTGAGTTACAAATATGAGCAACAGCACCGTTATCAAATACCCAGGAGTTACTACGAGTACTGGTAAGGTACACATTAATTACATGTATATCAAATATACCTTTAGTGTTGCCAGCCTTCTTATCCGCTAAGTATTTAGGGCAGTTCCGCTTCCAGTGACCCTTCCCCTTGCAATAAAAGCACTCAGTCTTAGGCTTGGGTCCATTCTTTGACTTCTTCCCGGTAACTGGCTTACCGGGCGTGGCAACATCCTTGCCGTCCTTCTTGAAGTTCTTCTTGCCCTTGCCCTTCTTGAACTTAGTGGTCTTATTGACCATCAACACTTGATGTTCTTTCTTGATCTCAACCTCTGCTGACTTCAGCATTGAAAATACTTCAGGAATGGTCTTCACCATCCCCTGCATATTGTAGTTCATCACAAAGCTCTTATAGCTCGGTGGGAGCGACTGGAGGATTCTGTCAATGACCGCCTCGTCCGCGAGGTTAATGTCCAGCTGGGACAGGCGGTTGTGCAACCCAGACATTTTGAGTATGTGCTCACTGACAGAACTATTTTCCTCCATATTACAACTATAGAACTTGTCGGAGACTTCATATCTCTCGACCCGGGCATGAGCTTGGAAAACTAGTTTCAGCTCCTCGAACATCTCATATGCTCCGTGTTGCTCAAAACGCTTTTGGAGCCCCGGTTCTAAGCTGTAAAGCATGCCGCACTGAACGAGGGAGTAATCATCAGCGCGAGACTGCCAAGCGTTCATAACGTCTTGGTTCTCTGGGACAGGAGCGTCACCTAGCGGTCCTTCTAGGACATATTGTTTCCTGGCAGCTATGAGGATGATCCTCAGGTTCCGGACCCAGTCCGTATAGTTGCTGCCATCATCTTTCAGCTTGGTTTTCTCTAGGAACGCGTTGAAGTTCATGTTGACATGAGCGTTGGCCATTTGATCTACAAGACATATTTGCAAAGGTTTTAGACTAAGTTCATGATAATTAAGTTCATCTAATCAAATTATTTTAATGAACTCCCACTCAGATTAGACATCCCTCTAGTCATCTAAGTCTTACACGATCCGAGTCGACTAGGCCGTGTCCGATCATCACGTGAGACGGACTAGTCATCGTCGGTGAACATCTTCATGTTGATCGTATCTTCTATACGACTCGTGTTCGACCTTTCGGTCTCCGTGTTCCGAGGCCATGTCTATACATGCTAGGCTCGTCAAGTTAACCCTAAGTGTTTTGCATGTGTAAAACTGTCTTACACCCGTTGTATGTGAACGTAAGGACCTATCACACCCGATCATCACGTGGTGCTTCGAAACGACGAACTTTAGCAACGGTGCACAGTTAGGGGAGAACACTTCTTGAAATTGTTTGTAAGGGATCATCTTATTCACTACCGTCGTTCTAAGTAAACAAGATGCACAAACATAATAAACATCACATGCAATTATATAGTAGTGACATGATATGGCCAATATCATATAGCTCCATTGATCTCCATCTTCGGGGCTCCATGATCATCTTGTCACCGGCATGACACCATGATCTCCATCATCATGATCTCCATCATCGTGTCTTCATGAAGTTGTCACGCCAACGACTACTTCTACTTCTATGGCTAACGCGTTTAGCAATAAAGTAAAGTAATTTACATGGCGTTCTTCAATGACACGCAGGTCATACAAAAAATAAAGACAACTCCTATGGCTCCTGCCGGTTGTCATACTCATCGACATGCAAGTCATGATTCCTATTACAAGAACATGATCTCATACATCACAGTATATCATTCATCATTCACAACTTCTGGCCATATCACATCACATGACAATTGCTGCAAAAACAAGTTAGACGTCCTCTAATTGTTGTTGCATCTTTTACGTGGCTGCAATTGGGTTCTATCAAGAACGTTTTCTTACCTACGAATAACCACAACGTGATTTTGTCAACTTCTATTTACCCTTCATAAGGACCCTTTTCATCGAATCCGCTCCAACTAAAGTGGGAGACAGACACCCGCCAGCCACCTTATGCAACTAGTGCATGTCAGTCGGTGGAACCGGTCTCACGTAGCGTACGTGTAAGGTTGGTCCGGGCCGCTTCATCCCA
The DNA here is from genome assembly GCA_963921465.1 of Triticum timopheevii. Classification (NCBI taxonomy): domain Eukaryota; kingdom Viridiplantae; phylum Streptophyta; class Magnoliopsida; order Poales; family Poaceae; genus Triticum; species Triticum timopheevii. Next base: position 574,033,588 of record OY997264.1, on the reverse strand, counting down.
CAATACCGCTGAAGCAAGATAAGACTAGTAGCGGCAAGCAAGTTGACAAGATCTATGCCCACAACAAAATTGTGTTCTACTCGTGCAATAGAGAACTACGCATAGACCTGGCTCTGATACCACTGTTGGGGAACGTTGCAGAAAATTAAAAATTTTCCTACGGTTTCACCAAGATCCATCTATGAGTTCATCTAAGCAACGAGTCAAGGGAGTGAGATTGCATCTACATACCACTTGTAGATCGCGTGTGGAAGCGTTCAAGAGAACGATGATGATGGAGTCGTACTCGCCGTGATTCGAATCACCGATAACCAAGTGTCGAACGGACATCACCTCCGCGTTCAACACACGTACAGGACGGGAGACGTCTCCTCCTTCTTGATCCAGCAAGGGGGAAGGAGAGGCTGATGATGATCCAGCAGCACGACGGCGTGGTGGTGGATGCAGCAGAACTCCGACAGGGCTTCGCCAAGCTGCTGCGGGAGGAGGACGAGGTGTAGCAGGAGGAGGGAGGCGCCAATGCACAGGGGTGCGGCTGCCCTCCCCCTTGCCCTCCTTTATATAGGCCCCCAGGGGGGCGCTGGCCCTGGGAGATCCAATCTCCCAAGGGGGCGGCGGCCAGGGGGTTGGAGTACCCCCCAAGGCAAGTGGGCGCCCCCCCACCCTAGGGTTTCAACCCTAGGCGCAGGGGGTGGGCCTAGGGGGGCGCACCAGCCCACTATGGCTGGTTCCCCTCCACACTTCAGCCCTTGGGGCCCTCCGGGATGGGTGGCCCCACCCTATGGACCCCCGGGACACTTCCGGTGGTCCCGGTACAATACCGGGTGACCCCGAAACTTTCCCGATGGCCGAAACAACACTTCCTATATATAATTCTTTACCTCCGGACCATTCCGGAACTTCTCGTGATGTCCGGAATCTCATCCGGGACTCCGAAAAACATTCGGTATGCTGCATACTCATATTCATACAACCCTAGTGTCACCGAACCTTAAGTGTGTAGACCCTACGGGTTCGGGAGACACGCGGACATGACCGAGATGACTCTCGGACAATAACCAACAACGGGATTTGGATACCCATGTTGGCTCCCACATGCTCCTCGATGATCTCATCGGATGAACCACGATGTCAAGGATTAAACAACCCCGTATACAATTCCCTTTGTCAATCGGTACGTTACTTGCCCGAGACTCGATCGTCGGTATCCCAATACCTCGTTCAGTCTCGTTACCGGCAAGTCACTTTACTCGTACCGTAATGCATGATCCCATGACCAAACACTTGGTCACTTTGAGCTCATTATGATGATGCATTACCGAGTGGGCCCAGAGATACCTCTCCGTCATACGGAGTGACAAATCCCAGTCTCGATCCGTGTCAACCCAACAGACACTTTCAGAGATACCTGTAGTGCACCTTTATAGTCACCCAGTTATGTTGTGACGTTTGGTACACCCAAAGCACTCCTACGGTATCCGGGAGTTACACGATCTCATGGTCTAAGGAAAAGATACTTGACATTCACTAGTGCAGAACCAGGCATTAGCACCGGTTCGTAAGGCCCTATAGTGCCGGTTACATAACCGGCACTAATTAGTGGTCACTAAAGGCACCCCCCCTTTAGCACCGGTTCAGCACGAACCGGTGCTAAAGGGCGACCACGTGGCACGAGCTAGCTCTGGGGACCTGGAGCCCTTTAGTACCGGTTTGTAAGACCAACCGGTACTATAAGGTTTGGAGGGTTTTTAGTTTTATGATTTCTTTTTCATTTAATTTTGTGTTTCCATTTTAATTCTTTTTCGTTTGCTGGTATTTTACGATACTACACATTGTACACGTTATGCATATATATATATATATATATATATATATATATATATATATATATATATATATATATATATATATATATATAATTTCTAGTAGAACCAATCATGCATATATATATATCACATCAATGTCTCACAAATTAAACCACCATATTAATTAATTCACACATACACACATGTACAGATATATACAATTTCTCCTACATATGAATGTTGCCTTCGGAGCCAGTCTAATTGGTGCCTTCGGAGCACGATGACAATTGAAAGTGGTTTTCATTGGGGCGGTAGCGGGTAATAGAATTCTCCATTCGGATTTATGACCTGGTCGAGCAAAAATCCCGCTATTTCCTCTTGAAGTGCTTCTACGCGCTCCGTTTCTATGAGCTTCTCCCGCACCTCTTTGAACTGTTAAGAAGAAGATCAATATGCATGTGTATTAGTTGTGTGACTAGCTAGATATCGATAATGGTGTAAAAATTGTGAATAGTGTTCTGACAAGCGTACCCATTGCTGTCTTTGAGATCTGCTCCTTTCGGACGCCATCATGCGAATGTTCTCGCAAACGCAGAATGCACACAGATCAGTCCCCCGCGCCTGCTTCAGGGCCTTTACGAGAATGGAATTTGATCAGATAAAAATTAATCAAGCATGATAATTAAAGAGATGGCAGCTAGCTAGCTAGCTAGCTAGTACTACTTAATTACTTACCTTGGGTCGAAACCATTCAAGCTTTTGTTTCCACGGGCCGGGCGTGACGCTGATGAATCTTGCCCAAGCCCTGCCCGCCGACAAAGAAAATGAATAAAGGGGTTATTAAATAGTTCATATCATGAAATGACGAACTAAATAGGCCGAGATATATAGTTAATAATGATTGAAATTACCTGTTGACTATCCCATACAAGATGTTAAAGTCAGTGTTTTTTGAGACTAGTGAGTCCAGTACTTCAACTGTTCCGGCGTCAACTTTAATGATACACAAGACCCAGTGAAATCTGCATGCACACACGTTTACATGTCTTAATTAAGCGGGCATATGTAAGCAAAAACATGTAGCTAGCTAGTAGGCAAAAACAGAGAATTTGTAGTACAAGACAGTGTGACTCACCCAAAGTGGTAAGGAAGTAGTATATCTTCATTGTATTTGAGGCGCTTCAAGAACTCTAGCATGCTCACCTCTACTTCCTTTGCATGATGTTCATTTATCTTCCATGTGAATTCATTAACGGTGTTTGGGTCAATGAACCCAATGCCATAGCGTCCACCTTTTCTCATTTCATATATCTTCATCCTGCATAATACCACAGAAAAGAATATATATAGTGAGGATAATTACAGGTAATGATTGATCTCAAAAGGATCACTACAGCTAGCTTGAGACTTAAATTATAGAAAGAAATCACTTATAGACAATAGCAACTGACGATAGATTTGTCGAGTGCTTCCTTATTGTATAACTGAAACAGTTCTAAATACTCAACGGACCCAGCTTTCTCATGGTAGTAATGGTCCTCCTTGACATTCACCATGAGGGACACTCGATCTGAAATCTTGGTAATGTTCATGTACCATTGATGCAATTCATACATTCTCGTTGGGAGGTTCTTGACCTTGTCTGGCGCGACCAAAGGTTGGCCCCGGACATATTTCCGTTTTACTTCATCCTCTCTAAGCAAAGGCATGGGCTCGATCTCGAGGAGTTGTCCAACAGTGATGTTGAGAACTTCAGCCTGCATTATATGCTCCTCCGTTATTACCACATTGCCCACCTCGGGAACATGCACTGTTTGCCCACAATAATATTGGGGGCGCGTACTGTCACCTGTTGTTGGCACAACAAGCGAGGGGATCGATTGCGCCGCCTTTTCTCCCAGCTGGGGAATGGTTTTCCCGCATTTTTTGGCAGCTGCTTCTTGTTTGCTCGATCCCGATGTAGACGTGCTCGCCTCCCTTTGTAGACGTGCTCGATTTAACTTCCTGATGTGGCGCTCATAGTCTGTGTCAACAGGCTTGGAAGTTGGTGGTTGAGCCATACGAATGAAGTGGTCAATCGTTTCCTCAGGCACTTTCTCCCTTGGCGGCGGTGGCGGTTTCGGTGCAAAATGGGCTTCCACCCCGGCCTTCGATATGGCTGTGATTTCCTCCTCGGACTTGTCATAAGACCTCTGCGGAAGAGCCTTCAGGCTTGGACCATATTTATACCGCTTGCCTCCACCTGTACTTCCTGTACTACCTCGACTCGTACGGCTACGCACCAGAGCTGCTGGGTGTCTATTCGAATTCTGCGATTGCTGAGGCGGCGGAGACGGCTGACGGGACTGAGTTGGACGAGAAGGAGTACTGGCCTGAGGTTGTGCCGGACTTGGAGGAGGAGTGGACGTCTGACGCTGTGGCAGACTTGGAGGAGGAGGATTGTCCTGACACTTTGCCGGACTTGGAGGAGGAGGATTGTCCTGACACTTTGCCGGACTTGGAGGAGCGGGAGTCTGCTGACTCGGTGGCGGACTTCGACGAGGACTCGGGTGACGCGGTGTCGATGGCCTTGGAAAGATGATGCAATCCTTTTTCCATAGGATGATACGATGTTTGGCCTCTCTGAGAAAGCGCTCGCCGTCACCTCCAGCAATGTCAAGCTATAGCCCCGAATATGGGTCCAGCACCTCATCAACCACGACACGAGCAAAGCCCGCTGGAATCGAGTTGCAATGGAAGGTTGCCTCGGGGGGATTTGTGAAAGCACAGCCGTCCGCCACCTTCATGGATATGTTCTTCATTTTGACGTGTAGCTCGCAGTTAGTGTTCTCCGTGATGTCATCCACGGGGTATCTACCCAGCATTGGGTCATCCGGGATGGAACCCACGCTGCTTCTCGGCATGGATGGGCCGGTGCTATCCAATGCTGGATCATCCGCTAGCTGCTGCAGCTGCTGAGACCCCCTTTGATGGGTAAGTGAGTCGATCTGCTCCTGCTGCCGCTGGAATTTGACTGCCAATTCCGCTTGACTTGCTTCTAGGCCTTGAAGGCGTTCATAGTCCCGCTTCCTCTGCTCCTCCTCCATCTTCCTCTTCTTCTCCTCCGCAATCTTCTTTCTCGCACGGTTTCTGTAGTCGTTGTTCCAGTCTGAAAACCCCTCATACCACGGTAGAGCGCCCTTGCCTCGTGTTCTTCCCGGGTGTTCAGGATTTCCGAGGGCACGCGTAAGCTCGTCGTTCTCTCTGTTGGGCTGGAATACCCCCGTTCGTGCCTCTTCTATTGCAACAAGTATCGCATCGTCGGCTCCCTTTAGACTTGCCCTCGTCGAAACATTGCCTGTCTCCCGGTCCAACTCCCCCCCATGCGCATAGAACCAAGTCCTGACCCTGGCGGGCCAGCTCTTAGTAGCCGGAGTGACACCTGCATCCTCCATCTCTTTCTCAGACTTATCCCACTTAGGCATTGCCACCGCATAGCCACCTGGCCCCAGCTTATGGAACTTATCCTTTTTTTCGGCATTCTTCTTGTTTATTCTCGACCGTTCCTTAGCTAATTCCGAATCCTTGAATTTCACGAAATCGGCCCAATGATCACGTTGGTTCTCCAGTGTTCCCTTGAATACTGGAGTCTTCCTTCCTCCGTTGACGTACTTGTTCCATTCACCATTCTTGTAGTTCTTGAATGCAGTCGCCATCATCTTAAGAGCAGCCTCTTTGACTTTCTGCATATCTGCTTCTGTGAAATGATCTGGTAGGGTGAAATGTTCCATGAGAGTATCCCAAAGCAGATCTTTTTGACTCTTGTCGACATAAGTAACATCTGGACGTGGCTTTGCTGGCGCTCTCCATTCTTGAAGTTTGATCGGGAGTTGGTCCTTCACAAGAACTCCGCACTGACGAACGAACTTGTCCGCAATCTTCTTAGGCGCTAATGGTTTGCCAGTAGGGCCGCATGCCTCGATATTGTACTTTACGCCCGGCTTCAACTTTTTGTTCGGGCCTCGTTTCGTCCTTTTGTCTGAAGATTTGCTCGATCCGAATGGCTGAAAGAACAAAGATCGATTCGTTAATATATCTTCAAGTCATTTAAAACATGTGATGATCACCAGATGCTTGCTTATATAAATATATATACCTCGTCGGTGTTTGTTGTTTCAGGATCATGTTCTTCGTCATCGTCATAATCATTCATGACTTCGTCGTGATCGAATATCATATCACCCTCTCCGGTGTTGTTTAGAAATTCGGAGCCGTCATAATCTTCTTCATTTTGATTATCATCTGCCCCGCGTATCATATCGAACATGGTCTGTTCTCCCTCTCTGTCGGTATTGTCTGCCATAGCTTTTGTTTAACTAATCCAAAAGAAATATAAAACAATTTAGTATTCAAATCTCGAATAATAGATATAATCTCGAATACATCGTCCAAAATAATAGATATAATCTCGAATACATCGTCTCGAATAATATATAATATTGAATAGTACATCACTGGCTATTAGCTAATAAAGATCGAATACTACAGAAGAATCTAGGACACTCGCGGTTCCTCCGGCGCGGGCAGTGGACACCCAAAGAGAAGGAACCCTCACAGGATCATAGCTGAAGTGAGATCCCCGAAGATACTGCCACGTATTGGAGAACCTGCCGCCCTCTAACGCAACCATGTAGCAGTGGACGTGCTCGTCCTCCTCCCTGACACGGCGACGTACCACCTCCGGCGGGGCCGGGTCCCTCCGCACCGAAACTGGCCCACGCGAACGCCACCAAACGAGATCAGGGTCGACGACTGGACCCGCGGCCGGGTTCCTCGTCAAGCGGCGCGCCCCTCCAAGCAGCACCTCCCAGTGCCAGCCCGGCGGAGCCCAGTCCCGGACATGGGTCGGCTGGACGTCGTCGCGGACGGGTCGACGGCGAGGATGCGGGCCGGGCATCGTCGAGAACAAATACTAGCTATATGCCCGCAAAAAGTAACATTTTTTTAATGATTGGATTTTGATAACTAAAATTTCTAACATTTCTATATAACTAACATTTCTATAACATTTCTAACAATGCTATATATAACTAACATTTCTATAACATTTCTAATATTTCTATAACTAAAGAACAGAAAAAAATTATAACATTTCTATATATATAACTAACATTTTTATAACTATTTCTATAACTAAAAAACAGAAAAATTTCTAACAATTCTAACTTTTTTATAACTATATATTTCTATAACTAAAAAACAGAAAAATTTCTACAATTTCAAACATTTCTAACAAATCTAACAATTCTAACATTTCTAACTATTTCTAAAAAACAGAAAAATGTCTAACAATTTCTTAAAAACAGAAAAATCTATAACTAAAAATGTATGTGTGTGTGTGTGCGCGCTCACCGGCCGGCTAGGCGAGAGGCGACGGGGGGCGCGCGGCGACGGGGACGGCGACGGGCGCGGCGACGACGGGGCGGCGACGTAGGGGACGGGGATGTGCGAGCCGGGGCGGCGACGGGGCGGCGACGACGGGGACGGGGCGGCGACGACGGGGACGGGGCGGCGACGGGGGCGGCGACGACGGGGACGGGGTGGCGACGGGGGCGGCGACGGGCCGGGGCGGCGGGCGACGGTGCAGAGGAGAAGAAGCAGAGGGAGATGAGAAACTGACGAAATTTTGAAGTGTTTTCTTATATAGAAGGCACCTTTAGTACCAGTTTGTGCCACCAACCGGTACTAAAGGTCTGTTTTGGCCAGGCCAAGCGGCGGGAAGCGACCCCCTTTAGTACCGGGTGGTGGCACAAACCGGTACTAAAGGCCCCCCCTTTAGTACCGGTTTGTGCCACGACCCGGTACTAAAGGGGGTGCGCTGGCGCAGGTGCGGTGCGGAAGTTTAGTCCCACCTCGCTAGTCGAGGGGCTACCGCGCTGGTTTATAAGCCCCAGTGCGGTAGCTCTCTCGAGCTCCTCTCCTAATCAGGCCTATTGGGCCTACCTGTCCTCCTCGCCTTGTGGGCCTACTGGGCCTTCGCGAGCCTGCATCCTGGCCCAACGAAAGGTTGTGTCGCTAGTCGTATGCAGGCCGCTTTGGCCCAGTAGGCGGCCTTTTTTTCTTAATTTTTTTTGCTTTATTTTTTCTGTTTTATTTATTTTTGAGTTGTTTTTTGCTGTATTTAGAGTTTCTTTGTGAATATTTTTGCTTTAGGTACAAAAAATTACAAACTTTCTGTTAGTGCCGGTAGATTTCAAATTTGAATAGTTTAAATTTTGAATTATTTGAAATTTGTGTGAATCACTAGTTTGTGAATAACTTAACTTTGAAAAAAGTTTTTTCAGTGATTCTTTTTTCTTATGTTTAATATTAGTGTGTTTTATCATTATATTCAATTTAGTAATGCTTAGGTTATTTAAAAAATTAAATGCCTTTGTAACAGTTCAGTTTTCGTCGGAAACCCTGATACTTCGAAAGAGATTGTCCATTTTGTACACGAAGTGCATCCAGTTTTAGCCGTAACCCTCTCTACTTTCTTGCACATGCTATTTGTATGAAATTATGATACCATGCCAACTTTCAACCTTTTCTGAGTTCATTTGAATTGCTTTTCAATTTCAGGGTCATTTAGCTGGAAAAAATCAGTAAATGCATGAAAAGAATTTGTTTGCACATAAAATTTCTTCGCGTTTCAAATGCCAAAACACATAACTACCCTAACTATTACAGACATTCCCTCCTGGGTGTGAAACACAGAAGAAAGTGATGATAGTGAAGCCGATCACATCCCAGATCTTTGGGTGTGAAACTTTTTCTTCGCGTGTGTCCCTTTGCGCCGTAACCATGGAAAATCTTCATCATTTAACGGGATGCTCGGGTCAATATTCACTGTGAATGGAGCAATTTCATCAAACTTTTCATAATCTTCTGACTTGTCTGTCTTGTCATCCACTCCCACGATGTTTCTCTTCCCAGAAAGAACTATGTGCCGCTTTGGCTCATCGTACGATGCATTCGCTTCCTTATCTTTTCTTTTTCTTGGCTTGGTAGACATGTCCTTCACATAGAAAACCTGTGCCACATTATTGGCTAGGACGAATGGTTCGTCTGCATACGCAAGATTGTTGAGATCCACTGTTGTCATTCCGTACTGCGGGTCTTCCGTTACCCCGCCTCGTGTCATATTGACCCATTTGCACCGAAACAAAGGGACCTTTAAACCACGTCGATAGTCAAGTTCCCATATGTCTGGTATATAACCATAATATGTTTCCTTTCCTGTCTTGGTTTCTGCATCAAAGCGGACACCACTGTTTTGGTTGGTGCTCTTCTTATCTTGGGCGATCGTGTAAAATGTATTACCATTTATCTCGTACCCTTTGAAAGTCATTATATTCGAAGATGGTAACTGGGACAGCAAGTACAGGTCATCTTCAATAGAGGTGTCATGCATGGTACGTGTCTGCAACCAGTTGGCGAAACTCCTGGTTTGTTCACGTGTAATCCACTCATCAGACCGCTCCGGGTGTTTGGAGCGTAGCAAATTCTTGTGTTCATCCATATACGGAGCCACCAAGGTGGAATTCTGTAGAACTGTGTAGTGTGCTTCAGTGAGAGAATGTCCGTCCATACATATTATTTGTTCCCCTCCTAGCGTGCCTTTTCCATCCAGTCTGCCCTTATGCCGCGATTCAGGAACACCAATCGGCTTAAGGTCAGGAATAAAGTCAATACAAAACTCAATGACCTCCTCATTTTGATGGCCCTTGGAGATGCTTCCTTCTGGCCTAGCACGGTTATGAACATATTTCTTTAAGACTCCCATGAACCTCTCAAAGGGGAACATATTGTGTAGAAATACAGGACCCAAAACGTTAATCTCTTCACATAGGTGAACTAGGACGTGCGTCATGATGTTGAAGAAGGATGGTGGGAACACCAACTCGAAACTGACAAGACATTGCACCAAATCATTCTGTAACCTTGGTATGATTTCTGGATCGATTACCTTCTGAGAGATTGCATTGAGAAATGCACATAGCTTCACAATGGCTAATCGAACGTTTTCCGGTAGAAGCCCCCTCAATGCAACCGGAAGCAGTTGCGTCATAATCACATGGCAGTCATGAGACTTTAGGTTCTGGAACTTTTTCTTTGTCATGTTTATTATTCCCTTTATATTCGACGAGAAGCCAGACGGTACCTTAATACTGAGCAGGCATTCAAAGAAGATTTCCTTCTCTTCTTTGGTAAGAGCGTAGCTTGCATGACCCTGATGTATGCCGTCTTCTCCGTGCATACGTTGCTGGTCCTCCCGTGCCTCAGGTGTATCTTTTGTCTTCCCATACACGCCCAAGAAGCCAAGCAGGATCATGCAAAGATTCTTCGTGACGTGCATCACGTCGATTGTGGAGCGGACCTCTAGGTCTTTCCAATATGGCAGGTCCCAAAATATAGATTTCTTCTTCCACATGGGTGCGCGTCCGTCCGCGTCCTTCGGAACAGGTTGTCCGCCAGGACCCTTTCCAAATATCACCTTCAAATCCTTGACCATATCATGTACATCAGCACCAGTACGATGGCGAGGCTTCGTCCGGTGATCCGCCTCACCTTTGAAATGCTTGCCTTTCTTTCTTACGGGATGCCTGCTCGGAAGAAATCGACGATGTCCCAGGTACACATTCTTCTTACAACTATTCAAATATATACTGCCGGTATCATCCAAACAGTGCGTGCATCCGCGGTATCCCTTGTTTGTCTGTCCTGAAAGGTTACTGAGAGCAGGCCAATCATTGATGGTCACGAACAACAACGCCTTGAGGTCAAATTCTTCCCCCATGTGCTCATCCCACGCACGTACACCTGTTCCATTCCACAGCCGTAAGAGTTCTTCAACTAATGGCCTTAGGTACACATCAATGTCGTTGCCGGGTTGCTTAGGGCCTTGGATGAGCACTGGCATCATAATGAACTTCCGCTTCATGCACAACCAAGGAGGAAGGTTATACAAACATAGAGTCACAGGCCAGGTGCTATGGTTGCTGCTCTGCTCCCCAAAAGGATTAATGCCATCTGCGCTTAGACCAAACCATACGCTCCTTGCGTCATCTGCAAACTCCTTCCCGTACTTTCTTTCGATTTTTCTCCACTGCGACCCGTCAGCGGGTACTCTCAACTTTCCGTATTTCTTACGGTCTTCTCTGTGCCATCTCATCGCCTTGGCATGCTCTTTGTTTTGGAACAAACGTTTCAACCGTGGTATTATAGGAGAATACCACATCACCTTGGCAGGAATCTTCTTCCTGGGGCGCTCACCCTCGACATCACCAGGCTCATCGCGGCTGATCTTATAGCGCAATGCACCACATACCGGGCAAGCGTTCAAATCCTCGTACTCACCGCGGTACAGGATGCAATCATTAGGGCATGCATGTATCTTTTGCACCTCTAACCCTAGAGGGCAAACAGCCTTCTTTGCTTCGTACGTACTCTCGGGCAATTCGTTGTCCTTTGGAAGCATATCCTTTATCATTACTAGCAACTTTCTAAATCCCTTGTCAGATACACCATTCTCTGCCTTCCATTGCAGCAATTCCAGTGTGGTGCCCAACTTTTTCTTGTCACCTACGCAATTCGGGTACAACAATTTTTTGTGATCCTCTAACATGCGCTGCAACTTCTTCTTCTCCAAATCACTTGCGCAATTTCTCTTTGCATCGGCAATGGCCCGACCTAGATCATCAACGGGCTCATCTGATGTCTCTTCTTCAGCTTCTTCCCGCATTGTCGGCTCAGCTTCTTCCCGCATTACCGGCTCAGCTTCTTCCCCCATTGTTGTATCATCGTATTCAGGGAACCCATGGCCAGGATAGCTGTCGTCGTCCTCTTCTTCTTCATTGTCTTCCATCATAACCCCTCTTTCTCCGTGCTTGGTCCAAACATTATAGTGGGGCATGAAACCGGACTTAAACAGGTGGACGTGAATGGTTCTTGACGTAGAGTAATTGTGACCATTCTTACAGACACCACATGGACAAGGCATAAAACCATCCGCCCGCTTGTTTGCCTCAGCCGCAAGCAGAAAAGTATGCACACCCTCAACGAACTGGGGAGAGCATCGGTCATCGTACATCTATTGCCGGCTCATCGTCATTACACAACACCGAATAGACCAAATTAATACAAGTTCATACATAAAGTTCATACAACACTTAAATGCAACAAACAAATAACTCTCTAGCTAAAGCATTTAAATGCAACAACAAATGCGATCAAGATCGCAACTAAGGTAACAATTGATCCAACAGCATAATGATACCAAGCCTCACTATCGATGGCATATTTTCTAATCTTTCTAATCTTCAAGCGCATTTTCTCCATCTTGATCTTGTGATCATCGACGACATCGGCAACATGCAACTCCAATTCCATCTTCTCCCCCTCAATTCTTTTCAATTTTTCTTTCAAGTACTCGTTTTCTCTTTCAACTAAATTTAACCTCTCGACAATAGGGTCGGTTGGAATTTCCGGTTCACATACCTCCTAGATAAAAATATCTATGTCAACTTGATGGGCATAATTTGTCATAAACACGAAATGCAACAAATAGTTTTAAAAGAGAATATACCACATCCGAATCATAACAAGGACGAGGGCCGACGGGGACGGATATCAAAACCATGGCACTATGTATAACAAACAACGTACGGGTAAGATAATTATTACATGATTAACTATATATCCAAATCACACAAACATCAATTTTTTATATAAAATTACATGAACAAGAGGCTCACCACAAGGTGGTGCCGGTGACGGGACGGTGCGGGCGATCGACGGTGGTTACGACGGAGATTTAGAAGGCACTAAGTAAACCACACCTACATATGCAAACTAAGTGTTATTTTTGACCTCAAATTGCATATAAATCAAATACTAGCACATATATATATTTTCTCCCAAATTACTAAACTCACAAATTAGTAACTATATAAAGCATTGCAAGAGCTAATCTAGCAATGAGAGATGAAAGGACAAAGTTGCTAACCTTTGTGATCATTTGAATGGATGGGGGCCTTCAAATCTTGACAAATTTTGGGCAAAATTTGTGGTGAGCTCGAGGGGAAGAGGAAGAACAGAGAGGAGAGGAGAGGGGAAAGGGGGAAGAACAGAGCAAGCTGGACGAAGGGTTTATATGCAGGAGGACCTATAGTACCGGTTCGTGGCACGAACCGGTACTAAAGGTGCTAGAGGGGGCCCAGACTGACAACATCCTGCCACCACCCTCATTAGTACCGGTTCGTGGCACGAACCGGTGCTAAAGGTTAGCCACGAACCGGTACTAACGAGAGCGGCCCGGCTAGCCGTTGGAACCGGCACTAATGTATACATTAGTGCCGGCTCTAATACAAACCGGCACTAATGTGCTGCACGTTTGAGCCTTTTTCTACTAGTGATTGGAAAAAGCTCTAGCAAACGAACTACACGATCTTGTGCTATGCTTAGGATTGGGTCTTGTCCATCACATCATTCTCCTAATGATGTGATCCCGTTATCAACGACATCCAATGTCCATAGCCAGGAAACCATGACTATCTGTTGATCAACGAGCTAGTCAACTAGAGGCTCACTAGGGACATATTATGGTCTATGTATTCACACGTGTATTACGATTTCTGGATAATACAGTTATAGCATGAATAAAGACAATTATCACGAACTAGGAAATATAATAATAATCCTTTTATTATTGCCTCTAGGGCATATTTCCAACACTTCTTGCCCCCCGCGAATGCACCAAACTGACTGCTCAGTCGGTCGAGTGTGTTTTCCTTGGCTACAGTGATGAGCACAAGGGATATTGGTGTTAGGATCCAGTGGGTCGTCGCTTGCGCATCTCGCGTGATGTGACTTTTGACGAGTCTCGTTCTTACTACCCACGTTCTTCTTCCTCGAGTTTCTCTGTCGATGGCCTTGCTTTCCTTCTCCTTCCCGATACACCCCGCTACGTGCCTCCTGTGTCACCTCTTCCTCTAGCACCTCTCCTTCCTTCTCCCTCACCACCGACCCCATCCTCTCCCTCACCACCGACCCCATCCTCTCCATCCTCCTCCACCTCTCCACCTTCATCTTCAGTCCGTTGCCCTCTCTCACCGTTTCCTCTCCACTATACTCGTTGCCCTCATACTGAGGATGTCTCCCTGATGAGCCTTCCACCTCTGGTGCTCCTCCCTCCACATCTCCCCCGGTTCATAATCTCTGTGCTCGGCCTCGCCCCCCACCTGATCGCTACTCCCCTGATCGGTATGGTCTCTCTGCCATTGCTGAGCCCACTTCCTATCGGACTGCAATGACTCAACCTGAGTGGCAGCTTGCGATGGCCGAAGAGCTTGCTGCCCTTGAGCGCTCTGGCACTTGGGATCTGGTTCCTCTCCCTTCCGGCGTTCGTCCCATCACCTGCAAGTGGGTCTACAAGGTTAAGACTCGCTCCGATGGTTCTCTTGAGCGCTACAAAGCTCGTCTTGTAGCCCGTGGTTTCCAACAGGAGCAGGGACGCGATTATGATGAGACATTCGCTCCTGTGGCCCACATGACCACTGTTCGCACTCTTCTTGCCGTGGCTTCTGTTCGTCAGTGGTCTATCTCTCAACTTGATGTTCAGAACGCTTTTCTCAATGGTGAGTTGCGTGAGGAGGTTTATATGCAGCCACCACAAGGGTACTATGCTCCTGATGGTATGGTCTGTAGACTTCGCCGCTCTCTATATGGTCTCAAACAGGCCCCTCGCACCTGGTTTGAGCGCTTCGCATCTGTGGTGACCACCGCTGGTTTCTTGCCCAGTGACCATGATCCCGCGCTGTTTGTTCACACGTCTCCTCGTGGTCGGACTCTTCTCCTTCTCTATGTTGATCACATGATCATCACTGGTGACGACACTGACTACATCGCCTTTGTTAAGGCTCGCCTTCGCGACCAGTTTCTTATGACTGATCTTGGTCCACTTCGCTACTTTCTTGGGATTGAGATCTCCTCGACCTCTGATGGCTTCTACATCTCCCAAGAAAAATATATTTAGGATCTTCTTGCTCGCGCTGCTCTCGGTGATGAGCGCACGGTTGTGACTCCTATGGAGCTCAACGTTCAGCTTCGTGCCACCGATGGTGACCCTCTTCCTAATCCCACTCGCTATCGTCATCTTGTTGGCAGCCTTGTCTATCTTGCTGTTACGCGTCCTGACATCTCCTATCCTGTCCATATCCTGAGTCAGTTTGTTTCAGCCCCCACCTCTGTCCACTATAGTCATCTCCTTTGTGTTCTACGATATCTTCGTGGCACGATCTCTCAGCGTCTTTTCTTTCCCCGCTCCAGCTCTCTTGAGCTCCAGGCCTACTCTGATGCTACCTGGGCTAGTGATCCCTCGGATCGACGCTCGCTGTCTGCTTATTGTGTCTTTCTTGGTGGCTCTCTTATTGCCTGGAAGACAAAGAAGTAGACTGCAGTTTCTCGCTCGAGTACAGAGGCTGAGTTGCGAGCCATGGCTATGTTGACGGCTGAGGTGATCTGGTTACGGTGGTTACTTGAGGACTTTGGGGTGTCTGCTACTACCTCCACTCCTCTATCGTCCGACAGTACCGGTGCTATCAGTATTGCGCGTGACCCGGTGAAGCATGAGCTCACCAAGCACATCGGTGTAGATGCCCACTTTGTGCGTGCTTCTATGCAGGATCAGACTCTCGCTCTTCACTATGTGCCCTCTGAGTTACAGTTGGCTGACTTTTTCACGAAGGCACAGACTCGAGTGCAGCATGGGTTTTTCCTCTCCAAACTCAGTGTTGTTGATCCACCATGAGTTTGAGGGGGGTGTTAGATGTGTATAGTTCATTGTGTACATCCCCATTGTATAAGGGGCTTTTCTGCACTTTCACACACATGTATATGTAATGGCCTTTGGCCCTCAGGAAATACTAGTTGCCATTCATCCAACAAAGACATGAATGGTTTTCTTCTTGATAACGCAATATCATGTAAAAGGACATGAATAGGCTTCTATCCTTGTTGGTTGACTTTTGATTCCATTCTTTGTTGGCAATATACACCTTCAAAAGTTCAAAGCAACTTAATAGTGACCGACCGTTGGTGAATGCAAAGGCATTCCAAATATGGCGTCATTGTCATACTGAATATCCGTTCCTTCAGATTCAGATATGTATGCAAGGTTTTCGAACTCGAACGGGTTTGCACATGCGAGGGAGGGCAATGAATGAAACTGGAGCGGGCCAATACCATCTCCTTTTCTGCTACATACAGGAGGCCATATCAGCTCTGTTTGTTTCCTCGGCGTTACTGTTGGGCTTTGGCACAGGAGACCGAACCCATCTGCAGGCCTTGGCCTTCTCTGTCCCATTTTCAGTTACATTTTGGAACCATACTCCACTCCACACTGAAGAAAGCAGCTCGTACAGTCAACAAGAAACAGGGAGCTTTATTGTGCCTCACTTTGATGAGAAGTTTTATCGTGCCTCACATTCCCGACCACGGCTCCAGCAAGCTTCAGAATCAGCTTGACCAAACAGAGACTTGAAGTCGGCAAAGCAAGCAATCACTGACAGAATGACTCCAGACCAGGAGCAAAATTCTGTGGAGATCCAACAACCATACCATGATAGAACAGTACAGACACACTGCATCACAAAGATAGTCTGAAGCATCACAAAGATAGAAGACAATGGGAAGAAATGAGCTCACTAGGATGTAGTACCAAGATAATCAGGGACTGCACACGAGGTTACAGGCTTGCATATTCATAATTAACAATTCAGGCACACATTAGGGTGTCTGCCTCGAGAGGCTGTCCTGACTTCTCAGCCTGACTGATCAACAGATGAATTTAATTAAGACTACCCCCACATATCCTTCTCGTGTCGTCAGACGAGAACTAATATTATGATCTCCCAAGTGCATTATTGTAGCTGCAGAGCATATGTGCATCGTGTAGCAAGGAAATTCCGGACTGAACCAACCTGTGTAACAAGGAACAGAACGCATCTTCAGATTTATGTCTTGATGAAGATCAATCATCTTTTTTGGTTTGCAAGAGGAAGAGGAAATGAATAACAAATGAGGAGCCAGACATTGTGGTTTACCTGTAATGTGATGTATGCTGGGCAGGGCAGCTTGATTGCCATCAGGGACAGCTCGTTCTGGAGTGAGCACATTTTATGAGTGTATGTCAACTCTGAGGATATATCGCACATGATTTCCTCAAAAGCAGCCCGGCGATATATGTGCTGTGTGTAGAAACATGGGCTTACCTTGGCGTCCAGGAATAAAGAACACATTCAGTAATTACGACTTTTAGCTTGCTTGTTGCTAGCAGACTGCATTGATCAGCGAGCTTCTTGCTTGAGTATTGGATTTCCAGAAGTTCCAGAGAAAGTGGGAGGCCTGTTTCCGGCAGCCTCGAGATGCCCGGACAAGCGTGTATCTCCAATCTCTTGAGGGAAGTAACGTTGTGCAGCTCCGCAGGAAGATCTACGACATGATAACAGTTTTGAAATCGGAGCTCTTGCAGGGACTTGAGGAGTACAAGCGCTCTCTCTTGCTCATCTGTTAGTCTCGTCACTTCCACCAAAGCTGTAAGTTGTAGTCTTTGCAGGGAGGTGAGGTGGCTGCAGAATGACGTGGTAAGGACAGATGGGTCATCGATGTCAAGCCTTTCCAGCCGAGGGCACAGCTTATAGCCATGCCTTGAAAAGCTCTCCAGATATGGTGGCAAGAAAGGGCAGTCGTATACTGTCAAATGCCTGCCAAGGGATTGCAAGCCCTCTAGTCTGGTGAGCGATCCACACTGGGAAATTACCAATTCTTCCAGTGCCGTGCATGAGTGCAGCTGTAGGGATTGCAAACCTGGGCTGTCCCGTACATCCAATGTATTAAGACTGGTGATATCTCTAGGGAAGCAGGGTTGCAGCGTTTCTTGGGAACAGAACCTGAGTCTAAGTTCCTGAAGTGATTTTGGGAGGAGCCATCTTCCGTTCGCCTGGCCATCTGTTCCGTCTTTATGCACCAACGATGAAAACAGGTCAGTGCAGTCTGAAATGATTAGCTTCTCAAGGGAGGTAAATCCAGAGAAGCATTCCTTGGCCCGGTTAAATGTTAGCCGAGGGCAGTCCTGAATAGTTATCTTCTTGAGAGAGGAGACAATATTTGATGGAATGTGCAAGAGCCCGTCTCGAGCTAACCTGGTCAATGCGGCATCTTGATTTCCTGACGACGAGTCCTCCCTGGCTGAGATAATACTTGATAGACTGTTTTGTTCCTCCGTCAGTAACAGTACTCTTGTTATATGTAAGCAAGCCTTTAAACACAATTCCTCTAGGGCCGGCGCATGTTGCAGCATCAGAGATAGCCACTTCCCTGCTATTCCACTTGACTTGATACTGAGATTTTCAAGAGATGGGAAGGCCATGCAATTCACAGCTATCACTTCTTCAAGGATAGGCTCTGGCATCACATCTGAAGAGAAAAGTTCTTTGCACATGCATATTTCCAAACTCTTTAAAGAGACGAGATGACTAAAACTTTGGAACGAAAAAGAACTTAGATTCCGGCAACCCACTATTCTCATCGATTTGAGGTTTCTCAGATTACGGAACACCAAAATCTTGTCATCCAGTATCCTCAACTGATCAGAAGATTCATCAATGCCGCTCCATCCCCCATGAATACACCCAACACACAACTTTTCACTGGATGAACCCTTCATACTCGGAAATGTTGAAACTCGAGTGATGTGTAACTCAGAAAAGGTGGTAGAAGGTGGAAGAGGCTTCAACACTTCCAATTGAGGGCAATCACACAAAATTAATTTTCTAAGACCAGGCAACCATGACCTCTGCTCGATTACAAATGTATCATTGCTCTCAAACAGCTCAAACTCCTTCAGTGCTTCACAATCCTCAACATGCAATGCTCTTAAGCTAGACCTAATGCCCTCCACTGAAGTGCATGAACATCTCTCCAACTTTGGCATTTTAACTAAAACTAGCTCGTCCAGTTGTGGAATCAATATTTCTTTTACTTCCGGCAAG
The DNA here is from genome assembly GCA_963921465.1 of Triticum timopheevii. Taxonomy (NCBI): domain Eukaryota; kingdom Viridiplantae; phylum Streptophyta; class Magnoliopsida; order Poales; family Poaceae; genus Triticum; species Triticum timopheevii. The sequence continues at coordinate 574,014,714 of OY997264.1, read as the reverse complement.
TTGTTCAACTTCAGCTTTGTAAGGAATGGAAGACTTTCCAGAGATGGAAGTATTCTCCATCCTCCACAACCATCAAGATGAAGCGTCTGCAGGGAGGTAACTGAGATATTGTTGGCAAGCCAAGTTGGTGAAGTAGTACCATTATACCCAGATATCTGTAGATGCTTTACATTCATATGTGGTTCAAGCCCCTCGATCACTTCTCTTGTCGTGTCCTCAGAAGATTCAGCGCTATCTTCACCAGTACATTCCTCATCTGACAAACTATCCTCCCAGGATAAGTGCAGCTTTTCCAAGTATTCTTTGTTTCTCAGCCCTGCACCATAAGCTTCATCCCGAGTTTTGATATTACCAAGTTGAGACACCCTAAGTTGAACAAGCTCATTCATTAATTTGAGTTGTGTTATCTCAAAGCCACTAGAAACCTGAACCGGAAAATCATGTAACTCCTGAAGAGATGTCATATTACCAATGCTAGCAATGGAAGAGTGGACTCCCTTGTTTGCAACAAGATGTCGTAGGCTAACAAGATTATCCAAGTCATTGGGTACAGAAGTACCCATGTCCGAGCCAACATCCATTACTTGAAGATGAAAACTTTTACTGAAAACTTGTGGCACAACCCCGTACAACTGAAGTTTTAGATAACGAAGATGAAAAGGATTGGCCAAACCACACCAGAAAGAGTTGAAATCAGTGGATGTTGCAGACACTTGCAGCATGCGTAAATTATGTACCTTTCGGAATATATCTTGGAACAATTGTACGAAGAAAGAGTCAAAGTGCCCAAGTAAAACCAGCGTTCTCAATTTTCTAACTGATGTAACTGTATGTCTCAAATTTTCTTCAAACTTCACATTACGAAGAATCTTCCCATGCCGATCTTTGTCGTATATAGAATCAGTTACTATTGACAAATGTTGTATAGTTGGCAACATTTTATTGCAATGTATACCATCTATAGTAGCACATTTAGTCCTTGAAACCATCCTCGCAAAATCATGCATGAGACCACACATAGAATACGAAACTTGACGGCCTATAGAGGATTCTTCTCCCTCGTCATCTTCCTGTTGTTCTTCAACTTGCTGAAAAAAACCCAGGTTCACCAAATCATTCAGATATTTCCATCCTGTCTCCTCCAATCTATTATTTTGGGTGCAATTCACAAATCCTTGAGCAATCCAAATATAGACCAAATCCTTCCCAAGAAACCTATATTTGTCAGGAAATATAGAACAATACGAGAAACATTGTTGTAAATGGTACGGTAGCTCATCATAACTAAGCTTCAAAGCAGGCATGATGCCTCCACTGATTCCCAGTGATTTCCAATTTTCTTTCTTGAGAATGTTACTCCAATGATCAACAGAATGATGACCTCTTAATAGTGCCCCTGCAGTTACTGCTGCTAACGGGTTACCCTTTAACTTTTCTGCTATTTGTTGTCCAATAGTGCTAAGATTTCTTGGACATTCATAGTTTTCATCACTAAATGCACACGATTTTAACAATAACCAAACATCATCAGTTTCCAAGCCACCCAACTTAACTGGACTAGTTGTCCCAATCATTTTTGCAACAGAAAGTTTTCTAGTTGTCACAAGAATCATATTGCCGCTTGCATTCTCGGACTTAAAAGGAGCCAATAGTTGGTTCCATTGGCAATTGTTATTGTCACCCCAGACGTCATCCAAAATAAGTAAAGACCGCTTTGATTTGAGATGAGTTTTCAAGATCTCTTGAAGCTTCACAAAGCAGTCTAACCTTTCATGCCTTTCTCCAGAAACAAAGCTCAAGATCTCCCTTGTGAGCCTCATCTCATCAAAGTTGCGAGACACCCAAACCCATATCCTATGGTGAAATTGTGCTATCACATCAGGATCATTGTATACAAGTTGAATGAGAGTTGTCTTACCAACACCTGCAATGCCTACTATAGGCACAACAGTTGCGTTGTCAGATCTGTCTTCTTTCATCATCAATTTCATTATGCAATTCTTTTCTGCAACTCTCCCATACACTTTCTTTGAAACAAGACTTGATGTCCTTAGGTGCTGATCTAAGGCTGTACTCTTATGTTGATTTGAACTGGAAGATAAGTCTGATCCAAGTAGCTCGAGAATCCCGTTCACATTCCCTAGGATGCATTGTAACTGACTAGTAATATTCTGTATGCTGTTGACTATTCCGGCCTTGTCCCAATGGGTAACTGCGTTAGCTGCTGTGATCTGTGCAAACTCCCCATCTACTCTCTTTCTTTTTCTGGTAGATGAATCATCATCAATTATAACAGGCGTCGCATTTGCAGTAGCATCACCAATGCTGTAGTAAGAAAAAGACCATTAATAGGCTATGAAACAACATTTAAAAATTTGCTGATGAAAGGTAGCTACCTCGAAGAGTTTGCTGACTGGTCATTTGGTCCAGGTTTCTTCTTACAAATCTTGTTATGGTTAAGCATACTTCCTGTCCCGATCTTCAACCCGCATTTGATCTTTGTGGAGCAGTATTTACATCTTGCTTTGATTGGCTGTCCGTTTTCATCTTCTTCTATAACTTCAAAATCATCCCATGCCTTGGACCTTCGTTTCTTTCCTTTTCCCCTTGATGAGCTGCAGGAAGAACAAAATGGTGGGTTGGCTATCAGGACCACAATTATTGAGCTGTCAAGAAAGATGTATATAAACGATTTCTAAAAACAAATCTGCTGATGCAAGGTATACCCAATTCTTCTTTAGGTACCTTGAAGGGTCCGGTGGATGCGCTCCAGGAGATTTCTTACAATTGATGGAATGCTCTTTCTCCAAATGTTTTATCATAGACGAAGTCCCGTTCGTCGTCGTATCGCAGTTAAACTCCTTTCTTGTACAGTAATTGCATTTGGCTTTTGAACGCTTTCCCGCAACCGTTTCTGTTACCGTGAAGTAATCCCATACCACGGACCGCAAATTGCCGGCATTGCTCTGCTGTGTATCAGCATCGCCCCTCAATATCTCATCGACTCGCTCAGCCACAAGCACATTTTCCTGCTCGCCCCTTGTAACTGTGGCCAAAGAAAACGTGGATCAGAAAAGCATGGCGTCCTTTCCTTGATCAGAAAATACTTACTGAGCAGTATAAGATCAAACTAATAATTACTAGCAGACTTGGATTAATTGGATATAGATAGATTTACGCTTACCTCCTGAGAGTGGGAGTGGGAGTGGCTCGCTTGGATCTGCAGGGGCTTGCAGGCCTTGGACTTGGTGTTGGAGCCTGTAGTAGTCGAGATCGTCAACCAAGTCGTCGGCTTCATAGAGCTGCTCTTCGAGAAGGGCGAAAGGTTCATCCAGGAGCTCGTTGGCGACCCCCCTACTCTTCGCAGTAGTGACCACTATCTTGACTCTCCAGATCTCCGACTTGAGCTTCCGGATGTCATCGGCAAGACCGACTTGCCGAATCCAGGCGTCGAGCTTGTCGATTTTGAGGGTCGCAGAGATGGTCTGGACCAGCCACCCAATCGCGCCATCCATCAGATCCGGCAGAAGCAGCTCGCTGGAGATGGTCAGTGGAGGCAACTACAGTACGAGTGAGGGAAGTCGAGAGTGGGGAGCAGGCCAACAGAGAAAAGCAATCATGCAATGCGGCGGCGTGAAAGAAGGGGCGGAGGCGGAGAAAAATAACACGCTCGCGGTCTTTTTTTTTTCTTCCTTCTGAGAGAGAGAGAGACCACACCGACACGCCCCCAGCCTTTCTTTTTCTTGCTTTGTTCGGATGAGAGAGCACACAAAGCTCTATGGGCTGCGTGAGTTCGGGCCTGTCGATGATACTCAAACGTTTTGGGCCACGCTAGTTTGTCCCAGAATTTTAGTGGAACATACCAGGCCGTGTTCGGGCAGGCCGACGGATCACACTACAGAAGGGAACAGGATCTTAAAAAAAACATAAGGGAACTTCATCCCCTCTGCTTCCCGCTACAACGGATGCATTTTTGTTTTGTTCGTTTAGGAAAATCAGGGAAGAGCAATAATTACAGCGTAATAACCCAAAATTCATCTCCACAGAACACACCGTGCAGACTGCAAGTGAAAGGAAATGACACCTCAAGCTCATGCGCGCCCACCTACACACAAGGCGTAACTGACATGGACGAACCAACAGATTACAACAGCATCAGTACATGATACTACCGGCAAACGTCGACACTATTTCATGCTCAGAATGACAACGCCTCCAAGCGCAGCCACCAAGACGATGGGCAGGAGGCCCAACCAGAGCATCGTCTTCCCGGCGGCGCGGCGCCCGACCACGTCACCTGACACCCAGAAGCCGGTCGGCGCCTCGAGGAGCCCGAAGATGAACACGGCGACGAGGATGCCGTAGTACAGAACGAATGGCGCTTTGCCGTGGTGGAGGAACACACCGCCGGGCGCATTGGAGATGACGAGGCAGAGCGCCGCGGCGGCCTCCGCGACGCCGCACGAGATCAGAGCGCCTGGCAGCTTCTCCGCGTCGCGGCATGCGTCGGAGATCAGGGCACCAAGGTCGGCGACTGTGGCCACGGAATCCATTGTGCGTCTCCTGTCTCGTGTGTGTGGTGTTTGCCGGAGAAATGGGTTCTTGACCTGGGGGGAGATGATGAAGATTTATAGCCAGCCTACGCGCAAAGTGGCACTGTGGCCAACCAGAACCATACCCGAACCGAACCACAAGACATTTTGGTTTCCCTGAGTTCTGCCGCCCCTCCAGTGTAACACCCCGGATGTAACTTTCCATATTTGTAACTCCAACTCTTGTCATTTTCGGCATTGTGCTATGATATTCCCTTCGTGGTTGGGTTTTATTTTCGTCTTGCATTTTGTCCATGTCATGCATCTCATATCATGTCATCATGTACATCTCATTTGCATACGTGTTCGTCTCATGATTCCGAGCATTTTCCCCGTTGTCCGTTTTGCAATCCGGCACTCCTATGTTCCCCGGCGCTCCCTTTTACATTTTTCCGTGTGCGGGTGTTGAACATTCTCGGAATGGACCGAGCCTTGCCAAGTAGCCCTGGTATAGCACCGGTAGACCACCTGTCAAGTTTCGGGTCATTTGGAGCTCGTTTGGTACTCCAACGGTTAACCGCACTCTCGCAGAGGCCTCTTTTAAGTTGCAGCCCAACATCCCTCCAAAACAGCTCAATAACCCATCTAAGTCACCTCCATGCTCTCGGTCGTTCGATCACGATCGTGTGGGCGAAAACCGCACCCCATTTGGAGTCTCCTAGCTCCCTCTACCTACAAATATGCATCCCCCCTCCAAATCCGGGCAAAACCCTAGCGAAACTCCCCCTCCGCGCCGCCGGACACGTCCGGATCGGACCGGACGCGTCCGCCCGTCGCCGCCCGGCCACTCGCGAGCCGCCACGTGGCGGGCCGCGCCCCACATCGCCGCCGGCCGCGCCAGGCCCGCGAGGCCCGGTTCCGGCCCCCGCGGCCCGCGCCTCCGCCTCCCGCAGCGCGCCGGTCGCCGCCCGCCTCCGCGTGCCGGCCGCCGCCCGCCGCCCGCCGCAGTCCGCCGGTCACCTCCGGCCGCCCCGCCGGTCGGCCGCGCCGCGCCGCCGCCCGGCCCCGCCTCCTCCGACCCGCTGGCGTCCTCCTCACCGGCCCCGAGCTCCTCTCCGGCCGGCCGTCCTCGAGCGTCGCGCCAGATCCGATCGGGAAAACCCTAGGTTGTTTTTTCCCCGACCCCCCGAATTTCCACCAAGTCTTTTCTGTGATATTTTTTCTTGCATTTTCATCGCATCACATCTCCGCACCCCTGGCTCCGTTTTGGGCGTGTAGCATATCAAATTGTTCGTCTCGAAGAGTAGATCATTTCATCTCATTGCACCATTTTCATTTGAGCTCATCTTGATGTCCGAAATGCTATTGGAAGAGGGCTATGTGATGTTAGTTTCTGTTTCTTAACAGAACTTGCATTTTTATCATTTTTGCCATGACTAATGTGTGCACCTTATGAACTTGAGTCCTATATGTGTGTTGAACTATGCCATGCCATCTTTCCAGGGGTGTATGCCATGTATTTTTGTGATCTATGTGGTGAATAGAACAAGCATGCAAACTAAGGATGATAATGTTGCTGATTTCAGGAACTTAGTGTTTTCACTAAGTCATGTCCTGCTATTATTTTTATGCCATATGTTCATGTTGTTACAGAGAGATCTATGCCCTTTTTGAGCATGTTCATTAAGGGTGTTTTGAACATATGGATGTGCTCTATCCATCCATGCCTTTGTTGGCATTTATGGAGTAGTCTAGCATGTCATTTTTGTGCTCTACTTTTACTTCAAAATGTTTCCTGGCAGATTGTTTGCATGAGATTCAATTTTCACGAGGTTGTTGTAGTTGATTCGTGTATGCTATGATGTTGTTCTTGCCATGTATAGCTTCTATGTCATGTCTTCTTGATGGGTGTATGCTTAGTTTATCATGATATGCTCTGTAGTGAGTGCATCGAGCTCACGAACATGCCTACTTGATATCTGTTTTTGCCATGCCCAGTTTTTCTGCTAAGTCTGAGATCTGTAATAAAACTTGCTATGTTTACATGGGTGCCACCATTTCTTATGGTCCTTTTTGGCTTATGGTCAGTAAGGGACTTTTGATCTATGCTTTGAGTAGAATCATGTCATGCCTTGTTTTGCTATTATAAGTTCCTGTAGCATGTTGTTTGCTTGCTCTAAACATGCCTTCCTGATGTTAATTTCTGGCATGCTAGTATTTTCACTAAGTCTGTGAACCTGATATTTTTTGCACTTTCACCATGCTGGTTTGAGCATGTTATGATGTGTTTTAGCCGTAGCTCAGTGTTCCTCTTTTGTTAAGCATCTCCTGTAGATCACTGCCATATGCTTTGTTTTTATGTTGGGGTGCTATAGCATAGTTTCTTGTTGCTTGCTAAGTAGCATCGTGCTGTTAAATGCAGATTCGCGTCATTCTTGTTTTGCTTGTCATTTACAAACCGTGCATCCGATTCCGGTGATCTTTATATCGATTTCATCCGAAATCATCCCATCTTTCCAGCGGCATACTTGGTTTGCCAAGTTGATGCCCGGTTCCTCATTCTCCTTCCGGAGCACACATATGCATTGCATATCACATCTCGCATAGCATGTCATGTATTGCATCATATGGCTTGTGCATTGCTCCTTGTTTGATTGTTGTTCCATTGCTTGTGTTCTTGCTTTGGGTAGAGCCGGGAGACGAGTACGTGAACGAGGAACCTGTTGAGAACGCCTACGAGGATCAAGCCTTCGACAACTCTGAGAACCTTGCAGGCAAGATGACCATACCTTCGAAATCACTTCTATCTTTGCTTGCTAGATGCTCGCTCTTTTGCTATGCCTATGCTGCGATACCGACCACTTGCTATATCATGCCACCCATATTGCCATGTCAAACCTCTAACCGTCCATGTCCTAGCAAACCGTTGATTGGATATGTTACCGCTTTGCTCAGCCCCTCTTATAGCGTTGCTAGTTGCAGGTGAAGATGAAGTTTGTTCCTTGTTGGAACACGGATATTTTGGGATATCACAATATCTATTGTTTTAATTAATGCATCTATATACTTGGTAAAGGGTGGAAGGCTCGGCCTTATGCCTGGTGTTTTGTTCCACTCTTGCCACCCTAGTTTCCGTCATACCGGTGTTATGTTCCTTGATTTTGCGTTCCTTACGCGGTTGGGTGATTTATGGGACCCCCGTGATAGTTCGCTTTGAATAAAACTCCTCCAGCAAGGCCCAACCTTGGTTTTACCATTTGCCACCTAAGCTTTTTTTCCCTTGGGTTTTCGCGAGCCCGAGGGTCATCTTTATTTACCCCCCTGGGCCAGTGTTCCTTCGAATGCTGGTCCAACCTGGGCGATGTCCGGCGTCCCCTGGGCAACCAGGGTCTATACCAACCCGACGTCTTGCCCATCCGGTGTGCCCTGAGAACGAGATATGTGCAGCTCCTATCGGGATTTGTCGGCACATTCGGGAGGCTTTGCTGGTCTAGTTTTACCATTGTCGAAATGTCATGCGAACCGGGATTCCGAGACTGATCGGGTCTTCCCGGGAGAAGGTTTATTCCTTCGTTGACCGTGAGAGCTTGTGATGGGATAAGTTGGGACACCCCTGTAGGGTATTATCTTTCGAAAGCCGTGCCCGCGGTTATGAGGCAGATGGAATTTGTTAATGTCCGGTTGTAGAAAACCCGAAGTTGACCTTAATTAAAATACATCAACCGCGTGTGTAACCGTGATGGTCCCTTCTCGGCGGAGTCCGGGAAGTGAACACGGTGTTGGAGTTATGTTTGACGCAGGTTGCTCTAGGATCACTTCTTGATCACTACTAGCTTCACGACCGTGCCTTGCTTCTTGTCTCGCTCTCTTTTGCGATCGTAGCCACCATATATGCTAGTCGCTTGCTTCAGCTCCACCTCATTACACCAGCCTTCCCTTAAGCTTAAATAGTCTTGATCTCGCGGGTGTGAGATTGCTGAGTCCCCGTGACTCACAGATTCTACCAAAATAGATGCAGGTACCGGTGATACCAGCGCAGATGGCGCAACTGAGCTGAAGTGGGAGTTTGATGAGGCCCTGGGTCGTTACTATGTTTCATTTCCAGACGATCAGTAGCGGAGCCCAGTTGGGACGATCGGGGATCTGTGTTGCATTTGGGGTAGTCTTCTTTTATTTTGGTTCCGTAGTCGGACCTTGAGTGTAAATTGAATGATGGATGTTTATTTATGTATTGTGTGAAGTGGCGACTGTAAGCCAACTATGTATCTCTTTTCCCTTATGTATTACATGGATTGTGCGAAGGTTACCTCACTTGCGACATTGCTTTCAATGCGGTTATGCCTCTAAGTCGTGCTTCGACACGTGGGAGATATAGCCGCATCGAGGGCGTTACAAGTTGGTAATCAGAGCCATCCCCGACCTTAGGAACCCCACTGCTTGATCGTTTTTAGCGGCCGAGTTGTGTCTAGAAAAATGTTTTGAGTCATTTAGGATTATATATCGGAGAGTTAGGAATTCTTTTTACTCCTCAGTCCCTTCGTCGCTCTGGTGAGGTCTCCTGACGTAGAAGTTTTGACTTTCCTCTCCTCAAATTGCACTAAAATTTTTTTAGGATCACGCGGGTATCTTGGAATCGTTCCGATGGTTTTTTGGTGAGAACATTGTCTTGGTGCCTCCTGTCAGGGGTTTAGTGGAAGTGTCCCGGGGAGTTGAGCTCTGAGGTGTTGTCGTCATAATTTTATCGTTGCAGTTCTGGAATACCTGAGTTTAGTACGCCGACATCGAAAATCTCTTTTATGCAGTTTGTTGGTGAGATAACCCCGCTAACCCAGTACTGAGGTGAGTACGGGAGTATTGCCATGACTCGTATAACAGATGCTTTTCGAAGGTTGAGGTACACGATTTCCGAAGGTTTCTTGGTTATGTGTTGAAGGATGGATACAACTGGATGTAGGGATTGTTAGTTTGGGTGAGTTATATTGCTTCCCCTGTATCCCCAACACCTGATTGCATAACCGGAAAGTTTCGGGAGTTTATAGGTGGAATTCAAGTAGCTCTAGCACTTCTTCCGCAGATATTTGGTTTGTGATTGGGTAATCCTTACCACTTATTTGTTCCATTCATACCTTGTTTTTATTTTCATTCATCAATCTCTTATCAAGTGGCTTCTCACCTTAATGGACGTGATGTTTACTTTGGAATTCATTCGTTCATCCCTGTTCGAATGTTTATTGTGAAGATTATATGTTGCAATTTCTATCCGTTGATTCAACTTGTCTATCTGTCTATCAAGATGCTAACGGATGTCACCCTCTTCAGGATGGCTCCGCCAACGCGTCAGAATCCGAAACGCAGTGATGGGAGTCAGGCGAACCCTCCACCTCCACCTCCGCCTCCGGAGGCATGGCAAACTTTGATGGCAACCACTAACGCCAACGCTCAGTTGTTGATTCAGCTAATGCAAGAGCGTAACCAAGGCCAAGGCAACCAAGGGAATCAAGGTCAAGGGCAGTTCTACCATCAGCCTCAGTTCCCTACCCTCAACCAGTTCCTTGCAAATCAGCCAAAGTCTTTCAGCTACTGTGTCGAGGCAACAGACGCCGACGATTGGCTCGTGGATATCAACAAGCATTTCGAATGCAGCAATGTCAAACCTGAGGACTACGTCAAGTTCGCGTCTTTCCAGCTCAAGGATCAGGCTGCTGATTGGTTCCAGCAATACAAGGATTCAAGAGGAGGTCGAGTGATTACTTGGACTGATTTCTGTCGGGACTTTAAAGCTCACCACATTCCTACCAGTGTTGTTGAGAGCAAGCGTGAGGAGTTCCGCAATCTCAAGCAAGGCAACATGTCAGTGTACGAATACAACAAACATTTTCAGAAACTTGCTCGCTTCCCTAAACAAGACGTTCCTGATGAAAAGAGTATGATCTATCAGTTCAGAGGTGGCCTTAGAGAGGATCTGCAGTTAGCTCTTGTTCTTATTGAGCCTACTCGGTTTGATCAATTCTACAATATGGCCCTCAAGCAAGAAGGTGCTCAGCTCAAGTGTGAGGCTTCAAAGAAGAGAATCAGGGATGCAGTTCAGTCTTCTTCTTCCTCTCAAGTGGCAGCCAAGCAGCAAAAGTTCTACCTTCCTCCTCCTCCGTTTCGTCAGCCTTATCAATAGAAGAACTCAGGTGGTCGTGGATCTTCCCACCCACCCAACCCAAGCTACCAGAACAAGTCTCAGCCTCAAGTTCCAAGGTCAAATGCTCCTTATCACCGTCCGCTCTCACAGGTGACCTGCAACAAGTGCCAGCAGAAGGGTCACTATGCGAACAAATGCTTCAACCAAAGGCGCCTTCCGCCTCCTCCTCCTGTGAGGTCTTCAAGCAATGCAGTGGTCAAGCATAATCCCAAGTCTGCAAAGGTGAACATGATGAATGCAGCGCAAGCAGAGGATTCTTCTGACGTGATAATGGGTAATCTTCCAGTTAATGATATTCCTGCAAAAGTTTTATTTGATACGGGTGCTTCTATTTCATTCATATCAAAGCCTTTTGCATCCATGCACGATTTGCACACTGTTGATCTGCCTAAGCCGATAGCGGTTTCCTCTCCGGGTTTATTCATGAACACCAAAATGATGGCTCCGGATGTTTCTATCAAGATGGGCGACTATAGATTTCTATCTTCTGCAATGGTTCTTGGCGACTCTGATATTGATCTAATTCTTGGGATGGACTGGCTTTCTCAGCACAAGGCTCAACTTGATTGTGCTGCCATGCAGATTCAATTGACACACTCTTCTGAGGATGTTATCATCTATGCCGCTCGTGATGAAACCATTCGGTTGTTTTCTCTCAATGAGAAGGGAGAGTTGGATGCTATCTCTTAGATTCCAGTCGTTTGTGAGTACCAAGATGTCTTTCCAGAAGAGCTTCTGGGTATGCCTCCTCATCGGCCAGTCGAATTCGTTATCGATCTTGAGCCTGGCACTGAACCCATTTGCAAGCGTCCTTACAAGCTTGGACCCAAGGAGCTGAAAGAATTGAAGAAACAGCTCGATGAACAAGAGCGTCTGGGTTTGATCAGACCGAGTTCATCTCCATGGGGATGTGGAGTTCTTTTTGTCCAGAAGAAGGATGGCACGGACCGACTTTGCGTTGATTACCGTCCATTGAACAAGAAGACAATCAAGAACAAGTATCCACTTCCCAACATCAATGAGCTATTCGAGCAACTCAAAGGTGCTAAAGTATTCTCCAAGCTTGACCTTCATATGGGTTATCATCAGATTCGCATTCGTGAACAAGATATTCCCAAGACAGCATTCAGAACAAGCTTTGGTTCTTATGAATATACTGTCATGTCTTTCGGCCTTGTCAATGCTCCTCCAACTTTCTCTCGAATGATGAACTTTATCTTCAACCCCTACACCAATGATTTCGTCTTGGTGTATCTCGATGATATTTTGGTCTTCTCCAAGAACAAACAGGATCATGCCAAACATTTGCGATTGGAACTCGACAAGCTCAGAGAACATCAATTCTATGCGAAGTTTTCCAAATGTGAGTTCTGGCTTGATGAAGTTCTTTATCTTGGTCATATCATCTCCGCCAAGGGCATCGCTGTTAATCCGGCGAAGGTTTCTGCGATTCTGAATTGGGAACCTCCTCAGAGTGTCAAGCAGCTCCGCAGTTTTCTCGGTCTTGCAAGCTATTGCCGAAGATTCGTTGAGAACTTCTCCAAGATTGCAAAGCCTCTTTCCAACCTCCTCCAGAAGCATGTCAAGTATGTCTGGACGCCTGAGTGTGATGTCGCTTTCAACACCCTCAAAGAAAAGCTAGTCACAGCTCCTGTCTTGACTCCTCCTGATGAATCCAAGCCATTCGAAGTTTTCTGTGATGATTCCTTGCAAGGTCTCGGTGCTGTGTTAATGCAAGAGAAGAAGGTCGTGGCCTATACCTCTCGTCAGTTGAAGCCCAACGAAAAGAACTACCCCACTCACGATCTTGAGTTGGCGGCAGTTGTCCATGCATTGATAACATGGAGACATCTCTTGTTGGGAAGGAAAGTGGACATTTTCACTGATCACAAGAGTCTCAAGTATATCTTCACTCAACCAAACCTCAACCTCAGGCAAACTCGATGGGTCGAAATGATTCAAGAGTACAATCCAAGTATTGAATATACTCCTGGCAAGGCGAATGTGATTGCAGATGCTTTGAGCAGAAAGGCTTATTGCAACAGTCTAATTCTCAAGCCCTTTCACCCGGATCTTTGTGAAGCTTTCCGCAAGTTGAATCTTCAAGTTGTTCCTCAAGGCTTTCTTGCCAACCTCATAGTCTCTCCTTCTTTGGAAGATCAAATTCGTGAGGCACAACTCCTGGATGCCATGGTGAAGAAGGTGAAACGTGGTATTGACAAGGGCATTTCCAAATACAAGTGCTATCGCTTGGATGACAAAGATACTCTTTTCTTTGAGGATCGTATTGTGGTTCCTAAAGGCGATCTGAGAAAAGTCATCATGAATGAGGCACACAATTCCCTCCTATCCATTCATCCTAGAAGTACGAAGATGTACCATGACCTCAAGCAGTCGTATTGGTGGACTCGAATGAAGCGAGAAATTGCTCAATTCGTGAATGAATGTGATGTCTGCAGAAGGGTGAAAGCAGAACACCAAAGACCAGCGGGTCTCCTCCAACCTCTTGCTATTCCAGAATGGAAGTTTGATCATATCGAGATGGACTTCGTGACTGGGTTTCCTAAGTCCAAGCGTGGAAATGATGCTATCTTCGTTGTCATTGACAAGCTCACTAAAGTGGCTCATTTTCTTCCTATCAAAGAATCTATCACAGTAGCTCAGCTGGCAGAGCTATACACCTCCAGAATTGTCTCCTTGCACGGTATTCCACAATTGATCTCTTCAGACCATGGAAGCATCTTCACTTCTATGTTCTGGGACTCCTTTCAGAAGGCCATGGGCACCAACATTCGTTTCAGCACAGCTTTCCATCCTCAAACAAGTGGCCAAGTCGAGCGAGTCAATCAAATCCTTGAAGATATGCTCAGGGCTTGTGTCATTTCCTTTGGCATGAAGTGGGAAGAATGTCTTCCATATGCCGAGTTCTCCTACAACAACAGCTTCCAAGCGAGTTCGGGCAAGGCCCCATTCGAAATTCTCTATGGCAGAAAGTGCCGTACTCCTCTCAATTGGTCCGGGACAGGTGAACGCCAACTTCTTGGCAACGACTTGATCACAGAAGCCGAAGAAATGTGCAAAGTCATTCGTGAGAATCTGAAAGCCGCACAATCGCGCCAGAAGGGCTATTATGATGACAAGCACCGTGATGTGGCTTTTGAAATTGGAGACCATGTCTACCTCCGCGTCTCTCCAATGAAAGGCACTCGTCGCTTCGGTATCAAAGGGAAGCTTGCCCCTAGATATGTGGGTCCTTTCAAGATCATTGGCAAAAGAGGCGATCTCGCCTATCAACTTGAGCTTCCATCCAACTTTGCAAACGTGCACGATGTGTTTCACGTGTCACAGCTTCGCAAGTGCTTCAAGATTCCTGAACGCACTATCAACTTTGAATAAATTGACCTCCAAGAAGATCTCTCTTATCATGAGCACCCCATTGCTATTCTTGAAGAAACCGAGCGCAAGACTCGCAACAAGTCAATCAAATTCCTGAAAGTAAAGTGGTCACACCATTCCGACCGAGAAGCCACCTGGGAGCGCGAGGATCACCTCCGTTCCGAATATCCGGAGTTCTTTTAGTCCTAGATCTCGGGACGAGATCCTCTTGTAGTGGTGGAGTGTTGTAACACCCCGGATGTAACTTTCCATATTTGTAACTCCAACTCTTGCCATTTTTGGCATTGTGCTATGATATTCCCTCCGTGGTTGGGTTTTGTTTTCGTTTTGCATTTTGTCCATGTCATGCATCTCATATCATGTCATCATGTGCATCTCATTTGCATACGTGTTCGTCTCATGATTCCGAGCATTTTCCCCGTTGTCCGTTTTGCAATCCGGCACTCCTATGTTCCCCGGCGCTCCCTTTTACATTTTTCCGTGTGCGGGTGTTGAACATTTTCGGAATGGACCGAGCCTTGCCAAGTGGCCCTGGTATAGCACCAGTAGACCACCTGTCAAGTTTCGGGTCATTTGGAGCTCGTTTGGTACTCCAACGGTTAACCGCACTCTCGCAGAGGCCTCTTTTAAGTTGCAGCCCAACATCCCTCCAAAACAGCCCAATAACCCATCTAAGTCACCTCCATGCTCTCGGTCGTTCGATCACGATCGTGTGGGCGAAAACCGCACCCCATTTGGAGTCTCCTAGCTCCCTCTACCTACAAATATGCATCTCCCCCTCCAAATCCGGGCAAAACCCTAGCGAAACTCCCCCTCCGCGCCGCCGGACACGTCCGGATCGGACCGGACACGTCCGCCCGCCGCCGCCCGGCCACTCGTGAGCCGCCACGTGGCGGGCCGCGCCCCACATCGCCGCCGGCCGCGCCAGGCCCGCGAGGCCCGGCTCCGGCCCCCGCGGCCCGCGCCTCCGCCTCCCGCAGCGCGCCGGTCGCCGCCCGCCTCCGCGCGCCGGCCGCCGCCCGCCGTCGTCCGCCGGTCGCCTCCGGCCGCCCCGCCGTTCGGCCGCGCCGCCCGCGCCGCGCCCGGCCCCGCCGTCCGGCCGCGCCGCCGCCGCGCCGCCGCCCGGCCCCGCCTCCTCCGACCCGCCGGCGTCCTCCTCCCCGGCCCCGAGCTCCTCTCCGGCCGGCCGTCCTCGAGCGTCGCGCCAGATCCGATTGGGAAAACCCTAGGTTGATTTTTCCCCGACCCCCCGAATTTCCACTAAGTCTTTTTTGTGATATTATTTCTTGCATTTTCATCGCATCACATCTCCGCACCCGTGGCTCCGTTTTGGGCGTGTGGCATATCAAATTGTTCGTCTCGAAGAGTAGATCATTTAATATCATTGCACCATTTTCATTTGAGCTCATCATGATGCCCGAAATGCTGTTGGAAGAGGGCTATGTGATGTTAGTTTCTGTTTCTTAACAGAACTTGCATTTTTATCATTTTTGCCATGACTAATGTGTGCACCTTATGAACTTGGAGTTCTACATGTGTGTTGAACTATGCCATGCCATCTTTCCAGGGGTGTATGCCATGTATTTTTGTGATCTATGTGGTGACTAGAACAAGTATGCAAACTAAGGATGATAATGTTGCTGATTTCAGGAACTTAGTGTTTTCAATAAGTCATGTCCTGCTGTTATTTTTATGCCATATGTTCATGTTGTTACAGAGAGATCTATGCCCTTTTTGAGCATGTTCATTAAGGGTGTTTTGAACATATAGATGTGCTCTATCCATACATGCCTTTGTTGGCATTTATGGAGTAGTCTAGCATGTTATTTTCGTGCTCTAATTTTGCTTCAAAATGTTTCCTGGCAGATTGTTTGCATGAGATTCAATTTTCACGAGGTTGTTATAGTTGATCCGTGTATGCTATGATGTTGTTCTTGCCATGTATAGCTTCTATGTCATGTCTTCTTGATGGGTGTATGCTTAGTTTATCATGAGATGCTCTGTAGTGAGTGCATCGAGCTCACGAACATGCCTACTTGATATCTGTTTTTGCCATGCCCAGTTTTTCTGCCAAGTCTGAGATCTGTAATAAAACTTGCTATGTTTACATGGGTGCCACCATTTCTTATGGTCCTTTTTGGCTTATGGTCAGTAAGGGACTTTTGATCTATGCTTTGAGTAGAATCATTTCATGCCTTGTTTTACTATTATAAGTCCCTGTAGCATGTTGTTTGCTTGCTCTAAACATGCCTTCCTGATGTTAATTTCTGGCATGCTAGTATTTTCACTAAGTCTGTGAACCTGATATTTTTTGCACTTTCACCATGCTGGTTTGAGCATGTTATGATGTGTTTTAGCCGTAGCTCAGTGTTCCTCTTTTGTTAAGCATCTCCTGTAGATCACTGCCATATGCTTTGTTTTTATGTTGGGGTGCTGTAGCATAGTTTCTTGTTGCTTGCTAAGTAGCATCGTGCTGTTAAACGCAGATTTGCGTCATTCTTGTTTTGCTTGTCATTTGCAAACCGTGCATCCGATTCCGGTGATCTTTATATCGTTTCATCCGAAATCATCCCATCTTTCCAGCGGCATACTTGGTTTGCCAAGTTGATGCCCGGTTCCTCATTCTCCTTTCGGAGCACACATATGCATTGCATATCACATCTCACATAGCATGTCATGTATTGCATCATATGGCTTGTGCATTGCTCCTTGTTTGATTGTTGTTCCATTGCTTGTGTTCTTGCTTTGGGTAGAGCCAGGAGACGAGTACGTGAACGAGGAACCTGTTGAGAACGCCTACGAGGATCAAGCCTTCGACAACTCTGAGAACCTTGCAGGCAAGATGACCATACCTTCGAAATCACTTCTATCTTTGCTTGCTAGATGCTCGCTCTTTTGCTATGCCTATGCTGCGATACCGACCACTTGCTATATCATGCCACCCATATTGCCATGTCAAACCTCTAACCGTCCATGTCCTAGCAAACCGTTGATTGGATATGTTACCGCTTTGCTCAGCCCCTCTTATAGCGTTGCTAGTTGCAGGTGAAGATGAAGTTTGTTCCTTGTTGGAACACAGATATTTTGGGATATCACAATATCTATTGTTTTAATTAATGCATCTATATACTTGGTAAAGGGTGGAAGGCTCGGCCTTATGCCTGGTGTTTTGTTCCACTCTTGCCACCCTAGTTTCCGTCATACCGGTGTTATGTTCCTTGATTTTGCGTTCCTTACGCGGTTGGGTGATTTATGGGACCCCCGTGACAGTTCGCTTTGAATAAAACTCCTCCAGCAAGACCCAACCTTGGTTTTACCATTTGCCACCTAAGCCTTTTTCCCTTGGGTTTTCGCAAGCCCGAGGGTCATCTTTATTTACCCCCCCGGGCCAGTGTTCCTTCGAATGCTGGTCCAACCTGGGCGATGTCCGGCGTCCCCTGGGCAACCAGGGTCTATACCAACCCGACGTCTTGCCCATCCAGTGTGCCCTGAGAACGAGATATGTGCAGCTCCTATCGGGATTTGTCGGCACATTCGGGAGGCTTTGCTGGTCTAGTTTTACCATTGTCGAAATGTCATGCGAACCGGGATTCCGAGACTGATCGGGTCTTCCCGGGAGAAGGTTTATTCCTTCGTTGACCGTGAGAGCTTGTGATGGGCTAAGTTGGGACACCCCTGTAGGGTATTATCTTTCGAAAGCCGTGCCCGCGGTTATGAGGCAGATGGGAATTTTTTAATGTCCGGTTGTAGAAAACCCGAAGTTGACCTTAATTAAAATACATCAACCGCGTGTGTAACCGTGATGGTCCCTTCTCGGCGGAGTCCGGGAAGTGAACACGGTGTTGGAGTTATGTTTGACGCAGGTTGCTCTAGGATCACTTCTTGATCACTACTAGCTTCACGACCGTGCCTTGCTTCTCGTCTCGCTCTCTTTTGCGATCGTAGCCACCATATATGCTAGTCGCTTGCTGCAGCTCCACCTCATTACACCAGCCTTCCCTTAAGCTTAAATAGTCTTGATCTCGCGGGTGTGAGATTGCTGAGTCCCCGTGACTCACAGATTCTACCAAAACAGATGCAGGTACCGGTGATACCAGCGCAGATGGCGCAACTGAGCTGAAGTGGGAGTTTGCTGAGGCCCTGGGTCGTTACTATGTTTCATTTCCAGATGATCAGTAGCGGAGTCCAGTTGGGACGATCGGGGATCTCTGTTGCATTTGGGGTAGTCTTCTTTTATTTTGGTTCCGTAGTCGGACCTTGAGTGTAAATTGAATGATGGATGTTTATTTATGTATTGTGTGAAGTGGCGACTGTAAGCCAACTATGTATCTCTTTTCCCTTATGTATTACATGGATTGTGCGAAGATTACCTCACTTGCGACATTGCTTTCAATGCGGTTATGCCTCTAAGTCGTGCTTCGACACGTGGGAGATATAGCTGCATCGAGGGCGTTACATCCAGAAACCATAACCAGACCCGAACCGAACTACAGGACATTTTGATTTTCCCAAATGATTGTGAGAACTCTGAACCCACCCTGCTGTCATGATCATCCTCCGTAAGCACATGCACTCGTAGTGGGAGAAAAACAGAGCTTCGAAAACGAAAGTGCAGTCATGTTCCTTCTTAGATTTTCATTTGAGAATTTTATTTTTCTTCATCGTTTTGAACAGTCTTCTTGGGCAGCACCGTCGTCGCCGGCCGTGCCGCCTTCATCGTCAGCCTTGCCTGGACACCTCCCGCCGCTCGTGGAGGAGTCAATCCACTCCCTTTTACAACGTGCGGAGGGTTGCCGGGGCCAATGCGGACCCTGGCAGTGGTGCCATGCCTCTACCGGCATTGACGAATGTGTCATTGAGCGACCATTCCTCCACAATCTTGGCGAGCTCACCATCGAGTCGGCGGCGGCGCTACGTGGCCGTCTCTACAGTCATGACGGACCGGTCGAGAGCCCAGACCGTCGCCAAGTTCAGGGTCGTTGTGGACCCAAGCCAATGCCTCGTTCGACTTGGCGAACACGGAGCGGCGGGCCGCGTTGCGCCGCTTCTGCCGTGCGCCCGCCTCACCGCCTTGTCCTCGAAAAACGGCGCGAGAAGTTGCGCCTCCGTTGGAGAGAACACGCGAGAGAGTTTGCTTCCGGTTTATAGGAAAAATGATGTCCGGACCGCTACCACGCACGCGTATGACAAGCCTGACCCTGGTCCGGACGCTGGCAAAGCCCCTCTCCCGGGGTTGCTTCTGGTTTACAGGAAAAATGACGTCTGGACCGGCTCATGCAAAACACGGTTGGGCCATACGGTTTAGAGGATGCAGTCGGTTTGAGTGTATGCGTTGGAGATGCCCTTGTAGCGTTGTAGAGTAAGTTCCATTCTCCTTTTTACTAGCGAGGAAGTTTCTATATCATTTTGTGAAGCTGCACGACACGAACTGACCTGACTATTTTACTCAAGATCTGGCCGTGCCGGAAGCCGGAACCACAACATAACCGAATCAAACCAGAACCGATCAATGCCATTTCCGGTTTATGGCACAATGGTCAACACGCGCGTGGGGTTGCAGACATGGAAAGGGTGAGTAGATGCTGTGGTTCCGCAGGCTGGGCCCGACCGTCGTCCTCGCTCTTCGTCACCGCGTCACGACTCACTTGGCGAAGCCAAGCGGAAAACGAATGCTCGGTTTCCGGTTTCCCAGCGTGGTTGTGCAAAAGATGCGGCCGAACCGTCGACAGCTCATCTTCAATTCAATTGGACGGGGCAAATTTGACCCCTAGGATGTCCGGACGTGTCTACGGATAGGAGGGGATTGGCCCTATTTGTTCACCTACGCATCCGTCATTCTCATATTTAAACCATCAAATCCATATGACTCCATGCAATGTAGATCAATACAATGTCAATAAACACATAACAGTTTCTAAGAAATTCACATGGACTCACCGGGGAAATGCACTTGCTCACCCGTGCCCAGTCGCACGATTGTTTCGGAATCCGCCAAGTCGTTGGATCTCGTAGGAGAGCACACCAAATTTTAAGTTTTAGTATCCGAAACTTGGTGATATTGCCGTTCATTCGTATCAAGTTTCAGCGGATGAGACTTGGTGAAGTTTTAAAAACTTCTCAAAATATATTTAAAACTGGTCTTATTTAATGCCCTCGTCACAAGCAGCACAAATATGCAAACAAACATAATTTAAACATTTGGTTCAAAAGATATAAAAGATTCAAATTTAGAAGTTTAAGGAAAATGGGAACAGTGCCCCCGGACCTGCGTGCCAGTACAACCGGACATAGCAAGTTCATCATAGTAGCTCATACGATAGCACACTACGATAGCTAGTTCATAGGACTATGACCCAGGACTACATAGATAAAAGATGTAAATCCAATACCAACGCTTCACCTTGTCCTTCCCCTTGTCTTCGAAGTAGTGGTAGTAGTTGTCAAAGATGATGTAGGTGTTGCCGTCTCGGGGGCATCGTAGTCACTGGAGGAGCTGGCGGACTCAGACGAGGAGGGGAGCCAGACGAGATGGCCGTGGGTGCATGCCTGCTACTTGACGCGACAGTGTGCTTTGGCGGCAGCTGCCTGAAAGTGCATTGTTTTCACAATGTCTTTTTTTTGCTGTTGATGGTAATAGGGTTATTGAGGACTAATGTAATATCGTGACACTGTTCTCTTGGTGATCGTCTACGAACATGGTTAGCCCATCGATACCCTTTTCCCGGCCTCCACATCCTCATGTCCTACCTAAGAACTGGCTAGATAGTGCTCGCGTCAAGCATAACAGCTCCGCTGGTGGCGACCTCCCGGGCTATGAGGGTAGGGAAAAAATAACCAGAAAACATGCACATGAGCATGGAGGAAACGCAAGAAAATTGGATTAGTACCAAGGTGTCAGGACCCCGATCCTAAGTCACATCAATCGAGCATGTAACACATCATATCACTTTGCGGCCTCACGGACGGTATCCCCACGGCTGCATCCTTACCTAGGCCAGGACCGTTTGTGCCTTTTGGCTCAAGTATATGGTTGTGTCGCTAGCATTCATATGATGTAGGATCCGGGCCGACATGACCAGTCGTAAACCCAAGGTGGCACAAACTTACAGGGACATGCATACATGACCCAACAATGCACGTGTTGGTCAGCTGTGAGTGTAACCGGGCTGTAGCAAGCTATGAGGACTCCGATAAACACCGCTTGACATTTCCCCGAAGGGACAGACACAAGAGCAGAGAAGGACACATGTCGGTCAATCCATGTGTTCCGGAGCAGTAACAAGCTACCGGCCCAGTGGAAGCACTAGGAGGCATTTCCCCATAAGGAGGGCTACCAAGAATAAACAACTAGGTGTCAGATCCCACACATACCAAGCATTTTAACAACATATACATAATATGTTCAATATGTGTAAATACAACATGACATCACAACAAAACTCTACGACTCAAAGTATTTATTTGAAAGGCTTCGGAGAGCCATACATAGTATGATATTACAAACATGGGTCCCATGACTCACATACAAAGTCATACAAGCAACAAGCGGAAGCATAAACCTATCTGAGTACAGACAACTAGAAAGAAAGAAGGCTAGAAAGCCTATCTATCTACAAGACCCTCCATAGGAGCCAGACCAGATCTGTCTGGGATTCCCAAGCTAACCGGTCCGACTAAGAGGATCGAGAAGAGGGGTCTAGAGGGGGGGAGGGGTGATAAGACCCTTCACAAGTAAAAGTGACAGTTTTTAAGTTCTTTAAGTTGATATGGAGTTTTAGCACAAGTTTAAGAATTCACAATACATTTCAAGCAAGCATGAAAGAGTATATGCAGCGGAAAGAGTAAATCATGCTAATTGCGAGAAAGTAAAGGGCTGGGATTGGAGTGTGCAAACACAATGAAGACACAGAGATTTTTGGCGTGGTTCTAATAGGTGGTGCTACCATACATCCACATTAATGGAGACTTCAACCCATGAAGGGTAACGGTTGCACGAGTCCACGGAGGGCTCCACCCATGAAGGGTCCACGAAGAAGCAACCTTGTCTATCCCACCATGGCCATCGCCCACGAAGGACTTGCCTCACTCGGGAAGATCTTCATGAAGAAGGCGATCTCCTTGCCCTTACAAAATTCTTGGTTCAACTCCAAAATCTTGGCAGAGGCTCCCAAGCGACACCTAACCAATCTAGGAGACACCACTCTCCAAAAGGTAATAGACGGTGTGTTGATGATGCACTCCTCGCTCTTGTGCTTCTAATGATAGTCTCCCCAACACTCAACTCTCTCTCACAGATTTGGATATGGTGGAAAGATGATTTGAGCAGAAAGCAACTTGGGAAAGGCTAGAAATCAAGATTCTTGTGGTAGGATTGGTATATCTTGATCTCAACACATGAGTAGGTGGTTATCTCTCGGAAAATGTATGCTGGAAGTGTAGGCACGTTCTGATGGCTCTCTCACATATGGAGAAGGGGGTGGAGGGGTATATATAGCTCCACACAAAATCCAACCGTTACACACATTTGACTCAACCCGGTCAGACCGAATAGAAGAACTCGGTGAGACCGATTTAGTTCAAAATGTGAACGTTAGGAATCTCGGTGGGACTGACTGGAACAACTCGGTGGGACTGATGTGCTAGGGCTTAGGGAAAACATAAACTCGGTGGCACCGATCGCGTCAACTCGGTGAGACCAAAGTGAAGCAATAAGGCAACAGAGTGAATGTCAAGCCAACTCGGTGAGACCGATTGCATAACTCGGTGAGACCAAAGTAAATGCAACAAGTCATATAGCATTGGCGAGGCCGTCTCGGTGAGACCGAGGTCCGTATCAGTGTGACCGAACTATTAGGGTTTCTAGCGGTGGCTATGTCATATGAACTCGGTGGCTCC
The DNA here is from genome assembly GCA_963921465.1 of Triticum timopheevii. NCBI lineage: Eukaryota > Viridiplantae > Streptophyta > Magnoliopsida > Poales > Poaceae > Triticum > Triticum timopheevii. The sequence continues at coordinate 573,991,701 of OY997264.1, read as the reverse complement.
GGATGGAATAGATCGGTGGGGCCGAGTTGGAGTTTGGGGTATTGACATATGGAATAAGGAAGTGGTTGAGGGATTTGGAGCAATACCAGTAAGCATTTGAGCAAGCAAGCCATTAAGCAACATCTCATCCCGTTTTAATAGTATTGGCTTAAAAGATGCAAATAAAATTGTGATAGATTGGATAAATAGATCTCTAACAAACGCGAAATAAAAGATGCAAATAAAAATTGCAGCAAGGTATTTTTGTTTTTTGGAATAAAAGATCTGAAAACAAAAGCAAATAAAAATAGATCTTAAAGGCAAATATGCTAAAGAATAGCACATAGTGGCTTCTCTCAAGAAATAGCACATAGTGGGTAAACAAATTACTGTTGGGCAATTGATAGAACCTCAAATAATTATGATGATATCCAGGCAATGATTAATGTATATGCATCACGTCCAAGATTAGTAAACCGGCCGCTATCCAGCATGCATCTAGTGTATTAAGTTCATGGAGAAATGGAGTAATGCAATAAGAATGATGACATGATGTAGACAAGATCTATTCATGTAGGAATAGACCCCATCTTGTTATCCTTAATAGCAACGATCAATACGTGTCTTGTTGCCCCCTCTGTCACTGGGAAAGAACACCGCACGATCGAACCCATCACAAAGCACGTCTTCCCATGACAAGAAAAATCGATCTAGTCGGCGTAACTAAACTGAAGATTCTAAGAAGAAATATCAGGCTATAAATAATCATGCATATAAGAGATCAAAACTCAAATAACTTCCATGGATAAAATAGATCTGATCATAAACTCAAAGTTCATCGGATCCCAACAAACACACCGCAAAAAAGAGTTACATCAAATAGATCTCCAAGAGACCATTGTATTGAGAATCAAAAGAGAGAGAGAGGAAGCCATCTAGCTACTACCTACGGACCCGTAGGTCTACTATGAACTACTCACGCATCATCGGAGACGCACCAATGAGCATGATGAACCCCTCCGTGATGGTGTCTAGATTGGATCTTGTAGTTCTGGAACTTGCGGCGTCTGGAATTGTGTTTTGTCTACTCCCCGAGGGTTTTCTAGAATATTTGGGTATTTATAGGGCGAAGAGGCGGTGCGGGAGGCCAGCAAGGTGGGCACAACCCATCAGGGCGTGCCTGGGGCCCCAGGCGCACCCATGTGGGTTGTGCCCCCCTCAGGGAACCCCTTTGGTACTTCTTTGGCCCATCTTGTGTCTTCTGGTCCAAAAAAATTCTCCAAAAAGTTTTGCTACGTTTGGACTCTGTTTCGTATTGATTTTCTACGATGTAAAAAAACAAGCAAAAAACAGCAACTAGCATTGGGCACTATGTCAATAGGTTAGTCCCAAAAAATGATATAAAGTTGCTTTAAAATGATTGTAAAAACAGCCAAGAATGATAATATAACAGCATGGAACAATAAAAAATTGTAGATACATTGGAGACGTATCAGTCGTCGCCCTCTGGAGCATCATTCGTAGATTGGAGTACCACCTGAGCCTGAAATGTGACACTACCTCATCATCAGCACCTCCTTCATCACCAAAGGAGACTTGAGTTCACGGTATGGGCACTCCCCTTTGCTTGTTCCAAGCTTGGGAGAGGTTCTCCGATATCGTATCACCGCCACTATCTTTCCTTTTATTTATCTTAGTTCGATCTTTAGTCATCTTTTGAATTAGTTGAATAAAAGTTTAGTTCGAATCTTTTCTCTTCGAGTGTTTGCTAGTGATCTATTTCTCTATCTATGTAATCGTGTCGCGATATATAATAAAGATTAGTTCAGGTTTTGCTTTCTTTACTTTTATGTTTCAATAAAAAAATGAAAAATATCTTATGCTAATCTTATGGTAAGTAATAAGATCACATAAGGAAAAGTATAAGTGGTAAAATTTATTGGAGATTGACAAACATAGCATTGGTCAATGATGCAATTCATGAAAGAATTAATAAGGGAAGAGAAGATTCACATGCAAATACACTATCTTGGACATTTATGATTGTGAGCCCCCATTAAATATTTTGTGTCAAAATTGTTGACGTTGGACAAGGAAGACAACGTAATGATTTATGTTTGTTCACATTCACATAGAATTTATATTGTCATAGATCCTTCAACATGTGCTGCTTGCTCAATATCTTTGCTAGCCAAAAAATCGCACTAAGTAGAGATACTACTTGTGCATCCGAAAACCCTTAAACCCAAAATCTTGTTTTGAGAGTCCACCATACCTACCTATGGATTGAGTAAGATCCTTCAAGTAAGTTTTCATAAGTGCAATAAGGCAATAAAAATTGCTTCTAAATGTGTTGGATCATTTAGTGTAAGAGAAAGTCGAGCGTTGTATGAACTTGTGATGGAAAAATAATAACAGTGATAGACTGCATAATAAAGGTTGCGATCATAAGGGGAAATATAACTGTCGGATATCGGGTTCTGGCAAAACCCTTAAGGTTCGAACTCTGGGGTGCGCACGAAGATCTTATCCCTACCGATTCACGCCCACAACCTCGCCGCGATTCTAAGCTAGAACGATGAACAACACAAGATACACGAGGTTTATACTGGTTCGGGCCACCGTTGTGGTGTAATACCCTAATCCAGTGTGTGGTGTGGTGGATTGCCTCTTGGGATGATGATGAACAGTTCAGAGGAAGAATAGCCTCGCGAGGAGAGGTCTTCTTGTGGTGGTGTGGTGTGCGGATGAACTTAACTTGTCCTTCTACTGTGGTAGCTAGCCCTATTTATAGAGGCCCTGGTCCTCTTCCCAAATATTGAGCGGGAAGGGAGCCAACAATGACCATTTTGAAAGGGGACAACTAGTACAAACTATCCTGACTAAAGGTGGTCTTCGTCTGCCAAAGGCACCGGTGATGACGCCGTCTTGGGCTCCACGGTGACCTCCGTCCTGCCATCCTGCTGGTCTTGGTCTCATTGCACCGATATGGAAACCTTTTCCTGATGCCTCGGTACTCCGCGCCTGCGCTTGCCCCCTTTGCACCAAAGAGTAAACGAGGACGCTGTGCAAGCTGGCGCCCGCCTGGCGCCCGCCTAGTCTTGATCGTCATGGCTTGCGTCATGAGCGCCTCGCGAGGCATCGCTTGCCTTGATCTCTCCGCCTCCTCTCGAGCATGCCTGGTGAGGCCGCCCCCAAGGAGGCCTTGCATCGTCCGCCCCGCGAGGCTTGTCCCCTCGCGAGGGTCTTGAACTTGGGTTGATGAAGACGGGCCATACTGGGCCACTGGTTGAGCCACGCTGCAGGCTGCAGGCAGGCAAGTATGGGGACCCCCATTCCCAGAACACCGACAGTAGCCCCCGGGCACAAGGCGTGCTCGGACTTGTCTTAGCAGGGAAGCCAAAGGGCAAGTGCGGAGCACCGCGGGCCCCAACAGCCTGCGGCCTTGGTCGCCGCGTGGCGGTTGATTGGACGTGGGCGTCTCTGCTTCCCCACGCTGCCTCGGCAACTCACCGATTTGACGAGTCCCTGCTGCATGCAAAAAGAGTCATCATTACCTGTGACCGTGGAGGTCGACGGTTGGCCTCCCCTGTACTATAAATGGGGAGGGGCGAAAGCCCCCGCTGCACATCTCCCCTTGCTCCGCCTGCTTCTTCTCCCTCCTCGCTCCTGTTGCTCGCAACGTCCCATGGCGCCCGTGAAGAGGTTCTCGGCCGCGAAAGAAGGGGAAGGCTCGCCAGGAAGGTCCTGGCTCTCCTCCGCCCAAGTGCATCCGCGGTCGCCCTCACAAGCACCCCGTGACCCCTGTCGTGGCTTCCCGTGGTCGCGGCGGTGGTCCTTCACGTGGTGGTGGTCGCCCATGTCGAGGCAGCCCGTTTGGTGGGGGAAGGCGTGCCGTGGCTGCGCGGCCTCCCCGGCCGCGCTTCCATTCGGTAGAGGTGCTGCCGGAGTTCATTGTGTGGTCGGACAACCCGGCCGGCAACTGGCTCCAGCTCCCTTGCTTCTTCGCTGGTGAGCTGCCGACTGCTTGCCCTAGCGGGCTCTGGTTGTAGGCGGATGGCTGCTGCAGCAGGGCCTCCTGGGTCGCGGTGGAGATCTCTGTCGCCGGCAACGTGTCCCTGGCCCGGGACTAGCAGATGTTTGCCCGCGCACGTGGCCTGGGCAGGTGGTGCACCCTCCACTTCAAGTACGATGGCGACGCGACCCTCTACGTGAGGGTGTTCGGAGAAGATGGCCGTCGTGTCGGGTGCTGCCTTGAAGACGATGACGGCGACGAGGTGCTTGGCCTTGGCGACGGCCGTGACGAGGGCGAAGGCGAACCCGCTCCCGGCGGCGACCACAGCTCGTCGAGCTTCCGCGGCTCCTCCTCTGGCGACAACTCTTCCAGCAGTGGCCGCGATCAGCCACCACGCCGCCGCGCCCGCTTTGAGGGCGGTAGCGGGTCGTCCCGTCGCCGCGCCCCGGTGAAGCGCGAGGCGGAGTCTGATTGAGCTTGGGAGGACGACGCAGATCCTTCCTCACGAGCTGTCGCAAGGCGCGCGCTTCTTTTATTTTGTTTTCCTCCTTTTCCTGCATCAAGAGAGAGAGAAGCGTGGAGCCCCGCGGGGGCGTGCAACAGACTATGATCCCCTAATTATCGTACTACATTTGTTGTTCCTGTGCTGTGTTATGGTGTCGTTGCTATGTGTCTGCGCGTAGGAACAACTTAGCTCGGGACGTTTGCAGTAGTTTCCGCCTCGCGAGGTGCCTACCTGAGGCCTCGCGGGGCACCTTGAAAGCTGCAAAAAATCTGTTGGGAGGATCATTTCCGAACCTTGGTCGCCAGGGTTGTTGGCTATGGCCCGGGTGCTTGGTGTCGCGATGCCCGAGGGGCACGGACTGGGAGGGGTGCTCCCGCTGCGAACTTGAACGAGAGAACCTCGCGAAAATCAGGAGAGGAAGGGCTCACAAGGGCGCCCGTGCACGAAAATCGAGAGAGGAAGGGCTCACGAGGGCGCCCGCGAAGCCCCCTCGCGAGGTTTGCGAGAGAGAGAGAGCGAGCAGACAAAAGCCAAAAACAGAGAACAGGGGCAGAAGACGGAAAATAACACTAGAAGCAACTTCAATAAAGGTTCAAACAAGGGAGAACAAGCCAACTGCGGAAAGCAAATGAAAAGCCGCGTCCGGCACCTAATCTAGTCTTTGACGTCTTGTCACTAGCGCAGAGCTAAGGGCTGCCACTGGGCATGGGCGGGAGCCCCCGAGGCCCAAGGGAGGCACTCCGGAGATTCCGGGGCGTGTACAACCCCAACTCATTATTGTGTGAGAGTGTCACGGGCGGTGAGCTTCACAGGCACTGGGCCTTCTTCACAGGCACCAGGCCTTTCTTCGGGCAGGGAGCTTCACAGGCACCGGGCCTTCTTCACAGGCACCGGGCCTTTCTTCAAGGGTAGAACTTTCGGAGGTGCTGAATGTTCCAGGCGTTTGGGACGGGCACCCCTTCCTGAGTCTCCAGGCGCGCGGCGGCAGGCCTGGAAACATGGACAACCTTGAACGGGCCCTCCCACATGGGCGAGAGCTTATGCAGCCCTTCCCTGGAGAGCACCCGCCTGAGTACAAGGTCACCTACCTCGAGAGTCCTGGGGCGGATGTTGCAGCAATGATACCGTCGCAGCACCTGCTGGTATCTTGCTACTCGCAATGTGGCTTCTCGATGGAGCTCCTCCCCAGCACGAGGTCCATCCCCCGCATGGCGTCCTGTTGCGCTTCATCAAATGCTACGACCCGCGTGGAGTGACCCCTGACCTCATGAGGGAGGACCGCCTCTGCTCCGTAGACGAGGAAGAACGGGGTCTCGCCAGCCGACTTGTTGGTGGTGGTGTGGATGGACCACATCACCGACTGGAGCTCGTCGTACCAGCCCCTATTGCAGGCCTCCAGCTTCTTTTCGAAGGTCCTGGTTTTGAGGCCCTTCAGGACCTCTGCGTTGGCGCGTTCGGCCTGGCCGTTGCGGGAGTCCCCGATTAAGGGGTCCTCGGGCAACCGGGCTATATACTTTGTCCGGACTGTTGGACTATGAAGATACAAGATTGAAGACTTCGTCCCGTGTCCGGATGGGACTCTCCTTTGCGTGGAAGGCAAGCTTGGATATTCGGATGTGTAGATTTCCTTCTCTGTAACCAACTCTGTGTAACCCTAGCCCTCTCTGGTGTCTATATAAACCAGAGGGTTTAGTCCGTAGGACAACAACAATCATAATCATAGGCTAGCTTCTAGGGTTTAGCCTCTTTGATCTTGTGGTAGATCAACTCTTGTAATACTCATATCATCAAGATCAATCAAGCAGGAAGTAGGGTATTACCTCCATCGAGAAGGCCTGAACCTGGGTAAAACATCGTGTCCCCTGCCTCCTATTACCATTAGCCTTAGACACATAGTTCGGGACCCCCTACCCGAGATCCGCCGGTTTTGACACTGACATTGGTGCTTTCATTGAGAGTTCCGCTGCGCCGTCGCGATAAGGCTTGATGGCTCCCTCGATCATCTTCAACGATGCGGTCCAGGGGGAGGTTTTCCTTCCCGGATAGATCTTCGTATTCGGCGGCTTCGTACCGCGGGCCAACTCGCTTGGCCATCTGGAGCAGATCGATAGCTACGCCCCTGGCCATCAGGTTAGGTTTGGAAGCTTAAACTATACTGCCGACATTTGCGGAGACTTGATCTTCGACGGATTCGAGCCCATGAGAGGTGCGCCAAATAGTCACGACGGACATGACTTTGATCTGCCGTCGGACAGTATTCGGGAGATCGCACCCGCGTTGGCGTCGGGAATCAATCCGGAGCAGATCGTGCCTTCCGAGGACGGGTGGACGGACCCCGCCACAAAGGCCGCACACTCATTGGCGTCGGAGCCGAACACTGATCCCACCTCCTGTGAGAGTGGCGTTATCGGACCCCCGGACTTGTCTCTGGCTGCAGGATCCGAACCGCGTGCGTCCGTGCCTATCGAATCAGATTGGGCACCCATCATGGAGTTCACTGCCGTGGATATCTTTCACCACTCACCCTTGGGTGACGTGCTGAACTCATTAAGGTCTCTGTCCTTGTTAGGAGATTCTTGGCCGAACTATGTCCGGCTCGAGTGGGGAGCGGACGACGAAGAAATTCGTCCCCACCCACCACCCATATTATAGCCACTATCAATGACTTAACCGACGTGCTTGACTTCGATTCCGAAGACATCGACGGTATGGACGACGATGCAGGAGAAGAATGGGAACCACCGCCTACAGGGCGCTGGACCGCCACCTCATCATATGATATTTATATGGTGGACACCCCTAAAGAAAACAATGGTGATGAGGCAATGGAAGATAACCCCTTAGGGAAGCAATCTAGACACTGGCGTCATCGGCGCCACTCCAAGCCCCGCCATAGCAAAAGTAGTGATGCCGGCACAGGAGATAACAATCCGGATGGTGCCGAAGACGAAGACAATCCTGCCCAGCCAGGCTTCGAGTAGGCCGAGCAAGAGGATGGGCAAGCTAGCCCCAAAGAACAGGCAACTGATGGAGAATCAGAGGACGATAATTACATGCCTCTCTTCGAAGACGAAGTGAGCCTTGGCGACGAAAAATTCATCGTACCGGAGGATCCCGTCGAGCAGGAGCACTTTAAACACCGGTTTATAGCCACTGCAAAAAGCCTGAAGAAAAAGCAACAACAGCTTCAAGCTGATCAAGATCTGCTAACTGACAGATGGACCGAGGTCCTGGCTGCCAAGGAATACGGACTCGAGCGCCCTAGCAAAAGCTACCCAAAGCGCAGGCTGCTACCTCAACTCGAGGAAGAGGCTTTAAAGCCCACACTACCAGCGCATGATGCGGCTAACCGGCCGCCCCGCGGTCGTGACAAAACGGCGTACCAGCCCGAAGTCCAGACAGCACCCCGCCATCAATCAAATGATAATACCAAGGCCCGGGGCTACAGGAAGGACCTGCAGAAGTATTGGAAAACAAAGCAGGACAGTAAAGATCGATCTACGGATCACGGGGGCGCACCACAAGACGTGATGATGACCGTCACGCTGGATACAATGAACTAAAGTCCGGCCAGGCCGAATACAATAGACCGGACTCATTTGAAGTACGTCGGGATGTAGCCCGGCATAGAGGCGCCGCACACCCCCTATGCTTCACTGATGAAGTTATTGATCACGAATTCCCAGAAGGGTTTAAACCCGTAAATATTGAATCATATGATGGCACAAAAAGCCCCGCGGTATGGATCGAAGACTTTCTTCTCCACATCCACATGGCCCGCGGCGATGACTTACATGCCATAAAGTACCTACCACTTAAGCTCAAAGGTCCAACTAGGCATTGGCTTAATAGCCTGCCAGCAAGCTCCATTGGCAGTTGGGAGGATCTGGAAGACGCATTCCTCGATAACTTCCAGGGCACTTACATGCGACCACCGGATGCTGATGACTTAAGTCACATAACCCAGCAACCCAGAGAGTCAGCCAGGAAATTCTGGACTCGGTTCCTAACTAAAAAGAACCAAATTGTCGACTGTCCGGATCCGAAGCCTTAGCGGCCTTCAAGCATAACATCCGAGACGAATGGCTCGCCCGACATCTCGGCCAAGAGAATACAAAATCTATGGCAGCCTTCACGACACTCATGACCCGCTTCTGCGTGGGCGAGGACAGTTGGCTGGCTCGCACCAATGTCACACCCAAAAACTCAAGCGATTCAGACGCCAGGGATAGCAATGGCAAGCCGCGACGGAATAGACACAAACATCGAAATAATGGCGACAACGCAGAAGACATGACAGTCAATGCAGGATTCAGAGGCTTTAAATCCAGACAGCGGAAAAAGCCATTCAAGAGAAACAATCCGGGCTCGTCCAGTTTGGACCGCATACTCGATCGCTCATGTCAAATTCACGGCACCCCTAACAAACCAGCCAACAACACCAACAGGGAATGCTGGGTGTTTAAACAGGTCGGCAAGTTGAATGCCGAAAACAAGGAAAAAGGGCTGCATAGCAACGACGACGAGGAGCCCCGACCGCCAAACATGGGAGGACAGAAGAAACTCCCTCCCCAGGTGAAAACAGTGAATATGATATACGCAACCCATACCCCAAGCAGGAACGAAAGCGTGCACTAAGGGACGTCTACGCGATGGAGCCAGTTGCCCCAAAATTTGACCCATGGTCCTCTTGTCCAATCACTTTCGATCGCAGGGACCATCCTACCAGTATCCGTCATGGCGGTTCGGCCGCATTGGTCTTTGACCCCATCATCGACGGATTCCATCTCACACGAGTCCTCATGGACGGCGGCAGCAGCCTGAACCTGCTCTATAAGGACACGGTGCGCAAAATGGGCATTGACCCCTCAAGGATCAAGCCCACAAAAACCACCTTCAAGGGTGTCATACCCGGTGTAGAGGCCTGTTGTACGTGCTCAATCACGCTAGAAGTGGTCTTCGGATTTCCGGTCAATTTCCGGAGCAAGGAGCTAATCTTCGACATCGTCCCCTTCCGCAGCGGCTATCATGCATTGCTCCGACGAACCTCATTTGCCAAATTCAATGCTGTACTGCATTATGCATATCTCAAGCTCAAAATGCCGAGACCTCGCGGGGTTATTACAGTTAATGGAAACACAGAGCGCTCGCTTCGTACGGAGGAGCACACTGCGACCCTCGCGACGGAAGTACAAAATAGCCTTCTTAGGCAAACAACCAACTCGGCGATAAAGAACCCGGATACCGCTAAGCGAGTCCGGAGTACTCCGCTACAGGATTGTCCGGCACGACCAGAGCTCAACTAGCAATTCGGCCTCAGCCCTAGTCCCAGCCAAGCGGCGACATTCGTGCCACGCGTACATAACTACGCACTTAAAATACCATGGCATAGGCGGAGGCACGACCATGACACGGTCCATAATGCGGCATGACCACCCCAGGACACATGCATTTTTGCACCCCTTTTTCTTTCAGGTCCCTGCCTTCAGGAGGCCCTTCCGAAAGACCAGCTATCAGACACATAGCGGGACGGACACACCATGAGGACAAGAAGCTCTGGCATACGAGGGAATCCTCAGGTGGTCTCTGATAACAATCGTTATACCTGTTTTACATAACCGCATACTGCCCGCTCCTAGTTAGGATGTGTCAAACAGTCCTATTCTGATTATCGCACTACTTGTATATGTACGCTTTGACGTATCATTTTAAAAGGGAAAATAGTATACATCGTCAGCTTGCTATTAAGTTTATTTGCCCCTCTTTCTTTACTGCTTATTTATTATACCCGTGCATTTTGGCATGACCAGTTTGCCAGGGGCTTCAGTACCCCATAACATGGCAAGACAAGTACGAACACTTTCGACAGTGCGGCACCCCGAACTTATAGCACTATATGCATAAGCTCCGAATCATGTCTTGGGTCAATAGTTGGGTTTTCCCGGCTCCTATGTTTTGGTACCTTACGTTCCGCTATATCGGCTAAGGTAGCGCAAGGAGAACTACTGCGATTGTGTCCCGGTTCTTCCGGACGAGCACCTCAGTAGAGAAAGCCAAAAACTGACTGTCATGATAAGGCGGGAGCTGGTCGCTGTTCGAGAGGTCCCAAATCCTTAAAGATTTTTTCTGCGTCAGGCGAGGAATCGGCCTCGTCCGTTTTAGGCGTGCATAGCGCCCCAAGTCCGGCTTTCCGGATACTACGGGCTTCGCCAAAATTTAAAATTGTAGACTTCTATGGCTAAGTGAGGGTGATAAAGCCGTATAGTCTGATTGCCTCGTTCGTGGCGCTAAACACCTCCTTAAAAGGACCAAAAACTTGGATAAAGAGTGTTTATACTTATCCCGAACACCCCAGCACTCGTTACATGTGGGCGGAAGCCGACGACTGGCCAACTCTCAGGAATTTTTAAAAAACGGCTGCACAGAAGGTAATATTTTAAATTAACAAGCACTACATAGCGCACATGAACTAGTTTTCATAATACAGGATGACATGATTACATTCATTCAAATATCACATCCTTCGTACATTCATCCGCCACAAGGCGGGCACCCTTAATGACATTGTCATAGTACTGTTTGGGGTGGCGATGTTCCTTGGCCTTAGGTGGCCCCTCCGTCACCAGCTTCTCGGCGTCCATCTTCCCCCAGTGCACCTTCGCACAGGCCAAAGCCCTGTGTGCACCCTCAATACAGACGGACCGCTTAACGACTTCAAGCCACGGACAGGCATTCACCATCCGTTTGATAAAGTCGAAGTAGCTGCTGGGTAGGGGCTCGCCAGGCCACAGCCGGACTATGAAGTCCTTCATGGCCAGTTCGGCCGCCTTGTGGAGTTCGACCAATTGCTTTAGCTGGTCGCTCAAGGACATCGGGTATTCGGCCCCAATATACTGGGACCAAAACAGCTTCTCCGTCGAGCTTCCCTCCTCAGCCCGGTAGAACTCTGCGGCATCAGAGATGCTGCGCGGCAGATCTGCGAATGCTCCTGGAGAGCTTCGAATTCGGGTAAGTAAAAGGAAAGTCTGCTCCACATGCTTGCTTTGCATAATGAAAGCCTTACCCGCAGCTATCTTCTTGGCCGCCTCAATTTCCTGGAGGGCCTTCTGGGCTTCGGCCTTAGCGTCTAGTGCGCTCTGACGGGCCTTCGCAAGCTCCGACTCTTGCGTCTTGGAGTCACGCTCCAAGGACTCGAATTTTTTGACGAAGTCCCGGAGCTCTTGCTGGACCTCATCAACTCGCGCCTCTTGTTTTTCGCGCTCAATGCGCTCCTCAGCTGCTTTTTTTCGGCCTCGAACAGCGCCTTCTTAAGGGCCGCCACATCGGTCGTGGCCCCTAGCAAAATTCATCATGCTTCTATCAGCATCCACGATTTTTCCTTTGTATAACATTCAAACGGGGTATTGCTTACCTTTGTTTTCCTCGAGCTGCCTCTTCACGAGGCCGAGCTCTTCTTCGGCCCGCCCCAAGCTCTGCCTCAGTCCGGAGACCTCCGCAGTGGCGGCGGCGGCCAGCAGCAACGCCTGCTTATTCACATAGACTTAATATGATTAGACTCCTGGTGAGGGAGTCCTGGACTAGGGGGTGTCCGGACAGCCGGACTATCAATATCCGCCGGACTCCAAGACTACAAAGATAGAAGAATGAAGACTCCGGGTCGTGTCCGGATGGTACTTTCCTTGGCGTGGAAGGCAAGCTTGGCAATACAGATATGTAGATCTCCTACCATTGTAACCGACTCTGTGTAACCCTAGCCTCCTCTGGTGTCTATATAAACCGGAGGGCTTTAGTCCGTAGGACAACATACATCTCAACAATCATACCATAGGCTAGCTTCTAGGGTTTAGCCTCCTTGATCTCGTGGTAGATCTACTCTTGTACTACCCATATCATCAATATTAATCAAGTAGGACGTAGGGTTTTACCTCCATCGAGAGGGCCCGAACCTGGGTAAAAACATTGTGTCCCTTGTCTCCTGTTACCATCCGCCTAGACGCACAGTTCAGGTCCGCCGGTTTTGACACCAACATTGGTGCTTTCATTGAGAGTTCCTCTGTGTCGTCACCGATAGGCTTGATGGCATCTTCAACCAGCAACGCTGTCCAGGGTGAGACTTTTCTCCCCGGACAGATCTTCGTATTCGGCGGCTTCGCCCTGCGGGCCAATTCACTTGGCCATCTGGAGCAGATCGAAAGCTACGCCCCTGGCCGTCAGGTCAGATTTGGAAGCTTAGACTTCACGGCCGATGTCCGCGGAGACTTGATCTTCGACGGACTCGAGCCACAGCCGAGCGCGCCGCACTGTGACGATGGGCATGATCTAGCTCTGCCGCCGAACAGTGCCTTGGTGGCCGCACATGGATCAGCTTCGGCCATTAGCCCGGAGCCGATCGCCCAGATCGAGGGCCGGTGGGTAGACGCCGCCCTGGGGGCTTCAACATCCACGGCGATGGAGCCGAACACCAATCTTGTCCCTTGCGAAACTCGTGAATCCGAGACGCCGGACTCCTCGCCGGACTCCGAACCTCCCGCGCCCCTACCAATCAATCCGGATTGGGCGCCGGTTATGGAATTCACCGCCGCGGACATATTCCAACACTCGCCTTTTGGCGATATCCTGAATTCATTAAAGCATCTCTCGTTATCGGGAGAGTCCTGGCCGGACTATGGCCAGGATGGTTGGGGTACGGACGACGAAGAAATTCAGAGCCCACCCACCACCCACTTTGTAGCCACTGTCGAGGATTTAACCGACATGCTAGACTTCGACTCCGACGACATCGACGCTATGGACGACGATGCCGGAGACGAACAGGAGCCAGCGCCTACAGGGCACTGGAAGACCACCTCGTCATACGACATATACATGGTGGACACCCCAAAAGACAGGGATGGCGAAGAAGCAGCGGAGGTAGATTCTCTAAAGAAGCAGCCCAAACGCCGACGTCAGCGGCGCCGCTCTAAATCCCGCCACAGCAAGAATGGAGATTCCGGCACGGGAGATAATAATACTCCGGAGAGTGCCGAAGACAATCCCCTCCAGCAAGACTCAGCGTAGAAGGATGCAGAAGCAAGCCCCCACGAGAGGGCGGCAGACGAAGGGGTTGAGGATGATAACTATATGCCTCCCTCCGAAGACGAAGCAAGCCTCAACGATGATGAGTTCGTCGTACCTGAGGATCCCGTCGAACAGGAGCGCTTCAAGCGCAGGCTTATCGCCACAGCAAACAGCCTAAAGAAAAAGCAGCAACAGCTTCAAGCTGATCAAGACCTGCTGGCCGATGGATGGACCGAGGTCCTCGCGGCCAAAGAGTATAAACTCGAACGCCCCTCCAAAAGTTACCCAAGACGCAAGCTGCTCCCCCGATTAGAGGAGGAAGCATACATACCTTCATCACCAGCGCACGATATGGCTGACCGACCACCACGTGGTCGTGACAGAGAGGCATCCAGGCCCCCAGCCAAGACCATACCCCGGCATCGCTCCAAAAGCACGAAGCCAAGAGGGAACGCGCCGGACTTGCGAGACATATTGGAGGACAAAGCAAGGCAATCCAGATCCATCTATGGATCACGTGGGCACCCTACGACCCACGACGAATACCGTCGTGCCGGATACAATAACCCCGGCCAGGACGAACACAGCAGACAGCGCTCTCCCGAGCTGCGTCGCGATATCGCTCAATACAGGGGCGCCGCACACCCGTTATGCTTCACTGACAAAGTAATGGATCATCAGATCCCCGAAGGGTTTAAACCCGTAGACATCGAATCTTACGATGGCACAACAGACCCCGCGGTGTGGATCGAAGACTATCTTCTCCACATCCATATGGCCCGCGGCGACGATCTCCACGCCATCAAGTACCTCCCACTCAAGCTTAAAGGACCAGCTCGGCATTAGCTTAACAGCTTGCCCGCAGAGTCAATTGGATGTTGGGAAGACCTGGAGGCCGCATACCTTGATAACTTCCAAGGCACATATGTGCGACCACCAGACGCCGATGACCTAAGCCACATCATTCAGCAGCCAGACGAATCGGCCAGACAATTCTGGACACGGTTCTTGACGAAGAAAAATCAAATCATCGATTGTCCGGATGCAGAGGCCCTTGCAGCCTTCAAACATAACATCCGGGACGAATGGCTAGCCCGGCACCTGGGGCAGGAAAAGCCGAAATCCATGGCAGCCCTCACATCGTTAATGAACCGCTTTTGTGCGGGAGAGGACAGCTGGCTAGCCCGCAGCAACAATCTCCGTAAAAATTCTGGCAGTCCGGATACTAAGGACAACAACGGCAGGTCACGTCGAAACAAAAACAAGCGCCGCATTAACGGCGACGATAAGGAGGATACGACAGTCAATGCCGGATTCCGAGGCTCTAAACCCGGTCAGCGGAAGAAGCCATTTAAAAGAACCACTCCGGGTCCGTCCAATCTGGACCGAATACTCGACCGCTTATGCCAGATACATGGCACCTCTGAAAAGCCAGCTAACCACACCAATAGAGATTGTTGGGTGTTCAAGCAGGCTGGAAAGTTAATTGCCGAAATCAATGACAAGGGGCTAAATAGCGACGACGAGGAAGAGACCCGGCCGCCGAACAATAGAGGACAGAAGGGTTTTCCCCCACAAGTGCTGACGGTGAATATGATATACGCGACCCATATACCCAAGAGGGAGAGGAAGCGCGCACTACGGGACGTCTATGCGATGGAGCTAGTCGCCCCAAAGTTCAACCCATGGTCCTCTTGCCCGATCACTTTCGATCGAAGAGACCATCCGACCAGCATACGCCATGGCAGATTCGCCGCATTGGTTTTAGACCCAATCGTCGATGGGTTCCACCTCACGAGAGTCCTGATGGACGGCGGTAGCAGCCTGAACCTGCTTTATCAGGATACAGTGCGCAAAATGGGCATAGACCCATCAAGGATTAAACCTACAAAGACAACCTTTAAAGGTGTCATACCAGGAGTGGAAGCCAACTATACAAGCTCAGCCACACTGGAAGTGGTCTTCGGATCCCCGGATAATTTCCGGAGCGAAGAGTTAATCTTCGACATAGTCCCGTTCCGCAGCGGCTATCACGCTCTGCTCGAACGAACCGCGTTTGCAAAATTCAACGCGGTGCCGCATTATGCATACCTAAAGCTCAAGATGCCAGGCCCTCGTGGAGTCATCACGGTCAATGGGAATATGGAACGCTCCCTCCGAACGGAGGAACATACAGCGGCTCTCGCGGCAGAAGTACAGAGCAGCCTTCTAAGGCAATTCTCAAATCCGGCAGTTAAAAAGCCGGACACATCAAAGCGTGCCCGGAGCAATGCCAACCAAGACCACCTGGCGCGATCAGAGCACGCGTAGCAATGCGGCCCCAACCCTCGCCCGCGCATGATCGCAAGAATAACACTCCGCGTACATCATTACGCTCTAGAGATACCATGGGCCTAGGGGGAGGAGCACGACCACAACAGACCCAGAGTGCGGCTCGACCACACCAGGGGCTCACACGTGTGCCCTCCTTTTATTTATTTATTTTTTCTTCTTTTATGTACACAGGACTCTGTTAACCAGAAGCCCTGTCCGGTGGCGAACCTACCGAACTCATGATGCAACAGTCAGGGACTAAAGAAGGCCGCGACGAACACCCAGGTGGTCTCAATTACGAGCATTAAATTCAATTATATACACCAAGTCCGCAGCTCATCCCTGGAGGGGGACATGTTTATTTAGTCCAAATCCCTTGCTTACCGCACTACTTGTATCAGTCCGCTCTACCAGCAGACTTTCTTTCATAAATAATGCAGCACCTTTTAATTGCAATGGCATTATCTTATATATATATGTTCATTACATGACATCTTGCACCCGTATATTTTGGTACGGCCGAATACGCCAGGGGCTTCTGTTCCCCACATTATGGTGTGATTAAGTCCGAACACTTTCACAAGTGCGGCACCCCGAACTTATAGCATTATATGAATCGGCTCCGAATCATGTCTTGGGTCAATAGTTGGGTTTGCCCGGCTCCCATGTTTTGGTGCCTTACGTTCCGTTCCGTCGGCTAAGGTAGCACTGGGAGAACCACTGCGATTGCGCCCCGGTTGAGCCGGGCTAACGCCTCAGTGGAGAAAGCTAAAACTGACTGGCATGATAAGGCGAGAGACTGGTCGCTGATCGAGAGGTTTTTTCGGGTCCTTAAAGACTCACGCCGCTTCGAGCGAAGTTCCGGACGATGTCCGATGAAGGCGTGGATAGCGCCCCGGATTCGGTCTTCCGAATACCAGGGGCTTCGCCGAAATTTAAAATTATAGAATTCTATGGCTAAGTGAGAGTGTTCAAGCATTATAAGTCCGGTTGCCTTGTTCGTCGTGTTGAGTGCCTCCCTAGATGGACCCAAAAATGGGAACAAGAGTGCTCAAGTTTATCCCGAACACCCCAGCACTTGTGGCTTGGGGGCTGAAGCCAACGACTTGCCATCTCTCAGATTTTATAAACGGCCGCACAGAAGGTAATATTTTAAATTAAACGAGCGTTGCTCATGGCGCATATGAACGAAGTTTTCAGCGCACAGGATAAATATACAGCGAGTTCACTCAAAAATTACATTCCGGGAGCACTCATCTGCAATATCGCAGGCTCCCTTTAGGACAATTTTATAATACTTCTCCAGCGTGCGATACTCCTTGCCTGGCGGCGGGGGGTCCGTGAGAAGCTTCTCCGCATCCAACTTGCCCCATTGCACCTTTATGCGGGCAAGGGCCCGACGAGCGCCTTCAATACAGGCGGAGCGCTTGACTACATCCAGCCTGGGGCATGCATCCACCAGCCGCCGCACTAGGCCAAAGTAGCTCCCAGGCATGGCCTGTCCAGGCCACAGCCGGACTATGAGGCCCTTCATGGCCTCCTCAGCTACCTTGTGGAGTTCGACCAGCTGCTTCAGCTGGTCGCTTGGGGGCACCGGATGGCCGGCCTCAGCGTACTGAGACCAGAAGACCTTCTCCGTCGAGCTCCCCTCCTCGCCACGATAGAATGCGGCGGCATCAGACGCACTACGCGGCAGATCTGCAAATGGCCCTGGAGAGCTCCGAATTTGAGTAAGTGTCAGGTAGTTCACACTAACATGCCTGCTTTGCATGAAAAATGCCTTACCCGCCGCTATCTTATTTATGTCCTCAACTTCCTGAAGGGCCTTACGGGCCTCGGCCTTGGCGGACTTGGCACTTTCGAGAGCCGAGGCAAGCTCAGACTCTCGAGTCTTGGAGTCACGCTCCAAACTCTCATGCTTTTCCATGAGAGCCTGGAGCTCTTGCCGAACTTCCGCCACCCGTGCCTCTTGCTTTTCTCGCTCAGCCCGTTCCGTGGCCGCATTGCGTTCGGCCGCGGACACGGCATCCTTCAGGGCTGCCACCTCGTTAGTGGCCCCTGCAATACACATATTATCCTTGTTAATTTTATTTGCAACCAAAATCCTTTTCTGTAAGGTACTTATTCAAAGAGGTGTTGCTCACCTTCTTTTTCCTCGAGCTGCTTCTTCGCATGGCCGAGCTCTTGCTCGGACCGCTCGAGGTGCTTCTTCAGCACATCGACCTCCGCCGTTAAAGCGGCAGAGGTCAGCAGCGCAGCCTGCAAACCCATATTGACATATTTTAGGCAACCCTATGTATATCTTGTTAGATCCTTAGTCCGGCTTTTCTTTCCGAACACCAAACTAAGCATCAGGGGCTACTGTCTATGCGGTATTACATTACATAATTTTAACTTCTTACCTCAAAGCTTGTTAGAAGGCTGCTGCAGGCTTCGGTCAGCCCGCTCTTGGCGAGCTGAACCTTCTCAATCACCGCACTCATGATAGTGCGGTGTTCTTCCTCGATGGAAGCGCCTTTAAGTGCCTCCAACAGGTTATCCGGCGCCTCCGGTTGGACGGAGGCCGCCGGTGTCACGGTTCTGCCCTTCTTTCGAAGGGGCTGCTTGCCGGACTCTGGAATCATTGCGGGTTCCGATGTAGAGTCCGGCACGAAGTCCTGGAGGTCGCCTGACGGCGCCTCCGGAGCCTCCTCCTGATGGGTCCCTCTTTGGGATCCCACCTCGGCGTCCTCGTCGGCGCGTGGGGTAGAGGCAGTCGGGATTGAATTCACATCCGACGAGGCCAGTGACCCGCTCGATGAGTCGGGGAGATCATCCTTGGCCGGTCTACGGACAGAATGCGGCGTTAGAAGGATACTACGCGACATGAAAGGTACGGCATATAAATGATCTGGATACTTATGATCCTGCCGGACGCCTGGCCCTTGGAGGCCACTCATCCTCGCCAACGCTGATGTTGGCGAAACTGTCCGGGGGGATAGTTCTCCCCCTCTTGGACCCTTCGGCCTCCCCGATTGGGGAAGCCTTCCTCTTCTTCTCTCCCTCCTCCGGGAGAGAGTACTCCTCCTCCTCGTCTTCAGGGGAGGTCGTCGTCGTCAGACGCCTGATTGCGGGAACTCTTTCGAGTCCCCGCGGCCACCTTCTTGGCCTTCTTCTCCGGCACCACGTGCGGTGCCGGAACCAGCAACCCTGTTAAGCGGGCGTCCACTGGGTCTTCTGGCATGGGAGCCGGGCTGATGAGCAGCTTGGCCTTCTCCATCCATTCCTGTCAAAGGAAGAGGCAGAATGAAACCTCACTAGAGTCAATCTAATTATCACAAGTGTCCCATAATGGGGTTGAATCACTTGCCTCGTCAGTTGGACACTGCAAGCTGAATCCGCGATCTTCCGTCGCGGATGCGGGGGCTTCGGCGCCCTTGAACAGCACCCTCCAGGCGCCTTCGTATGTTGTATCGAAGAGCCCGCTTAGCACCTGGTGCTGTTCCGGATTGAACTCCCACAAATTGAATGCCCGTTCTTGGCATGGGAGGATCCGCCGGATGAGCATGACTTGGACCACGTCAACAAGCCTGAGCCTATTTCTCACCATCTTCTTGATGCAGGCTCGGAGTCCCGTCACCTCCACCGGATTGCCCCACTGCAAGCCCTTCTCTTTCCAGGAGGTGAGCTGCGTGGGGATACCAGATCTAAACTCGGGGGTCGCCGCCCATGTGGGTTTGCGCGACTCGGTGATGTAGAACCACCCCGATTTCCACCCCTTGACGGAGTCCACGAAGGTCCCTTCGAGCCAAGGGACGTTGGGCAATTTGTCCAACATGGCGCCTCCGCATTCCACTTGCGTGCCCTTCACAACCTTCGGCTTGACGTTGAAGGTCTTGAGCCACATGCCGAAGTGGGGCTGGATGCAGAGGAAGGCCTCGCACACGACGATAAACGCCGAGATGTTGAGGATGAAGTTCGGCGCTAGATCGAGGAAATCCAGGCCATAGTAAAACATGAGCCCCCGGACAAATGGATGGAGCGGGAAGCCCAGTTCGCGGAGGAAGTGGGGGAGAAAGACGACCCTCTCATGAGGCCCTGGGGTAGGGATGAGCTGCCCCTCGTCGGGCAGCCGATGCGCGATATCGCCGGAAAGGTATCCGGCGCTGCGCAGCTTGGTGATGTCCTCCTCCTTAGCGGTGGAGGCCAACCATTTACCTCCCGCTCCGGACATATTCGGAGAAGGTCAAGGCGAGATGCGCGGGCTCGGGCGTTGGAGCTTGAGTTCGCAGGGATGGATAAGCAAAGGAGGAAGAAGGCGTAGGTGAGAAGGTGAATCCTTATCCCTTATATATAGGCGGACAAAACTATGCGTCCCCCACTGGCCTGGTAAAACTCGCTTATCTCCCAAGAGCCGCCATTAATGGCGCGGTTGGGTTACCCATGCACGTATTGATGAGAATCCCGGAATAAGGGGAACACGATCTCTGCTTCGACAAGACGTGCCAAGGAAACCGCTTCGCTAAACGTGCTGAGGTGGTATAGTAAAAAATGATTCAAACAACGGCTTGGTAGCGGTGTGATGTCACGCCGCATAATATGTCAGCAGATTGAGCTAAGTGTACATTTTATTCTCTCTACGGTGGAATGTGGAATTTATTTTGCAGAGCCGGACACTATCCTGGTGTTCATGATCTTCTCTGGATTATTCAAGGGAGGAACCCGCCTTGCAATGCCGAACATTATGCGCGCCGGACTTATCGTCATTGAAGACTGGTTCAGGGGCTAATGAGGGAGTCCTGGCCTAGGGGGTGTCCGGACAGCCGGACTATCTATATCCGTCGGACTCCAAGACTACGAAGATAGAAGATTGAAGACTCCGGCTCGTGTCCGGATGGTACTTTCCTTGGCGTGGAAGGCAAGCTTGGCAATACGGATATGTAGATCTCCTACCATTGTAACCGACTCTGTGTAACCCTAGCCTCCTCCGGTGTCTATATAAGCCGGAGGGCTTTAGTCCGTAGGACAACATACATCTCAACAATCATACCATAGGCTAGCTTCTAGGGTTTAGCCTCCTTGATCTCGTGGTAGATCTACTCTTGTACTACCCATATCATCAATATTAATCAAGCAGGACGTAGGGTTTTACCTCCATCGAGAGGGCCCGAACCTGGGTAAAAACATTGTGTCCCTTGTCTCCTGTTACCATCCGCCTAGACGCACAGTTCGGGACCCCCTACCCGAGATCCGCCGGTTTTGACACCGACACCTGGGAATAACATTTGATCCTCTGTTCGGCTTCTCTTGCCGAACACCAAACATAGCATCAGGGGCTACTGTCTACACCATGATACTTTCTCATAAATTAAATTACTTACCTCAAAGCCTGTCAGGAGGCTGGCGCAGGCTTCGGTCAATCCGCTCTTGGTGGACTGAACCTTCGCAATCACCGTACTCATAAGAGTACGGTGTCCTTCACCAAGGGAAGCACTCTGAAGCGCTTCCACCAGGTTATCCAACGCCTCTGGATGGACAGAGGTCATCGGTACAGCTGGCTTGCCCCCCTTGGCAGGTGGCTGCCTGCCTACATCCGAAACCACTGGAGGTTCCGGTGCGGTATCCGGCTGGTGGCCAAACTTGCTGCGGCCCCGCTCATCTGAATCCATGGGGATCTTCCCCCCCATGAGCCCGGCATCGGGAGTCTCGCCTTGAGGCGTCTCCAGGACTACCTCCTCCTGGCCCAACATCCTCTGAGATAACACCTCGGTGTCATCCGTGGGCCGGGGGGTGGAAGCCGTCGAGAGCGAATAGCTATTCATCTCCGACGAGCTCAAGGACCCATCCAAGGAGGGCAAGTCGATATGGGCTTTGGGCGGACTGCACAAAGAAACCTTGACATAATAAGGAGCCATAAAGCTAAAATATGTAAGAAGTATCCTGATATACGAATACTTACGACTTTGCTAGGGGCTTGGCCCTGGGTAGCCACTCCTCCTCGCTATAGGCGGCGGTTGTGGAGTGGTCCGGAGGGAGGGTCCGTCCCTTCTTGGACCCTTTGGCCTCCCCGGAAGGGGCGACCTTCCTTTTCTTCTCCGCCTCGTTTTGGGGAAGAGCGTTTTCCTCCTCCACATCCTCGTTGTCATTGGAGGAGTGCGCCTTGGTGTCTTTGGACGATGAGTCCGGCACCACGTTGCGCCGTAGACTTTTCCTGGTCCCCACGGCCTTCTTCTTGGCCTTCTTTTCCGGCACCTCATAAGGCGCCAGAATCAGCATCTCCGTCAGGAGAGTGGTTGCTGGATCTTCAGGCAATGGAGCCAGATAGTCGATCCGCTCCACCGTCGCCACGTATTCCTGTCAGATCAGTACGGTGGCTTAAGTTCCTCCCACGAAAGGCACATCTTGAAAAATGTAGAATGCTTACTGCATTGGCGTGGCGCTTGGCGCTGAGTCCGCGGTCTTCGAAAGTGGGAGGAGGGACTTTGCCGGACTTGAACAACACCTTCCAGACGTCTTTGTGCATCGTGTCAAAGAGCTCTTGCAGTGTCTGGTGTTGGGCCGCGTCGAACTCCTACAGGTTGAATGCCCATCTTTGACACGGGAGAATCTGGCGAAATAGCATGACCTGGACCATGTTGACAAGCTTGATATACTTGGTTATCATGTTCTTGACGCAGTTCTGGAGTCTGGTCAGCTCCGCGGATGCACCCCAGGCTAGGACCTTCTTCTTCCAGGAAGTGAGCCGCACAAGGATGCCGGATCAGAATTCGGGGGCCGCCACCCAGTTGGCGTCGCGCGGCTCGGTGAGGTAGAACCATTCCGATTGCCACCCCTTCACGGTCTCTGCAAAGGAGCCTTCGAGCCAGGTGATGCTGGGCATCTTGCCCACCATGGCGCCGTGACAGTCCACCTGTTGGCCGACTACTATCTTCGGCTTCACATTGAAGATCTTTAGCCACAGGCCGAAGTGGGGCCTGATGCGGAGAAAAGCCTCGCACACGACGATAAACGCCGAGATGTCGAGGATGAAGTTAGGGGCTAGATCATCAAAATCCAGCCCGTAATAGAACAAGAGCCCACAAACAAATGGGTGAAGGGGGAATCCTAGTCCGCAGACAAAGTGGGCGAGGAACACGGCCCTCTCATGGGGTCCCGGAGTCGGAATGATCTGCCCTGCGTCCGGGAGCCGGTGTGCAATATCTGCGGCCAAGTATCCGGCCGCCCGGAGCTTCGTAATGTCCTCCTCCTTGACGGAGGAGGCCACCCACTTGCCCCCGCTCCGGACATGTTTGGCTGTGCGGAGAAGGTGAGAACTAGGGCGCTGGAGCTCGAGCGTGCGAGAATGGGTGAGCGAGGAAGGAAGTAGGCGTGGGTGAAAGAGGAGAATCCTTATCTCTTTATTAAGGCGGTAGAAACTGTGCGCCTTCCCACTTGCCCGTTAAGATCGCTTATTTCCCAAGCGCCGCGATTGATGGCGCGGTTGGGTTACCCATACCCGTATTGATGAGAATCCCGTGTTAAGGGGACACGATCTCTGCTTCGACAAGACGTGCCGATAAAACCGCTTCGCGATATGTGCGTTGGCTGGTTATGAAAATGGTTCGAATAACGACCGGACCATGGCGTAATGTCGTAAAAAGTTGTCAGCAGATCAGATTTGTGGAATATTATACTCTCTACGGTGGTATGTGGAATTTGTTTTGCAGAGCCAGACACGATTCTTGTGTCCCAAATCTTCTATGGATTATTCGGAGAAGGAACCCGCCTTGCAATGCCGAAGACAATCTGCGCGCCGGACTCATCGTCATTGAAGCCTGGTTCAGGGGCTACTGAGGGAGTCCTGGATTAAGGGGTCCTCGGACAGCCGGACTATATACTTTGGCCGGACTGTTGGACTATGAAGATACAAGATTGAAGACTTTGTCCCTTGTCCGGATGGGACTCTCCTTTGCTTGGAAGGCAAGCTTGGATATTCGGATGTGTAGATTTCCTTCTCTATAACCGACTCCGTATAACCCTAGCCCCCTCCGGTGTCTATATAAACCGGAGGGTTTAGTCCGTATGACAACAACAATCATAATCATAGGCTAGCTTCTAGGGTTTAGCCTCTATGATCTCGTGGTAGATCAACTCTTGTAATACTCATATCATCAAGATCAATCAAGCAGGAAGTAGGGTATTACCTCCATCGAGAGGGCCCGAACCTGGGTAAAACATCGTGTCCCCTGCCTCCTGTTACCATTAGCCTTAGACGCATACTTCGGGACCCCCTACCCGAGATCCGCCGGTTTTGACACCGACAGCCGTTCTCTGGGGGTGTGCCATCGAAGCGTAGCATATCTGCGTTCCAAGGTTAGCACAATATGTTTTGAAGAGATTGCTGGTGAACTGCGAACCGTTGTCGGTGATGATGCGATTAGGGACCTCGAATCGGCTCACGAGGCCCTTGATGAACTTGACTGCAGAACCAGCTGGGATGGTGCGGACGGCTTCCACCTCCACCCACTTGGTGAACTTGTCGATGACGACGCAGAGGTAGCGGTAGCTCCTAGGCGCTCGGGGGAACGGGCCCAAGATATCCAGCCCCCAGACCATGAACGGCCACGAGAGTGGGATGGTCTGCAAGCCCTGAGCTGGCTGATGGAACTGCTTGGCATGGAATTGGCAGGCTTCGCAGGACCTCACCAGCTCGATTGTGTCATTGAGTGTCGTAGGCCAGTAGAACCCATTGCGAAATGCCTTGCTGACGAGGGTCCGTGATGACGAGTGGTGTCCGCAATCTCCATCGTGTATGTTAGCCAGCAACTCCTTCTCCTGTTCCCTGGAGATGCAATGCAAGGAAATGTCGTTTGGCCGCTTCCGGTAGAGCTCATAGTCTTGGACGCAGTAGGCCGTGGCCTGCCGTGCCAAGCATTCCGCATCCTCCTCTTTCTCTGGCAGCGTCCCTTGTATCAGGTAGTCCTTGAATTCCATGGTCCAGCATCCTTCCTGAGGTTCCAACGCCAAGAGCAAGCGCGCTCCCGAGGTTGGGCCACAGGCCGGGGCTCCTATGGCTGGTGGCTGAGGAAGTTCCTCCCGAGGCTTTGCTGTGCTTGAAAGTGACGGTGCCGCTGAGGGAGTCCTGGATTAAGGGGTCCTCGGACAGCCAGACTATATACTTTGGCCGGACTGTTGGACTATGAAGATACAAGATTGAAGACTTCGTCCTGTGTCCGGATGGGACTCTCCTTTGCGTGGAAGGCAAGCTTGGATATTCGAATGTGTAGATTTCCTTCTCTGTAACCGACTCTGTGTAACCCTAGCCCCCTCCAGTGTCTATATAAACCGGAGGGTTTAGTCCGTAGGACAACAACAATCATAATCATAGACTAGCTTCTAGGGTTTAGGCTCTACGATCTCGTGGTAGATCAACTCTTGTAATACTCATATCATCAAGATCAATCAAGCAGGAAGTAGGGTATTACCTCCATCAAGAGGGCCCGAACCTGGGTAAAACATTGTGTCCCCTGCCTCCTATTACCATTAGCCTTAGACGCACAGTTCGGGACCCCTACCCGAGATCCGCCGGTTTTGACACCGACATTGGTGCTTTAATTGAGAGTTCTGCTGTGCTGTCGCGATAAGGCTTGATGGATCCCTCGATCATCTTCAACGATGCGGTCCAGGGGAGGTTTTCCTTCCCGGACAGATCTTCATATTCAGCGGCTTCATACTGCGGGCCAACTCGCTGGGCCACCTGGAGCAGATCGACAGCTACGCCCCTGGCCATCAGGTTAGGTTTGGAAGCTTAAACTATACTGCCGACATCCGCGGAGACTTGATCTTCGACGGATTCGAGCCCATGATAGGTGCGGCAAACAGTCACGATGGACATGACTTTGATCTGCCGTCGGACAGTATTCGGGAGATCGCACCCGCATTGGCGCTGAGAATAAATCCGGAGCAGACCGTGCCTTCCGAGGACGGGTGGATGGAACCCGCCACGGAGACCGCACACTCATCGGCGTCGGAGCCGAACACTGATCCCGCCTCCTTTGAGAGTGGCGTTATCGGACCCCAAGACTCGTCTCCGGCTGCAGGATCCGAACTGCGTGCGTCCGTGCCTATCGAATCAGATTGGGCACCCGTCATGGAGTTCACTGCCACAGAAATCTTTCACCACTCACCCTTGGGTGACGTGCTGAACTCATTAAGGTCTCTGTCCTTGTCAGGAGATTCTTGGACGAACTATGTAGCTCAAGTGGGGAGCGGACGACGAAGAAATTCGTCCCCCACCCACCACCCATTTTATAGCCACTGTCGATGACTTAACCGACGTGCTTGACTTCGACTCCGAAGACATCGACGGTATGCACGACGATGCAGGAGAAGAACGGAAACCACTGCCTACAGGGCACTGGACCACCACCTCATCATATGATATTTATATGGTGGACACCCCTAAAGAAAACAATGGCGATGAGGCAACGGAAGATAACCCCTTGGGGAAGCAATCTAGACACCAGCGTCATCGGCGCCGCTCCAAGCCCCACCATAGCAAAAATAGTGATGCCAACACAGGAGATAACAATCCGGATAGTTCGGAAGACGAAGACAATCCTGCCCAGCCAGGGTTCGAGCAGGCCAAGTAAGAGGATGGGCAAGCTAGCCCCAAAGAATAGGCAACTGATGGAGAATCAGAGGACGATAATGACATGCCTCTCTCCGAAGACGAAGTGAGCCCTGGCGACGAAGAATTCATCGTACTGGAGGATCCCGTCGAGCAGGAGCGCTTTAAACGCCGGCTTATAGCCACTTCAAAAAGCCTGAAGAAAAAGCAGCAACAGCTCCAAGCTGATCAAGATCTGCTAACTGACAGATGGACCGAGGTCCTAGCCGCCAAAGAATACGGACTCAAGCGCCCTAGCAAAAGCTACCCAAAGCGCAGGCTGCTACCTCAACTCGAAGAAGAGGCTTCTTCAAAGCCACGCTACCAGCGCATGATGCGGTTGACCGGCCACCCCGTGGCCGCGACAAAACGACGTACCAGCCCAAAGTCCAGACCGCACCCCGCCGCCAATCAAACGATAATACCAAGGCCCGGGGCTACATGTAGGACCTGCAAGATGTATTGGAAAACAAAGCAGGACAGTCAAGATTGATATAAGGATCACGGGGACGCGCCCCAACACGTGACAAGAATCATCACACCGGATACACTAACAAATCCGGCTGGGCCGAATACAATGAAACCCGGCATAGAGGCGCCACACCCCCCCTATGCTTCACTAATGAAGTAATGGATCATGAATTCATGGAAGGGTTCAAACCCATGAACATTGAATCATACGATGGCACCACAGACCCCGCGGTATGGATAGAAGATTTTTTTCTCCACATTCACATGGCCCCCGGAGATGATCTACATGCCACCAAGTACCTCCCACTAAAACTAAAGGGAATGGCTCGCCATTGGCTGAATAGCTTGCCGACAAACTCCATCGGGACTTGGGAGAACCTGGCAGACGCATTCCTTCATAACTTCCAGGGCACTTACGTGCGTTCACCGGATGCTGATGATCTAAGTCACATAACTCAGCAGCCCGGAGAGTCAGCCAGGGAATTTTGGACCCGGTTCCTAACCAAAAAGAATCAAATAGTGGATTGCCCGGACGCCGTAGCCTTAGCGGCCTTCAAACACAGTATCCGGGACGAATGGCTTGCCAGACACGTCGGTCAAGAAAAGTCGAGGACAATGGCAGCCTTAACAAGCCTTATGACCCGCTTTTGCGTGGGCGAGGACAACTGGCTGGCCCGTAGCGGGACCAGTGACCCAGGCACATCGAAAGCTAAAGATAGCAACGATAAATCACGGCGCAACAAACACAAGTGCCGCAAAAACAGTGATAATGCTGAAGATACGTCAGCCAATGCTGGATTCAGTGGCCCCAAGGCCGGCCAGCGGAAGAAACCATTCAACAAAAACAATTCAGTCCCTTCCAGTTTTGATCGCATACTCGACCGTCCATGCCAAATTCATGGCACCCCTGGAAAACCAGGCAACCACACCAATAGAGAATGCTGGGTCTTCAGACAAGCCAGAAGGTCAGGTGCCGAGAACAAGGGGAAGGGGTCTCAAAGCAACGACGACGACCTAGAGCCCTGATCACCGAATATAGGAGGAAGGATGAAATTCCCTTCCCGGGTGAAAACGGTGAATATGATACACGCAAGCCACATTCCCAAGTGGGAACGTGCATTAAGGGAGGTCTATACAATCGACCCAAAGTTCAACCATGGTCCTCTTGCCCGATCACCTTCGATCACAGGGACCACCCTACCAGTATCCGTCATAGCGGTTCAGCCGCATTGGTCCTCGACCCCATCATTGACGGATTTCACCTAACACAAGTCCTTATGGACGGAGGCAGCAGCCTGAACCTGCTTTACCAGGATACAGTGTGCAAAATGGGCATCAGTCCTTCAAGGATCAAGCCCACAAAAACCACCTTTAAAGGTATAATACAAGGTGTAGAGGCCTGTTGCACGGGCTCAATCACACTGGAAGTAGTCTTCGGATCTCCGGACAATCACCGTACCAAAGACTTAGTCTTCGACATCGTCCCCTTTCGCAGCGACCATCAGGCACTGATCGGACGAACCGCATTTGCTTGGTTCAACGTGGTGCCACATTATGCCTACCATAAGTTAAAGATGTCCAGTCCATGCGGCATCATCACGGTTAATGGCAGAAACAAACTTCCCCTCCCGGCTGAAGAGTCTACCACCACTTTAACAACAAGAACAATGAACGACACCTTATAGTCGAACCTCGAGTCGAAGGCAAAGCTCCTGGACACCAACAAAGGAATCTGAACTACTGCGCTGCAGGATAGCCCGGCCCGCCCGGAGATAAATTAATAACACTCCGGAAAGGATAGAACAAGCCACACGTTGCAGCTCAACCGCCAGGTGGCGTAAAACCATTTCTTACGATTTCTTTACAGGTTCACCTCTACGTAGGCCATGATGGAAGGCGAGGGAACAGTTCGAGCACCTCTAGATATTCCCCTGTAATCATCCGACTACACCCTGGATCCGAACACAACTCCCGCATGCCCGGTATCAGCAGTTTCCGCAATCATATTTCTTTTCATCACATCACCTATACTCATACGAATTGACGTATTACTCAAATACAACATGTGGATTTATATGATGCTCACCTGTTACTATTTCTTATTTAAAATCCCTTTGTTAAAAGGCGGCTGCTTATCGCAATATGCCTGAATATGCCAGGAGCTTCATCACGCCCATACTACGGTAAAAAAGTCCGAACACCTTCACGGTAGTTCGGCACCCCGAACTTATAGCATTATATGCATCAGCTCCGAATCATATCTTGGGTCAATAGTTGGGTTTGCCCGGCTCCTATGTTTTGGTACCTTACGTTCCACTATATCGGCTAAGGTAGCACTAGGAGAACTACTGTGATTGTGTCCCGGTTCTTCCGGATGAGCACGTCAGTAGAGAAAGCCGAAAACTGACTGTCATGATGTAGCGAGAGCTGGTCAGCTGTTCGAGAGGTTCTAAAATCTTTAAGGATTTCTTCCACATAATGCTATAACCAATGTAGCATGCAAAGGATCGGCCTTTTCCGATCAGGCGCTTATAGAGCCCCTCGTGCGGACTTCTGAACACTAGGGGCTGCGCCTACCTTCCTCGAAACAACTCCTATGGCTAAGTGAGAGCGATAAAGCCCTATAGTCCAATTGCCTGGTTCGTTGTGCTGAACACCTCCTTTAGGGACCCAAAACTGGGATAAAGAGTGCTCAGGTTTATCCTGAGCACCCCCGTACTCACTACGTGGGGGCGGAAGCCGACGATTGGCCGACTCTCAGAATTATTATATACAACGGCCGCACATGATGAAAAACATTCATACGACAAAGCAATAGATGATAATAATGCTCTTGTTCAAATATTACAACGGACGAACATGACCGTATTCATGGAAATATAATGTCCTTGGTGCATTGCTCCGCCGCAAGGCAGGCTCCTTTCAAGACACCTTCATAATACAGTTCGGGCTTGTGGTGCTCCTTCCCCTCCGGTGGTCCCTCGGTCATCAGCTTCTCCGCATCCAGCTTCCCCCAATGCACCTTGGCAGGGGCGAAGGCCATTCGCGCACCCTCTATGCAGACCGACTGCTTGATGACTTCGAGTCGAGGGCAGGCACCTACAAGCCGCTTCACGAGCCCGAAGTAGCTGCTTGGAATCGGCTCAGCAGGCCACAACCGTATAACTAAATCCTTCATGGCTAATTCGGCCGCCTTGTGCAGCTCGACCAGCTGCTTCAGCTGATCGGAGAAAGGCACCAGATAATTCGGCACCAGATACTGCATCCAGAAGAGCTTATCCGCAGTATACCCCCTTCGGCTCGGTAGAATTGGGCGGCATCAAATATGCTGCGCGGCAGCTCCACAAATACCCCTGTATACATCAAAACTCAAGATTGTCAAATTTGATTTTCTCATCTCCTATAGTTGCTTTTTACAGAAAAAGCCTTACCAGCCGCAATCTCCCTCGCCTCCTGAATTTCCTTCAAGGCACCTTGGGCTTCGCCCCAGGCATCACTTGCGGCTTGGCGAGCCTGGAAGAGTTCGGATTCTTTCCCTGCTAAACTCTGCTCCAGGGTCTCGCATTTCTCCACTGCCTCTTGAAGCTCTCGCTCAGCCTCAATAACTCTGGCCTCGTGCTTCTCACGGAGCACCTGCTCTGCGGCTGCTTTCCTCTCGGCTTCGGCCACATCCTTCTTCAAGGTCTCAATTTCGGCCGACGCCCCTAGAACACATTATCAAAAGATTGTTATCATGCACACTCATCCTTTCGTGCTACATAAACAAGGTTTCTACATACCTTGATTATCCTCCAGCTGTCTCTTCACTTGGCCAAGTTCTCCTTCGGCCAGCTTCAGACTACGCCTCAGTCCGGATACTTCCGCAGCTTGAGAGGCCGCAGTCGCTACAAATACCTGTTGATTAAAATGAGTGATAAATATCATCAAGTGTGTCTCCTGCGAACAGTGTATCAGGGGCTGCTATCTATATCATGACATTCTCCCAAGAACCCATAAAACATACCTCAAAGCCTCTTATGAGGCTGACACAGGATTCGCTCAGTCCACTCTCGGCAGACTGAATCTTCTCAATCACCGCACCCATGAGGGCACGGTGTTCATCAACGATGGAGGCACCCTTCAGCGCCGCCAATAAAGTATCCGGCACCCCTGGTTGAACAGAGGCGGCTGGTGGATGGGACTCGGGGACCTTATGGGTCTCTAGAATCATGTCCGGCTTGGGTCCAGATTCAAGATGACCTCCGCCGTCGACACCCACGGGATTTTTCCCTCCCGTGTAACCGGCCCCACAAGTATGGCCTCCTGGCGCCGCCTTCGCGACCTTCCCTCCTCCGTGGCCTAGGTCCTTCTGGGACAAAACCTCAGTTTCGTTCCTACGTTTGGAGGAGGAGGCCTTCAGGGGTGTCCTGCTCCCCATAGCGTCCAAACCCAGTAGATCCTATGACGAGGATTGCTCGGCGCGGGGCTTCACCGGATTGAAAAAGAAAAAGCACGGCTCGGATTAGAATGTGATGGCATGACAAGTCCGGACACATGAGTGTGTTCGGATTTTATGCTTACGAGTTCACCAGGGGCTCGGTCCTGGGATCCCACTCCGGGCTGCTATCGGTGGCGCCAGTGGACTCCTCTCGAAGAAGAGTATTTCCCCTCTTAGGCGAATCAGCCTCCAAGGAGCTGGAGGCCATTCTTTTCTTCTTTCTCCCCGCGGAGGATTCGTCCTCCTCTTCCCTGTCCTCTTCGGAGGAAGAATGGGCATTGGAGTCTTCGGATTTTGTGTCCGTGTTACCACGGCGACGGAGGCTGCTCATGGTCTTCTTGACTTCCTTATCGGTCTTTTTCTTCGGCGCTTTATATGGCGTCGGGACCAGCATCTTCGTCAGGAGTGGGCCGGCCAGTTCTTCTAGCAGGGGGCAGGACAGTAGATCCGCCCCGCTTTCTTCGCCCAGCCCTAGGAAAAATGATGAGCAAATACGTTAAGTGTCTCCCTGAGGATGTACGGACAAATGCATGAATTATCAAACATTCGGTTGCTTACCGAACTTGCGGGAAGGGACAGTTGGTATCCGCGGTCCTCAGTGGAGTCTGGCCAAGGTTTGCCAGACTTGAAAAGCACCTTCCAGATGTCCTTGTGTGTAGAGCCAAAGAGCTCTAGCAGGGTCTGGTGCTTGGCCGGGTCGAACTCCCATAGATTGCAAGCTCGGTGTTGACATGGTAGAATCCAGCGAACCAACATCACCTGGACTACATTGACGAGCTTGAAGCTCTTGTCTTCCATGTCTTGGACGCGCGTCTGGAGCTCTGATAGCTCGTCAGACAAAGCCCAGCTCAGGCCCTTCTCGTGCCACGATGTAAGTCGCAGGGGCACCGGATCTGAACTCCGGAATGGCGGTCCACTCCTTACCACGCGGCTCGGTGATGTAGAACCACTGCTGCTGCCACTCCTTGACAGAATCATTGAAAGTCCCTATCGGCCATGTGACATTGGGCATCTTGCTCACCATGGTGCCTCCGCATTCGGCATGCTTGCTGCTCACTACCTTGGGCTTTACATTAAAAACCTTCAGCCATAAGCCGAAGTGCGGCGGAACACAGAGAAAGGCCTCGCACACGACTATGAATGTCGAGATGTTGAGAAAGGAATTTGGGGATAGATCATGGAAATCAATCCCGTAATAGTACATGACGCCGCAAACAAATGGGTGGAGGGGAAACCCCAGCCGCGGACAAAATGAGGGAGAAATACTACCCTCTCATGGGGTTCCCGGTTGGGGACTATCTGTCCCACCGTCGGAAGACGGTGGCCAATTCTCTTGGCCAAATACCCGCCCCCCCGAAGCTTTTTGATGTCCTTCTCCCGGATGGTAGAGGCCATCCACTTGCCTCCTGCTCCAGATCCGGACATCTTTGGGAAGCCTTTTTTGGGCAAAGAAGGGAAAAGCTTGGGCACTAGGGCTCGGGCGGAAAAGAATGGACGAATAGGGAAGGGCGTGGGTGAAAGGGAAGACTCTCATCCCCTTATAAAGGCAGCAAAACATCCTGTGCCTCCCCAGTTGCCCGCTAAAATTTCTTATTCCCTAAACGTCACATTTGATGGCACGGTTGGGTTACCCACGTCTATATTGATGAGGATCCCATGTTAAGGGGACACAATCTCTTCTTTGACAAGACGTGCCGATAAAACCGCTTCGTGATATGTACGGCGGCTGGTTGTGAAAAACGGTTCGAATAAAATACCAAACCGTGGCGTGATGTCATGCTATGAAAAGCTATCAGCAGATTAGATTTGTGGAATATTATACTCTCTATGGTGGAATGTGGAATTTGTTTTGCAGAGCCAGACATGATCCTTGTGTTCTAAATCTCTTATGGAGTATTCGGAGAAGGAACCCGCCTTGCAATGCCGAAGACAATCTACGCGCCGGACTCATCGTCATTGAAGCCTGGTTTAGGGGCTACTGAGCGAGTCCTGGATTAAGGGGTTCTCGAACAGCCGGACTATATACTTTGGCCGGACTGTTGGACTATGAAGATACAAGATTGAAGACTTCGTCCCGTGTCCTGATGGGACTCTGCTTTGCGTGGAAGGCAAGTTTGGATATTCGGATGTGTAGATTTCCTTCTCTGTAACCGACTCTGTGTAACCCTAGCCCCCTCCGGTGTCTATATAAACTGGAGGGTTTAGTCCGTAGGACGACAACAATCATAATCATAGGCTAGCTTCTAGAGTTTAGCCTCTATGATCTCATGGTAGATCAACTCTTGTAATACTCATATCATCAAGATCAATCAAGCAGGAAGTAGGGTATTACCTCCATCGAGAGGGCCCAAACCTGGGTAAAACATCGTGTTCCCTGCCTCCTGTTACCATTAGCCTTAGACACACAGTTCGGGACCCCCTACCCGAGATCCGCCGGTTTTGACACCGACAGCCGCCGATATCTTGAAGATCCGCTCCTCGAAATGCCAGGCTCCTGAGGCAGCCGCCTGGATGCCCTCCTGGCGATGTCATCAGCCTCTTGGTTGGTGCCGCGGGGCACATGCTACAACTCCAGCCCCCAAAACTGCTTTTCCATCCTGCGCACCTCCGCAAGATATGCTTCCATATGCTCGTCCTTCAGCTCGTACACCTTGTTGGAGAAGTTGACGAGGAGCTGTGAATCGCCCTTGATGATGAGGCGCTTCACCGCCAGTGCAGCTGCAGCTTTCAAGCCTGCTATGAGGCCCTCGTATTCTGCTATGTTGTTGGGGACCTTCTCGCCATGCTGGAAACAGAGCTGCATGGTGTAATAGAGCTTGTCCTGAGTGGGGGATATAAGCACTGCACCAGCCCCCGCGCCATGCCGCGAGAATGCTCCATCGAAGTACATGACCCAACCATCTGGTGCCTCGCTTCTTGGGGAAAGTGATCGATCCTCGCCTGCCCCGAGCCCTGGGGCCTCTGTCCATTCTGCCACAAAATCTACAAATGCGGCTCCCTTGACGACCCTGGTCGTGCTGAATTCCAATTGAAATGCTTGCAACTTGATGTTCCATTCGGCGACCCTTCCAGCGGAGTTGGGGCTCCTGAGTACCCTTTCCAATGGGTAGGCCGAGACGACCTTGATGGGGTGACCTTGGAAGTAGTGCCGCTGCTTTCGCGAGCCCACCAATAGCGCGGGCAAGAGTTTCTGAGGGATGGGGTATCGTGCCCTTGCATCCCGCAACACCGTGCTGACGAAGTACACCGGATGCTCGATGAGGGTGGGTGTGCTGACGAGGTCTGTGCCCTCCAAAGGGGGAGACGACTCCTGAGACGACGGAGCCCCAAGCGCTTGGTCGCCTGGCGCGGCCTCTTCAGCCCCGGGGGCGTCTTCCTACTGAGGCTGGTCTCCATCCGCTGAGGCCGTGGTCCTCGCGAAACCTCCCTGGTCTTGTGCCGTCACGGCCGTGGCTGGTCGTGACGCAACCTTGACCAGGCGCTCCTCCCAAACCGCCAGTAGAGCTGCGCTGGCGGAGTAGGGTGTGGCGGCGAGGTAGAGCACCAGGGGCTCGAGAGGGCGTGGCACCACCATCACAGGAGGGCTGGTCAGATATTTCTTGAGATCTTGAAACGCTTGGTCGGCCTCCTGTGTCCATTCAAATGGGCCCTTCTTCTTCATCAGCTTGAAGAAAGGCAAGGCGCGCTCCCCCAGCTTGGAGATGAAGCGTCCTAACGTAGTTACGCGTCCGGCGAGCTTCTGCATTTCTCTGAGGATTTGCGGTGGACTCATGTCTTCGATTGCCTTGACCTTCTCTGGGTTGGCCTCGATCCCTCTGTGGGACACGAGGAAGCCCAGAAGCTTGCCTCAAGGAACGCCAAACACGCACTTCTCCCGGTTGAGTCGCAGGTCCACCTTGCGGAGGCTCGCGAAGGTCTCCTCCAGATCCTAGATCAAGGTCTTCGCCTCCCGAGACTTCGCCACAATGCCGTGGATGTAAGCCTCGGCATTTTTCCCGAGCTACCGGCCTAAGGCGATGTGCATCAGTCGCTGGAAGGTTGCGCCCGCGTTGCGCAACCCGAACGGCATGCAGGTGTAGCAGTGTACCCCACATGGGGTCAGGAAGGCCGTCTTCTCCACGTCTTCTATCGCCATCTTGATTTGGTGATAACCCGAAAACGCATCCAAGAAACACAGCAGGTCGCACTCGGTGGTGGAGTCGACAATTTGGTTGATGCGAGGGAGCGGGAACGGATCTTGAGGGCGGGCCTTGTTGAGGTCGGTGAAGTTGACGCACATGCGCTCATTTCCTCCCTTTTTCGGCACAACAATGGGGTTTGCCAGCCATTCGGGGTAGCGAACCTCGCGAATAACACCTGCTGCCTCTAGCTTGCGGGTTTCTTGGACGATGAAGGCCTGCTTCTCGGTGGACTGCCGCCTGGCTTTCTGCTTCACGGGGCGTACATCGGGGCACACATTCAGGTGATGCTCAATCACCTACCTTGGGACCCCTGCTAGCTGCTTGGGTTCCCATGCGAACACATCCTTGTTCGTGCACAGGTACTTCACCAGTGCCTTCTCTTGGTCGGGATCGAGGCTGGCACCTATGGTGAAGTTGACTTCCGAGGAACCGTCTTCGTCAACCAGCACATGCTTGGTCTCCGCCTTGTCCTGAGTAAACAACTGCTTCTTCTTGGTCGGCGTAGCCACCATGGCCTTGGAGGTGTCCGTGCCGGTAGGCTGCTCTGCCACAACGGTCTTGAGGGTGAGCTTGAGCACCAGCAGAGCGTCCTTGGTATCCCCTGCTACGGTGAGGACGCTGCTGCTCCCGGGCATCTTCATGAGGTTGTAGGCCGGATGGGTCGCTGCCATGAACTGAGCCAAGGTGGGGTACTCGAGGTGGCGTTGTACGGGAGGCTGATGTGGGTGATGTCAAAGTTGACCAGCTCTCTGCCGAAGTTGCCGTGGGTGCCGAAGGTCACAGGGAGGCGGATCTGCCCCAGGGAGCTAGAGGAACCGCCTCCGACGCCCGAAAAGGGCTTGCTGGGTCAGAGTCGTTCCAGCGGTACATGGAGGAGGCTGAAGGCCTCCACCGAGAGCACGTTGAGGCCGGGGCCGCCGTTAATGAGGGTCTTGGTGACGGCCACCTGGCAGATGGTGGGCGTGCAAAGCATTGGGAGCGCACCCGAGCAGGCAGTGTTGATGGGGTGATCATTCGAGTTGAAGGTCAAGTCGGCCTTGGGTGCCGCCCAACCCGGAGGAGCCCCTTGCTGCGCAAGGGCAACGCTGATCTGGCGGAAGAACAGCTTGGCGTGGCGGTCTGAGGGTGGCGCCTGCGAGCCACCCAGGAGAGCTGCGATGACCGAGAGCGCCGGTGCAGCGTACTGGGTGAGGAAGAGGTTGCACAGCTCCTCCCAGGAGGCCACAGAAGATGTTGGCAGGTTGAGGAGCCAAATGCGTGGGAAGCCGGTGAGGGCCATGGGAAACCAGTTGGTCATGACCTCGTCTTCGCCCCCGGCCTTGACGACGATCCACCACGCCGTTGTAGCGCGGCGGCATCTCTGGCTTGAACTTGTGCGGCCATTGCACCTGCCGCAAGGCAAGGGCCAAGGCTCGGAGCCCCCTTGCCCCAGTGCTGGCATCATCCGCCGGAGCCAGAGGTGCGTTGTCCACCATGATGGCGAAGCGCGGTGTTGGTGGAGGGAGGGCCGACAGAAGGGAGAGCTCCGACACACCCCTACCTGGCGTGCAAAATGTCGGATATCGGGTTCCGGCAAAACCCTTAAGGTTCAAACTCTGGGGTGCGCATGAAGATCTTCTCTCTACCAATTCACGCCCACAACCTTGCCGCGATTCTAAGCTAGAACGATGAACAATACAAGAGACAGGGGGTTTATAGTGGTTCGGGCCACCGTTGTGGTGTAATACCGTAATCTAGTGTGTGGTGTGGTGGATTAGCTCTTGGGCTGATGATGAACAGTAAGAGGAAGAGCAGCCTCGCGAGGAGAGGTGTTCTTGTGGTGGTGTGGTGTGCGGATGAACTTAACTTTTCCTTCTACTATGGTAGCTAGCCCTATTTATAGAGGCCCTAGTCCTCTTCCCAAATATTGAGCGGGAAGGGAGCCAACAACGGCCATTTTGAAATTGGACA
The DNA here is from genome assembly GCA_963921465.1 of Triticum timopheevii. Classification (NCBI taxonomy): domain Eukaryota; kingdom Viridiplantae; phylum Streptophyta; class Magnoliopsida; order Poales; family Poaceae; genus Triticum; species Triticum timopheevii. The sequence continues at coordinate 573,954,126 of OY997264.1, read as the reverse complement.
GCTAGTACAAGCTATCCTGACTAAAGGTGGTCTTTGTCTGCAAAAGGCACTGGTAATGATGCCGTCTTGGGCTCCACGGTGACCTCCGTTCTGCCGTCCTGCTGGTCTTGGTCTCGTTGCACCGATATGGAAAACTTTGCCTGATGCCTCAGTACTCCATGCCCGCGCTTGCCCCCTTTGCACCAAAGAGGAAACGAGGACAATGTGCAAGCTAGCGCCCGCCTGGCGCCCGCCTGGTCTTGATCATCATGGCTTGCATCATGAGCTCCTCGCAAGGCACCGCTTGCCTTGATCTCTCCGCCTCGTCGCGAGCCTGCCTGGTGAGGCCGACCCCGAGGAGGCCTTGCGTAGTCCGCCCCGCGAGGCTTGGCCACTCGCGAGGGTCTTGAACTTGGGTTGATGAAGATGGGCCGTACTGGGCCACTGGTTGAGCCACGCTGCAAGCCGCAGGCAGGCAAGTCTAGGGACCCCCGTTCCCAGAAGGCCAACAATAACATGACATTCTTTTGCACTAAGAGATTGAGCATACAAACCGAAAAGCGCATGATAACCTCTTCTTCCCTCTGCGAAGGGGCTATCTTTTACTTTTATGCATTACTTTTATGTAAGAATCAAAGTATTCTTCCCTATTCCCTTTTATTTTATCTTTTTGCAAGCATCATGTGGCGAGGAAAGTTCTAGGCACATATATCCAGTTGGATATGAGTGGGCATGAGTTATTATTGTTGATATCACCCTTGAGGTGAATACGTTTTGTTAACGAGCTAGTTCGACTCGACTCGTTACTATAACAAGCTCAAACCCAAGATTGGCTCGACTCGTATAACTCGTGAGCTGGCTCGTTTAGCTTGTTAAGCTCGTTAAATATATGAACATAAAACCCTCCAATATGATAAAAATGATGAGGAAATACATTACGTGTCTCCCTGCAGATGTACAGACAGAATGCATGAATTATCAAACATTTGGTTGCTTACCGAACTTGCGTGGCGGGACAGTTGGTATCTGCGGTCCTCAGTGGAGTCTGGCCACGGTTTGCCAGACTTGAAAAGCACCTTCCAGATGACCTTGTGTGTAGAGCCAAAGAGCTCTAGTAGGGTCTGGTGCTTGGCTGGGTCGAACTCCCATAGATTGCAAGCTCGGTGTTGACATGGTAGAATCTGGCGAACCAACATCACCGGGACTACATTGACGAGCTTGACGCTCTTGTCTTCCATGTCTTGAACGCGCGTCTGGAGCTCTGATAGCTCGTCAGACAAAGCCCAGCTCAGGCCCTTCTCGTGCCACGACGTAAGTCGCAGGGGGGCACCGAATCTGAACTCCGGAATGGCGGTCCACTCCTTACCACGCGGCTCGGTGATGTAGAACCACTACTGCTGCCACTCCTTGATAGAATCATTGAAAGTCCCTATCGGCCATGTGACATTGGGCATATTGCTCACCATGGCGCCTCTGCATTCGGCATGCTTGCGGGTCACTACCTTGGGCTTTACATTAAAAACCTTCAGACATAAGCCGAAGTGCGGCGGAACACGGAGAAAGGCCTCGCACACGACTATGAATGTCGAGATGTTGAGAAAGGAATTTGGGGATAGATCATGGAAATCAATCCCGTAATAGTACATGACGCCGCGGACAAATGGGTGGAGGGGAAACCCCAGCCCACGGACAAAATGAGGGAGAAATACTACCCTCTCATGGGGTTCCGGGGTGGGGACTATCTGTCCCGCCGTTGGAAGACGGTGGCCAATTCTCTTGGCCAGATACCCGGCCCCCCGAAGCTTTTTGATATCCTTCTCCCGGATGGTAGAGGCCATCCACTTGCCTCCTGCTCCAGATCCGGACACTTTGGGAAGCCTTTTTTGGGTGAAGAAGGGAAACGCTTGGGCACTATGTCACATCCCTAGTTCTGGTATGACCTAGACTAGCTAGTCATTTGTGCATCATGTTTAAATTCCATCTCTGAAATGGGGATTTATGAAACCCTCAGAATCATCTCTGAAATGACCCAAATAAAAAGTGCTCCAAAAAGGTCCAAGAAAATGCTCATGTTGCTCTCTGAAAATATTGGACAGAGATAAAAATCAAACCAATATTTTTAAGAGCTCATAAGTATTTATTTTGGGCATTTGGAATTAATGCAGTAATTATTTGCTTTGGATATCTATTGTTATATATATATATAGTATTGTCCAAAAATTGTGCCATTTGTTGAGGAGCTCTGGAATAATACCACCAGTTCCTACAAAAAATTGGCATAAGTAAATAAAATTATTTAGTATCTTTATTAAATCAAAACAAATGTCTGAAAATAGAAAAGAAACAAAAAGGGAAAAACCTACCTGGACTTACCTGCGGCCTGGCACTGTGCGGCTTGGCCTGGCCCAGCAGGCCGGCCCAGCCCACCACCGCCGTCGTCCTCCTGGCGCCAGTCGGCCAGGCGTGTGGCCGACGCGCGCGCACTGGCAGAGCGCCACGCCACTAGCTCGCCTGCCTGCCTCCCCTGCCAGCGCGACGCCGCGATGCCTCTTCTTGGTGCCACCCCGATCCCTCTGGCCTCACTCCCTCTATCCCGTGCCTCTCCCCTCCTCTGGCTCCCTCTCCCTCTCTTCACCGAGCGCACCGGAGAGCGCCGTTGCTCGCCGCCATGGCCACCGGCCACCCCTCGCCCTGCCGCTGCTCCCAGAAGCACCGCCGCATCTTCCTCGTCCTCTCCACCGAGCTACACGACGCCGGAGGCCCTGCTTCTTCGCCACCATCGTCGTCTTCGGCCTCGGCCGCCGTGGATCGCCGCCGTCGTATTCGCGGCAACCAAAGCTTACCCGAGCCCTTTGAGCTGCTCTACGAGTCCGCCGTGAGCCCCACTTCCTCTCCCCTCTTCTCTCAAGCTCGCGCTCGCCCCCTAGCCCCATTTCCCACCGTGGCCGAGAGCTTCTCACCGCCGGCCATGGCGTAGCCGTGGCCACAGCTGTGCGCGCTCACAACGGAGTGCCTCACCGTGCTCAGGAAGCTCCCAGGAGCCTAACGCACACACCCACTCGCCCTCTCGTGCACCGTAGCGCCGAACCCAACCCTGACCAAGCTTCGTCCGCCGCCGAGCTCGTCGCCAGCGCCACTCCGGCCACTCCCCGGCCGAGCCACCACCACGGTTGGATGCTGACGAGCATCCGCATCCCGTAGCCGTGCTTCGCGCGCCAAACAGAGCCCTGTGGGCGATTTCTGCGGCGCTCCGCCGTCTCGGGCCTCGCCGGCGGCTTAACGCCGGTGGGGTTTGACCCTTTGACCTCGTCGGCCGTCAGATGGGCCCCGTGGGCCAGGTGATTAGCTTAAGGCTAATCACCATCTAACTAACCTTGATACTGACAGTGGCCCCCTGCGCCCTAATATTTTAATTAGATTAGTATAAAACCCCCGATTAACCCTTAGACACTGACGTGTGGACCCCACATGTCAGGTTTGACCCCAGTCAGCAGCAGTTGACCTGCTGACTTCATGCTTACTCAATGCTGACGCAGTAATGCAATTTTATGGATTTATTCCTATTCAGGAATTTCCAGAAAATGCCCAAAACTTCAAAAAATCATAGAAATTCAACCATAGCTCAGATTAAGATAATTTATATATGAAAAGTTATCAGAAAAATGCAATCTTTCCATCTATACTAGTTTCATGCATGACAAACCAACTTATACCTACTGTATAAGTGAAAACATATAAATGGCATATATGAGAGCCTAATTTGGAGTTGCATTTGAATCCTTGATTCAAATGGACTTCATCCCAATAGAATGCTAGCTGCATTAGCTCAAACAACATCACATCTACATTCCATGTTCATGCATCATGTTGTTGCATATGATTGTGTTTTGATTGTCGACACCGTTCCTTCTTGATAGGTCCTGCTCCGGAGAGTGTTCCAGAGTACCTGTCTGAGGAGCAGTGCCCCCTCTGTTGATCTACCAGGCAAGCAAACCCCCTTGTTCATTCCGATACAATCCTACTCTCTCGCTCCTGCTCTCAATTATTGCATTAGGACAACAACAATTCATCTGCTACTTTGTGCTGCGGTAGTTGAACCCATTCCTCTGCATGACCTGTCATTGCCACAGTAAATAGTTGAAACCCACTAGCATGTGTAGGAGTTGATTGAGCCATGTTGTGTTCCTACCATGCTATGCCTACTATTGCTTAGAGCTGTGTTAGGTCTGATTCATTGGGAATGAATTGGAGTGTTACGATATGTTCTGATGCTGAGAGTGAAGTGTGTGAACACGATTTGGTAAAGGTAGCGGTGAGAGGCCATGTAGGAGTACATGGTGGGTTGTCTCACTGGAACCGTCCTTAAGCACTGAGTTCTATGTATGTTGTCCAATGACTCGACACTACCACACATTGGGATCCTTAATTGACTCTCTCGACTTATTAACCAACTTGGTCTTTGTCCAGGAGTCGCAACTAGTTTCTGGTGTTTGTAGGTAGTGCTATTTTTCTACCAAGTGGCACCCGGCAGGGTGGGCTTGGGACAGACTAGGCACACGTGGCCTGGTGTACCGAGTGGCACCCGGATGGTCGGCTCGGGAACCCTGCACACATCGTTTGGGGCCGTGAGCGACACCCCGGCCGGATCTCCTTGCGGATGGAACCCGAATAGGCGATAAACCTGGGCTAGAGTCTTGTATGGTTAGTCAGGTCGTGGCCGACACCCTCGCCAGGCTTCCGCTTGAAGGTTGCCGAGATACATGACGTGTACATTGCGGTAAGTGGCGAGAGCGTGTATGAAGAAGTACACCCCTACAGGGTTAACATGATCTATTCAAATAGCCGGGTCCGCAGTTATGGACTTCTTGGATGCTTACATGGTACATAGACGACTTGAAGTGGATACTATAAAATGCTCAAGACAAGTGTGAGTGCTATGGATGGCCTTCTCGTAGGGAGACGGGGATGAATCCATAGTAGTGTATTGTGTGGTGATTAGTGGACTCATGTGCGCCATATCACCTCAAAGAAGTTCCTCGTAGTCGTAGAACAGGATAGCCACTGAGTCAAAGCTGGATTGCTGCAACTGAACGCCACATTACCCTCTTGATACAAATGCATGTATGATAGGATCTGATGTAAGACAACATGAGTACCTTTGTACTCATGTTTTTGCAGCGGAGACTTCGGTCTTACTAGTGTTCTCGTGGACTTCGACGAGTAGCTTGTACCTCAGCTACGATCTTGATAGGATGTTGTAGATAGTCAGGCTCTTCAGCCTTTTTCATTTGTAGGTGTCTATACTCAGATATGTAATGCTTCCGCTTGTTGCTTGTCTGCTCTAAATGTTGGGCCATGTGACCCCTGTTTTAATAAATGCTATGATGGCTCTTCCGAGCCTTTATCTATATGAGTTGTTGAGTTATGTTGTGATGCCATGTTGTACAACACATACTTGCATGTTATGCGTACGTGTAATGTGTATTGCTATGTGTGGGATCTAACTATCTAGTTGTTTATCCTTAGTAGCCTCTCTTACCGGGAAATGTCTCCTAGTGCTTCCACTGAGCCCTGGTAGCTTGCTACTGCTCCGGAACACTTAGGCTGGCCGGCATGTGTCCTTCTTCGTTCCTGTGTCTGTCCCTTCGCAGAAATGTCACGCGGTGTCTACCGGAGTCCTGTTAGCCTGCTACAGCCCGGTTTACCGGAGTCCTGCTAGCCTAGTTGCTACAGCCCGGATTCACTCGCTGATGACCGACACGATCATTGCTGGGTCATGTATGCCTGTCCCAGTAAGTTAGTGCCACTTCGGGTTCACGACTAGCAATGTCAGCCCGGGTTCTTTGTCATATGGATGCTAGCGACACTATCATATACGTGTGCCAAAAGGCGCAAACGGTCCCGGGCATGGTAAGGCGACACCCGTGGGAATACCATGCGTGAGGCCGCAAATTGATATGAGGTGTCACATGCTAGATCGGTGTGAGTTAGGAATGGGGTCCTGACAGCTTTGGTATCAGAGCCTGACTGCCTGTAGGATTACCAAGCCAAACTGGTCGATGTTGAGTCTAGAAATTCTTTAGTTATGTAAGGGATTTGATTGTGGGAAGGAACGTAAGGCTCTTTTTACTCCTTATACCTCATGGCCTTCTGATCTGAGTCATCCTACCTTTCCTACGGGGGTTAAGGAACTAGGCTTTCTCTTCTGTCTATCAGGATCACGTGTTACTACTCCGTAGTCCCATAGGATTGGTTGATCAGAGTCATATCCCAGTTTCGAGTACTTCCGGTGTAGCCTGTTCAGTACTATCATAGAACCTTGAGTGATGATGTTGAGTTGTTGTACTACCCCATTTTAGTAGGATGTCTCATTCTGAGCATTTTACTGCCGTTATGCTGCCGTAATTACCCTAGGAGTTCGAGAGATACTAATTTCTTTGTCCTACATTCTACAGTCTATAGTTGATGCTGATTTCATCCTTGGTTTTGTTTCTCAGGATGTCATCAGTTAAGCGAAGTTCTGTTGCTCGTAGCCAGAACCACGGATATGGTAGGGATGAGGATCCTCCCGACCAACCTTCATTGGCAGAGTTCATGTCAGAGATGGAGAGACACAAGCATGAGTCTAACCGCTTGTTGGCACGTATCGAGGAGAACACCGCACATCACTTCAAAGGGTCTACAACCATTCATGACTTCATTCGCTTGCACCCACCCACCTTTCATCATTCTATTGAGCCACTCGATGCAGATGACTGGCTCCGTAGCACCACTCATAAGTTGCGTTCCATGAACGTAGCTAAAGATGACAAGGTCACCTATGCCACATACCACCTGGAAGGTCCTGCTAGTCTTTGGTGGCAGAACTATGAGGCTATGCTTCCAGCTGGCCAGATTCCTAGCTGGAGGGATTTCACTGAGGCTTTTCGCAAGCATCACATACCCCAGGCCCTCATTGATCGCAAGATAGAAGAGTTCTGTAGTTTCACCCAGAGTAAGATGGCTGTTGATGCTTACATTAGAGAGTTTGAGAACCTTGCCCGCTATGCTTCAGAAGAGGTGTCCACGGACGCCAGGAAGCAGGCTAGGTTCCGGAAGGGTCTCAACCCCAAGTTGCGTCGTGATCTCCACCTGCATCATTGTGATACATTCCAAGCTCTCGTGAACAAGGCCATTAATGCAGAGACAACACAACTCACTTACGAGGAGTCTCGTAAGCACACCCGTGATTTGGGTTCTTCCTCCGGTTCTAGTTCTCAGAAGCGCCGGATTTGGATTCCGAACTCCGCTCTTCCTCTCGGATATTCACCGAGGCCATCTCATGTGGTGCCTCACCTAGCTCAGTCGTATGTTCCACCCAGGCCTACTGGTAGACCATTTGTTAGTGCGGGTCCACGTCCAACTTCAGGGACTTGCTTCACATGCGGGAAGCCAGGACACTATGCACGTGACTGCTCTCAAGCTAGTTATGCTCCACCCCAACCCGAGAAGTATGTTGGCTGTGTTAAGCCATCAAGCAAGACAATCAGTGCCAAGCTAGCTCCCACTAAACATGGACGTGTGCATCACGTCTCAGCTAAAGACGCTCATGATGATCCGGATGTCGTTCTTGGTACACTCCTTGTCAATTGTCATCCGGCATCGGTTCTGTTCGATACTGGAGCATCTCATTCTTTCTTTTCTGAAGGCTATGCTCGTTTGCACGACATGTCATTTTGTGATATGCCAACACCACTTGAAATCCAAACCCTAGGGTCTAGATGGCAAACCACCAGAATCAGCTATGGCAACGAAATCCTTGTTGATAGACTTGTATTTCTTGCATCACTTGTAGCCCTCAAGTCCTCAGATATTAACATCATCTTGGGTATGGACTGGATGACAGCTCATCATGCCAAGATTGATTGTTACACCAGATCTACTTAGCTTACACACCCATCTGGCAAGATAGTCACTGTCTCCACTAGAGTTGCAAAGCGTCAGCTCGATTCTCTTAATGCCAGCCCTCTTCCAGACCTTGAAGATATCTCGGTAGTCCGTGACTTTCCGGATGTCTTTCCAGAGGAACTGCCAGGTGTTCCACCTAACAGATATGTAGAGTTTGTCATAGATCTTATCCCAGGAACCGCTCCAATCTCTAGGAGACCTTACAAAATGGCACCCTTAGAACTAGCCGAGCTTAAGAACAACTTGATGAGTCCTTGCAAAAGGGTTTCATCCGTCCTAGTTCTTCTCCTTGGGCTTGCCCCGTCCTCTTCGTCGAGAAGAAGGATGGTACGTACCAGATGGTTGTAGATTATCGTCCCGTTAATTTGGTCACGATAAAGAACAAATATCCGCTCCCCAGGATCAATGACCTGTATGATAGGATCTGATGTAAGACAACATGAGTACCTTTGTACTCATGTTTTTGCAGCGGAGACTTCGGTCTTACTAGTGTTCTCGTGGACTTCGACGAGTAGCTTGTACCTCAGCTACGATCTTGATAGGATGTTGTAGATAGTCAGGCTCTTCAGCCTTTTTCATTTGTAGGTGTCTATACTCAGATATGTAATGCTTCCGCTTGTTGCTTGTCTGCTCTAAATGTTGGGCCATGTGACCCCTGTTTTAATAAATGCTATGATGGCTCTTCCGAGCCTTTATCTATATGAGTTGTTGAGTTATGTTGTGATGCCATGTTGTACAACACATACTTGCATGTTATGCGTACGTGTAATGTGTATTGCTATGTGTGGGATCTAACTATCTAGTTGTTTATCCTTAGTAGCCTCTCTTACCGGGAAATGTCTCCTAGTGCTTCCACTGAGCCCTGGTAGCTTGCTACTGCTCCGGAACACTTAGGCTGGCCGGCATGTGTCCTTCTTCGTTCCTGTGTCTGTCCCTTCGCAGAAATGTCACGCGGTGTCTACCGGAGTCCTGTTAGCCTGCTACAGCCCGGTTTACCGGAGTCCTGCTAGCCTAGTTGCTACAGCCCGGATTCACTCGCTGATGACCGACACGATCATTGCTGGGTCATGTATGCCTGTCCCAGTAAGTTAGTGCCACTTCGGGTTCACGACTAGCAATGTCAGCCCGGGTTCTTTGTCATATGGATGCTAGCGACACTATCATATACGTGTGCCAAAAGGCGCAAACGGTCCCGGGCATGGTAAGGCGACACCCGTGGGAATACCATGCGTGAGGCCGCAAATTGATATGAGGTGTCACATGCTAGATCGGTGTGAGTTAGGAATGGGGTCCTGACAGCTTTGGTATCAGAGCCTGACTGCCTGTAGGATTACCAAGCCAAACTGGTCGATGTTGAGTCTAGAAATTCTTTAGTTATGTAAGGGATTTGATTGTGGGAAGGAACGTAAGGCTCTTTTTACTCCTTATACCTCATGGCCTTCTGATCTGAGTCATCCTACCTTTCCTACGGGGGTTAAGGAACTAGGCTTTCTCTTCTGTCTATCAGGATCACGTGTTACTACTCCGTAGTCCCATAGGATTGGTTGATCAGAGTCATATCCCAGTTTCGAGTACTTCCGGTGTAGCCTGTTCAGTACTATCATAGAACCTTGAGTGATGATGTTGAGTTGTTGTACTACCCCATTTTAGTAGGATGTCTCATTCTGAGCATTTTACTGCCGTTATGCTGCCGTAATTACCCTAGGAGTTCGAGAGATACTAATTTCTTTGTCCTACATTCTACAGTCTATAGTTGATGCTGATTTCATCCTTGGTTTTGTTTCTCAGGATGTCATCAGTTAAGCGAAGTTCTGTTGCTCGTAGCCAGAACCACGGATATGGTAGGGATGAGGATCCTCCCGACCAACCTTCATTGGCAGAGTTCATGTCAGAGATGGAGAGACACAAGCATGAGTCTAACCGCTTGTTGGCACGTATCGAGGAGAACACCGCACATCACTTCAAAGGGTCTACAACCATTCATGACTTCATTCGCTTGCACCCACCCACCTTTCATCATTCTATTGAGCCACTCGATGCAGATGACTGGCTCCGTAGCACCACTCATAAGTTGCGTTCCATGAACGTAGCTAAAGATGACAAGGTCACCTATGCCACATACCACCTGGAAGGTCCTGCTAGTCTTTGGTGGCAGAACTATGAGGCTATGCTTCCAGCTGGCCAGATTCCTAGCTGGAGGGATTTCACTGAGGCTTTTCGCAAGCATCACATACCCCAGGCCCTCATTGATCGCAAGATAGAAGAGTTCTGTAGTTTCACCCAGAGTAAGATGGCTGTTGATGCTTACATTAGAGAGTTTGAGAACCTTGCCCGCTATGCTTCAGAAGAGGTGTCCACGGACGCCAGGAAGCAGGCTAGGTTCCGGAAGGGTCTCAACCCCAAGTTGCGTCGTGATCTCCACCTGCATCATTGTGATACATTCCAAGCTCTCGTGAACAAGGCCATTAATGCAGAGACAACACAACTCACTTACGAGGAGTCTCGTAAGCACACCCGTGATTTGGGTTCTTCCTCCGGTTCTAGTTCTCAGAAGCGCCGGATTTGGATTCCGAACTCCGCTCTTCCTCTCGGATATTCACCGAGGCCATCTCATGTGGTGCCTCACCTAGCTCAGTCGTATGTTCCACCCAGGCCTACTGGTAGACCATTTGTTAGTGCGGGTCCACGTCCAACTTCAGGGACTTGCTTCACATGCGGGAAGCCAGGACACTATGCACGTGACTGCTCTCAAGCTAGTTATGCTCCACCCCAACCCGAGAAGTATGTTGGCTGTGTTAAGCCATCAAGCAAGACAATCAGTGCCAAGCTAGCTCCCACTAAACATGGACGTGTGCATCACGTCTCAGCTAAAGACGCTCATGATGATCCGGATGTCGTTCTTGGTACACTCCTTGTCAATTGTCATCCGGCATCGGTTCTGTTCGATACTGGAGCATCTCATTCTTTCTTTTCTGAAGGCTATGCTCGTTTGCACGACATGTCATTTTGTGATATGCCAACACCACTTGAAATCCAAACCCTAGGGTCTAGATGGCAAACCACCAGAATCAGCTATGGCAACGAAATCCTTGTTGATAGACTTGTATTTCTTGCATCACTTGTAGCCCTCAAGTCCTCAGATATTAACATCATCTTGGGTATGGACTGGATGACAGCTCATCATGCCAAGATTGATTGTTACACCAGATCTACTTAGCTTACACACCCATCTGGCAAGATAGTCACTGTCTCCACTAGAGTTGCAAAGCGTCAGCTCGATTCTCTTAATGCCAGCCCTCTTCCAGACCTTGAAGATATCTCGGTAGTCCGTGACTTTCCGGATGTCTTTCCAGAGGAACTGCCAGGTGTTCCACCTAACAGATATGTAGAGTTTGTCATAGATCTTATCCCAGGAACCGCTCCAATCTCTAGGAGACCTTACAAAATGGCACCCTTAGAACTAGCCGAGCTTAAGAACAACTTGATGAGTCCTTGCAAAAGGGTTTCATCCGTCCTAGTTCTTCTCCTTGGGCTTGCCCCGTCCTCTTCGTCGAGAAGAAGGATGGTACGTACCAGATGGTTGTAGATTATCGTCCCGTTAATTTGGTCACGATAAAGAACAAATATCCGCTCCCCAGGATCAATGACCTGTATGATCAGCTCGCTGGATCCTCAGTCTTCTCCAAGATGGATTTGAGGTTAGGCTACCACCAAATCAAGATCAGAAACGGGGACATTCCCAAGACATCATTTGTCACTCCTTATGGCCAGTACGAGTACACCGTCATGTCCTTTGGTCTAACCAACGCCCCAGCCACTTTCTCCTGCTTGATGAACTCGATCTTCATGGAGTACCTAGATAATTTCGTCGTGGTTTACCTCGATGATATTCTTATTTACTCGAAGAACGAGGAAGAGCATGCCGAACATCTTAGACTTGTATTAGAAAAACTTAGAGAGCACCGTCTCTATGCCAAGTTCTCCAAGTGTGAATTTTGGTTGCCAGAAGTGACCTACCTAGGCCACGTAATCTCTGGTAAGGGCATTGCTGTCAATCTCGAGAGAGTTAAGGCCGTTCTCGATTGGACTCCACCTGAAACAGTCAAACAAGTTAGGAGTTTCCTTGGTCTAGCCAACTATTGTCGCCGCTTTGTTTAAAACTTCTCCAAAGTAGCCAAACCCCTCACGGAACTTCTCAAGAAAGATAAAAAGTTTGAGTGGTCCCTTGTAACGCCCCGGATTCGATGCGCCAGGTGTCTGCCAGTTATTCGCCGCCGTTGCCATGTCATTTGCTTGCGTGTTGCATTTTATCATGGCATCATGTGCATTTCATTTTGCATACGTGTTCGTCTCATGCATCCGAGCATTTTCCCCGTTGTCCGTTTTGCAATCCGGCACTCCTATGTCCTCCGGCGTCCCCTTTTTGTCTCTCATTGTGAGCGGGTATTAAACGTTCTCAGAATGGACCGAGGTTTGCCAAGCGGCCTTGGTATTGCACTGGTAGACCGCCTGTCAAGTTTTGTGCCATTTGGAGGTCGTTTGATACTCCAACAGTTAACCGGGTAACCGCAAAGCCCTCTTTGTGTTGCAGCCCAACACCCCTTCCAAAGTGGCCCAAAACCCAGCAAACTCCCCTCCATGCTCTCGGTCGTTCGATCACGATCGCGTGGCCGAAAACCGCTCCTCATTTGGACTCTCCTAGCTCCCTCTAGCTATAAATAGGTGTCTCCCCCCGAATTTTCGCGCTCTCTTCCCCCGCCGCCACCAGACATGTCCACTCCGGCCGGACATGTCCAGCTTCCACCTCACCCCGGCGAATCACGCGCCGCCACCTCAGCCGCGCCGCCGCCCACGCCCAATCGCGTCGCGCCACGTCGCCGCCGCCAGCCCCCCTCTCTCTCCTCCGCCGCCAGGGCCCGCGCGGCCTAGATCCGGCCCGCGGGGCCCGCGCCACCGCCCGCCGCCGCCCGTCCGGAGACCGCGCCCCACGCCGCTGGACTCCGTCGCCGTCCGCCGCCTCGTCGTCGAGGCCGCGCTCGCTCTCCGCGCGGCCTGCGCCCCGCCGCCGTGGTGCGCCGCGGCCTCAGCCCGCGTGCTCGCCCCGCCGCCTCGACCCTCCGCCCTCGCCGCAAGTCGCCGAGCCCGGCCACCCCGCGCCTCCTCCTCTGAGCGCCACCCTCGACCGGCCGGAGCCGAGCTCCGCCGCGCCTCCCTCGTCGCCCCTCCGGCTCGCCCCGGCTGGATCCGGCGAGATCCGGTCCAGATCCGCCATCTCCGGCCTCTCCGGCATCTTCCCCATCAACTCCGGCCATCCTCGATTTCCGTGGAGATCCAAAGGTTGCCCCCGTTCTCACTAAGTCCCCGGTTTATTTTGCATTATCATGTCATGTTCATCGCATCATAACTCTGTGCATACTGCTCCGTTTCGTGCGTGTAATATGTTAAATTGTGCGTCTAGACGAGTACCTCATTTCATTCCATTGCATCATTTTAATTTGAGCTCATATTGATGCCCGAAATGCTGTTGGAAGAGTGCAATGTGATGTTAATCTGCTGAAACTGTTATAACATGCTCATTTGTCATTTTTGCGATGTTTGATGTGTGCATCCTATGAGGTTGATGTCTACATGTGTTTTGAAGTATGCCATGCCATCTTCAGAGTGGTGCCATCCATGTATTTTTGTGGGTCTTGTAGTGAGTGCATCGAGCTTGGTAAGTAGGGTACTTGCTGTTGCTGTTTTGCTTGGCTGTTTCTGTTATATTTTGTTGCCATGTAAACCTGCTGCTACAAGTCATTCTATGCATAATCTGGAGATTTTCACTAAGGATGTATTGTTATACATGTCATGCTCTATCCATTCATGCCCCCAGTTGCATTTATAGCCTATTGTAACATGTTGTAATCTTTGTCCAAACTTGCTAAATAATGTTGCTGTCAGCCTGTTAACATTAAGTTCAGTTTTGGCCATGTGCTTTTCTAGTGATCCGTGCACCGTATGAACTTGCTCTTGCCATTCTTAGCTTCATAAACATGTCTTCTTACTGTTGGTTGCCTTGCCATGCCATGTATTGCTCTGTGGTGGGTGGTTCAAGCTCACCAACATGCCTACTTATTGTTGTTCCTGCCATGTATGAATCTGTAATATAACTTGCCATGTTTACATGGGTGCCATCATATCTTCTGATCCTTTTTGGCTTATGTTCAGTAAGGGACTTTTGTTCTATGTATTTAGTAGATTCATATCATGCCTTTGTTTGTCATGATATGTTCCTGTAACATGTTGTTTGCTTGCTCTAAACATTGCAACCTGATGTTATTTCCTGATAAGTCTGAAACTGTTATTATTTGCAATCTTCCCATGTCCTTTTGAGCATGTTCTAGTGATTTCTGGAGATAGCTCAGTATTCATATTTTGTTATGCTTTACCTGTACTTCATGCCCATGCCTTTTGTTATTACATTGAGATGCTGTAGCCTGTTGGTTTGATGCTTGTAAGATGCCTAGTTGCTGTTATGGACAGATTGTTGCTATGACTTGTATAGTGTGTGTGTGTTGAACCGATGCTCCGTTTTGAGTGTGCTCTATATGAAACTTGCTTGATTTTGCATGTAGCTTCATATTATCATGTTGCATGCTTGTTTTGATGTGTTAGCTTGATGTTTGTATGCGTTTTGCATCAATGCCATGTTTAACTTGTTTTGCTCTTATCTTCTAGACCGTAGCTCCGAACTAAATGAACTCTATAGGTAACTTGACTAGAATTTCGTGTAGATCCTCGTGGTGCATCTTAACTTGCTAGTTAATACTTGAACATAAGTGTCGGTGTCAAAACCGGCGGATCTCGGGTAGGGGGTCCCGAACTGTGCGTCTAGGCGGATGGTAACATGAGACGAGGGACACGATGTTTTACCCAGGTTCGGGCCCTCTTGATGGAGGTAAAACCCTACGTCCTGCTTGATTAATATTGATGATATGGGTAGTACAAGAGTGGATCTACCACGAGATCAAGGATGCTAAACCCTAAAGCTAGCCTATGGTATGATTGTTGTAATGTATGTTGTGTCCTACGGACTAAAGCCCTCCGGTTTATATAGACACCGGAGGAGGCTAGGGTTACACAGAGTCGGTTACAATGGTAGGAGATCTACATATCCATATTGCCAAGCTTGCCTTCCACGCCAAGGAAATTCCCATCCGGACACGGGACGAAGTCTTCAATCTTGTATCTTCGTAGTCTTGGAGTCCGGCGGACGATGACAGTCCGGCTGTCCGGACACCCCCTAGTCCAGGACTCCCTCAGTAGCCCCTGAACCAGGCTTCAATGACGATAAGTTCGGCGCGCATAATGTTCGGCATTGCAAGGCGGGTTCCTCCCTTGAATAATCCAGAGAAGATCATGAACACCAAGATAGTGTCCGGCTCTGCAAAATAAATTCCACATTCCACCGTAGAGAGAATAAAATGTACACAAGTCCAATCTGCTGACGTATTATGCGGCATGACATCACACCGCTTCCAAGCCTTTATTTAAATCGTTTTTTATTATACCACCTCAGCACGTTTAGCGAGGCGGTTTCCTTGGCATGTCCTGTCGAAGCAGAGATCGTGTTCCCCTTATATACGTGCGTGGGTAACCCAACCGTTCCCGTCGCCACGCCTCCTCTATCGAAGGTGAATCCCGAACGGTCACGGAGACGGCTCTTGGTATTTTTCCCCTTTATAAGAGGACCAAGGCTCGTTTCTTTTCTTCAATCTCGCATCGAATCTCCTCCTTGCTCCCAGTTCCAACACCTAGAGCCCCAGATTCGAGCGTTTCGGATTCTCAACCATGTCCGGCTCTGACCCCCAGGGTCGGTGGATTCCCTCCTCCGTCATGGAGGAGGACGTGTTAAAGTTGCGTGAGGCCAAGTACCTGTCCTACGAGATTTCGCACAGGTTGCCTGCCCAAGGGCAGGCCGTGCCCGCTCCCGAGCCCGATGAGTACGTTGTCTTCGTATCCCACCTCCGTCGGGGTTTAGGCTTCCCGACGGACCCCTTCATGAGAGGGCTCATGTTCTACTACGGGCTGGATTTTCACGACTTGGCTCTGGAGTCCATCCTCCATATCTCCGCATTCATTATCGTCTGCGAAGCCTTCCTCTGCGTCACTCCCCATTTCGGCCTGTGGCTGAAGACCTTTAATGTGGAGCCGAAGATGATCGGGGGGCATCAAGCGGAGTGCGGCGGGGCGGCCATAAGCAGAAGGGTCGATGCCCCGTGGCCCGAGGGTTCCTTCCAAGAGGAGCTCAGACTGTGGCAGCAGGAGTGGTTCTATATCACCGCTCCGAAGGGCAGCAAGCAAAAGCCGCCGCCTTCATTCCGCCCGGGACCTCCACGCCGACTGATGTCGTGGGTCAACTAAGGGCTCAATTGGGGACCGTCTGAAGACGTGCCCTCATTGCAGGGCTGGATTCGAGACCTCTAGGCGAGGGAGATCAATCTGGTCGTGGTGATGCAGGTTATGCTAATCAGGCGTCTTCTGCCCTGCAAACGCCGTCCTCTCCCTTTATGGGAGTTCAGTCCGGAGGGACCTCGAATCCTCCAACACTTCATGGGTGCGACACCTGTGGAGATGTACAAGTTGTTCTTCGGACCGCAGGTAGCGTGTCCAGAATTGACCGAGGACGCATGCCTAAGCTGCAATCGCCCGATACTCAGGTAAAAAGCTCATAGTTCGGACGTTCTGTTTATCTGCTTTTCTAGAGTTCGCCTCCTGACCCATTGCTTTTCATCAGGAGTGGGTAGCGCGATCAAAGCTGATAAGGTGCCCGGCTCCCCTCCCAGAGACCGCACTGGAGCCCGTGCTGGTCAGAATGTTGGAGGTCGCGCCCGTAGAAGGGAGCGATGGGGAAGATAGAGGAGCTATTATTTCGCCCAAAGGGGCGTCTGAAGAGGGGGGGATCAAAAACCCCTCCTTCCAGGGGGAGAAGAGGACCGCCTCCGAAGATCCGGAGGCCAAAGCCCCTAAACGGGGGAAGAGATCTTCACCGGGGGGTCCGGCGTCCGGGGAGAACCCGGACGTACAATCGTCTTTGAAGGATCAGCCCTCCAGCGAGCCGTGAGTAGGAAAAGGGGAGTTTATTAATAAGAAAATACCTCCATTTGTGCTTCTGTGGATAACCGAAGTTTCGCTTTACAGTTCGGATTTGCGGACTTCTCAGATGAGTTCATCTTCGGGGGATCTTCGTCCGGAGATGATGGAGAGCGAAACGCCTCCGACTGTTGCGTCGCCGGATAGGGCAGACGAGCCTGAAGTATCATCACGGAGGGTGTCGCCGAGTCTGGAGGGGCCGGAGAGTTCGGCGCCCACTAGTATCCTGCCGGGAGAACTGAAGAATCTGCTTGAGAGGGCGTCCATCTCAGAAGATCACCGCGCTTTGATGCGTATGGTGATTGGAAGGATTTCGTCCGCCGAGAGTGGATTGCATAATGCCGCCAGGAGCTTGCTGGCGGGATTTGAGGTACGCAAGAATGACGCACCTTTTTTGACAGTTTTGCACATAAAAGTGCGCCCTGTATAGATAGTAGCCCCTGAGACTCGGTAGGTTGTCGAAAGTGACAGCGTGCCGAGGATCAAAATCTCAAGTAATGAATGTCGCCATTCCTATGCAGGTGGCGGATAGTCCGAGGGCTAGCCGGACTAGTGGAGTTGCCGAGTTAATGCGGCAACTTGATGTGGCGTATGTGGACATTGCACTTGTCAACCGGCGACTTGACGAGTCGCAAGGTAAATGAATTCTCCACAGTCGCTTATTTAAGGGGGTCAAAGCCCGCCTCTGATAATGTATATGCTGTGATACAGACGGTGCTGCTACTGTGGAGAGCCTTCGGGCCGAACTTGCTCAAGCTAAGGAGCAAGCCCGAAGGAGTGATGCGGCTGCCTCGAGGGCAGCCGCGGAGTTGCAAGCCGAAAAGGCTGCACACTGCCTAAGCAGGGAAAAGGTGGCCGAATTGGCCGTGAAATTAAAAGATGCTGCCGACCGCAATGAGGCTCTTGAAAAGGAGCGCTTATCGGAGCGGGAAGACCTGGGGAAGGCCACCGCCGAGGCCAAGGATGCCCGTTCTGCAATGCGGGCTATGAAGGAGGAGCTGCGCCAGGCCGGAGATATTGTGGCTGGCAAGCCTTTTTTGTTGCGTCGCCGGTTTACGGATCAAAAGTATGCTCAACTTGGCCAGCTGTGGGGTCCGGAGGATCCATATATGGACTTCGCGGCAAGTGCGACTGATGCCGTTGAGCACTTCCGGAGCCAGAAGGATCACAAGATGGAAGAGCTATTTTGGTCTCAATTCCATAGTCCGGATCGTTCACTTCCGTTGACCTATCGGTTGGCCGAATGGGCCGAGCTAAATAGATTGTCCGGACTTGCCATGATTGACATCGTGGCTCATGTCTGGCCAGAGAGGCCCAAGGCGACGAGCTATTTCAGCTTGTTGCAGCAATTTCTTGGAGCGGTGCCGCATATCAAGGAGATGAAGCGGTCGGCCTGCATCGAAGGCGCGCGGATGGCTCTTGCCCGTGTGAAGACACATTGGACAGAGATGAATGCCACAACTATTGCCGCCTAGGGTTCGGACGAAAGCCAGGTTACCCGCCGAGCACTATTTTGGGGAAGTTATGCGTGGCGCTCGTGTAATAGAGTCGCAGTGCTCAAGTTACGTTCAAATGAACGTTTTAGCTTGTAAAACGATGATTATGCTATAACTGCTTTTTATACTTGTGCGTCCCAAGTAGTAAAATATCTCCTATGCGGCCGTTTACGTATACATTTGTATAACCTGAAAGATTGCAGTCTTTGGCTTCAGCCCCCACGCACAAGGTGCGGGGGTGTTCGCAAAAGTAGCACGTTTTCACACTTAATCCGACGTCTCGGTCCTGTTAAGGAGGTGGTAGCGTAGCAAACGAGGCAATCCGGACTATAATGCTTTATCACTTTCACTTAGCCAGTGGAGTTCGAGGGTGGGGCTACGATATAGCCCCTTGGGGAACCGCGCTTCTCCGAGTTTGGGGCGCGTGTGTGCCTGACCAGGAAACGGTCCTTCGTCAAAGCGGGGAATTCTAAACATTCCGGTAGTCGATCGAGTGGTTGACCAGTCTCTCGCTATATCATGACAGTCAGTTTTCGACTTTCTCTACTGAGGTGCTCGCCCAGCCGAACTGGGGCACAATCGCAGTAGTTCTCCTAGTGCCGCGTTAGCCGATGATACGGAACGTAAGGCAGCAAAACACAGGAGCCGGGCAAACCCAACATTTGACCAAAGACATGATTCGGAGCTGATGCATATAATGCCTAACTCGAGACGCCGAACACTCCCTAAGGTGTTCGGTCTTTATAATAATGGGCAGAACAATGCCCTAAGCCCCTAGTGTCCAGGTACGGGCGTGGTCCTCTGACGCGGCCGATGCCAAAACGTCAGGCTCCGCTTTGGTTATAAGAAGAAACCAAGGGAGAATAACATCAAGAGACAGTAAAAACTGTTTACGCAGGGTCTTAATCTGAAAAGAATCCTCGCGACGGGTCCCTGCTGCAGTCTGCGCCTGTGTCTCCGTTGTGCCGTTATCCTGGACGGGTGTGCATGTTGTTCATCTATAAAAAGAGAGGAACTTAGTTTGAAAAGAACTCGTGCGAGAAAAGTATACGTGAAAGAAGAAATATAAATAAGAAAGCGGGGTCTGTATGAACTTGTTGTTGGTTGTGCACGCAGCCCCTTGTGAAGGGATGTGCGTCTAGGGAGCCCCTAGCCTATTTATGCCGGACTCGTCTATCCATGCCCGGGGTCTTTAAGTGACCCTCGCACTGAAATGATGCCACGTGGACCGGGCATCTTGAGTGTAAGAGACGCGTAATGTGGTATGGCGGTGAAATGGACAAAAGCCTCTCGTCCCAAGAGTGCTTGATATCCACTTTTAAATGGGACGATATGAAAGATTAGTTTTTCGCGTCGAAAGTTGTTCGGTGATCCGAACACAACTTCTAGTAATAGGGAGCCTGTGCACTTGGTGTAAGGGCCTGGCATCACTCCTTTAAAGGAAGTGCGGCTGTGTCGAATTTTAGTAAGGTCTATCCCCAACTTGCGGATTGTGTTTGGATACAGCAGGTTTAAGTCACTGCCTCCATCCATCAGGACTTGTGTAAATTTCAGTCCGTCGATTATAGGATCCAATATCAGGGCAGTCCATCCTGCATTTCGAACGCTTCTGGAATAATCCAGGTGGTCGAAAGTGATTGGTTTTGATGTCCAATCTCTATGTTCCGCTGGGTTGGACCGTGCGAGACCCATTTTAACGGATGCCGCACTGTTTTTCCGTATTATCACATGAAGTGAATTTACTGCTTTAACCTTTTGTGGGAAAGTTTTTTGTTTTCCGGTGCTCTGCTGGTGGGGTTTGTCGTCTTCGCTTGACGCATCGAGCCCCTTGTGTTCGGCGTTTAGTCGGCCGGACTATTTGAAAACCCAACAATCTCGATGGGTGTGGTTTGCGGGCCTTCCGGGGGTACTGTGGATTTGACATATCCGACCCAAAATCTTTTTTAAGTTGGATAGCTCCTCGCTGTCATCCTTAAGAGGCGGTGTTTTGTTGTTTGGCCACGAGCTTTTGAATCCGGCGTTGACTGCCGTGCTCTTTGGGCTTTTCTCTTTATTCCGGCGCTGCTCTTTTCTGCGCCGTGATTTTCCGTTTCCATCTCTTATCTTGGATGTACTTGGGTCGCTGGTGCTGCATCTTGCTAGCCAGCTATCCTCTCCTGCACAGAAGCGGGTCATGAGGCTTGTTAGCGCGGACATTGTCCTCGGTTTCTCTTGGCCGAGGTGTCTGGCGAGCCACTCGTCTCGGACATTGTGTTTAAAAGCTGCTAAGGCTTCGGCGTCCGGACAGTCGACTATTTGGTTCTTTTTGGTGAGGAACCTGTTCCAGAATTTGCGCACTGACTCTCCGGGCTGTTGAGTTATATGACTTAGATCATCTGCATCCGGAGGGCGGACATAAGTCCCTTGAAAATTTGCTCTAAACGCGTCCTCGAGCTCTTCCCAACTTCCAACAGTGTTTTCTGGGAGGCTTTTAAGCCAATGACGGGCTGGCCCTTTGAGCTTTAGGGGTAGGTATTTTATGGCATGGAGATCATCTCCTCTGGCCATGTGTATGTGTAGTATATAATCTTCTATCCAGACTCCAGGGTCTGTTGTTCCATCGTAGGCCTCTATGTTTATGGGTTTAAATCCTGCTCGGAATTCATGGTCCAGCACCTCATTGGTGAAACATAGTGGGTGTGCGGCGCCCCTGTATTTGGGTGTGCCACTATCTTCGGACACTTGATGTGTTGCATTGCTTCCTGGGGCCTTCTTCTTTGGCCCGTAAATGGACCTAGCTGGGACATCTATCTTTCCAGGTTCATTAGTTGGTTTATGTGCGGCGCCGCTTTCAGAATTTGGCCTTTCATCTGGCCTTCTATCCAACCAGGCAGCCTCTTTATTTTTTGACTGTGAGGGCTCTATGGCCTCCTCGTCAAATTCTGGCAGCAGCTTGCGCTTCGGGTAGCTCTTTGATTGGTGGCCATTGCCGTATTTATCCGCGGTTTTGAGCACTTTGCTCCACCTCATTCTGAGTGTGTCTTCCGCTGTTTTGAGCTTCCATTTTTCCTTCTTCAAGCTTCTTGCGGTGTTGACGAGTCTTTTCCGAAGGTTTTTACTCTCTGGCGGCGTGTCCGGTGTGAGATCGTCCGTACTATGTTTTCCGCCGGCCCGGACTGATTGTCTGACTCATCTTGTTCGGACGGTTGCTTGTCGTCATCCAATGGTTTGCCCTGCTGTATTGCTGGGTCATTAGGAGCGCTGTCGTTGTCGAGGCGGGACTTAGGGCGGCGTCTGCGTCGCCGTTTTTGTTGTTTGTCGGCAGGATTGTCTTCTGCCGCGCCCCGTTGGTCCTCGTTGTCGCTTCCTTTTGGGGTATCCACCATGTATACGTCGTATGACGAGGTGGTCCTTACGCGCTTTATAGGCGCTGGTTCTTGTTCGTCTCCGGCATCGTCGTCCATGGCATCGATGTCTTCGGAGTCGTAGTCTAGCATGTCGGTAAGATCATCGACAGTGGCTACAAAGTGGGTGGTGGGTGGGCTCTGAATTCCTTCGTCGTCCGTATCCCAACCATCCTGGCCATAGTCCGGCCAGGACTCTCCCGATAACGAGAGATGCTTTAGCGAATTTAGGATGTCGCCAAAGGGCAAGTATTGGAAGATGTCTGCGGCGGTGAATTCCATGACCGGCGCCCAATCCGATTCGATTGGTAGGGGCGTGGGCGGTCCGGAGTCCGGCAAGGGGTCCGGCACCTCGGAATCACGAGTTTCGCGAGGGACAAGATTAGTGTTCGGCTCCATCGCCGTGGAAGTTGAAGCCCCCGAGGCGGTGTCCATCCACCGGTCCTCGATCTGGGCGATCGGCTCCGGACTAAGGGCCGAAGCGGATTCGTGTGCGGCCTCCAAGGCACTGTTCGGCGGCAGAGCTAGATCATGCCCATCGCAACAGTGTGGCGCGCTTGGCTTTGGCTCGAGCCCGTCGAAGATCAAGTCCCCGTGGGCGTCGACTGTGAAGTTTAGGCTTCCAAACCTGACCTGATGGCCAGGGGCGTAGCTTTCGATCTGCTCCAGATGGCCAAGTGAATTAGCCCGCAGTGCGAAGCCGCCGAATACGCAGATCTGTCCGGGGAGAAAAGTCTCACCCTGGACAGCGTTGTTGGTTGAAGATGCCATCGAGCCTATCGGTGACGACACAGAGGAACTCTCAATGAAAGCACCAATGTCGGTGTCAAAACCGGCGGATCTCGGGTAGGGGGTCCCGAACTGTGCATCTAGGCGGATGGTAACAGGAGACGAGGGACATGATGTTTTACCCAGGTTCGGGCCCTCTCGATGGAGGTAAAACCCTACGTCCTGCTTGATTAATATTGATGATATGGGTAGTACAAGAGTGGATCTACCACGAGATCAATGAGGCTAAACCCTAAAGCTAGCCTATGGTATGATTGTTGTAATGTATGTTGTGTCCTACGGACTAAAGCCCTCCGGTTTATATAGACACTGGAGGAGGCTAGGGTTACACAGAGTCGGTTACAATGGTAGGAGATCTACATATCTGTATTGCCAAGCTTGCCTTCCACGCCAAGGAAAGTCCCATCCGGACACGGGACGGAGTCTTCAATCTTGTATCTTCGTAGTCTTGGAGTCCGGCGGACGATGACAGTCCGGCTGTCCGGACACCCCCTAGTCCAGGACTCCCTCAATAAGGTTTATTCAGATCTGGACCAACTTCGAAATTCGCATATAAGGACTTACCGGAATTGTTATATGTTGTTTCCGGCCTCATTTAAACTTGCCTTGATGTGTTGTTCTTGTTTGCATCATCTCTTGCCATGAGTAGCTTCATGTAGCCTTGTCATGCATCATGCTTGTTGTGCATCATGTCTTGCTTATGTGTGGTGTGTTTACCATGTTGTGTGCTTCTTCTCGATAGTTCTCGTTTCGTTGCGATCGTGAGGATCCGTTCGTCTACGCTTGGTTCGTCTTCGTGGCTTCATCTTCTTCATAGACTCGTTCTTCTTCCTTGCGAGATTTCAGGCAAGATGACCGCTACCCTGGATCTCACTACTATCATTGCTATGCTAGTTGTTTCGTTCTATCGCTATGCTGCACTTCCTATCACTTGTTCTTCAAGCCTCCCAAATTGCCATGCACCTCTAACCTTTGACACCCTTCCCAGCAAACCGTTGTTTGGCTATGTTACTGCTTTGCTCAGCCCCTCTTATAGCTTTGCTAGTTGCAGGTGAAGTTGAAGATTGCTCCATGGTGGACAGGGTTATGTTGGGATATCGCAATATCTCTTATATTATTAATGCATCTATATATTTGGTAAAGGGTGGAAGGCTCGGCCTTATGCCTGGTGTTTTGTTCCACTCTTGCCGCCCTAGTTTCCGTCATACCGGTGTTATGTTCCCGGATTTTGCGTTCCTAACGCGGTCGGGTGATTTATGGGACCCCCTTGACAGTTCGCTTTGAATAAGACTCCTCCAACAAGGCCCAACATTGGTTTTACCATTTGCCTCACCTATTACCTTTTTCCCTTGGGAGTCGCGCATCCCAAGGGTCATCTTTGTTTTAGCCCCCCGGGCCAATGCTTGTCTAAGTGTTGGTCCAAACTAGAGCCACTTGCAGCGCCACCTCGGGGAAACTTGAGGGCTGGTTCTAGTTGTACGTACTGCTCATCCGTTCGTGGCCTGAGACGAGATACGCGCGGCTACTATCAGGATGTCGGCACGCCGGGAGGTCTTGCTAGTCTTGTTTTATTACTGTCGAAATGTCTTGTAGCCGGGATTCCGAGACTGATCGGGTCTTCCCGGGGAGAAGGAATATCCTTCGTTGATCGTGAGAGCTTATCATGGGCTAAGTTGGGACACCCCTACAGGGCTATGATCTTTCGAAAGCCATGCCCGCGGTTATGTGGCAGATGGGAATTTGTTAATGTCCGGTTGTAGATAACTTGACACCAGATCCGAATTAAAACGCATCAACCGCGTGTATAGCCGTGATGGTCTCTTCTCGGCGGAGTCCGGGAAGTGAACACGGTCTTTGGGTTATGTTTGACGTAAGTAGGAGTTTAGGATCACCTCTTGATCATTGCTAGCTTCACGACCGTTCCTTTGTTTCTCTTCTCGCTCTCATTTGCGTATGTTAGCCACCATATATGCTTAGCCGCTGCTGCAACCTCACCACTTTACCCCTTCCTTTCCCATTAAGCTTTGCTAGTGTTGATACCCATGGTAATGGGATTGCTGAGTCCTCGTGGCTCACAGATTACTACACCAACAGTTGCAGGTACAGGTTATGAGATGATCATGACGCGAGAGCGATGTTGCTTATTTTGGAGTTTCTTCTTCTGCTTCTTCGATCAGGGGATAGGTTCCAGGTCGGCAGCCTGGGCTAGCAGGGCGGATATTGTTTGAGTTTTCTATTTATGATTCATCCGTCGGATGTTGTTCTTGTATGTTGTATTGTTGTATTCATGTGACATTGTATGTATCGGATGTATCCCCACTATTATGTAATGTTGATGTAATGATATCCACCTTGCAAAAGCGTCTTCAAGATGCGCTTCTATCCTTGGTGGAACCTTCGAGTTCCTTTAGGATAGGGTCGCATCTTGGGCGTGACAAGTTGGTATCAGAGCCTCGACCGACCCTAGGAGCCCCCCTTGATTGATCGTGTAGTTTGGCCGTTGTTGAGTCCAGAAGAAAACTGTTTTCTGAGTCTAGTTATATCAGAGAGTAGGAATTCTTTTTACTCCTCAGCCCCTTCGTCGCTCTGGTAAGGAATCTTGACGTAGGTGTTTTGAATTACTCCTCTTCCCCTTCAAAATTTCTTTAGGATCACGCAGTTGATTTTTCGACCGTTGGTTCTCAGCTCTTTTATCCGGTGCATCTCTCGTCAAGTTGACTCGAGCCTCTTCATCTTTTTGTTCAATCCTCAGTTGTTTTATTTTCCCACCCGCCGTCCCCTTTTTCTCCTCAGAATCGGAGTCCGTAATCGAGTATCCATCCTACTTGTGCGAAGCCTTTGTGTTCTTTCAACCGGTGTTTTCTCTTCAAGATATTGGTCGTTTTCCCCTTCCAGTTTCCTGTGTTTTTCCCGCCCTCCCACCCCTTTTCTTCCCAGAGTCTGAGCATCTATTCGAGAAGCTATTTCATTCGTGTGGAGCCTCTTCAGTCTTTTGTCAATTATTTCAACCGGTGAATTCTCGTCTCGTTCGTCATTCTTCATCTCTTTTTTCTTTGCCGGTGCACACAAATCAAGTTTTCTTCGTTGTCGATCATATTCTTTCCCTCAGCTCAAATATTTCCCTTTGCTCGTTCGTCTCTCGCCAGTTTATCATTCCGGAGTGTTCAAGATATCTCAGGAGATTTGTCTGTGTTTGAATTAATTCGAGGTTGTCACCTCATTCAAATATTTCAATTGTTCCGGTGCATCATCTATCTTTTCAACAATCCTTTCCAACGGTGTTTTCTTCAGTGGGCCCTAACCCACAGGTCTTTTCCCAGGATCTTACCTGACTCTTCTAATTCCCCTGGAGTTATTCTCAAATTCTTTTTGAAGTTTGACGTAAGAATGGATTCCATCAGTCACATGCCTTCTCCAAGATCGCTTTCAAATTCTTTCATTATTGGCTCAACCTCTTCGCTTTCCATTCTTCCGGAGTATCTCAGTAATTTTGGTGTTGTTTTCCGTCGCCATTTGAAGATCGAAGAAGAGTTTTTCCTCTAAATCTTGTCCGTTCCCCAGAGATTCGCGGTGCTAGCTCGATGTTATCCTATCAAATTGTTTCAAGTCATGCAAATTCTTTTCATCCATCCGGAGCATTTCAGGAGTTGCTTTATCTCTCGATCATCTGGAGGCCATCTTTTCGGAAGATTTCTTCGTTCTAAGTTTTCAGATTCGTTCTCCAATTATTCTATATCCGTGCCCTTTCGTTCGTCTCAATATTCTTCCAGTGCTTCGTTCAAGTATTCTTCAATCAATTTGCAATCTCTTCGTTCTTTTGCATCAAAATCCCCTCAAGCATATTTGTTCTTCTAATTCTTCAAGGTGATTAAGTCTCTTTCATCGGTCATTTTCGAATTCTCACGGTGGTTCTTCAGATTCTTTTCCTTGTTAAGCATATTATTTCATTCGTTTCTTTTCAATCCTACCGGTGGTTCATGAAGACTTTCTCAAGTTTTGCGCCATATACCCCCCCCTTAGTCCTCTTCAACAAGAATAAGTTGCATGCCAAATCCATTGCTTGTCATCAATTTAATTTGATGAAGGATATAAGCATACAATAAATCTTATTCTTATTTCATCCAAATGATTAATCCCTTTCTTCGGAGTTTGTTCTTGGGGAATAAATTCTACTTCCAAGTGTTTTCATCTTTTCTTTTCCGGAGTTCCAAGTTTTCCGCATTATCGTCGCGAGGCTCCATCTAAATCATCGCATGCTTTAATCTTATTCTTTCATCCTTCATTCTATCTCATCATCTTTTGTCACCGGAGTTCTTCATGGTGGTTCTTCATGATTTAATTCATTCTTTCAAATGTTCATCAACATTCTTGTTCAAGGAGTTCTAGTACCTTTTCTTCTTGCATCTCGAAGTGCAATTAAATCTCCGTATACTTTTGAAGTGGAGTTTTGCATTTCTTCGTTCTTCTCAGCTATCAAATCATTTCCGTTTGTGGTCGGTTATCACCTTATGATTTTGAGATGTTATCCATAAGTCCACAACAAGCTTATTCTTTTCGTTATTGAATTTTATCAACAACTCCGTTCAATCCTTTCTTCTAAAGATGCTTTCAATTTTGTTCGTGGCACAAGTTGTCATTTTCTCCTCCGTTCTTTTCATTCAACTCTTTCAATTCTTTCCGGAGGTTCTGTGTCATGTCTTCATCAAGTATAATTCCATCCTCTCAAGCTCGTGTTCTATTCCTCCATGTTTCAGCCTAAATCCTTTCAGTCTTATTCGTTTCTTATTTCGTTCTAACCGGAGTGGTTTCATAGTCTATCTGATTCCGTGAGATTTCGATTCTTGTTGGTCCTCTCTTATTCTCAAGTGCTCTCGATTCTTGGCTTCTTCTCTTGAGTTCTTGTTTCACCTCATCCCTTTTTCCTTTCGTCTCGGTCCTAAGATCTCGACACGAGATCTCTTGTTAGTGGAGGAGTGTTGTAATGCCCCGGATTCGATGCGCCAGGTGTCTGTCAGTTATTCGCCGCCGTTGCCATGTCATTTGCTTGCGTGTTGCATTTTATCATGTCATCATGTGCATTTCATTTTGCATACGTGTTCGTCTCATGCATCCGAGCATTTTCCCCGTTGTCCGTTTTGCAATCCGACACTCCTATGTCCTCCGGCGTCCCCTTTTTGTCTCTCGTTGTGAGCGGGTATTAAACATTATCGGAATGGACCGAGGTTTGCCAAGCGGCCTTGGTATAGCACCGGAAGACCGCCTGTCAAGTTTTGTGCCATTTTGAGGTCGTTTGATACTCCAACGGTTAACCGGGTAACCGCAAAGCCCTCTTTGTGTTGCAGCCCAACACCCCTTCCAAAGTGGCCCAAAACCCAGCAAACACCCCTCCATGCTCTCGGTCGTTCGATCACGATCGCGTGGCCGAAAACCGCTCCTCATTTGGACTCTCCTAGCTCCCTCTAGCTATAAATAGGTGTCTCCCCCCGAATTTTCGCGCAGATGAACCCTAGCCTCTTCCCCCGCCGCCACCGGACATGTCCACTCCGGCCGGACATGTCCAGCTTCCACCTCACCCCGGCGAATCACGCGCCGCCACCTCAGCCGCGCCGCCGCCCACGCCCAATCACGTCGCGCCACGTCGCCGCCGCCAGCCCCCCTCTCTCTTCTCCGCCGCCAGGGCCCGCGCAGCCCAGATCCGGCCCGCGGGGCCCGCGCCGCCGCCCGTCCGGAGCCCGCGCCCCGCGCCGCCGGACTCCGCCGCCGTCCGCCGCCTCGTCGTCGAGGCCGCGCTCGCTCTCCGCGCGGCCTGCGCTTCGCCGCCGTGCTCCGCGGCCTCGGCCCGCGTGCTCGCCCCGCCGGCTCGGCCCTCCGCCCTCGCCGCAAGTCGCCGGAGCCCGGCCGCCCCGCGCCTCCTCCTCCGAGCGCCGCCCTCGACCGGCCGGAGCCGAGCTCCGCCGCGCCTCCTCGTTGCCCCTCCGGCTCGCCCCGGCCGGATCCGGCGAGATCCGGTCCGGATCCGCCATCTCCGGCCTCTCCGGCATCTTCCCCATCAACTCCGGCCATCCTCGATTTCCGTGCAGATCCAAAGGTCGCCCCCGTTTTCACCAAGTCCCCGGTTTATTTTGCATTACCATGCCATGTTCATCGCATCATAACTCTGTGCGTACTGCTCCGTTTCATGCGTGTAATATGTCAAATTGTTCGTCTCGACGAGTACCCCATTGCGTCCCATTGAATCATTTTCATTTGAGCTCAACTTGATGCCCGAAATGCTGTTGGAAGAGTGCTATGTGATGTTAATCTGCTGAAACTGTTATAACATGCTCATTTGTCATTTTTGCCATGTTTGATGTGTGCATCCTATGAGGTTGATGTCTACATATGTTTTGAAGTATACCATGCCATCTTCAAAGTGGTGCCATCCATGTATTTTTGTGGGTCTTGTAGTGAGTGCATCGAGCTTGCTATGTAGGATACTTGCTGTTGCTGTTTTGCTTGGCTGTTTCTGTTATATTTTGTTGCCATGTAAACCTGCTGCTACAAGTCATTCTATGCATAATCTGGAGATGTTCACTAAGGACGTATTGTTATACATGTCATTCTCTATCCATTCATGCCCCTGGTTACATTTATAGCCTATTGTAACATGTTGTAATCTTTGTCCAAACTTGCTAAATAATGTTGCTGTCAGCCTGTTAACATTAAGTTCAGTTTTGGCCATGTGCTTTTCTAGTGATCCATGCACCCTATGAACTTGCTCTTGCCATGCTTAGCTTCATAAACATGTCTTCTTACTGTTGGTTGCCTTGCCATGCCATGTATTGCTCTGTGGTGAGTGGTTCAAGCTCACCAACATGCCTACTTATTGTTGTTCCTGCCATGTATGAATCTGTAATATAACTTGCCATGTTTACATGGGTGCCATCATATCTTTTGATCCTTTTTGGCTTATGTTCAGTAAGGGACTTTTGTTCTATGTATTTAGTAGATTCATGTCATGCCTTTTTTTGTCATGATATGTTCCTGTAACATGTTGTTTGCTTGCTCTAAACATTGCAACCTGATGTTATTTCCTGATAAGTCTGAAACTGTTATTATTTGCAAACTTCCCATGTCCTTTTGAGCAAGTTCTAGTGATTTTTGGAGATAGCTCATTGTTCATGTTTTGTTATGCTTTACCTGTACTTGATGCCCATGCCTTTTGTTATTACGTTGAGATGTTGTAGCCTGTTGGTTTGATGCTTGTAAGATGCCTAGTTGCTGTTATGGACAGATTGTTGCTATGACTTGTATAGTGTGTGTGTGTTGAACCATTGCTCCGTTTTGAGTGTGCTCTATATGAAACTTGCTTGATTTTGCATGTAGCTTCATATTATCATGTTGCATCCTTGTTTTGATGTGTTAGCTTGATGTTTGTATGCGTTTTGCATCAATGCCATGTTTAACTTGTTTTGCTCTTATATTCTAGACCGTAGCTCCGAACTAAATGAACTCTATATGTAACTTGACTAGAATTTCGTGTAGATCCTCGTGGTGCATCTTAACTTGCTGGTTAACAACTTGAACATAAGGTTTATTCAGATCTGGACCAATTTTGAAGTTCGCATATGAGGACTTACCGGAATTGTTATATGTTGTTTCCGGCCTCATTTAAAATTGCCTTGATGTGTTGTTCTTGTTTGCATCATCTCTTGCCATGAGTAGCTTCATGTAGCCTTGTCATGCATCATGCTTGTTGTGCATCATGTCTTGCCTATGTGTGGTGTGTTTACCATGTTGTGTGCTTCTTCTCGATAGTTCTCGTTTCGTTGCGATCGTGAGGATCCGTTCGTCTACGCTTGGTTCGTCTTCGTGGCTTCATCTTCTTCATGGACTCGTTCTTCTTCCTTGCGGGATTTCAGGCAAGATGACCGCTACCCTAGATCTCACTACTATCATTGCTATGCTAGTTGTTTCGTTCTATCGCTATGCTGCGCTTCCTATCACTTGTTCTTCAAGCCTCCCAAATTGCCATGCACCTCTAACCTTTGACACCCTTCCTAGCAAACCGTTGTTTGGCTATGTTACCGCTTTGCTCAGCCCCTCTTATAGCGTTGCTAGTTGCATGTGAAGTTGAAGATTGTCCATGGTGGACAGGGTTATGTTGGGATATCACAATATCTCTTATATTATTAATGCATCTATATATTTAGTAAAGGGTGGAAGGCTCAGCCTTATGCCTGGTGTTTTGTTCCACTTTTGCCGCCCTAGTTTCCGTCATACCGGTGTTATGTTCCCGGATTTTGCGTTCCTAACGCGGTCGGGTGATTTATGGGACCCCCTTGACAGTTCACTTTGAATAAGACTCCTCCAGCAAGGCCCAACATTGGTTTTACCATTTGAGTCGCGCATCCCAAGGGTCATCTTTATTTTAGCCCCCCCGGGCCAATGCTTGTCTAAGTGTTGGTCCAAACTAGAGCCACTTGCAGCGCCACCTCGGGGAAACTTGAGGGCTGGTTCTAGTTGTACGTACTGCTCATCTGGTCGTGGCCTGAGACGAGATACGCGCGGCTACTATCAGGATGTCGGCACGCCGGGAGGTCTTGCTGGTCTTGCTTTATTACCGTCGAAATGTCTTGTAGCCGGGATTCCGAGACTGATCGGGTCTTCCCGGGGAGAAGGAATATCCTTCGTTGATCGCGAGAGCTTATCATGGGATAAGTTGGGACACCCCTGCAGGGTTATGATCTTTCGAAAGCCGTGCCCGCGGTTATGTGGCAGATGGGAATTTGTTAATGTCCGGTTGTAGATAACTTGACACCAGATCCGAATTAAAACACATCAACCGCGTGTATAGCCGTGATGGTCTCTTCTCGGCGGAGTCCGGGATGTGAACACGGTCTTTGGGTTATGTTTGACGTAAGTAGGAGTTTAGGATCACCTCTTGATCATTGCTAGCTTCACGACCGTTCCTTTGTTTCTCTTCTCGCTCTCATTTGCATATGTTAGCCACCATATATGCTTAGCCGCTGCTACAACCTCACCACTTTACCCCTTCCTTTCCCATTAAGCTTTGCTAGTCTTGATACCCATGGTAATGGGATTGCTGAGTCCTCGTGGCTCACAGATTACTACACCAACAGTTGCAGGTACAGGTTATGCGATGATCATGACGCGAGAGCAATGTTGCTTGTTTTGGAGTTTCTTCTTCTGCTTCTTTGATCAGGGGATAGGTTCCAGGTCGGCAGCCTGGGCTAGCAGGGTGGATATTGTTTGAGTTTTCTGTTTATGATTCATCCATAGTCGGATGTTGTTCTTGTATGTTGTATTGTTGTATTCATGTGACATTGTATGTATCGGATGTATCCCCACTATTATGTAATGTTGATGTAATGATATCCACCTTGCAAAAGTGTCTTCAAGATGCGCTTCTATCCTTGGTGGGACCTTCGAGTTCCTTTAGGATAGGGTCGCATCTTGGGCGTGACATCCCCACAGTGTGAGTTCAGTTTTCACGAACTGAAAAGACGCCTGACTTCTGCTCCCATACTTGTGCCACCGGATTTCACTAAAGACTTTGTTATCTACTGCGATGCCTCACGACAAGGACTAGGTTGCATCCTTATGCAGGATCGTCATGTGATTGCCTATGCATCTCGACAGTTGCATCCACATGAGGAGAATTATCCTACACATGATCTAGAGCTTGCAGCCGTAGTCTATGCACTCAAGACCTGGCGACATTACCTTCTTGGTAAACATTGCGAGATCTACACCGATCACCAGAGTCTCAAGTATATCTTCACCCAACCAGATTTGAACCTTAGGCAAAGACGTTGGTTGGATTTGATCTCAGATTATGATCTAGGGATTACTTACACTCCAGGCAAAGCTAATGTCATGGCTGATGCACTAAGCCGTAAATCCTATTGCAACAATCTCATGTGGTAGAAGGGTCAACCACTTCTCCATGAGGAATTCTGTAAGCTTAATCTTCACATTGCTCCTCACGGATTCCTTTCTACCTTGGTGGTGAAACCTACCCTTGAGGATCAGATCATAACTAGCCAGCAGTATGATATGGGTATTTCTCGAATCAAGGATAACGTGAAGAAGGGAGCTGCTGGTAGTTTCTCTGTTGATGATCGAGGTGTTGTTTTCTTCGAGAACCGTTTGGTGGTTCCCAAGAAGCAACATCTTTGGCAACTGATCCTTCAGGAGGCTCATGAATATCCTCTCACGATTCATCCCGGTAGTACTAAGATGTATCAGGACCTACGACAGAGGTTCTGGTGGACTAGGATGAAGAGAGAAATTGCTCAGTTTCTCGCTAACTGTGATGTTTGTCGTCACGTAAGGCAGAGCATCAGAGACCTCCTGGCACCCTTCAGCCTTTAGCTATTCCTAAGTGGAAATGGGATAAAGTTGGTATGGATTTCATCACCGGCTTTCCCAGGACCAAGAGATGGAATAATGCTATCTTCGTAATTGTTGATCGTCTTTCCAAAGTGGCTCACTTCCTACCTGTTCGAGAGAGTATCACCGCTAGTCAGCTCGCTGACTTATATATTTCTCGAATAGTGTCACTTCATGGTGTTCCACTAGAGATCAATTCAGACCGTGGTAGTCTTTTCACTTCCCATTTCTGGGAGAGTTTCCAGACTGCCATGGGAACCCATCTTTCCTTCAGTACCGCTTTCCACCCTCAGTCGAGTGGTCAGGTGGAAAGGGTCAACCAAATTCTCGAAGACATGCTTAGAGCGTGCGTTATCTCATTCGGTATGTATCGGGAGAAATGTCTTCCTTTCGCCGAGTTTTCTTATAACAATAGCTATCAATCCAGTCTCAAGAAAGCTCCTTTTGAGATTCTCTATGGACGAAGATGTCGAACACCCTTGAACTGGTCAGAAACTAGTGAAAGACAATTCTTTGGACCTGACATGATCCAGGAGGCAGAAGAGCAAGTTCGCATCATTCGTGAGAATTTGAAAACAGCCCAGTCTCGTCAAAAGAGCCAGTATGATCGTCATCATAAGGATATGACTTATGAAGTTGGCGACAAAGCTTACCTTCGGGTTACTCCTTTGAAGGGTACCCATCGTTTAGGTATCAAGGGAAAGTTGGCTCCTCGTTACATTGGTCCTTTTCGCATTCTCACTAAACGAGGAGAGGTTGCCTACCAGTTGGAACTACCCCCACATCTTTCCAGAGTGCATGATGTCTTCCACGTCTCTCAACTCAGGCGTTGCTTCTCGGATCCCATCCATGGAGTGGACCACGAAACGCTTGATCTCCAAGATAACCTCACATACCAAGAGTACCCTATTCGCATTCTTGATCAAGCAGAGCATGTCACTCGACGTCATAACATTAAGTTTCTCAAAGTTCAGTGGTCTCATCATTCCGAGAGAGAAGCTACTTGGGAGCGAGAAGATCGTCTTCGACTTGAGTACCCCACCTTCTTTCCGTCGACCCCTGAATCTCGGGACGAGATTCTTTCAAGTGGGGGTGAGTTGTCACATCCCTAGTTCTGGTATGACCTAGACTAGCTAGTCATTTGTGCATCATGTTTAAATTCCATTTAAATATGAAATGGGGATTTGTGAAACCCTCAGAATCATCTCTGAAATGACCCAAATAAAAAGTGCTCCAAAAAGGTCCAAGAAAATGCTCATGTTGCTCTCTGAAAATATTGGACAGAGATAAAAATCAAACCAATATTTTAAGAGCTCATAAGTATTTATTTTGAGCATTTGGAATTAATGCAATAATTATTTGCTTTGTATATCTATTGTTATATATATATATAAAATATTGTCCAAAAATTGTGCCATTTGTTGAGGAGCTCTGGAATAATACCACCAGTTCCTACAAAAAATTGGCATAAGTAAATAAAATGATTTAGTATTTTTATTAAATCAAAACAAATGTCAGAAAATAGAAAAGAAACAAAAAGGGAAAAACCTAGCTGGACTTACCTGCGGCCTGGCACTGTGCGGCTTGGCCTGGCCCAGCAGGCCGGCCCAGCCCACCACCGCCGTCATCCTCCTGGCGCCAGTCGGCCAGGCGTGTGGCCGATGCGCACGCACGGGCAGAGCGCCACGCCACCAGCTCGCCTGCCTGCCTCCCCTGCCAGCGCGACGCCGTGATGCCTCTTCTCGGTGCCGCCCTGATCCCCCTGGCCTCACTCCCTCTCTCCCGTGCCTCTCCCCTCCTCTGGATCCCTCTCCCTCTCTTCACCGAGCGCACCGGAGAGCGCCGCTGCTCGCCGCCGTGGCCACCGGCCACCCCTCGCCCTGCCGCTGCTCCCAGAAGCACCGCCGCATCTTCCTCATCCTCTGCACCGAGCTACACGGCGCCGGAGGCCCTGCTTCTTCGCCACCATCATCGTCTTCGGCCTCGGCCGCCGTGGATCGCCGCCGTCGTATTCGCGGCAACCAAAGCTTCCCCGAGCCCTTTGAGCTGCTCTACGAGTCCGCCGTGAGCCCCTCTTCCTCTCCCCTCTTCTCTCAAGCTCGCGCTCGCCCCCTAGCCCCATTTCCCACCGCGGCCGAGAGCTTCTCGCCGCCGGCCATGGCGTAGCCGTGGCCACAGCCATGCGCGCTCACAACGGAGCGCCTCACCATGCTCAGGAAGCTCCCAGGAGCCTAACGCACACACCCACTCGCCCTCTCGTGCACCGAAGCGCTGAACCCAACCCCGACCGAGCTTCGGCCGCCACCGAGCTCGTCGCCGGCGCCACTCCGGCCACTCCCCGGCCGAGCCACCACCACGGTTGGATGCGGACGAGCGTCCGCATCCCGTAGCTGTGCTTCGCGCGGTAAACGGAGCCCTATGGGCGATTTCCGTGGTGCTCCACCGTCTCGGGCCTCGCCGGCGGCTTAACGCCGGTGGGGTTTGACCCTTTGAACTCGCCGGCCGTTAGGTGGGCCCCGTGGGTCAGGTGATTAGCTTAAGGCTAATCACCATCTAACTAACCCTGACACTGACAGTGGGCCCCTGTGCCCTAATATTTTAATTAGATTAGTATAAAACCCCCGATTAACCATTAGACACTGACGTGTGAACCCCACACGTCTGGTTTGACCCCAGTCAGCCGCAGTTGACCTGCTGACATCATGCTTACTCAATGCTAACGCAGTAATGCAATTTTCTGGATTTATTCTTATTCAGGAGTTTCCAGAAAATGCCCAAAACTTCAAAAAATCATAGAAATTCAACCGTAGCTTAGATTAAGATAATTTATATATGAAAAATTATAAGAAAAATGCACTTTTCCATCTGTACTAGTTTCATGCATGACAAACCAACTTATACCTACTGTATAAGTGAAAGCATATAAATGGCATATATGAGAGCTTCATTTGGAGTTGCATTTGAATCCTTGATTCAAATGGACTTCATCCCAATAGAATGCTAGCTGCATTAGCTCAAACAACATCACATCTACATGCCATGTTCATGCATCATGTTGTTGCATATGATTGTGTTTTGATTGTCGACACCGTTCCTTCTCGATAGGTCCTGCTCCGGAGAGTGTTCCAGAGTACCTATCTGAGGAGCAGTGCCCCCTATGTTGATCTACCAGGCAAGCAAACCCCCTTGTTCACTCCGATACAATCCTACTCTCTCGCTCTTGCTCTCAGTTATTGCGTTAGGACAACAACGATTCATCTGCTACTTTGTGCTGCGGTAGTTGAACCCATTCCTCTGCATGACCTGTCATTGCCACAGTAAATAGTTGAAACCCACTAGCATGTGTAGGAGTTGATTGAGCCATGTTGTGTTCCTACCATGCTATGCCTGCTATTGCTTAGAGTTGTGTCAGGTCTGATTCATTGGGAATGAATTGGAGTGTTACGATATGTTCTGATGCTGAGAGTGAAGTGTGTGAACACGATTTGGTAAAGGTAGCGGTGAGAGGCCATGTAGGAGTACATGGTGGGTTGTCCCACTTGAACCGTCCTTAAGCACTGAGTTCTATGTATGTTGTCCAATGACTCGATACTACCACACATTGGGATCCTTAATTGAGTCTCTCGACTTATTAACCAACTTGGTCTCTGTCCAGGAGTCGCAACTAGTTTCTGGTGTTTGTAGGTAGTGCTATTTTTCTACCAAGTGGCACCCGGCAGGGTGGGCTTGGGACAGACTAGGCACACGTGGCCTGGTGTACCGAGTGGCGCCCGGATGGTGGGCTCGGGAACCCTGCACACATCGTTTGGGTCTGTGAGCGACACCCCGGCCGGATCTCCTTGCGGATGGAACCCGAATAGGCGATAAACCTGGCCTAGAGTCTTGTATGGTTAGTCAGGTCGTGGCCGACACCCTCGCCAGGCTTCCGCTTGAAGGTTGCCGAGATACATGACGTGTACATGGCGGTAAGTGGCAAGAGCGTGTGTGAAGAAGTACACCCCTACACGGTTAACATGATCTATTCGAGTAGCCGGGTCCGCGGTTATGGACTTCTTGGATGCTTACATGGTACATAGACAACTTGAAGTGGATACTATAAAATGCTCAAGACAAGTGTGAGTGCTATGGATGGCCTTCTCGTAGGGAGACGGGGATGAATCCATAGTAGTGTATTGTGTGGTGATTAGTGGACTCGTGTGCGCCATATCACCTCAAAGAAGTTCCTCGTAGTCGTAGAACAGGATAGCCACTGAGTCAAGCTGGCTTGCTGCAACTGAACCCCACATTACCCTCTTGATACAAATGCATGTATGATAGGATTTGATGTAAGACTTGCTGAGTACCTTTGTACTCATGTTGCTTTATTTATGTTTTTGCAGCGGAGACTTCGGTCTTACTATTGTTCTCGTGGACTTCGACGAGTAGCTTGTACCTCAGCTACGATCTTGATAGGATGTTGTAGATAGTCAGGCTCTTCAGCCTTTTTCATTTGTAGGTGTCTGTACTCAGACATGTAATGCTTCCGCTTGTTGCTTGTCTGCTCTGAATGTTGGGTCATGTGACCCCTGTTTTTAATAAATGCTATGATGGCTCTTCTGAGCCTTTATCTATATGAGTTGTTGAGTTATGCTGTGATGCCATGTTGTACAACACATACTTGCATGTTATGCGTACGTGTAATGTGTATTGCTATGTGTGGGATCTGACTATCTAGTTGTTTATCCTTAGTAGCCTCTCTTATCGGGAAATGTCTCCTAGTGCTTCCACTGAGCCCTGGTAGCTTGCTACTGCTCCGGAACACTTAGGCTGGCTGGCATGTGTCCTTCTTCGTTCCTGTGTCTGTCCCTTCGCGGAAATGTCATGCGGTGTCTACTGGAGTCCTGTTAGCCTGCTACAACCTGGTTTATCAGAGTCCTGCTAGCCCAGTTGCTACAGCCCGGATTCACTCGCTGATGACCGACACGTTCGTTGCTGGGTCATGTATGCCTGTCCCTGTAAGTTAGTGCCACTTCGGGTTCACGATTAGCCATGTCAGCCCGGGTTCTTTGTCATATGGATGCTAGCCACACTATCATATACGTGTGCCAAAAGGCGCAAACGGTCCCGGGCATGGTAAGGCGACACCCGTGGGAATACCGTGCGTGAGGCCGCAAAGTGATATGAGGTGTTACATGCTACATCGGTGTGACTTAGGATCGGGGTCCTGACGTACTAGGGCTCAGGCGGAAAGGAATGGATGAATAGGAAAGGGCGTGGGTGAAAGGGAAGACTCTCATCCCCTTATAAAGGCAGCAAAATATCCTGTGCCTCCCCACTTGCCCGCTAAAATCGCTTATTCCCTAAACATCACGTTTGATGGCACGGTTGGGTTACCCACGTCTATATTGATGAGGATCCCGTGATAAGGGGACACGATTTCTGCTTTGACAAGACGTGCCGATAAAACCGCTTCGCGATATGTACGGCGGCTGGTTGTGAAAAACGGTTCGAATAAAAGACCAAACCGTGGCATGATGTCATGCTATAAAAAGCTATCAGCAGATTAGATTTGTGAAATATTATACTCTCTACGGTGGAATGTGGAATTTGTTTTGCAGAGCCGGAAACAATCCTTGTGTTCTAAATCTCTTATGGAGTATTAGGAGAAGGAACCTGCCTTGCAACGCCGAAGACAATCTGCGCGCCGGACTCATCGTCATTGAAGCCTGGTTTAGGGGCTACTGAGCGAGTCCTGGATTAAGGGGTTCTCGGATAACCGGACTATATACTTTGGCCGGACTGTTGGACTATGAAGATACAAGATTGAAGACTTTGTCCCGTGTCCGGATGGGACTCTCCTTTGCGTGGAAGGCAAGCTTGGATATTCGGATGTGTAGATTTCCTTCTCTGTAACCGACTCTGTGTAACCCTAGCCCCCTCCGGTGTCTATATAAACCGGAGGGTTTAGTCCGTAGGACGACAACAATCATAATCATAGGCTAGCTTCTAGGGTTTAGCCTCTATGATCTCGTGGTAGATCAACTCTTGTAATACTCATATCATCAAGATCAATCAAGCAGGAAGTAGGGTATTACCTCCATCGAGAGGGCCCGAACCTGGGTAAAACATCGTGTCCCCTGCCTCCTATTACCATTAGCCTTAGACACACAGTTCAGGACCCCCTACCCGAGATCCGCCGGTTTTGACACCGACAGCAGCCGATGTCTTGAAGAGCCGCTCCTCAAAATGACAGGCTCCTGATGCAGTCGCCTGGATGCCCTCCTGGCGATGTCATCAGCCTCTTGGTTGGTGCCGCGGGGCACATGCTGCAACTCCAGCCCCCAAAACTGCTTTTCCATCCTGCGCACCTCCGCAAGATATGCTTCCATATGCTCGTCCTTCAGCTCGTACACCTTGTTGGAGAAGTTGACGAGGAGCTGTGAATCACCCTTGATGATGAGGCGCTTCACCGCCAGTGCAGCTGCAACTTTCAAGCCTACTATGAGTCCCTCGTATTCTGCTATTTTGTTGGAGACCTTCTCGCCATGCTGGACACAGAGCTGCATGGTGTAATAGAGCTTGTCCTGAGTGGGGGATATAAGCACATCACCAGCCCCCGCGCCATGCCGCGAGAATGCTCCATCAAAGTACATGACCCAACCATCTGGTGCCTCGCTTCTTGGGGAAAGTGATCGATCCTCGCCTGCCCCGAGCCCTGGGGCCTCTGTCCATTCTGCCACAAAATCTGCAAATGCGGCTCCCTTGACGACCCTGGTCGTGCTGAATTCCAACTGAAACGCTTGCAACTTGATGTTCCATTCGGCGACCCTTCCAGCGGAGTTGGGGCTCCTGAGTACCCTATCCAATGGGTAGGCCGAGACGTCCTTGATGGGGTGACCTTGGAAGTAGTGCTGCTGCTTTCGCAAGGCCACCAATAGCGCGAGAAAGAGTTTCTGAGGGATGGGGTATCGTGCCCTTGCATCCCGCAACACCGTGCTGACGAAGTACACCGGATGCTCGATGAGGGTGGGTGTGGTGACGAGGTCTGTGCCTTCCAGAGGGGGAGTCGCCTCTAGAGACGACGGAGCCCCCAGCGCTTGGTCGCCTGGCGCGGCCTCTTCAGCCCCGGGGGCGTCTTCCTGCTGAGGCTGGTCTCCATCCGCTGAGGCCGTGGTCCTCGCGAAACCTCCCTGGTCTTGTGCCGTCACGGCCGTGGTTGGTCGTGACGCAGCCTTGACCTGGCGCTCCTCCCAAACCGCCACTAGAGTTGAGCTGGCGGAGTAGGGTGTGGCGGCGAGGTAGAGCACCAGGGGCTCGATAGGGCGTGGCCCCACCATCACAGGAGGGCTGGTCAGATATTTCTTGAGATCTTGAAACGCTTGGTCGGCCTCCTGTTGAAGGAAATATGCCCTAGAGGCAATAATAAAGTTATTATTTATTACCTCATATCATGATAAATGTTTATTATTCATGCTAGAATTGTATTAACCGGAAACATGATACATGTGTGAATACATAGACAAACATATAGTCACTAGTATGCCTCTACTTGACTAGCTCATTAATCAAAGATGGTTACGTTTCCTAACCATAGACATGTGTTGTCATTTGATTAGTGGGATCACATCATTAGAAGAATGATGTGATTGACATGACCCATTCCGTTAGCCTAGCACTTGATCGTTTAGTATACTGCTATTGCTTTCTTCATGACTTATACATGTTCCTGTAACTATGAGAATTATGCAACTCCCGTTTACCGGAGGAACACTTTGGGTACTACCAAACGTCACAACGTAAATGGGTGATTATAAAGGAGTACTACAGGTGTCTCCGAAGGTACATGTTGAGTTGGCGTATTTCGAGATTAGGTTTTGTCACTCCGATTGTCGAAGAGGTATCTCTGGGCCCTCTCGGTAATGCACATCACTATAAAGCCTTGCAAGCAATGTAACCAATGAGTTGGTTACAGGATGATGCATTACGTAACGAGTAAAGAGACTTGCCGGTAACGAGATTGAGCTAGGTATTGGATACCGACAATCGAATCTCGGGCAAGTAACATACCGATGACAAAGGGAACAACGTATGTTGTTATGCGGTTTGACCGATAAAGATCTTCGTAGAATATGTAGGAACCAATATGGGCATCCAGGTCCCGCTATTGGTTATTGACCGAGAATAGTTCTAGGCCATGTCTACATAGTTCTCGAACCCGTAGGGTCCGCACGCTTAACGTTACGATGACAGTTTTATTACGAGTTTATAAGTTTTGATGTACCGAAGTATGTTCGGCGTCCCAGATGTGATCACGGACGTGACGAGGAGTCTCGAAATGGTCGAGACATAAAGATTGATATATTGGACGACTATATTCGGACACCGGAATTGTTCCGGGTGATTTCAGAGAAAACCGGAGTGCCGGGGGGGGGGGAGGGGGGGTTACCGGAACCCCCCGGGAGAGTATTGGGCCTTATGGGCCTTAGGGGAAAGGAGAGAGGGGCGGCCAGCAAGGGCCGCGCGCCCCCTCCCCCCTCTGGTCTGAATTGGACTAGGAGGGGGGGCGGCGCCCCCCCTTTCCTTCCCCCTCTCCCCCTTCCTTCCCCCTCCTAGTAGGAGTAGGAAAGGAGGAGTCCTACTCCTACTAGGAGGAGGATTCCTCCTCCTTGGCGCGCCCCAAGGGGCCGGCCGGCCTCCCCCCTTGCTCCTTTATATACAGGGGCGGGGGGGGGGGGGGGGCACCCCAGAGACACACAAGTTGATCTACGGATCGTTCCTTAGCCGTGTGCGGTGCACCCCTCCACCATATTCCACCTCGATCATAGCGTCGCAGAGTTTAGGCGAAGCCTTGCGCCGGTAGAACATCATCATCGTCACCATGCCGGCGTGCTCATGGAACTCATCTCCGGAGCTTTGCTGGATCAGAGCCCGGAGATCGTCATCGAGCTGAACGTGTGCTGAACTCGGAGGTGCCGTACGTTCGGTGCTTGGATCGGTCGGATCGTGAAGACGTATGACTACATCAACCGTGTTGTCATAACGCTTCCGCTTACGGTCTACGAGGGTACGTGGACGAACACTCTCCCCTCTCGTTGTTGTGCCATCACCATGATCTTGCGTGTGCGTAGGAATTTTTTTGAAATTACTACGTTCCCCAACAACTGTGTCCATTCAAACGGGCCCTTCTTCTTCACCAGCTTGAAGAAAGGCAAGGTGCGCTCCCCCAGCTTGGATATGAAGCGTCCTAACGTAGTTACGCGTCCGGCAAGCTTCTGCATTCCTCTGAGGGTTTGCGGTGGACTCATGTCTTCGATTGCCTTGACCTTCTCCGGGTTGGCCTCAATCCCTCTGTGGGACACGTGGAAGCCCAGAAGCTTTCCTGAAGGAACGCCAAACACGCACTTCTCCGGGTTGAGTCACAGGTCCACCTTGCGGAGGCTCGCGAAGGTCTCCTCCAGATCCTGGATCAAAGTCTTCGCCTCCCGAGACTTCACCACAATGTCGTCGATGTAAGCCTCGGCGTTTTTCCCGGGCTGCCGGCCTAAGGAAATGTGCATCAGTTGCTGGAAGGTTGCGCCTGCGTTGCGCAACCCGAACGGCATGCAGGTGTAGCAGTATACCCCACATGGGGTCAGGAAGGCCGTCTTCTCCACGTCTTCTATCACCATCTTGATTTGGTGATAACCCGAAAACGCATCCAAGAAACACAGCAGGTCGCACTCGACGGTGGAGTCGACAATTTAGTCGCTGCAAGGGAGCGGGAACGGATCTTGAGGGCAGGCCTTGTTGAGGTTGGTGAAGTCGACGCACATGCGCTGATTTCCTCCCTTTTTCGACACAACAACGGGGTTTGCCAGCCATTCGGGGTAGTGAACCTCGCGAATAACACATGTTGCCTCTAGCTTGCGGGTTTCTTGGACGATGAAGGCCTGCTTCTCGGTGGACTGCCGCCTGGCTTTCTGCTTCACGGGGCGTACATTGGGGCACACATTCAGGTGATGCTCAATCACCTACCTTGGGACCCCCGCTAGCTGCTTGGGTTCCCATGCGAACACATCCTTGTTCGTGCACAGGAACTTCACCAGCGCCTCCTCTTGGTCGGGGTCGAGGCTGGCACCTATGGTGAAGTTGACTTCCGAGGAACAGTCTTCGTCAACCAGCACCTGCTTGGTCTCCAACTTGTCCTGAGTAAACAGCTGCTTCTTCTTGGTCGGCACAGCCCCCTTGGCCTTGGAGGTGTCCGCGCCGGCAGGCTGTGCTGCCGCAACGGTCTTGAGGGTGAGCTTGAGCACCAGCAGAGCGTCATTGGTATCTCCTCCTACGGTGAGGACGCCGCTGCTCCCGGGCATCTTCATGAGGTTGTAGGCCGGATGGGTTGCTGCCATGAACTGAGCCAAGGCGGGGTACTCGAGGATGGCGTTGTACGAGAGGCTGATGTAGGCGATGTCAAATTTGACTAGCTCTATGCCGAAGTTGTCGTGGGTGCCGAAGGTCACAGGGAGGCGGATCTGCCCCAGGGAGCTAGAGGAACCGCCTCCGACGCCCGAAAAGGGCTTGCTGGGTCAGAGACGTTCCAGCGGTACATAGAGGAGGCTGAAGGCCTCCAACGAGAGCACGTTGAGGCCGGGGCCGCTGTTAATGAGGGTCTTGGTGACGGCCACCTGGCAGATGGTGGGCGTGCAAAGCATTGGGAGCGCACCCGAGCAGGCGGTGTTGATGGGGTGATCCTCCGAGTTGAAGGTCAGGTCGGCCTTGGGTGCCGCCCAACACGGAGGAGCCCCTTGCCGCGCAAGGGCAGCGCTGATCTGGCGGAAGAACGACTTGGTGTGGCGGTCTGAGGGTGGCGCCTGCGAGCCGCCCAGGAGAGCTGCGATGACCAGGAGCACCGGTGCAGCGTAGTGGGTGAGGAAGAGGTTGCACAGCTCCTCCCAGGAGGCCACGGAAGATGTTGGCAGGTTGAGCAGCGAAATGCGCAGGATGCCGGTGAGGGCCATGGGAAACCAGTTGGTCATGACCTTGTCTTCGCCCTCGGCCTTGAGGACGGCCTCCTCATATGCCAGCAGGAAAGCCAGCGGATCCACCGCGCCGTTGTAGTGCGGCGGCATCTCCGGCTTGAACTTGTGCGGCCATTGCACCTGCCGCAAGGCAGGGGCCAAGGCTCAGAGCCCCCTTGCCCCAGCGCTGGCATCGTCCGCCGGAGTCGGAGGTGCGTTGTCCGCCATGAGGGCGAAGCGCGGTGTTGGTGGAGGGCGGGCCGATAGAAGGGAGAGCTCCGACACACCCCTACCTGGCCCTTTGCAAGCTGTTCTTGGGCATCGAGGCCCATTTCGCGCTATGGAAGAGATTATTTTGCCTCGTACCCCGTTCTTATGAGGGGTCGATATATCAAGTGGGCGGAGCCAAAATGTGGCGCATCGCCAGGACCGGATATCTATCTGGAACCCCGAAGAAGGCGTCCGAAGACTGGCCTTCGGAATGGTTTTACATGGAGGATGCCCCGCTGCCGGACCCAGTTCGGATCGGCCTCCCGGAGTACAGCAACGCTCCTCTAAAGAAACGCCTGAGTTGGCGCCCGCGGAGCCCTCAATGGGAGAATGATGGGGACGTTCAATATCTGATCGGCCGAATAAGGTTATTGGCTCATTCCGGATTGACTATGATCGGAGTCATGGCCACATGCATCATGCGAGGGGTGCAGCCGCTTCAATACAGGGGCCACCCCATGTGGGATTTCAAAGGGGAGGATGACGCCACCCGTCATGGCCGTAAGGGGCCAGGATCGGTTGCTGATCTGGTGAAGATCCTGTCCGGCTTGTACAAGGGGGAGAAGGAGGACTTCCTCCGCACGAGTCCATTGAATGGATTTTCGATGAACAACCCTCGGA
The DNA here is from genome assembly GCA_963921465.1 of Triticum timopheevii. NCBI lineage: Eukaryota > Viridiplantae > Streptophyta > Magnoliopsida > Poales > Poaceae > Triticum > Triticum timopheevii. The sequence goes on along the minus strand of OY997264.1, from coordinate 573,909,141 downwards.
GCTGGGTAAGCGGACGTTTGTCTATCCGATCCTTGTTCCCAAAGTTAAGTGTCTCACTTTGTGATTTCGACGCAGGAACTGCGCCGGGCCATAGAGGACATACACAGCCCGGCTCCACAACCAGAGGATCCGGAACGATCCCTTGATCCAGCCTCCGAAGAGGATCTGGATATAAAGGTGGAGTTGATCGACGAGGTGTTGCACCAACTTAGTATGGATAATGCTTTGGTCGCCATTACGGCCGACTACCCCGGTTTATCTCCGGCTTCCCACGTAACCGTGACCGGAGTCCTGATACCACGACTCATCCATGCTTATTTCTGACCACCGTATACTAATGGTACTCCGCAGGAGGTGCCTTTGAGGCGGGAAGCCGAACCTGCGGCGGCCGGCCAACAAGGGGCAGCTCGGCCCAGCAGGCGAAAAGGAGTGCGGCGTGAATCGAGACGTCGCCGCAACGGTATGATGCGCCCCCATGTTTCCGGAAAAGATTCCTGGAAGGCTTACTAACGCTTGTGGTTTTCTTAGGAGAAAGAGCACTCGCCGGACTGTGCCCGGAGAGGTTGCCAATCCCGCCTCCACCAGCCAGGCTCCAACACCAGGTCCAGAGGGGGAGGCGAACGCAAGGCGCGCGTCGGGTGCTCATCCAACAGAGGACACCGATAGGTTGTCCGCCACTAGATCTGAGGTGGAGAGCGCCATGAATCACAGACGCCACCGGACAGTTCTGCGCGACACATGCTTCTCCCTCGAGGCGTTAAATGCCTTTAATTCGGGTGATGCGCACCTCCGTGCTGCTCAAGATGGTCTAGCCAGAGCCATGGAGCAGTATGTAAAAGACATACGGGTGAGTAATTTTGACAGTTATATATGCCAGTAGCCCCCGAGACTTAAAATAGTTAGAATAACTGATTTAAGGATCATTTGTGGTGCAGGATCTTACGGAGAAGAATACCCACCTGTCCCAGGAGCTGCAAGAGTGCAAGGCCCAACTTGAGGCCGCACTATCCGCCGCAGGGGGAGCCACAGAGACCCCCTCTGGTAATACATACTTCGAAAGATAAGTAATTTGCAAAGTGCGGCGCGTGTATAAGTCTGACAGTAATATTGCAGATGGTGCCGGACTAGATCCGGACAGGCAGCAGCTACTACGCCAGCTAAAGGCCGGCAAGAAGGTGCTGACAAGGGTGCGGCAGGAGAAGAATAACCTCCAAGATGCCAACACTCAGCTGGGCGAGGAACTAAAAGATGTTCGGGTCCAGCTGTCTTACTCCGTGAAAGAGAATCTGCGGCTTCGTCGCGACATTTACAGTAAGTGCTTGAACGAACTTTTGGAAACAAGAGTTCGGCGAGGAACTCAATTAACCAGAATATGTCTGTAGGTATGCTCACAGGCCGTCCTGCAGAGGAAATGCCCGGTTCAATGGGTGATCAGCTTCCCGAGTTGTTGCAGCTGCACGAACAAGTTCGACAGGTGATGAGCAGCATCGCCCAGGCCTTATGGCCGTCCGTCTCCCTACCCGAGGGTCTTGGAGGGCTTGTGGAGAAGCTTCAGGGAGCTCGGTGGCGCTTCCATCTGTGGAAGATATCGGCCTACCGTCAAGGCGCCAGGGAGGCCTGGGCCATGGTGAAGACGAGGTACACGAAGGCCGACCCGAACCACATGGCCGAGGTCGGGCCTGTGGGGCCCGATGGGAAGGAGATCCCTGTGAGCTTAATGTACGGCTAAGTAGAGTTGGCCGCAAAGTATTCCCAGCGGGACTGTAAACTAGACAGCCTGCTATATGGTATTGAAGAGGAAGACAATCAGTCAAGTTGACTATGTAATTTAAAATGACATGTAAAATGCCTTCTAGCCGGATTGTAGATCGTTTGTCATTGCGGACCTTTTCACTTCAACCTCGGGTCCCGATAGTCCGGAGTGTTTCCGAATACCCTCACGGTTATATAAAAACCGGGGCATGCGTGGAGACCAGGCGTAGGGGTCATTAGTGCTTTATCATACAAGTGCCCAACTAGTTATGTTATATTACATGGTTAGTAAGAAACATCTTCCAGGAAGAATAGTTCCGTTAGGGGTTCCTTTCCCTGGGAGGCATGCCCTAAAGTGCATGTCTGGACTGCGAAAAAAGCAGAAAAGCATCTGGGGGCAGATAAGTAGGTAAGAAATCGTCTTTTAAATCACCGACCGGACATTCCCTTAAGAACGCTAGCTTTTGTCTTCACCCAGTCTAAGGTAAACATCCGGCTGACCCGACAGTAACAATCGCAGAGGTGCTGCCTTTACCTCCTAGCCGAACAATCGGGAACGTAGGGGTAAGCACAGGAGCCAGGCAACCCAGCTTGGCCAAAACTTAAGTCATATCGATGCATATAATGGTGAATAAAAGGTACATGTGGAAGTGTGACACATGTGTTGGGCATGAAGCCCGTATAGATAAGCTTCTGTTAAAGAAGCCCCCAGGTATAATGAGTGCGAGCAGCACGTCAAATGTGTGCAAACAATGCGCAGATCGGCCTTCAATGGCCTTAAGGAAAAAGGAAGGAGAAAGAGAGAAACAAAAGACAGCTAAAGTATAAAATGTGGACGGAGGAAGAAGATGAACTCTGTGTTCGGCGCTAGGTGTAGAATCTTCGGAGACGGGCTGCGTTCCATGGGTTCGGCTCGAGTCGGTTGTCCGATGCATTTCACAGACGGTATGCTCCACCGGTCAGGACTTGGTCGATGATGAAGGGACCTTTTCATTTGGGCTTGAGTTTGTCCTTTTTCTTGTCCGGCAGGCGTAGAACGAGTTCGCCAACATTGTAAGTTTTGGCCCGTACTTGTCTGCTTTGATATCTTCGAGCCTGCTGTTGATAAAATGGGGAACGAGCTTTTTCCATGTTGCGCTCTTCCTCTAAGGCGTCCAAACTGTCCTGCTGATCCAGCTCGGCTTCTCTTTCTTCGTACATGCGCACGCGAGGTGAGTCATGAATTATGTCGCAGGGCAAGACAGCCTCTGCGCCATACACCATGAAAAATGGTGTGAATCCGGTAGTACGATTCGGCGTGGTCCGCAGCCCCCAGATTACGGAGTCGAGCTCCTCTACCCAGTGCGTGTTAGATTCCTTGAGGGACCACACTAGTCTGGGTTTAATGCCGCTCATGATTAGACCATTTGCTCGCTCGACTTGACTGTTAGTTTGAGGGTGATAGACTGAAGCGTAGTCGAGCTTAATGCCCATGTTTTTGCACCAGAGTTTAACCTCGTCGGCCGTGAAGTTTGTGCCGTTATCAGTGATGATGCTGTGGGGGATACCGTAACGGTGTACTACCCCAGATATGAAGTCTATCACAGGTCCAGATTCGGCCGTCTTAACTAGCTTGGCCTCTATCCATTTGGTGAATTTATCCACCATGACCAATAGGTATTTTTTCTTGTGGGTTCCCCCTTTAAGGGGTCCAACCATGTCAAGCCCCCGGACCGCGAACGGCCAGGTGATGGGTATAGTTTTCAGGGCGGTGAGTGGCATGTGCCTTTGGTTAGCGAAGAGCTGGCAGCCAACGCATCGTTGGACTAAATCCTGAGCGTCTGTCCGGGCCGTTGGCCAATAAAATCCTATATGGAAGGCCTTACTTACAAGGGCCCAGGCTGCAGCGTGGTGCCTGCCGAGTCCGGTGTGAATTTTAGCCAGAAGATTTCGCCCTTCCTCCTCGGAGATGCACCTTTGAAGGACTCCGGTTGTGCTTTTCTTATAAAGCTCTCCCTCATGGACCTTATAGGCTTTAGAGCGCCGTACTATGCAGCGGGCCTCATTTTGGTCCTCGGGAAGTTCTTGCTTAATTAGGTAAACTAGGAATGGCTCGGTCCACGGGGCGATGACTGCCATTATTTCGTGGGCTGAAGGTGTTGTTTCATTGGCAGAACCGCCGATTGTGTCAGAGTGTACGGTGTCGGAGTGCGGCTGGGTCCGGGTTGTTATGTCCGGACTCCCCTTCCCATAGTACGGATGGCTTGAAAAGCCATTCCAGGAAGATATTGGGGGGGCGGGACGGCATCGCGCTTTGCGCCAATGCGTGCCAATACGTCCGCCGCTTGATTATTATCCTGGGCTATATGGTGAAATTCGAGCCCTTCAAACCGAGCTGACATTTTCAAAACAGCGTTACGGTAGGCTGCCATTTTTGGATCCTTGGCGTCGAAGTCTCCATTTATTTGGGATATCACGAGGTTTGAATCCCCTCGTACCTCTAGGCGTTTAATGCCCACGGAGACCGCCATCCGGAGGCCATGTAGAAGGGCCTCGTATTCAGCTGCGTTGTTGGAGTCCGTGTACATTATCTGAAGTACATATTGGACTGTGTCCCCGGTTGGGGACGTCAGGACGACGCTAGCCCCCAGGCCGGCCAACATTTTGGGGTCGTCAAAGTGCATGATCCAGTTAGAATATGCGTCGTACTCTTTAGGGAGTTCGGCTTCAGTCCATTCGACGATGAAGTCAGCCAAAACTTGCAACTTGATGGGTCGCCGTGGTTTATAGGTTATGTCAAATGGTAGGAGCTCGATGGCCCATTTTGCAATCCCACCGGTCACGTTACGGTTGTTTATAATGTCATTGAGCGGTACTTCGGAGGCTACTGTTATCGAACACTCTTGAAAGTAGTGCTGGAGCTTCCGGGATGCCATCAACACCGCGTATGCTATCTTTTGATAATGCGGATACCGGGATTTGCATGGAGTTAAGACAGTGGATACGTAGTACACTGGTTTTTGAAGAGGGAACTTATGTCCGTCCGCTTCTCGTTCGACGACGAGTATCGCGCTTACAACTTGATGAGTTGCCGCGATATATAATAGCATTGGTTCGCCCAAGTTGGGCGCGGCCAGGACCGGATTTGTTGCCAATATGGCCTTTATTTCTTCGAGTCCGGCCGTGGCGGCATCCGTCCATTCGAAGTGTTCGGTGCACCGGAGGAGGCGATAAAGGGGTAATGCCTTTTCTGCCAAGTGGGAAATGAAGCGGCTTAGAGCCGCCACACATCCAGATAATTTTTGTATTTGCTTGAGGTCTTTTGGGATATGCGATTGTGATAGAGCTCGGATCTTGGCTGGGTTTGCTTCAATTCCTCTACCGGATACAATGAAGCCCAAGAGCTTTCCGGCTGGTACGCCGAAAACGCATTTTTCCGAGTTGAGCTTAATGTCGTATGCTCGGAGGTTGTCAAATGTGAGCCTCAAATCGTCTACTAGAGTTTCGACGTGTTTAGACTTGACGACCACATCGTCTATGTATGCCTCCACTATTTTGCCGATCTGGGTTGCCAGACATGTCTGAATCATGCGCTGATATGTTGCGCCGGCATTTTTGAGCCCGAAGGGCATTGTGTTGAAGTAGAATGGTCTGTATGGAGTGATGAATGCTGTTGCGGCTTGGTCTGGCACCGCCATCTTGATTTGATGGTAGCCGGAGTATGCGTCCAGGAAGCACAATGAATCGTGTCCTGCGGTAGCATCTATAATTTGATCGATGCGGGGAAGGGGGAAAGGATCCTTTGGACAAGCCTTGTTAAGGTCCTTGAAATCGACACACAGGCGCCAAGATTTGTCCTTCTTTGGTACCATTACCAGGTTTGCTAGCCAGTCCGGGTGTTTTATGTCTCTGATGAATCCGGCTTCTAATAGTTTGGCTAGCTCCTCTCCCATTGCCTGTCTTTTGGGTTCGAAAAATTGCCGAAGAGCCTGTTTGACCGGCTTGAATCCTTTTAGGATATTTAGGCTGTGCTCTGCCAACCTGCGTGGGATTCCTGGCATGTCTGAAGGGTGCCAGGCAAAAATGTCCCAATTTTCCCGAAGGAATTCGCGTAGTGCGGCGTCTACATCAGGGTTTAATTATGCCCCAATGGAGGCCGTCTTTGTGGGGTCCGTTGGATGGACTTGGAATTTGACTATTTCGTCCGCTGGCTTGAAAGAGGTGGACTTGGATCTTTTATCGAGTATCACGTCGTCCCTGTTCACCGTGGAGCACAGCGCAGTGAGTTCCTCGGCCGCTAGGGCTTCGGATGGTGCCTCTAGGGCTAGTGCGGCTGTCTTATTTTCGGTGCGGAGTGCTATGTCCGGATCACTGACAAGAGTGATGATTCCGTTGGGCCCGGGCATTTTGAGCTTCATGTATCCGTAATGGGGTATAGCTTGAAAAATTGTGAATGCCTCTCGCCCTAATAAAGCGTGATATCTGCTACTGAATGGGGCCACTTGGAACGTGACCTCCTCGGACCTATAATTGTCCGGCGAGCCGAACACCACATCCAGTGTAATTTTTCCTGTGCAGCGTGCTTCCCGACTAGAGATTATTCCTCTAAAGGTTGTGCTGCTTCGCTCAATGCGGCTCTAGTCTATTTCCATTTTTTGAAGGTTTTCCTCGTAGATGAGGTTTAATCCGTTGCCGCCATCCATGAGTACCTTAGTAAGGCAAAAGCCGTCCACTATTGGACCGAGTACCAATGCGGCTGGTGCTCGGGCTGTTCGGAATTTAGGTTCGTCACTGGCATTGAAGGTAATAGCCGTGTCGCTCCATGGATTTATTGTTGCTACTTGGTAGACTTCGGCGAGGCTGCGGAGTGTTCATTTCCGCATATTATTTGATGCGAAAGTCTCGAAGACTGTTAATACCGTACTGGTACTACTGGGCTGGTTCTCTGGGGCTAGAAGCTCTTCGCCACTTTTGGCCACCTGCCGTAGTATCCAACATGCTTGAAGGCTATGCGTTGGAGTGGAGCCCTCTATGCTATGGATTTTGCAAGGTCCGTTGAGCCATCCCTCCAGTATGGTTCCGTTCCCTTTAGGGGTTTTTTGCTTTTTGGTTTTTAACCCAGGTGCATGAATATGATGCACCCTTTTATTTCGGACTAGGGTTGTGTTCGGAGCCGGATCGTCCCAAAATTTGGTTTCGGTTTTCCAGGCGCTCTCCATCGCACAGTACTTTTGTACTATGGACACTAGGTCGGCGAAGCGTGTAATTTTGCGACGAATTATGGCGTTCATGATTCCTTTGTCCGTGCAATTATTGTAGAAAATTGAAATTGCGCTTTCCTCACGCCAGTCCTTTATCCTGTTCATAACCAGGAGGAATCTGGCCCAGTAATGATGTACTATTTCAGCGTGCTCTTGCCGGATTCGGGATAGATTGCTTGTGTTTGGGTGGGCGGGTGGAATTAAATTTGGAACCGCGTCCAATCTGAGGCTCAGGGGCTGGAAAGCTTCTGAACTTGGAAGTTCGGCTTGTTGGATGTTATCCAACGAATCCGGCCCGCTACCTGACTTTAGGTTCAGGGCTTGATTGGCGTCTGTCCCTCCGCGGGAATCTGGCATGGAGGGGTCGGGAATTCGGACACAGCTTGTCCTTAATGTAGAAAAAGAGTCGCCGTGTTGTTCCTCCACCACAGCGATGTGGTGGGTAGCCTGGGGAGAGTTGATCTCTCTCAGATTGGCTTTAGGCTCGATCTGATCATAGTCTGTAGCGACTTCCAGGGCGGCGATGCGATCCAAGAGCTCGTTTATGGAAGAGAGCTCCATCGGATCTAGCTACTCGGCGAGTTCCGAGTTGGCATGAAGATTGCTTTTGATGACCCGAGAGGTCATCGTCGGCGCGGCGGCCGAACAGGCGGTCATAAGAAAACCACCTAGCCGGATAGTTTGGCCGATGGCCAAAGCTCCTTTGGCGATGGTACCATCTTTAAAGACGTGATGAGGCATCCTTCCTGATGGCGACGGCACAGAGGAACTCTCAATGAAAGCACCAATGTCGGTGTCAAAACTGGCGGATCTCGGGTAGGGGGTCCCGAACTGTGCGTCTAGGCGGATGGTAATAGGAGACAAGGGACACGATGTTTTTACCCAGGTTCGGGCCCTCTCGATGGAGGTAAAACCCTACTCCTGCTTGATTGATATTGATGATATGGGTAGTACAAGAGTAGATCTACCACGAGATCAAGGAGGCTAAACCCTAGAAGCTAGCCTATGGTATGATTGTTATGTGTCCTATGGACTAAAACCCTCCGGTTTATATAGGCACCGGAGAGGGCTAGGGTTGCACAGAGTCGGTTACAATGGTAGGAGATCTACATATCCGTATCGCCAAGCTTGCCTTCCACGCCAAGGAAAGTCCCATCCGGACATGGGACGAAGTCTTCAATCTTGTATCTTCATAGTCTTGGAGTCCGGCCAATGATGATAGTTCGGCTATCCGGACACCCCCTAGTCCAGGACTCCCTCAGTGGTCTTCGTCTGCCAAAGGCACTGGTAATGATGCCGTCTTGGGCTCCACGGTGACCTCCATTCTGCCGTCCTGCTGGTCTTGGTCTCGTTGCACCGATATGGAAACCTTTGCCTGATGCCTCGGTACTCCGCGCCTGCGCTTGCCCCCTTTGCACCAAAGAGGAAACGAGGACACTGTGCAAGCTAGTGCCTGCCTGGTCTTGATCGTCATGGCTTGCGTCATGAGCACCCCGCAAGGCACCGCTTGCCTTGATCTCTCCGCCTCATCGCGAGCCTGCCTGGTGAGGCCGGCCCCGAGGAGGCCTTGCATCGTCCGCCCCGCGAGGCTTGGCCCCTCGCGAGGGTCTTGAACTTGGGTTGATGAAGACGGGCCGTACTGGGCCACTAGTTGAGCCACACTGCAGGTCGCAGGCAGGCAAGTCTAGGGACCCCCGTTCCCAGAACGCCGACAATAACATGACATTCTTTTGCACTAAGAGATTGAGCATACGAACTGAAAAGCGCATGATAACCTCTTCTTCCCTCTGCGAAGGGCCTGTCTTTTACTTTTATGCATTACTTTTATGTAAGAATGAAAGTATTCTTCCCTATTTCCTTTTATTTTATATTTTTGCAAGCATCATGTGGCGAGGCAAGATCTAGGCACATATATCCAGTTGGATATGAGTGGGCATGAGTTATTATTGTTGATATCACCCTTGAGGTGAATATGTTTTGTTAACGAGCTAGTTCGACTCGACTCGTTACTATAACAAGCTCAAACCCAAGATTGGCTCGACTCGTATAACTCATGAGCTGGCTCGTTTAGCTTGTTAAGCTCATTAAATATATGAACATAAAACCCTCAAATATGATAAAAATGATTATGTATATATTAAACACATATATCACTAAACAAATTGTAATTTCCTTGTAACACATGAGTCTCCTGGGCGGCTGGGCCTTTTGTTGTGCGCCTGGGATGCAGGATGCTGGGTTGTTGATCTTTTATTTTTGGATTTGGAGTAGCTGATCTTTTATACCGAGCCTAACGAGTTACATGAGTACTCGTGAGATTGGCTCATTTAACTTGGTCTATAAATGATCTTAAATTAAAGCTCGACTCGACTCGTTATTCTTCGAGTTCGAGTCGATTCGAGCCGAGTCACGAGCTACTTGTTTAGCTCGCGAGCTTCGAGCTTTTTTTCCAGCCCTAGGAGGCGAAACTATAAGCCCCTATCTTTCTATGTGTCTGGTTGAAACTTTTTGTTCATGGGTATGCTGTGAGTGTTAGGAATCATAGAAGACTAAATTATGGTTGAGTATGTGGACTTGCCTAAAGGCTCCGATACGTGACCCTTCCTGAAAAGATGATGAATTGTAGTTGCAAAGTTGACTAAGAACATAGTTTGTTGGTTTTCAATAGAGTTTATGCTTTATACTTCAATGTTTTGATGAATTGTTACTTGTTAATGAGAAGCTATATGATAAAAGTTGTGTGATAAAGTTTTTTGATAAAGTTTGTTGCTGTTATAATAATATGCATGATGCTTCTATGTCCGTATTTTGTTTTTACGACACCTCTCTCTCTCTCTCTAAGCATGTGGACATGTTTTTTGGTTTCGGTTTTCACTTGAGGACAAGCAAGGTCTAAGCATGGGGGAGTTGATACGTCCATTTTGCATCATGTTTTCCTATTGTTATTTATAATATTTTTATTCATAATAATGCTTTATGGAGTAATTATAATGTCTTTTCTCTCACAATATGCACGGTTTACACAAAGAGGGAGAATGCCGACAACTGGAATTCTGGACCTGAAAAAGCTACATCAGAGTTACCTATTCCGCACATCTCCAAATGAGCTGAAAATTTACGAAGAATTGTTTGGAATGTATGAAAATTAATGGAGCAAATAACTACCAGAGGAGGCCCACCAGGTGGGCACAACCGACCTGGGCATGCCACGCAGCCCAGGTGCACCCTGGTGGGTTTTTCCCTCCTCGTCCCACCTCCGGTGCCTATCTTCTGGTATATAAGTCATTTTGACCTAGAAAAAAAATAAGGAGAGGACTTTCGGGATGGAGCGTTGCCTTCTCGAGGCGGAACTTGTGCAGGAGCACTTCTGCCCTCCGGTGGAGCGATTCCGCAGGGGGAACTTCCCTCCCGGAGGGGTAAATCATCATCATCATCATCACCAACAACCCTCTCATCTTTGGGAGGACAATCTCCATCAACATCTTCAACAGCGCCATCTCCTCTCAAACCCTAGTTCATCTCTTGTGTTCAATATTTGTACCGGAACCTCAGATTGGTACCTGTGGGTGACTAGTAGTGTTGATTACATCTTGAAGTTGATTACTATATGGTTTATTTGGTGGAAGATTATATGTTTAGATCCATCATGCTATTTAATACCCCACTGATCTTGAGCATGATTATCATTTGTGAGTAGTTACTTTTGTTCTTGAGGTCATGGGAGAAATCTTGTTGCAAGTAATCATGTGAACTTGATATGTGTTCAAAATTTTGATGATATGTATGTTGTGATTCCCTTAGTGGTGTCATGTGAACGTCGACTACATGTCACTTCACCATATTTGGGCCTAAGGGAATGCATTGTGGAGTAGTTATTAGATGATGGGTTGCTAGAGTGATAGAAGCTTAAACCCTAGTTTATGTGCTACTTTGTAAGGGACTGATTTGGATCCAAAAGTTTAATCCTATGGTTAGATTTTATCTTAATACTTTTCTTGTAGTTGCAGATGCTTGTGAGGGGGTTAATCATAGGTAGGAGGTTTGTTCAAGTAAGAACATCAGCTAAGTACCGGTCCACCCACATATCAAATTGTCAAAGTAGCAAACACGAATCAAACCAACATGATGAAAGTGACTAGATGAAATTCTTGTGTACCCTCAAGAACGCTTTGCTTATTATAAGAGACTGTTTTTGTCTGTCCTTTGCCAGAAAAGGATTGGGCTACCTTGCTGCACTTTATTTACCATTACCATTACTTACTTGTTACAAATTATCTTGCTATGAAACTACCTGTTACCGGCAATTTCAGTGCTTGCATAAATTACCTTGCTGAAATCCACTTGTCATTTCATTCTGCTCCTCGTTTGGTTTGACACTCTTACTTATCGAAAGGACTACGATTGATCCCCTATACTTGTGGGTCATCACCGTCCAGCGCGAGCAAGCAGGCTAGAGGTGGCCTCGTGCGTGCGTGCGCGCCGTGGGCACATGCCCTCCTGCCTACTGGCGGGAGGTTGAGGACGGTGGCGGTTGGGCTCTGGTGGGCTGGCTGCTGCGGGGCCTCTCAGGTAAGTGGATTGCCAGGTAAGTTTTCTCTTTTCCTATTTCTCTATTTCTGTTACAGTTTTTATAATTTGCATGTGTGCTTTGAGTTTGGTTTTGAAACCAATTCAATTTTGATGCTTCTCAAAACTATTTGTGGATGCAATATGGACCAATCCAAAGCTCCACATGGATTTCTATAATGATTGGAGTTATAATAATATTTATATGAATTTACAACTCCAATGAAAAAAAGTATTGATTTAATTCAAAGACCAAAAATGTCCTGGAAAAATATGCATCATGTATGTTTATGGTTTTCACTTTTTCCCATAAATTATGAAGATTTTAGAAGGGCATTTTGGTTCATTGAAATATTTTGGTTGAAAATAGTTGAATTCATTTGGTGCTAGGGTTTAGATCATCCCCAATTCAAATTTAATTTGAATTTAAACACCATGCATGGATGATTCTGCAATGACAAGCAAAGACTAATCTTGGGTTATGACACAAGGACTCGTAGGAGGGCTGCAAGGGGAGCAATGATTATGTTGCTCATACGGTGATAGTGATGAAAGGATTCCACAACAACCTAGAGAGTGATTTTGTTGATGGGAACGTGAGTCAAAAAGTGCATATGAGACACGAGCTCTAATTCGGAGATCTCTGCACGGTTCAAGCGGCAAGAATCACCTGGACCCACATAGTCAAACCTTGGGTGAGCTTGGTCTACTAAGAACTGAATTTTCCTATCTAGCCAACTCTTCAAGATCTGCATGCCTATGAGGACGAAATCTTGGACTTGGTAGACCTCCTGAACTAGCAACCCTGTCTCTATGGTGAGGTTGGTCTCCGAACTCCATGACCGCAGTTCTCGCAGAGGTTTCTAGAATGGCGGCGCACCCTCCATGTTCAGCTCCTTTGGGGGGTCAGGGGATAAAACCAACCCTTATGTCACGACCTTGTCATCTTAGGCAACAGGGTATCAAAGTACCTACCACGAATCCTCTCGAGGCTAGATGACGGCTCTGCAGCAACCCAAAACCACACCACCTTCCCTCAGTATCACTTCAAATAAATAGCGCCAAAGCATGAAATGTGACAGGATCCCAAGACACCCCCAGACGAAGCCACGCAGAGGCAAAGAGAGGCCGCGACAAAGAAAGGGGGTGTGTATGATCTTGTTCCAGTTATCTGCCTTTGGGACGTCATCCGTCATCTTCGTGGGCAGCCATAAGAGGCCGCTCTAAGGAGGAAGGAACACATGCTTCACTAGATTAGTCTTATGGGGGTAGGTGGTTATTGAAATTGACCAACTCCCTACACCTCTACCGATGTCCACCACTCTGGTGAACGAACTAGTGCGGAGATTCATAGTGCCTCTCACCAAAGCACTCTCCCTCTCCCCGTAGGTAAAAAATTCCAGCGGGCCTTCTTCAACCTCCTTGGTGAGGTCCTCTGGTCTCGTCCTATCGTTCATAAAAATCATTGAGGGGGTTGAGCGATTGGCATGGGTCTCGGCCCTCCCTGGCTCCGTTTATGTAATAACAATACCTAGTCATTGTTGTGGGCATTGGTTGCAATACATTTTCAACGAGATTTAATTGTATGAAACATGCATATATACGCTGGTGCAGCGACATCCTATACATAAGGTTTTTACCCCCTTTCCGCAACAGAGTTTTAAACCGTGGCCTTGCTTGTATGTGCGATAGGGGGGTTCCATACGACAAGACCAAGAAATCGTCAGTGATAGGGAGTAAGAATGCATACATTTTGTAGTACTAAGTGTATGGGTTGGCATTACCATCACACGCGCTATTCTATGGTGCAACGTTTACGATGCGCGCCCCATCACAAACAGTGCATGATTGTAAAGCGTGTATGATAAGGAGACTATCACATACGTTTACTTTTCCGACACCATATGCAACTGGATGTAAGAGTGCATCTTGTTGGTATGTAAAACTTCTCATTTACGAGTTTGTAACTCCATAAGACAACAACCGATGAACTTATGTGATCTAATTTAGAGACAAGTTTGGAAGCCGGTAAGATAAATGAAGAGGAACTAACTCAATCTACCTCTGACGAAGGTAACTTCACACTCTCTCCGTCCACCAAAGATTTAGCTAAGTTATAGTTTCACTTGAAGAAATCCTTCAGTTTTGTCCACAAAAATACTTCAGTTTATTGTCTTGCCTCCACTTTCTATTCGGAATATTTTCTGGCAGTAATATTTTTTTTGAATCCTTGCTGCATTGTTGGTCATATCTATGCAACCATGCCTCTGGATCCATGAAATTGTTCTTTAAAGGACACAAAATGTACAAGTCAAGTGGCTATATGCCCTTGTGACATTTCATCTATGTACCCTATAATTTCTTTATATGCCCTCATGATGTTTACTTTATCTTCCATGTAATTCTATGGATGTGCATTTGTTCATTTGTTGTCAATAATCATGTCTTTTTTTTCAAATGGCAGCATTATTTGTCGGTGGGAAACGACACCTATGGGATCACTGGAATCCCTTCTACGGTTGCGGGGCGCGGGGATCGTGAGAAGAGCGGGACTAACAGACGACACAAGGGGGATTTACCCAGGTTCGGGCCGCAAAGATGCGTAAAACCCTACGATCCTGCTTTGGTGGATGTATTTGTGTTCTTGAGCTCACAAACTAGCTCTGGGTGCTGTGAGGTTCGAAAGAGCCGAATCCTTTCTCCCTGTGCCATGGGCCTCCTTTTATAGACGAAAGGGGTTGCCACAGTGGCACACAGGAGGTGGAAAGTGCTACAACATTGCGAGTCTATCGCTAGTATTATAGGACAAAACGCATTTAATGCGAGGCTTAGGTGTCCCTTCGCTTTATCGGGGACGGGGGCGAGGGCCGTCTCGTCCGTCGCGGCTCCCCCTCGCTTCGACACGCGCCCTGGCCAGCGATGCATGCGGTGCCCTATAGGGAGGTAGGCAGCTGAGGTGGCGCGGTGGTGGAGCCTCCATGAAGGATTGCATGCTGTCACGAAGGTGCCTGCCCAGCTGGTTGGGTCGGCAGCTGCATGCGAACAGCGGCGAAGACTTTGCTGGTGCGGGCCTGGCAGTAGCCCTGCCGGCACGCTTGGTGAGGGCCTTGCCGGGTGGCCCGGCAAGGGTCTTGCCGGGTGGCCCGGCAAGGGTCTTGCCGTGGAGCGTTGGCCTCCCCGGCAAGGGTCTTGCCGGGGGTCTTGTGGGTTTCTTCGGTGAGGATGGTTGCCTTCCTATCCTTATTTGATCTTGTCTATTCTATGTCTTCATAAAGATCTGCATGCCACCACGAAGTGCCTCCCGAGCCATGTCCCAATGCATTTGTCTAGCGTTGGTGGGCTCTAAGGTGGCTCGCTCGACTGGTGGGGGTGAGCTGCCCTGGCAAGGGTCCTTGCCGGGGAAACCTACTTCCTCCATCTGACCCTTGTGGCCTTTGTTCTCGCCGTTGCTTTGTTTGCCTTGTGGCTTTGGCTTCCTTTCGGCTTCCCTTTCCTGCCTTGTTATGCGTGGCCGTGGCGGGAGGCTCTGACTGCCCGTGCACAAGTAGAGGGGTCAAAAGCAGATCCCCTACTTTTGTACACCAACAGGAGCCCCCGGGCATGGGCCACACATGAGCGCAACACGTTGTTGGGTCAGGCCCAAAACGGTGCGCGGGCAGTTGGGGCGGATTTTTATTGCGGCCACTGTTCCATCCGCTGCGCTTCCCCGCGACCTGTGTTGAACACGCAACGTGGGGGTCGTGCACGCGCACATGACGGAAGCATGCTGGCGTCACCTTGTGGTGGACAGTAAAGAGGCAGCTTGCGTGTCCCTTTGAGACCGCAGGGCCGCCTCCCATTTACTTCCCTCGCTCGGGAACCGTCGTTCCACGCGTCACACTTCGCCCGCCCCTCGCGCCACGTTCGGTGCATGCATAACGCAGAGCGAATGATAGGTGCAGGGGTCGTGGGTAGTCGCGTGCGTGTGGGTCGATTCACACGCGCCTTCAATGGAGCGGGGAGGGCGGTCGATGGCCCCGCTCGCTGTCACTTCAAGAGGTCGGATTGGCCGAGAGGGGGCGGCCGAGCCTCGCCCCCGCCTCTTTATAAAGAGGGGAGCGGGAGGGATGGTGCCTCTCAATCTTTCGCCATCTGCCTCTCCCCATCCCTGCTTCCTTTCTTCTTCTGCCATGGCGAGGGGGCGTGGCGACGCTTCATCGGTGGTGGCAAGGGTTTCGGCCAGACAGCGCATCACTCCTCCCCAAGAGCTTGTAGCGGCGGAGCCGACCGCTAGAGGAAGGGGGAGGGGGCGAGGTCGAGGCCACCGTGGTGCCCGAGGGGGAGGAGGACGGGGCGGCAGATCCACCTCGCCCCCTCCAGCAGCCCCTCCTCCGATGGAGGGGCACGCTGGGGACAACCCCTACGAATTTTTCGTCAGGCTGCACCATCTTCCGCGCTGTCGCCTTCGCCTTCCGACCCCATTTGCGCGGGAGATGGAGCTGGATCCGCCGCAGGCGCTGCGGCTACACATGAGGGGTTGTGGGAACAGTGGCACATGGGTCGACGTCGAGTTCCCCGCCTCTCATGTCATGTATCTTCACCGTGGGTGGAAGACCTTCGCTCGCCTCCGCAGCTTGACGGATGGGCTCACTCTCCATTTCAAACTAATGGAGGGTGGCCTCCTCTCCGTCAAGATCTTCGGGCACTTCGGGACCTGCGTGAGGTGCTACGTGGAGAGCTCCTCCAATGATGAAGATTCCTCCTCAAGCGAGAGTGGCGAGGAAGACAACGGCAGCGACGACAAGGGCAGCGGGCAGCAGGATGACATGTCCGACTAGGTGTCGGGCGCCGCTCCGAGCGGCACCGGCGACCCCATCATCCGTGTCGCCGGCTCCTTGAACTTCTCGGGGTCGTCTCCTTGGGCGGCTGGCGTAGGGAGGCTGCGGAAGAGGAAGAGGGCGGGCAGCAAGGCCGTCAAGTCAGAGTACGCGGGCACCGACGCCTTCGTCGCGTGTTGACGTCCTGCCGCCTCGTCTTCGAGCTCTGCCTCCGGCGCCGTCATCACCATCCAGCCCTTCGACGGCCACCGGGATGCTCTGTTGGTGTCTTCTGCCACTCGTAGCTCGCCTAGGTACCCCTTTTGCCCTTATTCTTTCTTGTTCCATTTCCTGAGGAGAGGGACAAGAAAGGGATTACGGGGACCTTATATCTTTTTAGTCTTGTAAGCCTTCGGGCCTTTGTAAGCTTCAGAACTTGCAATCCCCTTGTTCATGTTTTTCATTTTGTATGGACTGTACCTGAACGGGATGTTTTTAATGAAAAAGGGATGTTGGCCCCGCCGTGGAGGGATCCTTGTTCTTGCAGCCCCCGGCAACTCTGGCTTGCCGGGGCCTGGGCGCCGGTCCGTTCCTTTCCTTCCAAAACAGCTCGGCAAGAATACTTACGTGCCCTACGAACCAAAGAAGACAGAGAGGAACATAGAGACGCGCACTCGACCTCTAAGCTAGGGGTCAGCCGCCGCTAAGCACTATCAACCCTAACCAAGGAAGAGACTCAACCTAGCATGCATGCTATAACTTAGGGCGCCAGTGCTTCATTTATTTGTGCTCAGGGTCTGCGCCTGGCTTTGTACAAAGGGTTACATGCCTTGCCGGCAAAGCTTGTACAAAAAGGGTGGCTTGCCGGGAGGCCCGGAAACCGCGCCTTATGGGTAACACTTGCGAAGATGCTCGATGTTCTAGGAGTTGCTCACTGGAATAGCTTCCTCGGTCTCCAGCCGGACTACGCCGGGCTTGGTGACTCGTGTTACCCGATAAGGGCCTTCCCACTTCGGCGTCCCACTTTGGCATCAACTTGTTGGAATTCTTGGCCGACTGAACGTGCCGAAGAACAATGTTGCCTTCCTCAAAGCTCCGGGCATGAACCTTGCGGCTATGGTAGCGGCGCAAGGCTTGATGGTAGCACGCTGCTCTCACAGCCGCTCAGAGATGATCTTCCTCAAGGAGCATCGTGTCATCTTGGCGCAACTGCTGTTACTCAAGCTCATCATAAGCGAGCACTCGAGGTGACCCGTGTATGAGTTCCATGGGGAGAACTTCTTCTGCCCCGTAAACCAGGGCAAAGGGTGTCTGGCCAGTGGCTCGATTTGGCATTGTTCTGATAGACCAAAGAACCACCGGCAACTCATCAATCCAGTGCCTTCCACTCTTGCGCAGCCTGTCAAAAGTTTTCGTCCTTAAGCCTCACAAGACTTTAGCATTTCTCTCTCCGCTTGGCCGTTGCTCCGTTGGTGTGCCACGGAAGCAAAATAGACCCTGCTGCCGAGATCTTCAATGTATTGCATGAAGGCATGGCTTGTGAACTGTGTGCCGTTGTCGGTGATGATCCTGTTAGGCACCCCGAAACGGCACACTAGCCCCTTGAAAAACTTGATGGCTGACTGCGCTGTCGCCTTCCTCACTGCTTCCACCTCTAGCCATTTTGTGAACTTGTCGATTGGGATGTACAAGTACTCAAAGCCCCCGACGGCATGGGGGAAAGGGCCCAGTATGTCGAGCCCCCAGACCGAGAAGGGCCAGGAGAGAGGGATAGTTTGAAGGGCTTGAGCTGGTTGATGAAGCTTCTTCAAATGGAACTGGCATGCTTCACACTGGGTTACTAGTGCCGTCGCGTCCTAGAGGGTGGTGGGCCAGAAGAAACCTTGCCGGAAAGCCTTGCCGGCAAGGGCCCTCGACCCTATGTGGGAGCCACATATGCCTCCATGTATCTCTGCCAACAGCTTTAGTCCTTCTTCCCGGGTGCATATCAATTTCACCCCATTCTGTCTTCTCCTGTACAATACGTTATCAACGAATTGGAACAGAGCAGACCGGTGGGCTACTCTTTCTGCCTCCTCCTCCTCTTCAGGAAGCTCTCCTTTTTGAAGGAATTGGACGGTGTGATGTGCCCATGCCGGAGCCTGTGGCACAACGACAAGGACAAAAGGCATCTCTTCTACCATGGGAGCAGCCGCCTCCACGGCCATGACCTAAGGTCCTGCCGGAGTCGGTTGCCCCGCGGCAAGATTGGCATCCACGGCAACATCTTCGCCGGCGGCTCCGGCGAGCTCGGTGTGGAAGTACTTGCCGGGGCCTAGCTTCCTCCGCTTGCTCTGCCGGGTTGACGGCTCAACGGATGGTTGGGTTAACTGAAGCACAAAAGTACCTGGTTCCACAGGTAGCTTGAGGGTAGCGCACTTCGACAGGTAGTCAGCGATGTCATTCTCCGCCCGAGGGACATGCTCCGCTTGTATACCGTCAAAGCGCTCCTCCAGTTTCCTCATCTCATCTACGTAAGCTTCCATCAACGGGCTTTGATAGTCTTTGTTGATCTGCCTGGCGACGAGCTGTGAGTCGCCCCTGACGATGAGCTTCTTAACCCCGAGGTCCGCCGCGATCCTGAGACCGGCAAGCAGACCCTCGTACTCGGCGGTATTGTTGGTTGACATCTCCCGGGGGAAGTGCATCTGAATGACATACTTGAGGTGCTCTCCGGTGGGTGCGACAAGCAGCACACCAGCACCGGCGCCTTGAAGTGAGAAGGCACCATCAAAGTACATGACCCAGTTATGGCTCGTTTCCCTGCCGGGGAGAGTGGTTTCCGGCACCTCTTCATCGGGCGTCAAGGTCCATTCCGCAACAAACTCCGCCAAGACTCTACTCTGAATCGTTGAGGTACTTTCAAACTTCAAACCGAAACTTGATAGCTCCAAGGCCCATTCCACGATTCTCCCTGTTGCATCTGGGTTATGCAGTATTCGTTGCAACGGGAGGCGGGTGACCACCGTGATCTCGTGCGCTTGGAAGTAATGGCGCAGCTTCCTCGAAGCCATAAGGAGGACGAAGAGAAGCTTTTTAACACCTGAGTACCTCGACCTAGCCCCCTGCAGGAGGGAGCTGACGAAGTACACTGGGTGCTGCACCATTTTCTTCTTCTGCGCCTCTTCACCCGGTCACATGGGTCCTGTCGCGCTGGCGTCAGCCCCTGCCGGGGACCCAACCTTGCCGGGATTGGGCCCTGCTGGAGAGGATTTCGGCTTGTCATCTGCTAACTCTGCCGCTGCCGCTGCCTCCTCGTCAATCTCTCTCTGTGCCACTAATGCGGCGCTAACCACCTGGTTCGTTGCCGCTAGATAAAGCAGTAACGGTTCTTGTGGTTTGGGCGCGACCAACACCGGGGTGGAGGAGAGATATCTCTTCAGATCTTGCAGCGTTGCCTCGCCTCTGGGGTCCACTCCACAGGCCCTGCCTTCTTCAAGACCTTGAAAAAAGGAAGGGCGCACTCCGTGGACTTGGAGATGAACCGGCTCACGGCGGCAACGCAACCAGTGAGCCGATGCACGTCCTTGATCTGTTTGGGTGCCTCAATCTGCTCGATGGCCTTGATCTTGTCTGGGTTCGCTTCAATCCCACGCTGGCACACAAAGAACCCGAGAAGCTGGCTGGACGGGACGCCGAAGACACACTTCTTAGGGTTCAATTTGAGGTTGATCTTGCGCAGGTCCCGAACGTTTCCTCTAGATCTTGCACAAGGGTTCCTTTGTCCTTGGTTTTGACAACTATGTCATCCATATAAGCTTCCATATTTCTATGCAGCCGGGGCTCAAAACCAATTTGGACTGCTCTTGCAAAGGTCGAGCCAGCACATTTCAACCCGAAAGGCATCCGTAAAAAGCAATATGTACCACACGGGGTGATAAATGCCGTCTTTTCCTCGTCTTCCTTTGACATGAAGATCTGGTGGTATCCCGAGTAGGCGTCGAGGAACGATAAGAGGTCACACCCAGCCGTGGAGTCAACAATCTGGTCGATGCGCGACAACGGGAAAGGGTCCTTTGGACAAGCCTTATTTATGTCTGTGTAGTCAATACACAGCCTCCATTTCCCATTTTCCTTGCGGACCACTACCGGATTGGCCAACCATGTCGGATGGAGTACTCCCCTCACCAAGCCTGCCGCCTCCAGCTTTCTGATTTCCTCCGTGATGAACTTTTGCCTCTCCAGAGCTTGCTTCCTGACCTTCTGCTTAACGGGCCGTGCATGAGGACAGGCGGCAAGGTGGTGCTCAATCACCTCCCTGGGAACTCCGGGGATGTCGGAGGCTTGCCATGCAAACACATCGACATTTGCCCGCAGGAAGGTGATGAGCTCGCTTTCCTATTTGCCGTCGAGGGTGGAGCTTATGGTAAAAGCTCCTCCCGTGCCGTCCTCCTCGACGGGCACCTTCTTCGTTTCTGGTGGTGTAGCCCTGGACTTCTTGCTCTTGCCGGCAGAGCTCTCTAGCACGTTCTCAACGGAAGCACAACAAACCGAAGAGGTGCGCTTGCCAGAGTGGGTGCGAGGGGTCTCGCCGATCTTCTTCTCTCCCGGGGCTCCGTCGGCAGGGGCAGGCGCCTTAGCGGCAGCTGCTGCAACTGCTTCCTGATAGAGTTGGTCGGCGCAGATTAGCGCATCTTTCTTGTCGGAGGGGACGGTGATGATGTTCATTGGCCAGGGCATCTTCAGCATGTTGTAGGCGTAGTGTGAAGCCGCCATGAACTTGGCTAGCGCCGGGCGGCTGAGGATCCCGTTGTAAGGCAAGGGGATCTCGGCTACATCAAAAACAATCCTCTCCGTCCTATGGTTTAGCTCGCCTCCGAATGTCACGGGCAGCGTGATCTTTCCCTTTGGCTGGTTCCTCCTCGGGTTAACCCCTTGGAACGTACCCGTCTCCTCGAGGTCTCCATCAGGGATCTGCAGCCTTCTGACCACAACGGGTGAGATCAAGTTCACGCCGGCCCCGCCGTCTACCAACATCTTTGTCACCTTGAGGTTGCGGGTTGTTGCTAAAACGAACAACGGCAAGCACCCGACCACAGTGGTGCGGTCAGGGTGGTCCTCGGTGTCGAAGATGATGGGCGTGGTGGACCATTTCAGCGGCTTCCGTGCGTCAAATGATGGCTCCACCACTGTGATCTCACGTGCCCACTGCTTGAGTTGGCGGTGGGATGTATGCAGCAAGGCGCCACCATCGACGCACATGGCCTCTGTGGATTTCTGAAACTCGTGGTCGCCGGACTCGTCGTCCTCGTCATGATCATCGTGTTCCTGCTTCTTGTCGCGGCCCCGGGTGGGCCTCTCTTGCTGATTCTCCTTGCCGCGGCGGCCTCCTTGGCCGCCACGTTTCTTGCCAGATCCTTCGGCACCATTCGGGCCTTTCTCCTTGTCCCGCTGCTCATAGTCGGCTTTCTGCTTCTCGGCAGGCAACTCTACCTACCGGCAGTTTTGGAGATCGTGGCCCTTGGTACGGTGGATCTTGCAGTACTGCTTGTTGGAGCCTCCAGGCTTGTCGGCAGCCGCCAAGGCCCGGCAAGCGTCACACCTAGCAACCTACTTGCCGGGGTCGCTCGCCTTGGTCTTCTTGGTGGTACCGGTGTCGTCGGATCCCTCAACGGCAAGCACGGCCTTGCCCTTGCGCTTCCTATTACGGTGTCGGCCTTTCTTTGCTGGGGTGGCGGTATCGCCAGTGGAGTCGGTTTCCGCACCGGCATCTTCCCCGGGGTACTTCCTTCCCTCCTCGGCACAAGCGCACCGATCGGCCAGAGCATAGAGCTTGGCCACATCCTTAACCTTGTTCATCGCCAGTTGTTCACGCATCCTGCGATTGCACACGTTTTGATGGAACGCACAGATCACAGCGGCGGGATGAACATCGGGGATGTTGTACTGCACCCGGCGGAACCTTTGGATGTACTTGCGCAAGTTTTCTCCTTCCTTCTGGGGGATGACGTGTAAATCACTCGCCTGGCCATGAGCTTTGTGACCTCCGGTAAAGGCGCCAACAAACTCATGACACAGATCCGCCCAAGGAGAGATGGAATCCACCAGCAAGTGCATCAACCATGACATAACATTAGGCTTGAGTGCCAACGGGAAGTAGTCGGCAAGCACCTTATCATCGCGGGCCCCAGCAGGTTGCATTGCGATGGTGTAGATGCTGAGGAACTCTGACGGGTGAGTCTTGCCATTGTACTTCTCTCCAACGTCGGGCTTGAACGTACAGTGGGAGGGCCACTGGAACTGTCGCAGCTCATGGGTGAAGGCCGGACAACCCACCTTGTAAGGTAGGCCACCGTAGCCTCCCGGCGCTGGGTGGTCCGTAGCAGGCCCTGCCCACCTGTCCGACTGGTGGCGCGCGTCACGTCGGCGCTCGATCGTAGTTCGAGTGTCCTCATGAGCCCGTTCCCGAAGGACTTGGCGCTGATCGCGGTTGGTTCGCGGGTCGGACAACGCGATGGAGATATCATCAGGAGCGTTGCCACGACGGGCCAACGCCCGGGGCAGTCGAGATGGAGGTGGGGAGTACACCGTGGCCGCTTCGCCTCCGGCGTGGCCTCCGCTAGCACGTGGCAGCCCGGCGGAGCGACGGCCGATGGGTTCCGTCGGCCGCAGCCCATCGTTGTTGGCAATGCCGACGAGGCTCCGGACGGTGGCCCTCCATTCATCAAGCTTCTCCACGGCGAGAGGAAAATCGAGGAGCGGCTGCGCGCGCTAGGGCTTCCGCTGGCGTGGGTGGCGGCGAAAGATGGGTGGACCACGACGCGCCTCGACTCCTAATTATGTTAGAAGGAGCTGCGTCACGGCTCCGCAACCGTTCGCCACCTCCGTCAGCACCTCGACGCGCATGCTGGCCCCCTCTTCATGTGATGGACGCACGGGACTCTTCCCAGGGCGGCACGCAGGGTCACCGGCAGGGTGACGCTGCTCATCACGCACAACGTGAGAGGAGCGCGCCGTGGGCGCCGGTGTTGGCATCTTGGAGGTCGCCGTGCCGCCACCTGGCGGGACGGCGGCGACCCTGAAGGGCCTCGCGCCGCCTGCGGTGGGCCCGACTCTGTCTATGGAGCCCAGCCCGCGATTGGTGGCTCGTCGCCTGGCGCACACACGACGCCACTCACCAGACCTGAACCGCCAGGGTGATGTGGATGTTCGCGGGCCGCGCCATGGATTCTCTCCATGACTGGCCCACTACTGGTCCGCAACGGTGCTGGCAACTTGGTCCCGGACGAACCGATCGCCGTGGTCGCCTTCTTCTTAGGAGCCATGGCGATGAAGAACAGCTAGGCCAACTGCTAGACCAGATTCTCGCAATAGCGCCCCCTACCTGGCGCGCCAAAGATGTCGATGGGAAACGACACCTATGGGATCACTGGAATCCCTTCTATGGTTGCGGGGCGCGGGGATCGTGAGAAGAGCGGGACTAACAGACGACACAAGGGGGATTTACCCAGGTTCGGGCCGCAAAGATGCGTAAAACCCTACGATCCTGGAGAAAAGACATTCTACCATGCATGGTATATACCGTGCATCTATCAACCACTCACTCTCTTTGAGATTCGGATCCATGCATGCATGTTCTCATTGTACTGTTTAGTAAACCACAATTTATGACCCTGTCAATCAGTCACTTTTTCTCCATGTGCAGACAACTTTTCCTATACTAACCTGCAATATCTCTCCTCTCACCCCCGAAGTAAATACCAGCAGTACTACACTCACTCATGCCTTATTTTTATATGAAAGTATGATTCTAACATTTAAATTTATTTTATCTTTTGAACCGCTAGTTTGATTTACGATACATTTGCATATTTGTGTTCCTTTTCAAGGGAACTTTAAAATAAGATCACCGTTGAATATATTTTGACAAGTTTTAAAATTCGAATCTGAAACATGGCGAGACCATACGAAACTGTAAAAAAACTATGTACCAAGTTTCATCAAGTTTTCTATAGATCAATTAGATGCGCACAGAAACTCATTATGGTACATAGATCAGTTTTCTACAAGTCTTGTTTAAAATATATCATTGGTATAAAAACATTTGTCTAAATAGAATATAAAAGAAACTTTTATTACAGAAGATATCAAGCATCTAAACAGTTACATAGAAGAGAAAATATATTTCTATGATAGAGTCGTAAGGGGATAGGGGAGGCATGCAAAGGACAGGACATTATCTATATTTACAAAAAGGCTGACACACAAATTAATGACCATCTGACAAAAGTGATACGTACATTAGGTGATCAGTACACTATGATATCTTTCCCACCCTGTAGACAATGCACGGTATATACCGTGCATGGTTGAAAATGCACTCTCTATGATCCTGCTTTGGTGGATGTATTAGTGTTCTTGAGCTCACGAACTAGCTCTGGGACCTGTGGGGTTCGAAAGAGCCGAATCCTTTCTCCGCGTGCCATGGGCCTCCTTCTATAGACGAAAGGGGTTGCCACAGTGGCACACAGGAGGTGGAAAGTGCTACAGCATTGCAAGTCTATCCCTAGTATTACAAGACAAAGCGCATTTAATGCGAGGCTTAGGTGTCCCTTCGCTTTATCGGGGATGGGGGCGAGGCCCGTCCCGTCCGTCGTTTCTCCCCTCGCTTCGACACACGCCCTGGCCAGCGATGCATGCAGTGCCATGTAGGCAGGCAGGCAGCTGAGGTGGCGCGATGGTGGAGCCTCCACGAAGGATTGCATGCTGCCACGCAGGTGCTTGCCCAGCTGGTTGGGTCGGAAGCTGCATGCGAATGGCAGCGAAGACTTGGCTGGTGCGGGACTGGCAGTGGCCCTGCTGGCGCGCTTGGCGAGGGTCTTGCCGGGTGGCCCGGCAAGGGTCTTGCCGTGGCGCTCTGGCCTCCCCGGCAAGGGTCTTGCCGGGGGTCTTGTGGGTTTCTTCGGTGAGGATGGTTGCCTTCCTATCCTTATTTGATCTTGTCTATTCTATGTCTTCACAAAGATCTGCATGCCACCACGGAGTGCCTCCATAGCCCTGTCCCAATGCATTTGTCTAGCGTTGGTGGGCTCGAAGGTGGATCGCTCGGCTGGTGGGGGCGACCTGCCCCGGCAAGGGTCTTGCGGGGGCCGCCGAGGCTGCCCCAGCAAGGGTCCTTGCCGGGGAAACCTGCTTCGTCCATCTGAACCTTGTGGCCTTGGTTCTCGTCATTGCGTTGTTTGCCTTGTGGCTTCGGCTTCCTTCCGGCTTCCCTTTCCTGCCCTATTATGCGTGGCCGTGGCGGGAGGCTCTGACTGCCAGTGCACAAGTAGAGGGGTCAAAAGCAGAGCCCCTACTTTTGTACACCAACATTATTCCGCAAAGCAAAGGAATGGATGGTATATTTTATAGGTTAGGCTACACTCTGATCTGCTCCTTTTCATTTGCGTATATACCTGCTCATTTATGCATCAACTATTGTGCTCAACTTAATGTTGATCACTAGCTTGGTTAAGCTATAGTAAAAGATGGAACTTACCTGATCTGCAGAGGAATCTATGGAAGCTTGGCCAAACGCGAGTCAAGATGATCTACCTCAACTTTTCTGTAAAGGATGGTCACTCTTTTATCCACCAGATATATCTTGCTTTAATGACCTCTTGTTTATTACTCCTCCATCCCACAATATAAGAGCATTATGTAAGCTATGTTAGCTTGCCAAGAGCTCTTATATTGTGGGATGGAGGGAGTAGTTTTTATTATCTTCTATTCTTCCCATAAATATTAGTATTACCCTTTTGGGCCAATTCCACATTTCTGCATAATATTTTTTGAGGCCACTTCTGATCCACCCTTCCTTTAGTTAGCGTCACTTTGCACATTTCATTTTCACAACACTGCAAGCTGATTCTCTACAAAATCAGAATTAGCTTGTATTATTGGCATTAAGTTGGTACCACATTTTTTTACAACCAGTTTACTGCTCTTACCAAACCGACTTTGTTGATTACAACCATGGTTTAAATTCTTCCGTACCATTCTTGTTTTCTTCCCGTGTTCATTGTTCTTACTAAAGGAAATATGCCCTAAAGGCAATAATAAAGTTGTTATTTATATTTCCGTATATCTTGATAAATGTTTATTATTCATGCTAGAATTGTATTAACCGGAAACTTAGTACATGTGTGAATACATAGACAAAACAAAGTGTCTCTATTATGCCTCTACTTGACTAGCTCGTTAATCAAAGATGGTTATGTTTCCTGACCATAGATATGTGTTGTCATTTGATGAACAGGATCACATCATTAAAGAACGATGTGATGGACAAGACCCATCTGTTAGTTTTATTGCTATTGCTTTCTTCATGACTTATACATGTTCCTCTGACTATGAGATTATGCAACTCCCGAATACCGGAGGAACACCTTGTGTTTATCAAACGTCACAACATAACTGTGTGATTATAAAGATGCTCTATAGGTGTCTTTGAAGGTGTTTGTTGAGTTGGCATAGATCAATATTAGGATTTCTCACTCCGTTTATCAGAGAGGTATCTCTGGGCCCTCTCGGTAATGCTAATCACTATAAGCCTTGCAAGCAATGTGACTAATGAGTTAGTGTTGACGCTCAAAAGTGGCACGGTTAAAAAGAGTAGCTTGAAGCTATGCCAAGATTAATTCAAACTTATTATTGAAAGTCACCATTTGATGGCTCTCTTCAAGATAATCAATGTAAATGTGAAGATGGATCAAAACGGAGCTCAAGTGCAAAAGATATGCCAATTTCGGAGATACTCGTGTTGACATCAGATTAGAGAATGGCATGGAATCTAATTAATATGGCCTCTTATGGAAAAAGTTACTACTGCAAAGTTCTTCGTTTCGTCGAAACAAACGATTTTGCTATAAAGATCGTCCCCATCCAAGGTCGTATGCAAAATTTATAGGCAAAACTGTGCGCTGCACCAATGTTGGCCGGATCATCCGGGCCGGGGTCCGGATCATTGGGGTAACTGAAGCACTAAGATTCCAGAAGGTTGGCTGAGGGAGTCCTGGACTAGGGGTGTCCGGATAGCCGGACTATCATCATCCGCCGGACTCCAAGACTACGAAGATACAAGATTGAAGACTCCGTCCCGTGTCCGGATGGGACTTTCCTTGGCGTGGAAGGCAAGCTTGGCGATATGGATATGTAGATCTCCTACCATTGTAACCGACTCTGTGTAACCCTAGCCTTCTCCGGTGTCTATATAAACCGGAGGGCTTTAGTCCGTAGGACACAACACACATTACAACAATCATACCATAGGCTAGCTTTAGGGTTTAGCCTCCTTGATCTCGTGGTAGATCCACTCTTGTACTACCCATATCATCAATATTAATCAAGCAGGACATAGGGTTTTACCTCCATCAAGAGGGCCCGAAACTGGGTAAACATCGTGTCCCTTGTCTCCTATTACCATTCGCCTAGACGCACAGTTCGGGACCCCCTACCCGAGATCCGCCGGTTTTGACACCGACATTGGTGCTTTCATTGAGAGTTCCTCTGTGTCGTCACCGATAGGAAGGACGCCTCCACCCGTCTTCAAGGACGGTATTTTTGCCAAAGGGGCCTCGGCCGCCGGCCAAACTATCCGGCTAGGTGGTTTTCTTATGACCACCTGTCCGGCCACTGCTTCGACAATGACTTCTCAAGTCGTCAAAGGCAATCT
Source organism: Triticum timopheevii (assembly GCA_963921465.1). NCBI lineage: Eukaryota > Viridiplantae > Streptophyta > Magnoliopsida > Poales > Poaceae > Triticum > Triticum timopheevii. The sequence goes on along the minus strand of OY997264.1, from coordinate 573,881,095 downwards.
CCACGTCAGCTCGGAATTCGCCGAGCGGCTGGATCCGATAGAGCTCTCATCTGTCAACGAACTCTTGGATCGCATTGCCGCCCTGGGAGTCGCTACGGACTATAGTCAGATTGGGCTTAAAACCGATCTGAGAGAGATTAACTCTCCCAGGGTCACCCACCACGTCGCAGTGGTAGAGGAACAATGCGGCGACTTTCCTCCTGTATTAAAAACTAGACATGTTCGGGCTCCCGAACCCTCCAAGCCGGATTTCCGCGGAGGAACGGACTTCGATCGAGCACTGAACCTAAAGTCAGGCATCGGACCGAACTCGTTGGACAACGTCCAGCAATCCAAGATTCCAAGATTGGAAACTTCACGGCATTTAAGCCCCGAGATGGGTAGGGATCCGGATTTTATTCCACCCACCCACCCAGACATATGCGATCTATCTCTAATACGGCAAGAGCCCGCTGAAACAGTACATCACTACTGGGCCAGATTCCTCCTGGTTATGGAAAGGATAAAGGATTGCCGAGAGGAAAATGCAATTTCAATCTTTTGCAATAATTGCACGGACAAGGGAATATTGAACGCCATCGGCCGTCGTAAAATCACACGCTTCACCGATCTGGCGTCCATAGTACGAAAGTACTGTGCGATAGAGAGTTTCCAGAAAACCGAAAACCAGTTTTGGGACAATTCGGCCCCGAATACAACCTTAGTCCGCAACAAAAGGGTGCATCATACTCAGGCCCCAGATACAAAACCAAAAAGCAAAAACCCCATAGAGGGCACGGAACTGTACTGGAGGGATGGCTCAGCGGACCCTGTAAGCTTCATAGTACAGAGGGCGCCGTCCCAACACATAGCCTTCGAGCATGTTGGATATTACGGTAGGTGGCCAAAAGCGGCGAGGAGCTTCTAGCCCCGGAAAACCACTCCAACAATACCGGTACGGTATCAACAGTCTTCGAGACCTTCGCATCAAATAGTATGCGAAAGCGGACAATCCGCGGCCTCGCCGAAGTCTACCAAGTAGCAACAGCAAATCCATGGAGCGACACAGCCATCACCTTCAACGCCAGCGACGAACCTAAATTCCGAACAGCCCGAGCACCAGCCGCACTGGTGCTCAGTCCCATAGTGGACGGCTTTCGACTTACAAAGGTCCTCATGGATGGCGGCAGCGGACTAAACCTCATCTACGAGGAAACTCTTCAAAAATGGAAATAGACTGGAGCCGTATTGAGCGAAGTAGCACAACCTTCAGAGGAATAATCCCTAGCCGGGAAGCGCGCTGCACCGGAAAAATCACACTCGATGTGGTGTTCGGCTCGCCGGACAATTACAGATCCGAACAAGTCACGTTCCAAGTGGCCCCGTTCAACAGTGGATATCACGCTATATTAGGACGAGAAGCATTCACAATTTTTCAAGCCGTACCCCATTACGGGTACATGAAGCTCAAAATGCTTGGGCCCGGCGGAATAATCACTCTTGCTAGTGCTCCGGACATAGCACTCCGCACCGAAAATAAGACAGCCGCACTAGCCCTGGAGGCACTATCCGAAGCCTTAGCGGCAGAAGAGCTCACCACGCTGCGCTCTACGGTGAATAGGGACGATGTGATACTCGATAAAAGATCCAAGTCCACCTCCTTCAAACCAGCAGATGAAATAGTAAAATTCTAGGTCCATCCAACGGACCCAACAAAGACGGCCTCCATTGGGGCACAATTGAACCCCGAGGTAGACGCCGCACTATGTGAATTCCTTCGGGAAAATTGGGACATTTTCGCCTAGCATCCTTCGGATATGTCCGGAATCCCACGCAGATTTGCAGAACACAGCCTAAACATCCTAAAAGGATTCAAGCCGGTCAAACATGCTCTTCGACGATTTTCCGAACCCAAAAGACAGGCAATGGGAGAAGAGCTAGCCAAACTATTGGAAGCCGGATTCATTAGAGATATCAAACATCCGGATTGGCTAGCAAATCTGGTAATGGTACCAAAGAAGGACAAATCCGGGCGCCTATGCGTCGATTTTAAAGACCTCAATAAGGCTTGCCCAAAGGATCCCTTCCCCCTCCCCCGCATCGACCAAATAATCAATGCTACCGCAGGGCACGATTCGTTGTGCTTCCTCGACGCATAGTCTGGCTACCATCAAATCAAGATGGCGGAAGCAGACCAAGCCGCAACGGCATTCATCACTCCATACGGACCATTCTGCTTCAACACGATGCCCTTCGGACTTAAAAACGTCGGCGCAACATATCAGCGCATGATACAAACATGTCTGGCTACCCAGATCGGCAAAACAGTCGACGCATACGTAGATGACGTAGTCGTCAAAACAAAACATGTCGAAACTCTAGTAGAAGATTTGAGGCTCACATTCGACAACCTTAGAGCATATGACATCAAGCTGAATCCGGAAAAATGCGTTTTCGGCGTATCAGCCGGAAAGCTGCTGGGCTTCATTGTATCCGGTAGAGGAATTGAAGCAAACCCGGCCAAGATCCGAGCTCTGTCACAGTTGGATATTCCAAAAGACCTCAAGCAGATACAAAAATTGACCGGATGCGTGGCAGCTCTAAGCCGTTTTATCTCCCGCTTGGGAGAAAAGGCACTGCCCCTTTATCGCCTCCTTAGGCGCACCGAACACTTCGAGTGGACGGATGCTGCCACTGCCGGACTCGAAGAAATAAAAGCCATATTGGCAACAAATCCGGTCCTAGCCGCGCCAAACCTAGGCGAACCCATGTTGTTATACATCACAGCAACACATCAAGTTGTAAGCGCGGTACTCGTCGTTGGACGAGAGACAGAAGGGCATAAATTCCCTCTTCAAAAACCAGTGTACTGCGTATCCACTGTGTTAACCCCCTGCAAGTCCCGTTACCCGCACTATCAAAAGATAGCCTACACGGTGTTCATGGCATCCCGGAAGCTCCGACACTACTTTCAAGAGTGTTCGATAATAGTGGCCTCCGAAGTACCACTCAATGACATTGTAAACAACTGCGACGAAATGGGCAGGATTGCAAAATGGGCCATTGAGCTCCTACCATTCGATATAACCTACAAGCCTCGGCGAGCTATAAAGTCACAAGTTTTGGCTGACTTTGTCGCTGAATGGACCGAAGCTGAACTCCCTAAAGAGTACGGCGCATACTCCAATTCGACTATGCACTTCGACGGCTCCAAAATGTTGGCCGGACTGGGGGCTGGCGTCGTCTTGACGTCCCCAACTGGGGACACAGTCCAATACGTACTTCAAATAATGTACACGGACTCCAACAACGCAGCCGAATACGAGGCCCTCCTACATGGTCTCCGGATGGCAATCTCCATGGGCATTCAGCGCCTAGAGGTGCGCGGGGATTCAAACCTTGCAATATCCCAAATAAACGGAGACTTTGACGCCAAGGATCCGAAAATGGCAGCATATCGCAACGCTGTCCTAAAAATGTCAGCCCGGGTTTGAAGGACTTGAATTCCATAACGTAGCCCGAGATAATAACCAAGCAGCCAACGTACTGGCACGCATCGGTGCAAAATGTGATGTTGTCCCTCCAAATATCTTCCTGGAACGGCTCTTCAAGCCGTCCGTACTATGGGAAGGGGAGACCGGAAATGACAAACCAGAAACAACCGCGCCAACCAGCGATTCAGCCGATGACATAACACCTTCAGCCCACGACATAATGGCAGTAATCGCCCCGTGGACAGAACCATTCCTAGCCTACTTGCTTAGGCAGGAACTCCCCGAAGACCAAAATGAGGCCCGCTGCATAGTCCGGCGATCGAAAGCCTACAAGGTCCATGAGGGAGAACTTTATAAGAAAAGTACAACCGGAGTCCTTCAAAGGTGTATCTCCGAAGAGGAAGGGCGAAACCTCCTGGCTGAAATTCATGCCGGACTAGGCGGACACCACGCAGCAGCCCGAGCCCTTGTAGGAAAGGCATTCCGTATAGGATTTTATTGGCCGACGGCCCGGGCAGATGCCCAGGACTTAGTCCAGAGATGCGTCGGTTGTCAGCTCTTTGCTAATCAGAGCCATATGCCACCCACCGCCCTCAAAACTATACCCATTACCTGGACGTTCGCGGTCTGGGGGCTTGATATGGTTGGACCCCTTAAAGGGGGAACCCACAAGCAAAGATACCTATTGGTCATGGTGGATAAATTCACCAAATGGATAGAGGCCAAATCGGTCAAAACGACAGAGTCCGGACCAGTGATAGACTTTATATCCGGGGTCGTACACCGTTTCGGTGTCCCCCACAGCATCATCACCGACAACAGCATGAACTTCATGGCCGACGAGGTTAAGTCATGGTGCAAAAACATGGGCATTAAGCTCGACTACGCTTCAGTCTATCACCCTCAAACCAACGGTCAAGTGGAACGAGCAAATGGTCTAATAATGAGCGGCATTAAACCCAGACTAGTGCGGTCACTTACAAAATCTGACACGCACTGGGTAGAGGAGCTCGACTCCGTACTCTGGGGGCTGCAGACAACGCCCAACCGTACTACCGGATTTACACCATTCTTTATGGTATACGGCGCAGAGGCAATTTTGCCCTGCGACATCATTCATGACTCACCTCGAGTGCGCATGTACGAAGGACGAGAAGCCGAGCTGGATCGGCAGGAAAGCTTGGATGCATTGGAGGACGAACGCGACGTCGCCAAGGCTCGTTCCGCATTTAATCAACAGCAGGCTCGAAGATATCAAAGCAGAGAAGTACGGGCCAAGACTTACAACATTGGCGAACTAGTTCTACGCCTGCCGGACAAGAAAAAGGACAAGCTCAAGCCCAAATGGGAGGGGCCCTTCATCATCGACCAAGTCCTGACCGGCGGGGCGTACCGTCTACGAAATGTGTTGGACAACCGACTCGAGCCGAACCCATGGAACGCAGCCCGCCTCCGAAGATTTTATGCCTAGTGCCAGACTAAGGGTTCGTCCCCTCCCCCGCTCAAATTTTTATACTGCAGCTGCCCTTTGTTTCCATTTCTTTTCTTAACCCTTCTACTAAAAGGTCCCCAAGGGCCTACTTGCATACACTTGATGCGCTATCCGCACTCATTATACCTGGGGGCTTCTTTTCCAGAAGCTCAACTATAAGGGCTTCATGCCCAACACATGTGTCATGCTTCCACATGTACCTTTTACTCACCATTATATGCATCGATATGACTTAAGTTTTGGCCAAGCTGGGTTGCCTGGCTCCTGTGCTTACCCCTACGTTCCCGATTGTTCGGCTAGGAGGTAAAGGGAGCACCTCTGCGATTGTTACTGCCGGGTCAGCCGGATGTGTACCTCAGACTGGGTGAAGCTGAAAGCTAGCGTTCTTAAGGGAATATTCGGCCGGTGACTTGAAAGATGATTTTTTACCTGTTTATCTGCCCCCAGATGTTTTTCTGCTTTTTTCGCAGTCCGGACATGCACCTTAGGGCATGCCTCCCAGCGAAAGGAACCCTTGACGGAACTATTCTCCCTGGAAGATGTTTCTTACTAACCATGAAATATAACATAACTAGTTGGGCACTTGTCTGATAAAGCACTAATGACCCCTATGCTTGGTCTCCATGCATACCCCGGTTGTTTCTTAACCAAAAAGGTATTCGGACACACTCCAGACTCTAGGGTCCCGAGGTCGAAGCGAAAAGGTCAGCAAAGACAAACGATCTACAATCCGGCTAGAAGGCATTTCACATGTCATTTTAAAATACATTGTCAAATTTACTGATTGTATTCCTCCTCAATCCCGTCTAACAGGTTGTCTAACTTACAGTCCCGTTGGGAGAATTTAGCAGCCAACTCTACTTGGCTGTATACTAAACTCACAGGGATCTCCTTCCCATCGGGCCCCACCGGTCCAACTTCAGCCATGTGGTTGGGATCCGCCTTCTTGTACCGCGTCTTCACCATGGCCCAAGCCTCCCTGGCACCCTGGCGGCAGGCCGAAATCTTCCATAAACGAAAGCGCTGCCGCACTCCCTGGAGTTTCTCCGCAAGCTCCCCAAGGTCCTCGGGCAGGGAGACGACTGGCCATAATGCCTGGACGACGCTGCTCATCGCCTGCCAAACTCGTTCGAGCAGTTGCAACAGCTCGGGAAGTTGATCACCCGTCGATACGGGCATCTCCTCCGCAGGGCGACCTGTGAGTATACCTACAAGACATATTCGGTCAATTAACTTCCTCGCCGAACTCTTCTTTTCAAAGGAGTTTGCTCAAGCACTTATTATAGATGCCACGACGAAGCCGCTGATTCTCCTTAACGGAGCCGGACAGCTCGACCTGAACGCCTTTCAGCTCTTCTCCAAGCTGGGCGTGGGCATCTTGAAGCTTGTTCCTTTCCTGCTGTACTCTATTCAGCACCCTCTCGCCGGCCTTCAGCTGGCGCAGCAGTTCCTGCCTATCCGGATCTTGTCCGGCAGCACCTGCAATGTCATTATTAGACTTGCGCGCACGCCACACAGCGCTTATATTTAACAAAAAATGTGTTACCAAGAGGAGCCTCTGTGTTTCCTCCTGCGGTAGCAAGTGCGGCCTCAAGTTGGGCCTTGCATTCTTGCAGCTCCTGAGACAGCTGGGCATTCTTCTCGGTAAGAGCCTGCGTTTCAAATGATCCTTAAATCAGTTAACATAACTACTTTAAGTCTCGGGGGCTACTGGCATATATAACCATCAAATTCCCTTACCCGTATGTCTTTTACATACTGCTCCGTGGCTCTGGTAAAACCATCTTGAGCAGCACGGAGGTGCGTGTCCCCCACGTTAAAGGCGTTCAGCGCCTCAGGGGAAAAGCACGCTTCACGAAATATTGTCCGGCGGCGCCTATGGTTCATGGCGCTCTCCACCTCAGACTTGGTGGCGGACAGTCTGTCGGCATCCTCCGTTGGAGGAGTATCCGGCCCGCGCCTTGCGCTTGTCTCCCCCTCCAGACCGAGTGCTGGAGCCTGGCCGGTACAGGTCGAATCGACAACCTCTACGCCCGCAGTCCGGCGAGCGTTTTTTCTCCTACAAAGATCATGAGCACTCAGACGCTCCCTAGGAACGTTGCTCTGAATATTTAAATACAAACTATACCTTTGCGGCAACGTTCGAGTCCGTGCCGCGCTCCTTTTCCGCCTGCTGGTCCGGACTGGCCTTTGTTGGTCAGCCGCCGCGGGCTCGGCTTCCCTCCTTGAAGGCGCTTCCTGTAAAGCACCATCGTTCGCGAAGGTCAGAAATGGGCAAGAAAGAGATAATGGTGTCCGGACCTCGGTCACAATCACCTGGGAAGCCGGATATAATCCGGGGTAGTCCGCCGTAATGGCAACTAAAGCGTTATCTATGCTGAGCTGGTGGAACACCCCGTCGATCAGCTCCACCTTGATATCCGGATCCTCTTCGGAGGCCGGATCCTGGGATCTCTCTGGATCCTCGGGTTGCGGAGCTGGACTTACCATGTCCGACATAATGTAAAAAGCTTAGACTTTGAAAGCATGGGTTGAGCCCTTAAAAGTGTTCGCTTACCCAACCCTGAGGGTTATTCATGGAAAACCCATTCAAGGGGTTCGTTTGAAGGAAGTCCTCCTTCTCCCCCTTTTACAGGCCGGACAGGATCTGCACCAGATCCTCGGTCGAATCTGGCCCTTTGCGGCCATGGCGGGTGGCATCGTCTTCCCCGTTGAAATCCCACATGGGGTGGCCCCTGTATTGCAATGGCTGTACCCCCCGCATGATGCATGTTGCCATGACTCCAATCATGGTCAACCTGGAATGGGCTAGTAATCTTATTTGGCCCATCAGGTAATGGACGCTCCTGTCTTCCTCCAATTGGGGGCTCCGCGGGCGCCAGCTAAGGCGTTTCTTCATAGGAGCAGCACTAAACTCTGGGAGGCCGACCCGGACTGGGTCCGGCAGCGGAGCGTCTTCTATGTAAAACCATTCTGAAGGCCAGTCTTCAGACGCCTTCTTCGGGGTACCGGATGGATATCCGGTCCCGGCAATGCGCCATACTTCGGCGCCGCCCACTTGATATATAGATCCCTCGTGAGAACGGGGCACGAGGCAGAACAACCTCTTCCACAGTGCAAAATGGGGCTCGATGCCCAGGAATAGCTCGCAAAGAGCTACGTAACCCGCGATATGCAGGACAGAGGCGGGTGTAAGGTGATGGAGCTGGAGTCCGTAGAACTCTAGGAGCCCGCGGAGGAACGGATGAATCGGAAATCCGAGTCCCCTTATCAGATAAGGGACGAAGCATACCCGCTCCCCTTTGTTGGGACTTGGGGTAGCCTCTGCTTGCTTCCTACCTTGCTAGGTGGCCAGCCCAGCTCGAACCGGGACAATGAAGGCCGGAGGGAGATATCCCCCCGCTTGGAGCTTCACTAGCTCGTTGTGTGGAACAGAGCACCTCCTCCAATCTCCTGGTGGTGGGCTGGGAGCGCGAGAAGAGGAGCCGCGTCGACGGTCCATGATGGAATGGATTTTTGGGTCAAAGGCGCTCCGATGAGTATTCGCGGAAGGAAGATGGTGTGATTTGGATCTGGATTTTGGCCTCTGTTTGTAGGCGGATGACTTGCACGACTAGGGGGTGGAACATAAAAGACACCCTGGTTTTCGCATTCGTGCGACGCGTGGAGGAAGGACATTATTGGGCGTAGAAGCCAAGAAGCACAGCATTTATGAGGATGTCGGACACTATTCGGCAGGTACATGGAACTTAAAGGGAGAACCCGCCTAGCAACGCCGAAGACTATATACGCGCTGGACTTATCGTCATTGAAGCCTGGTTCGGGGGCTACGCCGATGATGGTGCATGCCAGGTGTTCGATGAAATGGTTTTGGCATGTGGAGAGATTTTTTGGAGGTGGGCTTTGGTGAGGTGACCTCTCAATGCACCTGGGGGCTGCCTGATTTATCCCAGAATTTTTGGAGAAGAAAAATGTTGAATTTCACCAAAAATGACAAATCTGGTCCAAACTTGCAGTGAGCAAAACTTGAAAATTTTGAATTGTGGAAGAGTGGATCTTGATGGATCTAGGTTGGGGGTGCTAAGTACTAGTCAAAGGAGTTGGTTTGAGATCAAAACTCAAAGGAAAACAGGTACTTCCTTTGTAAATCACCTAGGTCCAAAATAAAAGACAGAAATAGTTTTGGGGATAAAATAAATGGAATAAAAATCAAAAATAGGTTGAGCTTGCTAGGATTGGCTACTTGACTTGACCCAAAGTGGAGGGAGGGGTTTTGGAAGAAAGTTTTAACATGAGGCAGGGTAAAAGAGAATGGTTTGAATAAAGAGCATAAATCAAAAACCCATAGGATTTCTTTTTAATTGCAAAACTTTCAAAAATGAATTGTGGTGAGTTAACACCAAATGAAAAGCCTTCAAATTCAAACACCAAGGTTGAGGATGACCCAAAATAAAAATTTTGTCATAAGGGAAACCTTTGAGAAGGAGAGCCCTTTTTTTCAGAATGATTTTAAATAGCCTCCTTCAAATCAAACTAATTTTTTTTTAAATCGAATCAAAACTTTTGGAGTGTCACCACACCTACCCCCTTAGGAAAAATCTCGTCCCTGAGATTTCAGCTGATCCTAAAATAGGTGTGGGTGTTCTGTCCGAAGAAAATCCTCTCTTTCCCATGTTGCTTCATCCTCGGTGTGATTGCTCCACTGAACTCTGAAAAATTTAATTGTTTTCTGACGGGTCCTTCTTTAAAACTCCTCCAATATTTTTATTGGACGTTCCCTGTAGGTGAGGTCTGGTTGCACGTCAATGTCTTCATGAGATACATGCTTCTCTGGGTTGCTTACGCATTTCCTCAACTGTGAGACGTGGAACACGTCGTGGACGTCTGACAGTTCTTCGGGTAGATCTAGCTGGTAGGCTACTGTGCCTCTTCGCGCAACTACACAGAAGGGTCCGATGAATCTTGGTGCTAGCTTTCCTTTAACTTTGAATCGTTGTAGGCCCCTCATAGTGATACTCGTAGGTACACATACTCACCGGTTCAAAACTGACTCCCTGATGTTTTCGATCGTAATAACTCTTCTGTCGGCTCTGAGCTGTCTTGAGTCGGTCCCTGATTAGCTTAACTTTATCCTCAGCTTCATTGAGCATGTATGGGCCGAAGATACGACTGTCTCCGGTCCCTGACCAATTTAGTGGGGTACGACATCTCCGCCCGTACAAGGCTTCAAAAGGTGCCATTTGTAGGCTGGCTTGGTAACTGTTGTTGTATGCGAACTCTGCATATGGTAAGCTTTCTTCCCAACTGGTTCCATAGGTGAGGACACACGGCATGTCCTCTAGAATTTGGTTCACGCGTTCAGTTTGAACCTCAGTCTGGGGGTGGTATGCTGTACTGAATGCTAGTTGAGTTCCCAGAGCTTGTTGTAATTGATCCCAAAATCTAGAGACGAATTGGGTGCCTCTGTCAGATATTATAGTCTTTGGAACTCCATGCAGACAGACGATATGGGAGAGATAAAGCCTGGCAAGCTTCTGAGTGGTGTGGGTTGTCTTTACTGGGATGAAATGTGCCACCTTAGTCAATCTATCCGTGATGACACATATGGCATCATTTCCGTATCGTGATCGAGGTAGTCCGACAATAAAATCCATTCAAATTTCGTCCCACTTCCACTCGGATATCTTGTTTGGATGTAATAGTCCTGCTGGTTTTTGGTGCTCGGCCTTGATGCGCTGACATGAATCACAACATGCAATGAATGTGGCTATGTCCCTTTTCATACCATGCCACCAAAACTTTTCCTAAAGATCCTCGTACATTTTGGTTCCCCCAGGGTGGATTGAATATCGAGCGGTGTGGCCTTCGGCTAGGATTTGCTGTTTAAGGTCTTCTATATTTGGTACGCAAAGCCTATCTCCGTACCACAATATTCCCTTATCGTCTATGACGAATTCTGAGGCCTTTCCCAGACTTACTTTTCTTTTTATGCCTTCGATGCTGGGGTGTCCATGCTGAGCCTTCTTAATCTGTTCTATCAGGGTAGGCTGTATTTCCAAATTTGACACATTGCCTTCGGTGACCATTACCAAGTTGAGTTTAGCAAACTCCTGCTGGAATTCAGGTCTCAAATTTGGTAGACTGTCGTTGCCTGAGCTGGGGTTCCGACTAAGAGCATCCACCACTACATTTGCTTTTCCTGGATGGTAGTGAATGCCAACATCATAATCTTTCACTAATTCCAACCAGCGTCGTTGCCGCAAATTGAGTTCTGGTTGTGTGAAAATATACTTGAGGCTTTTATGGTCCATATATATTTCACAACGATTCCCAAGCAAAAAGTGTCTCCACTCCTTGATTGCATGAATGACTGCTGCCAACTCCAAGTCATGAGTGGGATAATTCTCTTCATGCTTTCGTAATTGCCTGGAAGCGTATGCGACCACTTTGCCTTCTTGCATTAATACGCATCCGAGGCCCTTTCGGGATGCGTCACAATACACTTCAAAACTTTTGTGTATGTCTGGCACAACCAATACTGGCGCTGTTGTCAATTTCCTTTTGAGTTCTTGGAAACTTTTCTCGCAGGCTTCAGTCCATACAAATTTTTTATCCTTCTTGAGTAACTGTGTCATTGGTTTTGCTATGGTGGAGAATCCTTCAATAAATCTTCGATAATATCCTGCCATTCCCAAGAAACTTCATACATCCGTTACGCTGGCTGGTGGTTTCCAGCCAAGTACGGCCTTGACCTTTTCCGGGTCTACGGCAACACCTTCTTGGGTTAGTACATGGCCTAGGAAACCCACATGTCTTAACCAAAATTCACACTTGCTGAACTTGGCGTACAGTTGATGTTTCCTTAATTCTCCCAGTACAATCCTGAGATGTTCAGCGTGCTCTTCTGGTGTCTTGGAGTACACCAGAATATCATCAATGAACACTACAACAAATTTTTCCATAAATTTCATAAATACTTTGTTCATGAGGTGGACAAAATATGCGGGGGCGTTGGTCAGTCCAAACGGCATTACTGTAAACTCATATAGTCCGTATCTGGAGGTAAATGCTGTTTTGGGAATATCTTCTGTCCGTACTTTTAGTTGATGATACCTTGACCTCAAATCAATTTTTGAGAAGACCCTGGCTTGTGCGAGCTGGTCAAATAAGTCATTTATCTGTGGCATTGGATATTTGTTTTTGATGGTGACCATGTTGAGTGCTCGATAGTCTATGCACAATCTTAGTGTCCCATCCTTTTTCTTGGCAAATAATACTGGTGAACCCCAAGGTGAGGAGCTGGCTCATATAAACCCTTTGTCCAGTAATTCTTTTATTTGCTTCTTTAATTCCACCAACTCGGAGGGTGCCATTCTATAGGGCTTCTTGTAAATGGGGGTGGTTCCAGGTGCTAGCTCAATGATAAATTCGATTTCCCGATCTGGCGGCATGCCTGGTAGCTCCTCGGGAAATACGTCGGGGAACTCACATACCACTGGAACTTTGCTTAACTCTGAGATGTCCACCTTGTTCAACCTTGGTTGCCGTGATATTTGTCTTTCTTGAGCTGTAATCTTTATTGTCTTCCCGTGATGATGGGTAAGAATCACAGTCCGATTGAAGCAGTCAATAAATCCTTTGTTGGTGGTTAGCCAGTCCATTCCTAGGATAACATCTAGTCCTTTATTTTCCAATACGATAAGGTTTGCATGAAACTTTAGTCCTTCAAGCTCAATAACCACACCTTGGCAGTAATTCTGAGTAACTTGCTTAATCCCAGGGGACTTGATGATCATGGATTTTTCCAAGGGAAGCATCGAAAAATCATTTTGCAAAGCAAATTTCTTTGAAATGAACGAGTGAGAAGCTCCAGAATCAAACAAAACCGTGGCAGGTATTTTGTTGACAGGGAACGTACCGAGTACAATATCTGGGGCATTCTGTGCATCCTCTCTGGTCACATGGTTCAAGTGACCCTTCTTGTGATTGTTATTGGGGTTGAAGTTGTTCCGCTTGGGCGTTGAATTATTGCCACCGTTGTTCGTCTTGGGGGCCGAGTTTCTTGGCTTTGGACACTTCTTGGCATAGTGTCCTTCTTCTCCACAAGCGTAGCAAGTAACTCCTGGGCGATATGTAAACTCCTTGTCCCTCGCATGGAAATTCTTGTTTGGGCGTGAAATATTGGTTGTGGGTTTATGTGTCCCACCTTTCTGAAAATCAGTCTTGCTCCGGTGGTTACGAGCAAGGGTAGTCTGGTACCTTTTGCGCTTGCAAAAATCCTCCAAGCTGCGGCGCTCATTTTCCAATGTAATAGCCTTGTCCACAGGTGTTTTCAAATCTGGGAAGGTGTGTACGACCAGCTGGCATTTAAGTGCTGGTGCCAGACCGTCCAAGAATTTTTCCATCTTTTTGTTTCTAGTCATATGCTCTTCGTTGGTGTAACGAGACAATAGAGTAAACTGACTGTTGTACTCAATCACAGTCATGGTTCTCTGCTTGAGGTCATCAAACTCCCTCTTCTTGATCTTCATAATACTTCTGGGAATGTGCAACCCACGAAAACCTTCTTTAAATTCTTCCTAGGTGATGTCATTTTCATTGGGGTGCATGTGTAGAAAATTCTCCCACCATGATGCAGCTGCTCCAGTGAGATAGTGGGGTGCATATAGTACCTTCTCACGGTCTGAACATTGTGCAATAATTAATTTTCTTTCAATGTCTCGAAGCCAATCATCGGCCTCAAGAGGTTTTTCAGTGTGCGAGAACGTTGGGGGACGCGTCTTTTGTAGCTCTAACAATTTGGATTGCTGCTGATACGGTCCACGGTGATTTCCCATATTGATGACCTGGTTCATCATTTCTTGATGTTGTTGCTGGCTTTGTTCATAAAGGCGGCATACTTGAGAAAATGTTGCTTCACTGCCTTGCTGACTTGACTGCCACTGTGTGAAATTGTTGCTTGTCTGCGTACCATAATTTTCTTCTGGCGGACTTGGCATGGAACGAGTCCAAGGACGAGGCATTTTCCACTCTGGGGTATTTTTTGTAAAACTTATGAGAAAAGCTGAGTGGCAGAATAAATAATTTTGCAAGACGAAAAAATTAAGAACTCCAACATTTTTCAAGAAAATACTTGATTGCGCATGGAGAAGGACCGCTCAGTACATATCTTACACGCAAGCCATAATTATACAATACATCACTCAGGATGTGCGTACACGTTCCTGACATGTTATTTAGGCTAGTGCACTTCTCCCAGTTCCTACATGATGCACACACAACTACTTCTCACAACCTATATACATATAAACATATCATACAAGCTGACACATGCACGGCTGCTAGGCGTACTCAATCGGACATGGTGAGGATTTCCCTCGGCCTGCTGAGGGTAAGACCTAGTGATGCTGGAGACTCAACCTCCTCCTCACTAATAGGCTCCAGACGTGAAGCACTGAGCTGTGGAGCTGGTGCGGGTGCGGTAGGTGGTGCAGCTCTGACTGGAGTAGGGGCGATGACTCGGTCAAATTCTTCAGGAGTAGGCAGGCGGCGAGCAGTGGCGAGGGTGGCAGGTGCATAGGATGCTGAGGACGAGACATATGTCAGTGGTGGTGCTGTGTGGAGGAGCTCCCTCCTGTTGGCGGAACAGTTATGCACGACGTCCATACGAGCGGCCACAAGGTCGTCCACGAGGTTATCAAAGGCTGCCTCGAGGGCCTTGAGGTACTCAACTAACATCTCAATAGCCTCATCTCTCTCTCCTCTAGGGCAAGCAAATGCATAGTGACAGGTGTGTGGCACATGGCATGGGAGATAGCGGTAGCGACGAGTCTTCATTGAAGGAAGGACATCCCGAAGACGAGCTATCGCCTCATGGGCAGCCATCTGCATAGCATGCCTCAATGTAGGCATGGCCCTTCCCACAAACCGGAAGCGGCGTGACTCAACACGTCCTCCCTTGAATTGCACCGCGGCCTGGTGCATGGACAGACTATCGCTGATCTTGTGCCGGTAGAGTGTGAACTCCGGACGAGTTGATGGCCCGATCACGATTTTGATGATGGAGACGAGAAGCTTGACGAACCCCTCAGGAACATTGGCGAACACCTGCGACTCACAGTCGTTGCCAGCCATCTACAAAAGTAGACAAAAATTCCGAATAGTCAAATCATAAATTTATGATGACTAACAGAAAATTGCTACATTTGCAAAATATAAAAAAACACTCATTACGCTAATAACCGATTAGCGATCGCACCTAGTGGCTTCCTACAGTCAGCCTGGCTCTGGTACCAAGTTTGTCACGACCGGTTTTTCAATAAAAAGCTTATTGAGACACCGACCTTTATAAAGGCCAGTATAGGAAAATCCTCCTGAGTGGTAGACAAATTCTTGATACAGAAATCCAGTAGTACTAAATATTATACAGAGTTGAGCTGAGGTTGCTCAACAATTTATTACAAGCATGCCAATATTATACATAAAGGCGGATGTGACACAAGGGTGTGGTGGCACACTACTGACTCGTAATAAAAGTGGTTGTGGATATGTCACAGTGAAGTGGGTGACATGACTCCTAATCTTGCAGCTCATCGAGCGTCGAAGTGAGGCTCGATGATTTTATTCGGGTAGCGGAAGCGTATATGATACAGGTGACCAATTCCAGGATCGCACGGGACTGACTGGGACTCCCCTAGGCGTCGGACTCGCTATCGTACTCTTCATCCATAAGATCGTCTTCGTCAACATCTGGCCAAATCAACAAGCCAGGTGAGTACTTTGAATGTACTCGCAAGACAGTTCGGACATAAGATATAACTAATGCAAACAAG
Source organism: Triticum timopheevii (assembly GCA_963921465.1). NCBI lineage: Eukaryota > Viridiplantae > Streptophyta > Magnoliopsida > Poales > Poaceae > Triticum > Triticum timopheevii. Next base: position 573,865,298 of record OY997264.1, on the reverse strand, counting down.
ATGCACCATGAGCAGTCAGCAATGCACACTCAAATAATAAATTTGCACGACATGTTAAATAAAAAGGAAGTGAGGCGGTAGTCCTCCCGAAATCCCAACAAGATAGCTGAAAACCGATCGGGTGTCTGAAGCGACGCCTCGAAAGGTAAAAAAATAAATTGACATGCCGCAGTCGGGCGTTTGAGCGACACCACATAAAGGGCTTATATTGAAATGTAAATGACAGTGCGTGCCACAGTCGGACGTCTACGCGACATCTCAGAAAGGGCTTATAATGAAAACAAATAACAGTGATGCCGCAGTCGGACGTCTGAGTGACATCGCGTAAAGGGCTTATATCGAAAGTAAATAGCAAGAGTGCCACGGCCGGACGTCTGAGCGACATCACATAAAGGGCTTATATCGAAAGTAAATATCAAGAGTGCCACAGTCGGACGTCTGAGCGACATCACATAAAGGGCTTATATCAAAAGTAAATATCAAGAGTGCCACAGTCGGACGTCTGAGCGACATCACGGAAAGGGCTTATATTTCAACATTCGTATTCAATAAATTCATGAAGTTAAGTCACTCCAAGGAAATACTCAGTACATAAAATAAACGGGTTAGTCCATCCACAGGAGTAATCATTTAGCCGGGTTTTAACATTCATGTTTATTCACCGGAGATTATACTGAGGTTGACACTGAGACTGACAAGATGAGTTGAGCACCGTCCTTGACCAAAGATACGGTTACTTGAATAATTTTTGACTCTGCAGAGTTTGTATTATTTAACCACAGCCAACGGATTTCAGTAGTCACGAAGGACTAGTTCTGTTTACGGTATTTCAGGAGAAACGCATCTAACCAGTACACACCCATTCCACATCCCGATGCCAGGAATCATCCTAGGCAACGTTCAAGAAAAACTTTGAGACGGGAAGGCCACAACCTCGAGTAGCATGGGATCAAATTTATATCGCGCGCTCTAAGGGGTGCCCCCCTCTCGGTCCCAACCGGAAACTCCCATGCCCCCTGACCGGATGACTGGCTTTAATCCAGGGCCATGTAACCCTCATCACGGCCTCTCTATTTGGTGTGTACGAGAAAAGACGTTTGCAACTTACTAAACCATATTCTTTGTAGAAAACATGTGGTAGCACAAAAGGAAATGGATGGTAACGTGACTTGATCCACGTTAACACTAGAGTTAAAAGGTTTGGCATAAGACTGGCATGCTTCAACACTACCATCTTACCACCTTTCATGTCACCACATGATCATGTAAACTCACATCAAATAACTCATCGAGTTTCGGAGCTCACTTGTATAAGCTTTGCATGCAATATAACACTTATTGCTATTCATATAAGTATGCCATGATATAACTACTCAAGCAAACATGCAAAACACTCATCATATCAAAGGTTCAAACATGCTTGCCTGGTTCGGAGTAGTCGGAGTCTAGCTCGGTGAAGTTCGCGGTTCCGTCACCTCCTCCGGTATCTACAGTATAAAGAAAATACTTCTAACGTAAATACCATGCGTGCACAAAAAGTGTTCCAAATATTTTTCAAATAAATATGATAAAGTAAACTAGACATAAAAATAAAGATGACAGAAAAAGAATTAATCAAAAATCATTTTCTGTTTAAAAGTTATTAAAGTTTTAGTCCAGGGACTTGTCTGTAATGAAACAGAAAGTTTCCAGGGGGTAGAACAGAAAAAGACAGAAAGACGTTTCAGATTGAAAGCGTATTTGCCCGAAGGCGTTTTCAGAAAACAGTTCAAAAAAAGGAAAAATCTGACGGGGGGATCCCACCCGTCAGGTTTAAACGTTGAAACAGAGTCACCGGCGCCCGAAGGCTGCGGTGGTCGCCGACGGCGATCCACGACGAGTTAGGAGAAGAGGATGGTACCTACGGGTTCCTTAGGTCCTTCCGCACCTGTGGGTGGTCGAGTTGGTCGTCGGTGAGCACCACGTTGACAGCGGCCTCAACTCCGGCGGGCGGTGGTTCGGGTGTTGGTGGATCTCGCCGGGGAGGGCTGCAAAGGTCGAATTGGGGCTCGGGTTAGAGCACTGGATGCACTAGAGGGTTACTGACGCGGTTTGGGAGGCGGGGATGGTCTCACCTGAGTGAATCAAGCCAGAGCCCGAGGCGGATCGGGGCGGCCGGAGTCGGGGAAGGAGACCTCCTTGGGGTCCTCCTGGTAGCTAGGCGGGGCTTTGGTGAGGTGGAGGTGTGGTGCGGGGTCGAGAACGAGCTTGAGGGCTCCTTTTATAGCTGGTCTGAGGCGGTGGCCGTGAACGGGATAACTCCGGTGATGATTACAGCGGTGCAGTGGTTAGTCAGGTGGTTTAGGGGGTTAGGCATCACCGTGAGGGTCTACTGGTTCGGTTTAAGTGCTAAGCTTGGCCTGCCTTGGTCGACACTCCAAGTTCCTGACGGAACGGCGCACGGAGCTCGTCGGTGGCAGGGAGCATGCTCTGCGCTGCTCAGGCTACGGTGACGGTTCCGCAACATGCACAGGCAAGCAGACAGACACGCGGAGGCTTCGGGTGGCTTGGGCGGGGCTGGAAGGCGCCGAAAGGTGGTGCTTGTCCCTGCTGGCCGCCACGGGTGGCTCTGCCACCGCAGAAGCTGCCGGCGTCGGCGAGACACGTCACCGCCGACGATGGTGTCCGTCCCAATGATCATGCGGCGCTCTGGATAAGGAGGGGGAACAGGGAGCAAGGCGCTACTGTAGTTACTGGCGAGATCGACGTCGTGCTCTGAAGAAAACGACACTGACGGCGAAACAGGAACACTGAAGTCTGAATTTTCTGAATTTGAACAGCAATAGTGCATGCCAAGTGTTCGACGAAATGATTTTGGCATGTGGAGAGATTTTCTGGAGGTGGGCTTTGGTGAGGTGACCTCTCAATGCACATGGGGGCTGCCTGATTTATCCCGGAATTTTTGGAGAAGAAAAATGTTGAATTTCACCAAAAATGACAAATCTGGTCCAAACTTGCAGTGAGCAAAACTTGAAAATTTTGAATTGTGGAAGAGTGGATCTTGATGGATCTAGGTTGGGGGTGCTAAGCACTAGTCAGAGGAGTTTGTTTGGGATCAAAACTCAAAGGAAAACAGGTACTTCCTTTGTAATTCACCGAGGTCCAAAATAAAACACAGAAATAGTTTTGAGGATAAAATAAATGGAATAAAAATCAAAAATAGGTTGAGCTTGCTAGGATTGGCTACTTTACTTGACCCAAAGTGGCGGGAGGGTTTTTTTAAGGAAGTTTTAACATGAGGCATGGTAAAAGAGAATGGTTTGAATAAAGAGAATAAATCAAAAACCCATAGGATTTCTTTTTAATTGCAAAACTTTCACTAATGAATTGTGGTGAGTTAACACCAAATGAAAAGCCTTCAAAATCAAACACCAAGGTTGAGGATGACCCAAAATAAAAAATTGGTCATAAGGGAAACTTTTGAGAAGGAGATCCCTTTTTTCAGAATGATTTTAAATAGCCTCCTTCAAATCAAACTAATTTTTTTAAATCAAATCAAAAAATTTGGAGTGTCACATTCGGCCTCCTCAGGTGGGGCGGCCCCATACTTTTCCTCCTCCCCTTCAGGGGAGGAGTGTGCCTCGTCATCTTCGGACGAGGCGTCCGGTACAACCTTATGCTAGAGACCCTTCCTGGTCCCCGGGGCCTTCTTTTCGGCCTTCTTCTTCGGCGCCTTGTAGGGCGCCGGGACTAGCATCTCCATCAGGAGAGCGTCTGCTGGGCCTTCTGGCAGTGGAGCCGGACAGTCAATCTGCTTCGCCGTCTCCACATACTCCTGAGCAAATACACACAATGACTTAAGGTCCTCTCGTGAGTATGCTGGGGAAAACTACACCCGGTGATGGTTAGAAAACTCACCGAACAGGGAGGCCGCGCGGCGTGAAGTCCGCAGTCTTCGGAACAGGGAGGCCGCGCGGCGTGAACATCACCTTCCATGCGTCCTTGTGCGTCACGTCGTAGAGCTCTTGAAGTGTCTGGTATTCGGCCGGAACGAACTCCCACAGAGTAAATGCCCGTCTTTGGCACAGGAGAATTTGGCGGACGAACATGACCTGGACCACGTTGACAAGCTTAATTTTCTTCTCCATCATACTCCTGATGCAGTACTGTAGTCCTGTCAGCTCCTTAGGTTCGCCCCAGGCCAGTCCCTTCTTTTCCCAGGAGGTGAGCTGCAGGGGGATTCCGGATCGAAATTCGGGGGCCGCCGCCCAGTCGGCGTCGCGTGGCTCGGTGATGTAGAACCATCCCGATTGCCACCCCTTTACGGTCTCCGCGACGGAGCCATCGAGCCAGGTAACGTTGGGCATCCTGCCCACCATGGAGCCTCCGCACTCCGCTTGCTGGCCGCTCACGATCTTCGGATTCACGCAAAAGATTCATAGCCACAAGCCAAAGTGAGGCTTGATGCAGAGAAATGCCTCGCACATGACGATAAACGTCGAGATGTTGAGGACGAAATTTGGGGCTAGGTCATGGAAATCTAGCCTGTAGTAAAACATAAGCCCACGGACGAAGGGTTGAAGTGGAAATCCCAGTCCACGAACGAAGTGGGCAAGGAACACGACCCTCTCGTGGGGTCCTGGAGTTGGAATGATCTGCCCTGCGTCTGGTAGCCGGTGCACAATATCTGCGGCCAAGTATCCGGCCGCCTGGAGCTTCGTAATGTGCTCCTCCTTCACGGTGGAGGCTACCCACTTGCCTCCTGCTTCGGACATGTTTGGCTGTGAGGAGAAGGTATGAACTAGGGCGCTGGAGCTCAAGGGTGTGAGAATGGTTAAGCAGAGGAGGAAGAAGGCATGGGTAAAAAGGAGGAATTCTTATCCCTTTATAGAGGCGACAAAAACGGTGCGCCTCCCCACTTGCCTGTTGAAAATCGCTTATTTCCCAAGCGCCACGATTGATGGCGCGCTTGGGTTACCCATACCCGCATTGATGAGAATCCCGTGATAAGGGGACACGATCTCTGCTTCGACAAGACATGCCGAGGAAACCGCCTCGATATGTGCGGTGGCCGGTTATGGGAAGACGATTCAATAGTGACTCGGCCATTTTGTCGTGTCACCTCATCTAAAAGTTGTCAGCAGAGTGTATTTGTAAAATATCATTCTCTCTACGGTGGTACATGAAGATCCGGACATGATTAAAGTGTTCGATAATTACTTTGGAATATTCGGAGATGGAACCCGCCTTGCAATGCCGAAGACAAACTGCGTGCCGGACTCATCATCATTGAAGCCTGGTTTAGGGGCTACTGAGGGAGTCCTGGATTAGGGGGTATCCGGAAAGCCGGACTATATGCTCTGGCCGGACTATTGAAGCATGAAGATACAAGACTCAAGACTTCGTCCCGTGTCCAGATGGGACTCTCCTTTGCGTGGAAGACAAGCTTGGCGATCCGGATAATAGATTTCCTTCTTTGTAACCGACTCCGTGTAAACCATAGCCCCCTCCGGTGTCTATATAAACTGGAGGGTTCAGTCCTTAGAGGGACAATCATAATCATCATAGGCTAGCTTCTAGGGTTTAGCCTCTACGATCTCGTGGTAGATCAACTCTTGTAATACTCATATCATCAAGATCAATCAAGCAGGAAGTAGGGTTTTACCTCCATCGAGAGGGCCCGAACCTGGGTAAAACATCATGTCCCTTGCCTCCTGTTACCATTAGCCTCAGACGCACAGATCGGGACCCCCTACCCGAGATCCGCCAGTTTTGACACCGATAGCGCCCCCTTCCCTTTCCCTATCCCTCTCCTTCCTATTCCCTCCGGTGGTAAAAGGTAAGGGGGGGACGAATCCTACTTGGACTAGGAGTCCAAGTAGGACTCCCCCCATGGTGTGCCCATCCTAGCCGCCGGCCTCTCCTCCCTCCTTTATATACATGGGCAGGGAGCACCCCAAAGGCACATCAATTGTTCTCTTTGCCGTGTGCGGTGCCCCCTCCACAGTTTACTCCTCCGGTCATAGCGTCGTAGTGCTTAGGCGAAGCCCTGCGCGGATCACATCATCAACACCATCACCATGCCGTCGTGCCGACGAAACTCTCCCTCGACCCCCTACTAGATCAAGAGTTAGAGGGACGTCATTGAGCTGAACGTGTGCTGAACACGGAGGTGACGTCTGTTTGGTACTTGGATCGGTTGATCATGAAGAAATTCGACTACATCAACCGCGTTAACTAACGCTTCCGCTTTCGGTCTACGAGGGTACGTGGACACAGTCTCCCCCTCGCATTGCTATGCATCTCCTAGATAGATCTTGCGTGATCGTAGGAATTTTTTTGAAATTGCATGCTACGTTCCCCAACAGTGGCATCTGAGCTAGGTCTATGCGTAGATGATATGCACAAGTAGAACACAAAGAATTGTGGGCGATAATAGTCATACTACTTACCACCAACGTCTTACTTTGAATCGGCTGTATTGTTGGATGAAGCGGCCCGTGCCTACATTACATGACCACGTTCATCAGACTGGTTCTACCGACGTGCTTTGCACACAGGTGGCTGGCGGGTGTCTGTTTCTCCAACTTTAGCTGAATCGAGTTTGACTACGACCGGTCCTTGTTGAAGGTTAAAACAGCACACTTGACGAAAAATCGTTGTGGTTTTGATGCGTAGGTAAGAATGGTTCTTCCTAGAAGCCCGTCGCAGCCATGTAAAACTTGCAACAACAAAGTAGAGGACGTCTAACTTGTTTTTGTAGGGCTTGTTGTGATGTGATATGGTCAAGACATGATGTGATATAAATTGTTGTATGAGATGATCATGTTTTGTAACAAAGTTATCGGCAACTGGCAGGATCCATATGGTTGTCTCTTTATTGTATGAAATACAATCGCCATGTAATTGCTTTAATTTATCACTAAGCAGTAGCAATAGTCGTAGAAGCAATAGTTGGCGAGACGACAACGATGCTACGATGGAGATCAAGGTGTCAAGCCGGTGACAATGGAGATCATGATGGTGCTTTGGAGGTGGTGATCAAAGGCACAAGAGATGATGGCCATATCATGTCACATATTTTGATTGCATGTGATGTTTATCTTTTATGCATCTTATTTTGCTTAGTACGGCGGTAACACTATAAGATGATCCCTCACTAAATTTCAATGTATAAGTGTTATCCCTGAGTATGCACCGTTGCTCTAGTTCATCGTGCCGAGACACCACGTGATGATCGGGTGTGATAAGCTCTACGTTCACATACAATGGGTGTCGGTGTCAAAACCGGCGGATCTCGGGTAGGGGGTCCCGAACTGTGCGTCTAAGGCTGATGGTAACAGGAGGCAGGGGACACGATGTTTTACCCAGGTTCGGGCCCTCTCGATGGAGGTAATACCCTACTTCCTGCTTGATTGATCTTGATGATATGAGTATTACAAGAGTTGATCTACCACGAGATCGTAGAGGCTAAACCCTAGAAGCTAGCCTATGATTATGATTCTTGTTGTCCTATGGACTAAACCCTCCGGTTTATACAGACACCCGAGGTGGCTAGGGTTACACAGGGTCAGTTGTAGATAAGGAAATCTACACATCCGAATATCCAAGCTTGCCTTCCATGCAAAGGAGAGTCCCATCCGGACACGGGATGAAGTCTTCAATCTTGTATCTTCATAGTCCAACAGTCCGACCAAAGTATATAGTCCGGCTGTCCGAGGACCCCTTAATCCAGGACTCCCTCAGTAGCCCCTGAACCAGGCTTCAATGACGACGAGTCCGGCATGCAGATTGTCTTCGGTATTGCAAGGCGAGTTCCTTCTCCGAATATTCAATAGAAGATTTAGGACACAAGAATCGTGTCCGGCTCTTCAAAAAAAATTCCACATACCACCGTAGAGAGTATAATATTCCACAAATCTGATCTGCTGGCAACTTTTTACGACATTACGCCATGGTCCGGTCAGTATTCGAACCGTTTTCATAACCAGCCACTACACGCGCTGCGAGGCGGTTTTATTGGCATGTCTTGTCGAAGCAGAGATCGTGTTGCCCTTATCACGGGATTCTCATCAATACATGTGTGGGTAACCCAACCGTGTTTGTTTAATATGACTCCTCGATTTTAGGTAAGTCCCAAACAGTCACGTGGGGACGCTTGATATTCATCCTCTTTATAAAGGGGGCCAGGGCCTATCCTTTTCTTTCCATGCTCGATCCTTCCCCTCCCGCACCTCGAGTTCCAACACCCAAGGCCCAAGCTAAAGCACTTCGGTCTTTCGACCATGTCCGTCACAAAGGAGGACATCCGGAAGCTTAGGGAGGCCAGGTATCTCACCGCCGAGATTCCGCATAGGCTACCTGCTCCAGGGCAGGTCGTCCCCACTCCCGAGTCCAACGAGAGTGTTGTATTTATCTCCCACTTTCTCCGAGTGCTAGGTTTTAGCGTTGATCCCTTCGTAAGAGGGCTCATGTTCTACTACAGACTAGATTTCCACGATCTAGCTCCGAATTCCGTCTTCACATCTCGTTGTTTATCGTCGTGTGTGAAGCCTTCATCCGCATCACCCCCACTTCGGCCTATGGATCAAGACATTCAATGTGAGGTCGAGGGTGATCGACGGGCGTCACGCGGAGTGCAGAGGTGCTATAATAAGCAAAGGCGCCGACGCCCCATGGCCAAAGGGTTCTTTCGTGGAGACTTCTGATTTATGGCAGCAGGAGTGGTTTTACATCACCGCTCCCAGAGGTACAAAACGGGTGGCTGCTCTAGCGTTCCGCCCGGGCCCTCCACCACAACTGCCATCATGGCTCAACAAAGGGCTGGACTGGGGGGCGGCAAATGACGTTTCGACATTACAGAGCCGCATCCGAGACCTTCTCAAGAGGGATATCAGTCTTGCCAGGATAATGCAAGTGATGCTGGTTCGTCGAGTCCTGCCCTGCCAACGTCGTCCTCTCCATATGTGGGAGTTCAAACTAGAAGGACCGCGAACCGTTCAACAATTCTTTGGCATGACGCTCAAAGAGATGTACGGGTTATTCTTTGGATCACGAATAAAGTGTCTGGACACCACCGAGGACGTCGGTCTCAATTGTAACCGCCCGGATACCCCGGTAAATACTTCTGCTGCCGAACACACCATCCTTCATGTTTATTATAACATCATTTTAAAAAATCATTCTCTGTGAGGACTGGCTGAAGAAGGCGGAGAGGATTAGGTGCCCGGCCCCTCTTCCCGAAGGCTCGCCGAATCCTTTGTTAACCAGGATGATCGACCGCGCGCCGTATCAGGTGCCATCAGGCGAAGACGAGGGGAGGAATAGAGAAGCCATAGATGGGCCTCATTTTTTACACATCCAGATTGGAGGAGTAGGTGCCTCCGCAAAGGAGGATAATCGGGGAGGGGAATCTAAAATCCCCTCTCCCCAAGGCAAGAAAAGGGCCGCCTCCGAAGATTTAGAAACAGAAGCTTCTAAACGAGGGAAGAAACCCTCAAGGGGGCCGGTCCTCCACCGATCCGTAAGTGAAATAGTACTTTAATAGACATATCCTGTTTTGTCTCTGAGAATAATGACCGAAACATATTTGTTGCAGTCCAGCTCGTAGCCCTTCTCCACAGAATTCGTCCTCGGGGGATCTTCCTCCGGAGATGATGGAGAGCGAGTCGCCTCCCCCTGCCTCCCTGCCACATGGGGCGGATGACCCCGAAGTGTCGTCACGGAGGATTTCTCCGGATCCACCAAAGCCGGAAGTTGACACTTCGGCTGCCCGGAGTCTGAAGTATCCGACTCCCAAGGAGAGCTTAAGGAGGAGTCCGGGATTGTCCGGCGCATAGCCGGACACACTAATGGGCCTTCTGGAACGAGTGGCCATCTCCGAGACGCATCATGCTCTAATGGGCACGGTAGTTGAGAGGATTTCATCCGCGAAAAGCGGTTTGAATGAAGCTTTTATGAGTCTACTGAGAGGCTTTGAGGTACACAAAAAGTGTATTTTTGATGTTTTTGCACATGCTAAGTGTGCTCTGTATAGATAATAACCCCTGAGACTCTGGTTGCCATCAACGTCACGGATAGTGGATCACAATCTCTGTTAATAATCGCGCTGCTTTATGTGCAGGTGGCTGAGGGTTCGGCAGCCGACCGATCTGCCGATTTGGCCGAACTAAAGTGGCAGCTAAATGTGGCCGATGCCGACATCACGCTTGTTAACAAACGGCTTGATGAGGCCCAGGGTATGTATATTTGGCTTGTCAGTGAATCTTTAAAAGGAGCGTGATGCTAGTGTCTATAATATACTGTCACTTCAGATGGAGCTGCTGCCGCGGAGATCCTTCGGGCGGAGCTTGCCCGAGCCAAGGAGCGAGCCCGAATAAGTGATGCGGCCGCTCTGAAGGCGGTCGAGGAGTTAAGAGCCGAACAGGCTGCTCGTCGCCGGAGCGAACAAAAGATAGCTCAGATGGCTACCACGCTGGAAGATGCCGCCAACCGCCGTGAGCTCCTTGAAAAGGAAAATCAAGCAAAAGCGACTGACCTGAAGAAGGCCCTGGAGGCAGCCAAGGAAACCCGCTTTGAAATGAGGGGGATGAGGGAGGAGCTTCGTGAAGCTGGAGATATAGTGGCTGGAAAGCCCTATCTGTTGCGGATGAAATTCGGAGATCCGAAGTATGACCCTCTGGATCAGTTGTGGAGTGCGGCGGACGCGTATGCGGACCTGGCAAAGAGTGCTGCTGATGCGTCCAAGTTTTACAAAGATCGGAAGGACCATAAGGCTGAAAGATTATTCTGGTCGCAGTTCAGTGCCCCGACGCGTCCGCTGCCATTGAATGAAAAGATGGCCGCATGGGCCGAACTCCACAGGTTGTCTGGGCTTGCTATGATGTATGTCGTGGATCATCTTTGGCCACAAGAGCCAAGGCCGGACAGCTATTTTGGTTTGGTGCAACAATTCCTTGGTGTTTTGTCGCATATCGATGTTGTGAAGAGGTCGGCGTGCATAGAGGGTGTGCGGATGGCTCTTGCCCGTGTTAAAACATACTGGGCTAGGATGGAAGCCATCGCTATTTGCAACCCAGAGTGCGGCGGATGGCCAGGACCCGGTCGAGCACTATTTCGAAGAAGTCTTAGAAGGTACCCGTTTAATAGAGGCTCAGTGCTCGAAGAGTGCCATGTTCGAATGACATGTATCGTGATTGTAAAGACAATGCTATTTTGATTATAAAGGCTGTTTTTATACTTTTGCCCTAAAGAATTATAATTCCTCCTGTGCGGCCGTTTATGTATATATATGTCCTGAAAGTTTGCAGCCGTCGGCTTCAGTCCCCACGCATATAATGCAGGGGTGTTCGAGAAAATGCATAGTCACACTTGATCCAACGTCTTGGTCCATTAAGGAGGTGATAGCGCGGCGAACCAGGCAATCAGACTATATAGCTTTAACACTTTCACTTAGCCATAGGAGTTTGATGGTGGGGCTACTATATAGCTGATAACTCACAAGTGTAGGGGATCGCAACAGCTTTCGAGAGTAAAGTATTCAACCCAAATTTATTGATTCGACACAAGGGGAGCCAAAGAATATTCTTGAGTATTAGCAGTTGAGTTGTCAATTCAACCACACCTGGATAACTTAGTATCTGCAGCAAAGTATTTAGTAGCAAAGTAGTATGATAATAAAGGTAACAGTGGCAAAAGTAATGTTTTTTGGGTTTTGTAGTGATTGTAGCAATAGCAACGGAAAAGTAAATAAGCGAAACAAAAGATGTGAAAAGCTCGTAGACAATGGATCGGTGATGGATAATTATGTCGGATGCGATTCCTCATGTAATAGCTATAACATAGGGTGACACAGAACTAGCTCCAGCTTATCAATGTAATGTAGGTACCGTAAATAGTCATACGTGCTTATGGAAAAGAACTTGCATGACATCTTTTGTCCTACCCTCCCATGGCAGCGGGGTCCTAGCAGAAACTAAGAGATATTAATGCCTCCTTTTAATAGAGAACCAGAACAAACCATTAGCACATAGTGAATACATGAACTCCTCAAACTACGATCATCACCGAGAAGTATCCCGACTATTGTCACTTCGGGGTTGTCGGATCATAACACATAATAGGTGACTATAGACTTGCAAGATAGGATAAGAACACACATATATTCATGAAAACATAATAGGTTCAGATCTGAAATCATGGCACTCGGGCCCTAGTGACAAGCATTAAGCATAGCAAAGTCATAGCAACATCAATCACAGAACATAGTGGATACTAGGGATCAAACCCTAACAAAACTAACTTGATTACATGGTAAATCTCATCCAACCCATCACCGTCCAGCAAACCTACGATGGAATTACTCACGCACGGCGGTGAGCATCATGAAATTGGTGATGGAGGATGGTTGATGATGACGAGGGCGACGAATCCCCCTCTCCGGAGCCCCGAACGGACTCCAGATCAGCCCTCCCGAGAGAGATTAGGGCTTGACGGCGGCTCCGTATCGTAAAACGCGATGAAACTCTAGATCAGCCCTCCCAAGAGAGATTAGGGCTTGGCGGCGGCCCCCAAGCCTCCGGGCAACTTGGCAAAGTTGGGCGGAGGTTTCTTGGTGAGTATTCATGGAAATGATCATAGAAAAGACAAAGTTAGTCCACGCAGATATATCAAATGATTGCTTTTAGCATTGCAAGTTTTATGCGGAGGGCGCCGACTCGGTTTCGTCCGAGCCCCCTTAATCTTTTTCGTGTTCCCTCCGCTTTTTGGCTTGTGCTCTCGCTCGCCGGACAGCCGCTCTGCGGTCTGTGGCTGAGAGTGGGCCGCAAAGTGGAGTGTACAGTACTCAGACTCTGAGAGCGGATTTAACCGAGCAGATACTCATAAAGGAAACGGTCGGGTCGCCCGAAGCGTTTCTCTTCCCGGACGTTTTTTCGCGTGGGGTGACCTCCAGCTTTTGCTCTTGCTAGCCGGACAGCCGCTCTGCGGTCTGTGGCTGAGAGGTGGGCCTTTGGTACTGCACACGCTACTAAGCCGTCTGCGGGAAAAACGTCTCTGGCCAAGCGGCCAGCCCCCGGGCTAACTCTGGCTGGCGCCGGGACGAACAGTGGTGCAACTGCAATAAAAATGCGGAGATAGCCCCCGAGCATCGCTCGGGGTTATCCGTGCTTGCGTGATGCAAAAATATGCGGGTGAGGAGCTCACATTGATTTTCGTGTAGCCGAGGCGGAGTTTGCCGAAGACTGCTGGCGCGGCTCGGCGCTCGCGGAGCATGCCGGCGCACGCGCTGGGTGTGGCCTTCGAGCCCTCGGGTGCTCGAAGCGGAGTCCCGGCCGGTCAGGCTCGACCGGCCAGTCGGCGAGGCGTCTTGCGACGCCCTTCATCTTCTTTTTCTCTTCTGCCGGCTGCTGGCAGCCGGACAATACTCTTCTCTTGTCTGCAATCTTCGCAGAGGCGCGCCAGCGCACCCGCTGGGTGTAGCCCCCAAGATTCGGGCTGACTACTGAGCAGTCGGGCCGGATCTCCCGGCATCTACTTTGTCTCCTCTCTTCGCGGGTGCGCGTCAGCGCACCCTCTGGGTGTAGCCCCCGAGATTCGGGCCGACTACTGAGCAGTCGGGCCGGATCTCCCGGCAAATACTTTGTCTTCTTCTCTTTCTCTTCAGCCAGCTGTGCCCAGACGAACCGACTCGTCGGTCGGCCAGGCAGTGAAGCGGGCAGACGAACCAGCCGGTCCAGCGGCAACACGGGCTGTTGATCGGAGCAGTCGGCTGGACTGCAGTCTGCAAAATCGGATCCTCCTTTTCTCTTCTTTTTATTTTCTGCCAGTCGGCCGTGGGCACCCGGCCTTTTCTTCACCCAGCTCTGGGTAGCCGGATGCCCACACACTTTTTTTTTAGCAGGCATCTTGACTTTTCTGCTCTCTTTCTTTCTTTTTTTTCTTCTTTCCTCCAGGAGCCGGCCACAGCAGGCGGCTTGGAGCAGGACCTGACGGGGGTGCGCGTGGAACAGCCGGCCACGGGGTTGACCCGGGATCTGGCAGCGGGGGCGCGCGACCCGGCCGGCCAGGCGCGGGTGAATCCGGTGAACGGCGAGCCGACCCGGCGTGTAGGCGGCAGGCGGAGCCGGCCGGGCTTGGGGAGGCGACCCGAAGCCAGCGGAAGCCAGAGCCGTCCACGGCCGGGCTGGCGAGCGGCCGCACGGGAGTCGGAGCCGGCTAAGGCCGTGCTGGCGAGCGGGAACCGGAGCCGGCCTAGGCCAAGGTCGAGCCGGGGCGACGCGGGCGCCGGGGCGAGGCCGGCGCGTGAAGACCCGGCGCCCGCGTGTGTAGCGGCGCAGGCGGCGCGGGCCTCGCCGGGGGGCGCACGCGAGCCGAGGAGCGAGAGGGGGCGCGCCACCACGGCGGGAAGGCGGAGGCGGACGGCCGTGGAGCAGTTGCGGGCGCGAGGAGGCGGAGCCGGAGCGCCAGGAGTCGGCCAGCGAGCCGGCACGCGTGCGAGGAGGAGGCCGGGTCTGACGAGGTGGCTCGGCCTGCAGCAGAGGCGGCCGAGCGGGCCGTGCTTGAGGGCGAGGCGGAGGACGCCTGAGTGGACTCAGGTGGCCGGGCCACAGGCGTGCGGGCGAGCCGGCGGGCCCGGCGCGACGAGGAGCTGCGGAAGGGTCGCGTGGCGAGCCGGCAGACGTGCTGGGGAAGCCGGCGGAGCACGCGGGCTCAGTGGAGGTAGCCGCGGACAGGGGCCGTGCGGCGGGGAGCCGGCCAGCAAGCGGAGCACCCGGCGGTCGGGCTGGACGCGGCGCAGGCGGCGGGGGCGCGGAGGCCCGGGACGCTGCTGGGAGCGGGGCCGAACCGTGGAGCCGGCGCGTAGGAGAAGGAAGCGGCAAGCCGGACGGCGTGGGATGCGGAACCGGCGCGCAGACACAGGGACGTGCGTGGGCGCACGGACACAGGGACGTGCGGGGGCTTGTCCTTTTCGTGTCTGGCCACTGTACGAGAGACGTGCGAGCACTGTACGGGCAGTGTCCAACTACTGTATGAGCAGTGATGAGTCTGAATATTTGCAGCGGGCGCAGTCGCAGGCAGTAGGGGCAGCGGCAGCGGAGGAAGCGGCGGCCGCGGCGGGCGCAGGTACCAGAGCGCTTGAGCAGCATGCACGGTGCAGCGAGGCAAAGGTGCTCGGGAGTGATGAGAGGACGACGAGCAAGGCGCCGGCCGGCGCTGGAGGAGAGTAGCGCAGCGGCACAGGTGGCCGGGCCATGGGCGGAGGCGAGGCCCTTACACGCGCGGGCGGAGCAGGCCCGGAAGCAAACCGGAGCAGCTGCGTGCACACGGCGAGCAAGCGTATGGTAGCATCCGACTTGCATCCGGCCAATGCGTAGAGTGTATATGGTCATTGTCTGGCTTGTGTACGAGCAGAGATGATTCTGTGGGCACCGGCTGCAAAGCACATCCTGTGCGTACCCTAGCCTAAATTCGTCCACGTGTCCCCTGCTTGCATCCAACATCCGTCGCTCCTTCCGATCCCTTCGCTGCTTCCCTCGGCTCAGAAGCGCTCGCTCGGCTCCAAACGCGTACGATCCCGGCTCCCTCACGAGGCAAGGCCGGCTGAGGCGGAGGCCCACCCAGTCCTTTCCTTTCCTTTGGTCTCGCAGTCGCCTGTTCCAAGCGTCCGCCGCCGAATCCTCCGTCGTACAGTACTGGTCCCCGTCTCCAGCGCCGACCTCTCGCTCCACCACACGCACCTTCTGGATCTCGCCCAGAACTAGTAAGCCCCTCACTTGTAAGTTTGAAATTCTGTGTTTCCTTTAGGCCATCAGCTCCTTCAGAGACGAGGTCCGTTTGATTTGCTAATCTACATGTTAATCAGATATTTTGATTTTGATTAAACTGGGTACGAACTGTTGCCTGACAAGCTCGTACTTGATCGGATCATTTGGTTCGCTCAGTCGAGCTACAAAATCAAAATTGCATCACTGATTTCAGACTGAAGAGAGTGTAGTTTCAGACTCAAGAGAGTTTAGCTTACATGAGGATGAACTGTACATGATTTTGCTCTATGTCTAATAACTGTCTGAGCAAACTCATATACAGTAATAAGTTAACGCAATTTGTGCATGTCTTTGCAGCCATGAAAGAGAAGGTTTCAAATTGGCAAGGATTCCCCCCTGGTCCTGTTATCCAAGATGCTAGATTAGGGAGCAAAGAGCAAACAGGAGGCCACCTACTCGTGCAGCAGTCATGCTCCACCATCATTCTTCAGGACAAAGACCCCCAAGTACACTGCTAGAACAACACAACTGACGCCAAGGAAACAAATGGACAAGATGCAATGCTTGCTGATGAGTAGACTTCGAGTAGGATTTTTGAGATATTTCAAATGTGGAGTAGACTTCATGACAAATGTTGTACCACACTATAGCTGATTGCTCTCCCCAACAATTTCCAACTATAATACTAAAGTTGTACACTGTATCTTTTCATCGGAAGTACGTACATATGAATGATTTGAGATCTTCAAATTGGAGAATATGCTATTTTTGGTGTTGTCATTTAGTAGGCCTAAATTCAGTTGAAGGCAGACAACAATATATGTCTGAAATTCATGTAGTGCAAATCTGGAGTGCAATTCATGCTCTTGTGTTTTTTACCTTCTAAACCACAATCATAAAAAAACATAAAATTCAACTGGGGCAAGGATTTTTTATTTTCAGTATGAAATATGTCATCCCTTTAGGGCGGGTACTCTGGAAATATTTTTTTATTGACGTAAAATTTTGATCTGTCCTCATAGACAAAAACTTTTCAGGATGGTCATGAATTACATGACTGAGATGTTTTGCAGCATTAAGATAAATGATACATCATCCACAAAACACGCGTAATCCATGATAGATTGGCCATCTGCCCAAAAGAAATTAGCTATCTGGCCGTCAGCCTGATCAATCTAAATGGCGTAATAGTCACGCGTAATCCATAATAGAATGGCCATCTGCTCAAAAGAAATTAGCTATCTGGCCACCAGGTTTAATTATGTGGTACAAGTAATCAGCAAAGCCACCATGATCGTTCTTGTGAGCCACAATGACAGATTCCGGCATGGCTGCTCCCGACCTTCTCGACAGTAGTGTAGCTTCAAACTGCGGCAGAGCCTGCGGCGGCCATGGATGTCCTTCTAGACTGATGAGGGGCGATGGAGAGGACGATGATGTGTTTGGGCGTGAGGCGGAGATGGTTGTGGTCTCTCCCGGTGGAGTGAGTGCCGGACCGGGTCTCCTCGGCCGCCACCAGTCTGACCTGCCATGATCAGATCGCCGGTGGACGAAGGAAGCAGATGCTATATCAATCACAAAGATGCGTATCTTCTGATTGGAAGGGATCATAGCTGCGTAACAATGGGAGCCGGATTGCGTCTAGTTTTTGCAGTTGAGCGTAGCCGAGGGAGCCAGGATCGTACGCGTTTGGAGCCGAGCGAGCGCTTCTGAGCCGAGGGAAGCAGCGAAGGAATCGGAAGGAGCGACGGACGTTGGATGCAAGGAGGGGACACGTGGACGAATTTGGGCTAGGGTACGCACAGGATGGGCTTTGCAGCCGGTGTACGAGGCATGTACAGGCGTCGTCTGACTTGTATAAGGCTAGTGCATGGGTAGTGTACAAGCGTTATCTTGCTTGTGTATGGCCATGGTTTGACCCGTGTATGGCTTGCATCTAGCTAGCTTGTATGAATGAGATATGGAGAAGTGAACGCGCGTTTCGGCCAGAGCAAGGCGCAACGCAGAGGGGAGCAGACGCGACGGGCGCGTGGGCGGATGCGGCCGACCGAAACGAGGCCCCGCGCGCGGCGCGCGCGCGGGCGGGCAGCCGGCATCGCAATGGTGGTGTTGACAAAGGCGGCGAGGCCGACGACGAAGACGTGCTGTCCCGCGTGGCCGCTCCGGGGGCGGGTCGAAGTCGATCCCCCGAGCGCTACCGGAGAGATGACGGCGACGTCGCGGCGGAGATGACGAAGATGGTCCCGCCCGGACTGCGAAACCAGCAGCAGCGTGGTAGCATAGTACCGCCCCACAGTGGGCGCCAAATGTCGTGGTATTCTCACGGGGGGTGCTAGACGACATATGCCACAAGGTGGCTTCGTGTGGGGGCAAGACAGCTGCCGGAATATCCAGGGACGGGTATGCGAGTAGCACGCACTAGTTTACCCAGGTTCGGGGCTCTCCGAAGAGATAACGCCCCTACTCCTGCATGTCTGTGGTATGTCTGGTACAGAGTGCTCCTAGAGCTGTATCTGAGGTCAGTGCCATAGGCATCTGGCATTTGGCCTCGTGTGTGGCGTGCTAGTGGCCGGCCATGCTCATGGCCGTGAGCATGTGAGTGCTATGCGTATGTGTGTTGTGTGGATGGATGGATGGATGGCTAGCTAGCTCTCTTGCTAGCTAGCATGCTTGTGGGTGTGTGCGTGAGCGTCCATCCCCTGGATGGATGGATGTGTGTCTTCTTTTATAGTGTGAGGTAGCTTAGTATGTTAGCTAGCTAGTGGCATGGGGGAATGGGTGAGTGTCATGCTTGTCTCCTGGGTCACTTCATGAATAGTGCCCAGGGACAAGTGACACTGTACATGATGGCGTCGTGGTACAATTGTCTTGTCCGCGATATGGCCGTCTCGTCGATGTCGGGTCGGGCTGCAGTCGGCAGCCGCCTGGTTGGCGCAGTCGGCAGCCGACTGGTTGGCACAGTCGGCAGCCGGCCGGGCCGGGCAGTCGGATAGGGAGCCTGCAGGAGCGGCCGGGCAGTCGGACTGAGGGGCTTTGCTAGCCCCGATGACTTGAATAATTGTCTTGCCGACTTCGGGATACCTGTCGCCAATTACTCCGACAACCCCTTCAAAGGTGGTGTTGCTTTGGCTAATTCTGGATGGGTCTATCCCCATCCTGCGGACAGTGTCCTCGTATATTAAATTGAGACTGTTGTCGCTGTCCATGAGGACGTGGGTGAGATGGTATCCGCCAATTATTGGGTCAAGCACCAAGGCCTCTGATCCTCCGCGCCGAATACTAGTTGGGCAGTCCATGTGATCGAAGGTGATCGGACAAGCCATCCAGCAATTACGTGTGGGTACGGTGGGATCTATATCGTACGCGGCATTGAGCGCGCGTTCGTGCCTTCTCGTGGGTATGTGAGTCACGTGGATCATGTTTACTGTTTTAACCTCTGGTGGGAATTTTTTCTGTCCCCCAGTGTTCGGCTGGCAAGGTTCGTACTCGTCTTCACTTGGTGTTTCCCTCCCCTTGTGTTCGGCACTTAAATTGCTGGTCTACTTGAAGACCCAGCACTCTCTGTGCGTGTGGTTCACAGGTTTGTCGGGGGTGCCATGAATTTGGCACAGTCTGTCCAGGACTCTGTTCAGACCGGACGGTCCCTCTTTACTGCCTTTAAGTGGCTTCTTCTGTTGATCGGGTCGAGAGCCCCTGAATCCGGCATTGACCGTTGTGTTTTCCGGGCTCTCTTCCTTGTTTTGGCGTTTGTCTTTATTACGCTGTGGCTTCCCGTTGCCATCCCTTATGTCGGATGTGCTGGGGTCGCTCGCGCCTTTACGGGCCAGCCAGCTATCTTCGCCCGTGCAAAAGCGGGTCATGAGGCTTGTTAAGACTGCCATTGTCCTTGGCTTTTCTTGGCCGAACTGTCTAGCGAGCCACTCGTCGCGGATGCTGTGCTTGAATGCCGCTAAGGCTTCGGCGTCCGGACAATCGACGATTTGATTCTTCTTAGTGAGAAATCTGTTCCAAAGCTTGCGAGCGGACTCTCCGGGCTGTTGGATTGTGTGACTTAGATCGTCCGCATCCGGAGGCCGGACATAAGTCCCTTGAAAATTGGCCACGAAAGCGTCCTCAAGCTCCTCCCAACTCCCAATTGAGTTTTCGGGGAGGCTTTTCAACCAGTGTCGAGCTGGTCCCTTCAACTTGAGGGGAAGATATTTGATGGCGTGGAGGTCATCCCCACGAGCCATGTGAATATGCAGGATAAAATCCTTGATCTAGACCCCTGTGTCTGTCATTCTGTCGTATGCCTCTATATTCACAGGTTTAAAACCGTGTGGAAATTCATGGTCCAGTACTTCTTCGGTGAAGCACAGGGGGTGAGCAGTCCCTCTGTGTCTGGACGTGCTGTGGCATGCCGTCGGCTGTTGTTGTGTCCGGTGCTTATTCCAAACTGGTATTTGATTAGTATGATCGTTTTGGTGACCATAGTCCTTCGCCGGGGTGTGTCCTTTAGATCCGTAGATGGACCTGGCCGCGCCGGCTGTCTTATCCAGGTGCTCACGCAAATCATGTGCGGCGTCGGTAGCCGCTCTGTTGCGGTTATGAAGCGGTACGTCTGTCTTTCTGGTCGTGTTATTCTTTGGTCTAACGGCCTCGTCGTCGAATTTTGGCAGTAGCTTGCGTTTTGGGTAGCTCTTTGTATGGCGATCGTCGCCGTATCTTTCTTCAGTGTCTAGCACTTTATTCCATCTGCGATTGAGCATTTCCTGTGCGGCTTTTAGCCGTTGCTTCTGCTTCTTTAGGCTTCTCGCTGTGGCCATAAGCTTTCTGTGGAGGTTATCTCGTTCCACGCATTTTTCCGGAATGATGAATGCATCCTCGTCCGGACTGTGGTCTTGTCCTGGGGCGGTTTCATGAACTCGTGCCTTGGGATCATTGTGATCGGGCGTCTGCTCCGAACTCGGTTCGGCGTGACCTGGCTCGCCCTGCTCCATCGCTGGGTCCATGTGGTCGTTGTTGCCTTCACAGTTGACTGGTATGTCGATCTTTCTTGCGCTCTTGTCGCTATCTTTACTGTTGCTGGACTTGGAACGGCGTCTGCGCCGTCGCTTTGGCTTTTGCCTGGGGGTTTTATCTTCCGGATTGTCGCTGTCGTCCTCCTTGGGCGTATCCACCATGTATATATCGTGTGATGAGGTAGTAGTCCAACGCCCCAGAGATTCTGAATCTTCTCCTGCATCGTTGTCCATACCGTCGATGCCTTCGAAGTCGAAGTCAAGCACGTCGGTTAAATCATCAACCGTCGCATAAAGTGGGTGGTGGGTGGGCAACGAATTCCTTCGTCATCTGCTTCCCACTCGAGCCGGACATAGTTCCACCGAGAGCCTCCTGACAGAGAGAGAGACTTTAATGAGTTCAGCATGTCGCCAAAGGGCGAGTGTTGGAAGATATCCGCGGCGGTAAATTCCATCACCGGAGCCCAACCTGGCTCGGATAGTTCAAGAGTGCGCGGACTGGAACCAACAACCGGATACGAGTCCGGGGGTCCTGAGTAACAGGCTTCCACTGAAGTGAGACCTGTGCTCGGCTCTGCCGCCGATGAGTATGCGGCCTACGGGGCGGGGTCCATCCCTCCGCCCTCAGGCAACGCAGCCTGCTCCGGATTTAGGACCGGGGCTATTGCCGGGGTAATATCCCGAGCATTGTCCGACAGCAGGTCTAAGCCGTGCTCATCGTGATTGTCCGGTGCTCCTAGCACAGGCCCGAGTCCGTCGAAGATCAAGTCTCTGTGGAAGTCCGCCGTGTAGTTCAAGTTTCCGAACCTGACCTGGTGGCCAGGGGCATAGCTGTCGATCTGCTCCAGATGGCCAAGTGAATTGGCCCGGAGTGCGAAGCCTCCGAACACGAAGACCTGCCCGGGGTGAAAAGTCTCGCCCTGGACCGTGTTGTAGACGATTGAAGGCACCATCAAGCCTTGCAGCGACGACATAGAGGAACTCTCAATGAAAGCACCAATGTCGGTGTCAAAACCGGCGGATCTCGGGTAGGGGGTCCCGATCTGTGTGTCTTAGGCTAATGGTAACAGGAAGCGAGGGACACAATGTTTACCCAGGTTCGGGCCCTATGGATGGAGGTAAAACCCTACTTCCTGCTTGATTAATATTGAAGATATGAGTAGTACAAGAGTAGATCTACCACGAGATCGTAGAGGCTAAACCCTAGAAGCTAGCCTATGATGAATATGATTGTAGTTGTGATCAGCCTTCTAAGGGCCAACCTCTCCGGTTTATATAGACACCGGAGAGGGCTAGGGTTTACATGGAGTCGGTTACAAGGAAGGAAACACAATATCCGGATCGCCAAGCTTGCCTTCCACGCAAAGGAGAGTCCCATCCGGACACGGGATGAAGTCTTGAGTCTTGTATCTTCACGCTTCAATAGTCCGGACGATGTATATAGTCCGGCTGTCCGGATACCCCCTAATCCAGGACTCCCTCAAGCATCAACATGAACATTATCATTAACATTATCACTAGGTTCATGTTCATCACCTGATTGTGTTTCAGCATCAGAGATAGAAATATCATTGGGATTCTCAGGTGTGTCTACAGTAGGTTCACTAGGAGCATGCAAAGTCCTATCATTTTTCTTTTTCTTCTTTTTAGAAGAACTAGGTGCCTCTAAATTATTTCTCTGAGAATCTTGCTCGATTCTCTTAGGGTGGCCTTCAGGATACAAAGGTTTCTGAGTCATTCTACCAGTTCAAGTAGCCACTCGAACAGCAAAGTCATTTTTATTATTTAATTCATCAAGCAAATCATTTTGAGCTTTAAGTACTTGCTCAGCTTGAGTAGCAACCATAGAAGCATATTTGCTAATGAGTTTAAGTTCACCTTTAACTCTAGCCATATTATCGCTCACGCGTCCTATCTCGAAAGCATTATTCTTTAACTCTCTACCAACGTCAGCATTAAAACTTTCTTGTCTAGCCATAAAGTCATCAAATTCATCTAAGCATGGGCTATGAAATTTAGTAGAGGGAACTTCAACTTTATCGTATCTATAGAGAGAATTTACCTTCACTACCTGTGTCGGGTTATCAAGACAATGTGGTTCTTCAACAGACGGTATATTAAGACCATGTATTTCTTCAATAGGTGGTAAACTCTTAACATCTTTAGCTTTATTATCTTTTTATTTCATTGATTTCTTTGCCTCTTGCATATCTTCAGGACTGAGAAATAAAACACCTCTCTTCTTTGGAGTGGGTTTAGGAGTAGGCTCAGGAGTTGGCTCAATTGGTTCAGGAATTGGCTCAAGAAGAGTCCAATTATTTTCATTAGTCAACATATTATTCAATAGTAATTCAGCTTCGTCGACTATTCTTTCCCTGAAAACACAACCCGCACAACTATCCAAGTAGTCCTTGGAAGCATCATTTAGTCCATTATAAAAGATATCAAGTATTTCATTTTTCTTAAGAGGATGATCAGGCAAAGCATTAAGTAACCGGAGAATCCTCCCCCAAGCTTGTGGGAGACTCTCTTCTTCAATTTGCACAAAATTATATATTTCCCTCAAGGCAGCTTGGTTCTTATGAGCAGGGAAATATTTAGCAGATAAGTAATAAATCATATCCTGGGGACTACGCACACAACCAGGAGCAAGAGAATTATACCAAGTCTTAGCATCACCCTTTAATGAGAACGGAAATATCTTAAGGATATAATAATAGCGAGATTTATCATCATGAGTAAACAGGGTGGCTATATCATTCAACTTGGTAAGATGTGCCACAACAGTTTCAGATTCAAGGCCATAAAAAGGATCAGATTCAACTAAAATAATAATCTCAGGATCAACAGAGAATTCATAATCCTTATCAGTAACACAGATAGTGAAGTAGCAAAAGCAGGGTCAGGTTTCATTCTAGCATTAAGAGACTGCTGCTTCCATTTAGCTAATAACTTTTTAAGATCATATCTATCATTGCAAGCAAAGATAGCTCTAGCAGCTTCTTCATTCATAACATAACCCTCAGGAACAACGGGCAATTCATAATCATTGGGAGAATTTTCGTCATCACTATCATCAATAATAGCATCTTCAATAATTTCATTCCCTCTAACCCTAGCAAGTTGTTCATCAAGAAATTCACCTAATGGCAAAGTAGTATCACGCACAGAAGTAGTTTCATCATAAGTATCATGCATAGCAGAAGTGGCATCATCAATAACATGCGACATATCAGAATTCATAGCAGTAGCAGGTTTAGGTGTCGCGAGTTTACTAATAATGGAAGGAGAATCTAGTGCAGAGCTAGATGGCAGTTCCTTACCTCCCCTCGTAGTTGAGGGAAAAATCTTGGTTCTTTCGTCTTTCAAGTTCCTCATAGTGATCAACAGATATAAATCCCAAGTGACTCAGAGAATAGAGCTATGCTCCCCGGCAACGGCGCCAGAAATTAGTCTTGATAACCCACAAGTGTAGGGGAATGCAACAACTTTCGAGGGTAAAGTATTCAACCCAAATTTATTGATTTGACACAAGGGGATCCAAAGAATATTCTTGAGTATTAGTAGTTGAGTTGTCAATTCAACCACACTTGTATAACTTAGTATCTGCAACAAAGTACTTAGTAGCAAAGTAGTATGATAATAAAGGTAACAGTGGCAAAAGTAATGTTTTTGGGTTTTGTAGCGATTGTAGCAATAGCAACGGAAAAGTAAATAAGCGAAACACAAGATGTGAAAAGCTCGTAGGCAATGGATCAGTGATGGATAATTCTATCGGATGCAATTCCTCATGTAATAGCTATAACATAGGGTGACACAAAACTAGCTCTAGTTCATCAATGTAATGTAGGCATGTATTCCGTAAATAGTCATACATGCTTATGGAAAAGAACTTGCATGACATCTTTTGCCCTACCCTCCCGTGGCAGCGGGGTCCTAGCGGAAACTAAGGGATATTAAGGCCTCCTTTTAATAGAGAACCGGAACAAAGCATTAGCACATAGTGAAAAAATGAACTCCTCAAACTACGGTCATCACCGATAAGTATCCCGATTATTGTCACTTAGGGGTTGTCGGATCATAACACATAATAGGTGACTATAGACTTGCAAGATAGGATCAAGAACACACATATATTCATGAAAACATAATAGGTTCAGATCTGAAATCATGGCACTCGGGCCCTAGTGACAAGCATTAAGCATAGCAAAGTCATAGCAACATCAATCTCAGAACATAGTGGATACTAGGGATCAAACCCTAACAAAACTAACTTGATTACATGGTAAATATCATCCAACCCATCACCGTCCAGCAAGCCTACGATGGAATTACTCACGCACGGCGATGAGCATCATGAAATTGGTGATGGAGGATGGTTGATGATGACGAAGACGACGAATCCCCCTCTCCGGAGCCCCGAACGGACTCCAGATCAGCCCTCCCGAGAGAGATTAGGGCTTGGCAGCGGCTCCGTATCGTAAAACACGATGAAACTTTCTCTCTGATTTTTTTCTCCGCGAGTTGGAGTTGAGGTCGGCTGAGCCTCAGGGGGCCCATGAGACAGGGGGCGCACCCAGGGGGGAGGGCGCTCCCCCACCCTCGTGGACAGGGTGTGGCCCCCCTGGTCTTGATTCTTTCGCCAGTATTTTTATATTTTCCAAAAAGTGCCTCCATGGATTTTCAGGACATTCCGAGAACTTTTGTTTTCTACACATAAAACAACATCATGGCAGTTCTGCTAAAAACAGCGTCAGTCCGGGTTAGTTTCATTCAAATCATGCAAGTTAGAGTCCAAAACAAGGGCAAAAGTGTTTGGAAAAGTAGATACGTTGGAGACGTATCAATAGCCCCTGGTACTTTCGCGTTCAGCCGGATATGGTGCGCGTATGTACGTGACCGAGAAACCGGTCCTTCGTTAATGCGTAGGAATCGCGAAGATTCCGCTGGGTCGTCGAGTGGTTGACCAGTCTCGCGCTGTATCATGACAGTCATTTAAAGCTTTCTCTACTGAGGTGCTCGTCCAGGTGAACCGGGGCACAATCGCAGTAGTTCTCCCAGTGCCGCCTTAGCCGATAGAACAGAAGTAAGGTAGCAAACACGTGAGCCGGGCAAACCCAACATTTGACCAAAGACATGATTCAGAGCTAATGCATATAAGGCCAAACTCGCGATGCCGAACACTCCCTAAGGTATTCAGACTTTATAATGTGCACTAGGCTGAATAACGCCCTTAACAATGAGCCCTGAGTTTCCAGGTATGAGCAGTAGTATGGTGTGACAAAAATGCCGAAAACGCCAGTATCCCTGTCGGCTGTATAAAGTTTCCGAAGGGGAAGAAGCAACAAGATATGTTACAAAGGTTTACGCAGGGTCTTAATCTAAAGACAAACATTTGTGCGGGGCCCTGCTGCACGTCTGCGCCTTTATCTCCGTTGTACCATATCCTTGAAGGGTGTAGCACGATGATCATCTGTAAAAGAAAAAACCCAGGTGAAAGACTTAATCTGAAAGAATCATGAAAATGCAATATGATATTTTTATTGATAGGGTCGAGCCAAACTATGGGCTCTTTTTGCAAGCAGCCCCTAGCATCTTTTGTGGGGAAATCCCAACTGGGCTGTTATATTAGGTGGAGCGCCGGACTCGTCTAACCATGTCCGTGGTCCTGACGACCGGCCATTAGTCCTGGTTGGAGGGACCGCTTAGTGTTCGGCTTCTAGAGCCGCCACATATTCTTCCGTGCATAAGGAACGCTCTGTGTTCCCGCTAACTGTGATGCCACCACTTGCACTACTAGGGAAAACCCTAGCAGTAGCGCGTGTTTTGTGCCCACTAGTAACGCGGGTGGCCGCGCTAGTAATAAGGCGCTACAGCTATTGCTTAGCAGTAACGCGTGCCACCACGCGCTACTGCTAGGACAAATAGCTGTAGCGCTTGTTCACTACCGCGCTACTACTAAGGTATCTACTTGCAGCGTGTTTTCTTTCCATCGCTACTAGATTTTTTTTAGTGTATTTATGCGCCATCATACAAATATTGGTACAATACCAGCTGTTATGAGGTTTACATCATTATGTCCATAACAGTGTATTAAATGAAGGTGGATTAGGTTCAAGTGGAGGCAATATGTGGTGCATGTCAAAAGTATACTACTAATCCAAACTTGATCTAGTTTGGACTAGTAGTACTTTCGATGTGCACAACATGTTGCCTCCACTTGAATCTAATCCGCCAGCACAAGCTATTTAATCATCATCATAGTCATTACCACCAACAGTATTTATTTAATCAGCACTAACACTAGCTAATAATAATCATCATAGTCATTACCACCAACACTAGCTATTTTATCATCATAGTAATAGTGTAGCACATCATCATCCTCAAACTCATTTCTAGCTAGCTAATCACTCCTGCTGCTCTCTCTTAGGTAAAATAACATAAAACATATATAGCTCTCCTCCTCGATCAAACTGGAGCATGCAGATGAACCTATCTCCTAATCGTGGGTAGCGCATCTGTTTGCTGCCCCCTAGTACTTCTCTGCGCTCCCCATCACATATCTGGTCCAGTCTTGCACTATTAAGCATCCGTCGCTAATCTTGAATGCACTAAAGTAATCTGTAGGATATCTTGGCCGTAAGCTGATAATACTCATGGTACCTTTAGTCTCGATCCCATAAGGCACAACATTCATTGGGAGTCCATGTTGAAGAACATCGTACGGTAATATACTTAGCAATGAAGTTTAGCTTCAAAAATAATGTATGGAAAAGATGCACCGATGACAAATAGTAAAAATCTTACCATCCTTCCTAAATAGATGTGACCGTAGTTCATTATGAACACTATTGGTCGCACATTTTCAGTACTAACATTTCTAAATGCAGGAAGAAAATTTGTCTTGACAGTATCAAGATCCTCAAGGCATGAAACATAATGACTGAGCTCCTCGCAGTTGAGTTCAGCCCCAGGACAGTATACGGTCCTGTCTACCAAGCGCTGGACATGTTTGCTTGCATGGAAATAAGCTGACAATACAAATTAGTTGTCAACTATTTTTGAATAAACAATATCAAAGACATAAATATGGTTGAGAAACTTACATAATGGTATAACTGGAGGCATTTGCACATCGACCCAGATGTCGGTATTACCTTCAATATCATCTTCCAGACGAATATCAAAGGTGATAACCATATTAGGCTCAAATGCATAAGTCTTGCATAGTGCTCGCCATGTTCTGCATCCAAAATAGGTGTAGTCATCTGAATTGTATAACTTCGCATGGAAAATATAACCATGCTCGGTCTTCAAGTAAACTTTCTTTTCCTCCATACTATGACTGAAACCTATCTTATCCAATACAAAAACTCTTGCATGGCAGGGGATACGCTAGTAGAATAGTAAAAAAAAATATAAGTTGAAGCAAATGAAGCAGATATCATGCTTAATTACGAAAAAAGACTTGTCGTAGTGACTTACTGTATCCACTTCGAAGTTCTCATCCAGCTTGATGCTGAAGCGCCTATCATCATCTAGGAAGATTCCGTCGCACAGGCCGCGCTCGTCTTCGCAGTATTTGCAAATACCGAAATCCTTCTCGTCGTCAGACATTTCCTATGTTCATAGTTAAAACATTAATTGAAAATCGATCGAAGACAACTACCAAGATACGCAACACACAAATCCGGGGCACTCGATATTTCCTACATATTCTAGCACAAGTCATGCCAAAATTCACGAAAAAATCCGGCATGACCTTTGCTAAAATAGGACATATCGAGCGCCTGAAATTTGCCGAAACGGAAATGAATCAACACTCCGGAAAAACATAGGCCACTCAAAGGTGTAACCTGCAAACAAGACCGGCCACTTGGATATTGAGCAACACAAGATATACATTTCAAAATATCTTATAGGACTCAAATTAGCATGCATTCAATAAGAAAAAGTAGATCATCTCATGCGTCAGTACATTGTCGAATATTATCACTAATACATCACGAATAGTGTCATACATATAACATCACTAATACAACTAAAACTCTAGCACACGACGGGTATCGGCGCGGGCGGTGGACACCCACAGAGAAGGCACCATCACGGGATCATAGCTCCAGTGAGATCCCCGGAGAACCTGCCAGGTATTGGAGAACGGCTTGTGCTCCAACGCAAATAAGTAGCGACGGACGTGCGCGTCCTCCTCACTAACACGGTGACGCATCACCTCCGCGGAGTCCTCGAGCCTCTGGATCGTCACTGGCCCACGCGACCGCCACCAAAGAAGGTTTGGGTCAACGACAGGCTGGCTCCTCACCAACCTGCGCCCCCAAGTAGGTAGTGCCTCCCAGTACCACCCCAGCGGAGCCCAGTCCCGGACATGGTCGATCTGGTCAAGCAGGTGTCGTCCTCCGCCGACTCGACGACGAGGATGCGGGATAGGCATCGTCCACGTCGAGGCGGGAAAAATTGCTTTAAATAAAAAATCACCTAATTAGTACCTAGTTCTTACTAACTAGTTCTTACTAACTAAATAGAAGAAGGTCAAATTTTACTCGTTTTATTATGCATTACACTAGTGTTTATTCATCATCTAAGAAAACGTCACCTAAGAAAAAATCCCAGCCGCATCTATATCCAATTCATTTCCACCCACAGATGAACCCTAACTATTTGATGCAACTAAAATTTGAAGAACTCTATCTAGGCAGAGGTAGGGGAGGGGGAGGAGCAGGCGTGCTCACCTCGATCGGGTGCCTGCGGCGAGAGAGGGGCAGGCGGTGTCGAGGTCGGGCTTGGGGCAGCGTCCGGGGCGGCGTTGAGGTCGGGGGCGGCGTCCGGGGCGGCGTTGAGGTCGGGGGCGGGGGCGGGGGCGACGTAGAGGGTGTGCGGAGAGCGTGCGGCGACCGATGAGCGACGGCGGCGGCGAGAGCGGAGTAGTGAGATTTGGGGGAAGTGGCCGTGGGGAAGGACGAACGCGGTGGTTAAGTCAGAAGTAGCAGTAGCACATTCCTAGAAACACGCTGCTGCTATATTAGCTACAGTGCATTCTGCGATACGCGCTACTGCTACAACTTTCTCCTTTTTCCCTTTTTCACTTATTTTTCTTCACATTTTATTTTTTTTCTTTCACCTTCTTTTATTTCTTTCATTCTCAATTACCTTTCTATTTGCTATTCATTTAATTTTATATCATTTAGTAGTAGCGAGTTTAGAGCAAA
Organism: Triticum timopheevii; assembly: GCA_963921465.1. Classification (NCBI taxonomy): domain Eukaryota; kingdom Viridiplantae; phylum Streptophyta; class Magnoliopsida; order Poales; family Poaceae; genus Triticum; species Triticum timopheevii. Next base: position 573,835,328 of record OY997264.1, on the reverse strand, counting down.
ACGCGCTGCTACAAAGAAAGTAGCAGTAGCGCGGTTCCATGTAGATCGCTAGTACTATGTGTACCATATCGGCTAAGCCGTGAGAATTTTAGTAGTAACGTGTTTCGTGCGAGACGCGCTACTGCTACGAAACTATCTGCAGTGTGGTTTCGGTAGGCTCGCTGCTGCTATTTAGCACCAGCGTGCTTCTTTGACACACGCTACTGCTAAAGTTCTGTGTATAAGGTTTTCCCTGGTAGTGGTGGACCGGGCATCTTAAGTTTGCGGTAGGCGTAATGCAGTACTGCATTAAAACGAGGAAAGGTCGTAGTGCATGATAGCCACTCCGGAATGGAGTGATGTCAAAGGTTAATTCCTCGCTTCTGAAGTTGTCGGGGAACCGAATACAACCTCTAGTACTAGAGAGCCCGTACAGTGGGCCTCGACGCCTGGTATTACTCCTTTAAAGGTAGTATTACTTAGGCTGATCCTTAAAGGGTCTATCCCCATTTTGCGGACAGTGTCCTGATATATCAGGTTTAGACTACTGCCGCCGTCCATGAGGACTCGTGTGAGATGGTATCCGTTAATTATTGGGTCGAGCACCAAGGCTGCCGATCCTCTGTGCCGGACACTAGTCGGATGGTCCCTGTGATCGAAGGTGATCGGGCAGGATGACCAGGGATTAAATTTGGGGGCGACGGGCTCAACAGTGTATACGTCTCTGAGTGCGCGTTTGCGCGTTCTCTTTGGAATGTGAGTTACATAAATCATATTCACTGTTTTGACTTTTGGTGGGAACTTTTTCTGTCCTCCAGTCTTCGGCTGACGAGGCTCATGCTCGTCTTCACTTGGTGTCTCCCTCCCCTTTTGTTCGGCATTCAGTTTGCCGGCCTACTTGAAGACCCAACACTCTCTGTGGGTGTGGTTTGCAGGTTTTTCGGGGGTGCCGTGAATCTGACATAATTTTTCTAGAATCTTGTTTAGGCTGGACGGTCCATCTCTACTGCCTTTGAATGGCTTCTTCCGTTGACCGGGTCGAGAGCCCCTGAATCCGGCGTTGACCGTCGTGTTCTCTGGGCTGCTATCATTGTTTCGACGCTTGTTTTTGTTGCGTCGCGGCTTCCCGTTGCCATCCCTAACTTCGGATGTGCTTGGGTCGCTGGTGCCGCTACGGGCCAGCCAGCTGTCCTCGCCCGCGCAGAAGCGGGTCATAAGGCTTGTTAAGGCTGCCATTGTCCTCGGCTTTTCTTGACCGAGGTGTCTGGCGAGCCATTCATCCCGGATACTGTGTTTGAAGGCCGCTAAGGCTTCGGCGTCCGGGCAATCGACTATTTGATTCGTCTTAGTAAGAAACCAGTTCTAGAGCTTTCGGGCTGACTCTCCGGGCTGTTGAATTATGTGACTTAGGTCGTCAGCGTCCGGAGGCCGAACATAGGCCCCTTGAAAATTGGCCCTGAAAGCATCCTCGAGCTCTTCCCAACTTCCAATTGAGTTTTCGGGAAGGCTTTTCAACCAGTGCCGAGCTTGTCCCTTTAATTTGAGGGGTAGATATTTAATGGCGTGAAGATCATCTCCGCGTGCCATGTGAATATGAAGGATAAAGTCCTCGATCCAGACCCCAGAGTCTGTGGTTCCATCATATGCCTATATATTCACTAGTTTAAATCCTTCCAGAAATTCACGATCCAGTACCTCATCGGTGAAGCACAGGGGGTGTGCGGCACCCCTGTATTTGGTTCTGTCATGGCATACTGTCCATGGTTTTTGTGTTCGGTTCTGATTCCGAGCTGGTATTCGATCGATGTGATCGTTTCGGTAGCTCAGATCTTGCGCTGGAGCGCGCTTCCTAGATCCGTAGATGGATCTGGCCATACCAGACTTTCTGTCCAGGAGCTCACGTAAATCGTGTGCTGCCTTGTGGGCGGCATCCATAGCCATTTTGTCACGGCCACGGGGCGGTCGGTCTGGCTGATCAGTCGTTTTCGGCTGGGTGGGATCTACGGCCTCGTCGTCAAATTCAGGCCGCAGCTTGCGCTTTGGATAGCTCTTTGTGTGGCGATCGTTGTCGTATTTTTCTTCTCTGTCGAGCACTTTGTTCCACCTGCGGTTGAGCGTATCCTGCGCGGCCTTAAACCTTTGCTTCTGCTTCTTTAGGCTCCTCGCGATGGCGATAAGTCTTCTGTGGAGGTTCTCTTGTTCGAAGAGTTTTTTTGGGATGATAAGTGCATCATCGTCCGGGCTATCCTCCTCTCCGGAGACAGGCACTACAAAAAAAGACACATCCGTGACATTTTGGGCCGAATGAGAAAATTTTCTGTCATACATATGACACTTCTATGACGATAATTGTGAAAAAACCCGGTATCATCATAGATGTGGTGGGCTCCTACTTCTATGACAAAAAATCATGATAGAAAATGGGCTTTTCGTCCTGGACGGGCCGGAGATGCAGCTGCATGACATTCTTTGGGCCGTCCATGACGGAAAAAACCGTGGTAGAAGCGTGGGGGAGGAAAATTTCGGGGAGTTCCCAGTTACGGTGGGAGGTCAGGGGCCGAGCGATGTGCGTTTCTCTTGTACACGTACGCGCGTGTGTGCGAGGCATTGGCTCTAACTGAACCCGAGCGAGGCGTTGGGCTCTAACTGAACCCGAGCGATTGCACTACAGGCTACGCATTACTGAACCCGAGCAATCGATCGATGGCTGTTAACTGAACCCGATCGAGCGATTCCTTCGCTACTGCTGCTAACTGAAGCCGATCGATTGGATGAACAGTGAGTGTTGCGGGGGGGGGGGGGAGGTTGGATGAACAATGAGCGGTGGCGTTGCCTCTGGATGAACAGGACCCCGTGGTGTGGTGGAGGGCTGGATGAATAGTAGACGGTGGAGGGGTGGTTGAACAGGACCCCGTGGTGTGGAGGGCTGGATGAACAGTAGACGATGGAGGGGTGGTTGAACAGTAGCCGGTGGAGTAGCGCGCGGTGGAGGCTGGATGAACAGGAGCCCGTGGAGGCTGGAGGAGGTCGACGGTAGCCCGTGGAGGCTGGAGGAGGTCGACGGTGAAGATGAACACTATCTCGTGGAGTCCCGTTTTGCGGTACGCCACACCCCTCCTGATGAACAGGACCCCCATTTCGACCGTAGCGCTCCAACACAATTCTTTTTCGTCCGTTTTGCGGTACGCCACACCCCTCCCGATCAACAGGACCCCCGTTTCGACCGTAGGAGGTCCATTTCGTTCGTTTTGCAGTACGCCACACCCCTCCCGATCAACAGGACCCCCGTTTCGACCGTAAGAGGTCGTTTCCTCCGTTTTGTGGTACGCCACACCCCTCCCGATCAACAGGACCCCGTTTCGAACGTAGGAGGTCCAATTCCTCCGTTGTGCAGTACGCCAGGCCTCGTTTCCATCGCCTGTTCCGTCCAAGACCTCCCGATGAACACGACCACGCATTCCGTTCCGACCCAGCCGGTTGGCTCCCACACGTTCCGTTGCCTCCCAATGAACACGACGCATTCCGTTGCCTCCCCTTGAACATGACGCATTCCATTGCCTCCCCATGAACACGACGACGACGCTGTTTCTCCATTCTGACCCAGCCATGTACACGAGCCCTGGCCCTACGTATGCGCGAGTAGGCATTCGAGACCCTTTCCGTATGTACGTACGTGGCCGTATTTTCTTTCTTGCACCCTCGCTGCTGTACGTACGTGTACATGCTATGTGCGCGCCTCTACTACGACCAGTATGTACGTACACGTTTGCGACAAGAATGACAACGTTACGTTCACTTCGACCAGGTGGGTCCCGACTGTCAGGCACTTCCTTGCGTGCGAAGATGTAGCTGGTGGGTCCCAGCAGTCAGGGGGCGAATCGTTTTGTTTTTTTTGCCTGGACGCGCTTCCTTGCATGCGATGATATAGCCGGTGGGTCCCAGCACTCAGGGGGGCGAATCGTTTTTTTGCCCGGACGCACTTCCTTGCGTGCGAAGGTGTAGCCGGTGGGTCCCAGCAGTTAGGGGGCGAATTGTTTTTTTTTGCCCGGACGCACTTCCTTGCGTGCGAAGATGAAGCTGGTGGGTCCCATCAGTCAGGGGGAAACGTTTTTTCTGCGAAATACAGTGGCCCGTCCGGTGGGTCCCAGCTGTCAGGTGGAGGAATCATTATTTTCCGCGTAATAAGGAGGCACTTCCTTGCTGCGGTCGTGGACCCAGCTGTAAGCCTCTCCGTTGACCACATTGACCACACCGCGCCGAGAGCACCAGGGTGGTGGACGACGGCGAGGCCTAGGAAGGGGACGACGCGGAGCCGGGGAAGACGCGGCAATGGATGCCCACGCGTAGAGAAGTATGAGGGTTCACTCGTTCGGCTGCGGTGTGAGGCTGCTATCACCGCAGAATAACAGGGGGTGTGGGTGCATAGAGGGATGGCCTAGCCAGCGGTGGGAGTAGTAGGGGGCGGTGAGGCCTCCGCGGCATCACAGCCGGCCACGGGCGGCAGGAGCAGGCGGCACGACCGGCGCTACTTTGAGCGGCTGGAGCAAGAAGACCACAGGTTAAAGAAGCACTACGGCCGTTGGATGGACATCGTACGGTCACTAGAGCTAGAATCGTTCATATATTGACTAAAGTTGACTAAGGCATCCGTCCCAGTCAACTTAGTAGGCCCAGAAGTCAGCCTCCCACCAAGGTGGGTCCCAGCTAGCAGGGGGTATTCAATTTTTTTGTGCGTAATAAGGAGGCACTTCCGGTGGGTTCGAGCTGATAGCGGAGGGAATGTTTATTTCGCGAAATATGGTGGCCCGTCCTATGGGTCCTAGCAGTCAGGGGGAAACATTTTTTTCGCAAAATACTGCTGGCTCGTCTGGTGGGTCCCTGCTATCAGGTGGAGGAATAATTATTTTCCGCGTAATAAGGAGGCACTTCCTTGCGACTGCCGTGGACCCAGCTGTCAGCCTCTCCACGTACAGTACTCTTCCGATGGAAGTCGGTCATTGACCACATTGACCACGCCACGCCGAGAGCACCACGGCGGTGGACGACGGCGAGGCCTAGGAAGGGGACGACGCGAAGCCGGGGAAGACTCGGCAGTGGAAGCCCGCGTGGAGAGGAGTACGAGGGTTCACCGGTTCGGCTGCGGTGCGAGGCTGCCGTCGCCGCAGAATAACAGGGGGTGTGGGTGAGTAGAGGGATGCCCTGGCCAGCGGTGGGAGTAGTAGGGGGCGTTGAGACCTGCGCGGCAGCACAGCCGGCCATGGGACGCGGGAGCAAGCGGTCCCGCCAGCGCTGCTTTGGCGGCTGGAGCAAGAAGATCAGAGATTGAAGAAACACGACGGCCGTTGGATTGACATCCAACGGTTACGTCTGCTAGAATCGTTTGTTGACGTATATAATAACTAAAAAAATCTTGCATACGCATCAACTAAACAGGCCCACAAGTCAGACCACTCCCTCTTTTTTAAATAATTTATATATATCTCATGGCAACTACTTATGCAATTTATTGCAGTCTTTTTTTTTCTTGGCCAGGGCCAATTTCGCATATTTCTGTGGGTTCCAAACTATTTTTAATACCAAAATGTCAAGCCAGATTTAAAGTACTTTGAAGATATATTTAAATTAGGTTAATGCCCCGTGAAATAGGAATCTAAAAATGTGAAAAAAATCAGAAATTATAAAGTAATTGCCAATTTGTCATCTGTTTTTATATTTACAACCCATTTCATATTACTTTCAAGATTTGCAGGCGTCTTGAAAGAGTTGCAGCCCATCAGGGGGTAGAAAAATAAGTAGGCCTGGATTGAGTATTCTTTAGAAAAAATAAACTGAGCTCATTTTCACAAAGAAAAATAGCTGGGCTGGTCACATGGTGAACATAAAATATAAGCCTGGGCTAGACGGGCCACAGCCCAGTTCAAACCCTGCTCCGTCTCAACAATACCAAACAAAAAAATACTGCTCAAGTAGCTACGTCCCAGGTGTCAGCCGATGTTCTGCTGTGCTCTTGTCTATTGACTATATAGCTCACAATGTCGTGGGTCCCAGATGTCAGGAAAACACTAGGAGGAAGCCTTTTATTTTTCCATACGCTGACGTGGTGGGCCCCTACTGTCATCCTCTCCACGTACTTCTGCCGATTCCTCTTGTTTGTTGACGATGTTGACAACGCGAGAGGGCGGCACCACGGCGAGCACGCCAAAGCGCGCGCAGGACGTCGGCATTAACGATTTAGGAGACGGTGGGGCGGCGATGCGTGCGCTGAGGCACAACCAGCCATGGGAGGCGGAAGCAGGCGGCCCCGACGGCGCTGGTTTGGTTTTGGCGGCTGGAGGAAGACAGGATAGAAGAAACACGATAGACTGTAAAAGCAGCAGGAGTACTTAACAACCTTAACTGAAACCAGCAGGGGCACATAACAACCTAAGCTGAAAGCAGTATGAGTACTTATACAGGTTCAACCGTACAAAGCACGCCTGGAATAGTGCTACTTTGTCTACAGTTAACCAAGGGTGAGGCCACCAAGCCCCAGGACAAGGCCCAGGCGCCACCCCGCGCATCCACAACCTTCTAAAAGCGGCTTCATCTCGCAACGTGGTCAATAAACAGGATATTCGCTTTAGAGCCATGGAAAAGCATGAACATAATCTTCTGTCCTATTCTCCAAGATGGACGGGCCTTCATTATTTGAGACCACCCATGAATAAGTATCTTTTCACCTCCAAGGGGAATTGAATAGGTCGACATAAACATCATGTTGTGACCAAGCGCAAGTCTGACCCGACCATGGTCAGACATCTGTATAGGAACAATAGAACTCGGCAGTTCCTGTTTCAAGAAGATCACAACTGTAAAACTGTGTATAAGCAATAGTTTATGAACAACATATATAACAGAAAACGGCTTGTACCATAAGTTTCTCGACACAGTTGGACCTGTTCAACGAGTGCAGCAGTGGCACACATATCCCACGTGGCCTTCCACCATTGAAATGCCCCACAAGGACCTCAAGACGTTCAATAAAGTGTAGGAACTTGTGGATGTCGATCCAGTCAAGTTCAGTGCCATTAGTAACAGCCCAGTTATTACAGAGTAACAAATGAACAGACTGCTTAACTCTGAAAAAACCTACACGTGCCACCAATTATAAGAAAATATTAGTTAGAAGTAGCATCTTCGTGAGAGATTCGCTGCTACTTCTAAAGTTAAATTGTGATTAGTTAGACAGAATAGATGGATTAAGAAGTAATCGAGGCAACAAGCAAGAACCAGATACAAAACTAACATGGATGAACAATTGGAACGACGTCGGGGTGGAAGATCGCAGTGAAGATGAGACCAGGTTCTGCTATTTCCATCAACATTCGTGCGCCAACTTTCAGTTCGTAACACTTGAGAAAGTTTATCCAAGTTCGGCCATAAAAAAAGCAACGATCTTCTTGGTTCATGAACCCAACTCAGAAGTAATATCCATGGCTTGTCTTCACTGTGACCATTAAACTAGTGTATTCGGTTATGGCAAGGCCGAGCATCTTGAGTACATGTGTTCTCGCAGAGCAAATAATACACTGTAGGAAAAATAATATGAGAACACAACATGTTCAAAAAAATCCACCCTCCCGGATAGAAAAGAGGATTCTAGGAACATACTGTGCATGTTTCAAAATGTTGTGTTAGGATGAGAAGGAACAAGTGTGGCGTCTCGCCGAGGGCGCAGAAATCTGTAGGGTACTCGCACTTTGGGCACTACAAATGAAACACACTAGATTCAGTAGGAAGAAAAATGCATCAACGGCGGCGGCTGCCATCCTAGGATTACCTGCGACCAAGGGACTTGGATTTATCAGGGATGGATGAAGAATTCGTACCTGGTTCTCCATGCGAAAACCCTATGCATCGCCGAGCAGGGGTTTTCTCTGAACAAGCAGACGAGAGAGAAGGGGATTCAGGCCCAGTGAAATATTGTCGCTTTGTCCGTCCAGCTTACTGCTAAAGCTGGAAAGGGGGGGTTGTGATTTGACGGCTCATTTGGCATTACTGCGGTGCTACGACCGGGGTGTGTCTATCGTGAAGTTGTGCACTCTAATTTGTGCATATGGACGTGGACCCCGTTGCCGGTTGCCCCACATATCAGCGAAAGGAAGTAGAAAGACAGGAGTAACTAGTTACACATAAATATATTTTTTGACAGAGAGATACTCCCTCTATAAAGAAATATACAAATATCACAGGCTCACCGCCGAGAAATATACTCCCACTGCATCGCACGGGCATTATGGGGGTTTAGCTTTTTTATGGGGGGTTCAGCTGAGAATATAATACTCAGATAGGCTCATGATTCTGGACTTTGGGCCGCAGGCCGACCCTGCATGTTTGGGGGCCCATGTGTTCTACCTCAGCGCTTTTCATATTGCAAGCAATCGGTACGGCGCTGGTTTTAGATGCTGTCGCAAGGCGAATACACAAAATTGAATAAAGCACGGCAGCTGTTGGAATGAAATCGAACGTCAGTTCCTAACCAGCAATCAGAGTTGCAATTCTATCAACGATATACCATGTGATAAATAATACTGTTGTACTACTTATACACATAGGACACTTGTTTCACCATGCCAGATTATTACATCAAAATCTCACGGAGGATAGATCAGTTCGGCAGTTGCATGCTACTACTGAAGAATTTCAAAGTTGATTTGGACCAGCTCTCCTTGCCGAGAAAGTTCGATTTTGACATCATCCCCTACCGCAAGATATGATTTAGATTTGAACCTTGACCACCTTTAGCATCAATCATCATGCAACCATCCTTTGTAATGACGGTATATGAGCAGGTTCATTCACACCAAGGCTGCGCATGGTAAGAGATGGCCGCGGTCGCCCGGATTGTTGAACGACTCCCTCGTTGCTCTAGGAATTCTCTGTTTGCAAACAAGAAGACATACCCAAACAGTTAGATCAACATAGTGAATCATGTGAAACAACATGGAAAGAAAAAAGAACGAAGCACTTGGGCGGCCAATGCTTACCAAGGTGGACATGTCGGTTTTTATAAGGACTTTGGTATATGAAGTGCGAACTGCAGCCCAGTCTGTTGCCGGTGCAACTACACGGCCCGGAGCAGATGCAAATGCAAGTGTTGGTGCAGGTGCCGAAGCCGCCGCTGCTGCCGGAGATGGTGCTCCTTGTAGAGCTGGTGGCGGTGTCGGAGCAGGTGCCGGTGTCGATGCCCGATCCTCCGGTAGATCAGACTGATCCACTGACGCGGTCGGTGCCCAATCCTTAGCTGGATCAGACTGAGCTGCTGCCGCTGTCAGTGCTAGAGCAACTGCCGGTGATCGATCTGTGCGAGACAGCGGCGATCGTGTCTGGTCTGCTATGATCAGCTTTCTAACTTGACTAGGATCCGTGACCATGATCCAATTTTTTTCTTCATTTCTTTTAAATGCGAGAAGGACTAATTGTGGCATTTTTGTTAAACACAACTACAGTTCATCATAGGGATTCAGCTTGTACTCAGACAACAGACTGATCCAATTTTTTCCAGTAATATAAGTGATGGACAGTGCCTTCGTTACTGACATGACATAAGAAGTGAAACCTGCAAAAATAGCCATCGTAGAGCAAACCAAATGGTTTATTCTGTGATGAATGTCACATGGCAAAACCTACATCGTAAAATTGAAGGAAAAGAAAGAAAACATGACATTAAATCAATAAGATTTACTTGATGTGACACAAGTGAATCCTTGCCAGGAAATCACTATGTTGAAGTACTAAACAGAAAATTGATCGTCCAACTACGCGTGGCATGACAAATCGTATGGACGGAACATCCATGGGACTGGAAATCCTGGTGGGTGTGATAAACCCTGCAATGCATACATATATTGGAGTGTAACCATAATTGATGAACCGTCCTCACAAAAAATATGATCTGGATACTTCAAAATATACAGACTGAATTGAGTGGACAGACATTAACATAGACCGTTCTCAGCACTGACCACACACCAAAAGCTGCAGTACTAATAAACAATGCAGGGTTCACAAACACAAATCAAGTACTAAGAAATAGTACTGACTACAGACAAGCAAAGTTGCACTAACTAAACTCTGCAGACTATTTCTTGCCACCGACCTACGAGATGAAACCCGCATAACTGACTAGGACATGGACTTCGTGTGAGATGTCTACATGCACCATCACCATCTTGTCAACCTTGGAGAACCTAACAGAGTGGTCTTTCCACTCATAAACATGATGATGAAGACATGCCGCATCAGATTTGTTGGGAAGCTTTACAAGAACCACACCCTTCGTAATCGAAGGCACGACTAGGAAATTGTTGTGGTCAAGTACAGCCTCGAGAAGACGCCTGACAACAATGCTACATGAAAACACTAGTTCAGGAAACGTGGCGACAAGGATACAACAACTGGATAGTTCAGTAGTAGAACTCAACATCAGGTCTTCCAGTTCATACGGCATGACTTTGAGAACTTCATCTCCACCGCGGACCTGGTTCTAATTCAAACAGAAACCATATTTTATTACTACCTCCGTTCAGAAATATAAGATGATTTTTGATATTATACTCCATATATGACTACATATACGCACAGAAATGAGTGAACAAAGACACTAGAACATGTCTTCAAAGGCATGAGAGCAGAGGGATTACATGCAATATCCATAACACAAGTTACTGAGGAAAATATACCCTCTTAAAAGGTAGCATTTATGTTCATAAAGTACTCCCTCCGTCCCAAAATTCTTTTCTTAGATTTGTCTAGATACGGATGTATCAAGTCACATTTTAGTATTAGATACATCCGTATCTAGACAAATCTAAGACAAGAAATTTGGGACAGAGGGAGTAGTTGAAAGTAATCTATAAGAAATCAGTGTCAACCTCTCGTATGTTTTGGTCAAAAGAGGAATTTAGAACCGTCATTTGGCACACTAAAATCACATGCAAGATCACCGAGAAAGTTGTACTACCAGTACTAGTACTGCGTGTTAGATGAAAAAACACGATCAAGATCGAGAAAAAGATCGTCAACAAGAGACATTACCTGGACTTGCTTAATGAGGGATCCAGGAGAGGGGGGCTTGGACAGGGCGATGGCTTTGAGCTTGTCTGCGCTAGTCTCGGCGGGGTGCTTGCGCTTCTTCATACCATGAGCCTCGACGGTTTTGCCTAGAGCCATAGACATCACATCGGCCGGTGCTCCGGCGTCCATCCAAGAGAGGAAGCTGAGAGAGAATAGTGAAATGAGGGTCGAGATGAGGGAGAAGCGAAGCGAGTGGGGGTTTTCTTCAAGAGAGGAAGCTGAGAGAGAAGAGTGAAATGATGGTTGCTTCGTATGTCCAACTTACTGCTGGAAAGGAGGGGGTTTTGTGATTTGACGGCTCATTGGGCATTACTGCGGCGGTTGGATCGGGGTAGTCTACCGTCACTCTACTACGGAGTAATTTAGTGCATGGCTGGTGGACCCAGGTGCTGGCTATCCCACACGTCGGCGAAAGTGAGTAATTTAGTGCATGGCTGGAGGAGGATCCGCACGGTAGAGCGTGTCCACTGTTTTTCATTCTGAAGAAAAAAATGATTACAGCAAGCGTTTCCACTCTTACGACGGAGGAGTGCGAAACACGGCAGCCACTTGAACATACACAGTGCTCCTACTACTAGGCATGGGCAGTGGTTCATACATCAGTACTACACAATCTTGTTGCAAGTGTAGTAAGATATGACGATAACAAATGATGTTGTGCGCATGTCAACTACTCCTATATGTAACATAGTACCGCTTTTTCGACTGTCCGGTCGAGAATGAATGGTGAGATCAATACAGTACTCCATGAAACATGAACCATATGAAGCACGAATAGTGTTAGGCAGGGTGTATGAAGGGTTCACATGATGGGAGCAAAAGTTCCCTTCTCGACCCACTTTTGGGTGTTTGGCAGAGTGCATGAAGGGTGCATGAGTCCACACTAGTAGGTTGACAAAAATACACAAAGAGGAAACAACTATATTGAGATGAGAATGCAACCAAACACACCCACACGCTTTGTGCTACAGTGACTGATCTGCACCGTCTGTGTCACATCCCTAGTTCTGGTATGCTCTGAGCTAGCTAGTCATGTGTTGCATCATGTTTAATTTCTTTTTAACTTGAAATGGGGATTGTTCAAACCCTAGCACCAGATCAAATCAAATAGGTTCAACCTAAAATAATCTTCAATGAACCCAAAATGCCTTTGGAAATGTTCATGATTTTTGATAAAGGTGAAAACCTCTGCCAAAAATGATGAGCATATTTCTTGGCCATTTATGGATTTTTAAATTAACTCATATTATATTTGAATTGGGGCATTTAAACTCTATAAATATTTTAAATGCTCTAATAAATTCTGAGAATAGTTGAGGGCTGTTGGGAATAATCCAGTATGTGCCCACAATTTATTTCAGGATTTTATTAAGTGATTTAGTATTTTACTAAGTCCAAAATAACAAAGACAGAAAATAGAAAACATTAAATAAAAGAGAGAGAGAGAGGACTAACCTGGGCTTTCTTACCTGGTGCTCCTGTAGACCAACACTGTGCATAGCCGGCCCAGCCCAGCTCCACCTCCCATGTCGTCTTCCTCCTTTTGCCAGGAGGACGAAGGGCGCGTGCCCGGCGCGCGCGACCACACGCCGGCCACCTCCTGCTTACCTGCTCGCTGCTGGAGGCACCCGAGGACGCCACACACCCCCCGGGTCCTCTCACTTCCTCCCCCGTGCTCATCCCCTCCCCTGTTCCTCTCGCGCGCACCCACCGAGCGCAGCCGTTGCGCCGACGAGCACCGCCGTGGCCACAGCCACTGCCTCGCCTCGCCGACGCTCTCAGAGGCTCCGCCTCGACCCCCTCTTCCTCCTCACCGAGCCACACCCCGCGGTAGCCCCTACAACGCCGCCATCGGCCCCGTCTTCTTCCTCGGACTCCGGCGATCGTCGTCGTCGCTCCGTCGTCTGCAGGCCTTCCCCGAGCCCGTCGAGTACTTCAATCGACGCGCTGTGAGCCTCCGATCATTTTCCCCTAACGCCTCGTCCTTTTGCACACCGTAGTTGTCGTGTTCATCGAGGCTGAAGCTCACCTCCGCCCGAGCTCGTCGCCGGCGTCAGTCCGGTGACCCTTTGGTCTTGCTAGCATGCCCAATAGCCTTTTTAGCACGTGCAGCCGCCGTAGATGCCAAGCAACGCACACCTTGCTCACCATAGCAACGAATCCGCCGACGCCCGAGCTCCGGCCGCCGCCCGGCTCGACGCCGTCGTCGTTCCCGGCCACCCCAGCACCAACCACCGCCACTGTTGGATGCGCCACACCGCCAGCTACCCGTAGCACGCACCCGCGCATCGAACCGTGGCCGGGGCAGCGTTTCCGACGCTCTCCGCCGTCTCGGCCTCGCCGGCGGCTCAATGCCGGTAGGTTTGACCTGCTGACCAAGTTGACCCCGGGTGGGCCTAGTTTGACCCCTCTGGGTTAATGACAAATGGGACCCGCTTGCTAATTAAGTTAGGATTAGGACTAACTAAAAATTAGTTAGACTAATAATACTGACATGCGGGACCCACTGGTCAGTTTGACCTGGACCGCCCCGTTGACCTGCTGACATCAGAGTGACGTAGTGCTGACGCAGTTAATCATTTTCTGGATTTAATCTTTTTAGGAAATTCCAGAAAATAGTATAAACTTCTAAAAATCATAGAAATTCAACCGTAGCTCCAAATCAAACAAATTATATATGAAAAATGATCAGAAAAATCCAATGTACCCATCTGTACCATTTTCATGCATGTTAGAACAACTTATAGCTACTGTTTAGGACAAATCAAATGAATGGCATTTAAATAAGCACATATGGAGTTTGAATTTGAACCCTTGGTTCAAACCAACTTCATTTAATCTGTTCTATAAGTTGCATTAGCCAAAACACACTCATTTTGCCATGTCATATTCATGCATCATATTGTTGCATTGCATTGATTGTGTTTTCTCTGTGTTGCCGGTATTTGTCCCCTCTCGATAGACTTGGTTTCGACGATGAGTTCGATGACACCGATGAAGAGCTATACTATCTTCAGAAGTGCCAGGCAAGCAAACCCCCCTTGTTCATTCCGATACAATCCCACTCTCTCGCTCCTGCTCTATTTTACTGCATTAGGACAACAACGATACAACTGTTACTTGCTGCGGTAGTTGAACCCCTTTATCCTCTGCATGACCTGTCATTGCCACAGTAAATAGATGAAACCCACTAGCATGAGTAGGAGTTGTTTGAGCCCTGATGTGCCTACTCATTCATGCTTTCTGTCATGCCTACTATTGCTTAGAGTTGTGTCAGGTCTGATTCATCGGGGATGAATTGGAGGTGTGTGAACATGTCCTACTGTTGAGAGCTAAGTGTGTGAACACGATTTGGTAAAGGTAGCGGTGAGAGGCCATGTAGGAGTACATGGTGGGTTGTCTCATTGCAGTCGTCCTCAAGAACTGAGTTCTGTGTTTGTGATCCATGAACAGTTACTACCACACATTGGGTTCCGGTAACTCGACCCCTCTCGACTTATTAATCAACATGATCTCTGTCCAGGAGTTGCAACTAGTTTCTGGTGTTTGTAGGTAGTGTTAGTAGTCTACCAAGTGGCACCCGGTACAGGTGGGCTTGGGACAGACTAGGCAAAGTGGCCCGGTGTACATAGTAGCACCCAGATGGTGGACTTGGGAACCCTGCACACATCTTTTGGGGCCGTGAGCGACACCCCGGCCGGATCTCCTTGCGGATGGAACCCGAATAGGCGACAAACCTGGACTAGAGACTTGTGTGGTTAGTCAGGTCGTGGCCAACTCCCTCGCCAGGCTTCCGCTTGAAGGTTGCCGAGATACACGAGGTGTACATGGCGATAAGTGGCGAGAGCGTGTGTGAAGAAGTACACCCCTACAGGGTTAACATTATCTATTCGAATAGCCGTGTCCGCGGTAAAGGACTTCTGGGTTGCCTGTACAGTTCATAGACAAGTGAAAGTGGATACTCTAAAATGCGCAAAATAAGCGTGAGTGCTATGGATGGCGTTCTCGTAGGGAGACGGGAGCGGATCCATAGTGGTGTATTGGTTGGTGAATATGTGGACTCGTGTGCGCCACCTCAAAAGAGTTATTTGCAGTCGTAGTTCAGGATAGCCACTGAGTCAAAGCTGGCTTGCTGCAGTTAACCCCACCACCCCTTTGTTGATAATGATGCATATGTAGTTAGTTCTGATGTAAGTCTTGCTGGGTACATTTGTACTCACGTTTGCCTATTTTATGTTTTTGCAGAGAGACTTCAGTCTCGGTAGTAGTTCCGCATGGACTTCGACGTTTAGCTTGTTACCTCAGCTACGATCTTGTGCCCTCGGCAGGATCTGGTAGATAGTCAGGCTTCTCAGCCTTTTTCTTTTGTAGATGTCTGTACTCAGACATGTTAAGCTTCCGCTTGTGCTTGAATTGTTTGCTCTGAATGTTGGGTCGTGAGACCCCTGTTTGTAATATCTCGCTCCTCGGAGCCTAATGAATAAAATACTTGAGTTGTAGAGTCATGTTGTGATGCCATGTTGTATTTGCACATATCGAGCATATTGTGTGTACGTTATTGAAATGCTTGGTATGTGTGGGATTTGACTATCTAGTTGTTTATCCTTAGTAGCCTCTCTTACCAGGAAATGTCTCCTAGTGCTTCCACTGAGCCATGGTAGCTTGCTACTACTCCGGAACACTTAGGTTGGCCGGCATGTGTCCTTCTTCGTTCCTGTGTCTGTCCCTACGGGGAAATGTCACGCGATGAATACCGGAGTCCTGTTAGCCCGCTACAGCCCGGTTCACCGGAGTCCTGCTAGCCCAGTGCTACAGCCTGGATTCACTCGCTAATGACCGACACGTTCGATGCTGGGTCATGGATGCCTGTTCCTGTAAGTTTGTGCCACTTTGGGTTTATGACTAGCCATGTCAGCCCGGGCTCCTTATCATATGGATGCTAGCGACACTATCATATACGTGTGCCAAAAGGCGCAAACGGTCCCGGACAAAGGTAAGGCGACACCCGTGGGAATGCCGTGTGTGAGGCCGCAAAGTGATATGAGGTGTTACATGCTAGATCGATGTGGCATTGAGTCGGGGTCCTCACAGCTTTGGTATCAGAGCTTGACTGCATGTAGGATTATCAAGCCAAACTGGTCGAAGTTGAGTCTAGAAATTCTTTAGTTATATAAGGGAATTGATTGTGGAATGGAACGTAAGGCTCTTTTTACTCCTTTACCTTATGTCCTTCTGATCTGAGTCACCCTCTTCTTCTCTACGGGGTTAAGAACTAGGCTCGCTCTTCTTTCTATCAGGATCACGTGTTACTAATCGGTAGACTCATAAGATGGTTGGAATTAAGCCTCAGTTCAGTTTCTACCTCCGTCTGTTAACTATTGATCTCAAAACCTTGATATCATGCTTCTAAGTGGTTATGCCACCATTTTGTAGGATGTCTCAAATCATTTTGAGCATTTACAGCCGTTATGCTGTCCGAGTCATCCCAGGTTTCTAAACGATCTGATGCATTTGCAAATCCCTTCTTACCGTTCCGAAGTTTCTTTGTGCCAGATCAACCATACTAACTAGTGAGTTGATGTACTCTGTTGCCTCGACATATATGTTGGAGCTAGTATTATGACCCTAGGTGTCTTAGAGGATCACCTAGTAATCTGGCCATGTTCTGTATTTCCAGTCTGATGATTCTGGCCATTAATCTCGAAAGCATCCCGTGATGCCACTTAGTTAGTAGGCACTCTACTCCTGGGTTTCTGAACCCGAGACTCACACTACTTACTTCAGTGTTGATAGTATTTGCTAGTTCCCTTAGGATATTAGTAACCTTTGTGATAGTCCTCGAGATTCATGGTATATCCTTCTTCCAATAAAATGAACCAATATGGCAGAAGTTCGGGAACCAAAAGATCACGACCAGTGTGCTCTTGACGAGTTCTCCATTCTATATTGTGACTCTGCCAGTTCTGACCTTCTGCATGGGTTGTCCGGAAGAAATATGTTGAACTCGTTCGACATGCTAATGCATGCATCCACAACTCCAAAAATCATATGTTCTTTTGGGTTGTCCCATTTTAGTTGTCTTCCGACCCTCGTCTATCAATTGATAGTCAAGAGTATGTGTGCATTCGTTCATCGATGCCTATTACTCTTGTGGTCCGTCAAGCCATTCTATTCCGGAATGACTAGGAGAAACAAACTCCAGAACCTCATCCATATCCAGGATTGGGTCAAAGCAGTTGTACTCCGCAGATCAAAATGCCAATCCAGCTTTGATTCTGTTCTACCCTAGAGTATTACCCCCTTTATGTCAGGATTTTCATGAGAATTGCACCAGCTCTTGTGAATTCTTGACGCAGTGATACTTCTCGCCCTCATTATTCATTCCTTGGTTCCGTGTTATTGCAACCGGAATGCCGACAAGTGAATCGCGATGTGTGAAATCTATACTCCTAGCAACCCCGTTGCTTGGTAGTTAAATGGACAATAACCTTATTCTTAGCGTGTTGATTATTGAATCATCACCCTAAGGCTAATCGTGCTACCTAGTCCTTATTTTAGGTGCACTCTCCGATTGAAGAGTTAGGATTGAGTCAATCCCTCGCTCTATTGATCATATCGTCTTGCCCTGAAAAGCGAGATTTTTCTCGAGCTTAGTAACATGTCGGTTGTTCCCCGATCGCTATGTTGAGCTCTTGATCAAGTTGTTTCTTGTAACCACCCTTTCTCCAAGAATCTGTGTTGGTTACCCCTGAGCTAGTTGGTTAAGCTGAACAACAACTTGGAGAGTTGGAAGATAAAAGCTTGCCTAACTTAGCTCATTTCCAAAGGGATATCTTGTGTTTGTGTGTTGAAGAAAGATGATATCTCCATCGATTGGTCCTCGTGATCAGTTGTTGGATCTATTGCCTTGTTAAAACTTTGACTTGACTATGGGCTATCGTCAAGTCAAATCAGAACCAACAATGTTCGTAATGTTGTCTTACTCGTGGTTGATTCCTCGAGCATACACCATTACATCTTATGGTTTGACCAATACTATCACATTGTTCGCATAATGGTGGAAGTCCAGTGATATGGAAATTCCGATGAGTTGCTGTTGAGCCCATCGGCAGTATTTTGTCTCCTCCATGATTCATGTTGAACATCAAGCTAGTGTTGGAAACTTTTATAAGCATTATCTTCATGTCCCGTGCATGAAGCACATGTTCGGATGAAAGAAGTGACCTCCTCTAATTCATGTGCATTTGATGCAAGTTGCCACCGTGAATTTGAGAAAGTTAGTTTTGCTTCCCCTGGAATCGTCCCAAGTCAATCATGCATGTGCGAAGTATTCTATGGTTTGGTAGATTAATTACCTCTAGTCCATGCGTAATTCCTAGCACCCCAAGCCACTGATTGATTTGTTCAAGGAAAAGAAGTCCAGCGAGCGTAAAGACTTCGAAATCCCTGATGATGGTTCCCCACCTGAACTCGGTAGTGTTTTATTATAAGACTACTACGTGGTCATGCTTGTCTTGGACAGTGTGTTCATAGGTGTGTAGCAGAACCAGCTCATGTTTTGGAGCTTACTATCGTAGTTCATTCCCCGAGAATCTCACAACGTCATCTCGTCGATTTGTGTTGCAAACTTCCATTTTTCTTTCTAGACTCGATGAGTCTGGAATATCCTAACACCAACCAGATCTAAATCTCAGGCAGATATGATGGATGGAACATTTCCCAAGAACTATAATATTGGTCTCTCCATAACCGGTAAAGTGGATGTCGTGGCCAACACACCCAGTCGGAAGACCTATTATTGTAGTATCTTGATTGAAGAAGTTGGTCACCTCCCCATAAGGTTTTCGCAGGATTTACCTCCGTAGTTATTCCTTATGGATTCTTGAGCTCCCGAAGTCCAACCTTTTTACTTGATGTTCTAGATATCAAACCATATCTATGAATGGGTTACGCTAGCACATAGGGGAGAACATTAGAAGAGGAGTGCTAAATGTCTCTCGGTCGATCATCCAGATTTTGTTTCCTTGGCCTTGCTAAGGTGAAATCTGAGAAAGTGTTATCTTCCTTTGCATCTGCATTGTCCATCGCTATTCATCATGGTAGTATGTTGTGTTGTCCGCACCCTTGACACGGATGTTGGTAAAACCTTGATGAATAGGGAAATGCTCAAGTTCCTGAGAGCACGCGCAAGAAAAATCATCCCTTACGTTGTCTTCAACAAGGTAATCCACATCATCCATTCTAATCCGAGTATGCCATTCTACCGAACTCCTCCAAACGATCGCTCGAGATTTGCCCTAGGCTGGTATAGAGAGTCTCAATGATCTCTATATCAAAGGTAATTCTTTTTGCCACTTAAGGAATAATTCTACGAGTCACCTCTCCCAAGGTGCCCCGTTATGGTATCATAGTATTTGTTTCCTCGCTACTTTGAAACCCTCGTCAAATTGTTTCTTCCGTCCCTCCTAATGCATGTCTTGCCTCTCAGCTCCAGAGATGTTTCTAATGAGTTGATCTCGTGATCATTGAGATGATCCTGAGTCGTTCGATCTTCGAGAAGATCGATCCTTCTAGAGTTTCCTTCTCCTCTCGTTGTCACGTTGGCTGGAGTTCTCAGAGCAAGACGTCAAGATCAATATGAAGCAAGTGGATCATGAAGATCGTGTTAGCTTTGTGTCCCCTCTGTCTACCTACCTCACGTCTTGAATCTCAGGTCGAGATTCTTGTTTAGTGGGGGTGAGTTGTCACATCCCTAGTTCTGGTATGCTCTGAGCTAGCTAGTCATGTGTTGCATCATGTTTAATTTCTTTTTAACTTGAAATTGGGATTGTTCAAACCCTAGCACCAGATCAAATCAAATAGGTTCAACCTAAAATAATCTTCAATGAACCCAAAATGCCTTTGGAAATGTTCATGATTTTTGATAAAGGTGAAACCTCTGCCAAAAATGATGAGCATATTTCTTGGCCATTTATGGATTTTTGAATTAACTCATATTATATTTGAATTGGGGCATTTAAACTCGATAAATATTTTAAATGCTCTAATAAATTCTGAGAATAGTTGAGGCTGTTGGGAATAATCCAGTATGTGCCCACAATTTATTTCAGGATTTTATTAAGTGATTTAGTATTTTACTAAGTCCAAAATAACAAAGACAGAAAATAGAAAACATTAAATAAAAGAGAGAGAGAGAGGACTAACCTGGGCTTTCTTACCTGGTGCTCCTGTAGCCCAACACTGTGCATAGCCGGCCCAGCCCAGCTCCACCTCCCCTGTCATCTTCCTCCTTTTGCCAGGAGGACGAAGGGCGCGTGCCCGGCGCGCGCGACCACACGCCGGCCACCTCCTTCTTACCTGCTCGCTGCTGGAGGCACCTGAGGACGCCACGCACCCCCCCCGGGTCCTCTCACTTCCTCCCCCGTGCTCATCCCCTCCCCCGTTCCTCTCGCGCGCACCCACCGAGCACAGCCGTTGCCGCCGACGAGCACCGCCGTGGCCACAGCCACTGCCTCGCCTGGCCGACGCTCCCAGAGGCTCCGCCTCGACCCCCTCTTCCTCCTCACCGAGCCACACCCCGCGGGAGCCCCTACAACGCCGCCATCGGCCCCGTCTTCTTCCTCGGACTCCAGCGATCGCCGTCGTCGCTCCATCGTCTGCAGGCCTTCCCCGAGCCCGACGAGTACTTCAATCGACGCGCTGTGAGCCTCCGATCATTTTCCCCTAATGCCTCGTCCTTTTGCACATTGTAGTCGTCGTGTTCATCGAGGCCGAAGCTCACCTCCGCCCGAGCTCGTCGCCGGCGTCAGTCCGGTAACCCTTTGGTCATGCTAGCATGCCCAATAGCCTTGTTCACCGTAGCGACGAATCCGTCGACGCCCGAGCTCTGGCCGCCGCCCGGCTCGACGCCGTCGTCGTTCCCGGCCACCCCAGCACCAACCATCGCCACCATTGGATGCGCCACACCGCCAGCTACCCATAGCACCCACCCGCGCATCAAACCGTGGCCGGGGCAGCGTTTCCGACGCTCTCCGCCGTCTCGGCCTCGCCGGCGGCTCAACGCTGGCAGGTTTGACCTGCTGACCAAGTTGACCCCGTGTGGGCCTAGTTTGACCCCTCTGGGTCAATGACAAATGGGACCGCCTGCTAATTAAGTTAGGATTAGGACTAACTAAAAATTAGTTAGACTAATAGCACTGACATGCGGGACCCACTGGTCAATTTGACCTGGACCGCCCCGTTGGCCTGCTGACGTCACAGTGACGTAGTGCTGACGCAGTTAATCATTTTTTGGATTTAATCTTTTTAGGAAATTCCAGAAAATAGTATAAACTTCTAAAAATCATAGAAATTCAACCGTAGCTCCAAATCAAACAAATTATATATGAAAAATGATCAGAAAAAATCCAATCTACCCATCTGTACCATTTTCATGCATGTTAGAACAACTTATAGCTACTGTTTACGACAAATCAAATGAATGGCATTTAAATAAGCACATATGGAGTTTGAATTTGAACCCTTGGTTCAAACCAACTTCATTTAATCTGTTCTATAAGTTGCATTAGCCAAAACACACTCATTTTGCCATGTCATATTCGTGCATCATATTGTTGCATTGCATTGATTGTGTTTTCTCTGTGTTGCCGGTATTTGTCCCCTCTCGATAGACTTGGTTCCGACGATGAGTTCGATGACACCGATGAAGAGCTATACAATCTTCAGAAGTGCCAGGCAAGCAAACCCCCTTGTTCATTTCGATACAATCCCACTCTCTCGCTCCTGCTCTATTTTACTGCATTAGGACAACAACGATACAACTGTTACTTGCTGCGGTAGTTGAACCCCTTTATCCTCTGCATGACCTGTCATTGCCACAGTAAATAGATGAAACCCACTAGCATGAGTAGGAGTTGTTTGAGCCCTGATGTGCCTACTCATTCATGCTTGCTGTCATGCCTGCTATTGCTTAGAGTTGTGTCAGGTCTGATTCATCGGGGATGAATTGGAGGTGTGTGAACATGTCCTACTGTTGAGAGCTAAGTGTGTGAACACGATTTGGTAAAGGTAGCGGTGAGAGGCCATGTAGGAGTACATGGTGGGTTGTCTCATTGCAGCCGTCCTCAGGAACTGAGTTCTGTGTTTGTGATCCATGAACAGTTACTACCACACATTGGGTTCCGGTAACTCGACCCCTCTCGACTTATTAATCAACATGATCTCTGTCCAGGAGTTGCAACTAGTTTCTGGTGTTTGTAGGTAGTGTTAGTAGTCTACCAAGTGGCACCCGGTACAGGTGGGCTTGGGACAGACTAGGCACAGTGGCCCTGTGTACCAAGTAGCACCCGGATGGTGGACTTGGGAACCCTGCACACATCGTTTGGGGCCGTGAGCGACACCCCGGCCGGATCTCCTTGCAGATGGAACCCGAATAGGCGTTAAACCTGGACTAGAGACTTGTGTGGTTAGTCAGGTCGTGGCCGACTCCCTCGCCAGGCTTCCACTTGAAGGTTGCCAAGATACACGAGGTGTACATGGCGGTAAGTGGCGAGAGCGTGTGTGAAGAAGTACACCCCTGCAGGGTTAACATTATCTATTCGAATAGCCGTGTCCGCGGTAAAGGACTTCTGGGTTGCCTGTACAGTTCATAGACAAGTGAAAGTGGATACTCTAAAATGCGCAAGATAAGCGTGAGTGCTATGGATGGAGTTCTCGTAGGGAGACGGGAGAGGATCCATAGTGGTGTATTGGTTGGTGAATATCTGGACTCGTGTGCGCCACCTCAAAAGAGTTATTTGCAGTCATAGTTCAGGATAGCCACCGAGTCAAAGCTGGCTTGCTGCAGTTAACCCCACCACCCCTTTGTTGATAATGATGCATATGTAGTTAGTTCTGATGTAAGTCTTGCTGGGTACATTTGTACTCACGTTTGCCTATTTTATGTTTTTGCAGAGAGACTTCAGTCTTGCTGGGTACATTTGTACTCACGTTTGCCTATTTGTACTTCGACATTTAGCTTGTTACCTCAGCTACGATCTTGTGCCCTCGGCAGGATCTGGTAGATAGTCAGGCTTCTCAGCCTTTTTCTTTTGTAGATGTCTGTACTCAAACATGTTAAGCTTCCGCTTGTGCTTGACTTGTTTGCTCTGAACGTTGGGTCGTGAGACCCCTGTTTGTAATATCTCGCTCCTCGGAGCCTATTGAACAAAATACTTGAGTTGTAGAGTCATGTTGTGATGCCATGTTGTATTTGCACATATCGAGCATATTGTGTGTATGTTATTGAAATGCTTGGTATGTGTGGGATCTGACTATATAGTTGTTTATCCTTAGTAGCCTCTCTTACCGGAAATGTCTCCTAGTGCTTTCTCTGAGCCATGGTAGCTTGCTACTGCTCCGGAACACTTAGGTTGGCCGACATGTGTCCTTCGTTCCTGTGTCTGTCCCTACGGGGAAATGTCACGTGATGAATACCGGAGTCATGTTAGCCTGCTACAACCCGGTTCACCAGAGTCCTGCTAGCCCAGTGCTACAGCCCGGATTCACTCGCTGATGACTAACACGTTCGATGCTGGGTCATGGATGCCTGTCCCTGTAAGTTTGTGCCACTTTGGGTTTACGACTAGCCATGTCATCCCGGGCTCCTTATCATATGGATGCTAGCGACACTATCATATACGTGTGCCAAAAGGCGCAAACGGTCCTGGGCAAAGGTAAGGCGACACCCGTGGGAATACCGTGCGTGAGGCCGCAAAGTGATATGAGGTGTTACCTGTTAGATCGATGTGGCATTGAGTCGGGGTCCTGACAGTCTGAGTTTGATCCAACGGTCATGTTGCGTCGAGACATGGACATGCCCATGCAGAGGGCGCCTAAACACCACCGAAGTCCCTCTGCTTCTCGAGGCGCATGACGTTGGTGACGCAGGGTGCAACCGCCCGCAGAGCCCGCTCCCGGTCGATGGAAGCCAGCTCATCAAAGACGGTGTCCAATGGCACGAATGGATTCTGGTGATGGAGCCCTGAAAGGATTCGCCCGGCAACGGTGAAGGCAGCCCGCAACCCGTCCTTGTCCAGCTCAGCCCCCACCATCGCGCGGAGACGGCTCAGCTCCTCGGAGATATAGGTGAAGAAGGAGACCAGGTCAAGAAGCCGCAGCTCGTTGAAGTCGACCGGGTGGTCAAACGGCTTTAGCCCGATGCCCGGTATCGTCGCGCTGGCACGACGGTAGGCATCGCGCAGCCGCAACATGTGCGTGTCAACTTGGTTCACCAAGTGGCTGAGGCGATCCTGGACCTCGTCACGATCGGCCCGCTCACGCTCCAGTCGGCTCCCCTGACGGCCTATCGTATCTCCCACTTTCTGCAGCAATGCCGCCGATGCCTCGAGCATCTTTGTGGTGGACGCCTGCCGCTTTTGAAGCTCCGTGAACTCCCGCACATAATGGAGGAGCATGGCACTCCTCTCCTCCTTGAGCTCACGGAGCTCCACGTCCTTGGCCCTGAGCTCCGCATCCTTGGCATGGAGCTCCTATGTCAGGCGCCTCACCTCGGACTCCGTGATCTGCTGCGCCGCCATGGCACTAGGTAGAAGCAATGGGGAGAGGAAGCAAAGGGGGTGAAACAGCTGAAAGGCAATGCAATCTACGGGAAGGCGGAGGGAGCGGGGAATCTTTTGGTTTTCACCATGGTAAAACAATAGTCAACGACTTCTCACATCAGGGAGCAGTGGATTTTTACAGGCGGAGTCATCGTGACTAATTGCTGCCGCGCCTTCTCCCGTCAATCAAAAAATTAAAAATCCTGCCATGCATGCTCCCGTCAATCAAAAAATTAAAAATCCTGCCGCACCCAAACACCGAGCAACGCCACGGTGGATATTTAAATTTACATGCCGGCAAGTAGATAAAAAAAGGGGTGAAAAAAATGTGGCGGTGGCTTGGCTAATCGATCGAACTAGCCCTACTAGCTAGCCACCGTGCTTCACAGATGTACTCGGCGGGAAAGGTGGTCTTTCGTGATTTGACGACTCATTTACTTGCTTCGGCGCTAAGACCAAGGAGGACCCAGAAAACGCGCGGTAGGGCGTCCCACGTCAGGAAGAATATATGCGTGCACCACCCGGGAGGACCCCGAAACTGCGTGGTAGGGTGTGCCACGTCTCGGCACGGAGGAAAAATGTGCATGTAAAAATATACTATATCAGACGTAGTAGCTATGGTTCGACCTCGGGACCCAGCCAGTCGGTCGAAAACACCCCACTAGCCACAGAGCTTCATCTTGCAAACATGGCACTGAGGATAGATGTGGTTAGCTCCGTCTCGACCAGCCACCACATCTCTTGTACTAGGCGATTCTTCTATTTTCCAAGCTTTTTTAGTTGTAATAACACCACGGCAAGCTAGCGCCGCTCTTCGTGTGTGCCCGTGCAAAGGTTAGATGATGGAGAGAAGAGAGATTGAGATCGCAGACCTGGGACCCACCAGTAAGTGAGACAACGGTCATGCACGTGTTGACGAGGCACTCCCTCTACTCTACTTAACGCAAGTATTGTATAAAATCAAGTTATGGACAAAGCCAACAACCATTCGTTTTTTCAGGCTATCGACTTACGCTTTGTACTCTAGGTTGCCAGTTCGAATCTTGTCTTTCAGATTTGTTAGTTTTAGGTCCAAATTTGATTAATGACAAGTGGGACCCCCGTGTGTTGTTCCGATATTTCAGTGTAGGATGGTTTTTTTGAACAAACACTTTGCGTGGTTAGACAAGTAACGGCACGAGTTACACGTATTTTGCAAGTTTACGAACAAAAATGACAGCGGCATGGAATATCACATCCACCCCGCAGCTTAGATACTATGGTGATACGAGTTTTTACACTGTTGGAAGTGAGATCCAATGGCTTGGGAGTAGTCTTTGTAATTATGTGCAATTTCCAAACTCTCCAAAGGTTTTTTTGCAAATAAAACATTCAGGCCTCGTGTGTGCCGCTACATCTTCGATCCAACGGCTCCCAGGTGCTCATATTAGGTGCTCCCCGTAGCTTAATTACCCGCTACGGTGACATGAGCATCTAGGTCATATGATCAGTGATCAGATGGCACATGCGTAGTACTTGTACTTTCTGCGCATTTCCCTAACTCTGTCAGCCGTATATTGCAAAAACATTCAAACCTCCTACTATGGGCCGTTAGATCTCAGTGAACTCGTATCACCATAGAATCTACGGTGCGGGAGCACCTCATACTCTCCCGTGCGAGAAAACATATGGTGCTATCGCAGCTTGGATGCTACGGTGATACGAGCTTGGAGTTCGTTTGATCTGAGATCCAATGGCATCTAAGCAGTCTTTGTGCTTGTAAGCAGTGGCCGAACTCTTTTGGGGCTTTTCTGCAAAAAACCATTCGAACCACTGAGGAGGTGTTGGGTCACAAATCCAACGCCTCCGAAGAGCTTGTATCACCAAAGCATCTAAGGTGTGGTGGCACATGATATTCTTACATACAGGACAATATGATGTCCTCCTTCATCTTAGATGCTACGGTGATACGAGCTTCGAGGTCGTTGGATATGGGATCAAAAGACAAATATAATCTAAACAACCCTAAACAGAGCTCCACAATTTTATCTAAGTTCAAGGGGTTGACCCCCGACAATCATAGCTCCGCCTAAACACAACATTTGCATGTACTGTAGTACTAGACTTAATATTCATGTTTCAGTTTCATGTTCATTTTAAATATTGAACTGAGGACCATGGATGTCTTACATTTTACTCCCTTCATTCCTATATATTAGTCTCTTTAGAAGCTTCAAATGGACTGGCACATACGGATGTATATAGACATATTTTAGAGTCTAGATTCACTCATTTTGCTCCGTATGTAGTCACTTGTTGAACTCTCTAAAAGAATAGTATTTAGGAATAGAAGGAGTATTTTTGAATTCGTGTCATACATGCATGGTTTGAAAAAATAGATGCACTATACTTATTGGATTGTCGTTGTGTTCGTGCGTGTGTCTCTCTCTCTCTCTGTGTGTGTGTGTGTGTGTGTGTGTGTGTGTGGTCATATGCTTGATACATACATAGTTTTCTCAACTCCATATTGTTCATCTTTTAAATTTGAATTTGCATTGAAAAACTTACTAGGGATACCATGAAATGTGAAATCCACGTTGAGATCACTATATCACAAACTCACTCTAATTCAACAACTCGTCATAAATCAATTACCACATTGAGATTAGTATTTGCAAGGAAAATACAGGTATTGTAATACACATAGATTCGTTCGGCAATTTAAAAGGTTCCTTTCGTATTCTCGAATGGTAGGACCTAACGGCGTACCATCCAGACCTTGGCTCGTGCTAATCCTAAATAAAAAATTGGGCTCGTGTCCTTCGGTGGCATGCGTGATACGCACATTAGGCAACTCCAACCAGTCGAGCCTCAGCGTTTCAAGTCGAAATATCTGGCAGCCAGAATTCCAGCCCTAGGAAATTCCCCTCATGTCCCCGGTCCATAATGACTACCGATGAACAACGGAGGGATGCTTTAGTAACTAGACAACGTTACCTACCGTGCCGAGCACGGTTCAATTCCCTCGGTCGCCGCTCGTCAAGGTCACCCGTCAACTGCATTGCCTAGTACTACTACTACTACACCAGGATGAGCACAGAATTGAGCCCTTTTGTTCGTGCCTAGTACTTGAGTTAATATATCAGGCAATGCACTAGTACAGAGGGATTATCCTTTTACTCTGCATATATAACTTGTCTGAGGTCTAACTAAGAAAAATGTTTGACCAAATCCTTTCTTAAGAAATACAACAGGACAGATGTATGGCTTAAAAATTTATTGCATGATGCAGGTTATGATATTGTTTCGAATGCTGGATCTTAAATTTCAGAAAATCCAAAAGTGAGCATAAATTCTTGAAACTGAGCATGGTCACGTGATATGGCACAAATATTACTTCGTAAGTTTTTTCTTCAATTCGAGACAATCTGCTTATGACAAGTTGCACAAATGAAGAACCAAGGTATTTTGGAACAAAGACCTGTCACGTTAAGGCAAACGCTTTCACTATTGAAACCGTGGGCGTTTACGTACCGCCACGAGTCCCCGCTTCTCATCGGTAGGTGCTGTCCCAGCAAGCGTGTGAGTTGACGGGAGGCGTGCGAGCAGACCGCTGCGCCGTATGTCAGGGAGGCGTGTGAGCAGACCGCTGTGTGGACTCACCGGGAAGCGAGCCCTTTGACCAGGCTCCGCCGCCCATCGTTGTCCCAATTGCTCCCACTTTTAATGTTGCCGGCGCCGCAGTTTAAAATCAACCCCACACTACCCGGTATCGCTACAATCCTCTCTCTTCCTCTCCGATTCTACTGTCGTCTACCTCCAACTAGCCTGACCTAAATGTATGCCATGCCGCATCACGATGGTCTGCCCTTAGTGTTCCAGTTTCCTGAGGAAGACACCCAGCCAGAGTCTCAAGAACATAAGGCTCTTTTGGACGAGCTTGAACTGGCCTTGCGGGAAGACGCCGTGCCTGTCCCCGCTCTTGTTCCGGCTCCCGTCGCCCCGACTGTGCCAGTGCCCATCCCCGTGGCATTGATGGGCTCGGAGCCGCACATTGTCGCCGAGCTTGATGCCATGGGGTTCCACGAGGTCCCCACCGACTTTCACGCGCCCGTGCACCTGCCAGCGCATGCGCCTGCGAGTGCACTAACGCTCACGCCCGTGCCGATGCTCGTGCACCTGCCAGTGCATGCGCCTGCGCGTGCACTGACGTGCGCGCCCGTGCCGGTGCCAGTGCACACGAATGTCTCCGCCGCACCGTTGACAGCGCCTGTCCCCGCGCGGGTGCTAGTGCCCCCCTCAGCGGCATGGATGGCCGCCGTCGACCGC
Organism: Triticum timopheevii; assembly: GCA_963921465.1. Taxonomy (NCBI): domain Eukaryota; kingdom Viridiplantae; phylum Streptophyta; class Magnoliopsida; order Poales; family Poaceae; genus Triticum; species Triticum timopheevii. Next base: position 573,806,328 of record OY997264.1, on the reverse strand, counting down.
TTCCTTGCACCAACGCTAGTCGCCTCCTCCCGCTAGTTGACTCGCTCCGAAGTCCAGAACATTTTGGCCTTTCTTGAAGCTATGCCAACGTCCAGGAGTAAGCCAACAACGGCGCAAGACGCCACTGTCACCGTCGGTCAGTGGCCCGACGACACACAGAGCACGGCAGAGGAGCCACTTCCCACCGCGAGACGCCCCCGCCGCTGCCGCGTAATCTAAATTTGCCATGAAAAACGTTCGGATTGCCATGCTTAAAATCCGAACGTTTATCATTTCCGTTTATTTTATATCGATCGTCCTATAATTTAAAGTCGGGGTCAAACTGAACGAAATGTATGGTTTGATCGATTGAATGTTCTGCTAGAGTCATATCAAATTAAATATAAAACGTCATCGAGCCACATGTATTCCTTGTCATCCAATGACCTAGACTGCTTCAATGTCGAGCGATCAACACGTTTAGTGTGCAGTTAATTTCATGCCAAAAATAGTGCTAATCACATGACAACATGCAAATAATATCCTAGTAGTTAATATCCGCATGCACTTAATATACTTCCAAATTAACGTGCATTGCACGTACACACTGACTAGTGCTGCTAGTACATGAAACTGGTGCCGTGACTTGTGAACCCGTCCAGATATGGTCAACGGCAACATTGCCCGCGAGTGCTTCCTGTTTGCCCGTGCGTCTAAACGCAGAAGGGGAGGAGAGAGAGAGAGCACATATGGAACCCACCAGTAAGTGAAGGCGAATAGTACTAAAAATAATATTACATGTTATCCATTAATTAGGCTGTGGTAATATAAAAACATTATGTGAACAAAGGGGGTACAACAAACATTGCTATTCTACGTATGTTGCCTATTGACGTGCGGCTTGAAGGCCCGGTCGCACGTTCGATCCTCGTCCATTATTTTTTAAATTTTATATGGGTCCAAATTTGTTTCATGACATGTGGGCCCCTCGGTGTGTAGTTTGTAGCACTTTAATTTGTGGGTCAAAATTTGTTCCATTCTAGGTGGACTATCGGTGTGTAGTTTTGTTGCTTATTTATAATAATTAAAGAGAACAACATACTTTTTTCAATAATATCATGGTGCGACGTTGAAGGCGAGAAAGGACGTGCGAGAGAGCGATGACCGAGCCAGAGGGAAATCAACTAGGGAAGTTGCGTGGGTTGCAACGGTGTTTGGAGTAGTTGTGGGCTGAATGCTACGAAAGTATAATCTAAACCGACCAGAATAAATGCCTACACAATTAATCCAAGGTTGGAGTGCCCCTCGCAATGTAAATAGCTCCGGCTTTACGAGGGATGGAGAGATAGTAGCTTCAACGCGTGGAAGATACGGTGTGAGAAAGCGAGGTCAATCGAGAGACATATAGATAGAGAGACAAAGTGAGTGTGGTCTGACATTCATTGAACAAATATATATGCTCTGGAGAGATATTGGCCAATTGAGCTTTTGGCAAGGGTGAGGGCTGTAAGATAGAGCTTGAGAGATGATCCAGTCACAGACATGTACATATATTTTTTGCGTGTGAGGAAGCAAGGTCAACCGATCACATAGGGTCGCCGTGCGATCGAAAGAGTGAGACGGGTTGGAGAGAATGACCTAGATAGACGATGTGCGTGAGAGAGTATACAATGTGAATAGGTCAAATTAGGCTCAAACATGGTGATATATCGTTTTTGTCCGAGAAAGAGTGAGGTCAAACGAGACATACGGAGAGAGAGAGAGAGAGAGAGAGAGAGAGAGAGAGAGATTGAGTGAGAGTGGCCCACCATGAGGTTGAAAGAGTGGCGGCGGCTTGGATTGGCTGACCTAGATAGACAATCTGCGTGAGAGAGTATAGAGTGTGTCGATCGAGGCCCGAAGAGGGAGATATATCATTTGTGTGTGAAAGAAAACGAGGGTAAACGAGACTCATATAAAGAGAGCGAGATTGAGTGAGTGTGGCCCGCCGTGCGGAAGAAAGAGTGAGATAGTCTCGAGGGAGTCACCTAGATATACAACGTGCGTGCGTGCGCATGAGAGGTTGGGGGGCTAGATAGGCAATGCATGTATTTAGCGCGAGAGGGTGAGAGGGAGAGGGGGGAGAGAGAGAGCTCGGCATGGGGTGCAATGGTGGGTGTGTGAGGTAAATACATTTGGTAACAGAGTGGAAAAAGGGGTTGTGTAGTTGAGAGACTTAGAGATCGAAACATGGAGAGAAAGAATGAACGTGTGTTGGAAACCGATAGCTTCCTAAGGTGGTTAGGAGAGGAAGATTGACCGATACAGGAAGTATGTAGCGTTTGTGCGGGGGGGGGGGGGGGGGGGGGCTAAAAACAACATTTGAATGTACATAGCACGAGACTTAATATCGATGTTTCAATTCGTTGTACATTGTAAGATTTGAACCGAGGACCAGGCATACGGGTAATTATTTCGAATTCGTGCCATACTAAGTTTTGAAAAGTTGACATTGACTCAATTTGTTGTGCTATTTTGTAGGTCATATATTTGAATCCATCCAAAAGTTTTCTCACTACCATGGTGTTCATCATATACATATGAATTTGTATTAAAAAAGTAGCGTGGATACAGTGAAATGCGAAATCCACGTTAGAATTGGATATCGCTACGTGACACACACTCTAATTCAAATAACTAACTACGTGACACACACTCTAATTCAAATAACTAATTATGTGACACACACTTTAATCCACGTTAGCGTGGGTACCGTTTCGATTTTTTTTCAAATAACTCCTCATTAATTAATTTATAGTACTCCCTCTGTTCAGTTTTATAAGACCTTGAAGACATTTCAGACAATGTGCAAAACAGTTCATTTTAAGTTGTCTGAAACGACTTACAAAAGTTAACGGATGGAGTATCTCATTTCGAATGACTAATTATTGCAAGGAAAACATGGTCATGGTAATACATACAGATTCGTTTGCAAATGAAAGAAGATTCGTTTGCATTCTCAAATGTAGGCGCACCAGGCAGACTAGGGTCGTGTCGGGGTGGACGCTGCTTCGGTGCCTTAAAGGCAACTGCCTTTGGGTGACTGACATGTGGGCCAGCCACCTGTTGGGCCCACATGTCATGGACACAAAGGCAGGTGCCTTAAGGCACCGAAGCGTAGTCCCGTCGGGGTGGTCGTGTGTGTCGGACGGACACGTAGCACCCAGCCACCCACCCCCCTCCCCCCAAAACAAAGGACGACGACAATATAAGTTCGCGCTTCCATGTTTCGGATTGAAATATCTGGCGGCCCCAATTCCAGCCCTGCAAAATCTCTCTTCTCCACCATCCCCTTCCGTGCCCAGATTGCTCAAATCCCTAATTTTTCGCCAACCCTCGAATCGCCCCTCGTCTCGTCTCTTTCCCCACCGTTCCCCACCTCTGTGCTGGACGACGATGACAAAGAAGACGGTCGCGCTTCACCACCGCACTGGAGCTACCTCATCTACGTCCTCGTCCACCGCACCGGGTGGTCCACCGACAATGTCGGCCGCCGCAACCAACGTGCCTCACAGACACCGAGTTCCACCGCATCAGGTGCGCTTCACCGACGCCGTCTCCCAGCTCACCGGGGCTACTTCACCGAGCACATCGTCGCACCTCCGCCCCCCCCCCCCCCCCGAGGCCGTTGGGGCTTCACCAACGGTCTCGTCCACCGCATCGTAGCGCTCCGCTACCACTCAAGATATGTATCTGTGCGCGGCCAGCCAACGCCAGCGCATCACCCTCAACGGCTATGAAGTGACCTGCACTCTAGCTAGGCGAGCATGCCCAAACGCCGGCCCGAACTAGGTATCCACACATCACTCCCTTGTGCACTGTTCCGATGATGTTTGGATATCCTTTCACTGCTCTCTTAGCTTACACGCCTATGCAACTCTGACTTATTTCTTCTGGAGATATCATCTGAAACAAGCAAATCCATTTTTTAGCGAAGCATGACGGCGCTACGGGATCTGGTACACATCCTGCACACCCGTATAACCTTGTATCTGTCCTCCGGTACAACATCAAGTTCGATCTTATTTGATCAACCATTCGCCGTGTCAAAAATGTAGAGGGGGATGCAAGGAGCACAAGGCCTGCACATCCAAGCAAGTGGTAACATGGACTTGTACATGGAACATCCCAAGCGCAAGTAGAGCTGCAGTGAGCCTGTACAACGAGCTAGCGTAAGTCCCTGCATTTCATTTAATTCGTACTGGCATTCGTGTATGATTTGTGTGCAGTGGATGATCCACGAATTCAAGTTACCAGGGGCGAACATTTAACTTAAAAAATACGAAGGCACTTGCACTCCGGAAATCAACTTAACTTGAGAAATGTGAAGCTACATGCACTTTGAAAACCAGCTAATGATCCAAAGTAGTTCAGATTATAAACACTAAATGATGCAAGCACCAAAAAATTCAAAATGCAACATGGTGTACAAGGACTACAATCATGGTCTGTACCTGCTTGAATTATTCGTTCTCTGGCTGAAAATATCGAAGTGTAATTGCACGTATAACCAGTGTGCAAACTGCATATCAATATATCTATCCTGCACAAGTATGCCAATAGTTTCAAACAACATATTAGAAAAGTATTTATGCTATGTTGTCATGGTACGGGGACTTTCTGGTAGATGGCCTTGACGTTTCCTCAAGCTATGAAAATGCACAACAATTTGCTTGTCATCAATGCCTGCAAATCTCTGTCTCTCTCAACATAGTAGATCATCATTAGACACCGAATCCTTCAACAAGCTTGCAAAATGCTTGCATTAGATCCCTCATTAGACACTATATGTTCATCACCAAGATCATGTAAAATGTTTGCATCAAATCCTTCATTAGCAGTCTGTTCATTAGACACTTCAAGCTCAAGAACAACATGAGCTTGTATGTTTGCACCGGAAACTTGATTAGATACATCAGATTCAGTCAGTTCAGTATTGATTGGGGGACTTATAAAATAAGTAGAAATTGGTTTCATTTTCTCATAGATTCCCTACATACAAGTAGTTTTACAACACTGTCAGGTTTAACTATTGGCCAGAAATTGAAGAGTTGAATTAGATATAATCAGGGATGTGATGTACCTGCTGGTTGCGCATGCTACTCTTGCAAGCTGCGACTGTCCGTTTGCGCAAGCTCGATGCCATGCCCGTGCTGCCACCGCTGCCTCCCACGCAGGCTACACGCAGGGTTGGATCTTCATGTTCTTGTCCTCCCGTTCGCTTGAAGCCCGGTGACCGCCCTCCAACAAGGGCGCGAGGAAGTACCGTGTCGGTCTATCCAGCGGCGGCTAGGTTAGGAGCGAACCAGACTGGAGGCTGGAGCGAATGAATTGGGATTTTTCCTGCTGTCGATCGATATGGGAGGCGCTCGTTTGGGCCGTGAGCCTGCTATAGGGCCTGCCTTGCACTTATGTTATTGGCCCATCCAAATTGAAACCTTTTTCTTCATTTTTTACATTGCCTGCTCGTGCGTTGGGACGAACAAAACTAGCGTGGGCCAACCTAGACGACTCAAACTAGGTGCACACTTTCCAGCCACCTGAGGCGGCCGCCCATACCAGCCCCTATGGTGGTGTCGCCCCTTTTTGCGTGTATGATTGGTTAGTGAAAAATATTCCAGTGGCGCTTTCGATTTACCCACAGAATGGTTGAATTGCTTGTTTCTGTGAACTGAGTTCGCCAATAATGTGAAGGATGCCAGTCTTTTCATCCTAATGGAGATTGCTTAGATCTCGATATGCCAAAAGTAATCACATGAAATATACAGTAAAAGCCAGTGTGATGTGTTTGGCTACAACTAGTCTGACTACACGTCCTCATATAACATATCAAGGATGCACCATCTTACCAGATTAACCATTCGACTTACCCATGCAGTGTGGGAAGAAAGAAGTATTGGGACTGCGTATCCAAGCAATTGATGCCATGGACTCCTTCGTACAACCTTGTAAGCGAAAAATAAGTTGCAGCGTGCCTGTACAAAGAACTAGTGTAAGTTCAGTTACCTGCTTCTCAAAATTTTAGTTAGCCACTTATTGCAAAATTGTTCAATTATGTTGCTTGGCTTAATTTAGTTTGCTACTGATTACATAATGGCACAGCCTGTTAATCATATTGTAGACTGCGCCTATCTATGGGTTTGATACTTACTGTTAAGAATTACTTGTTTGCCTTAACTTAAATATCTACTTGTTTGTTTAACTGCATTGCTGCTGCAATAGCGGGTTACAATGATGTTAATAACTACTTTTCAGCATCCAATTGAAACTCTTTAATTCCTTGTTTGTTTAACTGGTTTGCTGTTACAACTCCTAGTTGAGATGTTTTGCTAACTTCAACTTTTCTGAATCCAATCGGAACTTTAATGGCAAAACATGTTAGCCCAAGATCAAAGAGCGAGGTCCCCATGGACGTTGCATCATCCCACAGCAGTGGCACCGGCCCAATTGTGCATTATGAATTGCCAACTGCTTATGCTCTAGAGGCTAAACTAGTGGTAGAAAGAGATTCTGCTTCTGCACTTAGAGATGAAGTTGACATGTTGAGGAAGCAAACAACACAATCACAAGCAGTACTCAAGACAACCATTAAATATTTGGTGGATTTCAAAACGAAGCAAGCTGAGACTGACCAGATTGTCAAGGTCCTGAAGGAAAAAAGGAAATTAAATTCCTACTTGGTAAATCATAGGTGAAATGTTCTTTCCATAGTTGAATAACCTTTGTGTTGTCTGTTCATGTAATCAATCAAACCATTTGTTTTAGAGATCATGTAATAATTGTTTTTTTGTTTTTTGGGTTGTAATTTTATTTGAGCACAAGTCTGTATTAATTGATAAGACTCGGAGACATTTCATTTGGATTGCTATGCCAGACCTACAAATATGCCAATCGGGCTGAATGTGCATTCAACAATAGTAGTAGTATAGATGGACCATAAGTGGCACACATCGGAAAAGGCCAAGATGCTGGCTAAAAAAAGGATGCTGTTGTAGCCAAAAAAAAGTACAGCGGCCTGGCTTGTGTATGTTAGTTGATATTATTGATCCATATACTCTATAAGTGTTTATATGTCTGTTAGTTCTGTACATTCTTGGTTGATTGACTCGGTATTTGAATCTTGATACATCGCTTGTGTACATATCTAAATGGGAGTACACATTATGATGCGTGTGACATTTGAGTTGGACATGAAGTGTTCCAAATATTCAAATTCACCTTAAACTGGATTCTAGTTTCTGAATTTGAGTATCGGCATTTGTAAACCATATTCACATATGACAGTGGAATACATCTTTGTCGTCCTTTTGAAGATATATAAAAACACATAGAATGATTTATAAAGATTCATATAGGAATACAAAATGGATTCGAATTTAGTTACCAGGGTAAACGTGGATGCTTATTGTCCCAAAATTCGAAAGAAGCAGCAAAATGTCCACTCCCACATCGGCTGCCCAAGCCAAGTGTTTGGGAGATGGAAATTACTGTCTACCCATTACACGGACAATCCATCGGCCCGATTTCCACTGCTCTAAATAGGGATAGGTTAGTAACTTCAATTAGACGTGACACGACCGCCTCTAAGCCCATTCCGACACGGTGGGCGTCAAACATGGGCAGCAAAACACATTTGATTCAAGCTCGTCCGAAAGACCTTTGTTTCTCCCTCCATTCCCCATTCATACACGATGGACGGCAAAACAAAATCGACTCGACCAAAATCGATGTAGGCCAATATTTTCAATAGGGGCAGGTTTGTAACTTCACTCAGACGTGACACAACCGCCCTACCTGTCAGCCCCGTTCATACACCGTGGGTGCCAACCATGGGCGCAAACCACCCTCTCCTCGCCCGAAATCGCTTTGGGCAAATATTGGCGAGATGCAAGATTTCCGTCCTATCCCCAACCGACGAGACGTCCAAATTTTAAACAGGGGCTAAGTTCGTAGCTTTCCCATATTTCAGACAGGTGCGTCCCAAAAACATGCTTCCCGTACCTCTCCCTCCATTTTCCCATTCATACACCGTCCGCGCTAGAACACCCCATCCCCACACCAGCCTCCGTCCACCACCCCATCCATCGCCGCCGTCCTCCACCACATCCATCGCCACCGTCCTCTACCATGTCGGATCGCCTACCAAGACCGCGTCGTCCACTGCTAGAGATGGACGTTTCTCATCCACGACGACGGACCAATAGCCTTGCATCGCGTCCTCTCACTTCATCGGCTTCGTCGTCCTCTTTGCCGGGGCTGCTCAGACGACCTTCTCTTCCACCGCAACGGGACTTATCCCCCGATGCACCCATCTACCGTTGCAGATCTGCTTCAACGCCACCAATAGCCATCGCACCCCCGATGCCTACACGACGCCGCAAGAGAGGTGGTACTTCATATCTCCTCAACTTTTTGATCTCAACCAGAAAATAGATCTTAACTTGGTTACTCTGCTTTCTTTTTAGCTCTTAGAATTTAGTTCTTAGTTCGAAGCAAACAATCGATGCTAAATATAATTTCTCCGGTTTGCAGCTTCGAATCTACCATGGCACAGCCATAATACGGTTTAATTGATCATGCTTAGGGTTTAATTGATCATGTTGGTTCCGTGGTGGTTTGTTTAATAGAAATTGGAGGGGAAACCCTCTTTTGCTAAAAAATATATGCTTAGAGTTTCCCCCTTTTATGATCACTATACAGTCAGAATACGTGCTTCGTGTCATAATAACACTGCTCCACCCATCAAGCTAAACAAGCTTAGTTGTTCAAATACGAATCTGATATTATTAAAACAGAGTTGTTTAATTGGTCAGCTAAATGTTCCTAAATTAGTTTCGAAAATGCATGTTCGCTGCTCGGGTGTGTATCTCTACAGGGTGCCCACGGTGGGCCGACCCACCCTGGGATTTTGAGTCGTCCTAGGCTCCGATTCCCCTCTGTTCTGGTGCGCGCTTATGATCTCTACTCGCCCCCAGCCGCCTGCTTCGCCGGTGACTTGCCGTCCCCGGACGGCATGACTCTAGGAGGAGACGCCGGACTAACAGGAGGCCAGGAGCCGTGCCTACCTTCCCAGTTCGTTTAGGGCTCAGGCGTGCAGCACCCACCAAGCCAACCTGATTTATCCTCAGATACATCCTCAACACTCAGCAGCCACTCCTCATCACCCATTTTCTAATTGATTCACTACTCATTAGGCAGGACTGTCATTAGGGTTTGTTGTGTGCTCAGTGCTACCTACACTTGATGGTTCAGATGTATTTCGGTAATCTTTAGTACCTCTAAAGTTCACAGGGTTTTCAAAATTCCGGCCCTCGAAACAGAAACTAGTCATTTTGGATTGTTGGTCATAGTGACATTGACCCAGATTACTACTGCAAGCCAGGTTTGTTGACAATTTTACTTGTCTTTCTTACTCATTCGATATAATATCCAATTATTCACGTCGATTAGTTGCAAACAATAAGTGCTAGACAAACTTCTTCATTCAGATTTTGGACGGTCTCTTACTGCAGTTACAATTCTGCATACTTGTCCTAATAAGCTCACAAGTAAATGATTGATTCACCATATCTATGCTTACCTTGTCATATTTGTTGTCAATATTCTTTTAGGGTGGACCACCCTGTTTCTAAATACTGGAACCGTAGACATGAGTGAATAGTATTTCTCTATGTGATATCTTCCATCATGTGTGGGTAACGAACACTGCATTGTATAGAAAGAAAGTGTCATTTCGAGCTTTTACATAGGTTTCGATCTTTTACATGGAATACAATCTGCCTACTTGCTTTGTGTTGCACTACCAACACTCCACCCTTGAAGCTAAACATTACGCCACTCATAATTGCTTAGTTTATTTGTTCAAATACGAATTTCATATGATTCTAATGTTCCTACTTCAGTTTTGAAATGTGTGCCTGCCTGTTATAGGGACATAAGGGGTTTGTATTTCTGTGTGTGGTCTGGTCAGCACGGTTGGGGAGGTGAACTTTGCATATGCAGGGGTTTATAGCGAGACACTCTCCGAGTTGAATCCGCAATGCATTCCATAGATAATCTGACTACTTTTTATGTTTTCATGAATCTCAGATTCTGAACAGCATCATAATGATTATGAGCTTGTGCGCATGAAAAGAATAAAGCAGAACAATGCCATGGCTGTCAAACTTGGCATTAAGGGACTGAAATCAAGTCTGGATGCAATGCAATGCAAACGCTCTCCACCTACAGATTCATGCTCAGAATATGATCCTAACAGTGATTCTGAGCTAGAGGGAGACCTAAGTCAATGTAGCTCCCTAGTGGAGGAGTCAGAGGAAGATGCCCTATCTTATTCACCCATCAAGGTACTTGCTCTAACTTTCCAAGGTTACATTGCTCGCACATATCTTGCAACTGATGCTTTGCATTGCTTCTACTTTGTTGAACTGCCATTAGCTTAGTTTACACACATATATGTGAATACGCCCTGCCTATCCATTTTTAGTACATATTCCATCTGTCATCATACCATATTTATCCATTCAAATGTTGTTCTTGTGTAGATGTACAAAAGGAAGAGGGCGATTGCTGATCGTGGAGGAGCACAAGCAAAGTATTTGGAAAAGGTAGTGGCACCTGATAAATCAAATAGCCCATTAGGTGTAGTTGCAATATCACCTGACCCACAAAATACCCCAACTCTAGCAGACTCTAGCCCTACTACACTGGTCATTTCTGATGCCCCAACTCAGCAAACCCCAACTGTAGCAAACAGTATGATTATGCCAGTTGACATAGCACCAGCTGTACGACGCAAAACCCCCCATTCCAGCAAAGAGTACACCAAATCCAGTTGCCAAATCCCTTTTCGAACCAGAGAGCCCCAATTGTAGCAAATAGGACCCCTGTTCCATTTCTTCCCAGTTTAGAAGACGAAGCTTATGTTGTTGTCAGGAACTTTGTGCACATCTTTCCTTCATGGAAAGATTATACCGCAGACATAGAACAATTTCCAGTCTTCCTCCGCAACTTACGCGTAAGTAATGTATTAATGTTATTCATGGTCATTACTGCATATGTTTCTGCTGACAAAAGACACAAGATTTCATTCTTTTAAATAGGCGAAGAGCAAACTAGATAGTGATGACGAGCAAGGGTTGGTTGCACATTTCAAGCACTTGTTGATGAAGTATCGTTCCTACCTGAGGCAAGCGCACTTTGATGGCAAGCCTCTGAACGAAATTTCTGTAAAGTCTCCAGTGCTACATTTATCCGACGGTGACTGGAATAATCTTGTTACACATTGGTCTCGGCTGCAGCATAAGGTACTGTCTATGATATCACATCACAATTTGAACTACATTTCTGCATTTGCCTTAATGTCTCACTTGTACAAAAACTGTTAGCAGAAGAACATCCGTTCTCAAGGGACCACAGAATCTCGCAACTATACTGCACACTGCATTGCTCTTGTGAGTACCTCTTGCCCTGTATGACCATACTTACTTTCATAGCTGTTTGATTATGCAGCATCACTGCACATGTTGGCCTCGTAATCGTCCATTTGGTGGACATTATAAGATCCGTATGGACTCTTACATAAATTTAGAATCAACCCAATGCTTTTGAAGAGGTTTAGCTCTACAGTCCTCTTGTAAGGACTGAACATGGTCTATCACTATACTTACATTAACAGCTACTCCCTTCGTCCCATAATATAAGAATGTTTTGTACAGTACACCAGTGTTCAAAACGCTATTGTATTACGGGAAGAGGGATTGGTTCATTTTGTAGCATTCTGCATCTTATCTCCCTCGCCCACCATTTACTAAGAAAGATCAGATCTATATTTAATCTTACCAACAAGTAGAATACACAAACAATGCTAGTGCAGAAGTGTAGCCCATTGCTCTTGTCAGTACATTTTGTCCTGTAACGCTTGTACTTCCAGGGATTGGTAGTTGATTATGTAGTATCAATCTGCATCTTATCTTCATTATCCTCTATCCCTTCCAGTATTATCATATCTATAATTACTCTCTACAAAATGTAGAGTACAGGCAATGCTTATGAAGAAGATTCTGTGCTGAAATTCTTGAGTTATCCTTCCCTTGACATGGAGAAGGGCATTATAAAGCCGGTGTTAACTGTTAATGTAAGTCGGTCCTTCTAAAGCCTTTATCCTCAACTGCTCTTTAATTTGCTCATACTCCCTATCGTTTACTGCTGTTTAGTTTGCTGTTTCTACCAAAATGCATGTTCGTAAGAACCGTAAGTTCTAAGTTTTAATTGTAAAACCAAATTCCTTATTCATACCATGCACATTACTTAATACTCCCTATATGTATGCTTGTTTTTGTGGATCTATAATCCAGTCTGTGGTGAAGCAGCCCACGTTTGCACCTTGTCATCTCCTGTTTTATCTTACTGATGTGGCTGATGATATGAACAACATGCCATGCACATTATCCAAAATAGATATAATGATTTTCTTTGCCCTTCATCTATGCTTGTTATGTTGACATGGTAATCCAGTAGTGTGGTCAAGCTCCCCACTGTCAGGACCCTGACACAATGCCACATCGATCTAGCATGTAACACCTCATATCACTTTGTGGCCTCACGCACGGTATCCCCACAGGTGTCGCCTTACCTTTGCCCGGGACCGTTTGCGCCTTCTGGCACACGTATATGATAGTGTCGCTAGCATCCATATGATAAGGAGCCCGGGCTGACATGGCTAGTCATAAACCCAAAGTGGCACAAACTTACAGGGACAGGAATCCATGACCCAACATCGAACGTGCCGGTCATCAGCGAGTGAATCCAGGCTGTAGCACTGGGCTAGCAGGACTCCGGTGAACCAGGCTGTAGCGGGCTAACAGGACTCCGGTACTCATCGCGTGACATTTCCCCGAAGGGACAGACACAGGAACGAAGAAGGACACATGCCGGCACCCCTAAGTGTTCCGGAGCAGTAGCAAGCTACCATGGCTCAGTGGAAACACTAGGAGACATTTCCCGGTAAGAGAGGCTACTAAGGATAAACAACTAGATAGTCAGATCCCACACATACCAAGCATTTCAATAACATACACACAATATGCTCGACATGTGCAAATACAACATGGCATCACAACATGACTCTACGACTCAAGTATTTATTCAATAGGCTCCGAGGAGCGAGATATTACAAACATAGGTCTCTCGACCCAGCATTCAGAGCATACAAGTCAAAGCACAAGCGGAAGGTTAACATGTCTGAGTACAGACATCTACAAATGAAAAAGGCTGAGAAGCTTGACTATCTACCAGATCCTGCCAAGGGCACAAGATCGTAGCTGAGGTAACAAGCTAAACGTCGAAGTCCACGTGGAACTATTAGCGAGACTGAAGTCTCTCTGCAAAAACATAAAATAGGCAAACATGAGTACAAATGTACCCAACAAGACTTACATCAGAACTAACTACATATGCATCATTATCAACAAAGGGGTGGTGGAGTTTAACTGCAGCAAGCCAGCTTTGACTCGATGGCTATCCTGAACTACGACTGCAAGTAACTCTTTTGAGGTGGCGCACACGAGTCCACATATTCACCATATCAATACACCACTATGGATCCGCTCCCGTCTCCCTACGAGAACGCCATCCATAGCACTCACGCTTATCTTGCGCATTTTAGAGTATCCACTTTCACTTGTCTATGAGCTGTACAAGGGGTCCAAGTTTCCATATCCGAGGAATCCGGCTATTCGAATAAATGATGATAACCCTGCAGGGGTGTACTTCTTCACACACGCTCTCGCCACTTATCGCCCTGTACACGTCATGTACCTCGGCAACCTTCAAGCGGAAGCTGGGCGAGGGAGTCGGCCACGACCTGACTAACCACACAAGTCTCTAGTCCAGGTTTATCGCCTATTCGGGTTCCATCCGCAAGGAGATCCGGCCGGGGTGTCGCTCACGGCCCCAAATGATGTGAGCAGGGTTCCCAAGCCCACCATCCGGGTGCCACTTGGTACACCGTGCCACTGTGCCTAGTCTGTCCCAAGCCCACCTGTACCGGGTGCCACTTGGTAGACTACTAACACTACCTACAAACACCAGAAACTAGTTGCAACTCCTGGACAGAGATCGAGTTGATTAATAAGTCGAGAGAGCTTGGAGTGCCCGGAGCCCAATGTGTGGTAGTAACTGTTCATGGATCACAAACACAGAACTCAGTTCCTGAGGACGGTTTCAATGATACAACCCACCATGTACTCCTACATGGCCTCTCACCGCTACCTTTACAAAATCGTGTTCACACACTTAGCTCTCAACAGTAGGACATGTTCACACACCTCCAATTCATCCCCGATGAATCAGACCTGACACAACTCTAAGCAATAGCAGGCATGACAAACAAGTATGAATGAGTAGGCACATCAGGGCTCAAACAACTCCTACTCATGCTAGTGGGTTTCATCTATTTACTGTGGCAATGACAGGTCCTGCAGAGGAAAAAGGGGTTCAGCTACCGCAGCAAGTAACAGATGAATCGTTGTTGTCCTAATGCAGTAAAAGAGAGCAGGAGCGAGAGAGTAGGATTGTATCGGAATGAACAAGGGGGTTTTTCTTGCCTGGCACTTCTGAAGATAGTATAGTTCTTCATCGGTGTCATCGATCACATCGTCGGTACACGTCTATCGAGAGGGGACAAACACCGGCAAACAAAGAAGAACACAATCAATGCAATGCACAATATGATGCATGATCATGACATGGCAATATGCTGTGATTTGAGCTAATGCAACTAGCAGCCAGTTAAATGGAGTTGATTTCAATCAAAGATTCAAATTCAAACTCCATATGTGATGGTTTAAATGCCCTTAATATGATTTGACCTAAATAGCAGCTATAAGTTGTTCTAACATGCATGAAAATGGTACAGATGGATAGGTTGGATTTTTCTGATCATTTTTCATATATAAATTATTTCATTTGGAGTTACGGTTGATTTTCTATGATTTTTAGAAGTTTGAGGTATTTTCTGGAATTTCCTGAAAAGAATAAATCCAGAAAATGATTTACTGCGTCAGCCTGACGTCAGCATGACATCAGCAGGTCAACGGGGCCGGTCCAGGTCAAACCTGACCAGTGGGGTCCACTAGTCAGTGACTCAGTCAGCTAACAGGGTTAATTAGTACTCCCTCCGTTCCTTTATATAAGGTGTCTTTGTTTTTTCAAAAGTCAAACAAGTGCACGTTTGACCGAGTTTTCAGAAAAATATATCAATATCCACAATACAAAATTTATATCATTTGATCCACCATGAAAAGCAGTTTCATATTTTATCTATTAGGTATTGTAGATGTTGTTATTTTATTCTATAATCTTGGTCAAACATTCAAATGGTTGATTTGCACAGAAACCAATACACCTTATATTCTGGAACGGAGGGAGTACTAACTAAAAGTTAATCTAGGCTAATTAGTCCCTGAACCCACACGTCAGTGACTATGGGATTAACTTAAGTTAATTTTAACACTTAGCTAGTTAACAGGGGCCGGGCCCGCATGTCAGTGAGAGAGAGGGGTCAAACCCCTGGACAGACGGGGTCTAACCTCGCCGGTTAAAGCGGTCAACCCGCCGGCGTTTAGCCGCCGGCGAGGCCGGACGCGGCGGAGCGCGTCGGGAACCACCTACAGGGGCTCCGGGGCGTCTCCGTGGCACGCCTGGGGGGGTCGAGGCTGAGCGGCTGAAGCAGGAGGTGGCAAGGCGTCGTCGGCGCGCTCGCCACGCACCTGTTTGTCCTCCTGGCAGGAGGAAGACGACAGGGGAAGGCTAGTGGGCTGGGCCAACAGTGCTGGGCCGCCAGGCTGGACAGGTAAGCGGCCCAGGTAGTTCCTCTCTCTCTCTCTCTCTGTTTTCTATTTTAATTACTGTTTTCTATTTTCTGTAAAATTTAGGGCTTTTCCAAAAATACTTAGACCCTTTCAAAAATCACTAAACTGCACATGCCCACTGTATATAATATATCCAACATGGAACATTTCAGTTTAGGAGTATTTGGACATTTAAAATATTTTATAGAATTTAAATGTCCAAATTCAAATACTTATGATTTAATTCAGTGACCTTAGGATGACATAGAAAATTGTGAACCAATTTTGCCAGAGGTTCCAACCCACGACAAAAATGATGGACATTTTAGAAGGGCATTTCAGGTTCATTGAAAAAGATTTTAGTAAACCCTAGTTGTCTTCAGGGGGGTGCTGGGGGTTCTGTTATCCCCATTTCAACTTTATTTGAAAAGTTAAACATGATGCACACATGAAGGGCTAGCCTACTGCATACCAGGACCAGGGATGTGACAGCTCACCCCTACTAAACAAGAATCTCGTCCCGAGATTCAAGCGTAGAGTAAGATGAAGGGGGAAACGCGAACTAACATAATCTTCACGGTCCATTTGCCCTTCTTGAAGATGTTGATTCATTGCTTCAAATCGATCTTGACGTCTTTGCTTTCGAGATCTTCATTCAACATGATGACAAGAAGAAAGGGAAAACTCTAGAAGGATCGATCTTCTTGAGGTTCGAGCAACTTAGGATCATCTCAATGATCACAAGATCAACTCACGGAATGAGACGTAGAAACATCTCTGGAGCTGAGAGGCAAGACATGCATTAGGAGGGACGGAAGAAACAATTTGACGAGGGTTGCAAGTAGCGACGAAGCAATTACCATGATCCCGTAACGGCTCATAGAATTTATTCCCTTAAATGGCAAAAGGGATTACTCTTGATATAGAGATCAGTGAAACTCTCTATACCGGCCTAAGGAAATTCACAAATGATCGTTTGGAGGGGTTCGATAGAATGTCATACCCGGATTAGAATGGATGATGTGGATTACCTTGTTGGAAACAACACAAGGAATGATTTTAGTAACTGGGGAGAAACTCAACAGTAGAGAGTGAGTCCATTGTTTGAAAAGTTATAGCATAACCGAGGAAATTGAGAGCAATCCTAGTTAGTGCCGATGATAACACCTAGCGCTTGTGAGTGCTCTCAAGAACTTGAGCATTTCCATATTCATCAAGGTTTTACCAACATCCGTGTCAAGGATCCTGGCAACACAACGTTCTACCATGATGAACAGCGATGGACGATGCAGATGCAAAGGAAGATAACACCTTCTTAGATCTCACCTTAGCGAAGCCAAGGGGCAAAATCTGGATGATCGACCGAGAGACATTTAGCACTCCGCTTCTAATGTTCTCCTTGATGTGCTAGCGTATCCCATTCATTGAAATGGTTTGGTAACTAGACCATCAAGTAAAAGGTCGGACTTCGGAAGCACAAGAATCCACAAGGAACAGCTAGGGAGTAAATCCTACAAAATCCTTATGGGGAGGTGGCCAACTTCCTCAATCAAGATATTATAAGAATAGGTCTTCCGGCAGGGTGTGTTGGCCACGACATCCACGTTACCTGTTACGGTGCGACCATTATTATAGTTCTTGGGAAACATTCCAACCATCATATCTGCCTGAGATTCAGATCTCGTTGGCGTTAGGATATTCCAGACTCATCAAGTCTAGAAAAGAAAGTTTGCAACACAAATCGACGAGATGACGTTGTGAGAATCTCAGAGGATGAACTACGATAGCAAGCTCCAAAACATGAGCTGGTTCTGCTACAAACATGTGAACACGTTGTCCCAGACAAGCATGACCACATAGTAGTCTTACAACAAAACACTACCGAGTTCAGGTGGGAACCATCATTGCGGATAACGGAGTCCTTGATTAAGCCCCGGGTCTTAAGAAGGAGCTTCTTCTCCTAGAACAAATCAGTCAGTGGCTTGGTGTGCTAGGGATACATATAGATTGAAGGTTGCAAGTCTTCAAACCACAAAATTCTTCGCACGTGTGCATGAATAATTTGGAATGGTTCCAAAGGAAGCAACATTGACTTTCTCATATTCACAGCGGCAACTTGCATCAAATGCACATGAATCAGAGGAAGTCACTTCTTTCATCCGAACATATGCTTCATGAGCTAGCATGAAGAAATGCTTTCGAAAGTTTCCAACGCTAACTTAGATGTTCAACATGGATCATGGACAAGATGAAAATGTTGTCAATGGGCTCAACAACAACCCATCTAGGCTTCCATATAGATGGAATTCCACAATTAAGTGAACACAGTGATAGCATCGGTCAGACCAAAGGATGTAATGGTGTATGCCCGAGGAATCAACCACGAGTAAGACAACATTAGGAACATCGTTGGTTCTGATTTGATTTGAAGATAGCCCATACTCAAATCAAAGTTTGGACAAGACAATAGATCCAACAATTGACCACGAGGATCAACCAATGAAGATATCATCTTTCTTCAACACACACACAAAGATATCCCTTTGGAATGAACTGAGTCGGACAAGCTATTATCTTCCAACTCTCCAAGTTGTTGTTTAGCTTAACCAGCTAGCTCAGGGTATCCGACACAGATGCTTGGAGAAAGGGTGGTTTATAGGAAACCAACTTGATCACGAGCTCAACATAGCGGTCAGGCGACAAACTGGTGATACTTCCGTGAAGATATCCGGAGAATCACGAACCATCGATATGTTACTAAGCTCGAGAACAATCTTGCTTTTGAGGCAAGACGATATGATCAATAGAGTGAAGATTTGAAATAATCCTAACTCATCGACCGAAGAGTGCACCGGAAGAATGGACTAGGTAGCACGATCAATCTTAGAATGATGATTCAAGAACCAATACGCTAAGAATGAAATTATTGTCCTTTAACTACCAAGCAACGGGGTTGCTAGCAGTATTGATTTCACACACCACGATTCACTTGTCGGCATTCTGGTTACAATAACACGGAACCGAGGAATGAAACAATGATGGCGAGAAGTATCACTGTGTCAAGAATTCATAAGAGGTGGTGCAATTCTCATGACACTCTTGACATAAAGATGGTAACACTCCAAGGTACAGCAGAGCAAAAGCTGGATTGGCATTTGATCCACAGAACACAACTACTTTGACCCAATCCTGGATATGGATGAGGTACTGGAGTTTGTTTCTCCTAGTCATTCCGGAATAGAATGGCTTGACGGACCACAAGAGTAGAAGGCACCGTGAAACACGAGTGCACACATACTCTCGACTATCAACTGATAGGCTAAGGTCGGAATACAACTAAAGGGGGACAACTCAAGGAACATATAATTTTTGAGTTGTGGATGTAACATGTCGAACCAAGTTCAACATTTCTTCCGGATAACCCATGCAGAAGGTAGAACTGGCAGATTCACAATATAGAATGGAGAACTCATCAAGAGCACTCTGGTTGTGATCTTTGGGTTCAAAAGAACTCCTGCCAAGAATGGTTCATGGTATTTGGAAGAACGGTATACCACGGACCTCGAGGACTATCGCAAAGGTTACTAATATCCTAAAGGAACTGGCAAACACTATCAACACGAGGTAAGTAGGGTGAATCTCGGGTTCAAAACCCAGGGAGTAGAATACCTACTACTAAGTGGCATCACGGGATGCTTTTGAGAATAAGGCCAGAATCATCACACTGGGAACACAAATCATGGCTAGCTTCCTAGGTGGTACTCTAAGACACCTAGGGTCATAATACTAGCTCCAACATATATACCAAGGCAATGAAGTACCTCAACACACCAGTTGGTGTGGTTAATCTGGCCAAAGGAACATCGGAACGGTAAGAAGATATTTGCAAATGCATCAGACTATTTAGAAATCTGGGATGACTCGGACAGCATAACGGCTGTAAATGCTCAAAAAGATTTGAGACATGCTACAAAAATGGTGGCATAACCACTTAGAAGCACAATATCAAGAATCTGAGGCCAGCTATGAATACACGGAAATAGCAGCAACTGAACTGAGGCTTGAAACCAACAATCCTAAGATTCTACGGATTAGTAACACGTGATCCTGATAGAAAGAAGAGAAGGCCTAGCTCTTAAACACCGTAGAAGAGAAGAGGATGACTCAGATCAGAAGGCCATGAGGTATAAGGAGTAAAAAGAGCCTTACGTTCCATCCCACAATCAATTCCCTTATATAACTAAAGCATTTCTAAACACAACTTCGACCAGTTTGGCTTGGTAATCCTACAGGCAGTCAAGCTCTGATACCAAAGCTGTCAGGACCCTGACTCAATGCCACATCGATCTAGCATGTAACACCTCATATCACTTTGCGGCCTCACGCACGGTATCCCCACGGGTGTCGCCTTACCTTTGCCCGGGACCGTTTGCGCCTTTTGGCACACGTATATGATAGTGTCGCTAGCATCCATATGATAAGGAGCCCGGGCTGACATGCCTAGTCATAAACCCAAAGTGGCACAAACTTACAGGGACAGGCATCCATGACCCAACATCGAATGTGTCGGTCATCAGCGAGTGAATCCATGCTGTAGCACTGGGCTAGCAGGACTCCGGTGAACCGGGCTGTAGCGGGCTAACAGGACTCCGGTACTCATCGCGTGACATTTCCCCGAAGGGACAGACACAGGAACGAAGAAGAACACATGCCGGCCAGCCTAAGTGTTCCGGAGCAGTAGCAAGCTACCATGGCTCAGTGGAAACACTAGGAGACATTTCCCGGTAAGAGAGGCTACTAAGGATAAACAACTAGATAGTAAGATCCCACACATACCAAGCATTTCAATAACATACACACAATATGTTCGATATGTGCAAATACAACATGGCATCACAACATGACTCTACGACTCAAGTATTTATTCAATAGGCTCCGAGGAGCGAGATATTACAGACATGGGTCTCTCGACCCAGCATTCAGAGCATACAAGTCAAAGCACAAGCGGAAGGTTAACATGTCTGAGTACAGACATCTACAAATGAAAAAGGCTGAGAAGCCTGACTATCTACCAGATCTTGCCAAGGGCACAAGATCGTAGCTAAGGTAACAAGCTAAACGTTGAAGTCCACGTGGAACTATTAGCGAGACTGAAGTCTCTCTGCAAAAACATAAAATAGGCAAACATGAGTACAAATGTACCCAACAAGACTTACATCAGAACTAACTACATATGCATCATTATCAACAAAGGGGTGGTGGAGTTTAATTGCAGCAAGCCAGCTTTGACTCGGTGGCTATCCTAAACTGCGACTGCAAGTAACTCTTTTGAGGTGGCGCACACGAGTCCACATATTCACCATATCAATACACCACTATGGACCCGCTCCCGTCTCCCTACGAGAACGCCATCCATAGCACTCACGCTTATCTTGCGCATATTAGAGTATCCACTTTCACTTGTCTATGAACTGTACAAGGGGTCCAAGTTTCCATATCCGAGGAATCCGGCTATTCGAATAGATGATGATAACCCTGCAGGGGTGTACTTCTTCACACACGCTCTCGCCACTTATCGCCCTGTATACGTCATGTACCTCGGCAACCTTCAAGCGGAAGCCGGGCGAGGGAGTCGGCCACGAACTGACTAACCACACAAGTCTCTAGTCCAGGTTTATTTCCTATTCGGGTTCCTGAGGACGGTTTCAATGAGACAACCCACCATGTACTCCTACATGGCCTCTCACCGCTACCTTTACCAAATCGTGTTCACACACTTAGCTCTCAACAGTAGGACATGTTCACACACCTCCAATTCATCCCCGATGAATCAGACCTGACACAACTCTAAGCAATAGCAGGCATGACAAACAAGCATGAATGAGTAGGCACATCAGGGCTCAAACAACTCCTACTCATGCTAGTGGGTTTCATCTATTTACTGTGGCAATGACAGGTCATGTAGAGGAAAAAGGGGTTCAGCTACCGCAGCAAGTAACAGATGAATCGTTGTTGTCCTAATGCAGTAAAAGAGAGCAGGAGCGAGAGAGTAGGATTGTATCGGAATGAACAAGGGGGTTTTGCTTGCCTGGCACTTCTGAAGATAGTATAGTTCTTCATCGGTGTCATCGATCACATCGTCGGTACACGTCTATCGAGAGGGGACAAACACCGGCAAACAAAGAAGAACACAATCAATGCAATGCACAATATGATGCATGATCATGACATGGCAATATGCTGTGATTTGAGCTAATGCAACTAGCAGCCAGTCAAATGGAGTTGATTTGAATCAAAGATTCAAATTCAAACTCCATATGTGATGGTTTAAATGCCCTTAATATGATTTGACCTAAATAGCAGCTATAAGTTGTTCTAACATGCATGAAAATGGTACAGATGGATAGGTTGGATTTTTCTGATCATTTTTCATATATAAATTATTTCATTTGGAGTTACAGTTGATTTTCTATGATTTTTAGAAGTTTGAGGTATTTTCTGGAATTTCCTGAAAAGAATAAATCCAGAAAATGATTTACTGCGTCAGCCTGACGTCAGCATGACATCAGTAGGTCAACGGGGCCGGTCCAGGTCAAACCTGACCAGTGGGGTCCACTAGTTAGTGACTCAGTCAGCTAACAGGGTTAATTAGTACTAACTAAAAGTTAATCTAGGCTAATTAGTCCCTGAACCCACACGTCAGTGACTATGGGATTAAATTAAGTTAATTTTAACACTTAGCTAGTTAATAGGGGCCGGGGCCCGCATGTCAGTGAGAGAGAGGGGTCAAACCCCTGGACAGACGGGGTCTAACCTCGCCGGTCAAAGCGGTCAACCCGCCGGCGTTTAGCCGCCGGCGAGGCCGGACGCGGCGGAGCGCGTCGGGAACCACCTACAGGGGCTCCGGGGCGTCTCCGTGGCACGCCTGGGGGGGTCGAGGCTGAGCGGCTGAAGCAGGAGGTGGCAAGGCGTCGTCGGCGCGCTCGCCACGCACCTGTTTGTCCTCCTGGTAGGAGGAAGACGACAGTGGAAGGCTGGTGGGCTGGGCCAACAGTGCTGGGCCGCCAGGCTGGACAGGTAAGCGGCCCAGGTAGTTCCTCTCTCTCTCTGTTTTCTATTTTAATTATTGTTTTCTATTTTCTGTAAAATTTAGGGCTTTTCCAAAAATACTTAGACCCTTTCAAAAATCACTAAACTGCACATGCCCACTGCATATAATATATCCAACATGGAACATTTCAGTTTAGGAGTATTTGGACATTTAAAATATTTTATAGAATTTAAATGTCCAAATTCAAATACTTATGATTTAATTCAGTGACCTTAGGATGACCTAGAAAATTGTGAACCAATTTTGCCAGAGGTTCTAACCCACGACAAAAATGATGGACATTTTAGAAGGGCATTTCAGGTTCATTGAAAAAGATTTTAGTAAACCCTAGTTGTCTTCAGGGGGGGTGCTGGGGGTTCTGTCATCCCCATTTCAACTTTATTTGAAAAGTTAAACATGATGCACACATGAAGGGCTAGCCTACTGCATACCAGGACCAGGGATGTGACACCCGCATTATGAATAATGCCAAATTATGCTATTGATATTATGAACTTACTCTTTATTTTCTAATTTGAAATTGGATAGAATTGATAGAACAGTTATCATCTTTGTTTATACACGTGCAAAACCTGTCATCTCTCTGCTTTGTTTCAGGGTGATATGCCTGATGGCATGCACAAGTCTGCTGAAGGCTGTGAGACAAACCCAACATATATTGCAGCAAAGAAGGCAAAACATCTTGAAGATAGCGAGACAACCCCAAAGTCTTGTCTTGATGCAGTGTTCAAGTTACTTGAGACTAACAGTCAGACAAGCTCACAGAATTCGTTGTCTAAATCAGTTCGACTTCTTTAGTCCCAAGTTCAACTTCGACTTGAAGTCCTATATCTAAGAAATATTGCGTAGAACACCAATGAGAACCTCATCGCTAAACAGCTACACCTGGAAGCTATGACCGACATGCTAGGCCGGTCTCACAGCCTTGCTCAGCAGCTTGCGCAGCAGTTCCCCCGCAAGTCTAACCTTTCTTGAACTGTCTTGGAAGTGGTCTCGGTTCATTATTTTTTTTGTTACGCTGCAATGGTGCCCAGTTTTTGTAATTTGCTTCTTGGTTGCGCTTTATGATCACTGGTGGCGAACTTCGATGCCCAGTGGATGTAATATACCTTAAATCCTTTATTGTATAGTGTAGGTTTATTCTTAGTTACTATGCCGTAATTTCTTTATTGTATAGAGTAGGTTTGTTCTTAATTCCTACTAGTTACTGCCATCATTCGCTATCTGAAAAAAATTAGATGTAGTCGACCGGACCGAAACATTCGACTCTAACGGGCTAGGTTTTTAGTGGGCCACAATTGGGCCGGCCTACGTCTTTCTTGGGCCCGAATGATTGGGGCCTTCACACATTGCACCAAGCCCAAACTTACACCGGCCTATATTTTAGTTGGGCCTTTTGTCGACCCAGCGCTTAGTTTGGCCTAGGTAGCGTTGGGCCATTAACAGGCTGAATATTGTACTGGCCTGTTACGGCCGAGATGAAACCACGGGCCTTTAGAAGGCCAAAATGCATGTTGGGCCTCTATTTTCACTAGTCGTCGATGGGCCTTCAGCAGGCCGAAATGTAGACAGGGCCGTTTTGGGCCCAGATAGCTCACGGGCCGTTACCAGGACGAAACATATCTTGGGCCTTAGTTGGCCCACTGATATCATGGGCCTTTAAGAGGCCAAAAGCTTAGTATAGGTATCAACGGGCCGAATTACGCGACAGGCCTTTAACAGGCCCAAAGTCACGTTGGGCTTAACTGTTGCCACCTTTAGCACGGGCCGTTAGTGGGGCCGATGTCCCGTCGGACCATATATGGCCCATGGGCAGCATGGGCCATTCCCAGGCCAAAAGTCACACCGGGCTGAAATGGGCCCATGTCTACATCAGGCCTCTAACAGGCCGAAAGTCACTGGGCTGTAGTTGGGCCCAAATATTCGGCGAACAATTAACGGGCCAGATTTGTCTTCGGGCCGCAAATGGGCCCAAATATTGGGTGAACAATTAATGGGCCAGATCTGGCTTCGGGCCGTAAATGGACCCAAATATTGGGCGAACAATTAACGGGCCAAATCTGGCTTCAGGCCGTAAATGGGCCTTTATTAAGCAGGCCGTTATTGGGCTGGCCCACTAGTACCTGATTAAGTTCTCTGGGCCTTTGACTGGGCCGGCCTTTTTAACCTATATGGGCCTCTATTAGGCCCAGCCACGTGTCGACGTATCATAGGCATGTCTCCTCCAATGGACGGGCGACATCTGGGCCACTGACGAGCTGACAGGTGTTCCCTTCGGCCAATCCGAATTTTACACGTGGAAATTTCCCATTGGTCTGGGCTGTTAACGGGTTATCGGATCCAAAATCCGACCCGATAGCTTAACGGCGTTCCGTTATGGTGGATGCCACGTGTCGGTCACCCTTGACGAAAGCACTTCTGTGACGCGTGATTTATCGTCATGGAAGTTGACAATTCCGTGATGATAATTTTGGTAATGTCATGGAACACTTCTACGACAGCACAGGTATGACTATCTTGATTATGTCATAAAATCGTCATGGATGTACATGCACGACAAAAAACGCGACTTACTGTGACAAACACATATCATCACGGAAGTGTATTTTTTTGTAGTGAGGTTGTTGAATTTTACCCTCGGGATCGGCGTTATCTGACGTCGGCTCCGGACTGTTTTCATCGTCCCGTGGCTCACCCTACTCCATCGCTGGGTCCATGGGGTCGTCATTTCCTTTGGAATCAACCGGGGTATTATTATTTCTTGAGTTGTTGTCGCTGTTTTTACTATGGCGGGATTTAGAGTGGCGTCTACGGCACCACTTTGGTGGCTTATCGAGGGGATTATCCTTCGTTGTACCGTCACCATCGCCTTCTTTTGGTGTGTCCACCATGTATATATCATATGATGAGGTGGCAGTCCAGCGCCCAGTGGGCGGTGGTTCCTGTTCTTCTCTTGTGTCATCGTAAATACCATCGACGTCTTCGGAGTCGAAATCGAGCGTGTCGTAAGTCATCGACAATGGCTATGAAGTGGGTGGTGGGTGGGGAATGAATTTCTTCGTCATCCGCTTCCCACTCGAGCCGGACATAGTTCGGCCAAGAATCTTCTGACAAGGACAGAGACCATAATGAGTACAGCACATCACCCAGGGGTGAGTGGTGAAAAATATCCGCGAAAGTGAACTCCATGACGGGTGCCCAATCTGATTCGATAGGCACGGACGCACGCGATTCGGATCCTGCAGTCAGAGACGAGTCCGGGGGTCCGATAACGCCACTCTCATAGGAGGTGGGTTAGTGTTCGGCTTCGACGCCGATGAGTGTGCGGCCTCCGTGGCGGGGTCCATCCACCCGTCCTTGGAAGGCACGATCTACTCCGGATCGATTCCTGGCGCCAACGCGGGTGCGATCTCCCAAATACTGTCCGACGGCAGGTCAAAGTCATGTCCGTCGTGACTGTTCGACGCACCTGTCGTGGGCTCGAATCCGTCGAAGATTAAGTCTTCGCAGATGTCGGCGGTATAGTTTAAGCTTCCAAACCTAACCTGATGGCCAGGGGCGTAGCTGTCAATCTGCTCCAGATGGCCAAGCGAGTTGGCCCGCAGTACGAAGCCGCCGAATACGAAGATCTGTCTGGGAAGGAAAACCTCCCCCTGGACCGCATCGTTGAAGATGATCGAGGGAGCCATCAAGCCTCATCGCGACGGCACAGTGGAACTCTCAATGAAAGCACCAATGTCGGTATCCGGCGGATCTCGGGTAGGGGGTCCCGAACTGTGCGTCTAAGGCTAATGGTAACAGGAGGCAGGGGACACGATGTTTTACCTAGGTTCCGGCCCTCTCGATGGAGGTAATACCCTACTTCCTGCTTGATTGATCTTGATGATATGAGTATTACAAGAGTTGATCTACCACGAGATCGTAGAGTCTAAACCCTAGAAGCTAGCCTATGATTATGATTGTTGTTGTCCTAGGGACTAAACCCTCCGGTTTATATAGACACTTGAGGGGGCTAGGGTTACACAGAGTCGGTTACAGAGAAGGAAACCTACACATCCGAATATCCAAGCTTGCCTTCTATGCAAAGGAGAGTCCCACCCGAACACGGGACGAAGCCCTCAATCTTGTATCTTCATAGTCCAACAGTCCGGCGAAAGTATATAGTCCGGCTGTCCAAGGACCCCCTTAATCCAGGACTCCCTCAACGAGTGCAAGCCAGGTTTGCACGTGAAGAATACTCGGGTTAAACTTGACGAGCCTAGCATATGCAGATATGGCCTCAGAACACTAAGACTGAAAGGTCGAACATGAATCATATAGTAGATATGATCAACATAGAGATGTTCACCATTGAAAACTACTCCATCTCACATGATGATCGGACATGGTTTAGTTGATATGGATCACGTGATCGTTTAGATGACTAGAGGGATGTCTATCTAAGTGGGAGTTCTTAAGTAATATGATTAATTGAACTTTAATTTATCATGAACTTAGTCCTGATAGTATTTTGCAAATTATGTTGTAGATCAATAGCTCGCGTTGTAGCTTCCCTATATTTTTTATATATTCCTATAGAAAACTAATTTTCAAGATGATAATAGCAATGATGCAGACTAGGTTCGTGATCAGAGGTTTATCCTCATTGCTGCACAGAAGAATTATGTCCTTGTTGCACCGCTAGGTGATAGACCAATTGTAGGAGCAGATGTAGATGTTATGAATGTTTGGCTAGCTCAATATGATGACTACTTGATAGTTTAGTGCACCATGCTCTATGGCTTAGAACCAGGACTTCAAAGACATTTTGAACGTCATGGTGCATATGAGATGTTCCAAGAGTTGAAGTTAATATTTCAAGCAAATGCCCGAGTTGAGAGATATGAAGTCTCCAACAAGTTCTATAGCTGCAAGATGGAGGAGAATAGTTCTGTCAGTGAAGACATACTCAGAATGTCTGGGTACCATAACCACTTGACTCAGCTGGGAGTTAATCTTCCTGATGATAGTGTCATTGACAGAGTTCTTCAATCACTGCCACCAAGCTATAAAGGCTTCGTGATGAACTATAATATGCCGGGGATGGAAAAGACAATTCCCGAGCTCTTCGCAATGCTAAAGGCTGCGGAGGTAGAAATCAAGAAGTAGCATCAAGTGTTGATGGTTAACAAGACTAGTAGTTTCAAGAAAAAGGGCAAAGGGAAGAAGGGGAACTTCAAGAAGAATAGCAACCAAGTTGCTACCCCCGGGAAGAAGCCCAAGTCTGGTCCTAAGCCTGAAACTGAGTGCTTCTACTTCAAAGGGACTGGTCACTGGAAACGGAATTGCCCCAAGTATTTGGCGGATAAGAAGGATGTCAAAGTGAATGGTCTATTTGATATATATGTTATTAATGTGTACCTTACTAATGCTCGTAGTAGCGCCTGTGTATTTGATACTGGTCATGTTGCTTATATTTGCAACTCGAAACAGGGGCTACAAATTAAACGAAGATTGGCTAAGGACGAGGTGACGATGCGCGTCAGAAATGGTTCCAAGGTCGATGTGATCGCCGTCGGCACGCGACCTCTACATATACCTTCAGGATTAGTTTTAGACACGAATAATTGTTATTTGGTGCCAGCGTTAAGCATGAACATTATGTCTGGATCTTGTTTGATGCGAGATGGTTATTCATTTAAATTAGAGAATAATGGTTGTTCTACTTATATGAGTAATATCTTTTATGGTCATGCACCCTTGATGAGTGGTCTATTTTTGTTGAATCTCGATCGAGGTGATACACATATTCATAATATTGAAGCCAAAAGATGCAAAGTTAGTACTGATAGTGCAACTTATTTGTGGCAGTGCCGTTTAGGTCATATTGGTATAAAGCATATGAAGAAACTCCATGCTGATGGGATTTTGGAATCACTTGATTATGAATCACTTGGTGCTTGCGAACCATGCCTCATGGGCAAGATGACTAAGACTCCGTTCTCCGGAACAATGGAGCAAGCCACTGATTTATTGGAAATAATACATACCGACATATGCGGTCCGATGAGTGTTGAGGCTCGCGACGAGTATCGTTATTTTCTAACTGTCACAGATGATTTGAGCAGATATGGGTATATCTACTTAATGAAACATAAGTCTGAAACATTTGAAAAGTTCAAAGAATTTCAGAGTGAAGTGGAAAATCATCGTAACAAGAAAATAAAGTTTCTATGATCTGATCATGGAGGTGAATATTTGAGCTACGAGTTTGGTCTTCATTTGAAACAATTTGGAATAGTTTCACAACTCAGACCACATGTAACACCACAGCGTAATGGTGTGTCCGAATGTCGTAACCATACTTTATTAGATATGGCGCGAGCTATGATGTCTCTTACTGATTTACCGCTATTGTTTTGGGGTTATGCTTTAGAGACGCCTGCATTCACGTTAAATAGGGCACCATCTAAATCCGTTGAGATGACACCATATGAACTGTGGTTCGGCAAGAAACCCAAGTTGTCGTTTCTTAAAGTTTGGGGCTGCGATGCTTATGTGAAAAAGCTTCAACCTGATAAGCTCAAACCCAAATCGGAGAAATACGTCTTCATAGGATACCCAAAAGAAACTGTTGGGTACACCTTCTATCACAGATCCGAAGGCAAGATATTCGTTGCTAAGAATGGATCCTTTCTAGAGAAAGAGTTTCTCTCAAAAGAAGTGAGTGGGAGGAAAGTAGAACTTGATGAGGTAATTGTACCTTCTCTCGAATTGGAAAATAGTTTATCACAGAAATCAGTTCCAGTGATTCCTACACCAATTAGTGAGGAAGCTAATGATGATGATCATGAAACTTCAGATCAAGTTACTACCGAACCTCGTAGGTCAAACAGAGTACGGTCCGCACCAGAGTGGTACGGTAATCCTATTCTGGAAGTCATGTTACTAGACCATGATGAACCTACGAACTATGAGGAAGCGATGATGATCCCAGATTCCGTGAAATGGCTTGAGGCCATGAAATCTGAGATGGGATCCATATACGAGAACAAAGTGTGTACTTTGGTGGATTTGCCCGA
This sequence comes from Triticum timopheevii, assembly GCA_963921465.1. NCBI lineage: Eukaryota > Viridiplantae > Streptophyta > Magnoliopsida > Poales > Poaceae > Triticum > Triticum timopheevii. The sequence continues at coordinate 573,776,287 of OY997264.1, read as the reverse complement.
TGATCGGCAAGCCATAGAAAATAAATGGATCTTCAAGAAGAAGACTGACGCTGACTGAGGGAGTCCTGGACTAGGGGGTGTACGGATAGCCAAACTATCATCATTGGCTGGACTCCAAGACTATGAAGATACAAGATTGAAGACTTCGTCCCGTGTCCGGATGGGACTTTCCTTGGTGTGGAAGGCAAGCTTGGCGATACGGATATCTAGATCTCCTACCATTGTAACTGACTCTGTGTAACCCTAGCCCTCTCTTGTGTCTATATAAACCGGAGGGCTTTAGTCCATAGGACGAAGAACAATCATACCATAGGCTAGCTTCTAGGGTTTAGCCTCCTTGATCTCGTGGTAGATCTACTCTTGTACTACCCATATCATCAATATCAATCAAGCAGGAGTAGGGTTTTACCTCCATCGAGAGGGCCCGAACCTGGGTAAAAACATCGTGTCCCTTGTCTCCTGTTACCATCCGCCTAGACGCACAGTTCGGGACCCCCTACCCGAGATCCGCCGGTTTTGACACCGACATTGGTGCTTTCATTGAGAGTTCCTCTGTGCCGTCACCTATAGGCCCGATGGCTCCTTCGATCGTCAACAACAACGCGGTCCAGGGTGAGGCTTTTCTACCCGGACAGATCTTTTTATTCGGCGGCTTTGCACTGCGGGCCAATTCGTTTGGCCATCTGGAGTAGATCGAAAGTTACGCCCCTGACCATCAGGTCAGGTTTGGAAGTTTGAACTATTCGGCCGACATCCGCCGAGACTTGATCTTCGATGGATTCGAGCCACAGCCGAGCGTGCCACACTGTCACGATGGGCATGATTTAGCTCTGCTGCCGGACAATGCCCTGGAGGCCGCACAAGAGTCCGCTCCGACCCTTAACTCGGAGCCGGCTGCGCCGATCGAGGATGGGTGGCTGGACACCGCCTCGGGGGCTGTTACCTCTACGGCGATGTAGCTGAATACCGACCTTGTCCCTTGTGAAGCTCGTGACTCCGAGGTGCCGGACTCCTCGCCGGACTTCGAACCTCCCGCACCCCTTCCAACCGAATTCGATTGGGCGCCGATCATGGAGTTCACCGCTGCGGACATCTTCCAGCACTCACCTTTTGGCGACATCCTAAATTCGCTAAAGTACCTCTCTTTATCAAGAGAGCCCTGGCCGAATTGCGGTCAGGACGGTTGGGATGCGGGCAACGAAGAAATTCAAAGCCCACCCACCACCCACTTTATAGACACTGTCGATGACTTAACCGATACGCTAGACTTCGACTCCGAAGACATCGACGGTATGGACGACGATGCCGAGGCGACCAAGAACCAGCACCCACAGGGTACTGGAAGGCCACCTCAACTCACGATGTATATATGGTGGATACACCTAAAGGAAGCGATAACGAGGAACAACGGGACGCTACAAAGGATAATTCCCCCGAAAAACAGCCGAAAAAGCGGCGCAAGCGCCGCCAAAAGTCCCGCCTCGACAACGACAGCACCCATGTAGACCCAGCCATAGAGCAGGGCGAACAGGTGGACGACGAACATGCCCCCGAGCAACTATCCGAATAGGATGAATTAAATAAGCAATCCACCCCCGGTGAAAACAACGGTCCGGATGATCTCACACTGGACACATCGTTGGAGCAGAAGAACCTCCACAAAAGGCTCGTCGCCACTGCACGAAGCCTAAAGAAGCAGAAGCGGAAGCTCAAAACAGCGGAAGACGTACTCATAATGAGATGGAGCAAAGTACTCAAGACCGCAGACAAATACAGCGATAGTCACCAAGCAAAGAGCTACCCGAAGCGTAAACTACTACCCGAATTTGACGAGGAGGCCGTAGAGCCCCCACAGTCAAAAAACAAAGAGGCCGCCCGGTCGGATGGACGACCACATGGCAAACAAAGAGCGGCAAGCGGCACCACACACAATCCGGCACGTGATCCATATAAGGATGCTCGTAAAGAGGACGGTCCGGTCAGGTCCATTTATGGGTCCAGAAAGCAAGCTTCAGAAAGCGAAACAACACGTTGAGTATTCGAAAATTACGGCACACCCAAATACAGGGGCGCCGCACACCCCTTATGTTTCACCGATGAGGTGCTAGATCATGAATTTCCAGCGGGATTCAAACTCGTAAACATAGAGGCATACGACGGAACAACAGACCCTGGAGTCTGGATTGAGGATTATATCCTGCACATACATATGGCCAGAGGAGATGACCTCCACGCCATAAAATACCTACCCCTCAAGCTCAAAGGGCCAGCCCGGCATTGGCTCAAAGGCCTCCCAGAAAATACCATTGGAAGTTGGGAAGAGCTCAAGGATGCGTTTAGAGCAAATTTTCAGGGGACGCATGTCCGCCCTCCGGATGCAGACGATTTAAGTCACATAACTCAACAGCCCGGAGAGTCAGCCCGCAAATTCTGGAATAGGTTCCTCACCAAAAAGAACCAAATAGTCGACTGTCCGGACGCCGAAGCCTTAACGGCCTTCAAACATAATGTCCGAGACGAATGGCTCGCCAGACACCTCGGCCAGGAAAAGCCAAGGACAATGGCCGCACTAACAAGCCTCATGACCCACTTTTGCACGGGAGAGGATAGCTGACTGGCAAGATGCAGCACCAGCGACCCAAGTACATCCGAAGTCAGGGATGGAAACGGGAAACCACGACGCAAAAAGGACCAGCGCTGAACTAAGGGAAACGGACCAAAGAGCACGGCAGTCAACGCCGGGTTCAAAAGCTCTCGACAGAACAACAAAACACTACCTCTCAAGGACAGCAGCGACGAGCTATCCAACCTAAACAAAATCTTGGACAAGATATGCCAAATCCACAGCACCTGCGGGAAGCCTGCAAACCATAACCACAGAGATTGTTGGGTATTCAAACAGTTCGGCCGACTTAATGCCGAACACAAGGGGCTCGAAACACCAAGTGAGGACGATGACGAACCCCACAAGCAGAGCACTGGAAAACAAAGGAATTTCCCACAAGAGGTCAAAGCAGTAAATTCACTTCATGTCACAACAGGCAAAAATAGAGTGGCGCCCATTAAAATGCGCGCCGCACGGTCCACCCCAGCGGAGTCCAGACACTGGATGTCAAAACCAATCACCTTCAACCATCAGGATTACTCCGGGAGTATCCGGAACGCAGGATGGACTGCCCTGATACTAGATCCTATAATCGATGGACTGCAATTTACACAAGTCCTAATGGACGGCAGCAGTGATCTAAACCTGCTATATCAGGACACAATCCGTAGAATGGGTATAGACCCAACCAAAATACGCCATAGCAACACTTCCTTTAAAGGAGTGATGCCAGGCCCATACGCCCATTGTACGGGCTCTCTACCACTAGAAGTTGTGTTCGGCTCATACGACAACTCCCATCGCGAAAAGCTAGTCTTCCACAACACCCCATTTAAAAGTAGCTATCAAGCACTATTGGGACGCGAAGCCTTCGCCCGCTTTAATGCAATACCGCATTATGCATCTCTCACACTTAAAATGCCCGGCCCACGCGGCATAATCTCTTTAAAGGGAAACCTCGAGTGTTCCTCGAATAAGGAAGAAAGTGAGACTGCCTTGACAGCCACACATTAATCAGGCTTTGCCGATCAAAGCCCCCAAACAGGTCATCCAGACCCCGGACACGGTTAGGCGAGTCCGGCGCAAATAAACAAGGGGCTTACCAGCCGCGTACCCCCTCACAAGGGGCTGCACGCACGTACAATAAGAGATAATAAAGCTCAATTTTATTCATTTTTTGAATTACACTCTGTTTATGCATTTTTCGCACGATCCTTTTTCAAACTAAGTTCTTCTCTTTTACAGATGAACACCGTGCTATGCCCATCCAGGATACGGCACAACGGAGACACAGGCGCAGACGTGCAGTAGGGACCCGTTACAAGGATTCTTTTCAGATTAAGACCCTGCGTAAACCTTTCTTACTGTCTCTTGTTGATACACACCCCCCGGTTCCTCACCATAACCGAAGAGGAGGCTGGCGTTTTGGCATCGGCCACGTCAGAAATTTTGCGCGTACCTGGACACCAAGGGCTGAGGGCATAGTTCTGCCTGTTTTCATAAAGACCAAATACCTTAGGGAGTGTTCGGCGTCTCGAGTTAGGCCTTATATGCATCAGCTCCGAATCATGTCTTTGGTCAAATGTTGGGTTTGCCCGGCTCCTGTGTTTTGCTGCCTTATGTTCCGCTCTATCAGCTAACGCGGCACCGGGAGAACTACTGCGATTGTGCCCCGGTTTGTCCAGGTGAGCACCTCAGTAGAGAAAGCCGAAAACTGACTGTCATGATATAGCGAGAGACTGGTTAACCACTCGATCGACCACCGGAATGTTTAGAATTCCTCCGCTTTAACGAAGGACCGTTTCCCGGTCAGGCACATACGCACCCCGAAATTCGGAGAGCGCGGTGCCCCTAGGGGCTATATAGTAGCCCCACCATTGAACTCCTATGGCTAATTGAAAGTGATAAAGCATTATAGTCCGGTTGCCTAGTTTGCTACGCTATCACCTCCTTCACAGGACCAAGACGTTGGATTAAGTGTGAAAATGCGTTATTTCTTGCAAACACCCGCGCACTATGTGCGTGGGGGCTGAAGCCGAAGACTGCCATCTTTCAGGTTATATACACATATACGTTAAACGGCCGCACAGGAGGAATTTCAACACTTGAACGCACAAGTATAAAAAGCCCTTATATTATATTCGAAGCATGGCTTCACAAATCATACATGTCATTTGAACATAACATTTTTTGAGCACTACGTCTCTATTAAATGAGCGCCCTACAGGACTTCCCCAAAGTAGTGCTCGGCTGATAATCGGCTCCTGTCCGAATCCTAGGAAGCAATGTTGGTGGCCTCCATCTCTGCCCAGTATGTTTTGACACGTGCGAGCACCATCCGTGCACCCTCTATGCATGCCGACCGCTTCATCGCCTTGATATGCGGCACCGCATCAAGGAACTGCTGCAACAAGCCAAAATAACTCTTCGGCTCGGGCCTTTCCGACCACAGATGAGCCACGACATCCTTGATGGCAAGTCCGGACAATCTATTCAGCTCGGCCCACTCGGCTAACCGATCGGTCAATGGAAGTGGACGCTCCAGAGTATGGAATTGCGACCAAAAAAGCTCTTCCATTCCGTGATCCTTCTGGTCTCGGAAGTGTGCAACCGCGTCTGCGGCACTCGCCGCCAAATTCAGATAGGCATCCTCCGCACCCCACAACTGGCCCAACTGAGCATACTTCGGATCCGTGAACCTCCTACGCAGCAGAAATGGCTTTCCAGCCGCAATATCCCCGGCCTGATGTAGCTCCTCCTTTATGGCTCTCATCGCGGAGCGGGCATCCTTGGCTTCGGCGGTGGCCTTCTTCAGGCCCTCTTGCTCTGCTCGGCGTTCTCTTTCAAGAAACTCATAGCGGTCGGTAGAATCCTTCAGCTTTACGGCCATTTCGGCCATTTCCTCCCTGCTTCCGCAGTGAGCAGCCTGTTCGGCTTTTAACTCTTCGGCCGCCTTCAAGGCAGCCGCATTACTTTTTCTGGCTTGCTCCTTGGCTCGGGCAAGCTCTGCCCGAAGGTCCTCCATAGCAGCGGCACCATCTGCATTAAGCATACATGTAGTAAGGCACGGGCGTCAAGGTCCCTTACCAGGTGTTTTGCAGAGAAGCCACATACCTTGTGACTCGTCAAGTCGCTTATTAACCAGCGCGATGTCCGCATCCGCAACGTCCAGTTGCCGCTTCAGTTCGGCAACTCCATCAGTCCGGCTGGCCACCGAACGCTTCGCCCCCTGAATAGGAAGGGCGACATCTTAACACTGAGATTATGATCCTCGGCACGCCGTCACTTCTGACAACGTACCGAGACTCAGGGGCTACTATCTATACAAGGCGCATTCTATATGCAAAACTGTCAGAAGGTATATCATTTTCGCGTACCTCAAACCCCGTCAGTAAACTTTTGATGGCTTCATGAAATCCGCTCTCAGCGGATGAAATCCTTTCAATCACCATACCCATTAATGCACGGTGATCTTCTGAGATAGATGCTCGCCCGAGCAGATCTTTCAACTCCTCCGACCGCACACCAGTTGGTGTCGGACCTCCCGGCCCCGCCGGACTCGGGGAAACCCTCCGCGACGACACCTCAGGGTCGTCCGCCCCGCCTGATGGCGCAGCAGATGGAGGCGTTTCTCTCTCCATCATCTCCGGATGAAGATCCCCCGAAGATGAGCTCTGCTGAGAAGGGCTGAGATCCGAACTACAAGGTAAAAACTTCGGTCATCCTCAGAAATAAAAACAGGGATGTCTCTTATTACAGAACTCCCTTTTCTACTTACGGCTCGCTAGAGGGCTGATTCCCTTGGGGAAATAATGCGGCCGGGGCCTCTCCTGGCGCAGGACCCTCTGGCGAAGATTTCTTCCCCCGCTTTGAGGCCTTGACCTCCGGATCTTCAAAAGTGGTCCTCTCCTCCCCTTGGAGGGAGGGATTCTCGATCCCCCCTTCCTTAAAGGCCTCCTTAGCGGAGGCGGTGGCTTTCCTGTTCCCCCCTTCGCCCTCTTCCAAAGGCACAGCCTCCAGCATCTTGGTTAACACAGGATCCGGCGAGGTCTCAGGGAGGGGGGCCGGACACCTTATTAGCTTTACTTCTACTATACATTCATGTTCAAGGGACAGCTCTTTAAAGGGCAAGTAATAAGATGAATGTATGGATAGCACGTCCGGGCACAGGAACTACTTACTTGAGTATCCGGGCGATTGCAGCTCAGACCTGCGTCCTCGGTCAAGTCCGGACACATCTCTTGTGATCCGAAGAACAGTTTATACATCTCCACGGGCATCGCACCCATGAAGTGGTGGAGAGCTCTCGGTCCCTCCGGGTTGAATTCCCACAGGCGGAGAGGGCGACGTTTGCAGGGCAGAAGGCGCCGAATCAGCATAACCTGCTTCACTACGACCAGATTTATCTCCCTCTCTTGGAGGTCTCGAATCCGGCCCTGCGATATTGGTACGTCCTTGGACGGCCCCCAATCGAGCCCTTTGTTGACCCATGACGCCAGCCTTTGTGGAGGGCCCGAGCGAAAGGCAGGTGGCGCCACCTGCCTGGTGCCCCTGGGAGCGGTGATGTAGAACCACTCATGTTTCCACAAACCAAGCTCCTCTTGAAAGGAGCCCTCGGGCCATAGAACATCGGCCCTCTTGCTTATAACTGCCCCTCCGCACTCTTCCTGTCGCCCCTCGATCATCTTCGGCTCCACCTTGAAGGTCTTGAGCCACAATCCGAAGTGAGGGGTAGTGCGGAGGAAGGCTTCACAGACAACAATGAACAATGAGATGTGGAGGATGGACTCTGGAGCCAAGTCATGGAATTCCAGCCCATAATAAAACATGAGCCCCCTCACGAACGGGTCCATCGGGAAGCCTAAACCCCAACGGAAGTGAGACACGAACACCACGCTCTCACCAGGCTCGGGAGTGGGAATGACTTGCCCTTGGGCGGGCAGCCTATGCGAAATCTCGCCGGTTAGATACCTGGTGTCTCTCAGCTTTAGCACGTCTTCTTCCGTGACGGAAGAGGGCATCCACCGGCCCTGTAGGTCAGAGCCGGACATTGTCAAAGGTCCGAAGCGCTCGAATCTGGAACCTTGGGTGTTGGAACTCGAGGCGAAGGACAGATTCGATTGAGGTTGAAGAAAAGGAACGGGCCTTGGTCTCATTATAAAGGGGTAGAATACCAAGAGCCATCCCCGTGACCATTTGGGACTCGCCTTCGATGGAGGGGGCGTGCCAACGGGCGCGTTACCCACGTCCGTATTGATGAGAATCCCGGGATAAGGGGACAGGATCTATGATTTGATAAGACGTGCCAAGGAAACCGCTTCGCTAAACGCGCTGAGGTGGAACAATAAAAATAACTCGAATAAAGGCTTGGCCGTGGTGTGACATCATACCGCAAAATACGTCAGCAGATTGAACTTGTGTAGATATTATTCTCTCTGCGGTGGTAAGTGGAATTTATTTTGCAGAGCCGGACACTATCCAGGTGTTCAAAATCTTCTATGAATTATTCGGAGGAGGAACCCGCCTTGCAATGCCGAAGACAATATGCGCGCCGGACTCGTCGTCATTGAAGCCTGGTTCAGGGGCTACTGAGGGAGTCCTGGACTAGGGGGTGTTTGGATAGCCGAACTATCATCATTGGCCGGACTCCAAGACTATGAAGATACAAGATTGAAGACTCCGTCCCGTGTCCAGATGGGACTTTCCTTGGCGTGGAAGGCAAGCTTGGTGATACGGATATGTAGATCTCCTACCATTGTAACCGACTCTGTGTAACCCTAGCCCTCTCTGGTGTCTATATAAACCGGAGGGTTTTAGTCCATAGGACGAAGAACAATCATACCATAGGCTAGCTTCTAGGGTTTAGCCTCCTTGATCTCGTGGTAGATCTACTCTTGTACTACCCATATCATCAATATCAATCAAGCAGGAGTAGGGTTTCACCTCCATCGAGAGGGCCCGAACCTGGGTCAAAACATCGTGTCCCTTGTCTCCTGTTACCATCTGCCTGGACACACAGTTCGGGACCCCCTACCCGAGATCCGCCAGTTTTGACACCGACACTAATGGTAATGTTACTGTCTACAAAGCTCGAATTGTCGCAAAAGGTTTTCGACAAATTCAAGGTGTTGACTACGATGAGATTTTCTCACTCGTATCGATGCTTAAGTCTGTCCGAATCATGTTAGCAATTGCTGCATTTTATGAAATTTGGCAAATGGATGTCAAAAATTGCATTCCTTAATGGATTTATTAAAGAAGTGTTGTATATGATGCAACCAGAAGGTTTTGTCCATCCTAATGGTGCTAACAAAGTGTGCAAGCTCCAGCGATCCATCTATGGACCTGTGCAAGCATATCAGAGTTGGAATATACGCTTTGATAATGTGATCAAAGCGTATGGTTTTATACAGACTTTTGGAGAAGCCTGCATTTACAAGAAAGTGAGTGGGAGCACTACAGCCTTTCTGATAAGTATATGTGAATGACATATTGTTGATCAGAAATGATGTAGATTTTTTTGGAAAGCATAAAGGAGAGTTTGAAAGGAGATTTTCAAACAAAGACCTCAGTGAAGCTGCTTACATATGGGGCACAAAGATCTATAGAGATAGATCAAGATACTTGATAAGATTTTTCAATGAGTACATACCTTGACAAGTTTTTGAAGTTGTTCAAAATGGAACAGTCAAAGGAGTTCTTGCCTATATTGCAAGGTGTAAAGTTGAGTAAGACTCAAAACCCGACCACAGCAGAAAATAGAAAAAGAATGCAAGTCATTCCCTATGCCTCAGCCATAGGTTCTATAAAGTATGCTATGCTGTGTACCAGACCTATTGTGTACCTTATCATGAGTTTAGCAAGGGGGTACGATAGTGATCCAGGAGTGCATCACTGGACAACGGTCAAATTTATCTTTAGTTACCTAAGAGGACTAAGGAAATATTTCTCGGTTATGGAGGTGATAAAGAGTTCAACGTAAAGAGTTACATCGATGCCAGCTTTTACACTGGTCCAGATGGCTCCGAGTCTCAATCTGGATACATATTGAAAGTGGGAGCAATTAGCTAGAGTAGCTCCATGCAGAGCATTGTAGACATAGAAAATTTGCAAAATACATACGGCTCTGAATGTATCAGACATGTTGACTAAAATTCTCTCACGAGCAAAACATGATCACACCTTAATACTCTTTGGGTGCTAATCCCATAGCGATGTGAACTAGATTATTGACTCTAGTAAACCCTTTGGGTGTTGGTCACATCATGATGTGAACTGTGGGTGATAATCACATACAGATGTGAACTATTGGTGTTAAATCACATGCCGATGTGAACTAGATTATTGACTCTCGTGCAAGTGGGAGACTAAAGGATATATGCTCTAGAGGCAATAATAAAGTTGTTATTCATATTTCCTTATATCATGATAAATGTTTATTATTCTGCTAGAATTGTATTAATCGGAAACTTAGTATATGTGTGAATACATAGACAAAACAAAGTGTCCCTAGTATGCCTCTACTTGACTAGCTCATTAATCAAAGATGGTTATGTTTCTTGACCATAGACATGTGTTGTCATTTGATGAACAGGATCACATCATTAGAGAATGATGTGATGGAAAATAGCCATCCATTAGCTTAGCATAATGATCGTTAAGTTTTATTGCTATTGCTTTCTTCATGACTTATACATGTTCCTCTGACTATGAGGTTATGCAACTCCCGAATACCGGAGGAACACCTTGTGTTCTATCAAACGTCACAACGTAACTGGGTGATTATAAAGATGATCTACAGGTATCTCCAAAGGTGTTTGTTGAGTTGGCATAGATCGAGATTAGGATTTGTCACTCTGTGTATCGGAGAGGTATCTTTGGGCCCTCTCAATAATGCTCATCACTATAAGCCTTGCAAGCAATGTGACTAACGAGTTAGTTATGGGATGATGCATTACGGAACGAGTAAAGAGACTTGCCGATAATGAGATTGAACTAGGTATGAAGATACCGACGATCGAATCTCAGGCAAGTAACATACCACTGTCAAAGGGAACAACGTGTGTTGTTATGCAGTTTGACCAATAAAGATCTTCGTAGAATATGTAGGAACCAATATGAGCATCCAGGTTTCGCTATTGGTTATTGATCAGAGATGTGTCTCGATCATGTCTACATAGTTCTCGAACCCGTAGGGTCTGCACGCTTAACGTTTGATTGCGATTTGTATTATGAGTTATGTGTTTTGGTGACCGAAGTTTGTTCGGAGTCCCGGATGAGATCACAGACACGACGAGGAGTCTCTAAATGGTCGAGAGGTAAAGAATCATATATTGGAAGGTTATATCCGGACATCGGAATAGTTCCGAGTGATTCGGATATTTTTCCGGAGTACCGAGGGGTTACCGGAACCCCTCAGGGAAGTGTTGGGCCAACATGGGCCTAGGGGAGAGAGAGGGAAGCCCGTGGGGGTGGTCGCTGCTACGTCTTGAGCTTGCGTTGGTTTTCCTTGAAGAGGAAAGGGTGATGCAGCAATAGTATCGTAAGTATTTCCCTCAGTTCTTAAGAACCAAGGTATCAATCCAGTAGGAGGTTCCTCAAAAGTCCCACGCACCTACACAAACAAACAAAGAATTCGCAACCAACGCAATAAAGGGGTTGTCAATCCCTTCACGACCACTTGCAAAAGTGAGATCTAATAGAGATAGTATGATAAGATAAATATATTTTTGGTATTTTATAATATAGATGCAAAAAGTAAAGATTCAAGTAAAAGTAGATTGAAAGCAAATATGATAAAAGATAGACCTGGGGGCCATAGGTTTCACTAGTGGCTTCTCTCAAGATAGCATAAGTATTACGGTGGGTGAACAAATTACTGTCGAGCAATTGATAGAAAAGCGAATAATTATGAGATTATCTAGGCATGATCATGTATATAGGCATCACGTCCGCAACAAGTAGACCGACTCCTGCCTACATCTACTACTATTACTCCACACATCGACCGACTCCTGCCTGCATCTAGAGTATTAAGTTCATAAAGAACAGAGTAACGCATTAAGCAAGATGACATGATGTAGAGGGATAAACTGAAGCAATATGATATAAACCCCATCTTTTTATCCTCGATGGTAACAATACAATACGTGCCTTGCAACCCTTTCTATCACTGGGTAAGGACACCGCAAGATTGAACCCAAAGCTAAGCACTTCTCCCATGGCAAGAAAGATCAATCTAGTAGGCCAAACCAAACTGATAATTCGAAGAGACTTGCAAAGATAACTCAATCATACATAAAATAATTCAGAGAAGATTCAAATATTATTCATAGATAAACTTGACCATAAACCCACAATTCATCGAATCTCGACAAACACACCGCAAAAAGAGTTTACATCGAATAGATCTCCACAAGAGAGGGGGAGAACATTGTATTGAGATCCAAAAAGAGAGAAGAAGCCATCTAGCTAATAACTATGGACCCATAGGTCTGTGGTAAGCTACTCACAACTCATTGGAGGGGCTATGGTGTTGATGTAGAAGCCCTCCGTGGTCGATTCCCCCTTCGGCAGAGTGCCGGCGAAGGCTCCAAGATGAGATCTCGCGGATACAGAAGGTTACGGCGGTGGAAATTGTGTTTCGTTGGCTCCCTGGATGTTTTCAGGGTACGTAGGCTTATATAGGAGGAAGAAGTACGTCGGTGGACGCCCGAGGGGCCCACGAGACAGGGGGCGCCCTATGGGGGGGCGCCCTCCTATCTTGTGGAGGCCTTGGCTGCTTCTTGACTTGCACTCCAAGTCCTCTGGATCACGTTCGTTCCAAAAATCACCCTCCCGATGGTTTCATTCCATTTGGACTCCGTTTGATATTCCTTTTCTTCGAAATACTGAAATAGGCTAAAAAACAGCAATACGGGCTGGGCCTCCGGTTAGTAGGTTATTCCCAAAAATGATATAAATGTGTAAAATAAAGCCCATAAACATCCAAAAGGGGTAATATAATAGCATGGAACAATCAAAAATTATAGATACGTTGGAGACGTATCAAGCATCCCCAAGCTTAATTCCTGCTCCTCCTCGAGTAGGTAAATGATAAAAGGAGAATTTTTGATGTGGAATGCTACCTAGCATAATTATAATGTAATTTTCTTTATTGTGGCATGAATGTTCAGATCCAAATGATTCAAAATAAAAGTTCATATTGATAAAAGAAATAGTAACACTTCAAGCATACTAATCAAAGTAATCATGTCTTCTCGAAATAACATGGCAAAAGAAAGTTCATCCCTACAAAATCATATAGTTAGGCTATGCTTCATTTTCGTCACACAGAGATGTTCCCAACTTCTATACCCCCGATGACAAGCCAAGCAATTGTTTCATACTTAAATAATCTCAAACTTTTTCAACCTTCATGCAATACATGAGCGTGAGCCATGGATATAGCACTATGGGTGGAATAGAATATGATGATGGGGATTGTGTGGAGAAGACAAAAAGGAGAAAGTCTCACATTGACGAGGATAATCAATGGGCTATGGAGATGCCCATCAATTGATGTCAACATGACGAGTAGGGATTGCCATGCAACGGATGCACTAGAGCTATAAATGAATGCTCAACAAAAGAAAACTAGTGGGTGTGCATCCAACTTGCTTGCTCACGAAGACCTAGGGCATTTGAGGAAGCCCATCGTAGGAATATACAAGCCAAGTTCTGTAATGAAAAATTCCCACTAGTATGAAAAAGACAACTTATGAGACTCACTATATGAAAAACATGGTGCTACTTTGAAGCACAATATGTGAGACTCACTACATGAAGAACAAGGTGCTACTTTGAAGCACAAGTGTGGAAAAAGAGATAGTAGCATTGCCCTTTTTATTTATTTTCCTTTTTTTTCTTTTTTTCTTTTTTTCCTTTTTTTTGGGGCCTTTCTTTTTTTCTTTTGGCCTTTCTTCTTTTTTTTTTCTTTTTTTTTCTTTGGGCAATGCTCTAATAATGATGATCATCACACTTTTATTGATTACAACATAGGAATTACAACTTGAAACTAGAACAAGATATGACTCTATATGAATGCCTCCGGTGGTGTACCGGGATGGTGCAATGAATCAAGAGTGACATGTATGAAAATTAATGCATGGTGGATTTGCCGCAAATACGATGTCAACTACATGTTCATGCAATGGCAATATGACAAAAGTAAAATATGTCATGATGATGATAAACGGAATGGTGGAAAGTTGCATGGCAATATATCTCGAAATGGCTATGGAAATGCCATAATAGGTAGGTATGGTGGCTATTTTGAGGAAGATATAAGGAGGTTTATGTGTGATAGAGCGTATCGTATCACGGGGTTTTGATGCACCAGCGAAGTTTGCACCAACTCTCAAGGTGAGAAAGGGCAATGCACGGTACCGAAGAGGCTAGCAATGGCGGAAAGGTAAACGTGCGTATAATCCATGGACTCAACATTAATCAAAAGAACTCATATACTTATTGCAAAAATTTAGAAGTCATCAAAAATCAAGTACTACGCGCATGCTCCTAGGGGGATAGATTGGTAGGAAAAGACCATCGCTCGTCCCCGACCGCCACTCATAAGGATTCACAAGCCAGGTACACTTCATGTTTTAAATTTGTTACACAACTTTAACCATACGTGCATGCTACGGGACTTGCTAACTTCAACACAAGCATTCTTTAAATTCATAATCACCCAACTAGCATGACTTTAATATCACTACCTTCATATCTCAAAACAATTATCAAGTATCAAATTGATCATAGCATCCAATTCACTTCCTATGATAGTTTTTATTATACCCAACTTGGATGCCTACCATTCTAGGACCAATTTTATAACCATAGCAAATACCATGCTGTTCTAAAAGACTCTCAAAATAATATAAGTGAAGCATGAGAGGCTAGAAATTTCTTCAAAATTAAGTCACCACCGTGCTCTAAAAAATATAAGTGACGCACTAGAGCAAAAACTATCAAGCTCAAAAGATACAAGTGAAGCACATAGAGTATTCTAGCAAATTCTAATAAAATAGGCTTCTCCCAAAAGGTGTGTACAGCAAGGATGATTGTGGTAAACTAAAAAGCAAAGACTAATATAATACACGACGCTCCAAGCAAAACACATAACATGTGGCGAATAAAAATATAGCTCCAAGTAAAGTTACCAATGAACGAAGATGAAAGAGGGGATGCCTTCCCGGGGCATCCCCAAGCTTAGGCTTTTGGCTATCCTTGAATATCTTGGGGTGCCTTGGGAATCTCCGGTCTTAGGCTCTTGCCACCCTTTATTCCATAGTCCATAAAAGCTTTATCCAAAACTTGAAAACTTCACAACACAAAACTCATCAGGAAATCTTATAAGCTCCGTTAGTGAAAGAAAACAAAAACACCACATAAGGTACTGCAATGAACTCATTCTTTATTTATTTTGGTGTTAAACCTACTGTAATCCACCTTCTCTATGGTTTATAAACTATTTTACTCGCCATAGATGCATCGAAATAAGCAAACAACACACGAAAAACAGAATCTGTCAAAAACAGAATAGTCTGTAGTAATCTGTAACTAACGCAAACTTCTGGAACTCTAAAAATCGTACCAAAATAGGAAGTCCTGGAAAATTTGTTTATTGATCAGAAGAAAAAAGAATCAATGCAAAAGCACGTTTATGTGATTTAACAAAATTAAATTTGTGCGAGCCAATTTTATGTTTTTCAGCAGAATCAAATCAACTATCATCATAGGTTATCCTATAGGTTCTACTTGGCACAAACACTAATTAAAAGATAAAAACACATATAAACAGAAGGTAGATGCAAGATTTATTACTAAACAGGAACAAAAACAAAAAACACAAAGAAAATTGGGTTGCCTCCCAACTAGCGCTATCGTTTAACGCCCCTAGCTAGGCATAAAAGCGAAGATAGATCTAAGTAGTGCCATCTTTAATTTTCAGTTTTTTAGCGGAGTCATGCTCGAATCCGGGAGGTTCTTTCCGCTTCCCTTCATACTCGGAAATTTTTAGATCTAAAGAATCCAACCGCTTATTGCAAAGAGTAATCAACATATTCATGCGGTGAATATTTCCGCTAACAATTTTAAGAGGCTCAAGAGACTTTTGTAGTATTTTTTTTACTTCGCAAATCTTTCCAAACACTTGGGTTTCTTCTTGGGTAGGATGTGATCCTGCCTTTTGAGGTAGTGTTCCCACTATTCCCTCTATAATTTCATGCACAATACTGGGATCAATTTCAATGAAATTTCCCTTGGCAATGCAATCCAAGAGTTGTCTATGCGTCATATTTAACCCAACATAAAAATTACGAAGAAGAATTCTAAAGTTCACCTCTAGGGTGCACTTGCGATAAGATTCCATCATCCTATACCAAGCATCTTTTAAATTTTCTCCTTGCCTTTGCTTGAAGTGAAGAACTTCAAACTCGGGAAACAAAGGAGCGGATAAGGAACTAGACATAATGACAAGCAAACAAAAGGCAAGCGAAAGAGACAGAGATTGGGAAAGAGATGGCAAATAAAACGACAAGGGTGAAGTGGGGGAGAGGAAAACAAGAGGCAAATGGCAAATAATATAAATGCGAGGGAGATGGGTTTGTGATGCGTACTTCGTATGTCTCGACTTGAGCGAAGACCTCCCCGGCAACGGCGCTAGAAATCCTTCTAGCTACGTCTTGAGCTTGCGTTGGTTTTCCTTGAAGAGGAAAGGGTGATGCAGCAATAGTAGCGTAAGTATTTCCCTCAGTTTTTGAGAACCAAGGTATCAATCCAGTAGGAGGCTCCTCAAAAGTCCCACGCACCTACACAAAAAAACAAAGAACTCGCAACCAACGCAATAAAGGGGTTGTCAATCCCTTCACAGCCACTTGCGAAAGTGAGATCTAATAGAGATAGTATGATAAGATAAATAGATTTTTGGTATTTTATAATATAGATGCAAAAAGTAAATATGCAAATAAAAGTAGACTAAAAGCAAATACGATAAAAGATAGACCCGGGGGCCATAGGTTTCACTAGTGGCTTCTCTCAAGATAGCATAAGTATTACGGTGGGTGAACAAATTACTGTCGAGCAATTGATAGAAAAGCGAATAATTATGAGATTATCTAGGCATGATCATGTATATAGGCATCACATCCGCAACAAATAGACCGAATCCTGCCTGCATCTACTACTATTACTCCACACATCGACCGACTCCTGCCTGCATCTAGAGTATTAAGCTCATAAAGAATAGAGTAACACATTAAGCAAGATGACATGATGTAGAGGGATAAACTCAAGCAATATGATATAAACCCCATATTATTATCCTCGATGGCAACAATACAATACGTGCCTTGCAACCCTTTCTGTCACTGGGTAAGGACACCGCAAGATTGAACCCAAAGCTAAGCCTTCTCTCATGGCAAGAAAGATCAATCTAGTAGGCCGAACCAAACTAATAATTCGAAGAGACTTGCAAAGATAACTCAATCATACATAAAAGAATTCAGAGAAGATTCAAATATTATTCATAGATAAACTTGATCATAAACCCACAATTCATTGGATCTCGACAAACACACCGCAAAAAGAGTTTACATCGAATAGATCTCCACAAGAGAGGGAGAAAACATTGTATTGAGATCCAAAAGGAGAGAAGAAGCCATCTAGCTAATAACTATGGACCCGTAGGTCTGTGGTAAACTACCCACGACTCATCGGAGGGGCTATGGTGTTGATGTAGAAGCCCTCCATGGTCGATTCCCCCTCCGGCAGAGTGCCGGCGAAGGCTCCAAGATGAGATCTCACGAATACAGAAGGTTACGGCGGTGGAAATTGTGTTTCGTTGGCTCCCTGGATGTTTTTGGGGTACGTAAGCTTATATAGGAGGAAGAAGTACGTCGGCGGACGCCCGAGGGGCCCACGAGACAGGGGGCGCGCCCTATAGGGGGCCGCGCCCTCCTATCTCGTGGAGGCCTCGGCTGCTTCTTTGACTTGCACTCGAAGTCCTCTGGATCACGTTCGTTCCAAAAATCACGCTCCCGAAGGTTTCATTTCGTTTGGACTCCGTTTGATATTCCTTTTCTTCGAAATACTGAAATAGGCAAAAAAAAAAAAACAGCAATACGGGCTGGGCCTCCGGTTAGTAGGTTAGTCCCAAAAATGATATAAATGTGTAAAATAAAGCCCATAAATATCCAAAAGGGGTAATATAATAGCATGGAACAATCAAAAATTATAGATACGTTGGAGACGTATCAGTCGCATGCCCCCTACCTAGCGAGTCCGAATAGGACAAGGAGGAGGGGGCGGCACCCCCTTCCCTTTCCCTCTCCCTCTCCTTCCTATTCCCTCCGGTGGAAAAAGGTAAAAGGGGTGGGGGGTGGGGAGAATCCTACTTGGACTAGAAGTCCAAGTAGGACTCCTCCCATGGCGCGCCCCTCCTGGCCGCGGGCCTCTCTCTCCCCCTACTTTATATACGTGGGCAGGGAGCACCCCAAATGCACATCAATTGTCCTCTTTGCCGTGTGCGGTGCACCCCTCCACAGTTTACTCCTCCGGTCATAACATCGTAGTATTTAGGCGAAGCCCTACGCGGATCACATCATCAACACCGTCACCACACCGTCGTGCTGATGGAACTCTCCCTCGACCCTCTACTGGATCAAGAGTTTGAGGGACGTCATCGAGCTGAACGTGTGCTGAACACGGAGGTGCTGTACGTTCGATACTTAGGTCGGTTGGACCGTGAAGACGTTCGACTACATCAACCGTGTTAACTAACGCTTCCGCTTTCGGTCTATGAGGGTACGTGGACACATTCTCCCCCTCTCGTTGTTATGCATGTCCTAGATAGATCTTGCGTGATTGTAGGAATTTTTTTGAAATTGCATGCTATGTTCCCCAACACTTACTTTGCTTTTGAAGTGCTCTATTGCGCATAGGATGTTCTTGTGATGTCGCATGTGCATAAGCAGTACGCCACCATGATGAATTCCATTCCATTATTATTATTCAATTCATATGCACATCGTTTGCACTATTTGCAAAAGTTAACTATAGAGGATCTAGGTGGACGCATGTATCCATGGTTTACCATTTTGTCATTCTTTTGTTGGTGGTATTTTGTATCTAGGTGTGTGCATGACAATTTAGCCCATTGGTGTTGTTCTTTGCACTTCTGCCCGCTGACATTTATAACCGTCGAACCTCTTTGCAGGTGATCCTGATGGCAGTCTCACATACATTGCCCGGTAGCTTGACTAGTCCTATTGAAGATTTAGCAATTGCATCTATCAAAAAGGCAGGTTAAATTAGTTGAATATCTTCAAATCTCCATACCATGATAACCTAATCTGCAAAATTTATCACAAAACTTAGTTGAGAAAGGATCACACGTACCAGTTGTACAACACACTCTGAAAGTTACATTTTTGGTAGACCCTGAAAGCTACTATGTTTTAGGGGTAAATACCCGAGATTTATTAATCAATAATCATAGAGTTTACATAGTGCAGGGACTCCATCAGCCAAAACATGGCGTCCAAGTGCTAAAACTAGAGAATTTCTAGCTATAGTATGAGCATCCTCATTGGACTCTCTATACTCGTGACGAAAACTAATATTACTGGCCTCCTCCCTCATTCTCCTTATCTCATTTATTATCATAACATGTTCTCCCATAGAAGCAGTTGCAATTTCCCGCACAATAGCCATGGAATCTGATGCAATCACATCAGCACCTACATGCTAGTCCATCCTCAAACACATAGCTTCTGTACACGCGATAACCTCAAAGCATTTTGGACCACCCATCCTAAAAATGTCACTTGTTGCGCCATGGCAGTTATCCACTGATATGGCACCATCGACATTACATTTAACATCACCCGGGGGTGGCACAATCCACCCGGCCCGAGATTCCCTCATATGAATTTCGTGTCCCTCGTAATTCCTTCAGTTCATGATGAATCCTCAAGTAGCAAAAGGGCTATGATATACTTATTCATGTATAAACCCTCGCTTCACCTTCCAGATCACCCACATTGTTACTATTAACTTGATATATTGTTGTTCAGCAAGATATTCATCCATCTCAAATAGCCAGTTTTTTCCCTTGGCTCCATACACAAAGATGCTTGTTTGTGCAACTCTTCGTCTACCAAAACCCATATACATCTTACCATCATGCACTCTAACATTGAGTGTCTCCAAGAATCCTCCCTGCATTGGCATACCGAGCACACATTTGTATCCTCCATGTTTTTATGATTCCTTTGTCTTTCTAATGTCTGTTGAGAATTCTGGCTCTTGCATTTTTAGGGGTGAATTCGAGTTCTTTGCAGGGAATTGAGCAAGCGATCCAAACGTATCACTATTGGGCTTTGGCACGATAAATGGGGATTTAGACCCAAGCCATGGCCTTCTGCCATTCTCTGGGGATCGATATGTATCGCTTGACGCAATATATATAGAGGGATCACTCAGGTAGCTCATCCCTCTCACTCTATGTGGGTCGGCCTGTTAAATTCTTTCGGTAGCTCCTGTAGACTAGCGTACTACTTCCTCCGTCCGAAAAAGCTTGTTCCTCAAATGGATGTATCTAGCACTAGTGCTAGATACATCCATTTGAAAGACAAGCTTGGGACAGTCCCTCAAATGGATGTATCTAGCACATTTGAAAGACAAGCTTAGGACAAGCTTTTTCGGACGGATGGAGTACTTATGGTTTGTGTTTTCTCTCTCTCCCGGGAATGGTGTTTTTGTGGTATTCTTTGGGTTTTTAATATTTTTTTCATTTGTAAAGTTTTCAATATTATAAACATCTTCAAATACACATTGAATATTTTTTAATATATGGTGATTTTTTGTCAAATAAACACTGAACAAATTTGTAATATACAAAAAACATTTTTTATATACAATGAACTTTTGTTCAATGTACAATGAACTTTTTTAATATACATTGGACTTTATGTAATATAAGGTGAACAATTTTTCAAATACACACTAAAAAAATTTGTAATATGTAAAAAATAATTTTTATATACAGTGAACTCTTTTTAATGTACGGTGAACTTGCTTTAATATACAGAGAACAATTTTTAATATACACACTGATCTAATTTATAATGTACAATGGAATTTTTTTATATACAGTGAAGTTTTTCCAACGTATAATGAACTTTTTTTTAATATAGCTCAAACTTTTCTCTAATACACACTGAACATTTTTTAAATGCACAATTGAACATTTTTCTGAAGAAAAGATGAATAGAGAAAAATAGAAAACCTGTAAAACCAGAAAACTGGGGAAAAACACGTAGAAGATATGTTTGCGAATTTTCTTAGATGTTTGTGAATTCAAAGAGATGTTCAAGAATTTTTTAAAATAAAAAAAGAACAGAAAAACGCAGAATATAAAAAAATGTAAAAGAGAAAATGAAAAACCAACAGAAAACCAACACAGAAAAAATATCGTCTGAAAACCACCAGAAAATTGCTTATCTGGGCCTTGGTCCACGTCTGACTCACGTGGGTGATCGCCTGATATGTATCGCAACAGGCGATAGATATTAGTTGGGTTCTCCGACCCTTTTCTGTTACATTCTGGACAGCTCCTATATCCCGGTGGCTCGCCGCCGCCCGGTTGCTTCATGTTCCGGCCGGCGAGGTTAGCCCAACGCGATGCCAGTGCATTCCGGGACCGAAACGCCTCGGGCGGGCTCGGGCAGGTCCGCACCCTCCTCCTGCCGTCCATCTAATCTACACGCTGCAGCAGGAGCAGCAGCAGGGCGCCGCAGGAGTACCTCACCCCGCCTCTGGTGAAGGTCCAGGCGGCTATGAGGAAGAGCTGCTATTGCCAGATCCTTGCTGCAGAAAATTTTAACATTTGGAATATAAAAAGGAGGGGATGGATATTTTTGAGGGATACGACTGGATGACTGGTGCCCAACTGATTAACTGAATGTCCGGAGTGCTTGACAAAAAACTACCACAATTGGGGCTTACGTCCCACCGAACTACCACTTTTTTAAAAGTTGCTGATAACTACCAAAAATTGGAAGCGGGTGACTAAAAACTACCAAGTTGACGATTTGACCATTTTAGAGCGTTTAAACCCGTTTCTGACAGCAGTGGCCCACATGTCAGGTGGACGACAGCGGTAACGGCTAACGGCGCTCCGCCCCAGCCGTTAGAGCCGCTCGCTCGTCGGTCGCACCTGGTCGACCGGGCCGACCGGGCCGCATCGGACTAGGTATAAGCTGGCCGACCGTGCTCGTCCCCACCTGCTCCCTCACTCTTCCCCGAGCTCACTCCCCACTCTGCTCTCCTCTGCTTCTTTTTGCTCTCCGGCGACGCCACGACCGACCATGCCATCCTGGCCCAATAGTAACGAGACCTCAGACGATGATGACGAGCTCATGAGCGAGTTCAGCAACATGCAGATGGAGTATTTCGTAAGTCAACTAACTCTATCCTCTCCTCTCCTTCCCGTGTGTTCTAGGGTTAGGGCTAGGGTTTGAAGATAATTGAGATTTCTTCCATTTAAGTTCATATATGTGAGCTGTAGTTGATACATATATGTTTTTGTTGCTGCAGCAAACTCCTGACACTGTGATAGACCCAAGCTTCTGTGGGCTTGTGGCTGAATCTGACAGAAGGTGCATCTTGCACAGACAGAGGGCAGACAAGTTTGTGGCATTTGAAGGCACTGACACTGGCAGGAGATTCAACGGATGTGCTACTGAGGTAATGGACCAAGTTGGTGTGGATTTGATTAGCTTGATTTTCTGCTATGTAGTGGAAACAGAGTAGCGTTTAGATGTTGTATTTCTGAATTTTCCTTATGTGTGAAAACTTATGTATGTCTGAATATTGTACTTGTAGCAGAGAGCACTGGAAACATATTGATGTGTTGTATTTTTAGTATAGAGCTGGCTAGTGTACCTATGTATAGCACATGTGTTTATGATCTGTTATTCTGAATTTGCTTGTTATCTGTGGTGTTCACTCCAAATATAATTTGATTTTCAGGATTGTGTGAACTATGGTATTCTGGAGTGGGTAGATGCCCCTGGCTTGTAATTCTGCAAAGGTGCTTAACCAAGCTCTGGGATATGTATCATGAGTAGAACCTTGGTAGAGCCCAGGAAAATGAGGCTCATGGGACAAAGGTTGTAAAACTGTAGAAGGAGCTTCATTCTCTTGCCAATCAGTATAGCCAGCTGGTGGATGATGTGTTCAAGTTGTTTGATTATCAAGATGGAATCAAATCTCATGACATGGATTGCACAAGCCAGGCAATGAATGAAGTGAAGGAGAAGAAGAAGCAACTTGAGGAGTAGGCAAAAATTGAGCTTGAAATGGAGAAGCTTAAGCTCAAAAAAGAACAAAGGTGCATCCTTCAGAGTCAAGCTGATATAATCCAAAACACAAGGAAGGCCATGAAGGAGATAGAGGTGGACAGAGACCACCTTAAATAAGAGAAGAAGAAGCTGGAGAATGTCATTGCTGAGCTCCTGAAGGTTGGTCGGTGCAAGGAAAATCTGGACAAGATCAAGGAAGTTGTGATGCAGGAGTGAAGTGGCAGCTCTGGATGGTAAGTATATATGAGGCCTATATATATAACTGGCCTTCTATGTTATCCGATGCAAATATGCATCTTAGCTAGCTATAATACTAGATATGAACTGCCTATAAACTGTCCTGGTTTTAGGTCATTTTTGGGATTTGTTTTGTGGTGCCCATGGCACTGCATGTGATCTGTAATGCTTTAAGATATTAACTGCCTATGAACTCCAAGTTGTAATGCTAAGTATGAATAGTAAGTTAGCTTATGAACTATAGTCCATGATGATGATAAATTTCTATATTTGTTATCGTAATCTGTTGCATCCAGTACTGACCTATATATAGCACATAGATAGCACATAGAATTATCTGATCTTGGATACACTAGAGATAGCACATATTCTCTGTAACATAGATAGCACATCGTCTCTCTAACATAGAAGGCACATACATGCAAATCAAGTTTCAGATAAACATAACTGATGACACTGAACTTGTGAACACTGACGAAACTGAATTAGCTAACACTAATTTCAGAGCAGGTTTCAGAGATAGGTTCACTTAGGCAACTTAAATAACATTGGATCTACTGCTCATCTTTAGGATTTGCTAAGCATGCAGAGCGATGCTTGATGTGCTTGATCTGCCTTGGATCTGTCTGCTTCTGCACTTCCTCCTCTTCATCATCTTTGTCGATGACGATGATGGGAGGGGGGCGGCGGTGAGCCTGCTCTGCAGGTGGCGCAACTATCTGCAAGTCATCATCGTCCTCTTCCTACACTGCTACATCAGTTGCAGCTTGTGCCGGAGCAACATAGCGGTGGGCTTCCCATCGCTTACGCTGGCCATCATCGGAGGACTCTGCCTTTCTCATTGCCCATAGTAGAGTGTCGATGGGCAGGATACCCTTACCTTTAGTTCCACAGTTGTGCTGCATGCACTTCTTCTCTTGAGGCGTCGCCTTCTTCTGGACTAGGTCAGCAACATCTACTAGTCCATCCACACTGTTGTATCTCGTAGCTATCTTCATGTAGTGTAGGAATAGATCCTGGTCACCGCGCGCAAAACCAAATAGCATGGCAACCCAGCCCTTGCCAGTGGGGAATGGGTTGAGCCATGGGTCTGGTGTGGAGGAGGAACTAGCCATGGGTGCAGAGAGGATGTGGTTGTGAGAGAAGTGGCGAGTGAGGTGAAGTTGTGGAGATCCAATGAGGTTGATGTTAAGTAGTTGAAGAAAGAGGAGACATAGTAAAGAGAGGTGGACTGATGCAGTAAAGAAGTTGAATTCAGTGATACTTGGTGGTAGTTGTGATGTAGTTATTGCGTGGTGAAACTTGTATTGTTTAAAGTTGACAGAAACTTGTGCAGATTCAGAGGTAGTGCACAATAATTCAGATTCAGAGGTACTTCAGAGAAGGTTTCATTCACATAGATCAACCATGCTAACTTAAAATATAGTAATTCACAGGATCACATACATTGATGTAAGTTGCTAAACTTAAAACAGGTAGATCATACACTACAACATCATCATCTACATTGCAACATCCTTAGTACTAGCGCAGCAGACGAAGACGCTCTGAACGACGAACAGGACCTTGGAAGCTCTGTGTTTTGGCCTTGTTTTTCTTGCTAGATGAGCATGCTTCCTCCTCCTGCACTGGTGGCCGCTCCAGCTCCGGCAGCGCCTGCTCTGGCTGCATCTCCATCATCCTCATGAGGGGCGGCACTGGCACTATGTGTTCAGCTAGGTGATCCACCAGACGCAGATTCAGGCGGTCTTGGTACATATACCAACGGGCTCGCTGAAAAGGGTCCGGCGAATCCCTAGCTTCACCCATTTCCCAGATGACGTTTTCAATCAAGGGGTGATGGAGGTCAGGCAGGCGCTCCCTCTCCTCGTCTGTGGTGGCAACCCTGATGGCGAGCACTTGGTTCTGCAACATGGTAGGGCTGCTGAACCAAGAACTGACCTCACGCGCATACACCATCTTCTTGGCATCGCCGACGCACAGCTCCCATAGGGCCCTATGTGAACCCTCTCCAAATGCCATCGCCGGCGTGAAGGTGGTTTTTTGGATGGGATGTTGGATAGGCTAATGGTCGAGTAGAAAGAAAGAGCGGAGAAGTGGAGACTACACGTTTTGGGTGTTGTCTTTAAAGACATGGCTGGCTACTACTTGTCTGTGGATGCTTCTATACCTACATTAACTACCATGAACCACCACGCACAAACAATTACAGAGCACAAATTAAGAAAATTCAGTTAACTTCGCATACATTTAGAGAAATTGATAAGAATTCATACAAGCTGACATTTATTCAAGAGAGAAATCCATAACAAGCATTAGTGAGAATAGATTCACCACACCGAATCAAGAATTCTACTCCACCTCGCCCTGGTGACTTGATATCGATGGAAGTTTTCCCTCTCTCTAGCCCACCAAATGATCAGCTCATCATTGATGTTGGTTCCAGCTGGGAACACCTCGTTGAACTGCCTCACGTCGTTGGAGTTGCGTTCTGCCATGATTCTGGCAGCCAGCCGTTGTCGTCGCTTATGTCGATGGGCCCTCCTTTCTTCTCTTACATCCCTTCTTGCTGCCCTACCCAACTCCTCCTGGTCATCAACAACTTCTCCATGGCTGGGATCAATCTCTTTGGCTGGCGGCTAGGTTGTAGTGGTGCTGGCGGCTAGGTTTTGGGTAGGGGGAGAGAGAGTTCGCCTTCTTATAGACAACAAAGAAGGCTACGGGAGTTTGATCCAATAACAAAGCCAAATCAAAGGCCTATTTTCACAGGTTCAGACAAATTCAGGAATAGCCAAACATGTTTCAGAGCACAGAACAGGTTCAGACAAATTCAGAATGTGCCAAACTGGGTTCAGACCACATAATAGGTTTAGACAAATAAAGAAACTGCCAAACAGGTTTCAGACCACAGAATAGGTTCAGACAACTTGACCACAGAACAGGTTTCATCTCTTCTTACCTGTCACTTCAGTAGTTACCACTGCAATAGAAATAACCTTTTAATTTGGAGCTTGTCATTCTCTTCCTCTTGGTCCCAACTTGATTATCTGAAGTGGTTACAGCTCTTGGAGCAGTGAATCCATGAGTCATCCCTCTACCTGCAGGCCTACCTCTTTTAGCTCTTGGTTCAGGGCCTAGTGCAGATGCAGAAGGGCCTGGGCCAGATGCAGAAGGGGCTGGTGCAGATGCAGATGGAGTTGCAGCAGGAACTATTGTGGTTCTTGCTGTTGCAAGAGGAACTGTTCTAGATGAACCAGCTATGTCTTCATAAACTGCCCTGTTTTCCTGCTTGTAACACATAACATTTCTTTTAAAAATTATTTTTGGATGAAAAAGTATGTCTAGAGGAACTGAAATTGTTGTAACAGGTTCAGAAAAATTACTTGATGTCCTATCTTCCTCATCTGAAGCCTAGGCCTTAGAGTCTTGTTACTTGCGAAATTGTGTCACCAGCTCTGTTAGCCTGGCAGTTATTGGCATACTTTTTGTTCTCTTCTAAAATCTCTGAGTAATTTGGTGTCATTGTCCACCTGCATGTCTGCAACTTCTCCCCCTAGTCTGCTACCTCTTTATCATCTGCTTGGTTCTAATCCCTTCAAACATTGTCCTTATTGGTTTGGATCTAACATCAGGTATCATCTTGTTGAAGACTTCACTAAGGTTGTTCACAACTAGATCTATTTCGCAAGTATGATCCATAGCATACCTAGCCCAAGCAGAGACCTCTATATTTTTAAGCCATTTCCAAGCATCCTCAGACTGTACTTTCAGAGCTTTCATCCCTAATTCATGCCCATGACTAGTGGAAGAGTAGCTAGCCTGGTCAACACACTATTTTAGTTCTTTGCTTCTATACCCAGCTGCTTGGAAGTTTGCATATATGTCCCTAAGACAGAATATTTGAGGTGAATCAGGGAACACCTTATTTATTACCTTAAGTAACACCTATACATTCAGAAAACAGGGTCGCACATGAACACACTGAAATAATTCCAGAAGTACTATACTATAGCAACAACAATGATTTACTTGCTAACCTTTTGCCTGTCAGATATTATTGTGTATGTTCCAAATTTGTTACCACTACCAATGCAGCATCTCAGCTGAGTTAAAAACCAAGTCCAACTATCTCCATCTTCCTTGTCAACCACACCAAAAGCTATGGGGTCGATGTTGTTGTTCCCATCCCTTCCTGTGGCAGCAAAAATTTGTTCTCCAGTGGTTAACTTGATAAAACACCCATCAAGCCCTGGATGCAGTAAAACATTAGCTACAGGCCAAATATGACCCAAAATTCAGAACAGTAAATTCAGCAACAATTATCTATAAATGGTCTGCAACCATTCAGAAACCCTTCCTTTGATGCTGCCAGACAATAGAACATGTACTTGATTCTAGGAGTGGGTGCAGGATTTTCTGGGTCAACAAATGTTCATACAATACATCTGCTCCCAGGGTTTGTGTCAAGAACAGCTTGAAGATAATCCCTCAGTCTCAAGTAATGTTGCTTGTGGTCACCTTGCACCACATCAACAGCCTTCCTCCTTGCCCTATATGACACACTTCTTGAAATGTCAACTGAAAACTTAGTCTTAGTCTTTTTTAATGCATCCACAGGAGCTCTAATGTCTTCTCTCAATGCTGGTTGTATTGATTTGGACCACTTTGTAGTAACCTTTGTGTTCTCTGCACATGCTCCACAAGTGTGCAGCATATCACACTTCTTGATGCAGAAAGTTTGCTCATGAGCTATCTTAGAGGCATAGATAAAAAAATCACATCCATGTGCTCTCTCTGAGCACCAAACAATAATCCTATCAGGGGCATTTCTGTGATACTGGAAATTCCTCAAAGTCCTGATGTGAAAATCCCTAAGTGCATCTCTGAACACATAAACATTGGTGAAGCACAGTCCCTTACAAAAACTGTTCTTGTGGATTTGGAAGCTTTTCATTGAACCATACCCTTTCCTTCATCTTCTTCAACCTTCTCTTCCTACCACTTGGTAGTTTGAAAGCTCCTTCAATCTCATCTTCTTCATCACTAATTCCAGGATCACCAGGAAAACAAAATTCATCTGCTTCAGGAAACCAGTCTGGTTTTTCCTTCTTCTCAACCTCATGGTGTGATCTACTTGTTGGACCAGGATTTCTCACTGCCTTCAGCTTCTGGACCATTGATCTATTTTGTTTTGCAGCTTCTTCTTCAGAGGAGGAGCCTGTATGTAATTCCACATTGTTGCCATCTTCATCAGAAAGAAATTCAGACACATCAGTGTCAACTTCAAAATGGTTCAGGTCAGCTTCTCTCTGAAGATTGTTGTTCTTAAGTTCATCCTTTGTGTCTTTGGTTGCATCCACCAGCTTCGTGCAACTTTGTTGTGTGTTAAGGCAATGTTCAGCAAAATAACTATCTCTATTTTCATCTGCATTAGAAGGCTCATCTGCTCTAACAACTCGTATGTTCACAATCTTTTCCTTATCTAATTGGATCAACATCTGCTGCACATCATCTTCACAACCAACATGCTCTAGACCTTCTATTCCTTTCTCCTCATCAACAACATAGTACATATAATCATTAGCTCCACAGCCCTCAGACGCAGTAAGAGAAACTAGAGTAATATATGATATGTCTGACTGGTAAATTCTTCTAACCACAGATTCTCTGGCTAGGAAATGAAACCAAATTTCCCACTTTGGGTCATCAATACTGCAACATAGATTAAGATAGTTATAATTAAACGGCATGGACAATATTAAGATTTCTGACAGTTAAATGTTTTTCAGTTCTCTGACAGCTTGGATTCACTAAAAACACAACTTAATGTTAAGGTTGCTAACAGATTTCAATTTACCATTGTGCACAAACAGGGTTGTAATCTGAATCTAAGTGTGCAACTAGCCTATATATCATGCTTCTAAAATTAACCTAAAATTACATAAACATTATGAGAAATCAGATGCCATACCTCGCTCCGTCAGCAGGACGAGGAAGCTTGCACCGGCCTCAACCTACGCTTCTTCTCGTCGACGGTACTACAACCGGAGGCGGCTCACCGACATCTAGGATGGCTGAGATTGCGGTTGGGAAGGCTGTGGAACCACGAAGCTTGTGCTGCCTAGCCAGTTATCAACCTCCGAGAAGCCGGCAACATCGCCTCCCACCATGTCGGGGGGGGGGGGGGATGCCTCCAAGCGATTCGGCGCCGGAGTTTGCATCCACCGCCGCCATGAATGCCGCCAGCTAGGGTTAGGAGAAGAGCTCGGGGGAGAGTGAGGGAGCGTGGGGACGAGCGGCCCGGTCGGCCAGCTTAGTCCTGGTCCGACCAGGTGAGGCCGCGACGGCCGACTCTAACGGCTAGGACGGAGCGCCGCTAGCCGTTACCACTGTCGTCCACCTGACATGTAGGCCACTGCTGTCAGAAACGGGTTTAAACACTCTAAAACGGTCAAATCGTCAACTTGGTAGTTTTTAGTCACGTGCTTCCAATTTTTTGGTAGTTATTTTTCTCTCGAATATGCACGAGTGTGCATATCATATATTAAAGAAGGAAAGGCATAGAAAGCCTCCACCAGTCAATTACAAGTGTGGTGATTACTCACACACATGTGCAACACCACTCCACCTAGTACACATTATACTACTCCTCCCCACTAATCCACCTCGCTACACCCGCAATCACGAAGTCAACGTTGCCTTTCGTAAGTCCCGAACGTGCCCAAGTCCTTCCTTCCGCCTCTATTCTTCGCATGAGCTGGTGGATCGATGGCAACTCGCCGTCAAACACCACGGCGTTCCGATGCTTCCACAACTCCCACAGTGCCATTAGTAAAACAGCATGCAGGTCTTTTTTGACCATCGTATTCAACCGTTGCTTCGTACAGAGCCAAGATTGTAGTGTATCCTGCGGGATTGGCGTCCACTCAGGCTTCCCCAACGCAGTGCAAACCGCCGCCCAGATTGTCCTGGCAAAGATGCAGGTTAGCAACACATGGTCTATTGTCTCCTCCTCTTGGTCACAAAGTGGGCATTTGTCCTGATGTGGCAACCCTCTTCTAGCAAGCCGGTCGGACGTCCAACATCTGTTACGCAAAGCCAGCCACGTGAAGAATTTGCATTGTGACGGAGCTCGTGATTTCCAAGTTAACTTTGCAGTCGGAATCACCTCCCGACCACAAAACTTGGCAGCGTACGCTGATCTCACTGAGTATTGCCCATTCGCTTCCCAGGACCAAGTGAAAACATCCGAGCCAGTCTCTGTTGGTTCCCATGCCTGCACTCTGTGCCAAAGCTCCAAGTACTCTTGCGGTGCATGCGTGCCAAGATCAGGATTAATGCAATCAGCCCAGGAGCCATTCGTCACCACCTGACCAAGCCGGCACGTCCTCCTAACACGGCTTGGGACCATGCTGTAGATGACCGGTGCAACTTCCTGAATCCTCCGTCCGTCAAGTCACCTATCCTCCCAGAAGAGCGTGTCCAAGCCATCATGCGGCGTGCACCTTGTTGCCGCTTGAAAGATTCGCATCGAGTCATCTGGCACTTTGATTTGGAACTCACTCCATGATCTATCCTTGTCCGTCCTTTGCAGCCACAGCCATCTGGCTTGCATTGCCACATTCATCCATCTCAGGTTAGGCAGCCCTAGGCCTCCTGCCCATTTGGGGGCACACACCGCATCCCAAGCAACCGCACAGTTTCCACCGTTTGCTTCCGCTTTTCCACACCACAAGAAACCTTGACACACCTTATTCATGGATGTCACCGTTTTGATAGGAAGATCCAATGCCATCATCGCATGTATGGGCATCGCACATAGAACAGATTGCACCTATGTAAGCCTACCACTTTTAGGCATGAGGAAAGCCTTCCACTTTGGCAGCTGGTTCGCCATCTGATCCACCAGATACTGCAACTGTGTCGCTGATTGCTTTCTTATGGACAACGGCAGTCCAAGGTAATGCACCGGGAATGATCCCACTGAACAGCCAAGCTCCTCACTCACCATAGCGATGCATTGTTCCGAGCACCGTATCGGAAGTGCAACGGACTTCCTCATGTTTATGCGCAAGCCCGACGCCTCACCAAAGATATCAAAAATGCTTTTGCAGATTGCAAGATCCATCGGTTCTGGCTTGGTAAACAGGACTACGTCATCCGCAAAAAACGAGAGCCTTTTCTTCATACCCGTTGTCGCCAAGGACTGCAAAAGACCCCTGCTTGCTGCCCATTCAAATAGTCTTTGTAGTGGTTCCATGGTGAGGATAAATAGCATCGGTGAGATAGGATCTCCCTGCCGCAGCCCCTTGCAATTGTAAATTGTGCGCTCCGGGTCTCCATTCAACATTATCCTGGTGGTGGACGTAGCTAATATCCCACACACCCATGCCCTCCACCTAGAGCCAAAGCCAAACCGCTCCAAAACCTCCAAGAGAAAAGGCCATTGAACCGAGTCGAAAGCTTTTGGTAGTTATCAGGCACTTTTAAGAAAGTGATAGTTCTGTGGGACGGAAGCCCCAATTGTGATAGTTTTTTGTCAAAGACTTGAATATCCGAGATCTCGCAAAAAAAGGAAAAAACTGAATATCAGGCGTGAGATGCCCTTAGAACTTCACCCAGGTTTTTTTTTAGGGAAACCCAGGTATAGCGCAACGAACTTTCCACGTGCACTCAAGAACTCAAGGCGTTTTCTCCCGGCCCGGCGGGCCGTGGCTGCAGGGGGCGATTCGGGCGTATGAATTGCCCAGACGGTACTGTAGAAATGCAGTCGTTGACTGCCACTTTCCTCTGATTTCTGAAAGGGGAACAAATATGTGCCAAAATGCAACAGGCGATTTTCCGTTCGTAACAAGGCAAAGACCATCTCACATCGATCAGAAAGCAGAGCAGAACCTGAAACTCTGTTGCCAACAGAACCTGAAACTCTCCGTTTCGGACAAAAAGCCCCGTTACCACAAACATATAAACGGATAACAGATGGAAGCAAATGATACATCAAGCTCACTCACTGACACTCGCACGTACGCACGCGCACACACACAACTGGCGCAGGATGATGAACTATTTCATGCTCAGAATGATAAAGCCTCCAAGCGCAGCCATGAAGACGATGGGCAGGAGGCCCAACCAGAGGATCGTCTTCCCGGCGGCACGTCGTCCGACCACATCGCCCGACACCCAGAAGCCGGCCGACGCCTCGAGGAGCCCGAAGACGAACACGGCGATGAGGATGCCGTAGTACAAGAAGAAGGGTGCTTTGCCGTGGTGGAGAAATATACCTCCGAGCGCTTTGGATATGACGAGGCAGAGCGCCGCGGCAGCTTCGACGACGCCGCAGGAGATGAGAGCAGCCGGCAGCTTCTCCGCGTTGCTACATGCGGCGGAAATCAAGGCGAGCAGGTTCCAGAAGGCGGCCAGGAACCCCATTGTTCGTCTCTTGGGTGGTTGTGTTTGCTGGGGAAATGGGTTTGTGTTTGAGGTTTCGAGCTCGGAGATGGCCAAGGATTTATATAAGGCACCGGACTTTAGACGCGCAAAGTGGAGCGTGACTTCTACAGCCCCAGGAACCCATAGCCGAACCGAACTGAACCAGAGCCGAACCGAACCACACATTTTGGTTTTCCAACCCTTGGGTAAGCACATGCCATGCTGTAAGGCTTGAATGGATCATGCTTTACTGCTTAAACAAAGCTTCAGAGCATATGACATCATTAGTAAGCAATCTCTGTTGCTTACTGCTATGTACAGTTGCGTACCTCTGTTCTAATTAGATTATACTTTCTTTAACGAGAAAAATAAACTATTCATGTTCTTGTTCTTAAGATGTGCATATACTTGTTTCAAAACGACCAAGAAGTAGCAATTCCGAAAGAAAAATCCAAGAAGGAACAAGGTCATTCATCTAGTACTACTACACTAATAATGAGCTACACTAGTAGTAAAAAAGTGTCACAGAGTAAACAACCAAAACATATGGTCAATTAGTACGCAGCGAAGTATTAAGTTGAAATCACCTATCTACGTGCAATTGCAGTGTTGCTTGCAAGGTATACAACTTTGGGAAAAGCTCTTGTTTTCTTTCTGCGGGGGAAGATTCATTCTTTTTGTGATGCTACTAGTCCCTTGATAGCTTCATCATTCCACGACCCAAACTGATTTGGTTCTTTTAATCAAGAGTCAAGAGGGATTGAGACAACGACCTGGCTGTGTGGGATGCCCGAACCATAACCGAGCCGACTCAAACCAGAACCGATCAAGGGCATTTTTGGTTTAAGATCCGTGGCCAAGGATGATGGGCAGAAAAGGGTGCCGCACGAGTACGATAATCAACAATCAACAGGATCGTCACACACGCATGTGGGGTCGTAGTAATAAGCTATGCGGGCATGGAAAAGGTGAGTGAGTGGATGCTGTGGGTCCGCCAGGCGACCGTCGCCTTCGTTCTCCGTCACCGCGTCATGACATGCGAAGCCAAGGAACCAGAACCGAACGCTCGGTTTCCGGTTTCGCGACGTGGTTGTGCTTGTGCACAAGATACGGCTGATATGTACTCCCTTCGTTCCAAAATAGATAACCCAATTTTATACTAACTTTAGAGAGTAATGGTTACTGCTTTCTTTTTTTGACAGGTACACGTACTAGTAGTGGCGCTTTGCTGCTGACACACTTTGCTTTCTTTTTTCTTTTTGCGAATAGGACTTGTATTACTCAATCATGAGGATTGCAATCAGCGAGACATAAGTTCTCAACATTCTCGGAGCCAGAGCATAGCCGAACATCAGTACGATTGGTATGCGTAGCATAATTAGCTAAGGGCATCCAGCCGTAAGGGACTATATTTGACTTTTTTTCTCCTCTAAACCGCACCTAGCCAATCCGTTACTTCATCCCTAATCCTCTTCTTAAACTTACTCTGGCTCGCGGCGGCCGAGTAAAACTTTCACACTCTCTCTTTCTCTCCCCCGCATCCTCTTCTCCTCCCCTCCCCCCCCCCTCCCGCCCCTCCGCCCCTTCCCCGGTGCGACCTCGGCACAGTACGCCATTCGGGGTTTTCTCCTCGGATCTCGATCTGGTTGGGAGCGGCATGATCGGCAGATCGGCAGCGGCATGGAAGTGGTGCGGCGGCGGCGGGGGAGGATGGCTCCAGCAACGACGGATCTGGCCTTAACTCAGTCGGGCTAATTCGTTGTGCTACCGATCTCAATCGCCGCCAGTGGTGCACTGCTCCTAGACCTGATCTGCATCACGAGGATGTCTGGGGCGCTGGCCCTAGGCTTGTTGGTGGCGGCCTTCTTCTTCGTCGAAGTTGGTCGACCGGCTGGCTGTGCTCACTTGGTCATGGTGGCGGTGGTCGCAGTGACCGGCGGCTTGGCCGGTCGGCGGCGGCGGAACTTGGCCGGTGGCAGCGGCAATGTTCTGTCTGGATCCCGGGGTGGCAGCCCTGGAAGGTGGCGGCCGGTGAAGGTGGCGTGGTGCAGTCCCTGTCCAAGGCGGATCTGTGACAGTGATCTACTATGGATTGGTTCGGATCAGAGAAGGTGACGAGCGCACGGGAACCTTCTCGGCGGCTCTCGCGGCTTGGCGAGGCAGGGTGGGAGCCCTCCTCCTAGGCTCCAGTGGTGGCACACTCAGGCAGTGGCCTGTGCGCCAGGGATCCCATGGTGGCACTGTTGCTGCGGTTGGTCGCCGGATCTGGGGCTTTGAAGGCGGTCCAGACGGTGCAAAGGTTGTTGGGTGGATTTCTTGGGACGGATCTGGGTGAAAACCTGGTCTTCGGTCGATGGCCGGAGCTGGTGATGACGATGCCCTTATCATCGTTTCCTTAATGAAGGCATCATCGAGGTGAAGCTCCCAACTCCACTCAATACCTCCAGGGGAAACCCTAGATCAGCTGACTGGATGTTGGCGGCAATCATATGTCGTAACTCCCTCGGGGGCGGCATTCTTGGAGGTGCACTCGGCTTCGCGGGACCAGACGACTGCTTCTTTGGTGGAGCGGTGCTTCATCCATACATTGATGGCGACGGATCTTGACGGCGTGGCGGAGTGCAGATTTGGAGTTCGATGTGGGAGGATGGACTCGCGCCGGAGGACGATGCAGTCTGGCGTCGTGGTGGCGTCGATGGCAGAGAGACCTGGCACGGTAGATGCAATAGTACAGCTCTGAAGATGGACTCGTGGCAGGTGGCTGCGACGACCTCATACCCGGCAGGCGTCCTGGTTGAGGAGTGCGCCGGACTGGTAGGTGCCCCATACCAGGCAGGCGTCCTGGTTGGGACCTCAGGTCTTACATGTTTAGGTTTGGCTGTGATGTCTGTTTGCTATTAGGCCCAGGCTATCAGCTCCCCTTCTTCAGTTGGATAGGTGTAGCGACAGTTGTTGCTTAGACGGTGGCTTTAGGCTTGCTTTTGTATAACTTTGTAAGGTCTTGTGAGAATAATTAATAAAGTAGCCACATGCATCGCCCAGATGCAGAGGCCGGGGGCCATCCTCCTTTTCTAAAAAAAACTTCCGCTCCAGGCGCGGTACTACCATGCTACCCCGGCACAGTACTACCGCGGCTGGAGCGGCTGTAATATTTTAGTTCTGTAAGCCTGTCTGGTACTACCGCAGAATTGCAAACTTTGTTGTTTTGTCCTTCCGAATCTCATGGTTGCTTGTTTCATTTGGTTTTGGCCCTCGTCTTTGCAATAGTCCTTCTCGTTTTCTCTCGTGTTTGTGTTTTGTGTCATAGGTGGTGGCTCCGGTTCCAATGTCCGTTGTTCGAATCCCAGCCGTGACACAGGCTCGAAGCTCCTGCGCAGCCAAGAGGAGGCTCCAGAGGGCTCCAATGCCCCCCAACACAGAACCAAGACCACCGCCACCAAGACCAGGGAGCCATCAATGGGCATGGATGAGATACCACTGGCTGAGTTTGTCTCTCGCAGGAAGCTCAACCCCTATGTGAAGCCCCGTGAGAATTTTTGAGGGAATGATTTGTTCTGGACCAAGCAGCAGAATCTTATCTATCTGATGTGATAAAGGCCAAGCAGAACATCTACGTGGACGTGCACTGGATTCACATGGATCATATGAGGAAGGATAAACACCGAGCATATTTTGGTGAGGCTTTGGACCTCGTGGAGCAATTTGGCATTGAGGACTTGATCACTTTCCACCTGGACTTTGACCCTGAGATTGTGGCCCAGTTCTTTGCTTCGGTCCACTACCATACTGATGAGGAACGGACCATGATATAGATGACCAATGGACAGAGGATGACTGCTAAGTGGAAGGAGTTCATGGATCTGCTACAGGTTCGTGATGATGGGCTTGTCGGTGTCAAAACCGGCGGATCTCGGGTAGGGGGTCCCGAACTATGCGTCTAGGAGGATGGTAACAGGAGACAAGGGACACGATGTTTTTACCCAGGTTCGGGCCCTCTCGATGGAGGTAAAACCCTACTCCTGCTTGATTAATATTGATGATATGGGTAGTACAAGAGTAGATCTACCACGAGATCAGAGAGGCTAAACCCTAGAAGCTAGCCTATGGTATGATTGTTGTATATCTCTATCGACTAGCCTGGCCTCGGTTTATATAATGCACCAGAGGCCTAGGATAACAAGAGTCCTAGCCGAATATGCCGGCGGGGGAGGAGTCCTTGTCTTGATCGCCATGTCTTGCGGAATCTTCCTTGTATGCGGCAGCTGTCCAGACTAGCCCATGAGTATACGGCCATGGGGGTCCTCGACCCAATTTAACAGATTGGGAGATGACGTGGTGAGTACCCCCTAGTCCAGGACACCGTCAGTAGCCCCCTGAACCGGTCTTCAAGTTTAGGGACGCTCCTCGATTCTTCCGAACCGTTCTTCATCTTCAGTCGTCGGTCTTGAAAACTAGTTCAACAAATCTTCTCATCTTCAATCTTGAGGATCTCCGAAATGCATTCGACGAGTTTACACGTCGGGTATCCGAGGAGCCCCTTTAAGTTTCCGGCCTTTATCAATGCCTTGTTATTTTTATGCCACACCTCGCGTTTGAAGTTGTTCACGGGCGGCAGCATCCTCTTGCGTCCGAGCTCCAATGCCTGACCGCATTCGAGGTATCTTTTGCAGCCGAGCACCAGCGTCGGACCGCTTCCCAGCTCTAACGCCAGAATGTATCCAAGCTCCAATGCCGTACTATGTATCCGAGCTCCAACGCCGGACTGTATCCGAGCTCCAACGCCGGATTATGTATCCGAGCTCCAACGCCGGACTGTATCCGAGGTGTCATAAATCACCTTGGTTCAAAGAAGTTTGAAGGAGTTTAGCCGAGCTTAATGCCGGAAATGCCCTCTATGGAGCCAACCACTAGCGCTCGAGCTTTATGCCGGACTGCTTCCGAGGTTGTGCACCACCCCGAATGTGGGCCGATTTTTGTCAATATTTTTGATTGGTGCAATTTATTCTCTGCCGAGATACATAGTCAGTAGCCCTCAAGGTGGGTATCGGTCTAAAACCCGAGATGCACATGAAGGATGACATAAGACCGCTGATCCCCGTAGCCGCTGAGACTCAGGTTGATTTGTAAAATCGGTCTGAGGATCAAGTCCTAGCTTGGCAGAATACTTCGGGACACAAAAAGCGGCGTGCTCAGTCCTCAAGACTCAGGTTGGGTGCGGCCGACCAACCTGAGGATCAAAATCTCCTCGGAGACTGTATTACACTTAAAATTTTCTGCATTGGACAGGCAATGCAGTAGCCCCCGAGACACTGGTCGGGTGGCAACACCAGATCAGGGGATCGATGTTCCCCTTTAATATTTGTAAATAATGAGCCCGAAGCCCAGTAGCCCCCGAGCCTTAATGCGGGCACGGGTGGCCGAATTAAGGATTGATATCCATAGTAAAATCACAAATTATGTGTAATGACTCTATGTATCCAAGTACTTTACGTCATTAATGCTCGGATCTGCATTGTACAAAACTTTGTTGACCGACCATCGGCTTCCACCTCCTCGTCCAATAGCCGAGAAGTGTTTGTCCTACTTTATAAAGCCTTTATGAGGGCAAAGATTTACAACAAACAAGGCAATCTGGCCATACAGTTTTATAAACAATTTTTCTTAGGTAATGTAGTGTTAATTCTTTCTTTGACGTATACTTCATCGTCATCGTCATCTTCCCTCATTGGGTTGCCGTACTGATCGTAGTCTTCCTCGTTGGCGACTCCATCCATTCCAATGATGTTCCTTTTGCCTCTCCTCACGACAACACGGTTGGGATTGCGCGGGTCGGTTATGAAGAAGCATCGTGTCACGTGCTTAGCGTGTACTCATTGCTCGTTTTTTGCGATAGCATTCACGGTAGCGCTCTTGGCGTCGGGTATAGTCATGGTATTGAAATACCGGTTTTCTCTTTCGACATTCTTAGCCCATCTGACTCAGAACATCGTTGTGTTGTGCAGTCTAGAGTAGTCAAGCTCCCAGATCTCCTCGACCCTTCCGTAAAATCTCAGTTGCGCCGTTGTCGCTGCCGGTCATGCATTCCATCGTCATGATAACCCACAAGTGTAGGGGATCGCAACAGCTTTTGAGGGTAAAGTATTCAACCCAAATTTATTAATTCGACACAAGGGGAGCCAAAGAATATTCTTGAGTATTAGCAGCTGAGTTGTCAAGTCAACCACACCTGGATAACTTAGTATCTGCAGCAAAGTGTTTAGTAGCAAAAGTGGTATGATAATAAAGGTAACGGTGGCAAAAGTAAAGATAAATGTTTTTGGGTTTTTGTAGTAGTTGTAACAGTAGCAACGGAAAAGTAAATAAGCAAAGAACAATATATGAAAAGCTAGTAGGCAATGGATCAGTGATGGGTAATTATGCCGAATGCGATTCCTCATGTAATAGCTATAACAGAGGCTGACATAGAACTAGTTCCAATTCATCAATGTAATGTAGGCATGTATTCCGTAAATAGTCATACGTGCTTATGGAAAAGAACTTGCATGGCATCTTTTGTCCTACCCTCCCGTGGAAGCGGGGTCCTAGCAAAAACTAAGGGATATTAAGGCATCCTTTTAATAGAGAACTGGAACAAAGCATTAGCACATAGTGAATACATGAACTCCTCAAACTATGGTCATCACCGAGAAGTATCACGATTATTGTCACTTCGGGGTTGTCGGATCATAACACATAATAGGTGACTAGACTTGCAAGATAGGATCAAGAACACACATATATTTATGAAAACATAATAGGTTCAGATCTAAAATCAATGCACTCGGGCCCTAGTGACAAGCATTAAGCATAGCAAAGTCATAACAACATCAATCTTAGAACATAGTGGATACTAGGGATCAAACCCTAACAAAACTAACTTGATTACATGGTAAATCTAATCCAACCCATCAACGTCCAGCAAGCCTACGATGGAATTACTCACGCACGGCGGTGAGCATCATGAAATTGGTGATGGAGGATGGTTGATGATGACGACGACGACGAATCCCCCTCTCCGGAGCCCCGAACGGACTCCAGGTCAGCTCTCCCGAGAGAGATTAGGGCTTGGCAGCGGCTCCGTGTCGTAAAACGCGATGAAACTTTCTCTCCGATTTTTTCTCCCCGAACGTGAATATATGGAGTTGGAGTTGAGGTCGGTGGAGGTCTAGGGGGGCCACGAGATAGGAGGGCGCGCCCTAGGGGGGGTGCGCCTGTCTCGTGGACAGCCTGTGGGCCCCCTGGTCTTGATTCTTTCGCCAAAAATTCCTATTAAATCCAAAAAGTGCCTCCGTGGATTTTCAGGACATTCCGAGAACTTTTCTTTTCTACACATAAAACAACATCATGGCAGTTCTGCTGAAAACAGCGTCAGTCCGGGTTAGTTTCATTCAAATCATGCAAGTTAGAGTCCAAAACAAGGGCAAAAGTGTTTGGAAAAGTAGATACGTTGGAGACGTATCAACTCCCCCAAGCTTAAACATTTTCTTGTCCTCAAGCAATTCAGTTGATAAACTGAAAGTGAAAAAGAAAAACTTTTACAAACTCTGTTTGCTCTTGTTGTTGTAACATGAAAAGCCAGCATTCAAGTTTCAGCAAATATTATGAACTAACCATACCCACAATAACACGTAGGTCTCACAATTACTTATATCAATAACATAATCAGCTAGCGAGCCATAATAATAAAACTCGGATGACAACACTTTCTCAAAATAATCATAACATGATATAACAAAATGGTATCTTGCTAGCCCTTTCTGAGACCGCAAAACATAAATGCAGAGCACCTTTAAAGATCAAGGACTGACTAAACACTGTAATTCATGGTAAAAGAGATCCAGTCAAGTCATACCCAATATAAACCAATAGTAATGAATGCAAATGACAGTGTGCTCTCCAGCGGGTGCTTTTTAATAAGAAGGGTGATGACTCAACATAAAAGTAAATAGATAGGCCCTTCGCAGAGGGAAGCAGGGATTTGTTAGAGGTGCCAGAGCTCGATTTTAAAATAGAGATTGAATAACATTTTGAGCGGCATACTTTCACTGTCAACGCAACAACTATGAGATGGTTGTATCTTCCATACTAAATGCATTATAGGCAGTTCCCAAATAGAATGGTAAAGGTTTATACTCCCCCAACCACCAACAAGCATCAATCCATGGCTTGCTCGAAACAACGAGTGCCTCCAACATACAACAGCTCTGGGGGAGTTTTGTTTAATTATTTTGATTTGCTTTGATCTTTTTGGATCATGGGACTAGGCATCCCAGTTACCGACCCTTTCTCGTGAATGAGGAGCGGAGTCCACTCCTCTTGAGAATAACCCACCTAGCATGGAAGATATAGGCAGCCCTAGTTGTAACATGAGCTGCTCGAGCATACAAAACAGAATTTCATTTGAAGGTTTAGAGTTTGGCACGTACAAATTTACTTGGAACGACAGGTAAATACCGCATATAGGAAGGTATAGTGGACTCATATGGAACAACTTTGGGGTTTAAGGAGTTTGGATGCACAAGCAGTATTCCCGCTTAGTACAGGTGAAGGCTAGCAAAAGACTGGGAAGCGACCAACTGAGAGAGCGATAACAGTCATAAACATGCATTAAAATTAATTCACACCGAATACAAGCATGAGTAGGATATAATCCACCATGAACATAAATATCATGAAGGCTATGTTGATTTGATTCAACTACATGCGTGAACATGTGCCAAGTCGAGTCACTTAATACATTCAAAGGAGGATACCATCCCATCACGTCACATCATAATCATTCTAATAGCATGTTGGCACGCAAGGTAAACCATTATAACTCATAGCTAATCAAGCATGGCACAAGCAACTATAATCTCTAAATGTCATTGCAAGTATGTTTACTTCATAATAGCTGACTCAGAAACGATGAACTCATCATATTTACAAAAACAAGAGAGGTCGAGTTCATACCAGCTTTTCTCATCCCAATAAGTCCATCATATATCGTCATTATTGCCTTTCACTTGCACGACCGAACGATGTGTATAATAATAATAGTGCACGTGCATTGGACTAAGCTGGAATATGCAAGCATTCAACTCAAGAGAGAAGACAAGTAATATGGGCTCTAAGTTAAATAAACAATCATGCATATAAGAGCCACTAAGCATTTTCAATATAGTCTTCTCGACCCCCGAAGGAAAGAAAAGAAAATAAAACTATTTACACGGGAAAGCTCCCAACAAGTAAAAAGAAGAACTAGAAATCTTTTTAGGTTTTCATTTTAATTTCTACTACAAGTATGGAAATTAAACTAACTATTTTTTTTGGTTTTCTTAAGATTTATCAAACACACAAGAAGAAAACTGGAAAAAGAAATTTAAACTAGCATGGATAATACAATGAAAGAGTATGAGCACCAACGACTAGTGTGTGAACATGAATGTAAAGTCGGTGAGAAATACATACTCCCCCAAGCTTAGGCTTTTGGCCTAAGTTGGTTTAATACCAATGACCGCCTGGCTGATATCCATAAGTGAAACTGGGGTTGTACTGAGATGCAGAGGCAACAGCCTCCTGAGCAGCAGCGTGTTGGTGAGCTTCCTCCATTCCCCTCTCGTATTCAGCTACTTCTTCCCTGATGACAACATATCTTCCTTTTGCCTGATAATCAAAAAGGGAGGGGGCAGGAAGAGTAACAGGGACGACGTTGCCCCTGACATAGATTAGTCGATAATGGAGGAATTGTTCATTCCTCTCAAGAAAATGATGATCGAACATAGCTTCTTTATCCAAATAAACAGGAGGTAAAATCATATCCCCCTCTCGTGGGGCTATATTAAGAAAATTA
The DNA here is from genome assembly GCA_963921465.1 of Triticum timopheevii. NCBI lineage: Eukaryota > Viridiplantae > Streptophyta > Magnoliopsida > Poales > Poaceae > Triticum > Triticum timopheevii. The sequence goes on along the minus strand of OY997264.1, from coordinate 573,733,740 downwards.
GCCACACGGGTTACATAAATTCCTCCAAATAAATCCCCCCTTCTACTATTATTCTGCAACCTACGTGCAACTATTGCTCCCAAGTTATAACCATTATAACCTAACACAACACTCTTGAGGACACAAAGATCAGAGACACACATGTGACATGCTTCGTCCTTACCGTTAGTGCATCTACCAATAAAGAGAGCAAAATAATGTATAGCAGGAAAATGAATGCTCCCTATGGTAGCTTGTGCTATGTCCCTAGATTCTCCCACAGTAATACTAGCAAGAAAATCTCTAAATTCAGATTTGCGAGGATCATTAATATTACCCCACCGCGGGAGTTTGCAAGCAGTTGTGAAATCCTCTAAATCCATGGTATAAGATGTATCATAAATATCACACATGACACTAGGAGAATTACGCGCACAAATATATTGGAACCTCCGCACAGAGGAATCAGTCAATTGATAGTATTGAGGACACTTATCTTGTAAGAAGTCCTCCAGCTCGGCATTACGCACATACGCATCAAATTCCTCCTTGAAGCCTGCTTCGATCATAAAATCATCGGATGGCCACTCACAAGCTCGTACATTTGCATCCCTCGGCAATTCAACATCTTGCTCACGTATAGCAATCCTTGGCCCTTTCTTTGCCGAGGAACCACCTTGGTACATTCTTCTAAGCATATTTCTTTTTCTACAAATTTCTGAAATTCTAGTAACATCAAAATAAAAGTGAATAAAACTAAACACGATTGATAGCAACTACTCCTACAAGTGCCTAGAGCCTATATCATGCATTGGAATTGCTTGGGACCTCAAAACTTTAACATGCAAGCTCAAGAACATGGTCACCTATGCAACAAAAATTTGCAATGAATAGAACACTAGACCAAAAACTAATTGGAACAATGGAGGAGTCACATACCAAGCAACAATCTCCCAAAGCAATTTGGCGAATGGATCTTTGAGCTAAGAGATCGAAAATCGCAACAAAACGAGCTAGAACTCGTGCTTGAGTTGGATGGAGACTTTTTTGGGTAGAAGATGAAGTGTGTGGGTGCTGGCATAAGTGGAGGGGGGCCACCAGGGGCCCACGAGATAGGGGCGCGCACCCTCCACTCTCGTGGCCTGGTGCTTGCCCCTCCTGCAGTGTTTTCAGTGCCTAAAATCCTCAAATATTCCATAAAAAATCATACTAAATTTGCAGGGCATTTGGAGCACTTTTATTTTCGGGCTATTTTTTAATGCATGGATAAATCAGAAAACAGACATATAATACTATTTTTGCTTTATTTATTCTAAATAACAGAAAGTAAAAAGTGGGTACAGAAGGCTGTGCCTTCTAGTTTCATCCATCTCGTGATCATCAAAATGAATCCACTAACAAGGTTGATCAAGTCTTGTTAACAAACTCATTCCGAATAACACGGAACCGGAGAAATTTCGAATAACACTAAGTTACCTCAACGGGGATATGAAAATCCCCAACAATAAGAATATCATACTTTTTCTTGACAGAAGAGGAAATTCAAAACCTCCAAAAATGATAGTTGGAACTTTTTCAATAGAATTGTTGCTATGAACTTGAGATTTTTTCCTCCGAAAGTGTACCATATGCTCATTACCATTAACATGAAAAGTGACATTGCCTTTGTTGCAATCAATAACAGCCCTTGTAGTGTTAAGAAAAGGTCTACCAAGGATAATAGACATACTATCGTCCTTAGGAATATCAAGAATAACAAAGTCCGTTAAGATAGTGACATTTGCAACCACAACAGGCACATCCTCACAAAATACCGACAGGTATAGCAGTTGATTTATCAGCCATTTGCAAAGATATTTCAGTAGGTGTCAACTTATTCAATTCAAGTCTACGATATAAAGAGAGAGGCATAACACTAACACCGGCTCCAAGATCACATAAAGCAGTTCTAACATAATTTCTTTTAATAGAGCATGGTATAGTTGGTATACCCGGGTCTCCAAGTTTCTTTGGTATTCCACCCTTAAAAGTGTAATTAGCAAGCATGGTGGAAATTTCAGCTTCTGGTATCTTTCTTTTATTTGTAATGATATCCTTCATATACTTAGCATAAGGATTTACTTTTAGCATATCAGTTAAGCGCATACGTAAGAAAATAGGTCTAATCATTTCAGCAAAGCTCTCAAAATCCTCATCATCCTTTGACTTGGATGGTTTAGGAGGAAAGGGCATGGGTTTCTAAACCCATGGTTCTCTTTCTTTACCGTGCTTCCTAGCAACAAAATATCTCTTATCATAACGTTGATTCTTTGATTGTGGGTTATCAAGATCAACAGCAGGTTCAATCTCTACATCATTGTTTTTGCTAGGTTGAGCATCAACATGAACATTATCATTAACATTATCACTAGGTTCATGTTCATCACCTGATTGTGTTTCAGCATCAGAAATAGAAATATCATTAGGATTCTCAGGTGTGTCTACAGTAGGTTCACTAGAAGCATGCAAAGTCCTATCGTTTTTCTTCTTCTTCTTTTTAGAAGAACTAGGTGCCCCTAAATTGTTTCTCTGAGAATCTTGCTCGATTCTCTTAGGGTGGCCTTCAGGATACAAAGGTTCTTGAGTCATTCTACCAGTTCTAGTAGCCACTCTAACAGCAAAGTCATTTTTATTATTTAATTCATCAAGCAAATCATTTTGAGCTTTGAGTACTTGCTCAGCTTGAGTAGCAACCATAGAAGCATATTTGCTAACGAGGTGAAGTTCATCTTTAACTCTAGCGAGATGATCACTTACACGTCCTATCTCGAAAGCATTATTCTTTATCTCTCTACCAACATAAGCATTAAAACTTTCTTGTCTAGCCATAAAGTCATCAAATTCATCTAAGCATGGGCTATGAAATTTAGTAGAGGGAATTTGCACTTTATCATATCTATAGAGAGAATTTACCTTTACTACCTGTGTTGGGTTATCAAGACAATGTGGTTCTTCAGGTCGTAAATTAAGACCATGTATTTCTTCAATAGGAGGTAAATTCTTAACATCTTCAGCTTTAATACCTTTTTCTTTCATTGATTTCTTTGCCTCTTGCATATCTTCAGGACTGAGAAATAAAACACCTCTCTTCTTCGGAGTGGGTTTAGGAATAGGCTCAGGAGTTGGCTCAATTGGTTCAGGAATTGCTTCAGGAATTGGCTCAGGAAGAGTCCAATTATTTTCATTAGTCAACATATTATTCAATAGTATTTCAGCTTCGTCGACTGTTCTTTCCCTGAAAACACAACCAGCACAACTATCCAAGTAGTCCTTGGAAGCATCGGTTAGTCCATTATAAAAGATATCAAGTATTTCATTTTTCTTGAGAGGATGATCAGGCAAAGCATTGAGTAACCGGAGAAGCCTCCCCCAAGCTTGTGGGAGACTCTCTTCTTTGATTTGCACAAAATTATATATTTCCCGCAAGGCAGCTTGTTTCTTATGAGCAGGGAAATATTTAGCAGAGAAGTAATAAATTATATCCTGGGGACTACGCACACAACCAGGAGCAAGAGAATTATAGCAAGTCTTAGCATCACCCTTTAATGAGAACGGAAATATCTTAAGGATATAAAAATAGCGAGACTTCTCATCATTAGTAAATAGGGTGGCTATATCATTCAACTTAGTAAGATGTGCCACAACAGTTTCAGATTCAAGGCCATAAAAAGGATCAGATTCAACTAAAGTAATAATCTCAGGATCAACAGAGAATTCATAATCCTTATCAGTAACACAGATAGGTGAAGTAGCAAAAGTAGGGTCAGGTTTCATTCTAGCATTAAGAGACTGCTGCTTCCATTTAGCTAATAATTTCTTAAGATTGTATCTATCATTGCAAGCAAAGATTTCCCTAGCAGCTTCTTCATTCATAACATAACCCTTAGGAACAACAGGCAATACATAATCATTGGGAGAACCTTCATCATCACTATCATCAGTAATAGGATCTTCAGTAATTTCATTCCCCCTAACTCTAGGAAGTTGTTCATCAAGAAATTCACCTAATGGCAAAGTAGTATCACGCACAGAAGTAGTTTCATCATGCATAGCAGAAGTGGCATCATCAATAACATGTGACATATCAAAATTCATATAAGTAGCAGTTTTAGGTGTCGCAAGCCTACTAATAACGGAAGGAGAATCTAGTGCAGAGCTAGATGGCAGTTCCTTACCTCCCCTCGTAGTTGAGGGCAAAATAGTAGTTCGGTCGTCTTTCAAGTTCTTCATACTGATCAATAGATATAAATTCCAAGTGACTTAGAGAATAGAGCTATGCTCCCCGGCAATGGCGCCAGAAATTAGTCTTGATAACCCATAAGTGTAGGGGATCGCAACAGCTTTCGAAGGTAAAGTATTCAACCCAAATTTATTGATTCGACACAAGGGGAGCCAAAGAATATTCTTGAGTATTAGCAGTTGAGTTGTCAATTCAACCACACCTGGATAACTTACTATCTACAGCAAAGTGTTTAGTAGCAAAAGTGGTTTGATAATAAAGGTAACGGTGGCAAAAGTAAAGATTAATGCTTTTGGGTTTTTGTAGTAGTTGTAACAGTGGCAACGGAAAAGTAAATAAGCAAAGAACAATATATGAAAAGCTCGTAGGCAATGAATCAGTGATGGATAATTATGCCGGATGTGATTCCTCATGTAATAGCTATAACAGAGGGTGACATAGAACTAGCTCCAATTCATCAATGTAATGTAGGCATGTATTCCGTAAATAGTCATACATGCTTATGGAAAAGAACTTGCATGACGTATTTTGTCCTACCCTCCCGTGGAAACGGGGTCCTAGCGGAAACTAAGGTATACTAAGGCCTCCTTTTAATAGAGAACCGGAACAAAGCATTTGCACATAGTGAATACATGAACTCCTCAAACTATGGTCATCACCGAGAAGTATCCCGATTATTGTCACTTCGGGGTTGTCGGATCATAACACATAATAGGTGACTATAGACTTGCAAGATAGGATCAAGAACACACATATATTCATGAAAACATAATAGGTTCAGATCTGAAATCATGGCACTCGGGCCCTAGTGACAAGCATTAAGCATAGCAAAGTCATAGCAACATCAATCTCATAACATAGTGGATACTAGGGATCAAACCCTAAAAAACTAACTTGATTATATGGTAAATCTCATCCAACCCATCACCGTCCAGCAAGCCTACGATAGAATTACTCACGCACGGCGGTGAGCATCATGAAATTGGTGATGGAGGATGGTTGATGATGACGATGGCGACGAATCGCTCTCTCCGGAGCCCCGAACGGACTCCAGATCAGCCCTCTCAAGAGAGATTAGGGCTTGGCGGCGGCTCCGTGTCGTAAAACGCGATGAAACTTTCTCTCTGATTTTTTTCTCCTCGAACGTGAATATATGGAGTTGGAGTTGAGGACGGTGGAGGTCCAGGGGGCCCACGAGATAGGAGGGCGCGCCCTAGGGGGCGCCCCCTATCTCGTGGATAGCCTGTGGGCCCCCTGGTCTTGATTCTTTCACCAAAAATTCTTATTAATTCCAAAAAGTGCCTCCGTGGATTTTTAGGACATTCCGAGAACTTTTCTTTTCTACACATAAAACAACATCATGGCAGTTCTGCTGAAAACAGCGTCAGTCCGGGTTAGTTTCATTCAAATCATGCAAGTTAGAGTCCAAAACAAGGGCAAAAGTGTTTGGAAAAGTAGATACGTTGGAGACGTATCACGTCACCCCTTAGTTCTGATCATCACTGTCCATATCTTTGGCCTCTGTGTAGAATGTGTCTCCATTGATATCGTATGCCTGATAGGTGACGAGGTTGGGCGAGGGGGCATGTGCTAAGGCATATATGATCTGTCCATCCTTAGAGCCCCCCTTCGGGGGATTAGCAATAATATGCTCTTTGAACCAACGCAGGAAAGTGGAGTTGTGCTCTCTGGAAACTTCGGCATCCGTCCTGCATACCCCCCCCCGGTCACGATACTTCTTTGCGATAATTTCTTTGTGCGGTGCCACGAAAGGATCTACATCGTCTAAGTGTTGTAGCACTACCAAGTTTGCTCTGTCAAAGTCGTTGCGTCGATCTGAGTATGCTATGTGGAGTACCCTAGGACCGTTGGAGTGACCTTCTCCTTCGAGCCTCCCGTCGTGCTTGTTAACGGGCAAACCAACACCAACACTAGGCGGCTGGTTGCGTCATATAGAAAATTCTCGCAGAAAGAGATGCACTCTTGTGTCAGATAGCGCTGGACAATGCTTCCATCCATACGGGACATGTTACGAATGAATCCTTTGATGATCCCATTCATCCTCTCAAACAACATCATATTGTGCAGGAATGACGGCCCCAGATCTATTATGTCGTCCACAATATGGACACACAGATGCACCATGATGTCAAAGAACGCGGGTGGGAAGTACATCTCAAGCTCATTCAGTATCACAACGATCTCTTCATGTAGCCTTCGGAGCTCCTTCACACTGATCGACTTTCGAGAGATGACGTCGAAAAAGTTGCAGAGACCAATCATGGATTCATGTCATCGGTACACGCGCCGAGCACGATGTTCCTTACATCACATTCAAAATACCAATAGAAGCCGTTCAATGCTCTCCACTGGCTTCCATCCTTGTCGTGTCTCATCTTCGGATCATCTCCACCGTCGGGCTTCTTCCTCTCCGCATGCCAGCGCATGAGCTTTGCTTCCTTGGGATCTATGAAATACCGCTGGAGATGGGGAGTGATCGGTAAGTACCATACAACTTTTTGGGGTCATTTCTTCCCAGCCTTCTTGTATCGAGAAGCATTGCACACCGGACAGCTTGTTTTTTCCGCGTGCTCCTTCCAATAAATTATGCAATCGTTGATGCATGCATGGTATCTAACGTGCGGCAGATCAAGAGGGCACATGATCTTCTTGGCCTCATCCACACTAGTAGGACATAGATTTCCCGTGGGAAGAACATCCTTTAGGTACTTCAGATACTCATCGAGGTTAGTGTCGGTCCATTTGTTTTTAGCCTTCGTCTTCAGGAGTTGGAGCGTGAAACTCAAGCGGGTCACCTCAGGATTGCAACCATCATACAATGGAGTGTTCGAGTCTACCACAAGTTGCTCCAGCTTAGCCTCCTCTCTAGACGCAGCTCTCTTAGTACTCGTCTCCTTGCGAAGCAGTGCTTGAACATGAGGGTCCCGCACAATTGAACTTAGAATCGACGAACTCTGCGGCGTGGAGTCCATGTTCTCTCCGCCGCCATGTCCAGCCCCTTCTCCTCCGCCATGTCCGGCCCCTTCTCCGCTGCCATGCCGGCCTCTTCCCTGCTGCCATTATCGATCATCTCTTTGTCTTGCCCCGTGTCGTCATTGCCTGCCCCATCAGCATCCTCAACATCATCATCCTCATCTTCAATTGTCCACCGAGTATAGCCATCCATGAAACCAGTCATGAGCAAGTGCGCTTCAACATGACCTTCGTCATAGGGGTTGAACCAAACTATTCCTTTGCATCTTCGACACGGACATAAAACCTCTGTCAGGTTATTTTCTTTCCTATCCTGCACCGCCGACCGCAACCACCTGTCCACCATCGTTCCACTGACCATCATGAACTCCTGCATGGTAATAATAAACAAATTGATTATAAAAATGCATGCATGCGTCAAAGTCATACAAAAATTCGGCATGACCTTCCCTAAAAATAGGACATATAGATCTAGAATTTGCCCGGAATTCGCCGAAACGAAAATAAATCAACATTTCGGCAAAATATAGGCAACTCACAAGCACAATTTGGCGTCAACTCATGCCACACACACAATTTCCATCATATCGCCCAATTATCATATCGCACACACATACACACATTTCCATTCTTGCAAAAGCATGATTTTTTAAGCACACACCTATATCTCGAGATCGAGCACACGGTGGAGAGATGATGATGTAGTAGGGAGATCAAAAGTGGACAAAGCTCTTCTTGACAAAGCTAGATCTAGTTAGGGGGCACATAGGTTACTTCACTAAATGCTACATCTACCTAGCTAGCTAATTTGGGAGGAGACAACTTCAAGTAGTGGAGGGGGAAGGAAAAAGAGAAAGGAGACGCATTAATGGAGGTGGTGTAGTTAGCTAGGAGTAATAAAGAGAGAGAAAGGTAGGTATAAGAGGGAGAGTAATGGGGGGAGAAGTATTGAGGAAGAGAGGAGGTGGGAGGTATGTTGGGGAATGCAGTAATTTCAAAAAAATCCCTACGCACATGCAAGATCCATCTAGGTCATGCATAGCAAAGAGAGGGGAGAGTGTTGTCCACGTACCCTCATAGACCGAAAGCGGAAATGTCATGACAACGTGGTTGATGTAGTCGTACATCCTCACGATCCGACCGATCCTAGTACCGAAAGTACGGCACCTCCCGATCTGCACACGTTCAGCACAGTGACGTCCCACGAACTCTAGATCCAGCTGAGTGTCGAGGGAGAGCTTCGTCAGCACGACGGCGTGATGACGGTGATGATGAAGTTATCGACGCAGGGCTTCGCCTAAGCACTACAACGATATGACCGAGGTGGAAATCTGTGGAGGGGGGCACACCACACAGCTAAACAATCAACTTGTGTGTCTATGGGGTGCCCCCTCCCTCGTATATAAAGGAGTGGAGAAGGGGGGCCGGCCCTCTCATGGCGCACCCGAAGGGGAGTCCTACTCCCACCGGGAGTAGGATTCCCCCCTTCCCTAGTTGGAGTAGGAGACGAAGGAAGGAGGAGAGAGGGAGAAGGAAAAGGGGGGCGCCACCCCCCTTCCCTAGTCCAATTCAAGCTCAAGGGGGAGGGGCGTGCGGCCTGCCCTGGCCGCCCCCTCTCTCTCCACTAAGGCCCTTATGTCCCATTAGACTCCCCCAAGGGTTCCGGTAACCCCCTGGTACTCCGGTAATTGCCCAAACTCACCCGGAACCATTCGGAAGTCCAAACATAGTCATGCAATATATTAATCTTTATATCTCGGCCATTTTGAGACTCGTCATGTCCGTGATCACATCCGGGACTCCGAACAATCTTTGGTACATCAAAACACATAAACTCATAATACCAATCATCACCGAACGTTAAGCGTGCGGACCCTACGGGTTCGAGACCTATGTAGACATGACCGAGACTCGTCTCCAGTCAATAACCAATAGTGGAACCTGGATGCTCATATTGGTTCCTACATATTCTACGAAGATCTTTACGGGTCAAACCGCATAACAACATACATTGTTCCCTTTGTCATCGGTATGTTAGTTGCCCGAGATTTGATTGTTGGTATCTCAATACCTAATTCAATCTCGTTACTGGAAAGTCTCTTTACTCATTCCGTAAAGCATCATCCCGCAACTAACTCATTATTCACATTGCTTGCAAGGCTTATAGTGATGTACATTACTGAGAGGGCCCAGAGATACCTCTCCGATACTCGGAGTGACAATCCTAATCTCGATCTATGCCAACTCAACAAACACCATCGGAGAGACCTGTAGAGCATGTTTATAATCACCCAGCTACGTTGTGACGTTTGATAGCACACTAAGTGTTCCTCCGGTATTCGGGAGTTGCATAATCTCATAGTCATAGGAACATGTATAAGTCATGAAGAAAGCAGTAGCAACAAACTAAACGATCAAGTGCTAAGTCAACAGAATGGGTCACGTAAATCACATCATTCTCTAATGATGTGATCCCGTTAATAAAATGACAACTCATCTCTATGGTTAGGAAACTTAACCATCTTTGATTCAACAAGCTAGTCAAGTAGAAGCATACTAGTGACACTTTGTTTGTCTATGTATTCACACATGTACTAAGTTTCTGGTTAATACAATTCTAGCATGAATAATAAACATTTATCATGATATAAGGAAATATAAATAACAACGTTATTATTGCCTCTAGGGCATATTTCCTTCAAGGTAGGAGAAAGTGAGGAAGAGAGGATATGGGGGAGGGGGAGGGGGAGGGGGAGGGAAAAGGTGGCATTATGTTGCGTCTTAGCAGTAGCGCGGGTTGCTAAACGTGCTACTGCTAAGAGAATAGCAGCAGCGCGCTTCCCGTGCATGCGCTACTGCTAAGCAGGGCCTGCCATGTGGCCAGTTTCAAAATTAGCAGTAGCGTCAGGTAAAAAAGCACGTTACTGCTGTCGGCGTTCTGGGAACGGGGGTCCCCAGACTTGCCTGCCTGCGGCCCAGGGTGTGGGTCTGCGAGCGGGCCCGTATAACCCATCTTCACCAACAAGCATTCAAGACCCTCACGAGGGGCCAAGCCTCGCGAGGCGGACGATACAAGACCTCCTCGGGAGCGGCCTCACCAGGTTGGCTCACGAGGGACAGAGAGATCAAGGAGAGGAAAACCTCGCGAGGTTCCCGTGACGTGAGCCATGACGATCGAGACCAGGCGGGCGCCAGGTGGGCGCCAGCGCGCACAGTGTGCTTGTTTCCTCTTTGGTGCTAAGGAAGCAAGCACAGACGCGGAGTACCGAGGCATCAACCAAAGGTTTCCATATGAGTGCAACGAGACCAGGACTGGAAGGACTGCAAGACGGAGGTCACCGTGGAGCCCAAGACGGCGCACCACCAGAGCCTTTTGCACGCGAAGACTACTTTTATCAGGATAAGCTGTACTAGTTGTCCCTGTCGGTGTCAAAACCGGCGGATCTCGTGTAGGGGGTCCCGAACTATGCGTCTAGGTGGATGGTAACAGGAGACAAGGGACACGATGTTTTTACCCAGGTTCGGGCCCTCTCGATGGAGGTAAAACCCTACTCCTGCTTGATTGATATTGATGATATGGGTAGTACAAGAGTAGATCTACCACGAGATCAAGGAGGCTAAACCCTAGAAGCTAGCCTATGGTATGATTGTTATCTGTCCTACCGACTAAAACCCTCCGGTTTATATAGACATCGGAGAGGGCTAGGGTTACACAGAGTCGGTTACAATGGTAGGAGATCCACATATTCGTATCGCCAAGCTTGCCTTCCACGCCAAGGAAAGTCCCATCCGGACACGGGACGAAGTCTTCAATCTTGTATCTTCATAGTCTTGGAGTCCGGCCAATGATGATAGTTCGGCTATCCAGACACCCCCTAGTCCAGGACTCCCTCAGTAGCCCGTGAACCAGGCTTCAATGACGACGAGTCCGGCGCGCATATTGTCTTCGGCATTGCAAGGCGGGTTCCTCCTCCGAATAATTCATAGAAGATTTTGAACACCAGGATAGTGTCCGGCTCTGCAAAATAAATTCCACATACCACCGTAGAGAGAATAATATTTACACAGGTTCAATCTGCTGACGTACTTCGTGGCATGACGTCTTGCCACGGCCAAGCCTTTATTCGAATCATTTTTATTGTTCCACCTCAGCGCGTTTAGCGAAGAGGTTTCCTTGGCACGTCTTGTCAAAGAAGAGATCGTGTCCCCTTATTCCGGGATTCTCATCAATACGGACATGGGTAACCCAACCGCGCCATTAATTGCGGCGCTTCGGAGATAAGCGAGTTTTACTGGGCAGGTGGGGACGCATAGTTTCGTCCGCTCGTATATAGGGGATAAGGATCCACATTTTCACCTACGCCTTATTCCTCCTTTGCTTATCCATCTTCGTGCACTCGAGCTCCAGCGCCCAAGTCCGCACATCTCACGTCAACCTTCTCCAACCATGTCTGGAGCGGGAGGTAAGTGGATGGCCTCCTCCGTCAAGGAGGGGCACATCAAGAAGCTGCGCAAGGCCGGATATTTGTCCAGCGATATCACGCACCGGCTCCCCGATGAGGGGCAGCTCGTCCCCACCCCCGGGCCCCATGAGAGGGTGGTATTCCTTCCCCATTTCCTCCGCGGACTGGGCTTCCCACTTCACCCCTTTGTCCGGGGGCTCATGTTCTACTACGGCCTGGATTTCCATGATGTAGCCCCGAATTTTATCCTCAACATCTCGGTGTTCATCGTCGTGTGCGAGGCCTTCCTGTGCATCCCGCCCCACTTCGGCTTATGGCTAAAGACCTTCAATGTCAAGCCGAAGGTAGTGGGCGGCAGCCAAGCGGAGTGCGGAGGCGCCATGGTGGGCAAGATGCCCAACGTCACCTGGCTCGAGGGCGCCTTCGTGGAAACCATCAAAGGGTGGCAATCGGGGTGGTTCTACATCACCGAGCCGCGTGACCCCGAATGGGCAGCGGCCCCCGAATTCAGATCGGGCATCCCCACACGGCTCACCTCCTGGAAAGAGAAGGGCCTGCTGTGGGGCGATTCAGAGGAGCTGACCGGACTCCAATCCTGTCTCCAAACCCTGGTGAACAAGAAGCTCAAGCTTGTCAATGTGGTCCAGGTCATGCTCATCCGCCGGATTCTCCCGTGCCAACAGCGGGATTTCAACCTGTGGGAGTTTGATCCGGCACAGCACCAGACCTTGAGTAGGCTCTTCGACACTACGTACGAAGAGGCCTGGAGGGTGTTGTTCAAGGGCGCCGAGGCGCCCGCATCCGCTACCGAAGATCGCGGGTTCAGCTCGCAGCGTCCGGCTGGCGAGGTAAGCTATATTATCCTTTACGGGACACTTGCTTTCCATAGTTTGACTCTATGTGGGATCTAAACTCCCAATGCCTTTGACAGGCCTGGCAGAAGACGTCCGGACAGGTTAACTATCCGGTGCCCCTTCCAGAAGACCCAGCGGATGCCCGTTTGACAGGGCTGCTGGTCCCGGCGCCTTACGTGGTGCCGGAGAAGAAGGCCAAGAAGAAGGCCATGGGAACTCGGAGAAGTTCCCGGCGCCAGGTGTTATCGGACTCATCGTCCGATGACTCCAAGGCGGACTCCTCCCACGAGGACGAGGAGGTGAAGAAAGAGGCCTCTCCCCCAGCAGGGGGAGAGAAGAAAAGGAAGGCTTCCCCAGCGAGGGAGGCCGAAGGGCCCAAGAAGGGAAGGACCCTTCCTCCGGACTGTTCCACCAACACCAGCGACGGCGGGGAGGAGTGGCCTTTGAGGGCCAAGCCCTTGGCGAGATCGTAAGTGTCCGGATCCCAGAATAACTTATGTTTTTCCTTTCTCCGCATAGTGTCTACTAATGCCGAACACGACCATACAGCCCGCCCAAGGACGATCTCCCCGCTTCATCGAGCGGGTCCCTGGGTTCGTGGGATGTGAATAGCGCTTCACTTCCGACTGCCTCCTCCCCTCGTGACGCTGACGACGCCGAGGTGGGGTCCCAGAAGGGGACCGGCCAGGAGGAGGAGACCCCGGAGTTGCCGTAGGGCAACCTCCCGGACCTTGGGCCGGACTCCGTGCCGGAACCTTTGGTGGTTCTGGAGTCTGGCAGGTGGCCCCTTCGTAAGAAGGGCGAGACGGCGACGCCGGTGACCTCTGTCCAACCGGAGGCGCCGGATAACTTGCTGGAAGCGCTCAACGGCGCTTCCATCAACGAGGAACACCGCACCGTCATGAGTGCGGTGATTCAGAAAGTTCAGTCCGCCAAGAGCGGGCTGACCGAAGCCTGCAGCAGCCTTCTAACAGGCTTTGAGGTAAGGATTATTTTAAGATATGTAAAGTAGTACCGCATAGACAGTAGCCCTTGATGCTTAGTTCGGTGTTCGGAAAGAAAAGTCGAGCTGAGGATCTAAAAAGATATAAGCAGGAGTCTAACACAAATATGTCAATATGGGAATGCAGGCCGTGCTGCTGACATCTGCCGCACTTACTGTGCACGTTAATGCCTTAAAGAAGAGCCTCGAGCGGTCCGAGAGCGAGCTCGGCCGTGCCAAGAAGCAGCTCGAGGACAAGGAAGGTAATTAACACCTTATTAAAGTTGTACCTTATAAAAAAGGATTTGGTTGCAAAAAATGACAGGAATAACGTGGGTATTGCAGGGGCCACAAATGAGGTGGCGACACTGAAGGAGGCGGTGTCCACGGCCGAGCGCAATGCGGCCGCGGAACGCACAGAGCGAGAGAAGCAGGAGGCGCGGGTGGCGGAGGTTCAGCAAGAGCTCCAGGCTCTCGTAGAAAAACATGAGGATTTGGAGCGTGACTCGAAGACTCGAGAGTCCGAGCTTGCGTCCGCTCTTGAGAGTGCCGAAGCCGCTAAGGCTTAAGCCCAAAAGGCCCTCCAGGAAATCGAGGCAGTGAAGAAGATAGCGGCGGGTAAGGCATTCTTCATGCAAAGCAAGCATGTAAAAGTGAATTACCTGTTACTTACCCGAATTCGGAGCTCTCCAGGAGCGTTCGCAGATCTGCCCCGGAGCGTGTCCAATGCTGCCGCATTCTACAGAGCCGAGGAGGGGAGCTCGATGGAGAAGGTGTTCTGGTCTCAGTATGCTGAGGCCAGACATCCGGTACCCCTGAGGAACCGGCTGAAGCAGCTGGTCGAGCTCCACAAGGTGGTCGAACAGTCCATGAAGGGCCTCATAGTTTGGCTATGGCCCAAGGAAGCCATGCCTGGGAGCTACTTCGGTCTGGTGCGGCGGCTGGTGGACGCCTGTCCATGGGTTGACGTCATCAAGCACTCCGCCTGTAATGAAGGTGCTCGTCGGGCCCTTGCCCGCGCTAAGGTGCATTGGGGCAGGATGGACGCCGAGAAGCTTGTGACGGACGTGCCACCGCCGGGCAAGGAGTATCGCACGCCCGAGATGTATTACAAGGGAGTCCTGAAGGGTGCCCGCATTATTGCGGGTGAGTGCTCCAAAGATGTAATCTTTGATTAGACTCGCGTTTTATTATCCTGTGCGCTGAAAACTTTGTTCATATGCGCTAAGCAACTTTTGTTAATTTAAAATATTACCTTCTGTGCGGCCGTTTATCAAATCTGAGAGATGGCAAGTCGTTGGCTTCGGCCCCCATGCCACGAGTGCTGGTGTGTTCGGGATAATCTTGAGCGCTCTTGTTCCCATTTTTGGGTCCTTCTAAGGAGGCGCTCAACACAACGAACGAGGCAACCGGACTTATAATGCTTGAACACTCTCACTTAGCCATAGAATTCTATAATTTTAAATTTCGACGAAGCCCCTAGTGTTCGGAAGGCCGAATTTGGGGCGCTATCCATGCATGTGCCAGACAAAGCCGGTTCCTCGCTCTAGGCGGCATAAGTCTTTAGGGACTCGAAAAAACCTCTCGAACAGCGACCGGCTCTCGCCCCATCATGACGGTCAGTTTTAGCTTTCTCCACTGAGGTGCTCATCCAGCTCAACTAGGGCACAATCGCAGTGGTTCTCCCAGCGCTACCTTAGCCGATATAACGGAACGTAAGGTACCAAAACATGGGAGCCGGGCAAACCCAACTATTGACCCAAGACATGATTCGGAGCCGATGCATATAATGCTATAAGTTCGGGGTGCCGCTGTCAGGACCCCGACTCGATGCCACATCGATCTAGCATGTAACACCTCATATCACTTTGCGGCCTCACGCGCGGTATTCCCACGGGTGTCGCCTTACCTTTGCCCGGGACCGTTTGCGCCTTTTGGCACACGTATATGATAGTGTCGCTAGCATCCATATGATAAGGAGCCCGGGCTGACATGGCTAGTCGTAAACCCAAAGTGGCACAAACTTACAGGGACAGGCATCCATGACCCAGCATCGAACGTGTCGGTCATCAGCAAGTGAATCCAGGCTGTAGCACTGGGCTAGCAGGACTCCGGTGAACCGGGCTGTAGCGGGCTAACAGGACTCCAGTATCCATCGCGTGACATTTCCCCAAAGGGACAGACACAGGAACGAAGAAGGACACATGCCGGCCAGCCTAAGTGTTCCGGAGCAGTAGCAAGCTACCATGGCTCAGTGGAACACTAGGAGACATTTCCCGGTAAGAGAGGCTACTAAGGATAAACAACTAGATAGTCAGATCCCACACATACCAAGCATTTCAATAACATACACACAATATGCTCGATATGTGCAAATACAACATGCCATCACAACATGACTCTACGACTCAAGTATGTATTCATTAGGCTCCGAGGAGCGAGATATTACAAACAGGGGTCTCATGACCCAACATTCAGAGCATACAAATCAAAGCACAAGCGGAAGCTTAACATGTCTGAGTACAGACATCTATAAATGAAAAAGGCTGTGAAGCCTGACTATCTACCAGATCCTGCCGAGGGCACAAGATCGTAGCTGAGGTAACAAGCTAAACGTCGAAGTCCACGTGGAACTACTAGTGAGACTGAAGTCTCTCTGCAAAAACATAAAATAGGCAAACGTGAGTACAAATGTACCCAGCAAAACTTACATCAGAACTAACTACATATGCATCATTTTCAACAAAGGGGGTGGTGGAGTTTAACTGCAGCAAGCCAGCTTTGACTTGGTGGCTATCCTGAACTACGACTGGAAGTAACTCTTTGAGGTGGCGCACATGAGTCCACATATTCACCATATCAATACTCCACTATGGATCCGCTCCCGTCTCCCTACAAGAACGCCATCCATAGCACTCACGCTTATCTTGCGTATTTTAGAGTATCCACTTTCACTTGTCTATGAACTATGCAAGGGGTCCAAGTTTCCATATCCGAGGAATCCGGCTATTCGAATAGATAATGATAACCCTGCAGGGGTGTACTTCTTCACACACACTCTCGCCACTTATCGCCCTGTACACGTCATGTACCTCGGCAACCTTCAAGCGGAAGCCGGGCGAGGGAGTCAGCCACGGCCTACCTAAACACTCTAGTCTCTCGTCCAGGTTTATCGCCTATTCGAGTTCCATACGCAAGGAGATCCAGCCGGGGTGTCGCTCACGGCCCCAAACGATGTGTGCAGGGTTCCCAAGTCCACCATCCGGGTGCCACTTGGTACACCGGGCCACTGTGCCTAGTCTGTCCCAAGCCCACCTGTACCGGGTGCCACTTGGTAGACTACTAACACTACCTACAAACACCATAAACTAGTTGCAACTCCTGGACAGAGAACAAGGGTGATTAAGAAGCCGAGAGGGGCACTTAAGCATTCCAATGCGTGGTAGTAACTGTTCATGGATCACAAACACAGAACTCAGTTCCTGAGGACGGCTGCAATGAGACAACCCACCATGTACTCCTACATGGCCTCTCACCGCTACCTTTACCAAATCGTGTTCACACATTTAGCTCTCAACAGTAGGACATGTTCACACACCTCCGATTCATTCCCGATGAATCAGACCTGACACAACTCTAAGCAATAGCAGGCATGACAAACAAGCATGAATGAGTAGGCACATCAGGGCTCAAGCAACTCCTACTCATGCTAGTGGGTTTCATCTATTTACTGTGGAATGACAGGTCATGCAGAGGATAAAGGGGTTCAACTACCGTAGCATGTAACAGTTGAAACGTTGTTGTCCTAATGCAGTAAAAGAGAGCAGGAGCGAGAGAGTAGGATTGTATCGGAATGAGCAAGGGGGTTTTTCTTGCCTGGCACTTCTGAAGATAATATACTTTCTTCATCGGTGTCATCGAACTCATCGTCGGAACACGTCTATCGAGAGGGAACAACCACCGACAAACAAAGAAGAAACACAATCAATGCAATTCACAATATGATGCATGATCATGACATGGCAATATGCTGTGATTTGGGCTAATGCAGCTAAGAACAGAAAGGTTTGAGCTTATTTGAACCAAAGATTCAAATTCAAACTCAAACTATGAATTCATAAAGTGCATTATCATGTTTTGATATGAACAGCAAGGTTAAGTTGCTTAAACATGCATGAAACCAGTGCAGATGGATAGATTGTATTTTTCTGATCATTTTTCATATATAACTTGTTACATTCTGAGTTATGGTTGATTTTATATGATTTTTAGAAGTTTATAACATTTTCTGAAATAAATAAACCATTTAAGATTTATTTAAATTCCAGAAGAATTACTGCGTCAGCATGATGTCACTGTGATGTCAGCGGTCAACAGGGCTGGCCAGGTCAAACTGACCAGTGGGTCCCGTGTGTCAGTGTCTGGACTAACTAACCTAATTAAAATTAACCCTAACTAACTTGGTTAGCCGGGCGGGGCCCACATGTCAGTGATAGGTGGGGTTGTTAGTGCCTAAACTAATTAGGCCACGTCAGCTGGTCGGAGATTAGCCGGCGACGACCACAGCCGACGGTGGGGGTTCGCCGGAGTTGTGCCAGAGGCGACGGATCTACGTGCCGAGGGAAGCAGAAAGTAGCCCGTGCCCGCGCGCATCCAGGGAAAACAACGGGAGGGCGCGGGGTGGCCGGAGTTCGCTGGAAGCGAGCTCGTGGCGGCGGCCGGAGTTCGGTTGCACTCGGAACCGGCATTGTGGTGCACGGCAGGTCGAGCGGTGGGGTGCTAGGTGCTCCTGCAAACGTGCTGAGCACGGTGACGCTCTCAGACGCGGCGGAGGTGGGCTCTAGCCACGGCGGCGACGAAGCGCAACGGCGGCGAGCTTCGGTCGGGGTGGCCAAAGGGGCTAGAGGAGGAAATCGACAGAGGGGAGAGAGGGGTTGGGAGCAGGGGCTCACAGCGATGCCGAAGAGGAGGTCAGCGAGCCCGGGGAAGTCCTGGCGGCGCCGAATCGACCAGAGGCGAGCTCGGGTGCCCGGGGTTGAAGACGAGGCAGAAACGTCGCTGTGGTGCTCCCACGATCGAACGGACAGGTGTAGACAACGGAGGAGACGACGCCGGTCAGTCTGGATGCTTCAGCAAGGCGAGGGGTGGACGGTGGCCACGGTGGCAGTGAACGGCGGCGACGGGCTCGCTCGGGTGGTTGCGGCCATGGCGAGGAGAGGGCAAGAGAGAGGGCGGAGGGGGAGAGTGAAACGTCCAGGGGTCGGGACGGCGCCGAAGAGAAGGCCCGAGGCGTCGTGGTGGCCTCAGTGACGCAGGCGAGCAGGGAGGTGCGTGGCGCCGCGGGCGTGCGTGCACTGTCTCCCTCCTCTGCCTACTGGCAGAGGTAGGTGATGACTGGCACGGGCCAGGTGGGCCGGCCCAGCCAGGTAAGTGGCCTGTGGCCTTTCTTTCTCTCTCTCTCTTTTCCATTTAATTCTGTTTTTCTATATTTATCTGCAGCTTTGTGGCTTTATTAAAAATACTAAATCAATCCCAAAAAGCATGCAACTGCTCATGACCACTGTTGGAAATATATCCTACAGCAAACATTTTAGTTTGGGATTATTTGAGCATTGAAAATATTTTATAGTATTTAAATGCCCAAATGCAAATAGGTAATGATTTAATTCAAAAATCCAGAATGGCCTAGGAAAATGTGCACCATTTTTCGGAGAGGTTCTAGACCAATCCAAAAATAATGAACTTTTCTGAAGAGCATTTTGGGTTCTTTGAGAATATTTTTATTTGAACCTAGTTGATTTGATCTGCTGCTAGGGTTTGAGCAATCCCCATTTCAATCTTAAATAAAATTTAGACATGATGCAACAACCAAGGTAGTCCAAGTGCATAGCAAGGCTAGCGATGTGACAGCCGCACTTGTGAAAGTGTTCGGACTTATCACACCATAATTTGGGGAACTTAAGCCCCTGGTGTATTTAGCCGTACCAAAGCATACGGATGCAACATGTCATAAGTGAACATATGTATAAAAAAGGAATGCCATGATAAAAAGATGCATTGTTTATTCAAAAAATACTGCAATGAGCGCAGGACGATACAAATAGTGCGATAAGCAAGGGGTGGGACTGTTTAACATGACCCCCTCCAGGGGTAGGCTGTGGAATGGTATGTAAAATAGGCATAATGCTCGTAATGGAGACCACCTGGATACTCGTCGTAGCTTTTCTGCTTCCCTGACTGTTGCATCGTTAGTTCGACAGATCCACTGCCGGACAGGGCTTCTGAAAACGGAGTCCTGAGAATAAGAGAGGGGAGAAAAAAAGGAGTGACCAATTCGGGGAGCCCCTGGTGTGGTTGATCCGCACTCTGGGCCTGCCGTGGTCGTGCCCCTCCCCCTATGCTATGGTATCTCCAGGGCGTAATGATGTACGCGTGGCACTGATCCCGCGATGTCGCGAGGGCTGGGGTTGGGGCCGCATTGCTACGCATGCTCGGAACGTGCCAGGTGGTCTTGTTGTAGGTTACTCCGGGCGTGCTTGACGGTGTCCGGTCGCTTAACGGCCGGACTCGAGAATTGCCTTAAGAGGCTGCTCTGTACTTCCGCCGCGAGAGCCGCTGTATGCTCCTCCGTACGGAGAGATCGTTCAGTGTTTCCGTTGACCGTGATAACTCCTCGAGGGCCTGGCATCTTGAGCTTGAGGTATGCGTAGTGCGGCACCGCATTGAACTTTGCAAATGCGGTTCGTCCGAGCAGTGCATGATAGCCGCTGCGGAATGGGACTATGTTGAAGATTAACTCCTCGCTTTGGAAGTTATCCGGGGATCCGAAGACCACTTCAAGTGTGACTGAGCCGGTACAATTGGCCTCTACACCTGGTATGACGCCTTTGAAGGTCGTTTTTGTGGGTTTAATCCTTGAGGGGTCTATGCCCATCTTGCGCACTATACCCTGGTAAAGCAGGTTCAGGCTGCTGCCGCCGTCCATCAGGACTCTAGTGAGGTGAAATCCGTCAATGATTGGGTCTAAAACCAATGCGGCGAATCCGCCATGGCGGATACTGGTGGGGTGGTCCCATCGATCAAAAGTGATTGGGCAAGAGGACCACGGATTGAACTTTGGGGCGACTGGCTCCATCGCGTATACGTCCCTAAGCGCACGCTTCCGCTCCCTTTTAGGTATGTGGGTTGCATATATCATGTTCACCGTCCGCACCTGTGGGGGGAATCCCTTCTGTCCTCTATTGTTCGGCGGCCGTGTCTCCTCCTCGTCGTCGCTATGCAGCCCCTTGTCATTGACTTCGGTGATTAACTTGCCTGCCTGTTTGAACACCCAACAATCTCTGTTGGTGTGATTAGCTGGCTTTTCGGGGGTGCCGTGTATCTGGCATGAGCGATCGAGTATCCGGTCCAAATTGGACGGGCCTGGAGTAGTTCTTTTGAATGGCTTTTTCCGCTGACCGGGTTTAGAGCCTCTGAATCCGGCGTTGACTGTCATATCTTCAGTATTATCGCCGTTAATGCGGCATTTGTGCTTATTGCGACGCGACCTGCCACTGCTGTCTTTGGTATCTGAACTACTGGAGTTTTTGGTTAGGTTGTTACTGCGGGCTAGCCAGCTGTCTTCTCCCGCACAGAAGCGGGTCATGAGTGATGTGAGGGCTGCCATTGATTTCGGCTTTTCCTGTCCTAGGTGACAGGCCAGCCATTCGTCGTGGATGTTGTGTTTAAAGGCTGCAAGGGCCTCTGCATCCGGACAGTCGACGATTTGATTTTTCTTGGTTAAGAACCGAGTCCAGAATTGTCTGGCCGATTCGTCTGGCTGCTGAATTATGTGGCTTAGGTCATCGCCATCTGGTGGTCGCACATATGTGCCCTGGAAGTTATCAAGGAATGTGGCTTCCAGGTCCTCCCAACACCCAATTGATTCTGCTGGCAAGCTATTGAGCCAATGCCGAGCTGGTCCTTTAAGCTTGAGTGGGAGGTATTTGATGGCATGAAGATCATCACCGCGGGCCATGTGGATATGAAGGAGATAGTCCTCGATCCAGACCACGGGGTCTGTTGTGCCATCGTAGGATTCAATGTTCACGGGTTTGAACCCTTTGGGGATTTGATGATCCATTACTTCATCTGTGAAGCATAGTGGGTGTGTGGCGCCTCTATATTGGGCTATATCATGACGTAGCTCAAGCAAGCTTTGTCTACTGTGAGCGGCCCGGCCGGAATTGTTGTATCCGGCGCGACGGTTGTCGTTGCGTATTGTAGGGCGCCCACACGATCCGTAGATCGATCTTGATTGTCTTGCCTTATCCTCCAATACTTCTCGCAAGTCCGGCGCATTCTCCTGTGGCTTTGTACTTTTCGAGCGATGCCGGGGTGCGACTTTAGTGGAGGGCCTAGAGGCCTCTCTGTCACGGCCATGAGGTGGCCGGTCGGCCGTATTGTGCGCTGGTGATGTAGGTTTATATGCTTCCTCCTCTAATCGGGGCAGCAGCTTGCATTTGGGGAAGCTTTTGGAGGGGCGTTCGAGTTCGTACTCTTCGGCTGCAAGGACTTCAGTCCATCTGTCGGCTAGCAAATCTTGATCAGCTCTAAGCTGTTGTTGTTTTTTCTTGAGGCTGCTTGCCGTGGCCACAAGCCTGTGTTTGAAACGCTCTTGCTCGACGGGATCCTTAGGCACGACAAATTCGTCGTTGTCGAGGCTTGCCTCGTCTCCGGAGGGAGGCATGTAATAATCATCCTCTACCTCTTCGTCTGCCGCTCTCTCGTGAGGGCTGGCTTCTCCGTCTCCTGTGCTGAATCTTGCTGGAGGGGGTTGTCTTCGGCACTATCCGGGGTGTTATTATCTCCGGTGCCGGAATCTCCATTCTTGCCGTGGCGGGATTTGGAGCGGTGCCGCTGACGCCGGCGCTTAGGCTGCTTTTTGGAGGGGTCCTCCTCCGCTGTTCCATCGCCATTCCCATCCTTTGGGATATCCACCATGTATATGTCATATGACGAGGTGGCTTTCCAGTGCCCAGTAGGCGCCAGTTCTTGGTCGTCTCCGGCATCGTCGTCCATACCGTCGATGTCTTCGGAGTTGAAGTCTAGCATGTCGGTTAAGTCATCGACAGTGGCTACGAAGTGGGTGGTGGGTGGGCTTTGAATTTCTTCGTCGTCCGCATCCCAACCGTCCTGGCCATAATCCGGCCAAGGCTCTCCTGACAAAGAGAGACACTTTAGCGAATTTAGGATGTCGCCAAAAGGCGAGTGCTGAAAGATGTCCGTAGCGGTGAACTCCATGATTGGCGCCCAATCGGATTTGATTGGCAGGGGCACGGAAGGTTCGGGGTTCGGATAGGAGTCCGGCACCTTGGAGTCACGAGCTTCATGAGGGACAGGGTCGATATTCGGCTCCATCGCCGTAGAGGTAGCAGCCCCCGAGGTGCTGTCCAACCACCCATCCTCGATTGGCGCCGTCTGCTCCGAACCAAGGGTCAGAGCGGACTCTTGTGCGGCCTCCAGGGCACTGTCCGGCAGCAGAGCTAAATCATGCCCGTCGAGACAGTGTGGCACGCCTGGCTGTGGCTCAAATCCGTTGAAGATCAAGTCTCCGCGGATGTCAGCCGTATAGTTCAAACTTCCAAATCTGACCTGATGGCCAGGGGCGTAGCTTTTGATCTGCTCCAGATGGCCAAGTGAATTGGCCCGCAGTGCGAAGCCGCCGAATACGGAGATCTGTCCGGGGAGAAAATCTCACCCTGGACCGCGTTGTTGTTGATGATCGAAGGAGCCATCGTGCCTATAGGTGACGACACAGAGGAACTCTCAATGAAAGCACCAATGTCGGTGTCAAAACCGGCGGATCTCGGGTAGGGGGTCCCGAACTGTGTGTCTAGGCGGATGGTAACATGAGACAAGGGACACGATGTTTTTACCCAGGTTCGGGCCCTCTCGATGGAGGTAAAACCCTACTCCTGCTTGATTGATATTGATGATATGGGTAGTACAAGAGTAGATCTACCACGAGATCAAGGAGGCTAAACCCTAGAAGCTAGCCTATGGTATGATTGTTATCTGTCCTACGGACTAAAACCCTCTGGTTTATATAGACACCGGAGAGGGCTAGGGTTACACACAGTCGGTTACAATGGTAGGAGATCCACATATCCGTATCGCCAAGCTTGCCTTCCACGCCAAGGAAAGTCCCATCCGGACATGGGACGAAGTCTTCAATCTTGTATCTTCATAGTCTTGGAGTCCGGCCAATGATGATAGTTCGGCTATCCGGACACCCCCTAGTCCAGGACTCCCTCAGTTCCCTTTCAACTTGGCCGTTGTGGGGTCCCTTCCCGCTCAATATTTGGGAAGAGGACCAGGGCCTCTATTAATAGGACTAGTTACCACCATAGGGAGAGATCTCATATGAGATCTCATCTCATCTTGGATAGAATCCGCCCGCTCACAAGCCCAATGAGCACAAGAACACCTCACCTCAGGAGGCTGTTCTTCCCCTTGTAACTGTCCATCCTCAGCCCTAGAGGCAATCTACCACCACCACACTGGAGTAGGGTATTACACCACTATGGTGGCCCGAACAAGTATAAATCTCGTGTCCCTTGTGTTGCGAGTTCGTTGAGTTGGCCCTTGAGATCTGAGCAAAGCTAGGGCGTGGATCGGTAGGGAGTGATCTTCGCGCGCACCCCTGAGTTCGAACCTTGAGGGTTTTTCCGGAACCCATGATCCGACATTTGGCACGCCAGGTAGGGGTGCGCCGAAGCTTCCTTTCCGTTGCTCCATGTCCCGTTGCTTCATCGTCTCCATGGCAGACGCTCGCCGCGCTCGCGCTGAGTGCCGGGCTACCCTCGCCACCCGCGTTGCTCAGACGGCTCCCGTCAGTGGGCTACCCCGTCATTCTCTGTCGCCTGCCGCCAACGCCGCCACCGGCCCGGCGGGGAACGAGCAGCAAGCATCCTCGTTGCACCCCTCGGTGTGGCGAGACGGCCACACCGCCACTCCATCGCTCACCCCGACCAGTTCATCTTCCCACGCGCGTCGTGCTCCCAAGGACGCTTGGGCCGTGCTCCTCATGGCGAACGAGCTCCTGTGCTACCGCCCCGCCGCATCGCCGAGCTTGTCAGCACCGCAGGGGGCTCCCTTGTGCCATTCCTCTCGCTGCCTCGCCCTCCACCAGCCGCGGGCGGTGTAGCCCATGGAGCGCCTCCACCACCTCTGCCCCAAGACGGAGTCTTGGCACCAAGGCGTGCGGCCCCACGGCGCGACCTGTCGCGTCCAGCGCCCGCTCGAGAAGAAAGGAGCTGCCAAGAAGTCCCTCGGCCATGAGAAAATGCCCCCACGCTCCTTGCGCCACCATGGCAAGACCGCGTGCCGCCTGTGGTGGCAGTGCGCGGACCCCATCAGGGACAAGTTCCCCACCAGCGCAGAGTCCCGGTGACCACGGCGGGCTTCCGCGCCTTCACCCCTGAGCTGCGCAGCGTCGCCTGGACGGGCAAGTTCAAGCCGGATCTGCCTCCTCACTACGACGGCACCCCCGACCCCACGGAGTTCCTGCAGCTCTACGAGCTAAGAATCGAGGCGACCAATGGCGATGAGAAAGTCATGGCGAACTGGTTCCCCATGGCTCTCAAGGATGGTGCCCGCTCCTGGCTCCTGAACCTGCCTCCATGCTCGATCTCCTCCTAGAGCGAGATGCGCGACCGTTTTGTCACCCACTTCCAGGGTACTCACGACCGCCCACCGGCCGCGGGTGACCTGCGCCGCATCAAGCAACAACCAGGAGAGACCCTCCAAAAATACACCCAGTGCTTCAACAACATCCGCCTCAAGATCCCCAAGGTGACGGACGAGGCCATCAATTCCACGTTCTCTGATGCTGTCCGCGATGTCAAGATGAAGGAGAAGCTCACCATCCACGAGGAGATGTGCACATCTCTGGAGCTGTTCAACCTGGCGACCAAGTGCGCAAGAGCTAAGGAGGGGCGCCTCTCCCTCCACGAGCTCCCGGCTGCGGACCCGGAGGAGAAGAAAGCCAAGGCCAAGGACGTGAAGCGCAAGGGAGCAGCCCTGCTCGCGGCGGAGCCAGACACCAAGCACGGTAGAGACCAGCCCGAGTCATCCAAGAGCAACCGACCGTTCTGCGCCTTCCACAACCTGCACACCCACAACACCAGCGACTGCCAAGAACTCAGAGCCATACGAGAAGGACGCTTCAGTTGACACCCCGAGCGCAGCGACCGGGGCTACAGCCGAGGAGGAGGAGGTGGTGGCGGACGCTGGGACGACCGTGGCCTCGTGAGGACCGCTGGCAGGATCAGCCTCGCGAGGGCGCCTAGAGGGATCAGCCTCGTGAGGATCGTCCTCAGGGCAACGCCGGTCTTCCTCCACTACCTCCACCGCCAGGAAGGTTCGACGACCACCATCAAGACGAGGGGGCTGGGGGCTTCCAGGAGCCGCGTGCTATCGCCTGCATCTTGGGCGGAGCTCAAGCCCTAGCCTCGCAGCGTATCTTCAAACAGTTTTCTCATGAGGTGAATGCAGTCCTCCCCAAGCTCGAAGCCACGCGCCCGCTCAGATGGTCCAAGTGCGCCATCATGTTCAGCTCGGCAGATCAGCTCAAGTGCGCGGCAACCGCTGGCATTCTCCCGATGCTTTGTTCATCAGTCATCAGCAACGTGCAAGTCACCAAGACCCTCATCGATGGCGGCGCAGGGCTCAACGTCCTATCCGTCAACACGTTCTACAACCTCCAAGTGTCATATGACCAGCTTCAGCCCACCAAGCCCTTCTCAGGAGTGACCGATGGTTCCACCACACCGATAGGGCAGGTTCGCCTTCCTATCACCTTCAGAGAACGCAACAACTACCGCACCGAGCTCATCGACTTGGATGTCGCACAAATTCGTCTGCCATATGATACGTCTCCAATGTATCTATAATTTATGAAGCATTCATGCTATTTTATTATCTGTTTTGAATGATTAAAAAGCTTTATTATACACTTTTATATTACTTTTGGGACTAACCTATTAACCGGAGGCCCAGCCCATATTGTTGTTTTATTGCCTGTTTTAGTATTTCGAAGAAAAGGAATATCAAACAAAGTCCAAACAGAATGAAACCTTCGGGAGCATGATTTTTGGAATGAACATGATCCGGGAGACTTGGAGTACAAGCCAGAGAAGCTTCGAGGAGGCCAGGAGATAGGAGGGCGCGCCCACCCCCTGGGCGCGCCCCTATCTCGTGGGCCCCTCAAGGCTCCCCCGACCGACTTCTTTCGCCTATATATTCCCTTATACCCTAAAACCATCGAATACAAAGATAGATCGGGAGTTCCGCTGCCGCAAGCCTCTGTAGCCACCAAAAACCTCTCGGGAGCCCGTTCCGGCACCCTGCCGGAGGGGGAACCCATCACCGGTGGTCATCTTCATCATCCCGGCGCTCTCCATGACGAGGAGGGAGTAGTTCACCCTCGGGGCTGAGGGTATGTACCAGTAGCTATGTGTTTGATCTCTCTCTCTCTCTCATGTTCTCTCTATGGCACGATCTTGATGTATCGCGAGCTTTGCTATTATAGTTGGATCTTATGATGTTTCTCCCCCTCTACTCTCTTGTGATGAATTGCGTTTTCCTCTTGAAGTTATCTTATCGGATTGAGTCTTTAATGATTTGAGAACACTTGATGTATGTCTGCCGTGCATATCTGTGGTGACAATGGGATATCACGTGATCCACTTGATGTATGTTTTGGTGATCAACTTGCGGGTTCCGCCCATGAACCTATTGATACGTCTCCAACGTATCTATAATTTTTGATTGTTCCATGCTATTATATTACCACTTTTGGATGTTTATGGGCTTTATTTTACACATTTATATCATTTTTGGGACTAACCTACTAACCGGAGGCCCAGCCCATATTGTTTTTTTTCCTATTTTAGTATTTCAAAGAAAAGGAATATCAAACGGAGTCCAAACGGAATGAAACCTTCGGGAGCGTGATTTTTGGAACAAACGTGATCCGGAGAGCTTGGAGTGCAAGTCAAGAAGCTTCCGAGGGCCCCACGAGATAGGGGGCCGCCCCCCCCCCCCTGTAGGGCGCGCCCCTGTCTCGTGGGCCCCTCGGGCGGCCACCGACGTACTTCTTCCTCCTATATATACCTATGTACCCCGAAAACATCCAGGAGCACCACGAAACACAATTTCCACCGTCGTAACCTTCTGTATCCGCGAGATCCCATCTTGGAGCCTTCGCCGGCACTCTGTCGGAGGGGGAATCAACCACGGAGGGCCTCTACATCAACATCCTTGCCCCTCCGATGAGTTGTGAGTAGTTTACCACAGACCTACGGGTCCATAGTTATTAGCTAGATGGCTTCTTCTCTCTTTTTGGATCTCAATACAATGTTCTCCCCTTCTCTTGTGGAGATCTATTCGATGTAATCTCTTTTTGCAGTGTGTTTGTCGAGATCCGATGAATTGTGGGTTTATGATCAAGTTTATCTATGAATAATATTTGAATCTTCTCTGAATTCTTTTATGTATGATTGAGTTACCTTTGCAAGTCTCTTCGAATTATCAGTTTGGTTTGGCCTACTAGATTGGTCTTTCTTGCCATGGGAGAAGTGCTTAGCTTTGGGTTCAATCTTGCGGTGTTCTTACCCAGCGATAGAAAGGGTTGCAAGACACGTATTGTATTGTTGCCATCGAGGATAACAAGATGGGGTTTATATCATATTGCATGTGTTTATCCCTCTACATCATGTCATCTTGCTTAATGCACTACTCTGTTCTTATGAACTTAATACTCTAGATGCAGGCAGGAGTCGGTCGATGTGTGGAGTAATAGTAGTAGATGCAGGCAGGAGTCGGTCTACTTGTTATCGACGTGATGCCTATATACATGATCATGCCTAGATAATCTCATAACTATGCGCTTTTCTATCAATTGCTCGACAGTAATTTGTTCACCCACCGTATTACTTATGCTATCTTGAGAGAAGCCTCTAGTGAAACCCATGGCCCCCGGGTCTATCTCTTATCATATTTGCTTTCAATCTACCTTTATTTGCATCTTTACTTTTTGCATATATATTACAAAATACCAAAAATATATTTATCTTATCATATTATCTTTATTAGATCTCACTTTCGCAAGTGGCTGTGAAGGGATTGACAACCCCTTTATTGCGTTGGTTGCGAGTTCTCAGTTTGTTTGTGTAGGTGTGTGGGACTTTTGAGGAGCCTCCTACTGGATTGATACCTTGGTTCTCAAAACTGAGGGAAATACTTACGCTACACTTTGCTGCATCACCCTCTCCTCTTCAAGGAAAACCAACGCAAGCTCAAGACGTAGCACCTATGCATAAGGGTTGGCACATGTTTTCGTCTAACTTTGGGGCACTCTTTGATGTACTTTGTGTTGGTTGAATAGATGAACCTGAGATTGTGTGATGCATATCGTATAATCATGCCCACGGATACTTGAGGTGACAATGGAGTATCTAGGTGATATTAGGGTTTTGGTTGATTTGTGTCTTAACTCTTAAGGTGTTATTCTAGTATGAACTCTATGATAGATTGAACGGAAAGAATAGCTTCATGTTATTTTACTACGGACTCTTGAATAGATAGAACAGAAAGGATAACTTTGAGGTGGTTTCGTTCCCTACCATAATCTCTTCGTTTGTTCTCACTATTAGTGGCTTTGGAGTGACTCTTTGTTGCATGTTGAGGGATAGTTATATGATCCAATTATGTTATTATTGTTGAGAGAACTTGCACTAGTGAAAGTATGAACCCTATGCCTTGTTTCCTACCATTGCAATACCGTTTACGCTCACTTTTATCATTAGTTACCTTGCTTTTTTTATATTTTCAGATTACAAAAACCTATATCTACCATCCATATTGCACTTGTATCACCATCTCTTCGCCGAACTAGTGCACCTATACAATTTACCATTGTATTGGGTGTGTTGGGAACACAAGAGACTCTTTGTTATTTGGTTGCAGGGTTGTTTGAGAGAGACCATATTCATCCTACGCCTCCCGCGGATTGATAAACCTTTAATCATCCAATTGAGGGAAATTTGCTACCGTCCTACAAACCTATGCACTTGGAGGCCCAACAACGTCTACAAGAAGAAGGTTGTGGAGTAGACATCAAGCTCTTTTCTGGCGCCGTTGCCTGGGAGGTGAGTGCTTGAAGGTATATCTTTAGATCTTGCAATCGAATCTTTTTGTTTCTTGTTTTATCACTAGTTTAGTTTATAAAAGAAAATTTCAAAGAAATGGAATTGAGTTTGTCTCATACGCTTCGAGTTTTTAATATCTTTCGTGAGTATGATGGAAAGGAAAATTGTGCTCAAGTGCTAGAATAAGAATGCATTAAAATGCTTGGTACTAAATCTTTGAATGATGAGCATGATTGCAATATTCTTAGTATGAACTCTTTGAATATCCATAGTACTAATGATGATTGCACTAGTTATGATGAAAATATCTCTTATAAGCATGTCGATTTTTGTGAAGTAGATTGGGTTTGCAAGTACACACCAAATAGGGAAAATAGATATTGCAAGAGACATAAGTATTTAGAAACTAAAGGGTTGCAAGAAAGTCTTGATGTTTGTGCTGAAAAATTCAATATTTTTCACGCCCCTTGTGAACTTTGCAATGAACGTGGTCATTTAAATCTCCAATGCAAATTATTTCATGATCAAATTGTGTCCAAAAATTGTGATAACTTGATTACCCTTGAGCATCATAAAGAGCTTAGTCTTCTTTTGGGGTATGAAGAAATGAAACATATAACTGAGGGTATTCCAAAATTTAATCTTGATAGATTTCTTGATTTTTACCTAGAAAAGATTTATTTGTATTGTGCGGTGAGTTGCATTGAAAATCCTTATATTGCCAATTACCTAAAGAAAAGAAAGCAAATAGAAGCTGAAGAGAATACTAATGAAAGGGAAGAGACTTCCCAATCTCCTCCTATTATTTCTTATGATGAATCAGGTAACGAGGAGGAGCTTTCTATTCAACCAAGCTCATCAATAAGGAGCTCAAAGAAGAAGGTTGAACCCACACATAATGTGAAGAAGAAAAAAAAGAAGGAGCAACAAAGGTAAAAAGGTATCTCTCTCAAATGAAGTTGCGCCTACGACTCATTGTGATGATGATAATTGCTATACTATTGGTGCTATCCATACTATTAATGATGAGAGTGACTATGCTTATCATATGAAAAGGCCCAAGCTTTGGGAAGCTATGTTTGATGAGGATGACATATTTGAGAATATATTTGCTGAAATTAATGTTTGTCCCAAGATTGGGGATGCTATGTTTAATGAAGATGATATTTTTAGCCTCCCAAGTTTTGATATGCAAAGTTGTTATGATGATAGCATGCCTCCTACTTATGATGATTATATTGATGAAAGTGGATTTGGAAGAGTGTCAACTTTATTTAGTGATGATTCCACTATCTTGGAAGAGGTTTCAATCGATTGTGATGAGAACGAAGTTGCTACTTATGATGATTATTGTGATGAAACTTATGCTATAACAAGTAGTGATGATTATATTTATAAAACTTGTCATGATTATGATTACCCTTTTTCTGAACATTACTCTTTTAATGTGGAAACAATTTATAGTATTCAAGTCTCTTATGATACTCCTACTATTCCGAATGAGAAGAAATCTGCTTATGTGGAGAGTAGTAAATTTTCTATGCTTGTAGATCATGAAAAGAATGCTTTAGGTGCTGGTTATATTGTTGAATTCATTCATGATGCTACTGAACATTATTATGAGGGAGGAATATATGCTTGTAGGAATTGCAATAATGTCAAGTTTCCTCTCCATGTGTTGAAAATCTTGAAGCTATGCTTGTTTTGTCTTCCTATGCTAGTTGATTATTGTTCCCATAAGTTGTTTGCTCACAAAATCCCTATGCATAGGAAGAGGGTTAGACTTAAATGTGCTAGTCATATGCTTCATGATGCTCCCGTTATGTTTCAATTCTTACCCTTTATGTGAGCATCATTGTCATCATCATGCCTAGCTAGAAAGGCATTAAAGAAAAGCGCTTGTTGGGAGACAACCCAAATTTACCTTTACTGTTTTTGTGTGTCCACATGATTATGATACTATAGTAATCATGTTTTATAGCTTTTGTTTCAATAAAGTGCCAAGTAAGACCTTTAGGATAGCTTACGGTGATAGTTGTGTTGATCCTGCTGAAAATCAGAAACTTTTGCACCCAGTAAATTAGTTTTTTTAATTCACAGATCTGATCAGAAACTTCTGTATCAAACGTGATTCTGATCTGATTCTTTTTGATCTGGATTAGTACACAAATTTCTTAGGACTTCCTAATTTGTTAGGATTTTTGGAGTCCCATAAGTATACGTTTGATACAGATTACTACAGACTGTTCTATTTTTGACAGATTCTGTTTTCATTATGTTGTTTGCTTATTTTGATGAATCTATGAGTAGTATCGGAGGGTATGAACCATACAGAAGTTGGAATACATTAGATATTACACCAATATGAATTTAGAATGAGTTCGTTACAGTACCTAAGTGGTGGTTTTATTTTCTTATATAACGGAGCTTACGAGTTTTCTGTTGAGTTTTGTGTTGTGAAGTTTTCAAGTTTTGGGTAAAGATTTGATGGACTATGGAATAAGGAGTGGCAAGAGCCTAAGCTTGGGGATTCCCAAGTCACCCCAAGGTAATATTCAAGGACAACCAAGAGCCTAAGCTTGGGGATGCCCCGGGAAGGCATCCCCTCTTTCGTCTTCGTTCATTGGTAACTTTACTTGGAGCTATATTTTTATTCGCCACATGATATGTGTTTTACTTGGAGCGTCATTTTCTTTTGTTATTATTTACTTGATGTTATTTATAATAATGTTTTGCATCTTTAGTTTCAATAAAAATGTCAAGGATAGCCTTTGCCATGCTTATTTTGCTAGTATACATGTTGCTGGTTGAAAACAGGAAGTTTACTGCTGTTGCAAAAATTCCCTAGAAAAGTCAGAGAATGGTATAATGTTGAAACTTTTTGCATAATGAGCTCTGATAAATCTTATAAAGCGCAGTATTTTTCTCATAATTTTTGGTGTTAGATAAGTATTGATACTCTTGCATTCTTTACAGACTATACTATTTTGGAAGATTGCTGTTATGTTTGCATTGTTTGCATATGTTTGCTTGTTTAATGATTCTGTTTGAGGATAGGAGTATTAAATATGCAGAGACATTAACTATGCATTATTGAATAATAATTTTAGTGATTTTTTACGGTAGAAAATGATAAGGTTTTGCATTGGTTTATACTAACCTATCTCACGAGTTCTTGTTGAGTTTGGTGTGGATGAAGCTTTTGATAAAAAGAGAAACCATGATATGAGAGGAATTAAGGAGACACAAAAGTTCAAGCTTGGGGATGCCCAAGGCACTCCAGGATAATATTTCAAGAAGTCTCAAGCATCTAAGCTTGGGGATGCCCCGGTAGGCATCCCACCTTTCTTCTTCAGCAACTATCGGTTAGTATCGGTTGAACCTAAGTTTTTGCTTCTTCACATGAGTTGTGCTATCCTTGCTTGCTATTTGAATACAATACCAAGATCTGAAATTCTTAAATGAGAGAG
This sequence comes from Triticum timopheevii, assembly GCA_963921465.1. Classification (NCBI taxonomy): domain Eukaryota; kingdom Viridiplantae; phylum Streptophyta; class Magnoliopsida; order Poales; family Poaceae; genus Triticum; species Triticum timopheevii. The sequence continues at coordinate 573,700,526 of OY997264.1, read as the reverse complement.
AGTCTTCACATAGTTACATAATTATTTAGCTACTCATTGATCTTCACTTATATCTTTTTGGAGTAGTTTTTCATTACTCGTGTGCTTCACTTATATCCTATGAGTAAATTGTTGAATGAGTTGATTATCATAAATCTGAAATTATATATGTCTCATTTGCTTATCCCATAGGGATTAATGACTTCACATCTAAGAAGTAGAGGTTGTAAATTTATTGAAGGTTAGCAAGCATTGTATTGGTCATTTGAACAATTCATGAAAGAATATTGAAGGAAGAGAGATTCCACATATAAATATACTATCCTAGACATATTTTATAATTGTCAGCACTCATTAAGTATGACATGCTAAAGAGTTGATGTTGGACAAGGAAGACAACGTAATGGGTTATGTTTTCTCACATCTCAGTTAAAGTATATTGTCATGGATCATTCAAACATGTTGAGCTTGCCTTGCCCCCTCATGCTAGCCAAATTCCTTGCACCAAGTAGAGATACTACTTGTGCTTCCAAATATCCTTAAACCCAGTTTTTGCCATGAGTGTACACCATACCTACCTATATGCGGTATTTACCTGCCGTTCCAAGTAAATTTGCATGTGCCAAACTCTAAACCTTCAAACAATAATCTGTTTTGTATGCCCGAATCGCTCATGTAGCGACTAGGGGCTGTCAGTATCTTCCATGCTAGGTGGGTTATTCTCAAGATGAGTGGACTTCGCTCATCATTCACGAGAAAAATGGCTGGTAACCGGGATGCCCAGTCCCATGATCAAAAGATCAAAATCAAATCAAAAATAATTGCAAATAAAACTCCCCCAGGTTTGATGTTAGTTGGAGGCACCCATTGTTTCGGGCAAGCCATGGATTAATGATTGTTGGTGGAGGGGGAGTAAAAACTTTTACCATTCTGTTTGGGAACCGCCTATAATGGATGTAGTATGGAAGATATTGGGAACTCTTGGTTGTTATGTTGAAAATGAGATCATACCTCTCAAAATTATTTATCTCTATTTCAAAATCGAGCTCTGGCACCTCTGCAAATCCCTGCTTCCCTCTGCGAAGGGCCTATCTTTTACTTTTATGCAAGAGTCAAGGTGATCTCCACCTTTCCCTTTTTCATTTTATCCTTTGGCAAGCACCTCGTGTTGGAAAGATCCTGATATATATATATATATATATATATATATATATATATATATATATATATATATATATATATATATATATCCAATTGGATGTAAGTTAGCATGGACTATTATTGTTGCCATCACCCAAAGGTGAATACGTTGGGAGGCAACACTATAAGCCCCTATCTTTCTTAGTGTCCGATTGAAACTCCATAACCATTAGTATTGCGAGAGTGTTAGCAATTGTAGAAGACTATATGATAGTTGAGTATGTGGAGTTTGCTAAATCGAAGCTATGACATAGACCCTTCCTGAAAATAAGATGAATTGCAATTGTTTCATGACTGAGTATGAAGTTTGCTAGTTTTCAAGAAAGTTTATGGTCTATGCTTTAACATGTGAATAGCTTCTTACTTGATCTTGAGAAGTTTTATGAGATGAACTACTGTTATGACATATAATGATGCTAGAAAAGGTGATTGAAATTATCATTGGTCAAACTTGTGCACTTTCTAGCATTCACACTTCATAAATTCTTTCTTTATCATTTACCTACTCGAGGACGAGTAGGAATTAAGCTTGGGGATGCTGATACGTCTCCAACATATCTATAATTTATGAAGCATTCATGCTATTTTATTATCTGTTTTGAATGATTAACGGGCTTTATTATACACTTTTATATTACTTTTGGGACTAAACTATTAACCGGAGGCCCAACCCATATTGTTGTATTATTGCCTGTTTTAGTATTTTGAAGAAAAGGAATATCAAACGGAGTCCAAACGGAATGAAACCTTCGGGAGCGTGATTTTTGGAACGAACATGATCCGGGAGACTTGGAGTACAAGCCAGGGAAGCTTCAAGGAGGCCAGGAGATAGGAGGGTGCGCCCACCCCCTGGGCGCGCCCCCTATCTCATGGGCCCCTCGAGGCTCCCCCGACCGACTTCTTTCGCCTATATATTCCCTTATACCCTAAAACCATTGATTACGAAGATAGATCGGGAGTTCCGCCATCGGAGGCCTCTGTAGCCACCAAAACCCTCTCGGGAGCCCGTTCCGGCACCCTGCCGGAGGAGGAACCCATCACCGGTGGCCAGCTTCATCATCCTGGCGCTCTCCATGACGAGGAGGGAGTAGTTCACCCTCGGGGCTGAGGGTATGTACCAGTAGCTATGTGTTTGATCTCTCTCTCTCTCTCGTGTTCTCTCTATGGCACGATCTTGATGTATCGCGAGCTTTGCTATTATAGTTGGATCTTATGATGTTTCTCCCCCTCTACTCTCTTGTGATGAATTGAGTTTTCCTCTTGAAGTTATCTTATCGGATTGAGTCTTTAATGATTTGAGAACACTTGATGTATGTGTTTCCGTGCATATCTGTGGTGACAATGGGATATCACGTGATCCACTTGATGTATGTTTTGTTGATCAACTTGCGGGTTCCGCCCATGAACCTATGCATAAGGGTTGGCACACGTTTTCGTCTTGACTCTCCGGTAGAAACTTTGGGGCACTCTTTGAAGTACTTTGTGTTGGTTGAATAGATGAATCTGATATTGTGTGATGCATATCGTATAATCATGCCTGCGGATACTTGAGGTGACAATGTAGTATCTAGGTGACATTAGGGTTTAGTTGATTTGTGTCTTAAGGTGTTATTCTAGTATGAACTCTATTATAGATTGAACGGAAAGAAAGCTTCATGTTATTTTACTACGGACTCTTGAATAGATAGAACAGAAAGGATAACTTTGAGGTGGTTTCGTACCCTACCATAATCTCTTTGTTTGTTCTCCGCTATTAGTGGCTTTCGAGTGACTCTTTGTTGCATGTTGAGGGATAGTTATATGATCCAATTATGTTATTATTATTGAGAGAACTTGCACTAGTGAAAGTATGAACCCTATGCCTTGTTTCCTACCATTGCAATACCGTTTACGCTCACTTTTATCATTAGTTACCTTGCTGTTTTTATATTTTCAGATTACAAAAACCTATATCTACCATTCATATTGCACTTGTATCACCATCTCTTTGCCGAACTAGTGCATCTATACAATTTACCATTGTATTGGATGTGTTGGGGACACAAGAGACTCTCTGTTACTTGGTTGCAGGGTTGTTTGAGAGAGACCATCTTCATCCTACGCCTCCCACAGATTGATAAACCTTAAGTCCTCCACTTGAGCGAAATTTGCTACTGTCCTACAAACCTCTGCGCTTGGAGGCCCAACAACGTCTACAAGAAGAAGGTTGTGGAGTAGACATCACGATACAACGCCATCCTCGGGTATCCAGCCCTCGCCAAGTTCATGGCAGTGACCCATGACGGCTACAACGTCCTCAAGATGCCAGGGAGCGGCGGAATCATCACAGTTCCGTGCGAAGAAAGAGACGCGGTGTGCTCCCTCGAGCGTGCCTTCCAAGCTGCAGCAATCGAAGACCCCGGCAATAGTGCATCTCGGTACCCTCCTGAGGTTTTCTCCAAGAAGAAGAAGCAGCTACTCCGTGCCGGACCTCAGGAGGGTGGCCACACGAGTGGTACCTCGTCAGGATCAGTGCCTGGGGCGCCTCCCTCCATCGCATAGGAAGGCGCGCCCGACGCCCTTCTCGGGCAGGGCTCAGGGGCTCTCTTCTGGAGGGCCTCAGACCTTGCCAACGTCACGAGGGAGGCGCCATATGCGGCGATCGCCGCTCACCTAGCGCAGCTCCCCATCCAGGCGAGGATGCCGGGCTGCGTGTCTGCATCGACGTCCCAGGGCTCAACCGAGCCGCATCTCAGGAGTGCTTCAGGCCTTCATGCGTGGGGCGCTGCAAGGGCCCACCTCACAGCTACGTTCGCATGCCCTTTGGCCTGCCGAGCGTGGCGTCTGCCTACCAACGCAACTTGCAGCGCGCCCTGGCGACTCAGGAGGCCAGGCACCGCGCCGTCCTGACGGAGATGGAGACGGTCCTCAAGGAACCGCCTGGACCCCCAAAGCCTCCCGAGGCTCAGGACCCCGGTGGCTTGTGAGGAGCGACCCCTTCACCACGCCTCTTCAGCTGCTCCAACATCCCTTAATCAACATAACCAGGTGACATTTTCCAAGTTCATTTAGCTGGGAGCGCCCCTCGGCACTACAAAAAAATACACTTCCGTGATGATACGTGTTTGTCACAGTAGGTCGCATTTTTTGTCATGCATGTACATCCATGACGATTTTATGACAGAATCAAGATAGTCATACCTGTGCTGTCGTAGAAGTGTTCCATGACATTACCAAAATTATCATCACGGAAGTATCCACTTCCATGACGATAAATCGCGCGTCACAGAAGTGCTTTCGTCAAGGGTGACCGACACGTGGCATCCACCGTAATGGAACACGGTTAAGCTATCGGGTCGGGTTTTGGATCCGATAACCCGTTAACAGCCCCGACCAATGGGGATTTTCCACGTGTAAAATCATCATTGGCTGGAGGAAACACGTGTCGGCTCACCGTTGGGACAGATGTCATCCGCTCATTGGACCGAGGGCGCCTATGATACGGCGACACGTGGCACGGCCCAACAGAGGCCCATTCCTATGAAAAGGCCGGCCTGTTTGACTTGGTCAAAAGGTGGCGGGCCGGCCCACGGAAAGCCTGTTATTGGCCTGTTCGCATATAGCCCATTTACAGCCCGCTAACCCAGGGCCCGTTACGCCCTATCCGAATTAGGCCCAGTAGCGTCATCTGGGCCGTCCAATATGATTCCAGCCCATTTTAACTTCCGGCCCATGTGTGGCCCATGACTTCTTTCGGCCCATATGAGGCCCTTTGTAACTCTTGGCCCATTAACGGCCCGTGGTGAAACTGGCACGTAATGAACAGTGTATCACTTTATACCCATTAACGGCCCGTTATTCTATTGGGCCGTTTCCATCCCAAGTTATCTTTCGGCCTTCTTAGGGCCCATTGATTCTTGGGCTCATTTGCAGCATTCGGCTACATACGGCCCGTTACTGTCATTTTCTGCTTGTGGGCCAAATTCAGCCCGTCGTTACAGTCGGCCCATTTGCGGACCGTTAATACGTTGGGACGTTTTCATGTCAAAAAAACCCGTTGGGCTGTTTTCATAGAGTTGTCAAATATAGTCTATTAACGGCCCGTTATGGTCCACGAATTGTACGACCCATGATTGGCGAAATGATGATACACCCCGTAGAAGGCCCATGGATCTACGGTTCGTATGAGGCCCATGGATCTACGGCCCGTAGAAGGCCCATGGGTCGTACAGCCCATAGAAGGCCCATGGACCCTACGGCCCATAGAAGGCCCATGGACCCTACGGCCCGTAGAAGGCCCATGGACACTAAGACCCGTATAAAAGGCTAATGGATCCTACGGCCCATATAGAAGGCCAATGGATCCTACGGCCGGAAGAAGGCCCATGGATCATACGGCCTGCAGGAGGCCCATGGTTACAACAGTCTGTGTGTTGCCATGATTATTTTGGCCTAGTTACCAAAAATAGGCTATTGTGGCCACTAGAAAAACACAGAAAAAGAACTGCAGTGACTACAAGCAAACAACTAAACAAGACAATAAGGAAATAGATAAGCAAGCAATTAACGCTAGCCTATTATCGCTATTACACATATTACATTCAATGGGCATCAAAGTTCGCCACCAGTGCAAATATAGGGAACAAACCAGCATATTAAATACACTGGCCATCAAAATTGGCCACCAGTGCAAATAAACGCGGCAGCAAAACAAGAGCATAACTGAAACAACTTCAGAAGAGCTCAAGAAATGTTATCCTGGGTATCCACCATGCTGGCAATAAGCTTAGCGAGCTGATTAGCTTTGTCCTGTTTGGCACTAAAATCCTCCAACACTTGTTGTTGCACCAGAAAGTATGCATCTGAATGCTCTAGGGACTTCCGCAGTCCTTCCGCTTCTTGTCGCAGCACAGCTGATCGATGTCTTTCAGCTACTCAAGAAACCAACTGATTCTGACAGTGAGTTTGAATAGCTTGTGCAAGCGGTAGTGGCCAGTAACTCGAACACTAAACCAAGACAGGACTTTGGGGTTGTCTTGCTGTCTTCAAGATAGTCTTCCTTAGCTGTTTTATCAGCTTTGTTGGAGACCAACAAGGATGTGTCAATATCCTGAACCTTATCTGCATTACTTCCTTTACCATTGCTTAATAAGGCACCCTTCCCCAATATTCTGTCAACATTCTAAAAGAAGAAACAAGCAGACACATAACAAGTTTAGCATGTACTAGTATATGAAACTCATTTTGGTGAACCAGTTCATTAGTAAGGTGGACAGGATTACACTACCAAGTCTTCAATTGCCAAGTACTAGTACATAATAAAAGCATCAAACAAACATATATCAATGTCCTATGGTCACTGCATTGTCTTGCCAAATCAAAAGAGAGACACGGTTCAAATCATATCAGTTCAAGACAAAGCAGCAGTGAAAGAATACAAAGCGTGGGAAACTACATGGCACAACAAGATTTCAGATGGGTACCATGGGTCTACATGTACAACAACACTATTGGCTCTGTTGTGATGCTAGTAATGTGCATGATATGAAAGTCAACTGTATACCCAATTGAAATTGAAATCAAAAGAGCTATTGATAAGAGCAAACCTGTTAAAGAAACATGCTGAACATACCTGCTATGCCATTGGAGTTTTGATTGGATCCTTAAATTTAAAAATAAGTTTGTATCAGTAAATACAGTGATACAAGAGCAAAGCAATCATAGTTAAAAAAGGCGCGCCTAAGCGAACGCTTAAGCGCGCCTAGGCTCAGGCGTTGGCAAAACGCATTGCGCATAACTATGCTTAATCTATGCATAACTGCGCATAAGCATGCACTTTGGTCAGTAAAGCGCAAGGCGGTGGCAAAACACACAATTAATGCCTAGCACTTTTTTGAACTATGATAGCAATGGAATCTTAAATTAGAACAGTTGTTCTTCAGGTTTAGGCACTTGTTCTACATGAACAGAGTATAGTAAGACGCAAGAATATAATACTTAAAAATAGAAAATGAGCTCATAGACCTTACCAAATTCTTGGTTCGGGACCAGTACAGAACAAGGCGTTCCCAGACATCGTCCAGTAAATGTGTCTCGGGAGAACGTAAGGGAATTTGATGAGTTTCTTTGCCGGTGAAGTACGTTTTCTTAAGGTAATTCCGATACTGCCACCAAGCATTCTTGAAGATAGCAGAGGTATTAGCACAGGTTACCTCATCCTGAGTTTCCAAATCGGTCCTTCTCTATAGACAAAAATGGGAAAATTTGCTGTATTATAACCATCATGGAGGTAGGATGTATGGGACGAAGCAAAGTAATTGCCATGAATAACATTACTTACACATAACTCCTGGACAAACACCTGCAACTGGCATTTTCCTTCATCTTCAGTATAATATTTCCAAGATGGGAAGATACACACATACGATTTAACAACATCAAATGCGATAGATGCTAAACTAGGCGTACTAACTGGTGGAGTTGGGGTTCGCTGTGATAGTACTGGCCCTTTGGGCATTGGAGTTGCCTTACTAACTGCTCTTGTTTGGGAGATCTGTGGTGAAGATGGTGCTGTGTCAACAAGAACTGGGTTACTATCGGCTGGGGTTGGGGTTAGATTGGGTGAAGCTGGTTCTCAGTCCATCGCAGTAGGGGTACAATCTGCGAGAGTTTGGGTTATGTGTGGTAGGGATGGTGTCGGGGCCGGATGCCTCTCTGCGGCCCCGGGCACCTATGGGGCACTGGGGGCCCCTTTCTGGTTCGGCGAGGGGGCGGAGGCCGCGCGCAGAGCAGATCGAGGTCCGGGCGCGCGCTGGGGGAGACGGGCGATTTTTTACCCAGCTTTGGAGCTCTCCGGAGAGATAAAACTCCTACTGCTGCTTTGTGTTCGTATTCGATCTTGCTCGAGGGTCCGAGCGTATGGTGGTCTTGCCTGTGTCCCAAAACGGACCGAACCCCTTCTACGTGCGCATGGGCCTCCCTTTTATAGTCTGAAGGGGGCACCAACAGGTGGCAGCGTAAGAAGAGGGGGTAGAAAGGTAAAAACGCAGGTTGGTGTAACAGTGACCAACAGTGTCCCCTACCTAACTCTGACGGCAGGGGACAAGGGCATTTAATGCCCGTCCGGTCGCCCCAACAGTGCAGAGAAGCGACCGTCAAGTGAGCCACCGGTTGCCACGATGGCGTCTCTGTCAGCTCCGCTTGCCACCTCGCCCCGCATGGCTGCATAGTGCCTCGCCACGTGCCTTTGGGATGGCCTTGTGATGACACGTCGCCGGATGTGCTGGAGTTTGGTTGGCAATCTTGCCGCGGCAAGTGCCTTGCCGCGGCCCTTCTCTTGTCGTGCCGGCAAGCTTGCCGGCCGTCGGGCCTTGCCGGGATGCGCGGGGCGCCGCGGCAAGTCTTCTGGAGGTGCCTTGGTCGGCCTTCCCGGCAAGCTCCTCTTGCCGGGGCCTTTGTTTTCTTCCCGGTAAGCTCTTCTTGCCGGGGCCTTGGTTGGCCTTCCCGGCAAGCTCCTCTTGCCGGGGCTTTAGCTTGAGTACTCTGTTCTTGAATGGCATCAAAGTAGCCGCGGAGGATCTTGGCGGACGCCCGGCAAGCCCTGCCACGGGTCGCTGCGACTGCCCGTGCACAAGTTCGGGGTACTAAGGTACCCCCCTACTTTAGTACACCGACAGGAGCCCCCGGGCCTGGGCCATACACGGTGCCGAGCATTGTTGGGCCAGGCCCAAAACAGTGCACGGGCACGTGTGGCCTGGGTCCACACAGAATCGGACTCCGTGTCCACCGCGTCCTCCCGCAACGGCACGCGTCGATTGCGGCGTCGTGGGAGACGTGGTTAATACTTAATTCCAGGAAATGCGTAACGTCCGCATCCCCCATTTATAAGCGGAGGGAACGGGGTCGTTCCCCCACTTTCTCCACTTGCGGTTCCTTCCTCCGAAAGCTCCGACGCTCTCCTCCGTCTCCTGAATCGAGAACGAAACAGCGTCCCGCCGCCCGTCGCCGCCGTCGTCGCCGTCGCTTTCGCCTTCCCCCGCTGCCCCCACCATGGCTCTGAAGGCCGGGAAGGCTACGAAGGCTGCGAAGGCCGCGAAGGCCGCGAAGTCGGCCGAGGCACTGGAGCTCGAGGCGCTGCGTAAGAAGCAGGTGCTCTTCTCCCCTGAGCTCACCCCGGAGGCGTTGCGGTCGGGGTTCTACCTCTTTTGGTCGACGGAAACGCGGGCGCACCCGCGCACGCCGGTGCTTTCCGCGGAAGCCTCCAAATCGAAGAAGTGCCCCAGAGGATACTACTTCTTCCCTGTGTTCTTCTATTGCGGGCTCTGCCCGCCTTTTTCCGATTTCCTTTGCGACATCATGAATACCTATGGGTTCCATCTGCTTGATTTCACCCACAATGCCGTTCTGACAATGACGGTTTTCGCTCACCTTTGTGAGAACTTCGTTGGTATCCTCCCCAATGTCGCTCTTTTTCGCCATTATTTTTCCCCTCGGGCTGAGAAAGGGGAGCCACTGGCTGGCGGAATCGCCTGGACCTCCCGGATGGGCATGAAGGAGACGTACTTGACGGGCGAGCTCCGCAGCAAGTGGAACGAGTGGAGGGCGGAGTGGTGTTGGATCTGTGACGCCGATCCACGATCGTTCACCAAGCTGC